>CM075693.1:3630000-8430000 GCA_037954015.1 Psophocarpus tetragonolobus | reverse complement strand
GACAAAATTCATCTTCACCGTGACATAATTCTTAGTCACACATGCACATGTAAAACACTTCACGTGGATTAGGAAGGAGAACAAGCTTACCCGTAATTTTTTTGTAAAAAAAAAAAACACTGAAAGATAATGCATAAAAATGAACACTTATTCTATGATGGGGTAAGAAGAAGTATGTAATAGCCTCTCTCTCCTAAATGGTAATTGGTATGTTGTGCGTTTTACTAACATTGATTATTCATTTAGCCATAGCAACTCTTTCTTGGTGGTGTTGCCGGCCTCTCCTCTCAGGCTCAGGTCTGAGCCACCGCGCCGCCTCCAACACCGGCTGTCTGGTTCTTGTTGCCTCTCATCTCGCTTGGAGCCCTAACTGCGCTGCGTGTCACTCTGAGTCTGAGCCACTGCGCCGAAGCTCATCTCTCACGTTGTCGTTGCCTCTCCTCTCGCCTGGAACCACGAACCCTAGTTGCACTGCGTGCGTGTTTCTCCCACCCTCCGCCGTTCCGTTCGTTCAGGAGGTACATTCCAAACTTCAATCACTCATATCAAATTACTGAGGGGGTATCTCTTTTGGTAGAAAGATCGAATTTCTTTTTTAATTGCGCTCGATGCAATTCCAAAACTAGAAGTGCATGATCACTTTCTATGGATGACGTGATTTCCATGTTAGGTAGAAATCCGTGTTTTTAACTAACGGTCGTAAATTGTCGGTGTTCATGATCGTTTATCATAGTATTTTTTTCCTAAATCTGTTTATTTTCGTTGTTGGCATTGGTCGTTTTAGTACCTACCTGTGTTAATAGTATGTGTTGGGGATGGTGACATCGAAAGTGTTTTGGGAAAATTTAGAATTGTTGTCATTGGGTTTTTTCATCGTTGTTGAATATCGAAAGATTCGAAACAGATGTGGATGTGTATAGTCGGACTTTGGCTTTTTTCGAGTGATGAAACAATGTTTCCCAATCCGCTGGATGGAGCAGAAGACATTTTTTTAGCGTAGTTGTTTGCCGCGAAATTGATATTTGGCTGGGTTAAGTTGCTGGTTACATCTTGCTCTTGATTATCTTAATTTGTGAAAGTCTCTTAGAATTGAAAAAGTGAAAAATTTCGGTATAGTTTAACGCAGTTTTTGCATTTTGACCAACAAAATCAACATTTATCAACTCATGTAAAGTATAATTTATGCAATCCAATTGTGACCCGACGAGTAATCAAATCCAGTACCAAATTGGTTTTGTATATGGAAAATTTGTTAGTTTCTTTTTTTTTTTAAATCGGGTGCCAACCCTCCTAACCTACCAACCTGTGGTGGCTGGTCAGTTTGGATTTTTTGCAATCCAAAAAAAAAAGTGAGTTGGACTAACTTGATTCGTTGATCATACAACTTATGGTAGGGCAACTTGTGTGAATCAGACTGACTCATTTTAACGTTTTTACACTTTACACCTAGGGACTTTCGATTCCCTTAGGTGATGAATGTGGTGTATTTTGACTATTTTCTGACTTTCATGTTTGGTGACATACTCATGTTTTTCTCATCTCAACATATGTTTCTCATTTCTCACAAGCAGGAGGTCTCGATCCTATTAAGTTGTTCCATACGCTGATTCAGGTTCAAGTAATGAATGCATTCCTCACTAGGAACCCAATACTTTGCCTTAAGAATCAAATTTTTAGGCCTTTCTCTTCCCACAAATTGTCACCTACAACATCAAACAATGGCTTAGCTAATGCACTAAGAGTCCTTAACCTTGTATACCCCCAAAAATGTGCTGCTGATGTTAAGAATTGTCAAAGCCATCTTAGGCTCATTGAGGACATGTTGGAAAACAATGCAACCTTTCCTCTTGATCTCAATTCAGCTGCTCCGAAAACTACAACTGAAATGACTATTCAGTCCTCTGTTCTACAGGTGGACCAAGGGTTCGGAGTTGATATGTGCTTCTTGTCACAAGCTGTGAGCTCATGTGGATCTAAGCGTGACCTTTGGGGAGGAATTCAATATCACTGCTTAGCAATAACAACTGGGTTCATTTCCAATGTTTATGTTGGAAGTTCTTTGATGAGTTTGTACTGCAGATGTGCCTTGTTGGGTGATGCATACCGTATGTTTGAAGAAATGCCTGTGAGAAATGTAGTTTCATGGACAACAATTATTGCAGGCTATGCACAAGAATGGCGTGTTGACATGTGTTTAGAGCTCTTCCAACAAATGCGGGGTTTGGATTTGAGACCCAATTATTTTACATACACTAGTCTTCTAAGTGCTTGTATGGGCAGTGGAGCATTGGGACATGGGAGATGTGCTCATTGTCAAATAGTTCACTTGGGTTTTCATTCGTACATCCACATTGATAATGCTCTCATAGCCATGTATTCCAAATGTGGGGCAATTGATGATGCCTTGTACATATTTGGAAATATGGTGGGCAGGGATGTTGTCACATGGAACACCATGATTAGTGGCTATGCACTGCATGGGCTTGCACAAGAGGCTATTAATCTCTTTGAAGAGATGATAAAGCAAGGTGTTAATCCTGATGCTGTTACTTACCTTGGTGTCTTATCCTCATGTCAGCATGGAGGTCTTGTCAAAGAAGGCCAAGTTTACTTTAATTCGATGGTTGAGCATGGTGTACAGCAAGAACTAGATCATTATTCTTGCATTGTTGATCTTCTTGGTCGAGCTGGTTTACTTCAGGAGGCTTATGATTTCATTCAAAATATGCCTATTTCCCCCAACGCTGTGATATGGGGTTCACTACTTTCTTCCTCTAGGCTTCATGGAAGTGTTAGGATTGGCATCCAGGCAGCAGAGAGTAGGTTGTTGTTGGAACCGGGATGCTCCGCAACACTTCAACAGCTAGTGAATCTATATGCAAAAGTTGGTTGGTGGAATCAGGTTGCACAAGTGCGAAAATTAATGAAAGACAAAGGTCTAAAACCAAATCCTGGTTGTAGTTGGGTTGAAGTCAAAAGCAAAGTCCACAAATTTGAAGCACTAGATAAGTCAAATAGTAGAATGACAGACATTCATTTGATAGTGAATAGTCTGATGGACCACATGAGTAGTTTAAACCTTCAATCTCATAAGTGTGAGGAGGAAAATATTTGGTTTTCGGTTTCACAATGCTAACTCCGTTATGGGAACTTTTAACATTTCCAGCATTGATGATTTAGCTTGGGTGGGAACAGAGGGAAATGGTCTTTGTGACATTTGATCTTTGTTGAAAGTGCCAATGCTCCTTGTCGTTGTCAGAACTATACTTATTACAGAAAAAATTGTGTTATTGGAGCTACTGTAGTTGATACATGACCTAGCATGATATGGATTCTGTCCCATTCTAAGAGCAATCTCACCCATTTGACTTCTATCTACTAATAAGAGTGTTTTGGAAGCAGTTGAACCCAATGTAAAACAATGTTCAAGCCAAAGCTACAATGTAGTTGCTTCTCCGTTCTGTCTCTCTGACACACTAAGTCATTCTCATTCTTAGAGTCTGGTTTACACAATCATCATCTTGGCAGTAGAAAAAGGAAAAAGACTTCCTTGGCATTAATGTTGAATTCCTGAAATAAAAGAAAAATGTAATGTTGAGAGGAAAATTTTCCAATATCGTGCCAAAAGAGAATTTGATGAACACTAAACATCCATGTTAGTTTGGTCATTCAAAATTGTAGTATGCAACAAACCAGTTCTGAATTGAAGAGAAGACACCATATCATGAAACCAAGGCTGACCAATTGGGGAATAAATGTTGAATTGTAATTTGCAAGCACGCATACTGTCCACTACCTTTTTCTTTATCAGGTGCGGTCTATGAGTTATCTAGCTTGAGAGTTCAAGAAACAAGTTAACCGTGTGTTTGGATGAAGTAATTTAATGAGGTAAATAATTTTTTTAAAGAATTTTAAATGCTCTATATAAAAAATAATTTGTTTATATAGAGAATTTAAAAGAATTTTAAAATGTCATTTGTAAAGGGTATTTTAATTCACTTATTTAATTGAATTTCAAATTCTACGTAAAATGAGAGAATTCTAAATTCTTCTCTCACATGCAAGAGGTTCTCCTTAGCTCTTACAATCCCTCAGTCTCACAATTCTTTCGTTCAACCTCTCTCTCGTTTGAGCTCTCTCATTCAAGCTTTCTCTAGCTCGCTCTGGCTCTCCCTTGCACACAGTAGGCATCTCTTTCGCTGTACCAATGAAGAATAAAAGTTTATTGATTATTTTTTAATAGGATTTTGTTACGATGTAGCAATGAAGAATAAAAGTTTATTTTCTCTCTTCTGAGCAGGATTCAAGTTGCAGAGGTATATCTTTTCGTTCTTAATTTTTGTTATCATCGTGAATTTGATTAGATTGGTTGATTGCAAACTTTCGAATCCTGCTGTGGTATGTACTAATTATAAGTCATTTACAAGCATATTCTGTTGCAGTGTTCTCTTTCATGAGTCCTTGAGTCTTCACTTTTCAAAGCTCACACATGGTTCATATATGTCATCTCAAGGTTGAGCTCAATACCAATATTTAGGACTGTAGTGTACACTAGATTAGACTAAACAACATTGCATATGGGCAATAAAAAGTTTCACTTTGTTGAGGGAAAGTTGTAAATAGTTGATTCTAGGTAAGTAACTGAAAATTTCCCTGCTGAGAAAGTCATAGGTTAGAGTATATTCACTTCAAGGTTGAGAACAACAAAGATTTTGAATAATACAGATATGGCAAAGCTCTTCAATGCCATAACTGCTCTAAAAACTAAAAAACAGTAAGAACTTAGATATGTTCTTTTTCTGTAGTATTATTTTTGCACTGCAGTTTTCGTGTTAGATAATGTCAAGTTCGTATAGATAGGTATGGATTTAAATGCAACCTATATATACTCATACATGGCTGCTGTGGAGAATTCAATTTGTTTTGTACACTTAAATTGAGAAAGAATTGGCAAACACCTTGATCATGTTAATTTGCTATCTTGAGTTTAGAATTTTATGAGCGTGGATTTTTTTTAGTAGGTTGTTGTAGCTATATTCTTGAAGAATTGTATAAGCATCAAAGTTTTGATCGGAGGGTAAATACATGGTTTGAAGATGAGCGAAAATAATCAAAATTTAATGAGAAAAGAAAGAAAAAAAGTCTCACTAGTCACTGGGAACTAGTAGGAAGTAAAAGAAAGCCTCCTCGCAGAACGTATCAACTAGCTATAGATTCAGTCTATAAATGACGCTGTACCTGTGTTAATTGATGCCACTAAAGCAAAATAAGGAGTTTAGGGTTTAGGGTTTAGGTTGAGGGATAGGTTGCATATGTGAGTGACATACCTTTATACCAGACAGGAACTGGGCGTCCCAAATTCTAGGGTGCTGTAAAAGAGCATGTTTAGTAAGGATCCCATAAATGGATGAAGTAGGACAATCTCCAGAATTAATTTCAGGTGCTGCCGATGCAACAAAATTTCAGAAATCATCTTCCCACACCAATATCCTGCATGCACGTAAACACACTTTTAACCAGACAATAATCCTACACTTTAGTGTTGAAGTTAATACTTAATACTCAAAACATTACCAATTCCCTCTGTTTAATTTGGAAATAGTTTCTAGATATAGGTTTTTTGAAGGAACAGAAAGATTTCCAAAGCTGAGCAAGATCACTTTTCCCAAGGGGGGCTTTTCTGATTGAAATTTGCTTCCCTTAAC
Organism: Psophocarpus tetragonolobus; assembly: GCA_037954015.1. NCBI lineage: Eukaryota > Viridiplantae > Streptophyta > Magnoliopsida > Fabales > Fabaceae > Psophocarpus > Psophocarpus tetragonolobus. Next base: position 8,424,295 of record CM075693.1, on the reverse strand, counting down.
AAAATCAAACAAAAGCCAATAGGCTAAGAGAAAGGGAATATTATGACTCATAGAAAGAAGAAAGGAATAGTCAAATAGAGCAAGAGACAGTCTTTTACATAAATTGGATGAATGAACGAACGAACAAACTAGTATATAGCATGAATTCCTGAAAGATAAAATGTTTAATGTAATCACTTGGCAGGGGCTTCTGAAGTTGGCTCAAAACCGCAACAAGATACCCTTGCCAAAGAATATAGCAAGACCAGGGATCCAGCTTTCACCATATTAGGATACATTTATCTATTTGACTTTTCAGGTCTTGGAATTCTCAGTATGAGCTTCATTATAAATGTAGGAAGCAACATTTCCTCGTTTTTTATTCTAGTAGCTGGATATGCTCATTTATTGTTCATTTATTGAAGCTTAATGACATTTTTTAAATGGTTATTAGATTTTTTTAGTGCTCTATAATTTATCTCACTTTATAGATTACTTCTATCTTAAAATAGATTTTAATATACACCTCATATATTTGTTTTGGTAAGTGAGAAGAAATGGATGATAACACACATTTCTTATGTTTAAGTTGGAGAATAATTTTTTGATTGATTAACAATTGATATTTAGTATAGGACGTTGCTTGGGATTTGAATTATAGTTGGAAAATATTAAGTAATTTGAGATTTGAATCAAAGTTAATTATGATTGAGTTTTATTTAAATTTTTGGTGAAAATGATAAGAAATGTGCTTTATGACTAGAGTAATTTTACCGGTGTTGCATGAGTTAGTTTGAAATGATATAATGTTTGTTGAATGTTATAAATATTGTTGTAAACATATCCATATTTGTAATTTTGAAATATTTAATATATAAAAATATTTAATTAAATAATTATAAATTAGATAATATAACATCTATTTTTGATAAAGTTTAATATTAAATTTTCATCTTTAAACGGATATTTATAAATAAAATTTAAAATTTAAGAATTGTTTAAAAATTGAAATTAAAAAAATTAAATTGATTTTATTAATATAAAAATTGAATTACATTATCATACAAAGAAATTTGAAATTTAAAAGATTTCAATTGATTTATCGAAACAATATCAAAACAAAAATAAAGAAAATTCAAATAAAAGCAATTTGATAGCATTTTAAATTTTTAAAAATTTTAAAATTCAATTGTATTAACACTTTAAATCTTAGTAAAACTGTAAGTATACGGCTGGTTTCGTAAGGGGAATAGCAGCAGTTCCATACTTCCATTTCATTCTTGGTCTCTCGAGTGATGTACCCACAAGCTACGCATTTTCATCTTGTTTATGTTTCTTCCTTGACTTCAATAATCAACAATTCCAGTACGTCCATCTTCTTTAGGGATTGATGTACCATTTTGGGTTCCTTTATAAACTATTTTCTAAAATGGATCTATTCTAAAACTAGTTACTAATATATGGGTATGCCTTAATCTGTTGACCGGGTCAAACTAAAAATTTGATCTGCAGGTTTTCTTTCAACCTCGGTAGTTTTTTAAAGAAACTGAATATGGCAAGTGACGTCATGATACTGTTATTTTAAAGTCATAAGCTTGGAAAATCATCCACTTCGTTGTCTTTCTCTTTCTTTGAAGCTAGAAAGATGCATAGTTATAGCACCATTTGAAGGCTGCAAGACTACATGTTATTATTGTATCAAGACTACATGTTAATGTTGTTTGTTAAGGGTGCATAAAATTGTATGTTGGATGACTGATTTAACCTAAAGTTTGCTAGCAAACCACAATAGTGAATTGCTATTTCAAATCATATCTCCATTATGTGATATTTTCTTATATTAAATATTGGACACTCTAAACATGTCCACGGGAGAATTAATAGAGAATTTTCAGTTTTAAATTTGATGGGAAAAAAATGTTAATAATCAACTGACATGATATTACACTTCTCTCTATTTTGACTTAATTACATTTTTTGTGTGTTTAGTTTTTCGTTTTAAGTAATTGAAATTGTTTTACCTTTGTTTAGATAGTAAAAGGTTAGGATTTTTTTTAGAATATGCTAATTTTTTCAAAAAAATTACTTAGGTAGTTTTTTTAAAAGATCTTCTATTTTCAACTACGAGCGGATTTTTTTTTACAACTTTACACTTCATTAATTAATGTATTATTTTCTACTAATTCTCTTTTCTCACAAAATACAACTTCTCTCTCTTTCGATAATGTAATTATACTAATTTATAATTTAAATATATAATTATAAAAAATTATAATTTAAATATATAATTTAAAATTTATATGTTTAATCATAAAAAATTATAATTTAAATATATAATTATAATTATTTATAATTTAAATATGTAATTATATAAATTTATTATTAAAATATATAATTATAACAATTTATAATTTAAATATGTATGTAATTAATTTATATTATTAAAATATGTTACATTTATCTTAAACACCTCATTATTAATTTAATAATTAATTATGTCCTGTCATTTCACAATTTTAAACTACTTGATAAACTAATTTTATCAAATTTTTATAACTAATTTTTTAACTTTCAACTAGATTTTAACTCTTCCAAACACATCCTTTATCTCTCAATATTACATACTTTTAGTCTTCTATATTGTAATTTTTAGTCTGTGATTAAGTCCCTCAAGTTATGCTATTTTAGTCTGTGATTTAATTCCTAAAAAGTAGTTACAATCACACAATTTTAGAGATTAAAACGAATTGTAAATTTGTGATGCTTGAGGTCCAATTGTTTCAATTTGAACTAAAAAAAAGCCTAGGTATCAATAATATGTAAAGATAGTTTAGTAATCTCTTTGATAGGAAAATAACACCAACCAACAATAATATATATATATATATATATACACACACACGCTATTGTATATAAGTTTTATCTTAACTGAGTGACTAAAATTTTACAATACCTGAGAAAGCAAAAATATAATCAAACTTTATTTCTCTTAAAACTAAGTGAAGATAATTAATTATAATGTAGAATTACTTTGGAAAGAAATTTGATTTTAGACATTTTATGACTACAATGAATTAATAATAGTTAAATGATAAACTATTCTATAAATATTTATAAAAAACAATTAAGAGAAAAAATGAAATAAGTTATCTCACAAATTAAAATTAAAGTTTAACATTTATATATTGTGAGGATAAAAGACTTTTATATAATCACAACTTTTGATTTACATAATGTTTTTAAAGTATTAAGTGGTAAGGTCAACAAACTTATCATATATAAAATATTATAATTAAGTGTATAGATGTTTTTCTCTTAAAATTAACTTACACATATGTCCAAATAAATATTTTGAAAAATTATGCAAAAATTTACAAGTTAATTTTAATTTTTCTTATGATTTTTTTTATTTCATCTAATATTCTTGTTTTTTCGTATATTTTTTTTTGAGAATTTAAACAAGAAAATACTAATTATTTTAATTTACATACAATTTAATCTTAGTATAAATATTAATTTATTTCATCTGATATTCTTGTTTTATTTGATATTTTTGTTTGCTTTTTTATAAATATAAATATTTATTATCATACTCATCCAAACATGCCGGCAAAGAAATGTTAGTTGGAGCAATGGTCAGGAATGCTTAAAATATTTTTTGGCTGTTTTGGATCCATTTGTTTATAAAAAAGATAACATATTTGAAATCTTTTATTATATTTAAGAATAGTTTTTTATAGGGATTTAAATTGTTTTTTAATATGTTGTCTCTCCAACTGCGTTTATTTTAAATTTTTACATGTTTTATCAAAATTACTTCATCATTACTCACTCACCAACAAATAATTATATATATACCTTTTTATAATTTACCATGTAAAGACGTTTTTCAGCAAATTTATCACAACAGATTAATTATCTTAAAATTTTTTTCAAAAAATTTATCTAAATAAATTTTTTTATTATAATAAATTATAAAAATAATTTAATTTTTTCAGCTACCCGTTTTATTTATTGTAATTGGTGTATTATATTTATAAATTATAATAAAAAGGTGCAGAAAGAAAGGCAGAGGGAGACAAGTGAAGAATGGCGATGAGAATGCAGCTGACACTCACCTCTAATATCCGACAAGGACAAGGAGACCCAAAGAAACATTCAACACTCACTCGTTGCGCTGTTCACAATTCAGAATTCCTTTCATCTCATACGCCCACACTTGTCCGCCAATTCAATCCCAAGATTCCCATAGAGGAAGCAGTTACTCCCCCAACATCATGGTACACTCACCCCTCTTTCTTCCACCTTGAGCTCCATCGTGTCTTCTACAGAGGCTGGCAAGTTGTCGGTCAGTTTTATTCTGCCCCTTCTTTTGCTTTCTTCAACCTGCTCACAATACAGTGGAAAACAAATTGTAAAAATTTAGAATTTTAATCCCATGATTAAAGTTGAAGACAAAAAATGACTATTTATTTTTTATGGAAGCCCTCTTCATCTACGGTTTCCCTTGTAAACCATCAGTTGTGTCTTCTACTTGCATACCTTATGAGATTTTTGTCAGCCAAAAGTTCTCTTATTTCATTCAATTTTTATTACCAGGATCCACAGAGCAGATAAAGGATCCCCGTGACTATTTCACTGGAAGGTTTTCTTTCCTAATCCATTTATTTACTCTTTAACAGAGTACATAGACTCCAGTTTGTTTTGTAATTTGTTGTATTTACATATGTTGTTAACAAGTTGTCTAACAGCAGCTCCATTTGGTTCTTGGAAGTTGGAAGGGGAAAAGGATATTCAGGAGTGACTCAATAAGTTGCGCACTCTATTCATTTTCTTTTTTTCCTAGTTTCCGAGAACCAAGTGGAGATTAAATATTGCAGACTAGGGGATGTGGAATATGTGGTCTGCCGAGATGACAGTGGCATGGTCCGCGCCTTTCACAATGTCTGTCGTCATCATGCTTCTCTTCTTGCTTATGGAAGTGGAAAGAAGTCCTGCTTTGTCTGCCCTTATCATGTGAGTTTACCAACAGTGGTAAATTTGCATATTAACATATGTCTTTCAGTATTTTGGTTCTCTGCTCTATAATCTCCCCCCTCCCTCTTGTATTCTTGTGAGATTGAAAATATAATTGCCAAACTTTCCTTCACAGGTAATGGTTGTTAATTTGTTATCATGATCTAATCCTTTCTCATTGTAGGTTTCGATTTTTAGTACTCCCTCTTATTTTACTTTGTTTGGAAACTTAGATATCAAAAAACAATTATTTCTGCAGGGGTGGACATATGGATTCAATGGAGCACTTCTTAAGGCAACTAGAATATCAGGAATGCAAAATTTCAACGTAAATGTATGCAGATAAGTTCTGTGATAACTTCTTGTACTATATATTTTTCAGAGGGAAAAAGTCTACTGATTTCTCTGTGACCATGAAGGATAGGATTTTGGCCTTTCGCCAATAAAGGTAGCTACCTGGGGGCCTTTTGTTCTTCTCAATTTGGAAAAAGTGACTCTGTCTCAGGAAGTCGACTATCATAATGTGTCAAAGGAATGGCTTGGTAGCTGTTCAGAAATACTGAGTACCAATGGAGTTGATTCTTCATTAAGTTATGTTTGTAGACGGGAATACACGATTGAATGCAATTGGAAGGTGTGAATTGACTCTGCTTCATTTGATTCTTTTTCCTGAAAGTTATCTTTATTACTTGGGGTACAATTTCATTTTCTTTATGATTATGTGAACAAAAATTTACCAGGTTTGTGAAATCTTATCTTCATTGGTAAACCTGTTTGTTTTATCTCACCAGTGGACATTCTCTACAAGAAATTTTAAACATCAATTGTTTATTATACAAAATGTTTTGGTGTGAGAGAGTGTATATGTCTCGAACTCACAACCTCAAATTAGAGGTATATAATACACATACCATTACACAGGGTAGATACAGATTAGACTTATTATACACAATGCTACTTATTTATTTGTTTATTTATATATTTATTTTCTGTATGATTCAAAGAGGTGATAGGACTTCTGTAATTTTGGGGTCTTCTTTTGCAGGTATTCTGTGATAACTATTTAGATGGTGGCTATCATGTGCCATATGCTCATAAAGGTCTTGCATCTGGTCTTAAGCTGGATGCCTATTCTATTGCAGTATGCCTCTTTGCTGTCTTTTAAGAATCTCTTCATTTTACATGCTGTAGCATGAAAAATTTAGTCATGTAGATGTTTTCTTTAAACCCTTTTTACATGTAGGTTTTCGTCCTTTTCTGCTCCAACTAGAATAAAGAATTCTCTACTTCCTAGATCAGTCAGTTATCTAGAATAATTTGCTACAGTAGTATACTTTGGAACTGGATTTTCAATTGTTCTTTGCTACCAGAGATCGCCTATGTACTAAAGGATGGTTATGAATGAGACAGATGTTTGAAAGGGTTAGCATCCAAAGTTGTGAAGGAAGCTTGGAGAAAAGCAAAGAGAATTATGATCGACTTGGAAGAAAAGCTATATATGCTTTTATTTACCCAAACTTCATGATTAATAGGTGCTTGCTTTATTGTTTTAAACAAGAAATTTGCTATATTTCCTTTATTTGTTTTGCAACTTCAGAACTTGGGGTGTTTACTGGTCTTCATAGGTATGGACCTTGGATGGACACCAATCTTGTGGTTCCACTAGGACCCAACAAATGTCGAGTAATATTTGACTACTATCTTGAGCACTCTCTGAAGGTAATTTCTAATCATGTAAGCATATGCCTGATATGTATCCATGATTTAGAATCTCTAAAGTCTAAACTGTACTCATTGTTAACTTACAACACTATGGATCCCATTGCACTAAGGATAAAAATATTTGTTTTCTTTTATGGGTTCTCTTCTGGACATTTAGACATTAGTCCATTAGCTGGAAATTTTATTTGCTGACATATTTTAATTACTAAATGTGGTGCCAAAACTGCTCTTTCAATCTATTATAACAAATCTTGTGCTGATAGTTTTGTATCCACCGTATATGGGATAAATTTGGAAGAAACTTGGCCACCATTACGGACTTTTGGGGGGGGGAAAGAGTTGGTGGTTAATGACTAAGGTACAAAATGTTAAGAAATGAGAGAAGTTCAGATCTTTGCTTTTCATACTTCTTTTGTTATCATGTTTTAGGTACAATGTATCCAACATTAGTACCATCTTTATTCTTAACTACATTTTTTTTCCATTTTTTTTTTCCATTTTTTTTTTCATCTATAATGTGCGAACTTAGTTGCATATTCATACTTTGAATGACATTATGAAAATACTAAAACCAGTTGTTTTCTTGCTTTGATGAATTTGGAGAAAAACATAGTCAAAACTCGTGACTTCAATTTTATATTGTTATCTAGAAATTAATTCACGATTTATGCGCATATTAACAGGTTCATTTCTTAAAGGAATAAGCCTTTACTTTCTGGGTTTTCACTCCACAAATAGGAAATAAATAAATACTAATTAAAACAATTGCAGTTAAGTTAAGACACTAACGCGTACCACCTCTTTGACTGAGCAGGATGACACAGATTTAATAGAAAAAAGTTTACAAGATAGTGAGAAAGTGCAGGTAAAAACATTGGTTTAGCAGACTTGATTAGAAATATTCCCTCAAGTAGTCAAGTTGCAGCATACCCACATTTGGTTATTGATGAACAGATAGAAGATATTGTATTGTGTGAAGGTGTTCAGAAGGGCCTCCAGTCCCCAGCATATAGTGTGGGCAGATATGCTCCTACGGTTGAGCAGGCCATGCACCATTTTCATTGTCTGCTCTATGAAAACCTGATACAATAAACACCCTATCAATTTCAACAATAAACTACCGCTCCAATCAATAAGCAGACAGCAATACTTGGACTGGGCGTTTGTCTGAATTTGACGCATGTCGTGTAAATACACCAGTAACATATATGCAATATTACAGACTTGTCTGAATTGCAATAGTTGTGCCCTTCCAAATCTCTTGCTGAACATAGCTGTTTCTGTTTGGAAATACCAAGTATAAAACTGTATAATTGTGGTTGTCTCTCTGTAATTCAAGTTTGCAGTTGTCAATAAGGCAGGCTTTATTATTCCAGTTTATATTATGTATACAGATTTGCTGGACTATTTTCGGTGCACCACATCCTGCTGCTAGAGCTTGAAAAATAAACGTACTTGAAAATCATGGTACCCTAAATTTTACGCTATTTTAATTACATTACTCTATTCTTTTCCTTTTCACACTTCAATTACTTCTCTCAAAACTAATAACTTTTAAATTTAATCTTCATTTTCCCCATTTATTTTTTTAATTAAAATCCTCGTTAGTAGATACTTATTAATTATTATACTTAAATATGTTTTCACTTTGTTATTTATATTTTATCTAAATTTATATATACACGTAAAACACAATAAAGAAGCTAAATTGAAATTTGAAACAACAACTAGGAATTATCATAAATCTGTGCAACATCAGATATAGGAAAATATATAAATCAACGCTTGTCAAACTGAAAATACATTGGTGGTTAAAGAAAATAAGAGACTAGCTGAAATTCCGTATATAACAAATCTAACCTTGTTAGAACCTAAGTATAAACAAATCCAAGTTCTTTTAGATCTGTGGAATCTCTGTACAACTAGTATATACTATTTACCATCACGAGAAGAATGCAGGTAAACCTGTCAATAAATGAGACGGACGGAAGAGGGAATCAGCCAGATGTCTATCTTCGACTCTGTTGAGATTGAGATGCCTGCGCTTCCATCCTTCTGAAAGTTTTATCAAGACATCTTCGGAAAATGTTACTGAGTTGATGCTCTGGTACTGGTATCAGTTTTCCAACCACAGCAAGAGGCCAGCTGAGAGAATGAGGAAACAGAAGGGAGAGCAGGGGAAGAATTACAGTTACAGTTAGCATGCGCACACAGGACAAGTTCTCTAGTTTATATCAGCATAAATCCAACATTATCTTTCGAGGTATACTGTATACATATACGTAAAGTATTATGAATAATCAAGGCCATCCTAAACTTCCGTCAAACACTATCTCCAACAAAAACTCACCGGAGAAGAAAATAGCATGCAAAGCGCAAGATACACCACGCATTTAAGTAAGTGTGATTATCAAGTACCTGATAAATGCTATAATAACAGAAATGAGCCATTCCTTCCAATCAAGCTTGATTGTTTTGGTGAACTTTCCGAGATATTCAACGATTAGAATCTGTAAGACGGCAACAAAGTTTATGGTAGTCCTACCAATATTTTATAATTTATAAATAAAACCAAACAACTAAAGAAGGGGTTAGGATCCTCTCCATTTCCTTCTATTATTAAGCTTTTGAGTACATAAATGTTATATTTTATAAAATTTATATTATCTTTATTTAGTTAACTTTTTTAAAAGTATAAGAAATAATAAGAAATGGAAGAAAATGGAGAGGATGCAGTAAAGAAGACTTCTAACAAGGCTATATGATGTGCCTCCACAGCATAGGCCTCCTAGTAAAGTATACCACTATACCCTAGGAGGGAGAGGAGGAATAAGGGCAGCTTGGGAAGTGAGTCAGAGAGTATGTTATGCATCTCTCAAACAGAGGTCACTTGGCAGCAGGGTACTGGAGAGGATAATGCAGTGAGGGTGGCGTGAATATGAATGGAATTGAGGGTGGTGCCGGGGGCGTGATTATATATATGTTCCCATGACTTATAAGATTGAATTGATGGTTATTGAACAAGGGAAGGAAGAGACTTTGAACTTGAATTTCATTCACTAACATTCTAACAAGATACTAATAACTAATATTTTTTAATAAAAAAAATCATCATTTGGGTAGCTTTGGGTTCACTAATGCCACGGAGCAGAGAAGGCACTGATTCTCCCACTACCGTTTCTATAGTAGTATCAGTTTCTATTGCTAACCTGAAGCACAATAGTTGCTCCTACTATCCCCATAAAGAGGTAGTTTTTAGTGACTCCCTTGAATATGTTGAATTTATCTGGCTTTCGGGCATTAAATTCATTAAAGACCTGCAGTTTTGGGAGAACATTTTCTTTGTCGTCATTTAAATGAAAATGAAAAGAAAATAGTGCAATTATAAGATGGCTACCAATATAACCATAAATACAAGGTGAAGAAGGAATTGAGCATGAATCCATAACCTTTTTCTGATATCAAAAGGATTTAGCAGCAACTGAAAACAGAGGAATCCAACATTTATACAAGAGCAACGAATATGAAAATGGAAAAGAAAATATGGTAGGCTTAATTTCTATAAACAAACACGTCGTGTCACTTGTGGAGGTCATGATACTCCCCCTCAACAACTTCAACTGACTAACTCCTTCCCCCAATTCCCCTCCCTATTTGCAATCCTGTGTCTACAAAATTTCCTGCATGATCCTTTATCTTTCCTCCCATACTTCTTAATGAGTTTGGTCTTGGTATTTCATAGATCAAGGATTGAGAAAAAAGAGAAATCACTCGAGTCCCAATGGCATCACTATGGACAGAGAAGCATGTGAGAGTGAGCTTTGAACTGTGGGTTTGAGGATTTCTAACCAAAATCCAAACACACTAATAGTGTCCCTCATTAGTATGGAAAGCTGTTTTTGGAATATCCTCCTCTCTTATTCTTATTTGATAATAGCCAACCTTCAAGTCTAATATCCTCCTCTCCTAATTTTGTAAATTTTCAATAAATTTCAACTAATAATGCAGTGTATTAGAAAGAGTGTATATGATAGTGTGTTGCTGGTACTTCTCCTAACTCCATTATTCACCTCTTTATTTATAGCACTGTGTTTACAACTATTCCTTGCATGCCTCTCTATTGTTCCTCACACCTTAATAAGAGGTTCCATCCAAAATTGTTTTTGGGCCATCTTTAGTTAGTATAAAGTAAAGGTGAATTAGTTTGTTGTCCCCGCCCCCAAAAACAAAATGTTGCAGTAACATTAAGAACACCTCAACTTTAAACAATTTCTTATCTATTATGAATTCTACACTCTTTCAACAATTCTACACCTACTGAGTTTGAGTCTAAGTATTTAACATACTATTAAGTATAAACACAATTGAAGCCATTTGAGAATCATAAAGATTGTAAAAGGAAGAGCTCAATCACAATAATGATAGAAAGTAAAGATGACGATAATTTCATCTTTAAAAAGACATAGTATAATTTGGTTTGTATGGTAACAATTCTATTTAAAATTTTCTAATATATCTATAATTATGTTTTTTTTTGTAATTAAGTTATAAGTATTCTGCAGATTTTAATCCAATTAAGATTGATGGACAAGTCTTGGTTTTACCAATATTGTTATCCTCCCCCAGAACCAAATCAAGTTATAAGTATTCTGCAAATTTTAATCCAATTAAGATAGACGGACAAATCTTGGTTTAACCAATATCATTATCCTCCCCCAAATCCCACCAACAGAAAAAAATGAAACTCAAATATAAATGCAGTGACCTGCCACTGAAGCTTAGAGCTTTGTAATTTCCCATTAATTGATGAAGATACTTACTTGACAAAGAACAAATGCATTGAATATGAGAGAGTTCTTCACTTTGTTTGCAGGGCGGTTGGGTTCATCCCTCAAACCCAATAAGTTCACACCTCGGAAATTAAGTATGAGCAAGACAGATACTTGGTATGTTGCCTGAACAGTTCCAACGATTGTTGATGATTTAGAGACAGAAGAAATAATAAGGCATAAGTAATGCAATATATTTTTAACATTCATTAGTTAATTGTTTGTGGCTTACCCTTATCAAAATATAGGGCATTCATTGGTTTGAATTGATTAAATGCACCTGATGATCCAAACCTAAACCCCATAAAATGGTTTGAATTTTTTTTTTCTATTCGGATCAAAACCAAACCAACTGAGACCCAACCCCTTAATCGGTTCAGTTCTTGGATTTGGAATTTAAAAAATCAAACCAAACCGAATTAAACCAATCAAATATATTTATATAATTTTTTGTCTTTAATTGTTACTTGTTAGTAAATTGTCAAGATGTCGCTTTGTACCTACATTAATGAAGTATCAAATGTATTTATAATTTTATATATGATTTTGTTTAGTTGAAACATTTAAGTGACTATATTTGTGGATTTTATTAATTTGATGTATGTTAAACACTTTGGTGATTTGGGATAAAATTGTTAATTTGGTCCATCTGACTTAATTTGGTGTATGTTAGATACTTGTGTTCCTTAATTATTTAATTACCATATTATCTATCAATTTTGGGATAAAATTGTTATTTTTATTTTTATTACCAGATTTTTTGTGAACTGAATCAAATCAAGGCAATTACCATGGTTCAAATAAGGGAAATTTTTTTCTGAAATCCGAACCAATTAAAATAATTGGTTCATATTTTCTTTTTGCCTAAGACCAAACCAAATCAGCCCATGAAAACCCTATCAAAATAAAATCCCTCTCAGCTACAATGACAACAGGGTGCTACTAAATGAGAAACAGAATTCACCTGTATCAGCAAATTCCTCCACATAATATTTGATACAAGAGGTTCACTGTAAATAAAAAAAAAAAAGATACTGTCAATTTCATAAAACAAACCATTAAAAACATAGGCACAGCATCTGATGTTCTGGTAATGAAGCTTGAACAGCAGGTTCATTGTACACAAGTTCATTATAGCATTCACTAGCATTTTTATAGCTTTTGGCTGCTTAGTATTTTCAAAGTGATTCACAAAGCTTTCTACCGCATCAATGTGTTACAACTTACTTTCATTACACCTGCTGTTTGGTATTTTGTGAAGGATATATCACTTTGATCTTGTACATCAATTTTATCTCTTTAATTTTTTATTTGAATGATCTTTAAATTTTTCCTTTCATTAAAAAAAGTGAAAAATAAATTTGACCTTCGACCCATTGGACGTTGATCCATTAGGGAATCAGTTGGTGGTTCGGTTGCCAAGGCTAATGCTCCAAGAGTATCCATGATAAGATTTACCCAGAGCAGCTGTTGAGAGATTAAATTAAGGTTTAGTTCATAAGGATAGCCTTCTGAATACATGAGGGAGCACGAACCAGTGAGAGACAAACAGAAAGCATACCTGTACTGTATTTAGTGGGATGTCACCGGTGGAAAATGCAGCAACAACATTTATAGCAAGTGCTGCTATATTGACTGTAAGCTGGAATTGGATAAATTTCTGAATATTTGCAAATACAGATCGCCCCCATTTGACAACCTGAATTGGAGAAAGAAATTGAAAGGCAGTACCACTTACACTTCAAACATCAATTTTAATAAGCTTATACAAAATAACCCGAGGTTATGGAATGCACCTTAATTCTATATAAACCTCTCAAAAAAAGTATTCAAAAAATTATAGTTCTGCATTTCAAGTAATGCCAGAAATAGTCCCTCAAGAGAGAGATGTTAAACATGAATCATCGAGTAGGAGCAGTCAAAAATCTCACAAATAAGAAATGAGGACTAACCTTCACTACTGAAGTAAAATTGTCGTCCAAAATAATGATGTCAGAGCTCTCTTTAGCAACTTCTGTGCCTTGGATACCCATTGCAAGACCAATATCAGCCTAAACTCCAAAAATAGAGCCACAAACACAACCATGGAAACAAAACAAGTTCACATAATTTGAAGCAAAAAACCTGTGTCAAAATAATAGATTTTAACAGAATATAAAATTGTCATAGTAGTAACAATTTTGGCATCAGTTATATGCACTTAGTGTATCATTATATTGTTATCATTTTAGCATGTATCTTAGATAAAAATAAAAGCACATGCTGAAAAAACATAAGAAATGAAGCAAACCTCATGCAAGGCGGGAGCATCATTTGTTCCATCTCCTGTTACAGCCACAACATGCCCCTTCCTCCTCAATGCTTGCACAAGTAAAAGCTTGTCATTAGGAGATGAGCGTCCCATAACCTATTGCATAGCATTGTCACTTAATCTCGTTGGCCAAGCAGTTACATAATTAAGGCTATTATAGTTGTTGGATTATACCAATATCCTTTCAACAATATCTGCTCTCTCATCATCTGTCAAGGCACGGAATTGTTTTCCTTCAATGATCTTTGGCTCTGTAGCATCAGAAATTGAATCAAGTATTCCACATTCCACAGCAATTGCTTTTGCAGTTTTGACATTGTCACCAGTGACCATTTTTACCTGAGATTTGAAATTCAAACCAAGCAGATTAGTACTTCTCACAAGTGGAAAACTGCACATGCCTTGCATATTTCTTAAAATAAACAATGCTCATTTTCAAATGAACTTATAATAGAAAAATTGGCCATCTCATTTTCATCATATAGAAAGTAATAACAAAATCTAATACTTAGTGTGTTAAACTTAAACCTCTCCAGTTCTCAAGGTTTACCCTTTACAAGAAACATAAAAATTAAGTGTTTGTTTAACAACAATTTTATAAAACTGTTCTCAGGATTTTAGTATTTAAAAACTAAAACTCTTTGGTTAGTGTTTTTTTAAAATAGTTTTCGGAAAGAATTTTGAATTTTTAGTTTTTAAAAACTAAAAAAGAGGAACATTTGTAAGTAGTTTTGCTTTTCAGTTTTCTAATTTTATTTTGAAAACTCAAAATACAATGAAAATATGTTATGTTTTGCTTTCTAGTAATGACATTTCCGTAAATATTAATAAATTTTTTCATTTTAACATTTTTCAAAACAATTTTCAAATAATACATACCAAACAAGTTTTTTTTTTTCTCTTCTAGAAAACAGTTCTTGAAAACTATCTTTAAGAATTCTTTTCAAAAACTTAAAAACAAAAGCAAACCAATCAAGTTCTAAGCTTCATCAACGTAGTTGATTCTTTTTCTTTTTTTTTTCTCTTTATAATCCTTTTGTAGCAAAAGCATAATCATCTTAACTATGCAACTAACTCAATATAATCTACAATTGCAATGTAGTAAGACTAAATAATAATCTAGTTTTGCTCAATTGCATAAGCAATTAAACTTTTCACCATTAATAAGAATAGTTGTGTTACATGCAAAGATTTGATAACTTATAGCTTTTATTTTATGAAATTATTTTAAATAAAATAAATTAAGATAAAATATATCACAAAAAAAATAAGATCACTACATCTTATCTTCACCAGATATGCTGCCTAAAGTGGTTTTATACCTCCAATTCTATATAAAAATCTGATAAGAGATTAATTAGAATACAGCTACATAAAACCATTGCTGCAGCGGAAACAGCATGTCCCCTACTTACCCTGCTGGCAATTTCAGAAGCTTTCTACCAGCAATCAGCTCTAGATCACAGGAAGAGAAGACAAGGAAAGGGAAGTATACTCTGGATTAGGTTAGGAGTTTGGGAGTTCATTATTAGCATACCTGCGGTCTTACAAAATTAAACTTGGTTGGTCAAATTAAAGACATTATTGGATATGTGATTACAATAACCGGTGATTGTGTAAAAGGGAGTTTCTTCTGAAGTGGATCAATTGGAATGGAACAGTAAGACGGTTAAGGTAACTTCAGAGATGAATAATTAGATTATTCCCAAGTCAGAACCATGTATTTCCCAACAGCATGTCGTGCAGGCTAAGTCCCCTAATGTCACCTAAGGTTCCTTCATAGAAGGAAATTCTAGCTAGTGTATTGGTATTTTCTGCATCTTATATTCTTGATGAGCATATAAGACAATGAATACTGTAGACGATTATAACACATATGATGCTGTTGTGAGAAACAAAGAGAACCTTGCCCAATAATAGAAGCCTCAAGAGGAGCATGCAAGACTCTATAAGACCATAAGCCTTGGTGATATGACTTGACTATCCTCTAGTGAAATTGTTTGGGATTTCAATTTCCTCAAAACTCATGAGGAGCAGCTTTGACCAAAGGAAGAGAGTTAAATAGTTAATGCGATTAATTTGGGCACATTTGGGTAAATAGCTAGAATAAACACTTATTCAATAAAATCTTATTAAATGAGAGCTTATTTATCAGCTTCATTGTAATACTTACTAAAATAAGCTAAAAAGAGCTTTTTTATGTGGTCTCTCCATGAAGCTTACTGAAATAAGCTCTTACGCACACCCCTAAAATTTATTATTTTGGGGGGAAACTGCACAGTTTTCTTAGTATTTATCTTGAGGAAAGAAATTATTTTGCTAAATCAACAATAAAGGTCATCAATGGGTGAAACCTTGGCCACTTAGCAGTAAAAATAGGGTACTATAACATGTTATACTTGTCTCAATGATCTAAGTCTCTCAATGGGAAGAAATGACTTTCAATTAACAACAAAAACATGCATTAATACCTCAACCCCCGCCTTTTGGCAAAGCTGCACTGCATCTTTAACACCAGGTCGACAAGGATCCTGTATTTCAAAGCACAATTGACATAAGACAAATAGTAAGAACATATTGAAAAGATAGACATATCATGTGAAAGTCATGTGTAGGCCATTCAGAAATGGTTATAGACTCTAAACAAGACATACCAGAGACAGAATGACCATTTGGAAATTATAAATAATAGTGCTAATGAGATACAACATAAAAATAAGAAAAAACAAAATAGCTAGTTGTGAGCAATATCATATAAGACAAGAATACAACCATGACCTTATAATACTGGTAACATAACAAAGATGACAATGTATTAAGGTTGAAGGGTATTTACTTGGAAGGGAAGAGGGGTGTAAGGGAGGAAAAGCAAAATAGCTAGTTTTGACAATTAACAGTTAGGTAGAAAAATAGATAGGGGGCTGTAAGGGAAGAGGAATTATTCTGAGAAGAGGACTTTTGTGAATTGAGCATCAGCTCTATTGTTTAATTGGATACGCTTAGAAGTATAATTCCTCCTTTTTCAAGATATTTCATATATCAATAACAGCTCCTTTCCATTCTCTCTTTCTTCCATTCTATCTGACTGTTTCATTCATGGATTCCCATTTATGACAATCAAATTTCTAGAAGAATTATTACCTTCAGGCCAATAATAGCCAATAAAACAAGATCATCCTCAGGTAATGACCAGTTGCCAAGTTCTTCTTCGCTAGTTGGAACATTTATTTCATATGAATTATATGATCTATATGCAATCGCAATACAACGTAGACTAACAGCAGCCATATCTTCAATAACTTTTTTAAAAGCTGTCATCTGCGAGAAAGGAAATTTTCACTTAACAGAACATTATCAAAAACAAGTATCAAATGCCATCCAACAGTTCACGTAATACTTATATTTTCTTTTGTTTCATGGCCATATGTAATGACAAAAGATAGAGAAAAGAGAAGGAATAGGAAAACTTAGCAAAGAATTCTTGTAAGATGTAATCAGATAAGGTTTCCATTCCAAACACAAATTTTGATAGTGAAGAAAAACCAATTCCTTTGTTTAACTATTGATTTAAATATTTAACTATTTCCTCAAACCTTCTCTTCATTCATGTCCAACAACTGATCATTAACATCTTTATACCCTGTACAGCAAGCTAGGACTATCTCAGCAGCACCTTTCCAATGTATATGGATTTCAGAGTCAGACTGCAGAAAAATATAAAACTATTAAGTTTGGATGACAAACAAGATTAAGTACATTATCACATAATACATTAGCTCCCTAATAAAATATCAGTTTAGAACAGAAGAATTTTTTAAAATATTCGAATTAAAATGCCAACAAGGTGTTACCGTCTGTATTGCAACTCCTCCTCTCTTTTTGTCTGAATTGAATGGGAAGACATGAATAACTGATGATTCTGATCTGGCAGCCTCAAAATTCATCCCAAGCTGCAATTTGATCTAACAGTCATAACTAGTTGTAATCGCATAAAGATCTTTAAAATGATGTTAAAATTTGAAGTTTCAAACAGACCTGAATTCCCCACTGCAAAATTGCCTTTTCTGTCGGTGATCCAGAAATCTCTACATCATTACCACCCTGTTATGAATTATAAGATAATTATAAAGTAATAGAACTAGTCAATTATAATATTATTATAAGTGGGGGAAACTAAACAAAATAAAACAATTCTATCATACCTCAGGGATATAAACACTTCCATTAGTGTTCTGTGCAACACTTTCAATCAGCAAAGAGCAGAGCATAGGAGAGAACTGTGATTTATCATGAGGAGGAGTAATCTTCTTCTCACCAATGCATGCCTCAACCACAGTCATCTATCTCAGAATTTAGGTGAAATTAAAATTTGTGGGACATAATATTATCTTCATCAATCCCAACAGAAATAAACTACTTCCACAAAATATTCACCCAAGACAAATAGTTACTGATCAACCCTCAGAACATGTTCCATTGCCTATTCATGTTAGTTTAATAAGACATCACATTGACTGGTTACTGAAATTCTTAACTCCTAATCTTACAAGTTGATATGTTTCCTACATGACATAAACTGGGAAGCACATATGTCACAATAGAATTAAAATATTTGCAACAAGTGCTCTCCAACAAGTATGTGTAACTTATCATAAATAGGGTTTAAGTTTTAAATAATGAATCACAAGTAACCTGATTCATAGTCAATGTTCCAGTCTTATCACTGCAGATGGTTGTGGCTGACCCCATTGTCTCACACGCAGAAAGCCTCCTCACCTGCAATTCAATGTGTTATATTAAACAGCAATTCTCAAATTGATATGCCAAAATCCAATAGCACAAACAAAAATTGGCATACCAAAGCTTTATCTGCCATCATTTTTTTCATTGAGTAGGCAAGTCTATAAAATATTTGATGGGGAAAAGTGTTAGTAGAGAGAAACAACATTGAGAAAAGAGAGAGCAACAATGTCATAGATATGAAAGACCACACTGACAATTTAAAATGGATAGTTTAGAGATAATGGTGGCACCATATAATGATAAGAAAATAAATTGAAATAAAAAAGGCCATAGGATAGAAAATGGCAGATTAAACAGCAGAAAATCCACACTGGAACAACATTGGGTACACTCATTAAAAGAACTAAGGATCAAATCTATAAATCATCTTAAGTACAAAGACAATGATATTATCTATGCTGTGCAGTAGTACCAATGTTAATGTTACCACATCCATCAAGACTAGGTAAAATCTAGATAAAAATTATCAAACTTACGTTAAGGTAACTGCTAAAGGCAGCCCTTCAGGCACTGCAACCACTACAATGGTGACCTACATATTCAACGCATTACAATTATCTCAGTTATTAATGTCAAAGCCAGTGAAATTTTATTATCTGTAAATGATTCATATAAGTTCAAGTAGTCTAGTGCTTCTCATGCACGTACCGCAACAGTGAATATCTGAATTACTCCATCAATGGCATCACCAACTTTGGTCTTGCCTGCTATAAATTGAACACTTCTGTCTGGGTTTCTAGTATGTCCAGAGAAATATCTGTGCTTATAGGTTGCCATTTCAAAGACACGTTAAGAAATAACTAAACAAATAAAACTAGGTTAAATTGCAAAGTATCCACTTCAACTTTGACCGTTTGGCAAATAGTCTTGTGATTTCATAGTGGACACAATCAACATGCTTAAACTTTCAATATATGGCAAATTACCAATTTTAATTTCGGCAATTAACTCAAAAAATGGGAAATTACCCTTGCTTTCAATTT
This sequence comes from Psophocarpus tetragonolobus, assembly GCA_037954015.1. NCBI lineage: Eukaryota > Viridiplantae > Streptophyta > Magnoliopsida > Fabales > Fabaceae > Psophocarpus > Psophocarpus tetragonolobus. The sequence goes on along the minus strand of CM075693.1, from coordinate 8,404,652 downwards.
TGACAGTCAACACAACAAGTTAATACTAGAGAAGAATAAGCCATACGTTAAAATTTTAAACAGGTTGATTGACAACTGAAATCCCAATGGATGTCAATTAAAAAGAATACACCATCGGGGTCTACTTGATAAAAGGTCAGCCTTAAAGATTAGCAATTTAAACTAAGACAATTAAATCATAGAACGAAACGGATAGAAACCTGGCAAGTAGCACCATCAGAACAACAACAGCCACAGAGAGCCCAACAATACCAATTAAGGTAGCAAGACCGTTTAAGCGTACCTAGATTGAGAAGATTATATAGGTAAACATCCTATAAGAAGCAGGAATTAAAAATCAAACTGCACGTAAAAAGGGAACCTGCAAAGGAGTTTCTTCACCATTGTCTTCAGAAATGCTAGCCATTAGAAGCCCCCACTCAGTATTAATACCAACAGCTGTTACCTGAGGAAGGAAAGCAATCAACAAAAAGAAACATGAGAAAAAAAAACTTTTTAATCAATAAAACAGGTGGACTAAACTAAAGAATAAATATAACCATTTAATGTATAGAATTATTGAAAGAAGTTCAGTATAATTTTAATCAATATTTAATCACTCTAATTTCCCTATGCCTCAGTTGTTTACAGAAAAACAAGCAATAAAATCCCTTCCTGAACAGCATGCACTAGATGAATAATTGACATCATTTGGAGTAACCTTTCCCAAAAAAACAAGCAATTTCCTTATAGAGCCAAATAGCCGAATAGGAAAAACATCCCTATAAGTGCACAGTTTAGTAAAACACCATTGTATTTTCTGAAAGATTTGCCTATATATTCTCAGTAAAACGGACAGAAAAAACGAGCAATTTCCTTATAGATCCAAATACGAAAAGTTTCCCTGTAAGTGCACACTTTTAGTAAAACACCATTTTAGTTTCTGAAAGATTTGAAGCTAGTTACATTAATCCTGAAAATGTCAATCAATTTAGTTCTTTTTAGAAATTACAATGTCAAAAAGGACTAAATCAATAAACTTTTTCATAGGACAAAAATGTTTATTTTCATCTTTTCAGAACTAGTATGATTTACCTCAAATCTTTCCAGGACCAACATGGTGTTTTTTTTTGTCCTTTGGACAACGCCCATCTAAGCTATAAGGGTTAAGGTCTACATATAGGTTGTTAATTACATCAACAACCCTTTGAAAACTCCTTAATTTTGTAAATAGCATCAAGATGGGACAATTACAAAAATTAGAAGGTAAAATGAAAGTCCAAAATTTACCAGCATAGTTCCACTGCCATCTGCAACTTTACATCCAGAAATCAGAAAAGGATCATTAGAATTTTTTTCGACCTGCAAAAAGGAAAATTATTATCCACTTAGAAAAAGAGAGAGCAGTAATTAATCTTATTCTCCACAAGATAGAAATAAACACTTACAATCTTGCTCTCCCCAGTCATACTTGATTCATCAATTGCAAGAGAGTGACCAGTGATCAAAACTCCATCAGCAGGGACCTATAAAAGATCAGCTAAGAACTAAGACAAGAAATGCAACCATGAGGTATGATATCCAAAAATTACAAAAGACATACCTGGTCACCAATGTTAAGGGGTATAACATCACCAACAACAACATCATATATGGAGATCTCAACTCTTCTACCATTTCGAGTAACCTTTTCAAGCACAAATTGAAACATAAGTTAAATAATAATAGTAACAACAACAACAACAAGTATAGCTAAGCCGAAAAAACAAACCTCTAAATGTATGTTTCTCTTGTGCTCATTTAGATCTTGAAATTGAAGAGACTGCTTATAATCACTTATAGCTACAAAGGATGAGAAACAAAAGATGGTATTTTACCCATTAAAGGAGAATATTATATATAATTATTAATTTATTATGATAACATACACAATAAAAGACAAAGTTCACAATGGACTTGTGTCTACACCAAATGCATTAACATCAAATTCCAAATACAGATGCAGAATTGTAAAACGTGTAAGTAAATACTTTTTTAATGCATTATCAACTTTGCAGAGACAATATTATACCTGTAACAAGAATAACAAGAATAACTGCAAAAGCAATGCTTCCCCCATCATACCATCCTTCCTGAATACCCTGAAATAGAATTAATTCTTAACTGGATGAACCTAACTCTTAGCATTAACAAAAACATATTCCTAATCCCTGATTATGAAGGGATGAAGTGAGAAATACAAAGGAACACTAAAGGTCAAATGAATTCATTGCTGGTACAAGATAACAGTCAAAGGGCATGGAAATTTTACATAAATCATAAAAATTAGGTTATTAAAGTCTTGAATTGAAGCTCTACTTATACCTAATTCACTTGAAACTTAGTAGAACCAAATTATGCTCAAAAGTCATAAATAACCTCCAAAAGCTCACAAATCCAAAGTTTTCCATTCAGATAGGATCGAATAGATTAAAATAATATGCAAGGCTTGAACTTGGATCAAATTAAACATTCATCAAGACAACAAATTTACCACTGACACTAGGCTCAAAATTTCTTAATACTTATTTTATACACCTACCTAAATGTACAAGATATATATACTGCCTTTCCTGCTACTGACCAAAAATTAACACCCCCCCCCCCATCCCAAGGAGTAATGGTGAATAAAAATTGTCAATAGGGGTAGTGTGTACAGTCCAACAGATTTTATTAAAGAAAATATCAGAATAATATCTAACTCTAACCTATACAGTCCAATACTATCAGACACAAGTAGTTTTGGACTCTGCAACATATAACAGGAGCCTAATAATAAACCAGCGTTTGGGCGAGATAAGGTTGGCTAGATAGTTGGAATGAGTAGGTTAAAGGGTGAAGGGAGAAGGGAAGAGGGAGAGTTCGCATGTTTGAATCCTCTAAAAACAAAAACTAACATAAGTTAACAAAACTAACAATTGCCAATAAAAAAACGAGTTTGATTTCCTTATTCAGTGTTCAAATTTCAAAACAGTTTGTAATCAAGCCTTTATGAGGTAACTTTTGAAAAGAAAAAAAAAATCCCTAAAAAAGAAAGTCAAGGTTGATTTGGTTACTTAGCTTGCCAAGTAATAGAATGGATGGTCTATTTTTTGTTAACTGAATTTTAAATGTAGACAGCAACTCAAGAAAGACTCCTGACCTATTAAATATGAGTATACTAGTATACTAGCAAATGTTCCAAAAGTTACCATTACATTAGCCAAATAAAAAGCACGTGCATATAGCTATATATTTGTGCCCGTAGCCTGGTATATAGATGATATCAGTGATACTAGTCTGAGAGATACTATGCTAACTGAAGGGTTGTACAATAGAGATCTATGTAGGGATTAAATAAAAGGAAAGGTAAACTGTCCAGCATGCATTATCCAAAAAATGCTAATAAGGAAGATTAAAAGGAAATGGGCAATAGAAAAGCACACAATTGGGCAATTAATTTTTGCATCTGGCCAAGTTAGTGAGGTGGGGAAGGTACAGTAATTAAAGACCAGTGGAAGTGCAGGACAATAATATTTTATGAATAATATATATGAAGAGGAATCCACTTACTCCAAGAGTAAGTAAAAGTGTAAGAGTTACTCTTCATCCTCCTCACCATTTGTTGTTTTGAAATATAATTATTTTAATCATTAAATTTTAAGAAAATGAATAATGAGTATGAAGAATAATTCTTTTAGACCTACTCTTGGAGTAAGTCGATCCGTCCTTTAAATATCAATACACTAGATAGATTTAGTCGATTTACAACTTCAATAATTTTCAATGAAATACAAATTTTACCAATCCAACCATTAAATATTATGATATGATACTAATAATCATAAATCATTTATATTAGTTTTCACATAATTCAGACTTTTCTAGATATATTATCTAATAAAGGACATTTTAAATATCATTTTATACATTAACGTTAAGCGATATGATGAACTACTAAATGATTTTGAATTTGTGTGAAATTTTGTATACTTAATCTAATAAAATGAAGCTGTGAAGGGATGAGAGAGAGTGAGTGGGAAGGTGAGTCTGGGAGGATGGGAATTGGCAACGCATTCTCAAAGGGGTTTGTCTAAGGACCTAACATCTTACTACTTCTCTCATTTTCCTAAAGACTTTGATGAGAGAGCTCTACTCAGGATTTTTAGAAGATGGGGTGAGGTTGGGATATCTTCTTGGGTAGGCATCGAAGGAAGGATGAAGCTCAGTTTGGGTTTGTTCAATTTTGGCGTAAAGAATTTGCAGAGGTTGGAGTAGGAACTGGATCAAATATCCATAAGGCAAGTTAAAATGTAGGTTAATTTGCCTTTGTTTAAAGCAAGAATAGCTCAGAAGGAGTTTGTGTCGGGTAACCCACATGTGAGTCGTTAGCAGGTCTAGCACCGGAAATCAGTGGTGTCGAGTGTGGAACTGATGAGGGCCTGCACATGCCAACTTTAGAGCCTCAGGACCTAACCAGGCGAAAGTAGATGAATGGGTCATCCAAGAATCAAATGTCGAATGTACATGCCAACTTTAGAGCCTCAGGACCCAACCAGGCAAAAGTAGATGAATGGATCATCCAAGAATCAAATGGCGAATGGCTTCGTAAGTATGCAGTTGGTTGCCTTAAGGACTCGAATCAACGGCGTAAAGTGGAGGAAGGTTTTTTTATGCAAGAACTGGTGATTGTCAAGGTAAGGCCCCTAGGCCGGGATATGATATTGTTGTGAGGCTTAGAGGAGGTCTATCTTGAAGATGTTTGGGCGTCTGATGATAACTGGTGGGAGGCAATGTTTACCTCAATTCTGCCATGGGATCTGTATATTAGCCCAAAGTGTCGTCTTGTATGACTTATATGTAGGGGGCTGCCATTGCAGTATTGGAATTGGGAGGGCTTCTCAAAGGCAATTTATGGTGTCGCCAGAGTTTCGAAATGTCTATTCACTGAAGAACACTCTTAGGTGCTATGAATTAGCATCTACCTTGAAGATTAATTTTCATAAGAGCAGTCTGGGGGGTGTAAGGGTGAAGAGGAAGGAGCTGGTGCCCTTTGCATTTATCCTGAACTATGTATTGCAGTTGTCATTTTCCTATTTGAGGGTTCTAGTGGGGGCTAATGTGAGGTGTGAGCGTGAATGGAGGACAATACTTGATAAAATGAGAATCAAACTTACACCGTGGAAACAGAAAAACTTGTCTTTGGGAGGGCGAATTTGTTTTATCAAATATACCCTTTTTTCTATTCCTCTTTATTTTTATTTTTTTTACAGGGTTCCAAAGAAGGTGGCCAACAAAATACAATCTGTGCAAAGAAAATTTTTGTGAGGCGGCTCAGATGAGTGTAACAAAGTGACTTGGATCCATTGGGAGCAGGTATACAAGGAAAAAAGTCAAGGAGAGCTTAGAATCAAGGATGTCATGACATTCAATAAAGCGCTTCTTGGTAAATGGCGTTGGAAACTTCTTCAGGGGGGGGATTCTCTCTGGATCAAAGTGTTGGTGGTAAGATATGGGGAAGATATTAGAAGGCATATGGTGGGAGGCAAAAGAGAGGAGGATCCCATGGTGGAATGATATCTTGAAGGTGACTTCTGTAGAAAGGGGGAGTGGCTCTCTGGCAAGGTTAAGCCCCAGGTTTGGGATGGGTCATTATTCAAGTTTTGGGATGGTGAGTAGAAGGTGTTGGGTGGGCTTAAATATGTATTCCACATATTGTATGCTCTTTCGAATCAGAAAGAGGCAATGATTTCATAGGTTGGAGGATGGAAGGGTCACAGGTGGGTTTGAAGGCTTAGTTGGAGGAGGGTCTTGTTTAGTTTGAAAGAACAGTGGGTCAGGGAGCTAGAGGGGGTTTTGGATAGGGATAGTCTGCGGAATGATGTGAAGGATGGTTGGTTGGGGAGATGGGGATGGATTATGTAATCAATACTCTGTGAAGGAAGCATATAGGTTAGCCTGTGGTGGATCTTAGGCTCAATCTTCTTTCTTCTTTAAAAGGTCACAGAAATCTAAGGCGCCATCTAAGGTGGTGGCATTCTCATGGAAGCTGGCTCATAACAAGATTCCTACCAAGGTGGAGTTGGCAAAGAGGAAGATCATCCTATCTGTTGATGTGATGTGTCCCGTGTGCCATGTGATCCTAAATCTGTAAGTCACTTGCTCTTCTCTTGTAAGTCTAGTTACTTGGTCTGGATGTATTGTTATAGGTGGTTAGATTATATGATTGTCTTGCCTTCGAACTGCGAATCAAGTTTTTGGTATCTTTTGGGCATATCTTCATCAAAAGGAAAATTCACCTGAAATATTCTTGGTGTGATATAGTTGGTTATAATGTGGGAGTATTTGGTTAGCTAGGAACACATTAATATTTAAGGGTCAAATTTTCATTGAGGAGGAAGTCTGGCAGTTATCCCTGCAAAGAGCTTGGACATGGGTAAAAGGTCTTTTTAATGCTTTGATAGTTTCATTCGTTGAGTGATCTAGTCAACCAGAATAATGTTTCACTAGAATTGTTAATAGGACTGCATGAATTTGGTTCCTTTATGTATTATGGCTGGATTATGTATTTGTGGGAGGGGAAGTTGTAGCAGGTGTATGTGGGGCATGTGTTTTAGTTGTAATTTATTAGTTTGCTATATGTATGTAAGTAGCAAGCTCCCCCCTGGCTTGGGGGAGCTTTGCGATTGCTGAATTAATAAATATTTACCTTTTTCAAAAAAGAAAATCTAATAAATAAAAATATAAAATTCAACATTGGATTGGTAAAATTTCCATTCCATATAAAATTATTGAAGGTGTAAGTTAACTAACTCTTACACTACATATCTTGACCCAATATATATTTTTACATTTTTTATCAGACTAAATTGGAGCAACACTTCCTAAAGTTTTGTGTAATTATACATGCACTCCTAATTTTTTAAGCAATAATTTTGCACCCCTTAAGGAGGTGTTAGCGTAAGGTTTGAGAGGAGGTGCTAGTGTAATGTTTTCAAATATATAAAGGTGTTAGTGTAATATTTTTAAACTTAAAGGGATTTTTAAACTTAAAGGGAGGTTAGTGTAGGAAAATAAAAAAGAGTGGAGTTATGTACAATTTAATAAAAGTTGAGGGATGCATTTGTAATTTACTCTTTTTATTAATTAGATCATCTATACAAAATTTCGTATAATTTCAAATTTGTTAGGTAGTTCATCATATAATGTGATATTTAAAAATATGTAAATATTCATTATTAAATAACATATCTAAAGAAATTCAAATTACATGAAATTTGATAAATATAATCTATTAGATAATATTATGAAATTCAACCGGTAGATTGATCAAGTTTTCATTTTACTTAAAGTAGGTGTAAATTGACTAACTTTTACACACACTTATTTGGAATGAGACAAGTACACTGTCTTCACTAAGTAAAAAAGACAGACTCGCTGTCTTTTACATAAAAAGACAGACTCCGGACAGGTTTTTTTTATTCTGATATAAAAACAAAGAAATGCATCATAGCTTTCTCAACCAATCTCACCTCAGATTTAATCCCCAGTGCTAATGAAGCTATTGCAGCTACCATTAAAATAATCAAGGTCAGATCCTTGCATGCATCCCACATAAACATCTAAGGAAGGGAACAAAAACAAAGACATCAATACAATAACTCTCCAATAAAAAGAGGATTATCAAATGATTAGCTAATGTGCACTAAAATTTACCAAAAAACTTCTTCCACCCTTTCGAGGGTAGTTATTGGAGCCGAATGCATTCCTCCGGTTTACCAAGTCAGCATCATCAACTTGAATCCCCTTCTCTAAATTGGTTTTCAACAAATTTGCTAACCCTACAACCTAACAAAGTAATTCAGAAAATCACATGAATATTACAACACTAATCAATACAGTTACAGATTTAAGATAATGTTCTAAGGATACTTACTCCTCCATTTTCCCGCAGAGCAGTAGCATCACGGTCCCTTGAAATTGAAGAAAGTTGTTCTTGTCCAATTGAAAATTCTCCATTAGGGCTTGAATGTGGTTTTATAGTTCCTAATCCCAACAGTTAAAAGCACTGAGCATTGATATTGAAAAAAAATAGTGTCTATGCTTTTAATATACCACACCAGGTCACTGAAATATTTATTTAATAAAGATGAGTTTAATTAGCATGGACGACAAGGAGTGTTACACAGTTTTATACTAATTAAACTCTTTATATTGTTACTACATTCTAATTAAACTCAATAAATATATACGGAGTACCAAGCATCAGCACTCCAAAGCATTTTCAACTATGGTATTTAAGTTTGGAATTATGATAGTATTACAAACACCTTTTATCATTGTAAAAAAAAAAGGATAGCAGTACAATCCCCAAATGGTAATCATGCCTCTCTAGCATTAGAAAGATAATCACAAATGATAATTGGATATATGCAGGAAACACTTTAGACTTAAAGATAATACTACAAGCATCCTTTATCATTGTAAAATATGATAGCACTAGAATCCCCGAATGATAATGGTGTCCAAGGCTATACCACTAAAATGATAATTAAGTATATCATGAAAAAGGTTTAGAATTAAGATAATAATACTAACATCTTTTATCATCATAAATTAAAAACAATAGCAGTCAATCCCTACAGTTAGGAAGACAAAAATAATCATTAGGTAAGATCATTAAAATCTACGTTTAATAATTCTTAAACATTACTTACGCTGAAAACTAACGTGCAAATATATAGTAACAATTGACAAAACTATATAAAAGAAATGAACACGTCATACAATTACAATTGAAATGTTAAAGGAAGTTGAGTACTAAAAGGATAATTGGTTTACATTAAACCACACATCAGACACTGATCTTGGAACAAATATCAATAAAACCGGTCATGTCAAAACAATTACAATACTTGACTTCTACGTTACAGGTTTTTCACACAAATATGCAGCAACTCGTATATTAGGTCATTAACATGGGGAGAACAGTGATACCAGGCACATAAAATTTCAAACTTTTTCCAGGTCATAGTATAGCGGTAGCTAAAGCGACCTTTCTTTATGAGCAAAATGGTACAAAAGTACAATAAACATTACAATTATGTTCACCAACTACTAGAACTGACAACCAGCATAGCCAAACAGACCAAAGTACTGAGTGCAGATTAGCAGAATAAAAATCAAAGAAAAGATATACCAGATACGTTAAAAAAACATTAAGAAAGTAAACTTCATAAATTGCAGAACAAGAATAAAAACCTAGTTACAACAAAGGTATTTCTAACAAATTAGGAAATAGGAGTAAGTTCTAAATAGGAAAACTACTGCGAATTACTAGCATACTACAATTTTACCCATAATACTATAATAGTGAGAACAGTCTAATGACTAACCGTTCATTTGTCCAGCTGCCTTGAATCGATATGCGGCCTAATAAAGTAAATTAATTAATTAGTTCACTTAACACATACAATATGAGCAATCATAAAGAAAGTCTACTGAAGAACCGAACTTGAATGGCCCGTGTATGCACTATAACAATTCTTAATGCTCGTTTCTTCTCTTCTTCTTCTTTCTTCAAGTCCAAGGTGTAACGAAATCGACGAGAAGCATTGAGCACAAGTGCAGCTTGCTGAAACACAAGAAATTATTTGTCTGGTTATTGAACATTGTCTGCCACTGCCAAGAATAAAAAATAAATACATACTCAGAATAGTCAAATACAAGTAGCATAGATGTTAACACTATAATTATAACAAGGGATTCTGGTACTGCTGAAATAATAAACAAAGGTGGCTTCATGTGCCTGATGCAAGATCAAGAAATGCTCTGCATCTTGTCTTCAGCAAGTTTTGAAAACAGAGGTTTATATTTGTATGAAAGTAATTTCAACTTCAGAAGAGCCCCCGTGAATATAATATTTACAGAATCTTCAAACTAGCATGAAAATGTCAATCATTAAGAGTCTATTAGGAACAAATAACCAGAACCATATTGGTAGTAGTACTCAGTTTCTAGACACAAACACATTTTTCTGACGTGAGAATGTCAAACTTTCCATTCTTTCCTTCCAGTAATTTAGGAAAATTTCAATGGTCAGAAGAATTGAGACTTCACTTAGAAAAGTTGATAATCAAGTCTATTGCTTTCTTATGTTTGTCTTCCCTACAGATGCTCAGCTCACTTTCTAATATTCTAGTACTCAGTTTCTAGACACAAACACATTTTTCTTACGTGAGAATGTCAAACTTTCCATTCTTTCCTTCCAGTAATATAGGAAAATTTCAATGGTCAGAAGAATTGAGACTTCACTTAGAAAAGTTTATAATCAAGTCTATTGCTTTCTTACGTTTGTCTTCCCTACAGATGCTCAGCTCACTTTCTAATATTCTAGTCTCCAATTCAATTCTTGCTTTATTTGTAACTGGTAATGGCATCAATCCTCTTAGCACTTAACTGTGAGAAAAACATTTATACACTGCCACCAGAGTAAAAAGTTTTACGCAGCTAATCACAACCCCTTTATATATGGTAAGTTTGTTGATTTTATCAAATAATACTTTAAAAATAATTTAAACAAAGCATTGTAATTAACTGTTAGTGTAAAACTCTTTTACACTGACCATGTATAGGTGTTAAACTCTTTAAATATTATATTCTATCTCGCCTTACTTTTGGTCTCATCAAAAACTATATCCATCTATATTTTGCAAAGGGCACAAATATTGAAACCCAGCAATCCATATTAGTCTTTTAGAGTTCAAATTTATTAGTTATAAGTCCATAACTGTGTCAAAATCCTAAATCTAATCTAAGTCTTCTTTAAGCTGTTCCCCCAATTAAAAGAAAATAGAGTTTTGGAAAGACGACGAAGGCACTTCAGATCAAAGTAAACCAAAATTTTCAGAAACTGGATCTCGCAGTAATAGCATAAGCACATTATCCTTCGATGACCTTTACAAGAGACATATGGACTGATCTCACTGTAGCTTTCTAATTGATGCATTCTACACGCTATTAAGCGTTCAGCAGAAAAAGGGAACCAATTTGTTTTCAACCACAACTTTATTAAAATAATTACAGGCATATGTGCTTCCTCTTTGCTTCCTTACATCATATCAATGGTTGCCAATAAAATTTGAAATGGCTCCAATACAATCTTCAATCAAAATATTCTTTGCTAAATTGCTACCAAGCACAGATGGAGTTAGTGCACAAATCAAAGGCTCAAAGCTGGGGCTAATCCCTCACTACCAAGCTTCTCTACTAGAAAAATTAAAAACTGAACTTTTTGATGGTTCTGTTTGTAGATAGTATGTATCCTGGACTGCTTCTGGAAGTCCTCACAACACCTCAAAATATGTTATTTGCAAGTATAGAAAGGTATTCAAAGCAATACTTCCTATTAAATCCCTTGGAGGAGTACAGTGTTTTGCAAGAGATTCACAACTTACAAGATGTTCAAAGCAGTACTGAAAATTCCAAAAACTATGTTAATTGGAATCCGTACTATGTTCTCTTGAATAATCTAACCTACTCCAGATTTGTTAGAAATGTTGGGTCTTCGGCAACAAAACTTCATTCACTCCTTATCTTTCTAATAATATTGTATATTTATAGCAGTCCTCTGCTCCATGCTTTGTGGAGACAGGTCCTTGTTCCCTGGTTTTGTAGATTTTGAATTAAAAATGCATATATATTAAACGAACATAAAAACAAGAACCTTGTTTAGTCTCATACTTTAAACTATAATTTTGGACTTCTCACACTATCGTAAATTCATAAGAAACAGGTTCTATAAACTTGTACTATACACCACAGCAGTAAAGGTACTTAAACATTTAATTTTGCGTCAATGAATACAGATAGCTGCATGAATACATCTTGTATTGACAGCAAAGCAATTTCGACTTCTTCCACATAGACCTTTAAATGAAACAAAATTCAAATTTATATTGCTAATACCTATCAGTCAGTACTTGAACTTTGTATATTTTGAGCCATTTTAATTAACTAATCTTTTAAAAAAATGTATCCTTGAAACCATACCGTCTATGCTCTTGCATTCCCCCTAGCTTCTGCTCCCACTTCATTTGGGGAATGGATCTTCTCATGTGTTTTCAAGAGACCCTAAACAACACCCAAGATGAGGCCCTATTTTCTCCGTGTCTTTGTCTCTCTTCACATGATCCTAACGATAATTGTAATTTATTTCTATAGAAATACAGAAAATATGCAATTATTTATACCTCTTGTGCTTTTGAATCTCGAACGAACCTCACATTTATGTTTAAATTTGAGTAGTTTAAAATTAAGTTTGCCTTGGAGTAACGGGATGAAGATAAGCACATAATCCAGATGGTGGGAGTTCAAGCAGCACAAGATAATTAGATGCTTAAGTGTGGCTTGAGCGAGATTTTGTAACACTTGAGCGACCCTAGCTACCCGCGTGTGCATTATTTTTATTTAAATAAGATTCTAAATAAGAAAAAGGGTATCCCTGAGCATAGTCACTCCATGGCATGCTTTAGGAACTATTCCTTCTGGTTCCTCAGATTTGATGTAACCATACCAATCCATGTAATGCAATTTTCTTCTTTATTTAATTTACTAACATTCCTTTCTACTCTCACTTATTTCAATTATACTTGATCACCATAATTACATAAACCTCTTAATTTAATTATTATTAACGCTTTTAAATTAATTGTTAAGAACATCCAATAAGATTATATGGCTAGCCATAGAATATAAATTTTTAGGCACTGTTGAGTAAAGCAATTTCCCTAATTTTATGAGTAAGGAATTGATAGTAAAATTGGAAAAATTAGAATTATTATTCTAAAAACAGCCAATAAGATTTAAAATTATTATAACGAATTAGAGTATTGAATTGTATTGTTTATTACATAGTATTGCGTCTGGGTGAAGTCAAACCCAGTAATGTATTCTCTCATTTAAAAATCCCTTTTTGCACACCAGTTGTTTAATATTTTGCTTCGAAGAATTTTTGTCTTTAAGTTTTAATATTTAACTTTTTGCACAATTTTTCAATACCGTGGTCTAGAAATAATTTTCTATAGAAATTATTTAAAAATATATCAATTGATAAATTTTTTTTTTTTTTTGACAAAATCACTCAATACCTAACACATGAAAACAATGAAAAGAGTCAAAAGACTCACTAAGAAGATCTATTCCCCTTCTCTGCTCTTAATTTAGATCCTGTAGACCATTATAATAATAGGAAGAAGTGCTCTGTCGCCCTCCATCTCTCTCTGTCAGTACATATAGTAAAGTTGGGCAAAATACGTTGTGTCAAACCAGTGGATCCCCTCCTGCATATGTACACGCAGGCACACACAAACTGAAGTGATACGAAGGGAATGGCACCCAAAATCCTACCTATAGGACAAGGCACCAACAGCATGCTAGGAAGATCAATAAATGCCCAACCCACAAGATTTAGCACATGCTAAAACTGCAAACACTTTTAATTGGCTTCATTCAAATAGTAGCCCGTGCCCATGGGCATTCTTATATTTATTCAGTAGGAATAAAAAATGAAAGAAACAGAATCAATCATATTATTATTAAAAATAATATGACAATAATAGTAACAGCAATAAAGTGAATTAGGATAATAGACACATACCCTCCACCGCCTTAGGCGTTCAATCGGAGCATTCTTTGTTCTAGCAACGTCAAATGGACCAGAAGAATAATCCTCGTCATCAAAATCGGCGGAACCATTAGTAGGAGACCCAGCTTCTACATCACGCGGCATCTGGCTGCCAGGGGAACGCGTGAAGAAACTCATGCTACTGAAAACTGTCGCAGGAAAGATGACACTGTCACTACTCACTACCTGATACCCTTCGCTACTACTACTACTACTTTACAGTTTATCACAATAATCGTTTTTTATTTTTTATAGCCCCACTTCAACTCTCAGAACAAACCTCAACGAATCACAAGAAAACCCAAGTTCAGTCTTTCTACTTGGGAAATTAACACTCCAAAACATGTTCCACAAAACAAAAAAAGAAAAGTTAAAATTTGCACTGATATTTGTCGTTTCGCTATAATTCGAATTTCTAAGTCGCAGTTCACTGATCAATGGTCTCTAAATTCAAACTTCAAGTCAATGGTTTTCAGTTGCAGTTGCACAGTAAATAACACATCTCTCTCTAGAAAATTAAGACCCCCAAAAGTAAAACCTCTCTCTAGGCACCAGTATAGCGCCTAATATAATGCATATCACTTGCCTGTGTCTGCAATAAGCATAGTAGCGCGTGGACTTACCGAGAAAATAGAGAGACTATATTACTCTGATAGCAATAGCGGTATTCTGGTCTTCGTCTTCGTCTTTCTCTGCAACCTGAAACCCTTAAAGGAGGAAACGAATATTATTGTACTGATAAACAACGCAATCGTATCAGAAACAACAATTAAATTAATTAATTTCCATTGTGCATTCACGAGACTTTCACCTTATGCAAGAGAATAACCAAAAACAGAATATACGTGCCACGATTTAAGGCAATATTCAGTTTACGCGCCAAAATTATATTCTGGAATACTTTTTTCTTATTTCTAACATTGTTGAGTTATCTTTTTCTAATTTCTAATAGAAGCCTTTATTGGTGTTGATGCGGGAAAGGCAAACGCGAAGTTTCCAGCAGTGGAAAGTGATTCAGTTTTGAATCCATCTAAGAGCCACAGCACTGGAATCAGAACCTTCACTTTGGAAAAAGAAAAAAAGGAGTACCAAATAAATAAAACGACAAGGACGCAAAATTTGAATATGTAAATTTTGTTATAGGCAAAGTATTGAATAGAGTGGTTGAAACTTGAAAGGGAGGAATCGGTGAGTTGTGGTTGTGGCAGAAATGAGATGTGGCAAGTGGAGCAGTCACTAATGGGTGGGAAATCTCTTAACACACTTTTTGTTATTTAATAAATACAGACACATTTTGTATTATTGTGTGCTTAGTAGATTATAGCTGCTCCCCACAGCTACCAGTCAGTCATAAAATATAAACAGCATGCAATCTCCGTGTATTATGCCAAAATGCACGCCATTGCGCTGACAAATTCGAAATCAAACGCGGGATTCCAGTCATAAATTTATATTCATACTTTTTGTTATATCTCAATTTTATTTAATTGAATTTCTCTAAATTATTAATCTAAATCTAATACATTTTTGCACTTTATATTGGGATGTACATCTGGTATCTGATTCTACTTATTCTTTTTATTATATATTTTCAATATTTTTCTTCTTAATTAGAGGAAACAAAACTTTCTTAATTATATCATATTAATGAAAAAAAAAGTATCAAATTACTCTTTTTTATCTTTATTTCTTTAATTTCTATTTCTAAATTAACATTAATATTTTAAAACAAGTAATAGTTAAAAATTATAAAACAAATTAAATTGTTCATTGTAAATCTAAAATATAATTATATATTTAAAATATTTATTTATTATCATTTTAATTATATAAAATACTTATCTGTTTTTATAACAGCAGCAACATAAATCAAACCTATGAGCTTATCCATATTATTCAAATCTTTCACTATTAAACTGACCTTAATGGATTACACAAAAGACATTTATATTGTATTTTTTTGTGGAAATTTATATTGTATAATACATAAACTAAAACATTAATGAATAATATAAGATAAAAATTTAATAAAATGAAATTGTGTCTTGCTAACCTATTAATGATGGGCTAGAATTTAAACAATCTCTTTTCATGGATAAGGTTGCGTGTAATAATCATATTTCATACTTTTGTATGTTGAGAAACTGTGTTGTAAAAATTGGATCGGATTGGCTGGTTTGATTGGAAAACTGGTGAACCGGTTTGGTCAACCCTCAAAACTGGTAGAACGAAAAGCCGATATTAAAACCAGTAGTTCACTGGTTCAACCGATTTGTACTCTTTTTTTTTTAAATTATTTTATTTTGCTAAATACACCCCTCATTTTTCTAAATCAACTAATTTTTAATTAAAAATTAATAAAATGGGGTTTAACTTACCAATATGAAGGTGTATTTAGTAAAATTATTTTTATCCTTTTATAATTACAACCTTAATACATTTTTTCTTTTATAATTTTAATTATTATAGTACATTAATAATAAAAAAATATTATTTTATTAAGACCGATTCAACCGCTGGTTTAATAACGGTTGAACCAATGAACCATGAACTAGTACATTTACCAGTTTGATCATCGGTCTGGTTTTAAATACATAGATAATTACAACCTTAATACATTTTTTCTTTTATAATTTTAATTATTATAGTACATTAATAATAAAAAAATATTATTTTATTAAGACCGACACAACCTCTAGTTTAATAACAGTTGAACCAATGAACTGTAAACTAGTATCTTCACCAATTCGATCACCAGTCCGATTTTAAAAAACATAATTGAGAAATCTTCCAACAATGGGATATGCTAAGTTTATATCGTAACAAAATATTATTAAAAAATAAATTAAATATGCACCATCTATATAGACAATTGTTGATATTCTAGCCTAATTTTTCAGTCTAATTTAGATTGTGCTAGTTTAAGTTATGAACAAAATTATCTTTTTTAGTTAATAAAAAAATTTTAAAACAAATTACAGCTACATCCTTAAACTTTTATTAAATTATATATAAGAATACTCTTCTTTATTTTTTCATACTAAATTTTTTTTAAAATTTAAAAGTATTACGAAAACATTCCTAATAAGTGTTTGCGTAACTAAACAAAATGTTAGATGTGCTAATGTAATTAATTAATGAATTTAAAAATTCAAAGTATGTAAAAAATATTTAAAAATACTATAATAAGATAGATATTGATATTTATTTAGTTACAAGTATAAAAAAATATTATATTTTATTTTAAAGTGTGTAATTATTACTTTAAAAAAACTTATTCAAGATAGTTTCTTGAACTAATTAATTAGTATATATAAATTTTTTAGTTCTTATTTTATGTTTAATATTTATATGCTATCAATGTTAAAAAAAAGTATATTGTGAACTAGTCAGGAATTGTTACTATCTTATTGATATAACTTTAAAAAGATATTATATTAAAAATCAATAAAGTTACTGTTATATAGAATAGTTTGCGATGAATAACAATGCAAAAATATACATTATCGGTGTATATACTATATACTAAAACTCAAATTTTTATTAAAACTTAAATAAATATATTGAAAATATTAAAAACAAATGCTTGATTATGAAATAAAACGGATGAGCAAAAAGACAATTGAGTAAACAAAGACAATCAAATTTAAAACATGATTGGAGATCGATGGGGCATGGGATGATGGGATCATTTAATGGGGAAAATTTATTGTTATTTCAACGTTTGAAAAAGATTTTTGGATCTGGCACGCAAAAACAGAACTATAATTTTGTAAAAATTGAAATTAGTTCAAAATTATAGGGCGGAGAGAAGAAGAAGAATGATTAAGACTTACGAGAGATCATTACCTTGACAGAAAGATGGTTGAACAAATATTTATCCTTGAGCGATGCGCTTTGTAACATTTGCCACGGATTGCAGTCAGAGCAACATCTGCAACACCATGTATAAGAGATGATTCATTCTCTTTAAAAACCAATACCTTGGTTTAATTATGTTCAAAAGGGAACATGCATTCACTGAAAAACGATTGAGTTGCGTTAAGAGGAGTAAGTGGTAAGTATGAGTTGATTTTCACCTTATTATGAATTATGACACAAGACATGAAAGGAAGAATGTGATAAAGCAACTACAACAGACACTAAATGCAAGTATCGATAATATTTAAAGAATGCACATGCAGAGAGCTCATTTTATTTGTTGGTTTGTAAATGCTAGCAGTGACATATCCCTCTTTCCTTGAAACTTCAATTACTAACTCTTTGCTTATTGGATCAAGTAAGGTATAGCGACTTCCATGCCTGGTCATGGACCCATACATGGCTTGTCCTACTGGCAAAGAAGAAATGCTATTAGAGAATAATAATCTAATATTTGGATATTATTAGTTCCTTTTAAATACAAATTAATGTCACCTATTTATGAGTTTTATTTCTTTTAATAAACAAAAATTCATACACACCATCGAGAATCAAGTTTTGATGTGATTCAGTTGTAACATGTGTTAAGCAATATGTCAGGAATACATTTTGTGGTGATAAAAAGACATGCATAAATTGAATTAATCTTTAAAAATAATTAAGTCAACAATCAAACATCAAAATGCTAATAATAAATATAAACCAAAGAAGCATATTTGTAAATAATGTTTACTTGACAGATTGAGAAAACGGATCGTTTGTGGTCATGTTTTATGTCACCATATTTTACTTTTTATCTTTAAATTCTGATAAACTTCCATATTTATTTAAAAAATCATAGCATAAATTAAAACATGATTTCTTGTCTTAAATTTCATTCGATCGTTCAATAGAAATAGGATGGAAATATTAATTTAATATCATATTAAAATTCAAAATTTTAATTTAACATCTGATGAATATTTCTAAATTTGTACTCATAATTGCACTTAAATGATCATTTAAACTTCTAATATTGACGTGTATTATTGTAGTAAATTTACACATAATTGCTCATTGGATAATTGATGCAAATGTGTTTTATGTTGTTTTTTTTTTTTTTAAGTAATGTATTTTATATTGTTATCGAATTCATCGTATTCGATAAACATGCTAGTAACTTTAAATAAAGTCTCAACTTTGACTGTTGTAAATAAAAGAAGTAACAAAACATAACTGAAAAGGAAGAGTTCACTAAAAACTAAACCAGATTTTCCATTAAAAGCTACTAAACATTAAACAAATCAACAAATTACACATGACAAAAAATAAACTAACAAATAATTACAATATTATTACTGGATGTAAAAAAATTTAAAAATTTTTATTTTCTTAACAACAAGAGGTAATTTTATTAAATGAAATAATTCAGTTTAGACTATTTGGTTTATCTTTTTATTTTTATGGAGTTCATTAACAATAGCCATAAATGATTATTGTTTCTGTTTGGTAATTATTTTTTTGTAATTATATATAACAACTAATACTAGATTGGGGTTAGATTGGATGGAGTGGAGTTCAAATGTTTGTCTCATTCACAAAGGATGGAGTTGGAAAGAGAATTCTCAATAGAAGAAATTCAAGCAGCTATTTAGGATTATGAAAGTTCCAAAAGAAACTAACATGAAATTTGTGAAATTCTTTTGGGATATGCTGAAGGATGATATAAAAAAGGTCTTAGTAGATTTTCATTAGAATGGAAAACTCCCAAAGGGCTCTAATGCATCTTTTATTTCTTTAATCCCTAAAAAGTTGTGCCCTATTGGATTAAGGGATTATAGACTCATCTCTTTGATTGGGATAATTTATAAGACATAGTGAGGATCCTTGCAGTCAGGTTGCAAAAGGTGATGCATTTTATCATTGAAGAAACTCAAACTGCCTTTTTAAAAGGGAGGCATCTGCTGGATAGCAGGGTGATAGTGAATGAAGTGATTCAGGAAGCGAAGGAGAACAAGAAACATTTATTAGTGTTCAAAGCTGACTTTGGAAAGGATTCATGGGTGCCTTTAGTCGTCTTTTGTTTCAGTTTTGGTTAATGGAAGTGTGACGTAAGAGTTTTGTATGGAAAGAGGTTTAAGGTAAGGTGATCCCATGGTCCCTCTATTATTCTTAGTGGTTGCAAGGGGGCTTGGTGGAATGGTTAAATCTTCCTTATAGCAAAATTTGATTTCTGGAATCAAATTAGGTGGCAATGGTTTCCAAGTTATGAATCGGCAATATGTGGATGACGCCATTTTCCTGATTGGGCTGGAGATAAAAAACATGTATTCCCTTAAGGGTATCTTGAGATGCTATGAGTTAGCCTTTGGGTTTAAGATCAATTTCCATAAGAGTAGTTTAGGGGGGGTAAAGGTGCAGGAGCATGAGCTGTTATATTTTTCCAAGATTATCAAATGTGGGGTATTGCAAATATCATTCTCTTATCTAAGAATTCTTGTGGGGGTGAATGTAAGATAAGAGAGTATGTGGAAACCAGTGATAAATAGAATGAGAGCTAAATTAACATCGTGGAAACAAAAACATTTGTCTTTGGGAGGGCGGATTTGCTTAGTCAAATCCACCTTTTCATCCATTCCTTTATTATTTTTGTCATTTTACAGGGTTCTAAAGAAGGTGTCAAAAACTATTCAATCTCTACAAAGGAACTTGGATCAAATGGGAGCAGGTGTGCAAAGGCAAAAGTCATGAAGGATTGGGAATCAAAGATGTGGATGCATTTAATAAGGCATTTCTGGGGAAATGGCTTTGGAGGGTTCTAAAGGGGCAATGCCTTATGGATCAAAGTTCTGGAAGCCAGATATGGGACTCAAATAAGAAAGAGTCTGATAAGGAGGCAGACGAAAAAGAGTCTCAATGGTAGAATGATATCATGGAGATTTCCTCAGGTGTAGGGTACGGGAGTGGTTCCTCGTGAGGTTAAACCGTTGCTAGGGAATGAGTCTTTGTTTAAATTTTGGGAAGTGGGGTGGGGGGTGGAAAGTGGCCTTAAAATTATGTTCCTTAGGTTGTATGCTCTGTCCAGTCAAAGAAAGTGCTTAATCTCCAAGGTTGAGGGTTGGAGAAATAACATATGGGAATGGAAGTTGTCCTGGAGGAGATCATTATTTACATGGAAGAGTGAGTTTAGGGTTTAGGGTTTAGGGGTTTGGGAAGTGGGGTGGGGGTGGAAGGTGGCCTTAAAAATATGTTCTTTTGGTTGTATGCGTTGTCCAATCAAAGAGAGTGCTTAATCTTCGAGGTTGAAAGTTGGAGAAATAACATATGGGAATGGAAGTTGTCCTAGAGGAGATCACTATTTACATGGGAGAGTGAGGGAGTTGGAGGAGTTGATAGGCAAGTTAACAATAAGGTGTGATTTGAAGGACGGATAGGGGTGGAAAGGTAGTATGGGTAGCCCTGGGGAGTATAATGTAAAGGAAGCATATTGTTTAGTGAAAGGAGTGTCATGTGAGGCTGATTCATATTTTTTCAAGAGCCTTTGGAAAGCAAAAGTCCCATCCAAGGTTGCGGCATTTGCTTGGAATACTGCTTTGGTCAGGATCCCTACTAGGATTGAACTTGCCAAGAGAAGGATTATCTTGCAATCGGATGATATATGCCCCTTCTGTGGACTTTCCCTTGAAAATGTAAGACATCTGTTATTTTCTAGTAAGCCCAACTACTTAGTGTGGATGCAATGCTCTAGATGTTGGAGTATGTTAGTATTTTACTAGGTGATTATGAGTCAAGTTATTGGCAATATATGGGCCCCCATTCTATAGCTAGGTAGTCTAAAGCAAATATTTTGTCTGTTATTTGGATGACTTGTTTGTGGGGAATCTGGAATGCTAGAAATGTTGCAGTATTAAAGGAAGTTTCTTTTAACTCTAAAGAAGTATGGCAACAAGTGGTACAAAAATATTGGTTGTGGGTAACAAGGTCTTTTAAGGTATCGACAGTCTCTTTTTATGAATGGTTTTCACAACCGATTTTAAGTATGGCTAGGATTGTGGGGTAAAGAGAAATCCTAATTAAGGGTCATTTTAGTGCCCTTGGGTATGCTTTTAAGTGGGGGATTAGATTTAGCAAGAGACATGGGTGGAATTCTGAATTGTATATGATACTCTTAGTTTTGTATGTTGCAATCTCCTTCAGGTCATCTCTTGTAACAAATAGATGATTTGCTATATTAAATAAATTTTGTCTTTTCCAAAAAAAATTAATATAGCAACTACTACGATAATAATTTATCATAAATAATCAAATATTAATAATAATTTATCAATATTCAATTACTTATGATTCATAAGTAATTGGATATTGAACAACATTATTTTAATTTAAATGTAAAAATATTTTAGAGTATACTCGTATCTATAAAATGTTGTTGAATTATTCCAAAATCAGTTAAATGTTCTTTAATTTATACATATTAAATTTTTACTTTAAATTTATCATATTATTTTTAAGCATTAATATATAGGTAATAAAATATGCTTTGAAAATTGGATTAGACTAGATAGTTTGATCGGAAAACCCATGAACTGATGCACTAAGTTCGATTAATACTAAAAAATAGTCAGGCAACAGTCATGAATTGGTAAAATTAGTGAAAATCGACACTTCAACCAGTTGAACCAATCTTTTTTTTTTAAAAATTTTTGCAAAATGCACCCCTTATTTTCTTAAGTCAACCTTTTTTAATTAAAAAAAATAAAATGGGAATTAACTTAGCAATATGAAGGTATATTTATAAAATTACTTTTTTCTTTTACAATTATATCTTAATACATTTTTTTAATTTTATAATCTTAATTGTTATAATATATTAATAATAAAATACTATTTTATTAAAATCGGTCCAATCGCTAGTTCAATAACTCACCATTAACTAGTACTTTTACCGGTTCAATAACCTGTCTCGTTTTAAAAATATAGGTAATAAATGTTTATCTTAATAACATTGATAGAGTCAATAATACTCACAACACAAGCATTTTATCAATAGAGTATAACTTAGTTGCTTGTACATTATGGGTAAATATTGTAAATTCTCTCATACTTCACTTCAACTTTCATAAATTAAAAAAACCAACGCCGGAGTTAGATAGAATTTAAAACATAGGTTTAGATAAAAATTTACAAAAATTGTTTTAAGTTAAATTAATTTTGAAATAATTTGATTTATACTTAAATATTTTATATTGCTAAGCAAATTAATTATCAATATTGTATGTATAGCATTTCTTTAAAAATAAAAAACTAAAGAAACATAGTGTAACATGGTAGATAGATAAATAGACAAGTTACTCATTAAATATATGGTAAAATGGTTTGATGTCTAATTCTGCATATAAAAAAACACTCATCGAGAAAAGTGACAGATTAATCCTTTAAATGGATTTCAATATCTTCTTGAAGATTTCTGACAAAAATAAGTCAAACAAATTTAACAACAAAATTATATTTAGCTTATAAAAAAAACAAAAAATTAATATAATATTTTTTATAAAAAAATATAATATTTTTTATCAAATGCAAAACCTGATTAAATTTACACAAGTTCAAAATTAATTGTAAACCTATAATTATTACCCTAAACCGCAACGAAATGATCGCTCGCAATGAAAGAAACAATAGGGCAGGATGAGGATCACAGTGCTATGATGAAATTCACAACCATGTGATCAACACATTGGTATAGGATATGAAGAAACAATAGTACAAGATGAGAATTACAGAACTATGGTGAAACCCACGACCATTAATATGAAATAAAACATTTAAATATTTATCTAAACTTATCTTAATTAATATTTCAATATTATTATAAATGTGTTTACATGTGTTTGATTTTATTGATAAAAAAATTTAATTATGATTCTAAATTACTTAAACTAAATTCGAACATACACTATTATACTCAAGGAAACTCACATTAGAGGTTTGATTGGTTTTATTTTATTTTTTAGTTTTTAAAAAAATTTAAAAAATAATTTCTAAAAATTTTTTTCTAGAAAAAAAAATAAAAAAAACTTATTTAATAAGTGTTATTTGAAACCTATAAAAAAGTGTTATTTGAAGCCTAAAAAAACATTGTTTAAAAATTATTTTGGATACATGTAAATGAAAAAAAAAATTGTTCATATTTATAAAATTTTCATTAATTATTTTTATAAGTTAAGATTTGTATTAATATGAAAAATTTGACAAAAGTACAAGGAATGCCTCCCACCAAAGCATACAAAAAAAAGATTTCAAAACCTCGCCTCAGGGACTATAAAGAGAAAATATATCATGAGACTAATCTATTATGGGAACTTGCCCATCACACAAAAGTGTCATTAATGAAAAAAATAACATATTTTGCATGTGCTTTTGAGTTTTGAAAACAAAGTTACAAAAATGAAAAGTAAAATTATTTATTGTTATTCTTTATTTTTAGTTTTTAAAAACTGAAAAGCAAAATTATTTTTGAAAATTATTTTAAGAAAACACTAACAGAACGAGTTTTTTAGTCTTTAAATACTAAAAATCATTTCATAACCTTTCTGCCAAACAAGCTTGAACTATCTTATTTCAAATTTATATAGCAATAATGATAATTTTATGTGTGGAAAAATTTTAATATAATTTTAAAAGTAAAAACATTTTATAATGTGTGTGTGCAGATTCTTTCATGCGTATTAAATTTATTTAAACTAAGGTTTTCAAAATCGGATTGGTCATTGAACCGGTGAAGGCAAGGTTCAAAGGTTCAATTGGAATTGAACTGATGTTGAATCGAATTTAATAAATTATTATTTTTATATTTATTTTTACTAATATAGTAATATATTAAGTAAAAAATAAGTTATATATGATTTATAATATACAAATATAATACATCTAATTAAGTTTAAGTTTTGTTATCTTTATAATATTATAAATAGATAAAGTCACACATTGCCTAAAATGACTTTTTGAGAGAGATATTATAAATTGTAATTAAAGCTTTGTAATTTATATAGTGATATTTATATTCTAAATTCTAAATCGGCCAAAACTGGCAAAAATTTATTTTAAATACTTTTTATTTCGTAATACCTTATTAGAATATTTCTCATTTATATATCTAAAATTTCAAAAATCACTTTTCAATTTTTATGATTTTTTATATTTTTTTCCTTTAAAAAACAAAACAAAATTGGTTAACCCTTGAACCGGATGGTTTTGGCCGATTTTCCCAGTTCCTGATCGATTTCTTTTGTTTCCAATTTTTTAAAATAATGGATGACACTAATCTGATTCCCGGTTGAACCGGTTTCCAAAACTTGGATTCAAACATCCTCTGTTTAGGGAAAAATATAAATCCAAATCAATCATTTTCATACCGTTTTTATTCGGATTGGACTAAAAAAATTGTAAATTCAATAAGTCTGGATTGCATTATGAATTTTGATGTTGAAAATTAATAAAAAAAGAAGCCGAGAGAAAAGCTTGAAGCAAAAGCTTCTTCAACGAAGAAAAGGAATAGTGCAGACAAAATGGGAGATAATATTGACAAGATCAGAAATAGATCAGCAATCTCTAATCTGAGTAATTAAATTAGAATGGTTTATATACAAGAGGAGTAAATATAGAAAGAGTGGGATACAAGCTATAATAGACAGTTATAACTATCACCAACTATCACTAACCATCAACTAATTACAACTAACAACTAACTAACCACTACAGTCAACTAAACTCAACTTAGTTAACAAAATAGAGTTCAATCCAATTGATCAATTGTATTACTCCTACGTTTATTATTTTTGTTATATTTGTATGAATTTTTTATTCTATAAGTGAAAATAAAAGGTAGACTTATTTTGTATTCTCCTTCTAATATTAAAATGTTGTTTTTTCTTTTTTAAATTTTCAAATGTTTGAACAGTTTAGGTGATGTTTATTTTAGACGTTTTCTATTTTTATTTTTAGAAAAAAATAGAAAATAGTAATAAAAATATGTTTGATTACAATTTAAAAAATATTTTCGTTAAAAATATTTTAAAAAACCAAATGAAAATAGAAAAAAATATTTTAATTATTTTTAAAAGTTAACACTATGAAAACTTAATAACAACATGATAATTATAGCAATTACTATATATAAATGTATTTTAAACCATACATAAAAATATTTTATAATATTTTTTCTAAAATTAATTAAATTTAATAATATTATTTTTTAAATAAAAAATATCAAGTAAAAAAAATATGTCTATCAATGTTAAAACTTAAAAATAAAAATATTTTTAAAAAAATAAAAATATTTTTAAAAAAATAAAAATATTTTTAAAAAAATAAAAATATTTTTAAAAAAATAAAAATATTTTTAAAAAAATAAAAATAAAAAACATTTTTTCACGTCTAATTCTTCTATATTCATAAAGTGATTTGCATAAAAGAAGTGGCTTATACTCTTCTTATACCATGTTTTCTGAATAAAAGAATTAACCATGTGTACTTCATGCCAAACCTGAATACCATTCTTTCAACCATTAAAAGTCATTAAATTTTGTTTCTTATATTAATACGTAGAATTAAGTATTTGGTTTGACAGACTATTAAATTTAGAATATTATTTTTAAGTTTGAAATTTTATTTTTAAATAATAAATCAAATTATCTATCCAAACCAGTCTGACAGTAGTTTGATTCTTTTCGTTCGAATTAAAAAAAATGAATCCAATTTAAATCGATCTAATTAAATTTAATATAATCAAATAAAAAATAACACAAATCTATAAACCAATTTGTGTACACCTTACCAATGAGTCATATAAACGATAGACGTAGTATTTGATATAGGATTAACTTAATTATTTTATCGTACTTTAATATTTGTGTACTCCTTGTTTGAAAGAAATCATAATTTATTTCAAACTGCAATAAATCAAATTATATAAATTTTAAAATCAAACTAATTAGATTATCATTGAAAAAAAAAATCGAATTGATCGGATTGTATATAATTCTCTCTAAAAATTAATATAATATAATTCACAAACACCCTTTAAGATTTTTATTAGATATGTCAGAAAAAAACCCCCTCAGGATGAAAGAAAATAAACTACATATTAAACTCACAATAGAACAAGACATGCAATAATTTAATATGAATTTAATTAGTATACATTGAATGAGTGAAAGAGTTTTACACTAACTTTCAAGCACAACTATTTATTTCTATGACTTTAAAAGTATTAATGAGTAAAATCAACAAACTCATCATAAATAAAAAATTGTGATTAAATGTTAATGTAATTGCACTGACAGTGTATACTAATTAAACTCTTCTAATATATTTATATTCCATATTTTACTAAGAGAGTTTATGCTTTTCTCAAGAAAAAAAGACAAAAATATTTATAATGAAAACTCGTAAATTGAAGTTTGTTCTAAAAAAGTGCATCATTACGTTGAGGGAAATGTATTTATAAATGACAATTAGTCTGAATTATTAAGCGATGTGAACTTTTGAATATACCAAAACAAGACTCCTAGTCAATGTTAAGGGGTGACAGAGTGGATCAAACCCTATGATGAGTGTCAATCTTCCTACCATTAGTCCTAGGACATCTTTAGGATTACAACATCCGAGGTATTGTCCCAATTATAAATTAAATATTTAACTTGCTGCAAAAAAAAAAAAACACGACCCATTTTCCTAAACTCAAATTCTTTGCTATTACAAATCAAAGTTTATAAACATAAAGTATTTGAGTATAAAAAATTTAAGAAAATAGATATCTATAAAACATGTGAAAACACTTTATGTTAGTTGATACACCATGTGGTTTACATCTACAAGATTTTTCATAAGTATATTATTTAGAAAAGTGTTGGTAATAAGTGTCAATTTTACTTGAAAACTTTTATCTTTACGAAATTTATCTAACCAAGAGTTAAGAAAAATATTTTGAAAAACCTAACTTTCAAATATAGAAAATCAAACAATTTTATAAATAAGTTGTTTTGAAAAAAGTTATAGATTTGTATATTTAATCTCTTTTTTTTCATATATGAAACACTTGAATCTTACTTTGAAGCAACAAAAGAGCAGTTTAAATGGAAAAGAAAGTTTTAATGAAAGAAAAAGAGGAGTTGCTTTCTGCCAAAAATCCATTGAGCAGATTCAAATCCGCTCAACAAATTGGCTTCAGTGAAGGTGCAGACTTTAGAAAAAATCTATTGAGTAAAATGCAATTCGCTCAGTGGATTGAGTTTTCTTCACCTTGAAGGACTTGTATCCACTTAATGAAATTGAATCTTTTGAGTAGCTTGGTCACTTATATGCTTTGTTTTGGAAATATAAAAGAAAAAAAGAGTTAGACACCAAGAGGAGAGAACAGAGAAGGATGAAAAACAAGGAAGCTTAACTCTTGGAAAAGAGTGCATTTGATCCATTTTTCATTTCTATACGTAAAAGACGATTGTTATCATCATGAGCAGTTAATCTTTTTCTTTATTGAGATTGAATGTAATTTATCGAACTCTTTGTAATCCTTTTGATATATATATATATATATATATATATATATATATATATATATATATATATATATATATATATATATATATATATATATATATGAGAAAAACACTTATACACGGTCCATGTAAACAGTTTTACATTAGTAAATTTGTTTATTGACCTTACCAATTAATACTTTAAAATTCATTTAAACAAAATTAACTACTAGTGTAAAACTCTTTTACACTGACCGTGTATAGGTATCAAAGTCTCTCTCTATATATTCCATTGTATTATATTAGTGATTCGCTTTTGCTCTTAAGGCTTAAATGAATTGATAATTTATCTTATGATTTGAGATTTAGAATCTGATTGAAAAACATTTTCTAAATCTAACTTTAATCAATTTACCTAATAATTCTAGATATTTAGAATAGATTTGGAATCATTTGTAAGTTAAATTTTTGATTTTAATAAGGTTGCTAGTTAAATAATCAAGGGATTGGTTATTGAATTGAGATCCTTAGAATTTTCTTGTCAAGGGATTAACTTGAAATGATTAATTGAATCTAATAACATTGAGTAATGGAAATCATATATTGATAATCAAAGGATTGCATAGATATGAGATAGGTGAAATTTGCTTCCAACATTTCTTCTGGATCTAAATTTAACTTTTATCTCTGTTATGATATGTTTGAAAATTCTTTATATGTATTATGTAAAATATTCAAATTACAAAACTATGAATTATACATTGATATTACAAGTTTTAATTATGATAGTTAGAAGTATCCAATATCTTCTAACTCTTTGAAGATGCAACTTATATAATTATCGGTTACTACAAACAGGTGGTACAATTATTATTAGATTATATCAACAGTTGTTCCATATGTTTCTTTAGTTTAGTGAGAACTTTGTGTGTTATATGTTTTCAAATTTCATAAGCGCGTGCTATTTTTTACATAAATAAAGATTATGATTTTTAATGATTTTTATTTTTTTCTCAAAAATCCTTCTTACTAATAATTATGATTTTGATTTTATGTTATCTATTCTCTTGAAGTTGAACGAGGCTTGTATTTGTCTTTTCCACATATACTCTCGTGGTTTCTACCAATATTTATCTATTTTTTCTATGATAAATGTAACTTCAACTATTTGTTTTTAAGTCAGGTTTCTAATTATATTCTGTATGTTCATTAATTCAAGGTGTTATTCTCATCACATTTTCAATGGGTAAAAATGAAGACCTTATACACCATGTTTAACTAATTCAATTTGACTTACTTGACCATTATCTTTTTTTTTTTATAACTTTTTTTTTTAACATTATAACTTTCATTTGAACTATTATTTTTCATTTTAATTATTTAAAATTTTAAAAACATTTATAAGAATGTTAAAATAAAAGTGCTAAAATTACACTCTAACACACTTCTACAAACAAATAATCTTTGATTGGTTAAAATTTTACTCAAAACTACTAGAAGATACAAAGAGGAAATTTAGATCTGTCAAATTTTTTTGCTTTAATAAGTTTTAACCAATAAAAAATTGTATTTAAAAGAGTTTATTCATAATATTTATCATGTTAAAATATAATCAAACACAATTTTAAATATTGTTCTAACGATAACATTATCATGTATGAAAACTAAAATAGTAGAAATTGAAAGTGACATTGGGGTAATAAAAGGTACTTGGCTTGCCTTAGCAGTAATTAAGGGAGCGATGATAGCTTGTAATGTTGTGGAAGAAAAAGCGGAGGATGAGAATGAAAGATGAAATAGAAATAGCAGGCATCATACCTTACAGCTCCAAAAGGGAAAAGGAAGCCACTGATGAAGCCAAGAGCAAACGTAAGCACACCATATTCCACCTCCTAACCAAGTTTAGAATAGAATCAGCGTAATATTCAAGTTTTATAAGGTGCACCATTATACAATCAATTAGCCATATGCCTATATGCATTAGACTACACTCACCCCACTCCACTCCACACTTTCTCTCCGTCAATGTCTGTTACAGCAAAAGGAAATTTCTTGGAAATTCAGTTAATACTTCGGTTCCCATATTTTGTCTTTTTATTTTTAAATATAATATTAAATATTATCTTTTTTTAATTTTTAAAATTATTAAATTCGGTATACCATTCGACAAATTGAGGTTGACTATTAAGTGATAAAATTATCTCACTTTAATTTAATGACATGATAGATTCTATAATTATGATTTAATTAATTATAATTATTTTTCATTATTGATATCACCTTTTTTTTATAAGCCAAAAAAATTATTTATAATTAGTAGAAAACATGATATGTGTCTTCCTCACTTGGGAAAAAATAATTTGAATTTTCACAATGGGTTAATATAATAGGAGATATTCATGACCTATTTTAGGGTGAGAATGAATGAGAAGTATAATTAAATGTTGGACACCACTCTCACAAATTCAGTTGTACACCTTGTATAATTTCTTGAATCATTGAACATCAACTCTTTGTTTTCTAAAAACAATTTCTAGTCTTCCATAATTATCATATCCACACGAACTACATAAAGACCAATTCCTAAACTTCTTTAACCATCAATTAGTCTCATGAATTGAACAATGCTTCTTGACCTCAGTTGCAAATGTCGCAGAGATCCTCACTAGTAGCAAAGTTAATACCATACACAAAAGGATACATTACAATTCTAAAAAAAGTGCAACCCTATTTCCTCCCTATCACCACACATCCAAACAATCTCTATATGCAATTTTTGAGTGACATGTAATAGTAATTTAAGGACTTACCATTGTATAGGATACAATATCAAAGTTTCAAAATGTTAGGGTATAATATTTAACATTTATAAAACAAGAAAAAATGTTAATGCGCTAACAATATAAAAAAGTTTTACACTATCATTAAATCATAACTCACTTTTTGTATGGTTTTTAAAGGATTAATTGATAAAATTAACAAACTTATAGTAAAAAGAAGAATTGTGATTGAATGCTAATATAATTTTATTTTATTTTATATTATAAGTGAATAAGTATTCAACTCTTATAAAATTTGGGATATCAATTATAATAAGTAAATTTTCAACTAAAATTTACTTTGATTCAATTTTTAGTTTTATCTTTTCTATCTCTTTACTAAACATAGCACTACACCAACCTGCCACGGTATCACACTATAACTCCCCTTCCGTTTCTTTTCATTGGATGCTTTAGCTTTTAAGGACGTACTGTCGTAAAAGACCCCCCCATGTGACCCATACTATAGATTACAACAAGGAGTAGGGCAGCTCGTACAACACAAGAAAATTCTTAGCAATTTCGGAGCATGGTAGCTACTGTCCATAACCTTTATCTTTTTGCACACCCATTTTCTTTTGTACCTTCCTATTTTTTAAAATTCTAAAATTATCCTCAATCTTCTTAAGATAATGTTGTAATAAATCCAAAATATTGCATTTCCTCACTTTGCAAGATCTGAAATTGTATGGGCACATTGCAGATAATAAGATATACAATTATTTAATTACATAATTTCAAATCAAATGATTTAACATGATTGCATATCATTGTATCTGCAAGTGAGCCTTTGAACTTTTTTTTTTTTTTTTTAAAAGCTAAACATATATTCAATAATAGAAACCAAAGGTTTCTTAGAATACAATCTGGTACTTGTCATCTGTATCCTATCGGAAACAGGTAAGGTCTATTCAGTTATCGCAAATTTAATAAGCATAACCTAGGGTTAGCATACCAATCCGAGAACCCACACCCCCTATTAAAACCAAAAGAGTATGATAACCAATTCCAGGATATTACCTTTATAGACATACAAATGTCGACTGAATCTACCGATATGTTCTCGAACACAATCCGGTTTCTCGTAATCCAGATAATCTAAATCACCGCGAGCCAGAATACAAACCTACACTGCTTCTTTCGCTTTCCTACCACCCAGGCTGACGATGAACTAAAGAGTTGAGACAGTTCACCTAGAATCGGTCCTTGAATTCCCAACTAGGTAATAATGTTGTTCCACACCGATTGGGTCTTGGCACACCGTAAAAACAGATGATCTCTATCCTCAGGGGCAATCTTGCAAAATACCCATAGGGGCTCCGTACCTGGTATCTGAACGCCTCTCTTTAGTAGATTATCTGTGGTCGGTAACCTGTCCCACAGTAGTCTTCATGAAAAGGCTATTACCTTGGAGGGTAGTCTGTCTCTCCACATCCGACGCAAATCTCGGGGCTCCACCGCTACTAGTGTTGGACCTGACTGTTGTGAGCACAACACCGAATAAGCGTCTGCAACTGAGAAAAATCCATCCGAACTAGGTCTCCAAATCCATCTGTCCGATCTAAGGTCGACCATCACCACTTGCTGCAACATACTCTGCAGAAGACGTAACTGCCCTTCTTCCCATACAAATAGCCCCCTTCTCCATACCCACTTCCACCCCCCTGATGCCTCCTTTTTTTCATTTACAAAGATGCCCTTATCTACTGCTAACCCAAACAACCTAGGAAACTTTAAACTAAAGGACCCATCGCCTAACCAATTCTGCTCCCAGAAAAGAGTCTCCTTTCCATCCCCTACCTTTTTCATGACATTATTCTCAAACCAGTATGGTATGGCCGCCTCCGGGCCATCAATAGACCATAGATCCCTCCACCACTGAGAGGCTGTAGATACATTCTGCTGTCTTTGATTGGAATTATACGTATGCCCATATCTGCATTTCAGTAGGCTTGCCCATATTGTATTTTGCTCTGTTAATATCCTCCACCTCCACTTTCCAAGCAAGCTCAAGTTGAAGTTCCATAGGCACTTTACCCCCAAACCCCCTTCTTCCTTAGGTCTACACACGTTTTCCCAACTAACCCAGGCAATCTTGTGCTTCTGATCCTTCCCTCCCCACAAGAAAGAGCGCTGTAGGCCGGTAATCTCATTTAGGACTTTCTTGGGCACCTTGTAGAAGGAGAAGAAATACAATGGAAGGCTAGAAAAAACTGAATTTATCATCACTAACCTACCTGCAAACGACATATGTCTCGCCCTCCACACTGCCAACTTCCTTCGACATTGTTCGATAACTGGTGTCCACATATCTGCCCTCCTCGGATTCACTCCCACCGGGATCCCCAAAAATTTAAAAGGCGGGGATGAAACAACACAGTTCAAAAGATTGTTTACAGCGTATGTAAATGTATCTGCTACGTTTAAACCAAAGAATTGGCTTTTGCTGTAATTCACTTTTAATCTCGATGTTAGCTCAAAACCACGGAGAATAACCTTCAGGTACCAAACTGATTTCAGATTTGCTTCCCCCATCATAATAACATCATCTGCATATTGCATCACTGAAAACTCTGCCCCAGCTCCAATCTTGAGCGCTTTAAACACCCCTAACCCTACCGCTGACCTAAACAAACTAGCTAAGGCTTCAGCTACCACTAGGAATAGAAAGGGAGATAGTGGGTCTCCCTGTTTCAAGCCTCTACCCGGCCTAAATTCCTCTGTTGGGCTCCCATTGACCAAAATGGACACATGGTTGTTCCTGAAAATACTATTTATCCACTTTCTCCATAAGCTCCCAAAGCCCATCCTAGCTAACATGTAATCCAAAAAATCCCAATTTACCGAGTCATATGCCTTCTGGAAATCCACCTTAAACAAGAAACATGGCCTCTTTTTCCTTTTCGCCCAATCTACTAATTCGTTTGCAACCAGAACCCCGTCCAGTATCGATCTACCTGGCAAAAAGGCTGACTGGCACTTCGATATTAAGTTCCCCAATACTTTCTTCATTCTCAATGACAGCAGTTTGGAAACAATCTTTTGAATGCTAGAAATTAAGGAAATTGGACGAAACTGAGCTAACCTGTCTGGTGTTGCCACCTTGGGGATGAGGGTTAGAAAGGATGATGTGACTCCTCTTGGTAAGGCCCCTGATTGATGAAATTCTTGAATTGCACTTACCACATCGCCCCCAATTATCTCCCAACATGATTTGTAGAATTGAAACCCAAAACCATCAGGACCCGGACTTTTCCCTTCCTCACAAGCCCAAACTGCCTCTTTTATTTCCTCCGCTGAGAAGGGCTCCTCTAGGCTTTGACTCTGCTGATCAGACAACTGGTTGAAATACACCCATCCATCTTTGGTCTCGTCTGTTCTTCTTCGTTAAAAAACGTTGAAAAGTGATTAAAGACATGCTCCCGAATATTCTGGACTCCCTCTAACCACCCAGCATCTGATTTAACCGCCAGTAGTGAATTCTTATAACATCTCTCCTTAAAGCATTTGTGGAAGTATTGCGTATTGCGATCACCATTCAGAGCCCATTTACTCCGAGATTTCTGTAACATAGACTGTTCCATTCGCCTTGCCTTCCCCCAGTATTCTGCCAAAATTTCTTGTCTATGATGTCCACTCCCATTAACCCCTTGGCCTAACTGATGGTCCACCATCTCCAAGTCTGCCACCTTTCCTGCCAAAAAACTCTCATCTCGACTCCAAGTTTCGTCTTTCCACTTTTTTATTGTCAACTTCAAGCCTTTCAGTTTACACGCCAACTTATGCATTCTCCATCCTTGACCGTGGTCAGATGACCAGAGCTCTTTCACTAACTCCATGAAGCCTGGCTCCAATAACCAATGATCAAGAAACTTGAATGGTTTAGGACCCCAATTCTGTTCATCTACCACTGTTAGTATCCAGCTATGATCTGAGAATTCTCTAGTACCGACTCTTTGCGCTTTAACCCCCCATTCCTCCATCAATTCTGGGGAGAATAGAAACCGATCCAACCTACTGGCAGACTCACCATTCGGAGCTATCCACGTTGCTCCTTTCCTGATAACTGGAATATCCAAACAACCCATTGACTGGATAAAGAATTGAAAGTCGGACATCTCAATTCTGGAATGGTAGCTTGATCTCCCTTTACACTCACTCCTCTCCAACACTGCATTAAAATCCCCACCAAGTACCCACTTAACCTCCGGAAATCCTCGTTTCGTCATCATCAAGTCATCCCAAAGCTTCCTCTTGCCTTGTGGCAAACATGGAGCGTATACATTTACCACACAGTTAACTTCGGTTGGATCTTTTCCTCGGAAAGCAATTCCGAGCAAGCCCTGCCCTTGAATGACCCAGACCACCTCCATAAGGTGTTTTTTCCAGATAGTCAGGCATCCACCACTAAGCCCTACTGACGGTAGTATTCTCCATTCGCATCCTACGGATCCCCACACCTCCTGCACTTCCCAGTCATTTACCGATGAACATTTTGTCTCCTGTAATAAACAGATATCAATGTCATTATTCCGCAGCATTCTCCTGATCCTTCTTCGTTTGACCTGATCCCGGAATCCCCTCATATTTAAAGAGAAAATCTTCATTTAAATATTCTGGTCTGTCGTCGTTCCCCTTCTTTCCTTGGCACCGTTATCCCTCTCCTCCATTTTCCGTAATTCCAGTATGTATTTGTTATCTGGTTGATTACCAGATATTCTGATTTCCTGCAATGCCGTCCAGATTTTCTCGGCCTCATCCTCCTATTGCCCTTTCCGTTGCTCATCCTCATTTGTGTCATCTAATTGCCCTCGCCTCATTAATTCATTCCCATTAAAACTGTTTCTCCGTAATTGCTTCCATATATCTACGTGTCTCATTTGCCCTCCTTGTCCTCAGGACACCTCTTCTCCCCCGACTAATACCCATTTCTTATAGTAATATGGCATCGTAGAAATGGATTCATTCTTTCCGAAATCACTGTATTCCGAAATGACACTGTTCCGTCCATACGCTGTAGCAGTTTCGGAAACCTTGCTCCCGTTACGAAAATAAATTGTTGCAGTTGGGCCCACTAGTTCCCCGCTCCGATTTTTCCCGCAAGCCCGTTCGCTATTTGCACCTTCATTCGTTTTTTCCCCTTCACCATACTGTAGACGTGTTTGGGCCTCCGAAACCCGGCCCAGCTGCGCTGGCATTCTGCGTGCCGCGTCAGCATCGTCGAAGGTGCGTCCCGTCTCGTGCTGCGCGTGACAGCCTCGAGCCGCACGCCTGACCGACAAGACTGCGCGTGATTGACCTGACCGATTTGACCTGCTGTCATGCCTCGTGCTTCGTGTCTCACTACCCGGCCCGTGATACTTCCGCATGTCTTCTCCTTCCTCTTCCAGCCTCCCTCTCCCGAGCCTTTCTTCCACATTGTCTGACATTCCCCTCTTCTTCACCATTTTGGCTCTGTCTCTGCCCCTGACATACCCACCTAAGCTCTGGTTTTTTCCCCATTCGGACTCTGACCCTGTACACGCTAGTGGGACCACTAACTCCTTTCCTCTTCTGTCTTTTGGCTGCCGTCCCTGTCCGTGCTGGTCGGAGGCATTGGTGGTATATCCTTCCTCCACCACTGGTCTCCCCCGCCCCTCCGCCTCGTTTCTACTCCCAGATCTGGACCTGATTGGTTCGTGAACCACCGTGTGACCTTCTAAATGAGAATCCGGTCCACCGCGTTCGGCGTCACCATCGCCATCTGTAAACCCCTCCTCATTCCACAGCTTCCAGTTTCCGGTGAGGAACTTCTCCCGTTTCAGTTCGGCTAAACGCCTTTCCGCTTCTGCCGATTCATCAAAATCTTCGTCTCCCTGGCATGAACTGTTTTCCGACCCAAGGCTCGTTGTCACTTGGTTGTTCTTGAGCCGATCTGCCTCTTCCACCTCCGATACCCTGATGTCAAACTCCCCGCCATCGATCTTCGTCCTTACCACCGCGTCGAGCTTACTCACATCCTTCCTAGACATCACTAACTGTGCAACGTCGTATCTTTCATGTCTTAGTGTACTTCCTTCCTCATACAAAAGCTCACCAAATGGTGCCAGTAGAGTAGCGAAAAACTGTTCTCCCCAGACATGTAGCGGGACCCCATAACAGTTCACTTTGACTCTCCTATCAGTGTCAACCGAACCCGATTCCCACTGCTGTATCCCAATGAACCATTGGTCGAACCAAAACTGATTCGCTTTCACAATTTCTTCCACCGTCTCCCGCCCTTCCGTCTGCAACAAAACCTTATTTACCCCCATCGGTATCGCGCTTACATTGTAAATACCATGGTTCATCAGGAAAACTTGGTCCGGAAAGCTGCCCCACTGTTTCGAACTTCTCCCACACAAGCCTTCTGAACCCGCGCAACAGTTTCCGCTGGTGCTGTGTACACCAGAGTCATTTTCGCATTTGCCCTCTTCCCTACGTCTACGTATCCGTTGTTCTGGTTAGGTTCTTTCTGCCCACCTAACACCGAAGCAAAGGATTTCCCCATTTCCCTGGTTGATCGACACTGTTGTTCTGTCTGCCGAGCATCTGTAGTTTTAGTGTTTTGGTCTTGTTTCGTCCTTGGTATGTTCATGTTCCTCTGCTTTTGATCAGTTCGCTGATTATACCGTGGTAAATTGACCCACAGTTTCTCCGCCCCAATAAATATATTATCCAGTTTAATCACCAGCATTTTCACGTCCTCAACATCCCTGAATCTCGCAAAACCAAATCTTTGTCCCCTCCTATTCCTCTTGATGGGAAATACGACATCCTGAACCTTTGCAAATTTCCCAAAGATGTCCCACATATCTTTTGTCCTATATTCTTCCGGGAAATGAGTAAAGAAGACAGAGGTTAGAATCCCCTCCCCTTTCATTGCATCCTTTACTGAAAATCGTCCTCCGTTGACCACCTTTCTGTTCCTCACTTTCGTCCACCCTCCCTCCTCACCACCGTCCATGAATTGGCCCTTCGTCGCTTACCTACTATGGTAGTCTGTTATTTTTCGTTGTAAGTTGCTAGCTAAATATGTGACCATTACGTAACGGTAACACCACAAGTCACTTTGCATACATGATAACTATTGAACAAGGTTGTGCATTGTAGTCGGAGTAGTAACACAACAATAATTTAAAATTCAAATATCAGGTTGCGTTATTATTTTTTCATTGGTTGTTGCTATTCTATTCTCTTTCTTGTACATTATAAATATTATGCACTGCTACATTTAAAATTGAATAGAATTTCTCTATTTCTACATGGTATCAAGAACATTTCTAGGTTGTGTTGTAAAATAGTACACATATTACAAAAACCAAGTCTCACATTACTTGGATTAACTACATAAGAAAAGTTTATATAGAAACAAGTAAACAAATCTTGGTAAAGAGATTTATAAGAGAGAAAGTCTTACATATATGAGTTTGGACCTCATGGGTTAGCTATAGTGCAAATTCGTCAATTTGCATAGTGCATGCAATTAAACGAGCCTTGCAAATATTTTGCGAAGTTCTCACTTCAAAACAGACCTACTCATTCCTTTTCTTCTCTCTATTCTCTAATTTCTGGTTCTCTCTATTCATTGCTCTTGTTGTATCTTGGGAGACTTGCGGGGATACTTGAGATAAGTCTTTAAGGATAATGCTAAGCACACCTCGGGAAGTTGATTTTGCACCGGAATCGATCCTCACTTTTTTATTCATGGTTGCCACAACCAACCTCTCCTTGAACTTTCCATGGCCTCCACTCTTTCCATCAAACTTAACTCCAATAACTACCATACCAATACAAACAAATGACTCACATATTTGAAGCCAATGAACTCCTCGACCACATCACAAAGACCACCACATATCCCTCACAAAAAGTTTCCTCTTTTGACACCATTACGGTCAACCCGACATTCTCTCGATAGCAACATCAAAATCACTGTGTCTTCTTATCTCTCCTAGCTTTGTGTGGTGATGTAATCCCACCTAACTTGGACTCTTAGCTAGGAGGATTGAGCGTAGACATGGCATGGAGGAAGCATAATGAAGACATTTTAGGCCATAGTCTATTTTATTTGTATTTTTTTTGTTCTATTTTCTTTTATAATTTTGGGGGTGTAGTTAGCATATTTAAGGGCCATGTATTTCGGCCTATTTGCCTTTGTTTTAGGCTAGGGGTGTCTTTAGTTAATTATGTGGAATGTGTGCTAGAGATGGACCTTTTTCGAGCAAAGAGGACGTGTGAGTTTTCTTCCTACACCCCTTGTTTGTTTCCCACACTCTTCTAGTAACACATGAAGCATGAGAGACAAGTGGAACCCATTGGTTCCCTCTAAATGGCACCAAGTTCATCCTTTCTCCTAGGTGGAGCCTAGTTGGAACATTTGAAATTCAAATTTGAAATGGAGGGAACATAGATCCACTTATTTAGGGGCATGTTTGGTTGGGGCAAAATTAATCATCAGTTAATTGACTAGTAGCCAAATTAACATATGATTAATTTCCCTAACCTTCTTAGCTAAGTGGACGTCCACTTTAGTCCTACAAATACCCCACCTCTCATTGTAATGGTTACAACTTTGATGAATATACATTTCTCTTTGAAAGCTCTTTATGAGTGTCTTGTTCTCTCTAGTTTGTGAGAGTTCTTCTATGACTTTTATCAGGGATTCCTTCCCTTATGGAAAACTTTCTTTCATGGCTTAACTTCCTTGAAGTGGCGCCTCTACCATCACCTCCTACTTCTTCGTCTCCATCTTCTTCAACCTTTGAAACTCATAGAAGCAAGATCATCGGAGGAGTAATCCATGATTGCATCAAGTGGTATCAAGAGCCTACTTTTTAGAGGTTCTTCTCCTTTACTTGTCTTCTTCTAATTTTTGAATTGTTCATCATCTTCTTCATCTCAATTCTCATTTTATTTTAGCAAATTTGTGTTGTCTCACCGAATCTATTAATTGTCTTATTTATGTTTGTCATGTAGTTTTGAATTTCTAAATTCTATGCACTTATGTTCATGTGTTTTTAATTTTGATTCAATTGGTTAGTTCTTTCATTGAATCATGTTGTTCTTGTTTTAGGATCTCTTTAGTTCTATCATTTTCTATTGAGAATCTAAGAGTTTCTTACCCATTGAGTGAGTCTTATAAAAAAGTCTCCCATGCTTGTAGTCTAAGCATATTCATCCCTTTACTAAAATTTCAAAAAAAAATTATATAGTTCAATTTCATCTTATTTCTTGTTGTCTTTTGTTGAAATTTAGTATCTCTTGTGTGTGCAAATTGTGAGGTGATTTGTGCTAAGGTTTGATTTGAGAAATTGGCATGAACTTTTAAACATCTAACTTGTGCAAACAGGAGAACTCTAATCACAACCAAACACTCTAGGTGCATTACCTAAGTCACTCTCTATTTTAATGCATTTTTGCGTTGCTTGTGTTTTCTTAAATTGCACTTTTATTTCAAATTTTGTGTGTCTTGTCTTGTGCTTTGT
Organism: Psophocarpus tetragonolobus; assembly: GCA_037954015.1. Lineage (NCBI taxonomy): Eukaryota > Viridiplantae > Streptophyta > Magnoliopsida > Fabales > Fabaceae > Psophocarpus > Psophocarpus tetragonolobus. The sequence goes on along the minus strand of CM075693.1, from coordinate 8,364,208 downwards.
TCAAGCATTTATGACCACTAAATCACTCATAAAATTTCAATCAAAAGAAGTGATAGATGCATATAAAAGTATAAAAAAAAGTTAAAAGAAAGTAGAAGAAAAACAAAAAGTGCAAAAGAAGTACAAAAGTAAAAATAACAAAAAATTGATGCACCTAATAACAAATTAAAAATTGCAAATAAGTGCCTAATTTTAGTTGAATTTGTTTGAACAAAACATCTTCTAGTCTCAGCCACACTTATTTTCCTTTATGCAATTTTTGAAAATATTTTGTCATTTTGCAATTTAGTCCTACTCTATTCTAGTACTCTTCTAGGAATTTCTATTAGTTGTGCTTAGCTTCCTTCTTCACCTTTAGTTTTAGTTTTGTCTTTATCTTAATCTTTCTAATCTTCTCTTTAATCTACAATTCCACTTGGATAGTTTCCTATTCTTGTTTGATCTTTTTTCTTATTTTCTTTGCTTCACTCTTTGTATTTCTTGGATTGCTTTGGTGTTGATGCAATCATCCTTAGCAAGGGTCCTATCATAAGGGTCATGGCTAGGAGGATAGAGGAGGACTTAGCTAGGAAGGAGGAAGGAAGGCCCCAATTCCTTTTTGAAGTGAAAATTGACCATAGTCTTCCTAGGCAGCTAGTTTTAGGGTAGACCTACTTGTTTAAGGCATAGTTTTTCTAGTCTAGGTCTCTTTTCTATTTGGTCGTGTATTTTGGCCTTTTCTCTCTTTTAATTTGTAAATAGAGGTATAATTAGTATTAGTTTGGAGTGTGTTTATTAGTTGGGCTTTAGGAAGGATTTGGACGTGTGAAATTGCTAAAAATCACACCCAAATTCATCTTAACACTCATCTAACCAACTAGGAGACAAGTGGGACCCCTTGGTTCCCTTCTTTGGGCGCCACTTCCTTCTCTCCTCCACTTAGGCGCCTACTTGGCTGAGTTAGAGCCAACCAAATTTGAATCATAGAGTGCCACATTGCTTCCCTATAAAATTCAAATTCAAATTAGGATATATAGATCTACCCATCTAAGGCCTTGTTTGGATCATTCACTTCTCTAAACAAGTGCTAATCATGCTTAGCATAATTAAAACTTTTTTAATACCTTTTGGGCCTTGGTTTAGGAGTTGGATGTCCAATTCTCCTCCCTACACTCCTAGCTCTATATATTTATACCTCTTTTCTCTTGTACCATTTTTACACTTTAATGAACATAGAAATTTCCTTGTGAGGTTTTTCTTCTTGAGTGTTTGAAATTATCTTTATGAGAGTTCTTTCTAGCTTCTATCAAAGGCTCATTCCTTTGTGACAAGCATCTAGCATGGCTCATATCAAGTAGTGGAACCATTTCACCATAATTCTCCTCTCCTTTCACCACCATTTCTGGTGTGATCTTTGATGATCACTTGCCCAAAGGATCTTTTCTAAGGTCACTTGGAAGGGAAACGGATTTATGGAGAGGAAAGGAATGGGGTAAGGCGCCACAAATACTAGGTTTAATAAGCCAAAGGGGAGAGGCCACAAGGGAGGGGTCCCTTGATAACTCTTAGAAGCTCTCACAAAGGAGAAGGGGGGACACTCAAAGGTAAGAACCTCACAACCAATATGGTCTCTAGGATTAAATTCAAGTTTCCAAAATACAAGTGAGGGGAGGAACTCCTATTTATAGAGGTAGCTAACCTCTTGAACAAGATAACCTAAAAAAGAAGGGCTAGGATTAAAAGGAGAGATCTAAGGGAGGAGGATTGAGAAACAATTCTCTCCTTAGATCATCAAACTTGGTGCCCAAGTTTCTCAAACCAAGGGTCAAGATTCCTTCTTATTAGCTTAGGGGGTTTATGTAGGAAAAAAGGGGTGTAGATATCAAGGCTACCCCTTATTTCCTTCATAAAGATCCAAAAAGCTAAATCCACCCTCTAAATTCCTAAGACACCTCCTAAAGTAAAAAATGGACTAAATACATGTCCCAAATTAAATTTCTAATTCTCTTCAAAATTAAAATAAAGGAAAATTATATTTTATTAACTAAAGTCCCTAGCCTAATATCTTCACTCTCCACATGAGGTGAAGTCTTCCTTTGTCTGCAAGGGCTAGGTCTTCTTCAATCCTTCTAGCCATGGCCCTAGTGATAGGTCATTGGCTAGGCATGGTCACATCATCTCCTCCCTCTTGGAGAGGATTTGACTTCAAATCCATGGGGTCTTCATCATTTTCAGCACCTACAAATAGAGACAAATCAGAAACATTAAAACTGGTGCTTATCCCATAATCCTCGGGCAGATCTAAAACATAGGCATTATTACCGATCCGCTCAAGGATTTGGAAAGGTCCATCTCCTCTAGGGCTAAGTTTGGACTTCCTTTGAGAAGGAAATCTATCCTTTCTCAAGTGAAGCCATACCCATTCGACCTTTTCAAAGATGACCTCTTTCCTCCCCCTATTGGAGAAAGTAGCATCTCTCAAGGATTGGTGCTCTATGTTAGCTTTAACCCTCTCATGTAATTGTTTTACAAAAATGGCTTTTGCCTCTCCTTCTTTATGCATAACAACAGAAAGAGGAAGAGGTAAAAAATCTAGAGAAGTATGAGGATTAAAGCCATAGACCACCTCAAATGGAGAATGCTTGGTGGTTCTATGAACCACCCGGTTATAAACAAATTCAATGTGGGGAAGGTACTCATCCCAAGACTTATAGTTCCTTTAAGGGGAGCTTTCAGCATAGTGGATAAAGATCTATTCACCATTTCTGTTTGCCCATCAGTTTGAGGGTGACAGGTAGTGGAAAAAAGAAGTTTAGTTCCTAGCTTATCCCAAAGAGTTTTCTAAAAATGGCTAAGGAACTTCACATCCCTATCTTACACTATTGAAGAGGGTATGCCATTCAATTGGACAACCTCTTTAAAGAAAAGTCTTGCAATGTTGCTCGCATCATCCACTTTGTGGCAGAGAATAAAATGGGTCATTTTTGAAAATCGGTCCACCACCACAAATATGGAGTCTGCACCTCGTTGGGTTATTGGGAGCCCAAGGATGAAATCCATGCGAATATCCTCCCAAGGTGTAGAAGGAGCAGGTAAAAGTGTGTATAGTCCATGATAAATTGCTTTAGACTTTGCTTGCAAGCAAGCTATACATCTAGAGCAATGTCTATGGACATCTCTACGCATATGGGGCCAAAAGAATTTCTCTTTTGTGAGTAAGTTCCTAATTGATCCTTGGGGTATACAATGCTTACTCCCTTTATAGAGATACCCCTCACTAATGAAGTACCCATCATGGGCCTTTAATGTGAATACAGATGCAGAGGCAGCAAAGATGGGGCCGAAATCCTTGTCAGAAGGATACATAGCCCGAATGTCATCAAATCCCAAGATTTTTGTACTCAAGCATGAATAAAGGGCATGACGCTTAGAAAGAGCATCAGCCACCACATTTTGTTTTCCTTTCTTGTACTTGATTACATAAGGGAAGGATTCAAGATATTCCACCCACATTGCATGCCTTTTGTTCAATTTACCTTGACCCCTCAAATATTTTAGTGACTTATGGTCACTATGAATGACAAACTCCTTGGGAGCAAGGTGATGCTCCCAAGTTTCAAGGGCTCTAATTAGAGCATAAAACTCCTTATCATAGGTGGGGTAGTTGAGGGGGGCACCATTAAGTTTTTCACTGAAATACGCAATGGGGTGCCCTCCTTGCAACAAGACAGCTCCCACACCTACACCAGAGGCATCACATTCAAGTTCAAATGTTTTAGAAAAGTCAGGTAATGCCAAGATTGGTGCATGGGTCATATTATGCTTAATTAGCTGGAAGACTTTCTCTTGTTTCTCACCCCAAAGGAAAGAAACTTCCTTTTTCACCAAATCATTTATTGGTGCAAAGAGCGTGGAGAAATTAGGCACAAAACGCCTATAAAATTCAGCGAGACCATGAAAGCTTTTGATCTCTGTCACACTCTTTGGGGTGGGCCATTCTTGAATAGCTTTTATCTTTTCGGGGTCAACATGGACCCCTTTTGTGCTAACTACAAAACCTAGGAAAACTACACTATCTACACAAAAGGTGCATTTTTCTAAGTTTCCAAAAAGATGATTACTCCTAAGAAGAGAAAAAACATGCCTTAGATGTCCTAAATCATCATTTAGGTTCCTAGAGTAAACTAAAATGTCATTAAAGTAAACTACACAAAATTTACCAAGGCAATCCCTTAGTACATGATTCATTAAGCGCATGAATGTGCTTGGGGCATTAGTTAGCCCAAAAGGCATAACCAACCACTCATAAAGACCAAATTTAGTCTTAAAAGCAGTTTTCCACTCATCACCCTCTTTGATCCTTATTTGGTGGTAACCACTTCTAAGATCTATTTTTGAAAATATTTTTGTCCCATGCAATTCATCCAATTGGGTACCTATATTTGATGGTGATGTTGTTGATTGCACGACAATCAACACACATCCTCCATTGGCCATTCTTCTTAGGCACCAACAAGACTGGTACAGCACAAGGGCTTCCTTTCTCCAACAGCTCATTCACTTGAGACTCAATCTCTTGGGATGGGGTTGGTCCTAGAGGCAGATTTATTAGGTAGACTTGCACTAGGCACCAAATCAATTTGATGTTCTATACCCATAATGGGAGGAAGTTCTTTCGGAACCTCATTAGGGAATATATCATCAAATTCTTTTAAAATATCTTGAACCCCTTGAGGAAGGTGCTCATGTGCATGGGCTGTGAAAGTGCTCTCAGTAGAAGAATGCAAAATGGGAGAATGTTTTGATGTCTCTTTGCAAAAGAGGAGATAAAAGGGCTTGTTAGTCAAAGGAGCTTCTTTTAAATCACGTTTAGTAGCAAATAGGCTCCTTTTACTAATATTCCCTTTCGAAGGGGCATCACCTTCCGACTCTCTCTCTTTACCCTTTTCAAGCTTTAAGGGTGAAGCTTGTTGTGCTTTTTTTTTTCCTCAACTCTTTTTTTTTCATCGCAAATTGATCCTCAACCACTTGAGAAGGTGACGAAGGATACAATTTGAAGCGCTTTTCATTATGGTGAGAATTATTTGGTTGGAGTGACCATGGTGAATAGCTTTCTTGTCAAATTTCCATGGTCTCCTCAACAGGATATGACCAGCCTCCATAGGAACTATGTCACAAAGAATCTCATCATTATAAGATCCTATGGAAATTGGAACCATAACTTGTTCATTGACTACCATCTCCCCTTCCTCATTGAGCCATTGCAATCTGTAAGGTTTGGGATGGGGCATGGTAGTCAAGGCTAGCTTTTCAACCAACCTAGAGCTACAACAGTTACAACAGGAGCCACTATCAACAAGGAGAGAACATACTTTGTCATTTACTTTACATCTTGTATGGAAGATGTTTTCTCTTTGTGACTGGCCAAGCTCTAGAGGTTAGCTTCCAAGAAGCCTTTGAACCATCAGGAGGTCCCTCTCATAAGGAAAAGCTTCCTCACACTTTTGTTCAAAAGTATGTCCCCCTTCTTCCTCACTCTCACTAGAGGAGAAAGATGAGCTATTCTCACTACAAATGTCTTGTCCCCTCATGATCATGGTTTTCTTGTTGGGGCATTGAGAGGCAATGTGGCCTCTCCCAAGACATTTGAAGCATTTGATACTACTTTGCCTCTCAGTAGGCTTAGTACTAGGGGGTTTTCTCTCTACATGAGGTGCTTTTGTATTTTGAAAATGCTTGGGTTCCTCTTTGGGAAAACCCTTGAAAGAGTTTCCCTTAAGTTGGTCTCTCTTTGAGTAAGAGGGAGAATCTTTTTTAAAGCTTTTTCTCTTGAGTTGATTCTTAGCTCTTACACAAAGTTCTACTAACTCATCAAGGTTTGAGTATGAAAGAAGCTCTACCTTATCTCTAATGTTAGAGCTTAATCCACACAAAAACCTAGCAAGGGTGGCATTGGGTTCCTCAATGATATTGGCCCTTAGTATGATAAGCTCCATTTTTTGTCTATACTCCTCAATACTTAGGTTATGTTGCCAAAGTCTTTGGAGCCTATCCAAAAGATCCCTCTCATAATATGAAGGAATGTGCCTTCTTCGCAAACTAGTTTTTAAATCATTCCAGTAGCGAATGTCAGGCATTTGTTTACAGGCCCTATCCTTGACTAACCCATCCCACCAATGCAAAGCAGAACCTTGAAAACTAAGGGAGGTCAAAGGTACTTTCCTTTCTTTGCTTATTTCATAGCATCGGAAGAGTTGTTCCACTTTGACTTCCCAATATAGGTAAGTCTCAACATCTTCCCTGCCATAAAAATGGGGTAGGTCTACCTTTGGCTCCCTAGCATGATTTGTGTTCTCTTGAGGAGAATTATGATTGTATGATGAATGAGAGTGATGCTTATGTTGATTTCTATAGTATTCTTCTTCGCTAGAGCTAAAATGCCTAGATGGGGATCTTATGAGAATTCCTTTCTTTTTTTTATCACTCTCCCTCTCATCTCTCCTCTTACTCTCTTCTCCTCTCCTTCTGTCTTCTTCCTCTTTTTCTCTTTTTCTTTCTAGTTCTTTCCTTCTTCTCCTTTCTTCATCCTCTCTTCTCTCTCTTTGCCTTCTTTCTTCTCGCTCTTTTTTCTCTTTTCTCATTTCCAACATCTCTTTTTTTAACTCTTCCTTCTCTTTTTGTTTTTCATGTTCTTTTATTTCTTTTTTTCTCTCTTTTTCTTCTCTCCTTTCTTGTTCTTTAGCCATCCATTCCCTAAATTCTAAGTTAAGGTTTTCAAGAGTGTCTCCCTTAGAAGGTTTTCTTTGGTTGACACTCTTACTTGATGAACAACTATGTCCACTAGAATGTGTGTAGGAAGTCATGGTGCTTGGATGATAAAAACTAAAGGTTAGGCCAAAAATTTTTTTTTTCAAACAACACTCCTCCCTTTTTTTTTTCTCACCTAAGGTGGCTTGATGAGTCTTTGGAACTCTTAGCCTCTACACGTTTTTTAAAATAAAATAAAATAAAACAAAATAAAAGTGCAAGAATGTAAAAGAGAAAGGGCTCTAATCATGCTCCTAAGGTGTTGAAGGAAGTGTACCACTTCTTCCTTCTTCACCTAATTAACGAGGAACTAAGCTAAAATTAACCAAAATTATTACAAACCGAGGGAGGGCCTTAAGGGCACTCAAACTCCTAATCTAAAATTAAGTATACACAATACAAAGAATAAAAAATAAATAAAACAAAGTATTCACTCCAAGCTTTTTGGTGTTTCTCTCCTTTTGATCAAGCCCCTTTGAGTTGCATCAACCCACCCCAAGAATGCTACCCTTGTTTCCTCCTGTTTGGACTTGCCAAAATTTTATATATGGAACCTTTCCCAAACTTTCCTTACCAAGGCCGAATACAACACAAGACAACAAACAAAGGTGAATAACAAAACAAGGCTCACAAATCCAAGTGGATAGATTAAACAATGACAAACTCAAAGAAGTAAAGAAGACAAGCAAGAAAACATAAGGTTCACAAAGGAAGGTAGCACACAAATAACTTTCCTAGATTAGCTCTAAGAGTAGAGATGAAAAAAAACTCAAACAAAAAAATGAAACCAATAGTTGCATACTTAATAAAATTTAAGTGACCAAAAACTAAAAAGCTTACTCAAGTAATTTTTTTTGAATCACAATTGGTTCCTCATATAAAATGTTTCTACTATTAGGTACACAACTTCAAATTTGTCTTTCTTTTGAGTTCTTTATCTTCTTTTTTTTTTAACTTGAAATTTTTCTATTTTTTTTAAAACTTTTTCTAATCATTTTGCTGCGCCTAATAGCTTGTTGAAATGAAATTTTAATAAGGATGCTTGAAATAATAACGCTTGAGTGAATAAGCACAAAGTAAGGTCACACAATTTCAAGCAATGCATGCAACTAAAGGCAAAACAACTTAGTAGTTCCAAATACCACTGAACTAATGGTGCTTAAGGAATGATTTAGGGCTGATTTTGAAGTAAATTGATTGCTCAAATTACTAACACAATTCACCCAAGCTAAAATTCCATAAAGAGGCGCTAATAGTGAAGGTAAACCAAGTGGAAAGCTACTAATAATTCAACATAAAACAAGAAACATATAAAGATTGAATTGAGCAAATATTTAAGAACAACAAAAAGATTAATATACTTGAACTAAAAGCATAAAATACTTAAGATACTCAACAAGAGGTTCACCTTTTAGGAGCTCAATTCAACATGTTTTTGAAAGTTTTTTTGTAAAACTTTTAAGAGGCTAAAACCTATGGAATTTAAATGAGACAAAATAGGAAACTAACATGAATAGTATTTTACAAAACACAAGATTAATAAAGAATAACACACCTAAAAATTAAGCAAAAATTTTAGCAAGAGACTCAAAACAAAAGGCACAAGAAAGTGGCCAAAGTTGATAACCACAATGGTGTGGAAAAATCCTCAACCATGTGGGTTTAATGGTCACAACTTCTTAGGCACACTTTAACATAAAAAACCAAGGGAAAATTAAGCAAGTTGAACACGGAAATAAGATGCAAAGAAACGGACAATTAAAATCGCATAAAATTAAATGGAACATAGGCACGTAGATAGAAAACAAAAGCGCATATAATAGCAAGAATAAAAAGCTATACTACTAGACAATAAAGGAAATAGAGATGACAAAAAATGAAGGACTTTAAAATAAAGAGATCAAAGAGATAAACAACAAAGCAAAAAAAAATTGAGAAAGAACGTGACCTTTAGAAAGTGCTTTGATACCACTTGATATGATCTTTGATGATCACTTGCCCAAAGGATCCTTTCTAAGGTCACTTGGAAGGGAAATGAATTTATGGAGAGGAAAGGAATGGGAAGGCGCCACAAATACTAGGTTTGATAAACCAAAGGGGAGAGGCCACAAGGGAGGGGTCCCTTAATAACTCTTAGAAGCTCTCACAAAGGAGAAGGGGGGACACTCAAAGGTAAGAACCTTACAACCAATATGGTCTTTAGGATTAAATTCAAGTGTCCAAAATACAAGTGAGGGGAGGAGCTCCTATTTATAGAGGTAGCTAACCTCTTGAACAAGATAACCTAAAAAAGAAGGGCTAGGATTAAAAAGAGAGATCTAAGTGAGGAGGATTGAGAAACAATTCCCTCCTTAGATCATCAAACTTGGTGCCCACGTTTCTCAAACCAAGGGCCAAGATTCCTTCTTATTAGCTTAGGGGGTTTATGTAGAAAAAGAGGGGTGTAGATATCAAGGCTACCCCTTATTTCCTTCATAAAGACCCAAAAAGCTAAATCCACCCTCTAAATTCCTAAGACATCTCCTAAAATAAAAATGGACTAAATACATGTCCCAAATTAAATTCCTAATGCTCCTCAAAATTAAAATAAAGGAAAATTACATTTTATTAACTAAAGTCCCTAGCCTAATATCTTCACTCTCCACAGGAGGTGAAGTGTTCCTTTGTCTGCAAGGGCTAGGTCTTCTTCAATCCTTCTAGCCATGGCCCTAGTGATAGGTCCTTGGCTAGGCATGGTCACATCAATTTCTCTCTAGTGAAGACTTAGAAGAGTATCCTTAGAGAAGCACCTATGGATCAAGTGGTATGAGAGCCACTCTTTTAAGAGGTTCACCTTATCACTTGTCTTCTTTATTTTCCTTGTTTAGTTTTCGCCAATTCACATCTTTTTCATCTCAATTGTACTATAATTTTTAAAGCTTCCGTGTTGTGATGTTTAATTTCCATAATATCTAGTTTTTTATGTTTAGTAGTTTTCTAATTCTAAAATTCTATGCTCATTGATATGTTGAAGTATGTGTTCGATTCATTTGATCTTATTTCATGCTTTGAATTGCTTAATCCATTTAGTATCTTGTGTTTTCTGCTTTTCTCCTTGAGTTTGTGGATCTCTGCTTGAAGTGAGTCGCCTAAGAAGCTTCTCTAAACCTACACAGTTGTGGCAAATTGCACAGTGTTGTGGTCACTAGCTTTGGTCTCACATCTTGCATTTATTGTTTCATTACTTATGTTCTGTTTGCTATTTTATATGCGCATTTTTTTCAATTTTATTCCAAAGTCTTTGTCATTTAGAGTATTGTGTAATCCTTTATTTGTCTTAATATATTTTCCTTAGGTTTTACCTCTTCATTTTTTTCTAAAGAGTATGTTAATCTACTTCTTGAAATTGAGCCTCTAAGAGAATTTTTTTTCTCTGGTTCTAAGTCTCATAAAAAGTGTCACATGCTTCATGAATCAAGCATGTTCTCTTAAAGATTTTTGGTCAAACATTATTAGCTCAATTTCAATCCAAATTATGTTGTGCTTTGGTCAAATTAGAAGCTCTTATGTGCGCTAGTCTTTGTAATGGCTTTGTTTTATTACTTAAAACCTTGGCGATGTTTTGATGAGCATGAAACCTACTTGAAAAGGTGAAGCTCTTACACATTCAAAGGTGATCTAAAGCATACCTAAGTCACTCTTTAGTTTGGCACATAATGAGTTACTTGTGTTATTTTCTCTAATTTCATTTTTAGTAAAATGTTATGTGCCTTTTCTTTCTTTGATTTTTGGCTTGAGCGAATAGCACCTCTCATTACTCATCCAAATTGTAATTTAATCAAGAAATTAGGTACACCTAAAAGATTAAAAAAAAAGAAAAGAGAAAATCAAAACAATTTCAAAACAAAACAAAATGCAAAAAGAACAAAAAAGTAAATAGTAAAATTAGGTGTACCTAATAGTACTTCAAAACAATTGCAAAAAGAGTTCAAAGTTGGCTTAACATTACTTGCCTAGGACCATAGACCATTCAGCCATAACTTGAAACTTTGGTGCAATTAGTGAAGATTTTTTGAGTCATTTTACTTTTAGCCCTTACTTCCATTCTAGAACTCTTTTAGGAATTCTCTTGTGTGCTTACCTTCTTTTCTACCTTTACTTTTAGTTTGTCTCATTCTATTTCTTTTAGTCTTATCTCATTATTCCTTTCACTTGGAAAGTTTTATCTCTTTTGTGCTTGCTTTTTGCTTCTACTCCTTACAACATCTTTAGTACTTTTCTTGGTTGGTGTTGGTGCCTCTTTTGTAGGTGAATTTTTTCTTGAAGGCTTCACCTCAAAGGTAGCATCCTAGGAGGTCTTGTAAAGCTAGGCCAAACTTACTTAAGGAGGAACAAATGCTTGGAGTGCAAACACTTGAGGGAGCTAGGAGGAAGATTTGAAGAATTAGCATATTTTACTTTCATATTTCTTTGTGTGTACCTCAATTTTTTAAGGAGTATTGATATCCTAAAAGATCACTCCATTTGGTTGTAATAGTTTGGTATTTTACTTAGTTTCTTTCCTATTAAGGTGTGGAGGACGAAGTGGTACACCACTTTCCATACCTTTAGGAGCACATTTTAGTCCTACACTTTTTAATTTTCTTGCCTTTACTTTCTTTACTCAATATGCGTGTAGTGTAAGGCCTAGAGAGTTCAAAGACTTGTATTATCAACCTTAACCTTTCATCTTAGGTAACCTTACACATGTCCAACCCTTCACACACTAGTATGTCTAGTAACAAGAGTGTTAACCAAGGGGGTTCTCCCAAGCTTAGCCATCTTGATCACTTTGTTATGGAATTAGGGAATAAAGGATAGAGGAAAGTAACCTTAAAAAGGAGAGGGAGGCTAGAGAAGAGAAAAGAATGGAAGAAAAAGAAAGAGATAAAATAGAAAGAGAGGATATGGAAGAGAAAAGGAGAGACGAAAAGGAAAAAGAAAGAAGGGAAAGAGAAGAAAGAGAGAAAAGAAGGAGAAATGAAAGGGAAAGGGAAAAGGGGGAGAGAGAGAGAGAGAGGAAAGAGAAAGGATAAGAAAATAATAAAAAGAAAGGAAAGGAAAGAAGAAGAAGAGAGAAAAAAGTGGGAAGGAGAACAAAAAAACAAAGGGAAAGGGTATAGGTCCCCTTCCTTAGTTAGTGAGAGTGAGAATAAGTATTATGAGGGGAAACCTAAAAGAAGAAGTCCCAACACCCATCCCATGCATGAACTCCCACTAAGGGAGCAAAAATTTGATCTTCTCCCTTTTCAAGGAAGGGAAGATGTGGAAGCCTATCTTGACTTGGAAGTCAAGGTATAACAACTTTTTAAGTGTTATAGAGAAAGGTCTCTTTGGCAACCCTTAGCTTTTAAGGCATGCAATGCATTGGTGGACTAGTTTGGTGAATGAAAGGCTTCAGACTCATAGCCCTCCAATTAACTATTAGCTATGAGGAGGAGGCACATCCCCTTTTATTATGAGAGATAGCTTCTTGATAAGCTCCAAAGACTTAGGCAATATAATCTAAGTATTGAGGAGTATAGACAAAATATGGAATTTCTCATAATGAGAGTTGGGATCATTGAGGAACCTAGGGCCACCATTGCTAGGTTTCTATGTGGGTTGAGTTCTGACATTAAAGATAAAGTAAAACTCTTACCATATAGAGACCTTGATGACTTGGTCCAACTATGCATCAAGGTTGAGAATCAACTCAAAAGGGAAGGACCTAAAAGAGATTCTCTTCCTTATGCTAAGAAGGATCAAGTTAGGGGGAGTTCTTCTAAGAGCTTCCCTAGAAAGGAGAGTTACAAGTATTCAAAAGAGCATAAAACACCTCATTTAGAAAGGAAACCCCATACTATTAGCTCTACTGAAAGGCCTAGTAGTATTAAATGCTTTAAGTGTCTTGGGATAGGCCACATTGCCTCTCAATGCCCACTAAGAAAACTATGATCATGAGGGGACAAGACATTTATAGTAGTGAGAGCAACTTACCCTCCTCATTTAGTAAGAGTGAAGAGGAAGGAGACCATGCATCTATATCTGATTGTGAAGATGCTTATGCATATGAGGGGGACTTCCTAATGGTTAGAAGGCTTCTTGATAGCCAACCCTTAGAGTTTACCCAGTCTCAAAGGGAGAACATATTTCATACTAGATGCAAAGTAAATTACAAAGTATGTTCTCTTATTATCAACAAAGGGTCCTGTCGTAACTACTGCTGCTCTAGGTTGGAGGAAAAGCTATCCTTGACTCCACTTCCCCATCCAAAATCTTACAAACTTCAAATGGCTCAATGAGCAAGGGGAAATGGTATTCAATGAGCAAGTTAGGGTGCCAATTTCCATAGGAACTTACAATGATGAGATTCTATGTGATATAGTTCCTATGGAAGCTGGTCACATCCTACTTGAAAGATCATGGAAATTTAATAAGAAAGCATACACCATGGTCATTCCAACCATATCATCCTCACTCACATGGATAAGTGCATTAAGTTGTATCTTATGACACCTGCCTAGGTGGTAGATGATAAGCTTTACATGAAGCATAAGAGAGAGGAAGAGCATAAAAAAATCATAAAAAAAAGCTTCACCCTTAAAGCTTGAAAGGGGTAAAGAGAGTGAGTTGGAAGGTTGTGCCCCTTCCAAGAAATTTTAGAGTAAAGAGATCCTATTCACAACAAAAAAGGATTTAAAGAAGGCTTCCTTAACTAACAAACATTTCTATCTTTTCTTTTGCAAAGAGGCATCCGTGTTTTCCCCCCTATTTCTTCTGTTGGAAGCATTGCCATAGAGATTGAACTTGGGAACCTCCCTCAAGGGGTTAAAAAGCTTTTAAAATAATTTGGTGATGTATTCCCTAGTAAAGTTCCAAAAGACTTCATCCTGTTAGGGGTATAAAACACCAAATTGATTTGGTTCCTTGGCTGGGTTCAAATGAGCCTCTTGTGTTGTGCCAGTCTTGTTGATGCCCAAGAAGAATGGGCAATGAAGGATGTGTGTGTATTGTAGAGCAATCAACAACATCACCATATAATATAGGCACCCAATCCTTAGGCTTTATGACATGTTGGATGAATTGCATGAGGCTAATATTTTCTCCAAAATTGATCTTAGAAGTGGTTATCACCAAATCAAGATTAAAGAGGGTGATGAATGGAAGACAGCTTTTAAGAGCAAATTTGGACTCTATGAGTGGTTGGTGATGTCCTTTGGGCTCACAAATGCCCCTAGCACTTTCATGAGATTAATGAATCATGTTCTTAGGGATTATCTTGGGAAATTTTGTGTAGTATATTTTGATGACATATTAGTATATAGTAAGAGCCTGGATTATCAAATAATACATCTTAGACGAAGAATACCAGACTCAAAAGAAATGAAATATAGAGGTGAAGAAAGGCGTAGGAAGAGAGAATGAGCTTTAACTCTTTTTTTTTTACCTAAGAGTGTTTTAGATATTTCATAAAGTTATGGAGGTGCAGGAAAAAATTCCCTTAATACTGATAACAGAATAGGCCCACGTTAGGAAAACATCCCATTGGGTTATGAAGAAACCCTTAATTTTCATGACTACATGGTATATTTGTTGCACATGGTTTAATTGACTTTTTCTCTATTCTTAGAAGCTTCCTCTATTAGGCCAACTAGCTTTTGTCTAGCAACTAGGGTTAATTCTTGTATTTAATCAATGATTGGTGGCTATGCAGAAAATTCAGAAAATTTTAATTTCTTATATTTTATTATCTTTTTTGTAACTTAATTTTGTTTTGGGTAAACTATATTTTCAGTACATGACCTTTTTTAAATTTATGATTTTGGTATATAAACTTTTTTTTTACTAGTCAAAGTATAGAAACATTTTTCCGTCCAATATTTTAGTCATTCTGTTTATTTTAACCGTTAACGTATGACGTATCACCCTATTTATTATTATTTTATTAATTAATTTTTTTAACGATTTTTGTTTACATTTTGTGATAGTTTTTAGCTGCCACAAATTAATAAGCATAAACCCCACCTATTACCCCATCCCCTTCCCTTTCCCGCTACCTACACACATCACTCCTCTCCCCAATCCCCACACATTTTCCTGTTCCTATCTTCCCCCAAAAATCCTGTTCCCCTCCCCTAAAATCTTGCCCAGTTTTTTTTTCCCCACACCATTTTATATAGGTGTGATGTAAAGAATTATATATATATATATATATATATATAAACAAAATATAATTAAATAACAATAAAGTATGTATTTAAATTATTTTTATTTTAAGAATCATTTAAGTACCATTTAATTCAATTTGTTTATAATTATTTTTACAAAAATTGAATAAAAAAATATGTGCATAAAAATATTTAATTTTCTAAGAAACTTATTTATAATTAAAATATTATGTAAACTATTTTACATGAATTAATTTAAAATAAATACATTTTACAAATAAGTTATGTCTTATTTTTTAAGTTTTGATTTTTTTTACTTTAATTTAAAAGTGACTCTTAAAATGAAATAAACCGGACGAAATACCTCACTAATTTTGATACTTTTTTAAATAAAGTGACGTGCACTTTTGATTATATAAAGATATTAAATGTTAAATAAAATATTGATATATTAAAATATAAAAATAATTAAATGTTATTAATATTAGATTTTAATGCTAAATATATAAAAATAAGAAAATAATACTGTAAATTCATAAAGGTTCATTATATATATCATTTTTCCTTTAAAAAAATATTGTGAACCCATAAAGTTTCATTAATTTAGTGATGAGGATTTTACTTGGTTTGAAGTCTTTAGGTTCAGACTTTTTCTATCATTATACATGAAGAAAAATATTTTTTTTAAAATTTTTTAAAATAAAGATAATAAATGAGGTTTAGAATTTTTTAATTAAGGACTTATTTTCTTAATTAAAACTACTTAATTTTAAATCCCGTTAATAATAATTTTTAAATAATTAAAAGTATTTAATATATAAAATACATTAAATATTTTATCAATTGTTTCATTTACTATAGAAAACTTTCTCGGGGTTCTAATGTGTCACTTATTCCTTGATTCCCAAGAAGGAAAGTCTATGTGGTGTTATATACAAAATTATTGTAAACGTGTTAGCTCTTGGAATACAACAGGTGCTGCCAAGTATCATAGAACAAACTTAAACTACATTCATCATAGGGAGGCAAGTATTAGATAGCGTGGTGGTAGTAAATGAAGTTATTAAAGAGGTAAAGCAACGCAAGAAACCTATTGATATTTAAAGCGGATTTTGAAATTGCTAGCTAGCCTTTTCTGTTCTATATGCTCAAGCGGTTTGGTTTTAGGGATAAATGGATCAGTTGGATTGAAGGGCGCATTCAGTCATCAACTGCCTCAATATTAGTTAATGGAAGTGTACTCAGGAGTTTTGATGTAATGAGGATTAAGACAGGGGGACCCTTAATGATGCCAAAAGCTTTGCACTCTCTTTGATCTTTCTCCTTGAGGTTCCAAGCACCATGAAATGGATGATAGAGGGGAAAGAAAATGGAGGTGGGGTGCCACTCGTAAAGAGAGATAAGCCAAGTGTTTAGGTTTAGTACAAGGGAAGAAACTCTTGATAAAAACCAACTAGGAAGAGGTTCCTCAAGATCCTCAAGACCTTTTACTAAGAATGTGCTCACAAAAATACTATTTTCATTTAACTTCAAAGGTGAGATTTACAATGAGGGGGAATAAGTATATATAGCACAATGGGAGAGCTTGGGCACACTTTTCTAGGCAATGTGGGACTTGGACTTAATTCGGATTAAGACTAATTAACCCAAGTCTTGGGCATTAAGTGAGACACCTAAGTTCACCCCCCATGGGTGCAATTAGCAACTCCTAAAGTGAATGAGCTAACCCAAAATCATGTCTTGACTTATGCACCAATTCTAAGCTTACTTCTCATTTTTAACTAAAGACACTTATACCTTCTAAACTAAAAAGAAGATGCCAAATATACATGGCCTTAAGGGAATTAAAAATACGCTCCTATTTAGCTAATGAAAATAAAATATTTACAAGCTAAAAATGAAGACTATGACTTCCAATCTTTAAGGAGCTTTCATTCATGCCATGCCTTCTTTGAATCCTCCTAGCCATGATGCATGCTAGGTGGGATTGTATCATCTCTTCCTCCTTGGAGAGGATTTGACCTCAAATCTTAGGCTTTTCTTCCTCTTTTTCAAAGTTTGCAAGAAAATAAGGAAAGCAATAAGTATATGCTGACAAGTCATTTTGGAGGGAGTGAGATGTCTATAAGGAGACCTCTTAGGAATGGCGTAATAGAGTTTGGCACTAACGTTTGAAAAGATTTTAGTGTGCATGTGCCTCCACACAGCAATGCCCCATCCTTCTCTTATTACACTAGATGCTAGACTCAAAAGTTTTGAAATAGTGGACAAGACTAATCTAAGTGGAATGGAGCACTCATCAAGTTGGACTTGAGGGTGTGGACCAAGGTGCTCAAAAGATAGAGGCACATTCTCAAATTCAACTTGTTCTTTTGGTAAAGGTTGGCAGAAAGATTTTTCTATGTAGAGAACCTCCTTTAAATGCAAGGATGAATCTTCCTTAGACTTAATCTTCCTACCAACAACCTTATTTTCACTCTCTCTTAAGATTAATGATCCTTCTATCCTCCATAACCTCGGTAGGGGTAAGAGGAAGTAAGGTAATATTTTTCCCTTTATGAGAGAGAGTGATTTTATTAGTGAGGCCATTGTGCAAAGTTTCCTTATCATGTTGCCATGGCCTTCCCAACAACATGTGACTAGCTTCCATAGGAACTACATCACATAAAACTTTGTGGTGATACTTCCCTATGAAGAAGCTAATCTTCACTTGTTCTCTTACTATTACACTTTCTTCATCATTAAGTCCGTGCAAAGAATAAGGTGAAAGATGAGGAGTAGTAACAAGTGATAGCTTTTTCACTAGCCTTGTGCTACAACAATTGCAACATGATCCTCCATCCACAATGAGAGAACAGGTTTTGCCCAAAATTGTGCATCTTGTTTGAAAAAAAAATTCTCTCTTTGTGTTTGGGTGTCCTTACAAGGATGGATTCCAAGAGATCATCACATGAATGAGTACCCTCTTCATTTGATGTTCCCTTTAAAGTCTTTTTTCTTTTGGCACAAACAAAGCAATGTGCTCTTTTTCTAAACACTTAAAACATTTAGGACTTCTAGAACGAGTGCTCAAACTAGTGGTAGGGTTGTCACTCTCACCCAAGGGTTTTCTCTCAATATGCTTTCTATTGGATGAATCTCTTTTGGATTTAATTCTAGAAGGGTTTGTCTATTTCTTAGAATGTCTCTTAGGGTTTTCCTTCTTACTAGAAGAAGCATTGATGTCATGGTTTATTCTAAACTCTTTTAGGTCCTTATAAAGTGTGTAAAGGTTACCATAAAGGCTCTTATAAATGTGTCTCTCTTTTTTTATCCTCTCTTCTTCCCTTTTTTTTAACTCTTTTTGCTCTTTTTCTCTCTTTTCCAATTATTTTTTCGCTTTTTCTCTCTTTTCTCTCTAACTCTTTTCTTTCTTTTTCTTTTTTTTCTCTTTCTTTCTCTCGTTCATATTTTTCTCTTTTGTCTTTTTCTATTTTTTCTTCTCTTTCTTTTTCTCTTGCTTCTCTTTCTCTCTTTTCATTTTCCCTTCTCTCTTGTCTCTCTTTTTCTCTTTTATCTCTTTCTTCTCTTTCTCTTTTCTCTTGCTCTTATCTCTCTTGTCTTATTTGTTCCCTCTCTTCTCTTTGTCTCATATATTCTTCTCTTTCTTTTTGTCTTTTCTCCTCTCTTTCTTTTCTTTTTTTTTGTACTCTTTATTTTCTCTTTTTAATCTTTTCATATATTCCTCCCATTCTTTTTCTCTTTGATCTACCCTACTTTTATTAACACTTCTAACACTCTTAGATGTGTATGAAGACATTAAAAGTGTAAGGTTAAGGACTAAGAAAATGCAGGAAACACTTCTCTCTTTAAGGTTTTCTTACCTAAAGTGTTTTAAAGCCTTTGTAATGCATTCCTCCCAAGCCATGGGTGAAGATTCTTGAGCAAAGGAGGAAGTCGCCTTGGATCTACTCTTAGAGCTCCTTGAAGAGTCTTGAAATGGAGGTGGAAGACTAGGACATGAAGGAGAAGATTGGCGCCACTTCTTCAATGAAGGAGATAAGCCATGGTGAAGCTAGCCACAAAGGAAGGAACCCTTGATAATAGCGTAAGGACTCTCACAAGAGTGGAAAGAACATGAACACTTTCTAAGAACAAAGAGTTCTCAATTTTAGAGAAATGTTATTTTCATTAAAATGAGTGTTAAAAGTTACATGAAAGGAGGAGAACTCCTTATATAAAGCTTAACATGGATCTATGGGTCTTACACTAACATGAACGTCCAACTCCTCTAATTAGGGAGGATTAATTGGTTAATTTAGCATTAATTGAGCACATGTCAATTTAACACTAAATTAATTCAACTAAGATCCAAACATGTTCTTAAAAAAGGAGATCTATGTTCCCCCTTATTTGAATTTGAATTTTGGAGGAAAATGACATGACACCTCCAAAATTCAAATTAAAAAAAGAAGCAACAAGAATCAGCCAAGTAGGAGTGAGAAAGCACATGTGGAGTGAAACAAGGGGACAAGGGGGCTCACATGTCTCCTACATGGTTCATGTGTTGGTTAGAAGGGTGTGAAGAGGAATTAAGGATGTAGAAATAAGATCTTAAACATCCAAACTCTCTTAGACCAACCCAAACTAATTAACACACTCCACAAAGAGACTAATTACACCTATTAAATAAAAAAGAACCTATAGGTCAAAATACAAGGCCGAAAATAAAACTAACTACACCCTTAAAATCCTAATGACTTAAGGGTGCTTATACAAGGCTAAAAATGGTCAAATTAATATAATTAAATGGAGCATGTCATAAACTAAGCTTGTTGAACTTCATCCAAGTCATGCTCCTTTCTTATTGGTCCTAGCTCAAGCTCATGCTAGGCGTGCATGCATCACTTTGGTACTTTGAAACACTTGACTAAAACGCCAAAAGCAATAAAATGGAAAATCAAAGCAAAATTTAAGGATTAATATGCTCCTAAAGTATCAGTTAGGGGTGCCAATTCCTCACTCACACTTAAACGAGAAATTAAATTCTTACACACAAAAGAGATGACTCTTGTGGACATCCAACACCTCTAATTAAAATGTCCTTTAAAAATACACCCAAATTAAACAAATAAAATTAAAAGAAATTGAATGTAGCTCCTTTCTACAAGTGCTCCTCCCTAGTGTATCACTCTAGTCTTGGCCTTGTTTTCAAGTATCCTCTTTCTTGGTTTTAAATCAACACTTCCTAAGGATGCTACCTTTGTGGAAATTTCAACAATTTGACTACCTACCAAGAGAAAACAAGTGCCCAAGCAAGAGACCAAGGGAAGTAGAATTTGAAAGCAAAAGACAATAAAAAACACTTAACAAGAATATGCACACATCCTAGTGGAAATAATTTTTTGACAAAACAAAGAAAGCCAATAAGGACAAGCAAAAAATAAAAGGTGTAGAAAGAAAATTGGCACATAAAATAAATTCCTAGAATGGGCCTAAAATAGAATTGGAGTTAAAACAAAAAAGACTCAACAAATTGAATGATTTGCATAATTTCAAAGCAAGGTGGCTGAATCATATGCAAAGAAATTCAAGAAAATTTCAATAAAATTTAACACTCCTTTGCATGGTTTAATAATTTTGAGGTGCACTAATTTTTTTTTCTCATCTATAACTTTTTTAAACACTTTTACTAATACTTTTTTTTAATACGTATTATTTTTTTTTCTCCTTTTTTGTTGCGCTTTTTTTTTTGCTGCACCTCTCAACAATTTTGAAAGTAAGAAATGTCAACGAGTAAGGAGGAAAAATTTTCTTGAATTATAGAAAAGAAAACAGCCACAAAAATTGAGTCAAAAGTGCAAACCAAAGAAAGCAAAGTAGTTCAAGATGCACTAGTAAATTTAGGTGAATAAAGAAGGCACTAAATGAGATATTTAATGGGCTTAGGTCAACTTAATTTCTCAAGGATTACAGCCCAAATACATGCCCAAATGATCTCAAAATAGCCAGCAAAAGAAATTCACCAAAGACTAGGACAAAACTTTAAACTACTAACACAACAACAACAAAAAGACTCTAGGAAGAATTAAGCAAATTTCGAGAAAATATTTTTTGAAACATGCTATGATTTAAAGCATGTGGACTCTAGGAATTATGATCAAGAGAAAATGTTCAATTCCAAAGAGATTTATCACAGGATATTTAGAAGCACAACACACTTTGTTTTGGTGAAAAAAATAAAAGGCAACATAACATAGAGTTGAAAGACAATTAAAGGACTAAACAAGACTATGCTAGAACACAACTTTGGAGGAATAAAAATGAAAACAAAATGACCAAATAGGTGCAGTAAACTCACGCCCAACAGCAAGGGAGGGAACTGGAAAACAGAATTAAAAATGCAAGAACACTAAATGAAATAAGCAAAAGTGCATCCAAGGATCAAAACCACAATTGTGTGGCTTCCTTCACAAATTTTGTGAACTCATTACCATGACCTTATTAGGATAAGCACTAGAATAAGGAAAAATAAAAAAGATGGGCAGAAATTTAAAGAAACAAACCTAAAGGAAACACACAAAGATTCAATAGAAATGAACAAAATAAATTGAATTTAGAAAGCAATAAAGACTTGGAAATAAAATTGAAAAAATAAAACTACTAAAACATAAACTTCAAGACAATAAGGAAATTAAATTGACATGACATGAAGGTTGGAAAAATTAAAACAAGAACAGAAAGAAGAACATAAAGTTGACGCACAAAAATAAGAAGAGTTAGGACTAGGAAAAAACCTCTTGATACCAAATGATGCAAAAAGCTTTTGCACTCCCCTTGATATTTCTCCTTAAGGTTCCAAGCACCATGAAATGGATGAGGAAGGGGAAAGAAAATGGAGGTAGGGCACCACTCTCAAAGAGAGATCAGCCAAAGTGTTTAGGTTTAGCACAAGGGAAGGAACCCTTGATAAAAAACCAATTACGGAGAGGTTCCTCAAGAGAGAGGATCCTTAAGACCTTTTACTAAGAATGTACTCATAAAAAAACTACTTTCATTCAACTTCAAAGCTGAGATTTACAATGAGGAGGAATGAGTATATATAGCCCAATAGGGGACCTTGGGCACACTTTTCTAGGCACTGTGGGACTTGGGCTTAATTACGATTATGACTAATTAACTCAAGTCTAAAGCATTAAGTGAGGCACCTAAGTTCACCCCCTATGGGTGCAATTAGCAACTCCTAAAGTCAATGGGCTAACCCAAAATCATGTCTTGACTTATGCACTCATTCTAAGCTTACTTCTCCTTTTTAACTAAAGACACTTATAGCTTCTAAACTAAAAAGAAGATGTCGAATATACATAGCCTTAAGAGAATTTAAAATATGCTCCTATTTAGCTAATGAAAATAAAATATTTACAAGCTAAAAATGAAGACTATGGCTCCCAATCTTCAATGAGCTTTCATCCATGTCATGCCTTCCTTGAGTCCTCCTAATCATGATGCATGCTAGGTGGAATTGCATCACTCTGGCCTCTTTCTTATTTTTAATAGTAGCTGAAGGTCTTGATGGGCTAATTAAGAAAGCAATGGATGCGAATCTCCTCTCAGGCATCGAGTAGTGTAAACATGAATTTTAGGTTGTGATTCAACAATATGCGGATGATACCATCCTTTTGGTACATTCAGAGCTCCGGAATGTTTACACTTGGAAAAGTACCCTAAGGTGCTATGAATTAGCTTCTAGGCTAAAAATTAACTTCCACAAGAATAGTTTAAGGGGAGTAAGGGTAAAATGTGACATCCTTCTACCCCCAAACACTTTGTTCATTAAAACAAACAAGTAACAAAAAATTTATTTATTTAAAATAGTAGCTTTGCATTTAGGTAAAATTATTCACATATTCCAGTATACCCTTATTTTCAAAAATTATAATATAATAAAACATAGCATATGTGTAAATATATTAGGCTTTACAAATGAGCTTTACATGATTCTAAATTACTAAAACTCTTTGAAATATTGAATAATTCATATTCATAATAGAAAATATTAAATAATTTTCCCTAGCTTGATGTCACACCTAATAAGAGAATTCCAACGAAAAGGTAAAGAAAAGCCAAATCATTCATCACCAACAATATCATCAAGATCTTGCTTACTAGAAAGTGGCATTCAGCCCAAACAAAATGCAACAAATAGCAAAAGAGGTGAGAATACGTCCATGCATGTTCATGCACATATAAAAAGAATGATCAGCCAACGAAGTACAAGAAATCAACATATAAACTCATTTCATACCCATGACAGAGATTATACATCCACACACATAAATTTGTTCATGCTAATGATGTTTATGCATGCTCTCTCAGGTATATGCCCGAAGCAGTCCTCTTCTACGCCAGTAACACGTAGCTGGGATGACACTTCATCAGACACACCCTAATCACCATCCCCAACCGTAGCTAGGATGACACTTCATCAGGCACACCCTAATCATCATCATTAACACACTATATGTCTAGTTGAAAAAATCAACATCAATATCACACAGTAAAACAAATCTCCAATTCACACACCTCAAACAACTTTCAAACTTTCAATCATTCACACACTTACAATTATAAGATATGTTACGATAATCTAATACGTTATCATGATCGACCCCCAACCGCAGTTGGGATAGCATATCATTAGGTACACACCCTGACTATCATCGATCATCAACACATTATACACTCAATTGTAATCAACACACATATCTTACACTGGGTCAAATCCTCAATTCATGCTCCCCAAAAAAATTTCAAACACTTAATCATTCACGACACTCATAATTATAAGATACATCACAATATTTCACACTACAACAATCAACATCATTACAACTCTTACTATCCCTTTTTATCTTACTCTTTTATTGCATTGTGTAGTCTAAACACAATATCTATAGTTGCATTAATGATATAAAGGTGGTACACAATTTATTAGAAAGATAATATCATTATTTAAAAATTTTATGTTTATGTCCAAAGTTAGTTTTATCATCTACTATTTTTAGAAAATTACAAACCCGCAGCTACTAACTCCAAATCTGGTAGCTTGACCTTTACTCACTATTTTATTCATAACTTGAGTTATATACATCCCTTTTAAGTGATTCTAACCCTATTGGAAAGCTAACATTGAGGGCTAAAATGTCCATGAAGAACAGGCGTCCTAATAAGGTCATCTAGGTTACCTCACAGAGCTCACAATACACATATTCTATTTTGCATAGTGGATGAGAAACTCAACTTCCAACCCACATAACTCAGTCAATTCTTAACATTTTTATGTGATTCCTAATCCTAAAATGTCTATTTTCTAAAATAATAAATGGAACTCAATTTGGTTAACCACACAGAAAGATAATATAGAAACACTGAGGCATGTTATACAAAAATGCTCAGATAACAAATATTCAACTTACAGGTTCCTAAAATATGATTCTAACTTCAAACCCTCAAACATTCTACTTCTCTATCTTTTTTGTTTATTATCATCAGACCCCATGATTGCATTGATAATAATCAATGTTGCCATCAATTTTCTCAATGGAAGAAAACATCTAACACCTTATTCTTTACATATGGAAAATAGTTCAATTATAGAGAAATCCCTCACATTACATTAATGAATACTATAATTAAGTTCTTTATCATTTAATCATCAATAGAATTCATAGAAACAAACAAGTCAATATTATTCATTACTTTATTCAAGGTACTACAATAAAAAGGAAAAAACCTCAATTCCAACATAAGCATTACATCCAAATAATCTGATCCTGCAAATGTACTCTCAATTATCTACCAAAATAAATTAATATAGACATTCCACAACTATTTAGGAATACAAAATACATATGAATCCCAATTTCTCTTATATATAACTCAAACACATATTCCTATTTAAAAAAATAAATTAATACAAGTACCTAATAATTAGTCATGAGTATCAACTATACGTAAATCTCAATTTCTATTATGTCTCATTAAAATGCATCTCCAATTAACAAAATAAATTATTACATTAGACCAACCACACATAAATTCTAATTTGGAAAATCATCCCATAATTCATAATCGTATGAACCAACATACCAAATTCAATGATAAACAAGCACACCAAACAATCATTAAGCAATGATAACTTCATCTCCAACTAACTCCATTGTTATAACCAGTCACCAAAGTCTATTAAAAGGACACTACAATTGTTATCATTAAGTACAAACTCAAGAATACTAATTTCTAGGGTATAAAAAGGAACATCTCAATGCCAAAATAATCACCATGTTTAAAATTGATGATCCCTGAAAATCAACAGAATCAATGCAGACATGCATTTGTACATCAAGCATACAAGAATCACATATATCCACATAGTTATAGTTAAAACATATCAATATTTGTTGCGGATGTTCATAACCCTTTAATAATGTAAATGCAACATTGAAACCTATAAAAAATTTAGGGATTACTTCAATACCAATTTACTCTATAGATTACACATAAGAGATAACTTTCCACCCTCTTACCTCAATGAAGAAACAAGGACAAATGAAGATTTTCCTTTTTCGTCTAACAAACCCTTACCAAAATAGAGCTTTTATTGAAATGTCGTTTTCTCCCAAACCAGATGTCTGAATACAGATCTGAACGGTCAGAATCGACGCAAACACATCTAGAACCTACTATCCAAATTTTAGCTTGATCCAACGGTTAAAAAATTCGAATTGATGATATTATGAAAACTGCACAAAGTTTAAGCAGGAATAACTTTCTCTCCTCCTTTTTTCTCTCTATGTCCTTTTCTTTTTTTGAGCTTTCAGAAACTTTAGGGTAAAATGAGACAGTAGTGGTCATGCCTCTTCTTCCATTCCCATATAATAACCCTAATGTGCCTAACCCATCTCACTCATTTATCTTTTCACTTAACCCTTTTAACTTATAATATGTAAACCCCTACTAATAATATAAATATATCTATCCTTATTTTATTGTTTCTGAAAATATTTATTTTATTCTTTTCTCTACTAACAATATGTATATACTTTAGTATCTTTGAGATAATTAATTATAATAAATAACTAAATTTTCATTAACTAATTCAATTAACTTAAAATAATTAAAAATACCTTATTTATGAAAACTAGGTTGTTACATAAAGTAGTAGGATCTCAATGATGCAAAAAACTTTTGCACTCCCCTTGATCTTCTCCTTGAGGTTTAACACACCAAGAAATGGATTATGGAATGAAGAAGGATTGGTTGGGATGGCACCACTCCTTAGGGAGATAAGCCAAAAATTTATGAAGCTTACCACAAGGGAAGAAACCCTTGATAAAAGTCAACTAGGAAGAGACTTCTTAAGAGAGAGGATTCTCAATGACACTTTACTATAGAAGAAGTGATGTGACCATGCCTAGCCAAGGACCTATCACTAGGGCCATGGCTAGAAGGATTGAAGAAGACCTAGCCCTTGCAGACAAAGGAAGACTTCACCTCCTATGGAGAGTGAAGATATTAGGCTAGGGACTTTAGTTAATAAAATATAATTTTCCTTTATTTTAATTTTGAGGAGCATTAAGAATTTAATTTCGAACATGTATTTAGTCCATTTTTTATTTTTAGGAGGTGTCTTAGGAATTTAGAGGGTGGATTTAGCTTTTTGGGTCTTTAAGAAGGAAATAAGGGGTAGCCTTGATATCTACACCCCTCTTTTCCTACATAAATCCCCTAAGCTAATAAGAAGGAATCTTGACCCTTGGTTTGAGAAACTTGGGCACCAAGTTTGATGATCTAAGGAGGGAATTGTTTCTCAATTCTCCTCCCTTAGATCTCTCCTTTTAATCCTAGCCCTTCTTTTTTAGGTTATCTTGTTCAAGAGGTTAGCTACCTCTATAAATAGGAGCTCCTCCCTCACTTGTATTTTTTACACTTGAATTTAATCCTAGAGACCATATTGGTTGTGAGGTTCTTACCTTTGAGTGTCCCTCTTTCTCCTTTGTGAGAGCTTCTAAGAGTTATCAAGGGACCCCTCCCTTGTGGCCTCTCCCCTTTGGCTTATCAAATCTAGTATTTGTGGTGCCTCACCCCATTCCTTTCCTCTCCATAAATCCATTTCCCTTCCAAGTGACCTTAGAAAGGATCCTTTGGGCACGTGATCATCAAAGATCACATCAAGTGGTATCAGAGCCACTTTCTAAAGATCACGTTCTTTCTCAATTTTGTTTGCTTTGTTGTTTATCTCTTTGATCTCTTTATTTTAAAGTCCTTCATTTTTTGTCATCTCTATTTCCTTTATTGTCTAGTAGTATAGCTTTTTATTGTTGCTATTATATGCACTTTTGTTTTCTATCTACGCGTCTATGTTCCATTTAATTTGATGCGATTTTATTTGACCCTTTCTTTGCATCTTATTTTTGTGTTCAAATTGCTTGATTTTCCCTTGGTTTTTTATGTTAAAGTGTTCCTAAGAAGTTGTGACCATTAAACCCACATGGTTGAGGATTTTTCCACACCATTGTAGTGATCAACTTTGGCCACTTTGTTGTGCCTTTTTTTTTTAGTCTCTTGCTGAAATTTTTGCTCTATTTTTAGGTGTGTTATTTTTTCTTAATCTTGTGTTTTGTCAAATACTAGTCATGTTAGTTTCCTATTTTGTCTCATTTAAATTCCATAGGTTTTAGCCTCTTAAAATTTTTACAAAAAAGCCTTCAAAAACATTTTGAATTGAGCTCCTAAGAGGTGAACCTCTTGTTGAGTCTCTTAAGTCTTTTATGCTTTTAGTTCAAGCATATTAATCTCTTTGTTGTTCTTCAATATTTTCTCAATTCAATCTTTATATGTTTCTTGTTTTATGTTGAATTATTAGTAGCTTTCCACTTGGTTTACCTTCCCTATTGGAGCCTCTTTATGGAATTTTAGCTTGGGTGAATTGTGTTAGTAATTTGAGCAATCAATTTACTTCAAATCAGCCCTAAATCATTCCTTAAGCACCATTACTTCAGTGGTATTTGGAACTACTAAGTTGTTTTGCCTTTAGTTGCATGCATTGCTTGAAAATTGTGTGACCTTACCTTGTGCTTATTCACTCAAGCGTTATTATTTCAAGCATCCTCATTAAAATTTCAATTCAACAAGCTATTAGGTGCAGCAAAATGATTAGAAAAAGTTTAAAAAAAATATAAAAAGTTCAAGTTAAAAAAAAAAGAAGATAAAGAACTCAAAAGAAAGACAAATTTGAAGTTGTGTACCTAATAGTAGAAACATTTGATATGAGGAACCAATTGTGATTAAAAAAAAATTACTTGAGTAAGCTTTTTAGTTTTTGGTCACTTAAATTTTATTAAGTGTGCAACTATTGGTTTCATTTTTTCTGTTTGAGTCTTTTTTCATCTCTACTCTTAGAGCTAATCTAGGAAAGTTATTTGTGTGCTACCTTCCTTTGTGAGTCTTATGTTTTCTTGCTTGTCTTCGTTACTTCTTTGAGTTTGTCATTGTTTAATCTATCCACTTGGATTTGTGAGCCTTGTTTTGTTATTCACCTTTGTTTGTTGTCTTGTGTTGTATTCGGCCTTGGTAACGAAAGGTTGGGAAAGGTTCCATATATAAAATTTTGGCAAGTCCAAACAAGAGGAAATAAGGGTAGCATTCTTGGGGTGAGTTGATGCAACTTAAAGGGGCTTGATCAAAAGGAGAGAAACACCAAAAAGCTTGGAGTGAAGATTTTGTTTTATTTTTTTTATTATTTGTATTGTGTATACTTAATTTTAGATTGGGAGTTTGAGTGCCCTTAAGGCCCTCCCTTGGTTTGTAATAATTTTGGTTAATTTTAGCGTAGTTCCTCGTTAATTAGGTGAAGAAGGGAGAAGTGGTACACTTCCTTCAACACCTTAGGAGCACGATTAGAGCCTTTTCTCTTTTACATTCTTGCACTTTTATTTTATTTTATGTTATTTTGAAAAAACGTGTAGAGGCTAAGAGTTCCAAAGACTCATAAAGCCACCTTTATTTGAGAAAAAAAAGAGAGGAGTGTTGCTTGAAAAAAAAAAGTTTTTGGCCTACCCTTTAGTTTTTAGCATCCAAGCATCATGACTTCCCACGCACATTCTAGTGCACATAGTTGTTCATCAAGTAAGAGTGTCAACCAAAGAAAACCTTCTAAGGGAGACACTCTTGAAAACCTTAACTTAGAATTTAGGGAATGGATGGCTAAAGAGCAAGAAAGGAGAGAAGAAAAAGAGAGAAAAAAAGAAATAAAAGAAAAGGAAAACAAAAAGAGAAGGAAGAGTTAAAAAAAGAGATGTTGGAAATGAGAAAAGAGAAAAAAGAGCGAGAAGAGAGAAGGCAAAGAGAGAGAAGAGAGGATGAAGAAAGGAGAAGAAGGAAAGAACTAGAAAGAAAAAGAGAAAAAGAGGAAGAAGAGAGAAGGAGAGGAGAAGAGAGTAAGAGGAGAGATGTGAGACAGAGTGATAGAAAAAATAAAGGAATTCCCATAAGATCCCCATCTAGGCATTTTAGCTCTAGTGAAGAAGAATACTATAGAAATCAACATAAGCATTGCTCTCATTCATCATACAATCATCATTCTCCTCAAGAGAACATAAATCATGCTAGGGAACCAAAGGTAGACCTACCCCATTTTCATGGTAGGGAAGATGTTGAGACTTACCTAGATTGAGAAGTCAAAGTGAAACAACTCTTTCGATGCTATGAAATTAGGGAAGAAAGGAAAGTACCTTTGGCCTCCCTTAGTTTTCAAGGTTCTGCTTTGCATTGGTGGGATGAGTTAGTCAAGGATAGGGCCCGTAAACAAATTCCTGACATTCGCTACTGGAATGATTTAAAAAATTGTTTGTGAAGAAGGCACATTCCTTCATATTATGAGAGGGATCTTTTGGATAGGTTCCAAAGGCTTAGGCAACATAACCTAAGTATTGAGGAGTATAGACAAAAGATGGAGCTTCTCATACTAAGGGCCAATATCATTGAGGAACCCAATTCCACCCTTGCTAGGTTTTTGTGTGGATTAAGCTCTGACATTAGAGATAAGGTAGAGCTTCTTTCATACTCAAACCTTGATGAGTTGGTAGAACTTTGTGTAAGAGCTGAGAAGCAACTCAAGAGAAAAAGCTTTAAAAAAGATTCTCCCTCTTACTCAAAGAGAGACCAACTTAAGGGAAACTCTTTCAAGGTTTTTCCCAAAGAGGAACCCAAGCATTTTCAAGATACAAAAGCACCTCATGTAGAGAGAAAACCCCCTACTACTAAGCCTACTAAGAGGCAAAGTAGTATCAAATGCTTCAAATGTCTTGGGAGAGGCCACATTGCCTCTCAATGCCCTAACAAGAAAACCATGATCATGAGGGGACAAGACATTTGTAGTGAGAATAACTCATCTTCCTCCTCTAGTGAGAGTGAGGAAGAAGGGGGACATACTTTTGAACAAGAGTGTGAGGAAGCTTTTCCTTATGAGGGGGACCTTTTTATGGTTCAAAGGCTTCTTGGAAGCGAACCTCTAGAGCTTGGTCAGTCACAAAGAGAGAACATCTTTCATACAAGATGTAAAGTAAATGACAAAGTATGTTCTCTCCTTGTTGATAGTGGCTCATGTTGTAACTGTTGTAGCTCTAGGTTGGTTGAAAAGCTAGCATTGACTACCATACCCCATCCCAAACCTTAAAAACTACAATGGCTCAATTAGCAAGGGGAGATGGTAGTCAATGAACAAGTTATGGTTCCAATTTTCATAGGATCTTATAATGATGAGATTCTTTGTGACATAGTTCCTATGGAGGCTGGTCATATCCTGTTGGGGAGACCATGGCAATTTGACAAAAAAGCTATTCACCATGGTCACTTCAACCAAATAATTCTCACCCATAATGAAAAGCGCTTCAAATTGTATCCTTTGTCACCTTCTTAAGTGGCTGAGGATCAATTTGCGATGAAAAAGAAAAGAGTTGAGGAAAAACAAAAACAAAAAAAAAACACAACAAGCTTTACCCTTAAAGCTTGAAAAGGGTAAAGAGAGAGAGTCGGAAGGTGATGCCGCTTCGAAAGGGAATATTAATAAAAGGAGCCTATTTGCTACTAAACGTGATTTAAAAGAAGCTCCTTTGACTAACAAGCCCTTTTATCTCCTCTTTTGCAAAAAAGCATCAAATCTTTCTCCCATTTTGCATTCTTCTGCTGAGAGCATTGCCACAGCCCATGCACATGAGCACCTTCCTCAAGGGGTTCAAGATATTTTAAAAGAATTTGATGACATATTTCCTAATGAGGTTCCGAAAGGACTTCCTCCCATTAGGGGTATAGAACATCAAATTGATTTGGTGTCTGGCGCAAGTCTACCTAATAGACCTGCCTATAGGACCAACCTCATGGAGACCCAAGAGATTGAGTCTCAAGTGAATGAGCTGTTGGAGAAGGTTTGGGTTCAAAAGATCCTAAGCCCTTGTGCTGTGCCAGTCTTGTTGGTGTCCAAGAAGAATGGCCAATGGAGGATATGTGTTGATTGTCGTGCAATCAATAACATCACCATCAAATATAAGTACCCAATCCCCCGTCTTGATGACATGTTGGATGAATTGCATGGGGCAAAAATATTTTCAAAAATAGATCTTAGAAGTGGTTACCACCAAATAAGGATCAAAGAGGGTGATGAGTGGAAAACTGCTTTTAAGACTAAATTTGGTCTTTATGAGTGGTTGGTTATGCCTTTTGGGCTAACTAATGCCCCAAGCACATTCATGCGCTTAATGAATCATGTATTGAGGGATTGCCTTGGTAAATTTTGTGTAGTTTACTTTGATGACATTTTAGTTTACTCTAGGAACCTAGATGATCATTTAGGACATCTAAGGCATGTTTTTTCTCTTCTTAGGAGTAATCATCTTTTTGGTAACTTAGAAAAATGCACCTTTTTTGTAGATAGTGTAGTTTTCCTAGGTTTTGTAGTTAGCACAAAAGGGGTTCATGTTGACCCCGAAAAGATAAAAGCTATTCAAGAATGGCCCACCCCAAAGAGTGTGACAGAGATCAAAAGCTTTCATGGTCTCGCTGGATTTTATAGGCGTTTTGTGCCTAATTTCTCCACGCTCTTCTCACCAATAAATGATTTGGTGAAAAAGGAAGTTCCTTTCCTTTGGGGTGAGAAACAAGAGAAAGCCTTCCAGCTAATTAAGCATAAACTGACCCATGCACCAGTCTTGGCATTACCTGACTTTTCTAAAACATTTGAACTTGAATGTGATGCCTCTGGTGTAGGTGTGGGGGCTGTCTTGTTGCAAGGAGGGCACCCCATTGCGTATTTCAGTGAAAACTCAATGGTGCCCCCCTCAACTACCCCACCTATGATAAGGAGTTTTATGCTCTAATTAGAGCCCTTCAAACTTGGGAGCATTACCTTGATCCCAAGGAGTTTGTCATTCATAGTGACCATGAGTCACTAAAATATTTGAGGGGTCAAGGTAAATTGAACAAAAGGCGTGCAACGTGTGTGGAATATCTTGAATTCTTCCCTTATGTCATCAAGTACAAGAAAGGAAAACAAAATGTGGTGGCTGATGCTCTTTCTAGGCATCATGCCCTTTATTCATCCTTGAGTGCAAAAATCTTGGGATTTGATGACATTCAGGCTATGTATCCGTCTGATAAGGATTTTGGCCCCA
Source organism: Psophocarpus tetragonolobus (assembly GCA_037954015.1). Classification (NCBI taxonomy): domain Eukaryota; kingdom Viridiplantae; phylum Streptophyta; class Magnoliopsida; order Fabales; family Fabaceae; genus Psophocarpus; species Psophocarpus tetragonolobus. The sequence continues at coordinate 8,331,549 of CM075693.1, read as the reverse complement.
TATTTGCTACCTCTGCATCTGCATTCGCTTTAAAGGCCCATGATGGGTACTTCATCAGTGAGGGGTATCTTTTCAAAAAGAGTAAGCTTTGTATACCCCAAGGATCAATTAGGAACTTACTTACAAAAGAGAGTCATGAAGGTGGGCTCATGGGGCATTTTGGGATTTCAAAAACCCTCATGCTTTTACAAGAGAAATTCTTTTGGCCCCATATGCGTAGGGATGTCCATAGACATTGTTCTAAATGTATAGCTTTCTTGCAAGCAAAGTCTAAAGCAATGCCTCATGGACTATACACACCTTTACCTGCTCCTTTTGCACCTTGGGAGGATATTAGCATGGATTTCATCCTTGGGATCCCAAGAACCCAACGAGGTGCAGACTCCATATTTGTGGTGGTGGACCGATTTTAAAAAATGGCCCATTTTATTCCCTGCCACAAAGTGGATGATGCGAGCAACATCGTAAGACTTTTCTTTAAAGTGGTTGTTCGATTGCATGGTATACCCTCTTCAATAGTGTCAGATAGGGATGTGAAGTTCCTTAGCCATTTTTGGAAAACTCTTTGGGCTAAGCTGGGAACTAAATTTCTTTTTTCCACTACCTGTCACCCTCAAACTGATGGGAAAACAGAAGTGGTGAATAGATATTTATCCACTATGTTGAGGGTTCTCCTTAAAGGCAACCATAAGTCTTGGGATGAGTACCTTACCCACATTGAATTTGCTTATAACCGGGTGGTTCATAGAACCACCAAGCATTCTCCTTTTGAGGTGGTCTATGGCTTTAATCCTCGTACTCCTCTAGATCTTTTACCTCTTCCTCTTTCTGTTGTTGTGCATAAAGAAGGAGAGGCAAAATCCATTTTGGTAAAACAATTACATGAGAGGGTTAAAGCTAACATAGAGCGTCAATCCTTGAGAGATGCTACTTTCGCCAATAGGGGGAGGAAAGAGGTCATCTTTGAAAAGGGCGACTGGGTATGGCTTCACTTGAGAAAAGATAGATTTCCTTCTCAAAGAAAGTCCAAACTTATCCCTAGAGGAGATGGACCTTTCCAAATCCTTGAGCGGATTGGTAATAATGCCTATGTTTTAGATTTGCCTGAGGATTATGGGGTAAACACCATTTTTAATGTTTCTGATTGTCTCCATTTGTAGGTGCTGAAAATGACGAAGGCCCCATGGATTTGAAGTCAAATCCTCTTCAAGGGGGAGGAGATGATATGACCATGCCTAGCCAAGGACCTATCACTAGGGCCATGGCTAAAAGGATTGAAGAAGACCTAGCCCTTGCAGACAAAGGAAGACTTCACCTCCTATGGAGAGTGAAGATATTAGGCTAGGGACTTTAGTTAATAAAATGTAATTTTCCTTTATTAGCTTTTTGGGTCTTTATGAAGGAAATAAAGGGTATCCTTGATATCTACACCCCTTTTTTCCTACATAAACCCCCTAAGCTAATAAGAAGGAATCTTGGCCCTTGGTTTGAGAAACTTGGGCACCAAGTTTGATGATCTAAGGAGGGAATTGTTTCTCAATTCTCCTCCCTTAGATCTCTCCTTTTAATCCTAGCCCTTCTTTTTTAGGTTATCTTGTTCAAGAGGTTAGCTACCTCTATAAATAGGAGCTCCTCCCTCACTTGTATTTTTTACACTTGAATTTAATCCTAGAGACCATATTGGTTATGAGGTTCTTACCTTTGAGTGTCCCCCTTTCTCTTTTGTGAGAGCTTCTAAGAGTTATCAAGGGACCCCTCCCTTGTGGCCTCTCCCCTTTGGCTTATCAAATCTAGTATTTGTGGCGCCTCACCCCATTCCTTTCCTCTCCATAAATCCATTTCCCTTCCAAGTGACCTTAAAAAGGATCCTTTGGGCACGTGATCATCAAAGATCACATCAAGAAGGATATTAAAGAGTCTTATATAAATGCCAAATTCAAGTGTGAGGAATACAAGAGGGGGTATGAGTATGTATAGCCCAAAGGGAGAGCCTAGGTACACAATCCAAGGAAATATGGGACATGGGCTTAATTAGCATTAAGACTAATTAGTCCAAGTCTCAGGGCCTAAAATGGTGCACCTAATCTAACCATGGTGGGTGCAAATAGCTCATCTAAAATATGAGGAAAGTGAGCCCAAAACATCTAAACAAAAGGGACCTCACACTAAGCCTACTCCTCCAAAATAACTAAAGGTACATCTTCTTCCTAAACTAAAGATAAATGGTCTAAATATAATGACCTTAAAGGAATTAAACCTTGCACCCAAAATTCCTAGGAAATTAAAAATATTTACAAGTGGGACAATCCTAAGACTATTGTTTCAAGTCTTCAATTAAGCTCTCATCCAAGTCAAGTCTTCCTCTTATCCTCCTAGCCATGATGCACTAGGTGGGATTGCATCATCTTACCCCCTTAGAGAGGATTTGACCTCAAATCCTATGACCTTTCTTCCTTTTTTTCTCAAAGTCTATAAGAAAATAAGGAAAACAGTAAGTATATGCAGATAAGTGATTTTGGGGTTGTGAGAGGTCTATAAACAGACCTCTTAGGAATAGGGTAGTGGAGTTTGGTACTAAGGCTTGAAAAGGTTTTAGTGTGCATGTGCCCCCATATAACAACTCTCCATCTTTATCCTATTACACTAGATGTTAGCCTTGAAGGTTTTGAAATAGTGGGTGAGACTAATCTAGGTGCAATGGAGCACTCATCATGGACTTGAGGGTGTGGATCAAAGTGCTCAAAAGGTATAAGCACATCCTCGAATTCAACTTGTTCTTTTTGTAAAGGTTGGCAAGAAGATTTCTCTATGTAAAGAACTTTCTTTGAAGAAAAAGATGGATCTTATTTAGACTTAGTCTTCCTACCAACAACCTTATTTTCATTTTTATCTCTCTCTCTTAAGCTTCATGATCCTTTTATCCTCCATAACCTTGGTAGGAGTAAGAGGATGTAAGGTAATCTTTTCCCCCTTATGAAATAGAGTGATTTTATTAGTGAGGCCATTGTGCAAGGTTGCTCTATCATGTTTCCATGGCCTTGCCAACAACATGTGACTAGTTTCCATAGGGACTACATCACATAAAACTTTATCTTGATATTTCCCATTGGAGAAGCTAATCTCCACTTGTTCTTTTACTATTACACCATTTCCATCATTAAGTTTGTGCAAAGAATAAGGTGAAGGATAAGGATTTGTATTAAGGGATAACTTTTCTACTACCCTTGTGCTACAACAATTGCAACATGATCCACCATCTACAATGAAAGAACAAGTTTTGCCCAAAATTTTGCATCTTGTTTGAAAAACATTCTTTTTTTGTGTTTGGATGTCTTTACAAGGATAACTTTGAAGAAGCCTTTTCACTTTTAAGAGATCATCACATGAATGAGTACCTTCTTCATTTGATGTTCCCCTTAAAATCTTTTTCTTTTGGGCCAAAACAAAGCAATATGCCCTTTTTCTAAACACTTAAAGTATTTAGGACTTCTAGAACGAGTGCTCAAACTAGTGGAGGTGTCACTTTCACTCAAGGGTTTTTTCTCTATTTTTGTTTTGGATGACTCTCTTTTATTTCTAGAAGGGATTATCTTTTTCCTAAGATGTCTCTTAGGTTCATCTAATTTACTAGAGGAGATTTGAAGGTCAAGGGTTGTGTTAGGCTTTTCTAATTCCCTATAGGAGATAGATAATTCATTAAGGGCACTCTCAAAGGCATCACTCTCCTTTTCTTTCTTCTCTTCTTCCTTTCTTTTTCTCTCCAACTTTTTTTCTCTATTTCTATCTTTTCTCTTTCTTTTTTCTTTTTCCTCTCTTTCTATTTTCTTTTTCTTTTCTCTCTTACCATTCTTTTTCTCTTTGCTCTTTTTCTCTCTTTTATTTTCTTTTCTCTCTTGCCATTGTTTTTCTCTTTTCTCCCTTGCCACTCTTTTTCTCTTTCCTCTCTTTCTCTCCTTTTTTCCCCTTCTTTTTTCCTTCTCTCTTCTTTCTTCCCTATCTAGTTTTCTTTTTCTTTTTTTCTCCTCTCTTTTTGTTTTCAATCATTTTTCGAAAATTCTTCTCTTTCTTTTTATGCTCTCTCCCAATAAAAAAAGTATGAATATCTGGGCAAGGTGGGCTTATAACTATGGTAACAATCACTTATCTCACCCCTCCTTTTTTCACACTCTTCTTTTATTCTATTCCACATTTTTCTTTTTGTTTTTCTCTTTTATCTTCCCTAGTTTTATTGCTACTCCTAACACTTCTAGATTTGTGTGGAGACATTTCAAAGTGCAAGGCTTAGGGAACTAAGATGCAAACACTTCTCTCTTTTTAAGTTTTCTCAATTAAAAGTGACTTAAGCCTTAGTAACTTAAGCACTTACTAAAACATGAAAACAATAACAGAAATTTAAAAACAGATTAAGGACTAATAAGCTCTTAAAGTATGAGCCAGGGGTACCAATCCCTCACTTACACTTAAACGAGACATACATGAACATATTCAAGCAAGTTTCAATAAATCCGAACACTTCTTTTAATTAATTATACAATATGAGGTGTACTAGAATTTGTTTTGTACTCTTTTTACTTCTTTTTAACATTTTTACTAACTTTTTTTGACTTATTTTGATTTCTTTCCTCTCTTTTTTAAAAAATTTTTGCTACACCTCTTTTACTAATTGAAAAGTAAATATGGCAAGGAGCAAAAGTGAACTAAAGACTTGAAATAAAGAGGTAAAGGACAACCATAAAATTTTGAAGCAAAGTGAAAACAAAATAAAAAAAAAGCAACTTAATATGCACTAGAATTTTAGGTAATTATAACATGGCACCAAATGAGAGTTTTATGGGTTTAGGCAAGCTTGATTTCTCAAATTTTCGGCCAAATATATGCCCCAAAATATCTCAACCAGTTAGGGAAAAAAATCACTAGCAATAAACTAGCACAAAAATTAAGCTACTTACACAAAATAAAAAAATGGACTCTAAGAATTGAGCAATTTTTTTGAAACAATTTTTTTTAAAACATACTATGATCTAAAGTATGTGGGACTTTAGGAAATAGGAACAAGAGTACATAGCCTTTTGAAGCTCAATTCCATAAGAATCAATAACACACTTTTATAGAAACATAACACTCTTTATGGTAAAATTAAAAAGGCAAAACTACATAGAATTAAAAGACAAGTAAGGACTAAACATGACTAATATAAGACACAATAGAAGAGTAAAAATGAAATAAAATGACTCAAAAAACTGCAGCAAAATCACGCCCAAACAAGAATGAATGTGCAGGAGAATAGAATTGAAACACACAAAGAGAAGAACAATGTGCATCCAAAGATCAACACCACAATTATGTGGCTTCCTTCACAAATTTGTGAATTCATTACAATGATCTTATTAGGATATTGCAAAAGAATAAAGGAAGTTAAAAGTTGGTCAAAATTTAAATCCTAAGAACCACACACAAAGATTCAGTGAAAGGAACAAAATAAATTGAATCTACAAAGCAATAAAGACTAGGAAAATAAATAGCATAAAATAAAAACTACTAAACATAAACTTCAAGACATAAAAGGAAATTAAATGACAATAAGGAAAGCTAGAAAAAATAAAAAAAACAGCAAGAACACTAAGAAGAAAAGCTAGAAAAAATTAAAGAGAATTAAGATTAGAAAATAACCTTTTGGAGTTGGCTCTTGATACCAAATGATGCACAAAGCTTTTGCACTCCCCTTGATCTTCTCCCTGAGGTTCCACACACCAAGAAATGGATTATGGAAGGAAGAAGGATGGGTTGGGATGGCGCCACTCCTTAAGAAGATAAGCCAAAAGTTTATGAAGTTTACCACAAGGGAAGAACCCTTGATAAAAGTCAACTAGGATGAGACTCTCAGGAGAGAGGATTCTCACTGACACTTTACTATAGAAGAATGCTCTTAAAGAGTCTTATATCAATTCCAAATTCAAGTGTGAGGAATACAAGAGGAGGGATGAGTATATATAGCCCAAAGAGAGAGCATGGGTACATAATCCTAGGCAATGTGGGACTTGGGCTTAATTAGCACTAAGACTAATTAATCCAAGTCTTAAGGCCTAAAATGGTGCACCTAATATATGAGAGTGAGCTTAAAACACCTAAACAAAAGGGACCTCACACTGAGCTTACTCCTCCAAACTAACTATAGGCACATCTCCTTCCTAAACTAAAGATAAATTCCTAAATAAAATGTCCTTAAAGGAATTAAACCTTGCACCCTAAATTCCTAGGAAATTAAAAATATTTACAAGTGGGACAATCCTAAGACTATGGCTTCAAGTCTTCAATTAAGCTTCCATCTAAGCCAAGTCTTCCTTTCATCCTCCTAGTCATGATGCATGCTATGTGGGATTGCATCACTCCTGTCCTTTGCTCAGATTCTCAATTGAGGGGTATTGTATGTGTCATTTACTTATCTGGATATTTCAGTGGAAGCTAATGTGAGGAATGAGTGAGTTTGGAAGCCAATCATTGACAAGATGAGGGTGAAACTTACACCGTGGAATAAAAAGAATTGTCCCTAGGAGGATGGATTTATCTAATAAACTCTACCATTTTCTTCAATTCCCCTTTTATTTTTTGCCTTTTTTATAGTGTCTGAAGAATATGGCTAAGGTCATCTAGTCTCTGCAAAGAAATTTTCTATAGGGTGGGGCGAAAGATGCAAACAAAGTGGCTCAAATTAAATGGGAGCAAGTGTGCAAAGAAAAAGGTTAAGAAGAACTTGGAATCAAGGACATGGAGACATTCAATAAAGCTCTCCTCTGAAAATGGCAATGGAGGATTCTCTAGGGGGTAATTCCCTTTGGATTAGATTTCTAGAGTCTAGAAATGGGGAGAAATTAGAAGTAATCTACTAGTAAGTCATTAGAAAGGAGGGTCCTAGTGGTGGAACAATGTGTGGAAGGTAACTTTTGAAATGGGTGGGGGAAAGTGGTTTTCAGGTATGGTCAAGATATTGGTTTTAGATGGTTTCTTGTTTATGTTTTGGGATGGGGATTGGTGGAGGCAAGGTGGACTTAAATCTCTTTTTCCTAGATTTATGCATTATCCAATAAAAAAGTGACTCTTCTTTTCGAGGTCGAGGGTTGGTTTAGCAATATCTGGGAATGGTATCTTAGTTGGAGGAGGGAGTTATTTAGTTGGGAAGAAAAAGGGGTAAGGGAGTTGGAAAGGGTTCTAAAGGAGAGGGGTTCAAATGCGGCGCGAGGAAAAGGACAAATGAGGTTTGGGTGATAAGTTTGATGAATATTCTGTGAAGGAAGCTTTTCGTTTAGCTTATGGAGTTTCGCAAGATCTCAACTCTTTATTTTTTAACAGGTTATGGAAGTCAAAGGCTCCTTCTAAGGTGATGGCATTTTCTTGGAAAGTAGCTCTAAATAGAATTCCTACAAAGATTGAATTGGCAAAAAAGAATATTATTTTATCAACTGAAGTTTTGTGCCCTGTTTGCGTTTGGAATCAGAATCTATAAGTTATTTGATATTCTCTTGTCATTCTAGCTTTCTAGTCTAGATGAAATGCTATAGGTGGTTAGGTTATTTGCTGGTGTTGCCCTATGATTGTGTTTCTAGTTTTTGGCATCTTCTGAGTATCTCTAGCTCAAGAGGAAAGTTCAATATAGAAATCTTTAGTGTAATATGGTTGGCTACTTTGTGGAGTATCTGACTAGTAAGGAATGTTGTTATTTTTAAGGGGGAAACTCTCATTGTTGAAGAAGTATGACAATTATCTCTGCAACGGTCTTAATTGTGCATACTAGGACTCTATAATGCTTCGTCGGTATCATGTTTTTAATGGTCCTTCCAACTGGAACTTTGTTTTGCTAGGATTGGTAAAAGGAATGCATAGTTTGATAGTTGGTTTATGCTAGTGATTATATGGCCTCTATTAAGCAGCGTCAGTATCATTCTTTCTAGTTTTGTAATTGTGTGGGGGTTATGTGTATCTTTTTAATTCATGGGGGCTCTTGTAAGTTTAATATTATCGTTGTGACATATTTTGTACATAATCTTTTGTACATATTTTGTACATAATTCGTGGGGTTATGTGTACCTGTAATTTGCAAACTTTCCCCTATCATATTTTGTGACAAGTGAAAAATTTGCTCTTAATAAATAAATTTGCCTTTTTCAAAATAAAACATAAATTAAATAGTAATTATATAGATTAATTGCATTTCCTATAATAAATATAAATCAATCTTTCTCATGTATAAAAATTTTAAATATAACAAGAAAGGAATGGGAAAAAGTGGGGGAAGGGGCAAGAGGGAACAGGAAAGGTGAGGGTGGGGGGATTGTTCCTGCATGGGCTTTTTGTTTTGTGAGAGTAAAGGTGGAGAAGTGAAGGATAGATAGGGAAGGGAAAGGAAAGGAGTGAAGTGTATTGGGAAGGGGGGCTATGTTTATTAATTTGCCGCCACTAAAATATGTCACAAATTGTGAAAAAAAAAAACATCGTAAAAAAAAGTTAATTAATAAAATAATAATAAATAGAGTAACATATTATTACTTAACGACTAAAATAAATAGAAAAACTAAAATATTATAAAAAAAAATTTTATATACTTTTACTGGTAAAAAAACTTTATATACAAAAACCGTAAATTTAAAAAATTTATGTAATAAACACGTAGTTTACTCTTTCATTTATTAATTTTTGGATTTTGCAAAAGCTCTTAGCAAATACAAATTTCCTTTTAAAGCAAATACCCTATATCAAAACCTTTGTAAGAACCATACTGCAATGATGGATATACAGAGGATTTGAGACAAGGAATACGCGTAAACGGGAGTAAAAAAAAGAAAAGGGAGGTGCAGGGGAATTTTAGTATTTTACAAAATTTGGAGTGCAAATAGCAAAACTGGAAAATGAAAATGTCCATAAGATTCCGAAATGGCTATTCCAAAATAATGATTGCAATTCGTAGATCATCCAAAACAAATATTTTGTAGTGTTATTGATGTTTCTAAATATTTAGATATAATTTTTTAGTTGTGAATTTTGCTCAGTAATCCACGAATTCGGATTTGTTTTTCTTCATCCCTACTTATGTTTTAATGAATTAAAAATGATTTTTCAACTTAATTCTTTTCAAAAGAATATTATTAATTTTATATTCCAGTAATCGAACTATTTATTAAAATTATAATACATTTTTAATAAAAGCATATTTAATTGAATGAATCGAATTAATTATAAATGAATCACCACAAAAAAAAAATTGTTTGATTACAAATCAATAAAAACAATTCGATATTCATTTTTAAAAACTAGAGAATTGACCCACTTAATCTTGAATTAATACTGTGTCACGGAATTAAAAATTCAGGACTCACCACAAAATTAATCCGCATTAAGCTAACGTTTAAACATAAGCAATAGCAAACTAACCACACCGGCCAAGTTGACTCATTTAGGGTTTGATTAGTTTAGTTTTGGTTTTTAGTTTTTGAAAAAAGTTTTTAAAAATAGTTTTTAAAGACTGTTTTTGGGAAAAAAAGAAAAAAAAAACTTGTTTGTCAAGTTTTATTTGAAAACTGTTTTGAAGATGTAAAAATGAAAAAACTTATTCATATTTATTAGAATTTCATTAATAAAAAGCAAAAAACAACATGTTCTGATTATATTTTGAGTTTTTAAAATAAAAATAAAAAACTAAAAAGCAAAACTACTTCCAGTTGTTCCTGTTTTTTAGTTTTTAAAAACTAAAAAACCAGAACTGTTTTCGAAAATTGTTTTTAGAAAACACTACACAAACAAGATTTTTAGTTTTTAAAAACTAAAATACTAAAAACAGTTTGATAACTGTTGACAAACAAACACTTAGACACCTCTCCCCAAGAATCTTAATTAACACATACTATAATTTGAATTTGTACTTACTTTCATAAATTTTTTCTCAAATTCTCATTTTATCCCTAAACCTAATTTTCCTGAAATTTTTTTAACTCTCCGGCAAACTCTTGGCAAAGATCGATACCAACCTTGTTCTTGTTCTTCTATTGTGGGAGCAGCTATAGTAGCAAAAGCATCACTATTATAGACACAAAATTATGTTGATAAGGATTGGGAAATTTGGAACTCAAAACTAAAATGTCTTACGCTTTTCAGTTTTTTATCTTTTACATCTTTTACAATGTAAAGATTTCTTATTTACTTGTAAGTTGTGGATGCTTTAACACCCAAAAAAAAAAAAAAACTAAACTCACTTGTAGTAGATTTTGACATGCACTATCTATTTACTTTTCTTCTTCTTCTTGGTGCTATACAATCATGTTGTCCTTGTCTCTAGAACATGGTTATTTAGTTGAGGGTGTAATTGGTGATGGAAGAGAAATTTGTAGTTCGAACCTTTTATGAACTTTTTTGCCCATATATCAACTAAGAGGAGCATCAAACATGAAAAAGGCAGGCATTATGTTTTGAGTCGTGGGCACAGACACAATAATAGACATGGTGTTAACAAATGACTCGGACTCAAAACATAGCATAAAGCAGATGAGTCGCAGCATGAAAACATTACTTGGTAGTAATGACTATATAAAATTAAAGGAGAACTGAACAACAATTCAAAAAATTCAACATTTAAAACAATTCAAGAAATGGTACCAATCTTTGACAAAAGCTTGCCGAAGAGGTAAGAAAATTGAATTTTTTTTTTACCTCCAACAAGAACAAGGTAAAAACATTTGAAATTTTTTTCTCTTCAATAAGCTTTTGCAGGAGAATTAAAAAAAATTCAAGGGAATTAAGTTTAGGTCTAAAATGCAAATTTAAGAAAAAATTTATGAAAGTGTGAATTCAAATTATAGATGCTAATTGAAATTTCCCAATGAACTTTCAAAACATTGAATAAGGAGTTTACATCGTAACAGTTATTTTAGTATTTTACCTAAAGGGTTATTTATGTTCAAATTCAAATAGGTACTTGATTTTAGTTTTATTTTCAGAAAAAACATTTAGCCTATAATTTTTTTTTAATTTTTGGTCTTTAATGCATTTTGATTAATTTTTGAAACACTTTAAAAAGTGATTTAAAAACAAATCTAAAAAAGTGGTGATTCATAGAAACTAAATGAAAAAAAAAAAAGTGAAGAGACTAAAATTGAAAATACATAAAACATAATTAAGCCTTTTACGTGTGTCTCACTTTCAACTCATGTTAATATCAGCAGCATTTGGAAATCTCACGGCTGTGGAATAAAAACTGCATGGTATCCAGTATCACAAATTCAGACAAATAGGTTTTCTTAATTTAGCCAGCTACAAAATTTCTCGTTCCTTTGGGAACATGTAGCAAAAATCACAAAATAAAACAAGCCTGTGAAAACCAACTAGTTTGACAGATGCTAGCAATGTATTTGGGATGTTACATTCTCCCCGATTACAAATATCATATCAGCAACATGATTCGTTTTACGTTTTGTTGGTAGCGAAATGAGGGCAACAATACTGCGCAGCCCCCAATAAATATAAATCAATACCACCTGTATTGTTCAAACAGAAGAAAAACACAAATCGGCAGAGAAGGAATTCATATGCTTCCCAGTCAGTCATCATCAGAATAATTAAATTTTACTGAGTGGGATTGTAAATCAATTTGTCCTCCCCGATAGGTTCCACGTTTCTTCTTGGTCTTCTCATGACGAAAACCCCTGATCAAACAAAAGAAAGTTCGATGTCAATACAAATATTAATAGACATACAGAATGTGCGTATCAAGGAATTGACTAAAACCATCAGTCTGCATTTTAAACAATTATATTGAGGGAGAACCGAATAAGGCAAAACAAAGGACAGATGTCCTTATACACAAGAGTGTTGGCAACACACTCCTCCTTAACACAATCCTAATCATTGGTTAGAATTTATTAAAAACTACAAAATAAGGAAAGATTCATTTTAATGATTAGTGGAACCTACAAAAACTTATCATTTTTGATAAATTTCAACCAATGATAAAGAGTGTATACATGAGAGTAAGAGAGTTTGTTGCTATCATTTCTCTCATATATAAACATGAATTGCCCATTATTAAACAACAGATTTCCCCTTGAAAGATTCACTGAAAAATAATCCTTTGAATAATTTTAGCCTGTCCATAACATAAAACATGCAAGTCAAACTCACTACCCATATGAAATCACAGACCTTCCTCTAACTTGATCAAGAATTTCTGCTGCTTTAGCACCATAACCATTCTCAGCACCATCCTGCAGACAGATACACCAATACACAATTTGTTGGAGAATGCAACAAGATCAATTTACTGTACCAAATGCATTAAAATAAAAAAGGTAAAAAACTATCAATTTATCAAACCTTTGCCCAATAAGAGTTATCCTGAAGCCTCTCATCAGAAAATTGTATCTTGTCAACTTGTACTCGCTGAAATGCGGCCTTCACAGGTTTTTGCTGCAATTACAGTTGTCACAAACATGAATTCCACCTTGAATTTCAATTCCGTCAGTTAAATTAAAATTTAGATTCATATCATTATAAAACCAAAATTGTAGAATATAAAAATCATAGACAGAATGAGATAACACAAAATTAGGCAACAGTGCAAAAATTAAGTATGATTCTATCTTAAGCAGGAGAAGAATTAAGTATGAAGTTTCATTTCAAAGTGCTTTACTGCTTTTTCTATTAGCAAGTTACGTTTTCAGAGAATAAGAATCAGTTACGGCATACCTCAACTGATCCCTGTTGTTGTTTCTTCTGAGACCTCTGTACAGAAGATTTATCTCTGGTGATTTCAAGGTTCCCACTGGTTTTCTCCTCAGATGTCATCTGTAATAGATCACCACTTGCTACAATATTTTCCTCATTAGAATTTAAATCATTCCCATTTTGTATTTTTCTGCGTTTGGCTTCTTCATCTGCCTTTATATCTGCAACCTGTTGACCATTTTCTTCAGAAATTTGTCTTTTCCTTTTCTTAGAATTTTTCTTCTCCTCACGTCCCATTTCTTTGTTTGATGCTTCAATATCCTCTTCCTTCAAAACAGTTTCATTGGGATCTTCAACCTGCTCTGTTGCATCACCTTGACCACTTTGCTTGTCTTTCTTTTTCATTTTAGACTTGGATTTTTTCTCTGATTCAGAACCATTAATAACTTTGGCATCTGTAGAAACATGATCCTTGACTTTACTTTCAGTGACAGTAGTTACTGACGCCAGTTGACTGTCTTCAACATTATTAGCAAGAGATTCAGAAACTAACTTGTTTTTCTTTTTATTCTTTTCCTTGGATTTACCCTCTTTGCTTTTGCTATGCACATCTGCAACAAGCAGAAAGTATAAGGGCCAATAGAAAGACTCAATTTCCAGGGTTTAGGAAGTAGCATAATAAGATATGCACGTGAGTGAAGTTGTCATCGCAAGATAAGGATGGCCAGATCACAAGGCTGTTATGTGGTGCAGCCTAGGAGGGTAGATGTACATAACCTTACCCTCACAAGCAAAGAGAACATTTCCAAGATTTAACATGACCTCTATATCACAAGGAAACAAACTTAGCTTGTGTCAGGGAAGACACAATGACAAAAGAGGGGAAAAAAGATTTTTCATGGAATTTAAGCTTACCTTGCTCATTTTTATCATTGATATTTGACTTGGCATCTTTTCCACTGAAAAGAGACAAAAAAGAAAACAAGGAAAAGCTAAATTAACGTATGAACAAGACAGAAATTACACTAAAAGATACAAAAGATCATTCATGACCGGCAACTAATAGATGTAGAAGAAATTAGAAGAGTAACATTGCCTCTTCCAACTATTTGTTTGACCTTTCTAATTAGTAATTACTACTTATGTTGATAGATGAATCCACATGAAACATCTGAGAGGGCCAACTATACAGTGTCCATTCACATAGAATATTAGGAATAATTTTGCATGGAATGCTTAGAGTTTTCATAAGAATAATGAAAAAAAATGAATGAATCTATAGTTTGTACTTTGTAGGATTCAATGATGTATTTAAAGGGAGCAGAATATAACGTGATTTGGTTTATGGCTTCTCCCTGCTGCTTTAGTTTGGACATTAGACAGTTGTTTTAAGGGGATTTTGTTCTCTTTTGCAATCAATAATCAGCAGAAAGATATTCCACAGTTTTCATTGGCAGCTTGACCTTATGTCTTCTTTTACTTTTTATGGTTTGGAAGATATTTAACCCAGTCACATCAACACTTTTTTCAGCTGATTTTTTCAATTAAGATAGTCAATTCTCTAGATGCTAATCAAATTAAAATCTACAGGGGAAAAAATCATTTGGGTTAGATAGAATTTTAAGAAAAGGAACTTTTCAAAGAGAAACACTAGGGTGAACTAAATGACTACTTAACAATGCAAAGCTAACATTTCTAATCTTACCATATTTTTTTATAATTAACAAACAAAATTTCAGTAGCACACTGATATTTTAAATGGATTTTTAAACCCACCATAAATGGCAATCCTTTTTAAGAATATTGCAAGCCACAGTCAAACTATGATTTTAAAGCCACATAAGAGAAAATAAAAGCACATCTTTATTTGGTCCAGGAAAAACAATTATCACAATAAAACCATTTCTCCATAATATTGACAATGTGGAGTAAATGACTGCTTAACATTGCAGTGCTAACATTTCTAGTCTTACCATATTTCTAAATACTTGAGACACATTTCTTCCAGATCAACTGGCAACCTCTCCAAGTCATCTTTCTGCATTACAAGCAAGAACGACAATATAAAACAACAGTATAAAGATCCAGTCACATTTGTTACACAACAGTCATAAGGAAATCATAAATATGTGCATTGAGGAAATTCTACTCAAGATGTGACAGCAGAGCATACAGGTTGCTTTCATTCTTTGATGTTTTAAGGACCTGTTTGAATAAATTGTTCCAACAACACTTACAGGAGAATAAATTATGATGACAAAATGAATTGAGTTCCTCTTGTAAGCTAAAATGAACGTATGCACCTGATTTTATTATAGATTCATCTAACTTCTCTCAAACATGAAGTGCATAAGTTGATTTTAGCTTATGGGAGAAAATCAACCTATTTCCCCTTCTAATCTTACTCTCAACGAGTGTGCAGAAATTTATCCATACTGAGAACCTATGTATTTAAATAACAATTAACAATCTCTAAGGGCAAACTTGTTATCCAAGGAATAAGCTTTTTCTTTCCAAAATGGTTCAAAAATCAAAGCAAGGTATTTTCCTCATCCTATTCATCCCAACTTATTTCATGAATTAAAACCACGTGTATGAACTGAAAACAACACGATTGGATAAACATTCTCCCGTCAATCACAAAACACATTTTAAAAACGAAAAGTTTGAGAGCAGAAAAAGAGAGAAACATATTGCATAATATACATTCTCTTCGTGCAATATCCTCCTATATGTAACTAAAAGCTTACCAAGCATAGGATTGGATTAGTGTTCAATAATTAAGCTTAAAAAGAGCTATTTAACCAACCTCAATTTTCGCTTCAGAGCGAAATTTTTTGAGCGTTTTGGAGAAACCACTATGTTCCAAGTAACGGGCAATGGATTGGTGTAGAAGAATTTTGGGTTCCCGTTTGGCGTTAGGGGTTCCATTGTCAGCGGAGTGCTTCATTGCTTGGCTGCTTAATAAAACTTGGCGAGGAGTAAAAGCGAAGAGGGTTGAACTTCCTTTGTCCGCTGATGGAGTTGCAGGCATACGAAAACGGATTCTTCGACTACGTTCTCTCTGTGGACCAACTGCCACACAACTACAGAAGAGAGAACAAGGGTTTAATTAGGGTTTCTTCGGCGCCCTTTCTCTTACAGGAGCTAATGGCCCAAGAAAACCCACGTATATATCTAATTCTATTTTAGAAAATTCTTTTAACACCTACTCCCATCTTTCTTTCATCTATAATTTAAAAACAAACTCTAAAATATTCAAATTATTTTTAATCCCTTTTAATTTAATTTTAATTTTTTTTTAATTTTATATTTTAATAATATGATTTTTTTATAATATAATATTTAAAAATTTTATTAAAATTTTATATTTTTAAAATATAAAATATAAATTTTTTTACTCAAAAAAAACTTGGTTTGTAATAATAAAATTTTTAAAAATATAAATTTTAATAAAAATTTCAAAATATAAAATATTATATTCAAATATAAAATTAATAAAATTTTAAAATATAAAATTTAAGATTAACATTTTTATGACTTCTGTAGAAAAAAAATATTATGGTTAGGTTACGCATCAAGGGGTCTGTAAGCCGAAAATATAAATTTTAATAATCTTTTTATGACTCCTTACAAAAAAAAAATTGATGATGGTCCGTAAATAATTTATTTTTGTTAATATGGACTGATGTTTTAAAAATTGGACTAATTTGGTCTGTTTTACGTATCTTAAAGTTTAGTATAATTATTAATGTATTTTTTATTTTCTAAAAATTATAGATACTCATCTTACTTTCACATATTCATTACAATTGTATTTCCTCTTTTCCACAAATCTTCTTTTATTTTTGTATTATTACATTTTATTTCATATGAACGTGATATGAATAAATTTTTTTTTTCAAGTTTCATAACAATGTGACAATAGAGGTGAAAGGGATGTTGGTTGTAAAGTTTGATAAATATACGGGTGCATATGAAATAGCATATAAAACTTAGGAAGTACATGTGTAATATCATACAAAACTTAAGGGTACATGTGTAATAAATTTATGTATGATATTATACTGTTTTGGAAGAAAGAGATACAATTGTATTAAATACGTAAAAGTAAGGGAGGTCGGTGCAGTTTAAAAAAAAGAAAAGGGTGCATCCGTAATTACATCAAATCTAAGGGATACATCCGTAATTACCTCTATAAACGACTCTTAGAAAGAAAATATATTGTTATAATTAGGATTAATTAAAGGGGAAATTTGAGTACATCTGTCACAATTTGTGTCCTCAAAATTTTAGAAGGTAAAAAAAATGTCACAGTTGATTAATCTTCTCTTTCTTTAATCAAATAAGTTATTTTAAATTATTATTTTTCTAGCTACATTGTAATGGTAAGATTTTAAATATTTTCTTATATATATATATATATATATATATATATATATATATTATTTTTAAAAACTAGTATGAAAGAAAAAACATCATTATTTCTATAATAGAAACTAAAGAGAAAATAAAAAAATAAAAGAAAAGAAAACATCATATAATGCATCTTCTAAAATAATAATATATATATATATATAAAGAAAAGAAACTTTAGAAAAGATTATCACGCCCAAACGACCAAAAAGAAAAAGAAAAAGGAAAAAAAAATAGCACCGAAAATATGCAAGGCCATGGTGTATATACACAAATAAATCTATTTATTAACATTCACATAAAATAAGAACGGTAGAGTTCAAAGGGGCGTAGGTAGGGATTGAAATCCCTAAATAGTAAAAGTGAGAGTCAAAGGTAGTGGGAGAGATGAAGAGTAATTGTGCCGAATCGTCAGAGAAGACCATCAACAGTGGTTATTCCACGGCGCTCCACCACGTAGTTGTTGCCTTTCTAGGCTTGACCTAGTCACTGCAGCAGTAACTTCAAAGGGTTTATGCTGCCACCTAAAGCCCGTAGGGGATTACGATGCCATTGTTGTCATCGGAAAATGTTTCTAACGACGATGGACGATAGTAAAAGTCCTCTTGTTTCTCTTTTTATTTGCTATTACCTGATTAGGTTTTGAATAGAACATGAAGTATAGAAGAGAGTGTGAGATAGATACCTATTATAGAAGCCCCTTATGTGATCTTTGATGATCTGTTGCCCAAAAGATCCTTTCTAAGGTCACTTGGAAGGGAAATGGATTTATGGAGAGGAAAGGAATGGGGTGAGGCACCACAAATAATAGGTTTGGTAAGCCAAAAGGGAGAGGCCACAAGGGAGGGTTCCCTTGATAACTCTTAGAAGCTCTTACAAAGGAGAAGGGGGACACTCAAAGGTAAGAACCTCACAACCAATATGGTCTCTAAGATTAAATTCAAGTGTAAAAAATACAAGTGAAGGGAGAAACTCCTATTTATAGAGGTAGCTAACCTCTTAAACAAGATAACCTAAAAAAGAAGGGCTAGGATTAAAATGAGAGATCTAAGGGAGGAGGATTGAGAAACAATCCCCTCCTTAGATCATCAAACTTGGTGCCCAAGTTTCTCAAACCAAGGGTCAAGATTCCTTCTTATTAGCTTAGGGGTTTATGAAGGAAAAGAGGGGTGCAGATATCAAGGTCACCCCTTATTTCCTTCATAAAAACCCAAAAAGCTAAATCCACCCTCTAAATTCCTAAGACACCTAAAATAAAAATGGACTAAATACATGTCCCAAATTAAATTTCTAATGCTCCTCAAAATTAAAATAAGGGAAAATTACATTTCATTAACTAAAGTCCCTAGCGTAATATTTTCACTCTCCACAAGAGGTGAAGTCTTCCTTTGTTTGCAAGGGCTAGGTCTTCTTCAATCCTTTTAGCCATGGTCCTAATGATAGGTCTTTGGCTAGGCATGGTCACATCAAGCCCTCAACTTCAAAATAGATAAATTCCCTTTGCTCTCAACCTTAATTCTTTTAGCAACTTCTTTTTGTTCTCTGAAAATTTTTTTAGCCCCCATTTCTTATTCATTTACCTCATTTTATAAGCTTAGTCTCTAAACTCTTAATCATGATAGTTTTATGTTTTTGGGAACAAACATTACATCCCATAATTTAAGAAACTTTGTTGGTGATTGCTTGTTGGAAAGGCACTAAGAAGGTAGTTAAAGCTGAAAAATTTCTAACCCTCTTTGTTGCTTTCTTACAGATGTCTACGGTGTAGAAGAAGAGGCGAAGGCAATGACAGGTGCAAAGCTCTTTTCGTTCTTTCTTCTTTTTCTTTTGTTTTTTTTTATTTTTTCTTCTTTTTTATTTATTTATCTTTGTTTTGTTGTTTATTTATTTATTATTGAATTTTATTTGATTGTTTATTCTGTTTATAATTGATTATATTTGTCATCTAAAAATTTCACATTAAAATAGTAAGAGTATATATTTTTTATTTGTAAATATGCTTTATATTGAGAAATATTATGGATGGTCGGAAAATATTTGGTACTAATAAGTAACAATTCATTATTGATTTAAAATGAATTGTTTTGAAATGAATTGTTGATCGAGCTATTATGATAATAATACCTCCACCAAATATTAGAATGTGGAAAGAAATATGCCAGAGAATTTTTGAAAGTTTATTGCCATTTTCTAAGGATAAGATCAAAGCATTTACATTTACATAAAGTAGTATACATTTTTTTAAGTAAAATATCATTTTAAATCTTAAAAGTTATAAGTGTTGTCTTCAAAAAAATTCAGAAAAATTAATATGTATAACTTTCATGAACTAAATTAATATTCCTTTTTCTGTATTTTATTTGTTTCAAATGAAAAAAGATAAAACCCCTAAAACACCCTAGTTATGGCCAAACATCCTTCTAATGTTAGTGATGACTTCCTTGTACAGATGGAGAGAGAGGCAAGTAGTAGATGTACCTAGAATATCCTCTTGAGTTTGAGCACATTCCATATCACATATATTGTGAAAGAACTGGTTAGTTTTTTTATATGTCAAATATTAGTTGTTAATGTTTTAGTTTTGTTAGTGGAAGGATTCGAAGTCACGATCTCTCCCTCCTCCTCACATGTGGACTTTGTCACTAAACTAACTTTATAACTCATAAGAACATGTCAGCTTTACATGGGAGTTTAATAGAGCTTTAAGAAATTTTTGTAAATTTTTTTGAAAACATTTTCTTAAAAAGCTTAATGAAAGTTTTAAGAAGGTAAACATTTTGAAAGATAATCTATTGATTAAAACAATTTATAAGGAACTTTTTAGAACAAATTTTCACAGAAAAACCATATAGCCAAGATAAATGTTATAATATATAGTATTAAGAAAAATATTTTTATATTGATTTACTTTTAACTGAACTACCTCCAATTTTCTTTAAAGTACCTTTTAGAAGGTTTTACTATACCAAAAGAAATACAAACAAATATTCTTAACCACTACTAGTTCTATCTTAAAACTCTTGCCTAAGTTTAAGTAATAGAGTATTGTTTAACACTAATTCACTTCTAGATTTCCAACCAAAGAATATGAAAAAGTGTTACAGAGAAAAACGTTCAAGGAGAGGATATAAAAAATATTCACTCCAAAAGGAATAACTTTACAATATGAAGAATGTATGTAATATGAAACTCGTAATCAAACGTCGTAACACCATATTGTCTGATCATTCAAACAAAATGTTTGATATTAATTTAATATGAAATAGGGCAGATATAAAGCTTTTTGCTCTTGGATAATATACACAGTTTTTGTCATCATTCTTCATGCATAGATTGTTTTTTATATAGAGCCTTAAAGCATATAGTCATTGAGAGAGCACCGCAAGTTGTCATATTGAATAGATACACCTTTTCCTTAAAGTGTGTTGCCATGCACAAATTAGGTTGCTTTTTTTAAGATTTCTTGTCATGTTTGACATTCTTTCAAACCGCTCTAGTACTAATAATGTACTAGTGAATGAATTTAATGTTGGTTTTTCATGTTATATACCAAAAGGCTTGATTGTTTTAGAAAATAAAGTTGTTTTCTTCTAATAAGATGTTACCTTTTGTTTGTGAATTATGATTACTACAATTTGTAAAAAAGTTAGTGCATATATAAGATTCAATATATTAATTTAGATAAGGACAAGAATCTTATTTATCACCATTAGAAGACTTTTACCACATGTAAGTTTCTTATGCTTTACAACAAGGAAGCTTTTTATTATTAATGGGTTAGACGATCTTATCTTATCATAAGACACTTCTTGTATGTTCATATGTAGACATTCTATAACTCTTATGTTAAGATAGTTTGTTAGTTTATATTAGATGCTTTTGGATCATTTGTTGCTCATTAATAACATGTTTCTTACAATAAACATAGACTTTCTATTCATTTTACACATGTGCCCTACTTATGTTATACATTGATTTTTATGTCTTTTAATCTTTGTATAACACTTGTTTATCATTTGTATACATCTTTCAAAATAAAACATTAAATAATCAAACTCAATCTTTTTTGTTATCATCAAAACCATGTGAGATCATCTAGTCATTTAGACCTTTTAAAAATTAGCAGAATGTAGCGGTATCCAAGTTTCAAGCATGTTGGAAACCAACCTACAAAACTTGAAATTCAACCAAGAGGGAATTACCTAACCTTAAATAAGTGGCAAAGTGTTGGTTGTTTGTGTTAAATAAAATTTCCTTTTGGCAAGTACACTGATTGTGGGCAGTATAACCTAGGAAGTAACAAGGTTGTATCCACAGGGACTTGGATGATACTATGGAAATTTCAATATTTTCTACTTGTAAAAAATGAAAGGAAAGATTTTACTAACAACTACTAAAATTTAAATTAAACAAAAGCATAAATAAGTAAATATAAAGGTTTAGTTGTGTTTTGATTTCACTAAACTACCACTCAAGTGCATAAATAAACTCAAAATCATCGTTTACTACTTATGTTTTCATTACCTCTAAAAATACCCTAACCTCAATTCCTTGCAAGAAAGGACTAAGCTATTTGAGGTTTAGATTATCAATTCCTTGCATAATCTAGAGTCAAATAACTTGCATTAATAAAATAAGCTTAAGATGGCCAATGGGTTTTACTCTATTCCTAGCAATAAACCCCATTGGGAGTTCTTCTCATCTTACAAGTCAAAGTCCTCTTCCAAATCCATTCAACAAGTAACATTCATGAAAGATAAAGAAACAAGCATAAGGTAAAGAAGAACACTAACATTGAATAATAAACTTTTATTAAAAGAGCAAAATATACACAAAAGGTCAGGTTTAGTTACCTCAAACCTCAACCAATGAGATGCCTAGTCAACCATGGGGTGAAAAACATGACCAATGGATGAGAAGTACAAAAAATAGAAGAACAATGTGAGAATGGATGGAAAATATGGGTTTGAAACATGTCCTAGGTCAAAAAAGTGTGTAACCAATTTCCAGAACGAAAACACCTTTATATAACTAGTTAGATTGAAACACCAGTCCTCAATGGTGAGAAAATGACCGTTTGGCACTACAAGAAACTTGGCCTCCAATTAACTCCACCATTAGGCACTCACTCTTTAAGAGTTGGTGATGTAACAACAAAAATGAGTGTTGTCAGCCAACAAGCATTGGGCATTTGCAATCTAACTGTTGGGCACTAGCATGCTTCTACATCACCAAAAGATCCAATTTCATCTGAAACTTCTTCAATCCTTCTCAAAACTTGTCTCTGAATAAAGAAAAACACAAAATAAAGGTAAAATTTGCATAAAATTAAATAAAAACTAATTTCCTAACTAAAACTATTTTTAAGAAAAAAGGGAGGAAAACAAGGCTTTAAATAAAAAAGAATTAAGATAGTTGTTCTATTATGCCTATGTAAAAATAGATAAATAAGGCAATTATCACAAAGCTAAAGAGTATATCCCTCTAACTATTTCTAAATACTCCACCTATAGTTATGTTGGGGACATCATTAATATGGTAACAATTGAACTTAATCAGTGTCTATCTAATTCACTTCCAAATAAAATGGATGTCCCAATTATCTTATATAAATACCATAGTATTACATCACTTCCAAGCCCACCAAACCATGGTTAACATCTACAATTGTTGCTTACTATTGATAAGAAAAATTAACAATGTATAAGTGTCAAACACTTAAAAGAAGGTGCCCATAGTACATGCATGATAATTTCCTTTTAGTCAAGACATTTGGTACATAATGGGCTAGTATAGAAAGATGACATTGGAATCTTATGAGATTCATTGGTAAGGCTACATTAAGAGCTTGCCATGTGAACAAACAAATTCTTTCTAGTATTTTTAGTTTTCAAATTTTACTTTAGATGGTGTTATCAAAGTTGAAGCACTTGCTAATTTTAGGTTAGGTACATCAAATGAATTTTTCAAACTTTTTTTTTCTTTTGTTTGTTCTTTTTTTTTTTTTTTTGAATCCTTCGTTGTTTTTTGTATTTTATTTTAGACTTTGTTCTCTTGTTTGTTTTTTGTTTTTTTGAATATTTACTAGATGCACCTAACTTGATTGTGAATTTAGTGTTTAATAACAAAGAGTTATGCGCTTGGAATTATAAAGAAAATTAAAAGCAACAATTTTGGTACTACTAGAAATGCCTTCAAAATGCAAAGTAGCTAAAGATGTGTTAATGGTTTAGTAGTTTCGTGTGCCACTGGACTCAAGCTTTGTTAAGTTTTTAGTAATTTGTTAAACACAAATACCAAACTTATAGCTTAAGTGAAAGCACCCACAAACAAGAACTACTTTTACCACACAAATGAGCTACTAATTATGTGTATAAGGAAAATAAAGACAAAGGGAATTGAGCAACCATTTTGGAATTTTTTTAAGAATATGCTTGAAGCTAAAAGCACATGAACCTCTAAAGAGACTTAGACATGAGGTATGACCCTCTATGTTGCTCAATTTAAGAAATTTCAAAAGCTTTTTTGTAAAAACAAAAGAGGCTAAACTTAAAAAGAATTAATAGACAAAATAGGAAACTATAAATATAACTTATAGACAACTACACAAGAGTATAAAAGTGAAAAATAAAAGCCAAAAATAAGGCAAAAACAAGGCAACTAGGCGCAAGAAAACACAAGAATTTGGTCTAAATTTCTTAACCACAAGGTTGTGGAATTCACCACAACGGCATGGATTTTTAGCAAGAAATTCTCAAGACCAAAACTCAAGCAAGAAAGCACCTAACTCAAAGCTTAAGCGAAAATTAATGAATATGGGAGAGGAGTAGATGCAAAGAAAAGAACAACATAAATTGCATCAAGCAAAAAATAAATGGCTCAAATAAACTATAACTCAAAACAATAAACTCAAGACATAAATGCAAATGATAAACAACAATGAAAAGCTAGAAAAAATTGCGGATATTAAAGATAAGATAACGTAAAGAAAAAATAAATGAGGTAAGAAGAGAGTTTAGACCTCTAGAACCAATGCTCTAGATACCAAATGATGCATGTCTCCCTTGATATTTTTCTAGAGGAAGGAAAGGAAGGGCTAAGATTAAAAGGAATCATCCAATGGAGGAGGATTGAAGCCCAAAGTCCAATCAATCCCCTCCTTTAGATGAGAATTGGTGCCCCAGGTACCTCATCCAAGGGCCAAGATTACTCCTTTATTAGTTTTGAGTTTTATTTAGGAAAAGATGGTGTAGTTATCAAACTACCCCCTTATTTCTAAATAAAGGCCCAAAACCTAATCTTACCCCTTCTTATTACTAAGACACCTCCTAGAAAATTAAATGGACTAATACATGTCCAAAATAAAATCCTAGGTTCCTAAAATAAAAATTACAAGTAAATAAGTCATGGCTTGCATAAGTTGATGGTCATATGGAGGTGAAATTTTCCTCCTTCTACTCTAGCCATGTCTTCTTTTATTCTCCTAACCATGACCCTAGTGGTACGGCCCTTGCTTAGGGAGCATGCATCATCTCCTCCCCCTTGGGAAGGATTTGACCTCAAATCTGATAGGTCATCCTCTTCTTCATCAGTACCTACAAAAAGGATCAAATCACAAACATTAAATGTAGTACTGACACCATAGTCCTCAGGGAGATCTAATATGTATGCATTGTTGTTCACTCTCTTGAGGACTTGAAAGGGACCATCTCTTCAGGGGCTAAGCTTGGACTTCCTTTGAGTAGGGAAGCGATCCTTCCTCAAATGAAGTCATTCCCCTTCATTGAAGATAATTTCTTTTCTGCCCCTATTGGCTTTACTATCATACTCCTTTGAATAATGTTCAATGTTGGCCTTTACCCTCTCATGTAATTTTTTAACAAAATCCGCTCTTGCTATTCCTTCTTTGTGAACAGAAGAATGGAATGGTAAGGGCAAGATATCAAGAGGAGTGAGGGGGTTAAAGCCATAAACAACTTCAAAGGGAGAATGTTTGGTGGTCCTTTGAAGAAGTGTCCTAAGCATAATAGATAGATATGGTATTCATCCCATGGAGTAGGTATTCATCCCAAGACTTGTGATTTCCTCGAAGAAGTGTCCTAAGCATAATAGATATAGATCTATTTACTACCTCAGTTTGCCCATCAGTTTGAGGGTGATATGTGGTAGAAAATAAGAGTTTAGTTCCTAGCCTTGCCCACAATGTTTTCCAGAAGTGGCTAAAGAACTTAACATCTCTATCAGAGACTATAGATTGGGGAATTCCATGTAAACGGACAACTTCTTTAAAGAAAAGTCTCACGATGTTGCTCACATCATCTATCTTGTGGCATGGTATAAAGTGAGCCATTTTTGAAAATCTATCTACCACCACAAAGATAGAGTCTGCACCTCGTTGGGTTCAAGGCAGGCCAAGGATGATCGAGGACCATCCTTGGGGCATCAAATAAGACCCATCACAAGGTCCATGGCAAGAAGAATAGAAGAAGAGGAAGGTCTACACCAAGAGCATTGATGATCACATGTGTGGACTTTGGTGCATTTACCTAGTGTTTTGCTTGTTTTCCTTATTTTCTTGTATTTTTATTTAGCCTTTTTACTATGGGGCAAATTAGTTTAGGATTTATTTTGGGACTTAAACCTTGACTTGTGAGGTCAAAAGTCCATTTCTTTCATTTTCTAGACACAAGGGTATTTTAGTCATTTAGCAGGGAGGGACCTACATTTCATTTGAGGTCCATTTAGGGTTCATTTGAGAGGCATTTAGCCCTCAAATTTTCGTGCAAATGGCCTAGAGGCCTCCCACCCTCTCTTTAAATACCCTAGGTTAGACTACATGTAGTCACTTTTGGATATATTTAATATTTGAGAGAGTTTTCCTCATCATTCCTCTTCCTTAGTCATTTAGGGATCTCTTGACCCCCTTCCTCTCCTCTCTACCTTAGAAGGAGCTTGGGCCTCCCTAGGATTGGCCTTCACCCTCTCCAAGTGAAGTAAGCTAGCCAAAGAGATATCATCCAACCACCACCACCGAAAACACCATTCTTTTGTCTCCATTTTTTTCATGAACCACTTTCACCCATCATAAGCTCCATTTTTCACACCTATTTTAGCCCTTGAAGAAGATCCATTTCAACATTTCATCTTAGAGAAGAGTTGGTGACACCATGGAGAAGATGGAGCCATCAAAGGATGAAATCCATACTAATATCCAGTTAAGGTGCAGAAGGAGCAGGTTAGGGTGTGTACAATCTATGAGCCATTGTCTTAGACTTAGCTTGCAAGCAAGCAATGCATCTACGACAATGTCTATAGACGTATTTCTTCATATGGGGCCAAAAGAATTTTTCTTGTAAAAGTAAAAGAGTTTTGTTAATTCCAAAATTCCCTATGAGCCCACCTTCATGGCTCTCTTTTGTCAGCAGATTTCTCATAGATCCTTGGGGTACACAAAGTCTGCTACCTTTGAAAAGGTACCCCTCACTCACAAAGAACCCATTTTGGGTTTTACATGCAGATGCAGAGGCAGCATAAATGGATTCAAAATCCTTATCAGAAAGGTACATTTCTCTAATATTATCAAATCCAAGAATCTTTGCACTTAAAGTGGTGTAAAGGGTATGTCTACGAGACAAAGCATCAACCACCACATTATGTTTTCCTTTCTTGTATTTGATGATATAAGGGAAAGTGTCAAGAAATTCTACCCATTTAGCATGTCTTTTATTAAGCTTGCCTTGACCCTTCAAATACTTAAGTGACTCATGGTCACTATGAATGACGAACTCCATGGGTACAAGATAATGTTCCCAAGTTTGAAGGGCCCTTATCAAAGAGAAAAACTCTTTATCATAGGTGGGGTAGTTCAAGGCAGCTCCATTTAGTTTTTCACTAAAATAAGCCACGGTATGACCACCTTGTAACAACACAGCTCCCACACCCACTCCCGATGCATCACATTCTAGCTCAAAAGTTTTAGAAAAGTCGACTGGTGCATGGGTTAGTTTCTCTTTGATAAGTTCAAAGGCTTTTTGTTGTTTTTCACCCCAAAGGAAAGGAGTATCCTTCTTCACCAAATCATTGATTGGTGAGAAAAGTGTGGAAAAGTTAGGCACAAGGCGCCTGTAAAAGCTCGCGAGACCATGAAAACTCTTAATCTCAGTCATACTTTTTGGGGTGGGCCATTCTTGGATGGCTTTGATTTTGTCGGGATCCACTTGAACCCCATTTTTATTAACTATAAAACCTAAGAACACCACACTCTCCACAAAAAATTAAATTTTTCAAGATTTCCATAGAGTTGGTGTGACCTAAGAATGCAAAAGACGCACCTAAGATGGCCTACATGTTCATCTAGGCTCTTGTTATACACTAAGATGTCATAAAAATAAACAACACAAAACCTACCTAAGCAATTCCTAAGGATATGATTCATAAGTCTCATGAAGGTGCTTGGGGCATTAATAAGCCCATAGGGCATTACTAACCACTCATAAATCCCAAATTTGGTCTTAAAAACGATTTTCCACTCATTACCCTCCTTGATGCGGATTTGGTGATAACCATTTCTAAGGGCAATTTTTGAAAGCAATTGAGCCCCATGCAACTCATCAAGCATGTTGACAAGTCTAGGGATAGGGTGCCTATATTTGATGGTGATGTTATTGATTGCTCGACATTCAATGTACATCCTTCATTGTTCATTCTTCTTGGGCACTAACAAGACTGGTACAACACAAGGGCTGAGGCTCTCTTGAACCCAACCCTTCTCCAATAGTTCTTGAACTTGAGACTCAATTTCTTTGGTTTCCATGGGGTTAGTCCTATAAGCAGACCTATTAGGCAGGCTAGCCCCGGGTACCAAGTCTATTTGGTGTTCTATACCCCTAATTGGAGAAAGTCCTTTGGGAACTTCGTTAGGGAATATATCACCAAATTCTTTTGAAAGCTCTTGAACCTCTTGAGGTAGGTTCTCATGTCCAAGTTCTATGGTAGTCCTAGAACTAGAGAGGGAAGAAGTAGAGGGAGAAGAAACGGGGGATGCCTCTTTCCAAAAAAGGAGATAGAAAGATTTATTAGTCAATGGAGCTTCCTTTAAATCCAATTTTGTAGCAAATGGACTCCCTTTGCTAATTACCTTCTTGGAAGGGGCACCAACTTCCAACTTATCCTCTTTACCCCTTTTAAGCTTTAGGGGTAAAGCTTTTTCTTTATTTTTCCTATTTTTGTTTTTTTTTCTTCATCTCTCTTATGCCTCATGATGAATTGGTCCTCCGCCACTTGAGAAGGTGTTAGAGGACATAATTTGATATGTTTATCCTTATGAGTGAGGATGATATTATTGGAATGACCATGGTGTATGGCTTGTTTATCAAATTGTCATGGTCTTCCTAGCAAGATGTGACCAGCTTCCATTGGGATTATGTCACATAGGATCTCATCTTTATAAGACCCAATGGAAATTGGAACCTTTACTTGCTCATTGACCTCCATTTGCTCTTGCTCATTGAGCCATTGAAGCTTGTAAGACTTAGGGTGGGAAAGTGGGGTCAAGGCTAGTTTTTCCACCAACCTTGAGCTACAACAATTGCAGCATGCTATCTACAATGAGAGAGCATATTTTATCATTCACCTTGCAATGGGTGTGAAATATGTTCTCCCTTTGAGATGAGGATAATTTCAAAGGTTGGCTTCCAAAAAGCCTTCTTATCATCAAGAGGTCTTCCTCATATGCATAAGCAGTCTCATCACAGTCAGAATTGTATGCATAGACCCCCTCTTCCTTACTCTCACTAGAGGAGGAAGGTGAGCTAGACTCACTACTATAAACATCTTGGGCCCTCATGATGATGTTTATCTTAGTAGGGCATTGAGAGACAATGTGGCCTCTCCCAAGACACTTAAAGCATTTGATACTACTAACTTTCTCTCGAGAGTTAGCAGTAAGGGGTGTTCTTTCTAAATATGATGCTTGATGCTCTTTGTGATGCTTGAAGTGTCCCTCTTTGGGATAGATCTTGGAATAACTTCCCTTTGGTTGGTCTCTCTTTACATAAGGAAGATGGTATCTTTTAAAGCTTTTTCTTTGCAATTGATTTTCCACCTTGATGCAGAGTTGGACCAACTCATTAAGGTTATTGTATGAGAAGAGTTCAACTTTGTCATGAATTTCGGTGCTTATCCCACACAAAAACCTTGTCATAGTGGCCTTCGGTTATTCAATGATACCCACCCTCAAGATAAGAAGTTCCATCCTTTGTCTATACTCCTCTACACTAAGGTTGGTTTGCCTTAGTCTTTGGAGTCTTTCCAAAAGATCTCTTTCATATCAAGAGGGTATATGCCTTCTCCTTAAAGCACTTCTAAGATAATTCCAATATTTTATTGAGGGTATATTAGTATGGATTCTTTCATTGGTTAACCCAACCCACCAATGCATGGCATGCCCTTGGAAGCTAAGGGTTTCCATAGGAACTTTCCTTTCTTCTCTTACCTCATGGCAGGTAAAGAGTTATTCTACCTTGATTTCCAAATCAAGGTAGGCTTCCACATCCTCCCTCCCATGAAATGGGGGGAGATAAACTTTAGGCTCCCTTGGAGGGGTCCCACTATTGTGCATGGATGAATGGGAATGTCTTTGAGAATGATTATAATATTCTTCCTCACTTTCACTCTTATTACTGCGTCTTGAGGATGAACCTATGACTATTCCTTTCATTTTATAATCCTCACCACTCTCATGCTTCGTTTTTTCCTCTTCTCTTTCTTTTTTTTCTTTCTCTTTCCTTTCTTTCTTTTCTTTCTTGGTCTTCTCTCCTTTCTCTTAATCTTCTCTCTTCTTTCTCTTTTCTCTTCTTCTCTTTCTTTTTCTTTTCTTTTCTCCTTGGCTTCCTTTTCTCTCCTTTTTTCTTCTCTCCTCTCTTGCTCTTTTGCCATTCACTCTCTAAAATGCATGTTTAAGTTTTCTAGAGTGTAATCCATAGAAACTCTTCTTTGGTTTACACTCTTGTTTGATGATTGGCTATCACGAGCACTAGAGTGAATGTGTGATGTCATTGTGCTTGGATGCTAAGAGACTAAGGTAGGCAAAAAAAAAACTTTTTTCAAACAAACACTCCTCTTTTTTTGTGTTTTCTTAACTAAAATGGCTTGATGAGTCTTTGGAACTCTTTAGCCTTCTAAGCGCTTTGAACAAGAAAAATAAAACAAGAATTTTAAAGCAAAAAATTCAAAAGAGAAGGGATCTAAAGCGAGCTCCTAAGGTGTTGAAGGAAGTGTACCACTTCTTCCTTCTTCACCTAATTTGCGAGAAACTAAAAAATTGATTAAATCTTATTACAATCAAAGGGAGGGCCTTAAGGGCACTCAAACTCCCAACTAAAAAAATTAATACACCCAAATTAAAGAAAAATTAAAGTCTTCAAAAAATGAATGTCCAAATGCTCCTTCAAATCAAAGTCCTCACGGCTAGGTGTGTTTCCTTTTGAGGTGATCCCTTAGACTCTTAGTCCAACCTTACAAAATATGCTACCCTTGTAGTAAGCTCCTTCTTCAAGCTTTCCCCCAAAAGTGGCACTAACACACAAACCAAAGAAACCAAAGGTAGCAAGGAGAGGTGCAAATAGAAACTCAAAAAGCAATAAAAGATAACACAATCAAAAGGACACTTAACCAAATGGTAAGAGTATATAAGACAAACTAGAAAGAGGATTTAAAAGACAAGCAACAACTAAAAGGTAAACAAAAGAAAGAGAGCACACAATGGAATACCTAAGAATGACACTAGATTAAAGAGTAGAAAGACACAAATGTCAAGTTCTAGTGTACCAAAAGTAATAAAATTTCTTTTAAGGTTCCAAGTTCAAATTTGAAGCACTTGCTAATTTTAGGTTAGGTACATCAAATGAATTTTTCAAACTTTCTTTTCTTTTGTTTGTTCTCTCTTTTTTTTTTAATCCTTCATTGTTTTTTGTATTTTATTTTAGACTTTGTTCTCTTGTTGTTTTTTTTTAATATTTACTAGATGCACCTAACTTGATTGTGAATTTAGTGCTTAATAACAAAGAGTTATGCGCTTGGAACAATAAAGAAAATTAAAAGCAACAATTTAGGTACTACTAGAAATGACTTCAAAATGTAAAGTAGCTATAGATATGTTAATAGTTTAGTAGTTTGGTGTGCCACTGGACTCAAGCTTTGTTAAGTTTTTAGTAATTTGTTAAAAACAAATACCAAACTTATAGCTTAAGTGAAAGCACCCACAAACAAGAACTACTTTTACCACACAAATGAGGTACTAATTATGCGTATAAGGAAAATAAAGACAAAGGGAATTGAGCAACTATTTTGGATTTTTTTTTTTGAAGAATATGCTTGAAACTAAAAGCACATGAACCTCTAAAGAGACTTAGACATGAGGTATGACCCTCTATGTTGCTCAATTTAAGAAGTTTCAAAAGCTTTTTTGTAAAAACAAAAGAGGATAAACCTAAAAGGAATTAATAGACAAAAGGAAACTATAAACATAACTTATAGACAACTACACAAGAGTATAAAAATGAAAAATAAAAGCTAAAAATAAGGCAAAAACAAGGCAACTAGGTGCAAGGAAACACAAGAATTTGGTCTAAATTTCTTGCACACAAGGTTGTGGTATTCACCACAACGACATGGATTTTTAGCAAGAAATTCTCAAGACCAAAACTCAAGCAAGAAAGCACCCAACTCAAAGATGAAGCGAAAATTAATGAATATGGCAGAGAAGTAGATGCAAAGAAAAGAACAACATAAATTGCATCAAGCAAAAAATAAATGGTGCATGTCAAAAGGGAAAACAGTCTAGAAAATCTTTCAAATCCATTGATTCAGTTTCTACCTCTAGACCACTTGAACTTTTGCACATGGATTTATTTGGCCTTTCTAGAACTGTAAGTCTAGGTGGCAACTTATATGAGTTGGTTATAATTGATGATTATTCAATATCACATGGGTAGCTTTCTTGTTTGCTAAAAATAATGCATTCTGTGCTTTTCTCAAAATTTCCAAAAGTATCCAAAATGAAAAAGATTTGAAAATTAAGTACTTAAGAAATGGCAATAGTGGTGAATTTAAAAATAAGGAGTTTGAGAAATTCTGTGAAAAGCATGGCATTGATCACAACTTTTCTGCTTCTTGAACACCGCAACAGAATAGAGTGGTGGAAAGGAATAACATATCTCTGATTGAATTAGCTAGATCAATGCTCAATGAGAATTCTATGCCTAAGTACTTTTGGGCTGATGCAGTAAGCATTGCATGTTATTTTCTTAACTGAATTCCAATATCTCTCATATGAGGGTATTTGGTTGTAAATATTTTATTCTAAACAATAAGGATAATCTTGGCAAGAGCGGACGAAGCAGTATTCCTAGGATATTCTGCATGTAGTAAAGCATATAAAGTATTCAATAAAAGATCTTTGAGTGTTGAAGAATTAGTTCATGTTGTATTTGATGAATTTAACCCCTAGAAAAATGGAGTTTCCTTGGTAGATGATGATGATGCAGGTACAACTGATATTTCTCCTATAAATTCAAAAGAAACCATCAACTTGGAGGAAAAGGAAGTTTCAAATGAAGTTGAAACTCAACCTCTACCCAAAGAATGGAAGACACCCAGAGATCTCTCCCTTGACAACATACTTGGTGATATTGAGAAGGGAGTTACTACTAGATATTCTCTAAATCTTTTCTATGAACATATGGCTTTTATTTCTCAAATTGAACCATCTTGTGTGGATGATGCTTTAAATGATGAATTTTGGTTGTTAGCCATGCATGATGAACTGAATCAATATAAAAGAAATGATGTTTGGGAACTAGTGCCATATAAGAGTTGTATGAATGTCATAGGAACTAAATGGGTGTTTACAAACAAACTAGATAAAACAGGAATCATAACCAGAAATAAGGCTAGACTAGTAGCTAAGGGCTATAATCAATAGGAAGGCATAGACTTTGGTGAAACATATGCTCTAGTAGCTAGATTAGAAACTGTTAGGCTCCTTCTTGCTTTTGCATGTGTGTTTGACTTTAAGCTATACCAAATGGATGTGAAAAGTGCCTTTTTAAATGGTTTCCTTGATGAAGAAGTGTTTATTTCACAACCTCCTAGTTTTGTAGATCACAGGTTTCCTCACCATATGTATAAGCTTAAGAAAGCCCTTTATGGTCTTAAGCAAGCTCTGAGGCAATGGTATGAAAGATTAAGTAAATTTCTCTTGTCTCATAACTTTGAAAGAAGAAAGGTAGACAAAACCTTATTCATTATGGGATCTTCTAAAGATATACTATTGTTCAGGTATATATAGATGATATTATATTTGGTTATACTAACACATCTCTCTGTGAGGGTTTTGTTTCCAAAATGCATGGGGAGTTTGATATATCCATGATGGGGAACTAAATTTCTTCTTAGGCTTGCAATTCAAGAAAACAGAGAAAGAAATCTTCCTTCATCAAATCAAATATACAAAGGAGCTTCGCAAGAAATTTGAGATGGAAGAGTGCAAAGTCTCCAATATTCCAATGGGAACCAACTGCTACCTATATGCTGACTTGAAAGGACATCCAGTAGAAGTGTCCAAATACAGAGGAATGATAGGTTCACTACTATATTTAACTGCTAGTAGACCTGACATTATGTTCACTGTTTCTCTGTGTGCTAGGTATCAGGCTACACCAAAAGAATCACTCATGATAACAGTAAAAAGGATCATGAAGTACTTGAAAGGAACACTCAATGTGGGATTGTGGTATCCCAAAGGTACAAATCCTTTCTTAATTGGCTTTTTTGACTCAGACTTTGCAGGTTGCAAGTTAGATAGGAAAAACACAAGTGGAACTTGTCACTTATTTAGGAATAGTCTAGTATCTTGGACAAGTAAAAAGCAAGCCTATGAGGCCTTATCGACTGCTGAAGCAAAATACATAACTGCTGGAAGTTGTTGTGCCCAATCCTTATGGCTGAGGCAACAACTTGAAGACTTTGGTATCACAATTAACAAAATAACTCTCAAATGTGACAACACAAATGCAATAAATCCGATGAAGAATTCTATACTTCATTAAAAGACAAAACATATAGAGATTTGTCATCATTTCTTGAAAGATCATGTAGAAAAAGGAGTTTGTGAAGTCCAATTCATAGAAACAGAATTCTAGCTAGCGGACATATTCACAAAACCACTACCGAGGGAAAGGTTTTACAAGCTCATAAAAGAGCTTGGTATAGTAAGTGCTCATGAACTATAACTTTGACTATGTTTGATTGATCCTAGAATGCATAAATTGTATGGACTGAATGGACTAATAAGTCATTGCATGAATTGGTTGAAAATTGATGATCATTCATGCATTAGAAGCATTGCATTTTGATAGAATGGAATGAGATTGCATAAATTTTCATAAACAGGGGTTTTTGTTCTGCAGTAATCGATTACCACTGTAGGTAATCGATTACCCTAGAGGCTAGATTTTTCAAAATCAGTCCCAGACCTCATGGTAATCGGTTACCCAAAAGCAATAATCGATTCCCTGCACCAGTTTTTCTATTCTAAGATTAAAATCCTAAAGGGCGCGAATCCAACTCATTCCAAAATCTCCAAATTGATTCCAAGAGAAGTCTCAGTTGCGAAAATTGCTTAAGGAGCTAGGGTTCTCCATAAACCCAAATCATCTCAATCCTTCAATTTCTTTCACCTCAATCGCAAATCTGCTCCACCAAACCATAACAATGGAAAAAGGTAGCTCTAGTTAGAAGAAGGGGGTGAAACACATAGCCATAAGAAGGGAATTCTAGCCAAAGCTCATTTCTAGGAAGCCTTCTACTCCAAAGCGTCCTCCACAAGGCTTTTCAGCCAAAATTCGAGAATACTCCCATGAGTGGTACTCATCTCAAGAGCAATAGGACCACTTCAATCGAAGCTATGCAAACAGGGAAGTGATCTCCCTGAAGGTATTCATCTTTTCCTGGCTTACTGAGAATGGGTTCAGTTTCCATAATGACCTTGAATTCCAAGGGTTGTCAAAGTTCTCTCAACTCAAAGGGAAGTTTAACCTCAATCTGGTTAGAATTTTCTATTCTAATCTGAAGCAGGATGATTATCGAAATTTGATTTATGAGGTAAAGAGGAAGAAGATTATTTTGATTGAGGAGATGTTTTTGACTATTGGTGGGGTTGCTAATAATGGAATTAGTGCAAGTGTGGATGACCTCAAACAGAATGGGGTTAATTACAAGAAGATGGAGGTCTTCAAATTTATGCTAGTCAAACCTGATGAGTGGGAATTAGGTAGAAGTAGAAGTGAGACTCGAAGAAAAAGATTGTGTTTAACACTAGGGGAATGAAAGTTGATGATAGACTGTTGCACACGCTATTACTTGTATACTGACTGCTCGTGGCAGCAATCATGCTCAGATCCTGGAGGAAGACATGATTCTGATGTGTGCTATAAAAAACAGTATCAAAGTCAACTGGGTGAATGTCATTAAGGACAACATGCTGAAGACTCATCGTTTGGATGCGTACAAATGTCCATATGCAGTCTTTATTTCAAAACTTTGGATAAGTTTGGTGTGGACACCTCTAATAAAGTGAGGGAATTTACTAGGGATGTTCACTCTGTTAAAGACCATGCACTGAAGATGATGAAATTGATCAAAATCGATGAAGGATGGCTGACAAAGGAAGAATTACAAGCTGAAGATGAAGATGAATCTGTGGAACCAAAGGTGTTGACTCCATTTGAAGACATGATCCTGAAGCAAATGGGGGATTGCGGGCTTCACAAGAGAGAGAGTTCCGGGAGGTAAAAGACTCCTTGGAATCGATCTCAGAGAGGCTGGATTTGTTGGATGTCCCTTTCCCTAAACTATAGGATTAGGACTTGTCTTTGCATCTTCATCTTAGGATTAACCATCTTAGGACTTGCTTTTTTTGTATATTGCTTTCAACTTATCTTTTCTGCACTTGTCTTTATGTTTAATAGTTTACTGAGCCTTTTGCATGTTTATCTTTCTATGTCAGATTTCAGAATTTGTGATGGTACCTTGGTTAAACTTGTATTCTTGAATTGACCGTGCTTAAATGTAATATCACTTAATATCAATTGAAGCTTAATTCTTGGTTCTGAATCTGTGTATTGGCTAATTTCTTTATTGATTCATTGTTTGCAAATTGAATTTTATTCGAGCTAACTTGAACCCTGTTTAATAAGGAATAGAGGTAGTCATATATCTTATCTTTGCAGGACCATGAAAGTTCAATTTCTGTAGTTTTCTTTGGTTTATTGGCTCATTATGCAACAATTTTCTGCATAATTCTGCAGAATTCT
Source organism: Psophocarpus tetragonolobus (assembly GCA_037954015.1). Lineage (NCBI taxonomy): Eukaryota > Viridiplantae > Streptophyta > Magnoliopsida > Fabales > Fabaceae > Psophocarpus > Psophocarpus tetragonolobus. The sequence goes on along the minus strand of CM075693.1, from coordinate 8,295,055 downwards.
TAAGATGTTGAGTGCAGATTATGTACTGCAATAGTTGAAGTTTCTTCCTTTCAAAATTAGCCTTCCTAGATATTTTTTTTCCTTAACATATCACTTTTTGTTATATGCATCTTGTCTTTTTCACCTTTTTGTTTGAAGCGCCAAAAAGGGGAGAAGACTTGTAGAAGATATGGTGAAGTCATAGGGAGAAGACTTGATGAAGACATTGTTACATTTCTCAAGTTTTTATTCAAGAGCAAAAAGCAAAGGTACTAGAAGAATGTAGCTCAACTTAAGAGTGGCTTCAAGAATGGTTTGGCTCATCAAAACCAAAAATGGAGAGATTGTTGGAACCAAAAGGAACTACATTGAAGATTAGTCAAGTTTTGGTTTTGATTTTCTCTCTTTGTTTTTGCTCTTAAATTAATTTTATGGTACAAAACACGTTTATATGTGTGGTACTCGTATTATATGTTTTAGATAGGCTTGAGAATGTGTTTGGGATGGTTTTAGATAGATTACATAGGTGAGTTGTGCTAGAAAAACTTCAAAAATGGATTTTTAGGTAAGGTAATCGATTACCTAAAAATGGTAATCAATTACCTTGTGAGAATTTTTGAGAACTAAAATTGATGCTCTCTGTGGTAATCGATTACCTAAAATCAATAATCGATTACTCCCGAGAACAAGCACTTTGGTCTAATTTTGTGCAGGATATCAGGTAATCAAGTGGGTAATTGATTACCTTGTGTAAAAACTTATATAAAAGCATTTTGAAAACAGATTTAACAACTTTTGATCAATTCAATCAAGTGGTTGCTTCTCACATACTATTTCTAAGAATGCTCTCCAAGATTCATACCCATTTTTTATGCTTTGAAAGTGCTTCCAATTCAAGATTCAAGAAAAAGACTTTGTTGAGTTCTAATTTTTCTGTTCGGGTATTCTTCACATCAGATGATATTGCTCTGTACTCTATCTATGCTCACTGTGTTTTTGCAAAAAGAAGAACCAATTGAGTAATTAAAGCTATAGTTTTAGACACATTTATAATCTAGAAAGCAATTAATAAGTGTTTGAATTAATTTATTTATATAAAAAGTTTTTTGAGTAAATAAAATAAAATAAAACATAATTTTAACTTTAATACATCTCTCCTAAGAGAAACAAAATTAAAACTTGATTTTATTTTTTAGTTGATACAACGATTTTATAAAAATCAAGAAGAAAATCTAAATTCTTGAAATAATAGAAAGTGATATTTACTTTTTGAGTAAATCAAATAAAAGAAATGAGAAGATCTACATCATTTAATGTTATGTCTTATGTTATTTAAAATTTTAATATTTTTATTTATTCTATACTGCCATTATTTAAAATAAAAAATAAAAACAAGTTAGTGGACTAGTGGAGCTTGTCTCACTTATGGCTTGACGAGACAAGTTTGAGTAGGTTTTTAGACTAAATATATAATTTTGCGTAGTCAATTTATGACAGATTGGTGAGTCAATCATAAATAGGCTAAATGACATGTGAGAGTAACTCATTTTTTAAACATAGTTAAGTTTAAGATAATTAGTTTTCAAAGATGATATAAATTAGTAGGAATGACAAAATTAATGGGTCATTTCAACCCGTCTAAGCTTGCTAAAAATGGGTCAGTGGGTTGAATTGCTACGGTAAAGGCAGATTGCATATTCTAGCCACCAAATTTTCTCAATTTGATTTTATCTGTATAAATTTTATTTTATCTATATAGTTCTAAGTTTAAAAATAGTACAATTTTTATTCTAAATTCCAAGAAATTGCAATAAATTGAAAATTAATTTTTTTACTTCATGATTTTCTTTACAAAGTTATGTATCATTTGAAGTTCAAACAAAATAACACAATAATTTTAATTCTTTAAAAGTCATTGCATCCTTTATAATTGTTTCTTCATGATTTTTCCTCATAAAAAGACTAATTAAATTTTGGTAGTTTTTTTAGCGCCCCTTCATTTTTTATTAACACCCCCTCAATGTTTATAATTTTCTGCAAAATCTCAAAACACCCTCACTCTCTTTTACCCTAAGTTTTTTGAGAGAGCATCACCCAATTTCACGGCTACACGTGCACTTTTATCAATCTTTTTTGAAAAATTACATTGGCTTCTCAATTTCACGCCCTCACTCTTTCCAAACATATATATGTTTTCACCTCTATTTTTAGGAACTTCCTTTGTCATATATGTTCGAAGAGGGTGAGGGTGCTATTTCAAAGAGGTGGTGATGTAATTCCACCTAACATGCATCATGGCTAGGAGGATTATAAGGAAGACATGACTTGGATGAGAGCTCATTGAAGACATGAAGTCATAGCCTTAGGAAATTCATCTTGTAAATATTTTATTTTGTCTTAGATAATTAGGGGCATATAGTTTTGTTTCATAAGGCATGTATTTAGTCCATTCCCTTTCTAAATTAGGTGTATAGGTATACGAAGTAAGAAGAAAGGAGTAAGCTTAAAATAGGCCCTTATTTTATGCGTGTTGGGTTTGTCTATCCCCCTAAAATAAGATTTGCTATCCACACCCTGGGGGATGCACTTAGGCGCCTCACTTAGGCCTTAAGCTTGGGTTAATTAGTCTTAATCCTAATTAAGTCTAAGCCCCATATTGCCTAGGTTTGTGTGTCCAAATTCTTCCATTGTGCTATATATACTCCTTCACCCCCTCTTGTATGGACACACTTGAATGAATAAGATAATACTCCTTTGAGCAATCCTTTTTGAGTGTCACCTTTGAGAAAACTTGCTCTTGAGGATTCTAGTTCTTTAAGCTTTTATCAAGGGTCATCTCCCTTGTGGCAAACCTCCTAATAAAATTTTTCTTGACTTATCTTCTTCCCTAAAGAAGTGGCGTCAAGTTCACCCTCCATCCCTAACCTTTTCCATCCTCCATCTTCTTAGAAAAATGAACCTTGGTTGAAGAGATCAAGGGAGTGCATCATTTGGTATCAAGAGCCATCTTCATGAAGGTTCTTTTCCTCCTTTTTTCTTCCTAGTTTAGGCGTCATTTTTTAGTTAATTTTTTGCAGTTTTTTTTTTTTGCATTTGATTTCTTGCTTCCTTTATTGTCATTTTCATTTTATTTTTATATCTTGTTAGTTTATGTTTTAGTAGTTTTCTATTGTTGCAATTTAATTCCTAGTCTTTATTGCTTTCTAGATTCAATTTATCTTGTTCTTTTCTATTGAATCTTGGTGTTTCTTCTTTAGGATTTATTCTTTAATTTTTCCTATTTTATTATTTCTTTTTATTCTAGTGCTTATCCTAAGAGGGTCATGGTAATGACGTCACAAAATTTGTGAAGGAAGCCACACAATTGTGGTTTTGATCCTTGGGTGCACTTTTGCTTCTTTACATTGAGTTCTTGCATTTTATTTCTATCTTTCCTGCACCTATATTTCTCTGTTGGGTGAGTTTGTGGCTTCTTTTGAGTAAATTTTATTTCATTTTTAATCTTCCAAGTTGTTTCATAGTGTGGTCTTGTTTGGTCATTTATTTGTCTCCTAATTTCATGTTGTGTTGCCTTTTAAATTTTTACCAAAAAGTGTGTTGTGCTTATAAAATTCTTGTGATAAATCTCTTTGGAATTGAGCATATGCTCTTGATCATAATTCCTAGAGTCCACATGTTTTAGATCATAGCATGTTTCAAAAACAAAATTCTCTCAATAATTGCTCAATTCCTTTCCTAGAGCCCAATTTATTCTTCTTGTTTTAGTAGCTTATTTTTGTACTAACTTTTGGATGATGTTATGTGGCTATTTTGGAGACCTTTTTAGTGTGTTATTTGGGCTGAATATTTAAGTATTCAAGCTTGCTTTATGCACCTATAAATCTCCTCTTTGTGCCTTACTTTTAAGTCACCTTCATTTTAGTGCATTTTAAGTTACTTTTTCCTTTGATTTGCACTTTGCTTTCAATTTTTTGTGGCTGTTTTCTTTTCTTTATTTCAAGTGAATTATTTTTCATGCTCCTTATTATTTCTTGCTTACAAAATTGTTGAAAGGTGCAACAAAATAAAAAAAAAAGAGAAAAAGTGACAACCAAAAGAGAAAATCATTCAAAAACAAGTTGTAGTAAAAGTGTTAAAAAGTACAAAAAAAAAAATGCACCACAACTTTGTTATTTCATTTGAAGGAGTGCTTAAGATTGTTGAAAGTTGCTTGAAATTGTGTAATTAAGATTCAGTCATAAACTTTCAAAATTGTACATCTCATTCAATTTTTGTTGAGTCATTTATTTTTAGTTCATTCTATTATAGTGCTTATCTAGGATCCTTTTGTGTCCCATCTTTCTTTCTACAACATTTTTACATGCTTGTATTCTTTGGTTATCTTTGTGTTTGTTTAATTAATTCTTTCCACTTGGATGTTTATATTCATTCCTTGAGTTTTCTTTTCTTGTTTTATTGCATTGCACTTTCTTGGTTTCTCTTTGGGTGCACCACTTTGTTGAAGGAAAAAGAAAGGTTAAATCAAGCTTTCCACAAGGGTAACAACTTAAGAAGAGTTGAAACAAGGTAAGTAAAAGGTTCATTTAAGGGAGTAACACCACATTTTGAGAGAGGCAAACACTTGGAGTAGAGAGCAACATCAAACAAGTCGTTTAGTGTGATAAGGATTTGGTACCCCTTATTCATACTTAGGAGCTCGTTTAGAATCCTTAATCTTTGCCTTTCAATTCCAACCCCATTTCTAGCCTCTTCATCCTCCATTTCTTAAGAGGAAGAACCTTTGGTGAAGATCCAAGGGAATGCATAATTGGGTATCAGAGCATGCATCATGGTTAGGATGATTAGAAGGAAGGCATGGCTTGGATGAGAGCTCACTGAAGACATGAAGTCATAGCATTAGGAAATTCATCTTGTAAATATTTTATATTGTCTTAGATAATTAGGGGCACATAGTTTTATTTTCTAAGCCATGTATTTAGGTCATTTCCCTTTCTAAATTAGGCGTATAGGTGTAAGAAGTAAGAAGGAAGGAGTAATCTTAGAATGGACCTTATTTTAGGCGTGTTGGGCTTGTCCATCCCCCTAAAATAAGAGCTGCTATCCACACCCATGGGGGCGTGCCCTTAGATGCCTCACTTAGGTCTTAATCTTGGGTTAATTAGTCTTAATCCTAATTAAGCCCAAGTTTCATATTGCCTAGGTTTGTGTACCCAAGCTCTCTCATTGAGTTATATATATTCCTTCACCCCTCTTGTATGGACACACTTAAATGAATGAGATAAGACTCATTTAAGTAATCTTTTTTGAGTGTCACCTTTGAGAAACCTCTCTCTTGAGGATTCTCTTCCTTTAAGTTTTTATCAAGGACCCTCTCCCTTGTGACAAACTTCCTAGTAAAATTTTTCTTGACTTATCTTCTCCCTTAGAGAAGTGGCGTCAAGGTCCCCCCTCCATCTCTAACCTTTTCCATCCTCCATCTTCTTAGAGGAAAGAACCTTGATTGAAGAGATCAAGGGAGTGCATCGTAGAGATGTTCGTGCAACCGTGAAGCTGCTGATGCTTTGTCAAAAAACTTAGAATAAAAAAAGGTGAGTATGTTTTGGAGTTTTGCAAAAAAATGGAAACATTGAGATGTACGGATAGCAAATTAGGAGATGTTAAAAGAAATTGCCTTAAATTCTTCCATTTTTGCATCATATAAATAATGCTTTAAAAAAACTATTGTAAGGTCAGCCAATCTTGATCTATTGATGAGTTAAGCGAAAAGCACAAAATGAACCCACAGACCAATTATTTTACCTCGTCCCATCAGACTCAACCTATTTTATTACCTCTATATGTAAAGTTAAATTAGTTTTATCACTTCAGGTTAAATTAGTTTAATTTGTCTCGATTTACACAATCTGTAAATTAGTTAAATGTTAACATTAATAAAAGATGTTTATGTGTTTGATTTATAGTTTAAAATCACGATGAAAACATGAATTAAAAAATCTTGAAAATAACTTACTTTTAAAAATTGCGTTTTCAAACAGACTAATAAATAATTGTTTCAATTTACAACTTACTTGGTTAAGTGAAGCCGACTAGCATCAGATCACAAAAGTTTTTTAACCTGAATATGTTATAGGGTCATTTTCCATGACCCCCACATTTTCACACCTAGTGCACAAATGGAAAAACAATGAACAAGGGTAAGTAAAATTTAAAAAGTGTGCTGTTTGAGTAGCTGTGAATAGTAGCCACCAGCACATGAGCACTATCTTATATATGCCAAACCAAAACCAGCGACTTTTTTACCGTAGAGCAGTAATTGCCAACTAATCTTGGAAAGCTACAAGTGAAAGCAACTTTCGTATACAAACACATAATTTTATATTCCATCAATATCGAATCTCATCTATTTATCGTTTAGAGGATGCAATTACCAAAAAGGTGAGATAGATCTCTTCTATTCATGTCTACTAAATCAGTCTTTGAACAAACGACACTAGTGAATATGTAAGGACACTAGTGAATCTGTAAGGTATGACACTTAAATTCGTCAAAATTATTCTACAAGAGGGTTTAAAATAAATTATAAGTATCTTTATCTTATCTTTTATACTTGAATAGGATTGTTTTATTGTTTATTAATTACTTGTTTAAACTATTATGTAACTATTAATTTATGACAATTGTTATAAATTGTCTTAAATGTAGTGATAATGTTTATGAATTTGTAAAAAGAGTTACTTAATAATTGGATGGGTAAGTTGGGAGCTGTTGAGCGGGACGAGGACGATTTACCTTATGGATTTCTTGTATGTATATAGTATTATTTTAAAAATTATTATTTTAAAAATTATTATTTTAAAAAATTTGATTAGATAAACATGATAAAATCAATGTTAAAATCTCTGTCAACATAAAAGAAGGGTGTCAAAAGGTAATAAATTGAGGAAATAATTTTCTTTTATGATATACATTTATTATTTATTAATATTGTTTTTTTTTTAATCTTAGTTAAATTTGATTCAATGTGAAAGATTAACTTTTGAGGTAAAAGTATTTTTGCAGCAAAAACATTTAGAATCTTGTTTTACTCAGTTAATTCAATGTATTTTTAACTGTTGAATTCATATGATAATATTTGAACAACCTTTTTAATTTTAATCCAAACATACACTTAATTCAGTTCAATTTCAATCCACATTACATTTTCAAGTAAATTTAAATATTTAAGAATCAATTATTCTTGTTTTCTGAATCCGTGACATTCGGAAAACATATTTAATACTTTCTTTCTTATTCTATTTTTAATAATATCATTTATTGCCGATAAAAAAAATTATACTTGTTTTCTCAACTAAAAATAAATCTTACTAAATTGAAGGTAAATTTTAGTATGTTTTAACTATCCAAATATTCAAATTAATTATATTTTCATTCTTTTTATTCTAAAAAATCATATTATTTTCTCACAAGAGATAAATTGTGTTATTATCTATTTTTAATTTTTTTAAAAAATATTGTAAAACAATTTTAAGCGATATTTAAACATTTCAGCAACACGAAAAAACATATGATGGCGAGCCAACACAAAATTTGTTAGGACATATAGATACATAAAACACATATAATGTGACATGTATAAGAGGTATAGAGGTATTAGTAAAAAAATAATTAATATGGCTTTAAAAAGTTAAATATGACTTATTTCAGGATAATTTTTCTGAAATGTCATACATATTTTAGGACTAAGACATGGAATATTTCTTCTCTCCCAAAATAAATACATTTTTGTCTTTTAACATATGTTTGAAATCCTCGACTTTCAATCATATATTTAAATATCTATTTCAATTTTGTATTGTAATAAATTTATTGTTTAATATTTAATAATACATTTATTGAAATTAAGAAAGGGAATAAAAATATTTTAGTAAATATCCTGTCATAAATACCCTCAATTTCTTTGTATTTGAAGATTTTTGAAAAATTTCTGTTTTTATTTTTTTATTAGGGTGTAATATTAATTTTTCTAAGGACTTGTATTTATTACTTATTTATAAATAATAGGTGTTTTTCATTAAAAAGGTTCCAACATTTAAGATATTTTAATTACTTCTTTGCCTACTTTAATTTCAGAAAACCTTACAATTAAAAACAAAGTATTCTCTGCATGTCAAAATGAGTCATCTTATGTTATTTTACACACAAACTAAAAAAAGTTAATAAATACATGCACTACATCGATCTTATTGAACCCTAGGTAGGAATCAACCTCCCTTACTTGCAAAGTGTTTGGTCATGGAGCACCTAATGCACACCTCCGACCTCAATTCTCTTTCTTGAAACCATAATTATTTAAAGCCTATAACTAACCATTAATCAACATTAATCATGGATTAAGATACAGAAGAATCTAGTAAGAGATATGACATCTACCTAATAGTAAGACCCTTTTATCTCACCAATGACTCATTAATAATCATATAAATACGAGTAGATTCTTGAGGTAAAACATTTTTCATTTTTTATTTATTATTTCCTTAAGTTCATATAAGCAAAAATAGATAATTTTACGAATTTGGATCCTTTCTTGTAGCTTGTGTCTCTAGCCCTTTTCAACACTATTTCAATCATTGGATGCTGGATCAAATCCAGAGTTAATAATGCTATTTTTTTATCATGTGTTTGTTTGGAAATTGTTAAATATGATCATCATCCAATGGTTGAAATAGTGCTAGAGAGGAAAGATCCAAATTCCTAATTTTACACCATTTAATGAAGTTAGTTAACTTCATTTAATTTCATTAATGTGATAAAAAACTAAAATCTTGGTGGTAGATATATTAATATCACATACCTTATTTCTTCCTTGAGTGACTACTAAGTTGCTACCATTTTTTGGAATTGAATAAAAAAATAGTTGATAGGATAAAAGTCACTATTTATACTCTATATCAGTGGCCACACTTGACCTATAATTTTGAGGGTGCCAAAATAAATTTAATTCATATATCTATTATATGATTTTTTTATTTAAATTAATTTTTTTCTATTTAAAATAGATATTTTATTTTTCTTCAAATTTTATAATTTTGCTTCCTAATTTAAAAATCTATTATCTGGATTTGTATATCTAAATTTTTATTGTAATTGTGGAAAGTTTACAAATAAGAAATATAAGTGCAGTATAAACAAGTAAAATTATTTTAAATATTAAAAAAATATAGAGATTTGCTAGTTTTCACCAATTTATTTTTTTAGAGAAAATAAATTAACAAGTTATAACTATAAAATTTTTAAAATACACCCAATGTGTGTAACTTGCCAATTTAGTTTTTCTAAAGTTTAAATGGATCTAATTAGTAAATCTTTATAATTATTAGGTTTGAAAACTTACATCCATGGTTATCAGACTCTCGAGAGTTTACGAATCTACTTACCCCTATGAGTTAACTCTGAGTAAACTCAGTAAACTCTATGCAAACTCTGTAAACTTTATAAACTCTCAAATTTACTATCGAGTCATTAAGTCAACAACTAGGGTTGTTTTATACACAATTAGAGTTCAACATACTTTCATTTAGTGTGTCGTTCATAAATCAAAGAACAATCACATCTAAGAATATCAAACCTTATTTTTTAACAATACCAAACATCGATGAGAATTCTCTACCATTATTATCACCTTTGAAATTTATTATTTGATAGTGATATATTGCTAAACATAGTTATTTAAGTATCATGAAATTTATGATTCACTGTTTTTTAATGTATTATGTTGTTGAAATGTTTAATTATATGTTATTATAGATATTTTTTATTATTTTTATATAAACTAAACTCTTACAAGTCTATGAGTCAAGTTCACAAGTCAAGCTCATGAGTCAAAATTTATCAATCTCCCACGAGTTTACGTAAACCTTCAAGTTTGATAATCTAGCTTAAATCCACTTATATTTATATCTATAAATTTATTTAAATACACTCAAGATGTAAGTTACTAACTTATTTATTCTAAAAAATAAATAGATGTAGATTAATAAACTCCTAAAATGTAATATTTTTATTAACTATATTTTATTATTTAATATCTCAATTTATATAATTGTAAAAAAAATTGGGGGGAGGGGGAGGGGGGCCATGGCTCCCCCTTGTCCCTTCAAAGTTGTGTCCCTACTCTATATAAAATAACTTGTGAGCCTTTATACTTAAGGAAAAAAAAAACTCTTCTTACTTTGTACAAAATAGAAGGTGAGATAACAAAATAGATTCTTTAAAACATTACTTATCATTATTTATTCAAGAGTTAATTTTTTTTTGAACTATTTGTTGAGAACTTAGAAAGTTAGCAATTTAGAAAACTTAAATTAAGAGTATTTTTAAAAAATTAGAATTAAATAGAGTTCAGTTAGTTTAAATTTTCTTATATTTAAGTCCAATTTTTTTTCCTTATATATGACTTCAAAAGGAGTATTACATATTCATTAGGACTCAGGTGACTTAAGTGTGAGAGTTTGTATCCCTCCTGGATTGTCGTGGACCACAACAAAATTCATATGTATTGTCAAAATGTGAAGATTATTACAAAAGTGTGCATATTAATTGTAGGTACAATTATTATTAAACTAACATTTATATTATTATTAAATTTAAAAAATTAAAATAAAATTATTAGTGGTAGGAGTGAAAAACAAAAAAAATAAATTAATGTTACATTGAAAAATCAAATATAAAATTTATTTTGGGCTAAAATTTTTGTTAAATGCGTCATTTATTTTAGAATAGAAGGAATACTGTTTTCATGAAATAGTTGTTTTACTTAACATATATCAAACAATCTTACATAAATTATTTCGGGATGGATGGAGTAAATGTATTAGAATTTTCTATAATTAAAATCATAAACTTTAAAACATGAAATAGTGAAGTTTAGGACTTAGGGTTTAAAATTACATTGAAAAAGAAGTCATATACACAAAAATATGTGTGAAATGCTATATATTAGCCCTTGTATTTTTTTCCTAAATATTATAACAACAACAATTATGCGATCTTAAAACATTACACATGTTTTTAGTTGCAAATGAATAAAGATATCAAAATACATAATTTTTTGTATATATATTAGTCCTTCCATTTTTTTCCTAAATATTATAACAACAACAATTACGCGATCTTAAAACATTACACATGTTTTTAGTTACAAATGAATGAAGATATCAAAATACATAATTTTTTGTATATGTAAAAATTGAAATGTCTTCAATTTTTATATAGAGAGTAATAATTTTATCTTATATTCATTCAATATTTCTCCAAAAATAGTAATAATTTGAGATTGAGATGTTTTGGGAGAATTTTTTTTATCTTATATTAATTCGAATGTTTCTCTAAAAAGTCCTCGCATATTTCAAAGTCAACTTAAAAATTTCTTAAATTTGCAAGTCAATCTCCTTGTGAAGTAATTCTTTAAAGTCTGCACGTTAAGCGTCCGTAGTTACAAACACACTTAACTTGTCTTAATTTAAGGCTTCGACCGTCATACAGCTCAGCTCAACTTCATTATATTATAATAATTATAAGAATGACGGATGGATATAATGAGGAGATATGCAACTTATGTTAGATATGTATAGATATGTATTGTATTGAAGGTTAATTAAATTTAAAAGTATAATTAATTAAATTGATCCGAGTTGAGAACTAACATTTAAATATGTCCGGGCAACTCAAGTAGTTAGGTCTGATGTTCCCCATACTGACACCATCGTGCAAGTGTTATACTTCATATAAAACAGTAGTAGATGGAGATGTTGGAGCAAAGATTGTGAAATTAATATTCAATTAATTCAATTTTGATATTGTGGAGCTGGTGATGGCAACGGAACAAGGTGATGGAGGACGATGCAGGGGTGTGTCATGCATGTGTGTGACAAGTGACAAGTAATATTTCACAGTTTACGAATGCCTGCATCGATCTGCATTCTGCACCTAGCTCTGAAGCACTATTTTTGTTTTCATATCCCTATATTATAAATTATAATATATGAAACAGACTCACGTGTCACGTATCACACCCACCCGTGACCAGCACAAACAAGAAGCCATGTTCGGCCGAACCGCTACTTCGCTCGCAACCCATAGTAACTCTACCATTTCAAGCGGCTTGCAGACACGTTCACAAAATACGCACACACTGCCATACTCATCCATTTCATTGCTCTTGCACTGGCAACACAAACAAGTGCAACCAAATCCTAAATACCTTGCCTTATTGCCCACTCAATTTCTACTTTACCCCATATATTCTACTTTTTACTTTCCACTTCGTCATATCATTCTTTTTTTTTTTTTTATAAATTGCTGCTTTCTTTTGTTTAATCTTATTTTCTGGAATGTGGACACTTTAAATAATAATCGCGCTATGTTAAGGAATGTGACTACTGTTTATATTTTATAGTGAGTTCACAAACGTAATGTAATTACGGAGTTGGCATTATATTAAATCCGAGTTAAAGTCTTGAATTGAAGGGATAAATCCAGAGAAACTCTTTCTCTCGATTGTTTAATATAGATGTAGCATATAAATTACATGAGACGACAAAACTGCATATCTGGCAACCAACCCATTCTCGTTTGTCTTTTCCCTTCTCCTCTCCCCGTTTCTCCTCTCTACGTGTACACACCCTCCAAAATCCATAACTATTCTGGCATAAGCAATTCCTACGGAGGAGATCCCCAGTCTATATACATTTTTTTTAATATTTTGTATTTCTACTCTCTACTAATAAAAAAATGTTAAGTACACATACTCAGTTTTTTTATAAATTATTTTTTATCCGGCCCGAGAGGCTTTTGGTTTTTATATTTTAAAATTTATAAAAACAAAAATTAGTTTTTGTTTTAAATTTTTAAAAATTTTAAAACTATTGTTTTTGCTTTCTAAATTTAAAATATTGTTTTCAAGTCTTAACTAAATAGAAACTTTTATCTTTAAAGGTCGAAAATTAATTGTCGATGAGCAATAGTTAGTGTTGGAGGTAAAAATTGGACGTAGTGATTGGCGATCAACGACCAGAGATGGCGGTCGGAGGTGACAGATGACCACCAGTCAGAAATGACCATTGGTAACCAATGATTGTGGTGGTGTGAGTCGGAAGTGACAGTCAATCGTCAAAGGTGATGATCGCTAGTTGAAAGTAGCAGTCACAGACTAATAATAAAAAATAGCAGTCTGATTGAAGGTGACGCTAGTAACTACCAAATGAAGGTGGTAGTTATTAGCAACAAGTCATGAGTGGTGGTCAATAATGACAAATAACATCAAGTGATGAACTTAAATAAAAAAGAAACATAAATTTGAAAACAAATTTTTATTGATTTTTGAGTAAAAACTGATTTAAAAATAACTAAAAAACCAAAATAGTTGAACACGATTTTGTTTTTAAAATACATTTCACAACCAAAAAACCAGAAACTCTAAATAATCCCTAATAAATCAATTTATTAATAGCAATACAAATTTTGACATGGACACACTATTTTTATTTTATTTTGTAATGGTATATAAAACCCTTACAGTAATTTTTTTTACACTTTTACCAAAATATTCGTTGAAAGTAATAAAATTTTAGATAGTGCATGAAATAAGTGTAAAACTTAGTTTTGTTTTCTATCAGCAGTAAAACCTTTGTTTATAATTCTCTACCAATTTAAGAAAGGCCAAAGTTTAAAAGAGCACTGTAAATAATGTTTGTATTATTTTTAATAAAAATTGAATTTTATTTGAATTATTTATTTAATAGTAACTGACATTTAAAGTTAATGCAAATCATTGAAATAAGTTATCTATACTACCATTGCACATAAATGTAGTCTTAAAAAAATTACGGACTGAATAATGACAATAAAATTTTTCATTACTTAGCTAAATTTTGCTAGGTACATTTCAAATTTCTATTTATTTTAACATATTAATTGTGCTTAGGTGGACAAAGCCTGTGCTGGAAAAATGGATAAGAATACGCATAGCTAACCATAATAGATATATTGACATATCATCTATATTACAAAACCAAAATCTTAAATATAAATGGTCGTGGAATTTTTTTGGTTTTATTATTATATATATAAGTCCAAACTCCTATAGTCCTACATGTTATCCAAAAGGCTCTCTCCAGAATTAGATGAGTTAGTTTTGAATTTCCAAAAATGCATGTGGTGCTGGTACAATGCTCCCACCCACCCCCAGTGTCTTTTTAATGTTAACAGAAACCTATAATACATTTTTTTAATAGAGTTTAATCGATACTCAGTAATATGTGATTGATATTCAATCAGAATCTAATTTATTAATTTTATTTTTTATTATTTTAAAAATATTTACATAAATAAAAAAATATAAAAAATATTATGATTGAATTTCAGTATAATGGTCAATTTTTACATGGTATATGATATCAAGTATGATAAAACTCAAATTTTGAAGGCAGAAAAAATCTACACAAAAACAAAAATAATTGAACCTCCTGACAAACGAGATGCTCGAGTCACACTTTGACAAAGTAAGAAAGAGAAAAACTAAAATAAGAAAATGAAAACGAGTGAAAAACCAGGGGAGGCACCATGCGATTCAAAGTCCTCAACATTTGATACAGATAAACACAATTTCTTGGAATCAACGGCTCAAAAAGCTCTGATTTCAAACTGAACAATAATTAAAGCTCCCGACAAAATGCCATCCCAAAAGTGCAAACTGGAGGAAACTATGGATTTGATTGCTTGTTACACAGACTAGCTTGTACTTACTAGAAGAACAAAGCAAGTAAGAAATTATAACTGAAAGAAAGATTAAAACTTTTGCCTTCTTTGGCAAAAGAAAAGTTTTAAATTGAAAGTCCAAGTTCATCACACTTCCAAAAAAGTTTTCACAGATCACATTACCAAAATTCTCTCACAACAACAGAGATTTAACTCACGTCCATATAAAATATGCATCTATTTTTAAGTATTGAAACCTTCTTTTTTATTGAGCTTGTGCAAAGAAAAGAAAAGAAAAGAAGAAAAAGCCCATCGCATTTCATCTCCAATTAATTCAATGAAAATTATGCAAAGCATCCCAAGTAGCAGCGAAATTAAAAAAAGAAGAAGAAGAAAATTAAGAGTAGATGAGCTAAGTAGACTTATATTATATATATAGATATAGATATTTACAGAAGAAGTCCTCAATATATAGTAGTAAAGGAAGACATAATAAATGGGAGATGAAGAGGATGATTTGTGATGGGTTCAGTAATACAACTCCAAACGCCTGGCACAGTGGGTACAAAAGTACTTTCTCTTGATCTTGAAGCAGAGGGGCAAAAAGCAAAGCTTGGACTGGATCTCAACATCCATGGCTTCAACTTTAGCTCCACAGTAGGGACACGACCCAGGGGCTTGTTGTCTTCCCAGTTCCTTCTCTTCCTCGTCACACACGTACACGAACCACATTTTTCTCCTGCAACCGCAACTACCCGTGGCCAAGACTTGGACTTTACCTCACCCCTGTGCTTGCTTCTTTACCGTAAAGAGAAAAGTCCCAATCTCGATTTTGTAAATTGTTGAATGTTGAGGGCTTAGTGCAACTGGATGGATCGGTCCTATTTATAGCAAAACGGCTAAGGTTGTTGAGTTGCGGGTATGGGTACAATGGTAAATCCCCAAATTACATGATTTGTTTTAGTTTCTTTAGCTCCTGTTTAGTTAGTAAGTCATACCGTATCTTCCTGTAATGCTTTTTCAATTCTTTTGGACTTGGACCCATTTATATAATATTCTTTAGCTACAAATTTTCTCGCCTTATAAAATTCTATCATCTCCTTCAATCTACAAAGAAAGGAATGAGGATGAAGGGAAAATGGAAAAATACTTTTCACCCCCTTTTGTTGGAAAGGAATGATTAGAAAATAAGTGAGACTCACATGTTTCTTTTTCTATTAAAATTCGAAGCAAAAGAGAGAGAAATATTTTATTTACTTTTATATATTTATTTTTTATTTGGGTTATTTATATTATTTTGTCCACGTTTCTGGTACTTAAGAGGATGAAAGAAAATAATGAGGAAAAAAGAAAAATAATAAAAATATTTTTCTTTTCATTGTCTGATTATAGAATATAATACAGAAAGAACGGATTAAAATAAATAAACAGAACTCATGTTTTATTTTCCTTTGAAAATTAGAAGAAAAAAAGGGAGAGAAAAATATTTTTATATATGAAATAACTAAAATATATTTACTTTTATTAAGATTTATATTATTCATACAATTTAATTTTTTGTTTTTCCTACCATACAAAATATATATATATATATATAAATATATATATATCATTATTAACGTATTATGCATGTACTATTTACACCATGATGATGAGTGCTAATAATGAAAGATATTTTGTATTTCACGACAATAACAAGAAAGAAATATTAATAGGTGGTTCACGTGTAAAATATTTTTATTCAATATCTTCAATAAATTGTGTAGCTTTATTCATGCTTATAATAACGCTATAGGTATCAAATACAGATTATTTAATATAAAGGGTAACAATATTGTTGAGTGCAAGGATATTTATGTGTGATTGTATTAACTTAATAAAAAATATTGTTATAATAACT
The DNA here is from genome assembly GCA_037954015.1 of Psophocarpus tetragonolobus. Lineage (NCBI taxonomy): Eukaryota > Viridiplantae > Streptophyta > Magnoliopsida > Fabales > Fabaceae > Psophocarpus > Psophocarpus tetragonolobus. The sequence goes on along the minus strand of CM075693.1, from coordinate 8,278,422 downwards.
CTACTTAAATAATATAAAATGACTCGTGAAAAGTGGCATATAATCTATAAAAAAATGTATAAGGCTAATGATTTAATAGAAATTAAAGACAAGTATAATAAAAACTAGTTGGCAAAAGAAACTCCTAAAAACATTTTTAAAAATAATAACTTCATTATAAATTATTTGAACTTAAAAAAACTAAAGGAATTTTTATGTTTTACAAAATAGTGGATAAACTCTTTAGACTAATTAAGATACAAAGAACATTAAGTCGAAGTTATAAGTCCTTCAGCAACCTTTTAGACTAGCAAATTAAAATAAGTAAATTCATGCATTGAACTTTCAAAGTCATTTAAGTTCTCATCAAATACATCTTGACAAACCTTATTGCCACCCGTGTAACTTAGTAAATTTTAGGATAAACCTGCATTTAGAAAAAAATAAGCTAATTTGGGATTAACTAAGGATAGTTTAGGTTAATTAATTCCTAATTAAAAAAGCACAAACACATTTACATGTTTATAAATAGGGCATACTTAATAAGGTTTGACTCACTTTTATTCTTTCACTTGCATTTATTGCATCCTTTAACATTTTGAGTTGAGACTCTCTTTACTTCAGCATCAGAACATCTTTTATAGGTACCCTCACTCGAACTTCAAAGAGTTAGGACTTAATTGATTTGATTTTATTTTTTAGTTGTTAAAAGAGTTTTCAATAATAATTTTTAAAAACTGTTTTTGAGAAGAAGAAAAAAACTTGTTTGGTAAGTGTTATTTGAAAATTGTTTTAAAGATGTAAAAATGGAAAAAAACTTGTTCATATTTATTAAAACTTCATTAATGAAAAGCAAAAAATAACATATTTTGATTGTAGTTTGAGTTTTCAAAACAAAAATAGAAAATTGAAAAGCAAAACTACTTTCAACTGTTCTTATTTTTTAATTTTAAAAACTAAAAAACCATAGCTATTTTCGAAAACTGTTTTCAGAAAACACTACCCAAACAAGTTTTTTAGCTTTTAAATACTAAAATACTGAAAACAGTTTTATGAAACAGTTGCCAAACAAGTACTTACATTTTACATTTAGGACAAAAGTTATTTAAGAAATTTGGGAGGACTATTGATTAATTTTGGAGGATATTTCTTCCCTTTGCATATGTGCAAGTACATTTTGGCGCCCACCATAAGTCTCGGTAAATTGTTTCCTTTCAACACCAAGTTTTTGCTAGACAACCTAGTGATGACACAGAGTAACACAAAAGTTGCAAACCTGCCGAGAAGTGAAGATCATGGAGACAACCAGGAAGGTAGCAAAATATTGGAAGTCATTGGATAACTTCAGGAGGAGATGAAGAAGAACATCAAGAAGAGACAAAAAAACTGAGGAAGGAGAACAATGACCGTAAAAGCCTGAATCGTTCTTGGAAACATGGCAACCAAAATTATCAAACTTGAGAGTCTATATAGACTCATGAAAGTTTGATAAACTTGACTCATAGACTCGTAAAAGTTTACTTTATATAAAAATAATAAAAAATATCTATAAATAACATACAATTAAAAATTTCAACAACATTAAAAGTCAAAATAGTAAATTATACATTCCACAATACTTAAATAACTAAGTCTAACAATGCATAATTAAAAATAAAAACTTCAAAGGTGATAATAATGGTAGAACGTTCTCATTTATGTTTGATATTGTTAAAAAAATAAAGGTTTTGATGCAACCCTTCCCAAGCCATGATTGACCAATTGTTGGAGAAGGTGATGCCATCTAGGATAATCTCTTTAGAGGTCCTTTGGAGCTTTGAATTGGAGGTGGAAGACAAGGAATGATAGTGGAGGTAAGTGCCACTTCTTATGGAAGAAGATAAGCCAAGGAGGAGGCTAGCCACAAGAGAAGGAACCTATGATAATAGCATGAAGAACTCTCACTCAAGGAGAGAACAATGAACACTCAAGAAGAAGAAGAACCCTCAAATTTAGAGAAGTGTATTTTCATTCAAAATAACTGTTGAAATGGTACAAGATGAGGAGAGCTCTATTTGTAGAGCAAGCATGAATCATGGGCCTAAAATACTAATAGTGAACGTCCAAGTGCTAATTAAGGGGGTTAATTGACTTAATTTAGTGTTAATTTAGCATGTGCTCAATTAACATTAATTTAATTCAACTAAGATCCAAACAGGGCCCTAAAAAAATGGATCTATGTTCCTTCTTGTTAGAATTTGAATTTTGGAGGGAAATGACATGGAATCTCCAAAATTCAAATTTAAATAAGAAGCAACTAGAATTAGCCATGTAGGAGAGAGAAAGAACATATGGAGTGAAACAAGGGGATAAGGGGGCCCACATGTCTCCTACATGCTTCATATGTTGGTTAGAAGGGTATGAAGAGGAATTAGGGGTGTAGAAACTAAATTCCATACGTCCAAATCCTCATGGACCAAGCCCTACTAATTAACACACTCCACAAGGAGATTAATTACATCTCTTAAAGGAAAAAAGAACCTATAGGCCAAAATACAAGGCCAAAAATTAAACTAGCTACACCCCTAAAATCCTAATGACTTAAGGGTGCTTATACAAGCCTAAAAATTGCCAAATTAATACAATTAAATGGGACATGTCCTAAACTAAGCTCCTTGAAGCTTCATCCAAGTCACGCTCCTTTCTTATTGGTCCTAGCTCAAGCCCATGCTAGGGAGGATTACATCATCTCTTTTCCCTTGGAGAGGATTTGACCTCAAATCCTGTGGTCTTTCTTCCTCTTCTTCTAGTCCTACAGGAGAATAAGCATAGGAATGAGTAAGTGGTTATATACATAGATGTTAAGAGTAAGAGGTCTATAGGGAAACCTCATAGACTTGGGGTGGTGGGGGTATGCATTAAAGTTTAAAAATTTGTTTGTTGTGCTTATGCCCTCACACAGTAGTTCCCCAAGTGACTCCAAGTAAACTAAGGGCTAGTCCCATCCGGGTGGGAAGTGAGACAAACTTTAATGCCTTGGAGCACTTATCCAAGATTACCTAATAGGCTTTATCTTGTTGTTCACCCCACAAGATGATAATGGGCCTAAGGTGGACTTTTCTTTCAAGGTCTCTTTGAGTAGCCTTGAGATTGGCTATAGATAGGAAAAAGTTTGTAGCCTAATCTCATGACCACACTTGGCCGAATCCACAAGTAGTGTTTGAGGTTGTGTTTCATTGTGCTCAAAAGTTTTTGGCACAACCTCTACACCTACTCATGAAAGGAAAAATTCCTTAACTTCATCCAAGTCTTGAGACTCTTGTTTGAGCTCAAAGGAAGACATGCTAAGCTCAACACTTGGAGGAGTTTCTAAACTGACATCAAGTAGAATTTGAGGTTGTTGCTCTTTGTGCTCAAAAGGTTTTGGCAGAACTTCAATCTCCACTTATGCATTGAGAAAGTTGTCATCAATAAGATTTCTCTTGGATGGCAAAGAGAAGTCTTCTCGAATGACAACTTCTTTTTATTTTAAGTGTTGAACTTAAGATTCTTGATTGAGTTTTATAAAAATGGGCTTAAGTTCCACACTTGGTAAAATCTATTCTTTATGTGCAATTAGAGGTTGTGGGTTATTATGTTCAAATGATTTGGACGCAAACTCCATTTGCACTTGTCCTAGGAGAGAAGTTTCTTTAATAAGATCTCCATTTGGACTTAAGGAGTGATCTTCTTGAAGACCTTCTTCTGTCTCACTTTGGACTAAATTTTGAACTTGAGAGTTTTGATTGAACCTTAAAGAAAAACTTTGTAAGAAAAATTGACGTAATTTACTCTGATAATTTAAGCATTAATGTGTTTCACATAGAATTTTAATCCCTATGTGCTACAAATATTCATTAACGATGATTTAACTATATTTGATTTTTATAGCTATAACAATATTCTTGTAGTCCTCGTAATTAAAAACATCTCTTTTAGTTTATACACATGTCACTTTTAAATTTTAATTCATTTTAATTTCTATAAATATCGTGTTAATACTTTTATTTACTATATAAGAAATTAATTAAAAATAACGTGTATATATATTAAATTGTTATATTTTTAAATATATGGACTAAAAATAAAAAAGTAATAAAAGAAATTAAATAAATAATTAAAATCTTATACATCATGTAAAAATTTCCATCTAAGAATTACAAAAAAAATGCAAAAATTGAAAAAGAAAAACTTATTTAAAAATAATGCAACCCTTACCATCTCTAATCAAGGTATAATTTATGAAAACAAAATGATATACATTTTATGATCTAAGTTCTTCATTTTACAAATTTTAATATCCAAGTTTTTTTTTTTACATTTTATCATCATATTCATGTATTTTATTAATTTATTAAATGTTTTAAAGAGTCTAATTTTTTTTAAAAAAAATACATCATATTTTTACTAGCATGATGATAAATTATGTAAAAATTAAAAAAAGGTTAATAAAACATGTAACAAAAATTGAGTGATAAAATATATAAAAGTAAAAATTATGATGATAAAAATTCCAAATAAAAATTATATGATAAAATTTGTAAAATTGCAATTGAAAATTTTTTGTTTGCTTTGTTTTCTTTTCTTTTCTTTTGCTTGGAAGTGCAAAAGTTTAAGTGTGGGGTATTTAATGACTCATATTATATGTTCACATTTATACTCTTGTTATATCTTCTAAGGTTTTCTTTCTTATTTATTTCATGCATTTAGCATGCATTTATGTTTTTTTGCATAAAATAATAGTTTGAATAAAACATAGCTATAAGCTACATTTTTATTGAGTTCTTCATTATTTCTGTCCTGACACTGTCTAATTGTTTGGCCATAGTTTTTTCTTTAGACATCATTTTTGGCTGATTCTTTTTGCATTATATTTCTGACTTTCAGGGCTTCAATTTGGATATCTGGAGCATGACGTTTGGAGTATGGATCTATTTTTGATGAATTTTAGAAGTTCGAGCAGAAAACTATTGCTTATTGTATTAGGATTTGTTTTTTTTTCATGTAAATTAGTTTTAGGCCCATTGGCCTGATGCTTGACCCATTATTCATGTGATTAAAAACCCAACAGGGGTTGAGGGACCACACAGATACTCATCAGTTTTCATTTTGTAAAGTTTGGAGAATTTTTTAGAGAGAAGATTTTCTCTCTTAGAGTTATTTTTTTCAATTTCAGTCTACAAGTTCAATTCCAATTTGCTCTGAGTTTGTATTCTTCCCATGCCCTTTTTTTATGCATGATTCTTGATAAAGAATTAAAAGTTTTTGTAATATATTGGTTGCATGCTATTAACCTCAAGAATTCTATTGATTAATTGCAATTCTTGTTGTTAGGCTAGGTGTAGAAACAAATTCTAATTTCAATTTTGATTTCAGTTTTAACATCTTGTTTCAATTATGCAAATTTAGATCCTGTAATTTTTGTTTTTATTAATTTTCAGTTTCTTTAAATTTGTTTGTTTCAGTTTCTGCAATTTTTGTTTTCTGCGATTTTTAGTTTCTTGCGATTTTGTTCATCTTTGCTGCAAATTTTCTTTCTTTCTTGCAAACTTTTTGAATGTAAATCCCCCTTTGTTAATCAATAGAACTAGAGATTCTATCTTTGCTTGTTATGTGTTTCCTTGTGATTAGATCTTTGGTCAGCCCTATGTTACATTAAGGAGGAACTTTTGTAGTTTTTGCAAAATCTAGTGCGATTAGGGTTTTGTCACCCCTTCTTCCTCACTCTCACTAGATGAGGAAGATTCATTTACAATGTATTAGCTCATGATCACGGTTTTCTTGGTGGGGCATTGGGAGGCAATGTGGCCTCTCCCAAGACACTTGAAGCACTTAATGTTACTAGTCTTTGAAGAAGAGCTAGTAGGGGGATTTTCTCTTAGATGCAGAGGATTATGGTTTTCATACATGATGGTGTTGTCTTCTTTGGGGCGGCTCTTGGAAGAGCTCCCTTGAGGTTGATCCCTATTTGAATAAGAGTGGGGAGAATGATTAGAGTAGTACTTTTTGGAAGAAGTCTTCCTCTTCAATTGTTGTTCCACTTTTATGCAAATTTGGACTATCTAGATCGTTAAATGGCAAGAGTTCAAATTTATCATGAATTTCAAAATTCAAGCCACTTAAGAATCTAGATAGGGTGGACCTAGGCTCCTCATTTATTCTCACCCTCATCATGAAGCTCCCCATGTTTTGATGATACTATTCAAGACTCAAATTGTGTTGTTTGAGTATTTGAAGTTTATCAAAGAGTTCTCTTTCATAATAAAAGGAGATATGTCTTCGCCTCATAGCCCTTTTTAAATCAAACCAAAATTCAATTTGGGGGATACAATTGTGAAGCCTCTCATTAACGAGAGCAGTCCACCAATACATAGTGTACCCTTGGAAGCTTAGGGTAACTAAAGACACTTTTTGATCTTCACTCACTTGGAAGCAAGGCAAGAGTTGCTCTACCTTCATTTCCCAATCAAGGTAGGCTTCCATGTCATCTTTTCCTAAGAAGGGTGCGAGGTCTATTTTTTGTTCCTTAGTATTTTGGTGTCTCCTCCCTCCAGGTCTATTTTTGCCTTCAATATTTTCATTCTCACTAAAGCTACACCTATAGCCTCCCTTTCTTCTTCTTCTGTCTCTTTTCTCTGTCTCTTTTCTCTGTCTCTTCTCTCTCTTTCTTCTCTTTTTCTTCTCTTTTCTCTCTCTCTTTATTCTCTTGTTCTCCTTTCTTCTTTCTCTCTTTTCTCTTTCTTTCTCTTCTCTTATCTCTCTTTTCTTTCTCTTACGTCTCTTTTATATCTTTCTCTTCTTTCTCTCTATTTCTCCTTTCTTGTCTTCTTTTCTCTTCTTTTTTCATCTCTCTTTTTTCTCTCTCTACTTTCTTCAACTCTTCACTCTCTAAATTCACTTACAAATTTATCTAAAGTGCCTACCTTAGGTGATAACTCTTGGTTGACACTATTGTGGCTTGAAGTATGTGATGCCATTTAGAGTGCAAAGGTTGAGCTAAGATGGATCGAAATGCAATCAATACTCCTCTCTTTTTGGAAATTTTTTTCTCAACTAAAAGTGACTTAAGTCTTTGGAACTTAGACATTTTTCCTAAATATGAAAGCAAATAAAGAAATTGAAGGCAAGATTAAGGATCTAAGCATGCTCCTAAGTATGAATAAGGGGTAGTAATTCCTTATCCACACTAACATGAGAAACTAAGATTATTACACATAAAAGAGGTGACCATTATAGGCATCCAACACCTCTAATTAAAAGGGAATTTATTAAATACACCCAATTAAAAAAAACAAAACTAAAGGAAAGTTTGATGAAGTCTTGATTTTCTCCAAGTGTTTGCCTTTCCAAAAGGTGTCCTCTCCAAATTTTGGTTCTACTCCCTTGAATGAATATCTTCCTTAGCTTGTCTCAACACTCCTAAAAAATGTGACCCTTGTGAAAATCTTGATTTTGAATCCTCTTTTTCTCTACAAGTGGCACACCAAAACCAAAACCAAGAGAGTGCAAAACAAGTATATAAAGCAAGTAAACCACAATAAGGAAGGTAAACACCAAAGTGGGTAGATGATAAGAGATAAACTTAAAGATTTTCAACCAAGACAAACAAGCAATTAAAAGGTTTAAAAATAAGGTTAGGATCACAAAGTGGAACCTAGAATGACATTAGATTAGAATATGGACTTAAAGCAAGAAAAGACTCAAAACAACTCAATGATTTGCACAATTTAATTTCAAAGTGACCGAACCTTATCAACAACAATTCAAGCAATTTCAACAAGTTTTAAACACTCCTTTAACAATTTTAAGCAACTTGAGGTGCACTAATTTTTTTATTCTCTTTTTACTTCTCTTTATCACTTTTATTAACTCTTTTTCTTGATTTATTTTTTTTACTCTTTTGATTTCCTTTCTTTTAATAGTTTTGCTACACCTCTTTACAAAGTTTTGAAGCTATAACAAGGAGTCAAAAGATCGTAAACGCTTGAATTAAAATGCACAAAAAAGGCCACTAAAATTAAGATACAAAATGCAAACCAAATAAGAAATAACTTGAAATTTAATTAGCAATTTGGTGATCAAGTTTTAGGCCTTAATACTTTTGGGCTTTTGGTGTTGTGGTAAGCGCTGTTGCACAAGGAAAAGACCACTAATACACGCCCAAAAATTTTCAGCCACAACAAAACAAAAATCAAACCTGTAACATCCTTAAATTTTTAAAATAAAAATTATCTCACATAATAAATAACTATTATCTAGATGTATAGTAATTTAGTTACCTGGTAATAATAATATTAAGTTGTTATCTAATTTAAATAAAGAAACTATTAAAATAAAATGTTCATTTAAATTTTAAAAAAAGAAAAATTAGTTTGAATATTAAAAATAAAAGATGATAGAATCTATGTTCAAATTAAAATATTAAGAGTTTATTATTATGAAGTAATTATTATAATTTAGATAAAATAGTTGTTATATTTTAATTGGTGATCCTTATTAATTATATAAGCATTTATCATATATTATCTGAATACATATATAATATGAAATTTAATAAGGTGATGATATATTTTATTTAGTCATATATCATATTCAAGAAAATAAAATAAAAAAGATAATAATTAGGTGAAAATCAATCAAATAGATAAAATATTAAAGATAAATTGATTTAAGATAACATTACTTTTAAAATAGAAATAAGATAAAATAAATAAATATTTGATATCATCTTGAATTTAAACTGTAAAAATTAATCTTTTATAAAAAAAGAAAATATAGAGAGTGGAAAATCAACCTTAAACTATTATATATAGGTTTATGTATCACTCAAAGAAATATAGATTAGTTCATTATTCAAGGGTTGAGAAAGAGAGGTAGAAAAACCGAAGAAAATAAAATCAAGTTATGGGATCTCATTTCAAGAGGTGAGTAAAACAACTTTTCTAAACCTCCATGATATACTTCTTAAATAATATGATTTTTAGCGTTTCAACTATTTAATTTATGTGTAGCTTTTTTAAATTTATTTTAGAAATTGTCTTGTTTGAGATACTCCATTTATCGTGGGAAATTTATGATGTCTGCATCTGGGATGTAGATCAAATGTGAGATACATCCATTTAATATTGGGAAGAGGTTTTAGATACCTCCATATGGGATGAAGAGGAGATTCTGGATACTCCATAATAGTGTGTGGAAGGTAATGGAATATCATTGTACGGAATATGAACTCATAAACCTTTTTGATGAATTTATTAAAAACCTAGTTTTGGGAACCATAGAGTGTGAGTAAGTGATCATATAATTTTTGGATTGTGTGTTTGCATTAAAAACTACTTTTTATCGTGTTTATTATTATTGCTAGAAATTATTTGGATTAAATTATAATTTGTGTTTAAAAATATCTTTTTACTGTAAGTACCATGGTTGTTTTTCTAGATTCCGCACCAGCTGAGAACAACGCTATTTGAGAACCCTTTTGAAATTGGTTTTATTCACTGAGATTCGCATCTCATTAAAAGTATTGTTTTCTAAACGTGAGGGAGACGTTTTTGGATTCGAAGGAGACTTGAAGATTGGATTACTTATTAATTAAAATTTTCTTTTAGTTTTGGTTTGTAACTATTTTAGGATGAATGTTCTTGTAATTGTTTTCATTTTCTTGAGACCCAAATTTGAGGATTACATTTTGCTATTGTATTCATCGAAGGGAGATGCCCTTGATATTGGTATGGCTTGCTATCTTCTAATGCAATCCCTAGAATTTTCTCATATTCTTTCAACATTGGTGCTATTTGGAAATCTTTAAAGGTGAAACATCTTAGAATGTGATAAAAAAATTGAGTTAATTCGAAAATGGAACCTCTTTGCACATTTAACTCTAATAGATCTAAGATATTCCTATGTTTTCTTGAAAAGGCTACACATTTTGTCCTTCTCACCAAGTAGTTGAAGTGTTCCAAGAACTTTATATCAAACATCTTAACCTTCATTGACATTGTTCCTTTGGTCTCACTATTTGATCCCATGTCTCTTTTTAAGATATTCTGATCAATAAGATTTTATGATTCTCCAAAACCTGTTTTGTGGGAGGATGAGTATGAATGATTATAAATGTGGAAACTATTATACCAATCTTTTTCTCTTTAAAAGAATAAGGAGATTACAAGAAGGTGAGTTAAAAAAAAATGCCCCTAGTGTCCTAAACTAGTGTACCTAGATGAATTCAACTACCCTATGAGACCTATGGCTTCCTAGTGAGTTATCATTGGCTGACAGTTATTTATGTCCTTTCGAAGGACTTCTAGAGCTCTATACTCGTTTTAGAATACATCCATAGTTTGGAAGTGCATCCAAAGTGTGGGAATTCACAAAAACAGTCATGCTCTAGATGAAACTTTCATGATAATCAAATTATAAGTGCATCTAAAATGGTACCACTAATCATCTCTCACTCCCTAGGTTACTCCCAAGCCTAGGTGTAAGACCCTACTCATAAGTGTGTGAAAATTGTGTATGTGAAGTGTGTGACAGGAGCAATTCCTAAACTACCTGACCTGCAAAACAAACAAAACATATAGGATATAAAAGTCTTCTATCCTAAGGTTTCAACAAAGTAACTGTATTTATATACATCAAATAAGATTATATAACCATAGAGAAAGGAAAGAAGGGAAAAAAAAGAAATAAACAAAAGGAGACAAATATATTAAAAGAAAAATAATTTTCTTAATTAATTACGATTAGCTTAACTCTCAAAATATCCCCAGTGGAGTTGCCATCTGTCAAAATGTGGGTCTCGACAGGACGACGAAGAATAATTTGAAAAATAAGAGCAGTCGGCACCAATGTTTATTAAGGAAAACATCAGAAAAACCTTTAAAAAATAAAAAAAGAAGAAGAAATGATCTACGAAACCAAATTTCAAATTCGAAAGTCGATTACGTGTAGGGAAGGTATTAGCACCCTACGATGTTTGATGTAATCTACCTACCAAGGGCCCTATCACTAGGGCCATTGTTAGGAGGATAGAAGAAGGCTTGGCTTGGAAGGACTCATCAAGTCCTCAACTCATGATGGAGATAAATTTCATTAGGCCATAGTCCATGGAACCACCTTTGTAAATAATAATTAACATTTTAATTTCCCTTTGGGCCATGTATTTGGCCATTTATTCTAGTTTTTACATTAAAAGGTGTAATTAGCTTAAAAAGGGAGGTGAGGAGATTAGAGGGCCTAATAGCCCAAGGGTGTTGGATCTCTTCCCACACCCCCAAGATTAGGTCGTGACACCCCCTAGGTTAGAAGTAGGCACCACTTTTAGTGGGCTTAAGAGGGATTAATGATTCTAATCCTAATTAGGCACAAAGTCCCACATTGCCTATTTTTGAGTGTCTAGCTCTCTCTTTGGGCTATAAATACATCTAGGTTCCCTTGTAATCATTACACTTTATTGAATGAAGTAAGACTCTATTTAAGCTATTATTCTTGAGTGTCATTTTGAGAAACCTCTCTCTTGAGGATTCTCCAACTTAAAGCTTTTATCAAGGGACCTCTCCCTTGTGGCAAGTCTCATAAAATTTTTGACTCATCTTTCTCCTTGGAGAAAGTGGTGTCACCCTTCCCCATTTTCTAGCCTCTCCATCCTCCATCTTCTTAGAGGGAGAAGTCTTGGTTAAAGAGATCAAGGGAATGCATCAATGTTTGTCATAAAGAAAATTACCTCTAGCTAACTAAGAAATAATTTTTCTTTTAAAATACTCATCTTACCTTAAAGAGAAAAAAAAACCTTCATTATGACCATCATTATTGTTATTATGTTATTATTACTATACATAAACATATGTTGATATTTTTAGACAAAAGAGAAGAGTTAATATTATCATTTATTATTTATCTTTTTATCTCGACAGGAGTGGTCTCCTGCTCTTATGTATCTCTAAGTGCAATGAAGAATCAAAGTTTACGTAATTCTTCCTTTTTAGATTATTTTTCATCCCTTCTTTTTTAAATGATTTTGACTGGTAGCTTTTTTTTTCCTTTTTAAAGATGAGACTTAAGAAAACAAGCTACCACAACTTATGCCTTAAAATCTCAGTATTAAAGAGATGTCACATCTAATTAATCCTTTTATCTCTAAAAATGACATATTTGATGAGTGTAAGAGCTTTTAACGAACAAAGAACAAATAGAAAGTAAAATCACAACATTATATTTTAAGATGATAAAACAAAAGGACAAGGATTAAAGTAAAAATTAATTTCAAACTCACAGAGAGTGTGATAAACCAGTGTTGAAAGAAGAATTTCAAGAAAAGACTTCAAGTAAGACCTCAATGGAAATTCCAAGAATGACTCTCAAATACTTCCAAAAATTTCTCCAAACTTTCTCCAAAAATCTCTCTAAAATTCTCTCAAGAACTCTTTCTAGAATTCTCCCAACAATTGCAAAGAAGACTCTCTCTCAACTCTCAAAAACTCCCCTAAGAATGAACTTTGAGAACTTCTTTAAAAAACTATCAACATAGGTGTTTTTCTCTCTGAGAAACTCCGCCTAATTATGAATATGCTCCTTTTATTTATAGGCAAAATATGGGTGCAGTCGCTGAGCGAGAGTGGTATTTTGTTAGAGAGTTTGCTTAGAGAAGGTTCCTTTGCTTAGCAAACAGGTTTGTGAACATATTTTTCTTTTCTCTCATTCGCTTAGTGAAGGAAGCTTCGCTAAGCAAAATTCTGGGCTTGCTAAGTGAAGTGTGCTTCACTCAGTGAAACACCCTTCGCTTAGTGAAAATGTCTTCGCTCAACTAAACATGCCTCGCTTAGCGAGCTCTCTATATCTCCTTGCAGTTTTCATGTTCTTATCTTCACTTTTTTAGGTTGGAAATCCTTATTTCAAGTGTGAAAACAACATTTGGACAAAATTGAGTGTCTACAATAGTTTCATGAGGGAATATGATAAATTCACTCTAGAGGAAGAACTATGGCTAGCAAAGTACTTAGGGTCAAATACTATTGGGAAACCATTCGGATAGATTGCCAAATTCATTAAGAAATGCATTCCTTGCCAACAAGATGAAAATATAATTCACAAACCAACTAATGAGTTGAAAGCTATCTTGATACCTTTGGTTGTTGGCAATTTGGGAGATTGATATTTTGGGACCTTTTCCCTTAGCAAAGGGATAATACAAATTCCTCATAGTGGTTATAGACTGCTTTATTATGTTGATTGTAGTCAAACTGTTAACCACTATCTCGATCCAAAATATTCAAAAGTTAATTTCTGTAAAAAATATTATAACTCATTTTGGGATCCTAGATTCCTTAATCTCAGACAATGAGTTACACAGTTCACTGATAAAAAGCTAAATAATTTTCTAGAAGGGTTTAGAATTAAACATCATACGTTTGTCGAGCACCTGCAAATGAATGGGCAAACTAAGGCAACTAACAAGGTAATCCTAAGATAAATAAAAAAAAGGCTTGGAGTTGAAAAAGAAGTGTAGGAAAAGAAATACCCAAAGTCCTTAAAGCTTACAAATGTACTTCTCAATCCACCACCAAGAAGTTTATGTTAACTTTTGACATTAAAATTATTATGATCTTAGTCGAGGTAAGAGAACCATCCTTTCGACAATCCAATTTTGCCAAGCAAACTAACAATCAGGTACTGCATGTTAACTATGGGTATTCAAGAAATATGTAAAATTAATACAAGCCGGATAAAGTTAACTATATCGATAATTGTATGGAGATATAAATAACATGAGTCTTTTATACTACCTGGATAAAGTTCACTTTGCTAAATAAACAATTATATTTTTTTAGTTTATATTTATATGGTTCACGCACTTAATTAGCGAACTTTTGTCCATATACTTATCCTAGTTTGAAGTGTTTGAGACATTAAAAATTTTTGTATTAGATCTCTATTAAATTTTTATTTTAATTGTCTCTAATAAATTTTATTTTAGTTTTAGTTCTTAAAATACTTTAAATTAATTTAAATTGCTTTTAAAAAAATGGATAACAGTAACAAACAAAATAAAGAAGTTATTAAAATCCAACTATGCAAAAACTTAACGGAAACTCAACCAAAAATTCACTAATATACTGATCACCGTAGACATATTTAAGTGTGAAATAATTTGTCCAAACTTTCATTATCCTCTTTATCTTAAAAAATTTGGTGGAAATTCCAACTTTGTAATCATAAATATTCAAATATATTATAAATTATAACTCTAATAAAAACTCATTTCATTAATTAAGGGAAGATTTCTGAATAAATTATAGATTTTTCAAGTAAATTTTTAAATAACTTTTTGTGGTTCACAATATTTTTTATATCATATCACTGTCACAATAAATTCATCTATAAAATTGCTCTAATAATTAGAATATGCAAGATCAAGAAATTTAAATTTTTATATGATTTGCTTAGGGTTAATTAATGTGGATTTACTGATAAAAAAAGTATATTTAATTTTAAGAAATGATTTCTTGTAAAAAAACACATCTCTAAAAAACATATATTCCTCCACTTAAACTTTTTTTCAATATGGATTTTTTATTAACAAGCGATCGTTTTCTGCTAAAAAAAACATAAAAGAATCCGCATTGGATTTCTACTAATAACAGCTGATCATTTAGTACAACAAGAAACCAGTATAGCATTAGACGTTGGAATGAGCAGTGGAAGAGTTTCTAAATCAAACCAGCAGGATATATATATTCTTGACGTTTTTTCGTGTTTAGGGATTAGTTGAACTACTGAACACGCTCTGTATCTATTATAAGTTTATATTGTAACGTGAAGCACGAATAAAACAAATTTAGAAGGAGTTAGGCATGTCGATGTGCAGTTTACCTCATCTTTGATTCCGAATTTGTGTGATTATATTAGAAACAGACGTCCACAAATTAATCTGAACTCGTGTTGGTTACCACCAACAAACACCGTGGTTGCATGATATCCTCATTTCATGCTTTCGAGTTTCCACGCTAACGCAGTACATATATAAACGAAACAAATTAACACTCGAACTTTTTCCTTAATTTATTCATGTTAGCACCAGAAACCTTAAAATTTTCAACTAGCTTAAGCTAGGTAGATAGTTAGTTTGCAAATAATCAAGCATTACCTATTGGTCTAATGGTCTTGTACAATATTGTAGAAGAGAGGGAAAGGAACCAAAGAGAACGACACCGATACGTGCATAGGAGGAGTTTTTTTTTATTTATTTACAGTAATTAGCTTTGGAATCAAAATGGTCGTTCGTTCTGTGCACCACTGCATGTATTGGTTGGTCGTCAACTCGTCATCATTTCGATATTATTTTTTTCTCAAACATAAAGTGTTGATGTTTATTGGAATCTTCACAAGATGAAACTTTTGATTTTGTAAGCGAGTCTTTTGATTTTGTAAGCTAGTCACGTAAAAGTTTCTGGACAGTGGTGAGAGCATATGAAATCAACCATCTAGTGCTCACTCCTGTAAGCCTTTTGTCCTAATTTTAGTAGCTTCTGCTATTTAGCTAGTATCTGATTTTGTTACTCTTGTACTTAGGACCATCTAGATTAGTTACGCACTAAGTATCATGTTATAAGCCATATTTATATATTAATTTCTATAGTGTCTTTCATAATTTAATAGATATTGATATTTTTTTTAATTAATCAAATTATAAATTTTATTGTTATAAATTAAAACAAGTTTTATTTATTTATTTATGCATAAATCTTTAAAAAAATTTATTTTACTATTTTGAAAAAATATAAATTAAAGTAACTAATTTTAAAGGAGTTGATGGTAAAAATTTTTTTTTTAAAGATTTATGTATAAATAAATAAATAAAACTTATTTTAATTTATAAAAAAATAAAAATAAATTTTTTAATTTGATTGATTAAAAAAAAAAAGAAAACATTAGTATCTTTTAAAATATGAAAGACATAGTAAACTCTTCCTATTTATATTTATTGTAAATGGTTTTCAGATATACTTGCATTTCAGTGAGATATTATTTTTTATTTTTTTATTATTCTCACTCTCTTCATTCTTTCTTTTGTGTCTGATTACAATTTGCTTCATCTTGCTATTGTGCTGTATATTTCTAAGTTAAGAAACCTAACATAAAAGATATTGAATAATCTAATCCTTTCTTTTTCTTTTCTTTTTTGCCCTCAAAATCCTTTTTTTTTTTTATGTATAAGATACAAATTTATATCCAAATTTATTATGGTTGATTAAAGGGATTATAAGATTAATTTAATAGTAAAGTTAATGGAAAAAGAAGGAAAATAAAAACATTATAAATTTAAATCATCTACAAACAAAACTAACATATCAACAATTGATATTTTCTAATAAAAATATAATCTATTTCGGTTAGAATATTTCACAAAAAAATCTATTCTGATAAGAGAAAAGATCCAAATTTATTTAAGAGAATTCAATTATGAATTAGGCCGTGCATGAGCGGTTTTGTTACAGAATTAGTCATATTTTCTGGAAATAATTAACAGCCAAAAATAACTTCTAATCTAAAAAATACCAACTCTTGTAATAGCAATTGAGATGATGATAAATTGATAATAACTCCTACTGTTTCAGTGTCTATCTTACAGTTCCATCACTTCTATCGATACAGCTTTTTTAATATACAATTTCTTTTTTATTCAGACCGTGAGAATTCTTTTTTCGATTTCTATCACCATGGTGCAGTAAAAGTAAAGTTTAATTAATAAACCTTAATCTGCTTAAACAGTTCAATTATTTTAATATACATTTTTTTTATTCAGGCTGTGAGAATCCGTTATATCAAACTTTGTCAAAAATGAAATTATAAGGTAACATAAATCCACACTAACAAGTAGTTTGATAGCATATGACATAATAGATTCAATAACAAATCTATTAAAAAAAACTGTCATTATGAAATTAACTTGAGTTTAATCTAACCTTACAAAATTAACTTGTATTATGCAATTTGCATTTTATTTACGTATTGCATAATGTCATTATCTTTAGTGGATGTGTCCCACAAAATGTATTGACTTGATGCATGGATATATAAAATGATAAGTGGCCCGTTAAAAATGAATTTACAATAAGTTCTGATACTATTTTAAAAATGATTAATTTAGATATAATTTCGCCTTACATGGTTTTGTAAGAGAGATTTCTATTTTACTTATATAGTATTTAATCATATCACTTGCCGCTCCGCAAATATCTAACATTAGTTGATTAAGACGATCATCTATCCTTATGTATGAAAGAATTTCCAAAGCTTAGAATATCATCATTGCCGGGTCTTGTGAATGGATTCCAATAAATGAAACAAGACGTTGTATAGAAAAAAAAAGTTACTAGGGAGAAAAGAAAGAATAATAACTTTTTATGCGTTCATTCACCATTTTTTTTAATGCGTTCATTAAACAATGACGTACGATCCTTAATGCGCATACCAATCTTGACATTAATTACCTTTTTTATGAAAAGGATAACTACTAAAAAATCTTATCTGAAATATACTCAGTAATTACTTCCTTCCACAGGATATATATCGCAGCCAAAGGGCACCTAACTAACATGTACAACTACTGGCTCAAAGCCTATCTGCTATTGAATAACCAACCGGTGCCGTTCGTGTTCTTCCATGAAGATGACTCATTTCTTGTCCTTTTCCTTTGGATCAAGAATTGATTAACGAATATGATGCGGAACACTTGTAAAATAAAGGAAATTAAAAGTTGTCCACTAGCTAATGTGCCTTGTTTGTGCTTATAGCACTCGATTGTTATTATTTGAACTATGTTGGACCTATGTAGGGGAGGTTAGACTACGAAAAGAGATGGCAGCTGCTTGGATGAATTAATGGGTTTGGATTAGTGTTAATATAAGTTCGTTTAAAGCCAAACAAACAAATATATTAAAATAAGAGATAACACAAGATACGTTAGAGCATTTTTAATTTTAATTATTTAACATAAAAATTATTATTTTAATATAAATCTCACAATAAAAAGGTAAGAATTGCTTATTCAAGCATCTCTATTTTAAGTAACTCAATTTATGAGACCTATATTAAAATCATAATTTTCAAGTTAAGCAACTTATATTAAATAACTCTCATTAAACATGTCTTTATTCTTATAAAATTATTATAAATGCAAAAATAAAGACCAATAATAATTATAAAAAAAACAGATAAATCCGGTCATTAAGTTCATGATTCCTCATACAATAGACATATGACGAGACATTAAACCACCTAATATAAAAATAATTGTTTTAAAACACAATAGAGGTTTATATCTCATTCCTAGTAGGAGAACGAAGCCCTACTGTGTTATATATATATATATATATATATATATATATATATAATCACAATTTTTTGTTTTTTTAATTTCGCTATCCTCATGAGTCACATATGTTGTAAGTGCAACTTTGGCAGTATTGCCTCAAATTGAAATAATTTGCAGCATTTTGCCATACATCGTATGCAAATTGGCACTCAAAATGCAAGTGATCATTTGAATTTTCTATCATCTATCGACAAAAAGGGTAAACAGAACCAATACAAACTTGTACTGTATTCCTTTGTAGGAGATGATCCAATGTAGGTTTTTTTTTTTTTTAAGTCAGAATATTATTAATAAAAATTGTTAGACAAAAGCAAAAGGTGCTTGACTAATGTTTTATACAAAGAAAAAGGAAGAATAAAAGCCAACGCACTTAATCACCTATGTAGTTATGCACATGAGATTATCCCATATATTTATTCTCTTTAACCAAACTCTCATCAAAAGGCTAGTACTTTAGATGATGTTAAAGGAGAGACGTTGTTATATTCTCTCTAACTCAATATTTAGAGTTCTCCCCTAATTAACCTCCCATTCCAATTGTAATAATTCTGTTTTAAATTTGAGTACATAAGATTGTCATCATTTCTTCTACAACACCTTGTTCAACATCCATCAAAGACCTTGTCCATGTAAAATTCATGCGCTGGTTACCATTATCCCACTGCCCCATATGTGAAACTGAAACATCGCTCTTTGTTGATAAGGAATAGAATCCTCCAAATCAGTGTTTGAGTAGTTCCTCGCCAGTACACCTATCTTTTTCAGAAAGATGTATTTTTCCATTTCATATCCTTGCATTTTTCATCCAGTCCCATGTCTAGACATATATCCAACGTGAACATAATTTACTATGAAATCAATTTTGTAAAATTAATTTAGGATAGAATTGATTCTGAAGCTATGTGTTTCATGATTTAGATAATTTGGGTTAAAGTTGATTTTAAAATAAAATTCCATTTTTATTTGTTTCTCGTATCTTTCTAAGAGTGTAAAAGCGAAACCAAACACATATTTATTAAGTAATTTGAATTATATATCTTGGACGTTGTTTTCTTTATTAGCTTTTTGCCTCTCCTTGAGAATATATTATGGGAGGATCAAACCCTTTTTTTTTTACAACTTCACCTTTCGTTGTCAACTAATTTACCTCGTAGATATTGGTTGTTTCAAGTACACTTTAATTATCAAGTTAAACTTTTCGAATACGCACTTTATATTGACAAATATTAGCATCATATTAGTCAGTAGAAAAGAAAAAAAAAAAAAGCGAATGTATCTGAAATGGTGTGAACAAGGGTATTTGTGTAATTAATAATTTATTTGATATGAAATTTTGATAGAATTATTTATTTGAACAAACTCAATTTAATTAGTTAATATTAACCTCAAAAATATATTTTTTAAATTATAAATTAAAAATATTTTTATTTGGATATTTATTTATATATTTATTGACATAATTTTTTCTTTTTGAAATAAAAAAATTTATTTTAAAAAAACATAAAATCTTTTATTCGTACATATTTTATTAAATATTATTTTTATGTAGTTAGAATGATTATATTAAAAAATTATTTAAATCTAAGTAGATAATATATCTATTATAAAATTGCTTCTGACTTATGTTCTAATTTTTATTAGTATTTATGTAATATTGTGAACCTTTTATTTATACATAGTAATTATATTTAAACTAATTTATTAAATACATTTGAACTAAAATATATTTTAATAACTTTGTGTTATTTCACATTATTCTGAGAATTCCTTAAAGATTAGTATGATATGCGAAACTTTAATATTATTGACTGATTTTTTTAACTATTAAATATTATTTAATATTGAATTAATTATTATATTAGTTGAAATTAAAATACTTTATCCAAATAAAAAATTTACATTTTGATTAATTTGGATTATTTATTCTAAACAAAATATTTGAAAAATAAAGCCTTTTAAATTAAAAACATTTCAAATTTAATATATTTCAATTTTCTTTAATTAATTTATAAATTTTTCTATCCAACCACAAAGTTAAAGTAACACATAATATTCCTTTTAAACTTATTAAAAACTCGGGCATTCATCCAACAAATATTAATTTTTAGTTAATCAATTTAATATTAACATTATGACTTAATTAAGTTTTTAGTATATGAAATTTAAAGAAATATCACTTTTCGTCCTTGTAATTTAAAAATAATTTTTTTAATTTTTTAATTACATTTAGTTTTTGTTCTCCCGGTAACAACATTTATAATTTGTTGAGGTGACTAACAAAGATGGACATTTGATGTTAAAAATTAAAATTCATCTCCTAAATTAAGTTCACATTGGAATTTATGTTTATGCTATGTAGCATATTACTAACGTCACTTTTAAATGAATAACATCAAAACAAAAATTGATTAATTTTAGGATTAAAAAAATTGTTTTTAAATTTTAGGGAACAAATATTTCCTGAAATTTTAGGAACTACAAACTTAATTAAGTCTAACATTTTATATTAGAATATGATGTATAAATATAAGTAAAAAGCACAATTCAAAAAAAAATAATGATACATAATTTAAATATGATTAATTGATAACTCAATTTAAATAAAGGAAAGAATAAAAGAATGATAAATAAAGTAGAACTCTTAAAAAACATGTAATGAATAAAGAGGTTAATTAGTAATGCGTTATCAGTGTAAAATTTTTCACACTCACATTCATCATAACCTTTAATTTATGATAAGTTTGTTGACTTTACCTATTAATATTTTAAAAGCCTGTGATGGGATTAGATGTCAATGTAATATTTATTGTTTTACACTATTATTGTATACTAATTAAAATCATAAATAAAACCATAATAAATTATTAATATTAAATATTCAAAATTTGAACTAGAATAATTTAAATAAATTATAACTTACAAATTTGAATTTATTTATTTATCTAAAAATAAGCGTGATTATTATGGATTGACAGTGTAAAAAAGTATTATATTAACCTTTAATCATATATATTCATTTATGTGACTTTTAAAATATTAATGAGTAAAATTAATAAAATTTATCATAAATAAAAGTAATGATTGATTGTCAGGATACAATTGCTTACAAACCGTGCAAACTTAAACTCGTAATAATAGATTAGGTTATTAATAAAATCATTGAATTTAAGATGTAATAATCATACTATTTAATTTTTTAACGAAGTAGGGTATTCAACTTATTTTTAGATAATAATTTTTTTTATAAAGTCTAATGTAGATAGAAACAAAATAATTCATACTATTTAATATTAATAACAAAGTATGGTATTCATAAAATACTTAAATTTAACATGTAGTAAACTAAGAGTATTTTATGAATACCCTAGTTGGTTACTAATATATTAAATAGTACGAATTCTTTTGTTTCTACCTATGTTAGACTTTATTAAAAAATTATTCAAACATACAACCTCTCTTTCTTCTATATATGCACTTTGTTGTTAGATCAACCTTATAAAAAATTATTTTTAAATATTTATATTCAACATACATATTGTCCTACTATCTAATATATAATATTATATTATATATTACATATTATATAATGGGAATAAAACCTTTTGGTGTCCATATTTTATGACTGTTTTACTCTTCTAAACATTTTATGACTTCTTTCATTCTTGCAAATATAACTTATCCCATATTAATATATACACATATTTACAAGTTCTACCTTACCATAAATCAATATTTCTTAAACATATTAATATATGTATATACCTTTTATCATAAATATTTTTCGTAAAAATGCAAACACTTAGGAGTGACAATATTTTTAGTTCTATTCAAACTTTCTTCTTTTTCCAGTTTTTCAAATTCATTGCAAATTTGACATATTCATTGATGATTTGATATATTTTTATCATATTATCATAAAAAAATATAAAATTAACAAAATACATTAAACTAAAATTATTATATACAAAATGACACAATGAATTATTTATATTATATCGTGCTATTACAAAATCTATTAAATTAAAACTCTAAAATTATTATAATATATCAAAATAGAAATATGAATACACATTCAGTTTCATGTCTATGTTTTTGTTAGTGTAGTATTAAGATTTTTCAATCCTAGCTACGTGGAAGTTGAATAATTCTTTTTTTACATTTTTTTCCTCACTTTGTTTTTTCTATTCTATTATCTTTTTTGTATTTTCCTTTTTAACCAATTATGTATCATCCATAGTTTTATAAAAGTCCTCTCACTGTTGCCATGTGTCAGTTGAACAATGTTTTTACATATTTTTTTTCAGTTCTCTTTTCTATTTCTTTTTCTTTATTTTATTTTCCTTTTAAGCGACATTGTATTTTTTTTAATTGTGTTCTAATTATTATATATCAAGTAGGATGAATAACTTAGTTTACACTTGTCTTGTTGGTTTTTGGTTTACGATTCTTAAATTTATAAAAGTAAAAACTAATTTTGATTTTAAGTTTTCAAATTTATAAAAACAAAAGTGTTTTGGTTTTCAATTTAAAAATTGTTAAATATCAACCCCACTCGAATCCTTTTTCTTAAGGGCTAAAGTGGTGTTCGATGACTAACAGTTGTAGATGATGCCTAGTGATCAGAGGTCGGAGGTGACCATTGGTGACCGATGATCAGAGATAGCGACTAGTGGTCGACATTCAAACATGACAACTGGTGATCGACAATCGCAAGTGACAAGTAATGATTGATGACTGAAGGTGGAAAATAGTGAGGTGGCAGGCACTAAGCAATGGTCGAAGGTGACGACCAATGATGATGGTCAAAGGTGATGACCGATGATTAATGGTTAGAGGTGACATTCAATGACCGACAATCAAAGGTGATGACAAATGATGTCATGGGTTAAAATAAAAACAAAAACATAATTTTCTATACCAAATTTTATAGCTTTTAAAATTAAATAAAAAATATTTTAAAAATAAATAAAAAATCAAATCAAAGTTGTCGAATAGGTTTTTGTTTTCAAAATACATTTAAAAAATAAAAAAAATAATAAAAACTCAAGAACTTAAATATTATATAATTATAATATATTTAAACTAATATTAATAATAAATATAGTGTTGAAACTCTAGTAAAATGCATTAAAGAGATGAAAGATTATCAGTATAAAATAGTTTTATCTTGATACTTAATTACAATTTACTATTTATATTACTTTAAAATTGTATAGTCATAAAAAACAGAAAAATAAAATGACCAAAATAACCTCAGAATAGGGGGTAAAGAGGACTTCAGATTTCAGCATAACCAAAATTCGAAATAAACATCAAAGCACCTTTAAGATATCACGATCAAAGGGATTTCAGATTTTCAACATAACTTAAAAGCACCAACGGAAAGGAGAACACAAGAGACTTTTAATTTCGGTATGGCCAAAAACCAAAATATGAAATGACATCATTCAAAGAAGGAAGTAATGTTAATAATACAAGGGATTTCGACTTTGTCAAAAACCTTATGCCCATAATAAGCTAATTAACCAAATTAATTAAAGATTGATTAGCATAATTACTGATTAATGCTACTCTCAATAAAGGTGAGTAAAGTAAACAAGACACTTGCTGGATAAAGACAAAGCATGGTGTGTAAAAGTAATACATGACATTAAACAAGTAATAGCCATCAGGTAAAGAACATGTCTTTGCTATAAGTAGCTGGTTATGAGGTACGTGTCAAGAATCCATTCTCAGAGTAGTTGTTACTCTTTACTTCTCATACTCTACATACTTTCTGACTTGAGTGTTGGAGTCTTCTTTTGAAGGTTCTCCCCCTTTGCGGAATAAGGACATTTTGGCGAGTTCCCTATAAATAGTACTCAGGTACACTTTGGTAGAAACATTTTGGCATCCACCATGGGGCCCAAAGTAAAATTAGATCACACAACAAGATTGTGAAAACATGGCCATCCACTAGAAGCCATGGAGTTGGGCCCATAACCAACCCAAAATAATGAAGACATACCTTGGCAGGCAAAGGTTATAGATTCAAATAGCGTAACTGAAATCCTCTGGTTACTGAGAGAAGAAATTGCGAAACTTTGGCATAAGAATGCTGAGTTTCAAAATCGTAGTTTTTGAGAAGACGAGATTAGTGGAAAGAAGAAGCAAGGAAAATCTCACAACGGTGAGTCAGCTGCCCCATCTTGTAGTGGACCATCTATGGGACACTTTACTGAGTCATCCCATAGCCAACCCACCCATCCAACTCTCCAGAAACCCCAAAAATAAAATCCCACTCCATCTCAAACCATGCCACCCTTCACACCCTCCTCAGTACATATTGTTCCCACCCTAATACAAACAATGTTGCCTTATGCCTTATGGTAAGAGACTTTTGATAAAGAGGAAGATTTGCTTCTGACTTGAGCAAGGTCAAATGCAAATTAGTAGCAGATGATCAAGTAAAGGTTGACAAAGAAAGGCCATTATCAAACCCAAACGAGGTGCATAACATGTTGTACAAGATGAAACTTCTACACAATGAAGGTTTTATCCCTTTCTTTGAATTTGGTGGACTATGGTTTGGGGTGCCAAAGACAAAGGTACTACCTCCTAGGATGACTATAGAGGACCTAGATCGCTTTAAAGAAGTCCATATCTTAAATGAAGAGTTCCAGGAGTGATGTAAACCCTAGAAAAAGGTCACTTATGGTTTCTGTTTCAGGGAAAACAATTGGATTCCGATCGTTGGAATCAAAATTAAAGCAAGATTGGGTGAAGAAAGATTCCATTAAAATTTTTGATTTGTCTCAAAACTATTACCAAGTCCTATTCTTATCCCTAGAGGACTACAGTCGAACAATCTTTGAGTGGCCATAGATGGTGGTAGACCATTACATAATGGTACAGAGGTGAAGACCGTTCATTATGGAAAGCGTGGCCGTGACCAACAAAGTTGTTGTGTGGGTCTGGATTCTGAACCTACCATTCGAGCTATACAATGAGGAAGTTTTAGGTAGGGTTGGTGCAATATTAGGGACTATGTTAAAGGTTGATCGGGTGATCGCAGTTCAAGCAAGGGGTCAATATGCAAGGTTATGTATTGAACTTGATCTTAATTGCCTCTCCAACAAAAAATAATCACCAGAGGGCACATGTTACAACTGCAATACGAGGGATTCCATAAAATTTGTTTCAAGTGTGGGCGATATGGGCATAAGGATGTTCATTGCATAGATGGGATGACGACTATGATTGTAAACCCTAGTACGAAGGTGAGCGGCGATGACATAAGGCCATCTTAAGCACAGGATTCGATGTGCAGGTAGATTTCTCGAAGGCAGTAAATGACGCTAAAACGGGATCAATTGTTGAAACAGATATGCTAACCCATCATGCAGAGTTTTTACATGATCCAAAGTTGGAAATATTACCCGAGACTTATGGCCTATGGTTATTAGCAAAAGCCATGAGGCGCAAACAATATGTTATGAAATCACAGGTGGGCCCTCTTCCACTGATACAAGGGATGCTAGATGCAACTAGGAATAGCAATGGGTCGGACAAACATGAGTGTTGGGTACCTGTGAATTGAGCTCTACCAAATTTCACTATCATCAATAATTAAAAATGAAGAGTTAACTATAAAGTATCTCCAAAGCATGCATAAGTAAAAAATAAATCTATTTCTTGATTGAGCACATAGTTCCCAACAACTATTGTTTCACTCACTTGTTTCTTAGTTTTGATAAATGATTGCCTAATGTCTCGTGATAATCGAGTGTGCATTCTTCCACTGATTACATAAGTGTGATGTCCCTTGCTTTGATTTATCCAACAGTTTTTTTCTAACGATAATTACATACAACTTTCATTTTTCCATCTATTAATCTTCTATTAAAGTGATTCCAAACCCATGAAGTTTGCTTTCGTGAGCCAACAATTGGAAGAGAATTATCGGTTTCATCTTGAGTTCCATCATCAACATATTAATAGGAACATCATTTATGTTTCCTGGATTTAATTCACTTGCATTAGGTGACATATGTTCCCCTTGTTGATTACTAGCTTCAATAGGAGTAGAATTTTGTGGATTAGACTTCATGCAGATAATTAAAAACAAAAGAACAATCAAAATTGAGTATTGACAAATTTATCAGTTTTGCTTATTATTTTATTAAGTCAATACTTTTTGAAAATTATCATATGCAAAAAAAAGCATACACATCTATTTAATACAGGGAAGTTTGATGCCACATCTATTTAATATAGTGAAGTTTGCATTAAAAACCAACTTGCTATATGGGTGCAATGTGAATTGCGTACAAGCTATAACTACATCACGTTATATGATGTTGGGGGAGTAATTGTAGCTTAATAGATTGAACATGGATCTAATACAAACCAATGAGATATATAATGTTGGAAATAATTTTTACATATTAAGAGAAAATATCTTAAGATTATTTTATTTGATTTTATCTTTATTTTATTATTTGTATTTAATGTTTATTTTCTTTTTGTGTGATTTCAATCATTATAGGTTCATGAGGTGAGAATGTAACTGAGATAAATAAAATATATAAAACTAATTTTCTTTCTTAGCGTAATTATAACTACTTAGATAATTTATGTGTTGTGTTTTACCCTAACTACTCTATCATTGTTTACTTGTTTTTTTATCGTTGATATCACTAATTGCTGATAAAAATTGCCTTAGTCAATTGTCTATTGATAGTAGGTAGTAGCTACATCATAGCATAGGCAATTGAAGTAAAAACCTTTGTCTCTATTGTTTAATCAAAAGGGTCAAACATTTTTCCTACTTTTGGAGAAAAATGAAACAATTTTTGCCTCTATGAAATATTTATGTTGCTTAATAGTTAGTTCTATATAGGTCACATGACATTACGAAAGGTCAATATAAGTATAACTGGTTGTTATATTAGAATCATTGGATTGGTTCACTTTATGTTATGGATGTATTTGGTGTATTTTAGATACCCAATACCCATAACCATTAATTAGTTAGTTACAGTTGAAACTTCAATCAAATTAGTTTTCTTTGTAGTTTCAAATCCAGTTTCTATTAATGGGTATATGAGCAATAATAAACCAAATCAAGAGCCTTGTTCTGTTCTTACTATCAGTGCTACTTTTTTCATAATGGCACCTAGATTTCTCTTCCGACCTCTCCTTTTATTTGTAAGCAACATGTCTTAGTCAAATTATTTCAACCCACTATCCTAATTAAATACTAATTAATGTAACTAGCTAACTAATGACTATGTTTACCTAACAATTTATCATTGAGAACCCTACTTAGGACACCTTGACAATACACATAACTTGTATAGTAATATTACATGAATTCTTTTTTATTACAACTTTTAGAATAATAATTCTATTGTTGTGTCTATTTTAAATAATTTTGCAATCTTCAATAATAAAAAGGGGAATAAGGTAGAATTGTTTGAGAAATTCTTGTATAAGTACAATGTCTGTAGGCATAATCAATAAAAAGTTTAACTTGTATTAAAATAATATTGAAGTTTTATGAAGTTGTGTTGCAGTTAAGATATAAGAATATATCAAGATATCGTAAATTATGAAGCTTATACACACTTTGTTGTGTTGCATGTCAATGTTCATGCTTCACACATTTGATGCTTTCAACTAGGCAAAAATGGCAGGTGGTTTACTTCAATTCACTACATCATGATGAAGACTGAGGAATGATGACTGAATAAGGAAAACTCTAGTTGATTATAGATAAGTCAAGTAAAGAACTTGTAGAAAACAAAGTAATCTGGATATGATAAAGCATGTCTAATACATAAGTAAATACAAACCTCATGAGGTTGTATTGAATTGTTATTGAGTGATAATTAGTCCATCTGTTGTAGAAGGATATTGGGGGCCTTATTTATTTATTTATAAGGATTGTACTTAATTTCTTCATTATATGTATTCTATTAAATCTTATTCTTGATGGCAGAATAAACAAAATTAAATAATAGTATTCACTTTTGGGTTGAGTTGTTTGGGTTTTTGAGACATAGTTGTGAACTAGAATGAGCATAATTTCATTCCCTAATCCTATCATACTGCTATTTGTTTTTCTCTTTCATGATTATTTCACTACATAGTTTCTTAATGCCTTTTGACAAACATTTCACTGTTGTAATAAGTTTCTATTATCGGTGAAGTTGAAATTAAAGCATACTATAAATAACGAGATACTGATTTACCCAAAATATTTCCCTGCACCGATGTCAAATATAGAGTCTTTCACTATGGATTGTTCTAAAAGTGAAATTGCCTAATATCACAGTGACCACATCATGGAAAAGCTAAAAGCAAACGCAATCATGTACATGTTCCATTATTTTCAAAAAAGCTACTAAATATGATGCAAATTTCATTCATTCATCATTGAATACTTAATATATTCATCATTCATTATTTGGATGTGGAAGTTCCATTTTTAGTGCAAGCACTAAGCTGTTCATTTTAAGATCAAGAATATAGCAAATTTGATCCGTTTAAATATTTTAATCATATATTCCAATAATGCTTTACTTAGTTACTTAAATTGGCAAAAAAAAACACCCAATGTCAATATTCAGATGACCATATCAAACACTAACAATTAAGGTAAACAAAAATAACTAATTTATTAATCACATGCTTAAATAATTCAAGATTTTAACTTACAAATAAAGTGCATACTTAAGAGCATAAAAAACATTTTAAAACATGATAACTAATTAATCATATTAAACACCACTACACCACCATAACTTGTAAACAAAATTAGAGAACCAAGTATAGAAAGCAACAAGAGGGTCAGAAAAATAAGAAAGGAAGAATATCTAGATAGGGTCGCAACCATTGGTGGAGGACGGAGGCTATTGAGAGCTGACTGCTGAGGCTTCGATGGAGGCTAGCTGGGGTGTCGTTGACGAGGGAGCCAAATGTGGTGATTGTCTGCCTGGTGAGTTGTGAGGAGTAAGAGGCTTCAGTAGATGAGGTTGAGACTTTGGTCAGTTTGATGGATATTCAGATGAGGGTTGGGGATGAGTGCCGATGAAATAAAACTTACAAAAGAGAGGAGTTTGAGGATTAAGGAGATAAGAACACTACTAGGGCCACGGAAACTTAAAGAGTAAATTACTAAATTATTCACTATGGAACTCAAACAATGGAAGGATATTAATGTATATTCACAAGTAGCGGGTACCCGTAAGTAGGGTACTTAGCTACCCACCCCATCCCGTTTATAAACGGGTTTTAAAAAACTCGCTATCTCAGGTGCCCGTTAAGGAAACCATTTAAAATTCATTTGCAGGTCTAATCTACAGGTATCACCATGAGTAAAATGCAACCAAATTAAGACGAGATGGAACTCATTCTGGTTCACGACAGCAAATTATGGAGGCACAAATGGAAGGCATAAATCATGTGCCAAAAATGTCGGCAATACTTCCAGATTGAATTGGGTCGATCCCATGTTCATCAAGCCACCAAATACTAATTCAATCCTTGCATCTTTACCAAAACCAACGACATTTATGAAGCCCAAGAAGAGATCATAGGCACACGACAAAGCCAAGGGGTGTTATGAATCAAACAAAACAAGGCAGAGGCAATTCACTTAAATCAGTCCACCAGTACAGGTCAATCCATGCTTCAGATCATGATCAAAGGTATACGAAAAGTGAGACAAAGCACCGTATGTCTACTAATGAAGAATCAAAGGTAATCCGCCAATATCAAAGATAGGGAAAGAAGTTTACCTTTTGGATGCCATCCATAGTGGGCCACGTACAGAACTCATTAAGGCAGTCTGAGCAGGCACCAACCAACATGGGGAAGCTTGATGGACAAAAGAAGATGGAGGAGGCCTGTGAGTGTATCTTGCTGATGGGTGGATCCTCATTTATTCCTCCCGGAATGGTCGCCCAAATGAAAGACGCAAAAAGGCTCCCGAATATAGGTAGCGAGCTAATGGATGTTTCGGGGGCTGAATTCAATAAGATGAAAATCTTCCTTGGCTTACAAATTGAAGAATATGTCAACCTTTTGAAGGTGCCAACAACCTTTTCGGGGGCTGAATTCAGTTATCTAATTAAAGATGTGTATATGTACAAGAAGTATGACTCTAGTCTATTGTTTCTCGTGGTAGTGAAAAGGCTTAGCAAATTGCACTAAGATTAGGGTTTGTTAGGCGGTACATTGGAAGCATAATAAGGAGAGTCAGTTGTATTTGGTGTCTTTAGAATTCTATCTTGTGGAAAGTGGAGATGCTAGCTGAGGATATCAATTTGTTCACCTCAGCATTTGTTTGGGGTGACAAATCAAGTGGGACCTCACAGTTGTGTATGAGAACCCACACCTTTAAGATCTCTCCGAGAGCAACTAAGTGAAATTGATACGAATTGTCATGACCTTGGACCCTTTTCGGAGATTTTGACTTAATACTCAAACAACATGCAGGGAAAGAGGGTTGAATTCACCGGTTTGGAGAGGCATGCATGACTTTGCCGAATTTGTGCAAACTAACCATTTATTGGTTGAAGGACTCTAGGGGCATGTATTCACCTATAAAAGAGGCCAATTGATGGAGAGATTGGAAAAAAATGTTGATTAATTTATCGTGGTATCTTCGGTTCCAGCAAGCCATCTAGTTCCATCTTTCTTTCTTCAAATCTGATAACCAGTCAATTCTAATCAGCATAGCAAGCAAAAGAACTATTAACAGTGGCCGAAGATTGCTTCGATTTGTAGCAGCATGACTAATTCACCCGAATTTTCACTGATTCCCAACAACTATTTAGAAGCACAATGAAACCTGGTAGGTGTGGATACCCAAACTCCAAGAATCCTTGAGGATGTGGAATAGAGAAATTTTTGGAAATATCTTTAAAAGGAAAAGAAATCTTATCAATCAACTTGATAGGATGAGGAGAAGCAGGAAAAGATTTGGTAGTAATATCAACAGGTTCTTAGGAAAGAGAAGTTGTTGTGGTTTCAACGATCTTGTGTCTAGTGGCTCACGTGCAGGGATAAGAACTCCAAGTATTTTCATGGAGTCACTGTTATTCGTAAGAGGGAAAACATTATCGAAGCAATCCAAGACGATGAAGGTAATTGGGTTAATGACTCTAAGGAATTGGAAAGGTTAGCCAACTTGTTCTTTATAAAGTTGTATATGAACGACAACCAATTTGTACCTCCATCCATTTAGGGTGCCTTTCCAACACTCTCGGAGGAAGAGTGGAATGTTTTTAATGCATCAATGTCTTGTGTGCAAGTTGGGAAAACTTTGTTTTCCATGGATAACTTCAAAGAACTGAGGAGTATGACTTACAAGTTGGCTTCTACAAAGACATTATAAGCGAATCCTTTTATAAGTTGATTGAAGAGTCTTTTGCAAATCCTAGCAGGATTTGTGACATTAATACAATGCTTATAACTCTCATCCCTAAAATAGAGACAATCACAACAATAAAACAGTTGACGCCAATCAGTTTATGTAATGTTTCATATAAGACAATAATGAAAATCCTTGATTCGTGACTATGTACAGTAATGACAAAATTGGTTGGTCCTTGCCAGAGTAGCTTTGTTACCCTTCGGAGAAATAATGAAAACATAATCATCAAACAAGAGGTAATATACTCTATGAAGAAGAAAAAGAGAATCACAGGCAGCATGGTCATAAAAGTTAATATAGAAAAGGCCTATATGCACACCTTGTTGCCTAGAGCATGCTCCAGACCCGTCTTTGTCCATTCTCCGCACTCATCCATCTCGATGGTTAGTTAGGTTTTGTTATTTATTTAGGATTTGATGTAATTGAACTTGAACTCTTGTGTATTTTTGTCCTTTTAATCTAATTTTAGTTTCCAATGTTGGTTTTCTTCTTTACCTCATGCTTTATTTTCACATATTTTTTGGGTTTTACTTGTTGAATAAGTTCGAGAGAGGAACGAGAAGAGCTCCCAATGAGTTTTATTGCTTGAGAGAGAGTAAGACCCGTTGGCCATTTTTAGTTCCTTTTTTTAATGCGAGTTATTTGACTTTAGATTATGTGCGCGAGCAATCATCTAATACTCAAATAGCTTAGTTCATTGCTTGTGAGGGATCCATGTTAAGTATATTTTTATGGTGATGGGAACATGGGTAATGAACGAGGGTTTTGAGTTTATTTATGCACTTGAGAGATGATTTAGTGAAATCAAAGACAACTGAATCTCATACGTGTAACCATCATTTTTATTTATTTTTCGCATCTATCTACTTTATGTTCAGTAGTATTAGTTAAATTTTTATCTTTTGTTTGTACAAGTAGAAAATATTGATATTTCTGAGGTTTTAATCAATTCCCTGTGAGATCAACTCGATATTTATTGGTTACTAAATACAATCAGTTCACTTGCCGATAATAGCATAGAAAATTTTGCACTCATCAAGTTTTGGCGCCGTTGTCGGGGACTTATGCTTGAAACTCATAAATTTCATCTTTTATACTTGGAAAATTTTGTTAGAATAATTTACTAACCCATTCTTTCATTTTCAGTAGGTTTAGTTTTTTTCTTCTCTTGTTCTTAACAATTGCTACTAATTGTCATTCGAGTGCTTTATGTGTTATCATTTGACAGGTGAAGCAAAACACAACCATAGAGATGGAAAAGCAAGTTGGAAGGCAACTATTCGAATTTGAACCCGCCAATCCAAACTCCTTCAACATGACTAAGGACATGAACTTTAGTTTCCAAGAATGGGGGCAGAGGTGTTATGCAGTACAGAAGAAAAGAGAGGAAGCTGCAAAAATGCATGCAAACTAGGTCCTCTCAAAATATGAACAAAGAAGAACTCTCGCGTCATCATAACCTCCTCAGCCATCATTCCAAGACTACACTCTAAGACCATGGTACAATAAGCAAACTCAACTACCTTGATACCATTCTCAATCACAATGGTACCAAGAACATCTACAACCATGGTACCAAAATAGCACTCCAGAGGTTCAAGGGACTTTCCAAAAGTCTATGCAATATTGTGGCCAACTCATCAGGGAAGAGAAGTTTCATACAGAGTCCCACATGAGTCATCTCCACAGTCATGGCCTCAAAGCATAACCTACACTTCGGACTACAATTATCATGACTACTCAAATATGAATGATCAAGTTGTGCATAAAAAGAAAATGTCTAAAATGAAGGAAATAATTGAAGATATCAAGAGGTATGAAATGAGCACAATTATCACTTTGGAAAGGATGAACATACATGTTAGTTAAATGCTGGAGCAAGTAAAGAAAATGAATAGAGCACGTTTGGATAGTTGTCAACAACAACTTGAATCCCAAAGTAGATCCACCATCACCCAAGGCAATTATGAAAAGAAAGATTCTGATGATCCACTTAGTGAAGAAGAGGAAAAAGAAGTGAGAAAAGAGAATAGTAGAGAGGAATTAGTGGACAACATCTTGGGTGAGAGCTTGTGTGAAAATGAAGAGGTGACTAAAGTGAAATAAGAGGAAAGTGGGAAGACTCTCCATGCTAGTAACTATCATCAGGTGCTTATGTCTCAAGTTGTTCAGGGAGTTCATCCATAGGGAGGTAATAAGCATCTGAAGCTCATTTAGAGAGAAAGATTCTTGAGAGGGAGGCAAATTTAAAGAGTTAAACTGGAAATCCCCCACTTGTTGATATTGGTGGAGACACTACAAAGGAATATTCTTGGAAAGCATCATCAACAGTGCTAAGGAGACCCAAAACCAAGCCGAGGATGCATAAACACCTGCTTCACTTCAAAGAGTTTGCGAAGAGGATATACAAGAATGACAACTTTTGGCCTAGAGTTGATTTACTTGAATGGAGGCTAAGAATATCTCCAAGGAAGCAAGGACCCATCTAGGCAAATCATCTGATGTACTTGTGAGGTCTTGGACCGTTAGATTTGTGATGTTAAACAAGTGCTCATTAGGAGATAACCCAATTCTCTAACCCTTTTCTCTCTATTTTGTTTTTCAGTGTTTATGTATATATTGTTCATTTTGATTTATTTGTGTTGTTTAGTTGATTTTGTATTGTTTTGTTGTGTTTTGACTATGTGGTGAGATTGTGATGTTTGTGATATGTGAATATGAGTTATGTTGATGTTGAGAGATTAGTAAGTTTTTAGTATGTTGATGTTATGTTTAGGCTACTTGTGTATATTGTGTTATGTTAATGTTAATGTGTTTTATGTGTTAGTTGTTAAGTTGGTATTCTTAGGTTAGTGTTTGTAAATATTAAGTGTTTAGGCTAGATTGTTATGTTTTAGTTTTATGTTTAGGTTAGTAGTTGTGATGTTTAGGTGTTTTAGATTTGTGGTGTAAATGTAGTCAAGTAGCCTAATGTGCTTGTGTTATATGTTAGTAATGTTTTATGTGTTTTAGTGGTTTTTATTTTTTATGCATTTTAAGTGTTTCATGCATTTAGTGTGTTTTGTGCATTTAGTCATGGTTCATGCATTAGTGGTGTTATGATTGTGTTACGTGCATATAGGTAAAGTTGCATTGCATTTAGTGTTCATGATTAGGTTGTTTAGTGTGTTATATTGTAGAATTGGCACGTATGTGATTTGTGTGTTTAAGTGTTAGTTTTGTCAATGTAAATATGTGGATAAGTTTATTTAGTGGCAAGTAGGTGAAGTGCGTTGTTAATTTTTGAATTTGTTGTGTATTTGGTATTTTATGTATGTGAGTTGTTTAAGTGTTAAATTGTGAAATGTCCATAGATGTGATTTGTTAGTTTTTGGGTTGATTTTGTAAATGTGAATGTTTAGGCAAGTTTCTATAGTGTGTACTAGTGTGATTTTGTTGTTAGTTGGGATTTTTTATGCGGAAATTGTGTTTTGGGTATGTGAGTTGTTTTAGGAGGCAAATTTTCTCATCTTGTATTGTGAATTGTGCATGTGTGATTTGTGAATTTTTGTTTTAATTGCGTCAATTTGAGTGTGAGCAAGTTTGTTAGGTGTGAGTGTTGTAACTATGAATAAAAAGCTTGGGAATGTATTTCTGTTTATTTTAAATAATTGAGTGTAATAAATGATGTTAAATGGAATTTGGTTAGGAATTCATTATATGTAAAGGGTGAACTAATTGCATTTAATATGTTTGTCTCAATCTTTCTTGATTGTTTCCTAAAAAAAATCGTTTTTCTTCTAGCCTAGACAAGCTACAAGCCAAATAAAGCCTTTATGATCTCTTTCTGCATACATTAGTTGTGATTTGATTGAGATGAAAAGCAAAGTTAATCTGTATGATTGCATTGTATGGCACGAATGAAATGTTTTATCCCTATACAATTGTGTGGAGAGAAACACCTTGCGGTGAGGTTGCTTGAAATTCTATGATCTGCATAGCTTACCACCTGAATTGACTTTTGCAAGGTGATCTTCTTTTTCTTTTTGGGCACCAACACCATAGTTTGATTGATACTTTTTGTTTGTGAGCATTCAATTTTCATTTACTGATAAAGGATAGAATGTGAATATTGATTGTGTTTTTTATGATGTTGTTTATATGTGTTTGTCACTGTGCATTATGTCTTAGTTGCATTTTGTTATTGTTTTATTCTATGTCAGTGTTTTTTTAGCATGCATATTATCTGCATTGTTGTTTGTGTTATCTACTAAAGTGATCTTTTCCTTAAAGACAAGCAAGACTTTAAGTTTGGGGGAGTTTGATAACTATCTAAATTACTTATTTTTACATAGGTAAAATAGAGCAATTGTCATAATTCTTTCTTATTTAAGGTCTTGTTTTCCTCTATTTTCGCTTTAAATTAGAATTATCTAGGAAATTAGCTTTAGGATTTCATTTATGTTCAGTTTATGTTTATTTTGCTGTTTTAGTTGTTTTGACACAGGTTTTGAGAATGACTGAAAAAGTGAAAAAAATAAGAAAATTTAGTTATGTGTCTAAGTCTGAGCACCCAACACTTGTAGTACGGCCGCCCAACGCTCAAGGACCCGAGATCAGTGTGTCTACTTATGTGCACACAATGGCAAACCTTCTGAGCGCCCAACGCCTAGACAACTTCATGCCTAAGGAGTTATGGCGCCCAACGACCACTTTTTGACCGCTAGGCACTGGTGTTTTAATTTGAAAAATATAAAAAGCCAAGTTTCATCTTCGAAGGGGTTACACACTTTACTGGCCTAGGGCATGCTCCATACCTGTCTTTGTCCATTCTCCACACTCATCCATCCTAATGGTTAGTTAGGTTTTGTTATTTAGTTAGGATTTGATATAATTGAACCTGAACTTTTGTGTATTTTTGTGCTTTTAATCTAAGTTTAGTTTCCAATGTTAGTTTTCTTTTTTACCTCATGCTTTATTTTCACATATTTTGTGAGTTTACTTGTTGAATGAGTTCAAAAGAGGATTTTGACTTGTAAAATGAGAAGAGCTCCCAATGAGTTTATTGCTCAAGAGAGAGTAAGACCCGTTGGCCATTTTGAGCTCCTTTTCTTAATGCGGGGTGTTTGACTTTAGATTATGCATGACAACGATAATCTAATACTCAAATAGCTTAGTTTCTTGCTTGTGAGGATCTAGGTTAAAGATATTTTTATGGGTGATGGGAAGTGGGTAGTGAACAATTTATTTATGCAGTTGAGAGATGGTTTAGTGAAATCAAACTCAACTGAATCTCATACGTATAATCACCGCTTTTATTTATGTTTTGCATCTATTTACTTTATGTTAAGTAGCATTAGTTAAATTTCTATCTTTCGTTTGTACAAGTAGAAAATATTGATATTTTTTAGGTTTCAACAAGTCCCCGTGGGATCGACCTGATATTTATTAGTTACTACATACAATCAATGCACTTGCCAGAATTAGTGTAGAAAACTTTACACTCATCACAAGCCCATCAGGCTGTCAAGAGGAGGACCACACTTAGCCTATTTGACGTTTGCGGATGATATCCTTCTATTTGTTGAGGCTTTTCTTGAGCAGGTGGCAGTGATAAAACAAATTCTAAACCTTTTATGTGAGAGCTCAAGATAGAAAGTTAACTAAGATAAAACTCAAATTTATGCAAATGTTACTTGGCAGTGACAAGATTTTCTTCTCTACAAATGCTAATCTGAGCAAGTACCTAAGGATCCTAGTGCATCATGATCGGGTTTACAAACAGTTATACTAGTTCCTAATTGATAAAGTACAACAATGATTGAGTAATTGAAAGAAGAATACCCTCTCGTTAATAGGTCGTGTAACCTTGGCAAAATCAGTTGTACAAGCAATACTCATATAATGCAACCAAATTTGTTACCAATTTCTGTGTGCAATGTTATTGATAACAAATGTAGGGACTAGATTTGGGCTGACATCGAGGACTTTAGAAAAGTCCATTGGTTGGCTTGGCAAAATTTATTTACTTTGAAAAAGGTTACTAACCTTGGCCTGTGGGCAACGAGACAAACAAACCTAGCCTTACTCATGAAATCGAGTTAGCACTTGCTCACTCACAGATAAGACACATCGGTCCAACTTATGCAATCAAATTACAAGTGTGGTGGAATAACCAAACCAATAATTGATACATCTAGGCATGGCTTTAATTTTTGGAAAGACATAACTACATCTGGAAGAATGCCTATAAAAAGCTAATCTAGCGAGCAGGGAATGGTAGAAGGATTGACTTCTGGCTCGATACGTGGGTGTTTGGTTATGGACCTTTGGCTCACTAGTATATTGAGCCAAATAGAGCTTAAGTTGATGTCAACCCTGCTTCTTTGCGACTCTCGATGGTGCTTGGGATGTTCCAAAATTGGAAATACTTTTGTCAATTGAGGTAGTAACAAATATTTGCAAAATTTAACCGCCTAAAGGAGATAGGGAAGACGATATCCCACACTGGGAGAATGGACTGAAAGGTAATTTTTCTACTAAATTTGTCTATGAAGGGCTACTTTGTCAGAAGTAAGGGTGACCTATCTTTAAATAGTTATGGAAGTGGGAAGGCCTAGAACTTGTCTTTTTGTGTAAGGTAGCAAAGGGTATCCTATTGACAAATGACTTAAGATACAATAGACATATGACTAACAACCCAGTTTCCCCCCTATGTGGTCTCTACAAGGAGAACACGATGCATGCCTTACAAAATCGCAAGATCATCACATACACTTGATGAAATTGAGAGTTGCCAATATTCATAAATTTTTCTCTTAACAACTATTGGAGGTTTGAATCCTAGATAATTTGAGATGCAAGCAGCAAAATGTTGGTGACAGTTGGACCCTAGTATTTGGGGTTGTCCTCAACCAAATGTGGTTTAGACGAAATGATGTTTTTAACAATAAGAGATAATCTGATGAACAAGTTGCTAATGATGTCAAATCTTTACTCTACGAGCTACATCACATACATGAGATGAAGGTCATACTGCAGGACACATGTGGGAAATGCTTTGATTTATTTTGTAGGTTATCCTGGAAAGGCCCCTTGGGTGATATGCTTAAAATCAATTGTCACGCTGCGGTGAGATGTTCCCATGAGGATGTTGTGATTGGAGGCGTAGTCTGTGACAACAAATGTAGGTTCATGCTTGGCTTCTCCTAAAAAAATCCCTTTTGTGAGGTTGATAAAATGGAACTGTTGGCCATTTTGAGAACTCTAGAAGTAGCTTATAAGCATGAGTTTTGAAACATTATGATTGAGTTTGACTTGTTGTCGATGATAAATTTCCTTTATGAGGGGTATGCCATCGACCATATGTTTTTTTCCCTTAGTGGATAAAATCTATAGTGAAGTGGAAAAGACCTAGAGATATAGAGCTTGATTGGTTTGATTTTGTTTTTTAGTTTTTGAAAAGAGTTTTCAAGAATAGTTTTCAAAAACTGTTTTCGGAAAGAAAAGAGAAAAAAAACTTGTTTGACAAGTATTATTTGAAAACTGTTTTGAAGATATAAAAATGGAAAAACTTGTTGATATTTATTAATATTTCATTAATGAAAAGCATGAGACAAAATATTCTGATTGTATTTTGAGTTTTTAAAAACAAAAACAAAAACAAAAAAACTAAAAAACAAAACTATTTTTACCTGTTCCTGTTTTTTAAAAAACTAAAAACCAAAACTGTTTTCGAAAACTTTTTTCATAAAACACTACTCAAACGAGTTTTTTTATTTTTTAAATACTAAAATACTAAAAACAGTTTTATAAAACTGTTGCCAAACAAGCACATAATTTTGCATTTGTCTCCCATGAGATTAACCCAATAGCTGATGACTTTATGAACATAGGTCTGACCATGCGCCAAGAGCACAATGTTATTTTTAATTTTTTTCCACTATTATTTTTGCTAAGACTTAAATAAGTTGTTTATCTTTAAAGTTTCATTAAAAATAAGTTTTAGTCCTTAAAATTCAAAAATATTTTTTAGTCCTCGATCCACTTTTAATTTTTCTTCTCCCATTAACACCGTTAAAAAATTGATGACAAAAAATGCATTTTTGTACTCATAAATCACTCTCTTCTCAACCCTAACCTTCTCCATCTTTAATTTTACATCCGTTATTACCAAATACATCAAAACTTATAAACAAATAACGTTAATAAAAAAAAAATAAATTAACATCAAGACTGAAAAAATATTTTTGAATTTTAAAGATAAAAAATGAGTTTTGATGAAATTTTAAAGATAAAAAACTTATGTAAGCCTCTTACTAATTATCTAAAGAACTTGAATTATAATTTATATTCTCATAATTAATTTTTTTTTGGGCTATGCCCTACCATTAAAAAAAATTATGGAAATTTATATTCTCATAATTAATTTTTTTTTGGGCTATGCCCTACCATTAAAAAAAATTATGAAACACTAATACCTAAAAAAAATAATTCACTGTTACAAAATTAGGCATTAAACTAATTATAAAAACTTGAATTATTAAACACAATCCACTTTTAAAAAAATAATATAAATTATTTATGAATGATGTAACATAATAAAATTTATTTAAAGTAAATTAAAAAAATTGATAATTTTTAAGGCATTAACATTGGAGTTGGTTCTAATATATAATATAAAATTATATAGTATTTGATTTATATGTCTAATAAAATATAATTAAATCAATAAATAATCTTTTCTTCAAATTCGAAGCGTGGGTTTTCAGTTTTGTTTATTAGTGTAGATTGTACTGGAAGTACTTCCAAAATCTAAAACCAAGTGTTTTCAGTACCTCACAATCTTTACAGAACCTATCCAATCACACAAAAACCGGTTTCATTTTCTTCCACTGAAGCTGCTGGGAAGGATCGAGCAGTATCAATTTCAATGCATGATGATTTGAATTGAGCTCAGTTTCGAGGTCTGATTCTTCAGTCATGTGGAATTCCTTCTGGAG
The DNA here is from genome assembly GCA_037954015.1 of Psophocarpus tetragonolobus. Lineage (NCBI taxonomy): Eukaryota > Viridiplantae > Streptophyta > Magnoliopsida > Fabales > Fabaceae > Psophocarpus > Psophocarpus tetragonolobus. The sequence continues at coordinate 8,237,648 of CM075693.1, read as the reverse complement.
ATCCAGGGATCGTTTTTCCTTGGATCAACTCAGGTCACTCACCCTATCTTCACACACTTCAATTCACTCAAATTTGCCAAACTTATTGTCTAATTGCTCCTTCCCAATCTTGAACAACATTAGCTAGCTAATTATTCGAGCTGTGTGACTGTGTCCTGTACTAGATATCTTCTGGAATCTTAGGTCGTTTCTTCTGTTGAAGGAAATTTTTATAATGAACCATTGATTAGTGTCTTGTCTTGCTGCGTTACGTTTTTCAGGTACTTAACCGAACAATTGACAAAAGTACATATTATTAATGAGGTTAATAAGGTAATAATGTAATTAGCTCGTCTTAGCTATGAACTTTGTTTAATATTTTCTTCACAGTTTTCTGCCATTTTCTATTTTATGTTATATGTGAAAGGGTTTTGTTATTGAGGCGCTGAGATCAATTGCCGAGCTGATAACATACGGTGACCAACATGACCCAAGCTTTTTTGAGTGAGATTCCTTGGTGCTCATGTTTGTTATCGGTATAGTTTTCGTTTTGCTGGAAGCTTATTGCATCCTAGCTTGTGGCAGATTCTTCATGGAAAAGCAAGTCATGGGTGAGTTTGTACGTGTTCTAAAACTTAGCAGGACTGTGAGCGTTCCACTTCAGTTGCTGCAAACAGTGAGCATTATGGTCCAGAACCTAAAAAGTGAACATGCGATATGTAGGTTGATTATCAAACGGAGTTCTGACTTTCTTTGGTTTCTCAGTGAGGTGTACAAATGTTGGCCAGTTAATTATCTTCTTTACTGATTTGTTTTTTGCAGACTATATGTTTAGTAATGAACATATAAACTACCTGATAACTTATCCATTTGACTTTCGAAATGAAGAACTTCTGTCTTACTACATATCCTTTTTAAGGTTCGTTTTGCCCTTTCAGCTATTTTATTTATTTAACTGATGGATGGTGCTAGATGATGGCACTTCAGAATCTGTTTTCTGGGGCAGTATATATTTGTTTCTGTTCACTCCCCCTCTCCTTTGTATAATAATATTGCTAATGGTAATTGCTAATCAATTTTCTTTTATATGTCTTTTGATTTGTGAAGAGCAATAAGTGGAAAATTGGACAAGAATACGGTTTCACTGCTTGTGAAGACTCATGGTGTAAGTTTGATGTTCTCAGAGTCTTTTTCTTATTCTAATGATTTGAATTATAGCTAAGGTAGGCTTAAGAGGTGTTAGAGTGGCTACCGAAATTCTAAAGAAACATGCACTCACACAAACACATGGATTTAACAAGGTTCGGCAATGTGCCTACGTCCTCAGGAGTTGAGTGACTGTGTTTCTTATTATGTCAAAATAGGGTTACGTCATAGATATAAATATACCAAACAGAATTACAATATCACTCATCTGCCCGCCCATTAAATGAGACATGCACAACAAGAGGTTATCTTCATTACCATTATCTTAGAATGTGTTTTGAGCCTTACTCAATCCTACAAAACCTGCTTGTAAGGATTGCTCCCCATTTATATACACTATGTTGGTACGAGACTAAACCACTAAATCATCACCCTTGAGGTTTCACTTTAGGCAACCCCCAAAGACGCTGCAACTAGGGAGGGCTAAGAGGTGTTTGCAATTAAGACGCTTTTCTTAGTTTTCTAACACTCTCCCTCACACCCATAACTTCTTGCCTAAAGTGTGCCAAATGCAGATGGCACAACAATGGATGTAGGATAGCTCTGTTACCATCTTAGAATGTGAGTTTTGACTTTTGAGTCTAACTCAATTTTACATAACCGGCTTGTAAGCATGGTAGTTAAATGGGGTTCAAATTGTGTATTGGAAAACCTATTCTTGCACTGTGAATTGAACTGTATTGTGAATTATAAGATTCATGATCTATATTATTAGTTATAAAGTGTTTATTAATAGTTAACATATATAATAAAACAACTTAGAAATCTTATGAAAAAAATTATTAGTTATATATAAGTTTGTAAAGTCTATTTTAGAAGGATGGAAACAAAACAATTAAATAGCTAACTAGAGTAGATGCATTAAATGAATGGACAACAAATAAAGTAGTGGAATAATAAAATAAAATAAGTTTAGAAATGTTTCTTTAATTTTTTTTCATTGAATAGTTTAAACTTATATGACTTCTCAATTTTTTTGTGAGAATTGGTAAAAGAAACCCAAAGAATAAGAAAAATAATCATTGAATCATGTGACAATTCACATGATTCATCCATGTATTGTAAGATACAAAGTGATTTTAGATACATCTTAAGATACATATTGGTAGATAGCCAAGCCAAATTGCAAGAATCAAATAATGAATTGTAAGATTCTATTAACTACTGTGAGGATTGCTCCCTGCTTATATGCATTATGTTGGCCATATCACTAATCGATGTAAGATTAAACCACCACCCTCAGGTTGCACTTTAGGCAACCCCCAAAAAGGCTGCAACTAAGATGGCTAAGAGGTGTTCGCAATCAAGGTGGCTCTTCCATCACTCCCCCTCACACATAGGACTTCCATCCATGACCATGCCAAATGTATATGACACAACAATGGATCTAGAATAGACTCTGATATCATTTTAGAATATGGGTTGAGTGTAAGTCAATCCTAAAAAAGCAGCTTGATGATTGCTTCCCACTTATATATACTATGTTGGCTATATCACTAGTCAATGTGGGGCTAACCACCACCCTTGAGATTGCACTTTAGGGAACCCCCAAAGAGACCACAACTAAGGTGAGCTAAGAGGTGTCTGCAGTTAAGGCAACTCTTCCAACACATTGGTTTGTGGCTATTATGTTCTGGACACTGGAATTGTGAATGAGATCATGTTTTCGTGGGGTTTTCTAGCTGTATGCTCTTTAGTCTTGGCTTTATAAGTTGGATAAGTGATACTAGTTTTTGTACTTTGAACAAACTTTGATTGAAATTTCATTGTTTATAAGAAAGGAAGGAGGAGAAGTAGAAATACAATAAAACTTGTTAACTTTCCTAGATGAAAACTTGGACAGGGAAGCTTGTTGGAGCATTGTTCTTTATTGGTCAAATCTTGTGAAATCATTATTTTTTTTTTCACATAGTCATAGTTAATCTTTGGTGTCTATTAATTCTTGGCCGTGGAGTAGGTTATTTTGCTTTTGTTTTTGTGTATCAAATTCAAATGTGTTCACTGTATCTTTCTACGTGTTTAGGATGAAGTAATTTCATTTCCACTGTATGTCGAGGCCATATGCTTTGCTTTTCACGAGGAGGGCATGATTCGCACTGCAGTACGAGCTGTAACCCTGAATGTATATCATGGTGAGATTTTCTTGTTTTACATAAGCCATCTTCTGTAACCTTTTTCTCCCTCCCATTGTACTCCATTTTTATGCTGACGAAAATTATAATTTTCTATTTGTTGTACAATTTTCAGTTGGAGATGACTCTGTTAACAGATATATAGCCAGAACTCCTCACAAAGATTACTTCTCAAACTTGGTTTCATTTTTTAGGAAGCAGAGCATGGATTTAAATAAACTGCTTTCTGAGACACTGTTGTAAGCAATTTCTTTTCTCTTTGTGCATGTATGTATTAAGATTCCCTTGTGTCCTGAAAAGGCAATTGTGGTTACTGAATACTGAGACAGAACTCCGGGCCCAGATTCTATCTCTACAATTATTACTGCTGTTGATGAAATTGAGGATAACCTGTACTACTTTAGTGATGTTGTCTCTGCTGGAATTCCTGATGTTGGGAGGCTAATTACAGACAGCATTATGATGATATTGATATTTCCATTGCTTCTTCCTTCTCTGAGGATCATGCTTGATAATGTATGAAACTTCAAATTATCGGCCTTGTCACCTGTCAGTTCATTTTGAATCTATTTTCAACTTTTCATCTTTGTTCAAGGATCTTTGAAAAAGAATTCTGAAAGATTTTGGTTCTTATTATTCAACTTGTCTTTATTAATGTTTGATAGTACATTATTATAGGACATGCAATGTGGTGTTGTCACTTCTCTATACTTACTTTGTTGCATCTTGAGGATCGTCAAAATCAAAGATATGGCAAATACTATAGCTGCTGCTCTTTTTTATCCCTTAGAAGCCTTTACAAAGAGTTCTTGGGGTAAATTCGCTGGCTTTATAGTTTATCTGATCCCTCACCTATGTTTGCCAAGTTTTAGACAACGATAATCTTAACAAGTGTCATACAAGTCAATGGTAAATATTCCATATTCTTCTAGTTCTTCAGGTTTTCATTCAGAAGGTGTTCTTGCGCAAAATGATTGTAGCAGTTCAAATTTGTCTTTAAGGTAAAAACCACATTTTTGGTTTACTATTTGTAACTTTGCAAGTAAGATAGAATAGAGTGGAAACATTAATGAATATATCACATCAGTTTAAACTACCCTGACTGTAAGTTGTTGAAATGAAATTTGTAATACTGTGTTCTATCAAAATAAGAAAAGAAAATGACAATATTATATTCCCGGCTTCCTGTGTTCATCCTTCTGATGTTTGTTTAGAATTGAAACATTTTTCAATAAAATATTTTATACGTACTTGGGGGCTCATATAGGTTTTAAATCTATATTTTTTATTTCTTATAGTGGTGCGGTTGTTCTACATTAACTTGAGAGTTACATTTTGTGCTAAATTAGAGAAAAATAAAGGAATAATGGACTGAAATTATGTGTCTCAATACACAAATGTTTATATAGCTTTATTTCATAGGTTACACATGAATATAAAAGATATGATTCCCTATAATTTCTAAGATATTATTTCTACATACTATATTTAAAATATCTAAGATTCTCAACACTTTGTTTACAGGAAGTCCTTTTATTTATTTTTCTCTAATGAACTTTGTGATTTATGTAGGGAGGTTTTGCTTACTTATATCTCAAAAGGAAATGATATCTTAGTTTTGGGTTCTCTCAGTGTGCTCGCTACTCTGCTGCAAACTAAAGGTAGTATTGTTGAATTTTTGTTTGCTTTACTGTTGCATTGTTTTCTGTTTTCTTATTAAATCCTGTTCCGTAGAACTTGATGAATCAATGCTAGATGGGCTTGGAATTCTTCCACAACGCAAACAACACAAGAAATTGTTATTGGTATGTCATTGTCATATTCTTCCATTTTGATCCTTTTTGTGATATGAACATTTGATGGTAGGGATGGCAACGGGGCGGGATGGATGCGGGTTTGGTCCTCCCCGTTCTCGGAAAGTGCAGGGTAGGTTCGGTTATGCAAAGAGTGAATATGAAATTTTAATCTTGTCCTCATCGTGTATTTTCAAGTTCAGGTATACCTGGGAGTACCTGTTGTGTTATTTTTTACAATTTAAATTAATTTATTTATTATTAAATAAATTATATATATTAAGTTATTAATTATATTTTAATTTAAAAAGTATATAAAAAGTAATTAATAACATGAAATTATAAATTAAAGTTTAAGAATTAAAATTTTTAATTAAATATATAACTTTAAACTTATTATATAATTATTAAAATTATAATGGGACAAGTGCGAGTTTGGGTACGAGGCGGGTGGGGGTCAGATATGCGTACCCGTATTTGGTTCATCACATTGGATAATACTCATATCCCTAAACCCATACTCGGTCAAAGCGTGTAATACCGGTAAAAATTGAGGTAGGTTTGGGGAGTCCTCACGAGTATGATTATTTTTTCCATCCCTATTTTCGGGGTGTTTTGTTAAGATGCCAGGAAAGGAAACATATGTTGAAAACAATTTGTTTCAAATTGCAACACTGACTTGATATTTTTATGATGAATATCTTTTTAGGATATCAATCAAAACATCCCTATAACCTTTACTTGAAGAATTTGAAACTGTAATTATATTCCCTATAGAAGAGATGCTTGGAGAAATGTCTATCAAGTAGTATATTTTTCCAATCAATATTTGTATCTTCATGGGTTCGATAGAGGCTCTCCTGATGTGGTTGAAGTTTGACATTAGGATCCACGGGAGTGTCAATAGGCTTATTTTGCCATGAATGTCCATAGCATATTCTTCTATGTGATAGCTAGATCATTTCTTGGATTGTTCCACTTCAATCCACAAGAAATTGTTATTGGTATGTCATATTCCTTTATGTATTTTTAATAGGTTTGCAAGGGACTTATTGCTTGTGTAGTATCTAGTCATTGTATTCAAGTTATGTTCTTTGTAGGGATGTTCATTGGTTAAGATAAATTCGATGAATCTAACAATTCAAACCAAACCAATTAAATTGGTTCAAATTCTTTCCTTGATTGGATCAAATTCGTTCTGATCCAAAACCAAAAGAATCTAACATTCATTGGTTCGAACAATGAGTTTGCACCTTCAAATTTGTTAATCTGAGAATCGAACCAAATATCTACTAATTTATATTTTATATGTTTTATTTTCTTACTAATTGTAAAACAAAATTATGTGTGCTAATTTGGTTGAGCAATTTCGTTTATGTTAGATAGTTTGGTTTGTGTTGTATACCTCAAGTCTTGGACTAATATTTGTTTTCAATGTTGGATTCTAGTTATTGAGTGTTAGTTGAGTTTTTCCTTCCATAACCATAAATGGAGACTTTGGTTATTCTTTGGTTGTTGTAAACCAATTAAACTCAAATATTGATGCATTCTTGAAGATGCTTCTCCCAAGATCACCTTCTAGCTTGGTTCCTTTGAAGAAGTGAATGGTGGAAGAGGTAGGAATTGTGGTGGTGGCGCCACTCATGGTGAGATAAGTCATGGAAGAAGGTTGCCATAAGGGAATGAGCCTTTGATAAAAGCCATGGAAGCTCTTAAGTTTGGAGAGAAAGAAGACAATAAAAAATGAACTCACAATAGTGTTGTATTTCAAATCAAGTGTGAAAATGTACAATGAGGGGGAGATGTCTATTTATAAGCAAAAAATGGGCTTAGGAGGGGTAGAAGGTGGACGTCCACCATTAGGGGGGATTAAGAGGGATTAATCAAGTGTTAATTGAGCTAGAGCCAATTAGCACTTGATTAATTTCTAGGAAGATCCAAACATACCTCTAATTTTAAGATCTTGGTCCCCTCTCATTTTGAATTTGAATTTTGGAGGGAAGCCACATGGCAACTCAAAATTCTAACTCAAAAAATGAGAGCACATGAATGACATGTGGAAGCCACCTTGGAGGAGAGAGAAAGTGGTGTGAACAAAGAAGGAAACCAAGGGGACCCACATGTCTCTCATGCTTCATGTGTGAGTTGGAGGGGTATGAAACTAACTTAGGAGGTGTGGTTCACAAAAACCACACTCTTAGCTTCTCCAAAAAGGCACAAACTACTCAACACACTTCACAAAAAAAACTAATTACACCTCCTAAATTAAAAATGGACATAAAGGCCAAAATACAAGACCAAAAAATAAAATAAAAACACCTCCAAGTCCCTAATGAAAAAACATATACAATAAGAACTAAAAAAAAGACTATGGCCTAATTTCTAATTTGATCTCCATGAGAAGGTGATGTCTTCTTCCCTTCTCTCTTGCCATGTCCTCCTCAATCCTCCTAGTCATGACCCTTGTGATAGGACCTTTGTTAGGGAGGAATGCATCAAATATGTTATTTACACTCTTTTAATAACAAGTTTATATTTAAATTTTGGTATAAATCATGTATTTTTTATGTTTTCAAAACATCAAAATTTGCATTTTTTTAGGACATCCAGTTAACCCAAACCAAACTAATAAGTTGTTGATTGGATTGGTTTGGTTTGGATTGCTAGAAACATTTGGTAAAATCTGATCCAAACCAATCAAAATTGATTGGTTCGGACTTTATTTTACCTCAAATCTAAACCAAACCGGTCCGTGAACACCTGAAGGTTCTTTGTGGATAAGTGGGTAACACCTAGTGGGACAAATGAGGAAGGAGAAGAGGTTTTTTGCTGTTGGTAGTCTTTCTTGAAACATGAAATGCTTTGTCTATTTGTAGAAGTGGAATGCATGAATTACTATTAGTGTGTTGAGTGTTCACATTGTGGAACCATGGACGAGGTTCTTATGAGGGAGTCTATAATTGGAGAAGGGTGGGCTGGTTTGATGCGAGCTAAGGAGTGAAATCACAATGAACTCTCAGAAAAGTAAGGTGATTAGATAAAAAGATGAGTGCCCTTTAGTTGTATGACAGTATAAGAGCTGACTTGTGACTAAGCTGGCATAAAGGCTGACTTGACGGTACAAGTTCATTTAAATTGTGTTTGTGTTCAACATGACCCTTTTTATGATGTTTTGTGTGCAAAAAAAGATAATTGTATCTTAAGCCCCCCACCAAATGAAGCACATGAATTCAATTTTGGTGAATTGGTCTATTGTTGACATGCTTTTTGAATTTCATTAAATATTTGTGCAGCAAGCTTTAGTTGGTGAGGGTTCAGGTGAAGAGCAGCTTTTTTCATCCAAAAGCAGCTTCAGTAGGGATGGCATTAGTAATGATATCAATTCCTATCATAAAAAGAACAAGGTTTGCATTCAATATAGAAATTGTTGATTTATTTAATAGTTTACTATCTTTTTGGTCTCAGTATGTATTTGATTTTGTTTTTAAGCCTTAATCAAAATTTTTACTGATTAGTCAAATCTTTTCTATGTTCATATTTTTGGTCCCTACCACCAAGTAACAACATTAGTGATGACAAAACAACAACATTTGTAGTTCAATGATTTGCCATGTCATCTAGAAGTATGCCTGGATAGTCACGTGTATTCATTTTCCCTTAAACTATATTTTTATTCCTTCATCTGATCAAACTAGTTGATGAGATCAAACTAATAGATAAGTGATTAAAAACACAGTTTATAAAAGAAAAATACACGTAACTGTCCTGTTAGACTCTTGAATGATATGACAAGTCACTAAACTGTTAATGTCACTATTATGTCATCAATTAGTGTGGTTACTTCATGGCAAAGACCAAAAATGTTAATGGAGAAAACGTTAAAGGAAAGGACTAAAACCAGTGAAAATATTGATTAGAGATGAAAACAAGATTTCAAAAATGTTTAGGGAGCAAGAAGATAATAAACCCTTTATTTAATTTTCACAAGCAATATTTATTTAGATTTTAGAATTTCTGTTGCTTAATGGTTTACTTCCTTAAGTTTACCATGTTTCACAGGAACAATATGGATTATCTTTTCTGCCTTCTGTTGCAGAAATAAGCTCTCATGTACATAGATATCAGGTAAATGTTTGTAAATCGTAGAATCTTTCTGATATACCTTTTGTTTTTTTTGTTAGAGTTTTTCTATACCATGTGGAAGTCCCTGATTACACTTAGTAGGTCTGTCTATATCTTGGAGCTGTAAGAGACAAACAGAGGGGAAAATGGGAAGAATCTAGAAGGATATGCTGATTTGGCAAATTAGTTATGTGAATAGTTGGTAGTCACATTTTGGGAAGAGCGATTATTAGTAGAAAGTGGGGGAGGAAAGTGGGGACATGTTCATTCTGTGGGTTTTCATTTTTCTTAATATAATATAATGAACGATACATTTTTTCTTTAGTTTTTAGTTTAAAGCCTCAAATATATTATCTTGTTACACATATGTGCTCATTGCTCAACATTTATGAAATAGTTACATCCTCTTTCAAAATTAATCTATGAAAGTTTAATGTGAAAAACTTGTAGACTGTTGATATAAAATTAAAGAGCGACCAGACTTTTTACCCAGGATAAGTGGTTATTGTATATTTTGTTAGTGTGCAAACACATGCATATACACTGTTTTTGTGTTGTTAAATAAATTTCGTTTTACTTAGACCATTTATTAGTCTAATATTTGGAGGCTGAGTCTTACACAATGGTAATGTTGCCTTATGACTTCAAGGTCATTAGTTCAAATCCTGGAGATAGTCTCTCCTTGTGGGGCATGAGGCTGTGTCTATGATCTACCCATCCTGCACCTCACTAGGTAGGAGCCTCACAGATGTTCTGGGTTATCCTTTTATATTAGTCTCGGAAGATTTCATCCCAAATGTAATGCTTTTGATGGTTTTCAAACTGTTATTTGTTTGGGCCTTAAAGGACGAAATATTACCAACATCATTTCCATTTTCTTCTTGTTAGTATTTGAAAGAAATGTTTTGGTGCTCTATGTATTGTATAAAATTACTATTCTCTAAGTTGTTTGCAATTACCTGTTTTTCTGATGGATAGTTTTTCCTTTTTTAAAAGAAATTGGAAATAAACATGTAGTTTGTTATGTTTGAGTTTACTAACTATATATGCTCTGTTTTTCAGGTTATTGATGCATTAGTGAGCCTCTGCTGCCGCTCTAATATATCTGCAGAGATACTATGGGATGGCGGTTGGCTTTTGCGCCAGTTGCTTCCTTACAGCGAGTCAGAATTCAGCAGTCATCACCTTGAATTACTGAAAGTAAGATCTCATGAGGCTTTCGTAGCAACTCCCTTGAGAACTTAATACGCTCTCATGATCATGTAGTGTTTAAAAAATATCAAAGTGTACGTATTTTGAAATGATTTTATTAGTGAAAACCAGAGAATACTATTCTCCTAGTGGAGCCAAAGACTCCTCTAAGATGCTATTCTCAGTCCTCAAAATTAGCGCTTAGTTGCTTACCCACTCCTTTAAACTCCTCCCCATTCCCATACCCTTCTCCCATAATATCTTCTCTGACTAACTCAGCCACATTCTCATGACAGAAAATAACGGCACTGTCTGCACCTCCTTCTAGAGTATACTTTCCATATAGGTGCTTGGTAGGATCCAGGTCCAATAGTTTTCCTCATCTGAATTCTGAACATTCAGTTCATGGTTTCTATCCATATTAATTCAGTAGACCTTTTAAGTAAGCTGAGTAATTTGAGAGAAGATAATATGTCCTTTGCTAGTTTTGTCATGGAATCAAAATTTTATTAATGATTTAATTCTTATTTCAACAAATATACTAATAATTTAAATGGTTAACTGTCAACTAATGCATAACATAGGGGATATAAGGTGACTCAATTGGTTAAGGAGGGAGGGAAGGTGAGGGAAGGTCGTGGGTTTGAATTTCACCGCTAATAAAAACTAACGTTACTAACAACACTAACATTTGGTCTATAAAAAAGAAAATTTAATGCATAACTAATATAGGTGTAGTTGTATAGATATGAATTTGCCATTCCCATTAGAGTGACTCCCATTAAATGTGCTTGAAGGATATCTAAATTCAAAGAAAAGTTATATTTGGGTTAAAACTAAGGATTGGAGAGTTAATTCTGAAGAGGATACAACAAAATAAGAAATATCTAAAACTTGATTGACTCCTTTGCTTTTATGGTCATTGTGGAAATAATAAATAAGTGGTTTAAACATTTTACTTTTTGATAAATGGTGCCTTGTTTTTGAATAGTCACATACTAACCATGATTTTAGAAATTTATGAATAGAATATATATCAAGAATGTAATGGAGATGATTTAATAGAAAAATGAAAATGCAGTCCTACTAGTATTATATGCTCTCTATTTGCATCTGTGGAGGATCTTAGATATTATATTATCTTTATTTTAAATATAGTGCATATTATCTTAGATATTATAGGAAATAATATCTTCTATATTTATTTGTAATTTTGAAATAAGTCTATATAAACATGTTTCCGTCGTGTATTCAGACACATGGTTTCATTCCATTATTCTTCTCTATTCCTCGGATTTTAGCAGAATTTAATGCAATTATATCAATATTCTTTTCTAATACAGGTTTCTTACAAGAATTATGCATCTGCACTTGTAGAGGAGGTTAGCGGTATCTGGTCTGACTTCCTTATTTCTGTTCTTTGTGATGAATGGAGAAAGTGCAAAAGAGGTGATTTTTATATCTCATGTATTGTTCTGCTTGATTGTTTCTTAGAGAGGTTTGCCAATGTTCTTGAACAAGAAATTTTTTCTACCTGTAGCAATGGAGTCATCATTTCCTTATAAAGAACTGAATTGCATAGTTTTGCTCCCATTGAAGTTTTCTTCAGAAGGTAAGCTTGTACCTGCTTCAACAACCGTTTTTCCTTCCTAGAGAAGAGTTAGAAGCCATTTGAGTGATCTCCCTGACTCTTGTCTCTAATGGTCATATTGCAGAGGGATCAACTTTTGCTGCTGGAAAAGGAATGCATGAGTTGGTGAAGGTTTGTGCCTTCTATTTTTCATGGATTGTTTAGCAATGTGTCTTTATACAATGAAGAGTTTTATGGTGTCTTTTTCCCATTTAGGTATTTGTACTACTGCACCAACTACAAATATTCACTCTTGGTAGAGCTATACCCGAGCAACCACTTATTTACCCTCCAGGCGATCCCCCTGCAAATTGCCGTGCTCGACGGTCTGGGCTTGATTTGTCAGGCCCAAAGGCTGGAACTGAAGTAAGCCTTGGTTAGTGATCTGAACTGCAGCTTCTTTTATTCTTACCACTGGTTTTACTTAGTTGGGGACTTGAGGTTTTTGCGTTGCTATAGGATACAAAGAATAGTAAAAAGAAGGAGGAGAATAAGGAGGGGAAGGGTAGAATTAGAAAGAAAAAGAGGGGAGGACAAAAAGCATCTCAATTGTAATTTCAGCAGCAAAATATATTCTGAGAAAGTGACAATCCAACACAATTACATAGCCATATTTAATAGTCAAACTAATCAAATAGTTATAAATACCCAACTTTAAACCAAGTAATGAAAATAATGTCCTACTAGTGACAACGAAGAAAGAAGACTTCTGTAGACAGTTATGAGTGGCATAGAGAAACAGGTGTGCAGTGTTATATGTTTCACGCTTAGTCTGTTTTTCTCCTTTTTTTTTTATTTTAGTTTTTTATAACACCTTATCCTCTTGATTTATATCTCCTTTCTTTTCGTAATAAATTCTATTGTGTCAAATTAAAATAAAATAACATTGTCATTATTGGCCTGTTTTGAAGTGCCTAAGAAGTATAAACTATGTAGTGAGTCTCTCAACTGTACTTCTGAAGCATGGGCCAATCTGTAGTGATTCAATGCATATAGGAATTGATTATGTTAAGAAATAGTACGTTGAAGGGATGATTTTTAGACTAAAGTGCCAAAATAAATTGTAAATCTGTGCTGTTATGAACACAGATTAAAAAGGTTAATTGAACCTTATATTTATTGATTTTTCTGCCCATAAACCTGACAATTGGCAACAAATGAGTAAATTCCACCTACTTTTGAAGAAAATATAGGTGTCTTCTAAATGTGAATTCTAGTGTTTTTTATTGTACATGTATTTCGTTGTTTTCTTCTGTTAGGTTCTGTTACATATAATTCCGTTACTACCAAAAGAGAAAAGGTGCTGTTATCTTCAGTCTGCAATCAACGAATTTGTTAAAATTCTCGTATTTGCCATTTGCAGGCAATGCTGTACCTTGTAGAATTGCTTTCGAGAGGGGCAAAGAGCTCCATTTTTGCTTTCTAGCAATCTCTTCAGGAATATCTGGTTGGCTAGTTCTTGCAGAAGAATTGCCACTGAAGAAGTCCTATGGAGTGGTTCGGGCTGCTGCAGCTTTGGCTGGGTGCAATGTATGTATACTTCTCCACTTTTGAATCGTTAAGTTCATTTGGAAAAAGTAGAATAAAATATTTCTTGAAAAATTTATTTTCAGCTTGAGAATAAATGACCCTCAATTTGGTTGATGAATAACTGTTTATTGAGTTGTTACCTACCTACATTGATGGCTGTTATTTTAAACTTTGAAATATTTATTTTTCTTTATAATTATTGTGTTGGTTAAGATACAAAGTGAATGTAGTGTATTTTGAAAACTGGTATTATGATTATTTTAACTCTGACTATTGATTTAATAAACTCAGCATCAAAGTTGTCCATTGTTTAGCCCAGGATTGATGATGAACATGCAACGTGGTTACACTTGCGGATTAGGTCATCCTCTTTACCCTTTCTAGATGCTGTCCAATTCAAAGGCTATGGGAAAAAGAAAACAAAAGCTTCGGTTGATGGCAGATGGACATTGGCGTTCAGAGATGAGGAGACTTGCAAGTCTGCTTTTCTCATGACTGTTGAAGAGATCAATTTTCTGAGTGACGAGGTGCATAGAAGACTAAAACCTTTGCTCTACCTTGAAACTGCAATAGATTTATCAAGCTCGTCTGTATGTGTTCCAGAGGATTCCTCTTCGTGTAGAATACATCCTAATTAATTTCTTCACCCTTCATTATATATCTCCAAAGTGCATACCATATTTTAGATTAGCGATTGGATTGGTATCATTCTTTTTGTATTCTAGCCTTTCTGTATCCTAGCCCTATATCGTTCTTTTGCAGTTAGGGTTAAGTTTGCAAGTCGCGCAACAAATATATGAGGGAACCTAAAAAAGATAGCTTTTCCAGTTTTCCTTTTTTTTTTTGTTTTCCCGTTATTTTTCTTTTTTGGAAGGTCTTTGTATAGATGGGTGTTAACCCTTACTGTATGGTGTAATGAAAGCCTTTTCTTTCTTCGCCAATTATTCTGGTTAGGCTTAATGAACATTTTTGTCTCTGAACTATTTCTTGTTTTAGTTCTTTAAGACTTTTTTTTTGTTTAAAAATAGTTTTGTTGTTAGATGTTGACTTTTATAAGTGATGACATAACTAATACATTTTGCCATGTGGGTTGATCTATGTCATTATTCACTTAACATCATAATTTAATTGTGATACATTATTCTTTTTTTGTAAAAATACTATTAGTAATTGGCTGAATCAACTTTTGATACTTGAATTTTTTTTTATTTTAGTTCTTTAATTTATTTTATTTTAGTTCTCTGAATATATTTTCGGTTTAAAATAATTATTGTTATTAGATGTATAACATTAAGTAATGATCTGACTAATGTTTTGTCACAATAACAAAAAATTAATACATTAATATTTAGTTTATAAAAATGCTTTGTCACAATGGTATCATGTTACAGAAAATGATATGTGATAAATTTATTAATTTTTATAATAACTACACTAAAAATCATATTAAAAATAATTTTTATCAATTGATAATATACTTTTTATAATAAGATACATAATTTTTCAAATTTTATGATAATTATTTTTTAAAATTCATCTCAATAATTTTGAATTTGTTAACAGTATAAAACTTATTGCAATATATGATAATTAAAATTCTTTTCCTAATACTAAGCAACATAAATTCATTTATTTTTATATAACTTATTTTTTTTAAGTCTTAACATTATATACATACCCATTTATTGTTATTTAATTTTTTAATAAAATGGTCAAACTTGACATATGTACCAATGCATGACTTGATGAAATGGGCAAGGTTGGCCTGAAGATATGTAAGCCCATATAAAACCAAGTAGATATGGATAAGCCCGATGAACTTTTAGAACTAGAATGAGTTCAAAAAACATAGATTGATATAGAACCCAACTAATTTGTGTTTGACATTATTCAAAATTTTTGTTTTTTATTTTAAAGTTTACATAGATTTACGCAAGGAGAGGAAAAACAAGCATGACTCAATCAAATGTGTCATTATTTTTTCATTTATGAACAATAATAATTTTTTTTTTAAAAAAATCATGTTATTTTTTCATTTATGAACAATAATAATTTTTTATTTTAAAAAAATCATGTGTCATTATTATGTCGCTATTTTCAATTACGTGAAGCAACTCATATTGTAAAACATTGGTCACATTATCTCTTAATGTTGTGCATGTAACAATATAAGCTATTTAAAAAAAATATATTCGATCGACTAAAATAAAATTAAAAACTTTGAAAGACAAATAAAAAATAGATTTTTTAGGGACCAAAAGTTGATTCAACCTAATAATATTTTTTATTTTTAAAAGTTACATGTCATTATTATATTATTATTTTTAGTGGCATAGATCCACTGGCATGACAAAATATTAGTAACGTTATCACTTAATGGTAAACATCTAATTGCATGGACTATTTTCAAACAAAAACCTATTTTAGGGACTAATATAAAAAATTTAAATATTCATTATCACTTCTTAGTGGTTGCTTTGCATTGCAAAGAGCGTTATACATATTAGTTGATTCCATTCTCTTTCTTTTGATAGTGTCTACATTCATCTTCACAATTTTTTTTTTGCTTTGTGGGATCATAGTGATTACTACTATTGTCTCTACTATAAAGGAAAGTATGTATTAGACTACTATTCTATCTAATTTTTAATTTAATGGATAACTTCTGTTGTTGATTTGAAATATTTAAAAGGGTTTATCTCCTACTTTGTTTAGTTTAATTTAAGATTCTTAAAACATGTAAAAACACCATTTTAAAATTTATAAGGTTCAACCATTATTATAAAAGTTAAATAATATATAATTTTATAATAACATACTATCCTAAATAAAACTGAAAACTATTAAAGTTAAACTTTCCAATAATGTTTTACATTCATAATAAGCTTAAATGGAAAAAAATAATGTTATCAAAGTCATGTGTTAGGAATAACAGGTAGACCATGAGTATGTTGGATCGTTTTTTGGCTGGAGGTGTGGAACAATCTGGAGCAATAGGGCCTTCCCAGGGGTGCATTATCATTGTCCGGTGACGTTATCAGTGGGGGCAACAAAATGGGGCCCAAAGCCATTCCGATTCCTTAGTTGTTGGTTACAAGAAGAAAGGTTTTGAACTTTGGTGGAATGCAAATGAAATTCTATGTCTATTGAAGGTAGGAAGATTTATGTTCTAAAGGAAAAATTAAAATTTTTTAAGGAGAGGCTAAAATAATGGAACAAGAAGGAATTTGGAGACATTAATCAACATATACAAGGGGAACACACAGGGTTACTTGAGCTGGATCTTATTCAAGAGGAGAGGGGTCTCAATGCAACATAGCTTCAAAATATTACTTGAAAACGAGCTAATTTAAAGAAGTGGGTAGGCAGGAGGTGTTTGTTAGTGTATAAAAAATCTTGGGTTTAGTGGCTATAGGAAGGGATACATACACTTGTTTCTTCCACAAGATAATGCTTCAATGGTGCAAAAAGAACGACATATTGTGCTTGAATTTTGAGGGTAGGATGTCATGGAAGCTTGAAAGCAAAAGTCAAGGGGTATTTTCAAAACCATTTGTAAGACTCTATAAAGGGTAGGCTGAGGCTAGTAGAGCTTCCATTCTGTCAGTTGTGTGACAAGGAAAAAGGGAGTTGGAGAGTTCGTTCTTAGAAGAGGAAATAAAGGAAGTAGTGTGGGACTGTGACAATTGTAAAAGCCCGGGGCCAAATGGCTTTAATTTCTTTTTTATCAAAGAATTTTGGCATTTGTTAAAAACTGACTTCCTGTACTAAATTTCACTCCTGTGGAAAGCTAGTAAAGAGGTCAAATAGATCTTTTATCGCCCTGATATAAAAAAAGTCAAACCCCTACCGTTCCATCTCTTTGATAGGGTGTATGAACAAGGTGATCACTAAGGTTTTGGCAAGACAATTGTGAAAGGTTATTAACACAGTCATTTCTGAGTCCTAATATGCTTTTGTCAAAGGTCATAAAGTCCTTGACAAGTGCTAATAATGAATGAACTTTGGTGGATGAGAAGAAAAAAAGGCAAAAGGAGTTAGTGTGTTTGAAGGTGGACTTTAAAAAAGCTTATGACTCAATAAATTGGTCTTACCTTTGGGATGTTATGGAACAAATAGGTTTTGGGAAGAAGTGGCTAAAATTGATTAAGGAGTTTGTGTTTATAGCCAAAATCTCAGTGCTCCTCAGTGGGAGTCCCACAGAGGAATTTAGTGTTTCTCGGGGCTTGAGGTAAGGGGACTCTCTATCTCTGTTTTTGTTTCTTATAACATCTGAGGGACTCAGTCAAATGCTACGGAAAGCAGAGTTAGTGTGCCTTTGGAAGAGGTATGATATTCACAATTATGGGTTAAGTTTTTCGTACCTTCAATTCGCAAATAATACTCTTCTGTTAGCTAAGAAGGATTGGGGATGCTGAAGGTAGTTAAACAAGTGCTTAAAAAATTTGAGGTTGTCTCTAAACTGAAAGTGAATTATAGGGGTCATTGTGAATGAAGGTTGGTTGGAACAGGTGACAATGATGTGTAATTGTAAGGTAGGATCAATGTCATTCAAATACTTAGGCTTCTTGATAAGTAAAGACCCCTCAAAGTTGGCAATGTGGTCTTCGATACTCATGGCTGTAAAAGTAAGATTAGTGTCTTAAGAAAACAAACATATTTCTTCGGCTGGTAGGTTAGGCTTGCTGTCTTGTCTGTGTTGCCGATATTCTTCCTTTTCTTCTTTAAGGCTCCCAGAGGTATAATTTCTCATATCAAGCCTTCTTTTAGAAATTTCTTTTGGATGGGGGTAGAGGGAAAGATAAAGGTGTATTGGGTGTCCTAGGAAAGAATGTGTAGAAGGAAGGAAGTGGGCGGTTGAGGTGTAAGAAAATACAAATGTTTAATTTGTCTCTGTTAGGAAAATAGAAGTGGAGGCTGAGAGTAGAATCTGATAGCATATAGGACTGCTTGTTGAAGGCCAAATATGCTCAGCTAGATGAGAGGCTAGGTAGTCACGAGTAGATTTTGTTCAAGATGATGGAAAGATCTAACTTTTATTTACCAAGGTGGTCGAGGGTAGAGGAACTAGTGGTCTAGTAATATGAGGCATGTGCTAGGGGATGGTAGTACAATATTATTTTGGGAAGATAGGTGATTGGGTGACTAGAAACTCTATGATGCATATCTGTGTCTATATGGCTTAGTTCAGAATCCATTGAGTCAGTTCTAGATGTGATAGACAAAGGGGTAGGGTGGTAGTAGAAGTAGAGGCGTAAGTTATTTGCATGGGAGAAGGAATTGGTAGAAGGGTTAAAAAACTTCCTTCATGGGGTTGAGCCCAAAGAGGAGGTTCCTAATAGCTAGGTGTGTGAAGCATAAGGGTTTGACATATAGGGTTTAGGGTTTATGGTGCTGACAGAAGTTAAACATCACCAAGCTCAACATTTCCGAACATGAGTTTGGGAGAAAGGAGTGCCAAAAAAAAATGTAGTTCTTCATTTGGCAATTGGATTTAGATAGATTTCCAACTAAGAGTTATCTCTGGAGATGATGAATCATCACTCAAAGGGATGCGAGCTGTGGTTTGTGTGGCAGTGCAAAGGAAACAACTAATCATCTTATTACTTATAATTTGTCTTCAGGTGTTTGGCTACAATTTGCAATTGTTGGGGATCTCTATGATACTTAGAATGAGGGTTCAGAATCACTTTTCTTAGTTTAAGGGATTAGTTAGTGGTACAAAGGTGCAGCAGCAAGCGTGGTCATTCATGTGGCTTGCTGGGGTTTGTAACCCTTGGAAGGCAAGTAATGCAATAATCTTCAATTCATACTCGGTGACACTCAAGAAATTGTTTAAAGTATTCAACTACATTTATGGGAGTGGAGCCGCATTAAAAAACTTGTATCTAATTCATATGTTGAAGGAGTCATGAACCCTATCTACTGTGTTTGAGTGGCTGCATTATTTTCTATATTTTTCTTTTATTATATCAACTGCTGTGTTTTTTTATGAAGTCACATCTTATGCCTTCGCATTTAATATCAATATTAGTTTTCCAATTTAAAATATAATTTATATGTTCAAAATATATTTATTAAAAATTTAATCATAATTCAGGATATATTGAAAAGTAATTATTTATTTTATGCTAAGTAGTTGTATAAAATAAATATTAATTCTATCCTTAAATTTTTATCATATTTTATTTTATTTTTATTGTTTATTATTTTTTAAAACATGAATTTTATTATTCAAATATAATTATTCTAATTAAATAAAAAAGAGTAACTTATTTTCCGTAGCATATATGTATTTTTGGATTTGTTTAGAATTTACATTAGAATATAAATTAAGAGTGTTTATGGATAAAAATACATAAGATTTTAGGCATAATGAAATCTGATACAATCAATGTGTCAAAAAAAAAAATAGCAATCCAATTTGGTCTAATCCTATTAAGAAGGGATTGCATTAGATTAAGTCCAAGAATTTTAAAGAGAATTTTTTTTCATCTATTTCGTTTTTTATAAAATATAGAAAATAATACATTAAACATATAAGTTTATGAATAAAATATTCAACATACAATGATTTTTGAAATAACATATAAAAGTACATTAAGTAGTCTATAAAAGATAAAAAAAATTATAAAAGGTTAAAAATAGTAAAACTAATAAAAGTACATTAATTAGTCTTTATGACTTCAATACTTCATATATTTAGTACTTAAAAAAAACTATATTGCCAACATGGTTAAAATGTTGCAAGCATTAGAAGCTACCCTAGTTGGTTTCTTTTGGATTTTTCTTTTTTAGTAAGCTCATATTGTTGTTGTCGTTAAATTTCTTGTCATTTTGTTCATTGCATTTGTTTAGCTGGTGGTGGTGGTTAGATTTCTTTAGTTGCTTGAGTCTTCTACAATTATGTTGGATAGAGCCTATTATATGTTGTCTCATTAGTGACCATTTGGTTAAGAAATAGCAACTTAAAAAAATTAGGCAGACAAATTAAGGAAGTCAATAAATCATCCATAATATAATTCATAAACACATCCATAAACGACTTAACTTGTCAATCATAAACAAAAACACAAATTAGGACAGACATATTAATATTAATTTTACGTACTAGTCACGAAAGTTAGGAAGGCAGAGGGGATGCTAAGAGGTCACAAAAGTCAAAGTTTGAGGATCAGTGGACTAGTGAAGGTGGCTGTTTGTGACACGAGGTGTTTGGTCAATAAAGTGCCAGAGGTGCTCACCAGTGACACAAGGTGGTCATTGGAGTTGCTGAAGTAAGCGTGAAGACACGAAGGTTCAGTGACAATAGTGCAGACTGTAACTTCTGTAATCCTTACCCAAAATTGTTTTTCTGAAAAATATGAGAGATTTTCAAATTTTGATCTTACGTAAAGAATCATAATCTTCTAATAAACATTGTGAGTCGAAATATAGTTCATCACAAACTTCAATTAAACATAAATAGATTAATTATCATAGTTACTCTCCTAAAAGTCCTAATTAAGAGCAGTGAACTTACAAAATTAAATAACTTCAACATTAAGAGAGTAATCTGTTTAGAAGTAGAACATATTCAAATGAAATCCTTTGAATCCTACAACATCTCCTGCTGGTGAGGTCCATTCTCTATTTGTACCACGAACATATATGAGAAAAAACACATGAAAGGAATGATATTTTTATAAACCATCAACGTTAATCTTAATAAACTTGACAAACAAAATGGGCCTAAGGTTTGACCTTTGACTCAGTCTCACATGACTCAATGTTATAGGCTCAACCATACTCATTTCAATAACCAAACCCAATCTCACTAGACTCTCTATGGATACATAAACTGCCCACGATGATTCACCCCAATTCTACTTGGAAAGTGATTGATAGTTGTATATCACTCCCTAGTTGGTACAATAATTTTCTTGAAAAACTGAGACATCTACATATAACAAAATTTTGGCTATCTACCAATTAGGGTACCTACCCATCACAAAAATTTAGCCAATTGCCAATTGGGCTTTCTGCCCATCACAAAACACAACCGGGACTTCTGTACATCATAAACACAAACATGCACTTTTTCAGCCGAGAAGGATATACCCTACCAATCATGAGATGTTGAGCATTTGTGAAAAGTTCTAAATCTATGAATATCCATCTAAGTGCCATATGGATTACACTAAATATTAACCTACCTGATGAATATCCTCAGCCTAGGTGCCAACACAGATAATCCTAAATACTTATTCATTTAAAACCATATTATGATCCATCATAATCCTGCCTTTCATCTCACGATGTGCCAAACCATGACTTCCCAAACACGGCACTCATGCACCTACATGGTACCTTCATGAGGGAAACTAGGACTTTGCTAAGTTCATCTCGTAGCATCTCAACACAGTCATAAAGATCACTAGACTGATCAATCACAAATCACATAGTACTTATACTTCAATCATTATTTACAGAATCATTTACAAATTATCCTAGAAATTTAAAAGAACATAGTATAAATTAATTTATCATTTCCAATTCTATTTTCATTAGTAAAATAATATCAATAGTTATAATTGGATTATCTTTTGTGATTTTAAGACATATTATATTTGAATAAGATTTTCTTAACTAAACTTTCATAAAAATCCTTTGAATAAAATATAGTATACACATATAAAATTATAAAATAGTTATTAACCATTTCAAGAGCACTTATTTTTATAAATTAGAATTATGGAAACCAAAATTTATAATAATTCACCTAGTGATAGAGAATGGTAAAATAAGATTCAGAGCAAAACTTGAAATAAGTAATATTAGTGAACCAAACTAATATGATGAAGTAATTTTATAGAAAAATATCAAAATATAATTTACGAATGAGATGAATGATAGAACAATTGGCAAATAATTACAGAGAATCATACTATAATATTCAGGGAATAACTTAAACAATAATAGTAAGAATCAAACAACCATATCTAGAAATAAAAGGACAAAAAATAACATATGGAAATAATAAATAAAGAACAAAAAGTAATAAGTAAGGGACCATAAATAGTATTTGGAAATAATAATTAAAGGACTAGAAGTAATATCTGGAAATAAATAATAAAGGTCCAAAAGTAACATTTGGAGAAAATAAACAAATGACTAGAAATAATATCTGGAGAAGATAAAAGTTAACATAGTTAGATGTTACTGAGCAATCAACTAAACATTAGTATATTAATCCAAAACTTAGCTTTAGGAGTAATAATAATCATAAGAGTAAAAGACACTTAAGTCTATTAAGATTAACACCACAAAGGTTTATAATCTCATTCCCCCCTTACTTTTTTTTTTGAAAGGCAAAGGATATTTATTCAATAGAGAAACAAAGCGTTTCTTGGATTACAAACACAATTACATACTCCTCCATAGTGGAGCAAGTTAAAACTTATCCACCTATGCCATATTTAATAAACACATTCTAGGATTAGCGTACCAATCCGAGAACACACACCCTTATTAAACCCAATGGAATATGATAGCCATTTCCACGAGATTACCTTTATAGTCATCATAATGTCTACTGAATCCAGCGGTATGTTCTCAAACACAATCTGATTTCTAGTAATCCAGATACCCCAACATCCAGCCAGCCAAAAAACATACCTGAACCTCCTCTTTCTCTTTCCGACAACCCATGCTGACGATGATAGAAAAAGTTGCTTCAAATCCCCTGGAATAGGTCCTTGGACTCCCAGCCAGCTGATAATGTTGTTCCACACAGATTGGGCGTTGGTACACGTTAAGAACAAATAGTTCCTCCCTTCCATAGCACTTTTACAAAAAACACATATAGCATCATCTCTTGGAATCTCGACACCTCTCTTCAATAGGTTATCCGTGGTTGGTAATCTGTCTAACAATAATCTCCATGAGAAAGCAATTACTTTGGAAGGTAGTCTATCTTTCCACATTCGTCTCAAATCCTTGGGTTCCACCTCGGTTAGTCTCATTGAGGTCTGTTGCGTATGTAGTGCCACATAAGCCTCAGCCACTGAGAAACCTCCATCCCTACTGGACCTCCAACTCCATATATCCGACCTGTATGCCACAATTACTACTGGTTGTAGCGCGGATTGTAGATGACGGAGCTGATCTTGTTCCCATACAAAGAGTTCCCGCCTCCATACCCATCTCCACCCCTTTGACACGACCTTTTTCTGATTAATAGAGATGCCCTTATCTGCCGCTATCCCGTATAGCCTGGGGAACTTTACGCTAAGAGGTCCATCACCTGTCCAATTCTGTTCCCAGAAAAAGGTATCCTTTCCGTTCCCTACTTTTTTAATGACATTATTCCCAAACCAATTTGGTGTCACCACTTTCGGACCATCAATATCCCATAAGTCCCTCCACCACTGCGACGCTGTAGATAGATTCTGCTGTCTCTGATTGAATTTGTATGTCTGGCCATATCTACTCTCCATCAAACTTGCCCAAATTTCATTTTGGTCTGATAACATCCTCCACCTCCACTTTGCCAGCAGACTCAAATTAAAGCTCCCTAGACACTTTACCCCCAAGCCCCCTTCTTCCTTGGGCCTACAGACATCTTCCCAACTGACCCACACAATTTTATTCTCCTGATCATTCCCACCCCATAAAAAGGACCGCTGTAAACCGGTAATAACTTTTAATACTTTCTTCGGCACTTTGTAAAATGAGAAGAGGTACAGTGGGAGGCTAGACAATATTGAATTTATCATAACTAACCTTCTTGCGAATGACATATGTTTTGCCCTCCATGTTGCCAATTTCCTCTGGAATTGATCAATGATTGGTGCCCACATTTCTACCTTCCTTGGTTTCACTCCCATCGGAATCCCCAAAAATTTAAAAGGCGGTGATGAAACAGCACAATTCAAGAGATTTTTTACCTCTCTTGTAAATGGGGCATCTACATTTAATCCAAAAAATTGGCTTTTGCTGTAATTTACCTGTAGCCCCGATGTCAGCTCAAAACCCCGAAGAATAACCTTCAAATACCATACTGATTGCATATCTACTTCCCCCATCATAATAACATCATCTGCATATTGCAGAATTGAGAATTTTGCCTCAGCACCAAATTCGAGCTCTTTAAACATGCCTTTCCAAACGGCTGACCGGAACAATCCTGTTAATGCTTCAGCTACCACTAGAAACAAAAAGGGAGAGAGTAGGTCTCCCTGCTTCAATCCTCTCCCCGGCCGAAACTCATCCGTCGGACTCCCATTGACTAGAATTGAGACGTGGCTATTTCTGACAATACTATACATCCACTTTCTCCATGTGTTCCCAAATCCCATCCTATCCAACATATAATCCAGAAAATCCCAATTTACTGAATCATACGCCTTCTGAAAGTCCACCTTAAACATAAAACATGGTTTCTTTTTCCTCTTAACGCAGTCAACTATTTCATTTGTAACCAGTACCCCGTCCAGGATCGATCTTCCTGGCAAAAATGCTGACTGACACTTGGAGATTAATTGCCCCATAACTTTCTTCATTCTCAATGACAGCAGTTTGGAAACAATCTTTTGGATGCTGGAAATTAAAGAGATTGGTCTATACTGCGCTAACCTGTCCGGCCTTGCCACCTTGGGGATTAGTGACCGAAAGGATGATGTCACTGCTTTAGGTAGAACTCCTGACTGATGGAATTCTTGAACTGTCTTTATGACATCTTCCCCTATTATTTCCCAACATGCTCTATAGAAATGAAAGCCAAAACCATCGGGGCCCGGGCTTTTCCCTCCGTCACACGCCTAAACCGCCTCCTTTATTTCCTCCTCTGAGAAAGGCTCTTCTAGGCTTTGTCTCTGCTGATCATTCAACTTATTGAAAGACACACCATCCATCTTTGTTCTCGTCTCTTGTCCATCGTTAAAGAACCTTGTGAAATGATCTAACACATGATCCCGAATATTCTGGACTCCCTCCAGCCAACCAGCATCTGATTTAACTACCAGTAAGGAATTTGCATAACACCTCTCCTTAAAACATTTATGAAAACACTTTGTATTCCTATAACCATTTAGAGCCCATTTTAACCGAGATTTCTATAACATAGACTGTTCCATTCTCCTTGCCTTCCCCCAATACTCTGATAAAATATCTTGTCTCTGTTGACGACTCCCATTGACCCTTTGACCTAGCTGATGGTCCACCCTCTCCAAATCTAATACCTTCTTTGCCAGGAAGTTCTCATCTTTACTCCAGTTTTCTTCTTTCCACTGTTTAATCTTCTTTTTCAAACCTTTTAACTTACTTGCCAGCTGATACATCCTCTATCCTTGCCCTTGAGCTGATGTCCATAACTCTTTCACTAGGTCCACAAAACCTGGTTCCTGCAGTCAATGATCAAAAAACTTGAAGGGTTTAAGGCCCTAGTTCTGAGTATTCACTTCTGTTAGTATCCAGCTATGATCGGAGAACTCTCTAGAACCCACTCTTTGAGCTATAATTCCCCACTCCTCCATCAGATCCGGGGAAAATAAAAATCGGTCCAACCTGCTAGATGACGCTCCATTCGGACTTATCCACGTTGCTCCTTTTTTTATGACTGGAATATCCAACAAATCCATTGATTGGATAAAGAATTTGAAGTCTGACATCTCGGTTGAAGAATGATAATTTGATCTCCCTTACTTTAGTAAGAGCTTTGATGAAGATTTGTGAGGAACCTTCGAAACCTCAATCCCCCTCCCAAGAGATGTCCTTTTCCCTTGTATTTCTCAAGAGTTTCCTCTATTAAGGGCTTACTTTCTCCCTTCTCTCTTCTTTTTCTCAAGAGCTTCCTCTCTCAAAGGCTTACTCTCTCCTTTCCAATTTGCAATATGGTGACCCCTATTTATAGGAAAAGTTTAAACATGTTCGCTGAGTGAAATTATGCTCGCTTAAGCGAACATAGGTGTAAAGTACTTTCATTGAGCAGTTAAAGATTTGGTTAGCAAAATTCATATACTTTTGTCTCACTTCTCTAAGTCATGGAAGCTTCGCTAAGTGCAATGCTGGTCTAGTTTATTTTTGTTGAGCGACAAGTTGTTCGCTTAGTGAATTTTTTCTTTTAAAAAAATATTTATTGCTGTCAAATCTACTGAGTGGCATTTAAATCCATTAAGCGAATTTTAGTAAAAATGTTTTATATGCTATAATTAATTTTTTTTATAAGTTTTTCACATGCATAACTAAGTTTCTAACTTTAACATATAAATTAAGATGTAAATAAACTATATAATGAATAGTTATGGAAATAGGGTGTTGCACAAATGGTGCTGGAGCGAAGACATGTTGATTGGAAAAACTGCTAAGGCTTGGATTGTGAGCTTATAGAATGTAAGTATAGAGTGTTTAGGCTAATATGATTTTGAGTGACAAAGTGAAGGAGAGAGACTTGGAGCTTGATTGATTTCATTTTTTTATTAGTTTTTGAAAAGAGTTTTTAAAAATAGTTTTCAAAAACTATTTTCTAGAAGAAAAGAACAAAAAAACTTGCTTGGCAAGTATTATTTAAAAATTGTTTAGAAGATGTGAAAATGAAAAAAAACTTGTTTATATTTACTAAAATTATATTAATGAAAAAAAAATATTCTCATTGTATTTTGAGTTTTCAAAACAAAAATAGAAAACTGAAAAACAAAACTACTTATAGTTGTTCCTGTTTTTTAGTTTTTAAATACTGAAAACTAGAACTGTTTTCGGAAACTTTTTTTTTTAAAAATAATCAAACGAGTTTTTAGTTTTTAAATACTAAAATACTGAAAATAATTTTATAAAAATGTTGTCAAACAAGCACTTATTGTGAGACGAGTGAGATGATGATGCTGTGAATTGGGTCAATGAAGTTGTTACTTATTTTTATTTTGTTGTTATAAAGTAAAAATGCTTTGTTATAATGAGAAATGGAACAAAATTATAAGTATTTGATTAAAAATAACTATTCATATTAAAATAACTGACTTAAAGATATCATATGTCTCATTCATCATAATTTACTCTTACCCTATCCCTACCTTAACCAGTATCGTCGATGGTGGGGGGTGTCACTGGTTGTGGCTGCGACAATGATGACAATGGGGATAGGGGTGGCACTATCAATGACAATGATATTAAAATTGGTGATGTGGTGATGGCACAAACAAGATGGCAGTTGTGGTGAGGGTGGAGGTAGTGGGGATTAAGTAATGGTGGGGTTGGAGTAGGGATGGCTAAAAAGGCCAACACAACCTGTCTGTGGCCCACCAAAAATAGGTAGGGCTGGTTGGCTTGCTATGCTAAGATTGGGCTAACCTGCCACACCTTTAGGTGAGCTAGCAAGCTGACCTACCAGTTTTCTCAAATTTTTTAATTTTATTTTTTTTTATTTTTTCTAAAGTAGTTTTTTTGTGTTTATCCCAAATATCAAAATAAAAATATCTTAACCAAACTAGTAAAGTAGTAATACTATAAGAAATTTTTAATTTTTATTTCTAATCTAAACTAAATATTAATATAATTTGATTAATTTATAAAGTAAAGTAGTAATACTAAAGTTTGATTTTTTAATATATTAATTACAATTTTTTTAATTTTTATTTTTAATTTTAGTTGAATAATTATATTTTATATTTATAATATAATTAATATAAAAATTATTGTTAATATAATATATTTAAGGTGACGGACTGGTGGCTAGCCTGTCCTGCCTCTAGCCTAGGGAGTTGGCGGGTTGGGCAGAGAGGGACAAAACGGGCTAGCGGACCAAAACCCCTACCCTGCCCGTCAAAATTGTACTGTATCGGCGGGCTAACCATTGGGTCTGACCCACTTTGCCATCCTTATGATGGAGGTAAGTTATAGTGAAGGCGACAAACATCTTTAAATGAATTTCTGAGTTGTTATTCTTAATCAAATGGTTATTATGATTTGTTCTCATTTCTCATTATAATAAAGTGTTTTCACTTGATACATCCTTAAAGGAAAGACATTTTCGGTGAGAAAAAGTTTATTGTGAGAAATGAAAAGAGTTAATAATAACCTAAGATTGAATTTAATGATCTTGATTGCATTGATTATTAAAAGTTTAAATAGATGAGATCAATTCACATATCAACAAATTTGTAAATTTTAAATTCATGAACTAATATAATCTAAATTGAATTTGATTCGATTATGTTTAGATCAATTCACGAATTTAATTAGATTGGTTCAGCTAATTAGATTTACAGATTAAGTCGAATCCGTGAACAACCTAACATAAATTATTTGCTTACTAAATTGATATGATTTCAGGGATAGATATTGACATAAAAATTTCACTTTAGAGAAATGGGATTTTTTTAATTGTTACTTTAAAAATAAAACCTTATTAGGACTACATTACTTAGATAATATTTATTGAACTTTTTTTAATTCATTCTTATTATATAAACATTGTACACATTTTTTTTTATAGGCCAAACATGGTACACATTACCTAATTTATTGGACCTAGGCCTAAACAAAATGAAATTTTTCTTTTTAAACTCCATATTTTTTTCCTACACTACCATAATAAAATAAACTAAAGCAACACAAATATCAATGAGTATCATAGATTGGCTGATCCATGCACCTTTGGAATGACTAATTTGGAGGAGGGAAATGTTGGTCAAGAAGGGGAGTTAGGTTGCAACAATTAGGTATGCAAGAAGGAGGAATGGTCATGCCATGTAGGGGAGGTGGCAATACCATGTATTGAGGGAGGAGACAGAGGAATGAGGGGAGAATGTCGAGGTAGGTACTTGGAAGTAGGTAATTAGATTTGAATTTTGACTATTTTAGATTAATTGTTATGAAGAATCTCATACTAATTTTAATGTTTTTGAAGTAGGTAGTCCAAGTTTGGCTTTTGTCAAATTTTAATTACCTATTTTTTATGGTTTCAATTTGACAAGAAAAAAAATGAGGTGCAAGAAGAAAAAGCTAACAAAATCATCCAATCTACTTGTCAAATAACAACTTAACACAACATTACATTTCAATAAATTAGGTAGATAGGCACACAAGAGAAAAATGAGAATTAAAGACCCTTGTGTGAAGCTTGCAACAACTTGAATAAAAATAAACAAGCTACACATATCCAAATGGATGTTGCGGTGGTAGCAACCTGCACAAAGCTCCAGACCGGACTCACAAAAGTGGCTTATGATAGAGAGTAAAAACTAGGGTTAAAATGTAATAATAAGGAAATAAAGACTAAAATTATTTTATTAATTCATAGTTTGATTTCTTAAAAGAGAAATACAAATATATAGTCCTAATTATATCAATCAATGAACGATAATCATCCATGTGTCAACATTTATTATTTATACTATGAATAAAAATAAATGTTTAACTCCACCTTATATAGTCTTTTTTCCATTTCAATTTTATAATATATTTGGGTCTTCCTAAGCTCATCCTAACATTATGCACAAATCCACTTTGGACCTTGCCCTCAAGGTCCTTAAATAATTGAAAATTTGCACTAATAGTATTTGTAATAAGGACATTGTTGGGCTAAAAAAGTGTTAAAAATTGCATGACAATTTGTACATTTGATTTTGATTTGATAAGGGTATAAGTGGAATGGATAATAGGATGGTAAAGTTAACTGAAGCATGTAGGCTTTGAAGTAAAATGATATTTTTTTTTGTAATGAAAGGATGAGATGGAGTGGTTAAAGACTATGTTGCATATAACAGTTTGGGATGAGGGATAGGGAAAGGTGAATTTGCGAGAGTGGGTTTGTAGGTGATGCGGTTTGAAAACACAGTAGGTTGGTTGGGTTGGGAAATGTGTGGGCTTTGTAAAGTGTTGTGTGAAGGAGTTGGTGGTGAGATCGGTGATGAGAAGTTATTTGTTATGAGTAGTGGTTAGTATATCAACCTGAGTCTGCGAATTGGTTCGCAGATCTCCAAGACCATACGGATTTTGGACCCTTTTTTTAAATAAACAAAATTATAGGAAAGTTTTGAGCCTGGTTTGTGAAATTTTCAAACTTTGTGGGCTAAGTTGACAGGCTCACAAGCTTAGCCAGTAACCTGTTTAAAGGGACAAATTTGTTATTTATGCTATTAATTTGTGTTAATGTTGTGACTTTTTTGCTATAAATTGGGATATTTTAACCTTTAATATTGAAAATATTTAGGCTAAATTATACTTCGTGCCCTTCTATTTTAGCACTTGCACACATTGTGTGCTCTCATTTTTAATTGCGTACATTTTGTTCTTTCATTTTATCTATTAAATTCAAATCGTTGACTATTAAATTTGTAATGTTGACTTGCTATATGTCATTATTGTATGATGTGGAAAATAAAAAGAAAATAATTTCACAAAAATCTTATAAATAATTAGGCTAATGAACTAGGGGCATCAGGTACCCCTTAATCCCATGGTACATGGGGAAAATGTTGAACATTTTTTTGAAGGTTATGGTGAGTAGCAGAAAGTTGTTATACAAAGAGAGAGCAAGGAAGATCGAGGAACAAAATAAAATGTTTGCTGCTCAGAAATTGTGTCATGTATTGGACCTTGATCACACACTACTTAATTCGGCTAAGGTAAATTAGTTTAGAATGGGTTATCCTCTGAATGAAAGTTTGTGTTATTGCATGTTAACATGTTCTGTTTCAATTTATGGAAGTGGATCTTTTAGAGAGATGATTGACAAAGAGGCGATTGCTTTTGCAAGCTATGATTTTGATGTTTTAATGAATTCATATTGCCAAATGAATAGGGCGGTAGATGCAATCAAGATTCTTTGCCAACTGGTGAATGAAAAGCAATTAAAGCCTTGACATTCTACTTATAATTGCTGGTAACTAAGTTATTAGTTCAGGGAGAATTTCTAAATGCTTTAAATATATTGGGTTTAATGAGAACACATGGATTTCTACCTTTTATTGATTCATTTACTGAACACTTGTCAAAGAATGGAAGTGGCGATCATGCTTTACTTTCTCAAGGCAATGTCATCAAAGAGGTTTCCATATATATTTGTGTTTCTTCGTATGTTAGAAACCTTTTTCAAGCACGGAAGGCATAAAGAAGCACACAATTTCCTTTCTAAATGTTAGTTCTAAATCACAGTGCCACGTCATACAATAATGACACATGGCAAGTCAATGTTCCAAATTTAATAGTCAACAATTTGAATTTAGCGAATGAATAAAATGTAAGGAATTTATAAAATGGGAAGGGAAAAATGTGAAAAATTAAAAATAAGAGGACCCAATGTGCACAAGTGACAAAATAGAGTGACACGAAGTATAATTTAGCATTTGTGCTCATGTGCCAAAATAGAGTGTCACATCACACAATAATGATACGTGGCAAGTCAATGTTTCAAATTTAACAATTAACTGTTTGAATTTAACAGATGAATAAAATGTAAGCAATTTATAAAAGGGAGGGACAAAATATGTGCAATTAAAAATAAGAGGATACAACGTGCACAGGTGCCAAATTGAGGGGCATGAAGTATAATTTAGCAAAATATTTAATATTTTAGATTATTATAAATAATAATATAATTTTTAGTATGATATATTATAATTTAGTTAGTTTAAAAAATATTAGGCATTTTTTAATTATTTTAAAAGAAATATATGTGTGTGCATATCCATAGACTTGTCCATTAAGTCTGCAAACTTTGCGAGCTAGACACAAACTCTTAAAAGAAGTTCCTTTATTTTAGCGAACCAAACTTATCTAGCCGGTTTAAAATGTGGGTTTTGCGGGCCAGGCTTAAATGGACCAAACCGGTTCAGATACCCTTCCCTAGTGGAATAGTGGAAATGCATGGTGTTGAAGGCCACTGCAACAATGAAATTTGTGCTGGTGGCACCAAGGACATCCTTTGAGATGGGGGTTAACATGTCTGATTATATGAAACTCCAACAAAAAGAATTAGCTCCTCATGAGTTCCATGGAGGAGCATGGTCCAAACTCGATATGAATGCTAAGTTTCTAGGGCATTTACTTTATTTCTTAATCTTTCACTAAACTATTTAGTAAAAAGTGAGATATCCTCTTTCTAATTTGAAACCTTGTTTAAAGATAAAGTGACACACATGGGTAACTAGGAGAATAATAAAAATAAAAACAACTTTTATTCAAACGGTCATATAGTTTCGTTCAAGCTACATTGTGCAAGACTTACTTAAGACACCACGAAAGTCAGTTTAAGCAAGGTCAATGGATAACATTACCTCTTTTAATGATCCTTTGTTGTTGTTTTTTATTATTGTTCAATTGCTCTTCAATGATCCTTTGTTGTTGTTTTTTTTATTGTTCAATTGCTCTTCTTTGAGAGCCAAGCATTACCTATTTATGCACAAATCATATATCATTATATAATGTTAAGCTCAATTTGGTTGGTGAGTTTGTGAAGATATTGAGTCACTAGGACAAGGATCAACTTGGTGAATTTGTAATTGACTTGCACAACTTAATTTATATTAAAAAAATTAAATAGTTTGTATCATGTAAAATTTCATACTTAAAAAATTATAAAAAATAAACACATACCTTGAAAAGTATAAAAAAGTTAACAGCTCAAATTATGATAATTTAACAGTCCATTCATAAGAAATAAGTCATAAATGCAATAACAAAGTCTCAATGTCTTCGCAACTAAAGTTTCATAAAAAAAGTCATAATTAATTGTTTTAATTTAAATATTAAATTAAAAATAATTAATATTTTAATTTCCTAAAATATAATTAAATTTTTTGATTTACTAAATTTTAAATTTCTAATTAATGTTAGTAACAATTTTTAACAACTAATAAATGTATCTAAACATAAATCAAGTTCTATTCAACTTGCTTTAATTGAAACTTTAAGTTTAAAAAATTATGCTGAGATGAACTTACCTTTTCTTAACTTTTAATTCACGGTTCCACACATAGAAGGAATGTTACCAAGTTGTTGGGTAACCAATTTGTTCTTTACGAAAAATAACCTAAGACTTAGACTCCGGCCAATGATTATTTCTTCACATGCAAAGATGAAAATCCTGTATCTCCTATTGGTGTGTGTGTTATTTCCCATTTCCAAATATCAAATGCTATCTTATTTAATAAATTTTTTTATAATATTTTTTATCTTTTTTATGACATAATGAACCAGAAAATGGGACACCGAGTTCAAAGAGAAAGTGGATTAACACAACCATGCCATAAGCGAAAGCTATTAGGTAACAAGTTTCCGATAAGTACCTGGTTCATATTAAAATATTAGACCTACTTTCCTTTATAGGCTCTAGAGAAAGATCTATTTCTCACTAAAACACCTTCGTAAGGAACAAATTAACACTAATAATTGCGATTACTATAGATAAATAAAAAGAAAAAGATCCGGATTGAGTAAATTTTAATTTGAAGCCGGGCAAATTGTATACTAACAGTGCATCCCGACCGGAAAGAATAGTAAATTGACGTGTGAGATTGAAATATCATAGAATTGGCGATAATGTTCATGTAACAAGCTTAATGAAAGTTTTGATTAAGGCATAATAGAAATTAGAAAGAATGAAGGTGTTTTAGAGGGAATTATGATTTATGATGAGGTCCATACCGAAGAACCCTCTCATCAATCCATTCCCTCATATCCCCCAAGACAAGGTTGGCAGAGTCATCGGGCTCCCCCTGAATCAAAGAGTGATACATCCCATCATAAAGCTTCAAAGTCTTATCCCCACTGGAAGCCTTCTCATAGAGCAATTTGGAGGAAGAAGGGCAGGTAACGCCGTCAGCGGTTCCGTGAGCAGTGAAAAACGGAGCCGTTACCTTTGAGAAATTATCCTGTACAAACTGTGTGACCCTAAGGAGCTCCCGCATGGTGCCCACCCTAGGCGGCCCAGTGTAACGCCTTGGGTTTGATGCTATAACCTTCAACTTCTCGGGATCTCTTATGGCCTTTCCCACCATTTTGTTGTCCGGCATGGCCGCCCACGTGTCTGCCAAACCGAACAGGAGACCGTACATAAACAGATGTACCCTGCTGGGTTTCATGTCCTCGGGGATCACGAAGAGCGGAGCCGAGAACATCAGCCCCGTCCACGTGTCCGGATCTGATTTGAAGTACATCAGGAGGGTGGCCAAGCCGCCCATGGACTCGCCGAACAGGAAAGCCGGGAGGCTTTTGTAGGGGTCGCTGCGCCGCACGTCGAGGAAGAACGAGAGGGAGCTGGAGGCGATTTTGTCCATGTCGCCGAGGTAGCACCGGAGCCCGTCGGAGCGCCCGTGTCCCAGCAGGTCCGCCGCGAAGACGGCGTAGCCCCAGGTGGCGAAGTTGATACAGATTTTTTGGAAGAGCCAGCCCGTGTCGGAGCCGTACCCGTGGGTCATAAAGACCGTGGCTTTGACCTCGTTGCTGAGAGGGAGGAAGGACTGCGTGAAGATTTTTCCATTTGCGGTTTCGAAGTGGGACTTGCTGTTTCGAACGCCTTGGGACCTGTAGTACTCTTCTTCCGGGGTGTGGCCCCAGAAGTTGGGGGGAACCTCCGATTCCGGTGTCATTTATGTTGATGACTGGTAACTGAGAATGAAGAATTTTGGTGGAAAGAAATAGAAATGGCTTAGGAGTTGGTAGGTGGGAGTGGGTGAACTGACCCCACCACTAATGAAATTGAGGTGGAAATAAAATGTTTGGTTGGTGGTCTCCACTCTACTCATCACACTACAGCCTTTGCCGGTTGGTGAGCTTTTTTTTCAGTTACTACTGGATCAGTTTAGAAAAAAAGAGAGCAGACTTGGCCCGTTCGATTAATTGTCATTTTATTTAAACCCCTTTTTCTCACTTAGCACCCCCCTAATTTTTCATTTTGCCTCTCTTCTACTTTCTCTTTCTTTCTTCTAGCTTTATGTGGAGAAGGTGTTCATAGATATGTCCATACGTGAATTCAAATTAATTTAATTAAATCCGTTAACCCATCAAAATATAATCGAATAAAATCCGATTCTATTGAATTAAATCCGTCCATAAACTTATCAATTCAAGGATTTTAACTTCAATTCCTAGTTAGAACTAAGAAACCCTATACTTTTATCTTATTTTTTGCCAATCGCAAGTGAGATTATGAATGCGCTTATGAGTATCCTATAAGGCGAACTAAAGGTTCTTAGTCCACGGATGTAACTAGCCCCTCCAGGAATCATTAGAGGCAGAAAGCAGTTCAAATTTGTCTCAAGGTAAAAACCACATTTTTGGGTTACTATTTGTAACTTTGTAAGATAGAATAGAGTTCTCCTTTTGTATAAATGTTTGTCACTAGAACTGGAAACATTAATGACTGCATCACGTCAGTTTAAACTGCTCTAACTGTAAGTTGTTGAAATGAAATATGTAATACTGTATTCTATCAGAAAAACAAAATAAAATGACAGAACATTGTTTTCTCGGCTTCCTGTATTCATCCTTCTGATGTTTGTTTAGAATTGAAATATTTGTCAATAAAATATTTTATATAGTAACTTGGGGGCTGATATAGGCTTTAAATCTATATTATTTTTTTTAATAATGGTGCGGCTGTTCTACATTAACTTGAGAGTTAAACTGTGTTAAAATTAGAGAAGAATGGAGAATAATGGATTGAAACTATATTTCTGGATACACAAATGAATATTTATATATTTTTATTTTTATTTCATAGGTTATATATAAATATAAAAATATGATTCTATGTAATCTTTAAAATATTATTTTTACATGATTCTCAGCATTGAAAGTTTATTTATTTATTTTTCTCTAATGATCTTTTGGGAGATTTTGCTTATTTATATCTCAAAAGCAAATGATATGTTACTTTTGGATTGTATGACTCCCGCAAACTAAAGGTTGTATTGTTGAATTTTTGTTTGCTTTACTATTACATTGTTTTTCGTTTTCTTATTAATTCTCATTCCCGACTTGATGAATCAATGCTAGATGGGTTTGAAATTCTTCCACAACACAAGAAATTTGTTCTTACGAAAATTTATTTGGACACTATTTACGATATATTTGTTAAAAATGTCCTTTGTCCACAGTGGGGGAGAACCTACAAAATGAGACTTCAACACTCAAGTGAGATAGGTAGTAGACTATGAGAGAATAGAGAGCAAAGATAGCTTGATCAATTGAATTCCAGACATGTACCTCAACTAACTATTTATAGTAAAAATGAGTTTTTACTTGATGGATATTACCTGTTGAAAATCAGGAATTGTCTTTATTTGTCGTGCTTTATCTTTATCCAACAGATATCTTGTTTAGCTGTTTCAGCTTTATTGATAGTGATGTTAATAAGTAATTATGGTAATTAGTATGTGATTAATTTAGTTAATTAGTTTATTATGACATAAGGATTTCGACGAAGCCAAAATCTCTTGTATTTTTTGCATTGCTTTCTCCTCTGAATGATGTCATCTTACTTTTTTATTTTTGGTCATGCCGAAATTCGAGATCTCTTTATTCCCTATTCTAAGGGTATTTAAGTTATTTCATTATCTCTTATTCTTTATGACTATACAAATTGTTATTGGTATGTCATATTGTTCTATTTTGATCTTTTCATTATATGAATATTTGATGGTTTCTTTTGCACACCCTTTGTATACATAATAAATTATTTTCGAGGTGTTTTATTAAGATGGCAGGAAGGGAAACATATGTTGAAAATAATTTGTTTCATATTGCAACATTGACTTTATATTTTATATGTTTTATTTAATTCTAATTGTAAAACAAAATTGTGTATTATATTTTGGTTGAACAATTTTGTTTATGTTAGATAATTATATTTGTGTTGGATACCTCAAGTCTTCGACTAATATTTGTTTTCAATGTTGGATTCTACTTATTGAGTTTTTTAGTTGAGTTTTTCCTTCCATAATTATAAATGGAGATTTATGTTATTCTTTAGTTACTGTAAACCAATTAAACTCAAATGTTATTTACACTCTTTTAATAACCAGATTATATTTAAATTTTTGTATGAAATAATGTATTTTTTTGTGTTTTCAAAACATCAAATTTGTATCTTTTTAGGAGATCCAATTAACCCAAATTGAACTAATAAGTTGTTGATCGAATTGATTTGATTTGGATTGCTAAAAACATTTGGTAAAATCTTATTCGAACCAACCAAAATCCATTGGTTCACGCTTTATTTTATTTCAAATCTAAATTAAACTGTGAACACATCTAATTCTTTGGGGATAAGTGGGAAACACCTAGTGGGAAAAAAATGAAGAAGAAGATGTTTTTTTTCCATTAGTAGTCCTTCTTGAAAGATGAAATGCTTTGTGTATTTGTGAAAGTGGAATGTATGAATGACTATTAGTGTGTCTTGAGTGTTGACGTTGTGGAACCATGGATGAGGTTCTTATGAGGAAATCTATAATTGGAGAACGGTGGGCTGGTTGGATGTAACCTAAGGAGTACAATGAAAAAATATTAGAAAAGTAAGGTGATTTCGTAAAAAGATGAGTGCCTTAAGCTTCCTTGAGTTGTATAACAGGATAAGAGCTGACTTGTGACTAAGCTGGCATAAAGGCTGATTTGACGGTACAAGTTCAATTGAATTGTGTTAGTGTTCAATATGACCCTTTTTATGATGTTTTATGTGCAAAGAAAGATAATTGTTATCAGAACCAAAGAAACTACATTAAAGATTAGTGAAGTTTTGGTTTTTCTTTTCTCTCTTTGTTTTTACTCTTAAATCAATTTTATGGTGCCAAACACGTTTATATGTGTGGTACTTATATTGTGTATTTTAGATAGGCTTGAAAACGTGTTTGAGATGGTTTTAGATAGATTACATAAGCTGGGTTGTGCTGGAAAAGCCTAAAAAATGAGTTTTTAGGTAAAGTAATCGATTATATAAAATTGGTAATCGATTACCCTGGGATAATTTTTGAGAACTGAAATTGATGCTCTCTGTGGTAATTGATTACCTGATTTGAGTAATCAACTACTCTCGAGAACAAGCACTTTGGTCCAGTTTTGTGCAAGATATCAGGTAATCAAGTGGGTAATCGATTACCCTGCATAAAAACTGATATAAAAGCATTTTGAAAACAAATTTAACTACTTTTGATCAGTTCAATCAACTGTTTGCTTCTCATATATAATTTCTAAGAATTCTCTCCAAGATTCATACCTATTTTTTGTGGTTTGAAAGTGCTTCCAATTCAAGATTCAAGAAAGAGACTATTGAGTTCTAATCTTTCTATTTAGGTATTCTTCACACCAGGTGATATTGTTCTGTACCATATATGTGTTTTTGCACTAGGTTAACAATCTCTTGAGGTGTTCTTGAAATTGTGGGAAACTCTTGCAGCAAGGTGTTGTAAGTGAGGCGTTGTGAGTGATAGTATGTCACGGTGTAGCAAACTCTTGTGGAGTGTAAGAGGAAGCCTTTTCTTTTGTGATTTAAATCTTT
This sequence comes from Psophocarpus tetragonolobus, assembly GCA_037954015.1. Taxonomy (NCBI): domain Eukaryota; kingdom Viridiplantae; phylum Streptophyta; class Magnoliopsida; order Fabales; family Fabaceae; genus Psophocarpus; species Psophocarpus tetragonolobus. Next base: position 8,198,594 of record CM075693.1, on the reverse strand, counting down.
CTGGGAGTAAAATTTGTATGTGTGGTGTGCATGAATTGAGATTTTAGTGGAAAGCAGATTAGCGGAAGGCTAAGTTTGTAAACTGGACGTAGGTCAATTAGACCGAACTAGTATAAATCATTGTGTAAATTCTCTCTTCCTTATACACTTTTAATTTCAGTCTTTATTGAATTCTTGGAGTACTAACATTTGAGTTTTTGCAGCTGTGTTTAATTCATTTAGATTTCTTATTGCATATCTAATTCTTGACCCATATTTTGTGGGATTGATTTTTACTCTTGTAATCCTCTCTTTTGATTCTGAATTATTTTGATTAAACATTCTTGCTAAGTTTCTCAGCTACTTTATTTGAAATCATTATTGAAGGAATTGAATTGATTGGTACTTTGCCTAAATGGTTGAATTCTTGGAAACCCATTTTTGCAAAAGAAGGTAGATTTTGAAAATTTCAAAAAGGGGTTATTTTTTAAAATACTCTAATATTGTTGAATAGAAATCTTTGAAAAATAATTTGGTGAATCTATTCAACTCCCTTTCTAGATTCCTCCCTGGGACCAACAATTGGTATCAGAGTGGAATCTAGAGAAATAGTGAAGATTATATCGATCCATTTTTTAAAATGTCAGGGAACCAACTACCTTTCAGTGAGGGTACCTCCATTAACATACCATCATTATTCATTGGTGAAAAGAATGCTTTTTGGAAATTTAGAATGAGAATTTTTATGGAGTCTATAAATAGAGGCATCTGGAAAGCTGTAGTAACCGATTATAAAATTCCTACATATATGGTTGAAAATCAAATACTTGAAAAATCATATGAGTGTGGAATACTGATGAATTAAAACGTGTTGAGAATGATTCAAAAGCCTTAAATATTATACATCCTACCTTGAATAGTGATGGGTTTTTTAGGGTGTCATCATGCAATGCATTTAAGGAAGCGTGAGATCTAATCCAAGTCATCCATGAAGGTACACTTGACGTAAGACGGGCCAAAAAGAACACCTTGATCCAGCAGTATGAAATGTTCCACATGAATTAAGGTGAAGCAATCATGGATGTACAAAAAAGATTCACACACATAATCAATCATTTGAAGGGACTTGGAAAGCTGTTTAAGGGAGAAAAGCTGAATCTAAAGATACTCAAATCTCTCAATCGAAAATGGAAACCCACCATGACAGCAATTATTGAATCAAATAACTTAGCAACCATGACAAATGCTAAACTCTTTGGAAAGCTCAGAGAGTATGAGATGGATATGACTACAATGGCAAAAGAAGAACAAAAGGAAAAGAAAGGCAAAGGCTTAACACTCAAAGTTCATGATCAATCAAGTGATGATGAAGGAACCAAGAGTGAATCTTCAGAATCAGAGGACATGAGTCTCATGGTAAGGAAATTCAAAAGATTCATGAAGAAGAATAACAACAAAGAAAAGTTCTCAAGTGGTAGAAAGCAATCAAAGAAGGGCAATACAATTCCTCCAAAGTTCACTTGGTTTGAATGTGGTAAGACAGGTCACACGAAAGCTAATTGTCCCTCCAGAAAGTAGAACAGTTAAGAGCCTAGATCAAAATTCAGAAAGAATAAGAAAAAGAAGGCTTACATTGCTTGGGAAGATAATGCCTCTACCACATCCTCAAGTGAGAGTGAAAGTGACCAAGAAAAAGAGGCAAGTGATTTTGACTCTGACTCTTCTTGTGATTGTTGTTATGACTAACTCCAAGAAGCTTTTGTTGAATTGCATGATGAGACTAAAAGATTAAATCGCTTCAATATTGGTTTCAAAAAGTAGATCAAGGCATATGAAGCTAGCATAAATGACTTGCAAAAAGAAATGGAAGTTTTAAAAGATGAATATTTGAAATTAAAAACCATTTCTAATTGCAATCATGCTTCATCCTCCACTTGTGCTAACTGTAAAGTGCTTAAAGGTAAAGTGGATTATCTTACAAAAGCACGTTCTAAGTTCAATATGGGGAGTGCTAACCTTGATGCTATTTTGGGAAAGCAACATGGCATTTCTTCAAAAGCTGGTTTTAGACATCATAAAACCACAAAGAAAAAGGCCTTCAAAAAGACTTTCAATTCTAGGAAATATAATAAACCTTATGTCTCTTGTCCTTATTGTTTTCCCAAAGGACATACTACTTATAATTGCCTTATCAGGAGGATTGGAGTTCCAAGTTAGAAATATGTATAGATTCCCAAAGGATCCAAAATTGTTACTAATCCAAATGGACCCAACTCCATTTGGGTACCAAAATAGGCAATTAACTTATTTTGCAGGTGTGCCTTAAAGCAAAGAAGTCCCTGTGGTATCTGGACAATGGATGCTTAAGACACATGATGGGAGATTGAAGCAAGTTCATTTCCTTTGAACCAAAAACATGTCGTTTTGTCACTTATGGAGACAACAATAAAGGTAAAATCCTTGGTATTGGAAGTGTTGGGAATTTCCTTAGTAAACGATGACGATACAGGTACAGTTGATATTCCTCCTGAAAAGTCAAATGACACCATCAACTTGAAGGAAAAGGAAATCTCAAATGAAGTTGAAACTCAAGCTCTACCCAAAGAATAGAGGATACCCTAAGATCTTTCCTTTGACAACATACTTGGTGATATTGAGAAGGGAGTTACTACTAGACATTCTCTAAATCTTTTCTGTGAACATATGGATTTTGTATCTCAAATTGAGCCATCTTGTGTGGATGATGCTTTAAATGATGAATGTTGGTTGTTAGCCATGCATGATGAACTAAATCAATTTAAAAGAAATGATGTTTGGGAACTAGTGCCATATAAGAGTTGTATGAAACAGGAACCATAACCAGAAATAAGGCTAAATTAGTAGCTAAGGGCTATAATCAATAGAAAATTATAAACTTTGGTGAAACATATGCTCTAGTAGCTAGATTAGAAGTTGTTAGGCTCCTTCTTGCTTTTGCATGTGTGTTTGACTTTAAGCTACATCAAATGGATGTGAAAAGTGCATTTTTAAATGGTTTCCTTGATGAAGAAGTGTTTTTTCACAACCTCCTGGTTTAGTAGATCAAAGGTTTCCTCACCACGTGTATAAGCTTAAGAAAGCCATTTATAATCTTAAGCAAGCTCCGAGGCAATGGTATGAAAGGTTAAGTAAATTTCTCTCGTCTCAGAGCTTTGAAAGAGGAAAGGTAGACAAAACCTTATTCGTTATGGGATCTTCTAAAGATATATTGTTGGTTCAAGTACATGTAGATGATATTATATTTGGTTCTACTAACACATCTTTTTGTGAGGGTTTTGTTTCTAGAATGCAGGGGGAGTTTGATATGTCCATGATGGGGGGAACTGAATTTGTTCTTAGGCTTGCAAGTCAAGCAAAAGGAGAGTGGAATCTTCCTTCACCAAACCAAATATACAAAGGAGCTACTCAAGAAATTTGACATGGAAGAGTGCAAAGTCTCTAATATTCCAATGAGAACCAACTGCTACCTAGATGCTGACTTGAAAGGACATCTAGTAGAAGTGTCCAAATATAAAGGAATGATAGGTTCACTACTATATTTAACTGCTAGTAGACCTAACATTATGTTTAGTGTTTTTTTGTGTGCTAGGTATCAGGTTGCACCATAAAAGTCACACATGACAGCAGTAAAAAGGATCATGAAGTACCTGAAAGGAACACTCGATGTGGGATTGTGGTATCCCAAAAGGTACAAATCCTTTCTTGATTGGATTTTCTGACTCAGACTTTGTAGGTTACAAGTTGTATAGGAAAACCACAAGTGGAACTTGTCACTTATTTAGGAATAGTCTAGTATCTTGGACAAGTAAAAAGCAAGCTTGTGTGGCCTTATCAACTGCTGAAGCAGAATACATGGCTGCTAGAAGTTGTTGTGCCCAATCCTTATGGCTAAGGCAAAAACTTGAAGACTTTGGCATCACAATCAACAAAATACATCTCAAGTGTGACACAAGTGTAATAAATCTGATTAAGAATCCTATACTTTGCTCAAAGACATAGCATATAGAGATTTGTCATCACTTCTTGAGAGATCATGTAGAAAAAGGAGATTGTGAAGTCCAATTCATAGAAACAGAGTTCCAACTAGCTAACATATTCACAAAACCACTGGCAAGGGAAATGTTTTACAAGCTCATAAGAGAGCTTGGTATAGTAAGTGCTTATGAACTATGACTTTGACTATGTTTATTGATCCTAGAATGCATAAATTGTATGGACTGAATGGACTTATAAGTCATTGCATGAATTGGCCGAAAACTCATGACATTTGATGATTATCATGCATTAAAAGAATTTCATTTTGATAGAATGGAATGTGATTGCATAATTTGCATGTACATGGTTTTTGTTCTACAGTAATCAATTACCACTGTAGGTAATCGATTACCCGAGAGGCTGGATTTTTCAGAATTAGTCCCAGACCTCGTGGTAACAGATTACCATAAAGCAGTAATCGATTACCTGCACTAGTTTTTCTATTCTGAGTTTAAAATCCTAAAGGGTGTGAAACCAACTCATTATAAAATCTCCAAATTGATTCCAAGAGAAGTCTCAACTATGAAAATTCCTCATGAAGCTAGAGTTCTTCATCAACCCAAATCATTTCAATCCTTTAATTTCTCTCATCTCAATCCCAAATCTGCTTCATCCAAACCCTAACAATGGAAGAGGGTAGCTCTAGTCAGAAGAAGAGGGTGAAACACACAACCAGGAAGGGAATTTCGGCCTAAGCTCACTCCCAAGAAGCCTTCTGCTCCAAAGCGTCCTGCACAAGGTACTCCTGCCAAAATTCGAGAATACTCCCATGAGTGGTTCTCATATCAAGAGCAACAGGACCATTTTAATCGAAGCTATGCAAGTAGGGAATTGATCTCTGTAATGTTCGTCGTTACAATAATACCCATATTATAATAATGAAGAATTTAAAGCAAATAATAAATTTTGTATTTGAATACATGAATTCTTACTTAATAAACGAAATATAATCCTCAAATTTGGGCCTCTAGAAAACAAAAATAATTACAAGGACATTATGTTCTAAAATCGTTACAAAAAAATACTATAATAAATTTTTTTATTAATAACAAAGTAGGTCTTTAAGCCTCCTTCAATTTTCAAAACTTCTCCCTGGGTTCTGAAAATAACACTTTTAATGAGATAATAATCTCAGTTAATAAAACAAGTTTTTAAAAGAGGTTCATAAATAGTGTTGTTCTCAGCTGGTGCAAAATTCGGAAAAACAACCATGGTACCTGCAGTAATAAAAAGTATTTTTTTAAAAGCAAAGTATAATTTATTTCAAATAATTCCTAATATGAATAATTAATAAAAATAATAAAAGGATGGTGTTTTAATTAACACCCTCACCATGCACATAATAAAAAATATAGTGATACTCCTGATCACTCACTCACTCTATAGTTCCCAAAACTAGGTTTTCAGTAAATTCTTCAAAAAGGTCTATGAGCTCATATTCCACACAATGGCGTTCCATTGCCTTCCCTACCGTATTATGGAGGTATCTAAAACCTCTTTCCCGTATGAAATAGTGGTATCTCATACATCTATCCCAAATAGATGTATCTCAAAATTCAACCTCATTCCAAATGGAGGTATCTCAAAACAATTATCAAGGTAATTTCAAAATATTAAACCCATTAACAGCAATTTTTTAAAACCGTATCATGGAGGGTTAAAAATAGACATTGTACTTACCTCTTGAAGCGAAATCTCACCACTTTAATTTATTTTCTTCTGCTCCTATGTCCCTCTTTCTCAACCCTAGAATAATAAACTAATCTATGATTTTCTGAGGAACTAGTTAACCCTATATATAATAGCTTAGGATTGATTTTTCCCTTTCTATATTTTTATCTTTTATAAAAGATTAGTTTTTACAGATTAAATTCAAAATAATATCAAATCTTTAATTATTTTATCTTATTTCTATTTTAAAATAAATATTATATTAAATCAATTTATCTTTAATCTCTTAGTTATTTGATTGATTCTCATCTAATTATTATATTTTTTTAATTAAATAACAACTTAATATTATTATTTACTAAGTGACCAAATATTATTTTATATCTAGACAATTATTATTTATTAATTTATTTTATGAGGTAATTTTTTATTTTAAAAAATTGAGGATGTTACATATCTCCTCCGTTTTAAGAATTTTGTCCCCGAAATTAACCAATTCAATGTAAAAGAAATAAATTGTAACATTAAAAAGGGTTACTAATTTGCTTCTAATTCTAAGGTTAAATTAACACTATAAATTCTTTTAATATAACGACTAAAATATTAGTATAGAAATCTAAAGACGAGTCAATCACAAGTCACATCATTCGAATACAATTCAAATTATTTACGCAATCATATCTAACAATTATTATTTATTAATTTATTATTTTTTATTTTAAAAATTTGAGGATGTTACAATCTCCTTGAAGGTATTAATCTTTTCTTGACTTACTGAGAATGGGTTTAGCTTCCATGATGACCTAGAGTTCCAAGGGTTGTCAAAGTTCTCTCAACTCAAAGGGAAATTTTACTCAATCTGGTTAGGATTTTCTATTGTAACTTGAAGCATGATGATTATGGAAATTTGATTTTTGAGGTGAAAAGGAAGAAGATTGTTCTGACTAAGGAGATTTTTTTTACTATTGGTGGGGTTGCTAATACTGCAATTAGTGCAAGTGTGGATGACCTCAAACAGAATGGGGTCAATTACAGGAAGATAGAGGTTTTCAAATCAATGCTGGTCAAACCTAACGAGTGGGAATCAGGTATAAGTGGAGGAATAGACTCGAAGAAAAAGATTGTGTTTAACACTAGGGGAATAAAGGTTGATGATAGATTGTTACATTACTCTATTGCTTGGATACTGGCTGTTCATGGGAGCAATCATGCTTAGATCCTGGAGGAAGACATGATTCTGATGTGTGCTATCAAGAACAATATCAAGGTCAATTGGGTGGATGTCATTAATGACAACATGTTGAAGACTCGTCGTCTAGATGAGTATAAATGCCCATATGCAGTCTTTATCTCAAAAGCCCTGGATAAATTTGGTGTGGATACCTCTAATGAAGTGAGGGAATTTACTAGAGATGTTCACTTTGTTAAAGACCGTGCACTGAAGATGATGACACTGATCAAAATTGATGAAGGATGGCTGACAAAGGAGAATTGCAAGATGAAGATGAATATGAGTTTGTGGAACCAAAGGTGTCGACTCCGTTTGAAGACATGATCCTGAAGCAAATGTGAGAATTGTAGGCTTCACAGGAGAGAGAGTTCCAAGAGATAAAAGACTCCTTGGAATCGATCTCAGAGAGGTTGGATTTTTTAGATGTCCCTTTCCATGACCATAGGATTAGGACTTGTCTATGCATCGTCATATACAGTGGGTCTAAACCGGCAACTCAGTTGCCAATTTCTGTTTGCGTGGCACAAACTGCCAAGTTATTTGGCATTTTTTAAACACTTCCAAAGACATCGTTAACATAACATATAGCAGTTTGAGATAACACATGCATGGGAAAACCAACCTGTCATGTCAGTTGGCAATTTAGAAACCGCCATGTCAGCTGCCGGTTTCGCAGATATTCTGTACCGTGGGTCCAAACCGGCAACTCAGTTGTCGGTTTATATTTGCGTGACGCAAACCGCCAAGTTACTTACTAGTTTGGATCTGACTTTTTCCAAACCATCAATTCATGTGGCGGGTTCAACAGATACGACACCATTTCGGAAATTTTAAGTCAACCCACCCTATTTTTGTAATGTTTTATTAATATTATACACCGTATAGAAAAAAGCCAATTCCGTTACTACCAGAAGAGAAAAGGTACATGCTGTTATCTTTAGGCTGAAATCAACGAATTTGTTAAAATTCTCGTATTTGCCATTTGCAGGCAATGCTGTACCTTATAGGATTGCTTTCGAGAGGGGCAAAGAGCTCCATTTTTGCTTTCTAGCAATCCCTTCAGGAATATCTGGTTGGCTAGTTCTTGCAGAAGAATTGCCACTGAAGAAGTCCTATGGAGTGGTTCGGTCTGTTGCAGCTTTGGCTGGGTGCAATGTATGTATACATCTCCACTTTTGAATCGTTAAGTTCATTTGGAAAAAGTAGATAAAATATTTCTTGAAAAAATTATTTTCAGCTTGAGAATAAATGACCCTCAATTGGTTGATGAATAACTGTTTATTGAGTTGTTACCTACCTACATTGATGGCGGTCATTTTAAACTTGAAATATTTATTTTTCTTTATAATTATTGTTTTGGTTAAGATACAAAGTGAATGCAGTGTATTTTGAAAACTTGAGTTATGATTATTTTAACTCTGACTATTGATTTAATAAACTCAGCATCAAATTTGTCCATTGTTTAGCCCAGGGTTGATGATGAACATGCAACGTGGTTACACTTGCGGATATTAGGTCATCCTCTTTACCCTTTCTAGATGCTGGCCAATTCAAAGGCTATGGGAAAAAGAAAACAAAAGCTTCGATTGATGGCAGATGGACATTGGCGTTCAGAGATGAGGAGACTTGAAAGTCTGCTTTTCTCATGACTGTTGAAGAGATCAATTTTCTGAGTGACGAGGTGCATAGAAGACTAAAACCTTTGCTCTACCTTGAAACTGCAATAGATTTATCAAGCTCGTCTGTATGTGTTCCAGAGGATTCCTCTTCGTATAGAATACATCCCAATTAATTTCTTCACCGTTTTGTATATATCTCCAAAGTGCATACCATATTTTAGATTAGCGATTGGATTGGTATTATTCTTTTTGTATACTATTCTTTCTGTATCCTAGCCTTATATCGTTATTTTGCTGTTACGGTTAAGTTTGCAAGTCGCAACAAATGTAAACCCTAAAAAAGATAGTTTTTCCAGTTTTTCTTTTTTTTTTTCACCCTTACTTTTCCTTTTTGGAAGGTCTTTGTATATATGGGTGTTAACCCTTATTACATGGAGTAATGAAAGCCTTTTCTTTGTATATGAGTGTTAACCCTTATTACAGGGTGAAAAATATCTATTTTTTGTTTTAGTTTTTTAAGATTTCTTTTAGTTTTTAAAGTATATTTTTTTTTAAAAATAGTATTATTGTTAGATGTTCATTTCTATAAGTGATGACATAACTGATACATTTTGGCATGTGGGTTGATCTATATAATTACTCACTCAACGTAATAATATAATTGTGATATATTATTTTAGTTTTATTATAATATTATTATTAATATATTGAATAAATTTTTTATCCTAAAAATATATTTTTTTATTTATTTTAGTTCTCTAAATATATATTTTTAAAACAGTAATTGTTATTAGATACATTAAATAATAATGTGATTAATGTTTTGTCGCAATAGTCATACTATGTTATGGAAAATAATAATATATGACAAATTTATTAATTTTTATAATAATTACATTAAAAATCATACTAACAATTATTTTTATCAATTGATAATATACTTTTTATAATAAGATAATAATTAATAAACTCTTATAATAATTATTTTTAAAATTCATCTCAATAATTTTTAAATTATTAATAGTATAAAATTTATTGATAACATAAGACAATTAAATTCGTTTTCTTAATACTAAACAACATAAAATGGTTTAATTTTCTCTCACTTATTTAAAACTTAACATTATACATATCCTTTTATTGTTTATTTAATTTCCTCACAAAATGGGTTGAACTTGACATATATACTAATGCATGGCATGAGAAAATAGACAAGGTTGGATTGAAGATATTTAGACTCATAGAACTAAGAAGAATAGGTCAACTTGATGAACCTTTAGAACTAGAATGAATTCTGACATAGTTGAAGTAGATGATGATCATGTTGCTGGTGAATCATGTGGGGAGGAAACATCTGACGAAGAAAATGATGTTTCAATTGATGATAATTCATCTGATACTGATGACGATGAAACTCGTAATATAGAGTCATTGTCGGTAAGAAATGTCGAACAAGGTATGTTTAACAATAATTATTATTTTGTTTAGGGTTTACTACTTTAATTTGTTGAATAAGAGACACATGAATAAGAATGTTGTTACACTTGCAGGGCAACGTCCACCTTGGACTGATGCAGCTCATTATACACACATTAATTGGTTGCATCCTGATGAAGAAGATATTTTAGGCCAAGAGTTGCATGAGTCATGGAATGTTGGAGATGCATTGTACAATGGTCTACAGTTTGAGACAAAAGAAGATCTAAAAAATGCATTGATACAATATTCAATGCGAACACATCAAACGTATCATGTTGTGGAGTCAAAAAGTTTGAAATACATTATCAAATGTCCCAACTATAAAGATGGGTGTCCATTCTATATGAGGGCAATTTTGTCTCGGAAAACAGTCAATTGGATGGTTACTTAATGGGGTGGAGATCATCTATGTCTCAATCCGACACTCTCACAAGACTACAAAAAATTAAACTCAACTTTCATCAGTAACTTGATATCAGGTTTGCTTACTTGTCCATATATAACGTAATATTTAAATTAAATTATTATGATTTGTTATTAACTTTTTAATTTTTTTAGGAATGGTTGGTTCAGACCCATCTTTAAGAATTAATTTAATTCAGGAGAGAATTTGTAGTCAATATGGATACAAAATATCATACAGGAAGGGGTGTGCGGTTCTGTGGGGCGACGGGGTGAATTTATAGGAGATGAACTCCACATAAACCACAAGTCTTATCTGCGGTTTATGTGGAAAATATTATTTAATGCAAACCGCAGTTTGCACTTGTGGTTTGCTTGCGTAAAAAACCGCGCCTCTTCCTAAATATCCGCACCCGTTCGTAAAAATTCCATGCCTTTTTTTGTAACCGTTGGCTGAAGGGGGGCCGGTTAAACCCCAGTCAAACCGCAACTCTGACTTGCGGTTTTACAGGCATCGTTTTTGCAACTGTTGGGTAAAGAGGGGGGCCGGTTAAACCTCAGTCAAACCGCAATTCTGACTTGCGGTTTTACAGGCATCGTTTTCTGTGTTTTTTTACCCATTGGACAACAAGGCGTTGCTGGTCAAAGACCAGTCAAACCGCAATTCTCACTTGCGGTTTCATACTCATTTTTGTCACGCTGACTTCCACGTAATCACATTGCTGACGTGGCAACGAAACCACAATTCGGAGTTGCGGTTTGACCGAGTCAACTACAAAAACAGACCCTTACTGGTAATATTTTATAAAAGAGACCCATATTGGTAATTTTTTTAAAAAATAAACCCACTTGGGTCAATCAGCCTATAAATTAGGAGTGTTTATAGTTTAAAATATATTGGAGTTTAGGACGAAATGAAGCCTATCCAATTAATTTGTAATGAAAAAAGAAAAATAATTCAATTTGGTCCAATGTTAAGAAGGCATCAAATCAAATTAAGTCCACAAATTTTAAAGAGAATTTTTTTAATCTATTTTATTTTTTTATAAAACATTAAAAATAAAATATTAAGCATACAAATTTATAAATAAAATATTCAATATATACTGATTTTTCAAATAACATATAAAAGTACATTAAGTATTTATGAAATCAATACTTTATGCATTTAGTGCTTATAAAAAGCTATGTTGTCAACTTGGTTAAAATGTTGCAAGCATTAGAAGCTACCTTAGTTGGTTTATTTTAGGTTGTTTTCCTTTAGTAGGCTCATAATGTTGTTGTGGTTGAATTTCATGGATTGTGTTTGTTGCAATTGTTTAGCTGGTGGTAGTGATTAGGTTTCTTTAGTTGCTTGAAAAAGGTAATTAGATTTGAATTTTGACAAATTCGATTAATTATTGAGGAGAATTTCATGCTAATTTTCATGCTTTCGAAATAGGTAATTCAAGTTTAGCTTTTATCAAATCCTAATCAGCTATTTTTTATGGTTTCAATTTGACAAGGACAAAAACATGAGGTTCAAGAAAAGAAAAGCTAACAAAATGACTCAATCGACTTGCCAAATAACAATTTAACACATTACATTCATTTCAATAAATCAAGTAGATAGGCACACAAGAGAAAAATGAAGGTCAAAGACCCTTCTGTGAAGGTTGCAACAACTTGAATCAAAATAAACATAAGCTACGCAGATCAAAATGAATGTTGTGGTGGTATAATGGCCAACACAAAGCTCCAAATCGGACTCACAGAGGTGGCGTCTAATAGAGAGTAAAAACTAAGGTTACTCAAATTTAGTTAAAACGTAATAAAAAAGAAATAAAAGACAAAATATTTCATTCATTCATTGTAAACATCATATTATTTATACTACGAATAAAAATAAATGTTTAACCCCACTTTATAGTCTTTTTCCTATTTCAATTTTATAATATATTTGGATCTTTCTAAACTTATCCTAACATTAAGGGGTCCACTTTGGATCTTAACCTCATGGTCCTTAGATGATTGAAAACTTGCACTAATAATATTTGTAATAAGGTCATTTGTTAGGCTAAAAGGGAATTACATCCTTTCCCACTGGCGTGTCGGCAACAGCTTCACCGCAAGCCTATCCACCATTGATTTTGATCTTTAAAGCATTGCTATTGCAGGTGTTATAGATTATCTAAAGTAATGTGAATTGTAAATCAAGACATGCTAGGAAATTATTTAGCTTTTGTATTTTCTGTTTATAATAATGGTTTTTTTATATCATTCTTTAGGCCACATCTTAACTATCATTAAAAACTTATTTCGAAATATAAATCTCATCGTATTTATTATGTGAAAGGGTGACTGTATTTAAAATTTATTAAATCTAATTTTTAATACTAATTTACTTTTATTTTTAACTTTATCTTTTTTACTTTTTTTCTCTTTTATGTTCACCACCACATTAAAAATGAAAATAAATTAGTATTAAAAATCATATTTAATCTATATTAAATATATATAATCACTCTCTTACATAATAAATACATTCTAATTTACATTAAAAACTAATTTTTAATTATTGTTAAAATATGTCATTAGATACAGGTAGAAAAACCGTTATTATAAATAGAAAATACATAAGTTAAATAATTTTCCACACACGGCTTGATTTTACAATTTACATTACTTTGTATAATCTATTGCACCTATATCAACAATGCTTTAAAGATGGATAAGCTTGTGGGAAAGGTGTCGTAGAGACGCTTGCGAGAAAGAATCCAATTCCGGCTAAAAGTTTGCAAAAAATTAGAAAACAATTTGTACATTTGAAATAGATTTGAAAAGGGTATAAGTGGAATGGATAATAGAATGGTGGGCTAACTGAAACGCATAGGCTTTGAGGAAAAATGAGATTTTTTGTGTAATGAACGAATGAGATAGAGTGGTTAAAGCATATGTTGCATCAACGGTTTGGGGATGAGGGATGGGAAAAGGTGAATTTGTGAGAGTGGGTTTGGAGGAGATGTAGTTTGAACAAGTAGTATGTTGGTTGGGTTGGGAAATGTGTGTTGTAAGGTGTTCCCTGAAGGAGATGGTGGTGAGATCTGCGATCGATGATCAGAAGTTATTTGTTGTGAGTGGGGAGATAGTTTATGCGAGATTGAAATCAGCCATGGAAGGTCAACTGGAAGAGGGGAAATACATGGTATTGAAGTCCACTGCGATAACAACATTAGTGTTGGAAACATCGATGACATCATTTGAGGTGAAGATATTGATGATTGCTCTAAAACCCATATTTGAAGGTGTGATGGGGGAACTAGCTCAAGTGGTAGGAATAAGCGTTCAATGAAGAAATAGACAACAATGATGTTTGTCGCCATTGTGGCAAATGGGAAGGGGTCTAGGAAAGGTGATAGTGAAATTGGTCAGAGAACTAGGGCACTTGGGGTGGGGGCAAGGGTGGGTGAAAGTGGTATGGATGGTGGTGGGGAACTGTTGTGTTCAGTGAAAGAGGTGGTGGCCTCATGTAGTTGTGAGGTTGCTGGAATGAATCCATTGGTGGGATTTGAATTGCGATGCGTTTCATTTTTATGGAGAAGGGTTGTACAGATATAGGTATGAAGGAGAACTCGTTGGTGGTATAAGAAGTTTCTTGTGGTGAGAACCATTTTGGAACCAAAGGCATTGCATTGAAGTTTTGGTTTTATTTTTCCTTTCCTTTTTTTTCTCTTAAATCAATTTTATGGTACTAAACACATTTATAGGTGTGGTACTTGTATTGTGTGTTTAGATAGGCTTGATAATGTGTTTGGGATGGTTTAGATAGGCCAAAAAAATGGAGAAGGGTTATACAGGTATGAGTATGAAAGAGAACTCATTGGTGGTGTATGATAAGTTGCTTCTGGTGAGAACCATCTTGGAACCAAAGGCATTGCATTGAATTTTTGCTGAAGTTTTGGTTTTGTTTTTCATTTCCTTGTTTTTGCTCTTAAATCAATTTTATGGTACCAAACACGTTTATAGGTGTGGTACTTGTGTTGTGTGTTTAGATAGGCTTGAGAATGTGTTTGGGATGATTTTGGATAGATTACATAGGCTGAGTTTTGCTAGAAAGCTTCATAAATGGGTTTTTTTAGTAAGGTAATTGATTACCTAAAAATAGTAATCAATTACTCTATGAGAATTTTGAGATCAAGAATTGATGCTATATGTGGTAATCGATTACCTAAAATCACTAATCGATTACTCTCGAGAACAAACACTTTGAACTAGTTTTATGCATGATATCAGGTAATCAAGTATATAATAGATTACCTTGCATCAAAACTGATATAAAATCATTTTGAAAACAGGATTTAAAACTTTTGATCAATCCAATCAAGTGTTTACTTCTCTTTTATGATTTACAGAATTCTCTCCAAAATTCATACCCATTTTTTTATGGTTTGAAAGTGCTTCAATTTCAAGATTCAAGCAAGAGACTCTAGTGAGTTTTGATCTTTTCGTTTGGGTATTCTTCTCTGCAAGTGATATTGTTTTATACCCTTCTTTGTGTTTTTGCACATGTTTGGCAATCTCTTGAGGTGGTCTTGAGATTGTTGGGAAATCTTGCAACGGGGTGTTGCAAGTGAGGCGTTGTGAGTGGCGGGGTGTCATAATATAGCAAACTCTTGTGGGGTGCAAGAGGAAGCCTCTCTTTTTTGTGATTTAAATATTTCTGGGATTAAAATCTATATGTGTGGTGTGTTGTACTGAGATTTTAGTGTAAAGTAGATTAGTGGAAGACTAAGTTTGTAAACTAGATGTAGATCAGGTGGACCAAACCAGTATAAATCATTGTGCAAATTCTCTCTTCCATATACTCTTTAATTTTAGTCTTTATTGAATTCTCATAGCACTAAAAAATGAGTTTTTGCAGCTGTATTTGATTCATTAAGTTTTCTTGCGGTGGACCCAATTCTTTACATTCATTTGCTTGTTGTTGAATTTGGGTTTTGACCATATTTTGTGGGTTTGATTTTCACTCTTTCTAATCTTCCCTTTTGATTTTGAATTACTTGTAATTGGATTTTTGTTAAGTTTTTCTTTTATTACATTTGAAATCATTATTGAAGGAATTGAATTAATTGGTGTTTTGCCTTAAAGGTTGAATTCTTTCCATTTTTGTAAAAGGAGGTAGATTTTGGAAATTTCTGAAAGGGGCTGTTTTTGAAAATATTATGATACTATTAAATAAAAAATTTTTTGAAAAATAATTTGGTGAATCGATTCAACCCCCCTTCAAGATTCTCCCCTAGGACAAACAATTGTTATTAGAGCGAGATCTTGAGAAATATTCAAGATTATATCGATCGATATTTTTTCTTTGAAAATGTTGAGGAATCAACTACCTTTTAGCCATGGTGCTTATATTAATAGACCACTCTTATTCGTTGGTGAAAATTATGTTTTTTGGAAAGTAAGAATGCGAATTTTTATGGAGTCTGTAAGCAGAGGCATATGGCAAGCTATTGTAACTGATTATAAAATTCTTACATATATGGTTGAAAATCAAATAGTTGAAAAACCATATAAATTGTGAACCATTAATAAAATAAAATGTGTTGAGAATGATTTAAAAGCCTTAAATATTATACACTCTACCTTGAATAGTGATGAGTTTTTCAGGGTATCACTATGCAATATAGCTATAGAAGTGTGGGATTTAATCTAAGTCACCCATGAAGGTACACTTGAAGTAAGACGAGCTAAAAAGTATACCTTGATCCAAGAGTATGAAATGTTCTGTATGAGTCAAGGTGAAACAATTATGGATGTACAAAAAAGGTTTACACACATAATCAATCATTTGAAAGGACTTGCAAAGTTGTTTAAGGGAGAAGAGCTGAATGTGAAGATACTAAAATCTCTCAACCACAAATGGCAACCCACCGTGACAACAATCACATAATCAAAGAACTTGGCTACCATGACAAATGCTGAACTCTTTGGAAAACTCAGGGAGTATGAGATGGATATGGATAGAATGACAGAAGAAGAGGAAAAGGGAAAGAAAGGCAAAGTCTTAGCACTAAAAGAACATGAATAATCAAGTGGTGATGAAAGCACTGTGAGTGAATATTCAAAATCTAAGGACATGAGTCTCATGGTAAGAAAATTTAAAAGGTTCATGAAGAAGAAGAACAACAAAGAAAATTTCTCAAGTGGTAGAAAGCAATCAAAGAAGGGGGATACAATCTCTCCAAAGTTCACTTGCTTTGAATGTGGTAAGATAGGTCACATGAAAGTTGATTGTCTTTCTTTAACCAGAAAACAGAACAATGAAGAGCCTACACCAAAATTTAGGAAGAATAAGAAGAAGAAGGCTTGCATTGCTTGGGAAGACAATGCCTTCACCATTTCCTCAAGTGAAAGTGAAAGTGACCAAGAAGCTAATATATACTTGATGACTAAAGCCAAAGCAGAGAAAGAGGCAAGGGATTCTGATTCTAACTCTTCTTGTGATTGTGGTTATGACCAACTCCAAGAAACTTTTGTTGAATTACATGGTGAGGCTAAAAGAATAAGTCGCCTCAATATTGGTTTCAAAAGCAGATCAAGGCATATGAAACTAGTATAAATGACTTGCAAAAAGAAATGGAAGTTTTAAAAGATGAAAAATTGAAATTCAAACCATTTCTCATTGCAATCATGCTTCATCTTCTAGTTGTGCTAATTGCAAAGTGCTTAAAGCTAAAGTGAATTATCTTACAAAAGCACTTTCTAAGTTCACTATGGGGAATGTTAACCTTGATGCTCTTTTGGGAAAACAACATGGCATATCTTCAAAAGCTGGCCTTAGATATCATAATACCACCAAGAAAAATGCTTTCAAAAATACTTTCAATTCTAGAAAATCTTATAGACCTTATGTCTCTTATCATTACTATTTTCACAAAAGACATACTACCTATAATTACCTTATTAGGAGTATTGGAGTTCCAAGTGGAAAATACATATAAGTTCCCAAAAGATTCAAACTTGTCACTAATCCAAATCAACCCAACTCAATTAACTTATCTTGCAAGTGTGCCTTAAATCAAAGAAGTCTTTGTGGTACTCGGATAGTGGATGCTTAAGGCACATGATGGGAGATAGAAGCAATTTCATATCTCTACAACTATAAACAGGTGGTTTTGTCACTTATAGAGATAACAATAAAGGTCAAATCCCTGGTATTGGAAGCATTAGTAACAAAGACTTTATTCAAATCGATGATGTTTTACTTGTTGATGATCTTAAATTCAATATGCTTAGCATAAGTCAATTGTGTGACAAAAACTTTAAATCAGTTCATGTTATATTTTATGCATCTAACCCCCAGAAAAAAAAGGAGTTTCCTTGGAAGATGATATTATATTTGGTTCCACTATTGTGAGGGTTTGTTTCCAAAATGCAGGGGGAGTCTGATATGTCAATGATGGGAGAGCTGAACTTCTTCCTAGGGTTGTAAGTCAAGCAAATGAACTAAGGAATCTTCCTACATCAAACCAAATATACAAAGGAGCTACTCAAGAAATTTGACATGGAAGAGTGCAAAGTCTCCAACATTCCAATGGGAACCAATTGCTATCTAGATGCTGACTAGAAAGGACATTCAGTAGAAGTGTCCAAATACAGGGGAATGATAGGTTTTTTCAATATTTAATTGCTAGAAGACTGACATTATGTTCAGTGTTTGTTTGTGTGCTAGGTATCAGGCTGGGCCAAAAGAATCACACATGACTGTAGTAAAAAGGATCAAGAAGTACCTGAAAGGAACACTTGATATAGGATTGTGCCTAAAGGTAGAAATCCTTCCTTAATTGCCTTTTCTGACTCAGACTTTGCAGGGTGCAAGTTAGACAAGAAAAACACAAGTGGAACTTGTCATCTATTTGGAAACAACTTAGTATAATGGACTATTAAAAAGCAAGCATGTGTTGCTTTATCTACTGCTGAAGCTGAATACATAACTGCTGGGAGTTGTTGTGCTAAATCCTTATGGCTAAAGCAACAACTTGAAGACTTTGGCATCAAAATCAACAAAATACCTCTCAAGTGTGACAACACTAGTGCAATCAGTCTGACAAAGAATCCTTTACTTCACTAAAAAATAAAGCATATAAAGATTTGTCATCACTTCTTGAGATATCATGTAGAGAAAGGAGATTGTGAAGTCCAATTCATTAAAACTAAGTCCCAATTGGCTGATATATTTACCAAACTGCTACCAAAAGAAAGGTTTTACAAGCTCAGAAGAGAGCTTGGTATAGTCAGCACTCATGAACTTTGACTTTAACTGTGTTTAATTGATCCTAGAAAGCATAAGTTGTATGGATTGATTGCTGTTAGATAAGTCATTGCATAAATTGGTTGAAATTGAATGCATTTGAGCATTATCCATGCATTAGAAGGATTACATTATGTTAGTGTGGAATGGTATGGCATAAATTACATGATCAAGGATTTTTGTTCTGCAGTAATCGATTACCACTACAAGTAAGTGATTACCCCAAAGGCTGGATTTTTCAGAATCAGTCCCAGACCTTGTGGTAATTGATTACCCAAAAGTAGTAATCGATTACCTATATCATATTTTCAATTCTAAGTTTAAATATCAAAAGGGCACGAATCTAACTCATTCCAAAATCTCCAAATTGGTTCTAAGAGAAGGCTCAAGTGAGAAAATTCCAAGAGAAGCTAGGGTTTTTCCATCAACCCAAATCCTTTCAAAATCAAGAGTGGATTCTGTAAATGCCAGGATGTTATAGGTTTTGATGATGCCAAAAGTGACAAAGAATATTTATACAAAAGCAAGAAAGTAAAAAGAACAAAACAACATTGACCGAGATTCAAGTTTAATGCTAAGCTAGAAAAATAAATTAACTCAGTTATTGTATAAAAGAATCTCTACGAATTTGCATAAACTTGGTTTGGCAAGATATGTTTTTTATCAGTTCAAAATTATGAATTGGTAATTGATTACCAAGCTATGTAATCGATTACCAGAGAGCTTGTTTATTCAAATTCTGAATTCAAAAGTAACAACGGAACAAATTTTAAATCATGTAATCGATTACCATTTTTATGTAATCGATTACTAGAAAAGCTGTTATTACAAAATTGAAAAGTCACAACCTTTCGTGAAAAGACACAATATTTTATGTCATGTAATTGATTACCAGTGGATATAATCGATTACCAGTAAGCTGTTATGAAAAGTTTGAAAAGTCACAACCTTTCATGAAAGAACACATCACTTTGGTTTTAACACTATAAATAAGTGACTTTTCTTCTTTTTTAAATACATGAATTCTTCCAATGTTTTACAGAACAAAAGCTTTTTCCCCAACACTTGCAAATTTCAAAAGAATTCTTATAGGTTTTTAAGTTGTATCATTTGCTCTTTAAGAGAGTTTCTTCTTCTTCTTCTGATCACTCACTGATTATATTCAAGAGAGACTTCTTGAGTGAGAAAAGGAATCTCAAACACAGGGAGGGGGCTCTCAAGGTGATTGAGGATTCATTCATTTGTAAAGTGATTTACAAATATAGTGACAACTCAAGTGGGGTTACTTGAGGACTGTACATAGGCAAGTGGATTGGCTGAACTAGTATAAAAAGAGTTTGCATACTTCTCTTTCAAATACTCCTATTTATTTATTGTGTTTGCATATTTGAATACTTCACTTTCATTTTCAAATACTCTATTATAAAATTAAACAGAAAGAAAACTAAGTTTAAATTTTTTATCTACTTAACTCACCCCTCTCTTAAGTAAACTAAGGCCACTTGTCCAACAAGTGGTATCATAGTAGGTAATCTTGAATAAAGCTTAAAAGCCTCAAGAATAAAATGGCCTTAAATTTTTTCTTTCCTGAAGGCAACTCGATAAATAGACCTCCTATCTTTAATGGAGATGGTTACCACTATTGGAAGACCCGAATGCAAATTTTTATAGAGGCAATAGATTTAAATATATGGGATGCAATTAAAATTGGTCCATTCATCCCTACAATGCAAGTAGAAAACGAAATTGTAGAAAAGCCTAGAGAACAATGGAAGGAAGATGATAGAAGAAAAATTCAATATAATCTAAAAGCCCAAAATATAATCACTTCTACACTAGGAATTGATGGATATTTTAGGGTGTCAAATTGTAAGACTGCAAAAGAAATGTGGGACATATTATAAGTAACACATGAAGGCACTAGTGATGTCAAAAGATCCAGAATAAACTCTCTCACTCATGAATATGTATTGTTAATGAATCAAAATGAAAATATATAGGACATGCAAAAAAGGTTCACACATATGGTTAATCATCTTGCATCTCTAGGAAAAGTTTTTCCAAATGAAGATCTTATCAATAAGGTTCTGAGATGTTTAAGCAGGCAGTGGCAACCAAAAGTAACAGCAATTGTAGAATCAAAGGATCTCTCAACAATGTCTCTTGCCACATTATTCGGAAAACTTCAAGGACATGAACTAGAGTTGATAAGACTTAATAAATATGAAGAAAATGACAAAAAGAAGAAAAGCATTGCACTCAAAGCTTCCTCATCCACCCATGAAGAAAAAGACAAAGAAGATTCAAATGATGATCTAGATGATGATGAAGACTTTAGTCTTTTTGTAAAAAGGTTTAACAAGTTTTCAAGAAACAAATGAAATCGAAAGAGAACAACGTTCAATACAAGGAAGAAAAGGGAAAACTCATCTTCCAACCCTAGATGTTATGAATGCAACCAACCAGGGCATCTAAGACTAAACTGTCCTATCTACAAAGAAAAAATAGAAAAATCCAATAAAATGACCTTCAAGGAAAAGAAAGGAAAGAAGGCATATATCACTTGGGAGGAAAATGACACTGATTCATCAAATGATTTAGACAATGAAATTGTGAATCTTGGTCTCATGGCCAGAGACTATGATAGCGAAGAAGAGGTAATCTCCTCTAACCTTGAAACTTCTTTTTCATTTGATAAACTTCAAGAAGCATTTAATGATCTGCATAAAGAATCATTAAAACTTGCAAAACTAGTATCATCTTCCAAGAAAATAATTTCAAACTTAGAAGCATAAATTTTAAAATTAAATAAAGAATTAGAGAATCTTAGATCTGAAGTTAACACACTAGAATTAAATTCAAAACAACCAATTGAAAGCAATATAGAAAATAAACCTCATTCATGTGCATCATGCAGTAAATATAAAGAAGAAATTGTTAATCTAAAAATTACACTTGCTAAATTCACTTCGGGCAAGAACAATTTAGATATTTTATTAGGAAAACAAAGATGAGTCTTTGATAAAGCAGGAATAGGATATAATCCTTTAAAACAACAGAAAATGTATAAAAAATTCTTTATATCTACTCAAGACTCTAGTTTTCCATTTTTTACATGCTTTTATTGTTGCAAGAAAGGACACAAGTGCATCAACATGCCATTTTAGGAAAAAAAATAATAAAAAAAGCAATATGATATGGGTTCCAAAAGGATCCTCAATTAAAACTAACACACAAGGACCCAAGAAAATTTGGGTCAAAATCATGTAATCTATTTTATGTTTGAAGGAATCTTTGAAGAAAAACTGGTACATTGATAGTAGTTGCTCAAAACATATAGTGGGATATACTTCAAAGTTTCTCATATTGAATCCCAAGAACAATGGACATGTAACTTTATGGAGATAACAACAAAGGTAAAATTTTAGGGGTCAGAAAAATCAGTACGAATCTCTCTACCTCAATGGATAATGTTTTGCTTGTTGATGGACTTAAACACAACTTACTTAGCGTAAGTCAATTATGTGACAAAGGTTTCCTAGTATTCTTTGATTCACATAAATGTGTTATTGAAAGTAAAAATGATAAGTGATTCATTCTTGTTGATGCCTTTCCCCATATCACCTTCTAGATTGGTTCCTTTGGAGAAATGAATGGTGGAAGGAGAAGGAATGGTGGTGTAGGCACCACTCATGGAGAGATAAGCCTTTGAAGAAGCTTGCCACAAGGGAAGGAGCCATTGATAAAATCGATAGAACTCTCAAAGCTAAGGAGAGAAATAAGACACTCAAATGAACTCACAAATAATTTGTATTCAATATCAAGTGTAAAATGAACATAGGAGGGGGAGACACCTATTTATAAGAAAAATAATGGAATAAGGGAGGGAGAAGAGTGACGTGCAAGCTAGGGGAGTTTAGGAGAGTTTAATAAAGTGTTAATTGAGCTAGAGCCAATTAGCACTTGATTAATCTCTAGGAAGATTCAAACATGCCCTTAACTTTAAGATCTTGGTCCCCTCTCATTTTGAATTTGAATTTTGGAGGGAAGCCACATGGCATCTTCAAAATTCAAATTAAAAAATGAGAGCACATAAAAAACATGTGGAAGCCAACTTGGAGGTGAGAGAAGGTTCCGTCCAACTGGAGGGGAACCAAGACGTCCCACATGTCTCTCATGCTTCATGTGTGAGTGGGAGGGGTCTGGAACCAACTTAGGGATTGTGGTGCACAAAAACCACACTCCTAAGCTTCTCCAAAAAACCCAAACTACTCAAAATACTCCACAAAAGAGACTAATCACACCCCCTAAATTAAAAAGAACATAAAAGCCAAAATACAAGGCCAAAAACAAAAATAAAAACACGTCCACACTCCTAAAAAGAAAACTTATACATGAAGGACTAAAAAGAAGACTATGCTTATTTTCTATCATCTTGATCTCCATGAGGAGGTGAGGTCTTCTTCCCTCTTCTCTTGCCATGTCTTCCTCAATCCTCCTAGCCATGACCCTTGTGATAGGATCCTTGCTAAGGAGGAATGCATCATCCCTTCCCCCTTGGGAAGGATTTGACCTTAAATCTGTGGGGTCCTCTTCATCCTCAATACCTACAAAAGAGATAGATCACATACACTAAAAGTGGTACTGACTCCATAATCCTGAGGGAGATCTAACTTATATGCATTATTGCTTATTCTCTCCAGGATTTGGAAGGACCCATCTCCTCTAGGGCTAAGTTTAGACTTCCTTTGAGTAGGAAAACGATCCTTCCTCAAATGAAGCCAAACCCAATCCCCTTCATTGAAGATTATTTCCTTCCTTCCCTTATTAGCAGAAGAAGCATACCCTTTTGAGTGATGTTCTATGTTAGCTTTGACCCTTTCATGTAAATTTTTAACAAAAGTAGCTCTTGCTTCTCTATCTTTATGAAAAGAGTAAGAGAGAGGGATAGGTTGATGTGATCTTTGATGATCACGTGCCCAAAGGATCCTTTCTAAGGTCACTTGGAAGGGAAATGGATTTATGGAGAGGAAAGGAATGGGGTGAGGCGCAACAAATACTAGGTTTGATAAGCTAAAGGGGAGAGGCCACAAGGGAGGGGTCCCTTGATAACTCTTAGAAGCTCTCACAAAGGAAAAAGGGGGACACTCAAAGGTAAGAACCTCAACCAATATGGTCTCTAGGATTAAATTCAAGTGTAAAAAATACAAGTGAGGGAGAAGCTCCTATTTATAGAGGTAGCTAACCTCTTGAACAAGATAACCTAAAAAAGAAGGGCTAGGATTAAAAGGAGAGATCTAAGGGAGGAGAATTGAGAAACAATTCCCTCCTTAGATCATCAAACTTGGTGCCCAAGTTTCTCAAACCAAGGGCCAAGATTCCTTCTTATTAGCTTAGGGGGTTTATGTAGAAAAGAGGGGTGTATATATCAAGGCTACCCCTTATTTCTTTCATAAAGACCCAAAAAGCTAAATCCACCCTCTAAATTCCTAAGACACCTCCTAAAAATAAAAAAATGGACTAAATACATGTCCCAAATTAAATTCTTAATGCTCCTCAAAATTAAAATAAAGGAAAATTACATTTTATTAACTAAAGTGCCTAGTCTAATATCTTAACTCTCTATAGGAGGTGAAGTCTTCCTTTGTCTGCAAGGGCTAGGTCTTCTTCAATCCTTCTAGCCATGGCCCTAGTGATAGGTCCTTGACTAGGCATGGTCACATCATCTCCTCCCCTTTGAAGAGGATTTGACCTCAAATCCATGGGGTCTTCGTCATTTTCAGCACCTACAAATGGAGACAAATCAGAAACATTAAAACTGGTGCTTACCCCATAATCCTCTGGCAGATCTAAAACATAGGCATTATTACCGATCCGCTCAAGGATTTGGAAAGGTCCATCTCCTCTAGGGCTAAGTTTGGACTTCCTTTGAGAAGAAAATCTATCCTTTCTCAAGTGAAGCCATACCCAGTCGCCCTTTTCAAAGATGACTTCTTTCCTCCCCCTATTGGCGAAAGTAGCATCTCTCAAGGATTGGCGCTCTATGTTAACTTTAACCCTCTCATGTAATTGTTTTACAAAAATGGCTTTTGCCTCTCCTTCTTTATGCACAGCAACAGAAAGAGGAAGAGGTAAAAGATCTAGAGGAGTACGAGGATTAAAGCCATAGACCACCTCAAAAGGAGAATGCTTGGTGGTTCTATGAACCACCCGGTTATAAGCAAATTCAATGTGGGGAAGGTACTCATCCCAAGACTTATGGTTGCCTTTAAGGAGAGCCCTCAGCATAGTGGATAAAGATCTATTCACCACTTCTATTTGCCCAAAGAGTTTTCCAAAAATGGCTAAGGAACTTCACATCCCTATCTGACACTATTGAAGAGGGTATACCATGCAATCGGACAACCTCTTTAAAGAAAAGTCTTGCGATGTTGCTCGCATCATCCACTTTGTGGCAGGGAATAAAATGGGCCATTTTTGAAAATCGGTCCACAACCACAAATATGGAGTATGCACCTCGTTGGGTTCTTGGGAGCCCAAGGATGAAATCCATGCTAATATCCTTCCAAGGTGCAGAAGGAGCAGGTAAAGGTGTGTATAGTCCATGAGGCATTGCTTTAGACTTTGCTTGTAAGCAAGCTATACATTTAGAGCAATGTCTATGGACATCTCTACGCATATGGGGCCAAAAGAATTTCTCTTGTAAAAGCATGAGGGTTTTTGAAATCCCAAAATGCCCCATGAGCCCACCTTCATGACTCTCTTTTGTAAGTAAGTTCCTAATTGATCCTTGGGGTATACAAAGCTTACTCCCTTTGTAAAGATACCCCTCACTGATGAAGTACCCATCATGGGCCTTTAATGTAAATGCAGATGCAGAGGTAGCAAATATGAGGCCGAAATCCTTATCAGACGGATACATAGCCCGAATGTCATCAAATCCCAAGATTTTGGCACTCAAGGATGAATAAAGGGCATGATGCCTAGAAAGAGCATCAGCCACCACATTTTGTTTTCCTTTCTTGTACTTGATGATATAATGGAAGGATTCAAGATATTCCACCCACGTTGCATGCCTTGACCCCTCAAATATTTTAGTGACTCATGGTCACTATGAATGATAAACTCCTTGGGAGCAAGGTAATGCTCCCAAGTTTAAAAGGCCCTAATTAGAGCATAAAACTCCTTATCATAAGTGGGGTAGTTGAGGGGGGCACCATTGAGTTTTTCACTGAAATACGCAATGGGGTGCCCTCCTTGCAACAAGATAGCCCCCACACCTACACCAGAGGCATCACATTCAAGTTCAAATGTTTTAGAAAAGTCAGGTAATGCCAAGACTGGTGCATGGGTCAGTTTATGCTTAATTAGCTGGAAGGCTTTCTCTTGTTTCTCACCCCAAAGGAAAGGAACTTCCTTTTTCACCAAATCATTTATTGGTGCGAAGAGCGTGGAAAAATTAGGCACAAAGCGCCTATAAAATCCAGCGAGACCATGAAAGCTTTTGATCTCTGTCACACTCTTTGGGGTGGGCCATTCTTGAATAGTTTTTATCTTTTCGGGGTCAACATGAACCTCTTTTGTGCTAACTACAAAACCTAGGAAAACTACACTATCTACACAAAAAGTGCATTTTTCTAAGTTACCAAAAAGATGATTACTCCTAAGAAGAGAAAAAACATGCCTTAGATGTCCTAAATGATCATCTAGGTTCCTAGAGTAAACTAAAATGTCATCAAAGTAAACTACACAAAATTTACCAAGGCAATCCCTTAGTACATGATTCATTAAGCGCATGAATGTGCTTGGGGCATTAGTTAGCCCAAAAGGCATAACCAACCACTCATAAAGACCAAATTTAGTCTTAAAAGCAGTTTTCCACTCATCACCCTCTTTGATCCTTATTTGGTGGTAACCACTTCTAAGATCTATTTTTAAAAATATTTTTGCCTCATGCAATTCATCCAACATGTCATCAAGACGGGGGATTGGGTGCCTATATTTGATAGTGATGTTGTTGATTGCACGACAATCAACACAC
Source organism: Psophocarpus tetragonolobus (assembly GCA_037954015.1). Taxonomy (NCBI): domain Eukaryota; kingdom Viridiplantae; phylum Streptophyta; class Magnoliopsida; order Fabales; family Fabaceae; genus Psophocarpus; species Psophocarpus tetragonolobus. Next base: position 8,171,805 of record CM075693.1, on the reverse strand, counting down.
ATCCTCCATTGGCCATTCTTCTTGGGCACCAACAAGACTGGCACAGCACATGGGCTTAGGCTCTTTTGAACCCAACCCTTCTCCAACAGCTCATTCACTTGAGACTCAATCTCTTGGGTCTCCATGGGGTTGGTCCTATAGGCAGGTCTACTAGGTAGACTTGCGCCAGGCACCAAATAAATTTGATGTTCTATACCCCTAATGGGAAGAAGTCCTTTTGGAACCTCATTAGGGAATAAATAGGCTCCTTTTACTAATATTCCCTTTCGAAGGGGCATCACCTTCTGACTCTCTCTCTTTACCCTTTTCAAGCTTTAAGGGTAAAGCTTGTTGTATTTTTTTTTTGTTTTTATTTTTCCTCAACTCTTTTCTTTTTCATTGCAAATTGATCTTCAGCCACTTGAGAAGGTGACAAAGGATACAATTTGAAGCGCTTTTCATTATGGGTGAGAATTATTTGGTTGGAGTGACCATGGTGAATAAATTTTTTGTCAAATTGCCATGGTCTTCCCAACAGGATATGACCAGCCTCCACAGGAACTATGTCACAAAGAATCTCATCATTATAAGATCCTATGGAAATTGGAACCATAACTTGTTCATTGACTACCATCTCCCCTTGCTCATTGAGCCATTGCAATTTGTAACGTTTGGGATGGGGCATGGTAGTCAAGGCTAGCTTTTCAACCAACCTAGAGCTACAACAGTTACAACAGGAGCCACTATCAACAAGGAGAGAACATACTTTGTCATTTACTTTACATCTTGTATGGAAGATGTTCTCTCTTTCTGACTGGCCAAGCTCTAGAGGTTGGCTTCCAAGAAGCCTTTGAACCATAAGGAGGTCCCCCTCATAAGGAAAAAGCTTCCTCACACTGTTGTTCAAAAGTATGTCCCCCTTCTTCCTCACTCTCACTAAAGGAGGAAGATGAGCTATTCTCACTACAAATGTCTTGTCCCCTTATGATCATGGTTTTCTTGTTAGGGCATTGAGAGACAATATGGCCTCTCCCAAGACATTTGAAGCATTTGATACTACTTTGCCTCTCAGTAGGCTTAGTAGTAGGGGGTTTTCTCTCTACATGAGGTGTTTTTGTATCTTGAAAATGCTTGGGTTCCTCTTTGGGAAAACCCTTGAAAGAGTTTCCCTTAAGTTGGTCTCTCTTTGAGTAAGAGGGAAAATCTTTTTTAAAGCTTTTTCTCTTGAGTTGATTCTCAGCTCTTACACAAAGTTCTACCAACTCATCAAGGTTTGAGTATGAAAGAAGCTCTACCTTATCTCTAACGTCAGAGCTTAATCCACACAAAAACCTAGCAAGGGTGGCATTGGGCTCCTCAATGATATTGGCCCTTAGTATGAGAAGCTCCATCTTTTGTCTATACTCCTCAATACTTAGGTTATGTTGCCTAAGTCTTTGGAGCCTATCCAAAAGATCCCTTTCATAATATGAAGGAATGTGCCTTCTTCGCAAACAAGTTTTTAAATCATTCCAGTAGTGAATGTCAGGCATTTGTTTACGGGCCCTATCCTTGACTAACCCATCCCACCAATGCAAAGCAGAACCTTGAAAACTAAGGGAGGCCAAAGGTACTTTTCTTTCTTCCCTAATTTCATAGCATCGAAAGACTTGTTCCACTTTGACTTCCCAATCTAGGTAAGTCTCAACATCTTCCCTACCATGAAAATGGGGTAGGTCTACCTTTGGTTCCCTAGCATGATTTATGTTCTCTTGAGGAGAATGATGATTGTATGATGAATATGAGTGATGCTTATGTTGATTTCTATAGTATTCTTCTTCACTAGAGCTAAAATGCCTAGATGGGGATCTTATGAGAATTCCTTTATTTTTTCTATCACTCTCCCTCCCATATCTCATCTTACTCTCTTCTCCTCTCCTTCTCTCTTATTCCTCTTTTTCTCTTTTTCTTTCTAGTTCTTTCCTTCTTATCCTTTCTTCATCCTCTCTTCTCTCTCTTTTCCTTCTCTCTTCTCGCTCTTTTTTTCTCTTTTCTCATTTCCAACATCTCTTTTTTTAACTCTTCCTTCTCTTTTTGTTTTTCCTTTTCTTTTATTTCTTTTTTTCTCTCTTTTTATTCTCTCCTTTCTTGTTCTTCAGCCATCCATTCCCTAAATTCTAAGTTAAGGTTTTCAAGAGTATCTCCCTTAGAAGGTTTTCTTTGGTTGACACTCTTACTTAATGAACAATTATGTGCACTAGAATGTGTGTGGGAAGCCATGGTGCTTGGATGCTAAAAACTAAAGGGTAGGCCAAAAACTTTTTTTTTTCAAGCAACACTCCTTTTTTTTTTTTTGTTTTCTCACCTAAGGTGGCTTGATGAGTCTTTGGAACTCTTAGCCTCTACACGTTTTTTCAAAATAACATAAAATAAAATAAAAGTGCGAGAATGTAAAAGAGAAAGGGCTCTAATCGTGCTCCTAAGGTGTTGAAGGAAGTGTACCACTTCTCCCTTCTTCACCTAATTAACGAGGAACTACGCTAAAATTAACCAAAATTATTACAAACCAAGGGAGGGCCTTAAGGGCACTCAAACTCCCAATCTAAAATTAAGTATACACAATACAAAGAATAAAAAAAAAATAAAACAAAGTCTTCACTCCAAGCTTTTTGGTGTTTGTCTCCTTTTGATCAAGCCCCTTTGAGTTGCGTCAACTCACCCCAAGAATGCTACCCTTGTTTCCTCTTGTTTGGACTTGCCAAAATTTTATATATGGAACCTTTCCCAACCTTTCCTTACCAAGACCGAATACAACACAAGACAACAAACAAAGGTTAATAACAAAACAAGGTTCACAAATCCAAGTGGATAGATTAAACAATGACAAACTCAAAGAAGTAAAGAAGACAAGCAAGAAAACATAAGGCTCACAAAGGAAGGTAGCACACAAATAACTTTCCTAGATTAGCTCTAAGAGTAGAGATGAAAAAAGACTCAAACAAAAAAAAAATGAAACCAATAGTTGCACACTTAATAAAATTTAAGTGACCAAAAACTAAAAAGCTTACTCAAGTAATTTTTTTTTTGAATCACAATTGGTTCCTCATATCAAATGTTTCTATTATTAGGTACACAACTTCAAATTTGTCTTTCTTTTGAGTTCTTTATCTTCTTTTTTTTTTTAAATTGAACTTTTTCTATTTGTTTTAACTTTTTCTAATCATTTTGCTGCACCTAATAGCTTGTTGAATTGAAATTTTAATGAGGATGCTTGAAATAATAACGCTTGAGTGAATAAGCACAAAGTAAGGTCACATAATTTTCAAGCAATGCATGTAACTAAAGGCAAAACAACTTAGTAGTTCCAAATACCACTGAACTAATGGTGCTTAAGGAATGATTTAGGGCTGATTTTGAAGTAAATTGATTGCTCAAATTACTAACACAATTCACCCAAGCTAAAATTCCATAAAGAGGCACGAATAGTGAAGGTAAACTAAGTGGAAGGCTACTAATAATTCAACATAAAACAAGAAACATATAAAGATTGAATTGAGAAAATATTTAAGAACAACAAAGAAATTAATATGCTTGAACTAAAAGCATAAAAGACTTAAGAGACTCAACAAGAGGTTCACCTCTTAGGAGCTCAATTTAAACTGTTTTTGAAGGCTTTTTCGTAAAAAATTTAAGAAGCTAAAACCTATGGAATTTAAATGAGACAAAATAGGAAACTAACATGACTAGTATTTGACAAAACACAAGATTAAGAAAAAGTAACACACCTAAAAATAGAGCAAAAATTTCAGCAAGAGACTTAAAACAAAAGGCACAACAAAGTGGCCAAAGTTGATCACAACAATGGTGTGGAAAAATCCTCAACCATGTGGGTTTAATGGTCAAAACTTCTTAGGCACACTTTAACATAAAAAACCAAGGGAAAATTAAGCAACTTGAACACAAAAATAAGATGCAAAGAAAGGGACAAATATAATCACATCAAATTAAATGGAACATAGGCGCGTAGATAGAAAACAAAAGTGCATATAATAGCAAGAATAAAAAGCTATATTACTAGACAATAAAGGAAATAGAGATGACAAAAAATGAAGGACTTTAAAATAAAGAGATCAAAGAAATAAACAACAAAGCAAAAAAAAAATTGAGAAAGAACGTGACCTTTAGAAAGTGGCTCTGATACCACTTGATGTGATCTTTGATGATCACGTGCCCAAAGGATCCTTTCTAAGGTCACTTGGAAAGGAAATGGATTTATGGAGAGGAAAGGAATGGGGTGAGGCGCCACAAATACTAGGTTTGATAACCCAAACGGGAGAGGCCACAAGGGAGGGGTCCCTTGATAACTCTTAGAAGCTCTCACAAAGGAGAAAGAGGGACACTCAAAGGTAACAACCTCAACCAATATGGTCTCTAGGATTAAATTCAAGTGTAAAAAATACAAGTGAGGGAGCAGCTCCTATTTATAGAGGTAGCTAACCTCTTGAACAAGATAACCTAAAAAAGAAGGGCTAGGATTAAAAGGAGAGATCTAAGGGAGGAGAATTGAGAAACAATTCCCTCCTTAGATCATCAAACTTGGTGCCCAAGTTTCTCAAACACAGGGCCAAGATTCCTTCTTATTAGCTTAGGGGGTTTATGTAGAAAAGAGGGATGTAGATATCAAGGCTACCCCTTATTTCCTTCATAAAGACCCAAAAAGCTAAATCCACCCTCTAAATTCCTAAGACACCTCCTAAAAATAAAAAAAATGGACTAAATACATGTCCCAAATTAAATTCTTAATGCTTCTCAAAATTAAAATAAAGGAAAATTACATTTTATTAACTAAAGTCCCTAGTCTAATATCTTCACTCTCCATAGGAGGTGAAGTCTTCCTTTGTCTGCAAAGGCTAGGTCTTCTTCAATCCTTCTAGCCATGGCCCTAGTGATAGGTCCTTGGCTAGGCATGATCACATCAGAGGTAAGAGGTCCAAAGGTATGAGAGGGTTGAAACCATACACCATTTCAAAATGGGAATTTTTGGTGGTTCTCTAGGCCTCCCTATTGTATGCAAACTCAACATGGGGAAGGTATTCATCCCAAGAATTATGGTGCCTCTAAGTAGTGCCCTCAACATAGTGGATAAGGATCTGTTCACCACCTCAGTTTGACCATCAGTCTGAGGATGACAAGTGGTGGAGAACAAGAGTTTAGTTCCTAGCCTAGCCCATAAAGTTCTCTAGAAATGGCTAAGGAACTTCGCATCCCTATCAGACACTATAGTAGAGGTATACCATGCAAACGGATAACCTCTCTAAAGAAAAGTCTTGCGATGTTACTCACATCATCCACTTTGTGGATGGGTATATAGTGGGTGATCTTAGAAAATCTGTCCACTACCACAAAGATGGAGTCTACACCTTATTGGGTACGAGGAAGGCCTAGGACAAAGTCCATACTAATGTCCAGCCAAGATGCAGAAGTAGTAGGTAAAGGTTTATAGAGTCCACGGGGCATTGCTTTAGACTTAGCCTGAAGACAAGCTAAACATCTAGAACAATGCCTATGGACATCTCTCTTCATATGGGGTCAAAGGAATTTTTCTTTTAAAAGCATAAGAGTTTTATTTATTCTAAAATGCCCCATGAGCCCACCTTCATGGCTCTTTTTTATTAGTAGATTTCTCATAGATCCTGGGGTATACAAAGTCTGCCATCTTTGAAAAGATACCCTTCACTAGTGAAGAACCCATCTTAGATTTTAGATGCAGATGCAGAGGCAGAATAAATGTTGCCAAAATCCTTATCAAAGGGATACATGGCCCTTATGTCATCAAATCCTAGAATATTAGCACTCAGTGTGGTATAAAGGTTGCGCCTCCTAGACAGGGCATCAGCTACCACATTGTTTTTCCCTTACTTGTATTTGATGACATATGGGAAGGATTCAAGGAATTCAACCCATTTAGCATGCCTTTTGTTCAGCTTACCTTGTCCCCTCAAATATTTAAGTGACTCGTAGTCACTATGAATGACAAACTCCTTAGGATCAAGATAATGCTCCCAAGTATGAAGGGCTCTAATCAAAGCATAAAACTCTTGGTCATAGGTGGGGTAGTTGAAGGGGGCTCCATTGAGTTTTTCACTGAAATAGGCAATAGGGTACCCACCCTGCAACAAAATAGCTCCCACACCCACACCGGCATCACACTCAAGTTCAAAAGTTTCAGAAAAATCTAGTAATGCCAAGCCTGGTGCATGAGTAAGCTTATGTTTGATTAGAGAAAAGGCTTTCTCTTGTTTGTCACCCCAAAGCAAAGAAGTATCCTTCTTTACCAACTCATTTATTGGTGAGAAAAAGTGTGGAGAAGTTAGACACAAAGCGCCTATAAAAACTAGCGAGACCATGAAAGCTCTTGATCTCTGTCACACTTTTTGGGGTGGGTCATTCTTGGATGGCTTTGATTTTTTCAGGATCCACATGAATCCCTTGAAAATTAACTAAAAATCCTAAAATTACCACACTCTCAGCACAAAAAGTACATTTTTCAAGATTTCTAAAGAGGTGGTTGTTCCTAAGTATGCAAAAAACTTGCCTAAGATGTCCTAAATGATCATCTAGGCTCCTACTATACACTAGTATGTCATCAAAATAAACTACAGAAAATTTTCCTAAACAATCCCTTAAGACATGATTTCAGCCCTTCTCCAATAGATCTTGAACTTGAGACTCAATTTCCTTAGTCTCCATGGGGTTGGTCCTATAAGCAAGCTTATTGGGTAGGCTAGCTCCAGGAACCAAATCAATTTGGTGTTCTATACTCCTAATAGGAGGAAGTCCTCTTGGGACTTCACTAGGGAATATAAAAACTTGATATGTTTATTCATATAAGTGAGGATGATGTGGTTGGAATGACCATGATGGATGGCTTTCTTATCATACTGCCATGGTCTTCATAGCAAGATATGACCAGCCTCCATAGGGACTATGTCACAAAGTATTTCATCATTGTAAGTCCCTATAGAGATTGGAACCTTCACTTGCTCATTGACCTCCATTTCCCCATCCTCATTGAGGCATTGGAGTTTATAAGGTTTTGGATGGGGAACTGGGGTCAAGGCTAGCTTTTCCACCAACCTAGAGCTACAGCAGTTACAATAGGACCTACTATCTACAATGAGAGAACATACTTTGTCGTTAACTTTGCTCCTTGTGTGAAATATATTCTCTCTTTGAGATTGGGTTAGCTCTAAAGGTTGGCTTCTAAGAAGCCTTCTAATAATCAGGAGTCTCCCTCATATGCATAAGCATCTTTACAATCTGAGTATGATGCATGACCCCCTTTTTCCTCACTCTTACTAGAGGAGGAAGGTGAACTACTCTCACTACTATAAATGTCTTGCCCCCTCATGATCATGGTTTTCTTATTGGGTCATTGAGAGGCAATGTGGCCTCTCCCAAGACACTTAAAGCATTTTATACTACTTTGCTTCTCATGGAAGTTAGTAGTAGGGGTCTTTTTGTCTATATGAGATTCTTTTGTATGTTTGGATGGATCCTCCTTAGGGAAACTCTTGGAAGAATTTCCCTTGAATTGGTCCTTCCTTGCATAAGGTTGAGAATCTCTTTTAATTCCTTTTCTCTTGACTTGATTCTCAACCTTGATACAAAGTTGTACCAATTCATCTAGGCTCGAATATGAGAAGAGCTAAACTTTATCTTTTATCTCATTGCTCAACCCACATAAGAACCAAGCCATGGTGGCTTTGGGTTCCTCAATGATGCTTGCCCTTAAAATGAGGAGTTTCATCTTTTGTCTATACTCCTTTATGCTTAGGTTTTGTTGACTAAGCGTTTGGAGTTTATCCAAAAGGTCTCTCTCATAGGAAGAGGGAATATGCCTTCTTCTTAAAATACTTTTTAAATCATTCCAATATCTTATAGAAGGCGTATGAGTTCGGGCTCTTTCATTAGTTACCCCAACCGACCAATGCATGCCCTTGGAAGCTCAAGGTTGCCAATGAGACTTTGTTTTCTTTTTTTATTTCATGGCTATGAAACAATTATTTTACCTTGATTTACAAATCAAGGTAGGCTTCGACTTCCATGAAATAGAGGAAGATCTATTCTTGGCTCCCTTATTGGAGCCACATCTTCATGTTCATGAGAATGGTGGTAGCCTCTCTTTCTAGGTCTTTCCTCATAGTACTCTTTTTCACTCTCACTAAATTTCCTAGAAGGAGAGCCATACTCTATATTCCTTTCTTTCCTTTCCCACTCTCTTTGTTTTCTCTCTTTCTCTCTTCTCTTGTCTTCCTCTTTTTTTCTTTCTTCTTCCTCTCTTTTTTCTTTCTTCTTTTTCTCTCTTTTCTAACTCTTTTTCCCTCCTTTTTCTCTCTTCCTTTTCTTCTTTTTCTCTCCTTTCCTTTTCCTTTTCTTTCCTCCTCCTCTCTTCTTTTCCTCACGCCTCATCCTCTCCTCAATCATCCAGTCACGAAAATCCATAGTAAGATGCTAAAGAGAGTTAACCTTAGAATAGTCTCTTTGGTTGACACTCTTATTGCTAGAGTTACTAGCATGTGAGTGATTAGACATTGTGCTTGGATTCTAAGATAAGAGGTAGGCCAACAATTTAAGCAAAACACTCCTCTCTTTTTAAGGTTTTCTCCCTATGAGGCAATGAGTCTTTGAAACTCCTTTTGTGGCCTCAACTACATGGTTTTTGCAAGAAAAAAATAAGGTAAGAAAAGTAAAAGTGTAGGGACTATAAACGTGCTCCTAGAAGGTGATGAAGGTGGTGTACCACTTCCTCCTTCTCACCTTAATTACGAGAAACTAAAATGAAAGAATAAGCTATTACACACAAATGGAGTGACCACTACGGTATCAACACTCCTAAAAATTTAATATAAGGAAATGAAAGCAAAATTTTAAAAGCAACTAATTCTTCAAGTCTTCCTCCTAGCTCCCACAAGTATTTACTCTCACGGCCTTGCTTTCCTCCTTATTCAAGTCTTCTAGGCTTTGTCAACACCTCCTAGAATGCTACCCTTGTAGTTTTCTCCTTCAAAGATTCTCTAGGCAAGAGTAACACCACACCAAAACAAGAACAAGAATGAAAATGTACAAGCAAAAGGCAATAAAAGTATAATGAAATAAGAGATTACTTTCCAAGTGGAAGAATATAGGAAACAACTTGAAGGAATGTAGAATTCAAGACAAACTAAAATTAAAGGAATAGAAAGAGGTAAGCACACAAAAGAACTCCTAGAATAGATCTAAAGTAGAATAAAGGACTAAAAGAGAAAATGACTCAAAGTGTTTTAAAAAATTGCATAAAATTTAGTAATTATGGCCGAATAGTGTAAGGATGATGGCAAGCAAGACTAGACCATTTCTAGAATCTTTTTTGCAAAAATTTTTGGCTTACAACTAGGTACACATATTTCTTTTTTTTTTTTAAATTCTTTTCAATTTTGTTTACTTTTTTTTTATTTGTTGTAATACTTTCTTCTTTTCCTTTTTTTTTAAATTCTTTTTTTAGATGTACCTAAGTACTTGTTAGATTGCAAATTTTATAAGAAAGGTAGAGGTCCTAAACGCTTGGCCAAAATCCTAAGCTAAGGCACATAAAATTTGAACTAAAAGAAATTCAATTAAAGAAAACACAAGTAACTCTAGTATACTACTTTTTAGAAGTCAATTAGGTAGTGCTTAATGAGTTTTGGTTAGTGCATTTTGACACTTACTTGTTTGCACAAGAAGAGCCAAATGTCACGCCAATTTCTACTCACACTCCTTAACAATTCCACTTCACAACAAGGCACACACACAAGAGTTACTAAATTGAACTACTAAACAAAACATGATTGAAATTGAGCAAACTTTTTTTGAGATTTTGTTTTATAAGAACATGCTGAGACTATAAGCATGTATGACCTCTTTGGAAGACTTATACAAGATATAGAACCTCTTAGATGCTCAATTTCAAAGAAGGTTAACACACTTTAGCAAATTTTTTTATTTGAAGCAAAAGAAAATTAAAGAAGTGAAACCTAAAGAAAATTAGTATGACATATAATGACTAAACATGACTCTATTAAGACAAAACTTGAGAGTATAAAATTTTAAAATAAAGTCCTAAAATAGAAAACAACAACAACACAAGATTTGAACCAAACAAGTGTAGAAAATTGATTCCAAGCATTCACCACAGTGCTGTGGATTTTTCCATGGCCGTGTGGATTTTTGGTAGAATGCTTCTTAGGAGCCTCAAATTCACCCAAATGAACACAAACTCAAAGCTATGGCTAGATAAGTGAATTTTAAACAGAAAAAACTAGTTCAATGAAGTGAACAAAAGAATTGAACTATCAATTAGAGCACATATTACAATAAACATGCAAGAATCAAAGAAAACACAAACACAAAATGCACATTCAAGACATGCTAAAAGTATGAACAACACGGAAATAGTAGAATGAAAATAGAATGGAGAAGAAGAGAAGTGAACCGAAAATACAAAGAGGTAAGGAATAAGGTGAACCTCTAGAAGAAGGCTCTGATACCACTTGATGCATTCTTGTTGATGCCTTTCCCAAGATCACCTTCTAGCTTGGTTCCTTTGGAGAAATGAATGGTGGAAGGAGAAGGAATGGTGGTGTAGGTGCCACTCATAGAGAGATAAGCTTTTGAAGAAGTTTGCCACAAGGGAAGGAGCCATTGATAAAATCCATAGAACTCTCAAAGCTTAGGAGAGAAAGAAGACACTCAAATGAACTCACAAATAATTTGAATTCAATATCAAGTGTAAAATGAACATAGGAGGGAGAGACACCTATTTATAAGAAAAATAATGGACTAAGAGAGGGAGAAGAGTGACGTGCAAGCTAGGGGAGTTTAGGAGACTTTGATAAAGTGTTAATTGAGTTAGAGCCAATTAGCACTTGATTAATCTGTAGGAAGATCCAAACATGCCCCTAACTTTAAGATCTTGGTCCCCTCTCATTTTGAATTTGAATTTTGGAAGGAAGTCACATGGTATCTTCAAAATTCAAATTAAAAAATGAGAGCACGTAAAAAACATATGGAAGCCACCTTGGAGGAGAGAGAAGGTTCCGTCCAAATGGAGGGGAACCAAGAGGTCCCACGTGTCTCTCATGCTTCATGTGTGAGTGGGAGGGGTGTGGAACCAACTTAGGGAGTGTGGTTCACAAAAACCACACTCTTAAGCTTCTCCAAAAACCCCCAAACTACTCAACACCCTCCACAAAAGAGACTAATCACACCCCCTAAATTAAAAAGAACATAAAAGCCAAAATGCAAGGCCAAAAACAAAAATAAAAACACCTCCACACTCCTAAAAAGAAAACGTATACATGAAGGACTAAAAAGAAGATTATGGCCTATTTTCTATCATCTTGATCTCCATGAGGAGGTGAGGTCTTCTTCCCTCCTCTCTTGCCATGTCTTCCTCAATCCTCTTAGTCATGGCCCTTGTGATAGGATCCTTACTAGGGAGGAATGCATCAATAAGAAAATTACTTATCAAGGAAAAAAGATTAACAATGTATATATGATAAATCTAGATAAAACTACAAATCATACTCAATGTTTTATAAGTAAAGAAGATTAATATTGGTTGTGGCATAGAAGAATTGCTCATATAAATATGGAACATCTGAATAAACTAATTTCAAAAGATTTAGTAATAGGATTACCCAAAATCAAATTTGAAAAAGATAAATTTTGTGATGCATGCCAAAAAGGAAAACAAGTAAGAACTTTCTTTAAGTCTAAAAATATTATCTCAACCTCTAGACCCTTACAACTACTACACATGGATCTTTTTGGTCCTTCAAGAACTATGAGTTTGGAGGTAGTTATTATGCCCTTGTAATCGTAGATGATTACTCTAGATTCACTTGGACATTATTCCTTGCTCATAAAAATGATGCCTTTCATGCATTTAAGAAATTTGCTAAAATTGTTCAAAATAAAAAGGAACTCAAAATTACTTCAATTAGAACTGACCACGGAAGAGAATTTGAAAATAAAATTTTTGAATTATTCTGTGATGAAAATAGAAATGATCATAATTTTGCTGCACCTAGAACTTCTCAACAAAATGGAGTAGTAGAGAGGAAAAATAGATCATTAGAAGAATTAGCAAGAACTATGCTTAGTGACATAAAACTTCCAAAATACTTTTGGGTTGAAACCGTCAATACTGCATGTCATACAATGAATAGAAAACCAAATATTTCCCATCTTCACATATTTAGATGTAAATGCTTCGTGTTAAATAATGGAAAAGATAATTTAGGAAAATTTGATGCTAAATTAGATGAAGGAATATTTCTTGGGTATTCCTTAAATAGTAAAACTTATAAAGTATATAACAAAAGAATTATGTTGATTGAAGAATCAATACATGTTGCTTTTGATGAATCTAACAATTTTTGTCAAGAAAGGATATGCTTGATGATGTAATAGAAACTCTACAAGATACACACATTCATGAACAATGTCATAAAAGTAAGAAAGAAGAAAGCAATACAGATTCCATACATCAAACAGATCAAACCAATTTGTATATTCCAAAGGAGTGGAGAACCTTAAAGAACCATCCTATTGATAACATCATCGGAGATATTTCAAAAGGGGTAATTACTAGACACTCTCTTAAAGATGTATGCAATAACATGACTTTTGTATCTATAACTGAACCTAAAAGCATAAATGAAGCCTTAATTGATGAAAATTGGATCATTGCTATGCAAGAAGAATTAAATTAGTTTGAAAGAAGCCAAGTATGGGAACTAGTTTCTAGACCTAAGGACTATTAAACAATTGGAACTAAATGGATATTTAGAAATAAATTAGATGAACACAGAATAATCATAAGAAACAAGGCAAGATTAGTGGCCAGGATATAATCAAGAAGAAGGAATAGATTATAAAGAAACTTATGCTCCAGTAGCAACATTAGAAGCCATTAGAATATTACTTGCATTTGCTTCTATAATGGACTTCAAACTATATCAAATGGATGTCAAAAGTGCCTTTTTAAATGGATTCATTCAAGAGGAAGTATATGTTGATCAACCTCCAGGATTTGAAAATCCAGAATTTCCTAATCATGTTTATAAATTGAAAAAAACTCTTTATGGTTTAAAACAAGCTCCTAGGGCTTGGTATGAACAATTAAGTACATTTATCTTGGAAAAAGGGTTTACAAGAGGAAAAGTTGACACCATACTATTTATTAAACGAAAAATGCATGGTATTCTTTTAGTTCAAATCTATGTTGATGATATCATCTTTGGTGCCACTAATGACTCTTTATGCAAAGAATTCTCTGAGTATATGCAAAGTGAATTTGAAATGTCCATGATAGGGGAGTTAAATTTATTTATTGGCTTACAAATCAAACAAACTAGAAATGGAATATTCATCAACCATAACAAGTATTGCAAAGAACTGCTTAAAAGATTTGGAATGGAAAATGCTAAGCAAATGGCTACATCAATGAACATTGCTTGCTACTTGGACAAAGATGAAAATGGTAAATCAGTAGATATCAAACGATATGGAGGTATGATTGAATCCCTTCTTTATCTCTCAGCAAGTAGGCCTGATATCATGTTTAGTGTTTGTCTATGTTCTAGATATCAAGCAAATCCAAAAGAATCTCATCTCAGTACCGTTAAAAGAATCATGCGATATTTATTAGGAACTCCTAACTTAGGGTTATGGTATCCTAAAAATATGTCCAAAAACTTAGTAGGATATTGGTGCAATCCTCCCTAGCAAACGTCCCATCACAAGAGCGATGGCTAGGAGGATTGAGGAAGACATGGCTAGAGGAGAGGAAGGAAGACCTCACCTTCTTTTGGACATCAAGATTAGGCCATAGTCTTCACTTTTTCCCTTGTATTTGGCGCCTTAGTCTTCTTTTTTATTCATGATTTTGGAGGTGTATTTAGTATTTCTTTGGCCACATATTTTGGCCCTTTTTTTGTTGCTTTTAGTTGAAGGGAGGTGTAACTAGTCTTCTATGTGGAGTGTGTGCATTAGTGGGCTTTTGGGACCATGTGGAAGTGTGGTTTTTGATAACCACACCCTTCTAGCTTTTCCCCACACCCTCCTAAGTCACACATGAAGCATGAGAGACAAGTAGGCCCCCCCTTGTTCCCTCATGTTCCGTCTATCCTCTTTCTCTTTCCTACATGGCCTAGTTTGTTGCTTCATATTTGGATTTGAATTTTAGAGGGAGATAAAATGGCACTCTCCAAATTCAAATTCAAATTTGGAGGGAACAAAAATCCTTTATCTTAGGGCCTTGTTTGAATCTTGTTGAGTTAATTAAGTGTTAATAAGCCACGAGCTCAATTAACACCTAATTAATTTAACTAACCTCTCCCTAATCACCCTTGAGTTAGACGTCCAACTTAAGCCCTTAGTCTTAGGCTCCCTCTCCTATAAATAAGTACCTCTTCCTCTTGTATCATTTTTACACTTGAATTTTGAATAGACTTAAGAGTTTTATATTTTTTAGTGTCTTCTTCCTTTTCCTAATTGAGAGAACCTTCAATGGCTTTCATCAAGGGCTCTTCCCTTGTGGTAAGTCTTCCTTGGGCTTATCCTTCTAAGGTGGTGCCTCCAACCTTATATACTTTGACTTCCATCTTTCATCTTCTTCTTTGGAGCAACCTCCTGAAGAGATCCTTGGCTTAGCATCATGAGGAGTGCACCAGATATTCTGACTTAGATTTTGCTGGATGTAAAACTAGAGAAAAATTACCAGTGGAGGTTCCACTCTAGTTTCATGGCATAGCAAAAAGCAAAATAGTGTTGCTCTATCTACAGCCGAAGCAGAATATATCGCTGCTGGAAGTTGTTGCGCTCAAATTCTTTGGATGAAGCAATAACTCTCTGACTATGGAATAACACTAGAACAAATACGTATTCGTTGTGATAACACCAGTGCAATAAATCTCTCAAAAAATCTAGTTCTACACTCTCGAACAAAACACATTGAAATATGTCATCACTTTCTTTGAGATCATGTTCAAAAAGGAGATTGTATTCTAGAATTTGTACACACCAAAAATCAATTAGCCGACATCTTTACTAAACCTTTACCCAAAGAAAATTCCTTTACAATTTGAATATAATTAGGTATCATGAATTTAACTGATTTGGACTCCTAAAGGTTAAATGCATGTAATTGACTAGATGGTCATGTAATTGATTACCAAACGGCTTTACACAAACTGGTATATTATTAGTCTTTAATCCTTGCCTAAAATTCACTTATCTTAACTAATTAGTCTTTACATTGTTTCTTTTCTTCCTGTCCTTCATTGTTTTTTATGTTGCCAAAGAGGGAGAGACTTGTAAGGCAAGGAAATTATATTAGAATATTATTGCTTTTGACAACTGAAAGTATTTCTTGCTTTATTTCAAGAAAGCTGTTTACAAAACAATACAATACTCATAAAGTCAATAAATATTAAATTAAGGGGGAGTGATTGATAAATATATATTTCACTATTTTTCCTTCCGTTAAAGTGGTTGTCATCATTATAAAGGGGGAGAATGTAAATGCTAGGATGTTACAGGTTTTGATGATGCCAAAAGTGACAAAGAATGTTGATACAAAAGCAAGAAAGCAAAACGAACAAAACAACATTGACAGAGATTCAAGTTTAATGTTAAGCTAGAAAAATAAATTAACTTAGTTATTGTATAAAAGAATCTCTATAAATTTGCATAAACTTGGTTTGGCAAGATATGTTTTTTATCAGTTCAAAATTATGAACTGGTAATCGATTACCAGGCTATGTAATCGATTACCAGAGAGCTTGTTTATTCAAATTCTAAATTCAAAAGTGACAATGACACAATTTTTATCATGTAATCGATTACTAGAAAAGCTGTTATCACAAAATTGAAAAGTCACAACCTTTCGTGAAAAGGCACAATATTTTATTTCATGTAATCGATTACCAGTAAGCTGTTACGAAAAGTTTGAAAAGTCACAACCTTTCATGAAAGAACACATCACTTTAGTTTTAACACTATAAATAGTGACTTTTCTTCTGTTTTAAATACACGAATTCTTCCAATCTTTTACAGAACAAAAACTCTTGCCCAAACACTTGCAAATTCCAAAAGATTCTTATAGGTTTTTCAAGTTGTATCATTTTCTCTTTAAAAGAGTTTCTTGTTCTTATTCTTCTGATCACTCACTGATTGTATTCAAGAGAGACTTCTTGAGTGAGAAAAGGAATCTCAAACACAGGGAGAGGGCTCCCAAGGTGATTGAGGATTCATTCATTTGTAAAGTGATTTACAAATATAGTGAAAGCTTAAGTAGGGTTACTTGAGGACTGGACGTAGGCAAGTGGATTGGTCGAACCAATATAAAAAGAGTTTGCATACTTCTCTTCCCAATACTCCTATTTATTTATTGTGTTTGCATATTTGAATACTTCACTTTCATTTTCAAATACTCTATTATAAAATTAAAGAGAAAGAAAACTAAGTTAAATTTTTTATCTACTTAATTCACCCCCCCCTCTTAAGTAAACTAAGGCCACTTGTCCAATAGGTTCTCCTCTTAATCCTCCAATTTCTCTCGTCTCAATGCCTAAATCTCTTGCATTCAAACCCTAACAATGGAAAAGGGCAATTCTAGCTAAAGAAAGAGGGTCAAACATACAACCACATGAAGGGAATTCAGGCCCAAGCTTACCCCCAAGAAGCCATCTGCTCTAAAGCGTCCTGCTTAAGACTCACCTACCAAAACTAAAGAATACTCTCATGAGTGGTTCCTCTCAAGAGCAACAGGACTGCTTCAACAGGAGCTATGCGAGTAGGGAAGTAATTTCTCCAAAGGTATTCATCTATTCTTGGCTCACTGAAAATGGGTTTAGTTTTCATGATGACTTGGAGTTTTAAGGGTTGTCAAAATTTACTCAACTCAAAGGGAAATTTTACCCCGATTTGGTTAGGATATTTTACTCAAACTTGAAATAGGATGGTTATGGGAATTTAATTTCTAAAGTAAAGAGGAAAAAGATTGTATTAACTGATGAGATGTTTCTGACTATTGATGAGTTGCAAATTGTGGAATAAGTGTTAGTGCGGATGACCTTAAGGAGAACATGGTCAATTATAGAAGAATGGATGTTTTTAAATCAATACTAGTGATACTTGATGAATGGAAATCAGAGAGAAGTGTTATAAGGGACCCGAAGAAAAAAATTATGTTTAATACCAAAGGAATGAAAGTGGATGATAGGCTTCTTCACTACTCTATTGCTTGGATACTAGTTGCTCTTGGTAGCAATCATGCTCAGATCTTAGAGGAAGACACGATCTTAATGTGTGCAATCAAGAATAGTATCAAGGTGAATTGGGTAGACGTCATTAAGGACAACCTGTGGAAGACTCGTCGGCTGGATGAGTACAAATTTCCAAATGTAGTATTTATTTCAAAAGCTATGGATAAGTTTGAAGTGGACAACTCAAATGAAGCTAGATAGTTCACCAAATATGTTCACTTTGTCAAAGACCGTGCATTGAAGATGATGAAAGTAATTAAAACTGATGAATATTGGCTGACAAAGGAAGAGATGCAAGCTAAAGATGAAGATGAGTATGTGGAACCAAAGGTCCTTACTCCTTTTTGAAGAGATGATCTTAAAGCAAATGGGGACTTGTGGACTTCGTAGGAGAAAGAATTTCGGGAGATCAAAGGCTCCTTGGAATCAATTTTTAGAGATTGGATCTGTTAGATGTCCCCTTTCTTGGACCTCAGGATTAGGATTGTCAAAGCATCTTCATCTTAGGACTTGCATTGTCTTTGTGTATTGCCTTTTAGGTTATCTCCTTTACATTTGTTTTCACGTTTACTTGTTTTCTCAACCTCTTGCATGTTTACTTTTAATGTCAGAATTCAAAATTTGTGTGATGTAACTTGATTAAGCTTTGTTCTTGTAATGATTGTGTTGGTTTTATATCATTTGGATTATCAATGAAAGCTTAATTCTTGGTTCTGAATCTGTGTATTTGCTAATTTCTTTATTGTTTCACTGTCTGCAAAATGGTTTTCATTTGGGCTAACTTAAACCCTGTTTGATACGGAACAGAGGTAGATATACATATTATATTTGTAGGATCATGGAAGTTCACTTTCTACAGTTCTTTTTGGCTTATGGGCTGTTTATGCAACATTTTTCTGCATAATTTTGCAAATTTTCTTATTGTTTTTGTACAACATTTGCACTACACAAGTTGGAGTTTCAAGCTTACTAGATTTAGCCTTCCCAGTTATTTCATTTTCCCTCACATATCATTTTACTTTATATGCCATCTTGCCTTTTTCACCTTTTTGTTTGAAGTGCCAAATGAGGGAGAAGACTTATAGAAAACTTAGAGAAGACATGGTAAAGATATTGCTACAATTCTCAAGTGTACTAGAAGAATGAAGCTCAGATTAAGAGTGGTTTGGCTCATCAAAACCAAAAAGGGGGAGATTGTTGGAACCAAAGGCATTGCATTGAAGTTTTGGTGAAGTTTTTTTTTTCCTCTCCTTGTTTTTGCTCTTAAATCAATTTTATGGTAACACGTTTATAGGTGTGGTACTTGTATTGTGTGTTTAGATAGGCTTGAGAATGTGTTTGGGATGGTTTTGGATAGATTACATAGGTTGGGTTATGCTGAAAAGCTTCAAAGTGGGTTTTTGAGTAAGGTAATTGATTACCTAAAAACGTTAATCGATTACCCTGCGAGAATTTTGAGATCAGAAATTGATGCTCTCTGTGGTAATCGATTGCCTGAAGTCTGTAATTGATTACTCCCGAGAACAAACACTTTGAACCAGATTTGTGCAGGATATCAGACAATCAAGTATGTAATCGATTACCCTGTATAAAAACTGATATAAAAGCATTTTGAAAACAAAATTTTCAACTTGTGATCAATCCAATCAAGTGCTTACTTCTCTTATGCGATTTACAGAATTCTCTTCAAGATTCATACCCATTTTTTTATGGTTTGAAAGTGCTTTAACTTCAAGATTCAAGGAAGAACCTCTAGTGAGTTTTGATCTTTATGCTTGGGTATTCTTCTTTTTAGGTGATATTGTTCTATACTCTTCTTTGTGTTTCTGCAAATGTTTGACATATCTCTTGAGGTAGTCTTGAGATTGTTAGAAAATCTTGCAGCGGAGTGTTGCAAGTGAGGCATTGTAAGTGATGGGATGTCACAGTGTATCAAACTCTTGTTGGGTGTAAGAGGAAACCTCTCTTTTGTGTGATTTAAAATTTTCAGGATTAAAATCTGTATGTGTGGTGTGCTGTACTGAGATTTTAGTAGAAAGCAGATTAGCAAAAGGCTAAGTTTGTAAACTGGATGTAGGTCAGGTGGACCGAACTAGTATAAATCACTGTGCAAATTCTCTCTTATAATCTTTAATCTCAGTCTTTATTGAATTCTTGGAGCACTAACAACTGAGTTTTTGCAGCTGTATTTAATCATTAAGTTTTCTTGTGATGGGTCTAATTCTTTACATGCTTATTGTTGAATTTGGGTTTTGACCCATATTTAGTGGGTTTGATTTTCACTCTTTCTAATCTTTTCTTTTGATTTTGAATTACTTGTAATAGGATTTTTGTTAAGTTTTTCTCTATTACATTTGAAATCATTATTAAAGGAATTGAATTAATTGGTGTTTTTCCTTAAAATTTGAATTCTTGAAAACCCATTTTTGTAAAAGGAGGTAGATTTTGAAAATTTCTTAAAGGGTTTGTTTTTTAAAATACTCTGATACGGTTGAATAGAAAATAATTTGAAAAATAAATTGGTGAATCTATTCAATCCCCCATTCTATATTTTCACTTGAGACCAACAAACCATCAGTATATCATTAATTGTTCAGGAAGATAGAATAATTGATGGGAAAAGACAGTGACCATGAATAATGACTATTGGTGTCCGTGGAGGGTGACAAAAATGGCTCATGAAAGCACCAAATAATAAATAGTAAAAACAGAATTACTCTAATTTAGCTAAACTGGAATAAAAAAGAAATAAACATGAAAAATATTACATTCATTCATTGTCTAATTTCTTAAAAGAAGAATATAAATATATCGTTCTAATGATATCAATCAATAGATAATAATTATCTATATGTCAACATCCTTTTGTTTATACTATGAATAGAAAATTATTTAACTCCACCTATATATTTTTTTTACCATTTCAATTTTATAATATATTTGAGTTTCCTAAGCCCATCTTAATTGGGTCGCCCTCATGTTCTGCAACAAATTTATTCCAGATAAGTTTTGATGGGTTTTAGTGAAAAAATATTTCTTTAAATAAAACGGTACAATAAAAAATGTAGTATTTACTATCGTTCTTAACAAATGTAACACATATGTATATAATAACTACTAACCATGCAATGGTTATTAAGCTAATAACAATTTATTGCTCCAATATGTTTTAATCCTTGTAAAATGAAACAATTTTAATTTTAGTTCATGTAAATAAATGGATGTATTCCTAAACTATTTGAAATAATTTTTTTATACTGTTACATAACATTCATTTGTGTTTAACAAATGTCAAATAGTTAACAAGTAATATCTATTTGTGGTTATGATACATGAGTATGTGATATATTCTAAAAAAAATTCGTAGGATAAATATTAATTATTCCTCTATTTTGAAACGAAAATTAGATACTAAACATAGTAATACTAGATTTTCAAGAGATAACAATGAAATAAAATAAAGAGTTATAAAGTTGGTGTGATGGTAAAGTAAAGAAATGGGAAGAGATATGTTATGAGTTTGAATCCTTCCACTAATAAAAACTAACACATTAACAACTAACATTTAGTCTATAAATAAAATAAAATAAAATATTTAAGAACCAAAATTTACCTATTTTGCAAAAAAAAATAATTAAATTTTATAAAATGAAAAGTAATTTTTATAGGAATTAAAATCAAATTTTCTCAATTTACAGAAACTAAAAACGTATTTAAGTTTACTTCCGTACCAAATTTCTTATCATTAGGATTAAAAGAAGAAGAAAATGTATAAAAATTTAAAAGTATTTAATGTTTTATTATATAAAATTAGAAACACTTAACAAAAATATTTAGTTCATTAACCTCAAAACTTTACGAAAGAACTAACTAGTGATAAAAAATGTTTATCATATTAAATCCTCTTCAAAAAATCTTATCATTAATATTAGAAAACTAATATATTTTTTTAAGAAGAGTATAACTCAAATGATTAAGTAAGTGCATAAGTTGTTATAAATTCCATTACATAATTTTCAATTCCCTTTAAGACAAGAAAAATATTTAATTTTTGTATCATACAAAACTACCTTATATGTATTTAGTAATTGAAAATGTAATAAGAAATTAGTTAAGATGATACGAGTTTATAAATAATAATTTTTAAGAAGATAAAATATAAATATTCAAATTTCTCTATAAGTAATATTTTTTGTTATTTTTAACTATTATTGTAGGATATGAATCAACAAAACTCTTTAATAATAAAAGTATTTAAAAAATTAAGTAAAGGTAGAAAACGATTAAGATAAGAGAAAGAGCAAAGGGAGGGAAGACGTTCTAAAAATAAGGAAAAGTCCTCCGATGTTTATTGCGTGCGTTCCTTACGTTGAGGTTACAACTTACGCATTCTTTTGCACCACGACCTATAACAATACCAATCTTATCTTAACATATAATAGGTTAGTAATACTTCATGTCTTTCCCTTATTCCGTTTTTGTTCCTAGGTTGATTAAAGATTGTTTGAAGAATGGGAAAGAAGTCATCTTGTTATTCATCATCTACATCAATATGGAGGTATTTGCAACCTCGATATTACATAAAGAGACCTAAACGATTGGCACTGCTCCTTATCATCTGTGTATCAATTACATGGCTTTTCTATGATCGCAAATCACTCAACAAGGGACACCAGGTCATTTCATTATTTATTCTAACAATTTCCAAAAAAATGAAGGGTTTTATTTTCGTTATAAATATGAAGTCAATATCCTTTTTCTTTAAATTTCTACAAAAGATTTAGAAAGAGCTAGCAGAAGAAAAATAATGGTGTATTGTTTTCGAATTGAATAGTTTCTTTGTTTATTGTTAATGTGTTGATTTAAGTATTTCAAATTTGCTTCTAAAGTCATTTAACTACTTGGATTTTTTAGTATATTTCTTATAACTAATTCTTTTATTTTTCTGGGGTAGGATGACATTGTAAGATTAGAAGAAGAAGTTATCCGCTTGCAAAATACAGTAAGATATGCAAAGTTTGAATATCAATAGAGTTACTACTTTGCATTTTAAAATGTTTTTTGGACATGGTAGTATTATTGACTTAGTTTAAGTTATTTGAAATTGTAGTTAGAAGATATAAAAGGTAATATGAAAGACTCGACAGAAAGTATCCAAAATGATGATGAAGTCAATAAATTCACCAAGGATATTTCTATTGAGGATGATGCTATTAATATACATCGAAGGGATAAAGTAAAAGATGCCATGCTTCATGCTTGGACATCTTATGAAGACTATGCATGGGGAAATGATGAACTTAAGGTTTTCATAATGTTTTCTTAATTTTTTAGTTAATTCATTACTTGATATGACCAATATTATGTTTGCCACTTGATTACTTGTATTATGTACTGACAAAAACTTTAGTTACTCATTGTAAAGAAATAAGTTAATTACATAGTTTTTCATTGCAGATCATTGATTGATTTTGATTATACACATACATGTCTTTTGCTTAATTGTTGTTTTTTTTTTTTTTTGTAAAGTGATGAAAGAGTAAAGCCTATAGGTGAGATTAGGAAGTAAAAAGTTATTTTCTATCTCATTTCTTATTAAATTGCAATTGGTTAAGATATTAACTTATAAATCTAGTTTTAATAACAAACTTTTTGGCTTGGGAATGGATTTTTTTTTTTTTTCAAAACTAACATTATGCAACACCTCAAAATAGCAACCTATTAATAAAGAAAATTCTATAAGTCTCACCCTATTGCTCCATCCTGCATATATAATATTGTTGATTAAATTTATGAAATATCTTATAAATTGGGTGCATTAAATTGTTAATTTAGTGGAGATTTATTGTTTATGGAAGATGATAGTTCTGAATATGATTAAACATTAACTTCATTGCTAGTTAAGACAAAATATGAAATTCATTTGGATAAAGAAGGGTAGAATGGGATGTGGCGTTTCGATGTTAAGCTCTCACACAACACTATTCCACTTACATCCTATATATAGTAAGGTAGGATAAGTTAAGTTGCATATGTTAAGTTATGATTGCAAATTTTGTTGCTTCATAAAAGATGGAGGCAATTCTTTTGAGCAAGCTATTGAAGCTTGCAAAAGAGATATATAAGAACTTTACTGGTACAAGAAATCAAAATAGATGCACATCCTTTTAACAAATTAATTTTTTTAACATATTAAAATAGTAACAAATTTTGTATGTGCTAATTCCTTTAAAACATGCGTTTTTTTTTATGCTATAATCTTAAAGTTTTGAATTAACATCCCTAAATAAAGATTTTCTATTCTTCATTAACATTTTAGAGTTTTTATTTCCTCTTAGTAAAATTTATATCATGCAACTAATTAGTTTGTTATTCCTTTTACAGCCACAATCAATGAAGGGTGTTGACAGTTTTGGTGGTCTAGGTGCCACTTTAGTAGACTCTCTTGACACATTATATATAATGGGTCTTGATACCCAATTCAAAAGAGCTAGAGAGTGAGTTGTATTTTTTTAATACAAAATTATGTTACGCGTGGTTCAAAATGTTTTTGTATATTCTTATTTATTTTTTAAATCTTTTTCAACTTTGCTACAAGTTTGAATTTGAAAAGCAAAATGAATAGGATTTTTTCAATTTTTTTATGTTATGGATAAAAACTCACAATTGCTTTTTTTTTCCCCTGAATTTTTATATTGTTTTGTCATTCCTGCATAGTTCTAGTTTCTTACTAAGGATTGGTTACATTTAGAGTATCTAATACAATAAATATTGCAGGTGGGTTGCAGAATCATTGAATTTTACCAAGAACATAGAAGTTAGTGTGTTCGAGACAACCATAAGGTTGAATTAGAAGGTTCAATCTTAGTATTGTTGAAATGTTTTCTTCCTACCTAATAGTTGTTGTACTTTGCTTAGTGAAACAAAATTTTCTTTCTAGTTTATATTCTCCAATTTGTCCATTATTTTGGTGTAGAGTTCTAGGTGGCCTTCTCAGTGCTTATGATCTCTCTGGTGACAAAGTATTCTTGGAGAAGGCTAAAGATCTTGCAGATAAGTTATTGCCTGCTTGGAATACACCTTCTGGAATTCCTTATAATAGAATTAACTTGGCACATGGCAATACAAATAATCCTACATGGGCGCGGGTATGTTTTGTCCTTGTTATGTACGTCATCTATTTTTATAAGGTCAATGTCTTGATACAAATAATTTATATTTTGTATCAAAGTGATTTCTTCAATACTTATTTAACTTAAATATTTCGATCATGTTAACTTTAACTATACTTTTCATTAAATTATCAATAGGATCCTTTGGCTGCTTAATGGTCCTATAATTTTTTTAATAAACTTTTAATATATATATATATATATATATATATATATATATATATATATATATATATATATATATAAATTATCAATAGCTTATTACTTTTCATTTATGTTTACCATTATCATTTTATTCTTGTTTTAATTAAACTCCTTTATCCTTTGATAAATAAAACAAAAAATCCCTAACCTCCAAGGAGGAAAAAATAATCAATATATCAATAATGTTTTTTATAAGGATTAAGTCAAAGCATCATAAAACTTTCAAAGAGTTCATGTTTTGTAACTTTGTTACTTTTTTATTGGTTTAGGTTAGGTTATATGATGTAACTTTTTTTAATGTGTTTTAGAAGTTGGTATAGATATCTTTGGATTTGGGTTGAGTCCATTGACTATTTAAAGTATTTAGGTTTTCCTTTTTACATCGAGTTTGGGTTAATTTACACTAATATGTGACTTCATCTTTTTCATTGTGAAAAGGTCACGAGACCCAGAGTACATTTTTTGTCATAACCTTTTATGTTGCAACATCGCTACATCATAGCGATTGTAATTGACCAAGTTGAAAACTTGTATTGTCATTGCTTTATAATGGTCAGTGAGAATCCTACCACTGCCTTGAGGTGGTAAGTGAGAATCTCATCATTCCTTTTCACATGGCCAATATTTGATAACATTGATGATAAGTTAAGTGTTACAGAAATCATAAAGAATAACAATTTATATGTTGAAACTAATAAATAAGAAGTATTTTCATAAAATGGTAAAAGATGTTGTAGTGGGATAAAACTTTATTGTTGTCATTGTAAAATATAAAATATGTAATACTGATCAACTATAAAAGCATATCTCATTAAAAAAATTATCCTAAGAAACTTCTACTAAACTAGTGAAAGAAAATCAACCTATACACCAATCAATCTTGTGACATTACATTATATAGATAAAAGATAAAGACCTCATGTAGCATCAATAAGACTAATTGTAAATAATAATGGGAGCACATGGAATATATTCATATAGAAACAAGGATGGTAGTCGTTAAATGAATAAAGATTGAAATGATTCATAAAGTGATAAAAAATAGTATTCATGCATGTTAACTTAATTTTAATGATACCTATTTGGTTTACAACTTTTCCTCTAGTAATAGAATATGTCATGCACAATTCTTTATTATCTATACTTAATTATTATAACTTCTTTTATGTTCTTAATTAATCATTTTCTATCATTAGGGAAATAGTATTCTTGCTGATTCTGGTTCAGAGCAACTTGAATTTATTGCTCTCTCTCAAAGGACAAATGATGTTAAGTACCAGCAAAAGGTGACTTGTTACTGTTTTTTAAGTGCTTCTTGACTAACTTTTTTGACAATAAGAATGTAAGATTCTTGTGTCTTTTCCTTTATTAACTATCCACTACTATAATTTATCACATTGCTAAGCTGGTTGATTTTGAAAATGTTATGATTTTCTCTTTTGATCATTTCAGGTAGAAAAGGTGATCTTGGAGCTCTATAAAACTTTTCCAGAGGATGGGTTGCTTCCAATATACATTAATCCACTTACTGGAACTAAAACAAGTGGAACAATTACATTTGGTGCCATGGGTGATAGGTATTGATATTTATAATATCTTATAACATAATTGTTATATGATCTTATAGTTGTTGGCAATATCTTATAGCATAATTGTCATATGAACTTATAGTTGTTGGCTACTTAGATCTTTAAATAAAATTCAATCCAACTTCATAGTTGCTTTTGTTAAAATCTTGCCTTTTATGAGCGTTACGAGATATAAAAGATACAAATGTGTTGTTAGGGCTTCATGAGGAATAAAACAATGTTATGATAAATTGAATATGATAAAATGACTTTAACAATCTAATAAGCTATGATTATTAAAAATATGGAACAAACTAGAGTTTTGATGTATATGTTTTAAAAAGGTGCATGGTAATTTTTAATATGATAACATGTAGTATAGTGATGGTTGATTAATGATGTTTCAATTCATACATAAACTTCAGATATTTAAAAGGAATAACATTGATACATTTTTTAAAGAAGTATTTTTCTCATCTCAATTAATTCTTATATTTTGTTGATTGGTAATGTTAGTGTGATGACATGTTTAAAGCATACTTTTAAAAATCGAACCAATCAGTTGAAGCAATTTGTCAAAAAATCAGTGGTATAGTCAGTTTGAGCCATATGTTAAACACGGAGTTTTATTAAACTGGTATAACCTGACAACTTTTCTGTCCCATGTACTTATTTTTTCAACTCAGTGTTGCATATATAACATTTATTAAGTTTTTATATTTAATAAAAATAAATGAAATTATATTAATGAAAATAAAAGAAACAAATGGACTCAAATAGGTTCAGACCTAACATCTTCTGTTTTTTTTTTAAAACATTACCACTAGGTCGTTGGCTTCGTTAGTAAAATAAAGCACCTAATATTTTATATATTACATTCTAATTATATATTTATATTAGATTAGATAATAATTATATATTTGGTATTATATTAACTAATAATAATATTTATATTATATTAAAATTTGTCTTATAATATTGTTTGTTTAGATTGACTCTATCTTGTAATTTTGCTTCATCAAATAAATGTTGTCTTGTAATTTTGCTTGTTCAATTAACTTTGTTGTAATGTTTTATAATATTATTTATATCTTATAATCTTGTTTGTTCTATCTGTCTTGTATTTTTTATTGTAATGATAGTTAATTTCAATTTTAAATATATGTTTGCGAAAATATATTTATTTGTGATGTCACATGTGCTTTTTTGTATATTGTTAAAGTCACAATATAATTTTTTATTTTTTATTAGAAACCAGTCATGTGAGACACTTGAGATCCTCTTCACCCTAATTCAACCTATGATCCCATTAGCCATGCATTAATGGGTCGACATTTGGTTACATTTTAAAACTATGGTTGAAAATAAATATAAACAAGCATTTTTTTATTAACCTAAAGGAGTATTTTTCTCTACTCAATTCATTATTAACCTTTACTAGCTATATATTGTTTAAAATTTTTCAATCTCTTTATTCTTCTCATATTTAATATGAATGTCAATTTATATATTCTAGCTTCTACGAGTATTTACTCAAGGCTTGGATACAAGGGAACAAGACTGAAGTTGTAACATTTTACAGGTAGAAAACTTAGAATGTTATTATTCTTGTAAAAATTCTAT
This sequence comes from Psophocarpus tetragonolobus, assembly GCA_037954015.1. NCBI lineage: Eukaryota > Viridiplantae > Streptophyta > Magnoliopsida > Fabales > Fabaceae > Psophocarpus > Psophocarpus tetragonolobus. Next base: position 8,143,926 of record CM075693.1, on the reverse strand, counting down.
CATGTCTTATAATTTGGATAGACTTGATATTACTTAATAAAATTTTGCATTATACAAAAAATTCCTTGTAAAAATTATACAATTTAATTATCTTTGGTAAGAAGTTATTGACCTAACTATCTTATGTCACTAATCATAAATTTGTTAAAAAATAAAATATGAAATAAATCAACATAGATCTTGAACACAAAATTATATATTATTCTTATTTTAGTATTAATTAATTTAATTTTTTATTCTCAAACATCTCCAGAATGCATATTCTACACAAACCTAACATATGACAAACATGTGTTTCTTATGATCTAATCACTTGATTTCTTATTTGTCTAGTAAACTATACATTCATTTGGTTAATCCCTTCAATGTTTTTTTCTTTTTATCGATAAATACATTTTCAATTTTTTAAATATTTTTTATAAGAAATATTAATAGTTAGTATGTTGATATAGAGGGATTTAAATTCATAATTTTCTTGTCATTTCAATCTTTATATCCCTTTCTCTCAATCAACATACTACCTTATATAAGCTCCTTGTACTTTTTTAATATGAAACTTCAAACTTTGAATTAAGCATGCATTTGAAGCATATTTAAATGTGTAAGAAAATGGTGAATTCAGGGAAATGTGGGAGAAATCAATGAAAGGTCTTCAAAGCTTAATTAAGAAGTCAACACCTTCATCTTTTACATATATAGCAGAGAAGCTTGGAAATGAAGTCTTTGACAAGGTGCTATTTGAAAAGAAAAGATATTCTTACTTCAGCTTAGCATGTCATTAATTAAAAGAATATTTTATCTTGTTTCCTTTTTAGATGGATGAATTAGCATGCTTTGTTCCTGGAATGTTGACTTTGGGATCTTCTAACTATGGCCCTGGAGAAGCTGACAAATTTATATCACTTGCAGAGGAGGTAATACTTATAGAAATATTTCAATTAATTAGTTGTTACTCAATTGGACCGGAAACATTGAGTCATTTAAACTATTCAAGTTGTGATAACTTGTTTTTAAAAGATAGTCAAAAAAAGAAATATATATATATATATATATATATATAATATATATATATATATAATATATATATATATATAATATATATATATATATATATATATATATATAAAATGAATAAACTAATCATGTTGTAAAGAAAAATAACTTATGGAAAGGACTAGTTGTTTCTACCCCAATAAGAATGATTAAATATATATTATTTTATTGCTTCTTCTTTGTCAAAATGAGTGTCATCTTAGATTATTTTATATTATTCGTAACAGAAAGAGTATATTATTTGTGATTTATTACCGATTGATGACTTATCCAATAAATTAGGTGAATTTACTTAAAATTTTCGATATATTTATGCCAATAATATTTTTTAATACACTGATTTTTTTTTAAAGCTAACTAATTCATGTAAATAAAGGCAAAACAGTAAAGCACCATAAGATCATGATGCAATACCAAATCAATCCATTATTTGTGACTTGACCTATACATCTTGTATTGACAAGTACATTAATTAATGGATTTGATTTGACTTAAACAGAATATACATGGTACAATACTAGACAAGAGATACAAGTATAACAACAACATTATAAAGATGAAAAGAAAAAACAAATCTAGCATTGTTAATACATACGACAACTAAATATAATCATTTCCCACAGAGGAAAATAATATAGATCCCTCTACAAACACTAAAGACAATGAATACAAATTAAAATCTACATTTGCCACTCAAAAATGGAAATGATTTTCTTTTTTGCGATTTTTTAAAATCAATTTAATTTCTTGCCAACCAACAGATCAACCGTAGAATAACAAACCAAATAAGGATCCAAACCATCTTAGGGACCTTACCATGCACCACATCAATATGTTCTACCAAATAACTAGTGCAACTAATAGGAAGTGAGGTTTGAATTTCCAACAATTTATGCAGTTTTGCCAAATTCTATAATCAAGAGTTATGGCTATACTACTAAGGTAAATGGAATAATCAAGAGTTAATGGCAAACTAATGTATATCCTAATTAGCTTAATCACCAGACACCAACATATTACATTTTATCAAGTTCTAATATTAACATAAATTTTATTTTCTAATAATAAGAAATTAATTTTGACATGTTTAAGTTGAAATAAGACTTTTAAAATTCTTATTCACACTTCCTTTCTTGTTTTAGTTAATGATTAAGCAGTTCGAAATGTTTTCATTTTCTAATTTGTCTTGAAAAGATATCATATGATTTCAAGTATATCAAGTTTAACTAAATAACAAAATTCATACTTGGGAAGAAAAAGAAGAAAGAGATTGCAGATTCAAATCTTTTCACTAACAAAATTAAGACACTAATAACTAATATTTATCTATAAAAAAATATATCAAGTTTAACTAAAAAATAAATTTCTCAATTTTTTTTAAAGATTACACCTTAATTTTCTTGTCTTTTTTTTAGGAAGTGAAAATATCGATTAGAAAAAAAAAAAAACTAGGTTGCATTCACACAACATTCAAGTTTTAGATTTGATTAAAAATAGATTTTTTTTTCTAGAAAGGAAATTTTTTTATGATATTTACTATTTTTCTTACTTGAAATATATTGGTTTCAATTGCTGTCTTTCAAAATTATACTGAATTTCAATGCATTTCCTATCTTATTTGTAGCTTGCATGGACTTGTTACAATTTCTATCAATCAACACCAACTAAATTGGCAGGAGAGAACTATTACTTTCGCAATGGAGAGGTTTGAATATTAAATTCTCATTTCTCACACTATTCATCAAATCCCCCACAATCTTATGTGCTAAGTTTAAGAAAATTGTAGGATATGAGTGTTGGTACCTCGTGGAATATCCAAAGGCCTGAAACAATTGAGTCACTATTCTACCTTTGGCGTTTCACTAGAAATAAAACATATCAAGAATGGGGTTGGAATATCTTCCTAGCATTTGAAAACAATTCTCGGATTGAGACAGGATATGTTGGACTGAAAGATGTAAGAAATTCATAACTACTTTAATATTTTCTCCTACATGATTTATACCCTTATATCCTAGGAAATTGAGTATGCATTTGTTAAGTTTCTCACTTTCTTGTTAACTTTTTTAGCAAAATATAATTATGTTGTCAAAATGTGATAATAATCTTCATGATAAGAAAATCTTGCAACAATTGATGGTGCGAAATAATAATAAATTATGTATTTTCTACGAAGAACTTATCAAATTCATAGATTTTGTTGCTTTATTTCTCATTTACAAAGAAGCATTGGCTTATTATATATACATTGTGCACGGCTAAACATAACTAATGACTATATGCCTAGGTGAACACTGGTGATAAAGATAATATGATGCAGAGCTACTTTCTTTCAGAAACACTCAAGTACCTCTATCTCTTATTTTCACCTCCATCAATAATTTCTCTTGATGAATGGGTGTTTAATACAGAAGCTCACCCATTAAGAATTGTGACCAGAAATTCTTATCACCAGAGTGGTAATGAAGAAGAGGTATTTCCACGTCACTTGCATGGTAGAAAAGAAGGTCGAATTGATTATAAGTAGTTAAGAGTTGTTGCTTTGGAATCATCGTAAACATATCTTGAAGCATGGTTCCTTATATGAAGTTAGACTTGGGGCTTCAACGTGGTGTTATTGATATCATTTGTTATCATCTTTGTGTGACCAATGATTCATCATTTTGATTAACGCTTGCATAAGGGCTACTTGTCTTGATATAACAACATGAAGTGGGATCACTTTTCTGTCTATGCTAAACAATACATGGAAGCTTTGTTTATTGTTGTATTTAGTAGATAAACCTGAGTGTAAATGTTTAGGTAGAAAGGGAGATATCTTTACTTAATTTTTTTACCGATTTTTGCATAGTTGTAAATTCTTATCTATTAGTTGCAACTATGATATGTAAGTTATTTAGTTTTCAATTTTCAATTTTTTTATTTTCTAAATAAAAAATTATTTACATCAATGCTTTAGAGTTGTAATTTAGTTAAATAGAACATTTTTAAATGAATTAAAGCATCAATGACTGAATTTCAATGGATTGTGATAATAAGATCACTCTATTACTTACAACACTTGATTGCGTATTTATGTTATGAAAGAGATAATTTATACTAGTTCTATTAACTTTTTTTAATGTGATGCCTACAAATATGTGTTCCTCATGCTAATTTTTTTGTTCTACCAAGTCTTTTTCAGTGTATGTGCGATTTCTTAGTTGATTTATTATTTGAGTATCAATCATATTCTCGTTTTTTTATACTATAAACGAGCTATAAAAGGTTAGGCGAGCTTGAAATGTTGTTGACATAACGACATAAATTAATAAAAATAATTTATTTATTCTAAAATATCTAATAATTGGTTATCTTATTTGCTAAAAATAATAATGATAATTGGTTAGCTTATTTAAAAAGGAATTAATTTTAGTTATATAGATAATTAAGAAGGTTTTAATTAATTTAAATGAAACTAACTATTTTGAATATATCTTCTTATAAGCTAATAGATTTATTATAATTGAAAATAAACAAAAGACATGCTTAAGTCATCTACAGCTACTCTACAAAAAAAAGAAGTCAATTACATACATGTCAAGGAGTTGATTAAACAGGGTGTGAGTCGTGATACTATCATCAACTCCTAATAGAAGGATTAAAAAAAAAATACTCTACAAAAAAACAAGTCAATTACAAATACTACCGTTTTCATAAACTCAGTTACACTTATAGCCCATCCCATATAAAATATAGTCAATCCATTCAAATCCTCATGCACCTCTATTTTTTCTTCTTGCACCTTAAAGTATACCTTTGGAAAGTTCAATGACTACTATAAAAATGATTTTTTAAAAACATTTGTTTGAAACAATTATTTCAATACCGTATTTAAAAAATGTGCACTGATATAATGTGCGTATTTTGAAATTTGTCAGAACGGATATTTGTTAATCGTTTTGGTATATAAATATTATAAACAAATTTATTAATAACTATTTTAATAGTTTCACTTAATTGTTTAAAAAAATTAAAAACAACTCCCTTCCTCTCTTCACATTCTCGTCTCCTCCAAGAGCCAAAAGGTAGCCCTAACCCGAATTCAACACTACCACCTCCTCCTATGCAACACTAGCTCTGCCTTGTTCGAGAACTCTAGCCCAACTTCCTAAAAATACTTAAATCACCTTTGAAACTTAGTGCTACAACTTCGTTGGCCCTCACTTCCTTTGTCATAGTCAGCCACGCTCTTTTGACGAAGACTTTGTTGTCAGGTATTAAAAATATAATGTATTCTCTACTTGGGGTTTTGGTTTTTGAATGAAATCCATCTTCCGTGGTTGGGATTTTGGTTTTTGAGGTGAATATCCACATTCTTTGCTTGGGGTTTAGCTCGCCTATTTTCTTTTAATTATTGTTTTCACTCAACTTTAATTGATTGAAATAGTTATTATTACTCATAAAATGTTTGAGAATTGCTTCAATAAGGAAAATTTGTTATAAATGAATTTCTGTTATGCATGTTATATTAGTTGGGTACTCAAGGCATATTTGTCCAATATTCTCATACGTAGAATAGAGCAAGATGAAGACATTTAGGGAGAATGACTTTTGTGAGAACTTCAAAGTAGCACCATATCATAGTTTTGAATCTTTATTGAAAATATGATTTACCTTAATTGATGCATGCACGCCTAACATGCGCTTGAGTTAGGACTAATAAAGGAGGAGCATAGCTTGGATGAAGCTTAAGGAATTTTAGTTTAGGCCTTGGTTTTTTGTATTGTAATAATTAGTGTATTTTTAGGCTTGCTGAGTCACCTTTAAGTCATTAGGATTTTAGGGATGTAGCTAGTTTAATTTCCAACCTTGTATTTTGGCCTTTATGTTCTTTTTCCATTAGGAGGTATGTTTAGTCTCTTTGTGGAGTGCGTTAATTAGTTGGGCTTGACTTAGGAGTGGTTGGACATGTGGGTATTTATTTCCACACCCTTAATTGCTTCTAAAATCTTCTAACCAATACATGAAGTATGTACGAGACATGTGAGCCCCGTTGCTGCCTCTAAGTTGACGTCACCTCACTTCTCATGCCTATATGGCTTTTCTTGCTGCTTCTTGTTTAAATTTGAATTTTGGAGATGTCACGTCATCTCTTTCCAAAATGCAAATTCAAATTAAGAGAGAACATAGATCCATAATTTTAGGGGCTTGTTTGGATCTTGGTTGAATTAATTTATTGTTAATTAGTCATGTGCTCAATTAACACTAAATTAAACAACTAACCCCGTAATTAGAGTGATTTAGACATTCAAACTTGGAGCAAGGCCCATGGTTCTATTCCTTACTCTATAAATAGAGTTTTCCACCTCATGTATCATTTCAACACTCATTTTGAATGAATTTATCTTCTCTAAAATTAAGAGTACTTCTTCTTAGAGGGTGTTCATGTTCTCTCTTTGAGTAAGAATCCTTCATATTATTATCAAGGGTTCCTTCTCTTGTGGTTAGCTTCATGATCATTGGCTTATTTTTTTCAACCAAGAGCGGCACCAATTCCACCATCATCTCTTATCTCAACACCTCCATTTCTTCAACCCCAAGAACCTCTAAGAGTAAATCCTAGATAGCTTCCTCCTTTCTCAAGTATCTCACACATGCCTTGGGAGAAATGCATCATCAATGTCAGTGTGCTAGAGTGGTATAGTGGTGCAAAGTGGCTATAAGCTGTTACAGAGTTTTGAATAACAGTCATAGCAGTTGCAATCATGGCCAAATCAATGGGTAAGGCAGTGCTAATCTAAAGCTTTTTCCAAAACCCATTTTTGCGTTCAAAACAAAATTATTTTGGGAGATTTTGTAGGTTAGAAGTTGAAATTTCTCTCCCCTTCTTTCTAATTTAAAAAATTCCTAATTGGATGAAGTTTCCCACAGATTGTTTGACTAACACCTACCTATCTCCAACAATAATTTCTGGCAACATTCACCATCCATTATTTTGTCCCTTCGAATTTTGTTTGTTTCCTTGACTATTATTGTTTTTATTTTTATATTTTTCTTAAAACCTATGTATTTCATTGTTAATTATGAATAATTGAATGAATGTGTTGAGTATTTTATTTTAATATTTTTTAACATTTGTTTACATATATAAAGTAAAATTTATTTAATCTATATATAGAAATTCATAATAATGGTCATCTTGCCGTGCATTACCACTGTGTAGGTTTAGCCACTGCACATTGTTCTCCAAGATTAGTAATAATCATGATTTACAGGAGTAAGCAAACATCAAAGGAATCCGAAATTCCATTTTTCTACACCTAAAAAGGCGGGGTTTCATACAACTTATAATGTTAAGGAGTCCTAGCTCTCAAGTGTCCTATATTCAAAATGAATTAGTACTTAAATTAAGAAAATTTATAATCCTATAAATAATAAATAAAAACTACAAATGGAATGATTTTATATAGGAACCAAAGTCAATATAAATATAAATAGGAATTCAAAATAAAGAACCATCCCTGCCTGCATGTCTTTTCAAAGCCTTTTGTGAGATAAAAATTCATGGATTATAGTAAATCCCATCAATTACAACTCCTTCCATTCAATCATTTTGGTTTGACTCATATTATTATATTAGTTTCAAAATACCTTATGGTATAATGAAAAATGAAGATTATGTCTGTAACTTATTAAATAACATATAGCTAGTGCTTTATAATCATATTATCTAAACATAACTAGTTGGAATTCACTTTTTAGTTTTACTCTTCTTTTGTGTTATATATATATATATATATATATATATATATATATATATATAAACATTATGTCTACTTATTTAATAATATTTTTATTATTTTTTACTTGTATTATTATTTAATTTATTATATAGTATATTATATTTAGTTTAATTTTCTTATTGTTATTATTTAATTATCATATAGTATATTATGATTTATTTATATTATTAGACAATTATTTTTGGAACCAAAGACACTAAAGCATTGAAGCATAAGATTGTTTTGATTTTACTTTTTCTCTCCTTGTTTTTGTTCTTAAATCAATTTTATGGTACCAAACATGTTTATAGGTGTGATACTTATACTGTGTGTTTAGATAGGCTTGAGAATGTGTTTGTAATGGTTTTGGATAAATTACATAGGCTGAGTTGTGTTGGAAAAGCTTGAAAATGGAATTTTGAGTAAGGTAATCGATTAGCTAAAAATAGTAATTAATTACCCTTCAAGAATTTTGAGCTCTGGAATTGTTACTCTCTGTGGTAATCAATTACCTGAAAACAGTAATCGATTATTCTAGAGAACAAGCACTTTGGATCAGTTTTGAGCAGAATATTAGATAATTGAGTGGGTAATTGATTACTCTGTATAAAAAATTATATAAAAGCATTTTGAAAACTGATTTTAACAACTTTTGAAAGATCCATTAAGTGTTTGCTTCTCTTGTACGATTTACAAAATTCTCTCCAAGATTCATGCTCATTTTTCTTGGTTTGAAGGTGCTTCAATTTCAAGATTTAAGGAAGAGACTCTATTGAGTTTTGATCTTTCTATTTGGGTATTCTTCACTTCAAGTGATATCGTTCTATACCCTTCTTTATGTTTTTGCACAAGTTTGACATTCTCTTGAGGTGTTCTTGAGATTGTTGAGAAATCTTGCAGTGGGGTGTTGCAAGTGAGGCGTTGTGAATGGCGGGATGTCACAGTTTAGCAAACTCTTGTGGGGTGCAAGAGGAAGTCTTTCTTTGCGTGGTTTAAATCTTTGCTGGATTAAAATATGTATATGTGGTGTACATGTATGAGATTTTAGCGGAAAACAAATTGGCGAAAGGCTAAGTCTGTAAACTAGATATAGGTTAGTTTGACTGAACTCGTATAAATCACTATGAAAATTCTCTCTTCCTTACACTCTTTAAATTTTAGTTTCATTGAATTCTTGGAGCATCACTAACTGGGTTTTTGCAGCTGTAACTAATCTATCAAGTTTTCTTGCAATAGATCTAATTCTTTATCATCATTTACTTTATATTAAATTTGGGTTTGGTTTTTCACTCTTTCTACCCTTTCTTTTTTATTCTGGATAACTTGTAAAAACATTCTTGCTAAGTTTTTCTTCAATTACTCTTGAAATCATTATTAGAGGAATTGTGTTGATTAGGGCCTTACCTAAAGGGTTGAATTCTTAAAAAGCCCATTTTTGCAAAACAAAGTAGATTTTGAAAATTTCTGAAAAGGCACATTTTTTAACTACTCAGATATAGTTGAATAGAAAAATTTTGAAAAATATTTTTGGTGAATCTATTTAACCCCCCCTTCTAAATTCTGCCCCCCTGAGATGAACAATTGGCATCAAGAGCGGGATCTTGAGAAATATTCAAGATTTTATCGATCCATATTTCTTTGTTTGAAAATGTCAAGGAATCAACTACCTTTTGGTGAAGGTGCTTCTATTAACAGACTGCCATAGTTTATTTTTGAAAATTATGCTTTTTGGAAAGTCAGAATGAAAATTTTCCTGGAGTCTGTAAACAGAGGCATCTGGTAAGTAGTAATTACTAATTACAAAATAATTCCTACATATATGATTGAAAATGAAATTGTTGAAAAACCATATGATCTTTGGACCACTTATGAGATAAGGCGTGTTGAAAATGACTCAAAAGCACTAAATATTATACACTCTGCTTTAAACAGTGATGAGTTTTTCAGGGCATTAGCATGTAATACAACAAAAGAAGCATGTGATCTGATTCAAGTCACCCATAAAGGAACACTTGAAGTCAGACAGGCCAAAAAGTGTAACATCCCAAAAATTTAAAATGCAAATATTCAAATAAGCATTCAGTTAAGAGAAGATAGATTAAGTTTTTAAGAAAAAAATCAATTAAAAGATTAAACTGTTAGGAATTTTGAATACACAAGATTAAGATAATATTTCCTTTAAAATTGAAATAAGATAAAACAAATATACTATTTTGGATTTAATCTAGAAAAATCAATCTTTTATAGAAAATATAGAGAGGAAAAACAATCCTAAACTATTATATATATGGTTAACTAGTTCCCTCAGAATATTATAGATTAGTCGATTACTCTAGGGTTAAGAAAGAAGGACATAGGAGCAGAAGAATTAAAGTGGTGGGATCTCACTTCGAGAGGTAAGTAAAACGCCTGTTTTTAACCCTCCATGTTATAATTTTATTTTTCTTCTATTCTAATAGACTTTAACTACGCATTTGTGCATCCAATTTATAGTATGTTTATGCATATTAATTATGGCTTGTGAAATAAAAAGAAAAAGAAAGACCGACGATCGCATTGTAATTGCATGACTATAGCTATGTTTATTTTCATTTAAATTTCCCGTAACAAGCATTAGGATGAGGATTGCAGATTTGTGATGCGTCGTGCATTTACGAATTGACAAGAATGGTGACGCGTAACATTTTAAGTCTTCATGCATGCTAATTCGAATTACTGACAAGTGATTATAATATATTGCGAGCACATGAAATTGGATTATAAATTCAATATAATATAATATAATATATATATATATATATATATATATATATATATATTTTGAATCATGAGAGATTAATATTAGTGTGCCGGTGGTTACATGGAATTATGGTGGGGAAGGATTAGTTTTAATTGTATAAATTTATATTATTTATGTTGTGCTAATCGAGTGAGACACGTCTACTTGGAATGGGGTTGAATTTTGAGATACATCCATCTGGGATGGATGTATGAGATACCTCTGTTTCATACGGGGAAGAGGTTTTAGATATCTCCATCTGGGATGAAGAAAAGATTTTGGATACCTCTATAATATCGTGGGGAAGGCAATGAGATGTCATTGTATGGAATTGGTTCTAGGAACCGTAGAGTGAGAGCGAGTGATCTTGAGTATCACTATATTTTTGCGATGATTGTGTGCATTGTGAGGGTGTTAATTAAAATACCATTCTCTTTTCGTGTTTATTAAATTATTCATAATAGAAACAAATTATATTTTGTCTTTAAAAACATCTTTTTGCAGGTACCATGGTTGTTTTTTCCGGATTCCACACCGGCTGAGAACAACGCTATTTGCAAATCTTTTTTTAAAACTTGTTTTATTCACTTAGATTTTCATCTCATTAAAAGTGTTGTTTTCAGAGTCAGAAGAGGAGGAAGCTTTAGAGGCTAAGAAGGCGTGAAAATTTAGTCGTAGTTTAGGTTTTCCTTTTTATGAACGTTGTTATTACAATTATCCTTTATATTATTTTTTTTAGATACCCACATTTGAGAATTATGCTTTGTAAGGTTGATAAACTTTTATTTATTATTTGATACTTTTTATTATTTTTAATAATTACTTAACTGTTATACTTTTGAGTGTTATTGTAACGGAGGACGTTATAAAAAAAACACTTTGTTTCAAGAATATGAAATGTTACGCATGAATCAAGGAGAAACAATCATGAATGTGCAAAAAATATTCACTCATATAATCAACCATTTGAAAGACCTTCACAAGCTGTTTGAGGGAAAAGAGCAAAATGTCAAAATACTGAAGTCTCTCAACAAAAAGTGGCAACCTACTGTCACAGATATCATAGAGTCAAAGAACCTAGCCACCATGACTAATGCTAAACTCTTTGGCAAGCTCAGAGAGTATGACATGGACATAGCCATAATGGAAGAAAAAAGGCAGAAGGAAAAGAAGAGCAAATGATTAGCACTAAAAGCACATGATCAAGCTAGTGATAATGAAAGCTCTGAGTGAGAATCTTCAGAATCTGAAGACTTAAGCCTAATGGTAAGAAAATTCAAAAGGTTCACGAATAACAACAACAACAAAGGAAATACCTTACGAAGAAACAAACAATTCAAGAACGGAAACACTACCTATCAATTCACTTGCTTCGAATGCAAAAAGACAGGTCACATGAAAGTTGATTATCCCTCTCTATCAAGGAAACAAAGCAATGAAGAGCCTAAATAGAAACTTAAAAAGAATAAGAAGAAGAAGGCCTACATTGCATGGAAAGACAATGCATCTACCATTATGCATACCCTTGATCTTTTCTAGAGGTTTAAAGTATTTAGTGAAATGGTGTATGGAGAGGTAAGGGATGAAGTATTTAGGCGCCACTCAAGGGAGATAAGCCTAAGGAAAGTTGGTTTGCCACAAGGGATGGAACCCTAGATAAAAGCTAAGGGAACTCTCAAAAGAGAAGGTAGGGGACACTAAGAAAGAATTCAGCCAAAGCAAAATTTCTATTGATCAAAGTGTAAAAAATACAAAAGTGGTAAGGAGCACTTATTTATAGAGGTAGTTAGCCTCTTGAACAAGACATAAAAGAAAGGAAGGGCTAAGATTAAAAGGGAGAATCCAAGTGAGGAGGATTGAAGCCCAAAGTCCAATCAATCCTCTCCCTTAGCTTCTTAATTGGCGCCCAAGCAAGTAGATCTAAGGGCCAAGATCCCTTCTTATTAGCTTAGGGGTTTTATTTAAGAAAAGAGGGGTGTAGTTATCAAACTATCCCCTTATAACCTAAATAAAGGCCCAAAAGTTATCCTTACCCCTTTTTATTACTAGAACACCTCCTAGAAAATTAAATGGACTAATACATATCCACAATAAAATCCTAGGCTCCTCTAAGTAAAATAAATGAAAAATTACAAATAAAAAAATCACAAAGAAATCCACCCAAGCTAATAGTGAGTCATGGTTTGCACATCTTGATGGTCATATAGAGGTGAGGTCTTCCTCCATCTATTCTAGCTATGTCCTCTTCTATTCTTCTAACCATGACCCTTGTGATAGGGCCCTTGCTTGGGGGACATGCATCATACCACCTCTTCTAGTGAAAGTGAAAGTGATCAAGAAGCAAATATCTGCCTAATGACTAAAGCCAAAGCAGAGAAAGAGGTAAGTCATTCAGACTCTGATACTTCTTGTGCCTGTGGCTATGACCAACTCCAAGAAGCCTTTTTTGAATTATATGGTGATGAAAAAAGAATAAGTCGCCTCAATGTTGGTTTCAAAAAGTAGATCAAGGCATGTGAAGTAAATATAAATTATCTGCAAAAAGAAGTGAAGGTTTTGAAAGATGAAAACTTTAAATTAAAAACCACTTCTCATTGCAATCATGCTTCATCCTCCAATTGTGCTAATTGCAAAGTGGTTAGAAGATAAAGTGGATATCTAACAAAAACAGTATCTAAGTTCAATAGGGGGAGTGCTAACTATGATGCTATTTTGGGAAAACAACATGGCATAACCTCAAAAATTGGTCTTACGTTTCATAATTCCACTAAGAAAAATGCTTCAAGAAAAACCTTTAATTCTAGGAAACTTTTTAGACCTTACATTTCTTGCCACTATTGCTTTCACAAAGGACATACTACCTATAATTGCCGTATCAGGAAGATTGGAGTTCCAAGTGGGAAATTCACATAAGTTCCCAAAGGATCCAAACTTGTCACTAATCCAAATGGACCTAACTCCATTTAGGTACTAAAATAAGCAATTAACTTGTTTTGTAGGTGTGCCTCAAAGAAAGAAGTCCCTATGGTACCTGGACAGTGGATGCTCAAGGCACATAACAAGAGATAGAAGCAAGCTTATCTCCCTTCAGTCTAAAACGGGTGGTTTTATCACATATGGAGACAATAACAAAGGAAGAATCCTTAGAATTGGCAGCATTGGTAGCAAGGATGCTACTCAAATTGATGATGTTCTTCTAGTTGAAGATTTGAAGTTCAATCTGCTCAACATAAGTCAACTGTGTAACAAAAAAAATGAGTGTTGTACCATAAGTGATGCATCTAATCATGTTTTGTTTATTAGAATGACAATGAACAACATATATATGATTGATATTGACCATTCTGCATCAAACATTTCATTTTTGACATCTAGGGATGATTTGTCATCACTTTGGCATAGGCTTATTGCTCATATAAATATAGGACAGTTAAATAGACTTGTATCTAAGAATATTGTTATTGACTACCTAACTTGAAGTTATTTAAAGATGGCCTTTGTGATGCATGTCAAAAGGGAAAGCAGTTTAGAAAATCTTTTAAATCCATCAATTTTGTTTCTACCACTAGACCACTTAAAATTTTGCACATGGATCTATTTGGTCCTTCTAGAACTATAATTCTAGGTGGTAATTTGTACGGATTGGTGATTATTCTATATTTACTTGGGTTGTTTTTCTGTCAACTAAAAATAATGCCTTTCGTGCTTTTCTCAAAATTGCCAAGAAGATCCAAAATGAAATAGAGATGAAAATTAAAACCTTGAGAAGTGACAATGGTGGTGAATTAAAAAATGATGAATTTGAGAATTTCTGTGAAACATGACATTGATCACAATTTTTTTGCTTCTAGATCACCACAATAGAATGGTGTTGTGGAAAGGAAAACATATATTTGATTGAATTTCTAAATAAATGCTTATTGAAAATTCCATGCCTAAGTACTTTTGGGCTGATGCTATGAGTACTGCATGTTATGTGCTTAATAGGATTATGATTCATCCATTTTTTAAATTAACACCATATGAGTTTTTCAAAGGTAGAAAACCAAATATCTCTCATCTTAGGGTATTTGGATGCAATTGTTTTGTTCTGAACAACAAGAATAATCTTGGTAAGTTTGATGCTAAAGTAGATGAAGCAATATTTTTAGGTTACTTTGCATGTAGTAAAACTTATAGAGTCTTTAATAAAAGCTCTTTAACTGTTGAAGAATCTGTTCAAGTGGAATTTGATGAATCTAACCCCCAGAAAAAGAGGGTTTCCTTAGTAGATGATGATGATGTAGGTACAGTTGATATTCCTCTTGAAAAGATAGAAGACACCATTAACTTGGAGGAAAAGGAAGACTCGAGTGAGGTTGAAATTCAACCTCTGCCTAAAGAATGGAAGACACCCAGAGATCTCTCTCTTGATAACATACTTGGTGATATTGAGAAGGGAGTTACTACTAGACATTTTCTTAACTTTTTCTATGAACATATGGTTTTTGTTTCTCAAATTGAACCATCTTGTATGGATGATGCTCTGAATGATGAATTTTGGTTGTTAGCCATGCATGATGAACTAAATCAATTTAAAAGAAATAATGTTTGGGAACTAGTGCCATATAATGATTGCATGAATGTCAAAGGAACTAAATGGGTATTTAGAAACAAAAAACAGGAACCATAACCAGAAATAAGCCTAGATTGGTAGGTAAGGACTATAATCAACAAGAAGGTATAGGTTTTATTGAGACATATACTCTAGTAGCTAGATTAGAAGTTGTTAAGCTACTTCTTGCTTTTGCATGTGTTTTTTTTTTTACTTTAAGCAATACCAAATGGATGTAAAAAGTGCCTTTTTGAATGCTTTCCTTGATGAAAAAGTGTTTGTTTAACAATCTTTTAGTTTTGTAAATCACAAGTTTCCTCACCATGTGTATAAGCTTAAGAAAGTTCTTTAGTTCTGAGGGAGTGGTATGAAAGGTTAAGTAAATTTCTTTTGTCTCAAAACTTTGAAAGAGGAAAGACAGACAAAACTTATTCATAATGAGATCTTTTCGAGATACTTTGTTGGTTCAAGTATATGTAGATGATACTTAGTTCCACTAACACATCTCTCTATGAGGGATTTGTTTCCAAAAATGCAGGGGGAGCTAAACTTCTTCTTAGGCTTGCAACTCAAGCAAATGGAGAAAGGAATCTTCCTTCATCAAACCAAATATGAAAAGCAGCTGCTTAAGAAATTTGATATGAAAACGTGCAACGTCTCCAACATTACTATGGGAACCAACTGCTATCTAGATGTTGACCTAAACTGACATCTAGTAGAAATGTCCAAATACATGGGAATGATAGGTTCTTTACTATATTTAGCTGCTAGTAGACCTAACATTATGTTCAGTGTTTGTTTGTGTGCTAGGTATGAGGCTGCACCAAAAGAATCACACATGACTGTAGTAAAAAGGATCATAAAGTACCTGAAAGGAACACTTGATGTGGGATAGTGGTATCTCAAAGGTACAAATCCTTCCTCAATTGGCTTTCCTGTCTTAGACTTTCTAGGTTGCTAGTTAGACAACAAAAGCACAAGTGGAACCTATCATCCATTTGGAAACAGCTTGGTATCATGGACTAGTAAAAAGCAAGCATGTGTTGCCTTATTTACTACTGAAGCAGAATACATAGCTACTTGGAGTTGTTGTGCTCAATCCTTATGGCTAAAGCAACAACTTGAAGACTTTGGCATCACAATCAATAAGATCTCCTCAAGTGTGATAACAGTAGTGTAATCAGTCTAACAAAGAATCCTATAGTTCACTAAAAAACAAAGCATATAGAGATTCGTCATCACTTCTTGGGAGAGCATATATAGAAAGGATTGGTTGGCTGATATATTTACCAAATCACTACCAAGAGAAAGGTTTGGCATCATAATTCTTTGAACCTGAGCCCCAGCTGACTGATATATTTACCAAACCACTACCAAGAGAAAGGTTTTACAAGCTTAGAAGATAGCTTGGTATAGTAAACACTTATGAACTTTGATTCTAACCATGTTTAATTAACCCTATAATGCATAATTGTATGGATTCGCTATTATTGGATGAATCATTACATGAATTGGTTGAAATTGAGTGCATTTGGTCATTATTCATGCATTAGAAGCATTTCATTTTGATAGATTAGAATGGAATCATAAAATACATGTTTCATGATTTTATACTGTGGTAATCGATTACTACTGCAGGTAATCGATTATCCCAAAGGCTGGGTTTTCTAGACCCAAGTTTAGGCATCAAGGTAATCGATTACCCTACAGCAGTAATCGATTACCTGTGTCAATTTTTCAAATCTGTGTTTAAAAATAAAAAGGGCGTGCATCCAACTCATTCCAAAATCTCCAAATTGATTCTGAAATAAGCTTCAGGTGCAAAAATTCCAAGAGAAGCTAGAGTTCTTCAAGCTTCATTGATGACTCATCTTATATGTTAATATTTATACTCTTGCTATATCTTCTAAGGTGTTCTTTATTATTTATTTCATGTATTTAGCATACATTTAGGTTTTTATCCATAAAATAATATTTTTTATAAAACATACATATAAGTTGCACTTTTAGTCAATTTTGCATTATTTCTGTCCTGGCACTGTCTAATGTTTTGGTCATAACTTTTTCTGTAGAAGTTATATTTGGTTTATTCTTTTTGCATTGGATTTTTGACTTCTAGGTATTCAATGTGGATATCTGGAGCATGGCGTTTGGAGTTTTGAGCTATTTTTGACAATTTTTGGAAGTTCGAGCAAAAATCTAGACCATTTGTTTCAGGCATTGCACTTTTAAGTAAATTAGTTTTAGGTCCATTATCCCATTGCTTGGCCCATTTTTCATGTGATTAAAAGCCTAACAAGGTTGAGGACCTAAGTCACAATTACATTCATTCAGTTTTTAGAATTTTTTGTAAAAAGGTTTTTTAGAGAATTTTTATAGAGAGAAAATCTTCTCTCTAGGATTTTCAGTTTTCATGTCTAGCTTCAATTCCAGATTTCTTTTGGCTTTAATTTGAGCTCTGAGTTTGTATTCTTCCCTTACCTCTCAATTTTCTCATGCATGATTCTTTATCAAGAATTGGCATTTGCATGTTAGGCCATGGTATGAGCAATTTCAATTTTGATTTTGCTATTATTCTTAATTCCTGTTTTCCATTTTGCTATTGTTTTCAATTCTTGCTTTATTGCTTTCAATTTTAATTCTAATTCTAAAATTTTAATTTCAAATTCTTTCTTTCTGCAAATTTTATGTCTACAAATTTTGATTTCTGCAAATTTATTTTTCCTAAGAATTTATTATTTTTTCCTGCGAACCTGTTATTGTTTCCTGCGAATTTTCTTTCTCGCTTGCTTATTTTCTTTATGCAATTAAACCCCCCATTGTTAATCTGTTAAAAGAAGAAAAGATATTAGCTAGAGACAAAAACAATCTTTGTTAATGCATGTTTCCTTGTGATTTGATTTGAGGTCAACTCTATAGTACATTAGGGGAACTTTTGTATGTTTTTGCAAAACCTAGGGCGATTAGGGTTTTCTCATCCATCAACATAAATCCTTCCAAAATCAAGAGTGGGTTTCTCTTTTCTCACACCAAAACCCTAAGAATGGAAGAGGGAAGTTCTAGTAAAGGGAAGAGGGTCAAGCATACAGCCATGGGAAGGGAGTTCAAAACATAGCTTACCCCTAGGAAGCCATCTGCCACAAAACGCTGAACACAAGGTTCTCCTGCCAAAACAAGGAACTATTCTTGATGCATTCTTGGAATGTTCTCCCTATGATCTTGCTTCAAGAGGTTCAAATGATGCAAGAAGGTATGGATGAATATGAAGAAGATGAAGATGGAGTCGCCACTCTAGGTAGAGATAAGCCTAGTTTGTAGAAGTTTGCCACAAGGAAAGGAATCCTTGATAAAAGCCATAGAAGCATTCTCAAGGTTAGAGAGAAGAAGACATTCTCAAAGAGTCTCACAAAGTCTAATTTGTATAAAATGAACTAAGACCCTTACAGGAGTGAGTGAGGGGTTATTTATAGAGGGAAAAGGGGTGTTGGACGTTCAAGTTAAGGCCAAGGCATAAAAGAGAAAGATCCAAACAAATCCCTAGAATTTAGGATCTATATTCCTTGTAGTTTGAATTTGAATTTTGGAGGGAAGTGACATGACACTTCTAAAATTCAAATTCAAACAAGAAGCAACAAGAAAAGTCATGTAGGAGAGAGAAGATGATGTGGCTCCACTTATGAGGGAACAAGGGGGCCCACATGTCTCCTACATACTTCATCTGTTGGTTAGAAGGGTTTTAGAAGCAATTAAGGGTGTGGAAATGAATAACCACACGTCCAAATCCTTCTAGGTTAAGCCCATCTAATTAACACACGCCTCTAAAGGGACTAAACGCACCTCCTAGAGAAAATAAAACCTATAGGCCAAAATACAATGCCTAAAATTACGAAATTACACCCATTCAAAATACTATATAAACTACACAATTTATTTACATAATTTTGAGACTATGGCCGTAAAATCTTCATGAAGCTCTTTCCTAGCCATGTCCTCTCTCTAATCCTCCTAGCCAAGTTCCCTTGCTATGGAGGAATGCATCAATTCTCAGGATTGGTTCTCTTCTCAAGAGCAATACGACCACTTCAACAAGAGCTATGCTAGTAGAGAAGTCAACTCTTTGAAGGTATTCATCTATTCCTAGCTTACTGAAAATGGATTCAATTTTCATGATGATCTGGAGTTCCAAGGGTTGTCCAAATTTACTCAGCTCAAAAGGAAATTTTACCCAGACTTGGTTCGGATATTTTACTCCAATTTAAAGCATGATGATTATGGGAATTTAGTTTCTAAAGTCAAAAAGAAGAAAATCGTGTTGATTGATGAAATTTTTTTTACCATTGGAGGAGTTGTAAATTATGGTATAAATGTTAGTGTGGATGACCTTAAGGAGAATGAGGTCAATTACAGAAAAACTGAGGTTTTCAAGTCTATGTTGGTGAGACCGAATGAATGGGAATCAGGAAGAAACATGAGGAAGGATCCTAAGTAAAAGCTTGTGTTCAACACTGGAAGCATAAAGGTGGATGACAGGTTGCTCCACTGTTCTATTGCCTAGATACTAGCTTCCCATGGCAGTAACCATGTATAGACCCTACAAGAGGATATGATTTTGTTATGTACAATGAAGGATAATATCAAGGTGAATTGGGTAAATGTCATAAAGGACACCATGATGAAGACTTGTCGTTTGGATGAGTATAAAGTCCCGCATGCTGTCTTTGTGATGCATTCTAGGAATGCTCCCCTAGGATCTTGCTTCAAGAGGCTCATTTGGTTGAAGAAGATGTTGATGAAGAAGAGATAAATGGTTGAGGAGGTGTCACTCTCTAGGAGATAAACATTGGTTGTAGAAGCTTGCCAAAAGGGAAGGAACCCTTAATAAAAGACAAGAGGACTCTCATAAGTAGAGAGAAGAAACACTCACAAAGAGAACTCTCAAAAGAAGGAATTGCATTCAAATGATCAAAGATCCATACACGAGTGAGTGAGGAGCTATTTATAGAGGGGAGGGGGAGTGTTGGACGTTCAAGGGGCTAAGAAAAAGAAAGAGGAAAAGATCCAAACAAGTCCTTAAGAATAAGGATCTATGTTCCCTCTAAATTTGAATTTGAATTTTAGAGGGAAGTGACATGGCACTTCTAAAATTCAAATTCAAATAAGAAGCAACAAGAAAATCCATTTAGGAGAGAGAGAATAAGGTGGCGCCACTTAAGATGGAGCAAGCCCACATGTCTCCTACATGTTTCATGTGTTGGTTAGAATGGTTTTAGAAGCAATTAGGGGTGTAGAAAGGAGAAACCACACATCTAAATCCTTCTAGAACAAGCCCAACTAATTAACATAGTCTCTAAAAGGACTAAATTCACCTCTTAAAGAAAATAAATCCTATAGGCCAAAATACAAGCCCTAAACTTACAAAATTACACTCACTAAACAAACTACTAAAACTACACAATTTATTTACAAAATATTGAGGCTATGACCCTAAAGTCTTCATGAACCTCTTTCCTAGCCATGTTCTCTTTCTAACCCTTCTGCCCAAGAGACCTTACTAGGGAGGGTTGCATCACGTTGTATCAAAAGATCTAGAAAGATATGCAGTGGACACTTTAAATGAGGCTAGAGAATTCACCAGAGATGTTCACTTTGTCAAAGACCAGACCTTGAAAATGACAAAACTGATCAAGACTGATGAAGGCTGGATGACTAAGGAAGAGATGCAAGCTGAAGATAAAGATAAGTCCATGGAACTAAAGCCACTGACTCCTTTTAAAGAGATTATCCTAAAATAGAGGAGGGACATGCGGGTGAAGCATGAAAAAAAGTTCCAAGAGATCAAAGATTCCTTGGAATCAATTTTTGAGAGATTGGATTTCTTAGATGTCCCCTTCCCTAGACTTAAGAACTAGGATTTCCAAAGCATCTTCATTTTAGGACAAGGCATTTAGGACTTACATTGTTGATTTTTGTGTTGCCTTTCAGCTTATCTCATTTTGAATTTTTGCATTTGCCTTCATGTTTACTTGTTTCTCATCCTCTTGTAATTTTTTTTTAATGTCAGAATTCAGAATTTGATGTAACCTTGATTAAGCTTCATTCTTGTAATGACCATGTTAAATTTAACATCATTTGATATATCAATGAAAGCTTAATTCTTAATTTTGAATCTGTGTATTTGCTGATTTTTCACTGACCATGTGCCTACAATATTGATTCTATTTATGCTAATTTGTACCTTGTTTAATAAGGAACAAAGGTGGGAAAATGTATCATTTTTTCAGGACCATGGAAGCTTACAATCTGTTGCACATTTTTTTGCATTCTGGGCTATTTTATGCAACATTTTTCTGCATAATTGTGCAACATTTTTAACTCTTTTGTGCAACAATTTCACTACACCAGTTGAAGTATCAATCTTATTGAATTAAGCCATCCCAACTATTTCATTTTCCTTACATATCACTTGCTTTTATATGTCTTTTCTTTTTCATCTTTTTATTTGAAGTGGCAAAAGAGGGAGAAGATATGAAGAAAATAGGACATATGGAGAAGATAAATTATCTGAATTATGAAGATATTGATACAATTCTCGAGTGTAATCAAAGCTTGATCCAAGAGCAAAGATACTAGATGGTACTAGAAGAGTAAAGCTTAGCTCAAGAATGTGTTTGTCTCATTAAAACCAAAAAGGGGGAGATTGTTGAAACCAAAGGCATTGAAGAATAAGATTCTTTTGGTTTTGCTTTTTCTCTCCTTGTTTTTGCTCTTAAATCAATTTTATGGTACCAAACACGTTTATAGGTGTGGTACTTGTATTGTGTGTTTAGATAGGCTTGAGAATGTATTTGAGATGGTTTTGGATAAATAACATAGTCTGGGTTTTGTTGGAAAAGCTTCAAAAATGGAATTTTGACTAAGGTAATCAATTACCTAAAAACAGTAATCAATTACCTTTCGAGAATTTTGAATTCTAGAATTGTTGCTCTCTGTGGTAGTCGATACCTGAAAACAGTAGTCAATTATTCTAGAGAACAAACACTTTGAAAATTGATTTTAACAACTTTTGAAAGATCTGTTAAGTGTTTGCTTCTCTTGTACAATTTACAGAATGCTCTCCAAGATTCATACCCATTTTTTATGGTTTGAAGGTGCTTCAATTTCAAGATTCAACGAAGAAATTCTATTGAGTTTTGATTTTTTTGTTTGGGTATTCTTCACTTCAGGTGATATTGTTCTATACCCTTCTTTGTGTTTTTGAACAAGTTTGACAATCTCTTGAGGTGTTCTTGAGATTATTGGGAAATCTTGTAGCAGGGTATTGCAAGTGAGGCATTGTGAGTGACGAGGTATCATGGTTTAGCAAACTCTTGTGGGGTGCAAGAGGAAACCTCTCTTTGTATGGTTTAAATCTTTCCTAGATTAAAATTTGTATATGTGGTGTGCATGTATGAGATTTTAGTGGAAAGCAGATTAACAGAAGGCTAAGTTTGTAAATTGGATGCAAGTAAGGTTGACGAACCAATATAAATCATTGTGCAAATTCTCTCTTCCTTACACTCTTTAAATTTTAGTTTCATTGAATTCTTGCAGTATCACTAACTGGGTTTTTGCAGTTGTAACTAATCTATCAAGTTTTCTTATAGTGGATCTAATTCTTTCTCATCATTTACTTAATATTAAATTTCAGTTTTGACCCAAAGTTTGTGGGTGTGGTTTTTCACTCTTTCTACCCTTGTTTTTTTATTCTGAAATAACTTGTAAAATAATTCTTGCTAAGTTTTTCTTCAATTATACTTTCAATCATTATTGAAGGAATTGTGTTGATTGGTGTTTTGTCTAAAGGGTTGAATTCTTGAAGAACTCATTTTTGCAAAACAAGGTAGATTTTGAAAATTTCTGAAAGAGAAAATATTTTAACTACTCTGATACAGTTGAATAGAAAAAATTTAAAAAATATTTTTTGTTAATCTATTCAACCCTTCTACCTTCCCCTTGGGACCAACAATTATATTATATTATATGCTATAAATAGTATTATTATTATCATTATTTAATTATTGTATCATATATTATACTTTATTTATTTTATTAGATAACGATTATGTAGTTTGTTATATATATTATGCTTCAAATAGTATCCATAATTACTATATTCATCACTTTGAGATTTTTTATTCTTATCGATGTACATTAACTCTGAAATTTCTTGAACGATAAATTTTCATTATTTCAAGACATTTTAAAAAAGTTACTATATTGTTATCAAATTAAAGAGAAGTATCTACATTTTTATTTCTATTGATGGTTTTAGCAGTGATGATAAGAATAAGGTTAGATGTTAATTCTTGTTATCTATGTATTTATTTTTCATTTTTGGCTACAAGTAAGTTTCAATTAAATTTGTTTATTCTTGGCTATATACATTTTAAATATTTTTTATTTTCAAATCTCTAATTAGCACCCTATTTAATAAAAGTTATTAGAATTTTTGTTTAATTTTTTTAAACCGAATACATGCATGTAGCTACCTAGTAACTAGTAAATAACCTTACTTAATATGTTGGTTTTATATTAAGCATTTTTCTTAGTCTAGAGTCGTGTACTACTATGCCATATTTATTGTTTCTTAATTAATACACACAATATTATTAATAATTTATATACCAATAATACTATGCCATTACAAAACTATTGTTGTTAGTAATTTGTATGCTCTTAGAAATGTTGTTATGTTGATATGTTCAATATTTTGATTTTGTTAAGAATAACTTACTTTTCTATTTGTTTTTTTTTATTTTTTATTTCTTAATTCATATATATAGCTATATTTTTAATGTTTTATTTTTTTTTTACTCAGTGATCGACATGTAGAGTTCAAGATAGCAAATACAAAGATACTGCATTGTTTCTTCTTTGATGTATCCTCCCTTAGACGTATGAAACTCCCTTGAATCAACCTCCAAAGTCACTAGAAGAAATAGTTTGAATGAAGAGAAAGGATGGTGAGGGTGATAGGCGCCATTTTGTAAGATAAGCCAAGTGGTGGTGGTGCTTGCACAAGGGAAGGAACCCTTGATAAATGCACAAGGATTCTCTTAAAGAAGAGAATTTAGGACACTCCAAAAGATGAAGCATAGCTATCAATTCTCATAAATTCAAGTGTAACCTTTACGATAGTAGGAGAGGTTTATTTATTAAGGATAGGAGGTGATGTGATCTTTGATGATCACTTGCCCAAAGGATCCTTTCTAAGGTCACCTGAAAGGGAAATGGTTTTATGGAGAGGAAAGGAATGGGGTGAGGCACCACAAACACTAGGTTTGATAAGCCAAAAGGGAAAGGCCATAAGGGAAGGGTCTCTTGATAACTCTTAGAAGCTTTCACAAAGGAGAAGAGGGGACACTCAAAGGTAAGAATCTCACGACCAATATGGTCTCTAGGATTAAATTTAAGTGTAAAAAATAAAAGTGAGGGGAGAAGCTCTTATTTATAGAGGTAGCTAATCTCTTGAATAAGATAACTTAAAAAAGAAAAGCTAGGATTAAAAGAAGAGATTTAAGGGAGGAAGATTGAGAAACAATCCCCTCCTTAGATCATCAAACTTGGTGCCCAAGTTTCTCAAACCAAGGGTCAAGATTCCTTCTTATTAGGTTAGGGGGTTTATGTAGGAAAAGAAGGGTGTAGATATCAAGGCTACCCCTTATTTCCTTCATAAAGACCCAAAAAGCTAAATACACCCTCTAAATTCCTAAGACACCTCCTAAAATAAAAATGGACTAAATACATGTCCCAAATTAAATTCCTAATGCTCCTCAAAATTAAAATAAAGGAAAATTACATTTTATTAACTAAAGTCCCTAGCCTAATACCTTCACTCTCCATAGGAGGTAAAGTCTTCCTTTGTCTGCAAGGGCTAGGTCTTCTTCAATCCTTATAGCCATGGCCCTAGTAATAGGTCCTTGGCTAGGCATGGTCACATCAGGAGGTGCATATGTCCTGCAAATGGGATGAAAATAAAGGAGGGAAAGCCAAATTTGAATTATTGAGCACATGTCCCTAAATTAATGGATCTTATATCTAACTAATTACCATGTGGGCAATGACTCAATTGTGACTCCTCCAAGGCAGAACAAGGGCCCCCACCTTGTCTCCTCCATGCTTCATATGCTAACTAATTGTGGTTTAATTAGAAAAGAGGAGTGCAGTTAATAAAACAACCCACCAATACTCCTAATGAGCCCAATTAGCTAATACACTCCACAAAAAGGACTAGGCACCCCCCCTTAAGCCTAAGTGCACGAAAAGAAATTACCAAAATACAAAGCCAAGTAAAAAAGGAATGGCCACTCAACCTAGGAAAATTAAGGTAAAATACAATGCTAAAAATAAGGAACATGAAGACTATGGCATGATCTCTATACGCATAAAGAGGTGAGGTCTTCCTCCCTCCACTCTAGCCATATCCTCCTCAATCTTCCTAGCTATGGCCCCAATGATAGGTCCCTTACTAGGGAGGATTGCATCATCTCCTGTCCCTTGGGAAGGATTTGACCTCAAATCCTAAAGGTCCTCTTCATTATCAACACCTACAAAAAGAGATAAATCACAGACATTAAAAGTAATGCTGACACCATATTCCAGAGAGATATCTAATATGTATGCATTTTTATGTATGCTCTAGGGCTAAGTTTGGACTTTCTATGAGTAGAAAATGATCCTTTCTCAGGTGAAGCCATATCCAGTCCCCTTCATTGAAGATAACTTCCTTCCTTTTTCTATTAGCGAAGGCAGCATACCCCTTAAATTGTTGTTCAATGTTAGCTTTGACCTTCTCATGTAATTTCTTTAAAAAATCTACTATTGCCTTCCCATCTTTATGAAAAGAGAGAGAAAGGGCGAGAGGTAAGAGATCCACAAGAGTAAGAGGGTTGAAGCCATAGACAACTTCAAAAAGAGAATGCTTGGTAGTTCTTTGAACTGCCCAGTTATATACAAACTCTATCTAGGGAAGGTACTCATCCCAAGACTTTTGGTTTCCTCTAAGAAGGGCCCTTAGCATAGTTTACAGGGATCTATTTACCACTTCTGTATGCTCATTAGTTTGGGAATGACAAGTAGTGGAGAACAGGAGCTTAGTTCCCAAATTAGCAAATAAAGTTTTCTAGAAATGGCTAAGGAACTTTATATCCCTATCAGAAACTATGGCAGAGGGTATTTTGTGCAAGCGGATAACTTCTCTAAAGAAAAGTCTTGCGATGTTGCTTGCATCATCCATTTTGTGGCAGGAAATAAAATGGGTCATTTTAGAAAATCTGTCCACCGCCACAAAAATGGTATCTACACCTTGTTGGGTTTGAGGAAGGCCGAGGACAAAGTACATACTGATGTCCAGCCAAGGTGCAAAGGAAACAAGTAAAGGTGTGTATAGACCATGGGGAATTGCTTTAGATTTATCCTAGAGGCAAGTTATGCATCTAGTATAATGCCTATAACATCTCTCTTCATATGGGGCCAAAATAATTTTTCTTGTAAAAGTAAGAGAGATTTAGAAATCCCAAAATGACCTATGAGTCCACCTTCATGGCTCTTTTTTGTAACCAAGTTCCTTATAGATCCTTGGGGTTTACAAAGCTTGCTTCCTTTGTATATCCCTCACTAATGAAGAACCCATCAAGGGTCTTAGATACATATGCAAAGGCTACAAAAATAGGGTCAAAATCCTTGTCAAAGGGATACACGGTCCATATGTCATCAAATTCCAAAATGTTAGCACTTTGGGTGGTATAAAGAGAGTAACGCCTAGATAAGGCCTCAGCCACGATGTTATGTTTTCCTTTTTTGTATTTGATGACATAGAAAAAGGATTTAAGGTATTCCACCCATTTTACATGCCTTTTATTTAATTTACCTTGTCCCTTCAGATATTTAAGTGACTCATGGTCACTATGAATGACAAACTCCTTAGAAACAAGTAGTGCTCCAAAGTCTGAAGGCTCTTATCAGGGCATAAAACTCCTTATCATAATGGGGGTAGTTGAGAGGGGCATCATTAAGTTTTTCATTAAAATAAGCAATAGGGTTCCCACCCTGTAACAACACAGCTCTCAGACCCACACCAGAGGCATCACACTCAATTTCAAAAGTTTTTGTGAACTCAAGTAATGTCAAAATTGGTACATTAGTGAGTTTTTGCTTGATAAGAGAAAATGCTTTCTCTTGTTCATCACCCCAAAAGAATGGAACTTCCTTCTTCACCAACTCATTTATTGGTACAAAAAATGTGGAGAAGTTAAGCATAAAATGCCTATAGAATCCAACGAGACCATGAAAGCTCTTTATCTTTGTCACACTTTTTGGGGTGGGTCATTCTTGGATGGCTTTGACCTATTTAGGATCTATATAGACCCCTTGTTTCCTAACTACGAAACCTAAAAATACCATACTCTCTACGCATAAGGTACATTTTTCAAGATTTCCAAAGAGGTGGTTTGCATGCAAAAATCTTGTCTAAGATGTCCTAAAGGATCATCTAGACTCATACTATAAACTAAGATGTCATCAAAATAAACTACAAAAAATCTACCTAAATAATCCCTCTGAACATGGATCATGAGTCACATGAAAGTAATAAGGGCATTAGTAAGCCCAAAGGGCATTACCAATCATTCATAAAGACCAAATTTAGTCTTAAAAGTGGTTTTCCACTCATCACCCTCTTTAATTATGATTTGGTGATGTTGGAACCAAAGGAACTCATTGAAGTTTGGTGAATTTTTGGTTTTGCTTTTCTCTCTTTGTTTTTTGTTTTTGCTCTTAAATCAATTTTATGGTACCAAACACATTTATAGGTATGGTACTTGTATTGTGTGTTTTAGATAGGCTTGAGAATGTGTTTGGGATGGTTTTGGATAGGTTTCATAGGCTGCTTTGTGCTGGAAAAGCTTCAAATATAGATTTTTAAGCAAGGTAATCAATTACTTCAAAATGGTAATCGATTACCCTACGAGAAATTTTGAGAACAGGAATTGATGCTCTCTATGGTAATCGATTACCTAATTTCAGTAATTGATTACTCTAGAGAACAAACACTTTGGACCAATTTTGTGCAGGATATTAGGTAATCAAGTAGGTAATCAATTACCCTGCATCAAAACTGATATAAAAGCATTTTGAAAACAGATTTTACAACTTTTGATCAATCCAATCAAGTGTTTGCCTCTCTTGTATGATTTCTCAGAATTCTCTCCAAGATTTAAGGAAGAGACTCTATTGAGTTTTGATCTTTTCGTTTGCGTATTCTTCACTTTAGGTGATATTGTTCTGTACCCTTATTTGTGTTTTTGCACTACGTTAACAATCTCTTGAGGTGCTCTTGAGATTGTTGGGAAATATTGCAGTGGGATATTGCAAGTGAGGTGTTGTGAGTGGCGGGGTGTCACGGTGTAGCAAACTCTTGTGGGGTGCAAAAGGAAACCTCTTTTTTTGTGGTTTAAATCTTTCTAGGATTAAAATCTGTATGTGTAGTGTGCATGTACTGAGATTTTAGTGGAAAATAGATGATGCATTCTCCCCAAGCAAGGGCCCTATCACTAGGGTCATGGCTAGGAGAATAGAAGAAGACATGGCTAGAGTAGAGGGAGGAAGATCTCACCTCC
Source organism: Psophocarpus tetragonolobus (assembly GCA_037954015.1). Classification (NCBI taxonomy): domain Eukaryota; kingdom Viridiplantae; phylum Streptophyta; class Magnoliopsida; order Fabales; family Fabaceae; genus Psophocarpus; species Psophocarpus tetragonolobus. The sequence continues at coordinate 8,115,081 of CM075693.1, read as the reverse complement.
ATATGACCATCAAGTTATGCAGGCCATGACTTATTTACTTGTATTTTTTATTTTAGGAACCTAGGATTTTATTTTGGACATGTATTAGTCCATTTAATTTTCTAGGAGGTGTCTTAGTAATAAGAAGGGGTAAGATTAGCTTTTGGGCCTTTATTTAGGAAATAAGGGGGTAGTTTGATAACTACACCCTCTTTTACTAAATAAAACCCAAAACTAATAAAGGAGTAATCTTGGCCCTTGGATGAGGTAGCTTGGGCACCAATTCTCATCTAAAGAAGGGTATTGATTGGACTTTGGGCTTCAATCCTCCTCCCTTGGATGACTCCTTTTCATCCTAGCCCTTCATTTCCTTCATGACTTGTCCAAGAGGTTAGCTCCCTCTATAAAAAGGTGCTCCTTCACACTCTTGTATTTTTTACACTTGATTGAATGGAAAAACCTTGAGTTGGCCAAAATTCTCTTAGTGTCCACCCTTCTCTCTTTGAGAATTCCTTAGGTTTTTATCAAGGGTTCCATCCCTTGTGGCAAACTTTCCCTCTTAGGCTTATCTTACCTCAAGTGGCGCCTAAAACCACCTCACTTCTTACCTCTCCACAAACCATTTCACCAAAGAAGAAAACCTCTAGAAAAAGATCAAGGGAGGCATGCATCATTTTGTATCTAGAGCATTGGTTCTAGAGGTCTAAACTCTCTTCCTATCTCATTTATTTTTTCTTTCCGTTTTCCTATTTTATTTTATCTTTAATTTCCGCAATTTTTTCTAGCTTTCCATTGTTGTTTATCATTTCCATTTATGTCTTGAGTTTATTGTTTTGAGTTATCGTTTATTTGCACCATTTATTTTTTGCTTGATGCAATTTATATTGTTCTTTTCTTTGCATCTACGTCTCTCCCATATTCATTAATTTCCGCTTAAGCTTTGAGTTGGGTGCTTTCTTGCTTGAATTTTGGTTTTGAGAATTTCTTGCTAAAAATCCATTCCGTTGTGGTGAACTCCACAACCTTGTGGTCAAGAAATTTAGACCAAATTCTTGTGTTTCCTTGCACCTAGTTGCCTTGTTTTTGCTTTATTTTTAGCTTTTATTTTTCACTTTTATACTCTTGTGTAGTTGTCTATAAGTCATGTTTATAGTTTCCCATTTTGTCTATTAATTCCTTTTAAGTTTAGTCTCTTTTGTTTTTACAAAAAAAAAATTGAAACTTCTTAAATTGAGCTACATAGAGAGTCATACCTCATGTCTAAGTCTCTTTAGAAGTTCATGTGCTTTTAGTTTCAAGCATATTCTTAAAAAAAATTCAAAAATAGTTGCTCAATTTCCTTTGTCTTTATTTTCCTTATACATATAATTAGTAGCTCATTTGTGTGGTAAAGGTAGTTCTTGTTTGTGGGTGCTTTCACTTAAGCTATAAGTTTGGTATTTGTGTTCAATAAATTACTAAAAACTTAACAAAGCTTGAGTCCAGTGGCACTCAAACTACTAAACCATTAACACATCTATAGCTACTTTGCATTTTGAAGTCATTTCTAGTAGTACCTAAATTGTTGGTTTTAGTTTTCTTTATTGTTCCAAGCGCATAACTCTTTGTTATCAAGCACTAAATTCACAATCAATTTAGGTGCATCTAGTAAATATTAAAAAAAAAAACAAGAAAACAAAGTCTAAAATAAAATACAAAAAAACAACGAAGGATTAAAAAAAAAAAAAGAGAACAAACAAAAGAAAAGAAAGTTTGAAAAAAAATCATTTGATGTACCTAACCTAAAATTAGCAAGTGCTTCAACTTTGAACTTGGAACCTTAAAAGAAATTTTATTACTTTTGGTACACTAGAACTTGATATTTGTGTTCTTCTACTCTTTAATCTAGTGCCATTCTTAGGTATTCCATTGTGTGCTCTCTTTCTTTTGTTTACCTTTTAGTTGTTGCTTGTCTTTTAAATCATCTTTCTAGTTTGTCTTATATACTCTTACCATTTGGTTAAGTGTCATTTTGATTGTGTTATCTTTTATTGCTTTTTGAGTTTCTATTCGCACCTCCCCTTGCTACTTTTGGTTTCTTTGGTTTGTGTGTTAGTGTCACTTTTGGGAGAAAGCTTGAAGAAGGAGCTTACCACAAGGGTAGCATATTTTGGAAGGTTGGACTAAGAGCCTAAGGGATCACCTCAAAAGGAAATACACCTAGCCGTGAGGACTTTGATTTGAGGGAGCATTTGGAGAATCATTTTTTGAAGACTTTACTTTTTATTTAATTTGGGTGTATTAATTTTGTAGTTGGGAGTTTGAGTGCCCTTAAGGCCCTCCCTTTGGTTGTAATAAAATTTAATCAATTTTTTAGTTTCTCGAAAATTAGGTGAAGAAGAAAGAAGTGGTACACTTCCTTCAACACCTTAGGAGCTCGCTTTAGATCCCTTCTCTTTTGAATTTTTGCTTTAAAATTCTTGCTTTATTTTTCTTATTCAAAGCGCTTAGAAGGCTAAAGAGTTCCAAAGACTCATCAAACCATTTTAGGCAAGAAAACACAAAATGAGAGGAGTGTTTGTTTGTGAAAATTTTTTAGCCACCTTTTTCCTCTTAGAAATTCAAGCACAATGACATCACACACCCACTCTAGTGATCATGGTTATTCATCAAACAAGAGTGTAAACCAAAGAAATATTTCTAAAGATTACACTCTAGAAAACTTAAACATGGACTTTAGGGAGTGGATGGCAAAAGAACAAGAGAGAAGAGAAGAAAAAAGGAGAAAAAAAGAGTCCAAGGAGAAAAGAAAAATAAAAGAAAGAGAGGAAGAAAAGAGAGAAAAAAGAGAGAAGGAAGAGAGAAGAATAAGAGAAAGGAGACAAGATGAAGAAAGGAGAGAAAGAAAAGAAAGAGAAAGAAGAAGAAAAAAGAAAGTATGGGAATGGTGAGAATTACAAAATGAAAGGGATAGTCTTAGGTTCCCCATCTAGACATACCCATAGGAGTGAAAGTGAGGAAGAATACTACAATCATCCTAGGAGAAACTCCCATTCATCCATGCATAATAATGGGGCCCCTCCAAGGGAGCCCAAAATTGATCTCCCCCCATTTCATGGGAGCGAAGATGTGGAAGCCTACCTTGATTGGGAAATCAAGGTAGAACAACTCTTCACTTGCCATGAGGTAAGAGAAGAAAGAAAGGTTCCAATAGCAACCCTTAGCTTCCAAGGGCATGCCATGCATTGGTGGGTTGGGTTAACCAATAAGAGAATCCGCACCAATATGCCTTCCATAAGATATTGGAATGATCTTAGAAGTGCTCTAAGAAGAAGGCATATTCCCTCTTGGTATGAAAGAGATCTTTTGGATAGACTCCAAAGGCTAAGGCAAACCAACCTTAGTATAGAAGAGTATAGACAAAGGATGGAACTTCTTATCTTGAGGGCGGGTATCATTGAGGAACCCAAGGCCACTATGGCAAGGTTTTTGTGTGGGTTGAGCCCCGAAATTTGTGATAATGTGGAGCTCTTCTCATACAATTCCCTTGATGAGTTAGTTCAACTTTGCATCAAGGTGGAAAATCAACTTAGAAGGAAAACTTTTAAAAAGGATAACCCACCTTATGTAAAGAGGGACCAACCTACGGGGAACTCTTTCAAGAGTTACCCCAAAGAGTAACATCCCAAACACTTCAAAGAGCATAAAACATCACATATAGAGAGAAAAACCCCTACTACTAACTCTCACAAGAAAGTTAGTAGTATCAAATGCTTTAAATGTCTTGGGAGAAGCCACATTGCCTCTCAATGCCCTACTAAGAGAAACATCATCATGAGGGCCCAAGATGTTTATAGTAGTGAGTCTAGCTCACACTCTTCTAGTGAGAGCGAAGGAGAAGGGGTTCATGCATACCAATCTGATTGTGATGAAATCGCTTATGCATGTGAGGGAGTCCTCTTAATGATAAGAAGACTTCTTGGAAGCCAACCTTTGAAAGTGTCCTCATCTCAAAGGGAGAACATATTCCACACTCGTTGTAAGGTGAATGACAAAATATGTTCTCTCATTGTGGATAGTGGGTCATGCTGCAATTGTTGTAGCTCAAGGTTGGTGTAAAAGCTAGCCTTGAGCCCACTTCCCCACCCTAAGCCTTACAAGCTTCAATGGCTCAATGAGCAAGGGGAAACGGAGGTCAATGAGCAAGTCAAGGTTCCAATTTCCATTGGGTCTTATAAAGATGAGATCCTGTGTGACATAGTCCCAATGGAGGCTGGCCATATCTTGCTAGGAAGACCATGGAAATTTGATAAGAAAGTCATATACCATGGTCATTCCAATAACATCATCCTCACTCATAAGGATAAGCGCATTAAGTTGTGTCCTCTAACACCTTCACAAGTGGCGGAGGACAAACTCATCATGAAACATAAGAGAGATGAGGAGAAAAAAAAAGCAAAGTTTTACCCCTAAAGCTTGAAAGGGGTAAAGAGGTTGAGTTGGAAGTTGGTGCCCCTTCCAAGAAAGTCATTAGTAAAGAGAGTTTATTTGCGACAAAATTGGATTTAAAAGAAGCCCCCTTAACTAACAGACCTTTCTATCTCCTCCTTTGCAAAGAGGCATCCCCCATTTCTTCCCCCTCCACTTTTTTCCCTTCTAGTTCTAGCACTGCAATAGAACTTGGACCTGAGAACCTACCTCAAGAGGTTCAAGAGCTTTTAAAGGAGTTTGGTGATATATTCCCTAATGAAGTTCCCAAAGGACTTCCTCCAATTAGGGGTATAGAACACCAAATAGACTTGGTACCTAGGGCTAGCCTGCCTAATAGGCCTGCTTATAGGACTAATCCCATGGAGACCAAGGAGATTGAATCTCAAGTCCAAGAACTATTGGAGAAGGGTTGGGTTCAAGAGAGCCTAAGCCCTTGTGCTGTGCCAGTTTTGTTGGTGCCTAAGAAGAATCGCCAATGGAGGATGTGCATTGATTGCCGAGCAATCAATAACATCACCATCAAATATAGGCACCCTATCCCTAGGCTTGATGACATGCTTGATGAATTGCATGGGGCCCAATTATTTTCAAAAATTGATCTTAAGAGTGGTTATCACCAAATCCGCATCAAGGAACGTGATGAGTGGAAAACCGCTTTTAAGACCAAGTTTGGGCTGTATGAGTGGTTGGTAATGCCCTTTGGGCTTACCAATGCCCCAAGCACCTTCATGAGGCTTATGAATCATGTCCTTAGGGATTGCTTAGGAAAATTTTGTGTTGTTTATTTTGATGACATCTTAGTGTATAGCAAGAGCCTAGATGATCATATAGGCCATCTTAGACGCGTCTTTTGCATTCTTAGGTCACACCAACTCTATGGAAATCTTGAAAAATGTAATTTTTGTGTGGAGAGTGTGGTGTTCTTAGGTTTTATAGTTAATAAAAATGGGGTTCAAGTAAACCCCGACAAAATCAAAGCCATCCAAGAATGGCCCACCCAAAAAGTGTGTGATGCATGCCTCCCTTGATCTTTTTCCTTGAGGTTCTAAGCACCATGAAATGGATGATGGAGGGGAAAGAAAATGGAGGTGGGGCGCCACTCTCAAAGAGAGATAAGCCAAAGTGTTTAGGTTTGCCACAAGGGAAGGAACCCTTGATAAAAACCAACTAGGAAGAGGTTCCTCAATAGAGAGGATCCTCAAGACTTTTTACTAAGAATGTGCTCACAAAGAGACTATTTTCATTCAACTTCAAAGGTGAAATTTTACAATAAGGGGGAATGAGTATATATAGCCCAATGGGAGAGCTTGGGCACACTTTTCTAGGCAATGTGGGACTTGGGCTTAATTAGGATTAAAACTAATTAACCCAAGTCTTAGGCCTTAAGTGATGCACCTACGTTCACCCCCTATGGGTGCAATTAGCATATCTTAATGTGAATGGGCTAGCCCAAAATCATGTCTTAACTTATGCACCCATTATAAGCTTACTCCTACTTTTTAACTAAAGACACCTATACCTTATAAACTAAGAAGATGGCCGGAAATACATGGCCTTAAGCGAATTAAAAATACTTTCCTATTTATCTAATTAAAATAAAATATTTACAAGCTAAAAATAACGAAGACTATGGCTTCGAATCTCCAATGAGCTTTTGTCCATGCCATGCCTTCCTTGAGTCCTCCTAGCCATGATGCATGCTAGGTGAGATTGCATAATCTCCTCTCCCTTGGAGAGGATTTGACCTCAAATCCTGAGGTCTTTCTTCCGCTTTTTCAAAGTCTCCTTTGAAGGCAAAGGCGGATCATGGCTAGGAGGACTCAAGGAAGGCATGGCATGGACAAAAGCTCATTGAAGATTCCAAGCCATAGTCTTCGTTATTTTTAGCTTGTAAATATTTTATTTTAATTAGATAAATAGGAAAGTATTTTTAATTCCCTTAAGGCCATGTATTTCCGGCCATCTTCTTAGTTTATAAGGTATAGGTGTCTTTAGTTAAAAAGGAGGAGTAAGCTTATAATGGGTGCATAAGTTAAGACATGATTTTTGGCTAGCCCATTCACATTAAGATATGCTAATTGCACCCATAGGGGGTGAACTTAGGTGCCTCACTTAAGGCCTAAGACTTGGGTTAATTAGTTTTAATCCTAATTAAGCCCAAGTCCCACATTGCCTAGAAAAGTGTGCCCAAGCTCTCCCATTGGGCTATATATACTCATTCTCCCTCATTGTAAAATTTCACCTTTGAAGTTGAATAAAAATAGTCTCTTTGTGACCACATTCTTAGTAAAAGGTCTTGAGGATCCTCTCTCTTGAGGAACCTCTTCCTAGTTGGTTTTTATCAAGGGTTCCTTCCCTTGTGGCAAACCTAAACACTTTGGCTTATCTCTCTTTGAGAGTGGCGCCCCACCTCCATTTTCTTTCCCCTCCATCATCCATTTCATGGTGCTTGGAACCTCAAGGAAAAATATCAAGGCAGGCATGCATCAGTGTGACTGAGATCAAGAGTTTTCATGGTCTCGCGAGCTTTTACAGGCGCTTTGTACCTAACTTCACCACACTTTTCTCACCAATCAATGATTTGGTGAAAAAGGATACTCCTTTCCTTTGGGGTGAAAAACAACAAAAAGCCTTTGAACTTATCAAAGAGAAACTGACCCATGCACCAGTTTTAGCTCTTCCTGACTTTTCTAAAACTTTTTAGCTAGAGTGTGATGCATCGGGAGTGGGTGTGGGAGATATGTTGTTACAAGGTGGTCATCCCGTGGCTTATTTTAGTGAAAAACTAAATGGAGCCGCCTTAAACTACCCCACCTATGATAAAGCGTTTTACTCTTTGATAAGGGCCCTTCAAACTTGGGAACATTATCTTGTACCCAAGGAGTTCATCATTCATAGTGACCATGAGTCACTTAAGTATTTGAAGGGTCAAGGCAAGCTTAATAAAAGGCATGCTAAATGGGTAGAATTTCTTGAGACTTTCCCTTATATCATCAAATACAAGAAAGGAAAACATAATGTGGTGGTTGATTCTTTGTCTCGTAGACATACCCTTTACACCACCTTAAGTGCAAAGATTCTTGGATTTGATAATATTATAGAAATGTATCTTTCTGATAAGGATTTTGGATCCATTTATGCTGCCTCTACATTTGCATGTAAAACCCAAAATGGGTTCTTTGTGAGTGAGGGGTACCTTTTCAAAGGTAGCAGACTTTGTGTACCCCAAGGATCTATGAGAAATCTGTTGACAAAAGAGAGCCATGAGGGTGGGATCATGGGGCATTTTGGAATAAACAAAACTCTTCTGCTTTTACAAGAAAAATTCTTTTGGCCCTATATGAAGAAAGACGTCTGTAGACATTGTCGTAGATGCATTGCTTGCTTGCAAGCTAAGTCTCAGACAATGGCTCATGGATTGTACACACCCTTACCTGCTCCTTCTGTACCTTGGCTGGATATTAGTATGGATTTCATCCTTAGCCTGCCTCGAACCCAACGAGGTGCAGACTCTATCTTTGTAGTGGTAGATAGATTTTCAAAAATGGCTCACTTTATACCATGCCACAAGATAGATGATGCGAGCAACATTGCGAGACTTTTCTTTAAAGAAGCTGTCCGTTTACATGGAATTCCCCAATCCATAGTCTCTGATAGAGATGTGAAGTTCCTTAGCCACTTTTGGAAAACATTGTGGGCAAGGCTAGGAACTAAACTCTTATTTTCTACCACATGTCACCCCTAAACTGATAGGCAGACTGAGGTAGTAAATAGATCTCTATCTACTATGCTTAGGACACTTCTTTGAGGAAATCACAAGTCTTGGGATGAATACCTACCCCATATTGAGTTTGCATACAACCGGGTGGTTCAAAGAACCACCAAGCATTCTCCCTTTGAAGTTGTTTATGGCTTCAACCCCCTTACTCCTCTTGATATCTTGCCCTTACCCTTCCCTTCTTCTGTTCACAAAGAAGGAATAGTAAGAGCGGATTTTGTTAAAAAATTACATGAAAGGGTGAAGGCCAACATTGAACATCATTCAAAGGAGTATGCTAGTAAAGCCAATAGGGGCAGGAAAGAAATTATCTTCAATGAAAGGGATTGGGTATGACTTCATTTGAGGAAGGATCGCTTCCCTACTCAAAGGAAATCTAAGCTTAGCCCCCGAGGAGATGGTCCCTTTCAAGTCCTCAAGAGAGTGAACAACAATGCATACATATTAGATCTCCCTGAGGACTATGGTGTCAGTACTACCTTTAATGTTTGTGATTTGATCCCTTTTGTAGGTACTGATGAAGAAGAGGAGGACCTATCAGATTTGAGGTCAAATCCTTCCCAAGGGGGAGAGGATGATGCATTCTCCCCAAGCAAGGGCCCTATCACTAGGGCCATGGCTAGGAGAATAGAAGAAGACATGGCTAGAGTAGAGGGAGGGAGATCTCACCTCCATATGACCATCAAGTTATGCAAGCCATGACTTATTTACTTGTATTTTTTATTTTAGGAGCCTAGGATTTTATTTTGGACATGTATTAGTCCATTTAATTTTCTAGGAGGTGTCTTAGTAATAAGAAGGGGTAAGATTAGCTTTTGGGCCTTTATTTAGGAAATAAGGGGGTAGTTTGATAACTACACCCTCTTTCGCTAAATAAAACCCAAAACTAATAAAGGAGTAATCTTGGCCCTTGGATGAGGTAGCTTGGGCACGAATTCTCATCTAAAGGAGGGTATTGATTGGACTTTGGGCTTCAATCCTCCTCCCTTGGATGACTCCTTTTAATCCTAGCCCTTCATTTTCTTCATGACTTGTCCAAGAGGTTAGCTCCCTCTATAAAAAGGTGCTCCTTCACACTCTTGTATTTTTTACACTTGATTGAATGGAAAAACCTTGAGTTAGCCAAAATTCTCTTAGTGTCCACCCTTCTCTCTTAGAGAATTCCTTAGGTTTTTATCAAGGGATCCATCCCTTGTGGCAAACTTTCCCTCTTAGGCTTATCTTACCTTAAGTGGCTCCTAAAACCACCTCACTTCTTACCTCTCCAGAAACCATTTCACCAAAGAAGAAAACCTCTAGAAAAAGATCAAGGGAGGCATGCATCAATAGATTAGTGGAAGGCTAAGTTTGTAAGCTAGATGTAGGTCAGTTGGACTGAACTAGTATAAATCACTGTGCAAATTTTATCTTCCTTATACTCTTTAATTTCAGTCTTTATTGAATTCTTGGAGCACTAACAACTGATTTTTGCAACTGTAATTGATTCTTTAAGTTTTCTTGCTACGAATCATATTCTTGTTAATCATTTGCTTGAATTTGAATTTGGGTTTTGACCCATATTTTGTGGGTTTGATCTTTATTTTTTCTACCCTTTCCTTTTTAATTATGAATCACTTGAAATATAATTTTTGCTAACTTTCTGTTCTATTTTATTCAAAATCGTTATTAGAGGATTTGAATTGATTGGTGTTTTACCTTAAGGGTTTAATTCTTGAAAACCCATTTTTTGTAAAAGAAGGTAGATTTTGAAAATTTCCAAAAAGGGACTGTTTTTTAAAATACTTTGATACTGTTGAATAGAAAAATTTTGAAAAATAATTTGGTAAATCTATTCCACCCCCCTAGGACCAACAAATGATAACCACTTCTAACATCTATTTTTTAAAAAATTTGAAGCCCATGCAGTTCATCTAACGTATCATCCAGTCTGGGGATTAGGTGTTAGTATTTAATAGTGATGTTATTGATTGCACAGAAATCTATACACATCCTTCATTGGTCATTCTTCTTGGGCATCAACAAGACAAGCACAAAATAAGGGCTGAAGCTCTTTTTAACCCAAACCTTCTCCAATAGTTCTTTGACTTGAGATTATATCTCTTTAGTTTCCATGGGATTGGTCCTATAGGCAGACTTATTAGGTAGGCTAGCCCCAGGAACCAAATCAATTTGGTTCTCTATACCCTTAACAAGAGGAAGTCCTCTAGGAACTTCATTAGGGAATACATCACCAAATTTAATAAAAAGTGTTTTAACCCTCTCAGGTAGAATCTCCTGCCCAATCTCTATGGTAGTGCTAAAGATAGATGCAGACTCTATAAGCCCCTATGTTGATTTGAACCTTAACTTGCTCATTGACTACCATTTGCCCTTGCTTATTGAGCCATTGTTATTTATAAGGTTTAGGCTAGGGAAATGGAGTCAAAGCTAGCTTGTCTACCAACCAAGAGCTACAACAGTTACAACATGATCCACTATCTATAATCAGAGAACATAATTTTTCATTGACTTTATATCTGGTATGGGATTTGTTCTCTCTTTGAGACTAGGTCAGCTCCAAGGGTTGGCTTCCAAGAAGCCTTCTTATCATCAAGAGGTCCCCCTCATATGCATAAACATCCTCATAGTCAGATGATGCATGGTCCCCCTCTTCCTCACTCTCACTAGAGGAGGAAGGTGAGTTACTCTCACTACTGTAAATATTTAGGTGCCTCATGATCATGGTCTTTTTATTAGGGCACTGAGAGGTAATGTGGCTTCTTCCTAGACACTTAAAACATCTTATACTACTATGCTTCTCTTGAGAGCTAGTAGTAGGGGGTCTTTTATCTAAATGGGATGTTTTATTCTTTTTGTAATGCTTGGGTTCCTCTTTAGGGAAACTTTTAGAAGGGTTTCCCTTAAGTTGATACCTCTTTGCATAGGGTTGAGAATCTCTTTTTAAACTCCTTCTTTTAATTTGATTCTTGGCCCTTATACATAGTTGGACTAGCTCATCTAGGCTCGTGTATGAGAAGAGTTTCACTTTGTCTCTTATCTCAGGACTAAACCCACACAAGAACCTAGCTATGGTGGCATGGGCTCTTCTCTAATATTCTCTCTTAAAAGAAGGAGTTCCATCTTTTTTCTATACTCATCAATGCTTAGGTGTTTTTGCCTTAGCCTTTGGAGTTTATCCAATAGATCTCTCTCACAATAAAAAGGAACGTTCCTTCTTCTCATAGCACTAATCAAATCATTCTAGTATTTTATTTTAGGCTTATGAGTTTAGGCTCTTTCTTTGGTCAAGTCATGCCACTAATGAAAGACATGCCCTTGGAAGCTAACGACAGCCAATGGAACCTTACGCTCTTCCCTAATCCTATAGCATTTGAAGAGTTGTTCAACCTTGACTTCCTAATTAAGGAAGGCTTCCACATCTTCCCTCCTATAGAAGAGGGGAAGGTAAACTTTTTGCTCCCTAGGAAGGCGCATGTTATCATGCAGGGAAGAATGGAAATGATTTCTCCTTCTAGACCTTTCCTCATAATATTCTTCTTCACTTTCACTTCTTCTTCTAGAAGGAGATCCTATGACTACTCCCTTCATTTTCCTATCCCATTTTTCTCCTCTTTTCTCTTTTCTCTATCTTGCCTATCCCTTCTTCTTCTTCTCTTCTCTCTTTTCATTCTTCTTCTCTCTCTTTTTTTCTTCTCTCTTCTTTATCTTTTCGCTCTTGTTCTTTATCATTTTTCTCTTGTTCTTTCTGTCTTTTTTCTCCCTTTGAGACAAGTGAGTCTTTGGAACTCTAAGTCTCACTTCTACATTTTAGTTGAATCAAAGCAATTTAAAGGCAAGAAAGTAAAAAGGTTAGGGATCTAGGCGTGCTCCTAAAGGTCTGGAAGGTAGGGTACGAAATCCTCCTTCACACCTTAACCAAAGAGAAACTAGAAAAAAACCATTACATACAAATGGAGTGACTATTAGGGTATCAACACTCCTAAAATGAATACAAAGAAATGAATTGGACAATTTTGGTCTTCAATCCAAGCTCCCTCAATGATATAGCCTCATGCCCTTGCTTCTCCTTTTGATCTTATCCTTATGTCTTTTGTTCAACTCTTCTTAAAATGCCACCCTTGTAGGAAGCTTCTCCTCTCAAGCTTTTCTTCACAAATGGCACTTTCACCCAAAACAAGTACTCTAAGGAAAAAATTCAAATAGAAGCAAGACAAAAGCAATGAAACAATCACAATTAAGGGACACTTATTATTGAAAACAAAAAGCAAGCACACAGAGGAGTCCTAGAAAAGCACTAGAGATGAGTACAAACCACTAAAATTAAAGATACACAAAATACTTCATAGATTGCATGTTGGCAACAAATATGCTCAATCATAAGGTAGATTCAAAAAGAACTTATCACCTCAAAAAGTTAAGCACATTTACTAATATTTCAATACCTTTTTTTGAATTTTTTTATATATTTGGCTCTTAACTAATTCGCCCTCTTTTCTTATTTTGAATTTGCACTTTTGATTTTTTTTTTATATATCAAACTTAGATGTACTTAACTAATAATTTGTACTTTGACTTACAAGCATTAAGGTATGAAGTGCTCATAGAATGCCAAACCAATGTGCCAAAATGATTTACATGGTGAAGCAAACCAAGAAGTTTAGCAACCTTTCATAATGGCCTAAAATTTAGAAGTGTTTCAAGAGTGTTTGTAAGACAAATATTAGGGCAAGACTTAGAGCAATTGTTGGTTCAAATTGAGCTCCAATCTCGTGCCAAAATTCAACACAAGTGCACACACTTCACTTAACTAGGCATACATAAAAGGCTACTAAAATTTAGTGCAAAGAAAATTTAAGAAGATGAAATGAGCTGCAAATTAGAAGATTTTTTTATTATGCTTGATCTAAAAAGCACAACAACTCTCAAGAGACTTAGACTAGAGGTGATCCTCTGAGAAGCTCAATTTCAATAGTTCTTAAAGGCTTTTGATGAGAAGAAAAAAAAGTCTAAACCTAAGGAAATTTTAATATGACATAGCAAGGACTGAACATGAATTGAATTGACAAATACACAAAATTATAAAAGTAAAAATAACACCTTAAAACAAAACAAAACAGAGCAAGGTGCAGGAAAAATTGCAAAAGTCAGCCAAGGTCCATGACTGCAGTGCTGTGGTTTTTGCCACAGCCATGTGGATTTAAAACACTCAACCTCTTAGGCAATTAACTTAAGCAAAAGGAAACAACACAAGGAAAAAATGGCAAGTAGGATGAATCCTAAACACAAATCACGGATGCAAAAGCAAGAACTAGTAAATTGCACTGAAAAAATGCAAGGAACAATGGAAGGAAAATCACTAAACACATTCACCAAGACAAGTAAGGAAAATTGCAACACAACACAAATTATAATAATTGGAAAGCAATGACACAAAATTAATACAAGAAAGGCAACGAACTGTGACCTTTAGAGGAATTACCCTGATCACCACATGATGTATACTCCCTTGGATGCATGGATCTCCCTTGAATCAACCTCCAAACTCACTAGAAGAAACAGTTTGAATGGAGAGAAAGGACGGTGAGGGTGATTGGCACCACTTTGTAAGATAATCCAAGAGGTGGTGGTGTTTGCCACAAGAGAAGGAATCCTTAATAAAAGCATAAGGATGCTCTAAAATTAGAGAATTTAGGACACTCAGAAAGATGAAGCAAAGTTCTCAATTCTTATAAATTCAAGTGTAACCTTTACAATAGTAGGATAGGTCTATTTATTAGGGATCAGAGGTGCATAGGTCGTGCAAATGGGATGAAAATAAAGGAGGGAAAATAAAGTGTAACCAAATTTGAATTATTAAGCACATGTCCTTAAATTCATGGATCTTAGATCTAACTAATTGCCATGTAGGATGTCATGTGGGCAATGACTCAATTTTAGCTCCTCCAAGGGGGAACAAGGGCCCCACCTTGTCTTCTCCATGCTACATGTGCTAACTAATTGGGGTTTAATTAGGAAAGAGAGATGTGGTTAATAAAACAACCCACCAACACCCCTAATGAGCCCAATTAGCTAATACACTACAAAAAGGACTAAGCACAACCCTTAAGCCTAAGTTTACAAAACGAAATTCCCAAAATACAAGGCCAAGGAAAAAAGGAAAAGACCACTCAACTTAGGAAAAGTAAGGTAAAATACAATGCTAAAAATAAGGAATATAAAGACTATGAGCATAAGGAGGTGAGGTCTTCCTTCATCCCCTCTAGCCATATCCTCCTCTATCCTCGTAGCCATGGTCCTAGTGATACATCCCTTATTAAGGAGGATTGCATCATTCTTCCTTCGTTTTCTTTTCTTATTAGACAGAGAGAGTTTGCTGATCAAACTTTTTTCTGCAACATTGGGTTTCAATTAGTTCGACTTTTGACTGGTATGTTATATAATTCTTTTTTATCTCTGTAATATAATCATTCTATGATTTTAGTTCTTATGTTAATTTTAGTTGTTCCAAAATTTATAGTACTATTTAGTCTCTGTTAACATTTTAGTCAAGTATTAATTGTTGTAATGAATCTGGATGGGTTAATCAATGAAACTTAATATTTGCATATTAGTTAAGTATAAAAAATGTCTTCCTGAAGATTTTTATGCACGTTCAAATTAATGGAATATATCACAATACAGAAAGAATGGATCATAGTTGGATGTTTGCAAGTCGTATTAGTGATGAGTATGAGAAAGGGGTTGAAGAATTTTTTACTTTTGCTAAAAAACGTTGACTTGATGCTTAAAAGTACTGTTGTCCGTGTGTCAAGTGTTTGAGTGGGAGAAGACACATACTTTCTAAGATAAAAAACCATCTTTTTGAAAATGGAATCAATAAGAATTATACAACATGGATATCGTACGAGGAATAGGTAGGCATTCATACTAAGCAGGTATAAGTATCAACAGATGATCAAGTGGAAATGATTCATGATGTGGGACACGAGTTTTTCCAACAAGCACATCTGTATGATAACTTGAAAAGTGACTCAAATACACCTTTGTATCCAGGTTGCACTAAATTCACATGTTTGTCAGCAATGTTAAAATTGGTCAATGTTAAAGCCAAAAATGGGTGGAGTTATAAAAGTTTCACTAAATTGCTTGAGGTTGAAGGCTATGTTTCCAGAAGGTAACACATTGCCAGATTGTAACTATGAGGCTAAAAAGATATTATGTCCTATGGGTATGAAATACAAAAAGATACATGTTTGTCCTAATGATGGATGTTGTTGCTTCAGCCACTAACCACTCAGGTGAGATAAATCCCATTATTACTACGTCAGATACCTCTAATACTTCTTACCGGCATGGTTTATACATTTAAGAGGATCCTATTCGGTTAGTAGGAATCAGGAGTATATAAACAGAGTTTCATTATACATTGTCATCTTTTATCTAATGATTTGGTAAAGGTAACAATTGAAGAGGTATTGGATTCTGTTCTAATCCCTAAGCCCACTGAAGAAGTTCAATTAGTGGGAGAAGCCATTGGTGGTTTTATTGCTTGGCCCAAAGATTTGGTGAAACCTTTGTCAGCTAAGATAATTTATTTGCTCATGCTTTTATATATTAAAAATTAACATTAGCAAAATAGTTTGTTGACTACTATTCTATCATGTTGAATGTTTAGGATATTAAATAATCAGAGGAACATGTTCCAATTGTTGGAAAAACAAAATCAAAACCAGTTCAACCTATGTAAAATCCAATTGATGAATTATTCAAATTTACACCAATGCTACGAATGAAGTCATTGAAGGTTCCATGGGATAAAAATGTATTTGGTGTTCATAGGGATGTGCCACTTTAGATAAACCACGTCGATGTTTTTGAAATATATGGTGGATGGATGTGGCTCAACATATCCATTATACACTTGTGGATCTTGTAAGTACACATTATGTTTAGTCTGATTCCATAATTACATGCTTTGAATTAGTATGGATATTTTATAACAAGTTAAGTTTTGTAATAAATTATCCATGGATGCAAGGAAAGATAAAGTGTATGGATTCCTTGAGCCATTGAGCATACAAAAGGCAGGCAATAAATGTGAAGAAATGACATAGTATATTTTAAAACATTTAGACCATTCAAAAAAACACATTTACTTGGCACCATATTATAACGAGTAAGTATCACTTAATAACAACTCTTGTTTGTGCGTGTGTGTGTGTTTTATTTTTTTAATTCTAATTTTGTATCAAGATAGGCATATTGGAAACTGCTAGTACTCGTACCTAAGGAGAACGTTGCAATATGGTTATGCTCAGTAGAGAGGCCACCAAAAAATGACATAAAGTAACAAATAAATAGGTAACATTTAATTTGTATGCATTTAGTTTGTTGTTTGTCATATAAGTATTTATAGAGGGTTTCAAATGTTGAGTGGAAAACACACCTGTAAGCAAAAGACACCAAAATGGATTTAAGCCTCAAGTAAGTAATTTACAATCTTAGAATTTCTAAATTAATTATGTTATAAAACTATTATTATAATTAGTTATTAATCTTTAGTGTAATTGACAAAGCAAAGGTTGGGAGTGTGGATATTATGTCATGCATTGGATGTCCACTATCATTCAAGCGAGTATTCAAACAAATTAGGAGCAATTAATAATTTTTACATTATTTTTATTCATGTGACTATTACAATAATCCTCTAGTTCCTTACTTTTTGAGCATATGGTTGTTGTTTTTGTCGCTCATATGATGATTCTGATCTTATTGGTTAGCTAAGAATATTGGAAATTAAATTTATTTCTTCTCTTAGGTAGAAATATTGACAACCAAGCAGGTATTCAATCAACTTTACATTGTTTTTATTCATATGACTATTACAATAATTTATGTGACCATGCCTAGTCAAGGACCTATCACTAGGACCATGGCTAGAAGGATTGAAGAAGACCTAGCCTTTTCAGAGAAAAGAAGACTTCACCTCCCGTGGAGAGTGAAGATATTAGGCTAGGGACTTTAGTTAATAAAATGTAATTTTCCTTTATTTTAATTTTGAGGAGCATTAGAAATTTGATTTGGGACATGTATTTAGTCCATTTTTATTTTAGGAGGTGTCTTAGGAATTTAGAGGGTGGATTTAGCTTTTTGGGTCTTTATGAAGGAAATAAGGGGTAGCTTTGATATCTACACCCCTCTTTTCCTACATAAACCCCCTAAGCTAATAAGAAGGAATCTTGGCCCTTGGTTTGAGAAACTTGGGCACCAAGTTTGATGATCTAAGAAGGGAATTATTTCTTAATCCTCCTCTCTTAGATCTCTCCTTTTAATCCTAGCCCTTCTTTTTTAGGTTATCTTATTCAAGAGGTTAACTACCTCTATAAATAAGAACTTCTCCCCTCACTTGTATTTATTACACTTGAATTTAATCCTAGAGACCAGTTGGTTGTGAGGTTCCTACCTTTGAGTGTCCCCCTTTCTCCTTTGTGAAAGCTTCTAAGAGTTATCAAGGGACCCCCCCTTGTGGCCTCTCCCCTTTGGCTTATCAAACCTAGTATTTGTGGTGCCTCACCCCATTCTTTTCCTCTCCATAAATCTATTTCCCTTCCAAGTGACCTTAGAAAGGATCCTTTGGCACATGATCACCAAAGATCACATCAATAATCCTCTAGTTCCTTACTTTTTGAACATATGGTTGTTGTTGTTGTTTCTCATATGATAATTTTGGGCTTAACAAACCATACATAGACTTGGTTAGCTAAGAATATTGGAAATAAAAATTATTTCTTCTCTTGGAAGAAATATTGACAACCAAACGGGTATTCAATCAACTTTACATTGTTTTTATTCATATGACTATTACAATAATCCTCTAGTTCCTTACTTTTTGAACATATGGTTGTTGTTGTTACTCATATGACAATTTTAGTCTTAACAAACCATACATACAATTGGTTAGCTAAGAATATTGAAAATCAAATTTATTTCATCTCTTAGGTAGAAATATTAACAACTAAGCGGGTAATCAATCAACTTTACATTGTTTTTATTTATATGACTATTACAATAATCCTGTAGTTCATTACTTTTTGAACATATGGTTGTTATTGTTGCTCATATAATGGTTTTGTTCTTAATAAACCATGCATACAATTGGTTAGCTAAGAATATTGGAAATCAAATTTATTTCTTCTCGTAAGTAGAAATATTGACAACCAAACGAGTATTCAACCAAGTTTACATTGTTTTTATTCATATGACTATTACAAGAATCCTCTTAGGTAGAAATGTTTTTGTTGCTCATATGATAGTTTTGGTCTTAACAAACCATATATAGATGAAAATCATTGTAATTCTTTTAGGTCGAAATATTGACAACCAAGTTTATAAATATAACAATTTGTTTTTCTTTGTAGTGTAACTTATTTGAAATAGCATCACATTTGATGATGTTTTAATTCTCTTTAATGTGAGTATTTAGTAAAATAATTTTTTCTTGCATTTGTTGTAGGTCTTTAATAACATTGAAGCACTATCTATAAAGACAATTGAAAGGATCCGCACAATATGGGTTACATATTTTGCTTATATTATAAATAGTCAAGGATTTGATGCATTCTCCCCAAGCAAGGGCCCTATCACTAGGGTCACGGCTAGGAGAATAGAAAAAGACATGGCTAGAGTAGAAGGAGGAAGATCTCACCTCCATATGACCATCAAGTTATGCAAGTCATGACTTATTTACTTGTAATTTTTATTTTAGGAACCTAGGATTTTATTTTGGACATGTATTAGTCCATTTAATTTTGTAGGAGTTGTCTTAGTAATAAAAAGGGGTAAGATTAGCTTTTGGGCCTTTATTTAGGAAATAAGGGGGTAGTTTGATAACTACACCCTCTTTTCCTAAATAAAACCCAAAACTAATAAAGGAGTAATCTTGGCCCTTGGATGAGGTAGCTTGGGCACCAATTCTCATCTAAAGGAGGGGATTGATTGGACTTTGGGCTTCAATCCTCCTCCCTTGGATGACTCCTTTTAATCCTAGCCCTTCCTTTCCTTCTTGACTTGTCCAAGAGGTTAGCTCCCTCTATAAAAAGGTGCTCCTTCACACTCTTGTATTTTTTACACTTTATTGAATGGAAAAAACTTGAGTTGGCCAAAATTCTCTTAGTGTCCACCCTTCTCTCTTTGAGAATTCCTTAGGTTTTTATCAAGGGTTCCATCCCTTGTGGCAAACTTTCCCTCCTAGGCTTATCTTACCTTAAGTGGCGCCTAAAACCACCTCACTTCTTACCTTTCCATAAATCATTTCACCAAAGAAGAAAACCTCTAGAAAAAGATCAAAGGAGGCATGCATCATTTGGTATCTGAGCATTGGTTCTAGAGGTCTAAACTCTCTTCCTACCTTATTTATTTTTTCTTTCCGTTTTCCTATTTTATTTATCTTTAATTTCCGAAACTTTTTCTAGCTTTCCATTGTTGTTTATCATTTCCATTTATGTCTTGAGTTTATTATTTTGAGTTATAGTTTATTTGCGCCATTTATTTTTTGCTTGATGCAATTTATATGGTTCTTTTCTTTGCATCTACGTCTCTCCCATATTCATTAATTTCAACTTAAGCTTTGAGTTGGGTGTTTTCTTGCTTGAATTTTGGTTTTGAGAATTTTTGCTAAAAATCCATGCCGTTGTGGTGAATTCCGCAACCTTGTGGTCAAGAAATTTAGACCAAATTCTTGTATTTCCTTGCACCTAGTTGCCTTGTTTTTGCCTTATTTTTAGCTTTTATTTTTCAGTTTTATACTCTTGTGTAGTTGTCTATAAGTCATGTTTATAGTTTCCCATTTTATCTATTAATTCCTTTTAAGTTTAGCCTCTTTTGTTTTTACAAAAAAGCTTTTGAAACTTCTTAAATTGAGAAACATAGAGGGTCATACCTCATGTCTAAGTCTCTTTAGAGGTTCATGTGCTTTTAGTTTCAAGCATATTCTTAAAAAAATTCCAAAATAGTTGCTCAATTCCCTTTGTCTTTATTTTCCTTATACGTATAATTAGTAGCTCATTTGTGTGGTAAAGGTAGTTCTTGTTTGTGGGTGCTTTCACTTAAGCTATAAGTTTGGTATTTGTGTTCAACAAATTACTAAAAACTTAACAAAGCTTGAGTCCAGTGGCACACCAAACTACTAAACCATTAACACATCTATAACTACTTTGCATTTTGAAGTCATTTCTAGTAGTACCTAAATTGTTGCTTTTAATTTTCTTTATTGTTCCAAGCGCATAACTCTTTGTTATTAAGCACTAAATTCAAAATCAATTTAGGTGCATCTAGTAAATATTAAAAAAAAAACAAGAGAACAAAGTCTAAAATAAAATACAAAAAAAAATAACAACGAAGGATTCAAAAAAAAAAAAAAAAGAGAACAAACAAAAGAAAAGCAAGTTTGAAAAATTCATTTGATGTACCTAACCTAAAATTAGCAAGTGCTTCAACTTTGAACTTGGAACCTTAAAAGAATCTTTATTACTTTTGCTACACTAGAACTTGATATTTGTGTCTTTCTACTCTTTAATCTAGTGTCATTCTTAGGTATTCCATTGTGTGCTCTCTTTCTTTTGTTTACCTTTTAGTTGTTGTTTGTCTTTTAAATCATCTTTCTAGTTTGTCTTATATACTCTTACCATTTGGTTAAGTGTCCTTTTGATTGTGTTATTTTTTATTGCTTTTTGAGTTTCTATTCACACCTCCCCTTGCTACTTTTGGTTTCTTTGGTTTGTGTGTTAGTGCCACTTTTGGGAGAAAGCTTGAAAACGGAGCTTAAAATAAGGGTAGCATATTTTGGAAGGTTGGACTAAGAGCCTAAGGGATCACCTCAAAGGAAAACACACCTAACCATGAGGACTTTGATTTGAGGGAGCATTTGGAGAATCATTTTTTGAAGACTTTACTTTTTCTTTAATTTGGGTGTATTAATTTTGTAGTTGGGAGTTTGAGTGCCCTTAAGGCCCTCCCTTTGGTTGTAATAAGATTTAGTTAATTTTTTAGTTTCTCAAAAATTAGGTGAAGAAGGAAGAAGTGGTACACTTCCTTCAACACCTTAAGAGCTCGATTTAGATCCCTTCTCTTTTGAATTTTTGCTTTAAAATTCTTGCTTTATTTTTCTTATTCAAAGCACTTAGAAGGATAAAGAGTTCCAAAGACTCATCAAGCCATTTTAGGCAAGAAAACATAAAAAGAGAGGAGTGTTTGTTTGTGAAAAGGTTTTAGCCACCTTTTTCCTCTTAGAAATTCAAGCACAATGACATCAGACACCCACTCTAGTGCTCATAGTTATTCATCAAACAAGAGTGTAAATCAAAGAATTATTTCTAAATATTACACTCTAGAAAACTTAAACATGGACTTTAGGGAGTGGATGGCAAAAGAGCAAGAGAGAAGAGAAGAAAAAAAGGAGAGAAAAAGAGTCCAAGGAGAAAAGAAAAATAAAAGAAAGAGAGGAAGAAAAGAGAGAAAAAAGAGAGAAGGAAGAGAAAAGAATAAGAGAAAGGAGAGAAGATGAAGAAAGGAGAGAAAGAAAAGAAAGAGAAAGAAGAAAAGAGAAAGAGGAAGAAAAAAGAAAGCATGGGAATGGTGAGAATTACAAAATGAAAGGGATAGTCTTAGGTTCCCCATCTAGACATACCCATAGGAGTGAAAGTGAGGAAGAATACTACAATCATCCTAGGAGAAACTCTCATTCATCCATGCATAATAATGGGGCCCCTCCAAGGGAGCCCAAAATTTATCTTCCCCTATTTCATGGGAGGGAAAATGTGGAAGCCTACCTTGATTGGGAAATCAAGGCAGAACAACTCTTCACTTGCCATGAGGTAAGAGAAAAAAGAAAGGTTCCAATGGCAACCCTTAGCTTCCAAGGGCATGTCATGCATTGGTGGGTTGGGTTAACCAATGAGAGAATCCGCACCAATATGCCTTCCATAAAATATTGGAATGATCTTAGAAGTGCTCTAAGAAGAAGGCATATTCTCTCTTGGTATAAAAGAGATCTTTTGGATAGACTCCAAAGGCTAAGGCAAACCAACCTTAGTATAGAAGAATATAGACAAAAGATGGAACTTCTTATCTTGAGAGTGGGTATCATTGAGGAACCCAAGGCCACTATGGCAAGGTTTTTGTGTGGGTTGAGCCCCGAAATTCGTGATAAGGTGGAGCTCTTCTCATACAATTCCCTTGATGAGTTAGTTCAACTTTGCATTAAGATGGAAAATCAACTTAGAAGGAAAACTTTTAAAAAGGATAACCCACCTTATGTAAAGAGGGACCAACCTAAGGGGAACTCTTTCAAGAGTTACCCCAAAGAGGAACATCTCAAGCACTTCAAAGAGCATAAAACATCACATGTAGAGAAAAAAACCCGTACTACTAACTCTCATGAGAAAGTTAGTAGTATTAAATGTTTTAAATGTCTTGGGAGAGGCCATATTGCCTCTCAATGCCCCACTAAGAGAAACATCATCATGAGGGCCTAAGATGTTTATAGTAGTGAGTCTAGCTCATACTCCTCTAGTGAGAGCGAAGGAGACGGGGTTCATGCATACCAATCTGATTGTGATGAAACCGCTTATGCATGTGAGGGAGACCTCTTAATGATAAGAAGGCTTCTTGGAAGCCAACCTTTGAAAGTGTCCTCATCTCAAAGGGAGAACATATTCCACACTCGCTGTAAGGTAAATGACAAAATATGTTCTCCCATTTTGGATAGTGGGTCATGCTGCAATTGTTGTAGCTCAAGGTTGGTGGAAAAGCTAGCCTTGACCCCACTTCCCCACCCTAAGCCTTACAAGCTTCAATGGCTCAATGAGCAAGGGGAAATGGAGGTCAATGAGCAAGTCAAGGTTCCAATTTCAATTGGGTCTTATAAAGATGAGATCCTGTGTGACATAGTCCCAATGGAAGCTGGCCATATCTTGCTAGGAAGACCATGACAATTTGATAAGAAAGCCATACACCATGGTCATTCCAATAACATCATCATCACTCATAAGGATAAGCGCATTAAGTTGTGTCCTCTAACACCTTCACAAGTGGCGGAGGACCAACTCATCATGAAACATAAGAGAGATGAGGAGAAAAAAAAAAGCAAAGTTTTACCCCTAAAGCTTGAAAGGGGTAAGGAGGTTGAGTTGGAAGTTGGTGCCCCTTCCAAGAAAGTCATTAGTAAAGGGAGTTTATTTGCGACAAAATTGGATTTAAAGGAAGCCCCCTTAACTAACAGACCTTTCTATCTCCTCCTTTGCAAAGAGGCATCCCCCATTTCTTCCTCCTCCACTTTTTTCCTTCTAGTTCTAGCACTGCCATAGAACTTGGACCTGAGAACCTACCTCAAGAGGTTCAAGAGCTTTTAAAGGAGTTTGGTGATATATTCCCTAATGAAGTTCCCAAAGGACTTCCTCCAAGTAGGGGTATAGAACACCAAATAGACTTGGTACCTGGGGCTAGCCTGCCTAATAGGCCTGCTTATAGGACTAATCCCATGGAGACCAAGGAGATTGAATCTCAAGTCCAAGAACTATTGGAGAAGGGTTGGGTTCAAGAGAGCCTAAGCCCTTGTGCTGTGCCAGTTTTGTTGGTGCCTAAGAAGAATCGCCAATGGAGGATGTGCATTGATTGTCGAGCAATCAGTAGCATCACCATCAAATATAGGCACCATATCCCTAGGCTTGATGACATGCTTGATGAATTGCATGGGGCCCAATTATTTTCGAAAATTGTTCTTAAGAGTGGTTATCACCAAATCCGCATCAAGGAAGGTGATGAGTGGAAAACCGCTTTTAAGACCAAGTTTGGGCTTTATGAGTGGTTGGTAATGCCCTTTGGGCTTACCAATGCCCCAAGCACCTTCATGAGGCTTATGAATCATGTCCTTAGGGATTGCTTAGGAAAATTTTGTGTAGTTTACTTTGATGACATCTTAGTGTATAGCAAGAGCCTAGATGAACATGTAAGCCATCTTAGGCGCGTCTTTTGCATTCTTAGGTCACACCAACTCTATGGAAATCTTGAAAAATGTAATTTTTGTGTGGAGAGTGTGGTGTTCTTAGGTTTTATAGTTAATAAAAATGGGGTTGAAGTGGACCCCGACAAAATCAAAGCCATCCAAGAATGGCACACCCCAAAAAGTGTGACTGAGATCAAGAGTTTTCATGGTCTCGCGAGCTTTTACAGGCGCTTTATGCCTAACTTCTCCACACTTTTCTCACTAATCAATGATTTGGTGAAGAAGGATACTCCTTTCCTTTGGGGTGAAAAACAACAAAAAGTCTTTGAACTTATCAAAGAGAAACTAACCCATGCACCAGTTTTAGCTCTTCCTGACTTTTCTAAAAATTTTGAGCTAGAGTGTTATGCATCGGGAGTGGGTGTGGGAGCTATGTTGTTACAAGGTGGTCATTCCGTGGCTTATTTTAGTGAAAAACTAAATGGAGCCGCCTTAAACTACCCCACCTATGATAAAGAGTTTTACTCTTTGATAAGGGCCCTTCAAACTTAGGAAAATTATCTTGTACCCAGGGAGTTCATCATTCATAGTGACCATGAGTCACTTAAGTATTTGAAGGGTCAAGGCAAGCTTAATAAAAAACATGCTAAATGGGTAGAATTTCTTGAGACTTTCCCTTATATCATCAAATACAAGAAAGGAAAACATAATGTGGTGACTGATGCTTTGTCTCGTAGACATACCCTTTACACCACCTTAAGTGCAAAGATTCTTGGATTTGATAATACTAGAGAAATGTATCTTTCTGATAAGGATTTTGGATCCATTTATGCTGTCTTTACATTTGCATGTAAAACCCAAAATGGGTTCTTTGTGAGTGAGGGGTACCTTTTCAAAGGTAGCAAACTTTTTGTACCCCAAGGATCTATGAGAAATTTGTTGACAAAAAAGAGCCATGAGGGTGGGCTCATGGGGCATTTTGGAATTAACAAAACTCTTTTGCTTTTACAAGAAAAATTCTTTTGGTCCCATATGAAGAAAGACGTCTATAGACATTGTCGTAGATGCATTGCTTGCTTGCAAGCTAAGTCTAAGACAATGGCTCATGGATTGTACACACCCTTACCTGCTCCTTCTGTACCTTGGCTGGATATTAGTATGGATTTCATCCTTGGTCTGCCTCGAACCCAACGAGGTGCAGACTCTATCTTTGTGGTCGTAGATAGATTTTCAAAAATGGCTCACTTTATACCATGCCACAAGATAGATGATGCGAGCAACATCGCGAAACTTTTCTTTAAAGAAGTTGTCCGTTTACATGGAATTCCCCAATCCATAGTCTCTGATAGAGATGTGAAGTTCCTTAGCCACTTTTGGAAAACATTGTGGGCAAGGCTAGGAACTAAACTCTTATTTTCTACCACATGTCACCCCCAAACTGATGGGCAGACTGAGGTAGTAAATAGATCTCTATCTACTATGCTTAGGACATTTCTTCGAGGAAATCACAAGTCTTGGGATGAATACCTACCCCATATTGAGTTTGCATACAACCGGGTGGTTCAAAGGACCACCAAGCATTCTCCCTTTGAAGTTGTTTATGGCTTCAACCCCCTCTCCTCTTGATATCTTGCCCTTACCATTCCCTTATTCTATTCACAAAGAAGGAATAGTAAGAGCAGATTTTGTTAAAAGATTACATGAAAGGGTAAAGGCCAACATTGAACATCATTCAAAGGAGTATGCTAGTAAAGCCAATAGGGGCAGGAAAGAAATTATCTTCAATGAAGGGGATTGGGTATGGCTTCATTTGAGGAAGGATTGTTTCCCTACTCAAAGGAAGTCCAAGCTTAGCCCCCGAGGAGATGGTCCCTTTCAAGTCCTCAAGAGAGTGAACAACAATGCATACATATTAGATCTCCCTGAGGACTATGATGTCAGTACTACCTTTAATGTTTGTGATTTGATCCCTTTTTGTAGGTATTGATGAAGAAGAGGATTACCTATCAGATTTGAGGTCAAATCCTTCCCAAGGGGGAGGAGATGATGCATTCTCCCCAAGCAAGGGCCATATCACTAAGGTCATGGCTAGGAGAATAGAAGAAGACATGGCTAGAGTAGAAGGAGGAAGATCTCACCTCCATATGACCATCAAGTTATGCAAGTCATGACTTATTTACTTGTAATTTTTATTTTAGGAACCTAGGATTTTATTTTGGACATGTATTAGTCCATTTAATTTTCTAGGAGGTGTCTTAGTAATAAGAAGGGGTAAGATTAGCTTTTGGGCCTTTATTTAGGAAATAAAGGGGTAGTTTGATAACTACACCCTCTTTTCCTAAATAAAACCCAAAACTAATAAAGGAGTAATCTTGGCCCTTAGATGAGGTAGTTTGGGCACCAATTCTCATCTAAAGAAGGGGATTGATTGGAATTTGGGCTTCAATCCTCCTCCCTTGGATGACTCCTTTTAATCCTAGCCCTTCCTTTCCTTCTTAACTTGTCCAAGAGGTTAACTCCCTCTATAAAAAGGTGCTCATTCACACTCTTGTATTTTTTACACTTTGTTGAATGGAAAAACCTTGAGTTGGCCAAAATTCTCTTAGTGTCCACCCTTCTCTCTTTGAGAATTCCTTAGGTTTTTATCAAGGGTTCCATCCCTTATGGCAAACTTTCCCTCTTAGGCTTACCTTACCTTAAGTGGCGCCTAAAACCACCTCACTTCTTGCCTTTCCATAAACCATTTCACCAAAGAAGAAAACCTCTAGAAAAAGATCAAGAGAGACATGCATCAGGATTACTTTGAAATAAGTTTTAGAATAGTTTGACCCTTTTGTGTTGACACATTTTGGCCATTTTGTGATTGAAATATTTTGGCTTTTTTGTCTTAGAACATTTTGACCCTATTATTCTTAGAACATTTTTATCTTTTTGTGAACATTTTAGTTTTTATATATATAGATATGTATATATGTTTGAACAAGGTGCGCAATTTCAATACATGTGTATTGTTTATTTATTCATATGTTAAATTCATTTATTGTAATTTATTGAAAGTTCTGTATAAATTGTTGGATAAGTATATAATTAATATTTACAGGTTTTTGAGATATGTAATATAAATACAAAAAAGTATTTTAAAAAAAAACTAAAATTTTTAAATCATTTATTTTATAATGGTTATTTAAATTTAAAAACGTTTTAAAAATTGGGTTTCAAAAATTATTTAAAAAAAAGGTTCTTAAAATCCGGGTTTTAAAACGGGTTTTCTAAAAAACGTTCTTAAAATTTGGCTTTATAGAACGGTTTTAGAAAACATTATTTTTTAAAACAGTTAAAAAACTGTTTTAAAAAGTAGACTTTTAAGAATAGGGGCTTTTAGAATGTCCTATGAACCGTTTTTAAAAGCATAAAAAAACCATTTTTAAATCCTTTTCTTAGTAGTGAATCGAAGCAATAAAAAAAAAATCTTCAGAAAAGGATAAGGAAAAATGTGGGAGGTGGATGGAGAAATTATCACTCACTACTCACATTCCCTTTATTTAGAAAACAAACCGAACTTTTCCCAAAAATTCACGTGCTCCCTTTATACCCAGCACTTCACAAGGCAACAACCTAACTAAATAGCTGATATACGTTAGGTTTGTTTCTGTTTAGTAATAGTTTTATTTAACGAAAATTAAATCATAGGAGAGATGTCTAGAACATTAAACTACAGAATTAAATATTATTCCAATAAGATAATATCTAATGGATTTTTTTTAGGCATTTATTAAAAGGAAGAAACAATTTGTTGACAATAAATGAGTTGGAGGAAGTTTGGGTAGATAAGTTACTTTTTTAGACATAAAATACGTTTTTTTTTATACGAGAAATTTTTTCTTAATATTAAATTTTTTTTTTCATTAACTACCATAAATCATAATTAAGTAAAAAAAAAAAAAATTCCCCTGACAAAGCTAACACCTAACAACTAGCGTTTACTTATAAAAAAACTAACAATAAAAATTATAAAAGTGTGAGTATAATTTCTTGTCATTGGAACAAATTTGTACATGGATTTCTTAATAATAATATCACATTTTAGGGATAATAAAATATATAGGAAAAATCACAAAAGATAATTTAAAAAAAACTTACTCTTTATTTTTAAACAAATGTTGGTTTTGTTAGTGGGGAATTCAAATCTGCAATCTTTTCCTTTTCCATTTTTTCATTTTACCAGTCATTACTTACTTAAAGAACATTCATCAGATATTCCCTAATTAAATTGGAATAGATACCAAATACCTTTTCAAACACTACAAAATCCACAATACCAAATACCATCGAGCATAACAAAGGATCCAAAAACTTTGCAATGTGAGCAAGAATATACTTCTTAACATTTTGGTATAAAAATATTATAAATTTAAAAAATATATAATTTTTTAACAAAAAATTCAAAAAATATGTAAGCTTTTATAAATTACAACTACCTTCTATCCATGTCAATATATTATTTATTTTATCTCTTATAACTTTTTGCCTTCATTTTAAAAAAGAAAAGCAATTTTTTTAAAAGGTCAAAGGAATATCATTTTAAAAAAAAGATTGTGATAACAACAAATTTTTTTTGAAAAGAAAGATGTTTTATAAAAAACATGTAGACTTGATCTCCACATGTAGATTTTATCTCTAAACTAATTTTATAACCTATTTAGTATATGTTTGATTTCATGCTACATAAAAATTGACTTCGAATGAATTTTGATATATTTTAATTTTGCATTGAAAGAAATTTCAGGATTAATTATGAGTTGAAACTTGATGCAACTTGGATTAGCTCACATTTACCAAACAAATATCAAAACGTAAATCACATATCTCAATATCAATTTTAACCAAAATTAATTATATTAACAATATTTTTCTAACTAAAACATGCGCTTAGTAATTGAAATATATATATTGTGACTTATTGGTTTGATTTTATTTTTAATTTTTGAAAATAGGTTTGAAAAATAGTTTCTAAGAATTGTTTTCTAAAAAAAGAGAAAAAACACTTGTTTGATAAGTGTTGTTTAAAAACTATTTTGAAAATGTGAAATTGAAAAAAACTTGACTATATTTATCAAAGTGTCATTAATAAAAAACAACTTATTCTCCTTGTGCTTTGAGATTTTAAAAAAATACAAAATTAAAAAGTAAAACTACTTATAATTGTTCTCTTTTTAAATTTTTAAAAAATAAAAAATTCAAACAGTTTCTAAAAAGCATTTTAAAAAATACTCATCAAACATGTTTTTTAGTTTTTAAATATTTAAATACTAAAAATACTTTTAAAATCAATGTGGCAAGCACACATTTTTTGCCAACGGGATAACGGATTTAAGTTGGTTTTTTTTTTTTTGGTCCTTTTTTATTAGCATCAACAGATTTAAGTTAACAATCTGCTTAATCAAAGAAGAGAAGTCCCAACTCTGAGGTGCTCAATAGATTACAAACTCATGAAAAAGCAATGACCAAACAAAATTTATTCTCTTTCAATCATTTCCTTTGTCCATTCCTCTGTCTCTTAAGTCCTTTTCCTTGTCTTTGTTTGCCCTCTCAATCCGCTCCTTCTTGCTTCCCTCCTCAGTTGTTCTTTTAGAATGATGATGTCTAACGTCTATTTAAAAAAAAAAACTAAACCTTTGAAATTATAAGGTTGATCACTCTACATATGTGAAAAAATTGTGGGTACGAATTCTATAAAACTATAGGATTAACATTTAACATTTACTTATAAAATAAAGAAAAACTAAAACTTGTTAAAAAAAATAATTTATGTACTGAACGTATAAGTTATACTGTCATTTAATTAAAAATTTTATCTATATAAAGTTATTTTAAAAAACTTACTTTAAAAGTCATACATTCTATCATAATTATTTATTAATTAATAGTATAATTTTTTTATATTCAATATACAAATGAAACCTCTTGTTAATGTTGTTGACATATATTTTATATAGGTGACAAATAAACATGGGTCAAGACCAACTAAAAAGAGAACTCATACCCATCTAAATTCGAAGGGACCATAGAAGCCACCTTCAATTATTTGAATCAGATATATATATATATATATATATATATATATATATATATATATATATATATATATCAACTCTCTATCATTCTTTCTTTTCAATATAATGTTGTAGATACATTTTAGCTGTACGTTGTTCCATGTCTGGTTTTAGATTCTTTCTTTGCTGTAACAACGTGATATCAAAATTTAGTAAAATGTTGATGGTGTCATGTATAAGCTTCCTCTTTAAGTGCATTTATAGATAAACATTTAAAAACTTGATTAGCAATGATTTTAATTTCATTAAAAAGTGAGTTTCAATTGAATTAACAAGTTCTGTAGTATAAGAAAGATGTACACGGATATGAAGTATGGTTCCCACAAAAGAAAAACGTGGGGATAAAATGGGCAAAAAGTTTATGTAAAAAACATTTACTAGTCACCAAAGTTGAGGTAAACCAGAACACATTTTTTTGAACGTGATTACAAAATCTCATCCGTGGTCCTTGGGTGTTAAGATCATCCAACTTTAGGAAACTGATGGACCGTGCCAAAGTGGCCCCAAAATGTAATAAACATATGCAAGAGTAAAAAATGAAAAATGAAAAGTAAATGTTATTTATTCATGCTCATGCAGAAGTGAAGGGCACGCTTAATTGGTAAAAAGGTAGGGAAAAGGAGGGTAGTGTGGAGTGTGTAGTGAATAGAATATTATGTGCAAGCAGTTAGTGAGAAGTCTATTCATTAACCAGCATTCTGTAAACAAAAATGCATTATTTCTGAAGGAACAAGTGATGTTTTTGAAAGGTCTATTTTCAGCACAGCAGAGACAAACATTCAGAGTTTGTTTGTTCTGTGTATTCCCTGACCTATTTTGTTACCTTATATAGATATAGATGGCATAGCTAGGCTTTGTTTTGTTCTCTTGTGTTTTTTTCTCTTATATGCTATTGAAGTGCTACCCGATTCCTGCCAATTTGTCTATCAATCAATGTTATGGGCAACTGAGCCCAGAGAGAACTTTTTGTACATCAATTTATCAATTATCAATTATCAATTATTAATATGAGTGCATACATGTGTAACCATCTTTGTGCTACATTTTCTTTTGTCAAAGTGTCAGACCAAAAGGTGGCAAAAGAAAGGGAGGCTTGTGTTAATTTGTTTTCAAACTATAATTATCCTACTGTTGCCAGGAATTTGGGAATTTCATTAGTTGGTTCAGTGTTTCCTAGTTTTGAACTAATTTTCCTATATTTTAATACAAACAGCGGTTGGAATTCTATATAACACTGTGTATAACGCAACAATAGATACAGGAAACAGAAGATAGAACAGATTCATAAATGATAAAAGTGCCCATGTCAAATTTATAACGAATTCAATAAAAACATGAGGTATTAACGAATTCAACTCTCATGTTCATGAAAATTTTGTTTCTCATTTTATTCTTTTTAATATTTCAAAATTTTCTTCTGATTCCTCTTAACATTAAGGAAATCCCGTTTACTTTTATCGACAGGAACCAAATAGATCGAAAATTATAAAACTTTTCAGTACTAAATGTGTATAAAATGAAAAATAAAATCAAAATGTGTATAAGATGAAAAATTACAATGTTTTATGAAGTAAAAATTTAATAAAACCTTACAAAAATTCGAGTTTAGGGAAATGAAAGAAGACGTGTAGTGCATTGAGAGAAGAGAAGCAGCCGAAGAATGTACCTAACAGGAAAATAAGAAGCAATTCGGAATTACTATTAATTAATTGGATTGCATGGTTATATATGTCCAGAGATAACAACCAGAAAAGCCAATATATAGTTAATAGTTTTGACTTGGGACCAGTGATGTATTTAAGCCATAAACCATTTTAAAAGTTCAAACTAGATTAATAAAAATGCAACAAAAAAAGGGGGTCAAGAAGTAGTAGCGTGTAACTGCAGCCCCTTAATGACAAAAAGTTTTACAATTGGAGATGCAGGGGATCGAACCCTGTACTTCTCGCATGCAAAGCGAGCGCTCTACCATTTGAGCTACATCCCCTTGTTGCCTTATATCAATGTTAATAGTCAAGACTATTCATAGATTACCATTTTGGTCCTTATAAATATGAGGTGAGTCTTAGTTCTCAAAATTAAGAAAGTTTAAAACAAATATCTCAATTTTTTTTTATCAATATACAATCTATCCCCTTATACTATATTTTTTAATGTAAGACATAAAAAAATCATAAAAAGAAATAAAGAAAACTTTAAAATTATGTCTTGTGAGTTAATTATTTTCTTTACAAAAGTACCTTTAGTTTATATAAATGTTTTTTCTTATAAAGGTTGAAGATATGATTAAACTATATTAGTTAATTAGATAAAAATAAAATTAAGCATAATTTTGAAAGTTAACTTTAAATTTAATACTCTTAATTAAATTAACTAATTTTCTTACAATGTGTGAACTAGGTATACATGTCTTACATTTAGACATAACTATAATTAAAAGGATTCATTATTTTTTTAATTATTCTCTCCTCTTTCTTTCTCTAATCTTTGTGCAAAACACCAATTGGTTGCTAATTTTATGTAAATCTCTAAACTTAATTACTAATTGTTATTTTGATCTTTAAATACATGTTAATGTTATTATGTAATTTTTTAAAACTTTGGAATAACATGATTAACGGATTATACTTTCAGGAATCTAAGTTTTAAAAATATGAGAGATGAAAGAGAAAGCAATAGAAATAAAAAAAGTAATAGACTTATAGAGAGGTTTGTTACTACACCGTGGTTTTTAGTTCATAGCGGTGTCTCTTCCTTGGCAAGTTTTGAAGTTCCGTCTTGGGTGAAGCCGTCCATGATGGCCTTGATGATACCAACTTGTTTCGGGGGTCAACTCTCTATATGTAACCATGTGGGTGCTCCTCTATTGTTGCGGTCTTGGTTGGTATGATCTAAAAGGTATTTCTCCTAGTTTCTTGGGAGGATTGACTTCAGCATTCATTGTTCGAGCTTCTATTGTTAGTAGCTAACCTCTTTGACAAATCTGCTGAGGTGCCCTTATTGAGTCAATTCTTTTATCTTGTCTTTTAAAGCCACATAATCATTAGTGGTGTGCCCATGGTTTTGGTGATATCGATGGTGCTTGCTCTTATTTGTCCCTTCATTTGATTGGCAAGGAGTGGGAGTCATAAGACTTCGGCATTCCATGCTTCCTCTAGAACTTCAAAAGTGGTGTATCTCAACTACGGAGGTTTCCCAAATCTTTTTCTTGAATGGGTTTGAAATGATATTTGTCCCTATTAGCCTCCTTCTTTGGAAAATCTTTGCATCTATGTTGATTTCGTTATGTGTACAATTCTTCCATCGAAATATAATTAGATACTCACTTTTGGAACTCGTTCATTGTCCTCATTTGCCTCTGGCATAGGTTGTTTGCAAATTTCTCTGGCTTTAAGGTTTCTTTGATGGAGTGCAAGGCCACCCCTAGTTCTAGTTCCCGTATTTTGATGGTAATCTTCGAGAAACTATTGATGAACCCACAAAGGGAGTCATTGTCACCTTACTTGAATTCAACTGGTGCCACAGATGTAATGTTATGAAGTTGACAAGTGGCGTATTGGGTTGCGAACCACTCCACTAATTTGGCAAAGGAATTATGGAGTGAGCAGGCAACCTGGTCTGTTAGTTGAGTGTAAAGATGTACTTGTGTTACGAAGGCCTCTAAGTGTTCATTGAGATTGGTGGTGTTGTTATATATTTCTAGGTTCAAAGGCTTCCAACACAAGGGGAAGGGGTCGTCAAGTATCCCATTAACGAAGACATGACATCAGTAGACTGGTTCTCCTATGATCGATTTGGTTGGACTAGGGTTTGGTGTGCTAAGTACGATCACTATCAACGGTTCAATGATCGTTCCTGGTGGTGAGGTTGTCATTCTCTGGATCTTCCCCATAGGTCTCCTTGTGAGAATCTCCTAATCCGAGCCATCATTGTTTTCTTTGCGACAAAGGCGTCTGGTATTATTTAGGTTTTGCATATGGGTTCTCACTGTTGAGTTCTCTTTGTGTACGGCTTGTAGATCGGCCTTGTGTAGGCGGTGCATATCCACTAAGTCTTGGGTTTGCTTATGTGTCATCTCTTTCATCTAACAATGAAACTGCATAATGAAACTTACTTCCATTATAAGAGAAGGGAGAGACATTATAATGTGAACTAACAAGTGATAATAGGTTTTAGTTGGTAATGACATCTATGATCATCAGGGAGACAAAATCAAAGATTTCTTGATGTACAACATACAACCACAAAGGTAGAAAGGCACCAAAGCTCAACACAATACTAAAGAAGTAGAGAAGGGACAAGTAGACTCAAACACGTTGTATTGGTGTGTTAGTTCATATTTAGATAGAATTTTAGGAAGATTTTGAATGAAATTGGTTTTATATAATTGATTATGATTAAATTTGATGTTGAAATAATGTAATTTATGTTTGAATGTTTTTATTATAAAAACAAGTTTGAAATAAAATTTACAGTAAAATGGTTTATTCAACACAGAAGTTATTCTAAATTATTTCAATCTAGAATTAATTTTGGAGTTGAAATCAATTTTAAATTCTTCTCAATGTAAAAATAAATATATCAAAATTTATCTGAAAAATCAATTCATAATTAAGTTTTGAATGTAAATCCAAATAATATAAACTTAACTTGTTGATGAATAACAAAATTATAGTTTTTTTTTTCTTCTTCTTCTACCGCGACTAAGTTGTTACAAGCAAATCTTTTACTTTAAAAAGCAATTATTTAAATATGGCCAGTAGGAGTTTAGATTCAATTGGGACGAGAATTTGAATTGGGTATGTAGCACGACGCACAACGTAGATGCTATCCGTGTCAGCTAAGTGGTCGTTGCATCAATCACATTTTTTCAAAAATTAGTTCAAAACATAGTTTTTTTTTTTTTTTAAATATCTTTTAGAGAATATTAAATTCTTTTTTATCAAAGTTAACTTTAAAATATTCATATTTGTTCTAATAATTAACAAAGTTAAAACTCACATTTTCATATTTTTTATTTTCAATTAATTAAATTTAAAATAAAATCATTAAAACAATTAATTAGTTGTTTCTGATTTTTTTTTTTAATTTTAAGAAACTATGTCTTATAAAATATGCTCACAAGAAATAAAGAAACTTTCACATATGACCTTATAAATCGGTCTTCAATTAATTAAACATTTTTATGAATATACAATATTTTGCACTTAAACAACTCACAAGAAACTCTCCACCTTATAAACAAAACAATTTTTTTTCTCTCTACACATGAATTAATTAGGTGAGAATTAATAATTAAATAAAATGAAATAGAGATAAATTTTTAAAAATAACATAAAAAATTCACATATATTTAGTGCGTGTTTGTATGGATGTTGATAAAATTGAATTTGAACAAAATTGGTTTTGACAAAATTGATTATGATTAAAATTTACTTTGAGATAATATGATTTATGTTTAAATGTTTTTATTATAAACAAGAGTTATGAGTAAAATTATTGATACAATACAAAAGCTTTTTCAAATTACTTTAACCAAAATCAATTCTAGACTTAATTAATTCTAAATTTTTTTCTAATGCGAAATCAAATGTATAAAAAAATTATTTGAAATTAATTTTGAATTGATTAGAATCAATTTTAAAACGAAACCAAACTCAAACTTAATACAATTACCTAAATTAATTACCTTTCTTAGACATTTTTTTCTTGTTTTTGATAAAGGATGTTATAATAAGAATGAAGGGAGTAGTTTTTTTTTTTCAACTTAGTGTCAGCCAACATGAAACACAAATATATTTTTTTCGGTAAGCAATGCAATTCATTAAGAAGCATCAGAGGTGCAAACACAAGCATACAATAGGAACCCATGCCTTAATGTTATTATTAGAAAGCAAAATACCTCAAATAGCAAGTAACACAAAGCCTCAAATAGCAAGTAACACAAAGGAGGGGTGACAATACAATGATCACGAAGTACAAATAGCAAGTGATACAAGTAGCAAGTACCTCACAAAGAGGGGTGATAGAACACAGAAAAAACCCAGCAACTAAACACAATGGCAGTGCAATAAAATATATACTAAGCAAGTCTGCAGGGCTAAATTAAAACAACTAAGGCGACCTTTAGTAAGGAGAAACTAAATACGGTATTAGAATAGCAATCCAACACTGAAAACCATCAGCATAGACCAAAGCAAGCTTTTAAGTTAGAAGACCACAGTATGAAAGGGTCATTAAAATCCCGATTGCAGTGTTTTAGCCAAGTCCAAGATAAAAACACAGACTCCTAGAATATATTATGCATATTTACCTTGATAGTTTGAAGATGATATAATTTCTAGCCCATGATACAACCAATTAGATTACAGACCATCATTCATTTGATTTTTTGGAATCTTGGCAATGGCTATGTTGCCAAAAGTGATCGTTTGTAGAATTTGGTAGCACAGATAAAATGCCAATATTGTTATACCACATCATCCAAAGATTGTAAACAACAGAGCACTCAGAAAATAGGTGATCTTTGGTCTCGGGTGCTTGGCTGTAGAAAAACTAGTCAGGGTTTCCATTGTGTATCTGAACTCTTTTTAATAGTAGGTTTTTTTTGTGGGAAGGTTGTCAATAAATAATCTCCATCCAAACATGAGGAACTCAAGAGGCACTTTGATGCTCCAGAGTTTTCGCAGGAATGCATTAGGTTGCCTATTCGATCTCCATTCTAGCAAAGCTGCATAAGAAAAGGATACAAAGTAAATGCTTAAAGGGTCAAGGTCCCACACCCAAGTGTCTCCCACCCTTTCACTCATCCTGACCCTATTAATCAATGAAAAAAATCCATTAACTATATTTACCTACCAAAAAAACCACATCCCAAACCCAATTACCCTCCTCTGAATAGCCAAGGTTTCCAATAATCTCCTATTTTTTATCCCAATTGAGGTATAGGCTATGAAATTTTTGCTTCAACGGCTCACAACGAACCAACTCTTGTCCCATAATTTGAAAATCGAGCCATCATCCACTTTCCACTTAAAAACGTTGATGTGATCCTCCTTAGCAAGGAACCTATCACTAGGGTCATGGCTAATAGGATAGAGGAAAACATGGCTAGATTGGATGAAGGAAGACCTTACCTCCTCAAGTGCATAGAATTATACCTTAGTCCTCTGGTTTTTTATCTTTGTATTTAGCTTTATTCTTTCCATAAGTGGAGTGGTTTATCCTATCCTTTTTGGCCTCGTATTTGGGCATTTATTTTCGTAGGATTAAAGGATAGGAGGTGTGCTTAGTCTTAATGTGAAATGTATTAGCTAATTGGGCCATTTAGGGGTGATGATGGGTTTTTTTATTAACCACACCCCTCTTTTCTAATTAAACTCCAATTAGTTAACACATGAAGCATAGAGGGAGCAAGGTGGGGCCCTTGTTCCCCCTAGAGGCGCCGAATTCAAAGGATTGCCAACATGGCATCCTACATGGCACTCAGTCAAATCTAAGATCCATGATTTAGGAGCATGTGACAATTATTTGAATTTGGCTCCCATTTGAATTCCCCTTCAATTCTCGTGGCCAAAGATAGTCTCCCACCTTATAAATAGACCCATCCATCTTTTGTAATCTTTACACTTAATTTTGAATGAGATTAGAGAATTTTGCTTCATCTTTTAGTATCCTAATTTCTTTTCTTTGAGAGCATCCTTGTACTTTTATCAAGGATTCATTCCTTGTGGCAAGC
This sequence comes from Psophocarpus tetragonolobus, assembly GCA_037954015.1. Lineage (NCBI taxonomy): Eukaryota > Viridiplantae > Streptophyta > Magnoliopsida > Fabales > Fabaceae > Psophocarpus > Psophocarpus tetragonolobus. Next base: position 8,077,003 of record CM075693.1, on the reverse strand, counting down.
ACCACCAACTCTTGGCTTATCTTTCAAAGTGGCGCCAATTCACTTCACCCTTCTTCCTATCCACTAAATATGTTTCTTACAAGCGATCTTAGATGTTGATTCAAGGGAGTAAGCACTCCAAGGGAGGAGTGCATCCTGTGGTAATCAAAGCTAGTCCTCTAAAGGTCACGGTTCTTTGCCTCTTTGCTTTATTTTGTTGCTATCTTTGAGTTCTAATTTCCTAATCCTTGTTGTGTTAATTTTAGTTCTTGTCTTGAGTAGTTTTGTCTAGTGTTGTTCTTCCATTTGTTCTTCATTTGTGTATGATGCAATTTACTTGCTCTTTCTTTTGCATCCTTAGTTTGTGCTTAGGACTCAACATGTGTACCATTTTGATCTTGTGTGCCTTTTCTTTTCTTAAGTCCCATGCCTAAGAGGTTTGGTGTGTTCAATCCACACAGCTGTGGCAAAAACCACAAAGTTGTGGTCATGAACCTTGGCTGACTTTGCAAATTTGTGTGTCTTGCCCTGTTTTACTCTGTTTTTAGGTACTACTTTTTACTTTTATAATCCTGTGTATTTGTCAAATTTAGTAATGTTTCAATCCTTGCTATGTTTCATTATATTTCCTTAGGTTTAACCTTTTTTTTTTACTTTCACAAAAGCTCCTAAAAATACTCTTGAAATTGTGCTTCTTAAAGGTTCACCTCTAGTCTAAGTCTCTTAAGAGTATTGTGCTATTAGTTCAAGCACAATTCAAAAAACATTTTCTTAAATGTCACGAATCAATTTCATCTCCTTTTACTTTGCAATTGTCTCTTAATTCTAGTAGCCTTTTTGCATGCCTAGGTAAGTGAAGTGTGTGAATTTGTGTTTAAAATTTTAGCACTAGTTTGAGGCTCAAAACTGAAACAACATTTGCTCTAGAACTTGTCTTAAAATTTATTTACAAACACTCTTGAAAAATGCTTCTACTCTAGGTCTTTCTAAAAGGTTGCTAGATTTCTTAGTGTGCTTCATGTTAACAATTCATTAGGCACTTTAGTGTGGTAATTGTTATGGTAAGAACAATCCATGGTTAAGTGCATATAAGTAATATATATATATATATATATATATATATATATATATATATATAAAAGTGTAAAATCAAAAGTAAAAAAAAATAAAAAAGAAAACAAGTATATAAAAGAAAGATACAAAAGGAATTGAGATATTAGTAGATGTGCTTAACATGTTGAAGTGAAAATTTGCTTGAAACCTATCATATAGTTGCGCCAATTTTGTGCTAGTGTAAATCATGAAGTAACTTGTGTGATTTTCAATTTTAGTAGATTGTTTTCATCTCTAGTGCCTTTCTAAGACCCCTTTGTATGCTTACCTTTGTTCAAGTGCCTTAATTCTAGTTTGTCTTACTTCTTACTCATTCTAGTCTTGTCTCAAAAATCATTCTATCCACTTGGATAAAGTATCCTTTATTTGTGTCCATTTTCTTTTCTTTTTTGTTGCTTCAATTCGATCTCTCCCCTTGGAACACTTACCTTAAAGTGAAGGTGCCACTTGTGGAGAAAAGTGTGAGAGAAGGAGCTTCCTACAAGGATGACATTCTAGGAAGAGTTGATCAAAAGTCACAAGGATGGGATCAAAAGGAGAAGCTAGGGCATGAGGACTAAATCATTGAGGGAGCTTGGATTGAAGACCAACTTTGTCATTTTATTTCATTGTATTATTTTTAGGAGTGTTGATATCCTTCAAGGATCAATCCATTTTTTTGTAATAGCTCTTGTTTTGCTTAGTTTCTAAAAAATAAGGTGTGAAGAAGGAATTGGTATCCCATATTCCACACCTTCTAGAACCACGTCTTAGATCCTTAATTCTTTATTTTCTTGCCTTTTACCTTTTAACCAATAATGTGTAGTTTTGGCTTGAGTTCCAAAGACTCATATAAGCCAACTAGGGAGAAAACTAAAAGAGAGGTGAGAGTTTCGCTTTTTGGCCTAACCTTAGGAAATTAGGACCTCCTCACTATGTCTCAACATTCACACACTAGCATGTCTTAAAACAAGAGTGTTAACCAAAGAAGAAATTCTAAGGATAACTATCTTGAGAATTTAACCATGGAATTTAGAGAGTGGATGAAGGGAGAAGAAATAAGAAGATAAGAGAGAAAAAGAGAAAAAATGGAAAAAGAGGAAAAAAGATAAAGATAAAAAGAAGAAAGAAGAATGAGAGAAAGAGAAGAGGAAAGAAAAGAAAAAAAGAGAGGAAGAAAAAAGAGAGAGAAGAGAAGAAGAAGAAGGGAGAAGGAGGGAGGAGCAAGAGAGAGGATTATGGGATAGAAAAATCAAAGAAGTAATGATAGGGTCTCCTTCTAGAGGAAAGAGTGAGCAAGAATAATATTATGAGGAGAGACCTAGGATGAGTCATCATTCCCATACATCCATGCATAATCAAATGCCCCCTCCAAGGGAGCAAAAATTTGATCTTCCCCCCTTCCACGAGAGGGAAGATGTGGAAGCCTTCCTTGATTGGGAAGTCAAGGTTGAACAACTCTTTAAATGTTTTAAAATAAGAGAAGAGCGCAAGGTTCCATTGGCAGCCCTTAGCTTCCAAGGGCATGCCCTCCATTGGTGGCATGGTCTGACCAAAGAAAGAGCCCAAACTTATATGCCTGAAATAAAATATTGGAATGATTTAATAAGTGCTATGAGGAGAAGGCGCATTCCCTCTTATTATGAGAGAGACCTTTTGGATAAACTCCAAAGGCTTAGGCAACAAAACCTAAGCATTGAGGAGTATAGACAAAGGATGGAACTCCTCTAATTAATTGTGAATATCAAGGAAAAACCCAATGCCACCATAGCTAGGTTTCTGTGTGGGTTGAGTCCAGAAATAAGAGATAAAGTGGAACTCTTCCCATACTTAAACCTATATGAGTTAGTCTAGTTTTGTGTAAGGGCTGAGAATCAAATTAAGATAAAAGGAATTAAAAGAGATTCTCAACCCTACATCGAGAGGGACCCGCTCAAGGGAAATTCCTCCAAGAGTTTCCCTAAAAAGGAACCCAAGTACCATAAAGAACAAAAGGCATCTCATATAGAAAAGAAACCCCCTACTATTAACCATCAAGAGAGGAAAAACAGTATTAAATGTTTTAAGTGTCTAGGAAGAGGTCACATTGCCTCTCAATGCCCAATAAAAAGACCATGATTATGAGGGGCTTAGATATTTATAGCAGTGAGAGTAGTTCACCTTCTTCATCAAGTGAAAGTAAGGAAGAAAGGGGTCATGCATCATCAGAGTGTTAGGATGTCTATGCATATGAGGGAGACCTCTTAATGGTAAAAAGGCTTCTTGGAAGCCAACCCTTGGAGCTATCCCAGTCTCAAAGGGAGAACATATTCCATACCAGATGCAAAGTAAATGAAAAAATATGTTCTCTTATTATAGATAATGGGCCCTGTTATAACTGCTGCAACTCTTGGTGGAAAAGCTAGCCCTGATTCCACTTCCCCATCCAAAACCTTACAAATTACAGTGGCTCAATAAGCAAGGGGACATGGTAGTCCATGAGTAAGCTAAGGTTCCAATCACCATTGGGACTTATTCTGATGAGATCTTATGTGACATAGTCCCTATGCAGGTTGTCATATCTTGCTAGGTAGGCCATGACAATTTGATAAAAAAATGATTCATAATGGCCATACCAACCATATAGTCCTCACTCATTTGGATAGAAAAATCAAGTTGTATCCTCTAACACCATCTCAGGTAGCCAAGGATCAGTTGTGCATGAAAAACAAGAGAGGTGGGGAGCATAAGAAAAAAACACATCATAAAAAAAAGCTTCACCCCTAAAGCTTGAAAGGGGCAAGGAGAGGGATGAGGAAGGTGATGCCCCTTCCAATAAGGATGTAAGTAAGGACAACCTATTTGCTACAAAAAAAGATTTAAATGAAGCTCCCCTAACTAATAGACCTTTTTATCTCCTCCTATGTAAAGAGACATCATCTGTTGAAACATCTGCATGTGTTAGCACTGCCATAGATTTTGGGTAGGAGATTCTACCTGAAGGGGTAAATGAACTTTTGAAAGAATTTGGTGATGTATTCCTTAGTGAAGTTCCCAAAGGGCTTCTCCCTATTAAGGGTATAGAGCACCAAATAGATTTGGTTCCTAGGGCCAGCCTATCTAATAAGCCTGCCTATAGAACCAACCCCCTTTAGACTAAAGAGATAGAATGTCAAGTCCAAGAGCTATTGGAGAAAGGATGGGTTCAAAAAAGCCTCAGCCTTTGTGTTGTGCCGGTCTTGCTGAATGGCCAATGGAGGATGTGTATGGATTGTCGGGCAATTAATAACATCACCATTAAGTACGGATACCCAATTCCTAGGTTGGATGATGTGTTGGATGAACTGCATGGGGCACAAATATTTTCAAAAATAGATCTTAGAAGTGTTTCTCACTAAATCAGCATTAAAGAGGGTGATGAATGGAAAACCACTTTTAAGACTAAATTTGGTCTTTATGAATGGTTGGTAATGCACTTCGGGCTCACTAATGCCCCTAGCACCTTCATGCGACTTATGAACCATGTTCTGAGGGATTGCTTAGGTAGGTTTTGCGTAGTTTATTTTGATGATATTCTAGTTTATAGTAGAAGTCTAGATGATCATTTAGGACATCTTAGGCAAGTTTTTTGCATTCTTAGGGGTAACCACCTCTTTGGAAATCTTGAAAAACGTACCTTTTTGTGTAGAGAATTTGGTATTTTTAGGTTTTGTAGTGAGTAAACAAGGGGTATATATGGATCCCAAAAAATTCAAAGCCATCCAAGAATGGCCACCCCAAAAAGTATGACAAAGATAAAAAACTTTCATGGTCTCACTGATTTTTATAGGCGTTTTGTGCCTAACTTCTCCAGACTTTTCTCACCAATAAATGAGTTGGTGAAGAAGCAAGTCCATTTCCTTTGGGGTGACAAGCAAGAAAAAGCCTTTCTCTTATCAACCAAAAACTCACTAACGCACCAGTTTTGGCATTACCAAATTTCACAAAAACTTTTGAACTTGAATGTGATGCCTCTGGTATAGGTGTGGGAGCTATTTTGTTGTAGGGTGGGTACTCTATCACCTATTTTAGTGAAAACCTTAACAGTGCCCCTCTCAACTACCCCACCTATGATAAGGAGTTTTATGCCCTGATAAGAGCCCTTTAGACTTGGGAGCATTACCTTCCTCCTAAGGAGTTTGTCATTCACAATGACCATGAGTCACTTAAGTATATGAGGGGATAAGGCAAGTTAAATAAAAGCATGAAAAATGGGTGGAATACCTTGAATCATTTCCCTACATCATCAAATAAAAAAAAGGAAAACAAAATGTAGTGGCTAATGCTTTGTCTAGAATGCACTTTCTTTATACCACCCTCAGTACTAAAATTTGGGGTTTGATGACATATGGGTCATGTATCCCTCTAACAAGGATTTCGGCCCTATTTTTGCAGCCTCTGCATTTGTATCTAAGACCCTTGATGGGTTCGTCATTAGTGAGGGGTATCTTTACAAAAGGAGCAAGCTTTGTATACGCCAAGGATCCATTAGAAACTTGCTCACAAAAGAGAGCCATCAAGGTGGGCTCATGGGGCATTTTGGAATTTCTAAAACCCTTCTACTTTTACAAGAGAAATTTTTTTAGCCCCATATGAAGAGAAATGTCCATAGGCATTGTACTAGCTGCATAGCTTGTCTTTAAGCTAAGTCTAAGGCAATGCCCCATGGATTATACACACTTTTAGTTGCTCCTTGGTTGGACATCAGTATGGACTTTATCCTTGGCCTACCTTGTATCCAACGAGGTGCTGACTCTATCTTTGTGGTGGTGGACAGATTTTCTAAAATGGTTCGTTTTATACCCTGCCACAAGGTAGATGATGCAAGCAACATCGCAAGACTTTTCTTTAGAGAGGTTATCCGTTTGCACGACATACCCTCTACGATAGTCTCTGATAGGGATGTGAAGTTCCTTAGCCATTTCTGGAAAACCTTATGGGCTAAGCTAGGAACTAAGCTATTGTTCTACACTACTTGTCATCCCCAAATAGATGGGCAGACAGAAGTGGTAAACAGGTCCTTATCAACTATGCTCAGCACACTCCTTTGAGGCAACCATAAGTATTGGGATGAATATCTTCCCTATATAGAGTTTGCATATAACAGGTAGTCCAACAGACCACCAAGCATTCCCCTTTTGAAGTTGTCTATGGCTTCAACCCTTTCACTCCTTTAAATCTCTTACCTCTCCCCCTTTCTCACTCTTTTCATAAATATGGGGAGGCAAGAGTAGATTTTGTTAAAAAGTTAGATGAAAGGGTCAAAGCTAACATTGAACAACAATCTAAAGGGTATGTTGCCTCAGCTAATAGGGGAAGAAAGGAAGTTATCTTCAATAAGAGAGATTGGGTTTGGCTTCATTTGAGGAAAGATCGCTTTCCTGCTCAGAGGAAGTCCGAACTTAACCCTCAAGAAGATGGGCCTTTTCAGATCCTGGAGTGAGTGAACAACAATTCATACATCTTAGATCTCCCTTCAGAATATGGTGTCAGCCCTACTTTTAATGTCTGCAATATATCTCCTTTTGCAGGTGCTGATGATGAAGAGGATCCTCAGAATCTAAGGTCAAATCCTTCCCAAGGGGGAGGAGATGATATGATCCTCCCTAGCAAGGGAACTATCACTAGGGTCATGGCTAAGAGGATACAGGAGGACATGGCTAGATTGGATGGGTGAAGACCTCACCTCCTTATGTGTGTAGAAATTATACCTTAGTCCTCTTTTTTTTTTATCTTTGTATTTAGCTTTGTTTTTTCCCTGAGTGGAATGGTTTATCCTTTCCTTTTTGGCCTTGTATTTGGCCATTTATTTTCGTAGGATTAAAGGATAGGAGGTGTGCTTAGTCTTAGTGTGGAGTGCATTACCTAATTGGATCATTTAGGGGAGATGGTGGGTTGTTTTATTAACCACACCCTCTTTTCTAATTAATCCCTAATTAGTTAACACCTGAAGCATGGAGGGGGCAAGGTGGGGCCCTTGTTCCCCCTAGCGGCGACAAATAAAAAGGATTGCCAACATGGCATCCTACATGGCACTTAGTTAGATCTAAGATCCATGATTTTTGGAGCATGTAACAATTATTTAAATTTGGCTCCCATTTGAATTCCCCTCCAATTCTCACGGCCAAAGCTAGCCTCCCATATTATAAATAAACCCCTCCACCTCTTGTAATCTTTACACTTGATTTTGAATGAGATTAGAGAATTTTGCTTCATTTTTTAGTGTCTTAATGTCTCTTCTTTGAGAGCATCCTTGTGCTTTTATCAAGGGTTCCTTCCCTTGTGATAAACACCACCACCTCTTGGCTTATCTTTCAAAATGGCACCAATTCACTTCACCCTTCTTCCTTTCTGCTAAATTTGTTTCTTACAAGTGATCTTAGAGGTTGATTCAAGGGAGTAAGCACTCCAAAGGAGAAGCGTATCAAAAGTTTTCAAACATCTTTGATTATTATTTATCCTACAACATTTCCTTAGGTCCCTCCACCAAATAGACATATATTGGTTCTCTTCCCCCTGAGTAAGGTTGTTCCACTCATTATATTTTGACTCTAACAACTTAACCCATAATTGGTCTTTGTTTGTTAGCATTGACCACTTCCATTTACCCAACATGACTTCGTTGAAAGTGAAGATATCTTGTTAGCATAATCTGCCATTGTCTTTTGACTCGTGTAGGGAAGACCAACTCACCTAGGGAATTGTATGAGGACCAACTTGCTCTCCCCAAAGAAACCTCCTTTGAATTTGGATTATTTTATTCCCCACCTCAATAGACAATTTGAAAAATAAGAGAAAGAACAGTGGGATTGCAGGCAAGACTGACTTTATGAGGTAGATTTTCCCGGCAAAAGACATTTTCCTATGCGTCCATCAAACCAATTTCTTTTCAAACTTTCTTATTATAGGCTCTCAAGTAGATACTTTCTTTGGGCAAGAGCCAACAGGAATGGCTAAGTATTTGAAGGGGAAGAGGAACACTTTGCAATTTAGCTTGACTACATAATTCTCCACTTCTAACCTTGATAGCATTATTCCACCAAAACAGTTTTTGTGATAATTTAATTTTAGCCTAAACGTAACTCAAACCATCTAAGCACAATTTTGATAGTGGTGATATTTCTTGGATTTTATTCCCCGAGGAATAATGTGCCATCTGTAAATTGAAGAATTGACATTTGGATGTTATTCTTGCCAACAGAGTATGGTTGGTACAATCCTTTAGCAACAGCTTCTCGCATGATACTCGTAAGGCCTTTAGCAAAAATTGTGAATTGAAAGGGTGCAAATGGATCACCTTATTTTAGGCCTTTCTTTGGTACGAATTCTTCAATTGGGAACCTATTAATAAGGATAGAGATTCTGATAGAGGATAGTCCTTCTAACATCCATTGTATCCATCTTTCAAAAAAGCCTAGTCTAGAAAGCATATACCTGAAGAAATCCCATGACACCGAGTTAGAGCTTTTTCATAGTCTAGTTTGACGACTATGCATTTTTCCTCTTGCATTTAGCCTCTTCTAGAGCTTCATTAACAATTAAGGTGTTGTCTAACAATTACCTTCCTAAATAAATGCATATTGGATTGATCTATATTAATGTATGGTAGGACCTTGCCGAGGCTTCTAGCTAACAGCTTGGATATAATTTTATAAAGGCAACATATTAAGGAGATTGAACGATATTCATTGAGGGATTGGGGATTATCTAACGTAGGTATTAGAGCCACAAAAAAGGAGTTGCAACTACCCAATATTTCCAATTAAGTGAAAAATTTATGGGAATTTGAGAATATCAGCCTTTAAAATCCCCAAAATTTCTTAATGAATGTCAAGTTATACCCATCAAGGTTAGGGATTTTATCACTTCCACAACTCTAAACCACATCTTTAACCTCAGATTCTTTAAACGGAGCACAAAGGTTTGAATTTTGTGCTGCTAATATTGTTTGGAAATTAACCCATCTAACCTTGGTCTAGGCCAACTGGATTCATCAAATTTATTGGCAAAGAAAGTCTTTACCTCATCTATAACTACAAGTGGTTCTTCCTGTCACTCCCTATTTATGAAAACCCCTTTGAGATAGTTTTTTTTGCCTTTTCTAGATAACCACAAAATGGACAAATCTTGTATTGCTGTCCTTTTCCTTTGCCCATTGAATCCTTGATTTTTGTCTTGCTAGGCTTGCTTCCATTGTAGCTAATTCCCATAGTTTTTATAATTTTTTCCTCCTTATAACTTCCTGATCAGATAAGGGTTGAGTTTCCCCTTCCTTTTTTAACTCGTTGAGATCATTCTCTATTTTTGCTATCTTCTTTTTTATGTCCCTAAATTTGTCTATATTCCAAGTCTTCAAGATGTTCTTTAGTCCTTTTAATTTCTCCTTTATAATGTAGGACGAGGAGCTAGGAATGTATAAGGAGTTCCAACCTTCAATAATGGTCTTTTCAAAGTACTTGTGTTGAAACAACAGTTTAGCACCATAAAAGGTTTTGAGCCCTAGTTGTTGTCCTTACACTTATTAAGATTGGATAGTGATTTGAAAAGTTTTTGTTCAGCACATATTAAGCACAACCCTTCCACACAGTGATCCAATTCTTCGAGACGAAGAACTTGTCTAGCTAACTCCTAGCTTTCCCATTAGGACAAAACCACGTAAATGTTTTACCAATTAGAGGAATCTCTACAAGATCATAATGTTGGATAAATGAATTGAATTTTACTATATCCCTTTCCCGTATGAGGAACTATTGAAACTCTGGCAAGCGTACCAAAATCAACTATAGTATAATAGTTTAAAAGTAAGAGTGTCGATTCCATAAGGAATGGTTTCGATTAAAATTCGAAGTATAATGCCGACTAAGTATATATACATAATAAATGGATTTGTTTATGATGGATTGGTAGTACAATAGAATAAATTACATAATAAGTATAAAAGAGTAACAAGTTAGATGATAAAGAGAATTTAGTTGGAGAAACTGGGATTGAATTTCATCTCTCTCATTTTTTTGTATCATGGATAAATAAATATATACAACATTTGAAAGTATTAATATTGATGCAACATACAAAAATCATTTATACTGATTCCTCAAGTATAAAATTCATAAAAAAATATCTTAAATATCGATTCCTTGGATATTTAACAGATTATCCAACATTATGATTAGATGTTATAGAGCAATCGATATATTGAAATCTATTCCTAGCATTACAACATATCAAATATTTTCGTTCAGAGCAGATTTCTAGAAATACTTTCCAGTTAATTCTAAAAATCGAATTCAAGAATCTATTGATCAAATAGAATCAAGTGTCAATAATGGAACGACAATATTAATATCAAATAAAATGAAATTACTATATATAAATATCATCAGAATACATCTAAGTTCAAATTAATTACATTCAATCCCAAGAAGGAAATTAGCTACTCATGGTAGCCATTACACAATAAGCAATTGGAGAAGAATTGAAGAAAAATGGCTTCAGCAGCTCTTCGTTCGCTTCTCTCTACCTTTTGTCCCTCCTCTGCTTTTAAGAATATGTTCTTGTTTTTTTCCATAGAATTCGGTCTTAAGCTTTTATATCACTAGTTAAGTGATTTCTCGCTTAAGCTAGTTGATTCTCGCTCAAGCGAGAAGAGTACTTCAACTTGAAGAGAGGTCTTCTCGCTCAAGCTAGATTGTTCTCACTTAAGTTAGAATCTCCCTAAAACAACATCCTTTTTCTTGAAAATTATCGCTCAAGCAAGATTATTCTCTCTTAAGCGAGAATATGACAGAAGCTCTTCTTACTCTTTTTTCTTGATTTCATCATAATTCTTCCAATCTTTTCTTCTTCCATCCTTAATTAACTAAAATTTGTTAAAAAATGGGATCAAATAACTTCATTTATATCAATACTTAGAAATATACATTTGGATTCAATAATTCTTAAGTTAGGGACAATTAATATCTAATAAATACAATTAAGACCAAAAGTGCAAAATTCCAATCAAAATTCGCTAAAAATTGACACTTATCACACACCCTTAGCTCATTGCATTTCTTCTTGTTTTCTCACACAATTGAAGTCTCTAAGGATACACCGTAGTTGAATATTTCTATTGCACTTCAAGGTAGATAGTTCTTCCCATACCCTTCTTTTCTCTTGTAGTTCACATTGCATACATACATTTACAATAACAATGATGCACTCCCTTGATCTCTTCAACCAAGGTTCCTTCCTCTAAGAAAATGGAGGATGGAGAGGCTAGAAATGTGGGAGGTTGACGCCACTTTCTAGGAGAAAGATGAGTAAAAAAATTTTATGTTGCTTGCCACAAGGGAGAGGTCCCTTGATAAAAGCTTTAAGGGAGAGATTCCTCAAGAGAGAGGATTCTCAACGACACTCAAGAATAAATTTCTCAAAAAGAGTCTTACTTCATTCAATCAAGTGTAATTTGTACAAGCGAGACTAGGTGTATTTATAGCCCAAAAGAGGGAGTAAGACACAAAACTAGGCAATGTGGAACTTGGGCCTAATTAGGATTAGGAGCACTAATCCTTCTTAGGCCCACTAAAAGGGGAACCTAGCCTTAAGCTAAGGAATGTCATGGCCTAATCAAGGGGGTGTGGAAAGAGATCCACACTCTTTTGAGTTATTAGGCCCTCTACTCCCCTCACCTCCTTTCCTAAGCTATTTACACCCTAAACTTTAGAAACTAGTATAAATGTCCAAAATACATGGCCTAAAAGGGAACTAAAAACTAATTAATATTTGCAAGAGGAAAACTAAGGACTATGACCTAAAATGTCTATCTCCATCATGAGCTGGGGTCTTAATGAGTCTTTTCGGGCCAAGTCTTCTTCAATCCTCCTAGCCATTTCCCAAGTGAAAGGGCCCTTCGTTGGTAGAATTGCATCATCTCCTCCCCCGTCGGAAGGATTTGTCCTCAAATCTGAAGGGTCGTCCTCTTCCGTGTCAGCACCTAAAAAGGGTGTAAGATCATAAACAATAAAAGTGGTGCTAACTCCATAATCTTCGGGAAGGTCTAACTTATATGCATTATTATTTACCTTCTCAAGGATTTGGAAGGGACCATCTCCTCGAAGGCTAAGTTTGAACTTCCTCTTAAAAGGGAAACGATCCTTTCTTAGGTGAAGTCAAACCCAATCACCCTTTTCGAAGATGACTTTCTTCCTCCTTTTGATGCTAGATGAAGCATACCCCTTAGATTGGGTTTCAATATTATTTTTTACCCTCTCATGTAATTTTTTGACAAAATCAGCCCTAGCTTCCCCTTCTTTATGAAAAATTCGGGTGTTAGGGAGTGGCAATAAGTCTAAAGGGGTGAGAGGATTGAAACCATATACGACCTCAAAAGGGGAGTGCTTAGTGGTTCGATGAACCACCCTGTTATATGAAAATTCAATGTGGGGGAAATATTCATCCCAAGACTTGTGGTTGCCTTTCAAGAGTGCCCTCAACATAGTGGATAGGGATCTATTTACTACCTCAGTTTGTCCATCTGTTTGAGGATGACAAATGGTACAAAATAAGAGCTTACTTCCTAGCCTTGCCCAAAGAGTTTTCCAAAAATGTCCAAGGAACTTAGCATCCCTATCAGAAACTATGGTTGAGGGTATTCCGTGCAAGTGGATAACCTCACAAAAGAAAAGCCTTGCGATGTGACTCGCGTCATCCACTTTGTGGTAGGGAATGAAATGTGCCATTTTACTAAAGCGGTCCACTACACAAAGATGGAGTCTAGACCTCATTGGGTTCTTGGGAGTCCAAGGATAAAATCCATGCTAATATCTACCTAAGGTGTAGAAGAAGTGGGTAAACGTGTGTAGAGTCCATGAGGTATTACTTGGGACTTAGCTTGTAAACAAACTATGCATCGCAAGCAATGTCTTTGGACATCTTTTTTCATATGGGCCAAAATAATTTTTCTTTATAAACATTAAGGTTTTATCAATTCCAAAATTCCCCATGAGCCCACCTTCATGACTCTCTTTTTTCAACAATTTCCTAATGGATCATTGGGGTACACAAAGTTTGCCCTCTTTGAATAAGTACCCCTCACACAGGTAGAAGCCATCTTTGGCTTTGAAAGATGAGGCAGTATAAATGGTTCCAAAGTCTTGGTTAGAAGGATACATTTCCTTTATGTTATCAAATCCCAAAATTTGAGCACTAAGGGTGGAAAGGAGAGAATGCTTCCTTGAAAGAGCATCGACCACCACATTTGTTTTTCCCTTTTTATATTTGATGACATAAGGAAAAATTTCAAGAAATTCAACCCATTTAGCATGCCTCTTGTTCAACTTTCCTTGCCCCCTCAAATACTTAAGTGACTCATGATGACTATGAATGACAAATTCCTTGGAAACAAGATAATGTTCCCAAGTTTGGAAGGCACGGATCAAAGCATAAAACTCCTTGTCGTAGGTGGGGTAGTTGAGGTGGGCACCATTGAGTTTTTCAGTAAAATAAACAATGGGGTGCCCCCCTTGCAACAGCACAGCTCCTACACCTACTCCCGATGCATCACATTTTAGCTCAAAAGTTTTTAAAAAGTAGGGGAGGGCTAGAACGGTGCATTAGTGAGTTTATCTTTGAGCAGTTGAAAAGATTCTTCTTGTTTTTCACCCCACAAGAAAGGAACTTTCTTCTTCACCAATTCATTGAGTGGTGAAGCTAGTATGGAGAAGTTAGGTACAAAATGCCTATAAAATCCCGTGAGACCATGAAAGCTCTTGATCTCAGTCACACTAGTAGGGGTGGGCCACTCTTAAATAGCCTTGATTTTTTGGGGGTTCACTTGGACCCCTAGGCATTAATGACAAAGCCCAAGAAAACTACATTAGGAATACAAAAAGTGCATTTTTCTATGTTTGCAAAAAGTTTATTTATTCTAAGGATAGATAAGACTTCCCTAAGGTGTCCTATATGTTCTTCTAAAGACCTACTATAGACTAAAATATCATCAAAATAAACAACTATAAACCTACTGATGCATGCACGCCTAGCATGGGCTTGAGCTAGGACCAATAAGGAAGGAGCATAAATTGGATGAAGCTTCAAGGAGCTTAATTTAGGACATATTCCATTTAATTGTATTAATTTTACCATTTTTAGGCTTGTATAAGCACCCTTTAAGTCATTAGGATTTTAAGGATGTAGTTTGTTTTATTTTCGGCCTTGTATTTTGGCCTATAGGTTCTTTTTTCTTTAGGAGGTGTAATTAGTCTTTTTGTGGAGTGTGTTAATTAGTTTGCGCTAGTCCAAGAGAGTTTGGATGTGTAGGATCTTATTTCTACACCCTTAATTCCTCTTAAAACCCTTCTAACCAACACATGAAGCATATAGGAGGCATGTGGGCCCCCTTGTCCCCTTGTTTCACTCCACATGTGCTTTCTCTCTCCTACATGGCGGATCCTTGTTGCTTCTTATTTGAATTTGAATTTTGGAAATGCCATGTCATTTTCCTCCAAAATTCAAATTCAAACTAGAGGGAACATAGATCCATTTTTTTAGGGCCATGTTTGGATCTTTAGTTGGATTAAATTAGTGTTAATTGAGCACATGCTAAATTAACAAAAAATTAAGCTAACTAACCCTTAATTAAGCATGTTGGACGTTCAACATGGGATCCTAAGCCCATAGTTCATGATTTGCTCTATAAATAGAGCATTCCCTCCTTCATGTGGAATTTAACACTCATTTTGAATGAAAATTATATTTTTCTAAATTGAGAGCTATTTTGTTCTTGAGAGTGTTAGTTTTCTCTACCTAGTGAGATTTCTTCATGCTATTATCAAGGGTTTCTTCCCTTGTTGCTAGCTTCATCCTTTGGCTTGTCTCCTTCAACAAGAGTGGCGCCTACTTCTCTTATATTTTCTAGTCTTCCACCTCTATTTCTTCACCCTTGGAACCTCTATGAGCAAGGATCTTGGGAGCATCCTCTTCATCAAGAATTATTCAAACTTGCCTTGGAGAGGGATGCATCACCTACCAATGCAATCCCTAAGTACATGATTCATGAGGCGCATGAAAGTGCATGGAGCATTGGTGAGCCCAAAAGGCATCACCAACCATTCATAAAGACCGAATTTTATCTTAAAAGTAGTTTTCTATTCATCTCCTTCTTTGATTGTTATTTGATGGTAACAACTACTAAGATCAATTTTTGAAAATATTTTGGCTCCATGCAATTCATCGAGCATATCATCTAGCCTAGGGATTGGGTGCCTATACTTAATGGTGATGTTGTTGATGGCACAACAGTCCATACACATCCACCAGTTCCCATCCTTTTTGGGCACCAACAAAACAAGGACCACACAAAGGCTAAGGCTCTTTTGAACCCAACCCTTCTCCAACAAGTCTTGAACTTGAGACGCAATCTCTTTGGTCTCAATGGGGTTTGTCCTATACGCGGGCCTATTGGGTAAACTCGCGCTAGGAACAAGATCAATTTGGTGTTTTATTCCCCTTAGAGGTGGTAATCCACTTGGAACCTCTTGAGGGAAGAGTTCATCAAATTCCTTTAAAAGATTTTGAACCCCTTTTGGAAGAGACTCAATTTCATGACTTGGGCAGTGCCAGAAGGTACCTCTTTACAAAGAAGGAGATAAAAATGTCAATCAAGAAAAAGAGCTTCTATAATATCCATTTTTTTTGCAAAATGGCTCTCTTTCTCAATTACCTCTTTGGAAGGGGTACCTTCTTCCAACTCTCCCTCTTTACCCTTTTCAAGCTTTAGAGGTGGAAGCTTTTTTTTTTTTTTTTGAGTTTGAACTTTTTTTTCCTCATCTATTTTATGTTTCATGATGAGTTTATCCTCAGCCACTTGTGACGGTGTTAGAGGAATCAACTTTATTCTTTTGCCCTTATGAGTAAGGATTATCTCATTAGAGTAGCTATGGTGAATGAGTTGTTTGTCAAACTGTCAAGGCCTTTCTAAAAAGATATGGTTGGCCTCCATTGGAACCATATCACATAAGATCTTATCTTGATACTTTCCAATGGAGAATGGAACCTCCACTTGTTGGTTTACAACCATTTCCCCTTCCTCATTAAGCCATTGGAACTTATTAGGTTTAGGATGAGGAATTGGTTGTAAGGCTAGCTTCTCTCCCAACCTTGAGCTACAACAATTGCAACAGGACCCACTATCCATAATGAGATAACAAGTTTGGTCTAAAACTTTACAACGTGTCTGAAAAATGTTCTCTCTTTGGGAATGGTTAAGTTCAAGGGGTTGGCTTCCAAGAAGGCGCCTAACCATCAAGAGGTCTCCATCACAAGGGTTTTCAACAATGTCCTACTCATGATGCTCATGACCCCCTTCTTCCTTACTCTCACTAAAGGAAGAAGATGAGCTACTCTCACTAAAAATCTTTTGCCCCCTCATGATCATGGTTTTCTTATTGGGGCACTGAGAGGCAATGTGGTCTCTCCTAAGACATTTAAAGCATTTAATACTACTAGTCCTATTGCTAGCACTAACAAGGGGTCGTCTCTATGATGCATGGGTTTATGTTCTTTATGCACATGCTTGGATGGTTCCTCTTTGGGAGAGCTCTTGGAAGAGCTTCCCTTGCCTAGGTCCCTCTTTGCATAATTGTAGGATGGAAAATCTCTTTTTGCTCCACCTTTCTTTTTAATTGATTTTCCACTCTTATGCAAAGTTGGACTAGGTCATCTAGATTATTATATGGTAAGAGCTCAACTTTGTCTCTTATGTCAGAGCTCAAACCACTTCAAAATCTAGCTTCGGTGGCCCTTGGTTCTTCAGTGATGTCCGCTCTCATCATGAAAAGCTCCATGGTTTGTCTGTACTCCTCAACACTTGAGTTGTACTATTTTAATCTTTGGAGTTTATCCAAGAGCTCTGGTTCATAATAAGAAGGGATGTGTCTTCACCTCATAGCCACCTTGAGATCATTCCAATAATCCATAGAAGGGTTATGAAGGCGACGCCTCTCATTGACCAAGGAGGTCCACCAATACATTGCATGCCCTTGAAAGCTAAGGGTTGCCATCTGAACTTTTCTTTCTTTGCTTATATTAAAACAAACAAAGAGTTGCTCTACCTTCATTTCCCAATCAAGGTAGGCTTCCACATCCTCTTTGCCATGAAAATGAGGGAGGTCTACTTTTTGTTCCCTAGGTTGGGCTTGGGGTTGGTTATGATGTTGTTGTGCTCTCCTCACACTAGGTCTTTCATATCCTTCACTTCCACTTACCTCACTAGAGGCGAACTTATACCTATGCCTCTCTCTAACTTCTCTTCTTTCTTCTCTTTCACGCTATTTTCTTTTCTCTTCCCCCTCTCTCTATTCTCTTTCCCTTCTTTCTTCTCTTTCTCTTCGTTCTCTTTCTTTCTCTTCCCTCTGCCTTTGTTCTCTCTCTTCTCTTTCTTTTCTTTCTCTTTTCTCCTCTCTTTCTTTTTCTCTTTTCTCACGTTTTTTCTCCTCTCTTCGTTGTTCTTCTCGTAACTTTCTTTCCTTTTTCTTTCTCTTCACGCCTCCTTTCTTCTTTCTTCTCTCTTTTTTCTTTCTTTTCTCTCTTCTAACCTCCACTCCCTAAATTCACTCACAAACTTATCCATGTTGGTTGTTTTTTTAAAACCTTGTTGATTTACACTACCTTTACTAGATGTGTGTGAGCTCATTTTAAAAGTGATTGGGAAAAATCTAAGGGCAACACTCCTCGCTTTTTTGTTTGGTTTTCTCCCTAAGTGAATTACTTAAGAGTCTTAGGAACTCAAAAGCCTTTCACACTAAGATTCAAAGCAAATAAAAGAAATTAAAGCAAAGGTAAGGGTCTAAAGGCATGCACCTAAGGTGGAGAGATAGGGTACCAATTCCTTCTCCCACCTAAATGAGAAACTAAAAGTTATTACAATCAAAGAGGTGACCCTTATAGGAATCCAACACCTCAATTAAAATGGCCTTAAATATTACACCCAGAAAAGGAAAAAAGTAAAAGATTTGAAGTTTTGATGTTGTTTCTCCACTCTAAGTGTTTGCTTCTCTCAAATTGGTGTTACTCCCTTGAATGAACCTCTTCCTTAGCTTGCTTCAACACACCTCAAGATTTTTCCCTTGTGGAAAGCTTAGATTGACCTCTCTTTTCCTTTTTTGAAAGTGGCACACCAAGAGCAAGAGAGTGCAAGAAGTAAAGAAAAACAAGAAATGCTCAAAATTAAAGGAGGACACACATCCAAGTGGATAGATTAAATATAGACAAACACAATGAATAAGAACAAGACAAACAAACAATTAAAGGTATTGAAAGAAAATTAGCACGTCAAAATGAACTTAGAATCGTACTAGATTAGAGTGGAATTAAAAACAACAAGAGACTTAAAAAATTTTCTAAGATTTGCACATTCACTTTGTGTTGACTGAAAAAGAAAATTCAAGCTAGATGTAACAAAGTTTGCACACTCCTTCTAATCAAATCAAAACAAATTGTGGTGTACTAAATATAATTTGTTCTCTTTTCACTTGTTTTCTTTTGTCTTTAATTACTTTTACTAACTTTTTTTTTTGCTTGATTTGTCTTCTACCTTTATATATATATATATATATATATATATATATATATATATTTCCTCTTCTCTTTTTCTTTTTTTTTTATTTTTGCTACAACTCTTCAACAATTTTATAAAAATTAAAAAGAAAATGAGGAGTGTAAGAGAGAGATTCGCTTGAAATAAAATGAAGAATTCAGCCAACAAAATTAATAATAAAGGTGCAAATCAAGGAAAATAAAGCAACCTAACATGCACTAGATTTTAGGGTGTGTTAAGCAAGCTTTAATGAGACTTTTAGGTGGTCTAGGCAAGCTTGATTTCTCAAGTGTTTAAGCCCAAAACTCACGCCTATTTTGATCTCAACAACAGCCAAAACAATTCACCCAAAAGAATTAATGCAATGCTAAGCTACTAAAATGAACAAGAATTATAGGAAGAAATTGAGCACAATTTTGAAAAAAAAAATTGAGATCATGCTAGAACTAATAACATGTAGACTTATTAGAAGACTTACTTAAGAGGATGAACCTCTTTGATGCTTAATTTCAAGAAGTAACACACAGTTTTTTTTTGTAGAAAATAAAAAGTAGCACAATTGGAAATTTAATGTGACAATTAAGGACTAAACAAGACAATCTAAATGACAAGACAAGGAAGATTAAAAGCTGAAAAATAAAGTGCAGAATAATAAAACTCACAACAAGAAAGAAAAAAAAATGCCTAAAGCAAAAAAAATGGAAAGGAAAGGAAAGCAAAAGAAGTGATTCCAAAGGCTTAGACAACACTTGGGTGGCTTATTTCACAAAGGTTGTGAAATTATTAACATAAGCTTTCTTAGGAAAATCACAAGAGGAAGAAGAAGGAATTAAAATGGCAAGAAAAGGAATCCTAAAGCATGACAAAGTGATTCAATGAAAGAACAATAAATTGAACCAAAGAAATAAAAGTGCAAGGAATTAAAAGACAAGAAATAAATCTACTACTAACAAGACATGAAAGGAGAATAAAATGAAAATAAAGGAACAAGAATTAAAGCATAAAAAAACTACAGAAAAATGGCTAAGAAAGACGCGTGAAACTTAAAGAAAAGGGGGAGGAAATAAACCTTTATGAAGATGACTTTTGATACCAAATGATGCACTCCCTTGACCTCTTCAACCAAGGTTCCTTCCTCTAAGAAAATGGAGGATGGAGAGGCTAGAAATGGGGGAGGTTGATGCCACTTTCTAAGAGAAAGATGAGTCAAAAAATTTTATGTTGCTTGCCACAAGGGAGAGGTCCCTTGATAAAATCTTTAAGGGAGAGATTCCTCAAGAGAGAGGATTCTCAATGACACTCAAGAATAAATTGCTTAAAAAAAGTCTTACTTCATTCATCAAGTGTAATTTGCACAAGAGAGACTAGGTGTATTTATAGCCCAAAAGAGATAGCAAGACACTCAAAACTAGGCCCCCTAAAAGGGGCACCTAGCCTTAAGCTGAGGAGTGTCACAACCTAATCAAGGGGGTGTGGAAAGAGATCCATACTCCTTTGAGTTATTAGGCCCTCTACTCCCCTCACCTCCTTTCCTAAGCTATTTACACCCTAAACTTTATAAACTAGCGTAAATGGCCAAAATACATGGCCTAAAAGGGAATTAAAAACTAATTAATACTTACAAGAGGAAAACTAAGGACTATGGCCTAAAATGTCTATCTCCATGTCTTGATGAGTCTTTCCAGGCTAAGTCTTCTTCACGCTCTGAACTCTTGCCCCTTCATGCTCTCACTGTCGCTCTCACCCTTCATTCTCTTTTGGTCCCTTTTTGAGTAATTTTAGGTTTGCAATCACAATTTTTTTCCTTGAATGTTAGGTTATTTCATGATAGAGTCAAACGCCGCAAAATCAGGGGGACTCTTCAACAAAAAAAAATTGATGTTTGCCTCTTACAGGAAACAAAGTGTACAACGATTGAACCCTGGGAAGTGAAGGAAACATGGAGGAATGTTGATTGTGATTGGAGGGTAAAGTCAGCAAATAGTCTAGTGGCAGATTGTTCATCATTTGGAGGAAATGGTTGTTTGAAATTAAATTTCATATCACCGACGAAGGTTTTCTGGGGTTGAGGTTTTATGAAACTTAGTTTCAATCCTTCTGTGTACTGTTAAACATGTATGTTCCTTGCTCACAAGTAGGGAAAAGGAAATTCTAGGAGGATATTTTTATGAAAAATGAGAATTCCTGAAGCTCAATGGTGCTTAGGAGGTGATTTTAATACAGTGGAAAATTCAAAGGAAGTTAATGGGTCATCAACATATCACACGAAAAAAGAAATGGCACAATTTTAGCAATTCATTGACCAAATGTAGGTTGTGGATGTTCTAGTATATGGTAAAACTTTCTCTTGGATTTTAGCGTATGCAACCTCTTACAACAGGTTAGATCATTTTCTCATATTCCATAGGTTGTGTGATTATTGGAAAATTTGTTCTCAGTGGATTGGCTCTAGACAGTTTTCTTATCACTTTTGGATTTTAATAAAATACAATAGGTTGAACTAGGGGGTAAACCTTTTAATTTTACCACTAGCTACGACATTCCCAGTCTAATTATCTGGTCTAGAAGGTGTGGAATTCAAGTGATTATGGGGGGTTGTACATGTTTCAATTCAATCAAAAGTTAAAAGGTTGAAGAAGGAAATAAAAGATTGGAGTAAAGAAGTGTTTTTAAGTGAAGAGGGGATGTTGGATAGTAAAATTAAGGAATTAGGTGTAGCGGATAAAAAATTAAATGATGGATCTGCCAAATCGAATTTGATGAGGATTGAGATTTTGTTAGAGTACTGGAGTAAGGCTAGGTCAGGGAGAATATAATCTTTCAGAAATCAATAATTCACTAGGGGTTGGAAGGGGATTATAATTCTAGTTTTTTTTATAATTCCCATAGGATGAAATGCGGAAAGAATCAAATTTTGGCACTAAATTTAGAAAATGGATGGTTAGAAGACGTGACTAAAGTGAAAGTTATGGTGTTTAATAATTTTCAATAGGTGTTTTCATAAAGAGTTGGTCAGGCTGAACCTTGATGATGTGGAATTTACCCAAATTTCAAAAGAGGATGGGAATTGGCTAGAATTACCCATTTACTCAAGAGGAGGTAAAGGAAGCGGATTAGGCATGTGAGGGGGAGGGGGGAGAGCGACAAAGCCAGGGTTAGATAGTTTTGGGATGAATTTCTATAAATCTTACTGGGAGATTATCGAGGAGGATTTGATTAAGGCAGTTTAGGAATTTCACGATTCTGGGAAGTTACCTAAGGCTATCACCTCCTCTTTTATAGATTTGATCCCTAAGGTGGTGAGTCCACAAAATCTTTCTCAATATAGGCTTATATCTCTCATTTCGAGTGTTCACAAGGTAATTTAAAAAATTTTAGCAAGGAGGTTTAAGAAAGTGTTATCGGGGATTATTTTGGGATTTCAAAAAGCTTTCTTACTATACAGATCTATATTGGATGGGGCTTCGATTACTGATGAAGTCATTGACTAGGCTCATAGGCTTAAAAAATCATGTTTTCTCTTTAAAGTGGATTTTGAAAAAGTTTATGATTCAGTCAATTGGCATTATTTAGATTATTTATTTTTTAGGTTAGGATTTGGTCAAAGGTGGAGGATGTGGATCACAACTCTAGTTAGGAAGACTTATACATCTATACTAGTTAATGGAAGTCCTATAGTTAATAGAGATCCATTATCGCCATCCTTGTTTTTAGTGGTGGTTAGGAGATTATCAGGGATGTTCAGAAGTGCAATCCAAAGTGGAACATACAAACAAATCAAGATGGGAGATGAGACCAATTACTTAATCATGCAATATGCTAATGATGTAATACTTATGGGGGAGGCAGAATTCCAAACACTTTCAACCATGAAAGTAATTTTGAGAGGATTGGAATTGGTGTTTGGATTGAAAGTAAACTTTAACAAAAGTCAAAGTTTTATTTAAATGTTGCTCACTTGTTTTCACATGTTGTGGGTAGTATGCTAAATTGTACTATGAGCTTTCCACTGTTTAAATTTCTAGGGATTCCAATCAGGGTTAATCCTTGTTGTTCTATGTCATGGGATTCGGTAGTGGATAGATTCAAAGAGAGGCTAGCAGGCTAAAAGGCAAAAAATATGTCCTTTGAAGGAAGATTAGTAATGATGAATTCTATCCTAACTAGTTTACCTCTGTATTACTTCTCTTTCTATAAGGCTAAAAAAAGTAATTCAAACTTTAACTGATCTACTATGTAAAGTTCTTTTGGGGGCTTTGATGATGAAAGTAAGATTGCTTCAATTATTTGGGACAAGATATGCATGCCTAAAGAAGAGGGGGGTTTAGGTGTTAAATGCCTTAGGAAGTTTAATCTAAGTCTTTTGGCCCAATGGAAATGGACATTTTTTAATAATAAGAAAGCAATTTGGTGTCCTTTACTAAGAAGTAGATATGGGTTTTTTTAAAAAAATCCATATTTAACTTCTTACTCATCAAAGTGGTCTATGTAGTACTAGGATGAGCGGTCAATTAATAATAGTCTCCCAATTGGTTTGTAAACAAGATCAGGAAAATAGGTAATGGTAAAGAAACTATGTTTTGGAAGCATAATTAGCTAGGTGGTGGACCTTTATGTGAAAATTTTCCTATACTATTTTATTTAACAGTGGAAAAGGATATCTTTATGCACAATATGAGGGGTACAATGACTGGTTTAATGTATTGGAATTGGTCTTGGAGAAGGAACTTGTTTGCTTGGGAAGGAAAGGTACTACTTTCATTTATTGAATTACTACAAAATGTTCAATTGGTACATGATGCTTAAGATGAATGGGCTTGGAGTTTCGTAGAAAATATCTCATTTTCAGTGGCAACAATATATAGGTCCTTATGCTCAGGAGTATTTGGTGAGAGCAACACAAGAGAAGAATCTTAAGTGTTCAAATGGTTGTGGAAAGATAAATTGTCTTCTAAAGTTATTGTCTTCTCTTGAAAATTATTGGTCAATAAACTCTCTACAGTAGATACTTTGAAGAGGAGAGGTATGGAACTCTAAGGGAGTTAGCAAAATTATATTTTGTGTAGGGAGCATCCAGCGGAATGCAAACACCTTTTTTTGACGTGCAGGGTCTTGCAAACAATGTGGTATAAAGTGTTGAGGTGGGTTGGAGTGGTATCACCTTTACCCTCTAATATTTTTCAAATGCTCCATGTGGTAGGCTCTTGGACTAGGAAAAGACATAAAAGGAAGCTCAAGTATTTGTTTTGGTACGTGGTGTGCTAGAGTATTTGAATATCTAAAAACTTTATTTTTTTTAACAATAAAACTTTGGAGTCTTTTGAAATTTTTTATCTTATACTGTTAACTTGTTGGAAATTGACACTTTATCATTGTGGTTTTATTACAAAATGTTTGTTTCCTAACGGGTGTAACAACTCATTACTGTGTTTAAAGGGTATTAGTGTAAGGGAATTGCTTGGTGATGCTTTTTATCTTTTAATTATTTCTACTGTGGGCACATATAAGCCCTATTGTGATGTGTGTAACCAATTGTAATTATTTGGTATCTTGACACACATATGCTTTGCTTTGAGCTCTTTTGGCAATTTGTACAGTGAGCGGAGTTTTTTCTTCACTTTTGTATGAATATATTCAGTTTTTGCTTGTAAAAAAAAAAAATTAGATGAGACCTGATTTTTTCGGCCAACCCAATTTTAACGGTTTGAGATAATATTTTATCCTATATTTATATTTTGTAAGTTTTATTTAATTTTGAAAATGGTAGTATAATGCATTAGACAACCTGCTAGTTAAATTATTAATTAATTAATTATGTTAAATACAATAAAGACGATAATTTCTCATACTGATATCATCATCCATGAATAACATAACTCATAACTATAAACTATATAATGACCCAATGAAAATAACTTGAATAGATAAAATTAATGGATAAGAAAAAAATGAAAAAAAAAAGGCTTTAGCCAGTCACTTAATTAACTAGCAGTTATGCATTTGGTTCCACATAAGGCCTTTTTATATGATATTAAATATTCAAAAAGGTGGAGACAATTTGGAAAGACATATGAACGATCTAGGCGTCTTTCATTCTCACCAAGAAATCTTTCTGTTGTTAATTCTAGACAGCTTTTGTAATTAAATATAATTAGTGCTTTAATTTGTAGATTTGTTTATGTATTCTTTAGGCGAGAAGAGTGCGTCCAATATAAATGTGATATGATAAAACAAAAGAGAAAGAAAGAAAGGGATCCATGACATTTTTATGGGGATTAGTGAACAAAGAGAGAGTGGCAGCAATGATGGTTTAGGTTGTCATCGTTTTGCATGCAATATAGAAAGATGAGCAGAGGAAAGAAAGGAACATACTTTCATGACTTTCCCTTTTCTGTGTTTTTCCCCTTTCACTTTCTTTGCTTTACTATGCTCATTTGCTTTAATCAGTCTCTTAGATTTCAGTAACAAAAGCTTCCTCCTCCTTTCTCCTTTACTTTCACTTTCGATTCACCTGTCCGGTTTTCCAACACATACTCTTACTTCAGTCATCACTTGCAAGTTTTAATCTTACTTAGGATCATTTCATTTATAAACGTTTAAATGAGTTATACAATAAATTTGTTAGTTTAATAACTATATATTATATATCTCCCTCTCTCTCGATCTATCTTTAATTAGCTAAACTCGTACCTATCTAATCACAAAATTAAACTAACAAATTTATTCTCATCATTTTTTAAGTTTCTTATATAATTCTGTTCTGTTATTTTATTATAATTTAACTAAAAACCAAAAGTGAATTGTACATTTATATATAATTGTTGACGTTTTCTTTGTTTAATTTAGACAAAATAAAACTTATTTATATCCATATTTATTTTTTATGTATAAATCACAAATATTTTTTAGGAAAATTAATTTGAGTAGATACCATGATCAAACCTATCGTTTTTAGGCATATGGTAGTTAATGTTACTAAAGTTTTCCTGACAATCTAACTATTATGTGATTAGGGATAATAAATAGATATGTACCTGTGAATAATACTCAAACTTGTTCAGAAGTTAACAAAAAATTCTTAGTTTAAGCAGGTATAAATAGGATATGAGAAATACCTTATTTGTTAAGTTGAAGATAATGATAAAGATATACACATACACAGCTCATCTTCGTACCACCCTTATTTTAATGACTAAAATATTTTAAGTTTTTATCCTTCATTTGTTATACCCAATTTTCTAATGAAATTAAACAACTTAGATTCTTGTTTTCTTTACAAATTACAATTTTGGAATGTCTAAAAAAGTTTGACAGAATTTGACATTTGTCTGAAAAAAAGAGAAATGTTTGATATTTAATTCACATATTACAAACTTTGTGTTTATTAGATAATTTTTTAATTAACATAATTATATTCAAACAATTTAATTTTTATTGAAAAGTTATTATAATTTTTTTTTTGCACATATGAGACAGGTAGTGATATACTCGATACCTAACGGGGCTGCGGATGGGGATATAGATCTCATATCCGTTTGGTATGAAAATAAGGATGAATTTCGAGAGCAAGATAAGGATATAAATGTCATACTCGTCTGTGCCCCATTAAGGAAATTGAGTAGAGTAGCAAATTTAACATCTTATACTCATGTGAAGTGGATTTTGAACCCTACTTATTGTCTTACTGGGATGTAATTTTATTTTGTATTTAGTTTTATTAAGGTTCTTTTTCTATATTTTTTGAATTATGCATATTGACCTTATTTGTTTGACTTATTAACAAAATGTAATCGAACCCGTCATTTTTTGTAAGAATTATTTGGGTAGATTTGAAATATAAATTCTTATTTATGTGAAATCTATCATAAAAATCATATTAATTTAATTATAAAGTTGATCTAATAATAAAAAATTTACTTGAAAGGAAAAAGAAAAATAGTAAGTTTTAATCTCTTCACTAACATATATAGTCTATAAAAAATAATTAAAAATCAATCATATATTCATATACCATTTAAAGTTAAACCCAATATCTTTAATTTTCTTTATAAATTTGTGACAGTTAATTATTATGTCGACCATAATGTTCATTATAAAAATTACTACTTCATGACCAGCTTTGAAATTTTGAAAATTTATGTGATGATATGAAAATATTGTTTTCTTCATCAAGTAATACTGTAGTAATTGTCTTAAATATACAACCTATGCGTGAAGTTGCTCTCAACCTCAATCTAATAATGGTGAGTTTTATAAGACGGAAAAATAACTTAATTAGAAACTCTCTTTGTACGTCCTTGAGCTTATTACGATGAACAGATTTATGAGGTTATAATTATGAGAATCATGCATGTATAAGATATATCGTAAGCCTTTTCCGAATGTCAGGTTAATCATTGTGTCGCGTGACATCACTAACCTATTATGCCACAAAAAACAAAAGACATGTAATTTTAAGAATTCTATATTACACATTAAAACTTAATATATTAATAAGAAAAGCATATAATCTTGTGAAATACAATTAAATGTAGCAAGGAGACAACTATAAAGGACGATTGAAGTTTATTAATTTGTCACGATCACAGAGAAGTAAAGAATTTGTATCACTATCAAACACTGTGGTCTAGGGAATAAAGGGTCCGGAAGGGAAAAGAGGGTTACAATATTTATTTTATATATATAACAAGTGTGAAATGGTCGGAAATCTGAACAATTTTTTAATATTCTTACCTACTGTACATTTGTTTTTAAATTTAGATAACATTTAAAATATAAATCAGTGAAAAACTAATAAAAAATACTATTTCCAAACAACAAAAAATATAATAAAACTATCTTTATTTTAATCAGGATTATTTTAATCTAAAACTAATTAATTACAAAATAATATAAATTGAACCTTTTTTTTATATTATTTTGTATAGAGAAACAAACAAACTACTCTTACAATAAGGGGATAGGATTACTCTCTTTGTTGATACTGATCTATCAAACTAATTTAACTAAAATAATATTGTAAAATTATAAAATTAAATAAAATGATTTTAAATATATTATTATACGTCAATAATGTAAAAAGATTTTATACTAGTTAGTATTTAATTATAACTCTTTATTTATATAATTTTTAAAATATTTATGAACAAAATTATTAATAAATTTATTATAAATAAAAATTTATAATTTACGTAAATATTAATAATTTTTAACCAAGAATGCATAATTTTTTTTTTCAAAAAGGTATCAGATAATATATCTAACACCAGGTATGAGAGTAAGAAAGAGAAAGAGAACATGCATCCCTATATATATATATATATATATATATATATATATATATATATATATATATATATATATATATATATATATATATATATATAAAATGATATGATATGAAGCAGGATATAGGATGGGATGTGGTGCTGGAAAAAATCGTATAAAGTCGCACGCTAGACCTTCTTTTCACCTCCCCAAAAAATCTCCATATACTAACTTTTTGAGTCTGGAAATGACTAGAAATTTGGTTACCTATGCGGATCAGAGTATGTGAGAATCAAAGGCATATAATAACATTTTAATACCCGATGGCCCAGCCTTTACTTAATATTTTTATGGAAAATATTAAAAACCACAGATTCGTCTCTTACGAAATCTATACTGCATTACTGTTTTTTTTTTTTTATACCTCAAAACTTTTAATAATGGGGGTCCTACATATAATTAATATAAATTTAAATCGAGATGTTGCTATGATTGTTGTAAAAATAGAAAAGAATAAAAGCTTCATTGATTGCTCACGTAGAGTAATTCACTAATTCTATCATGGTCATCATCTATATTATTATTAAATAAACTAATCAAAAGTTTACGATATAATAATTGAAAAATACAGCAATCTCCTTATACTTAAAATTACTTTAATATTATTGTACTTTTTGACAGATGGTGATCGTATTAGATGCAGTAATTACTTTATTACATACGAATTACGTCTACTGATTTAAGTAATAAGAGACTTAATTTTTCTTTATTGAGAGTAGTTCAGGAAATAAGGGTGAAAAAAACTCACCTAACTTAATCTGTACCAAATATAATTTCTAAATATCTAAAGCTAAAGCTAAAGAAAAGAAAATCCTTTATCGAGTGACGTTGTATTTTACTTTTTCAGTTTATGTTTGCAGTGTTTTTGGTTAAATTATCCTAAAAAACATGTCTCGTAATACTGTATGAAACTTTGTATTTCAGTGATATAATATGGATTCTAACCGTAATGAATAGCTTAATATATATAAGAAATCAAACGTAGCTTTTAACTCATTCTAATTAACTGCTCTAGATATGTTAATTAGCTAGCGGCAGAAGTACTTTTTTTCAGAAAGTGGAGTATTATAATAGTTATACATTAAAAGTTATATGAACAGATAGTTTTTGTTAATTATAAAAAAATTATTAACAGTGCATAACTATTTAATTTTTTTATCTGATTTATTGCTTTGTCTTAGCAAGCATATCCAGATTCCAGAAGAGTGTCCCGGATCAATAAAACTATTAAAATGAATAAGATTAATTGATCGTCAGATTAATACCAACCTAGAAAAATTACGACTATGGATTAATCAAAGTACATATGACCTTGTCTTTTCTATCAAACATAGCTATGTAGGAGCTCCCAGCTGGGAATAAGTACTACGTAACCCTAGGAGCTGTCAGGTCATAAAACACCAGCTAGTACTACAATTTTTTTCCTTTCTTTTTAGAAAAAAATGAGAATAATGACCCTTTACACAATAAAAGCTGTGCAATTGTAAATTCCAAATCATTCCACTTATTTATCTAGATTAGTGGTAAAACCTTTTAATTACTCGATAGTCGATAAGTACTTTGTTAATTAATGAAACACAGGCCATCACGTGGGCCTGATCTATCTAAGTTAATGAACCCTTATATTACTTTCAGGCTTTGTTGAAAATCTGTTAGCAAACATGCAAACCAAATCATTCGAATTAGTATTAGAAGCATTCATTTTGAATGAGGATGATGAGTAAACTTGACATTGGCAATTAATCCATAAAGGGATCCTTTTCTTCCAACTGGAGAAATGGTATTGTCTTCCTCACTTTTCAAACTTTAAAATATAATGTTCCAATGATTTGAGCACTCCCTTTCAATCAAAACCACCCTTTTTGTTTTGTTAAAGGGTTGGCCATTGATGACCCCAAAATGATCAATGATCAGTGAGCCTCGCTAGCTCATTATTACCTACTTAGTGCTGCTGCTTTGTCTTTAATCGCAATAAAAGATAAAGACTGCTGATCACTGATAGACAACACAGGTGCCCCCCATTCCCCACCCCCCGAAAATAAAGGAAAACTTAATCACATGTATACTATCATATGATAACCAAAATTGTTGTGATTCACTTAGTGAGACCATGAGTTTGTGAATAAACAACTAACTTCGGTTCTTATAAAATACACTATAATTTAGGATAAGGATAAAAAACGAGTAAGTGTTTATTTAATAATAGTTTTATAAAATTATTTTAGTATTTAAAAATTAAAAAATTCATTTGATAGTATATTTTTTAAAACAGTTTTCGAAAATAATTCTTAAAAATTAAAAAAAGAATAAATATAAAGAGTTTTACTTTTTATTTTTTTATTTTTATTTTAAAAACTCAAAATATAATGAAAATATGTTGGTTTTTTGTTTTTATTAATGATATATGTGAATATGTACAATTTTTTTTTTCATTTTTACATGTTTAAAATAGTTTTTAAATAACATTTATTAGACAATTTTTTTTCTTTTTTCAAAAAATAATTATTGAAAACTATTTTTGCAAACTCTTTTTAAAACTAAAAAATAAAACTAAATTTTAAAATCTCAAAACTTGTAAAAATAAAACTAAAAAATAAAACTAGTTTTATAATAAGTACCAAGGATATCAAAACTTGTGAAAATATTTTAAAATCTCATCAGAAAACCAACATATATAGTATATTTTCTATACATTATTAGAATGTGTTTGAAAAAAAAATTATATTATTTCAATAATTGGTTATATTATAATTATTATTTTATAATTAATTATAGTTAGAATAAATTTTTTAAAAAATAATTAATCTTTAAATAAAAAAAAAATTTATAGAGTTAAAAAATATTAAAACTTAAAATAAGCAGTTCCAAAACAATCCAATTATTGAAAACTCAAGATGCTACAACAACAACTTAAATTTCAATAAAAAAAATTACTCTCAATAATATCAAATTTTCTAACGTGCAATGTTTCATTTTTTAAAAAGGTTATTCTCTTTTTTTAAAAAAAGGTGTTGTTAAAATTTCTTATAGGAAATTTTACTTTTAAAATCAATATTAGTATATTTCTGAATAAAAGAATCATCAACCACGGATTATAGATAATAAATATATTTTAAAAAATTAATATCACCTTAAATTTCAAAATAATAGTTAAATAGTAATAAAAATATCTAAAAAAACATAACACTTAAAAATTATTCAAATCTAAAAAAAAATTAGAGATAAAATATAATGAAAATTATTATTTAGTTATGTGAAAAATAGTATAAAAATGATAAAAAAATATAAATTAAAATTATTATAATTAAAAAATAATTCATACATTATTTTTTTTATACATAAGTAGTTTTGGAAGAGTTAATTTTTTTCTTGCAGACTTTTCTTCTTTTTTATATTTTTTTGAATAAAAAATTAAACATAGAAAACCCAGTAAATTGACTATGACACTTTGTTTATTACTTTATTTGCTAAACTGAACAAGCCTTACAGAAGGACAAACTTTTTTATTCTCTCGTGAGTTATGATATGTCTTGTACACTGACGGAGCCTCCAATCCCGTGACGATATATGTAAACCACAGTCACATGTATCAGTTATCTAGATTTATTCGGTAAATTAGCCTTTTACAAATTAATAAATCTAACTGATACTCTGCCACGTTTGACTGCAAAAGAGACGCTTAATGTTAACCTCAAAAGTTTAAAACGTTCCAGTGGAACTGTTTCTTCGTACATACTCCAGAACTTGTGTCCTCTGGTATGTTATAAACGAAGAAGGAATTAATAACCTAAATAATATGTTGAATTTGGAGATCAACCGGTGGATGCTAATTTAGCTAAAAATTCGCATACCGCACACAACTATGTACTGTAGGTTGCCTAACTTTCAAATATTGATAATTTCAGTCCTCTCATTAATTACATTAAAAAAGGTACAACAACATGCATAAACCTGTTTAAGTGACGTCACATGCTTTATTTTATCTTTGGAAATGTGATGCAATATTGCACCTTTTTTCGGATGTTGCATTCCTCACACCATACTGGGATAGTAAATTAATGTCACTTGATGTTATGACTCCATAAGTAACAAAGATCCTATTTGCAAATCAATTACTGAAAATAATCATAAAAGAGAAAAATAAAAGAGAAAGTATAATTCTTGCAAAAATTCCCACATTATTTTATTTACAAGGGTATTTATTAATTTGCAATTTTACATAAATTATATATAAGATACCCTATTTTTACCCTAATATCTAGATTGTTCAATAAAATGCATTTATACTGGTTAATATCTATGTTCCAGCTGTGTTTTCTGCTTGGTGCATTAAATTTTAAATTGGAGGCCATATTAATTCATCATTCCAGGCTTTACTAGTTTTTAATGCACTTTCCTTTCCTCGACCGCACTTATAACAGAAACACGTCTAAGTTGTATAGCTCTTTTTAACGGATCTTCCACCCTTTCTTTTTGGTGTAATGGAGAATAAGGAAGTTTCACAATTAGAATATTATGCTTCTATTCCATTTTATTTTTTCTCCTTTTGTTTCCTTTTTCTTCAATCTACCTTAAACTCTTGAACAGATCGAAGTCTTGGAATTCGCGCGATGTAATACTGCCAAGATGAGGCTCTCCCCCTAGGGCCTAGTCCTTTTTAAGATTTGTTATCTTCTTTCATTTTCTTTTAGGAATTGTTAAGTTAAAAGTAAAGGTTATAATGATTAATTTTTCGTATCATACGAATCATGCTTCGAATCTTGCAAGGGTCAAATTAAGGTGACTACGTGAGGACCCATATGCTTCTTTCATGTACAGTTGGTCAAAGTTATGTCTAATCTTGCCTTCTCAGTTACTATTTTGCATGGGAAGACGTCACAACTAGTTAGTATGAAGGTAGTTTCAAAAGGTGAGTGAAAATGAAACAACTCAGAAAACTACATTCAAACATTAACTTATACGGATTATTAATTACTAAAAAACATTAAATTTTTTACACCTTTTCTTTTATTTATCGATTCTTTCTGCCCCACAACACACATGATATTTCTCAATGTTTCGTTTGAGTTTTCTTCTCACTCTTCTCCTCTATCTAAGTGTATTTACAGTGCCCTTAGGGTGCATGTTATATATATAATCTCGAGATCCTACCTCTGCCTGATCATATATATACCTTTCATACTTCTTCACAAGAATCTAGTCTTACTATAGATAAAATAAAACCTGGACAAAGAAAGTCTTCGATCAAGGAAGCAACAGAGAAAAGACAAACTTAATTAAATAGAGTAGTTGAGATAGTTCAATTCGACCAATGAAGGATTTAAAAGTACCAAGAAAGTCGTAAAATGGTTACACCACTAAAAGTTGATAATTAAACTGTTGCAAAACATGCTTTCAGGTCTTCCAAGAAACCACAAAATAGAGACATATATAGTGTGAGACTGTGAGAATTGAATATAAACGAAACGTGAACACAAATGGGTGTCCATTATACGTTTTATAACAGTATATGTAACATAGATCAGTGTTGCTTGGTAACACAAAAAGTTAGTTTAAGTGGGTGGTTGGAATGGGAGATGAGATTAAGACAAAAGGTTATTGCAGTTTGCAGAAGGAGAGAGAAGCGAGGCTGGAAAAGAACCAATAGTGCTAATTAACAGAGGATAGCAGACAGAGGGTTGCTTTTTCGGTACTTGTTGGGGAATAAAATACTGTCTCTCGACGAGGATTGGCGTGAAGAGAGAGACCCCAACCTAGTTACCCAATATTGGAGCTGTGCCATTCAACAATCTATTTAAGTTTGAATGAATTTTATCTTGTAATATGAGTTTTGCAAAAACAATTTTTTATATTGCTTTCAATTCAAATTTGGTTTCCAGTTAAAATATATTTTTTACAATACACAAGTTTAAATATAAGTAAACAATAGTACTTTTAAACGATACTAAAGTTATTTTTTGTTTAATATTTTTTGCACAATTTTTTTTTTAGTTTTTATTTGGACCTCTTTAAAATATTCATATGTTTAATATCCTTTAAAAGTACCCTAGTACAGTTTATATCTAACCAAAATCAAAGTTTTAATTGAAAGCAACGCCAATATTACTTTTACAAATTTAATTTGTAAAATGAAATTCATTTAAACTTAAGTTAGTAAACTTAAATCTAAAGATATATTGAATTGAACTACTATGATTGCTATAATTGCCTTAATGGTGGAGGTTGGAATAACATATATAGTCTGTCGAATGTCGATGTTGTCAATGTATTTTGAATTATAAAAAATATATTTATTGAATTTTTATTTGGATCTGCTTGTACTTTTACATAATATAAGTCTCTTTAATTTATATCTTTCCCTTATCATTTTGTATTCTAAAATTTGAAAATATATATTAGAATTTGTAAAAACACTTATATAATTTTCATCCAAATATAAACTAAACATGTTACCAGATAAAATTTATTGAGATGTTACCAAAAAGATAAAATTTATTGAGATAAATATAAATTGAAAGAGGCCAAAGGTAAAAGCAAACATGACCTCTATCTGAGTCTATTCTATATAAAATTGAAAGAGAAAAAAAAAAAGAAAAAATGCAACTTACCGCTTTGCTTTTTAAAAGAAAATCTTTCATTGCACTGGCTTCTTTTCTCTTTAGTAACTTTTTTTGAATTTCTGCTGGCCTAGTCTGGCTATTCAAAAGATGATGTGGAAAAGGGTGGGAAGCTCTATGAGTCCGAGTAAAAATTTTGAATTACGGGTCCACATCTATTTTCCTATGCTACTTCATTTGTTAACAGAAAATATTGTTGCAGAAAATAACACTACAATAAGTATCATTTAATCCCAGAATCATACTTCATCTGGCCCTTTGTGTTCAATAACGATTATCCATGATAAAAAAAAATAATAATAATGCATAGTCATTGTTATTGCAGCTAGCAGATAGACGAGCAGCCTATGATCACTGCAGTCTCACAGCCCTAATATTACACAACCTGAGCTATTTCATATTTTTATAAGTGCATGATCGTAATGCTCACAATGCATAATATTACATCGTTTTCACTAAGTTTTAAATTAGTCAATGGTTTATTGTTTAAATACGTTCAATTGTACAAGTTATTTAGACTAACTACAATTCATATACCTAAACACTAATTTATATAGTATATATTATTTAACTAAGTTATTATTTATAATAGTATATATGTTGAAGAATAATTTAAATTTCAAGTAAATGGAGCTGAGAGAAATTCAACAAAAAGATTATTTAAGAATTAGTTTTGTTTTAAATATGTAAGATACTATTTAGTTTTAAATATTTGGTTAGTCTGTTTTTTAGATTAGTTTAGGTGGTATTTGTTTTGGGTTTTCATTTTTAGAGAAAACAAAAAACAGTAATAAAAATATGTTGGGTTACCATTTAAAAAACATTTTTGCTCAAAATATTTTTAAAAAATAACTGAAAAAGAAATAATTGTTTTCTGTGTTTTCAAAAGTTAACACTATGTGAAAACTTAATAATAATATTGTAATTATATAAAATATATATATATATAAATATACTTTAAACTATATATAAATATTTTATAATATTTTTACTAAAATTAATTAAATTTAATAATTTTTTTTAAAAATAAAAAATATCAAGTGAAAATAAATATATTTTCTGAATATTGAAAACTTGAAAATAGAAAATAAAAACATAAATCTTCTTCTAAAACCAAATGTTTCTTTAGATATTCTTTTCTTATTTTTTTAAAGTGAGTAATTATGTTGTGTAAAAAATGTGTATTTAAGAATAATATATATGTCATGATACGAGTCGGATTACTACAAT
Organism: Psophocarpus tetragonolobus; assembly: GCA_037954015.1. Classification (NCBI taxonomy): domain Eukaryota; kingdom Viridiplantae; phylum Streptophyta; class Magnoliopsida; order Fabales; family Fabaceae; genus Psophocarpus; species Psophocarpus tetragonolobus. The sequence goes on along the minus strand of CM075693.1, from coordinate 8,041,165 downwards.
TATGTATTAGAAACACTGAAAACGACTATTAAATATAGTTTGTTTCTGATTAATTAATACCACAAGTGAATGTCAAATATAAGAAACTAGAAAACAAATTAACACTGGCAGGTCATTGCTGCGATAACTGTAAACTGGAGGGAGGAAAAGAGAGAGAGGTAAGGCAGTGAATTAGTGAAAATAATAAATAAAGACAAGAAAAAGCTGCCTCTTTAAACTAAAACCAAAAGAGAGAATTAAAGAATAAAAATGATAAGTGAGAAGAAGTATAAAAAAGGCGATGAGGCATAGTTGAGGTATTTCTAAAGCCTAACGACACTCACTAGAGGTTTCTCAGTGTGTGCCTCTGTTTTAGCTTACAGTTGTTCCATCCTTGAAACAAATCCTTTGATCAAAAGAGAGGAAATAAACTAAACAAAATAAGACATCTTGCAAGTTCCAAAGTGATATCTGAGCATAAGGGGTGGTGTTTGGAGAGTGAGAGAAGGATAAGAAGAAAAGTGTTGAGTAACAAATTTAAGGGGGTGGTGAGGGGGGCGGTGTTGACCAAGTGATGCGCTCAGGAGTTTGTGCATTACAGCAGACCCTCACAGCTGAGGCTGCTTCAGTGTTGAAGCACTCTCTGGGGTTGGCTCGGAGGAGGGGCCATGCACAGGTCACTCCTCTGCATGTGGCTGCCACTTTGCTCAGCCTAAGAGGCAGTTCCTTGAGAAGGGCTTGTCTCAAGTCTCAGCCTCACCAAGCTTCTCATCCTCTTCAATGCAGGGCTCTTGAGTTGTGCTTCAATGTTGCTCTCAACAGGCTCCCAACAACACCTGCTCCTTTGATCCACTCTCAGCCCTCTCTTTCCAATGCTCTTATTGCTGCATTGAAGAGAGCTCAGGCTCACCAGAGAAGGGGCTGCATAGAGCAACAGCAACAACAGCCTCTTCTCGCCATCAAGGTTGAGCTGGAACAGCTCATCATATCCATTCTTGATGACCCTAGTGTTAGCAGGGTTATGAGAGAGGCTGGTTTCTCCAGCACTGCTGTTAAGAACAACATAGAGGACTCTTCTCCTCATTCTGTTCTCCACTGTTACAATAGTTCTGGTGGTGTGTTTTCTTCTCCTTGTTCACCTTCTGCCAGTGAGAGCCATAGGGACACAAACACCAACCCATCCAATTATAGGCAGACTCATCATTTCTTAACTTCTTATGCTTCTGAGTTCCACCCTTCACTTCTGTTTTCTCCACCGAAGCATGCACCACTGTGTTCCATAACTGATGCAGCTTCCTCTAGTAAGGATGATATCAGGCTTGTTCTGGATATCCTCTTGAGGAAGAAGAAAAAGAACATTGTCATTCTTGATGACTCAGTGTCATTAACTGAAGGTCTTGTGGAAGAGCTAATGGGAAGGTTAGAAAGATCAGAAGTGCCTGATGAGTTAAAGTCAACCCATTTTATCAAATTTCAATTTTCACCTGTTTCTTTTAGTTGCATGAAAAGAGATGATGTTGAAATGAAGCTCTTGGAACTCAAAGCAAAGGTGGATTCCGTTGTATCAGGAGGAGGGGGTGGAATTTTTTATATTGGAGACTTGAAGTGGACAGTGGAGGACACAAGTTTCAGTGAAAAAAAAGAAGGATCCCCAGATGCAGAAGTTTCTTATTACAATCCAGTTGATCATTTAGTTTCAGAAATAGGGAAGTTATTCTCTCACTCTGGAACCTCGAATAATACTAAGGTGTGGCTGATGGCCACTGCTAGCTATCAAACCTACATGAGATGTCAAATGAGGCAAGCCCCTCTTGAGAAGCAGTGGACTCTTCAGGCTGTTCCTGTTCCTTCAGGTGGACTTGGCTTGAGTCTTCATGCTCCCAGGTAATAATCTTTTACTTAATAATTAATTAGTTTGATTTGATTTAATGGAAATAATGACTAAATCATGCCCTGCTTGATTTGTTTGATGTAATGCAAGTAAAAAGAAATCCACATATATATATATATGACTTGTAAAATGTAACCAGAAATTAAATAAAAAAGGACAGAAACAAAAGAAGAAAGCAACACATAAGTACATAAAGTTATCCGGGCATGATGGTTTGTTGAAAGCTTAATTTGTTTTACATTTTTGTTGAGGAGTGCGTACGGTCACTGGGCGCTATGCCAGAACCATTGCGGAAAGCATGGTTGGTTGGTAAGGCAGATGTGAAGCAGAGCCTTTCCGTTCTATGTTCTGTCTCACTTTAGTTTGTCAGTAAATAACCAACCTCTTACACATTACGCATGCAAATGATATTGGGTAGAAGAAACGGAAATAAAACTTTACTAAAAGGAAAATAGTTACTTTTATGTAAATGTGCTTATTGCACCAACTGGGGATTAATGACACCTATTATGATATTAAGTGTTAAGAATGGAATGCCACATATCTAAACTCGACAGTGCCTATTTGTTTGTTTTAAGTTTGGATGGTAACTTTGTGGATATTTTGCACTCAATTTACAGCGTCCTTGATTCAAAGATGACCGTCTCCCAAAACCCATCTCATGTGCCTGAAACAAAGCTCTTTAGTAACATGGAACAGCAGGATAAGCTCAACTGTTGTGAAGAATGTGCCTCCAATTATGAAAAAGAAGCTCAATTTCTCGGACCAGACCACAAGAAAATGTTGCCTTTCTGGCTTCAGTCTCATAACACAGAAGACCATAAGAAGGTAGCACACTATTAATTGGAAATATAAAATCCAATTTAACTTCTCTGTATATGTTTATAATCCAACACTTGATGATTGTGTAATAGCTTTATCTTTCTTATATACTTTCTTGTCTTATTCCTATTAGTTGAGATTTTAAGAATTGTGGTAGCTTATGATTTATGAATACTTGACGTTTTCAGGATGAATTAGTCCAGTTGAAAAGAAAATGGAATAGACTATGCCACTGTCTCCACCAAAGCAAACAGCCTCAGAACCAATGGAACTGGAACAACAACAGTTATAATTCACCAAACTCTATATCCTTTGTCAATAATGCCACACATAACTACACCTCCAAAGTAGTCCCTCGATTCAGGCGCCAACAATCATGCATTATTGAGTTCAATTTCGGCAAAGGCAGCAAAGCAACAGAGCCAGTCATGGATTCCCTTGAGAGCGTGGAAGGTAAAGAAGTAAAGACTACCCTTGCCCTTGGCAATGGCGGTTCAGGTGAGACGGTGGGGGATATAACTGATACAACACTGCAACGAGCTCATATTTGTAAACTATTGCAGGAGAATGTGCCATGGCAGTCTGAGACTGTTCCTTCAATAGCAGAAGCCTTGATTGATTCCAAATCAGCAAAGCAAAATAGCAACATTACTTGGTTACTTGTGCAAGGCAATGACACCATTGGGAAAAGAAGGTTGGCACTTGCAGTTGCAGAATCAGTGTTTGGCTCAACTGATGTGCTCCTTCACTTTGACATGCTAAAGAGAGAGACTTCAGTAGCCCCATTTTCTGAAATGCTAGCAGGAGCATTGAAAACCCACCTGCAGCTTGTGATGCTAATAGAAAATGTTGACTTTGCTGATTCCCAATTCAAGAAATTCCTCTCTGATGGATTTGAAAAGGGAAAGTTTGGAAATTCCACAGAAGAGAAGTCAAGGCAAGTAATATTCATATTGACAAGTGGTGGATCCACTAGCATTGAGGAGCAGAATAAGAACACGGTTATGAGGTTGTTGTGGCAGATCAGTGAAACCAAGCCTAGCGTAGAGTCACCATATGTCATAACAAGGACTATGGAGCCTTGTATAGGCCACAAGCGAAGAGCTGAACTGGATTTGTTTTCTAACACCAAGAGTTCCCAAGGGAGGAAGAAGAAAGAGTATTCAAGACAAACAAGCTTTAACAGTCTTGATCTTAACATGAAAGCTGATGAAGAGGGTGAAGTGGAGGGTAAAGCAGGAGAAAGTAGTCCCATTTCAAGAGATTTGACTGGAGAAACTATAGCTGATCCAGTGAAGCGAAATGGCTTTATTGAGTCAATTGAGAACCGGTTTGAGTTGAACACAAGTGCAGTTAGGGAGAGGGAGATGGCAGAGTTGTTTTTGTGTAAGATGAATGGATGTTTTGAGGAGGTTTATGGGAAGAAATGTTTGGAGAATTTAAGTGTAGATGAGAGGGTGATTGAGGATATGCGTGTTGGGTGTGGTTATTTTACCAACAGTTTGTTTGAGAAATGGCTGAAAGAGGTTTTTGAAAGCAGCTTAGAAAGGGTTAACTTTGGAGGGAAGGAGGGAATAGTTTTTAGACTTTGTTGGGGTGGTAAAAGAAATAGAAATTCGGATAGTGGTTTCATGAGTTCTTCTCTGCCCAAGAGTATCCAACTTAATTACTTCATTGAGTGAGCCATTTTGCGTGTTGAGGGCTTTTCTGTAAAATTGTCCACAACGTGTAAAATGTTTGTGTAACTGCTAATTTTCATAGTACCATGCTCTGTTTTTCTTCTCTTCATCATTTCTACTCCTGCTATTTTTCGTTTCTATCTATTTCTTTTATTCAACTTCATCTTTTCTTCCGTTTTACCTGATCACCATTAATTCCACTTTTAAACTTAATGGAGTGATCCGCGTTTCTTGGGAGTCGAACCCAATTGTTAATAGGAAAATTCATTAATTAATTATTAATAAAAATAAGAATCAATTTATCCGAACTTGTGGAGGGCGTCTGCTAGGGTGAAGAAAATAGAGTTAAGTAGATATGGAAAATTATGTCCATGTATATTGGATTTTAAAGCATTATAGTATTGCAACAAAAAAACCTCAAAACTAAGAAGAAAGACTTAATCTGGATTCAAGAATTAAGATCGAAGAGACATAGAAAAAACTTACTTACAAGACAAAGAAAATAAGAGAATTCTCGAAAGTTAATACATTATATTACTCAAGTAAAAGAAGATGAGTAAACCAAGTACTGAAGTTAAGACTTGAGCATGCTCTAACTAAGACAATACTCGAGAGAGAGGTAATAAAAACAGGCTCAAGTTACAGTAAAAAAGGAAATCGAGATTAGAAGATCGAACATACTTATTAGAAGTTAAAGAGATGTGGAGGTCAAGTATAGAAAGTTACTATCCATTAAGGGTAATTATTTGGAGGTTTTGAGGAGTTGTGAGTGGTTTATAAAATAATATTTTTAGGGACAAGTATGGCTAGACATGACAGGAAGTGCAAAAATAAACACATATGTTCTTACCACTTTGAGGGTAGTTCATTCTACAAATTTCTTTACTATTCTTCCTTTACATTCACACACTTATCATTTTCATTAGAATAGAATTTTGAGGTTTTTCCTTTAAGGTTTACATTGCATTTTATTCAGTTTTATTGCACATTTAATTTTTGAAAACATTCTTGGGTGAACAATATTGCATTACCTCCTGTGGGAGTACTTTTCTCAAATTTGGACATAAAATAACAAAATTATGTTTTCATCAAAACTCAAGTCTCTTATGTCAACATTTATGATTTGGGGCTTTATTAATTAAAAAACAATTTGATAAAAAATAATTCACACAGGCGTATACCTTGGTATTCTAAAAGTTCCTTAAATAAATATAAATTTGTTTGATTTTTAGAATCAGAAATTACAATTTTTTGTTTTTTAAAATATTATCTTTATCACGAAACGAATTTCACAAAAGACAGCAGGATGGCAAAAATACATGTACACGTGGACATAACTCGACCCGATTTTGATGGGTATTACTCGCTTTGATTGGATTCGAGTACGGGTATTATCCAGTGTGATGAACTGGGTACGGATTTGTGACTACCTATCCTGTTATAATTTTAATAATTATATAATAAGTTTAAAATTATATATTTAATTAAAAATTTTAATTCTTAAATATTAATTTATAATTTCTTGTTATTTATTATTTTTTATATACTTTTTGAATTAAAATATAATTAATAACTTAATATATAATATATTTTATAATAAATAAGTAAATTAAATTGTAAAAAATAATATTACGAGTACTAACAGATGTATCTAAACCCAAAAATACCCAATGGAAATGAAGATTGGGATTAAAATTCAATACTCGTTCTTTTTATACTCGAATCAGAACTCATCTTGCACTTTCGAAAACACAGACGGGTAGGGTCAAACCTGCACTCACTTCGTCCATTGCCCATCCCTAAGCAAAATAAGTATCAATAAAACTTAAGCTTATATTATTTTTTTATTAGGCAATTAAAGTGATTATATTATAATTATTTGAAAACTCCTAAATTTTGTGCACGTTGTAAAACTTAACCTTATTTTTTGAGCAGCACATTAACCCTAATTTTAGAAACAAAAAATTTAACAATATACTCTTTAATATTTTTTTACATTATCTCTCTTATTTGGTGAATTAATGAGTTATATTGAATATATAAGTTCTAATTCTCATTAATTAGTCTCGTTTATAAACTATTGGAATATATATTAACATAAAAAATATGCAGTAATAATGTAAAATGTTTTTATATTATCATTCAAATATAAATTATCATATATTATAAATATTTTAATTTTATTTTGTATGCACCTATCTGGAGTAAAATTGAGCACATACTTACAAAATGTAGTCTAAATTAGTTGATTCAAAATTCATTCTCTAAATTCTAGGATGATTTGAAATGTAGCAAACATACTTATTTTTTACTCTGGACAAGTTATGCAAACCAAGTTTGTACTCCCTTGATCTTTCTCCTTGTAGTTTCTAGCATCCAAGATATGGAAGATGGAAGGAAGAAAAATGGAAGGAGGGAGGCATCACTCCAAAGGACATAAACCAAAAAATTTAATACTTGAAATTTGTCACAATGGAAGAAATCTTTAATAAAAGCCTTAAAGAAGAGAATCCTCAATTCTCAAGACCTTTTACTAAGAATTTGCTTAAATGAGATCATTTTCATTCAATTTAAATGTGAGAAATACATGGAGTAAGGAAGCCTATTTATAGGGAACTGGGTGGTTAGGATTAGGGGCTAATAGTGGACGTCCAAACCTAGGTCCAACTCCTAAGCTAGATTAGTTTAACTAACTAAAATTATCTCCCCTAAATATGTGTCTATAATCAAGGAAAGTGAACACTTGTGTTTGTTATGTTTTATGTTAGAAAGAGGAGTGCAAAAATGAGCTAGGTGAGAAAATGACCCACACTCACAAATATGGGTTACACCTCTTTATACACACACTCTACATAATTACTCAAGATATCACTTAATTTTTACAAGAGAAAATGGTCAAATACAAAGCCTAAATATATGCTAACCTCACACCCTATTTCTACACTTAATAGAAATTATTTACAAGCTAAAAACAATGAATACAATGACTTGAATTCTTCAATGAACTTCATTCTTGTCATGCCTTCCTCCAATCTTCCTAGCCATGATGTATGTTAGGTGAGATTGCATCAACAAGTGCATTTAAAATTACACACAAATAAAGTTCTGGTGTAACTTCAACAGCAAATTCATCCTCCAAATAAATTGATCTAGAAAATTAATTAATTTGTGTTACAAATTACATGATTTGGATCACTAGAAACCAAACATAATCACCAAGAAACAACACATACCTACCATGATGGACATTTAAATTAGACAAAGCTTTGGGTGCGTGTGTTTTCCATTTATAAATAATGCATAACAAAACCTTAACTTAAAAGACCATTTAATGAGTTGGGATACACAGTATCTGCAATATAAAACATAATGTTTGAGATACAAGAGGAGAAACCCAGTAAGAGCATGCAAAGGAAAAGAAACACAGTAAAAGATTAATTTAATTTCATGGTTTAAAATTAAACAAGAATATTTTTGGTGTTATGCGTTTGGAGGTCAAATAGAATTCGACGGGTGCTAATACAATTTGCCTAAAATTCAGGTAGACCAGATTAGTTTACTTCCACGATTGGCCCAATATGCTTGGATGGGCAGCCCATTTGACTATTCTATTCCTAACTGAAGAATATGAAAACGATAAATGATGGTTTTTCTCCCGTTATTTTTGTAGTACAGTTTTTTTAAGGGTAAATTTTTTAAATAATCCTTTTAATTTTAAACTTTCATTTCACTGTCTACACTTGTTGAATTAATTTAACTCCCACACTATATCCCCTTTTCATCATGTTTATTCCTGCTACTAAGCACTACTATTTTCTAATTTTTTTCATTATATTTTCTCTTCTCTTCTAAGTTATTCATCTTTCTTCGCCACCAGTGGTTTAATCATCCAATTTGTTGCAATCAAATACTTGTTAGAGTCATTCAAATTAAAGAACAAGTATCAATTTTATGCTTTTTTTATTACTATTCATTCTTATTATAGTTTTTACTATTTTTATTGTTACCAATTTAAGTCATTCTTGAGTTGTTTTAGCCATGAACAAAGAGATAATGAAAAAAGTAAAAAAAATAAAATCAGAAAATACTTTTCGAAAACTATAGTTTTAATTTTAAAAATTAGTTTTTAAAGCATAAAAGTCCATAAATGTGTTTCGAGAAGTACTTTATGAAATACAAATTATAGTTCTAAAAAATATTTTTTAAAATATTAAAAAATGAAACATGTGTGAAACAATTGATTTTTTATGTCTACTAAGTTTTGATCATGAAAATTTACATTGCTTTATGAAAAGAAATTGAGTGTGCTGATTTTTTAATTATGTAAAGTTACATAAGAGAATTCCTGATAAATAAAAATTATAAAAGAATATGATACTTATATTTTCACGGCTATACACAAAATTTAAACTATTTCGATAAAAATTATAATTTACTAAGGTTTTGTTTTATTTGTAAAAAATTACAAGATAAAACAAAAAAAAATCTGGATTTATACGGCGGTACTCCGACCAATACCAGATATTCCAAAGAAAAACATAAGAAGAAAAAGAGAAAACAAGAAAGAAAGAAAGAAAGTCTGGATTTATACGGCGGTACTCCGACCAATACCAGATATTCCTGGTCACACCTCATGAGTTTAGACTGGATTTATACGGCGGTAATCCACGCAATACCAGATTCAACTCGACAAGTTTACCAAAACCCAGGTTTTTCACAAATACAAGGGCAGAACCCAGGTTTTCAGAAGAAGATGAGAAAGATTGTGATGGTGAATATACAGACATATGATAAGCCTTCAAATGATTATCGCATCTTTAGATATTTATCATTTTAGGCATCCGAAGATACCTTAACGAATAAACTACTCCATGATTAAAATTACATAAAAAGAAATATAATAGACTTACAGAGGGGAGGGGTGAAGAAAATCTTCGTATTTTATTGCAGAATGAGAAACTTTACACAAGAGAGTTTTTAGAGAGAAGGGAGAGAGTTTTGAGAGAGAGGGTGTGTTTCTAGCCTGCTCCGCATAAGAGTCTTAAGGCCTATTTATATACAAAATGTATGACCGGGAACCGGCTGTATAGGTCACCTGATTACTGGAAACCTATTGTGTCAGTTTTTACCCTTCAGTCAATTACCCTAAGGTAAATTTACTGTGTCACAGGTAAAACTTTATTTCAGACGAGTGATGGATGCAGTAAAATCTTGGAATTCTTCGTCCATTTGTTCAGGAAGAGATTGATCATCTCCTGCTTCAGAAGGAAGAGAGGAAGCTCCTGATGCTCCTGGTGTTTGTTGGCCATAACAGCCAGCTTCTTCATAAATTTCTTTGAAAATCCTTTCTCTTTCGAAATGTCGGACTAAGGTAAGATTAGCCTCGGTGGGGAAAGGATGAAATGTGGAGCCCATACTCTTCTTCCAGTAGAGCTTGGTATCTTTTGTTTCTTTTAATAAAATCAATGTTTCTGAATCAAATTTAGAAAAATTCCAATTTGAACCTTCAGTATGTGCTTTCCAAAGGTTGTACTGATAGGTTTTATTTTTGTTTAGTGAAAGACCCTTTAATTCATCATGATCTGATGTTTTGCAAGAATGAAACTCAGGGTTCACTTCTGTGTATAGTTTTATAACATGTGTTGGGTTACTATCTTGTAATGTTATACTTCTTGGTGAAGTAGTAATTTGTAGAGCAACCTTTTGCATGTGTTCAGCCTGTACTTCATTTATGACTGAATTTATGGGAGAGGATAAAGATTGAAATCTATCCGTAGGTGGGATTAAGATTGTGTGTAGACATCCTACTTCTAGGAATGACATAAGAGTTATGAGAAAATCTCTGTGTAAAAATTGCTCGAAAGTTTCTAAATCTATGTGAGCTTTTCTGACTAAATATTTTATTTGACAGGTACAGTCTTTGGTTACTGTTTTATAGTAGTCAGAAGAGATGACACAAACAGTTTTGTGATTGAAATAAGTTTGTATTTTAACAAATAAGCCATTAAATTTTATGGCTTCTGAGTGTGCTTCAAAAAGGAATTCTTGAAGAAGGTTAAATTTTGATAAAAGAATATTTGGGTTTAGACTGGGCAGAATACTAGTGGCACCAGCATAAGTTTGAGTTTGGATTTTGGGTTCCATTTGTAAAGCAGTTTTGATCTTTTCTTCATCAATTGTTTGGAGTCTTACTGCCATTTGGGCTTCTTCTTTAGAGTAAAAGCCTTTGTAGGTAGACCAAAATTGATCTTGTTTGGCTTCAGAGAGATCTCTGAATGAGGTATATACCCCTTTGTTAGGCCCATCAATTAGAGCAAAGTGTGTAAAATCTTTTCCAGAGGGAGAGGCTGGAGATGTTAAAACAACTCCTTGATTATTTTGTCCACAAAAATTGTATAGAGCACATATAATGCTTTGTTTAACTTTTGTTACTTGAGATTCATTCTCTGTTGTATATTTTGGAATATTCCAAATGTTATCGATCAAGACATTGAGCTTGATATTTGTATTATCTCTACCAGGATACTGATAAATATTTGTGAGTATTGGCAATTCTTGTTTACCATATTTTGTGTATTGATCTACCCTAAAGGGTGATCTTACTTGTTTGGGGCCCTGAAGACCTTTCTTTGTTGGTTCCAATGTCGTGGATATGTGTGGATGTGACCAATCAGGTCTTTGTAGAATTTCTGATATTTATTTGATAAACCTGGACAAAATATCAGCACAAGTATTGTTAGTTCCTTTAATATGTTCAAAATTAATAATTTTTCCAGAAAAATTTATATAATCTTTAAAAAGTAACCATCTTTTGTGTGGTTTTTTGTCATTGTTAATTTGATTTTTACCATATGTAACTATGGCTTCACAATCTGTTCGGATTGTTATTTCTTTCTTATTTATTAAAAATAACTTAAAAGAATCCATAGCATGTATTATAGCATTAACTTCATAGTCAGTGCTTGTTTGGTAAATTTTGGGTTTTGTAGTATATTTTCCTGAGTAGTATCTACAAATTTGTTCTTCTGTTTTTGGTAAATGTTTATTTTTCTTTCGTTTGAGGATTGCTCCCCATCCAAGTTCACAACCATCACATTCGATTATTAAATAGTCAGAATCTAATGGTAATTGTAAAGTTGGTAAATTTATTACCATTTGTTTTAGCTTTTGAACTAATTTTATATCTTCGGAGTTAAATTTTTTTTCTCCTTTTAAAGCAGTTTTGTTATATAAAGCAGATGTATATTTTCCTAGATTAGGAATAAAATTTCTTGCATAATTTAGTAATCCTAAAAAGGATCTAAGTGTTTTTATATCTTCCATTTTATCAGGGAATTCTTGTATTTTTTTTAGAGATATGAGGTTGGAGTTTTATGGTTCCATTACCTATTTCTGTTCCTAAGAATTCAATGAAATTCTTGCAAATTTCCATTTTTGATTTAGAAATTATTAAACCATAATGTTCTAATTTATATAAAACTTGTTTTAAATGAAGAAAGTGTTCATTTTTTGTTTTGGAAAAGACTAAAATGTCATCCATATAAACACAAGTAAAAGATTTTACATCTTTAAAAATATTGTCCATTTTACGCTGGAAAACAGCCGGCGCATTTTTTTAAACCAAATGGCATCACATTCCATTCGAATAGACCTTCAGAACATGAAAAGGCCGTCCATTTTATAGAATCAGGATCCATTTTTACTTGATGAAATCCACTTTTTAAGTCGAATTTAGAAAACCATTTAGTATCTTGAATTCAGTTTATTAAAATATCTTTGGAAGGAATTGTGTAGCTATCTTCAACAGTATTATCATTTAATATTTTATAATTGTAAACCATTCTAGATTTACCACGTTTTTGTTCTGAAGATTTATTAACAATAAATGCTGGACTTCTATGGGGACTAACACTAGGTGTTATTACTTTTAATTTTAAAACATTTTGTATGTGGGTTTGACATTCTTCTTGTTCCCAATTGTTAAATTGAATATATTTTGTTTTTATAATTAAATCAGGATTAATTATTTCTAGTTTACATGTTACGGGATCTCTATCCCAGAATTTTGTTGGATCTTCTCCTATTATATTTGTTTTGTTTAACCTATCAAGGATTTGTTGAATACTTTCAAATTTTATTGACTTTGAAAGTTTTATAGAAGAGAATACTTCAGCTGTATCATCTAAGATATTATTTAAAAAATAATTTTCATTTATTTCTTCTAATGTGTATAAATATTCTGTTTTACATTTACATGTATTTGAATTTTTACAATTACAATTATCAGTAATAGTTTCTTGTTTGACTGAATCACCACTGACTATAGGTGTCATTTGTGTTTTATCACTTATTAAGACATAGTCTTTATTTATAGTGATTGATCGATTTTGTCTTAAGATGAAATCTAAACCAATTATCATTTTTTGTTTAGAAGGAACTAAGTTTTCTACTCTCATGGTTTTGATGAAGGTTTTGTAGCCAAAAATTTCACAATTTGTGCTAAATTGAAGAATAACATTATTAATTTCTTCATCATTTATCATGATTTCTCCAGACATAGTTCTAGTTTTTTGTATGTGTTTACTTTTAACTATGTTTTGTTGTGGAGTTACAGTTTTACAGATGACTGTTTCTGAACAACCTGTATCTAATAAGACTTGTATAATTTTTTCTGTAGAAGGTTTATTATTTATTTTTGGAAAAGTTATTTTTACTAATACTTTTAGAGTTATTAATTGTTGTTTATTACAAACTAATGGGATACATTCTGTTGTTCCCATCATATTATTTTGTATAGAAATCTGACTAGTCTCAGGGGTATCTATTTTAGTCTTTCCTTTTATTAATTTTTCTAGAAGAATAACTTTTTCTTCTAAGTAATTTATGCGAGTCTCTAATACAGAAACTCTTGTATCAGTTAAATCTTTATTGCTAGGTTTATTTGTATTTTCTCTTGTTTCAAAAGAGGGTATATTTTGTTCTGATATGTTTAAATGTTTTTCTATACATTTAATACAAAAATTTTTATAACAAAGTGGACAATGAGCTCTTTTTGATATATGAAAATAATGTTCACAATATGTGCACGGGATTGAATCTGTCCCTGAATAATATTGGATTTTATGAGAACAAGTTTGTATTTCTAAGGTATTCATTAGACAATATCGTAAATCATCTAATAATTGACCCATTTCATTGTATTCTTCTCCCATGAGAAAGTTATCTTCATTAGTATTAGCATATAAATGATTATATTCATTATTTGTAAATTCATTGATTAAATCATAATTTTTGTGTATTTTATTAGAGTTTAGTTCATCAGTGTATTCTGTTATGCTGATTACAGATAAAATTTCTGAATCTGTTGATACGTCTTCATCTATTGGAAGCAAATTCATATGACAAGATTTTATTAAGTTTGCTTCTTTAGTGTAAAGATTTGATATATTTGGACAATCTCTTGAAAAATGTCCTGGTTGATTACAAGCAAAACATTTTAATATTTGTTTGTAGGTTTTATTATCTCTGTATTTTCTAACATGTCTAGTAGGATTGAGTGTAGGTTTTCTAGCATTAGATGCCCTTATTGTATAAGTTTTTCGAGGATTTCTTGGTCCTAAATATTTTTGTGTATTAATATTTCTAGGTTTACTTCTAGAATTATTTCTTTTATTTTTATATTTATTTTGTGAATATTGTTGTGGTGTATATATTTGTTTACAGATTCCTGCATCAGAATGTTTAAGTTGTTTTTGTATGGCTATATGTGTACAGGTATCCTCCATTATTTTCATAATGTGTTGTATACGTATTGAGAGATTATTCAACATGGGAGTAACCTCATCATTTTTCCAATTTTCTCTAATTTTTTGTCCTAATTTGCCTGGAAATTTAAGGAACATTTTATCTCCTATATTCACGTCATGGAAGCATCCAGCTATAGACGCGTATAACAAATAATCTTGGCAATATTCTTTTATTTTTCCAAAGTATTCAATGGACAATCTTTCTAAATGTCCTAAATAAATTTGTTGTCTAATTGTATTACCATCATTGGCGGATTGTGAAGTAAACAATCTTTGAACAAGAGAACAAAAGTTGTAAATGTTTGGACCGGGTTCTATGACCAAAGTATTCAAGTCATTAGGGAAGTTTTTCTTAAATGATTCCCAACCAGATCTAGCAATATCGCCGAGATATGTTTCTCCTTTTGCGATCATTTCTTGGGAAGACTGCACATCTTTTTCATGATGTATGCCATAATCACGTATTACAGCAGCAGTCCATTGTTCAATGTATGTAGGAAGGAGTTGTGGATCTATTCCTCCTAAGTTAAGAAGTAAATTTGGAATTTGAAAATGTGGTTCTACTGGTAATCGTTTACCATGGGAGATATATTTATTATCACTAAGGACAATATTTTGAACTGTGTCTCTAGGTAAAAATCCTGGACTATAATTCTGAGTACCAGCAGGATCTAACCTATAATTTGTAGCAGTGGATTCTTCATATTCATTGATTAATCCTACTTTTGTATTTTCTGAGGTAGTAGACAATTCATCGTCTTCTTTATTTTTTAATTTTTCTTGAAGTTTGTAAAAGTATTCTTGTTCTTCAGTTTGTTCTTCAAGTTTTAAATTTTGTAAAAAGATATTAACTATATCATTTTCTTGAGGAGTTATAACTTCATTTTGTTCTAAGGGAAAACAATCCCAAGGTTCCCAGTTTGACTCACTAAGAATGCTTTGTTGTAAAGGATCTTGTTTAAAATTAGTTTCTAAAGTTCCTTGCCTAAGCATGGCTATGTTTGCTTGATGATGATTTCATTCTTCTTCAGTCATGTCATCATCTTCTTCATCTTCACTATCTATGATATTCATCATAGCAATATGATCATTGTCGGGAATAGCAGATGTACTATCCCTTCGATCTTGTTCTAGATCTGTTAAAGAAGTGCTTCTGTAGTCAGTAAAACTTAGACTAAGACCTCTAGACCTATTATGTAGAATGACAGTGTCTGGATTTGTAATGGGATTTTGTTCATTCCTTTGTAAATGGGTTTGCCAAAGATGTCCCTCATTTCTTCGAGTAAAAGCTTAGGCTGGCAAAAATTGTGTACCAATTGAACTAATGGCTTCTTCTAATGGTCTAGTGTTTATTCTATACATAGAAGAAATATAATTACTTATTCTTCCTATGAAAGTTATGTCTAAGTGTAGGTTATGTCCTATCCAATTTGTTCCAAATCCTATGGTTTGTACTTCTAGACTGATGTGATTTACAAAATCTTGAAGAGTAAGTGTAAAGTTAGGGGCAAGGTATATCAAAGATATAGGTTGATTTAGGTCAACTTCTAGTATACCTATAATACTTTGGGAATCATTGTTCTGGAATCTGGTGTCATGGAGAACTATCAAAGCTCTAGCACCAATCATATGTCTAGATAGGAATCTTACACCAATAGTAATTAATCCCATATGAACATATCGTCCATGTTGGTTTAGGAGTTGTGTGGCTGTTTGCTGAGATATTAATGGTATTATCTCATAAGTATTATCAGGTAGGTGGAAATCTTCTATTCTCCTATACCTGTAGAGGCTGGTTCTTTCGGAACTTAACCATCCTATGTTGTATAACTGTCTAGGATTTAAAGAATCTATCCGAGAATTAGATCCTATTTCAACATTTTGTTGTATATCTACTAAGTCTTCTAGTCTTCTAACATTAGTAGATCTTCTTCTATGTAGAAATCTATCTAAGATTCCAGGATGTTGGATGAGATCTTGTCTCCTTGTATTATGTTCTCTTAATCTTCGAGAAGTTCCGGGAAACCTCTCTGATGTGTGATTCCTATTAGATGAACTATCCATAGAGATTTCTTGTACTTGTGTTTGTGAATTATTATTTGGTGTATAATTCATATTTAACTAATAATTTTATCTTTATTGGAGTTATTGTTGTCCTGTGTAGTCTGATTCTTATTACTAGATTCAGCTTTGTTTGGTGTTGCAATAACTTTAACAAATTTGTGAGTATTTTTACAGACTGTTTTAGTTTGTGTAGTTGTTCCTAAAGATAACTTAGAAACTTTATTGACTAAATCATTTATGTCATCAGTCATGTTTATATTTTTGTGTTGCTGATTAATAAGAGTAGATAGTTTTCTAGAAACTTCTTCTAGTAAAGCTATTATTGTGTTATTTTGTCCTATTAATATTGTATGAACAAAATCTGTGTCGTGAGTTGGTTTTATATATCCTACGGGAGGAGATTTTGTAAAATTTTCAACAGCTGCAAGAGCTGAGTGATATTCTTTACCTTTTATAGGTTGTATATTTGTCATTTTGTAAAATTTTATATTTGTGAGAATAAAATAAATGTATAGTGAAAAGAGAAAACAGAACAAGAACAGAAATTTAAACAGAGTAAAAGCAGAAACAGAGCAAAGACAGCAGAAATTTAGATAATAAAAGTAAGGTATCCACGGAATACACTATAAAACAATAAATATTAAAGAATATAGAAAATCATAAGGCTTATCAGTAAAATAACTTTTTTTTTTTTTAAATACAAAATTAATCAAAAATAAACATCTGTACTTGTTGGCGCAATATGCACGTGTTCCTCAACTCATTTAGGTAGGAACTAGGGACTTACACCGGCTCTCCACTGGTCATCACTGCCTTCAACTACCATGAGTATCCTAGCAAACACTATCCACTCTAGACAGATTTCTATTTTCGATTAAAATTAACATTTACAAAATTTTGATATGGAAAACTGTTCTTGGAAAGAACAAGGCTCTGATACCAAAGAAAAACATAAGAAGAAAAAGAGAAAACAAGAAAGAAAGAAAGAAAGTCTGGATTTATACGGCGGTATTCCGACCAATACCAGATATTCATTTTCACGGCTATACACAAAATTTAAACTATTTCGATAAAAATTATAATTTACTAAGGTTTTGTTTTATTTGTAAAAAATTACAAGATAAAACAAAAAAAAAATAATTGTTCAATGTTATCTATGCAAAAATAGTTGTACATAATAAATAAAATATCACAAGGAAGACATAAGTCAAAAGTTTGAATATTAGTTTAAGTATAGTAGAAGGTTATGTTCCATGTAATATTTTCATAACCAGATTGAACGGTTGAACTGGGAACCGGTCAACGATCTAGTCCTTTTTTTCTAAGAAACTGGGGAAGGCATAGAACTAGAGTTGGACTAAATGAATTGAGAAAACAAGTTGATTGGATAAGTTTTTTTATTTTTTACATACTAAGAGATAAAAAAACAAAATATTGTTTGTCTTATAAGGCTATGTGTAAGAAATGGAAAAATTTAAATCACTATAAGTCACTCTTGGTTTAGATACAAGATGAAAGGTTTATGTTTAATACAAGGTTATTCTCACCGAGAAGATATGCAATTCACTCAGAATAAATAAATTCACTATGTAAAGAATGTACAATTTAGGCTCACTAGTAGGTTGACTATAAAAATTGTTTATCACTAAAAAATGAGTGTATGATACTCGATTATTTTCCAAAGCTTTAGCGTTTTTGACAGTTTACAACATAATTTGTTATATGTGTGTATTTCATCTTGATTTATCAAATAACTTGTTAATCGTTAACATCTCTTCGTGCTTGAGCCCTCTTTATATAGGTAGAAAGGCTTATAGTTGTTGAGAAGATTCTCTGAGGTGTCGATTTCTCGTAAGAAGTTTTTCCATGAAACTCATTGAGTGCTTAAACTGAGACACTATTCAAGTGGCTTTGTCGTCTTTGACTTTCTTCCCATTCTGATTTGCTTTAGTGTCTATGCTGATAGTGAGTGCATTTGACCAAGGATATGATGGTTGAGCTTATATGTTGTTATCTTGATAGTTTGAATGGTCTTCGAAAGATGAGCTACTATCTAATCATCAGAAGATGATAACATTGGATGTCTCTTATGTTACCATCATAACGAAGTTTCTAACTAGTACTTGAGACCTCCCTATCTAACGTAAGATGCTACTTTAGCTCTACATGAGCTTCTAATGTCTTCGTAAATGGTCAACGTGTATAGACATGTAACAAAACCATCTTATATGAATTTATTTTGATAGGTAGTCAGTGTGTTTATACGTGTAATGAGACTGTCTTATATGACCTCATCTTGGTATATGGTTAGCATATATAGACAGAAGATTCGATACACTTATTAGAAACTCTTTTGATTTTCTCATACTCATCATTGCATGTCACTTGCTTATGACAGTGTACATAAGATATTCTTATTAGCATGACTTCACGTTTTGATGCGTTTACATGGACCTTATTTTCTTATGTACGTCTTGTTTTCTTTATGTGTTTTATATCTTATCCAATCGTATGTTTCTAATGCAAATTTTCTTAACTTATATTGCTTGTGTCTTATTGACTTACACAAATGTTATGTGGTTCAATAGATCATTTTATGCTTGTTATAACGTCATTTCTTGATCTATATATATTTTCCAATATAAATGTTAAAATATTATTCTTAATATGATTTATTATCATCAAAACCACTAAAGGTGTTCCTCGAAGTTTTTGGTCATATAGACTTTCTTAACCTAACAAAAGTAATTCTAACTTTTTTTTTAGGGATGACAAAATGAGTCGGGTCCGACGGGTCATCCTATCAACCCTCCCTCATTTTAGTGGGTCAGGCTAGTATTTCAATCCATTTTGGTCTGCTTTACCTAGCCTGCCAATTTGGCAAGCTAAAGCTAGGGCAGGGCGAGACGGTCTGCCAACCTGCCAATTTTTTATTTTATTTTTTAAAAAATTATAAGATTTATATAAATTAATAAATAAACTAATAAAATAATTATATAATTAAAATATAAAATAAATTATTGAGTAGAATTTATAAAAATAACTTTGTTAAGCAAATAAAATAAACTTTGTCATGAATTTATTTGTGTAAAAGCCTAATATTGTTAAAAAATAAAATCAATTATTCATTATTTACTTTTTGTGATTTTTTATTTATTCTTGTTAAATCTAAATTTTTAAAAAATAAAAATTAATTGTTAAAATACAATTTTATATTACTTTTTTGAAAAAACAAAAAAAAATCATTTTTCAAAATTTTGGCGGACCGGCCCGTTGGCCTGCCAACCCGCCTAATGGAGGGGCAGGTCAAGTATTTGGCCACCCTAAATATGGTTGGCCTTCCTACCCCGACCTGTTTTCAGTGGGCCAAAGACAAGGAGGGTCAGCCTGTTTTGCCATCCCTATGGTTTTTTAGTTATTTCAAACAATTTTCATCCCATTTCAAGAACAATAAAATTTAGTTTTGAAATTTCTATTTCTAATTTTACTCAAGGTTCACGAAAGGAATGACAATCACACTAATCCTTATGTGTATTGAGTCGTTCGCGCCCCAACTTTGAAAGGGAAATCCTACATTGATAGGGTCAAGTTTGAGTTTTTTGTGTCTAGAAAATTGGGGGCGAGGCGAGATAGAGGCAGGTTTGTTTGTCCTTGCCTCCACCTCACTTCTATATTAAACAAAATTCCATAGATATATTTATAGTTCCATATGTCTTTGAACAAATTCACACCTTTGCGAATCATTAAAACATGATTGTGTGAGGACAACAATACTGTGGTCGAGATCAGAAGTCTGTAAAATATGCATTATGACCAGTAATAAGGGGCAAAGCAAATGCCACAATTATGTGGAAAATCCCAGAATCCTATGGAGTATGTGATTTTTCATATTTTTTTCCTATTGAAGTGCAAAGGTGAGGGCGGGGAGGCCAAACCTGCCCCAACCCATTACCATTCCTAATTCGTCGTCACTTGTTGTCACCTATAATTACCTTTGATTGTCCATTATCGACTACCACCTCTGATAATCAATCACAGGCTGTCATATTAAATGTCAGTCACTGACCCTCACATTCAACCATCGATCGTTGGTTGCCATCTCTAATCATTGACTATCACTTCTAACCTTTAATTACTGGTTGTTTTCTTTGACCTTTAGTTATCAGTTATCACCTCCAAATGTTGATCGCTAGTTGCCACCATTGACAATCAATCCCTAGTTGCTACCTTCGATTGTCAATCATCAGTTGTCACCTTCGATCATTCGTCATGGTCATCATATCTAATCGTTTATCACTAATCGCCACCTTCTATCATTGGTCCCTAGTAGTCATCTCTACTTTCCAATTACCAGTTGCTCGTCTTTGACTGCCACCTCTTGTAACCAACCGTTTTGTTCATCGAACACCACTTCACTAACTGTCACCTTTAATTAGAACTATCAATTATCAATTATCGATAAATTATCAGGAGATGAGTTTATTGGGCTCTCACAAATTTACATAAATTCTCGATTTTGAAAACATTGTGTGTTGGATTATGTTTATACATCATTGTATACCATTTTGGGATATTTTTGGAATTTTGTTATGTTCAAGTTAATTTGACAAAAATGAAAATGAGAACTTTATATAATTTTGAAATCACTAAAGTTGTTGCATTAATTTTTATTCTGAAACAAAGCAATGAAATCTATACAATTTATCTTGTAATTGGAAATGTGTTTACATATTTGAAAAAATTGTGGTATAAATGAACGAAAGAAACAGAAGGTAAACGTTGTATAAGTGATACAACGTTTTTTGGAGAAACATAATATTCACTTATACAACGTTTTTTGGATAAGCGTTATATTTACTTATACAACATTGTTTTCGAGAAGCGTTATAGTCAATTATACAACGTTTTTTGGAGAAACACTATATTCACTTATACAATGTTATATAAACTGGAAAAAAAACATTACAAAAAAAGAAGTTTGACATATTGTCTCGAAAAGGGAGAAGTTGAACGATTAAATATATATATATATATATATATATATATATATATATAAAAGACATATCTAACGAGAAAGTCAAATTTATATGAGAGTGAGATGAGTAAATCTCAATCATTGAAATAAAAATTAAGGGTTGAGATCAACCACTTATTTTCTCTTTTCTAGCATTTATTATCTGTGACTATTTTTCTCTCTCCTTTCATAATGACTGAAAATTTTAGGATATTTTTTTCTCTACTCTCTCAATAACTAAGATTTGTTCCTCTAACTTTTATATAAATTTGACTTTCTCACTATATATCCCTCCTCATATGTATTCAAGACGTATTATATGAGAGTAAGATATCTTATATGATAGTGAAAGAACCAAATCTCATCAATTAAAATAAAAATTAATAATTGAAATCAAATTTTACACATCTACTCATTCTCTCTCTTCCCACATTTATTATCTGTTACTCTTTCTTCTCTCTTCTCTCTTAATGGCTTAAATTTTTCAAGTATTATTCTCTTTCCTCTCTCAATGCCGAGATTTAATTTATTTTCTACTAGATATGCCTTATATATTTCTAACTAAATATGTCTCCTATAAAAGAGGCATATCTAGTGAGAAAGTCAAATTTATTCGAGAGTGAGAGAAACAAATAACAACCATTGAGAAAGGACAGAGAATAATATCTGAAAAACTCAGTCATTAAGAGAGAAGAAGAAAAAAAGTGACAAATAATAAATACTGGAAGAAAGAGGATGAATAATTTATCTCAACTATTAATTTTTATTTCAATGGCTAAGATTTATTATTCACACTCTCATATAAATTTGACTTTCTCACTAGATAAAAAAAAAAATAATAATAATAATAATAATAATAATAATTACCAAACTAGCTAGTCAATAAAAAATATTTTTTAAATTTATTTATTGATGATAATAACAGTAACAGTGACAATGATGATGACGAATAATAATAATGTGTACCAAACTAGGTAGTTAGGAGAGGGTATTTTTCAAAGTTATGCATTGGCCGGTGGTTATCAACCATGGAAGCTAACCATGCATTGTCAATTAGTTGATGCCAGCACACGTACGTAGAAGTCATAGTCATAGCGTAGATGTTCAATGAAATTTAAAAGATACTCTTATACTTTTATTTACAAGAGTCGTTCTAACAATAATATGTTTTTTTTTTATGTGTTTGCAGACCTAAAGTAAAAAATAGGGTTAAACAATTTATCTTAACTATCACTTGTGTTTAATATGATATAGAACTTGTTGTAAACTCCTAATTATCACTTATGTTTAATTTTTATTAGGATAAAAATTACATGTTTTATAATAATTTTTTCAGATTATTTTTTATTTATTTCATTTTTTACTATATTTTAAATTTTTTATAATATTTTATAAACAATAAATTATAAGTAGATATTTATTATTTTAAATATAGAAAATATTTAAAAATTAATCCGCTCACACATAAAAACAAATATAGTGAATTTTATATCGAAGAAAAATAGTTTTTATGGAATAAAAGTGTGTTTTTTGTATTTTTAGAAAGATAGAATCTTACATTCTTAATACCATATTATTTATTAAATTTTATTTAGATTAAACATACATTATAGGCTAATTATCCATATAATTTAAATTATGAGTAGCAAAACAGGACAAACCATGCACACCGGCTGATTTTATATATTTTTTAGAAAAATTATAATATTTACATAAATAATAGAATAATTAAAATATAAAATAAATTATTAAGTAGGATTTATAAAAAATACTTTGTTAAGAAAATAAAATAAATGTTGCCATAAATTTATTTGTCATTTATTCTTATAAAGCATAATAATTTCAAAATTACTTTTTGTCATTTTTCTATTTATTTTTGTAAAATCATGACCCTTTTAAGAAAATAAAAATTCATTTTTTAAAGATTGTTTATTTAAAAAAATAAATTTTTAAAATTCTAGCAGGTTGTCCACTGGCCTGCCAACCTGTCTAATAGTGAGGCAAACCAAGCAGCTTGGCCCACCCTCACTATGGTGGGTCAATACGCCTCGCACATTTTCAACAAGACAAAATGAGAAAATGGGATAGGTAAGTCCATTTTCTCACCTCTAATTCAAATTCTTTAAATAGTGAATTTATTATAAAATTATGATTTTTAATTTATTTGTAAAAAATTAATTTAAAAAATATTTTTATATTAATATAAACTAATTTTAAAAATAAATTTATAACCTAATGTTAACAATTTTAAAAATCAGAAATTCAATTGTAAAATATGTAGTTCAATTTAGATTAAAAAATGTGTCTTTTTTTTAAAAAAAAGGTAAAATATGATATATTCTTATATAATCTTATTTAATTAATTTTTATTTATATTAAAAATTCATTATATAAAATTTATTTTTGAAATGTTAGTTCTTTAAACATTGAATTTATTAAAAAATATATGTTTTAATTTAAATTCAATGAATTTTTGTTAATTATAAAATATTTTTAAAATAAGAAACTATTAATTTAGAACACAAAATTTAATAAAAAACTATTTATTTAAAATACGCAATTTAATTCCAAAATAAGGATATTA
This sequence comes from Psophocarpus tetragonolobus, assembly GCA_037954015.1. Taxonomy (NCBI): domain Eukaryota; kingdom Viridiplantae; phylum Streptophyta; class Magnoliopsida; order Fabales; family Fabaceae; genus Psophocarpus; species Psophocarpus tetragonolobus. The sequence goes on along the minus strand of CM075693.1, from coordinate 8,017,326 downwards.
TTCTTATAGTTAGTGCATAAGATCAAACACCCATACTCCAAGATCATACATTTAGTCACATGGAATGTGCCAAAAGCTAAAACCAAAATAAGCCACTCACAAAATAAGAATAATGGAAATAAATAAATAAATAATATTCTATTAATGATTTGGTGGTTTGGTTTTTGTTCATATAAAAATTTTAAAAATATTGTAAAATATTTAAAAATATATTAGAAAATCAAATAATTAAATAAATAAAAAATAATGTGTGAAAAAAATATATTAGTATAAAACATGTAGTGTATGGCATCTTGTATGATGTTTTAACTTTATATATAAATAATATGAGAGACATATATGTGAATTTATTAAATATAATATTAACTATATTAATGATAGAATTAAAAATAAGATATTTATCTTATTTTATTAGAAAATTAATATTGGGTAATTATTTAATCTTATTTTACTCGCCATTATTTGGCAACCCATTTTTTTTATAAGATGAAATTTATAATGTCTCTTGTAATAATTATTTTTAACTTGAATTAATTGTAAATAAGACTTTAGTGGAAACAATTAGAAAAGAAAAAATAAATATTAATTAAAATGGCAATTTTGAAAAAAAAAATTAACACATTTATTCTTATCAATTATACTAAGGTTGGTCCTCAAATTTAGTGGGCCTACGACAAAATAATAGATATTGATTCTGTATATACAAATTTTAATTTTAATATGTAAATGAAAATTTGATTGATCTATATTTTCATGAGAATCTATATTTTCAAGAACAGAATTATCAATAGCTCATCGTGATTTTATTAATTCCTGCTCTCATTTTCTCTTTTTTTTTTTCTAATTTTCAGATAAATATCTTTTAAGAAACATCTTATAATTATAGATAAATCAAGTAGGCAACTAACACATATAAAAAAAATGAAAAATAGAATAATTACATTTTGAAAGGTTGATGTAGACATCACACTCACATATCAAGCAAACACATGCAACTGAGTAGATGCAAACCATTTATGTAATATATATAATTATCTAAGTTATAGTTCAAAATTTAAAAATTAAAAACTTAGAAAATAATCTACTATACATAAAAAATTATTGTGCAGTTCAAATTATTTGTCTCTATATGTAACATGTAATTTAACAATCACATTTTTTTTCAAAATTCTACCACTCACTCACTTTAGCATTGTGCTCATTTCTCTTCACACTTATCTGAGATTATAATTATAATTCTATTATAAGAAATAAAAATTTATAAAATTGACTAAATATAAAACAAATTTGAGGGGAAAATTAGCGTAATAAAATTCAAACAAAAAAGTATAGTATCATAATCTTTGGTAATTACAACAATGGTGATATGTGTGAAAGGTTTGACATCAATCTCATAAAAAAATTGAAAAAGGAATGACAAAGGTTAATAACCTTTTAAGAAGACACAACCGAACCTACTAAATTACGATATCAACTCATCTAGTACTAAGGCAATATCGTCTGTTGATTGCTACTCATGGTACGAAAGATGTAGATGGAAGCGTTCTGTGGTCATGTAAGACCATGAGAATAACATTCTAAAGAACTGTAAGTTGAAATGTGTAAATAAAAATTATGAATTTAAAAATTAGAAAAATGAAAGGTTAAGTGTTGGGAAAGACAAATATATATATATATATATATATATTAAGATTGTGATAAATAATTATTTTACTTTTCACTAATAATTTATATATTTATTAATTATATAATAAATAGATATTTAAATTATTAAATTATAATATTATTAAAGTTAATAATAAATAAATATTTTAAATATATAAGTTATGTTTTAGATTTAAGATATATAATTTAAATTGCGATATAAAGTTATGCTAAAATTATTGTTTAGAATTAGATTCTTTTATAATATGAGTTTTAGTTTGTTATCTTATTGAAAAATTAAAACTTCAAATTTATGTATTATCTTATGTCCACGTTTTTTTTTTGTCAAAATGAATTAGAAACTATTATAACATTAATTTATAAATGTACATGAGAATAGAAACCAATGATAAGAAAATAATACTTTATAATCATGTGTCACATTTTATTTAGGCATATAAAATACTAGATAATAAATTTAATTTATTTATATAAATAATATTATATTATATTTATATATATATATATATATATATATATATATATATATATTAATTAGGATCTATTGCGAATAGGTGTTAGATTTAGTTAACTTACATCTTCAATAATTTTATGTAGAATAAAAATTTGAACAATTCAACTATTAAATTTTATGATATTATATATTGATCATACAATTTCACATAAAGTGTACTCTATCTATCTATATCTATATATATATATATATATATTATTTAATAATGAATATTCACATGTTTTAATTATTATATTATACATTAACATCAAGTGGTATAATCAAGATATTAAATTGTGGTTCCAGTTATTGGGATGATAGGTATCCTGTTTATTGTGATTGTGTCCATTATAGTAAACTAACAAACAATTTAAAATTAATGAAATTATGTATTAAGAATAAATTTAACAATTGGATTAGACAAAATTTTATTCTACTTAAAATTATCGAAGACATAAATGGACTTATTTGAAATTATTGTAAACTAATCTTGCCTCTATATAAATTTATAACACAATTGCAATAATGTATCCTAGGTCATCACACCTTCTAGACCTAGGATCAATCCTGGATTATGCCCTCAATATTTCAATTATTATGTCATGAAGTATTCTACATTTATTATTATACCATTTTCAACTACGCACACCAACAACTAAGAGGAAGAGTTAGTTGACATTTTATTGAATTAGAAGAAGAATGAGTATTTGGTACTGTAACTCAACAAAATTGCACAAAGTGGTGACAACATGATTCGCTCTAATAATAATAATAATAAATTACATGAGACACAGAATATTTTTATCTTGATTACCCCTACAAATTGCAATATGCAATGTTTCTAAAACTTAGGAGTGTATAATATAAAAAAAAAAGTGTTGATGGAATAATTTATAAGAAAAGAGAGACTTGTGTAGGATAAGAAAACTAAAAATATTTTGTAAAATTTTCTCTTAGTATATAATTTAATAAAAATTCAGAAAATATTAATAAAATTTACTCTCATAACAAATATAAATACTAGTAATCATATTTGTATTTTCTTTCCATTATCTTGTTGTTTTTTTTATTTGAACCAAATAATCTTACTTTTTAGTTTCTTTTTTTAATTTTTAATAGAATTTATTTCTTAATTTTTCTTATAATGAAAGAAAAGACAATGTAAAAGAAAGAAAAAGAATTCCAGAAAAAAGAAAAAAAGAAAAAGAAAGCAAAGACTGGTTGAAAGGAGACAGTGAAGACCAAAAAAGTGTAAACACGATGCATACTGCGGCTTCGTATAAACGGATTGACCAAAGTGAGCGCCGCAACGTGTCGAACCATGAAACCAAATTAGATGATGTGTGTGTACGACTTAGGAACATGATACTACAACCTTACCTGTACTACTATGTCACTTCCCATTCCAACCACTAAACACGTCCTACTTACGTCAAGTTATATTCTTTTAAGATAATAATTTTTTGAAAAATATTAGCAACAAAGATACATTTATTAATACAATATTTTTTATTATTGAAATTTATAAAAAATCACATATTGGTGTGTGTCTCATTTTTTATTAATCAACTCTCTTTAATAAATTTTAATCAATAATATAATATAGTGCGTGTTAAAAAGAATGTTTTGGTAGTATTTTTTTTTTATAAGTTATGTTGTTAGTGTTTTTCTAATCTTTTTATACAATGAGTGACTCAAAAATGTTAAATTTTAGGGTGTGTTTCGTTGTAAAGAATAATAGAAAGAATTTAAATAAATAAGAAATAATTAGAGGAAAAAAATAACACAAAATATTGTGTCCTTCTAGAAAAAAAGAAAAATGGAGTTAAGAGTGTAAAATAGTATAGGGGGATCCTATCATTTTAAAATTATTTTTCACCTAAATTCATCCAACCAGAAGGATCTACCTTATTTCTTTCTTCTCAAAATTATTACTAGTTTTATAAAAATATTTTAAAAAATTATTGATTTCCATAAATATAAAGTATTTTGCATTTAATTTCATAAATTTTTTTCTGTTTTTATTTTCTATTTTCATTCTCCGAAAACTATTTTTATTTTAAAATTTTCAACATTTAGAAGATATGTTTGCTTTTTCTTGATATGTTTTATTTTAAAAAAATAATATTTTTAAATTTAATCAATTTTACCAAAAATATTATAAATTATTTATATATATAGTTTAAAATATATTTATATATTATTTTTTATATAATTACAATATTGTTATTAAGTTTTCACATAGTGTTAACTTTTGAAAACACTGAAAATAAGAGCTTGATTGATATGATTTTGTTTTTTAGCTTTTGAAAAAAGTTTTCAAGAATAGTTTTCAAAAACTGTTTTCGAGAAGAAAAGAAAAAGAAAACTTGTCTGGGAAGTGCTATTTGAAAACTGTTTTAAAGATGTAAAAATAGAAAAACTTGTTTATATTTATTAGAATTTTATTAATGAAAAGCAAAAAACAACAAATTTTGATTGTATTTTGAGTTTTCGAAACAAAAATAGAAAACTGAAAAGCAAAACTACTTTTAGTTGTTCCTGTTTTTTAGTTTTTAAAAACTAAAAAACCAAAACTGTTTTCGAAAACTATTTTCAGAAAACACTACCCAAACGAGTTTTTTAGTTTTTAAATACTAAAATACTGAAAACTGTTGCCAAACAAGAACTTAGTTTTTAAATACTAAAATACTAGAAATAGTTTTACAAAACTGTTGTCAAACAAGCACTAACTTTTTCTGTTTTCAGTTATTTTTTTAAAATGTTTTCCGTAAAAATGTTTTATAAATTGTGACCAAATATATTTCCATTACTGTTTTGTATTTTCTCTGAAAATGAAAACAAAAAACACTCAAAACAAACTCAACTTAAAATTTTCTTGCATTTTATTCCTAAGGAGAATGGTAAGTATATGAATTCATTTTCATTTCATTCTTCCATATTTTTTTCACTTTTGTTTCTTATTTAAATAAATTTTACTTTTATGAAATTATTTTAATCAAACAAACATTTTTATGGAAATAGTATTCTCAAGCATAATAGTCCAGGGAATATGTTAGGAAAATATAGTCCACATATGATTTTCAAATACAATTACATGCTGAAACAAATGTATTGAGGAGGTTTCCAGCACAAGTCTTCGGTATGAAGTTGCCTTGAAAAGGAGAAAATGGTAATCGTACTTAGTTTGAATAACAAAAGTACATCATTTTTATCCAATAACTTAAATATAATTATTAATTTAATTATATTCAATAAATGAATTGTATAATTTATTATTTAACACCAAGAGAAGGTGATCATTTTGTTTTGTGGCAACCTAGTTAACATACCCTGATTTTCCCCAGTTTCTCACAAAGTTTTGGATACTTGATGATTTGTGATAGGGACAAATGCCTAAATTTCATGAAACCTTAAGAAAGTGGAATGGAGAAATTTTTGGAAACATATTTAAATGGAAGAGACATTTTATCAATCAAATGTATAACATTAACCTACACTTGGTTGCAGCTCTGTCAGTATACTTGGAGGAGAGACAAAAGAGTATGTGGTAACAATATTAACAAGTTCTAAGAGAAAAGGAGTTGTTGTGGTTTTAGCGGTCCCAAGCTAAATGGAGTTTCTATGAGGATAAGAATTTCAATTACTTTCATAAAGTTATAACCATTTGTAGGAGGAAGAACAAAATCAATATTATCCAGGACACAGAAGGAAAATAGGCCAATGACTAATGAGCTGGAAAAGATAGTCAATCGGTTTTATATGAACCTTTATGAAGATGACAACCAATTTGCTCCCTAAATATCTAGGGTTTTTTCCCCTCAATTGTCAGAAAAGGAATGGAATATGTTCAATACACTCGTCTCCCAGATGGGAATTAGAAAACCTTATTTTCCATGGGTAATTTCAAGGCGCCCAAGGAGGATGACTTACAAAGTTGACATCTACAAAGTAAACTGGAATATTGTAGGTGAATCCTTTTACAAGTTAATTGAAAAGGCCTTTGCAGACTCTAATAAGATCATGGATATTAACTCTTACCCTTGTCACCCTCATCCCTAAACTAGAAGCCGTTACATGCCTGAAGCATTTGAGGCAAATCAGCCTTTGTAATGTATTGTATAAGACCATCATGAAGGTTCTTGCCATGAGGTTGCATATAATGGTGCTAAAATTAGTGAACCCTTGTTAGATCAGTTTCATTCCCTAAAGGGGTAATAATGACAACATGATAATTACACAAGAGGTAATTCATTCCATGAAGTAGAAGTGTATGCTTATTAAAGTTGACTTAGAAAAGGCCTATAATAGGATGAATTGGAAATTTGTCAAAAATACATAAATTAATATTGGTTCTCAGATTATTTCATTAATATTGTTTGGCATTGCGTGTCATCTCCAAAATTGTGAGTAATATGGAATAGGGAAGCCTTAGAATCGTCCCATCCGTCTAAGAGAGTGCATTAGGGTAACCTCATCTCACCATACATTTTTGCTCTCTACCTTGAATGTCTATTTTGTATGATAAATCTCATAATTGATCAGAAACTTCGGAAGCTAATCACACTAACAAGAGACGGAGCCACAATTATTGAACAAGTGATTGTCATTAATTAGATGTTGTAAATCTTCTATTGATGCTCAGCAAAAGAAGTCAGTAAGATAAGACATGTGTCTTCTTCTCTGCTAATGTCAACTAGCAATGGTAGGAGAAAAATCTCAAGTGCGTTGGGTTTTGAGAAAATTGATAGCTTGGGAAAATATCTAGGGATCCCGTTGCGCCATGATTAGGTTTCCAGGCAGTTGTATCAGTTTCTAATTGATAAAATCCAACAACACCTGAGTAACTGGAAAAGGAATACCCTCTCTTTTGCATGTAAACTCACTCTAGTTAAGTCATTTGTTCAAACTTTTCCCATTTATGTTATGCAAACAAATCTTTTGCCAACCTTTATTGCAATTGACAAGAAATATAGGGATCATTTGAAGTGATACTAATGAAACTAGAAGCTTCACTGGCTTGCTTAGTAAAATATATGCACCCTAAAACAATAGGAAGGCATGACGAAACAAGCAAACCAAGCACTTATCATAAAATCAAGATGGCACTTGATAACCAAAAGAACTAACATGTGGGTGCATCTTATCCAATCTAAATACAAGTGTGGAGGCTCTGTCAAACCAATCATTGATGCAACAAGAAAGGAAGCAAATTTCTGGAAAGGAATCACATCATGCTAGACAAATATTTATAGGAATCTAGTCTGACAGGTTGGGAATGGTAGAAAGATAGATTTTTTGGTTTGATAAATGGGTGTTTCGGTAAAGGTCATTAGTTGACCGGTGTAATGATGTAAACTAGGTTCAAACTAAAAGAAAAACCCTATTTTTTTGTCTCTCTAGACGGATCCTAAGATGTCCAGAAACTAGAAAATTGTTTGCCAGTTGAGGTTGTCAGAGATATTTGTCAAATCCACCTAACTAGAGGAGATATGAAGGAAGATACCCCTTGTTGGGAAAACGGATTGGACTGAAAATTTTCCATTGAAAGTTGCTTATGAGAGTGTTCTTGGTCATGGTTACACTCAAAGGAGACCCATTTTCAAACAGTTGTGGAAATGGGCAAGGCCATAATGCATCCCTATATTCCTGTGGAAGGTGGTAAGAGAAATCCTACCTACAAATGCATTTAGACATCAGTGACATATGGCAACTAACCTTACATGCCCACTCTGCGACTTCCACAACGAAACCACGCTACATGCTCTGATGTGATCATGCCTAGCCAAGGACCTATCACTAGGGCCATGGCAAGAAGGATTGAAGAAGACCTAGCCCTTGCAGACAAAGGAATACTTCACCTCCTATGGAGAGTGAAAATATTAGGCTAGGAACTTTAGTTAATAAAATGTAATTTTCCTTTATTTTAATTTTGAGGAGCAATAAGAATTTAATTTGGGACATGTATTTAGTCCATTTTTTTATTTTTAGGAGGTGTCTTAGGAATTTAGAGGGTGGATTTAGCTTTTTGGGTCTTTATGAAGGAAATAAGGGGTAGCCTTGATATCTACACCCCTTTTTTCCTACATAAACCCCCTAAGCTAATAAGAATGAATCTTGGCCCTTGGTTTGAGAAACTTGGGCACCAAGTTTGATGATCTAAGGAGGGAATTGTTTCTCAATTCTCCTCCCTTAGATCTCTCCTTTTAATCCTAGCCCTTCTTTTTTAGATTATCTTGTTCAAGAGGTTAGCTACCTCTATAAATAGGAGTTCCTCCCTCACTTGTATTTTTTACACTTGAATTTAATCATAGAGACCATATTGGTTGTGAGGTTCTTACCTTTGAGTGTCCCCCTTTCTCCTTTGTGAGAGCTTCTAAGAGTTATCAAGGGACCCCTCCCTTGTGGCCTCTCCCCTTTGGCTTATCAAACCTAGTATTTGTGGCGCCTCACCCCATTCCTTTCCTCTCCATAAATCCATTTCCCTTTCCAAGTGACCTGAGAAAGGATCCTTTGGGCACGTGATCATAAAAGATCACATCAAGTGGTATCTAGAGCCACTTTCTAAAGGTCACGTTCTTTCTCAATTTTTTTTCTTTGTTGTTTATTTCTTTGATCTCTTTATTTTAAAGTCCTTCATTTTTTGTCATCTCTATTTCCTTTATTGTCTAGTAGCATAGCTTTTTATTCTTGCTATTATATGCGCTTTTGTTTTCTATATACGCGCCTATGTTCCATTTAATTTGATGCGATTTTATTTGTCCCTTTCTTTGCATCTTATTTTTGTGTTCAAGTTGCTTAATTTTCCCTTGGTTTTTTATGTTAAAGTGTGCCTAAGAAGTTGTGACCATTAAACCCACATGGTTGAGGATTTTTCCACACCATTGTGGTGATCAACTTTGGTCACTTTGTTGTGCCTTTTGTTTTAAGTCTCTTGCTGAAATTTTTGTTCTATTTTTAGGTGTGTTATTTTTTCTTAATCTTGTGTTTTGTTAAATACTAGTCATGTTAGTTTCCTATTTTGTCTCATTTAAATTCCATAGGTTTTAGCCTCTTAAATTTTTTACAAAAAAGCCTTCAAAAACAGTTTGAATTGAGCTCTTAAGAGGTGAACCTCCTGTTGAGTCTCTTAAGTCTTTTATGCTTTTAGTTCAAGCATATTAATCTCTTTGTTGTTCTTAAATATTTGCTCAATTCAATCTTTATATGTTTCTTGTTTTATTTTGAATTATTAGTAGCCTTCCACTTGGTTTACCTTCACTATTGGTGCCTCTTTATGGAATTTTAGCTTGGGTGAATTGTGTTAGTAATTTGAGCAATCAATTTACTTCAAAATCAGCCCTAAATCATTCTTTAAGCCCCATTAGTTCAGTAGTATTTGGAACTACTAAGTTGTTTTGCCTTTAGTTACATGCATTGTTTGAAAATTATGTGACCTTACTTTGTGCTTATTCACTTAAGCGTTATTATTTCAAGCATCGTCATTAAAATTTCAATTCAACAAGCTATTAGGTGCAGCAAAATGATTAGAAAAAGTTAAAAAAAATAGAAAAAGTTCAAGTTAAAAAAAAAAAGAAGATAAAGAACTCAAAAGAAAGACAAATTTGAAGTTGTGTACCTAATAGTAGAAACATTTGATATGAGGAACCAATTGTGATTCAAAAAAAAAAATTAGTTGAGTAAGCTTTTTAGTTTTTGGTCACTTAAATTTTATTAAGTGTGCAACTATTGGTTTCATTTTTTTGTTTGAGTCTTTTTTCATCTCTACTCTTAGAGCTAATTTAGGAAAGTTATTTGTGTGCTACCTTCCTTTGTGAGAGTTTCTAAGAGTTATCAAGGGACCCCTCCCTTGTGGCCTCTCCCTTTTGGCTTATCAAACCTAGTATTTGTGGCGCCTTACCCCATTCCTTTCCTCTCCATAAATCCATTTTCCTTCCAAGTGACCTTAGAAAGGATCCTTTAGGCACGTGATCATCAAAGATCACATCATGCTCTGTGATACTGTACTAAAACTCCAGGTATATGAACAAAATAAGTGTTGCTATCATGCTAAACTTCTTTATAAAGCAAATATTGGAATCTTGGTTACTAATTAATCTAAGGTACGGGCAAAAGAATGGTGCTTACAAGAGGAACCAAATGTTTTGTGTCATCATTGAACATTGTGGTATAGGCAGAATGAATGTGTCTTCAATAAAAGAATTTAGTCCGAGCAACAAGTTGCCAAAAGTGTAAAATCCATGCTCCATGAAATTCAGCAAAGCTATGAATTACAAGTTATGTTGAGGGACACAAGGGCAAACTATTCTGATTTATTTTACAGATCAACCTGGCAACCACAATTGGAGGATATGCTTAAGGTCAACTTTGATGTTGTGGTAACATGCTCCAATGGCAATGTGACAATTAGAGGTGTGGTTTGTTATTGTAGAAGTATTTTTATTCATGGGTTCTCGTGCAAGATCCCATTCTACAATGTGGATAAGACAGAACTATTGACCATGCGTCAATCCTTAAATATGGCTTATGACCAGAGATTCCAAAAGATAATGATTGAGTCAAACTCTTTGGCTATGATTAATCTCCTGGATTAGGGATGCACCATCAACCATGAGTACTTCCACATCATAGATAAAATCTATAGGGGAAGCGGGAAAATCCAAAAGTGTAGTTATGTTTTTGCTCCCTATGAGTCGAATGTAGTAGCTAATTATTTTGCAAAGATAGGCTTGTCCAACTTACAAGATATTAATATTTCCAATTTTGTTCCACAGTCCGTTTATGTTAATTACGCAAAAGACTTAGTTATATTTTACAACCTTATAATTATTTTTTCACCTCAGAACTCTACTCCTACCATTCACTAAAAAAATTATTTAATATAATTTATGATAAATTTTGAAAATTGAAGTTTGATATTTTATTTGAGAGCAAACATAGTGACACTCTCTCAATTTTTATCAAATTACACATAATTACTTCACTCTATTTTCCTACACCAACATCCCTTTAAGTTTATGAACATTACACTAACATCTCCTATATGTTTGAAAATATTACACTAGTACTCCTCTCAAATCTTATAATAACACTTTCTTATAGGATGCAAATGTAATGATTAAAAAAGTAGGAAGCGCATGTATAATTTCAATAAAACGGTAGGAGTTTTATCATAATTTACTCTTTATTTTATAGTTTAAAGTATGAACTGATTTAAAATTTGTTTATTTTTTTATAAACTTGATTTTGGGATTTTTTAAATTGGAAAATCTTATTTTTATATTTAAAATAGAAAATCAATTTATGATAATCAAAAGTCAACATTGTGAATATCTTATTTGTTGCTTTAACTCACGATGTGCAGGGATGAATAAAAGGTGTGAATTTCAAGAATTAAAAAGATTATATTCAAATTTGGAGGACTAGCGAAACTATGAGCTCCTCTAAAAAAATAAAAATATACCTAAAATTTTAAGGTTAAAAATAATTTTATTGATTTCTCTCACTAATCCTTAAAATATATTAGTGAAGGATTTAAGAGGGATTAGCAAGAAATTGTTCTCTCATTGAGATATTGTAGTATTTGTGGTCTAGACAAAAAATAATGACCTTTATAATACTACTTATTCTCTTTTTTTAAAGTAAATATGAGTTTAAATGCACTTTATGTCCTTGTTTAATGATTTTTGACATTTTGTTTTTTTTAAGTTTAATTAATGTGTATTGACTGTGTAAAAGTGTTTTACACTTGCATTCAATCACAATTTTTTCTTCTATGACTTTTAAAATATTAATTGGTAAAGTCAACAAACTTACAATAAATAAAGGGTTATGATTGAATAATAGTGTATAATTTTTTTTACTTTTTCTTTTATTGAGACTTTGCCACTTGGTTGACCTCTTCCCCACCTTAAAGCTCCATCCTATCCTAGCCCACAACCTCTTGAAAATGTTAAAAATCACGTCATCATTAACTACTTTAAACAGGTCATCTGAGACATGTTGAAATTGAAGGATTGAAAAGCTTGAAGAAGTCATCAAGTCCTTTGAAACTCTTTGAAGTTTTGGTTTTGAAGAAGTATGATGCTTTGAATTCTAGTTTAAGGTCAATTCATTTTTATGGTACCAAACACGTTTGATAGGTGTGGTACTTGTATTGTGTGTTTAGATAGACATGAAAATGTGTTTAAGTAGCTAAGGGATAAATTACATAGGCTGGGAAATGCTGAAAAAGCATCAAAATTGGATTTTGCAGTAAGACAATCGATTACCTTATTATGGTAATTGATTACCCTTTGAGATTTTTGGGTATTCTTATTCTTGCTCTCAAGAGTAATCGATTACCTGAAAATAGTAATCGATTATTCCAGAAATTGTGCGTTTTGGGCCTGTTTTGTAGCAACAGATCAGGTAATCCATTGGATAATCAATTAGCCTACTACAAAACTCATATAAAAGTATTTTAAGAACAAACTAAAGGTCCAAAGAAAGCTCACTTGTTTCTAACTGATTTACCCACTTTCTACAAGAATGAAACCCGTATTTTAATGGTTTGAAGCATCTAGAATTGCTGGATCAAAAGGAAAGAAGATTGTGATATTGATTTCTATTCCTTGGGTATTCATCACAAATCAGGTGATATTGTTTTATACCCTAACCTTTGTATTTTGGTACAAGTCTTGATAATCTCTGGAGGGGATCTTGAGATTATTATGAAATCCTGCAACAGGGAGTTGTGAGTGAGGCGTTGTGAGTGACAGAGAGTCATAGTGTAGCAAACTCTTGTTGGTAGCAAGATGAAGCCTCTTTTGTTGTGTGGTTTTGAATCTTTCCAGCATTAAAATTTTTATATGTGGTGTGCATGTATGAGATTTTAGTGGAAAACAGATTAGCGGGAGATTAAGTTTGAAAACTAGATGTAGGTCAAGTTGACCAAACCAATATAAAACTATTGTGAAAATTCTCTCTTTCCTTATACTCTTTATAATTGTTTGAATTGATTTCTTGGTATATTTGTGATTGGGTTTTGATGCTGCAACGTTATTTTAAATCTTTGTGTAGCAAAACTAACTCTATTGGTTTTGCTTAATTGAAATTGATATTGGATTTTTGAATCTTTAATTAAATTCTTGAATCTTGATAATACCCATTAATTACCCGTAACCTTTAATTGAAAAGAGTAATTTGAATTTGTATTGTGATTTGACTAATTGCAAATTGAAAACCATTATTGAAGGAATTCTTATTGATCAAGCTTGATACCCAAAACATAGAAAGTGTTGAATCTTGATCTTTGTTTCAAGCTTATTTTGAAAACCCATTTTTTAAAACACTAAAGTAGATTTTAGAAATTTCTCAAAGGAGATATTTTTAAAAGCTCTGATATTATTTTTAAATTCAAAAAGTTTGGAAAATATTTTGTGAATCTATTCAACCCCCTTCTAGATTCCCCTTAGAACCAACAAGACAATCCTATTTCCAGTCTAACTCACTCCTCTTCTCTTTTGATCTTCCCTATCCTAGGATCAAGTGCAAGTAAAGCAAGTTTGTTTTTAATGCTAGTACAAAGTTTTTTTTTCTATTTTTGGTTTTTTTTTATGTAAAAATTAATTTTTAAATTTCTTTTTGAAATTTTGCAGTCAACTCTTCATAACAAACAATAATATTGAGCATTTAATGGATGAACAAAAATCATATATTTAAGAATTTATGAAAAGTTGAGGCAAATTGTCTAAATAAAAAAATAGTAAGTAAAATGTAAAAAATTATCAAAACAAAAAAAGTGCATTAAATCATAAATATTTGAATATAAAGGAGACTAATATAAAATTGTAATATTTGTCTTTATTTTCATCAGGTTTGTTCAAGTTCGGATATACTTGTTAGTAACTCATTATATTTTTTTGTAATTTCAATTTACTTATATACTTTAAACTACATTACATATTAAGTTATTAATTATATTTTAGATTAGATAGTGGGTAAAAATTATGAAACACGAAGAACTAAAGATAAAAAATTAAGCATTAAATCATATTTTTATTAAATGTAAAACTTTAAGATTGTTATTTCTACTACAACTACAATTATTTAACTGTTAAGCAATTGATTTATATGTTTTAAGACTATAACAATAAAATATTTAATATATGTATTATGCATACACATGTTGTGATAAAACAATTATAAAAAACATAAAGCTGACGAGTACAAGTATAGTTCTATACACATACTCGTCCTCATCCTCATCCCATTTAAATAAATTGGGCCTTATCTATAGTCGACCATTTGTACCGGTCAAAATGGGTATTACTCGTCAATGTTGAAATGAGTACGGGATATATGATAAGTACAAGTTTATTTGTAATGTCTACTTGCTTAATTAGCCTAAAATCTTATTAAAAGATTAATTTATATCCAATTTAAAATTCTATTATTTATTATAAAGTTGATATCCATGTTTTTTTTAAGAAATAAATGTCTCATGTGTGTGACAAATATATATGGTTTAATAAATTAAATAAAATAAATATATTATTTAATATATTTGTATGAAAGGATGTGACTTTTGGAAAAGAAGTTATAAAATATATTATTTAATATATTTGAATGAAAGGATGTGACTTTTTTTTTTTAGAAAAAAATTTATATGTTTAAATGAAAGGGTATATATTGTTTTATGGAAATGATATGTATAGAAATGACATAAATAGTCTCTATCTCTACCTATGATTATATGTTCTTCACCATCATTAATTAGAGTGCATAAGAAGTTTAGGAAAGAGATAGAAAATAGGTTTTTCTTCAAGACTCATGTTCTTCTTCAAGGTTCAAAGACATCAATCTTATTAAGGATCAAAGTTAGTGGTTCTATATAATCTTGTATGTAAAAACTATGAATTCTAAATATTATATTTGATTGTTCAAAATCTTTAGAGTTAACATCTGGTATGTGTTTAAGAATTTGTAGTTTTTCATTAATGATTCATGATGGTAATGATTATGCATAAACAATTGTCTTTATCTTGAAAACTTAAAGAAATCACGTTTTTAATTTCGTTGCATGAATATATGATAAATAAAATTTCATTTTACATTATGTTACTCTATCTGAATTATTTATAGGTAATTGGTGATCAATTACAATCAATGGTAATAAATTACAGCATATTTTTGGAAATGCTATAACTAATTACACGTATGGTAATAAATTACTGTTGTGCAGACTCTAATGATATGAATAGTCAATTAAATATAAGTTATTTGAAATTAAAAGTATGATGGATTTGTTAATCACCAAAGTGGTCAAATTCTTAAATTGTTTAATTTCAAAAATCCAAACTGATTTCTATTACTCATATAATTGATGCTATGAATTTGTTAGTCTATGAGAGAATTGAGATTCATTATAATAAGTTAAGGATCACCTAAAGGTTGATTATTTGTTCATATAGTATAAGCATAAAAGTTGGCAGTGTAAATGCATTATTAGTTGTATTTATATATCCAAAGATGATAAATATTTCTACTTAATGCATATATTATTGTCAAATTATGGAAATATTTTTAGCATCATTATGTCAAGAATGACATATTGATGGATTCCCAAAGGTAAACATAATATACATTGTATTAAGATATATTCTGAATGAATTTATTTAGCATGTTAGTATGTAACTCAAAGCATTAATATTTTTTAAATCTTTATTGCTTACAATACAATACCTTTTGCTTCGCATTCGTATTTCTCATTTGTTCCAATTTTCAATGGCCTTAATTTCTCTAAATGAAGTGAGCAAATTCAATTTTACCTTGCGGTAATGGATTTGGATTTGACTCTTTGTGAAGAAAAATCAAGTGTTATTACTAATTTAAGCATGGAATAAGAGAAAGTTCATTTTAAAAATTAGGGAAGGTCAAACAGATTAAGTCTAATGTATATGTGGATGAGTATTGCTAATAACATTAAGTTAGCTCTTCCTGAAATTGAAAATGTCAAAGAAATAATGAAGTTTGTGGAAGAGTGCTCCCAAACTACTTATAAGTCCCTTGTTGGGACATTAATGAGTACGTTAACCACCATAAAATTTGATGGTTCTTGTACTATGCATGAACATGTTTTCGAAATGATAAACATTGCATTAAAACTAAAATCATTTGGAATGAATGTGGATGAAAATTTTCTTGTGCAATTCATATTGAATTCATTATCATCTGAGTATGGTCCTTTCCAATGAGCTATAATACCATGAAAGATAAATGGAATGTGCATGAATTGCATAATATGTTGGTTCAAGAGGAAACTAGACATAAGAATAAAGGAAATCAATCAATCAATTATCTCAACCATCAAGGAAGTGGAAAGAAAGTTGGCAAGAAACATAACAAGAAAGGAAAAGGACTCCTAAAGATTAATGAGGTCTCTTATCTCAAATCAACAACAAGGAACATCAAAGGAAAAAATGTCATTTCTATAGAAAGAATGGACACTTCCAAAAAGATTGTCCAAAATGTAAGGCTTGGTTTGAAAAGAAAGGTAATCCTAATGCTTATGTATGTTTTGAATCAAATTTAGTCGAGGCTCCTTATAATACTTGGTAGATTGATTCTGGATGTATAACTCATGTTTCTAATATGATGCAAAGATTGCTTACGACCCAAACTAGAAAGCCAAATGAAAAGCTTGTCTTTATGGACAATAGAGGGAAGGTTCCAATGGAAGCAGTCGAGACTTATCGTTTAAACCTCGATATTGGACATCATCTAGATTTTGTTTGAAACTCTTTATGTACCTAGTATTTCTACCAATTTAGTATTATCTAAACTTGATGTTGTTGGATACTATATTAAATTTGGTAATGGATATTTCAGTTTGTATAAACATACTCATTTAATTGGTAGTGGTATATTATGTGATGGATTATATAAGTTAAATCTTGATAATCTTTTTGCTGAATAACTTATGACATTGCATCATAATTAGGGATGGAAAAATGAGCAAGTCTGACCTGTTATGGCCTGACCCACCTATGGCCCACCAAAAATGGGATGGGGCAGGCTGGCCCGCCATGCTAAGGGCGAGTTAAATTGCGGGACCGTCCTGCTTATAGGTGCGCTAGCGAGTTGGCCCGTCAGTTTTTCCAATTTTTTAATTATTTTTATAACCCAATTTTTTTACCCAAATATCAAAATAAAAATATCTTAACCAAACTAGTTTAAAAATTATAAAGTATAGTAATAATACTAAAGTTTGATTGTTAATATATTATTCTCATACTTTTAATTTTAATTGATTACTTATGTATATTAATATAACAATATTATTAATAATAAGGTGTTAGGTCAGTAGGCCAACCTAACGAGTTGAGGAGCTAAACAGGCAGGGGCAAAACCTCTACCCCACCCTGCCAAAATTGCAATGGGTCGTCAGGCCAACCCCACTTTGCCATCATTAATCATAATATTGGCACTAAACATGGTTTAGTGGAAGAACATTCTGATTACTTGTGACATAAACATCTGGGGCATGTTTCCAAGGAAAGATTAGTGAAGAATGAAATCCTTCTGAACTTAGATTTTACTAATCTGAATGTATGTGTGGATTGTATTAAAGGTAAAACAAACAAAACACACAAAGAAAGGAGTCACAAGAAGCACTCAGCTTCTTGAAATTGTACACATTGATATTTGTGGACCTATTGATGTCAAATTTTTTAATAAAAAGAAATACTTTATCACATTCATTGATGATTATTCATGTTATGGTCATGTCTATTTTCTACATGATAAATCTAAAGCTATAAACGCCTTACAGATTTACATTGAAGAAGTAGAAAGACAATTAGACAGAAATGTGAAAATCATCATATCTGATCGGGGTAGTGAGCATTATGGAAGGTATGATGAAAGAAGACAACATCCTAGTCCCTTTGCTAAATTTCTTGAAAAACGTGGCATATATGTGCAATACACAATGCCTCGTACACCACAACAAAACGGTGCATCTGAAAGGTGTAATAGAACCTTGTTGGATATGCTTCGGAGTATGTTAAGTAACTCTTCTTTAACTATTTCATTGTGAAATTATGCTTTAAATATTGTTATTAATAAGGTTCATAGTTAGGCAGCTCCAAGGACCCATTTTGAACTGTGGACTGGAAGAAAACCTAGTTTAAGGCACCTACATGTTTGGAATGTATGGCAAAAATTAGATTTTATAATCCACAAGAAAAAAAATTAGATGCTAGGACAATCAGTGGATATTTCATTGGTTATTTAGAAACGTCAGAAGGGTATAAATTTTACTGTCCAAACCATACTACAAGAATTGTTGAAACTAGGAATGCTAGGTTCACTGAAAATAGTGAAGTTAGTGAGAGTGAAACACCACACAAAGTGCAAATTCAAGAAGTGAGAGTGAAAGTCTCATTAACTTGTATCTCTAATAAAGTTTTTGTTCCTTAAGTTATTGAGCCAATTAATAACCATGAAAAATAACAAATAAATGATCTCATTACACATAATGAGGTTGAAGTAAATGAACCTATAGTAGAAGACCCACAACAAATATCATTGAGAAAATCCCAAAGAGAAATATGATATGTTATTTCAAATGATTATGTTGTTTATCTACAAGAGTCTAAAAGTGACTTATGATTGAAAATGACCCAGTTACATTTCACAGGCCATGAATGACGATAATGCTAAGCAATGGTTAAATGTCATGAAGGATGAGTCAAAATCCTTGGAAAAAGTGGGGTTTGGGACCATGTTGAGTTACCATAAGGTGTTAAGATAATTGGTTGCAAATGTATCTTCAAGACCAAATGTGAGTCTCATGGTAAGTCAGAACGTTACAAGGCCAAACTAGTTGCTAAAGGATTTATGCAAAAGGATGACATTAATTATAAAGAGACATTTTCACCAGTCTCTAAGAAAGATTATCTCAGAATTATCATGGCATTGGTGGCTCATTATGATTTGGAGTTACAACAAATGGATGTGAAAACTTCCTTTTTAAATGGAATTTAGAGGAAGATGTGTATATGGATCAACCAGTGGGATTCATAGAGAAAGGAAATGAACACATGGTGTGTAAACTTAAGAAATCAATATATGGACTTAAGCAAGCTTACCAACAATGGTATCTCAAGTTCAATGATATCACTGTGTCCTTTGGATTTAAGGAAAGCATTGTTGATCGATGTATAAATCTAAAGGTTAGTGGGAGTAAGTTTATTTTTTTGCTTTTGTATGTAGATGACATCTTGCTTGTAACTAATGATTTTGGTCTTTTAAATGAGACTGATGTGACCATGCCTAGCGAAGGACCTATCATTAGGGCCATGGCTAGAAGGATTGAAGAAGACCTAGCCCTTGCGGACAAAGGAAGACTTCACCTCCTATGGAGAGTGAAGATATTAGGCTAGGGACTTTAGTTAATAAAATGTAATTTTCCTTTATTTTAATTTTGAGGAGCATTAAGAATTTAATTTGGGACATGTATTTAGTCCATTTTTTATTTTTAGGAGGTGTCTTAGGAATTTAGAGGGTGGATTTAGCTTTTTGGGTCTTTATGAAGGAAATAAGGGGTAGCCTTGATATCTACACCCCTCTTTTCTACATAAACCCCCTAAGCTAATAAGAAGGAATCTTGGCCCTTGGTTTGAGAAACTTGGGCACCAAGTTTGATGATTTAAGAAGGGAATTGTTTCTCAATTCTCCTCCCTTAGATCTCTCCTTTTAATCCTAGCCCTTCTTTTTTAGGTTATCTTGTTCAAGAGGTTAGCTACCTCTATAAATAGGAGCTCCTCCCTCACTTGTATTTTTTACACTTGAATTTAATCCTAGAGACCATATTGGTTGAGGTTCTTACCTTTGAGTGTCCCCCTTTCTCCTTTGTGAGAGCTTCTAAGAGTTATCAAGGGACCCCTCCCTTGTGGCTTCTCCCCTTTGGCTTATCAAACCTAGTATTTGTGGCGCTTCACCCCATTCCTTTCCTCTCCATAAATCCATTTCCCTTCCAAGTGACCTTAGAAAGGATCCTTTGGGCACGTGATCATCAAAGATCACATTAAGTGGTATCAGAACCACTTTCTAAAGGTCACATTCTTTCTCAATTTTTTTTGCTTTGTTGTTTATCTCTTTGATCTCTTTATTTTAAAGTCCTTCATTTTTTGTCATCTCTATTTCCTTTATTGTCTAGTATTATAGCTTTTTATTCTTGCTATTATATGCACTTTTGTTTTCTATCTACATGCCTATGTTCCATTTAATTTGATGCGATTTTATTTGTCCCTTTCTTTGCATCTTATTTTCGTGTTCAAGTTGCTTAATTTTACCTTGGTTTTCTATGTTAAAGTGTGCCTAATAAGTTGGGACCATTAAACCCACATGGTTGAGGATTTTTCCACACCATTGTGGTGATCAACTTTGGCCACTTTGTTGTGCCTTTTGTTTTGAGTCTCTTGCTGAAATTTTTGCTCTATTTTTAGGTGTGTTATTTTTTCTTAATCTTGTGTTTTGTCAAATACTAGTCATGTTAGTTTCCTATTTTGTCTCATTTAAATTCCATAGGTTTTAGCCTCTTAAAATTTTTATAAAAAAGCCTTCAAAAACATTTTGAATTAAGCTCGTAAGAGGTGAACCTCTTGTTGAGTCTCTTAAGTCTTTTATGCTTTTAGTTCAAGCATATTAATCTCTTTCTTGTTCTTAAATATTTGCTCAATTCAATCTTTATATGTTTCTTGTTTTATGTTGAATTATTAGTAGCTTTCCATTTGGTTTACCTTCACTATTGGTGCCTCTTTATGGAATTTTAGCTTTGGTGAATTGTGTTAGTAATTTGAGCAATCAATTTACTTCAAAATTAGCCCTAAATCATTCCTTGAGCATCATTAGTTTAGTGGTATTTGGAACTACTAAGTTGTTTTGCCTTTAGTTGCATGCATTGCTTGAAAATTGTGTGACCTTACTTTGTGCTTATTCACTCAAGCGTTATTATTTCAAGCATCCTCATTAAAATTTCAATTCAACAAGCTATTAGGTGCAGCAAAAAGATTAGAAAAAGTTAAAAAAATAGAAAAAGTTCAAGTTAAAAAAAAAAAGAAGATAAAGAACTCAAAAGAAAGACAAATTTGAAGTTGTGTACCTAATAGTAGAAACATTTGATATGAGGAACCAATTGTGATTCAAAAAAAAAAAATTACTTGAGTAAGGTTTTTAGTTTTTGGTCACTTAAATTTTATTAAGTGTGCAACTATTGATTTCATTTTTTTTGTTTGGGTCTTTTTTCATCTCTACTCTTAGAGCTAATCTAGGAAAGTTATTTGTGTGCTACCTTCCTTTGTGAGCGTTATGTTTTCTTGCTTGTCTTTTTTACTTCTTTGAGTTTGTCATTGTTTAATCTATCCACTTGGATTTGTGAACCTTGTTTTTTTATTCACCTTTGTTTGTTGTCTTGTGTTGTATTCGGCCTTGGTAAGGAAAGGTTGGGAAAGGTTCCATATATAAAATTTTGGCAAGTCCAAACAAGAGGAAACAAGGGTAGCATTCTTGGGGTGAGTTGATGCAACTCAAAGGGGCTTGATCAAAAGGAGACAAACACCAAAAAGCTTGGAGTGAAGACTTTGTTTTATTTTTTTTATTCTTTGTATTGTGTATACTTAATTTTAGATTGGGAGTTTGAGTGCCCTTAAGGCCCTCCCTTGGTTTGTAATAATTTTGGTTAATTTTAGCGTAGTTCCTCGTTAATTTGGTGAAGAAGGAAGAAGTGGTACACTTCCTTCAACACCTTAGGAGCACGATTAGAGCCCTTTCTCTCTTACATTCTTGCACTTTTATTTTATTTTATGTTATTTTGAAAAAACGTGTAGAGGCTAAGAGTTCCAAAGACTCATCAAGTCACCTTAGGTGAGAAAACAAAAAAAAAAAGTTTTTGGCCTACCCTTTAGTTTTTAGCATCCAAGCACCATGACTTCCCACACACATTCTAGTGCACATAGTTGTTCATCAAGTAAGAGTGTCAACCAAAGAAAACCTTCTAAGGGAGACACTCTTGAAAACCTTAACTTAGAATTTAGGGAATGGATGGCTAAAAAACAAGAAAGGAGAGAAGAAAAAGAGAGAAAAAAAGAAATAAGAGAAAAGGAAAAACAAAAGAGAAGGAAGAGTTAAAAAAAGAGATGTTGGAAATGAGAAAAGAGAAAAAAGAGCGAGAAGAGAGAAGGCAAAGAGAGAGAAGAGAGGATGAAGAAAGGAGAAGAAGGAAAGAACTAGAAAGAAAAAGAGAAAAAGAGGAAGAAGAGAGAAGGAGAGGAGAAGAGAGTAAGAGGAGAGATGGGAGGGAGAGTGATAGAAAAAATAAAAGAATTCTCATAAGATCCCCACCTAGGAATTTTAGCTTTAGTGAAGAAGAATACTATAGAAATCAACACAAGCATCACTCTCATTCATCATACAATCATCATTCTCCTCAAGAGAACATAAATCATGCTAGGGAACCAAAGGTAGACCTACCCCATTTTCATGGTAGGGAAGATGTTGAGACTTACCTAGATTGGGAAGTCAAAGTGGAATAACTCTTTCGATGCTATGAAATTAGGGAAGAAAGGAAAGTACCTTTGGCCTCCCTTAGTTTTCAAGGTTCTGCTTTGCATTGGTGGGATGAGTTAGTCAAGGATAGGGCCCGTAAACAAATGTCTGACATTTGCTACTGGAATGATTTAAAAACTTGTTTGCAAAGAAGGCACATTCCTTCATATTATGAGAGGGATCTTTTGGATAGGCTCCAATGACTTAGGCAACATAACCTAAGTATTGAGGAGTATAGACAAAAGATGGAGCTTCTCATACTAAAGGCCAATATCATTGAGGAACCCAATGCCACCCTTGCTAGGTTTTTGTGTGGATTAAGCTCTGACATTAGAGATAAGGTAGAGCTTCTTTCATACTCAAACCTTGATGAGTTGGTAGAACTTTGTGTAAGAGCTGAGAATCAACTCAAGAGAAAAAGCTTTAAAAAAAATTCTCCCTCTTACTCAAAGAGAGACCAAATTAAGGGAAACTCTTTCAAGGGTTTTCCCAAAGAGGAACCCAAGCATTTTCAAGATACAAAAGCACCTCATGTAGAGAGAAAATCCCCTACTACTAAGCCTACTGAGAGGCAAAGTAGTATCAAATGCTTCAAATGTCTTGGGAGAGGCCACATTGCCTCTCAATGCCCTAACAATAAAACCATGATCATGAGGGGACAAAACATTTGTAGTGAGAATAGCTCATCTTCCTCCTCTAGTGAGAGTAAGGAAGAAGGGGGACATACTTTTGAACAAGAGTGTGAGAAAGCTTTTCCTTATGAGGGGGACCTCCTTATGGTTCAAAGGCTTCTTGGAAGCCAACCTCTAGAGCTTGGCCAGTCACAAAGAGAGAACATCTTCCATACAAGATGTAAAGTAAATGACAAAGTATGTTCTCTCCTTGTTCATAGTGGCTCCTGTTGTAACCATTGTAGCTCTAGGTTGGTTGAAAAGCTAGCCTTGACTACCATGCCCCATCCCAAACCTTACAAATTGCAATGGCTCAATGAGCAAGGGGAGATGGTAGTCAATGAACAAGTTATGGTTCCAATTTCCATAGGATCTTATAACGATGAGATTCTTTGTGACATAGTTCCTATGGAGGCTGGTCATATCCTATTGGGGAGACCATGGCAATTTGACAAAAAAGCTATTCACCATGGTCACTCCAACCAAATAATTCTCACCCATAATGAAAAGTGCTTCAAATTGTATCCTTTGTCACCTTCTCAAGTGGCTGAGGATCAATTTGCGATGAAAAAGAAAAGAGTTGAGGAAAAACAAAAACAAAAAAAGGCACAACAAGCTTTACCCTTAAAGCTTGAAAAGGGTAAAGAGAGAGAGTCGGAAGGTGATGCCCCTTCGAAAGGGAATATTAGTAAAAGGATCCTATTTGCTACTAAACGTGATTTAAAAGAAGCTCCTTTGACTAACAAGCCCTTTTATCTCCTCTTTTGCAAAGAAGCATCAAATCCTTCTCCCATTTTGCATTCTTCTGCTGAGAGCACTGCCACAGCCCATGCACATGAGCACCTTCCTCAAGGGGTTCAAGATATTTTAAAATAATTTGATGACATAATTCCCTAATGAGGTTCCGAAAGGACTTCCTCCCATTAGGGGTATAGAACATCAAATTGATTTGGTGCCTGGCGCAAGTCTACCTAATAGACCTGCCTATAGGACAACCCCACGGAGACGCAAGAGATTGAGTCTCAAGTGAATGAGTTGTTGGAGAAGGGTTGGGTTCAAAAGAGCCTAAGCCCTTGTGCTGTGTCAGTCTTGTTGGTGCCCAAGAAGAATGGCCAATGGAGGATGTGTGTTGATTGTCGTGCAATCAACAACATCACCATCAAATATAGGCACCCAATCCCCCGTCTTGATGACATGTTGGATGAATTGCATGGGGCAAAAATATTTTCAAAAATAGATCTTAGAAGTGGTTACCACCAAATAAGGATCAAAGAGGGTGATGAGTGGAAAACTGCTTTTAAGACTAAATTTGGTCTTTATGAGTGGTTGGTTATGCCTTTTGGGCTAACTAATGCCCCAAGCACATTCATGCGCTTAATGAATCATGTTCTAAGGGATTGCCTTGGTAAATTTTGTGTATTTTACTTTGATGACATTTTAGTTTACTCTAGGAACCTAGATGATCATTTAGGACATCTAAGGCATGTTTTTTCTCTTCTTAGGAGTAATCATCTTTTTGGTAACTTAGAAAAATGCACTTTTTGTGTAGATAGTGTAGTTTTCCTAGGTTTTGTAGTTAGCACAAAAAGGGTTCATGTTGACCCCGAAAAGATAAAAGCTATTCAAGAATGGCCTACCCCAAAGAGTGTGATAGAGATCAAAAGCTTTCATGGTCTCGCTAGATTTTATAGGCGCTTTGTGCCTAATTTCTCCACGCTCTTCGCACCAATAAATGATTTGGTGAAAAAGGAAGTTCCTTTCCTTCGGGGTGAGAAACAAGAGAAAGTCTTCCAGCTAATTAAGCATAAAATGACTCATGCACCAGTCTTGGCATTACCTGACTTTTCTAAAACATTTGAACTTGAATGTGATGCCTCTGGTGTAGGTGTGGGGGCTGTCTTGTTGCAAGGAGGGCACCCCATTCCGTATTTCAGTGAAAAACTCAATGGTGCCCCCCTCAACTACCCCACCTATGATAAGGAGTTTTATGCTCTAATTAGGGCCCTTCAAACTTGGGAGCATTACCTTGCTACCAAGGAGTTTGTCATTCATAGTGACCATGAGTCACTAAAATATTTGAGGGGTCAAGGTAAATTGAACAAAAGGCATGCAACGTGGGTGGAATATCTTGAATCCTTCCTTTATGTCATCAAGTACAAGAAAGGAAAACAAAATGTGGTGGTTGATGCTCTTTCTAGGCGTCATGCCCTTTATTCATCCTTGAGTGCAAAAATCTTGGGATTTGATGACATTTGGGCTATGTATCCGTCTGATAAGGATTTCAGCCCCATATTTGCTACCTCTGCATCTGCATTTGCATTAAAGGCCCATGATGGATACTTCATTAGTGAGGGGTATCTTTACAAAGGGAGTAAGCTTTGTATACCCCAAGGATCAATTAGGAACTTACTTACAAAAGAGAGTCATGAAGGTGGGCTCATGGGGCATTTTGGGATTTCAAAAACCCTCATGCTTTTACAAGAGAAATTCTTTTGGCCCCATATGCGTAGAGATGTCCATAGACATTGCTCTAAATGTATAGTTTGCTTGCAAGCAAAGTCTAAAGCAATGCCTCATGGACTATACACACCTTTACCTGCTCCTTCTGCACCTTGGGAGGATATTAGCATGGATTTCATCCTTGGGCTCCCAAGAACCCAACGAGGTGCAGAATCCATATTTGTGGTGGTGGACCGATTTTCAAAAATGGCCCATTTTATTCCCTGCCACAAAGTGGATGATGCGAGCAACATCGCAAGACTTTTCTTTAAAGTGGTTGTCCAATTGCATGGTATACCCTCTTCAATAGTGTCAGATAGGGATGTGAAGTTCCTTAGCCATTTTTGGAAAACTCTTTGGGCTAAGCTGGGAACTAAACTTCTTTTTTCCACTACCTGTCACCCTCAAACTGATGGGCAAACAGAAGTGGTGAATAGATCTTTATCCACTATGTTGAGGGCTCTCCTTAAAGGCAACCATAAGTCTTGGGTTGAGTACCTTCCCCACATTGAATTTGCTTATAACCGGGTGGTTCATAGAACAACCAAGCATTCTCCTTTTGAGGTGGTCTATGGCTTTAATCCTTGTACTCCTCTAGATCTTTTACCTCTTCCTCTTTCTGTTGTTGTGCATAAAGAAGGAGAGGCAAAAGCCATTTTTGTAAAACAATTACATGAGAGGGTTAAAGTTAACATAGAGCGCCAATCCTTGAGAGATGCTACTTTCGCCAATAGGGGGAGGAAAGAAGTCATCTTTGAAAAGGGCGACTGGGTATGGCTTCACTTGAGAAAGGATAGATTTCCTTCTCAAAGCCCTAGAGGGTAATAATGCCTATGTTTTAGATCTGCCTGAGGATTATGGGGTAAGCACCAGTTTTAATGTCTCTGATTTGTTTCCATTTGTAGGTGCTGAAAATGACGAAGACCCCATGGATTTGAGGTCAAATCCTATTCAAGGGGGAGGAGATGATGTGACCATGCCTAGCCAAGGACCTATCATTAGGGCCATGGCTAGAAGGATTGAAGAAGACCTAGCCCTTGCAGACAAAGGAAGACTTCACCTCCTATGGAGAGTGAAGATATTAGGCTAGGGACTTTAGTTAATAAAATGTAATTTTCCTTTATTTTAATTTTGAGGAGAATTAAGAATTTAATTTGGGACATGTATTTAGTCCATTTTTTATTTTTAGGAGGTGTCTTAGGAATTTAGAGGGTGGATTTAGCTTTTTGGGTATTTATGAAGGAAATAAGGGGTAGCCTTGATATCTACACCCCTCTTTTCTACATAAACCCCGTAAGCTAATAAGAAGGAATCTTGGCCCTTGGTTTGAGAAACTTGGGCACCAAGTTTGATGATCTAAGAAGGGAATTGTTTCTCAATTCTCCTCCCTTAGATCTCTCCTTTTAATCCTAGCCCTTCTTTTTTAGGTTATCTTGTTCAAGAGGTTAGCTACATCTATAAATAGGAGTTCCTCCCTCACTTGTATTTTTTACACTTGAATTTAATCCTAGAGACCATATTGGTTGAGGTTCTTACCTTTGAGTGTCCCCCTTTCTCCTTTGTGAGAGCTTCTAAGAGTTATCAAGGGACCCTTCCCTTGTGGCCTCTCCCCTTTGACTTATCAAACCTAGTATTTGTGGCGCTTCACCTCATTCCTTTCCTCTCCATAAATCCATTTCCCTTCCAAGTGACCTTAGAAAGGATCCTTTGGGCACGTGATCATCAAAGATCACATCAGAGACTAAGAATTTCCTCTCTAGAACTTTTGAAATGAAAGATATGGGTGAGACAAATTATGTGATAGGAATAGAAATATTCCGAGATAGGTCACAAAGATTGTTAGGCTTGTCTCAAAAAAGCCTATATTAATAAAATTCTAGAGAGATTTAGAGTGGATAAATGTTCAGCATCTCATGTTCCAATTCAGAAAGGAGACAAATTTAGTCTCATAAAATGTCCAAAGAATGATTTGGAATGAAAGCAAATGGAAGAAATTCCTTATGCATCCATAGTTGGGAGCTTAATGTATGCTTAGACTTGTACTCACCAAATATTAGCTTTGTAGTTGGAATGTTGGGAAGGTACCAGAGTAATCTTGGTATAGACCATTGGGAAGTTGTAAAGGAAGTTCTAAGATATTCAAGGTACAAAGGATCACGTGCTTAATTATAGGAGATCTAATCATCTTGAGGTGATTGGATATTCAAATTCAGATTTTGCTAGATGTGTAGATACAAGAAAATCTACATTTGGTTATTTTTTTATGTTAGTTAGCAAAACTATATCATGCAAAAGTGCAAAGCAAACAGTCATTGTTGCATCCACTATGGAAGATGAATTTATGGCATGCTTTGAGGCCATGATTCAGGCTAAGTGACTATGCAATTTTATTTCAATACTTGAAGTAGTCGACAGTATTGTCAAGCCATTGAAAATTTATTGTTATAATTCCACAATAGTTTTCTTTTCTAGAAACGATAAGTATTTTAAAGGTGTTAAACATATGGAATTGAAACACTTTGTCATTAAAAAAGAGGTTAAAAAAACATAGAGTTTCAATAAAACACATTAGAAGTAATCTTATGATTGCAAACCCTTTAAAAAAAGGTAACCACCCAAGACACTCTAATATAGTAATACATGGGAGTGACTATGTGAAATAAGTTATGTACAACCGTCATGACTCATATTAGTTCTTGTTTTTAATTATGAATTATGATGTTATAAATGTATGATACATTTATTTTAATGCACATTATGATTGATACTTAATTAAACTATGAAATTATATTTTTGTCACATGAGTCAAGTGGAACAATGTAAGAAATTAATGTCTCGTGTGTGACAAATGTATGTGGTTTAATAAATTAAATAAAATACATATATTATTTAATATATTTGAAAGTATGTGACTTTTGGAAAAAAGTTATATGTTTAAATGAAATGGTATATTATTTATAGAAACAATATATATAGGAAGGACATGAATAATCCTTGTCTCTGCCTATGATTGTATGTTCTCCACCATCATTAATTAGAGTGCATAAGAAAGTTAAGGAAAGAGATGGAAAAGAGTTTTTTCTTCAAGTTCTTCAAGACTCGAGTTCTTCTTCAAGATTCAAATATATCAATCTTATCATGGATCAAGAATAGTGGTCCTATCTAATCTTTAATGTGAAAATTATGAATTCTAAAGATCTTATTTGAATGTTCAAAATCTTGAAATTTAACATTTTTATCTATATTTTTTTGTATGGGCAGATATCTATAGTTTATTAAATGAATGATTTTGGTCTCTCTAATTTTACTTTTTGAAATCAACTTTCAATATTTTAAAAATAATTGAAATCCAATTCAACTCTCGATTAATTTAGTATCAAATTCCTATCGGCGTTGTAGTCTATTACAAATGTTTGGTACCAACATGCTCACATCATGTTAAAAAATGGGTTTTAAAATTGAAAAAATAATACTTAATAAAAAAATTAAACTTACTATCCTTTATTTTTAACACCAAGTGCAATGTGTAGCATGGAACTCGACTCAACCTTCTTTTATCAAAGTGAATGTTATTGAGTCAAATTGAGGGGGTTAAACATTAGAGAGATGTACAACAATGGGTCACGAGCCCATATATAAAAGAACATGACGCCACCTTCAACCCAAAACCTTAAGGCCTTAGGTTATGGGTCTTCTCAGTTATATATTAGGTTATGGGTCTTTCTCACTTATATATTACTCAACTTCCTAATTTCTAACCGTGGGACTTCAACTCACACTTGCACTCCAACAATCTCCCCCTCAAGTATGAATTCCTTCCACATTGTAAACTCTCCCTCGAGTGCTCCTTATTCACACCTCCCTTAAACATAAGAGGACACATCTCCTGACCCTTGTCAAGAAGACTTTTGATGAAGGGGGTCCTTCATCAAACTTAGTCGATCAAATTCATTAGAATCATCGACTCTGATACTTCGTCAACCTTAGCCGATCACAACTATCGGCTCTGATACTAGTTGTTGAGTCAAACTGAAGGGGTTAAACCCTGGAGAGATGTACAAAATGGGTCACGAGTCAATATATAAGAGAACATGACACTATCTTTAACCCAAAACCTTAAAGCACTAGGTTATGGGTCTTTCTTACTTATATATTAAGTTATGGGTCTTTCTCACTTATATATTAAGTTATGGGTCTTTCTCACTTATATATTACTCAATTTTCTAATTTCTAACCATAGGACTTCAACTCACACTTGCACTCCAACAAATGTCTATGGCATCTCGAGTCTCCGAAGGTAGCAATATTCCTATTTACCATCCTTATTTTTCTTTGATCATCATCGTGATTAAATAATTAATCTTGAGGTTCATCACAACAATAACATGAGAACAAAAATAAGGTCAAATAAACTGTACATTAAGAATGAGAGAGAATCAAAAGAATGAAAGTGAGAGATAATTAAAGTAAAATAGAGTACAAATAGGTTCATGATAAGTGGTGGTGGGATGCTAAAGTATCAATAATGTATTCCATATCCTCAATATATAGGGTTCTCACAATAGTTGCAGAGATCAATAGGGTGCTTTTCTAAAGCTTATTTGGGAGGCAACAGTCCCACCAAAGGTGCACATACTAGCATGAAGGTCGATCTTAGACAGACTACTCACAAACGATAACTTAGTGAAGCGAGAGATTGTACAATGTCAAGCAAAAATGTACAACATGTGTAGAGAGGTGTTGGATAGTGAGCAACATTTATTTGTTAATGTGTTATGCTAATCATGATTTAGGATGATATCTACTCTTGGATAGGGTACTCCACAACCTTACATAACACACTCAGAGCTCATGGACTCCAATTCATAAGGTTGGTTCATGGCTCACGGGCCAAGCATACAATCTGACTCTGTATGGTTGACAGACTTGTGATACATTTGTTGGTGGGTTCAAAATGTGTTGTTTTTCAAGAAGTTAGGCCCAGATGTTCCTAATGACATTGTACTTGCGATCTAACTAACCTCGTGTGAATTATGCAAAGCAACATACTCTAGCAAAATGGATATTGAGTCCCATTTTTTGAATATTTCAAGCTCTCTGTGTTTGTTTGGATCATGATGTTAAGTATGGCTCTTTTGTATGCTTTTAGAACGCATATCTTGTCCTTTCTAAATTCTTAATAATATTATTTTGGCTTACCTAAAAAAATAGTAAAATAGAGTATAATGTTTTTGCATTGAGAACATAATAGAGAAATGCTCCATCAAAAGGGTATGTGTATAATAGAGAAATGTTCCATCAAAAGGAGGTGTGTATATATATATATTGGACCTAACAAATGTCATGACTTAACTAACTAATTATTAACTCATACAGTCTTATATACGAGACTTGATGCTAAAATTAAAAGCTACTACTAATACAATAAAAGCTCTCATAAAAATATATAACATATGATCTTAATGTGTGAAGAGTGGATGGTCCGATCCAATTAACTTCACATGTTAGAGTCTAGTTGTTATGATTATATTTTCTCATGCATAAAAGAATATTATATACAACTTGAACTAAAAATACACTTATATTTACTAGTAGTAAGAAAAAATATAATATTATAAAATAAATAAATTAACAACAACTCTTTTTTAATAAATTTTATGATTACAAATTAAAAATAAAAAATATATAGTTTCTTAGTTTTAATATAGAAATCGCCTCTATGATATCGTTAGATTCAAAATACTAGTATAACACAATTTTAAAATTTAATAAGTTTACATTATTATATTATAAAATTATAGATTAAATTTTTAAATTAATATTTAATTATTTAGTATTATTAATTATTATTATTTCAAAATAAAATAATAAAAATTTTATAGTGGTGGTTTCAAACAATCATTATACTAAAGTAATTAGTTTAATTATTCATAATTTTTTATTATTTTTAATACTTTATTAACTCAAATCTAAATAGTGACAATTAAAATTTATAATAATTTATTTTAACCAGGTTTAAACTGTCACTAATCATAAAATTAACAGAATCTAATCTACTTGGACAAAAAGGACCAAATTCTATCATTTAAAAAAAAGTACGGAATCAAAATTAATTGTTTATCAGTAGTTGAATGAAAACGAATAAAATAAATAAATAGTGAAAACACAATTAAACCAAATGAATAAGTTAATGTTCACTGAAAATAATTTGAGATTTTGAGTACAAAAGAGTAAACGGAAATGTTATACGAGTAATGTTATTTGGTGAGAATTTATTTTTCACGAAGAGTAAGAAATCCAGTTAAAATATTATTGATTAAATTTTTAAATTAAAATAATAAAAGTAAGATCTTGCCACAAAACTTGGATACTTGACCACTTAGTTAAGAAACGTATCATAGCTATGCAAATCAATGTTGGTACTATTTCTAATCTTTATTGTAAGATATTTGAACTAGACCAAAGAAAATAGTGAAAACATAAAAGAGTTATTTGGTGAGAATTTGAGATTTTGAGCACAAAAGAGTAAACGGAAATATTATACGAGTAATGTTATTTGGTGAGAATTTATTTTTCATCAAGAGTAAAGGTTTTATCAGTTTGATTTTATTTTTTAGTTTTTAAAAAGAGTTTTTAAGAATAGTTTTCAAAAACTATTTTTGAAAAAAAAAAGACAAAAAACTTGTTTGATATTATTTGAAAACTGTTTTGAAAATGTAAAAATCTTGTTTATATTTATTAAAATTTCATTAATAAAAAGCAGTGAACAACATATTCCCATTGTATTTTGAGTTTTCAAAACAAAATAGAAAATTAAAAATCAAAACTACTATTAGTTGTTCCTATTTTTTAGTTTTTAAAAACTTAAAAACAAGAATTGTTTCCGAAAACTGTTTTCAAAAAATACTGTCCAAACGTATTTTTAGTTTTTAAATACTAAAATACTGAAAACAATTTTATAAAACTGTTACCAAACAAATACCAAAGAAATCCAGTTGAAATATTATTGATTAAATTTTTAAATTAAAATAATAGAAAGTAAGATCTTGCCACAAAACTTGGATACTTGGCCACTTAATTAAGAAACGTATCATAGCTATGCAAATCAATGTTGGTACTATTTCTAATCTTTATTGTAAGATATTTGAACTAGACCACTAAAAAAATAATGTTATCAATTTTTAAAAACAAATTAACATTAAAAACTCAAATACTATTTATTAATACACTATTATCAGTAAAAATATAGCTAAGTTGATTGAGCACGTGACTTAGTTATAGTAAATCATTATCACACTATCTTCAACTCCAATTAAAAGGATTAGAGAAAATATAGATAAGGAAAAAAATTAAATTTTGATAAAAATTATGCACCTTTAATTCTACATTCTAAAGTGTACGTAGTAATAAAATAAATATACTTTAAAGAATTATTTAAAAAAGATTATAAGCAAATTATTTAAATGTGTTGAAAAAATTTTTAATTATTAAAAATTTGTAAAAGTATTTCAATAAATTTATGGAGAAATTTATCATAATATGTTTCGACAAATTATTATGACTGAATTTGTGACGTAAAATCTAATATAATAAAATTTATTGAATAGATACTAAATTAAGCTACTTAGCTAAACATATTATATATCCTAACTTTCCATTTGCTTTGTTTTAAGTGAATAAACTCATTGAGAGTTTGAGTTTTAATAATCACTGAAGCTTATATTTATTTTTGGTAATCACTTATAAAATTCAAAAGTTATTGTAAAATTATTTAATGTACTAAAAATTTTTAATTTGCTGTAAATTTAAGAGTTGTTATAATTGCAGGCATAACATGAATGTGATATTTTTTAAGGTATCTTTAGATAAATATTTTTATTAAATATTATTTTATTTTATTTTATTTATAAATTTAACTATAAACTATTTTTATACTTTTAATAAGCTATAAAAAATATTTTGAAAGGTTTTTAACAGTGCTTTTATTTTTTATTTTTTATTTTTGAAATTATATTCTTTAAAGTACTATCTATTTTAACTATGCCAAAGGTATGATTTTATTTTTCTATAGAAATTAATTTTTTTTATAAAAACATAAAATTAGGTTTTAGTCAAATTTTATTTTCTTTTCTTAAAAATAAAAGTCCAAAAAATTATAAATTTACCAAAATTCTCTTTGGTATTTTCTCTTTTGTATAATTAATGTGTATCTTCACCAGATACAAATTTACTTCAATTGGAAAATATTCATTTATTAGGTTGGAACAATTCTAAATGAAATCCTTTTTATAAAATATTTTGGACTTAAACCACGTAGAAAAATATAATTATTTACATTAATTTTATTGGTTTCAAAAAATGTTACTCTTAAAAATTTGGACAAAGACCAGGTTTAACACATGAAGTCTCTGTAAATATATATATATATATATATATATATATATATATATATATATATATATAACATAAATGAAGTCAGCGGATCATGCCATATTAATAATATGGTCAATTAAAATAATTTAATTATGATAGAAACTACATATATTATTTACTTCAAAAAATTCTTCTTAAAATCCATATATGGTATATTAATTTATTATTTATTTTATACTAAAAATAATTTTAAATATAATCAATTAATAATATCATAAGTTAAAATAGTTTTAATTAGCATAGAGATTACAAATTTATAAGAGGAAAAATCCTTTTTAGGACCATTAATTCCTAACTTTAATATAATTACTTTATAATTTATTTTACTGAAATATTTATAGTAAATATAATGTAAATCTTATTATTAATAATATCATAAATTAAAATAGTTTAATGAAGAAAATATAAGTATTATTTATGGAAAATAAAATACTAATCAAGCTCATTAATTTTATATATAACTTTAAAGTGAAATACCAAACAGGTTCATGAAAAATTTAAGCACTGACAGCTAGGTCTTTCAAAGAATTTTAGAAGCATCTAGGTGCATAAATCATTTTGTCATTTGCATATTATTCTCTACATTACAGAGATCTAGGTCCTCGAAAGATTCTTAGAAAAATATAGGACCGCCTCTAAAAATCTTTTAAGGACATGAATGTTTCTAAAAATATTTTAAGGATATGAATGTAAAAAATCTTTCAAGGATCTAGACACAACTTTAATCTTTTGAGGATTAAAATGATGTTTTCACTCTGATGACTTAGATTCATGTGACATGGTGGAGAATGACATAAAATGTCACATATAAGAGAGAAACTCTATCAATGGGATCTATTTAAGTTGAAAGTTTTACATAATTATCTTGATTTAAAATTTTGACATTTTTAAAAAATGTAACTTGGTCATTCCATCTTAACTTAAAAAAAAAAACAAAAAATTTCTCCTTTATTTAAAATTTTGAAAACAAAAGTGTTTATCTTTCTCTCTTAGAAAAGGTTATGGTTTCTCCATAGAGTTTTTTCTATTTAAAAACAATAACATTTATGATTAAATAAGTTTTTAGTATATAATGCATAGGATAATACCCTAAATTTTTTCTAAGTTAAAAGGATACATGTCACAATATTAGTGGACATATCAATTTATGTAACATAGATTAACTAGGTGTTTATGTAAGGTGAACTTAAGCTATTAAATTAATTTTATTGTTAATAAAGCAGCAAAATTGAATTTTGATTAGGTTCTTCTTCTCTTTACTTCTAGAACAATTCCCACTCATTTCACAAAAATGCATATCATGGAGGATGGGCACCCAACTGAAGAACTAAATTCTAATATAGATGCAATTCAAACTACGATAAACCAAAGACAACATTGGCCATACACCAACCGCTAAGTGGGTTTTTATAACTTATCAACAAAAAGTACTAATTGTGTGTTATATACCTTTTTTCAAATTGTTTGAATGATAAAAAAAAAATTTTGTTCTTTTTAGGGAATGCATCAAGTATTTCAAGAAATACTTTTTTAATATGAGCATCACTTTTGTTTGCAACATTTGTACAATAGTTTCAAGAAAATATTTGGTGAAGAAACAATTTTGAGGGACTTGATAATGGGTTCTTCAAATACATACTAAGAACTATGAGATGAGAAGATGAAAAAGATCAAAATCCTAATGATGAGAAAATCTAATCAAATAAAGTCTTGTATTAGATGTGGGCGACTAGGACATAATGCTAGAACTTGTAAGAAACCACCTCACGTTCTTAACGAACACAAGTAGAGTCATGTTGAAGCTAGAAATGCACATGCACAACAAAACCAATCAGGGTTCAACATATAACCATTGCATTAGAAACTATAATTATGTCCAATGCAACAGAAACTATCCTTACACAAGCAAGCCAAACAACAAAAACTATAAATGTATCCATTGTCAAAAACAACAAATCTGTTAACAAGGAAAATGGATCTAGAAGAAACCACAAGGTATAATGGAGATGTTGTTTAACTCATCTTATTGAACCTGTTTTTTAATTCATGCTTATTGTTTGAAATATTTTAAGGAAGAAAAATAAATTATAAACATAATATCACCTCACAAAGTGGACAATGCAATAACACACCAACAGATAACATGTTGAAGATGGTAAGAGTTTTTAAGAAGTTTGGGAGAAATTTTTTAACATCAAGCCAAGCTACAATTGAATTAGATAGGCACTTAATGGGTTTAGGTTTTTTGGGTTGTGTTATATAAGATTAGGACTTGTTTTGTGAAAGGACTGGCCACTTGTCTGAAAAAGAATATAACTTTTGTCTTTATTTTGTTAATTTGTAATGACACAACTTTTGGTATAGTGCATTTTGTGTTCATTGTGTGACTTTTGGTGTATTTTATAATGGTGTTTGCTTGTTCCTTTTCTCAATATCCTTTAACAACCAACACCAATTCACTACAATACATTGCTTTCATTTCATCTAATTAAATTAAAATGGACCATTAAAAACTCATGAACATCACTTACAATACAAGGACTAAAAACCACATGTAATTTTCATGGTCACAATGATTTTATTAATCCAAGACATACATACATCTAAAATGTGATGGTCCATTAACAACCGATGGCCACCACATACAATAGGATTAAAAACTACATTTAATCTGGTAACAATACTTTCATTAATTCAGGACATACATACTTATAATTGTCTCATATGCTTAATTTTATATGGGCATATGAGCACAATTATCTTAATTCTTCTTCATTTAAGACTTTATTTTCTCATTTTATGTAGAAAATATGTATAGTTATGAATTTAGCTTATATACAAATACAGGTTTTGAAGTTGGATTGAAGTGAGGTTAGTTGGATAAAAAACTATTAGGTGAAAGGTCATCACCCAATGCATTAGGTGAACGTCCAACCATGATAAACAGAGATAATAATAAAAATAGTTTAGCCACCACCGTCCAAGGCCCATTTTGTGAGTGTCAAACCATGGTGTCCTAGTTCAACATTTGGGTTGAGCACGTCCAACAATCTTGTTATGACTACTGAAAGGTGGAATTCAAGTTAGCAAACTATGAAAGAGGCTTTTTTCCTAGAAAAAAAGACATTCACCTCCTTTTACCTAAGGCATATTCTAAAGCTTGTGAGCTTTTTCTTCAACCTCCATTTTCCATTTTTTTGCTTCTTCCATCCTTGGGGATGCTCATCTTTTCCATGAGTGGCTGAGTTTGTCCTGAGTTGGAGTTAAATGTAACTAAACCTAACTTATGTGTATTATTTGATTTCTTATCTTAGTTTATTATTCAATGTTTGTATCTCTTCTCTTCTTTATGCTTCATTTCCCTATCTTTTGTTTATTTTACATTTTGAATGCAATTGGAAAATGTATTTGATTCATAAAAACGAGAAGAATACCCAATGAGGTTTATTGCTAAGAATAGGATAAAACTCATTGGTCATCTTAAACTCATTTTCTTAAGGTAAGTTCTTTGATTTAGGTTATGCAAGGGATTGATAACTTAAACCTCAAATGAGCTTAAACCCTACTTGTAAGGGATTAGGATTAGGGTATTTTTAAGTGATGAAAACATGAGTATTAAACGTGATTATATGTTCATTTATGCATGAGTGAAGGTTTAGTGAAGTCAAATCTTAACTAGTTGATCTTTGTGAAAACCCTTTTCTTTTACACTTTTATGCTTTTATCTCTTTATCACTTCTAGTAGTTGTTAGTCGACCTTGTTACCATTCATTACAAGTAAAAAGTATATAAATTTTATAAGTATCAACCAAGTTCCTGTGGACCTTGTACTCACTAGGATATACTACTTCATTGGTACACTTGCCAAAGAGTTTTAACACATACATCTAAATTGTGAAGGTCAATTAACAACCATGGCCACCACTTACAATACAAAGACTAAAAACTACATTTAATTTGTCATGGTTAAAATGCCTTCATTAATTTTGGACATAGATACATCAAAATTGTGATGGTCCATTAACTACCCATGACCACCACTTACAATACAAGGACTAAAACGACATTTAATTTGTCATGGTTACATTTCTTTCGTTAATTTAAGACATACATACATCAAAATTGTGATAGTCCATTAACAACTCATGGCTGCCACTTACAATACAAACATAAGAAACCTACATTAAATACAAGGACCAATTCAGTGGGAGCATCTAAGTACATGTGTTAATCATGCGAACATCATCACTACCAAGGAACGCATTAGAAAAAACAACAAAATAGTGACTTGCTTCCTTTCACAATTAAGTTTTTTTAGAGCTTTCAAATCCTCCTCTTGCATTGTTCAATAGTTTTTGAGACAAAAAAAAAGTAATTATTGGTCTTCCCTCTACAACCTCAACTTCTTCCTCTATTTATTGGGAAAAAATTCCAGTTTCCTTGCCTTTGCATAATATACAATCAACGGTCATTTAGATCCATAAGTACTAATTCATAATAGCTAATAGGGTTTCTCAACCTTATATTTCAATTTGGACATCTCCAAAACTTCATCCCTAGATTTCTCGAGCTTTCTAGAAGTTAGTAATATCACTCTTTCTCCGCAGCCACATAAGATATCACCACAAAATGGCAATGTGGCGAAAGAGTTTGTGGTTGAACAAGACGTTGCTCTCCATATTGTGGTTGTGAGCGGTTGTATTCAAGCAAGAAAAGAAGAAGCCCACCACCATGAAGGAGTTATCCAGCCACCTACTCTAAAGTAAAGGTATAAGGTTTACGATTGCTCATCACTTAATTAACAAAGGTAAGAAGAAGACTAAATAAAAGCAGTAAAAAAATTAACCATAATTTTACTAAGCTCTAATTATATCACCTAATTAATCTACTTACGTGTCATGTGGATTTATATGTCCATTAATAGTATGACATGTGTCCTTTCAATCCAATCAACAGACCTACTAATCACTTAATAAAGATTATTAGCTAGGCGTATTATTAATTTAAATATAATTAATTAATAATATAATAAATTAAAATAGTGTTAGTAACTCGGTATAGAGATTACAAATATTATTTATAAGAGACAAACTTATGGTTAAAACCATTAATTTATATTATTTAATGTAATTATTTTATATTTATTTTATTAAAATATTTATATTAAAAATTATTTAAATTTAATTATTTCATATTATCATAAATTAAAATAGTTTTCCTTACTTGAAATATTTCTACTAAAAAATTAAATTTTATTAGCTAATAACATCATAATTATTAATATAGTTTTAGTTATGATAATGACTACAAATATTATTTTCTAGAAACAAAATTATGCTTGAGACTTTTAATTTATATAATTTAATGTAATTATTTGATAATTTATTTTTGAAATATTTAATTTTTCTTGGTTTTTATAAAATAACTTAGGACGACGCTTATTTTGGGATAAAGATAGTAATATAATGATGATTGATATTAGTTTTACAATATTAAAATAAGCTAATAAATAGATGAAAAAAGTAATGATTTGATCAAACCAAGCTTAATATTAGGATGGAAAAACAAGTCAGTCCAATCCATTTAGGTTTGCCCCACCAGTTGCCCGCCAAAAATGAATTTGGAGTAGCTAACTTGCCATGGTAAAGGTGGGTTGGACATCCTATCCACTTTGCATGTAGGTAGATTGATGAGTCAGCTTATCGGATTTGGCCAATTATTTTTGTTATATTTTATAAATAATATAAAATTTAATTATTTTTTTTGTAAGCCAATGAATTTTATTAAAATTGAACAGTTAAAAGAAACACAAAATTTGTCTGCCAAACAAATTAAACAATTTTAAAGTAAAACAAAACTACATCCATAGATAATGAACTAACTTATACAAAATATAGGATTCGTAATTCATTCAGCATAAGAGTGTGATGTTAGTCTCTATGCATGACACCAATCCCAAGTTTTCAACTGAACTGCTTGAACTATATCATCAACACCTTGTAGTTTATTATTGAATACTTTATTATTTTTAGCTTTCCAAATTTCCAAATTCTCACAAATCAAATAAATGACCAAGCTCGGTTCAACTCTGTTGTGTTGCTAAATAAACCCATGAACTGACTATAATGGTTTCATATCAGATTATGTAAGGTCGTTGACAACCTCTACCAATCACATAACCTAGACCAAACCTGGTAAGAGAAGTGACAGTTGATGAAGATATGTTGACCTGTTTCCAAAGCTTCATCACAAAATGCGCAATTTGCATTGTCGTCTCGAAGTATTTCTCTCTTATGTAGATTGTCCCTTGTTGGCAATCTATCTACTTTTAGTTTTCATGCAAGACATTGAACCTTTGGAGGAACCCTTTTTGTACATATTAGTTTATAAATTTTGTTTGTGTTTGGGCCTCGTTGAAGTTAGTATTTTGTATTTCGAACATACGGAGTATACCCATGTTTCTTTTGTCATCCATCTCCATTTACCTTGAATTCTTCATGTCAATGGTACAGACTCTAGCTTATGCCCTAGCTTTTCTACCATCACCTTCTCCTGGGTAAATAGTCTCTTCCTCCAATTTCACTTCCACCACTCCCCCCCCCCCCCCGTCTCCCCTCATCTTATTCACTAAGCAATGTTTGTCAATTGCTAGTTCGAATAGTTTAGGATACTACTCTCTAATACTCTAACCCCTAACCATTTGTCTCTCCAAAACACAGTGTTGTTCCCATCTCCCATGTGAAATTTCTGAGTCCACCAACATATAAAATTTAATTTTACCTATATAAATTTAAGTTTAAAAACAATACAAATGTATCCTAAATTTCAAATTTTAAATAATAATAATAAATTAAATATTAATTTGTTTTACTTCATAGTTTTCTTCACAGAGTCATGCATCATTTAAAATTCAAACAAAATAATAATTTGAATTCTTCAAAAGTTGCATCCTCTTCATTGATTTTTCATAATTTTTTATTAAAAAAATAATTAAATCCTTTCATTTTTTTCAAAATATAAATAATATTTCAAAAAATAATATTTAGAGGATGGGTAAAATGAGTAAAGCGAACTAGCAAACTAATTATGTCACCCGCTGACAGAGATGTGTGCAGACCCATTTTGCTACCTATAAATATTCATATTACATTGTCTACTGCCTCTGAAAACACAAAAGTAGGATTAATCAATGAATATGAAGAATCCACTGCTACAAATTATAGGTTAGATCCTGCTGGTACTCAAAATTTGTTTTGGTAAACTTGTCGAGTTGAATCTGGTATTGCGCGGATTACCGCTGTATAAATCCAGTCTAAACTCATGAGGTATGACCAGGAGTATCTGGTATTGGTCGGAGTACTGCCGTATAAATCCAGAGTTTTCAAATTTAACTTTTCTTTTCTTGTTTCTCTCTTTCTTTGGTATCAGAGCTGTGTTCTTTCCAAGGACAGTTTTCATATCAAAATTTGTAAATGTTAATTTTAATCGAAAATAGAAATCTGTCTAGAGTGGATAGTGTTTGCTAGGATACTCATGGTAGTTGAAGGGCAGTGATGGCCAGTGGAGAGCCAGTGTAAGTCCCTAGTTCCTACCTAGATGAGTTAAGGAACACGTGTATATTGCGCCAACAAGTATAGATGTTTATTTTTTATTAAATTTGTATTTTAAAAAAAAAGAGTTATTTTACTGATAAAGCCTTATGATTTTCTATATTCTTTAATATTTATTGTTTTATAGTGTATTCCGTGGATACCTTACTTTTATTATATAAATTTCTGTTGTTTTTGCTCTGCTTCTGCTTTTGCTCTGTTTCTGTCTAAATTTCTGTTCTTGTTCTGTTTTCTCTTTTCTCTGTAAATTTATTTTGTTCTCACAAATATAAAATTTTACAAAATGACAAATATACAACCTATAAAAGGTAAAGAATATCACTCAGCTCTTGCAGCTATTGAAAATTTTACAAAATCTCCTCCAGTAGGATATATAAAACGAACTCATGACACAAATGTTGTTCATACAATATTAATAGGACAAAACAACACAATAATAGCTTTACTAGAAGAAGTTTCTAGAAAACTATCTACTCTTATTAATCAGCAACACAAAAATATAAACATGACTGACGACATAAATGATTTAGTCAATAAAGTTTCTAAGTTATCTTTAGGAACAACTACACAAACTAAAACAGTCTGTAAAAATACTCACAAATTTGTTAAAGTTATTGCAACACCAAACAAAGCTGAATCTAGTAATAGAAATCAGACTACACAGGACAACAATAACTCCAACAAAGATAAAACTATTAGTTAAATATGAATTTTGCACCAAATAATAATTCACAAACACAAGTACAAGAAATTTCTATGGATAGTTCATCTAATAGGAATCACACACCAGAGAGGTTTCCCGGAACTTCTCGAAGATTAAGAGAACACAATACTAGGAGACAAGATCTCATCCAACATCCTGGAATCTTAGATAGATTTCTACATAGAAGAAGATCTACTAATGTTAGAAGACTAGAAGACTTAGTAGATATACAACAAAATGTTGAAATAGGATCTAATTCTCGGATAGATTCTTTAAATCCTAGACAGTTATACAACATAGGATAGTTAAGTTCCGAAAGAACCAGCCTCTACAGGTATAGGAGAATAGAAGATTTCCACCTACCTGATAATACTTATGAGATAATACCATTAATATCTCAGCAAACAGCCACACAAATCCTAAACCAACATGGACGATATGTTCATATGGGATTAATTACTATTGGTGTAAGATCCCTAGCTAGACATATGATTGGTGCTAGAGCCTTAATAGTTCTCCATGACACCAGATTCCAAAACAATGATTCCCAAAGTATTATAGGTATACTAGAAGTTGACCTAAATCAACCTATATCTTTGATATACCTTGCCCCTAACTTTACACTTACTCTTCCAGATTTTGTAAACCACATCAGTCTAGAAGTACAAACCATAGGATTTGGAACAAATTGGATAGGACATAACCTACACTTAGACATAACTTTCATAGGAAGAATAAGTAATTATATTTCTTCTATGTATAGAATAAACACTAGACCATTAGAAGAAGCCATTAGTTCAATTGGTACACAATTTTTGTCAGCCCAAGCCTTTACTCGAAGAAATGAGGGTCATCTATGGCAAACCCATTTACAAAGGGATGAACAAAATCCCATTACAAATCCTGACACTGTCATTTTACACAATAGGTCTAGAGGTCTTAGTCTAAGTTTTACTGACTACAGAAGCACTTCTCTAACAGATCTAGAACAAGATCGAAGGGATAGTACATCTGCTATTTCCGACAATGATCATATTGCTATGATGAATATCATAGATAGCGAAGATGAAGAAGATGATGACATGACTGAAAAAGAATGGAATCATCATCAAGCAAACATAGCCATGCTTAGGCAAGGAACTTTAGAAACTAATTTTAGACAAGATTCTTTACAACAAAGCATTCTTAGTGAGTCAAACTGGGAGCCTTGGGATTGTTTTCCCTCAGAACAAAATGAAGTTATAACACCTCAAGAAAATTATATAAATGATATAGTTAATATCTTTTTACAAAATTTAAAACTTGAAGAACAAACTGAAGAACAAGAATATTTTTACAAACTTCAAGAAAAATTTAAAAATAAAGAAGACGATGAATTGTCTACTACCTCTGAAAACACAAAAGTAGGATTAATCAATGAATATGAAGAATCCACTGCTACAAATTATAGGTTAGATCCTGCTGGTACTCAGAATTATAGTCCAGGATTTTTACCCAGAGAAACAGTTCAAAATATTGTTCTTAGTGATAATAAATATATCTCACATGGTAAACGATTACCAGTAGAACCACATTTTCAAATTCCA
Organism: Psophocarpus tetragonolobus; assembly: GCA_037954015.1. Taxonomy (NCBI): domain Eukaryota; kingdom Viridiplantae; phylum Streptophyta; class Magnoliopsida; order Fabales; family Fabaceae; genus Psophocarpus; species Psophocarpus tetragonolobus. The sequence continues at coordinate 7,973,074 of CM075693.1, read as the reverse complement.
AATCTACTTCTTAACTTAGGAGGAATAGATCCACAACTCCTTCCTACATACATTGAACAATGGACTGCTGCTGTAATACGTGATTATGGCATACATCATGAAAAAGACGTGCAGTCTTCCCAAGAAATGATCGCAAAAGGAGAAACATATCTCGGCGATATTGCTAGATCTGGTTGGGAATCCTTTAAGAAAAACTTCCCTAATGATCTGAATACTTTGGTCATAGAACCCGGTCCAAACATTTACAACTTTTGTTCTCTTGTTCAAAGATTGTTTGCTTCACAATCCGCCAATGATGGTAATACAATTAGACAACAAATTTATTTAGGACATTTAGAAAGATTGTCCATTGAATACTTTGGAAAAATAAAAGAATATTGCCAAGATTATTTGTTATACGCGTCTATAGCTGGATGCTTCCATGACGTGAATATAGGAGATAAAATGTTCCTTAAATTGCCAGGCAAATTAGGACAAAAAAATAGAGAAAATTGGAAAAATGATGAGGTTACTCCCATGTTGAATAATCTCTCAATACGTATACAACACATTATGAAGATAATGGAAGATACATGTACACATATAGCCATACAAAAACAACTTAAACATTCTGATGCAGGAATCTGTAAACAAATATATACACCACAACAATATTCACAAAATAAATACAAAAATAAAAGAAATAATTCTAGAAGTAAACCTAGAAATATTAATACACAAAAATATTTAGGACCAAGAAATCCTCGAAAAACTTATACAATAAGGGCATCTAATGCTAGAAAACCTACACTCAATCCTACTAGACATGTTAGAAAATACAGAGATAATAAAACTTACAAACAAATATTAAAATGTTTTGCTTGTAATCAACCAGGACATTTTTCAAGAGATTGTCCAAATATATCAAATCTTTACACTAAAGAAGCACACTTAATAAAATCTTGTCATATGAACTTGCTTCCAATAGATGAAGATGTATCAACAGATTCAGAAATTTTATCTATAATCAGCATAACAGAATACACTAACGAACTAAATTCTAATAAAATACACAAAAATTATGATTTAATCAATGAATTTACAAATAATGAATATAACCATTTATATGCTAATACTAATGAAGACAACTTTCCCATGGGAGAAGAATACAATGAAATGGGTCAATTATTAGATGATTTAGGATATTGTCTAATGAATACCTTAGAAATAAAAACTTGTTCTCATAAAATCCAATATTATTCAGGGACAGATTCAATCTCGTGCACATATTGTGAACGTTATTTTCATATATCAAAAAGGGCTCATTGTCCACTTTGTTATAAAAATTTTTGTATTAAATGTATAGAAAAACATTTAAACATATTAGAACAAGATATACCCTCTTTTGAAACAAGAGAAAATACAAATAAACCTAGTAATAAAGATTTAACTGATACAAGAGTTTCTGTATTAGAGACTCGCATAAATTACCTAGAAGAAAAAGTTATTCTCTTAGAAAAATTAATAAAAGGAAAAACTAAAATAGATACCCCTGAGACTAGTCAGATTTCTATACAAAATAATATGATGGGAACGACAGAATGTATCCCATTAGTTTGTAATAAACAACAATTAATAACTCTAAAAGTATTAGTAAAAATAACTTTTCCAAAAATAAATAATAAACCTTCTACAGAAAAAATTATACAAGCCTTATTAGATACAGGTTGTTCAGAAACAGTCATCTGTAAAACTGTAACTCCACAACAAAACATAGTTAAAAACAAACACATACAAAAGACTAGAACTATGTCTGGTGAAATTATGATAAATGATGAAGAAATTAATAATGTTATTCTTCAATTTAGCACAAACTGTGAAATTTTTTGTTACAAAACTTTCATCAAAACCATGAGAGTAGAAAACCTAGTTCCTTCTAAACAAAACATGATAATTGGTTTAGATTTCATCTTAAGACAAAATCGATCAATTACTATAAATAAAGACTATGTCTTAATAAGTGATAAAACACAAATGACACCTATAGTCAGTGGTGATTCAGTCAAACAAGAAACTATTACTGATAATTGTAATTGTAAAAATTCAAATACATGCAAATGTAAAACAGAATATTTATACACATTAGAAGAAATAAATGAAAATTATTTATTAAATAATATCTTAGATGATACAGCTGAAGTATTCTCTTCTATAAAAATTTCAAAATCAATAAAATTTGAAAGTATTCAACAAATCCTTGATAGGTTAAACAAAACAAATATAATAGGAGAAGATCCAACAAAATTCTGGGATAGAGATCCCGTAACATGTAAACTAGAAATAATTAATCCTGATTTAATTATAAAAACAAAAGATATTCAATTTAACAATTGGGAACAAGAAGAATGTCAAACCCACATACAAAATCTTTTAAAATTAAAAGTAATAACACCCAGTGTTAGTCCCCATAGAAGTCCAGCATTTATCGTTAATAAATCTTCAGAACAAAAACATGGTAAATCTAGAATGGTTTACAATTATAAAAGATTAAATGATAATACTGTTGAAGATAGCTACACAATTCCTTCTAAAGATATTTTAATAAACCGAATTCAAGATACTAAATGGTTTTCTAAATTCGACCTAAAAAGTGGATTTCATCAAGTAAAAATGGATCCTGATTCTATAAAATGGACGGCCTTTTCATGTTCTGAAGGTCTATTTGAATGGAATGTTATGCCATTTGGTTTAAAAAATGCGCCAGCTGTTTTTCAGCGCAAAATAGACAATATTTTTAAAGATGTAAAATCTTTCACTTGTGTTTATATGGATGACATTTTAGTCTTTTCCAAAACAAAAAATGAACACTTTCTTCATTTAAAACAAGTTTTATATAAATTAGAACATTATGGTTTAATAATTTCTAAATCAAAAATGGAAATTTGCAAGAATTTCATTGAATTCTTAGGAAAAGAAATAGGTAATGGAACCATAAAACTCCAACCTCATATCTCTAAAAAAATACGAGAATTTCCTGATAAAATGGAAGATATAAAAATACTTAGATCCTTTTTAGGATTACTAAATTATGCAAGAAATTTTATTCCTAATCTAGGAAAATATACATCTGCTTTATATAACAAAACTGCTTTAAAAGGAGAAAGAAAATTTAACTCCGAAGATATAAAATTAGTTCAAAAGCTAAAACAAATGGTAATAAATTTACCAACTTTACAATTACCATTAGATTCAGACTATTTAATAATTGAATGTGATGGTTGTGAACTTGGATGGGGAGCAATCCTCAAACGAAAGAAAAATAAACATTTACCAAAAACTGAAGAACAAATTTGTAGATATTCCTCAAGAAAATATACTACAAAACCCAAAATTTATCAAACAAGCACTGACTATGAAGTTAATGCTATAATACATGCTATGGATTCTTTTAAGTTATTTTTAATAAATAAGAAAGAAATGACAATCCGAACAGATTGTGAAGCTATAGTTACATATGGTAAAAATCAAATTAACAATGACAAAAAACCACACAAAAGATGGTTACTTTTTAAAGATTATATAAATTTTTCTGGAAAAACTATTAATTTTGAACATATCAAAGGAACTGACAATACTTGTGCTGATATTTTGTCCAGGTTTATCAAATAAATATCAGAATTTCTACAAAGACCTGATTGGTCACATCCACACATATCCATGACATTGGAACCGACAAAGAAAGGTCTTCAGGGCCCCAAACAAGTAAGATCACCCTTTAGGGTAGATCAATATACAAAATATGGTAAACAGGAATTGCCAATACTCATAAATATTTATCAGTATCCTGGTAGAGACAATACAAATATCAAGCTTAATGTATTGATCGATAACATTTGGAATATTCCAAAATATACAACAGAGAATGAATCTCAAGTGACAAAAGTCAAACAAAGCATTATCTGCGCCTTATATAGTTTTTGTGGACAAAATAATCAAGGAGTTGTTTTAACATCTTCAGCCTCTCCATCTGGAAAAGGTTTTACACATTTTGCCCTTATTGATGGGCCTAACAAAGGGGTATATACCTCATTCAGATATCTCTCTGAAGCCAAACAAGACCAATTTTGGTCTACCTACAAAGGCTTTTACTCTAAAGAAGAAGCCCAAATGGCAGTAAGACTCCAAACAATTGATGAAGAAAAGATCAAAACTGCCTTACAAATGGAACCCAGAATCCAAACTCAAACTTATGCTGGTGCCACTAGTATTCCGCCCAGTCTAAACCCAAATATTCTTTTATCAAAATTTAACCTTCTTCAAGAATTCCTTTTTGAAGCACACTCAGAAGCCATAAAATTTAATGGCTTATTTGTTAAAATACAAACATATTTCAATCACAAAACTGTTTGTGTCATCTCTTCTGACTACTGTAAAACAGTAACCAAAGACTGTACATGTCAAATAAAATATTTAGTCAGAAAAGCTCACATAGATTTAGAAAATTTCGAACAATTCTTACACAGAGATTTTCTCATAACTCCTATGTCATTCCTAGAGGTAGGATGTCTACACACAATCATAATACCACCTACGGATAGATTTCAATCTTTATCCTCTCCCATAAACTCAGTCATAAACGAAGTACAGGCTGAACACATGCAAAAGGTTGCTCTACAAATTACTACTTCACCAAGAAGTATAACATTACAAGATAGTAACCCTACACATGTTATAAAACTATACACAGAAGTGAACCCTGAGTTTCATTCTTGCAAAACATCAGAACATGATGAATTAAAAGGTTTTTCTCTAAACAAAAATAAAACCTATCAGTACAACCTTTGGAAAGCACACACAGAAGGTTCAAATTGGAATTTTTCTAAATTTGATTCAGAAACATTGATTCTATTAAAAGAAACAAAAGATACCAAACTCTACTGGAAGAAGAGTATGGGCTCCAAATTTCATCCTTTCCCCACTGAGGCTAATCTTACCTTAGTCCGACATTTCGAAAGAGAAAGGATTTTCAAAGAAATCTATGAAGAAGCTGGCTGTTATGGCCAACAAACACCAGGAGCATCAGGAGCTTCTTCTCTTCCTTCTGAAGCAGGAGATGATCAATCTCTTCCTGAACAAATAGACGAAGAGTTCCAAGATTTTACTGCATCCATCACTCATTTGAAATAAAGTTTTACCTGTGACACAGTAAATTTACCTTAGGGTAATTGACTGAAGGGTAAAAACCTACACAACAGGTTTCCGGTAATCAGGTGACCTATACAGCCGGTTCCCGGTCATACATTTTGTATATAAATAGGCCTTAAGTCTCTTATACAGAGAAGGCTTTTAGACACACCCTCTCTCTCTCTAAACTCTCTCCCTTCTCTCTAAAACTCTCCCGTGTAAACTCTCTCATTCTGCAATAAAATACGAAGTTTCTCTTCACCCCTCCCCTCTTCTCCCCTCTGTAAGTCTATTATTTTCCTTTTATGTTTATGTAATTTCAATCATGAGTAGTCTATTCATTAAGGTATCTTCGGATGCCTAAAATGATAAATATTTAAAGATGCAATAATCATTTAAAGGCTTATCCTATGTCTGTATATTCACCACTCATCTTCTTCTGAAAACCTGGGTTCTGCCCTTGTATTTGCAAAAAACCTGGGTTTTGGTAAACTTGTCGAGTTGAATCTGGTATTGCGCGGATTACCGCCGTATAAATCCAGTCTAAACTCATGAGGTATGACCAGGAGTATCTGGAATTGGTCGGAGTACCGCCGTATAAATCCAGAGTTTTCAAATTTAACTTTTGTTTTCTTGTTTCTCTCTTTGTTTTGTAAATGTTTGGACCGGGTTCTATGACCAAAGTATTCAGATCATTAGGGAAGTTTTTCTTAAAGGTTAAATTTGAAAACTCTGGATTTATAAAAATAAATTAATATTATATTAAAAATAAATACTATATTTATTTTGAAACAATGTGTATTTTATTAAAGATGAAGTAATAAACAACAAAATTCTTAGATAAATGTAAACACATGACAAAAATAATATAGTCTTATTGTATTTTAAATTTTCAAAGCAAATAAAAAACTAAAAAATCAAAACTATTTTTAAAATAATAATAATCAAATGAATTTTTCAATTGGCTAAATTATATTTGATTGTCCATCCCTCATAATTAGTAACGTTAGAAAAATGTGAAAAGAAAAATATTATAGCATGATTCAAACATGAGACCTCATTGTAATGCACAAGAGTTCATACCACTACACCAAGTATCAGGTTTGAATTATGTTAAAATTTTTTTTTTTACATTTTTCTAATTAAAATTATCACCTCAGAAACGCAATTTATTAACATTTTTTAAATTTGGAAGCAAAACTAAAACAAAAATTTAAAAAAAAAACAAAAAAATTAACAAAAATTAAAATCACGAAGCACAAATATAATTTAACCTTTTAAACAATATACTACTAAAAACAACTTTATAAAAATGTGTGTACAAGATCCTAAATATCTTGTAGTCACTTGTAAGCCAATATCTTCTCATATTTTATATATTTTTTGGGAGAAAAAGTCTTGATGGATGTTAAAAAAAAAAAAAAAAATATGTTGGATGTGTAATGTGAATAACGCGGTCTCACAGACCACTTTGGATCGACGTTTCTGGGAAGAAGCAAACATCGTAAAGTAAACAAAGAGAGTGACTGCCTGACGGGTATCGCCTCCTCTCCTCTCCTCTCTCTCTATATATATATATCCCACGCTGCTCTCTCCACAAGACCAAAACATAAAGTGACTAAAAACAGACCCCAAAAAGGAAAGATCACGAAAACCTTCATTGGCGCATCATATTCTTTGTGCTTCATCCGTAAACCTTAAACCATGGATATTGGTGAAGAGTACAAGCATTATTGGGAGACCAACATGTTTTTTCAAAACGAAGAGCTTGACAGGTAATTAATAATTATAACACATAATTTAATTGAGTGGTATAATGAATTAGTAGTTAATTTGGGTGATGGCACATGATGCAGCTGGGCAATGGATGAAGCTGCGTTCTCCGGGTACTATGATTCAAGTTCCCCGGACGGTACCGGTGCTTCATCCTTGGCAACAAAGAACATTGTTTCGGAGAGAAATAGGAGGAAGAGGCTGAACGAAAGGCTTTTTGCTCTTAGAGCAGTGGTCCCCAATATTAGCAAGGTATGCAACCTCACCACCTTAATTAGCGCTTAGGCTTAGGGGGGGAAGGGGATTAATTAGTTATTGTTATTTCCTTTTTCTCTGCATTTATTATTTGTCTATATATGACCAATGTGCACAGATGGATAAGGCTTCTATCATTAAGGATGCTATAGAGTACATCCAGCGCTTGCAAGACCAAGAGAAGAGAATCCAAGCCGAGATTTCGGATCTTCAATCTCTGAACATCAAAACCCCAACCTACCAATTTGACCACGACCTTCCTATTCTGCTTAGGTCTAAGAAGAACAGAACAGAACAGCTATTTGATTCTGTCAGTTCAAGAAATTCCCCAATTGAAATTATTGAGGTATTACATCTCTCTCATATATTATATTATCAACTCATGGGATGGGTGTCATTTTCATTACTATAGTCTTCTTTTTTTTTTACCTTATACCTTCAGTGTATAAGCTAATGAGTTAAAAACAAAAAAAAAAAATAGCATGTCATAACTAATTTTATATGTTTAAGTCTTTACAAATATAATTAAACATTATTTTAATTAGTTCTTCTATATTTTTATCCTATAATATTCATCTTTGTCACCTATTTTGGTTTTTGTCATAATTAAACTTGTTAAACACTTTTTAAGTTGAGTTCAACTTTGTTTTTTTTTTTATTAAACTCAACTCAACCTTCTCTGTCATTGAATAAATTGGGTTAATTAAATCATAGTTTTAAAAAATATTTTTTTAAAAAATAAATTAAATGTTTAAAATTTTTTTATATTTTTTTAAAAAATAGAATATATTATTGTTGTAACATAAATAAACAATAAACTATTAAATTTGATAGTGTGAAGAATTAATTCCTATAAGCCATAACATACACATCTATAACCAAATCTTACTACATTAATAAGATTATTGCTACTTTTATTCTTCTAATTGATCTATACAAAGTATTTTATCTAAAATTTGTCAATAGGTAAAAGGCTTTTCTCAAAGACACGTTACACTCTTATATAAAAAAAAATTCTAGATCTTATAGCATCTTTTTACAATAATTAATAACTTGGTCATGACATATCATTATTGTAACTTCAAAAACATGCTTAATAAATAAAAAATAATTTCATAAACTATTATAAATTAAACTATTAAAGACATTTTTAATTTAAAATAATAAATAATAATAATATAATATAATTATTGGTTAGGTTGAGTCTCAGATTCGACTTGCTGAACCCGACATCCAACTCCTAAATTATTGTATTGAGTTAAATTTCACTCAATCTTAAAAAAATTCAATCTAATTACTTTGGATTAAATCATTACACCACTCAAGCCAATTAATATCCCTCATTTTTAGTCATCATAGCTGTTTAGGATGAATACCAAATTATATGATCACAAATATTGCATAGATAAAAAATAAAAATATTATATTTTGCATATACATAAACACTACGTACTAAAACATTTATGATACTTTGACTAGAATATATTAAATACGTCTTGTAAAATAATTATGATAAGTCGTGAAATGATAACCAATGAAAAACATGTGGGTTTTGGAACTGGTGGATGGCAGCTAAGGGTTACACACAAGGAAGAGAAAATGTTTATGGTGAGCTTGACATGTAGTAAGAGGACAGACACAATGGTGAAACTGTGTGAGGTGTTCGAGTCCTTAAAGCTGAAGGTCATTACAGCCACTGTCACTTCTTTTTCAGGGACGATTTCGAAGACAGTCTTCCTCGAGGTTGGTCCATTTCCCATTTTTTTTGCCCTTCCTAAACGCCTTAAAAATATTCACTTTTTAATTAATTTAATATTTCTGTTTAGTTAGGCCAATACTTTAATTAAAGTGGAAAACCCATTTTGCATTTAAGATGTAATGGTTATTTTAATGATCAAAATTAAGGGCTTAGTGTCCGATTTCAAATCAGTCGATGATCAGGTAAAACGTAAAAGCAAGGACCCCATGAATATTCTGCTTTAAACAAAGATCATCCCGCATACTATTATATATATATACTCCTCAATGCTTAGCATTATATATTGGCTGCTTTATGCCAACTTTAACGAATAATTAAAACTTTTTCAGTTTTCCGTATTGATGATGTTAAAAATGTGTTTAACGTGTAGATGTCTTGGTTTTGGAAGCAAAAAAAAAAAGAGTTTATTTTTTAAGAATAATACTAATTAACATACATATATCCCAAGTATAACACCAATGAGAAAATAATTAGAAGTGATCAATGTAATTTTATTTTTTTTCATTAGAAAAATTATTGAAATTAAGAAGTTTTCTTCCTTAAATAAATCCACTATCAAACAAATTATGTTCAATTAACACTTCTTAATACAACTTTATCATTTTTGTCTCTTTTTCGGTGTGTGTATATATAAATAGCTTTCTTTTCTACTTTTTCTTTATGTCTTGCACTCTAGAGATTTGAATAAAATTATACAGTAAAAAAATATTTAAATGATTATGAGGCATCCATCACTTTCTTACTTGGTAGGACACCAAAATTCTGAAGTTGGACTCTGGACATATATATACATGCATTTGTTACCCTAAAGTGAAAGGATTCAAAATCATAAAGATAGTGGATACAAATATAATTTATTTTGGAAGGGTGTATTTGTCTACCCTTAATTGCATGTATATATGTAGTTCTAGCAAAAGTAAGTCTGTCTCCAGCTGGGACGTTAGCTGTATCATAAGGGTGACAATTCAATCTCCTTACTAACTATCCAATTTATTTATATATAAATTTAACATATTTATTCTCCCAAAATAAAAATTAATTAAGGAGTTGACTGAATTATATCACTATTTGGTATTGGATAGATAAGGAATCACTGCTTATGTTTGCTTACCAAAAATAAAAATAACTGCTTATGTTTTAATTTGCAATCTATTAAGTTAAGCAGTTCAAAGCTTGTGAGTGGAACATAAGTCGTCTTTAAGGGACAGTTTTCTTCTTTTTTAAAAAAAAATTTACAGAAGGGACAGTTGACCACAGTGTTAGGGTGTAAGAATTTGTATAAATATTAAACTTTGTTTAATAAAATTATTTCATTCCTTGCGAAATAAAATATAATATATTTTAAATGGATGCATGTATTGCATATTTGTTTATAAAATTTATATATATATATATATATATATATATATATGTGTGGAAGAGTTAAATGATTTTTCGGAGCTAATTTGTAAGTTACTATTTTTTATTTTTTCAATTTTATCTTTATTATTCTATTTGAAATTATTTTTTATCCTTTTTAATTTAAAAATATTTTGTTTACTTTATCACTGACAAACACAACAATCAAATGAAAAAGTGTTATTATAAAATTTGAAATTTCATTTTTTGTTATTTTTTATTTTATGTCAAACTATTTATTTTAATTGTTTATTACATTTTTACTTTTATTTTTAATTAAAATATTGGATCACTACACAAAACTTTATACAATAATAAAAATTATGATGAAAAATATTTTTTTAAAAAAATAATATTAAAATATGAAAATAGTTAAATAGGTAAATATGTAACGGATTATAAGATTGATTTAGTGATAAAATTTACGTGTGGATGAGTGACATTTCTATGCAATAATATTTGTGCCAAATGTAAATAATTTATTTCTCATTTGGCTAGCTAGTGTAACATATTTGCATTTTTCTAACGTCTACCACAAGCCAAATTCAACTCTTGAAAAATTCGATGTATTGATATCTAAGTTTAATATTTATGCATAACTAGTATAAAAGATTTTTACCTTGATATTTAATCATAATTCTTCGTTTATATAACTTTTTATATTATATAAAGTATTGTGATTGAATGTTGTGTATAACTTTTTACTCTAACACTTACTAAACAAGTTTTTCTTTTCTTTTCTTCCCGAAAACAAACTATTCTTGAAAACTCTTTTAAAAAACTAAAAAAATAAAATCCAACCAATCAAACCCTTAAATCATTCATAGTATGAGAAGTTTATTCCTACAATCCTAGCCTTAGCCCACAACTATGATCTAAATATTTCCACTACTTATTCCTACCATAGGTAAAAGTAGGAGGATCAACTTACTTTAAAGTAGGTCTTTAATGTTGTTATCCTCTCCTAGTTTATTTTCTTAAAATATAATTGTTTTTTTAGAAAAATATTAGTTGTTTGTGTGTTAGTTTTGTCAATGAAAAAAGTCGAATCCACAACTTCTCTCTTCTTCATCTTTCCATTTTACAACTAGATCAACCTTATTAATTTCTTAAAATATAATAGTTAAGATTAATTATTTATTAAAAATATTAGATTTGAAGATAATTAATTATTAAAATATAGGATAAATCTCTTACGGGCTATTTAGTTATAGTATTTTTCATAAAAATTTGAGAAAATTATTTCAAGAATATAAGGAAAATTGAAAAAAATGTTTAGAGAACCAATTTTTAAAAAAATTATTAAAAAATGAAAAACTAATTTTCAGAAACCTGTTCAAAAGTAGTTTTACAAATTTAAAAAACTTTTATTACAAAGCTATTTTTATAAAAACTATAATCACATAATAAACAAAATTCGTATTAAGAATTAATTAGCAATATTTTAACCTATTTATCTTTTTATTACAAATAAAAGAATATTTGTAAGTGAAGAAGTTACGTGCCAATTAATAGAAATTAAGGTGATCTCTGGCTCAAATTATATTTATCTGTTTTCAAGGAGAAGTTGGTTTAAATATTTCAGAAAATTAAAATAGCTTTCAAAAAGAATATTAGAATAACTTTTAAAAATAAGTTGCAATCTTTTAGTTTGATTATTACTCATTCTAAACTAATTATGCATGATAATGATTGTAATGGCAGTCACATCAACTTGTCTTTCCACCTAATCCAAAGGAAAAGTTCGTTTTAATTGCGAGCGTTGAAAATTAATACTCAACAGATTTATTATATTTAACTCAATAATTGAAGTCCTAATGCTGAATTCTAGAATCAATTGAAAGAAACAACAGTGTACTCCTTAATTTTATCTTTACCAGATGGATGAAAATTGATAGATTTAAATACTTCATTGTTAATGAGTACACTAAATAAACCGAAAATAATTTGAGAATGGCACAAATTAAAAGAAATACTAACCAAATGCGTTTTGGATTGCTGATTTGTAAGTCTGTTTCACTTTTCAGGCAGATGAGGAAGAGAAAGATGTTTTGCAGATAAAAATTCAGACAGCCATTTCAGCTCTGAATGATCATCAAAGCCCAATGAGTATCTGATGATCGAAGAAATAAGTTCAGATCGAAGCTAAGAGTGTTGTGTTGAGTACTCATGATCTGTAGTGAACGAGTCTTAAACTCCAAAGCTTAGTTACAAGTTTTCTACTTCTTTTTCTTCTACTCCAAATTAAATTGGTTTGGATCTACTGTTTTGTTAAGTTCTGAATCGATTAGGATCGAGTATGTTCGATTCAGTTAATGAATTCAGAATTTTTAATAATTCAATACAAACCGAAACCAATCAATTATATATATGGATATTTTATTTTGTATTTTTTTTTTAAAGTCATATGATTAGAATTTATGTTTTATGATTTTATATTGAACAATTATTTCTTTCTTTTGGAAATTTAATTTGCTTATTAGTTGTTTTTTAAACTATTATTAGATTGATTTGACATCATAATTCGTAATTTGGTATATATGTGAAACATTTTGAAATAAAATTATGAATTTGGTAGATTAATCATTAATTGATTTATTTAATTTGACGTATAAAATTGTTATTTATTATTTGAAAATAATTATTTTATAAGTCAATCAATATTGTAATCAAAGAAAATTTAGTACAAGCACAAGAGGTATGTGCCTAATAGTGTACAAAAATTAAAAAGATTTGAAAAATAAAACACAAAGTGTGACACCCATTATTAATAACTTAATCAACATATGCAAGATCACTCCCTTGAATAATAGTTGTTGAATATTTTATTATTTCTAGTCTTTAATAAATTTTATATATGTCATCCAAATAATTATGTTTAGGTAATTTGAATTAACATCTTCTATCATTTGAAATAACACCTACTTCATAGAAAAAGACTTGTATGTTCTTTCTTTTATCTCTCCTATTACTCTCTAGCAAATGGTTTATAGAAAGTAAAAACAATTTGCAATTTTTTTTACTATCCAGCAAACTATTACCGGAAGTAAACTATTATCGCCAAAGAATAATAAAAAAAGAGTTAAAAAATTGGATAGAGAGAGTTAAATTATCATAGTTAAATTGTGTGTTATTGTTGCAGAGAGTTAAATTGTGCATTATTGCAAAAAATTATTTACTTTTAAATTAACTCTCCAACAAACAATAACACAATTAAACAGATAACTCTTATAAATTTATTTAACTCTTCGACCAGCATTTGTTGAAAAATAAGAATTTGAGAGGAAATTATAAAAGTAAGCTCATAAACCGACTACAATGTCCACAAACCTCATTACGGAAAATTGTGATGAAAATAATTTTCATTTACTTTTTTTTATCCTATTTTCATCAATCAAATTGAATCAACCGATTAACAAAGAAAAAATTCTAAAATTTATAATAAACTAAACCAATTAAATTTAATTAATTTGATTTCTTTCCTCCTAAATCCAACCAACTTACTCCCTAAATGCTCACTTTTATAATCGTTACGCTGGCTTGTCTAATGAAATCGCATTTTCATCTTTTCCATTATAAAAAAATAGCTTTGAAGGCAAACTAATATCAGAAAATAAATTAATCATTAACCGACTGTAAAATTACTTCTGGTAGTATAATATTTTTAAAATAATCTATTAATTAATACAAATATTGTAATTTTATTAATGATACTATCAATTCTTTGTAATAACATAATTGTCTATTTTATATATAGAAACTTATAACATTTGATTAATTTTTGGTAATTATTTGTATGATAACATTTAGATTAATATTTTTTTAATAATAACGTAGAATAATCTAACGTTTAATTATTAGTACGTGACATTTTTTATGGTGTAACCATATTAGTAACCATTAAATAAGATTGGAGTAAGAGTTGCACAGTGATTATAATGATATTCTCCTTAAGAAGAGATTTATGTGGTTCCAAAAATCCTGAGAGAAAAGGGCGAGACTTGGCGATAGGAATTAAAAAAAATTGATACCCAAACCCATGGTTTCTAATTCCAGTTGCAGTTGTGTTTACTGTCATTGCGGTTGTGGATATTCTGGCTAATGTAACCTATAGCTGTTGTAACATGAAATTAAATTATATTTGCATAAAATGTAGAAAAAATATTTATAATTATTTGTACACCTTTTATTTAAAAAGATTGTATAGTTTTTCATTTTTTAAATTTTTGAATCATTTTAATTATTTAGAATAGATATATAAAAAAATTAGAGGAACATTAGCATTATCTAAACAAATGTAAAATGCAATGGAAACAAAAACAATTAGTCTTAAATAAATTTAGAATAAATTTAGTCATTCACACAAAGTAAAAACTTTAAAGATATGCAAATCTAGCTAAGTCTATTGAGGAAGATAGGCAGTTAGGGTGATGAAGTGGAGTAAATGGTTAAGATGGTGCGCTGATATTAATTCTATTGAGGAAGATAGCCAATTAGAGTGGTGATTTAGTAATATTGTAAGCGACTGGGGGATGAAGAATGAGTGAAGTTTTAGAGTGATAAGTGGCTAGGCAAGTAGAGTTTGAATGAGTTATTCAATTGTTTGTTTAATATAGCAACAAGTAAAAATATCTTGGTAAAGGAATTAAAAAGGGAAGGCTTAGAATGAAAGTAGAGTTGGAAAAGGAGGCTATATGAGTAGGAGCAAGAATTGTTAGTAAAGCTAGCTGATATGTTGAAAGAGGTCTCTTTTAGGGAAGGGATTAAAGATGAATGGCTATGGAAGGTTGGTGAGTCGGGTCGCTATGAAGTGTCTTCTGCCTATAAGATATTATCTTCTATGCAAGGACCATCTTTTAATGTCACATCAGACTTTTGATGGGTTGACGGGATTCCTAAAAGGGTGCAATGTGTAGTTTGGAGGTTGGGGTTAGATCGAATGCCTACAAAGGAAAATCTTATAAAGTGCAGTACAATTGGAGGTCAAGTTTCTGGGTGTGGTTAGTGTGGGATGGGAGTGGAATCGAGCTCTCATCTATTTTTTATATGTTCATTATCTTCACGAGTATGGTACAAACTTTGCTCTTGGTGAGGGCTCACAACGGTTTTGCATCATCAATATCATAGTCATTTCTATCAATGGTAGGGACTTTACGAGGTCCAAAGGAACTGGCTCGAGCTTTGTCAACAGTATGGTTTGCTGGTGTCTGGTAGATTTGGAAGGGTCAAAATGCAAAGACTTTTAAAGACTATTGCATAGATCTAGATTATGTGTTATGTAATGAAGGTAACGTCTCACTCCTTCACATAATGGATGATGAATCCAATGATGTATGTGTAATGCCATATTGATTTTTTTATTGCTTTTATTATTGTCTTCTGTTTGTAATTCTGGTGCTTACTCACTTTTATTTTGCAATATCAATAAAATTCGTTCACTTATAAAAAAAAATCTAGCTAAGTCTTCAAAATATATATATATATAATAAAAATAAAATGATAGGAGAATAATTGTTTTTAAGTTTGATTATATTTAATTATTTAAAGAGCAAACTCACTCTTCAAAGATACATTGTTACTGCAAAGAAAAAGATGATAAAACTCATAATTAATATTGTTCTTACCGTAATTTGACAGAACATCTATCCTCTCAATCCTTTGGACCTTGGAGCTCCAAGGGACAGATGTGTACCTGCAAAAGGGACTCTAACACCAAGTCAATGAGGAAGTAAAAGGTAGAGACTAGAATGTGAGAGATTAGATACTTGGGGGGCTTGGGACTCTCCTTTTTAAGGAGTCTTTGATTCCAAGTTTCCTTATTCAAAGAATTCCAAATTACCTATAGAAATGAACCTTCCTCCTTGGGCCTTTGGTGAGCACCAAATTATAGTCGAGACTGGGGTACTGGCTCCGAGGTAGAGGTCGGTGATCAAGGTCAAGGGACGGTGCCCTATGGTGTCTAAGCTGGCAAGGTCGCAAGGAGAACACTGTGAAGGTACAAATACCATAAAAATGGATAAGCAAATTTAATTAAACATAATAATAGAAGTATAAGTTACATATACTTGTTACTACATGGTAGAGTGGCAAAAAATATAAGAGCTTGAAATTTTATAAAATAATCATTCAAATTTATTATTTTTATTTATTAGTTAATAAAACTTGATACTTTTATTAACTAAAATGTGATAGAGGTGAATTATTATTATTATTATTATTATTATTATTATTATTATTATTATTATTATTATTATTATTATTATTATTATAAGATCAAGTTAAAAATAGTTAGGTCAATTTGGTTTGACATATAATAGCTAGTAATTAGAAGGGAGTCTAGAGAGGGTCTTGACATTCTGCTCATTTTGTTCTAAAACCTTAACCCGAAATAGGAAATAGAGTAGCGACTTTAGAAGGGGAACTTACCGAGAGGTGAGGATCTTCGCTAAGGATCTTAAAAAATCATTCCTACCTTTTGCGTTCTTCATCTCTTCAATGTAAAAGGGAGTAAGATTAGTTATACATAAGCATATATAAGAAATAGGGTAGTGGAGGCAAACTCTAAGTGATGTGATCTTTGATGATCACTTGCCTAAAGGATCCTTTCTAAGGTCACTTGGAAGGGAAATGGATTTATGGAGAGGAAGGATTGGGGTGAGGCGCCACAAATGCTAGGTTTGATAAGTCAAAGGGAAGAGGCCACAAAGGAGGGGTCCCTTGATAACTCTTAGAAGCTCTCACAAAGGAGAAGGTAGTACACTCAAAGGTAAGAACTTCACAACCAATATGGTCTCTAGGATTAAATTCAAGTTTAAAAAATACAAGTGAGGGGAGGAGCTCCTATTTATAGAGGTAGTTAACCTCTTGAACAAGATAACCTAAAAAAAAAGGGCTATGATTAAAAAGAGAGATCTAAGGGAGGAGGATTGAGAAACAATTCCCTCCTTAGATCATCAAACTTGGTGTCCAAGTTTCTCAAACCAAGGTCCAAGATTACTTCTTATTAGCTTAGGGGGTTTATGTTGGAAAAGAAAGGTGTAGATATCAAGGCTACCCCTTATTTCCTTCATAAAGACCCAGAAAGCTAAATCCACCCTCTAAATTCCTAAGACACCTCCTAAACTAAAAAATGGACTAAATACATGTCCCAAATTAAATTCCTAATGCTCCTCAAAATTAAAATAAAGGAAAATTACATTTTATTAACTAAAGTTCTTAGTCGTCTTCCTTTGTCTGCAAAGGCTAGGTCTTCTTCAATCTTTTTAGCCATGGCCCTAGTGATAGGTCCTTGGTTAGGCATGGTCACATCATCTCCTCCTCCTTGGAGAGGATTTAACCTCAAATCCATAAGGTCTTCATCATTTTCAACACCTACAAATGGAGACAAATCAGAAACATTAAAACTGGTGCTTACCCCATAATCCTCAGGCAGATCTAAAACATAGGCATTATTACCAATCCGCTCAAGGATTTGGAAAGGTCCATCTCCTCTAGGGCTAAGTTTGAACTTCCTTTGAGAAGGAAATCTATCCTTTCTCAAGTGAAGTCATACTCAGTCGCCCTTTTCAAAGATGACCTCTTTCATCCCCCTATTGGCGAAAGTAGCATCTCTCAAGGATTGGCGCTCTATGTTAGCTTTAACCCTCTCATGTAATTTTTTTACAAAAATGGCTTTTGCCTCTCCTTCTTTATGCACAACAACAGAAAGAGGAAGAGGTAAAAGATCTAGAGGAATAGGAGGATTAAAGCCATAGACCACCTCAAGTGGAGAATGCTTGGTGGTTCTATGAACCACCCGGTTATAAGCAAATTCAATGTGGGGAAAGTACTCATCCCAAGACTTATGGTTGCCTTTAAGGAAAGCCCTCAGCATAGTGGATAAAGATCTATTCACCACTTTTATTTGCTCATCAGTTTGAGGGTGACAGGTAGTGGAAAAAAGAAGTTTAGTTCCCAGCTTAGCCCAAGGAGTTTTCCAAAAATGGCTAAGGAACTTCACATCCCTATCTGACACTATTGAAGAGGGTATGTCATGCCATCAGAAACCTCTTTAAAGAAAAGTCTTGCGATGTTGCACGCATCATCCACTTTGTGGCAGGGAATAAAATGGGTCATTTTTTAAAATCGGTTCACCACCACAAATATGGAGTCTGCACCTCGTTGGGTTCTTGGGAGCCCAAGGATGAAATTCATGCTAATATCCTCCTAAGGTGCAAAAGGAGCAGGTAACGGTGTGTATAGTCCATGAGGCATTGCTTTAGACTTTGCTTGCAAGCAAGCTATACATCTAGAGCAATGTCTATGGACATCTCTCCGCATATTAGGCCAAAAGAATTTCTCTTGTAAAAGCATGAGGGTTTTTGAAATCCCAAAATGCCACATGAGCCCACCTTCATGGCTCTCTTTTGTGAGTAAGTTCCTAATTGATCCTTGGAGTATACAAAGCTTACTACCTTTGTAGAGATACCCCTCACTGATGAAGTACCCATCATGGGCCTTTAATGCGAATACAGATGCAGAAGCAACAAAGATGGGGCCGAAATCCTTATTAGAAGGATACATAGCCCGAATGTCATCAAATCCCAAGATTTTTGCATTCAAGGATGAATAAAGGGCATGAGGCCTAGAAAGAGCATCAGCCACCACATTTTGTTTTCCTTTCTTGTACTTGATGACATAGGGGAAAGATTCAAGATATTTCACCCACATTGCATGCCTTTTGTTCAATTTACCTTGACCCCTCAAATATTTTAGTGACTCATGGCCACTATGAATGACAAACTCCTTGGGAGCAAGGTAATGCTCCCAAGTTTGAAGGGCCCTAATTAGAGCATAAAACTCCTTATCATAGAGGGGGTAGTTGAAGGGGGCACCATTGAGTTTTTCACTTAAATACGCAATGGAGTGCTCTCCTTGCAACAAGACAACTCTCAAACCTACACCAGAGGCATCACATTCAAGTTCAAATGTTTTAGAAAAGTCAGGTAATGCCAAAACTGGTGCATGGGTTAGTTTATGCTTAATTAGCTGGCAGGCTTTCTCTTGTCTCTCGCACCAAAGAAAAGGAACTTCCTTTTTCACCAAATCATTTATTGGTGCGAAGAGTGTGGAGAAGTTAGGCATAAAGCGCCTATAAAATTCAGCGAGACCATGAAAGCTTTTTATCTCTGTCACACTCTTTGGGGTGGGTCATTCTTGAATAGCTTTTATCTTTTCGGGGTCAACATGGACCCCTTTTGTGCTAACTACAAAAACTAGGAAAACTACACTATCTACACAAAAGGTGCATTTTTCTAAGTTACCAAAAAGATTATTACTCCTAAGATGAGAAAAAATATGCCTTAGATGTCCTAAATGATCATCTAGGTTCCTAGAGTAAACTAAAATGTCATCAAAGTAAACTACACAAAATTTACCAAGGCAATCTCTCAGTACATGATTCATTAAACGCATGAATGTGCTTGGGGCATTCATGCAAATTTAGTCTTAAAAGCAGTTTTCCACCCATCGCCCTCTTTGATCCTTATTTGGTGGTAACCACTTCTAAGATCTATTTTTGAAAATATTTTTGCCCCATGCAATTCATCCAACATGTCATCAAGATAGGGGATTGGGTGCCTATATTTGATGGTGATGTTGTTGATAGCACGACAATTAACACACATCCTACGCTGGCCATTCTTCGGGGGCACCGACAAGACTGGCACAGCACAAGGGTTTAGGCTCTTTTGAACCCAACCCTTCTCCAATAGTTCATTCACTTGAGACTCAATCTCTTGGGTCTCCATAGGGTTGGTCCTATAGGCAGGTCTATTAGGTAGACTTACGCCAGGCACCAAATCAATTTGATGTTCTATACCCCTAATGGAAGGAAGTCCTTTCGGAACCTCATTAGGGAATATATCATCAAATTCCTTTAAAATATCTTGAACCCCTTGAGGAAGGTGCTCAAGTGCATAGGCTGTGACAGTGCTGTTAGCAGAAGAATGCAAAATGAGAGAAGGATTTGATGCCTCTTTGCAAAAGAGGAGATAAAAGGGCTTGTTAGTCAAAGGAGCTTCTTTTAAATCACGTTTAGTAGTAAATAGATTCCTTTTACTAATATTCCCTTTGGAAGGGGCATCACCTTCCGACTCTTTCTCTTTACCCTTTTCAAGCTTTAAGGGTGAAGTTTGTTGTGTTTTTTTTTTTCCTCAACTCTTTTCTTTTTCATTGCAAATTGATCCTCAATCACTTGAGAAGGTGACAAAGGATACAATTTGAAGCATTTTTCATTATGGGTGACGATTATTTGGTTGGAGTGACCATGATGAATGACTTTCTTGCCAAATTGACATGGTCTCCGCAACAGGATATGGCCAGCCTCGTCACAAAGAATCTTATCATTATAAGATCCTATGGAAATTGGAACCATAACTTGTTCATTGACTACCATCTCCCCTTGCTCATTGATCCATTGCAATTTGTAAGGTTTGGGATGGGGCATGGTAGTCAAGGCTAGCTTTTCAACCAACCTAACAGTTACAACAGAAGCCACTATCAACAAGGAGAGAACATACTTTGTCATTTACTTTACATATTGTATGGAAGATGTTCTCTCTTTGTGATTGGCCAAGCTCTAGAGGTTAGCTTCTCCCTCACACTCTTGTTCAAAAGTATGTCCCCTTTTTTCCTCACTCTCACTAGAGGAGGAAGATGAGTTATTCTCACTACAAATGTCTTGTCCCTCATGATCATGGTTTTATTGTTGGGGCATTGAGAGGCAATGTGGCCTCTCCCAAGACATTTGAAGCATTTAATACTACTTTGCCTCTCAATAGGCTTAGTAATAGAGGGTTTTCTCTCTACATGAGGTGCTTTTGTATCTTGAAAGTGTTTGGGTTCCTCTTTGGGAAAACCCTTGAAAGAGTTCTACTTAAGTTGGTCTCTCTTTGGGTAAGAAGGAGAATCTTTTTTAAAGCTTTTTCTCTTGAGTTGATTCTCAGCTCTTACACAAAGTTCTACCAATTGATCAAGGTTTGAGTATGAAAGAAGCTCTACCTTATCTCTAATGTCAGAGCTTAATCCACACAAAAACCTAACAAGGGTGACATTGGGTTCCTCAATGATATTAGCCCTTAGTATGAAAAGCTCCATATTTTATCTATACTCCTTAATACTTAGGTTATGTTGTCTAAGTCTTTGGAGTCTATCCAAAAGATCTCTCTCATAATATGAAGGAATGTACCTTCTTGGCAAACAAGTTTTTAAATCATTCCAGTAGCGAATGTCAGGCATTTGTTTACGGACCCTGTCCTTGACTAACCCATCCCATCAATGAAAAGCAGGACCTTGAAAACTAAGGGAGGCCAAAGGTACTTTCCTTTCTTCCCTTATTTCATAGCATTGGGAGAGTTGTTCCACTTTGACTTCCCAATCTAGGTAAGTCTCAACATCTTCCCTACCATGAAAGTGGGGTAGATATACCTTTGGCTCCCTAGCATGATTTGTGTTCTCTTGAGAAGAATGATGATTGTATGATGAATGGGACTAATGCTTATGTTGATTTCTATAGTAGTCTTCTTCACTAGAGCTAAAATGCCTAGATGGGGATCTAATGAGAATTCCTTTCTTTTTTCTATCACTCTCCCTTCCATCACTCCTCTTACTCTCTTCTCATCTCCTTCTCTCTTCTTCCTCTTTTTCTCTTTTTCTTTCTAGTTCTTTCCTTCTTCTCCTTTCTTCATCCTCTTTTCTCTCTCTTTGCCTTCTCTCTTCTCGCTCTTTTTCTCTTTTCTCATTTCCAACATCTCTTTTTTTAACTCTTCCTTCTCTTTTTGTTTTTCCTTTTCTTTTATTTTTTTTTCTATCTTTTTCTTCTCTCCTTTCTTGTTCTTTAGCCATCCATTCCCTAAATTTTAAGTTAAGGTTTTCAAGAGTGTCTCCCTTAGAAGGTTTTCTTTGGTTGACACTTTTACTTGATGAACAACTATGTGCACTAGAATGTATATGGGAAGTCATGGTGCTTGGATGCTAAAAACTAAAAGGTAGGCCAAAAACTATTTTTTTTTCAAGCAACACTCCTCTCTTTTTTTTTTGTTTTCTCACCTAAGGTGGCTTGATGAGTCTTTGGCACTCTTAGCCTGTACACGTTTTTTCAAAATAAAATAAAATAAGAGTGCAACAATGTAAAAGAGAAAGGGTTCTAATCGTGCTTCTAAGGTGTTGAAGGAAGTGTACCACTTCTCCCTTCTTCACCTAATTGACGAGGAACTAAACTAAAATTAACCAAAATTATTACAACCAAGGGAGGGCCTTAAGGGCACTCAAACTCCCAATCTAAAATTAAGTTTACACAATACAAAGAATAAAAAATAAAACAAAGTCTTCACTCTAAGTTTGTTGGTGTTTGGCTCCTTTTGATCAAGCCCCTTTGAGTTGCATCAACCCACCCCAAGAATGCTACCCTTGTTTCCTCTTGTTTGGACTTGCCAAAATCTTATGTATGACACCTTTCCCAAGCTTTCCTTACCAAGGCCAAATATAATACAAGACAAAAAACAAAGGTGACTAACAAAAAAAGTTTCACAAACCCAAGTGGATAGATTAAACAATGACAAACTCAAAGAAGTAAATAAGACAAGCAAGAAAACATAAGGCTCACAAAGGAAGGTAGCACACAAATAACTTTCCTAGATTAGCTCTAAGAGTGGAGATGAAAAAAGACTCAAACAAAAAAATGAAACCAATAGTTGCACACTTAATAAAATTTAAGTGACCAAAAGCTAAAAAGCTTACTCAAGTAATTTTTTTTTTAATCACAATTGGTTCCTCATATCAAATGTTTCTACTATGAGGTACACAACTTCAAAATTGTCTTTCTTTTAAGTTCTTTATCTTCTTCTTTTTTTTAAATTGAACTTTTTCTAATATATTTTTTTTAAAATTTTTCTAATCATTTTGTTGCACCTAATAGCTTGTTGAATTGAAATTTTAATGATGATGCTTGAAATAATAACATTTGAGAGAATAAGCACAAAGTAAGGTCACACAATTTTCAAGTAATGCATGCAACTAAAGGCAAAACAACTTAGTAGTTCCAAATACCACTAAACTAATGGTGCTTAAGGTATGATTTAGGACTGATTTTAAAGTAAATTGATTGCTCAAATTACTAACACAATTCACCCAAGCTAAAACTCCATAAAGAGGCATCAATAGTGAAGGTAAACCAAGTGGAAAGCTACTAATAATTCAACATAAAACAAGAAGCATATAAAGATTGAATTGAGCAAATATTTAAGAACAACAAAGAGATTACTATGCTTGAACTAAAAGCATAAAAGACTTAAGAGACTCAATAAGAGGTTCACCTCTTAGGAGCTCAATTCAAAATGTTTTTGAAGGTTTTTTTGTAAAACTTTTAAGAGGCTAAAACCTATAAAATTTAAATTTAAATAGGACAAAATAGGAAACTAATATGACTAGTATTTGACAAAACACAAGATTAATAAAAAATAATACACTTAAAAATAGAGCAAAAATTTCAGCAAGAGACTCAAAACAAAAGGCGCAACAACGTGGCCAAATTTGATCACCACAATGGTGTGGAAAAATCCTCAACCATGTGGGTTTAATGGTCACAACTTCTTAGGCACACTTTAATATTAAAAACAAGGGAAAACTAAGCAACTTGAACACGGAAATAAGATGCAAAGAAAGGGACCAATAAAATTGCATCAAATTAAACGGAACATATGTGCATAGATAGGAAACAAAAGTGCATATAATAGTAAGAATAAAAAGCTATACTACTAGACAATAAAGGAAATAAAGATGAAAAAAAATGAAGGACTTTAAAATAAAGAGATAAAAAAAATAAACAACAAAGCAAAAAAAAAATTGAGAAAGAATGTGACCTTTAGAAAGTGGCTCTAGATACCACTTGATGTGATCTTTGATGATCACTTGACCAAAGGATCCTTTCTAAGGTCACCTGGAAGGGAAATGGATTTATGGAGAGGAAAGGAATAGGGTGAGGAGCCATAAAAACCATATTTGATAAGCCAAAGGGGAGGGGCAACAAGGGAGGGGTCCCTTGATAACTCTTAGAATCTCTCACAAAGGAGAAGGTGGAACACTCAAAGGTAAGTGATGCAATCCTACCTATCAAGGGCCTTCTCACTAGGGTAATGGCTAGGAGGATTGAAGAAGACTTGACCCGGAAAGACTCATCAAGACCCCAGCTAATGATGGAGATAGATATTTTAGGCCATAGTCCTTAGTTTTCCTCTTGTAAATATTAATTAGCTTTTAATTCCCTTTTAGGCCTTGTATTTTGGCCATTTATTTTAGTTTCTAGAGTTTAGGGTGTAATTAGCTTAGGAAGGGAGGTGAGGGGAGTAAAGGGCCTAATAATACAAAGGAGTGTGGATATCTTTCCACACCCCCTTGATTAGGCCGTGACACTCCCTAACTTAAGGCTAGGCACCACTTTTATTGGGCCTAAGAGGGATTAGTGCTCCTAATACTAATTAGGCCCAAGTCCCACATTGCCTAGTTTTGAGTGCCTTGCTCCCTCTTTGGGCTATAAATACACCTAGTCTCTCTTGTACAAATCACACTTGATTGAATGAAGTAAGACTGTTTTTGAGCAATTTATTCTTGAGTGTCATTGAGAATCCTCTCTCTTGAGGAATCTCTCCCTTGTGGCAAGCAACATAAAATTTTTTGACTCATCTTTCTCCTAGAAAGTGGCGTCAACCCTCTCCCATTCATCCTCCATTTTCTTAGAGGAAGGAACCTTGGTTGAAGAGATCAAGGGAGTGCATCAGTAAGAACCTCACAACCAATATGGTCTCTAGGATTAAATTCAAGTGTAAAAAATACAAGTGAGGGGAGGAGCTCCTATTTATAAAGATAGCTAACCTCTTGAACAAGATAACCTAAAAAAAGAAGGGCTAGGATTAAAAGGAGATATCTAAAGGAGGAGGATTGAGAAACAATTCCCTCCTTAGATCATCAAACTTGGTGCCCAAGTTTCTCAAACCAAGGGTCAAGATTCCTTCTTATTAGCTTAGGGGGTTTATGTTGGAAAAGAGGGGTGTAGATATCAAGGCTACCCCTTATTTCCTTCATAAAGACCCAAAAAGCTAAGTTCACCCTCTAAATTCATAAGACACCTCAAAAAATAAAAAATGGACTAAATATATGTCCCAAATTAAATTCCTAATGCTCCTCAAAATTAAAATAAAGGAAAATTACATTTTATTAACTAAAGTCCCTAGCCTAATATCTTCACTCTCCATAGGAGGTGAAGTTTTCCTTTGTCTGCAAGTGCTAGGTCTTCTTCAATCCTTCTAGCCATGACCCTAGTGATAGGTCCTTATCTAGGCATGGTCAAATCACTAAGCATCTCTAGGGATTAAGTTTCATGTGTTTGATGTGATTGACTAGTTTGAACTACTCTGTTATTTGAACTTATATGTATATATAAGATTATGTGTTGGGTTTCTTCCATTGAAGGTATTGATGAAAATTTCATGATTATCAATACAATTTTGGGTGTGATGATAATAAACAAAAGAGATAAAGAAGTAAAATGTTTGAGGGTTTAGAGTTAGAATTGTATTTTAAGAACCTTATATAAGTTGAATACTTGTTATCTGAAAATTTTTGCATGAATGTACCTTTGTGTTTATGTAATATCTTTCTATGTGGTTAACCAAATCAAGTTCTATTTTTCATTTTAGAAAGTATACATTTAAGGCTATAGTTTAGGCTCAAGAATATATAAAATGTTAACAATCGACCGATTTATGTCTGTTGGAAATTGAGACTCCAATCCAGTACATGAAACATACTTCATGTGTTGTAAGCCCTATGAGGTGACCTAAAAGACCTCATTAGGTTTTGTGTTCTTCATGAAATTTGTATCCATGGATGTTATCTTTCCAATGGAGTTGTAATCACTTACAAATTATATATATATATATATATATATATATATATATATATATAATTCAAATTATGAATGAAACAGTAAGTAAAGTTGTAGTCGTGACTGCGAGTTTGTAATTTTTAAAAACAGTGGATGATAAAATCAAGTCTAGACATCAACATAAAAATTTTAGGTAATTGTACTATTTTTTAATAAAATTTATATCACCTCCATATCATTAGTATAACTACAAATACTGTATGTAGGTTACACAAAGTAAAAAGAGGGTAAGATAAGAATAAATAGTTTGTGAATTGTGATGATTTTTATTGTTGTGGGGTGAAAAATTGTTATGTACCTTATAAATTGTGTTGATGTTGAATGAATAAATATTTATAAGTTATTGAGGTGCATAAATTGAGGATTTTTCCCATTATATGAAAATTGATATGGACTATGTTGGATGCATGATGCATTAATGATGATAGTTAGGGTAGGCTTGACGAGGTGTCATCCTAGTTGTGGTTAGGGGTGGATGGTAAGGGCATAATTAAATGTTGATACTATGATTAACGTTGTTGATGACATGATGCATGAGTGAAACAGTCAGAGGAATTTTGTAAGGATTTCCTATTGGTGGTGCCTTGGACTAGGTCCTTGATGCACTCTCTTGAATCTTCGCCACCAAAGGTTCTTCCTCTTAAGAAATGGAGGATGAAGAGGCTAGAAATGGGGTTGTAATTAACACCACTTTCTCTTAGGAGAAAGATAAGTCAATAAAAATTTTAATGCTTGCCACAAGGAGGAGGAACCTTGATAAAGCTACTAGGAAGAGACTCCTCAAGAGAGAGGATTCTCAATGACACTTTATTAGATTAAATTCTCAAATGAGACTTACTTCATTCATTCAAGTGTGAGGAGTACAAGAAGAGGGATGAGTATATATAGCCGAATGGGAGAGTTTGGGCACATATTTCTAGACAATGTGGGACTTGGACTTAATTAGCACTCAAGCTAATTAATCCTAGTTAGGCCCTAAAGTGGGACCTAAGCTAATCCAATAGGGGTTCAAATAGATCATCCAATAAAAAAGGAGTACAAGCAAATATAATGAAGACAAAGGCTTCAATTCTTCAATGAACTCTTTTTTTGCCATGTCTTCCTCCAATCCTCCTAGCCAAGGTCCATGCTAGGTGATCTCCTCCCCCTTGTAGAGGATTTCACCTCAAATCTAGAGGCTTTTCTTCCATTTTTTTCCAATCCTGCAAGAAAATGTTTAAAGTAATAAACAGGGGTATATAAGAAGGCATGGAGGGAGAAAGAGGTCTAAGGTAGAGCCTCTTAGGATTGGGGTAGTGGAGGTTGACACTAAAATTTTGTAGAAAAATATTTTCTTGGTGTTTGTGCCTCCACAAAGAAGTTCCCCTTCCTACTCCAAATGCATTAAGCTCTAGCCTGCAAAAATTAGAAACGTGAATAGGGACAAGACTTAGTGCATAGAAGCATTCATTTATAAAGGCTAAGTAAGCCTTATCTTTACTTTCACCCAAAGAAATAAGGATGGGCCTAGGGGTGGACCAATTAGGAATGCTCTCTTTCATTTGAACTCAGACTGTGTCACATTGGAGTCCAAAGTTTGTTGCACAATCTCACTTTCAACTTTTGTTGCCTCATCTTTAATTAAAACTTGAGTTTGTGGCTCATTTTACTCAAATATTTTTTTCACAACCTCAACTTTTACTTGTTCCAAGAGAGAAGTTTCTTTAATAAAATCCTCCTTGAAATTCAAGGAACAATCTTCTTGACGGTTTACTTCCTTCTCAACTTCTTCTAAGTCTTGGACTTGAGATTCTTCTTTGATCTCAATAGGTAATGACTCAAGTGGAAGTTTTTAACGGAGCATGCTCAAGTTGAGCTTGAGATTGTGGTTCAATGTACTCAAAAGTCCTTGGCACAACCTCAACTTCAACTTGTTCTTTTAAGGATTGGTTGAAAGATTTCTCTATGCTAAGATTCTTCTTTGAAGTCAAAGTTGAATCTTGTTTAAGATCTTTCTTCCTATTAATCTCCTTTTCTTTCTATTTCTTTTTTTCTTATTTTATTAGGTTATTTATTTGGAGCTCAAATTGCTTCTCTCTTTCTTTATTTCTCTTTATCTTCTATTTTTCTCTCTTTTTCATCTATCTCTTTCTTTTCTTCTTCTTTTCTCTCCTTTCTCTCATTCTCTCTTCTCTTTCATTTTTATAGTTTTCTCTTTGTCGTCCCCTTTTTCTTTCTTCTCTTACTCTCTTTTCTTCTTCTTTTTCCCACTCTATTCTTTTCTTTCTTCTTCTCTTCTCCACTCATACGCTTCTTTTTCTTCTTTTCTTCACCTCTCATATTCTTTTCTTTCTCTTTTTCTTTTTCTCTCACTCTTCTATTTCATATTCTCTCTTGCATTCTCTCACTTCTCTCTCTCTTTCTTCTCTTTCTTTTATTCTTTCTCTTTCTTCTCTCTTTTGATCTTCTCTCCACCTTCTTTCCTCTTCAACTCTCCACTCTCTAAACTCATCCCCTAACTTCCCTAAGGTTTCTATCTTGGATGTGTGCGAAGACATGATTGAGTACAAGATAAGTAGCCTAAAGAAGATGTCACCCTCTTACGTTTTTTTTTGTTTTGATTTCTCACCTAGAAGTGTTGAGAGCCTTTGGAACTCCATAACACTTAAACTACACATTAAAGCAAAGAAACAAAGAAGGAAAATAAAAGCCAAAGCTAAGGATCTAAAAACATGTTCCTAAGGTGGAAGGATGGTGTACCAATTCCTTCCTTCACCTAAAGCAAGAAACTAGAATTTACTACAATTAAAAGAGGTAAATCTTATGAGCATCCAACACCTCTAATAAAATGTATTTTCTAAAAAATTACACCCAATTAAGAAAAACAGAAAAAAACTTGAAGTTGATGTTTGATCAAGCTTTCCACTCCAAGTTTTTGTCCTCTCTAGTGTTTCCCTCAAACTCTTTTGCTCCTCTTCTGGAAAGAACTCTTCCTTGGCTTTTTTTTAAACTCTCCTCAAGATGCTACCCTTGTGGAAAGCTTGATTCAACTTCTTTTTTCCCTTCAACAAAGTGGCACGCCCAAGAGAGACCAAGAAAGTGCAATACAAGCAAATAAAACAAGAAAAACTCAAAGGAAGAAGGTAAACATCCAAGTGAATAGATTATATTTTACATCAACGAATAAATAAGCAAGACAAACAACCAAATAAAAGTGTAGAAAGAAAGATAAGACACAAAAAGAACCTATAATGGGTCTAGAATAGAATGGACTAAAAAAAACTTTACAAAATTTTCCAAGATTTGCACAATTTTAAATGAAGGCGGCCAAACCATAAACATGCAATTTCAAGCAAGATGCATCAATTTTAAACACTCCTTTTGAAATATTTACACAAATTTGAAGTGCACAAAATTTTTTTCTCTTTTTATTTCTCTTTTTTTTTTTGCTATTTTTTTATTAATTTTCTTTGGATTTCTTTTCTATTTTTTTAAATACTTTTGCTACACCTTTTAACACAATTAAAACACAAAGTTGATAAGGAGTCTAAGAGGCCTAAACACTTGAAATAATGAGAAGAAGTGGCCACAACAATTTTAAGATACAAAGTGCAAACCAAAGAAAACAATGTAACTTAATACGCACTAGTATTTTTGGGTGACTAAAAGAAAGACACAAAAGGAGTTTTAGTAGTGCTTTTAGAAAAGCTTGATTGCTCAAGTTTTCAGCTCAAATACACACCCAAATGGTCTCCCAAAATAGCAAGAAAAAATCACCAAATAAACTAGCACAAAATTAAGCTACTGCACAACAAAGTGAACAAAATGGACTCTAAGAAAGAATTGAATAATTTTTTATTTTTTTATGGAAACATGCTATGATCTAAAGCATGTGAGGCTCCTTGGACATGAACTTACACAAGAGGATATTTCTCTTGGATGCTCAATTCCTCAAGAAGACAACACACTTTTTATGGAAACATAACACTCTTTATAGCAAAATTAAAAAGGAAAAACTATGTGAAATTAAAAGAGAAGTAAAGGACTAAACATGACCACACTAAGACACAACTTGGAGAGTAAAAGCTGAAATTAAAATGACTCAAAAAATGCAGCAAATACATGCCCAAAATAGAGAACAAGGGGCTGGAAAATAGAATTAAAAACTCAAACAAGAAGAACAATGTGCATCCAAAGATCAATACCACAATTGTATGACTTCCTTTGCAAAATTTGTGAAGCTATTACAATGATCTTCTTAGAAATACACTGGAATAATAACAAATAGGTAAAGTTCACAAAAATAAAGGAACCTAAAACACACAATGATTCAATGAAAAAACTAGAAATTGAACCATAAAAAACAAGTAAATTACAAGGAATTTAAATGAAAAAAAATTAAAACTACAAGAAAATAAACTAAAAATACATAAATGGAAATTAAATGACAATAAAGGATCTGAAAAATAACAAAAAAAAACTGCAGCAAAACAGTAAGAAAAATAGGAGAAAAAGAAGAAGAAATGAACCTCAACGGAGTAGGCTCTTGATACCAAAGGATGCACTTCCTTAGATCTTCTCCACCAAAGGTTCTTCCTCTTAAGAAATGGAGGATGAAGAGGCTAGAAATAAGGTTGGAATTGACGCCATTTTCTCTTAGGAGAAAGATAAGTCAATAAAAGTTTTGATGCCTGCCCCAAGGGAGAGAGCCCTTAATAAAAGCTACTAGGAAGATACTCCTCAAGACAAAGGATTCTCAAGGACACTTTCTATATTAAATGCTCAAAATGAGACTTACTTCATTCATTCAAGTGTGAGTAATACAAGAAGAGGGGTGAGTATATATATGGGAGAGCTTGAGTACATATTTCTAATCAATGTGGGACTTAGGCTTCATTAGCATTAAAGCTAATTAATCCAAGTTAGACCCTAAAGTGGCACCTAAGCTAATCCAATGGGGGTGCAAATAGTTCATCCAATAATAAAGTGGAGTGAGCCCAAAACGTCTAAAAAAAGGACTTACACTAAACCTACTCCTCCAAAATAACTAAAGGCATCTCTTCTTCATAAACTAAAGAGAAATGGCCTAAATACAATGGCCTTGAAGGAAAATAACTGACGCTCCGAATCCTATATCTACTAAAAATATTTACAAGTAAATATAATGAAGACAAAGGCTTCTTTTCTTCAATGAACTCTCTTTTTGCCATGTCTTCCTCCAATCCTCCTAGCCAAGGTCCATCGTAGGTGGGATTGCATTAGTCCTTTTGAGTCTTTTTGCATTGCATAGTTGTACCTATGCGTTACTGATGTAGAAGAAGATTCACTTCAAGTGAACCTATGGTGAAATGGGTGTACTTACATGTTACTAACATAGAAGATTATCACTTCGGGTGTGTACCTAAGAGAGCATGCATGAGTTGCATTGTATAAGCATTATTAAGACGACTTGGATTTAATGTTGTTGTGTGGTTTGATGTGATATTTGTGGGTGATTATATTTCTTATTTATGCCGCTTAAATATGTACAACTGAATGTTTCACTCTTTATTTGTGTGTGTGTGTGTGTGTGTTGCTTGAAGTTGAATAATCATAGACTAGGACGAACTAAAAAGGTAGAGGTGAGTAATGTCTGAGATTGATGTGGGATTCAATACTCTGATAGATGTGGCATTTGGGCTTTGTGACTATATTAGGATGTTAAAATTATTTCCTTGTTTTAAAAATTTATTCCAATCATGTCTCAAGTTCTTTTCTTTCTTTTAAGTTTTCATTTATAAAGACTTATTATTATTTTCATTTAAAAATTATTAACTTTAATTTTGATTATATATGAGGTTTTGCTATAAAGACTTTTGTAAACCTTTTTACCAGTTAAAGAACTTTTATTTAATCATGTTATATTTATTTATTTGGGATAGAAGAGTGTCACAGGGTTCATAGTGTTGTAATATATGATCCGACAATTTATTTTCTATTCATATAATGTTCACAACTTTAATTATAAGTTAACTCGATTTAATGGACCTATGTGAATTAGCAGTTTTTATCCCTTTGACCATGTTTTTAACTCAATATGGAGGTAAATGATTTTCTCTTTCATGACTTGTTTAATAATTTTGGTGTCACAATCTGAATTCTTTTACCCAAATGCCAAGTCTAGTATTTAAATGAACAAATTTTATGTTATTTTATAAATTAAATAGTAAAGTGTATAGGGGTAGAAAAGTGTCACAAAGAATATCATAACCTCCACTTTCATTTTGGCTATCACCCTGTGTAACTCTTTGTCTAAAGAAATAATCAAAATACCTATCACTTTGTTGTTGATAGTGAGGATCATGGTGATTTATTGATGATTGGTGGTAATGGGGAGCTTGGTCGCTTGTATGTTGATTATATGTGTTGAAATAAGGATATTAAGGCAAATAGCACCCTTGACTACTTTGCGAATATTTGATGCATCCTTGCTAATGTTTCTCCCAAGATCATCTTCTAGAAAGGTTCCTTGAAGAAATGAGTGATGGAGGAGATAGAGATGGTGGTGGTGGCACCACTCTAGGAAGAAATAAGGCATGATAGGAGCTTGCCACAAGGGAAAGGGTCATTGATAAAAGCCATAGAACTCTCAATAAAGGAAAGAAAATAGACACTCAAATTTACTCACAAAAGGGATTTGTATTCAATCAAGTGTAAAATGTACAATTGGGGGGAGGTTCCTATTTATAAGAGAAAATATGGCTTAAGAGCTTATGATGTGACCATGTCTAGCCAAGGACCTATCACTAGGGTCATGGCTAGAAGGATTGAAGAAGACCTAGCCCTTGCAGACAAAGGAAGACTTCACCTCCTATGGAGAGTGAAGATATTAGGCTAGAGACTTTAGTTAATAAAATGTAATTTTCCTTTATTTTAATTTTGAGGAGCATTAAGAATTTAATTTGGGACATGTATTTAGTCCATTTTTTATTTTTAGGAGGTGTCTTAGGAATTTAGAGGGTGGATTTAGCTTTTTGGGTCTTTATGAAGGAAATAAGGGGTAGCCTTGATATCTACACCCCTCTTTTCTACATAAACCCCCTAAGCTAATAAGAAGGAATCTTGGCCCTTGGTTTGAGAAACTTGGGCACCAAGTTTGATGATCTAAGGAGGGAATTGTTTCTCAATTCTCCTCCCTTAGATCTCTCCTTTTAACCCTAGCCCTTCTTTTTTAGGTTATCTTGTTCAAGAGGTTAGCTACCTCTATAAATAGGAGCTCCTCCCTCACTTGTATTTTTTACACTTGAATTTAATCCTAGAGACCATATTGGTTGAGGTTCTTACCTTTGAGTGTCCCTCTTTCTCCTTTGTGAGAGCTTCTAAGAGTTATCAAGGGACCCCTCCCTTATGGCCTCTCCTCTTTGGCTTATCAAACCTACTATTTGTGGCGCCTCACCCCATTCCTTTCCTCTCCATAAATCCATTTCCCTTCCAAGTGACTTTAGAAAGGATCCTTTGGGCACGTGATCATCAAAGATCACATCAAGTGGTATCAGAGCCACTTTCTAAAGGTCACGTTCTTTCTCAATTTTTTTTTTTTGCTTTGTTGTTTATTTCTTTGATCTCTTTATTTTAAAGTCCTTCATTTTTTGTCATCTCTATTTCCTTTATTGTCTAGTAGTATAGCTTTTTATTCTTGCTATTAAATGCGCTTTTGTTTTCTATCTACGCGCCTATGTTCTATTTAATTTGATGCGATTTTATTTGTCCCTTTCTTTGCATCTTATTTTTGTGTTCAAGTTGTTTAATTTTCCCTTGGTTTTTTATGTTAAAGTGTGCCTAAGAAGTTGTGACCATTAAACCCACATGGTTGAGGATTTTTCCACACCATTGTGGTGATCAACTTTGGCCACTTTGTTGTGCCTTTTGTTTTAAGTCTCTTGCTGAAATTTTTGCTCTATTTTTAGGTGTGTTATTTTTTCTTAATCTTGTGTTTTGTCAAATACTAGTCATGTTAGTTTCCTATTTTGTCTCATTTAAATTCCATAGGTTTTATCCTCTTAAATTTTTTACAAAAAAGCCTTCAAAAAGAGTTTGAATTGAGCTCCTAAGAGGTGAACCTCTTGTTGAGTCTCTTAAGTCTTTTATGCTTTTAGTTCAAGCATATTAATCTCTTTGTTGTTCTTAAATATTTTCTATATTCAATCTTTATATGTTTCTTGTTTTATGTTGAATTATTAGTAGCTTTCCACTTGGTTTACCTTCACTATTGGTGCCTCTTTATGGAATTTTAGCTTGGGTGAATTGTGTTAGTAATTTGAGCAATCAATTTACTTCAAAATCAGCCCTAAATCATTCCTTAAGCACCATTAGTTGAGTGGTATTTGGAACTACTAAGTTGTTTTGCCTTTAGTTGCATGCATTGCTTGAAAATTGTGTGACCTTACTTTGTGCTTATTCACTCAAGTGTTATTATTTCAAGAATCCTCATTAAAATTTCAGTTCAACAAGCTATTAGGTGCAGCAAAATGATTAGAAAAAAAAATATAAAAAGTTCAAGTTAAAAAAAAAAGAAGATAAAGAACTCAAAAGAAAGACAAATTTGAAGTTGTGTACCTAATAGTAGAAACATTTGATATGAGGAACCAATTGTGATTCAAAAAAAAATTACTTGAGTAAGCTTTTTAGTTTTTGGTCACTTAAATTTTATTAAGTGTGCAACTATTGGTTTCATTTTTTTTTTTTTGTCTTTTTTCATCTCTACTCTTAGAGCTAATCTAGGAAAGTTATTTGTGTGCTACCTTCCTTTATGAGCCTTATGTCTTCTTGCTTGTCTTCTTTACTTCTTTGAGTTTGTCATTGTTTAATCTATCCACTTGGATTTGTGAACCTTGTTTTGTTATTCATCTTTGTTTGTTGTCTTGTGTTGTATTCGGCCTTGGTAAGGAAAGGTTGGCAAAGGTTCCATATATAAAATTTTGGCAAGTCCAAACAAGAGGAAACAAGGGTAGCATTCTTGGGGTGAGTTGATGCAACTCAAAGGGGCTTGATCAAAAGGAGACAAACACTAAAAAAGCTTGGAGTGAAGACTTTGTTTTATTTTTTTTTTATTCTTTGTATTGTGTATACTTAATTTTAGATTGGGAGTTTGAGTGCCCTTAAGGCCCTCACTTGGTTTGTAATAATTTTGGTTAATTTTAGCGTAGTTCCTCGTTAATTAGGTGAAGAAGGGAGAAGTGGTACACTTCCTTCAACACCTTAGGAGCACGATTAGAGCCCTTTCTCTTTTACATTCTTGCACTTTTATTTTATTTTATGTTATTTTGAAAAAACGTGTAAAGGCTAAGAGTTCCAAAGACTCATCAAGCCACCTTAGGTGAGAAAAAAAAAGAGAGGAGTGTTGCTTGAAAAAAAAAAAGGTTTTGGCCTGCCCTTTAGTTTTTAGCATCCAAGCACCATAACTTCCCACACACATTCTAGTGCACATAGTTGTTCATCAAGCAAGAGTGTCAACCAAAGAAAACCTTCTAAGGGAGACACTCTTGAAAACCTTAACTTAGAATTTAGGGAATGGATGGCTACAGAACAAGAAAGGAGAAAAGAAAAAGAGAGAAAAAAAGAAATAAAAGAAAAGGAAAAACAAAAAGAGAAGGAAGAGTTAAAAAAAGAGATGTTGGAATGAGAAAAGAGAAAAAAGAGCGAGAAGAGAGAAGGCAAAGAGAGAGAAGAGAGGATGAAGAAAGGAGAAGAAGGAAAGAACTAGAAAGAAAAAGAGAAAAAGAGGAAGAAGAGAGAAGGAGAGGAGAAGAGAGTAAGAGGAGAGATGGGAGGGAAAGTGATAGAAAAAATAAAGGAA
The DNA here is from genome assembly GCA_037954015.1 of Psophocarpus tetragonolobus. Lineage (NCBI taxonomy): Eukaryota > Viridiplantae > Streptophyta > Magnoliopsida > Fabales > Fabaceae > Psophocarpus > Psophocarpus tetragonolobus. The sequence goes on along the minus strand of CM075693.1, from coordinate 7,936,933 downwards.
TTCTCATAAGATCCCCATCTAGGCATTTTAGCTATAGTGAAGAAGAATACTATAGAAATCAACATAAGCATCACTCTCATTCATCATACAATCATCATTCTCCTCAAGAGAACATAAATCATGCTAGGGAACCAAAGGTACACCTACCCCATTTTCATGGTAGGGAAGATGTTGAGACTTACCTAGATTGGGAAGTCAAAGTGGAACAACTCTTTCGATGCTATGAAATTAGGGAAGAAAGGAAAGTACCTTTGGCCTCCCTTAGTTTTCAAGGTTCTGCTTTGCATTGGTGGGATGGGTTAGTCAAGGATAGGGCCCGTAAACAAATGCCTGACATTCGCTACTGGAATGATTTAAAAACTTGTTTGCGAAGAAGGCAATTCCTTCATATTATGAGAGGGATCTTTTGGATAGGCTCCAAAGACTTAAGCAACATAACCTAAGTATTGAGGAGTATAGACAAAAGATGGAGCTTCTCATACTAAAGGCCAATATCATTGAGGAACCCAATGCCACCCTTGCTAGGTTTTTGTGTGGATTAAGCTCTGACATTAGAGATAAGGTAGAGCTTCTTTCATACTCAAACCTTGATGAGTTGGTAGAACTTTGTGTAAGAGCTGAGAATCAACTCAAGAGAAAAAGTTTTAAAAAAGATTCTCCCTCTTACTCAAAGAGAGACAAACTTAAGGGAAACTCTTTCAAGGATTTTCCCAAAGAGGAACCCAAGCATTTTCAAGATACAAAAGCACCTCATGTAGAGAGAAAACCCCCTACTACTAAGCCTACTGAAAGGCAAAGTAGTATCAAATGCTTCAAATGTCTTGGGAGAGGCCACATTGCCTCTCAATGCCCTAATAAGAAAACCATGATCATGAGGGGACAAGACATTTGTAGTGAGAATAGCTCATCTTCCTCCTCTAGTGAGAGTGAGGAAGAAGGGGGACATACTTTTGAACAATAGTGTGAGGAAGCTTTTCCTTATGAGGGGGACCTCCTTATGGTTCAAAGGCTTCTTGGAAGCCAACCTCTAGAGCTTGGTCAGTCACAAAGAGAGAACATCTTCCATACAAGATGTAAAGTAAATGACAAAGTATGTTCTCTCCTTGTTGATAGTGGCTCCTGTTGTAACTGTTGTAGCTCTAGGTTGGTTGAAAAACTAGCCTTGACTACCATGCCCCATCCCAAACCTTACAAATTGCAATGGCTCAATGAGCAAGGGGAGATGGTAGTCAATGAACAAGTTATGGTTCCAATTTCCATAGGATCTTATAATGATGAGATTCTTTGTGACATAGTTCCTATAGAGGCTGGTCATATCCTGTTGGGGAGACCATGGAAATTTGACAAAAAAGCTATTCACCATGGCCACTCCAACCAAATAATTCTCACCCATAATGAAAAGCGCTTCAAATTGTATCCTTTGTCACCTTCTCAAGTGGCTGAGGATCAATTTGCGATGAAAAAGAAAAGAGTTGAGGAAAAACAAAAACAAAAAAAAAGCACAACAAGCTTTACCCTTAAAGCTTGAAAAGGGTAAAGAGAGAGAGTCGGAAGGTGATGCCCCTTCGAAAGGGAATATTAGTAAAAGGAGCCTATTTTCTACTAAACGTGATTTAAAATAAGCTCCTTTGACTAACAAGCCCTTTTATCTCCTCTTTTGCAAAGAAGCATCAAATCCTTCTTCCATTTTGCATTCTTCTGCTGAGAGCACTGCCACAGCCCATGCACATGAGCACCTTCCTCAAGGGGTTCAAGATATTTTAAAAGAATTTGATGACATATTCCCTAATGAGGTTCCGAAAGGACTTCCTCCCATCAGGGGTATAGAACATCAAATTGATTTGGTGTCTGGCGCAAGTCCACCTAATAGACCTGCCTATAGGACCAACCCCATGGAGACCCAAGAGATTGAGTCTCAAGTGAATGAGCTGTTGGAGAAGGGTTGGGTTCAAAAGAGCCTAAGCCCTTGTGTTGTGCCAGTCTTATTGGTGCCCAAGAAGAATGGCCAATGGAGGATGTGTGTTGATTGTCGTGCAATCAACAACATCACCATCAAATATAGGCACCCAATCCCCCATCTTGATGACATGTTGGATGAATTGCATGGGGCAAAAATATTTTCAAAAATATATCTTAGAAGTGGTTACCACCAAATAAGGATCAAAGAGGGTGATGAGTGGAAAACTGCTTTTAAGACTAAATTTGGTCTTTATGAGTGGTTGGTTATGCCTTTTGGGCTAACTAATGCCCCAAGCACATTCATGCGCTTAATGAATCATGTACTAAGGGATTGCCTTGGTAAATTTTGTGTAGTTTACTTTGATGACATTTTAGTTTACTCTAAGAACCTAGATGATCATTTAGGACATCTAAGGCATGTTTTTTCTCTTCTTAGGAGTAATCATCTTTTTGGTAACTTAGAAAAATGCACTTTTTGTGTAGATAGTGTAGTTTTCCTAGGTTTTGTAGTTAGCACAAAAGGGGTTCATGTTGACCCCGAAAAGATAAAAGCTATTCAAGAATGGCCCACCCCAAAGAGTGTGACAGAGATCAAAAGCTTTCATGGTCTCGCTGGATTTTATAGGCGCTTTGTGCCTAATTTCTCCATGCTCTTCGCACCAATAAATGATTTGGTGAAAAAGGAAGTTCCTTTCTTTTGGGGTGAGAAACAAGAGAAAGCCTTCCAGCTAATTAAGCATAAACTGACCCATGCACCAGTCTTGGCATTACCTGACTTTTCTAAAACATTTGAACTTGAATGTGATGCCTCTGGTGTAGGTGTAGGGGCTGTTTTGTTGCAAGGAGGGCACCCCATTGCGTATTTCAGTGAAAAACTCAATGGTGCCCCCCTCAACTACCCCACCTATGATAAGGAGTTTTATGCTCTAATTAGGGCCCTTCAAACTTGGGAGCATTACCTTGCTCCCAAGGAGTTTTTCATTCATAGTGACCATGAGTCACTAAAATATTTGAGGGGTCAAGGTAAATTGAACAAAAGGCATGCAACGTGGGTGGAATATCTTGAATCCTTCCCTTATGTCATCAAGTACAAGAAAGGAAAACAAAATGTGGTTGTTGATGCTCTTTCTAGGCGTCATGCCCTTTATTCATCCTTGAGTGCAAAAATCTTGGGATTTGATGACATTCGGGCTATGTATCCGTCTGATAAGGATTTCGGCCCCATATTTGCTACCTCTGCATCTGCATTTGCATTAAAGGCCCATGATGGGTACTTCATCAGTGAGGGGTATCTTTACAAAGGGAGTAAGCTTTGTATACCCAAGGATCAATTAGGAACTTACTTACAAAAGAGAGTCACGAAGGTGGGCTCATGGGGCATTTTGGGATTTCAAAAACCCTCATGCTTTTACAAGAGAAATTCTTTTGGCCCCATATGCGTAGAGATGTCCATAGACATTGCTCTAAATGTATAACTTGCTTGCAAGCAAAGTCTAAAACAATGCCTCATGGACTATACACACCTTTACCTGCTCCTTCTGCACCTTGGGAGGATATTAGCAACGGTTTCATCCTTGGGCTCCCAAGAACCCAACGAGGTGCAGACTCCATATTTGTGGTGGTGGACCGATTTTCAAAAATGACCCACCCTGCCACAAAGTGGATGATGCGAGCAACATCGCAAGACTTTTCTTTAAAGAGGTTGTCCGATTGCATGGTATACCCTCTTCAATAGTGTCAGATAGGGATGTGAAGTTCCTTAGCCATTTTTGGAAAACTCTTTGGGCTAAGCTGGGAACTAAGCTTCTTTTTTCCACTACCTGTCACCCTCAAACTGATGGGCAAACAGAAGTGGTGAATAGATCTTTATCCACTATGCTGAGGGTTCTCCTTAAAGGCAACCATAAGTCTTGGGATGAGTACCTTCCCCACATTGAATTTGCTTATAACCGGGTGGTTCATAGAACCACCAAGCATTCTCCTTTTGAGGTGGTATATGGCTTTAATCCTCGTACTCCTCTAGATCTTTTACCTCTTCCTCTTTCTATTGTTGTGCATAAAGAAGGAGAGGCAAAAGCCATTTTTGTAAAACAATTACATGAGAGGGTTAAAGTTAACATAGAGCGACAATCCTTGAGAGATGCTACTTTCGCCAATAGGGGGAGGAAAGAAGTCATCTTTGAAAAGGGCGACTGGGTATGGCTTCACTTGAGAAAGGATAGATTTCCTTCTCAAAGGAAGTCCAAACTTAGCCCTAGAGGAGATGGACCTTTCCAAATCGTTGAGCGGATCGGTAATAATGCCTATGTTTTAGATCTGCCAGAGGATTATGGGGTAAGCACCAGTTTTAATGTTTCTGATTTGTCTCCATTTATAGGTGCTGAAAATGATGAAGACCCTATGGATTTGAGGTCAAATCCTCTTCAAGGGGGAGGAGATGATGTGACCATGCCTAGCCAAGGACCTATCACTAGGGCCATGGCTAGAAGGATTGAAGAAGACCTAGCCCTTGCAGACAAAGGAAGACTTCACCTCCTATGGAGAGTGAAGATATTAGGCTAGAGACTTTAGTTAATAAAATGTAATTTTCCTTTATTTTAATTTTGAGGAGCATTAAGAATTTAATTTGGGACATGTATTTAGTCCATTTTTTATTTTTAGGAGGTGTCTTAGGAATTTAGAGGGTGGATTTAGCTTTTTGGGTCTTTATGAAGGAAATAAGGGGTAGCCTTGATATCTACACCCCTCTTTTCTACATAAACCCCCTAAGCTAATAAGAAGGAATCTTGGCCCTTGGTTTGAGAAACTTGGGCACCAAGTTTGATGATCTAAGGAGGGAATTGTTTCTCAATTCTCCTCCCTTAGATCTCTCCTTTTAATCCTAGCCCTTCTTTTTTAGGTTATCTTGTTCAAGAGGTTAGCTACCTCTATAAATAGGAGCTCCTCCCTCACTTGTATTTTTTACACTTGAATTTAATCCTAGAGACCATATTGGTTGAGGTTCTTACCTTTGAGTGTCCCCCTTTCTCCTTTGTGAGAGCTTCTAAGAGTTATCAAGGGACCCCTCCCTTGTGGCCTCTCCCCTTTGGCTTATCAAACCTACTATTTGTGGCGCCTCACCCCATTCCTTTCCTCTCCATAAATCCATTTCCCTTCCAAGTGACTTTAGAAAGGATCCTTTGGGCACGTGATCATCAAAGATCACATCAAGTGGTATCAGAGCCACTTTCTAAAGGTCACGTTCTTTCTCAATTTTTTTTTTGCTTTGTTGTTTATTTCTTTGATCTCTTTATTTTAAAGTCCTTCATTTTTTGTCATCTCTATTTCCTTTATTGTCTAGTAGTATAGCTTTTTATTCTTGCTATTATATGCGCTTTTGTTTTCTATCTACGCGCCTATGTTCCATTTAATTTGATGCGATTTTATTTGTCCCTATTTGCAGAAGAAGCATATCTTTTTTAATGATGTTCTATGTTATCCTTGACCCTTTCGTGTAATTTTTTAACAAACTCAATTCTTTCCTCTCTATCTTCTATGAAAAGAGTGAGAAAAAGGGAGAGGTAAAAGATCTAAAGGTGTGAGATGGTTGAAACCATACACCACTTCAAAAGGGGAATGCTTGGTGGTTCTTTGGACCACCTTATTGTATGCAAACTCAACATGGGCAAGGTATGCATCCCAAGACTTATGGTTGCCTCTAAGGAGTAACCTCAACATAGTGGATAAGGTTCTATTCACAACCTCAGTTTGCTCATCAATCTGAGGGTGACAAGTGGTGGAGGACAGGAGTTTAGTTCCCAGCTTAGCCCATAAATTTTTCTAAAGATGGTTAAGGAACTTCACACTCCTATCAGACACTATGGTAGAGGGTATGTCGTGCAAGTGGACAACCTCTTTAAAGAAAAGTCTTGTGATGTTGCTCGTATCATCCACTTTATGGCAACGTATAAAGTGGACCATTTTAGAAAATTTGTCCACTACTACAAAAATGGAGTTTGCAACTCGTTGGGTATAAGGAAGGCTTAGAACATAGGATTCACAGGATCAAGGATCAACTCAGGGGTCAATAATTGACCTACACTCATATTACATTAAAAAAAATAAGTAACTGCATATAAAACAAGGATAACATAACCTTTTCATAAAAATCTCCAAAAAAATTTCCCAAGATGTGTGAAATTAAAAGGCTTAGTAAAGAAGGGCTTAAATATGTTGTCATCTAGTTAAGGAAATTGTAATATTAGAAGCTAGTTTAAAGATTATAAATATAATTGCATGGCAACAAACATCTCAACCAAGAGCCAATACTAATCCATCCATGTTTTATGCCACACAACACAAAATCTCAATTAAAGATTTTGGAATAAAAATTAAATTAACAAGAGAATAAAACATCTTATTAGATACATTGGTCAAAATAATCTTTAAGTACATATTAAAATAAGAAATGCCAAAAATAGAGAAATTCTAGTTCAGATATTTTTTCTTACCAACGGTAAGAGATATGAAGAAAAATGAGACGAAGGTTGCAATGCTACCAAAAGGAGAACGCAAGTTGCAGTTCGCAAAAGCTGAAGGGCAAAGTCGCAGAGATCAGATAGGCAACCCAGTGACTAAAACCAGAGGCTACAAAAAGTTATTAGGGGTTTTTTCCATTCAAACTAACATCGTTTCATTCATTAATTTTTTTTAAAAAATAAACCATGACCCTTCTGAGTCAACAAGACTCATCGGGTCACCGAGTTGCTCTGAGTCATTCTAGTTCTGATACCTTTTCAATCCAAAGGATAGCTCAGACTAGTTACATGGTCGGTTCTTGGTCAAACCAACCAGCCCGTGCCAAGTTTTAAAACATTGACTGAAGTGACTAAAACCTTATTCAATATTAAGAAGTAGAAAAATCTTCAAATGTAACATTTTGTTTCTTTTTCCCTTTATGAACTTATGGTCTTAAATTAGTGAAATTAATCATCAGATTTACATCATGCCTATTGTATGCAAGCTCTTGGTATGGATGCATTTCATATGAAATATGCACTTCTACAAGATCCATGGGAACAAAATTGGGTTTTCCTAGCCTTATCACCTCCCTCTATACTTTTAATGGGGTTGATGTCTCCAGTTAGAATTTCATCTTCTAATTGACAATAGATATATTTTCCATCTCATTGCATCAACAAAAGGACCACAACTCCAACACGTCCACCATCGAGATGAGCCTCCAAACTATGTTGCAAACTTAGTTAATGATTATGGAGCACATGCACAATCTTTCTCTTGGAAGAACACCACAATATCTTGTTCCTTCCATGGAGTTTTGGATTTCTCAAGTTGCAAGTCCTTGTTATCCTAGGGAACAGGATTGTTCCAAGGATAAGGGATGGACTTCTGGAGCTGGAATTGTTGATGATGTTGATAACAAAGAGCAGCAAATTAAGGAGGTAGAAGATGTTGCCATATAGTAAGACGATATGGAAGGCTAATTCAACCTCATTTGCAATACAATTTTTAATTTTTTGTTTAGTATTTCACTTTGCATAGCAGTTTAAAATTTTTTTGTCACATAATAGTTTTTAAATAGTGTCTAGTTTAACTCATTTTTAATTTCACGTTTAGTTTAGGATGCATCATTCTTTTGAAACTCCAATGAACATTCATGTGGACGAGTATGGAATGTTGATTTTTTATGATTTTTAGTGTACATCTTAATCTAAATGTTGTGATAGTTTATTATTGTTGAGGTCTAAGGAATGTTGATAGTTTATTATTTTTAGTTTATTATTTTTAGCATGGAATGTTGTTGTCTAAGGAGTGTCTGGGATATGGGCAATTCCACATGTAATCCAGATGTTTTGTTTTGATTTTGTGGCAACTTTCCAGATATACTAACACCTTCTCACTATTATTACCTATCAATTTGGTATAGAGGAGTGTTGCTGAATCATATGTTTCATTCAAATGATAAACAGTCGCTTCACTAGACACTCAAAAGAAAAAATTTCCATAAAATACTAAGTCAAAATGATTTTTAAAATGCTTTTAATCAAAATTTACATTGCATAATATATGGTTATTCAATTGTATTGGTATTTTTACTATATGTTAATTGGTTAATGTTGTACGTTTGATTTTTCATGAGATTAAATATTTAATTCACACTTAGATGAAAAGTTTGATACTTCTCCCTAAATTCTATAAATATTTTGTAGAATATGATCTATAAATTATGTAGTAGTTACGGTACTATGTAGTTATTAGTACCTTTAGTATCAAACTAATATATATTTTTATAAAATCTCTCCATCTTAATAATTAATAATATTTTATTTAAAATGTAATAAATAAAAAGGAAATAAAGAAATGAAATGAAATATCAAAAAGGAATTACATATAACATTTGGAGCACTTTATGTTTTAGAACTCTTCTCATACCTCAATAAGAATAATCACATCATTTATTGTGCATCAATATGGTAGATACAACAATAGGAGAATCAAAGGTATGAAACCTTAATGGAAGAAAAACACACAAGCAGAGTTTGATGGAAATTAACGAAAGAAAGAACTCATGTATAATTATGAAAATATTTTTGACAATTTAGTAAAATTATGTAAATTTTATTAAACAAATTTTCTTCTTTCCAAATTCTTCCAGAAACTAAAATTAGGTGAGAAATTTTGCTCTCCTCGACTTTCTTCTTATAATCAAATTATATATATATATATATATATATATATATATATATATATATATATTTCTTCTAATCATCTGCTTGAGCGAAAAAGTATTTTATTTTTCTCAATTTATTTATATTTGTTCTTTGAAAATTGAACCAAACATTTTTTACAACATGCACTCCTTCGTTATTGTTCTTATCTGAATAAACTCGAACATTATTCATGGGTAATCTGATGAAGATGTTCTTAGCTTTTCTTTATCCAGAATGGGAAAGAGCATGCAAAAGAGGACTTCAATGATCAAGTGAGAAAATGTTCGGATTACTATAATATAGAGAATAATGTTTTCAATAATAGATGGTGGACACATACCTCAACATTAGCTATTTATAGTAAATATATGGGTTTTTACCTATTAGGTATTATCTATGTTGAGCCGGATATCAATTTTATTTTCTATATATTGTCCTTGTCCAGTGGATATGTTGTTTATCTTATTTAACTTTATTAGGTGTAATAGTTAGATGTTAATATCTGAATATCCATGTTATTTAATGTTTTTGTCTCTTGAGTTATAATCTTTGCAAATATTCAGATTTTGGCAAGTTCAAAATCCGAAGTCTTACCTTTATTTTTTTTGTGCTTTTAGGTTATTTCCAAGTTCGGATTTTGGTATGGTCGAAATCCGAAGTCTTTTTTGCTCTTTCCTTCTAAGGGTATTTACGTCATTTCACTTATCCTAATTTTCTTATATCCATACCATTACAAAATGAATATCGTATTTTAAAAAAAAATCTAAAATTAAGTGTTATATTTATTTTTTCAAATTAGTATTAATTGTTTTCTACTAATATACCTAATAAATACTACTTTAGATATTTCTAATGTAATATTACTAATAATGTTAGTTTTGTAAAACTATTATCTCTCTCAGCTATTTATTAATTCTTTATTTGAATAAAACAACTTAGGATTCCTTATTTTAAAACGGAAGAATGGTTTTTTACATAATAAACTTACATTCTCTAAAAAAAAACATAATAAACTTACATTTTTACTTTCAATTGTGAAAATAAAAAATATTTTTTTATTAAACATTCATCCTATTTACATAAACGATTTCATCATAATTTAGTATTTTTCATTTTAAATATAAATATGAACTATTTTCTAAATTAAAATTTTCTCAAATATTTTTCTTAATTTATTTTTTAAAATAAAACTGAATAATTTCGTGAAATATAGTTTAAATTTTGAAATAAATCTGAATAATTTTGTGATATATAGTTTAGAATGTATAATATCTATTGTATTGAAATAAAAAATTAATTATAATATTGTGATAAATACGTTAATTATATAATCATTATCATAATGATTAAGTTTGAAATAATCTACTAAATTTGATAATTGTAACATTTTCAAACTTTAAAATACAAATATTCAAATAATTATTCAGCTGAGAGAAGAAATAAATTAAAGTTGTGGGAATTTCGCTTTAAAAATAAGTAAAATACATTTTTTAACTCTTCATGGTACGATTTATTTAGTTGTTTTTGTGTGTGTACCATTTGAAAATGTTTTGATAATTGTTTATGGGTGTTAGTTAAAACATCATTCTTTTGTTATGTTTATTAATTATTCATATTCGGAATTATTTGAAATAAGTTTTACCTTGTGTTTAAAAATATTTTGCATTGCGTGTATCGTTGTTATTTTTTTTAACCCTATACGACTAAGAAGAAGGCTATTTACAAATTTTTTTAAAATTCATTTTATTATATTTTAATCTCATGAAAAATATTGTATTTTCAGACTACGAGAGAAAAGTTTAGAGTCATAAAAGACTTATTAATTAAATTTTTCTTTCATTTTTTGTTTATAACTATTTTTAGGAAGAAGTAATTGTATTAGTTTTTTTACAATAATAATACTTACTCCTATCTCTAAAATAATTAATAATTAATTAGCGAAAACTATATGCATTTAGATTAAGCGTGTATGAAACTTAAAGTTTTAAAATAAAATGAAAATGAAAGTATAGTCCACAAACAAAGAGGGTGGATAGGGTTTGAGCAGAATAGATTGGGAATTGTAATTATCAATCGGGCCTTCACCCTCTCATGGATTCGCTAATGGCAAATTACGCCTCTTCAGACGAAGATGATGAAAATCAACAGCAACAACCAACGCCATCTGTTCATGTTCATCTTCAACCCCTTTTCTCCTCTCTTCCCCAACCCAAATCATCTCTCTTTCGATCTCTTCCTCCACCCACTCATAACCCTAACCCTAACCCTAACCCTAACCCTAACCCTAACCCGCTGCCCAAACGCGTCGTGCAATTCAGGCCCCCCATCATTGTTCTCCCAAACCCTACCCAACTCGACGACGACGACGATGACGAAGAAGAACGAAACCGAAGAAAGAAAAAGTTCGAGTCCTCGACTCAAACCTCATCGGTAAAATCGTTCCTTGCCAGCATTCCGGCTCCCAGGAACACTGCCACTCTCGGTGTTCAACCAAGTTCCACTTCAGGCCGGAGATCAATCCTCGAAACCGACTCACCGGCGCCGCCAACCGATTCCGGTGGTTCTACTGATGTTCCCGTCGATCAAGGTGCAGGGCAATATGAAAATTATGAGAATTACCAATATGCCCCTGATCAGTATGCTAGTTATTATGGTTCGGGTGCGGAGCCAGAGAGTTCGGGTACTGAACCAGAGGTCGGGGTTGCTGCTTATGGAACTGAACAGTATGGGAATTATGGTGATGCCTATGGACACTATGGGAATAATTGGGGTGATGTGTCTGGGATTGGTGAGAGTGTGGTGAAGATTCCAGGGAAGAGAGGGAGGCACGAGGTTCCAACGGAAGTGATTGAGGTGAAGCAGGAAGAGCTGATTAAGAATCGGCCCAGAGAGGATCAGGTCAAGCTAACTGGAATTGCTTTTGGGCCCTCTTATCAGGTATTATCATTCTCAACTTGTCTTTTGACATGTTCAGGCTTGGCTGTATTCAGTTTTTATATTTAGTTATTCAATGCCCTTCTGATATAGTGCATATATGAGTGTTGGCCATATTGAAAATTGTAGAATGAAAATATTTTTTGAATCGTTTGAGTTTATTCACCCTGCTTCATGTCAAACTATATTTAATTATTTAAACAGTTTAGGAGATTTAATAGACAGCCAGTAGAGGTCTGGTATTTTGCTTCACAAGTGAGGATTGTTTGAAGAAAAATTGAGAACTGTCTTGTATTAACAGCCATTTATGTCATAAATCTTAGGATAAATTTGGTTTTAGCTATCTAAAATAATTTGCACGGAAAGAAACTAGAAAGCATAAATAAAATATAAATGACCGCCTCACCTGTTCCAAAGTAGGATGGCCGATACTCGTCTAAAATAGGCCAAACAACATTGACGATAATAAATTATTTAGGTTTGTACTTTGTATGTTCCAGATCTAGATTTGAACATTGTAGAAAAAGGAAAGAATTTTGCTGGATAATGTGGAAAGGTAAGGCATGTGATGCTTATATCGTTTTTTGAGGCAGTGTTCATGGGATAGTAGAAAGCTTCAAACTTAGTGTCCTGCATTTTAGTGAACAGGACAGAGTTCAAAATAGAAGGGACCACTTGTTGATGATTTTGATATGGGGTTATCCTCATTTGATGCTCCTTGGTTATTCTTAGTAGCTGCCGACTCTGAGTGTAAGATACTACATTTTAGCTTAGTTCAAAAGATATGTATTTTGGTGAGTGAAAGAAGGGCAGGCCTTAGGAATTTTGGTATGTGGAAGGATAATTTTATTGCATTAAGCTGGAAGAAACACAAGACTCAGACATCTAAGAAATTCTGGATAATATATTTGAAAAGCCAACTCCTTGGTAGCATGCAGACCAATGTTGCCACTTAGGCAAGTGACAAAAAGAATTGGATTATTAACTTTTCTGCAGAAGATGTAATGAAATATATTTAACGATCAATTATTCTAAAGCAGTAGGAAATTGGATATATTTTATCATCAGTTTCTGTCAAGAAATTTTGTTAAAGATGCAGGATGAAATTTGGAGATGGAATTTCCTCTTTGGTTTTATTATGTTGAAATTTGGATAATGAACTATAGGGTATAGTTCTTTGATATTTGAATAATATTGTTTCAATGGCTTAGGAGACATGGGAATGGCAGTTCTCTAATAATTGCACACAAGAGGCCCTCCTAATACCACCCATGATTGAGAACCAGTTAATTCCTTTTCCATGAATATTGGGTAGAGGGATTTTCAATGTAGTGTATTAACCTTAAGAGAGTGATTGAGAATGGTGGAGGAATGAGGACCAGTTAATTCCTATCCTATACCCCAGCCCCAAACGAATATCAGGTAGAAAGAAAGATTTTAATAGATAGCCTTAAGAGAGTGACTGTTGAGTTGAGAGAACCCTAATAGTTATCGTTCTCCCATGAACTTTGTAAAGGCAAACATGAAATGCATAAGTTGATCATGTTTTATTAAATGAAATGTGAACTCTATTCTTAAATTCTCCATGAGACCATGACTTGTTAGTATGCGTACATTAATGATCATATCTCATAGGTCATATATTTTATTCCATGAGCACCGTTTTCACTACTTTAGGCACATAGGAATACAAAACTAGTAGTAATAGACTATCGGTAACAAGAAAAAAGGTTAATAAATTTTTTTTCATAACCAGAATTTAGGTTGCCACTCTGTTGGTACAGTTCCAAATCTTTAAAGAAATAGAAAATATTGGTTAGTGAGCTGTTACTCTGTAGATTGTATTGTTTTCGTTTTCTTTCTTCTAGGGATGTTTGTATAATTTATTTGTATTATTTTTTTCTCTTGTAGCCTGTTTCGGCAAAGGGGAAGCCTACAAAGTTGCACAAGAGGAAACATCAAATTGGTTCATTGTACTTTGATATGAAACAAAATGAAATGAAACTCGCCGAGCGGCGTGCAAAGGGCATGCTTACCAAAGCTGAAACCCAAGCGAAATATGGATGGTGATTTGGGACGATGATCTTCGTAATACTTCCATTGAAATGTCAATGACAAAGTGGAAGTTTTACGAATTTAGCTGCAGTCCTTGTGTTTCACCGTTCTCACAAAAGATTTGTACATTTCCTCCCTTTTTCCGTGCAAAATATGGAATTTTATACATTACATTTTATGTGAACTACAATATCATATTTTCTTTCTTTTTGTTTTTAACTTGCTCTATAGTCCAGGTTAAAAATACAAATTGTCATTTGTTCTTTATACTTGAACTTTGGTGAGCATAAAAAATTATGTGCATTTAATTGATTTCAAGTTGAGTGTGAAAAAAAAAATACAAGATGATCGGGTGTCCTATGAAAAATGGCAGATTAAGTAGGCATTTGATGTAATTTTTTAAAAAAATTTTCAGAGTAGAAATTTCTCTATTTAAATTTCATATAAGTTTTCTTTTCGTTAAATATATTTTGAAACTTTTAGTATTGTTTTAAGATTTTTTGAATTGCTTGTCATTCAAAACGATATCTTAATACACTCCTTAACCGAACCTGTTTGATCATTCATATCCGGGTTCGTAAATGAAATCAAAATACGATTTGCAAGAGTGTATGTCTGGTTCTAATACGCATCTTCAAAACCATTCTTAAGAATCCAAGAGTGTTTATTTGCAGGATTTAAAAGTCTACCATGAGAATGTAAATTTGGATGTTACATAAAGTTTGATTCTAAAAATATTAAAATCTGATTAAACACATTGCTTGAAAATAACATTTCTATTTCTAATATTTTTTACAGTGTCATCTGCGAAAAAGAAATAGTAACATATCTTCAAACAAATGCGACCTAATTATTAACATGCAATGATCATTCTTTCTTCTAAGATAAAGCGATAATAGATGTATAAGGATAAAATTCTTGCACACGAAATATTGAAGAATGAGAACAGAAAAGAGAAGAAAAAAATGCATTATGAAGAATTGATTTACATTATTAGAGAAATACTAATAAGGTACTTTCAATAATTTTAACACCGTTATTTAGTGAAACTGTGAAAGTTTGTCTATCCTAGTAAATTACCTAAGTTCACTCTATTAGTGAAACTAGTATAATATTTTTACTTACATAATAAGAGTGGTTAAAAAAATGTCTCAAAAGAATTATAAGATTAGTCTTACAGTCAGATCTCTATGTGGAAAGAAAATGAAAAGAAGAGATTGTATGTTTGAATTTTTTAATTAACAAAAATTAACACATTAACTATTATCATTTGGCCTAAAAAAATTAGGTCAACAATATCTTTTTTCCATCTTAATAATATGCTTAGAGTTCATAACATTTCAGATTAAACGCCGCAAAGCTTCACTTATGATGTGTACCACAACACCTCCATTTCCATTTAAAATTCAAATCACCCTCCTATATGTTTTATAAAGTTAATGATTAAAATCCAACATGAAGAACAATAAATCGAAGGCATGAATTTTCAAAGGATCAAAATAGGGAACAAAGGAGGCGCATTTTCCCATTTTGATACATTACTTGTATTCATTCATATAATCACGCATTCAAATTTATAATAATCCACAGGAAAATTATGAATTAGCCATATTTTTTCCAGTAAAACTCCACTAGAACAAAGTTTGATCAAAACGTTGAGCCATTGAACCCAAAGAATGAGCGCTGCACCAGAAAACGAATAAAATTAGATAAAAATAACACAATATGGAAAGGCTGTTGGAACAGGTAATTGTTGACACAGCCACCATTAGTATTCAAAAGTATGCTTCAGCAAATTCAAAATATTGTAAAAAAAAAAAAAAATCAAGATAGAGATCACTTGTTCATGTGAAGAAAAGTACGGGAAAAAAGAGTAGCATATTTGGATATGAAATTAGCAAAGATATTTTCTCTTTTGCGGCAAAACATATTTTCTCTGTTACTACACACAAAATATGGTTAAACAACACCGGAAATCAATATCTACTGAAATAATTTGTTATTAGCAACCAAATACCTGAAAAACGGAGTAATAAGGTGACCGATGGAAAGAAGGAGAAAGGGGAGAGATGGACCACAAAAACACTAACATTCTAAAACAAAAACAAAAACTGCCTAAAAAACTAATAATTCAACCCCGATTTTGCTTCATCCACCAACAAACATTCTAAGAATCATAATTGAGATACATAAGAAATCTCTAGGTTCAACGAATGAATGAATGAATCAATCAAATGACTTCAGCCCACATAAAAATATTTGAAAAAGTGGTAAGAAATATGAATTAGCAATGTTGTGAGTAAAGAGAGTAATTTACCTGAACATCATAAAACTTAATGTAGAAACGGGAAGAGTGAATAAATAGCTTAGTTTGAAGAATTTCAGAAATGGTAGAACTGAGTTTTGAATTAACAGTGGGGGAAAGGCCCCCAATTGAGATGAGTTCTGCATAAGCAGCAGGGTCTTCAGTGGCAGCAAATGCAATAGGCACTCCCCCATTCAATGAAATCATCACATACTGAAATATAACAATTATTGAAGCGTTATTTGATGAAACAATTGGAATTGGGGCAACAAAGAAAGAGGGGACTTAACGGATTCGGGTTTTCCGATGATTTTGGCAACAGCTTTGGTGGCATCCCTGAGAATGTCTGAAGCAACGACGCTGTCAATAGGCACATTTGTCAACACATTCAAAGTCGGCATTGCTGCTATCAACTATCCCCTTCCCTTCCACTTCCTCATTGCCATTTTCCTTTTTTCTTATTAATATCATTCATTTTCCTCACCAATCTAACTCCGCTCTCTTTTTCCTCAACCACAAAAACACATACCCGCATTCATTACCAAATTATATTTATTTTATCCATTAATATTTTTAAAATTATATAAAAAATAATTAAATATAAACTTTTTTATGACGAGATATAAATTTTAAACTCTCTTTATACAACGTGATTTTCCATTTTATTTAAATCATATATACTTATTATTAAATTGAAGTATATACTTATTTCATTTTTTCACTTTAACTTTTTTATATTATTTCTTCTTTATTTAAATCATATATGCAATGTGCAATTAATTAAATTTATTTTAAGTATAATTTTTAAAAAAATAATATCAAAATTCAATAAATTTATTATCTATTATAAATAAGATTTAATGATTATATAATAATATAAAAGAATTTATATTATCAATAATTTATTATTTACTTGCTATGTTTTATATATTACTTCTTTATTTTAAAAAAAAAACGCATCATCCAAAATAAAATAGAATATATTAACATATTAGGTTTAGAAAATTAAAATTATTTTTAAAAATATAAAATTAAAATATATAAATAAAATACTTATTTATTTAAGTATTTGGTAATATAATATATTATATTTTGGTAAAGCAAAAGCAAAAGTACTAGAAACGTCTAGTGAAGTACAGAGAAGGTAGATGAGATTAAAAGCACAAGTTGAGATTAGAAGTCATAGGTGAACTTTCATTAATAGTTGCTATAATGAGACCTCAATCTTCCCTGAGAACAAACATACATAATTTTAAACTAAGCATTAATAGTTGTCTCACATCATATGATAATATTCATCAATAGTTGCTATAATGCATCTTGTGACAGTACTTCTACAAAAACCTGCCTCGCATTTGAAAGTAATTTCTCTAAAAATAATTTTACATTTGACTTTTTAATATAATATTTATTTTTTTATAAGTCTTGTTAGTGTCACTTTAATTTTTTTAACATTAAGCTTAATTTTGTAAAATGGTTATTCTCTTTTATCACTAATAATTTCAAAAGTAATTCTTTAACACTTTTTTTACTGCACGCTGCAAGAGGATATAATATTTTAGATATAACAAAACATCAAACCTGCTAAATATTGCGAATCATACTCTATTTAATTACACTAGCATGAAGTTTAAATAAGAATAAATATTGTAATTCTTTAACACTTTTTTTACTGCACGCTGCAAGAGGATATAATATTTTAGATATAACAAAACATCAAACCTGCTAAATATTGCGAATCATACTCTATTTAATTACACTAGCATGAAGTTTAAATAAGAATAAATATTAATAACGTTATCTTTTAAAATAATTATTGCTTCAATTTTCTGTACATGAATTATAAGCTTTCAAAATATTAATTTTAATCAAGTATAATATTGTTTCATTATATTCTTTTTTTAATTTTACTATCCTACTTAATTGTTATTAAAATGATGAAAAAATAAACTACATAATAATTTAAAAGTCATAATTTTTAGACAAGAGAAAATAAAACAGTTTTTATATTTAGTTTGCGGTCTAAATTTTATATTTCAACTATTGTATGAATATTTATATTTAAATTTAATTAGTATGTCAATGTTCAATCACAATTATTCTTTTCATTTACATAACTTTTAAAATATTAAAAATAAAGTTTACAACTTTATTATAAATTAATGTTAGTGTAAACACTATGAATACAATCCGTTTTTCCCTTTATATTTTCCTAAAAGGACTTGAGAACATTTAGCTGCCACTTATTTTAAACGAAAGAAAACACTAAAGCAAAATCACAAATTCCAAAATTTTCCTAAAGGCTTGTTCATAATCGTAATTTTTGTAGAACTTACTAATTTCTTAAAAATTGTTCTTTGGACGATGAATTATAAACGTGTATCATAACAAGCAAAAAAAGAATTGTACTTCGTAATCAATTTTGAGAAAGCGGGGTTACTTGATGAATTTCATAATCAAATTTTGTTTCTTTTTCAATCTTAAAAAACAAAGTACATGCATTTTAGTAATGGAAAGAAATATAACTGTAAAGAAAGAAAACAATATTCATTGATAAAAAATAAACTCGACATTTCTTTTAAAAAGAAAATGTAATATTAGGTTTTTTTAAAAAATTAATCAGTCAAATAATTATTATTTCTTAAAATTTTATAAGGAAATTTTTCATAAGGACTTGAAACAAAAGCTTTACTTTCCTCTTGCCATTCGAATCTATCGCCAGTACAACATCCACAATTTAAGCAACGATTAAGCTTTTAAATAAATGCACATATACACTACAAAACTAGACATCCTGAAAATGGTTAATATTTCATTACATTTTCTATGGCACTTCTAAACTCTTGGCCACATCGAAGATTACCCAATTACATGATAAATAAAAAACGAAATTTAGTGGCTTCATAATACATTCCAGCATTTACTCGCCAATCAGACCCAATTAGAATAATTTGCCTCAAAATGAAGTCATTGTGACCTAGTGACACCAATTCAAAGTCTGAAAGTACTATAGCCTCCAAGACCAGAAGATCCATACCCACTGTAGGGTTGCGTGGACAAGGATGATGAGGGGTACGATGAACTGCCCAATTGAGAATAAGAAGACCTCAGAGCTGTATCTAACCTGCTGTAATTACTAGTAACAGGTTCTTTGTGATTGCTTATAACTTCCTGTAACACAAAAGAGACTTATATCAGTAAAAAGCAAACAAAATAATCTATTATTTCAGCATGAATTCGAACATTAATGTTAAGTATCTAATCAAATGCCAGTAATCAGTACAAAATAGAATGAATGAGTGAAACATGAATGAAAGACAAGAAATTATCATAGTTTGTAATCATGGCAAACCTTTATTCCATGATTAGTAAAACAGTCCAAAAGAGGAGGGAGCCAGGATATAATAACTATAAGGTGCTTGATAAACATGAAATTAATAATAATCTTATACCTGCTACAAAAGTTATAGGTAATAAATGAATGTAGCAAAAGCCCCAGAACAAGATGAAATTCTAACATCTTTTTGTTTGAATTTGATCTGGTGAATGTGTATTTACTAAATGAATACATCTACCATTGAAAAGTAAATCCAATCCCATCAACCAGAAAAGGATTGGGTTTTTCAAGTCTAGTAAACTAAAATACAGTCAATCGCAATCACATGTACCCAATGGAAAATCAAATAAAAGTTATATGGTTTGACGTGAGTATTTGATAAGTTGAGATATGCCAACTTAATAATGTTCTGGATTAGTTTATTAGTTTATAGAGATGTTTATGAAAAATGAAAACTAAAGGCTTGATTGGTTTGGTTTTGTATTTTTAGTTTTTGAAAAAAGTTTTGAAAAACAGTTTCTAAGAATTGTTTTATATTTAAGAGAAAAATGAATTTGTATGGTAAGTGTTGTTTTGGAGATATAAAACTGAAAAAACTTGTTCATGTTACGGAAGTGACATTAACAAAAAGCAAGAGACAACCTAGTCCATAAGTTTTGAGTTTTCAAAACAAAAATACAAAACTGTAAAACAACTACTCACTGTTGTTTTCCTTTTTTAGTTTTTAACTAAAACTGCTTTTTGAAATTTATTTTAAAAGAAAACACTAACCAAATGAGTTTTTTAATTTTTAAATACTAAAAACAGTTTTATAAAACTCCAACCAAACAAACACTTTTCCCACGTTCATTTGCTACTTTTCCTATAATAAAAAATGGATTAATCAATTTTGAATCTTTTTTCACTTACTTTTACCAAGTATCTTTCAATTTTTCAACAGCATGATTAAATTGTGAGTTGAATAATGTTTTGGCCAACATAAGGAACATTTCATGGATATCAGGATATGAACTAAAAGCATTATAATTCCAATTTCTAACAAGTGAATAATTAATAATGATAAAAATGAGTACCTGCTTAAGCATACACATAAAACTATGCATATCTCATTCTCTGTGATACAAAAAGTAATGGGACCACAAAAGCATAACTTTCTTTTCTAGGCCCAAATCTCACCTGAATCAATTGTTGTGCCGTTTGAACCTGAGATGAGGTGCCTTTTATTTCCACAATAATCTCATCGGGCACCCGGCTCTCCTGCACAGTCAATATGGCTCCACTAGTACGGCGAATGTATTCAATATTAGTCCCTTGTATACCGATGATGTCCTCTGCATAGGACAGTGGTATTTGCATTGTCTGTATTACCTAATAAGTGGAAACAGTGAAGGAAGGTGGAAGTTACCATCATTATTAATAACAATAGATAAGAGTAAAGACTGAGGTATAAGCAAATATGTTTTAATAAGTGGAAAAAAAGAAGGGCTTCAGATCACAGGACGGGAAAGTGACAAATCATATTGTATGACACTTTAAAAACTTGACCTGTAGCCAGATCATCATGAGAAAAATAGGAATAGAAGTCCATGTACAATAAGTCATAATCAGAAATTAATGTACGTTCATTTAAAATTTGGACCACATGAAGCAAAATATATAAAGTCCTTCCAAAAAGAATTGGTACATAATTATGATTAATGGTTATTTTCTCAACAGTTGTTAAAGACGAAAAAGAAACAACATCAACAAGTTTCCAAAAACGTTCCCATATCAAAAAGAACATTGATATAATATCGGTGCTTGAAATTGCTAACCATGGTAACAATTGGAGCACTGGGTCGACTGAGTGCTGAAGAACGAAGACCAGAAAGTGAAGAATCCTGCCCATATATTGACATTGTGGAGGGAGGTAGCAATGAATCCAACTGACTTTCCCGGTCAGCAAAGAGAGAATCCCTTTTTGTCGAGAGAGAAATATCAGATACAATGCTAGGTTGTGAAGTACTATGCAGTGATGGTTTGTCAACCCAGGTAGTATCTGTCTGACGCTCTTGGGAGATTGTTGCATTGTACTAGAACAAAACAAAAACTCCGCACATTATCCTTTGTCGATATATTGATATTCAACACATGAATAAATAAAAAATAGTAGTCCAAAATATATTATATGCACCGGTATCCACCATTTAAGCCTGATTTAAAAGTTGGAAAATATCAAACTTACAGTTTTCTCAAACAAGGGAAGAACACTATGATCCACCAAAAACTTCCTCAGGTGCCCAACTACTGCTTCCAAAGCCTTAAGGACCTTCATGGCTTCGCCCTGCAGTTCCACAATCCTCTCATCCGCAGCAGCATAAAAGGGAACCTCATCTATCAGGAAAATGCTTTGGTATCAGAACCACTTCCATTATCAAACCAAAAAACAGTATGATAGAAAACAAATGAAAAGCTTTTTCCATTAGGAGCATAAAAGTTAAAAATGACTACAGCAGACTGAGGAGAAGGTCCTTCTATAGTGAGAGTGCCTTTAAATCAGTGTTGTCAATAGCAGATTGCGAAGAATCGCAAAAAGCTGAAAATCCACTAAAGGATATAGTGGATCGCATCGCAAGCAGATAGCAGAAGTCTCAGAGTAGTTGAAATAGAATATATATAACAATTAAATATGTATAAAAAAACCAAACTATTTGAAAATAAAAATAAGCTGGATAAACATTAACAAAAAATAACTTAAAAGAGTTAAATTGCTCAAGATAAAATAGTTCATTCTCCTCTGCCCCTTCCCCAATATAATAAACAAAAAACTAATAACAGCTCAAAGCTAATTAGCTAAACAAGTTACAAGTCCTAGCTAGGCACATCAATTATCAGAAAAAGCTAAAAACTAATTAGCTAAACAAGTCCCACCCCATTGAGGCATATAACTAAAAAAGCTAAAAGCAAATCAAACATCTATTTATTCTCCTCTGCCCCTTCCCCAATGTATTCATAATCCCTCATTTTCCATGGAGGAAAAATCAAGGTAGGAAAAGAAAAAAGCTGGATGAAGGATGCTAGAGAAAGCTGCAGACTCAGTTTCGGTAGGGAGAGAAATGGTTTACATAAAGAGGAGTTCTAGAACTCTGAAAACTGAAGAGTTGCACGGAGTGAATTATAATTTTAGAAGTAAAAAATATTTCTGTTGGGCATATATTAGGAGACAGGCTATGTCCACAACCACAAGTGAAAAAAACAAAATAAAAACTATAAAGAACACAATAAAGGGAAAAAGGAACACAGTAAAGAGTAAAAAATACTAATAATGGGCCTATTAGACAGCCCAAGACCCAAACCCACAGTCCACACTCAGTTTTGTCTCAGACCAAAGGAGAAGAACCCTAAAACGCAATAGCCACAATACACAAAGGCACTCACAATTGAGTTTTTC
Source organism: Psophocarpus tetragonolobus (assembly GCA_037954015.1). Classification (NCBI taxonomy): domain Eukaryota; kingdom Viridiplantae; phylum Streptophyta; class Magnoliopsida; order Fabales; family Fabaceae; genus Psophocarpus; species Psophocarpus tetragonolobus. The sequence continues at coordinate 7,914,203 of CM075693.1, read as the reverse complement.
GCAAATTTCACAACACAACACCATTGTGATATCTCCAGGATCAAGGTTGCATAGCGCAATAGCGCCCTATTTGTCAACACTTCTTTAAATGAAACAAGTAAGGATGTACAGATTCTTGAATTTTAGTGGGCTCAGATCACAATGGTCTTTAAATTAAATCAAAAGTGAATGTGCATCATTACTTCTCACTTTAGAACAGTCTTAACTGACCTCTTAACATTAATCAAATTCAAATTCTCAAGCAAATCTAGCCCCAAAGACAAGCACTCAGTAACAACTAATTAGGCTAAAAAAAGAGTACAAGCAATCCATTAGAGTAGCTACTGGTACCAAGATAAGTCCTGCCTAATATTAATAAGAATAGTGGGCCTCTATCTTAACTAATATAAGAAAGATCAACAGTTTAGACAACCAACCGCAAGCAGTAAGGAGAAACATCCACACACAAGCATCTAGATTCTAGCCACGGCATCTAAAAGATAAAACACTGAAAAGACAAAAAAGCCCCCTTATCTCAGTAATCTTCCATAGATGCCAGCAAAACCAAATGTTAATAATTAAATATTAAATATATGATTCAGCACACTTTATAAGACATCAATCAATATGAGGAAGAATAGGCAAAATAAAAGGATGCTATTAAGACATAAAGAAAATATCGTAGATGTATTAAATATTATTATAAAACAGGGACAGTGTGCACACCTCCAGACAAGACTCTAACAGAAGCACCAGTGTTTTCCTGTATAGATTTAATTAATGAGCCTTGCTTTCCAATCAAATTGATAGCCTGCGTCGAGGCCACCAATAAACGTACAGAACAAAATGCAACGCCAGATGCCTTGTTCTCGGAATCAATTTCAGATAACCCTGAGACACGTTTAAAAACCCTTATTACAGCATCCATTGCAGGAGAAAGAGGTGCCTCTGGCTCTTCCTTCCCTGATATGAGTACCTAAAAACAAATAAAACCATATGAGGACAAAACTGAATGTCATACACAAACAAATAAATGACTTCACCTGAGCAGAAAACATTTGAAAAAAAAAAATCAGTGATCTGCTAAGAAACATCATCTGAACAGAACAAAGACCAACTAAACTAGAGAGTTAACTTCAATTCACTTAGACAATTTCCCACATATATTAAGAGCTGCAAGCTGTAAATTATAAAGGAATTCAACATTATTATGTTCAGGTCACACTATCTGTACAGACAAAATGGCCTCACTAAGTAACATGCCAGTATCGCAGAAGTCCATGGCACCTAGAAGCCTTTTTGACCGGCTCTTTAACCAGGGAGTTCTCAAAGGGATAGCTCTGAGATTAACCGGCCAATTGGAGTGATGCAAGAGATTCAAACCCTAATAGTGCAGGTAAACTTACAACCCTTGACACTATAATGTTCCTCCCCAAAGCATATAAGCTCTAGAAATCATACAACGAAGCCACCTCACAGATACTATCTATAAAAAAACATGAAAAAACTCGAATAATCCTCCTAGTAATAATAAGCCCCGATCGAAAACGCATCACAACACTAACGAAATTACGTAAGAATTGTAAGTTGTAAACTAGGGAAAGTAACGCATTGAGCTGAAACGAAAACGCAAAAACAGAGAATCCAAGTTGTAACCTTGAGGCAGTGAAAATAAAAAACCGTACTGAAGAAGCAACATTGAGTTTTCCATGTGAAAGGAATGGAACGTAAAAAAAAAAAGAAAGAAGAAAAAGGAAGAAGAAACCCTAGAAATAAAAAAGGGAAGGCATACGATTCGATCGGTAGTGGCGAGGGCACCGTCAAGAACGCGAATGCGAGCTTTGGTTTCCTCGCAGGTCTTCTTGATGAGTTCGCCCTTGCGGCCAATGATGCTGCCGACTTTGAGGACGGGGACGATGAGGCGGAAGACGCAGTGGCCGGGCCAGCCGGGCCAGCGTTTGTTGGCGGGGACATCGAGAGAGGGGTCAGCGGCGGTGGTGGAAGGGGGTTCGGCGGCGGAGGGATTGTCGGAGGAGAGGGGATCGGGAGTGCCGTTTTGGATTGGGTCGAGGCTTGCCATGGGCAAAGAAAGGTTCAGGTTAGGGTTTATGGTTCGTTGCCTTCAGGTTTATTCTTGTCTCCCCAAGCTCTTTGTCTTAGCTCTCCAATTCTCAACACCACTAGGACTACCCACTACCCACTACACACTACACACTAGCTCATTCATTCTCTATCCTCTATTCTCTCTAAACCCGTCACGCACTCACGCCCTCACGCCTCACGTGCTCGTGCTCATCGCGTCATACCTCTTTCGCTCTCCTTTTTTTAACTACTCAACGGGCCTAAGCCCAACAAACTCTCAATAACTGAATACTGTCCAATTAGTTCTTAACACTGATAGGATTGTGTCGCATTTACACAAATCCAGAATACAGTTTTCAAATCCCTGTGTGCATTCCAAATTAATTAATCCAAAATTTATACAATGTATTTCAGATCAGTTAATTCGAAATACATTATGTATATTTATGTGATTCGGAATGTTTTTTGTAAATTTAAAAAATTTAAATTTTTTTGTCTTTAAAGTGAGGAGACATGACAGAGAAAACTTAATGCAAACTAATGAAGAATTCAATGAATACTCTTTGAAAGAGTTGGCAGAAGTGTTTGTAGTGTGAAAGCATGATTTCAATACTCTATGAAAAAAAAAACTTTGGTTAAAGAAGGGGCGCAAATAGTAACGAAAGAAGTATTAAAAGAAACCACCTAAATAATAATAACACATAAGTTTGGTTGGGTTAAGTTTTTTTTTTTTTTTTCATTAAATTCAATCCAACTCAACATACCCTACAAGCTCTATACCTCTACCTATTTCTACTACTGACTAGTTTTGTTCCACCTAAATGGGTTGAATTAGATTAGGATAATTTGAATATATTTTTAAAATAAAGTAAATAATTAAAATATTTTTGTTATCTTTTTTAAGGATAATTTTTAAAAAAATAAATTTTATTTTAATAAAAATAAACAATAAATTAAAGTTATAAATTACATATCTTATAAATTAAATTAGTGAATAGTATAAAATTAGTTTTTAACAATACCTTAGAATTTCAATAAAAAATAAATTATAAATTAATTATATTTCAAATTTTGAATTAATTAATATAAATAAATAAATAAATAAATTTTCAAAATTAAATTTAAAAGGACTGACTGATTATGTGTAAATAGAAATTTTTTAAAATATTCAATTTCATTCCATTATTATTTTTATATTCAATTTCGTCTTATGTTTCTTTAACTAGTTTCAATGTTGTTCCATTATCATTTTTAGATATTTTTTTTTTATATTTTAAAATATTTTTAGCATCATCTTTTTATCAACTTGAAACTAATACAATTAATAATAATGAATATAATTCTTTAAATATAGCTTCAACGTTATTTTACAATGATTTTCAAGAGATAAAATCATTGTTAATTATAAACATTAACAGTGTTATAGTTGTTTTTGTGCATTATTATAATCATTGTAAAATTCGAATAAACTCTTATTTGAATTGTTTTTGTGCATTATTATTAACATAAAGACATTGTTTCTATTCGTACCAAAATTGTTACAAAGTCATATTGATTAAAAAATCTTAAAAGATTAAGGTGTTATTTTTTAATGTCAAAGAAAATAATTTTTGACACCTAATTCACCCTCCAACCCTTTTTAGGTTTGATACGTTGTTACCATTATCTCTTATACACGTGAATAGATTCAAATCTCTTTACTAACAAAACTAATATATTAATAACTAATAATTATCTATAAAAAATGTATATTTAAAAAATATTTTTTGAAAAGAAATTATAAAAGGAGGTGTATGATGCATTGCATTTTTATCTATTTTTAGGTTTTATTTTAATTATAATTTTATCTATTTTTATGTTATTTATGTTTAATATTTTCATTTTAGGTGTTTTTAATTATATTTTTGAATTTGTTACGCTTTTAGTGTTTTTTTCGTGTTTAGGATATAATCTGTTAAATATTAATGCGCTTTTGGACTTATTTGCAGCATGAGAGTTAAGCTTGGAGGTCTAGAGGAAATTCATAAGAAAAAAATGAATCATGAGTTGATTAATGAAAATTTGTACTCTCCTGTAAAAACATGCACTCCTTGTGTAATCAATTTAATTCTTTTTTGCTATCTATGATGTATTCTTCTAAAAAAAAAAAACCATCTCTGATGCACCCACACAATGTCATATGACATCCTTTCCTCACACTTGCTTGTTATCTTCACAACACAACCAAAAAAAAAAAGAGATGAGTTTGTACACAAAAAGAGATAAAAACGCTAAAAAATGTGTATCTGCATTCCAAATAAGCTAATATGAAAATAACATATTTTTTACGTAAACTTAAGTTAAATCAACTATCCAGAATAGATATTTAGTGCATTCCAAATTAACCTGTCAAAGTTTTGGATTAGTTGATTTGAAAATTAAATATTTTTTTCATTCTAGATTAAATGATTTGGAATATATAGCTAATATGTTTCAGATCAAATTATTTGAAACAGTAAAAGTTTCAAATCCTTTGAACTAAAAAAGATTTAAAAAAGACATATTTTTGTAAGAACCAGGAGCGGTTACTTTATTAAATAAAAATGAACAATATTAAAGAACTACAACGAAGAGAAGAAGATAATAATAAAGAAGTAAAACATATAAGAACATCGCAAATGTTTTAAGTTTTGGAATGAAAATAGCGATTTGGAAAGTGACAAAAGAAATTGCCTTTAATTAAATAGGTTTTTTAAAAACAAAACCTAGCTTAATTTTAATTGGCTAGAAAATAAACCTATATCGAGTGACCTAACCTATTCTTACGTCTAATCCTATGTTAACCTACTAAAATTTTGTTATGTAAAGTAATTCCTTAACTTTGTAACACTTAAAAAATTTTAAAATATGCAAAATTGTGGATTTTGAAATAGAAAAATCAAAGTTATATTTAAGTATTATTGATTAAAGTGTGATTAATGAGGTTAGATATAAATAGTTAGGTATTTACAGAGTATGAAAATGGGCGGTAAAAGTATTATTTGGGCGAATAAAAGTACTAAAAGAGCTTTAAATTTGACTTATTTCTAATGGTGTTGTAGCTGCTTTATGTTGATTGGGGTTTGGACATGGTGGTTGTGGTTTTTGAAAGGAAATTGCTATTTGTCCCTTGGCATTAAGCAGTATAGAAGCAATTGGAATTGAGATGTGTTGATGTCCTTAAAGAGTGTCCATGCTTGATGCTTGTGAAGGATGGTCCCCAATATGAATATGTGTCTTTTTTGTTAGCATCTGCTAATGTTTTGTTGATCAACTAGCTTGCTGTATAAGATAGTGACACCATTCTACCAAAGATCAACCGTGTAATTGTAACTCGTAAGCTCATTCATTCCAAATTTCGTAATACCTTTCTTCTCACTTCCCACTACTCGCCTCAAACACCTTGCAATTTCCAGCTCATATGTATAATTATTTTATTCAATATCATATATTACTCACGCGTAAATTGTTCTGAATTCTCGACAAAAAAAAAAAGCATAACCATTAATAACACTTTCTGTACACTTGATTTCAATTTTCAAGTGATAAACTTGTTAACGGTTACATTTGTGGGCAATGATTTTTCTTATTTAAGACGGCTGTTCTATAATTACATAATTTTATTTTTAGGTAGTGTTTGTAAAAGTCGATCCAAATTTTAACCTGATCAAGGAGTTAATGGATTAGAGGTTGGACTAATAGGTCATTAATTAACCTGGATTAACTCGGTATAAAGGTAAAAAATAAAAATATATATCTAAATATTTAACATAATTTCTATAAAAACATAATTTTATTAGAACTTTACAAATTTAAAATTATTTTTCTCATATAAAATATTTAATGTAACTAATATTGTTCTCAATTAAATATAATATATTATTTTTCAACTAAAATATATACTTATTAGTGTATATATATTACTTTTTGCACAAAATAAGCAAATATGTTATGTTAGCTTGGTGGTAAATTTAATTTTGATGACTTAGAGTTTATGGTTCTTAAGTTGCTGAGACAACATGATTTTTAATATTTTGTTGATAAAACCGATTGAACCGGGTTTCACCGAGTCATTGCAAAATGATCGGTTTAACAGGGTCATACTGATTCAGTTGCACATTCAATCTAATTGTTGACTTGGCTCAGTCTCTTCACTGGGTTTCGGTTAGACTTGGCTCAATCTAATTGATAACTATGTTTCTAAGTTACTTTTTCTATATGTAAAATGGGATGTGTTTCTTGTTTTGTTTATTTTTATTTTCTTCGATCTTTATAACAAAAAGTATGAGGTTATATTTAAAAGGGACAAATAGAAAGAAGTAGAAGGGCTATTAGCACTAGTTGTGCAATTAATTTCAAGTTCTTTTAAGTATTGTTTTATTCTCTTTAATTTTAATAAAAAATATGTGAATAAGTTATGATGTAGGAGGGATATTAAAGAGAAAAAAAATTATAAGGTTATTGTTTATATCATAGTTATCAAACCCAGACCGACCAAACTGGAACCCGGTGAAAAGACCAGACCGTTGGATACGCAACTAGACTAGTACGATCTAGTTAAATCGGTCAATTTTGCAATGACCCGGTGTCAATAGTTAGATTAGATGCACAACTAAACCAGTACGACCCAGTTAGACTGGCTGGTATTACTGACCCGGTAACCTATTAACCCGACTGAACCGGTTTTATCAACAAAATATCAAAATCCTGTGGCCTTAGCAAGTCTTGAACCCATGAACTCTAAGTTATCAAAATTGAGTTTACCACCAAGATAATGTAATGTATTTAGTTATCTTATGCAAAAAACATTATATATACAGCATATATTTTAGTTGAAAAATAATATATTATATTTAATTGAGAACGATATTAGTTATGTTATATATTTTTATATAAGAAGAATAATTTTAAATTTGTAGAGATCCAGTAAAATTATATTTTTTAATGAAAATTATGTTAGATATTTATATATACATTTTTATTTTTTTTCTTTAAATTGGAATAATATGGGTCAATTAATGACCACCCACTCGTCCAACCTTTAATCCATTGACCTATTGCCTCAATTAAGTTAAAAACTAGGCCGATTTTCACAACACTGATTTATATATTAACGGTAGTTACATATTTTGATACTCCCAACTTTTATTAATACAATTCTAAAATAGGAAAGTATTTAAAACTTTAGCATCTCAATGTATTTTAACCTTACAAAGCATCTCTATGTATTTTAACCTTACAAAAGTTTTCTTAATTGTTTTTATTCTCATTACATCAACTTTAGTTGTACATTTGCTATAGTAACTCTCTATTAGACAGGACACCAATTTTTTGAAGACAAAAATAATATAAAATAAAAAGTGACAAGTATAATTAAGATAAACTTCAAAGAGTCTGATTAATTTTGTTATAATTCTCAATAATTGATTTTCAAATCAACGTTGTTTTATAATCTAAAATAAATTGTGTACAGTTTAAAATAGGCTAATAAAAAGGAATATACCCTTAAATGTTGATATAGTAGGGAATTTGAGAGAATAAAAAGAAACATATCCAAAATAAACGAAAAAAGCATTTAAATGATATGTTGGTGTAGTTAAGTAATGTATATAAATATAGATAGAGATAATTGGAATAGCTTAAAAGCATGAAGTCCGCAAAAAGAGATTATGTTAAGGTGTGGCTAGATAGAATCCACTCGTTAAAGAGATTATATAAGTTGAAGATAATATTTTGATAACATGAAGCTCAACTAACGGATGATCGCAACCATACGTGGAGTCACATGTTTTGATGAAATCTCTACCTTATATTATGGCACACTCCATAGCTTATCCAGTTTCAATGGCCCTCCACTTTCCAACTCTCAATAACATGCTGCCAAATATCAACTCTCACTCCTTCACATGACCATTCATTTCAAATTTCTTTCTTTGGAATTATCCTACTCATTTTTACCTACACTTTTTAACCATTTATTCTCACATTCACTAATACAGTATACACCCACCATTCAAGAAAATTATTGTGGCAAATGAAATACAATTTTGTCTTAATTTAACAAGTCAAAAAAACATAGACTAATACTTATAATTATATATAACTGTATTAAAACTAATTAACATTATTTAATAAGTTATGTTGTGAGAAAGTATATACTGAAGATAATGTGCGGGAAAGGTCTTCTTCGGTTTCATGTGTCAAATAAGAAACGTCATAATATTTATAAAAAATAAATATCTCACTGAAAATATTTAAATTTCCAAATGAAATACACAATTAGATATTTTCCCTCGAAATATCTTTACTAGAAACGGACATTCGACTCGGAAATGCAAACCAAAAAAAAATAAGAATCTTCAAAATTTTAGTTTTTTAAATAAATAAATTTTGTTACACGTCACGATTGCCCCCACCTCTACTTTATATTTCCTAATTCCTTTTACACCTTTTGTAGACGTGTATGTATTCTAGAATTCAACCCTAACAGGTTATACATAAGAGGACTTGCTTTAAATTATTAATAAAAAAATGAATTTTATATTTTTATTTTAGTTTCGATTTATGATGGAGGAATTGAGAGAATGTTGACTTTGTATTGAAAATTTACCAGGTGAAAACAATAATATGCACCGAAACTAAAAATTTATGTTTTTACTTGTAATAATATAAATACTTAATTTTGAGACAGCTACTAAGAAAAATGTGGTGTGAAAAACAGCTTTATGGTTAAATAACAATTAAAATCTTTCTGTAAAAAATATGTTTTTCATATATCTACCTTGGAGAAGCTTTTTATTAATAAAACTTCTATTTTTTCTTATAAGTCAATAGATATTATTCAGAAAGAAATTTAAACAGAAAATATAATATGTGCCTAAAGGTAAGTACAATGTAAAAAGTATTGAACAGTTTAGATAGAATCTAATAATAAACGTAAATAATTCAAAATTCATTCAGCAAGATTACAAACAACAGCCCTGATGATTCATGATGTTATAGTTTTTTTTTTCTTTTTAATGGGTAAAATCATGTTATTTTTAATGAAAAAAAAGCTCCTAATAATTCTTTTTACGTTTGGTTTTCATCCTTTATAGTAATGCATTTACATTTTACTCCTATCTTTCGAGCTTTACACTTTTATACCTTTACTAAAAATTAACATCAAATAATCCACAAATATGATATTGATATTATCTTTTTTAATTTTTGTTTTTTATTTTTTATATAATTTAATTATTTTATAATATAAAATTATATAATTATAAAATATTTATATTTTTAATGTAATTCGAATTATATAAGTCAATTATCAATCCCTAACTACATGACTTCCTGATGAATCTAGTATTCAACACATCTTTACTTTACCAACTAGTGGTATTAAAGTATCCATAGAGATGTTTTTTTTTTTTTAACTTCACCCGAAAACAAGTTGGAGATCTTGATGTCCAATTTGCTTCTACATAAAGGGGTCTTTCTTAATTTATAAAATTAGAAACTAAATCAAATTATAGAAATTTTATGAAAAAGTATAAATAATTTTATACTATTGTCTAATTAAAAATTGAAAAAAAAATCAAATACTAATAATTTTATATTATTATCCTATTACAACTTATTATATATATATATATATATATATATATATATATATATATACATGACATCATTTTCAAATTTGAACATGGAATATGATAGATATAAAAAATCACATTTTTTTGTTATTTAAATTAATAAAAAACACATTCTAATACAAGAAATCAATAAAACAGACACTAGAGCTACACAAAATAACAAGCATGAAGATCAACCTGATAATGTACTTTGATCAAGAGTATAAAGAAATACAAAAAATATAAATAAACAAGGATGATAAAACAGTTCAGTGTGATTTGTTCAGGTATGTCTCACTAGTGGTTCACCAAAAATGGGTCAATGAGCTAAATTGCTTGATGTGTCATGCCTCTAAATGCGCTGACACACTAGCCCATCAAATTTTTCAATTTATATTTTTTGAAAAATTTTATTTTAATAATATAAAAAATTGACACAACTTCTTGCATGATTCTATTATGGTATTTTCATCATCATAACACAACAACTTAGCAAGTGATTTAATTAACAAGTTAGTGAAATTGCAACCCAATAATTTATAATAACAAAGTCTTAAATATAATTTTTATCCACTCCATGCTTTACACTGTTCCAATAAACCTTCACTCAGATAGCTCCTAGCCATTACTAAGCTAATAAATTGTTTATTTTTTTATTTTAAATTATTTTATTATAATTAATAATATAAAACAAATACTAATATTTATGATAGCAGGTTGCAACCTCTAGCCCAGTGGACCAAAAACCCTGCCCTACCTGCTAAAAGTACAATGGTTAGGCAAGCCAATTCATTTTTCCACTCCTAATGAGAACAAGTGAATAATAAGTGGAGGTGACGAATCCTCCAAGGAGAAGATGTCCTTTAGATAAAAATTCTTCATGCTAAATAGGATATATCAAAAGCAAGTTGAATTTGGAACATGAGGGATCACATTGGTGGATTTTGACAACAAATGAAGGAACATGGGAGTGATTCAAAGGAAATGTAAAGGTAGTGGTAGGTGATGGTTCTATGTCTAAATTTTAGGAGGATGGGTGAAGGGGGTCAGGTGACCTTAAATCCTTATTCCCTACATAATATACACTCTAATAAAAAGGAAGCTCTTATTTCGAAGGTTGGGGCTTGGTGTGATCATAAATGGAAATGACGACTTCAGTGGAGAAGAACATTACTTTAGTTGGGAAAATGAGTGGGTGAAAGGCTTGAAGAAGATTCTTGAAAGGATGCTTATGAGGAAAGATATAAAATATGAATGGAGGTGAGGAAGCAGATTGGTATTTTCAAAAGTGACATCAAAGTATCTACTTTTGCATCAAAGATAGCTCACAATCACATCTCAACAAAGCCAGAGCGTATAAAAAGGAGCTTTATCTTTTGGATGGGGACATTTTTCATGTCTATCAAGTTAAACTATAATTTGTGTCACATTTGTTGTTTTCTTGTAAACTTGTATATCAAATCTGGACAAGGTCGACGAATTGTTATCGATGGCTAGGATATTTTAGTGTTATGCCTTCTAATTGTTGTTCTAGACCATGACAACATCTCAATATTACTAAAGCTAAAGAATTTAAGGGGATCTAATGTATAATTTTGTTGGCTTCGTTATGGGTAATCTAGCTAGTAAGAAATGCATTAATGTTTAAAGGAGTCAACTTCTATTTATAAAAAGTTTAGCAAGATTTCTTGGCTATGGATTGAAAGATATTATAAGCCTTTTTTATTTTTATGAGTGATCGATGCAACCACATTACTACAACAATATTTTAAGAAAAGGGTAGTGTTTGGGGTTTTTTCTGTTTTAGTAATTGCTCTTATTTCCAAGATAGGAAAGCTTTTTAACCATGTTTTTGTGATTAGTACTAGATTATACAATCCCACAAGCATCTCTTAATTATGTATTGTGATTATAAGGTTTCTTGTTAATACTAAATAAAATTTTGCCTTTTCTAAGAAAAGTGATTATCACAATGTTCATTGGAAAAGAGAACAACATATATAAAACAATAAAAATGTACCTATTTAAGAACAAAATGAAATGACAACGAGAATAAGAATGAAATGACAAATAAATTATCATAATTAATACAATAGAGGTTGTTCTAGATTCCACATGTCACTCGTGTCAAGATATTTATAAGTAGTTAGTTGACATTATCGTTTAAGTGTATATTTTCCATGTAATTGTTGAGACATAGGTAAAGTAACTTTAATGGTGCATTTCTCACAAGTTACATAAGTGAGTCTCACATATCAACATTTTTTTTATTTTATCTAATTTTAAAAAAAAAATCTCTCTAATGGTGTATTTATCACAAGTTGCTTAAGTGAGTTTCATGCTTTTATGATTTTTGCTTGTTCTTAAGTTAAGTAATTATTACTTATTTAAACAATCATTTTTTATTTTAATCTACATGTCGAATTTCTTTACTGTTCAATTACAAAATAAATATTAATTTTATTTATCTAAAAAGGTGATTTAAACAACAACTATAAAGTTCTCTTTTGAGTCAAATGAAAATCATGACCGTGTTTGCTTAACTGAGTTTGATATCCAATACATTGATCAATGTTAAAGTGCTTTCCTTGGTGGTAGAGGTTTACTACATAATGTGTTGATAGTGAACAAAGCTGAAGCAAAGAGAAAAAGGAAAAAAATGTCTTGTATTCAAGGTAGATTACGAAAAGGCCCACGATTTTGTTAATTGGAAATTCTTGATTTATATGCTCAGGAGAATGGGATTTGCAGAGAAGTCAATTAATTGGATATCAGAATGCTTGCAAACAACAGGGTGTCAGTATTAGTTAACGGAAATCCAATAGCTAAGTTCAGTACATAAAAAAGTCTAAGACAAGGTGGCCCGTGACCCCTTTCTTATTCATTATTGTTGCGGAAGGGTTGACTAGATTAGTAAGAGAAGCGGTTAGGAATGGTTTATACCAAAGTTATATTTGTGGAACAGACAATGTAAAACTCGATGTACTCCAGTTCGCTGATGACATAGTCTTCCTGGGTGAGGCAATAATGAAGAAAGTGAAGTCTATAAAAGGAATAATGAGAATCTTTGATATGGTATTGGGGCTTAGAGTTAATTTTAAAAAAAGAAGATTCTTGGCTACTGGTCTGTCACATTTGGAGATATGTAGATTTTCTGACTTACTAAAATGCAAACTGTTGAATCTGCCATTCAATTATATGGGCATCCCAATTGCAGTCAATCCAAGGAAGCTAAGCACATGGAAGCCAATCATCCAGAAGTTTGAAAACAACCTATCTTGTTCTTGTTCGAAGAATAAAACTCTCTCAATTGGTGGAAGAGTCACCCTCGTCAACTTTGTCCTTTCCCCTTTGCCTTTGTTATTCTTGTCATTTTTCCTGGTTTCGGTTATTCAAAAATTGGTAAGCATACAAGATAAATTTTTATGGGGAGGGGGGGCGGGGGGAAGAGGTGAGGAATAGAAAAATCTAGTGGGCAAGATAGAAGAGGTTGTCACATAAAGATGCTGAGGGACTAGGGATAAAAAACTTAGTCAACTTCAATAGAGCCTTGTTGGGAAAGTGGATATGAGAATTGTTTCATTGTAACAATGAACTATGGGTCCAAGTAGTAAAATCATATGGGGATAAGAAGGATTAGAGCGGGGGACTGATAGAAGTAAAACATCTATATGGTTGAGAGACATAGGTATAACATGTCAGAGTGATAAACAAATAGGTGGTTTCAAGAATTGAGGGAATGAAAGTTGGGCTCGGGAAACAAAACTAGATTATGGGGTCATGATTGGGGGGGGGGTGAGGGATGTATTCAAAATAGGTTCCCAAGAATATACACTAATTCAGCGCAACAAACTGATAAAATTAAAGATATGGGAGAGTGGGTGGAAGACCAATGCGTATGGAAACTTACTTGGAGGAGAAAATGGTTTCAATGAGAAATTGGTTATGTATATAGGTTTCAGATAACTATATCTAACATATTGTAGAACCCAAATCAGGATGATAATTGACTATGGCTGGCAGACTAAACAGAGACATACAACACCAAAACAACATATACAATGTTGAAACAGAGAGCTATGGGAACTAGAACTCATTTGGAAGAAATGAAGCTACTATGGTAATTGAATACACCACTAAAAGTTCTCATACTTGTCTGGAAGCCAATGCTGAAGAGATTCTCAACAAAAGACAACCTAAAAAAAAGGAACATAATACAAAATGAATTTGATCTCTTATGCCCTTATGGGACCCATGAAGATAATATTGGTCATTTGTTGTTTAATTGTACTGTGGCATCTCAAGTTTGGCACAATTGCTACTCATGAATTGGTATCAACACTATCATGCATCATGAACCTAGTGTAAACTTCTTACAACATACAACTTGGGATCTCGGAGTAGCAATAACCAAAGATAAAAGTTATAGTGGATAACAACAATATGGTGTTTGTGGAATCGGAGGAATGTTTGTGTGTTCAGAGGTGAGTCTTTCCAACTTCACAAGGTACTATAATAGATTCATTATCATGTTTGATCTTGGCTACATTCATGTGATACTTCTTTTTCCTACTATTTCTTTGCTTGAAACTTGAACCTTGTTTGTTGTTTAAGTAGGGTTGAAGATGGTTGAATCTGAATTAGGGGAATGTGAAAAAATTGGATGTATATGGTTAAACTTGATATTAACCGTTGAATATGATGAAAACTCTCATCTTCTTGATGATGAAACTCCTCTATTAAACCTATCATTTAAAGGATGTGAGAATGATAAGACCACATGCACCAATTGAATATGTTGTACATTTTAAAGACAAAACAATTTTGAAATGATAAAATAAGATTTATGAGGAATTACATACAAATTATACGAAAAATCTATTTAAATAATCACTTAAACATAAATGAAGTAAAAAATCAAACTTGAAATTTGAAAGTTTTGAAATTATATTAATATTTCCTCATATCGGATTAATGTAGAAAGTAATTTTCCACATCAATTAAAACAAAATCGAACTAAAGAGTCTGGTTTGAAATAAAAAATAATAATTAACATCCTAAATTAATTGATTGCTAACAAGATTAACTGTTCTAAATCTGTTACTAATAATAATATTGGATACTATATTATTTTAGGAGATCACTATTTAATAATAATAATAATAATAATAATAATAATAATAATAATAATAATAATAATGTAAAATGAATTTTATTAAGTATAAAATAACACTAAATATTGTATGTTTAAGAATTTTGTTTCCTAGTTGTTTATCATTATTTAATTTTTTATTACATTGAATTAAATTATAATATACTTAAAAATTATAATGTTGGTTTGCAAGGTGATGGGAAAGAGAGGAAAAAAAATAAGATGTCATATGTTTGGTAATATTAGTTGATAAGAAAACTTATATATACAACGTAAGTGTAATTTATTGACTTAAATAAAAACTATTTTAAGGATTTATATATATATATATATATATATATATATATATATATTATCTGTCTCGCAACGTGTTTTACTTAAAAAAAAAAATACTTCTATAGTATAAATTAAATTAAAATATATAATTTAGAGAGTAGGGTTCTTATTTTTTATTTTTAATTAGACATTCTTAATATTATTTGCAATGTCTCTTTTTTCATGTACATGTCATATAGCTAGTAGAAAAACGTATCTCATAATTATCTCAAACTACTGCATCACTTTCTTTTATACTTTATGTTTGATTGTTTTAATTATACATATCTTTCCCTGGAACTTTTTTTTATCTCCATCTCTAAATTTAAAAAAATTGGTCTAATAATTAAAAATAAATATATTTATAAATTTAAATATTTTATAAAAAATTAACGAATAACTTGTATATTGAAATATATTTATTTGTTATATTATAATATATATGTACACGACCGAAAATACAGATGCAACATTTTTTGTATATTTACATTTTATTTTCATATTCTATAATAATTTTAAGATTTTAATTTAATATGTTTTATAATAATATGAAAGAATATAAATAATTTATTGTGTCATTTTGGGTATAATATGATAGAATATATTTTTATTAATTCATATATTTTTTTGTTTATGATAAACTAATAGAAAAATATCAAATTATTAATGATTATGACATATTTGGAATGAATTTGAGAAAATAGAAAAAATAAGAATTTAAATATACATATAAATTATAGATAGTATGATAATAAAACATGTTTCATATAAATGGTTTAAAGTAAATTTATTCTTAAAGTTATAAAATTAATCTAGTAAAAAATTTTACATTTGACAAAAAATACTATGGATTTGAATTCTTTTTTTATAAAGTATTTTTTTTTAATTTTTAAATAAATATAATTATAAAATAAATATTTTAAAAAATAACATATACATATATAATATAATATAATATGTATTTACAAATATCTTGATTTTTTATAAATTTGAATTTTAATCATAAAAAATAGGAGTACTAATTTTTGAGTAAGATATTTGGCAAAGTGGTGTACGAGGAAAGTGGATGTTCCCCAAGTGGGGTGAGTGTAAATATGTGTTGAAGTATTAAATTTATGACATTTGTTGGTTATAGCATAGGAATAGTAAGGTCTGGACCTAAGAATGTATAAACGGGGCAGGGATAACCCATATAGTTGTGGAAGAAAACACTAGATTTTTATTCGATAATCACTAATCAGGAGTCGTTGAACATAATAAGGTGAACGTAGCATGTTTAAGTGCCACAGATGAATTGCGAAAGACACCAAAAGTATTCGAATCAGAACACATCCAAAAGCGACCTCTTTTCTTGATACACGTGAAACACTGTACAAACAGCTTACCCATAAAAGGTTGCCACGTAAGCCCAAAAATCTTACCTACCCAATCAGTTATTGACACGTCACTAGATAAGGAGGCTTTTTCTATATACCCAATATAAGCTTTTGCAGGGGGCAAGGTATGGAATAATCCTATAGGTACACATCCATGTCTGTCACGCCCATACTTACTAAGATTTTCATTACCCAATTACCAATTTGCCCCTCACATTTTACATAACTATTTCTATTTCAACTATTACGTGTTACAAATACAAAAAATAACACTCACGTCATGAATGAAAAGTTTTAGTTTTATAATCTCCAACCACAAAATAAATTAAATCAATACATATCCGTTTTCTTCTAAGGAGACAACCAAAAGATATTACTATTCAATATTCATCCAATTTCCTTTCTATTAGTGTTTGATTTTAATGGATGATTTGGTAGCAAATCCCGCGACCCAAATAAATGATAGAAAAATGTATTTATTTATGAATTGTGAAAGGCACAACAATATGATTTAATGCAAATAATAACCAAACAATGGCCGGCTCAGTGAGTTAATCACGTAGCAACAGCGGTATTTTCCGAAAACCAGCGTTACCTTATTCCACAACATCTGCCTTCAATTTTTTTAGTACGCCCATTTACTCTAGACCTAGTAGTACTATTTTAAAAAAATATTTTCTATTTTATAAATTTTGTTTATTTCTTGAGAATATTTTTGAATACATTTCTGCCTTTACAAAATGGGTCTCTTTATTTCTGTATTTACTAATATTTATTTTAAAAAGATAATAAAATGGATGATTTAATGTTAATTAGCTTTATATTATGTTTTAAAATGATAGAAAGCAGGAGGATATTATAGTAAAAGAAAAGGTAAAATAATTGAAGAGGTAAAAGAGAGAGAGAAAAAAAGAAAAACTAAAAGATTAATAGGAGTGGTCCCCAAATTAGGAACAGCAGAGAAACTGAGCATTGTCTCTTCCTTCGTTCTCATCTCCATTGCTTCAGTTCCTCCACTGCAAGTGTGTGTGTCTCTCTCTCCAAGGTCGGTGGGCTTATACCTCCTTCCCAGTTGCCTATACAAGGGACCCCAACGGGTCTTTCCCCTTGCCTCGTGACCCCGTACTCTCTCTCTCTCTCTCTCTCTCTCTCTCTCTCTCTCTCTCTCTCTCTCTCTCTCTCTCTCTCTGTTACTCAATTTAACGCTGCTCTGCTTTCATACACTTGAATCTCTTTTTATTGGCCACTTTTCTTTTGTTCACAGTACTACCTCCTTCACCAATTTCCATTTCGGAATGAATGCCGTGTTTACAGACACCTTACACCTGCTTTTCTTAGCCTAGGAAATAAACCTTTTTGCTTTTTCTCAGACCTAACTAATAATCTCTCATTTTTATATTTTACACCATTCTGCTCTCTCTGCCCTCTTCCTTTTTCTTTCTTCCTCTGTCTGTGACTGTTATATTAACTTCTTGGCCTTTTCTTCATTTCCCTTTTTTAAAATAAGCCAATAACTTTTCTTCCTTGTACTTTTTGGGTTTAGGGTTTTGCGCACCATTTTCAACACCAACCCCCCTCCTGCTTTTAACTCCACCGCGCATCTTCAATTCTGAGCATTCAAGATTCAGATTCTGATTATATAATAAACTAGAACCGTAACACATAAAACAATGTCTTCGTGTTTGAGCGGAGCAGGGGGAAGGGCCTATGGTTTCGATTTCGAATTTGTTAAATCTCCGTCTTCGTCTACCAGAACATCGCACACGTCTTCTTCACCTTCCTCGACAATTTCTGAATCGAGCAATTCGCCGCTGGCAATCTCAACGAAGAAACCCAGAACGCCACGAAAGCGACCCAACCAAACGTACAATGAAGCCGCGGCGCTTCTCTCCACGGCGTACCCGAATCTGTTCTCAACGAAGAACCTCAAAACGCACGGCAGAGGCAAATTCACGAGGCCCACATCGGACAATTTTGATTACGACTCTTCGGAGATGCTATTGCCGTTCAGAGTGTTGGACGGTTCGTCGTCCTGTTTCCTTCTGGACCAACCGGGCCCCAAGCCCACGGAGAGGCCCAAAGAGGTGAGCGTGAGCGTGCAGGAGAAGGCGTGTGGGAGCCCCGGCGAGATAAGCTCCGTGGTGAATTTGAATTCCCTGGAATTGAACGACGATGGCGAAGAGAGCCTGGACGCGGAATCGATTCTCGACGAGGAAATCGAAGAAGGGATCGATAGTATCATGGGGAGCAGAATCCAAGTAGAGGACGGCTCAAACGACGCCGTTCATAACTTACCCTGGATACTTCCTTTTGGCGGGAAATTCGACTTCCCCAGACCCCGTGTCAGGGCTCTCCGCCACGTCCACGACGACGGAACCTGGTGGAATTTTCCCACCGTTGACATTCTCCAAATATCGCCCAAAATTAACACCAAGCCTCCGCCGTTCACCGCCGACAAGAAGATGAAGAAGAAGAAGCTGCTGCCGCTGCCTGAGAAACCTCTCGTTCTCGAGTTGAAGACCGCCGAATTGCCCCAACCGAAGCAGGGTTTGATGTTGAAGCTCAATTACGACGACGTTCGGAACACTTGGTCGGACCGTGGAACACCGTTCGCCGACGACAGCCCCCTCGCCGACGTGCCGGAAAATGACGTCACTGTAAGTTCCAGTAACTCATACTCTGTTTTCCCGACTTTCCTTAAAATCTTAATTGTGAGCAAAATAACACTGTAAAAACGTGTTTAACAACAAGCTTTATTTTAATTTTAACTTTCTTTTAAAAAAAATAACCCAAGAAAGTTGGGAGGAGTTTCACTTCTAGGTTAGCATTTTTTTAATGACGTGGGGCGTGGGAATAACACTTTTGAAAACTAAGATAGGAAAGTATTTCATGCATGTCTTGCTTCCTTCCTTTTACTTTACTTTTCAAGATATAATTTTGAAAACATAAAGGTTTTCCATTGCAATATTTAAGGGATTCAAATTTGGGTATGTTATTCGGAAAATGTTAAAAGTAAAAGCATGTGTTTTTTTTTACTGTTATGTTGGCGGTTGCATTGTCTTGTATTAGGAAAAATTGTCTTGGTAGAAAATAATGTATTTTTATTTTGATATTATATGGACGGTAGTGGTAGAGGAGTAGATGTTATTTAAGAGGCATAATAATGTCACGATGTAAGTGTGAGTGGCAGTGGTGGATGGAGAGAGGGGAGTAGTGAATAATGAACGAGTTTCCTTTTTGCAGGCGCGGCTGTCGCAGATCGATTTGTGGTGGGACAATGGCGGAGTGAGAGAAGCCAGCGTGCTGCGCTACAAGGAGAAGCGGCGAACGCGACTGTTCTCGAAGAAGATCAGATACCAGGTCAGAAAAGTCAATGCAGATCGACGGCCCAGAATGAAGGTACGAGTTGAGGACAGATAGAGGGCAAATCTGCTTTATGATTTGGTGATAATGAGGTGCCTTGGTAATAGTTTATTTTTGTTATGGAGAGTGGACCCCGTTATGATGGCTGCTCACTTTGTCCAACTTTTGAGGATCTATCTATTTCTCCTTAGTTTCATACCCCAATGTTTTCCTTTTTCATCTCATTTTAATAAATCAAATACCCATGTCTTCCTATCACCACTTCTTCACATCTCAAAAATTCTAATGCCTAACAAGGTACCCTCAACTCCAGAACTAGTACAAAAAATACCATGTCAAACCGACTTAAAGATGAAAATAGATCAACAATATAATATAACATAACTTAATCGTTTTCTTAGGAAATTAAATTGAGAATTATGGTTTCCTTTATGTTTGAGGTAACACGTGTAACTTGTTTGTGATGTGGCAGGGGCGATTTGTTAGGAGGCTCCATTCTAGCTCAAATGCACACAGATGATATAGTATGTAGTGGCAGTAGACCACATGCTTTTTGGGACTCTTCTTTCTAAAATAAAAAATAAAAACCAAAGAGAGAGAGTTTATATATATTTTTGTAAAACACCTTTACTCTTCTTCTTTTTTTCTTTGGTTCTTTACTTTTTGGGTTCTTCTTCCTTGATAACAACGAACTAGTCCAAGCAAATTGCCTAAGATTCTCTCAGGGAGATTCTTGCTTTCATACTTGGTCCCCATGTGGCCTATATACATTCTCCATCGTATGCACATTAAGATATCCATATACTTACTATATATGTAAGTTGTAACGAACTAAAATTAAGATATAGAATACTGTTGGGATCAGTACTACCACATAAAATTATCCATAATGCACGCCTCATTTCTACAATTCATTCCACTTTACTTAGGAACCCCAATTCTTTATGTTAAATTAGTCCCAAGGTGACGTAGACGGAGGTACACGCTCTTATAAGTGAATCCCTCACCAAAATCTAACAAAAGAAGAAAAAATTTAACGGTGATTGTTGTGTTTTGTAATAATACCATTCTACGGATTTCTTAATGTGATGATGATTGATGAAGATTTGACACCAAGTGATGAAACGTAAAAGGAAATGAAGTCTATCGTTGAGTTGATCATCCATCGACGAACACGATCAATTTAGCATTTAAATACCATTTTTATTTTCAAAATATTCATCATCATCTTTGTCTCAGTGTTAACCTTGTCAATCTAGGCATTCATAGTTTATTCCAATAAGCGATAATTAAATGTTCTGAATTGAATATTTAAATTCCAGTACCTTTTCAGTTTTCCTCTTTTTCTCCGACACAGTATATATGTGTGTACAATTTTAGGCCCAAATTGCATCAATTATATTCCAAGCAAGACTAAGTTATGATTCATTTGTTTAGTGAGAAAGAGTGCAGAACGAAAGAGATAACGAAAAAATTTTAAAAATATATAATTTTTTTTATTTGATTGTATAGGAAATTAATATGTGATCTATAACTTTAACTTTCCACGCAAGAATTGCAGAATGCAATGAGGTAAGAAGTGTTATCCAAAATGCAATATAACATGATTATGTTAGACATAATATTATTTTTTGCAAAATAATAATTTGGTTTTTAATTTTTTTTTAGTTTTTGTCTAATCTATCAAATAGCAACATTAATTAAAATGTAAGAGTAACTTTTATAGTCCAATTACTTATTATGTTATTACGTAAGGAAGTTTAATATAATAATTATTAATAATTTTTTTGATAAATTATATTTTTAATCTCTCATATTCTAGTTTATCACGTCATAACTATTCTAGACATATATGAGATTAAAAACATAATTAATTAAAAAATATAAGATTGTCCTAATAAACTCCCTAACATGATAACTTGGTTATCAATATCGTGATTATCTTATCCATTAACATTGACATTTGACACTAAAATAAAATAAAATAAAAAAACAAAAACTAAACCTAAACCTTCTTATTTTACTTGGATCAAAATTTTATTTAAACATCCCTATTTAACCCCTGGTTGCAATAACAACCAAGTCTTTTGTAGCTTCGTTAGATAAAAAAAAAAAAGAAACATGTAAAAACCAATTGAACAAATAAAAATAAATCATTCATGGGATAGATAATTTTGGAAAAAAAATAAACAACACTATTTTAGAAATAAAACAAAAGTTACAAAAACAATTATTAGGTAAAGAAATGTACGTTTTAAAAAAATTATAAAACAAAAAAGAATATGTCTATTTTTTTTAAGGAAGATATGTCTAATTTTTTATTGTCGTAGAAACATAATTGTGATGAAATAAAAGTACCAAGTGTACATTGGCATAATAGGATGACAAAACTTAAACGTTACAGGTTGCTTCTGAGTTTATAATTTTTTATTTTGAAATCCATTTTGAAAACAAAAAAAATTGTTGAACAAGATTTTGTTTTAATTTTTTATTTGTTTTTGAAACAGTTTTCATTCAATTTTAAAAATAATAAAATTTAGTTTTTAATTTTTTTTTTATTTTTTATTCAAGTTCTTCATTTGTTACTATTGACCATCATTTTTTATCGCTGGTCTCTGTCATCATATCTAATTATTGGCACTAATTACTATCTTCGACCAGTGATCACCAATTGTCATCTTTGACCGTTGTCATCGACCGCCACCTCTGATGCCACCTTTGACCATTGTCATCGACCGCCACCTCTGATTGTCTGTCATCGACTGCCAGTTATCGACTGCAACTTTCGATCATCAGTCATCGACCGCTACGTCCAAACAGTGGTTACTAACAAACACTTTCAATCTCTATTTTCAACACCAACAGCTGGTTATCGGATTATGATTTAAAAATAATATTTTAAATTTAAAAATTAAAACAATGTTATTTTTATAAATTTGGTTAAGATTTATTTTTATAAATTTTTAAATTAGAAACCAAAAATAGCTCTAACAGAGGCTAATCTATAGATTAGACATAGGAGACACATGTTTTCTTCAACGTCCAATTAATATATATATATATATATATATATATATATATATATATAATAAATAGCATAAAGAAAGGAAAATAATTTTGACTTCTTATATTTTCAAAAACAAAAATAAAATAAAAATAAAAGGATTGCTATGTAGTACTGGGTTACCGTTGATAGAAAATATAATGGCAGAAGTTGTTATTCATAAGATTTTTAATATCGAAACCCACATTTAAAAGTTTAAGTAGATTTAATAAAATATTTTTTTATACTTTTTACTAATATAATAATAATATATTATATTAAGCAAAAAATAAGTTATATAATAATAACACAAAAATATAATACATCATATTAAATTTAAATATAATTGACTTTATAATATTATTATAAAAAGACAAAGTTTCATATTGTCCAAAATAGTTTTTTAGAATATCAACAATGGTAAGATCTTAGGTGAGATGCTTAATATTAAAATTGTAATTTTAATGTGGGTCACTAAGTTACATAAGGTGAGTGCATAAAAGTTGGGCATAGATGCTTATATTTATGTCATATATATGATACATCTCAAATCATTTGTGGATAAAATAGCACAACAACCTTCTAAAGGAATAGCCGAATAAGGTGTTGTCCCTCCCACTTCCACAAAACTTTGAAAATTGGATTGACTTAATTTATATCTTGTCCCAACAAACTCTCATACGCTGTTTTAGTTGAGAATTATCTGTCTAACGTAGGGGTGTTCACAAATTCCGATTGATCTGGGAATCCACACCGATCCATTTGGACTTTGAAAATTCGTAGATCTGTGAACCGATTTGTTCAATTAAAGTTTAATATTTTTATTTTCATAAACCCAAAAAACACACACATACACACACACACACATATATATATATATATATATATATATATATATAAATGTGTAAATAGAAAATTGACAATACAATTTAAAGTTGTAAAAAGAATTTATTAAGTATTGTGGTAATAGAGATTACAAGTTATTAAATCTATTGGTTTTAGCTTTTTAAGAGTTACATTTTATCATTTATAGACTAATTTTATATTATTTTAAAGACTACAATGTATGTTTAATTTTTTGTTTACGAAAATTTATATTTACTATTTTATTTCGTATATTTTATATTAAGCAAAATAGTTCTAAAACTTTTTCTTTGTAATCTTCAGATTCAATCTAATTTGTTATTAATCAGATTGAATGAGATTGCTAATTTTTTTTTTCAAATCTGATTTGATTAAATTTGATCAAATTAGATTTCATTTTACTCCAAATTTAATCTAATCCAATCCATGAACATTCCAGTTTAACATCTTTTCCCACAACGGTGTTGCATTAGTTGTATCCCCTTATAAGTGGCTCAAGTTTGCAGATATCAAACACTATATCTACTGATAGGAGACCTTCCAATCCCAAAATCCATCCATGACTATAAATAAGCATGTTGCTTCGAATTGACATGTTCGTACACAAATCCACGAAAGACCATCACATAGGTACCCAATTGTCAAACCAAAAATCAATATCATAACCATTCTCAACTTGGGGTAGCACATTTGCACTCAGATCCTACCTAAACTTTTCCGAAGTTGGTGCCTTTTCTACGATTACCGATGATAGGCTTGACTCATCTATAATGATCGAATTATTTAAAACGTAATATACTAAAAAAGAGTAAAATATAATATATTAAAATTAATATTTAACCAATTAATTAAATCTAAATTATAAAGTTATTATAATAACAAAGTTGAATATAATAAAAAGGAGAAAAGAAAAGTAGTGAATCTGAATCCTCAAATGAAAATTAAGTTACTAATTAATACTAATGTAAAAGTAAATTTTAGGGTGGGGAATGGTAAGAGAGAGTTTAAGATGATTGTAGGAACGGTGACAGTGGATAAAGAAAATGGTCCCTGAGAGTGAGTGACGGCGTTGTGGGTTGGTGTTGGTGTACTGCTGCGAGATTGAGGAAATTAAAAAGTGGTGGCTCTGAGTATGACCTCTCCCGAGACTGAGACTCTTGCATTCATGGAGAGAGCGATACAGCAGGTAATGCTTTCTAACCATCTTTTTTATTTATGCACCTCTCTTCCCTTCTTTAACTTTTCATCTTTTCTAAGCTAAACATTCTTTCTTTCTCTTCTCTCTTCTCTCTTCCTTCCATTCACCATTTACTCTGTAATCTCCGTTCTTGCCTTTTTATTAATTGAACTCCTCTCTTTTCTGCTTTATGTCACAGGCAAAGTTAGCTTTGGATCTTCTTGAAGTGCCTGTTGGGTAAGTTTCCTTCACTTTTTTCTATTACTATCGCAACTCTAACTTCTATTTGATAAAGCTGTTGTTAGGATTACAAATCGTTTGTTCCTCAGCATCCTCATTTCTCATTGCTCTTAGTTCTGTGCATTAAGACATGGAATTGCATTCTATGCTAATTATATATTTTGTTAGATTGTTCAAATCATAAAATAAATAAACAAATTAGCATTAGTATGTAAGGCTGAGGAAGAAGGAAGAGTGTCATACTGGTTTTAATGTTGTAGACCACTGTTCTCCTTTTATCATAGATATTTCTAAAGAAGTGAATTGGAGACTGTGGCTAATGGAGCTTGGAGCTATCATGACTATGTACATGAGAAAAGAGGTTTTTATATGAAGTTGCCTGATTTTTTATTGGATATGGGACGTGTGACAAGACTCATAAGACTCCTATTTAAAAGAAAAAGGTACCGATTAAACAAAAAAGTCAATTATATGCATTGGTCACCAAGTCAATATAAATGGGATTCATGGAACAAAAGTTGAGTTGCAATGGATAACAATCGGAAACATGTCATGGGGTGGTGATCCCATTTATCGTTTCAAATCAATATTTTCTAAGAAGAAATATTTGAATCTCATATGAATTTTACTGTATCCCATCAGTTGAACTGCTTTTTCGAATTTGGATGACTGCCCTATTTCTTTGGTCCTTTTATCGTGGAGAGAAATTAAGAAAAGAATTGAGCTAATGACATCATAAATTGAATTCATAGTCAGGGATTAGTTTATTTAATAATAATTGCTTATTCTTTTCTCCTTTAACATCATATAACCTTGAAAACAAGGTTCGTTTAACATTTGCTTGTAATTCCTGATATTTTTTCTATGATTTGTTGAGTCATACTCATGAGTGTAAACTTTGCTGAACTGAATCTTTGTTCATTCATCATCTTTACTGTATTCTGCATTGAATAGATTGGAGAGGTTGCATCTGTCACTTGATTGGAACATTATTGCTTTGGTTTTCTCTGTTTACATAAACTATAGTATTTTCTGCCAGATGTGTAATTGTTGAGGATGGCAAGGTTATAGCCTCAGGCAGGAATCGAACTACTGAGACACGAAATGTAATCCGATCAATGACTACTTTTCTGTTTTCATACGTAAATACATGCTTTGTTTTGTAGTTTTGAGCTGCCAATTTAATAATCTACTTGTCATTTTGTTGTTTGTGACTATGGATTAATTTTGAATGTTATGCCCATTTACTGAAACCTTCATTTATGAAATGTGGCTTCTGTTAGTTTTTTTTCTTGGATTGAGGCATTATTATTAGCATTACCTTTTCTCACAAATCAAATTGCAAGTAAAATTCTATAATTGTATGGTTCTGAAAGTGATGAAGTATTATTTGTTATAGCATGAAAGAAATTGGCGAGTTTAAAATAAGTATTCACTGGCTATTAATTCAACCATTGTGATTGCCTGAATAGTAGCATGAGAAAGAGAATTCATACAAAATATGCCTCTGTACATGATAGAGTAAATTTCTTATTTACTGAATCCTCCAATGCTGATTGCATGAATGAAAATTTGTGGAGAATATTTGCAATCCATGTTATTAAATTTATACTTAAAAAAATCATATAGTGAAACTGATTTAACCCTCTTCACCTGATCTCGAAAACCATAAAATATTATTTTCTAACAAACATACAGTCTCTTTACATGACAGAAAACATATAGACAATGTGGAAATTTGTGAGAGATGTAAACATTAACCTAAATAAATTGCTTCTGGGGGTAATAGGTTCCTATTTGCACAGAATTTAGATGTGAGATTTTTGCATTTGGCTATTGGTTTTATGGTGAGTGATCACACAACTTGTTCGTATTTGTTTTCACTTCGTCCTAAATTGCCTTAATCATGTTTCTTGGTTAAGTACTTCCATTTTAAATCTTAAAGAAAAATATTTGACTGTTCTAGTAAATTTTTTTGTTATCAAATATGTAGGGATAAACAAGAAACATTCATTCTTTGTCACAGAACTCAGTAACAGTTATTTCATGTTTCACACCAAAGCTTTATGCTATTCTTTAATAATGTTTTCTTTGACTGTTCTTCATTACTAGATAATTGTTTTATCATTCCTGAATTTCTGTTATTATCATTCAATACTTTTTTACAGGCTACAAGGCATGCAGAAATGGAAGCTATTGATGTGCTTCTAGAGCAGTGGCAGAAAAACGGACTTTCGATGTCTGAAGTTGCTGAAAAGTTCTCAAACTGCAGCCTTTATGTTACCTGTGAACCGTGCATAATGTGTGCATCTGCTTTATCAATTTTAGGTATGCTCCTTCCGAGTCTTCAGTTGATCAATGTATAACAGTTCCACTCTCTTTACATTGTCCTTTCTAATTAGTTTGTTTGTGTGTTATTTCAGGTATAAAGGAAGTATTTTATGGCTGTTCGAATGATAAATTTGGAGGTTGTGGATCAATTTTGTCATTGCATTTATGTAACACCGCACCACTCAATAAGTATGTCTCTTAACTCAGTACCATCTATGCAAACATTGTCTTGATCTATTCTTTTGTTTGGTGCAAGTTATTGACTACTATTTTTGTCAGTAAAAATATTGGTACATCTCACAATCTTTTGAATGGATGTTTTATCATGTTCCTTATATCTTTGCATTACATCCACTAATAGTAATGTATGTAAATGAACAATTCTTATTTTTCTTCTATTTAACAGTGAAGTTCCTTCGGGAAAGGGTTTCAAATGTACTGGAGGTGTAATGGCATCAGAAGCTGTTCATCTCTTTCGAACATTCTATGAGCAAGGAAATCCCAATGGTAAGTTATTTTTATCTGTTGTTAGTTGTTATTAGCACATGAAACCTTCTAAGCTTTCAGATATTGCTGATATGTGATCCATATAGACCCTAGTCATAATACTTGTGTTCCGTTAATTCTTTCTCAGCTCCGAAGCCTCACAGGCCTCTAGCACGTCAGGCATGAAGTTTAATCTGTCCATGACTAGGTTGGTTTCATTATTTGTGTACAAGGTTTTTGATTATTTGTGGTTGACTTGTTTGTTATAATCCTGTGGTTTGAATTTCATTTTTGTCTTCTAATATTTGCCTGACAGTTGCTCAATGGTTATCTATCAAACCTGAGAATCTGTGCTACGGTAGCATTGTGGACGGATCAAGCATTGAATGTCATACAAGGCTTTTCAATTGGAAAAAGCAATTTCGTGTATGATTATAAAGATGAATCACAATGTGGTTGTTTGAAATGAATCTTGCTGAATTTAGTTCCTACTAATTGCCCAACGGAATTGAATTGACACGTCCAGCCTAGTACGAGAGTAACTTATTCTTGCCATCTTTCCTAGTTCTTACCCACTTAGTGTTATATAAAAAGTATCAATATTTTTTTTTTAAAATAATGATGGTTGATTTATTTACGGAATTGTGAAGGATCATATTATTAATATCTACACGATATACCCAAAATTTACGTAAATTCTTTGGTGGCATCGCGCATGCTCGTCCTGTCAGCCAAAGTTCCAAGGTTGCATTACAAAATCTTAGACTACATTGTACTTTTGTGTTTTAACTTTTTAATGGGTTCTCCTTTGTGCAAAATTAAAAGCAATATAACTTTACATCATTCGCACCGATGAAACAAAATCAATTTACACGTGACGCACTGTTACCCTAATATCCAAACTTTTTCGGTACATCTGATTCTCTTCATATTTACATTCTTCATAAAAGGGCACATCAGTCAAAATTATAAAATCGTACAGAGCTTGTTTAAGTTTTACTTAGTCAACTTAAAAGCTGGGAAGTATCATTCGGATTAAAGGTAGCTTTGATTTGAGCAAGCAAATAGCATTGCTACTAATAACGGATGTGAGTGAGACAGGATATCATTAACTTAAAAACATTTCCTTTCTTTGAATAAATACAAGGTGAGACACGAACTAACTAAAATTATTTTCCTACTCTGCAAATTTTTCAATCGAAGTTATCATTCAACCTTTTCCCTTAACACAGCCGTCGGTACATATACAATCGATGATTCATTAGAATGGGGTTCATTTGCACCCAACCTGTAATTTTCAATTGCAGTTAATTTTTGCTTCATGCTATCTATTTTTGTCTTCAATCT
Organism: Psophocarpus tetragonolobus; assembly: GCA_037954015.1. Lineage (NCBI taxonomy): Eukaryota > Viridiplantae > Streptophyta > Magnoliopsida > Fabales > Fabaceae > Psophocarpus > Psophocarpus tetragonolobus. The sequence continues at coordinate 7,884,814 of CM075693.1, read as the reverse complement.
GCATAGCCTTTCAAACTCCAACTCTGCTGCTTTAGAGTCTCCTTCAAATCTAAAATTTACCAACCTTTTTTTTCTTTTCTTCAACAGTTTCTTCAAGCTCACATCATCACTAATGTCCATAAAATCCTGAAGGGGGGAAAAAGTGAGAACTTGTTAACTGAGGTCCTTCCCAATCCAAAAAGAATTATGAAGAGCTAACAACTATATAATAAAACTGTTTACAATTCAAGTGACAGAAAAAAAAAATGCTCTCTTTGAAAGTGTTTATTTGCCGTGTTAGCTTTTATATGGAAGATAACATTACTAAAAAGCACCTTGTTGCCATTTTTTCCAGGCAGCGGAGTTATTTCTGGTTTTCTTTTCTTGCTAGATGACTTCATTGTCTTTCTTCCAGTAACATTTTTCGCAGAACATGTCACAGTAATGTTTGAGGTCTTTGATTTCAAAAGATCAGCCTTCTCCTGATTTTGTAATCTGGAGTTCTTCGTAGGAGTGATACTCTGCAGCTGTTCTGCTGCTTCTTGTGCTTGATGCTGAACAAAGTGCACTCAAATTATAGTTCGTTGCAAATTCCAAGGACTAAACAGTTTGTCTGTCTTGCACAAAAATAAAGTCTAACATATGTTTCAAAAATACTTTATTATGCCAAGGATTCAACATAAATAATGTTAGCTGTTGCAAGCTAAAATTACTATTACTCAAGTCAAAGCTTAACATCTGTTCAAGATCAATTTTACTATCAGAAGTGAAATTTCAACACTTACATACAACTACATCTTGTACAGATGGGATGACAGTCATGCAAAGAGTTCCACGTGGAAGAATTCTAATAAAAATAAGGAATTGGAAGACAATAAACTTGCATAAATTAGACAATGAGACATCCAAGTGTTGCTTACCTTCCTGTTTTTAAGTGCCAAGTAGCGTGCATTCTTGAACCATTTGCTGACCTGCATTTTCTAGCACAAGTTAGTAACTGAAAGTTTGAACAGATAAGAGTTTCTAGACATGCAAAAAGACCAAAAGTAATTGGAATAACTGGGGACCAAGTGTGCTCCAAAAGCAAATACAACTTCATAGGAAAATTCAAATGAAAGATAGACAGAAAGTAAGTCGTCACCTTTTCAGTGTCAAGTCCCAGCTCTTTTGAAAGACCCTCTCTAATAGATCTGGGAGGAAGTTCATTCTCAGCAAAAACTTGGCGAAGCTTCTGGCTCATTTCATAAGAAGATGAAAGGGAGATAAATTAAAGCACATACAACTCTTTTATAGTAGACCGAGTGTTTCAAGTAGTACCTCAACTGCATCACGCGGAATCCTAAAACAATGCCTTTTGATATTTATGCTTGTAGAATCTTTTCTTGTCAAGTTGTTGTGCTCATTACTGGGGTGCTTATTCTCACTTTCATGCAAAGTCATAAGAGAATCAACAGCATCACACTCCTTTTCTCTTCGCTTTCTCTTGCCAGGACCCCAATCTTCATCTTCACTCAATTGTTCATATGCAGGAGCATCCTTTCCAAACATTTCCTGGAAAGATGAACTCAAATGAAACTTCTTTTGCATGATCTAACTATTTATAAAATTAGGAAAGCAAACAAAATCAGGAACTCTAACTTTTAGTAGTATTTCCTCGAATAATAATTATCTGTCTACATCACATCCAAGGGTAGGTGATACACTAATACACTAGAGCCTACAAAGAAGATGGAGAAATATTTACTAAGAAAATTCATTAAAATAGATACCAGGATAATCATCTTTCCATATGACCACTGAAGTATAATCAACAGTGTGTGTCTGTAAAAAGACTAGTGAAATTATGGCTTTAAAGTTAAAGATAATCAACATATGTGGTCAGTAATTTGTAACTTCCATATGACCACTGAAGTATAGCTTTAAAGTTGAGGACTTTAATTTGCTTTTCAGAAAAACAACTTTATATACTTACATCATAAAGTTTCTTGTAGTCAACGGCTTTACGCTGCCTCCGGCCACAGGCTTTGTCCTCAGACTCATCAGAATCTATACTGCTGTTGATAGAAAAATATTCATGACCGACAGCATCAACCGGAAAACATTCACCATCTGAAGAACACAGACTGGTAGCACTGCTTAAATCATTAGGTTCACTATCATTAGTTCCTTCTGTGTTGATATTGTGGCTGTCTTCTTTCCTCTCTGGGTCATAATCATCATCTTCGGAATCATCTGATGGCCATTCTTCTTCAGGATTCAGTAATGCAGCATCACCATCAGGTCTAGCAGCCTCTTCTTTGAATACATCCTTAAATAATGACAGAAAGGAATTAGCTGAACCAATCATATCGATTTGGATTCTTTAAAGTGAGGAGTACACTTTGGAGAACAAATTCTAACAAATAACAGTTGAGGAGAAAATTGAATTGAGTAAATTATCATATATGTGTGTGTTTTGTTATACATGCACTTATTATTTAAAATTCTAAATAGATGATATATATAGAAAGATATAAAAACAGAAAGTTAGATGGTGTAAGGGATTATTAGGTTAAAAACCTGCCAAGTACTGTGCAACGAGAAGTGAGTTCCAAGATGAGCATTCATTGCCTCCAGTATTTCCATCTTACATTCACAAAATTTACAAAACCAGCCCTGCTCTCCAGAAGTAACTGCAATTTTATTTAATGAAATCAACACACTGGAGGTTGCATTTTAACAGAAACCGTGAAAAGCATCTTAGGAAACTCACTATTTTCGGTTTCCAAAGGAGGGTCTAGACATTGTTGGTGAAAAGCACGCTTGCATGTACCATTGCATACTATAATATTTTCTTCTGGATGTTCTTCATTCACCTTGCACTTTACGCAGAGTATCTAGATATAGAAAAATAGAAAAGTGAATATATAGTTTCTAAAATGTTGAGCCTTGTTGTTACTCCATGCAGATTCAGTTTAGAAAATGAATGATAAACAGCTAGCAAAATAAGATAAGCTCAGCAGTCTCACTAGTATTAAAATGGAAATAGTACAGAAAACTCAATGAAGTATTCAAATTGTTAATACTTGCTCACATGTTCATGGTAAACAGATCCATTCGGAGCAACAGCAGAATCTTCAATGCTACTCAGTGAACCAAGAGAATCCAACTGACGAATGGCATCACGAATACCAAGTCTACATTTTAAAATCTGTTTCCTTGCTCTTTGTAGCTCCTTTTCTGGCCTAATCTTTTCTCGACTGTGTAAGGAGTTTCCATCATTGCAAAAAAAAAAAAAAAAAGAATAATGATGAGAAACAGTGCTATTTGTACTAGGGTTTAGGGTCATGTTGGGTCAAAGTAGCTAATGACTGTTTACATATAACATTGCACTGCATTGGGGCTAGTTGTTTTCCATGAAAAATGTTCTGAGAAACAAAACCGTTCTGATTAATAATAAACCATATAGCATATCCATACCAAGCTTTTCATGGAAAACATAAATTCAAGTTAAAGTACATGAGAATTCCTGATATCACCAGATTCAATTTAAAGATTACTTAATAAACCAGCCACTTATATACCTATATTTCCTTTAAAAATAGTCACCTAAATACTTCATGTGATAAATTTCAAAGTGACTACCTCTGACCTTTCCAACCTTCTCTAGAGTAAGCATTGATAAGCTTCTTATAATTTACAAAATTTAATTAAAAAGTTTCTCATACCTCTGACCTTTCCAACCTTCTCCAGAGTAAGCATCAATAAGGTTCTGCTCTAGCTTCATTTTGATTAAAAGATACCTTGCTCTCCTCTGCAGGCGTGAAGGATCATCAAGATCCACATTATTTCTTTGCCTTTTCTTCTTTCTCTTCCTCTTCATTCTTTGAAGCTTTATTGCCCCATCAGCATTTTCCCTCTCTCTTCTAGAGCTAAGAGAAACTCTTTTGCCTTGTAACTCTGAGGATGGCTTCTGCGAAGATTTTTTGTTCTCCTCAAGCAAATTTTTTCCAGGAATCTTCCTATCAGAAGAATCCTTTCGTGGCCCTTTGATCTTGAGAGAAGAGATAACTATTTTCCTTGGTATGTCAGTGCCAACATTCTTCGAATGAGATTTTGATCCTGCTTTCACTTTACCCTTCTTCCCTTGGCACTTTGTACGTGCCTTCAAATGACTGGGTTTTTTAGATCCTTTGTTGTTTAAGTTCTTCTCACTGTCCCGCATACTGATATATTATGCGTCAATCCTAAAACTTCAGCTCAAAATGGATCAAGTCACATTCAAGTTAATAGTAAAGTGAACAGTGATAGTCTAGATTGAAACATTCCAGAACAAACACGAATTTAGTGCAAGAAAGGACAACCGTTGGGAGAAATTGCACTTAGCAATGCAGATTAATGTTGCTTCTTATCCATTGTTCGAATACAATCACTTAATAACCTTTATTGCCCTCAGGGAAGAAAAATGTTGACTCTGAAACAAAAAAAAAAGGGCACAACAATTGATCAACTACTTGAAATCAAGACAGGATGAAACAGTGCTAAATATCATACGAATTGGCAAATATTGAAGCATTACATGCTTAGTACTCGTAGAAAGACAATTTAATCAAGAATTACTTTATGAAATCAGCAAAAAACAAAGATTCAAAAGAAGAGTCTGGTAAGATGTTTAAGACCTTGATCATTCCAAGCGAAATAGAATGAGGAATAAGTTATTATCATTGATTCAAATCGAGAAAACTGACCTTGATCATTCCAAGATGTAAAGAAACCAATAAAAAAAAAGAAAAGATCATGACACTGGCAAGACCTTGACTTTGAATCGAAATGTCAAACCCCACAAGAGTTTGAGAAAAAATAAACAAAACCAACCTGTAGCTGAAGAGGAATATGGTGAAAGATCAGAACTTTGTAATACGCTGAAGCTGTGTGAACATGTTGAAAGTGCATGAGTTGGAAGAATTAAATAAGTGAAGTTTGTTTGAGAGATTAGTTTGAATTTGAAATTGGGTCTCAGATTCCCAATGTTGATTTATGGAACCAGTCGTCGCCAATAGCTACCCCAAGCGCCACCAACGGTTATGTTGCCATTCCTATTCTATGAATCTCTCTTTCTCTCTCTGTGGTTTAATTGTACAAGTAATTGTGGTGGCAAAAACTGGAACGAAAAACAAAAACAAACATTGGTTTGCTCTTTAGGAAAATCAGATTCTTTGATGAATCATAGGCACTGTAGCCAATTCTGTATGGCCAATGTATGTGTCTCAACTCGTCAATGCAACATAGGAAACAAAAATGCAGAGTTATATAGAAGGGGAGAATGAATCTTTATATGTGATCTCCGAGTAGATTTTAGCAGAAATTACTGTGAGACTTTGCTTGCTTCAAATTAGTTAATGGTAATAGTAATGTTGCAAAAAATAAAACGCTAATAGGTAATAGAATTTTCATTTTTTTTTTTTGATGAATGTAATGTTTTTATTTCACATGTATATCTTGTTTTTTATGCATCAAAGGTGTGTGGTTGTCCAACTTATGATTTGAAATCAGTAATTAATAATCTAATTGAATATAAAGAGATGCAGATGTTTTTTTAGCAGCATCAGTGCATTTCGATTTTTTTTTGTCCATAGCAATGCCATATTTCATTTACCTGTAGAAGTTTGTAATGAATTAAAAATATATGTGTAAGTCAATAATCAAACTTTAAAAAATTAAAAATATACTTAAAGTTATTTCTGAGAAATCATTTTTATATGTAGAAGTTTGTAATGAAATAATTTTTATGTGTGTAGTCAATAATCAAACTTTAATAAATTAAAAATATACTTAAAGTTATTTCTGAGAAATTTCTTATAATTTTATATTCATTTTTAACACTATTTAATTTATATCCACAGTACTCGTTGAAAGTTTACAAAAACATCTCTTAAAAGTTACATTCATGTTTAAACAATTAAAAACATAGACTTTGGATGAAACAATTTCAAGATTTGAAAATGGCTGCACATACTAGTATGGGGTTGCAAATGTAATGGCAAAGAGAACGAGTTTGAGTTTTGTGAGAGATCATCTTTACTCTCTCCAGTGTCTCTCCCACCAATTATAATTTTTTCTATTATATCAAATGTCTTGAGTTATTATCCCTAAGATTATTCCTTGATTTATAATTTATAAAATATCATTGGATATAATGATAATTTCTAGACATTATTATTTTAAATTAATTATTTTAAAAATTTAAATATTAACAATATTAAATATTATTGTAATTAAATACTAATAAAATTTCTTTTAACATAAACATTAAATTTATATATATATATTTAATAGAAAGGATTAATATTTTTTTTAATAAAAAGAAGGCACCAATGGTAAACTAAAAGTTCTTATTGAGTATATGTATATGGTATCTACGGATTTTAGTATTTTTTTTAATTATTTAATATTTCATCAAATAAATTTTATTTAACATGTATGGTACAATATTTAAAAATAAATAATTAAGTATTAATAACAAAATCATATCCCTACGAATGTTTGACTTACATGTCAGTCTCATTTGATATAGAAGTGAGTATAACTGTTGAAACTAGTCAGTTCGACTTATCCAGGTTAGTCCATTTTAATTCACTTAAAATATGGATCAATCCAATCCAACTTTACTTTTATTGTGAATTTTTCTTATTTGGTCTAACCTATCACATGTTGGTACAATATACAGATCAACAACAAAAAAATAAAGATATTTTTTAAATTAACAATTTCTTTTAGAAAATTTAACTATTCGTAAAAAAATTAAATAATTTATGATAACATTATTTTTAAATTTTATGAATTCAAAAATAAAATTATTTAAATAATATTTTCACTAAAAATTTACATTTACAATATGTCAAATATTAGTTAGATGATTCTAACAAAATAAGAAACATATTTTCATAAAATATAAATAAAATAAATTACATAATAATTAAAACTTTAAAAAATAATTATATTTATATAATAATAATAAATCAAATGTAAGTGATTGGTGGGTCAACTCAACTTATCACATAGTTCAATTTGGGTGGGTCAGATCATAAGTTGGTCAACCCATTTGTTCGATATGGTTGATTCATTTTCATATTTTTCAACTTGACCTGGCCAGACCTTTAGTGGTTAAGCTCCATGAGTCCTAGCCCATTTTACAAACTCTAGGTGATGCAAAATTTTTTGCTTGTGATCAACTTCATCTAAGGTTCTCCATTTCAAGAAAGTGAAAGACAAGAAAATGGACATTGGTGAACTTTGATAAAAGTGACTAGGAAGAGGCTCCTCAATAGATGTTTCTCAAAGACACTTTACTATATTAAATGCTCAAAACGAGTCTTACATCATTTAATAAGTATGTCAATACATGAGAGTGAGGTGAGTATATATAGGGGGAGAATAGGCATGGGTGTGATTCCCTAGGCTATGTGGGACTTGACTCAATTAGCTCTTAAGGATAATTAATTAAGTCTTACACTCCCTAATTAATCATGCCTAATCTAATCAAGGAGATGAGTGTCAAACCTAACTTAAGGGGTGAGGAGAGGAACCCAACACACCTAGGCTAGAAGCCTACTCACTAAATACATTCCTCAAACTAACTAAAGACACCTACATGATCTGAACTAGGTGAAAATAGTCGAAATACATGGCCAAGAAAAAAATACAAGTAAACTAATATTTATAATTATTTAATTCAAGGACTGTAGCCTATCATCTTCACTTCAAGCAAGAGCTAAGGTTTAGCATGCTTCTTCCTAGCTATGTCCTCCTTTAACCTCCTAACCATGACCCTAGTTATAGGACCCTTTGTAGGTAGGATTGCATCACTAGGAAAGAATATTCATGTAATTTGGTTGTTTAATAAGTAAACCTGAATCATCATTTAATTAGGGTTGCAATTTCCCTAGAGGAGGTGCTCACCACCATATGACAGTCTTCCCTCGAGAATCAGTAAAGGTAAGCAACAAACTAAAGTACTCTTAATCAAGTTTCATATACCATTTTGGATGGAATTGAGTGTTGTATCGAACAATTCAAAGTCACAAGGTCAAAGAAGTCAAGTAGCTTGTTTGTTACATAACAAGCTAGAGTTGTTATTCAAGTGAAGCATAGAGGACCAAATCTCAAAAGTTCAAATCTCAAGCAATTGTCACTTTCACTGATAATAAACAATCATGCAAGTGAGGGATTTTAGAAAGGTCACATGGCTAGGGAAGAGGAGGCCACATTGTGGTGGTGCTCTCAAATCAACGAAAACTTTGTGAAAGCTTTGCCCTACACCATAAGCCTTTTGCACAATTGATCTTGAAATTTTATAGACTTAAGGTGAAGTTATAAACAAAGTTCTCCTTTATATATAAACATTTGAAAAGGTAAATGTTTATTGCTTAAAAATAGACAATTTTATTATATATTTTTTAAAAAATTAAAAATATATATCATATTTTTTATTCAATGTACTCATATAATATTATCTATTATTCAATTTATGTCTCTTTAAAAAATACATATTATGTGTATTTCTATATTTTTTTTTACCATTTATGCGTTATTGTCACCTAACTCCTAACATTAAAAAAAAATATACACAATATGTAAAATATAATTTTTAATAATAATTTTATTCCTTATAAATCTTCAATTTAATTTTTTTATTCACTTTTACTTTATTGTCATGTTTTCTATTACTCTTCCTATCTATCTTTGGAACTTTTTCCCCATATTTTTTACCAATCAAGATGAATATATGTCCTAGAAAGTATAAAACCATAATCTTGAACAATTTGTAAGATTTCTCTATTTTTATTAAATGAGTTTTAATAAAAATTAAAGAAGATTATTTTATTATCAAAGAAAAGAATATATTATTTTTATTATTATCGATTAAATGTTTTTAAGAGAAGCAAAATATATATTACTTATACAATTTCAAACATTATATATAAGTATATAAAATAATTCTCATATCATTAGAATTGCTATAATGAAATTTAAAAGATTAATCTATTTTTTCTTGTAATAAAATTATAATTTTTAATTTTTGTTGAATCTATATAATTTTTATTTTCATTATTTATGGATAGTCATTGTGATTTTTAGTTGTTAGTTAAATTTAATATATTAATTAAAAATAATTTACTTTATTTTTTATATTTGGACACCTAAAAGAAAATACTATACTTTCAATATTATTTTTTATAAAAAGTATATGGTCATTTTATAATAAATTTTATATTTTTTATTATTTATTAATATATTAATATTCAGTTTTTAGTTTTTTATAATTTAGTTTTTTTAAACTATGATATTGTTTTGATTTTGCTTTTTAGTTTTTGAAAACAGTTTTCAAAAATGTTTTCGGGAAGAAAAAAAAAACTTGTTTGGCAAGTGATATTTGAAAACTATTTTGAAGATGTAAAAATGGAAAAACTTGTTCATGTTTATTAAAATTTCATTAATAAAAAACAAAAAACAACATATTCTCATTGTAGTTTGAGTTTTCAAAACAAAAACAGAAAACTGAAAAGCAAAACTACTCAGAACTGTTCTCGAAAACTGTTTTCAGAAAACACTACCCAAACAAGTTTTTTAGTTTTTAATTAAAATACTGAAAACAATTTTATAAAATTGTTGCCAAACAAGCACTAAATCATTACCACTTGTGCCGGTCAATGTTTATGTCTTTAATTTTGTTAAAAATCAATCATTTCATACATCCATTCAACATAAATTTCTTTTTTTTATTTTCCTTGATATCCTTGGGCTGAAAATCGAAGACTTATTCTTCAATACAAACATCCATTTAAGAGATTAGTTTCTCCTAATATGTGCTTCTCAATTCGCATGACTAAGGATGGAACCATTTACCACATGTTTAAGGAGTAAACTTATCTAGCAACCATGTTACACTATATTGGTATCCAACATAAATTTTTAAAGGTAACACATTTAAAAAAAAAAACCAATATCAGCAAAATCATATTTTATAATGAGAAAAACAAATGGTATACTATCAGAGTAAAAAATTTTCTATTAACATTCAATTACAAACTTTTAACTTTTATTTTATTTATAATAAATTTGTTGACTTTAACTATTAGTACTTTAAAAGCTATGTAAATAAAGAAATTATAATTGAAGGTTAGTATAAAACTCTTTTACATAGTTAAAAAAAAGCATACTAATCAAACTGTTTTATAATCACATACATGTATTTGAATTTAATTAAAAAAACAATAATTTTAATGATCTACAAACATAATTATTTTTTTTTAAAAAAATTGTACTCTTTTAATCTTAAACACATAGTGGTCACCTCTTTAATTAAGGGGCACGTCAGGCCTGACCATCTAATTCTCAATTTAAACTAATGTTAGCCCTTAGCTCACTTACCAACAAACTGATGACATTAGTTCTCAATTTTTTTGCTACACCACATAATACCTCTGATTTCCCTATTAAGCTCTACCATGTGCTTTATTAACAAACCATTTGTTAGTCAAATATTTTCCCTTAATAATCAACGTGAGAGCACAAGTTCACAATTTTTTAAAATTAGGAGAAATTAAAAAAATTAAAGTTCATAAGTGTTATTAAGTCTAATAGCTAGTACAACACTTAGTGTAACTATGTTTCACTTGTTAAAATATATTTATTTACAAATTAAATATTTTATAGAGACACATATTTTAGTTAATCATTTTTTTAAAATAGTAAAAAAAAATTGAGACTCAAAATATATTTTTGTGAAATAGAAACTATATTTAGAATCTTTTATATATATATATATTAATTTTATTTAAAAATATTAATAAAATTATTAGAATTTATTAAACATATAGTCAAAATGTTATGCTATATAAATATACTAACTAATTAAATTAAACAATTTTTTATAGAATTTTTTTTAATATGTAATTGAGTATTGCGAAAAAATTATCTATGAAATTATTTAAATTTTTTCGTAGGATTTCTATGGATTTTTTTTTAATCTCAAGTAAAATTAAGTTTGATAGAGTATTAGTAAATATTTAAAGATAGAGCTTTATTATTCCTAATGTTTCTTCTCCCATAGCATCGATTGTCTTTTTGTGAATAATATTTATCATATATTGAATAAGTAATTTAAATATATTTTTAAATTTTTTAATAAATTGACATATATATATATATATATAATTAAAATTATAATGAACAAAATTTTAGTTTAAAAGTTCATAAAGATAACTCAAAAGCTATTTTGTAATCAATATATTATCTACTTATAGATTTTTTATGATTTTAAGTAGAATTGATTTTTTATAAAGTAAAATAATTTTATTGAATTCGAAAATATAAATAAATATTTTTAAATATTTAAAATGTAATCTTTTTATTAGAAAATTTTTAAAGTTCAAAATAATTTTGTCTAGAATGATATTATTTAAGATTGTCTCTTGTAAATTTCATAAAATAAATTAAAATAATAAATTTATAACATTATTTAGTAATTGAGTTACAATATTTTATAATAAAAAGCATAATATATTAATACATTACTTTTAATATTTTATTAATAATTTTAAATTTTTCTTAAACTAATTCAGAGATAATGTTGTAAAAATGGGTACAGTGAATTAATGAATTAGAAGTTAGACAAATGTATAATGAAAATTTGACAAATCCAACATCATACTTTCATTAATTAACATACACAATCACACCCCTTGTATGAACATCTCATTTTAATAAATAAATATCTCTTTTAATTTTTTATTCCTGATTTGAACTCTTTTTTTCTTTTTTTTTTTTATAATTTTAGTTTTTCAATTTTTAAAAATCTATAACTTTGCTTCAATCCTTAATTTTGTATACATTGTTATTATAATTAATTAAATTATTTTTATGGTATATTAAATAATAAAGTAGATTTAAGATTTAATTAATTAAAATAAAATAATAAAAGTTTAAGATTAAAGATTAGATCAAATTTACACATTTCTAAAATTAGAATACTAAAATTGTGAAAAATTAGAAAAAAAAACTTCATGAATTGAAAATTAAAAAGAGATCAAAGTTATAATGTAATCTAAAATAAATTATCTACAACTAACTTGAAATTTCTTTGTAAATGTTAGAATAGTGTTATTTATTTGGGGTTGCTATTGACACTCTCCAGATTGCTTTTGATACCCCTGTTTACCACCCTTTTTATTTTCCAATTCTCTCCCCGGAGCACCCCAAGTTGTCGTTAAGCATGTCTCCGTTCTTCCTCTTTTCCAATGTAAGGAGACTGAAAACTTGTTTCTATTGTTTATTTTAACGGAATTACACATTAAAGCCCGTTAATTTTGATAGGAGGATTAATAAGATGTCTATAAATGTAATTACAAAGAACCAAAAGGAATTTATTTTTAAAAAAAAAAAGAAGCTAAAAAGTAATAATTTGACGAAGCAGACAGACACAGCAATTCCTATTTCCTAATCTGATCTGAGATGAGAGATATTGGATCCCACGTGTTAACACTACTATGGACATTTTGGTATTTTTACAACGAACAAAACGGAACCCGCCTTTTTCTGTTTTATTAAAAGTGTGGTCAAATGTTTGCATAAATCAGTTAAGAGTCAAAAGTACGAAAATACCCTCTGCTCGTTACTTCCTTCTTCTTTTTGTCGTTGGAGTGTGAGAAAGAAGAAGAAGAAGAAGAAGAAGAAGAAGAAGGACATCACCATTGTTCGTTCTTCCTTCTCTCTTTCCATCAAATTGAATAATTTGGTGAATGGGAACGTTCCAGAGCTTTAGAAAAGCCTACGGTGCTCTCAAAGACTCCACCACCGTTGGCCTTGCCAAGGTCAACAGTGAATACAAGGTCTCTCTCTCTCTCTCTTTTCATTTTTCATCCATCCATTTTCTCTTTTTTTATATCTTGTTCCTTTTCTTTTCTTGAGGATTTGGAAATTGCAATCGTTAAGGCTACAAGTCACGTAGAGTATCCTCCCAAGGAACGTCATGTTAGAAGTGAGTTCTCTGATTTTGTTCATTATATATATAAATCAAAATGACGCCTTTCCCATTTTCATGGTCAAATTAGAAATGAGATCATTACCATAATGTCAAATTTGGATATTCTTCTCTTCCTTCCTTTCAGAAATATTCTATGCAACTTCAGCTCACCAACCACGTGCAGATGTGGCTTACTGCATACATATACTTTCCAAGAGGCTCTCCAAGACACGGAATTGGATAGTAAGCCCTCTTAATGCACTAAACCGCTCATTTTGTTTTCTTGTCCATATGGCAAGTCTTATGTTCTTTACTAATACTCTTGGTGAAGATGTTTTTATGCTTGCTTTCTTCTTGCACATTTGTCACGTATCAACTGTTCTACAAGCTTAGGCTGTTCAGTGGATACACATGAATGATTTTTATATTATGGGGCCCTTTAAATATGAAATATAAAACTACAAATTCTGGCTGGCTCTAAGGCTCTAATGCCTTTCCAAAACAAATGGGATATGAAATGTCCAGTATACAACACTTGTGGAACAGAACATTGTGGGGCTAAATGATTCTTAGGTTCAGTTTATCATTGATAAAGAGAAAGTTTTTTCAAACTTTCTTGACTCTGTCTGTAACTAAATAATGACATGTGACATGGCAGGTTGCTATAAAGACATTGATAGTCATTCATAGAATATTGAGAGAGGGTGATCCTGCTTTCAAAGAAGACCTCATGGCCTACGCACACAGGGGACATTTTCTTCAAATATCTAATTTCAAAGATGACTCAAGCCATCTGGGTATATTAGTTCTGCAGATTATCTGTTGTGACTCTTTACCATCATACAGGCTGGTTTAGACAGACCCTACTGTTATCTGAATTTTCTTTCATTTTATGCTTAATTTTATTTCTCTATGCAGCTTGGGATTGTTCTGCATGGGTTCGAACCTATGCACTATTTTTAGAAGAAAGGCTTGAATGTTTTAGAGTCCTTAAATATGATATCGAAGCTGAACGTTTAGCAAAACCATCATCTACTATAACTCAAGTGTGTCCTTTTCCTTTATATTTTATTCACACATTACTTGTTCCGTGCAACTTTTATTTTACCACTTTTAGAAAATTAGTAGTAACTTCCAGCTTTGAACAGGGGCATAGCAGAACACGATCGTTGACTAGTGAAGGGTTATTGGAGCAGCTGCCTGCACTGCAGCAACTTCTGCACCGCCTAATTGGTTGTCAGGTAAGAATTTGTGGAGAAAACTTTGATTTGGATCTGCATGCTCCTTATCTGTTATACCATATTTCTTGTCTGCATTATATTTCCCGTAGATAACGTCTAATTTTCTTTAATATCTTGCAGCCTGAAGGAATGGCTTTCTGCAATTATCTAGTACAGTATGCACAGGCCTTGGTATGCTTGTTTAGTTTGTACTTTTCACATAATAATAATAGGACTTAAAGTATTATCTCATAATATGTTTTGAATCAATTGGATGGCTGAATAAAATTAGTAATTCATTTTTCCCCGATAAAGTAAAGGGTTAACTTGTTCATGTGCAGAATTATGGATATCATATGCTTGCAAAATGATCAAATGGGAATCAAAGGGGCTAGTTTTCCTTTTCCACAACATGACTACAAAATACTCGAAATTATTTATGCAAACCAAGGCTTTTACATTTTAGAATTAGGTCTATTGTCTATAAAATTTTGGTATTGATAATAGTCTTCAATAGCACTCAAGCAATGGCTTCTGCTCTCCAAGTTGAAGAATACAGTTAACTTAGTGAATTAGACTGCCGAATTGCTACACTCACTTATTTATTTACTATAATGAAGTTTTCAGCATAATTCGTCCATATCTTGTGTTTTTCTTTCATTAAAAAAATTTCTTCGTTAAAATCAACTCATTTTGAGAGAGAAGTGAGAAATTAGTATTATTTGCACATGCATGGCAAATTATGGATTTGTCAAAATCTACTAACTTTTCTTTGTTAACAGCTCGACTGTTTCACTTTTTTTTTCAAAGCTAACAATTCATTTCAGAGGAATCTAATACTATAAAAACAATGTTGACTTTTTTCTCTTCTAGGAAACCATTTACTGAGCGTTGTATTATTTCTTTAACTGTATTTTACTGCTTCTGGAAATATCATTCAGGTATTGAAAGAGAGCTTCAAAATATATTGTGCACTGAATGATGGAATCATAAATCTTGTGGATGTGGTAACCTCTATCTCAGTTAATATGTTATTTTGATTACTCCACTTGAATTTTAAATTGTACTTAACTAGTGAAAGTTGCAGTTCTTTGATATGACAAAATACGATGCAATGAAGGCGTTACAAATCTATAGAAGAGCTGGCAAACAGGTTGACAATGATGTTTCCTTCACACACATTCTTTTTGTTATCCACTTTAAATTGTTTCTTGTGCTCAATGAAGCTTTATACATTCATACTTGTTGAATTGACGATCATTCTTACTGTGCAGGCTGAAAGTCTTGCTGACTTCTACGAATACTGCAAGAGATTAGACCTTGCTAGGAACTTTCAATTTCCAACCTTGAGACAGGTTCTTGCTTGCACATTAATAACAATATTTAATTTGATATCATATGCAGTTTCTCACTAAGATCTTTCCTGAAATAAACAAACAGCCACCTGCTTCTTTTCTTGCCACGATGGAAGAATACCTTAAAGAAGCACCCCTGACTGCTACCAAGAGACTGGTAAGCAAAATTGATATACAATTTTTTTTCGAGAAAGCCTGTGCCTTAAGTGTGTACTTTGTATATGAACTTCAAAGAACCTTTGTGCATCTCTTTCTAAACTAATATAATGGTAAATCGCACCCGAAGAATCTATATTAACTCGCAGAGATGCAATATGACAGAGCTGAAAGTATAGGACTTATGACATAAAATATGGCAAATGAATCTCAAGCCGCTTCCTCAGGGAGTGTAAGAGCTGAAAGGCCTTTAGAACGAGCAAAAGTTTTCTCAGGACATGGACATTCTGGTGTATGGAACTTGTATCCTCTCAAGTGTCGAATAAAGTGGAGGGGTCAATCACTAAAACATCTAAACAATTGATAGACCCTAAACCCTATCAAGTGTCGAAACAAGTTATCATGATCAATCTCCACTTCTCCATATCATGATAAACTGTTACACTTGCTTATTCCGCATTAGGTTCTAAAGTCAATTTTGCCGCACCAATAGATATGGAGAATGGGAGATTCATCATGATAACTTGTTTTTATTATTAAATTTCATTCAACAACTTTGCATCTACGATCTGGTTCTAGTAATCTAGTTATACCGTATTGCAACCGGTGAGGTTTCTGCATTTATTGTCAATGGCAACCGCTCTAATGGGAAAAAGTGTCAATTGTTCTTAAAACTGCTCTAATGTTGCTTGTTGTTAAATTTTGTTGTATGCTCACGGCATTCTTGTATGTTCTGCAACATCAGGAGTGTGACGAAAATGATCAATCACCTAAAAAAGAAGAAGCAGATCTCAAAGAATCTGAAGAGGCTCAAGCAAATGAGAGACCAGATGAAGAAGTCATTGAGAAAGAACCGGTAGATAAAGATGAAACACAGCCTAAGGAAGAGGAAGCCGAACTTCCTCCTTTGATATCAACCGGTTCTACTGTTGATTTGTTGGTGTGTTTTTGGTTGTTGTAATGGTATGAGTGTTTGAGAAGTTGGTTCGACGGAATGTATAATATACCTGTCCACCTTTGCAGGGTCTAAACGAAATAAATCCAAAAGCTCAGGAACTAGAAGAACGCAATGCTTTGGCGCTTGCAATTGTACCACCTGGCGGTAATGGTAAGGCCTAGAGTGAGTGATAATTAAAGTCATAAGATTCGATAATGCATGCCTCTCTAGAGAATGGAGATTGGACTATTGGGGTTTGCTTCACTAAGTTAGGTTACATCGAGATAGTTTTCTTGAGGCTCAAAGAATCACATTCTAAAAAATTATGCAATCTTGTTAGAGTTTCCATATATAAATGAGAATACATGACGGCATATATGATATTACTAGGACTTCATAAAAATTGCCCATCCTGGTCCCATAGTCACTCACCCACATAATCACCAGGACTTGAATCTTGATCCAAATAAACCTGTATCAAATATTTTCTTTTTATACGTCAATAATTTCTGTCCAATTAACTAACCATCATCCTTCTTGTTTGATACTTGATTCAATTCTAACTCTTAAGAGTTTGCAATTTCATACAGGAAATAACGCAAACAATCTTGCTTTGACTAACTTAAGCGGAACTTCTGGTTGGGAACTTGCACTGGTTACAGCACCAAGTAACCATACAAGCCAAGCACCAGATCGCAAAATGGTTAGTTTTTACCTGCCTGTCATTACTTAATCTGTTTACAAGAGACATGCTGGGAATTTCTCCCTTCATCTCCATATCCCATTTTACTTCCTCTGGAATGTCTAATCCAAAACAAAAATAAACCTCTAAAATGCGATGGAGGAGAAAGTCCCGGATGCAGGGAGAAACTAAACATGCTATCGATATGAACATGTTACTTGCACATACTACAACCAATGCAGCCTAAAACAACTTTAATACGATATCCATCTCACAAATTTAGGCTATAGAACAGTTTAACACACGTCAATAACAGTAGAGGTCTGTTTGAAAATGGCTGTTACATTCATATACCGCATACAATCTCATAAATAATAGTTTATAGTGTTTTTCATCTTAAGCTAAATGAGGCTATGGGTTGTCCTTTAAATTTTAAAGATAACAACACTATTCTGTTTGCCATCTTGTATTGAGTCAGGCTGGTGGGTTTAACAAACTATTACTAGACAGTTTGTATGAAGATGAAAATGCCAGGAGACAACTTCAACTCCGAAATGCGGGCTATGGATATGAGGGAATGGATACACATAATCCATTCGCTCATTATAATCAGCAGGATCCATTTGCAATGTCCAATAACATAGCACCTCCTACCAATGTGCAAATGGCACTCATGGCTCAGCAACAGCAACAGCAACAAATGATGTTCCAACAACAGCAACAATATAACATGATGGTTCCTTACCAGTATCCAAAGACTCAATACCTTCAACAAATGCCAGTTATGGGTTCCTCTAATCCATTTAGTGATCCCTTATCCATGCCTAGCCATCCTTATAATTCTATGCATCATCAAGGAAACTACCATTTAATGTAGAGTTCGGCTTCCTTCTTAATTAATCCGTCTCTTCCCCAATCCCTTATCCAAAAGGATGTGTTCTTCGTTATTGTAAGTAGGATAACACTAATTTTCTTAATAAAAATCCCATTCATTATTGGCCATTGAATGTGACATGTACATTTTTATTTGTAGTGCTATCTTGGTGCACCCTTACAAGTAGCATCAAATGGAGCATTTGAAAAACAAAGTTACCAGACTGATGGTCCAAAGTTTGAAACTGAGATCAACTGATCAAGACAGAAAAAAAGCCTAATTGATTATGAGTTTAATTGGTATACATTGACAGTATAAAAGATTTTTATACTGACGTGAGATATGATTGAATGTCAGTGTAAAATTCTTTACACTGTCAGTACATAACAATTAAATTCATGATTATTATTCCAACAGGGTAATTAAGACAGAAACCATGCCTCGTTGACAATTATTCCAAGTTTAATAATTCATTTATCTTACTGGAACAACCTGGCAAACTGAAGTCAATGTGAATGTGTACCTGCAGTTCAGAACCCATAAAAAGCACCTAATAAATCAGGGTCGCAGATGCTCTAGGGAGGATTAATCGCCTCCCCCTCCGCCCCCCAGAGGATTATACTTGCCCAAATTATCATAGATCATCCACAACTCGCAATACAGTTATACCCCATGTAATTGTGTTTATCGTGCTCCTTGAAAATCTCGATCAGGTGTACATATAAATGACATGAATTGTGAATTTGACTGGAACCGGAACTGGTGTTTGCAGTGAAATTTATGTCCCATAAACCAAAATAGAAATAATGACAAGTGTTCATGGTAATAAGAGTAGATTAAAACTAAAAACAATTATAAAACCAAATTTATTACATTTTTTCCCTCCCTGTAAGCACCATCTAAAAATTCAGTTTTAATGCTCTAGGATCCTGAATGGATGTATGTGTATGAATTTTTCAAGTTGAGCTTTTTCTTTACATTTTACGCTAGAATTTTCCCACAACACCAAATGCCCCTCGAGTCAAATACAACACTAGACCAAGATCTATTAGCTATATATTTAAAATCTCTTCTAAATATAACTCGTACATCATAAGACTCATCACGGTGAGTTCATGCCAAAAAGAAATTGTATCCTTCTCTTTTCAATTAGAATAATGCTATTTCTAAAGAAAATATTACAACAACGCAAGAAGGAGAAGAGAGAGAAAGAATAGTGTGGAATTGTTGGATCAATAACACAACTCTTTCAATTATAACACGAAAATCCAAATCCTAAATCATACTAGAGTATTAACAGATAGGCATAATCGAAGGCTAAAGGTTATATGGAAATATAAGATTTGATTTAATAACAAAGTTGTGAAGAGGAAAGAAGAGAGGGAGAAGTCATATGTTTGAATCTTCCCACCAAAAAAAATTAACAATCAAAATTTTTTGAAAAAAAAAAAAAAAAAAAAAAAAAAAGCTAAGGCTAAAGCTGGGCAGGACAAGACAGATTTTTCGATAAAAAAAAAGACAGATTTTTAATTCTTACCCATCCTTCCTGAGTTTACAAAGAGTCTCAGACAATTTTTTTAATCTCGAAAACTCTGGCCCTTTCTTTTTGTATTATTTGGATAGATGTATGAATAATCGAATCACATTTCTCGATTTTCATCAAAAGAAATATTTCACGTAGAATGGCAACAAAAATGCAAGTTCCCTTCCATGGTTGCAGGCTCTGCAGCCTTAACAGAAAGTACGCAGTGCTAAAATGCAAACAACTTGAATGACAAGGCGAAACTTGCTCCCCCTATAATGTCTGCTACAATTATAATTTATATGTAGTTGAGAGTTGAGAGTTGAGAGTTGAGAGTTGAGAGTTGAGAGGAATGGTAAAAGAAGCTTTTTGCTTATATATATGAATACAGAATACATACATGAGGCAGTGTAAAAGGTTGAAGATGAGAACAGTGAAAATATTATTTGACATAGAGGATTTGAAGTAGTTGATGACAGCAAAAAGTATACAGAAATAACATTGAGAAGGGGTAATCCGAAAGCACCAAGTGTTTCACCTGTGCAGGAATTCCCAAATTGAAGGTATGAAAGGGTGTTGATATTGAATAGTTGAGTTCCCTGAAAATTATAGAGAAATAGAGTTAGAGGGTATGAAAAAAGTGGAAATATGAAATGTAATGAGGAGATGCATTACGATGAAATTCATCCTTCGTCGTCTTCAGAGAGAGGAGTGATAACCTTGAGTTGGAGCGTGACTTGGGTCTGGGAGCGTGGTGGGATGAAAATAGCATCTGAAGATTTTTGGACTGAGCAGATAGAAAAGGGTTTGTTAGTGAAAGAAAGAGAGAGTGAAAAGGAAAGAGAGAAGAGAGAAGAGAGAAGAGAGAAGAGAGAACCTAAGAAGGGTTGAGAGGGGACGGAGAATTTGTGAAGGAAAGGAGGTGGGACCCAGAAGGAGGAGCCGGGGAGGAAGGGAAGCCAATCGGGTGTGGCCTTCTTCACCATAACACGGTGGAAATGCTCCTCCAATAGCTTAACTCCATCGATCTCCACCCACTTGCATTTCGGAGCTTCAGAAGATCGGTGGCGATGTGAATTGGAATGACGGAGAAAGGTGTTCGTCTTCGTCTTCGAGATCAACCTCGCCATCTCTCTTTACCCCTTTTCACTTCTTTTAATTAACTCAACTCAACATTACCTCCAAACTTCAAAAATTAATTCCAACCTCAACAGCTCATGCTTCAAACCTGCTATTTTAAACTTATTACACTATGTAATGTAAAAACACATAAATAAAAAAGTAATCAATTTTTCTCTTCTGTAAAAATATATAATAACTCTAGTCTTGCCTCTAACAAGGACTAAAATGAAAACTTCCTAATCTAATAGGATTTATATTCCAATTTTACAAGAACTAAAATGAGAAAAAAATAATGAAAATAAAAAATTGAAAACTAATGTGGCGTTTAGAAAATATATTTATTTTTGTTTGATATTTTTTACTTTTAAAATATAATATTGTTAAATTTAATCAATTTTAATAAAATATTATAAATTATTTATATATATTTAAAATACATTTATATATTATTTTGTATATAATTATAATATTGTTATTAAGTTTTTATATAGTATTGAATTTTAAAAACACTAAAAGTAATTTTTCTCTGTTTTTTTGTTTTCAGTTGCTTTTTGTCTTCTAAATTATAATAAACATATTTCTATTTCCTATTTTATCTAAAATTAAAAACAAAAAATTCTTGAAACAAACATCACCTAAATTAAAAAGTTATTAACTAAAAGTATTAATACTTGCGACAATTTAAAGACATTAATGTTTCATAATAAATAAAACATATTTTTAGACAAATGCTATTTAATACTTTGGAGATACTAATTAAGAAATTAAAAGTAAATTTCATTAAAATATTAAGAGTTTAATTGGTATACTGATACAGTAAAAACTTATGATGATATTCAATAACAATATTTTATTTATATAAATTTTTAAGTATTATTTGGTAAAGTTAACAAACTTAGTATAAATGAAAGATTATGATTTAATCACAATGTAAAACTTTTTACACTATTAATGCATATTGATTAAACTTAAATATTAATAAATTCAATTGTAATTTTTTATATTTCAAATATAATTTTCAATAATTTTTTCTATTATGAATTCACTAAACAATACCATGCAAGATCCTTTAATATTTATTGCTTTATGATAAACCTTATGATCTTCTAAATTCTTTAATATTTATTGCTTTATAGTGTATTCCGTGGATACCTTATCTTTCTGCTTCTGCTTCTGCTTTTCTCTTTTGATTTTCCTGCTCTTTTCACTTTCTTTGCTCCTACTTTTTCACTCTCATACTACTTTATAAACAAATTTTTACAAATAAATGACTAATATACAACCTTTTTAAGGACCAGACTACAAAGCAGCTCTTTCAGCTGTAGAATTTTTAACAAAATCCCCTCTAGTGAGATATACAAAACCTCCTACTAAAGTAGATTTCGTTTACACAGTTTTAATAGGACAAAATAATACAATAATAGTTTTGCTGGAAGAAGTTTCTAGAAAGTTATCCAAACTAATAGACACAAATAAAAATGAAAATATATCAGAAGAAATAAATGATTTAGCAAACAAAGTTTCTAAACTTTCTTTGAACACAAATACATTTACTAAGTCAGTATGTAAAAATACCCATAAATTTGTTAAAGTAACTACAAAAACAAATATAACTGAAACTATTAATACAAATAGGTATAAACAATAGGATAATACCTCTAACACAAATATAGTCGTTAGTTAAATATGAATTTAAAACAGAACAATATTTCACAAACACAATTAGAAGATATTTCTATGGATAGTACAACCAATAGAAATCAAACAACAGAGAGGTTTCCAGGAACTTCTCGAAGACTAAGAGAACATCAAACTAGGAGACAAGATCTCATACAACACCCAGAAATCTTAGATAGATTTCTAAACAGAAGAAAGACTACTAATGTCAGAAGACTAGAAGACTTACTAGACATAAACCAAAACACAGAAATAGGATCAAATTCAAGGATTGATTCCTTGAATCCTAGGCAATTATACAATATAGGATGACTAAATTATGAAAGAACAAGCCTTTACAGATACAGGAGGATAGAAGATTTCCACCTCCTTGATAATACATATGAGATAATTCCTTTAATATCTCAGCAAACTGCTAGACAACTCCTTGCCCAACATGGACGATATGTTCATATGGGGTTAATAACCATAGGAGTTAGATCTCTAGTTAGACATATGATAGGTGCGAGAGCTTTGATAGTTCTCCATGATTTCAAAACAATTATTCACAAAGTATCATTGGAATCCTAGAGGTTGACTTAAATCAGCCTATCTCACTCATATACCTTGCTCCAAACTTCACACTAACCCTTCCAGGCTTTGTAAACCACATTAGTCTAGAAGTACAAACTATAGGTTTTGGAACAAATTGGATAGGAGATAACCTACACCTAGACATTACTTTCATAGGAAGGATAAGTAACTATATTTCTTCCATGTATTGAATTAACACAAGACCATTAGAAGAAGCAATTAGTTTTTTTGGTACACAATTTTTGCCAGCTCAAGCATTTACAAGAAGTAATGAAGGCCATATTTGGAAAACTCATTTACAAAGAGAAGGACAAAGTCCCATTACAAATCCAAATTCTGCTATTTTACACAATAGATCTAGAGACCTTAGTTTAAGCTTCACAGACTATAGAAATACTCCAATTATGGATTTAGAACAAAACAGGAGGGATAATACATCTACTATTCCTAATGATGATCATATTTGTATGATGAACATCATAGAAAGTGATGATGAAGAAAATGATGATATGACTGATGAATAATGGAATCATCATGAAGCAAACATAACCATGTTTAGACAAGGGACTTTAGATAACCTAAACTGGAAACCATGGGAAAACTTTCCCTCTGAAACAAATGAAGTTGTAAGACTTTAAGAAAACGAAAAAAATGATGAAATAGATGATATAGTAAATACATTTTTGAACAAATTACAAATTGAAGAAGAAGAATTTTCTTATCAATTTCCAAATAATTTAGAAAATGAAGACGAAGATGTCTTGTCAACAACATCTGAAAATACAAAAGTAGGTATCATAAATGAATATGAAGGATCTATATCTACAAATTACCGGTTAGATCCTGCCGGTACACAAAATTATTCTCAGGGATTTCTTCCTCGAGAAACTTTACAAAATATTATACTTAGTGATAACAAATATGTATCACATGGTAAAAGATTACCAATTGAACCAAACTTCCAAATCCCAAATTTACTTCTAAACATAGGAGGAATAGATCCCCAGCTTCTTCCTACATACATTGAGCAATGGACTGCTGCCGTAATCCGAGATTATGGCATACATCATGAGAAAGATGTACAATCTTCTCAAGAAATGATCGCCAAAGGAGAAACATACCTAGGTGATATTGCTAGATCTGGATGAGAATCTTTTAAGAAAAATTTCCCTAATGATCTAAACACACTAGTGATTGAGCCAAGACCAAACATTTACAATTTCTGTTCACTTATACAGATATTGTTTACCTCACAATCTGCCAATGACGGCAACACAATTAGACAACAAATTTATTTAGGTCATCTCGAAAGATTATCCATTGAATATTTCGGGAAAATAAAAGAATACTGTCAATATTATCTCTTGTATGCATCAATAGCTGGTTGCTTTCATGATGTTAACATTGGAGATAAAATGTTTCTTAAACTTCCAGGAAAACTAGGACAAAAAATTAGAGAAACTTGGAAAAATGATGAGGTTACGCCCATGTTGAATAACCTCTCAATAAGAATACAACACATTATGAAAATAATGGAAGACACTTGCTCCCATATTGCTATACAAAAACAACTTAAGCATTCAGATGCTGGGATATGCAAACAAATATATACACCCCAACAGTATGCACAAAATAGGTTTAAAAATAGGAAAAATATATCTAGAAACAAACCTAGATACAATAATACCCAAAAATTTCTTGGTCCGAGAAAAACTTATACAATAAGGGTTTCTAATGCCAGAAAGCCTACTTTAAATCCTAATAAACATGTTAGGAAAATTAAAGATAACAAAACCTACAAACAAACATTAAAATGTTTTGCTTGTAGCCAACCAGGACATTTCTCAAGAGATTGTCCAAACATTGTCAATATTTACACAAAAGAGGCGGAGTTAATAAAATCATGTCATATGAATCTTCTTTCCATTGATGAAGAAGTTTCTACTGACTCCGAAATCTTATCTATTATCAGTATAATAGACTACACAGAGGAAATGAACCAAGAAAAGGTTCATAAAAATTATGACCTCATAAATGCATTTACAAACAATGAATATATTCATTTATACCTAGATAATAATGATTTCCCTATGGGAGATGAATACAATGAAATGGGAAAAGAATTAGACGATTTAGGATATAGTCTAATGAAAACCATAGAAACAAATCTCTGTCTACACAAAATACAATTTTATTCTGGTACAGAATCAATTTCGTGTAAATACTGTGAAAGGTATTTTCACATTTCCCAAAGGGCTAATTGCCCACTTTGCTACAAAAATTTCTGTATTAAATGTGTCAAAGAACACATGAATATACAGGAAATACCTTCTTTCGAAAAGAAAGAGAACACAAATAAATTATATAAAAAATACTTAACAGATACTAAAGTTTCAGTATTAGAAACTCGTGTAAATAATCTAGAAGAAAAGATTATTATTTTAGAAAAGACTATAAAAGGAAAAACTAAAATAGATTTCCCAGAGTCAAGCCACTCCTCAATACAAAATAATATGATGGGAACTATGGAATGTATCCCATTAGTATGTAATAAACAACAACTAATAACTTTAAAAGTATTAGTTAAATTAATATTTCCAAAAATAAACAACATCCCTTCAACAGAAAAAATCCTACAAACATTATTGGACACAGGATGCTCTGAAATAGTTATATGTAAAACTGTAGTTCCACCACAAAACATAACAAAGAGTAAACATATACAAAAAACCAGAACTATGTCTGGAGAAATCATGATAAATGATAAAGAAGTTAACAATGTTACTCTTCAATTTAGTACAAATTGTGATATTTTTTGTCATAAAATTTTTATAAAAACAATGAGAGTAGAAAACTTAGTTCCCTCAAAACAAAACATGATAACTGGTTTAGATTTTATTCTAGGTCAAAACAGATCTGTCACAATAAACAAAGATTATGTTATGATTAGTGACAAAACCCAAATGACACCAATCGTTAGTGGTGATTCATTAAAACAGGATACTCCTTCTAGCGAGTGTTCTTGTAAAAATTCAAATTCTCCAGGTACATGCGATTGTACTATGGATTTAACATACATATTAGATGAAACAGAAGAGGCATACTCCTCTTTGATATTAGAAAACACAATTGAGGGTTTTTCCTCAATCAAAATTTCAAAATTGATAAAATTTGAAAATATACAACAAATCCTTGATCGATTAAATAAAAAAAATATAATAGGAGAAGATCCTACAAAATTTTGGGACAGAGATCCCGTAATTTGTAAACTAGAAATAATAAATCCAGATTTAATCATTAAAACAAAGGACATTCAGTTCAATAATTGGGAACAAGAAGAATGTCAAAACCATATACAAAATTTGTTGAAACTAAAAGTAATAGCATCGAGTGTTAGTCCACACAGAAGTCCGGCTTTTATAGTCAATAAATCTTCTGAACAAAAAAGGGGTAAATCTAGAATGGTTTACAATTATAAAAGATTAAATGATAACACAGTAGAAGACAGATATTCAATTCTATCTAAAGATGTTTTAATTAATCAAATACAAGATGCCAAATGGTTTTCTAAATTTAATCTTAAAAGTGAATTCCATCAAGTTAAAATGGATCCAGAATCAATAAAATGAACAGCTTTTTCCTGTTCACAAGATTATTCGAATGGAATGTTATGTCATTCGGATTAAAAAATGCTCCTGCTATTTTCCAAAGGAAAATGGACAATATTTTTGAAGACTTTAAGTCTTTCACATGTGTTTATATCTATGACATACTAGTATTTTTGAAAACAAAAGATGATAATTTTCATCATCTAAAACAAGTTTTATACAAATTGGAACATTATGGATTAATAGTTTCAAAATCTAAAATAGAAATTTGTAAAAATTTCATTTGAAATCTTGGAACAGAAATAAGTAATGAGACTATAAAACTCCAACCTCATATATCCAAGAAAATACAGGATTTTCCAGACAAAATGGAAGATATTAAAAAACTTAGATCCTTTTTAGGACTTTTAAATTATGCCAAAAGCGTTATCCCTGATTTGGGAAAATATACATCTCCCTTATACAATAAAACCGCATTAAAAGGAGGAAGAAAATTTAATTCTGCAGATATAAAATTAGTACAAAAAATAAAACAAATGGTAACAAAATTACCAATTTCACAATTACCATTAGATTCAGATTATTTGATAATTGAATGTGATGGATGCGAACTCGGATGGGGAGCAATCCTCAAACGAAAGAAAAATAAACACATACCAAAGGCAGAAGAACAGATATGCAGATATGCCTCTGGTAAATACACAACGAAACCTAAAATTTACAAAACTAGCACTGACTATGAAGTTAATGCTATCATCCATGCATTAGATGCATTTAAATTATTTTTGATAAATAAACAAGAAATAAAAATCAGAACAGATTGTGAAGCCATAGTTTCCTATGGTAAAAATCAAATTAACAATGATAAAAAGCCACATAAAAGATGGCTACTTTTTAAAGACTATATAAATTTTTCTGGAAAAATCATACACTTTGAACACATCAAAGGTTCTTAAAATACTTGTGCTGACATTTTGTCTAGGTACATTAGGTGAAGATTTCACCCATACACAGACCTTTCAGGTCAACATGCTCGAGAATACAAAGAAGGGTGCCGTTGGCCCCAAACAAGTAAAATCTCCATTTGTGACGGACCAATATACAAAGTTCGGCAAACAAGAATTACCGATCCTTACAAATATCTTCCAATACCCTGGAAGAGATCAAACAAATGTCAAATTAAATGTTGTAATGGATAACATTTGGAATATTCCAAAATACACAACACAAAATAAACACCAAATGACAAGGGTGAAACAAAGCATCATAAGCGCATTATACAACTTTTGTTGCCAAAATAATAAAGTAGTAGCTTTAGCATCTCCTGCCTCTCTTTCTGGGAAAGGTTTTACACACTTTGCCTTGATAACGGGTAAAAATAAAGGTGTTTACACATCTGTTAGAGACCTCAATGAGGCTAAACAAGACCAATTTTGGTCTACATACAAAGGCTTCTACTTAAAAGAAGAAGCTGAAATGACAGTTCGGTTGGAAACAATCGATGAAGAAAAAATAAAGACTGCCTTACAATTTGAGCTTCCTGCTCAAAACAAAACATATGCTACTGCCGCTTGCAGTATCTCTCAACAAATAAATCCAAATATTTTTCTGGAAAAATTTGGATTAATACAGGACTTTCTGTTTGAGGTCCATTCCGAGACTATAAATTACAATGGTTTATTTGTAAAAACACAAACTTATTTCAATAACAGAAATCCGTGTTTGGGATCTTCTGAGTATTGTAAAATTGTTGACAAAGACTGCACATGCAAGATAAAATTCATTATTAGAAGAGCTAAAGTGGATTTGAGTTCTTTCCAATCACAGCTATACAGGGACTTTTTTATAACTCCCATGGTGTTACTAGAAGCTGGGTGCCTTCATTCATTAATAATTCCACCTACAGTCAGATTTTCAGCTCTGTCTCCCATACTAAACTCAGTTATAAATGATATCCAGGCTGAGCACATGATACAAGTGGATTACCACGTCTCCAAGAAGTGCTTCTAATCCTGATAGTGCAGCCACTCACGTAATAAAATTATTTACCAAAACAAATCCAGAGTTCCACACATCACTTGAGCATGATCCTTTGAAAGGGTTATCTCTCAGCAAAGATAAGTTATACCAGTACAATCTCTGTAAAGCATATATTGAAGGGTCCAACTGGAACTTCTCCAAAAGAGATTCTGAAGTTTTTACTCTTCTAAAGGAAACCCAGAATACAAAATTATACTGGAAAAAAATAATGGTAATAAATTTCACCCATTCTCAATTGAAACAAACCTTTCTCTTGCAAAATATTTTGAATATAATTTTCGATATTTCAAATATAATTTTCAATAATTTTTTCTATTATGAATTCACTAAACAATACCATACAAGATCCTTTATTTTTAATAATTTCTTTACACTTTATAAATCCATCAACATTACTCATACAGAAATTAGGTAAGTTTTTCATATGTTATTTGAATATTTTAAATGAATTTAATCTCTATGTACTATATTTTAAAAAGGTTTTATCCGAGTGTTCAATCACAGTGTCGCTGTGAAACTTTTTATATTGAGAGTCAAAAAGTTATTTTCTCATTTTAAATTGAATAAAATTTAGAACACCACAAACAATTTCCTGAAAAAAAAAACGCAGACGGAGCATAAATCTCGCTGTTACGAAACATGTTTTATTCATTAAAATTAGGAGGGTATAACTAGGAATGGATGGGGTGATGGAGATGGAATGGAGAAATAAAAATACAAAATTGACATATATCTAAACATGAGCACAATAAACAGGAATGAATGATAATAATTTATTTCATGGTAACTCGAATATTTGTATATTTACACATTCATCTCTGCAAAACTAGGTTATTGGTGAGGTAAGGAAGTAAAGCAGTGTAATTACAAAGCAAGATATATATATACAGGAGAAGTGAAAAGGATTCAGCAGCTCACATCTGTGACAAAAAATTGCTAATATTACGGAGTTCCTTAAGAGCTGACATGGCAGTAACCTGGCCATTGCTAAGCACAACATTTTTAGACGTGTTTTCCAATGATGCTCCTTGGCCCCACTCTTGTTGGAAAGCACACTCAATCACCTGTCAGTGCCACACAAAAAACAAGTTTAAACTTCAATTATTAGTGGAAAAGTCCATATAAACATTTCAGTGGTAGATTTAAATTCTTTCACTAACATAACATGTTAATAATTAACGTTTGCCTGTTAAAACAAAAAAACTTCTATCATCAACCATCAGATTGTCACTGAATTGAATTTGACTATTTGAGTGTGTGACAATCAGAAACAAGTTCACCTGGATATGCTCAAGCATTGACTGCCCAGCATTCCTCATAGCATTCTGCTCTGTAGATTCCCCTTTGGTTTTGCAACTAACACAAGAAGAGGCTGTCGTCTTGTTTTGATTGTTATTATTATTACAATTGTTGGCAGGTTTTACAGCCTCCGAAGCATCCCTTTCTTTCTCTGACATAAACTCGCCATTGTTCCGCCCGAACTTCCATAGCCACTGGAATTTGTTCATTTTTCTCTCCTTAGAATGTGTGGTTGAATTTGCTGAGGACTTATTAATATTATTGCTCCTTGGTGTCTGAGATTCATTCTCAGGATGATCAGAGATTGGAAGAGGTGAATCAACGGGACTAGTAAGTGAAGTTTCATTAATTCCATCAGACCAAATGCTACTTTTCTGAGAGTGATCATTGGCCTCATTAGGAGGACTGACTGGGCAAGAAATAACAGGTGAGTTTTCCTCAACGCTTGTGTTTCGACTCAGATATCTATCTTCTGGAGAATAGGAGCCACCTTCAGAGCCATATTCCCTTTGCTCCTCTTCAACTGTTGCACACAGATTATCATCACAGCACACCTTTTCAGTATCTTCCTCAAAGCCAAGTTCCTTAGAAAGATCTTCTAGCAAATTGCGCCTAACTGGTGACTTGGATTCCTTTTTATCACTCTCAATCCTTGATGAGGATGGGTCAGATTCTGTTCTTTTCAAACTGGACTTTACCTTTTCTGTCCATCCCTTCTTCCCAGTTCGAACCTGTTTTTCTGCTACATCTTGTTTGAGTTCTTCACTCTTGTGAACAACTCTCCACTTTTCTTCCCAGTAGCTATCAGGTACATTCAGAGGAGTTTTCGGTGATACTGATTCAGATGAAAGGGTGCGACGTCTTCTCTGGTTATGGTACTCCACAAATGAAGGCATTGAGGATGAAATCTCAGTTTTTAATGCAAGAGCCTGCAAGGATATAGCCTTCTCTATTAGTTTTTCAACATTATTGTTATCAGGGAAGCTTAATAATCTCTGGAGACAGGTTGTAGGATTTTCAGCTGCAAGTAGCGAAGATCTTATATGAAGCATCATTGCTACGGCCATAGCTAAGATAAATGCTCCACGAGACGAATTGAAGATCCTAAAACCAGAGTCTGCATTGTCCTCAGTATGGTTTTCTGCTTTACTATTATCTGATAAAAAGATTTCATCCCAGACTATCAAGAGGTTGCTGAGTGAAAATTCTCGTCCAAATAAAACTCGCAACCAGCGGAGAGCAAAGTACTGGGGTTCAACCCCGAGATTGACAAGATGCCCATGCAGAGATGAATCAACATGAGACAACAAATGATACAATGCAGCAGAAGCTTCAATTACAGGAGGCAAGCCAGTATGGGACCCAGGCAAAGGGGAATAAGAGAAGAAATCAGCCATTGCAATTGAACCATGACCACCATTCATTAAAGCATCAAACATACAGTAAGCATCATGTTCGATGAATTTCTCAGATAAAACAATGCCCAGTTCACCTTCAGCCCCATATGCGTCGCTTAGCAATACAATGTCCTGTATCTTAGGATCAAGTTCATCAAGACTCTTGATTTTCATTGCTTTTCCATTGGTGCCAGTTTCATCCTCCATCAAGTCTGAAGATTTTTTAAAATCATAGCTATAAGAATGATCATTCTCTTGACAAACGAGGTCATCAAATCTGTCTGTGAAGTGATCCTCATAAAGCTTTCGAACTTCTGAAAGACACTCCACATCAAATTGGAGAACATAAAGCACCGGAGCAAGTAATTCATGCATTCCTACAAAATAAATGAATGAAAGAAGCCCAATAAGATCATATCAGCTATTCCCATCACCTATACAGCAAATCAGAAAAATGTTATATGGGGAACCTGGAAGTCAGATTAAGTGAATTTACAATTTACCAAGTAACAGGTTTCCTACAACTTAATCAATAGATCTCGCAGTAAAGAAGATAATGTTAAGTAATCATACAGGCAGATAATGAAACAGCAATCAACGTAAAAATAATTATAAACTTGTTGGCAGAAAAGAATATATATATGATATATACTTATATAGTAATTATTGCTCATTGTTGATGCCCAGAGAACATGAGATTGGCTATGACTAAACATATGATGTACCTTTTTGTGATAAATATAGTGAAGTTTTCATTTAATTATATGTGATATGGTTAATTATACGAGGTTGGAAGGAAAAAATGAGACAGCCGTGATAAATAAGAAAGCTTGCTAAAACTAAAGATAACTGACTGTACTGTAACCATAGTTTCTTATATGCCATAGGAAGAAAAATAAGATAACAATCCCAAAATGAGAAAACATATTTAAGACAAGTGTAAATTCACTTCAATTCAACATATTGTCTACAAATGCTGTTGGGCAGAGCAGTTTACCTTGTCTATAACCACACTCTGGGTGTCTGAGACACCATAGTAATAAAATTCGTCTCAATATGCCTTGGCATCCTGGCGTCTGGAAATAATTGCCATGTTCTGGGTATAAACGTGATAAATCCTGATCAACCATCTTCTCCATCTCTGCATTGCGAAAAAAACGACTCCATGTACTGTCTGCATATATAAACACCAAATTGATATTATTGTCAACACAGGAGTCCAATGCAAGAGACAGCGAATTAGATAGACTACCTACAAATCTACTGATATCAGTAATATGTATTTTTGAGGCAACATTATGACAAAATGTACAACAATTTACTTGCTAGTCTTTCTATCTGCTTCCTCTTCACCTCAACAGTTTGTTGATTGCCATAATTTCTTTGCTTAAAATTTAAAAGGGTTTGGTTGCCAATAAATGAGCAGGGAATGTAGATAAATCTATGTACCTTTAAGGGGGAAATACATATATTTACAAAATCTAGGAAAATAGCAATAGAAGTATAATCTGTCAACAAATAAAATAAAAGGATACCCAAGGACGACGCTCTTGTTAAACCTATCTCAGGAAAGGTGGAACGAAATATTGTACATGGACATTAAGATATCAAACTTGCTCTCTACTCAGTAAAAAGGAATTTATGAAAGTATATTGGCTAAATCAGGGATCTGTAACTAGATATAGATTTATCAACATGTAAAGGGCAGGAATGCCGTGTGAGAAAATATGTTTAGGTTTACCTGGATTTTGTGAAAGTGGATTATCCATGACAAGATTGGGTGAACTACTTCCATCCTTTGGATTATGAGGATCAACCAGGAGACGCCCTCTCAAACTGGCATACCTGACAAGATTGATTATAAACAGTTCATGTTAAATAAGATACACTCCCCCAAAAAAATTGGAATTAGCTGCACAAATATGGAATTGTTTTTAATGCACTATTAAGATATCTAACTTGCTCTCTACTCAGTCTTGGCAACACTATACGTGATACATCAGTAGATAAACGCCTATCCAAATCCATATTTATGCAAATAACCCTCAATACCAAGGGAAGAAACAGTTTAAATTTCTTTTCACTTCAGCCACCCAAACAGTACATACTTTGATATAAGATAATATTTGACCTGACAGGGGGCACAAAAAAAATACTACTCCCTCCAACCTCAAAAAGAATTTAGATTAGTTTGAATATTTATTTAGAGTAAAATTGAAATAAACTTATAATTATTAATAAATGTCAGATAATTTCAAAAATTGTAGAATGGAAAGGAGGGAGTATCAATTTTAACTGAATGAATTTACCCAGAACAAAAAAATTGCAAGGTGCACCTCTGACCCTCCCTTGACCCTTCCTTTTTGTCCACGGGAAAAAAAAAATTACAAACAAACAAAAACGAAAACGTATATCGTTAAGCTTACCATTAATACCCAGGAAATAATCTTAAACTCGGTATAACTTTGGCTAGAACTCTGAAACTGACACTTTTTTTTATTAATTAATCTCTCATATTAGCACTGAATTTGAGGAATGAAATTATACAAATACCATAAGATGAAACAAAATCCAAAAAAGAATGAAAAATAATTATAACCTCATAAAAGATTTAAAACTAATAAATAAGGTATGATTATTAACTGGGCTGGTTACCTCCTTCTAGAATTAGCGGTGGCACGACGAAGATCATCAATGGAAGAAGAAGAAGAAGAAGAAGATGGCAACACCCCAAGATTTATACGCCACTGCAAACCTCTAAGATCCCTGAATCGCCGACTCTCCAGCGCCGATCCCTCAGAAACAGCATCGGAGCTTAAATACGGCACCGATGACGATTCCGGCAATGGCGTATCCATCAGAGCCGGCGGCGTGATTTTCCGGCAAGCCCTAGCCGGCCAGGTGCTCAAGACCAATGGTAATCCAGAAAAAACGTAAAAATCAACGAAAACTGTCCCAATTTCTGAAGCAGGACACCGCAAAAGATAACAGTTAGCCGAACTGATTTCTGGGGAAGCGAAAAATTGGAAATTTTCAGCCACAGAAGACCAAGTTGTTGATGGGGAAGCGGAATTTTACTGTGGGGGATGATGAAGGAGAAAAATGTAGTTAAGGGAAAAGGGTGAATTAGGAAATGAGAGTGTGCGCAGAGAAGAAAAAATGATTGGGATAGTTGAATGTATTGTTGCACTAATTTTGGTTTTGGGTTTCTCAAATCAATTATCAATGTCTCTGTCTTTCTTTCTTTCTTTCTTCCTGTGAAGGGAGAGAAGAAGAGAAGAGACAGAAAAAAATAGAGAATAGAAAGTTAGTTTATGGTTACAGGAATGAAATGGAAATAAACATAAACAAGTAGGAAAAAGGGAATGGTGTATCTGTGTTGGAGGGTAAATTGAGCTCTATATTTTAGATAACATTTTTTGTTTTTTCGTCTATCAGTGCCAATCTGTTTCTGTCACCTAATTATCATATTTACGATTCCTAGGAAAAAGTGAATGGTGTATCTGTTTCTGTTTATCATTTATTATTATATTAGCCGTATTTACTTGTTTTTAAATAGAAAAAGATAATGCAATATATTTTAACATGTACTTTAGTAAAATTTTAAAAGATTATTTAGATATAAAATTATTTTGTAAATTTAGAAAATTATAAAACATAACAAATATGAGTTCTTTTCGTTACATTTTGTTAGGATGAAAATGTGTTCCCTTGCGGGTTTCACATCGTGTGTCTTGTATTGTGTCAATACTTGGAGGTTTATCTTATCAAGAGTTATGGATTAGTCATTAACAGTTACTGTAAAATTGGTGACTAAGTGAATGCTATGAGATATGCGGTTATTGCGAGATTGGATTGTAACAACAGATAAAAGTTAAGGGACATGATATTTGTTGCCATGACCTGAGTCGTATTCTTACTTGACCTAGTGGATACGTGTCTATCTCTTACCAATTTTTAGGGTAAAAATAAATTGGAAAAGAAGACGACAACTACATCTCATACACATGATGAATCAAACTTTATAAAGCAATCAGATCACACCATATGCAGACACTGAATAAGGGGAGAATGAAAACTGTATACTGTATACCAAAACTCAAAGAATGACTATAGTACATTGCTTTCTCCTAAAACATGAAAAATAGAAACTTGTCATTCCCTATGAAGAACAACTTTGATCTTGTGTAGCACAGTGCCATAATGGAGGAAAGTGTTTATATATATTCATTTTTATCTAATGATTCTGATTTTCTAAAAGCATGAAACTGTTACCATCGTGACTCTTTTGCAGTAATCAGTAAGATGAGGATAAACAGTTAAATGCAATCATTTCAGCTAATTAAATAAAATGTGTTAACCATAACCCTGAATTTTATCATTTCTATAAATTTAAGTTAATATCCAGAAGTACAGTAAATTGTACAAAAAAATATATATATTAAAAAATGTTCGTAACATTTCTCGTAACAACAATTAATAATAAATAAACTAAAAGTGCTATTAAACTTTCTTTTTTTTTAAAAAAAAAAAAACTTGTTTTAGATTAAAAGCTTTAAAAGTTTAAAAATGGCGTAATGATGTTTGTAAGTTAGAAAAAAGAAAAGAAACAAGTCGACCGTGCTTGAAGGAAGAATACAATTTGAAAAAGGCATACATGGATTCATTAATTAGTTTACCAATCATACTGATAATGACACAGTGACCTACTTCGTATCGGCCAACGTCCAATGCCTAATCCAGATTCAACATTAATTCAAGATTCTTTTATTTTATTTCTGTTTTTGTTTGAACTCATTGATCAAATATTAAAATATAATTAATACCCTAAACAATTTCAACAAAACCAGTGGAACAATATACATGAAGAAACACAGAACATGTGTCTCTAAAAATTTTGGTTGGATAAATACGAATTAAATTTGTAATTAAACTTTTATTATGTTTACATCCACTGTAATTCATACTGTACCAAGATTGAAAAAGAAAAAAAAAGTTCCATCTATCTCTACAACTCATACTACTTTTAATTTCTTCATTTCCAGTCGATCCAAAAGCCTGCCAAGCAAAAAAGAAAAGAAAAGAAAAAACAAAGGTTGTCAATAACATGCATGCAAATTTAATATAATAACGTAGTAATAATACAGTGTTCTTTTACGTTGTACGTCGTGTAGAGATAGAGCCACCCTGGTCCATGAAATGAAGTGAAGGTTGTCCTCATCACTAATGATCCCTATCACACAGACACAGTGTACGTGATTGATATCAGTGGGTCACGTATACCGCATTAATTCGCTGAACCAAATATCACTTCAGTATTTCTTTCTTCAAACATATATCGTGTTGATTCCTAAATCTAAATATTGCTAAATATAGTATTAATTCTTTCTTAATTATGTAATTTTATTGAAGAATCAATAAACATTTCATAGTTTACTTCAAACAACACGATACCCAGAAAGATATATAGTGTCATAAAACAGTGAGACAGCCTAAATTAAAGACATGTAACTTGTACATGCACTTTGTTGGCTAGAAGCCTAGAACTTCCACGTGTTTCTATTTTGTTATTGGAAAGCTTCTAACCGTATCAAAATTCAAATTAATTAATCATAGTGCTGATGAAGATGATTTCGGAAATTAACACGGCATATCTTTATCAAGGAAGTGAATGAAGAAAAAAAAAACAAGGAAATATTGATACTGTCTTTAATATATATATATATTATGTGTGTGTATTCCAAACGAAGCAAATATTGAAATGAATATTCCTTTGAAATTCTTCACCTTGAGGAAGCAACGCTGTAACAGTGTGTCTGGGAAAAGCTCCGTCTCATTAAAAACAAATAATTTTAAATTAAAACCTCCGTTCTTTCTCTTTTTCTCGTATCCCTTACTTCTTGCTCTCATTTTTTTCTTTCTTTCTGTCGACTCTTCTTCTCATTTTATCTTATTTTCTTTTTTCTCATCTCCTCTTGTCTTTTTATATTCTATTTACTTTCAAATTTTTTACTTAATGAAAAGTAATGAAAGTCAAAATTTTTATTATTATTTTTTTCTTTTTGAAACTAAGTTTTTGATAACTTTTAGTATCAGGGATAGTGCTTTCAAGAAGAAAAAGAGTACCTATAGGGTAAATGTTATTCATTTTGACTTTCTAAGACAAACAAGTAACCCAAGAAAGGTATTGACAAATGTTAATTTGGATTATAATTATTTTTAGAGCATGGAACACTAGTTTTAAAGATTTTTATGGTTACTCATCAATATGTAGAACTTCAAACAAATTTCTAAATATTGAAAATATTTATCAGTGTTTAGATATGTTGATTTCTACCACGAACAGAACTCCTGAAATTGTTAGAAACAATTTTTGGTTGAATCTCCGTAGTTATAAGTTGTTTAACAATCATTGTCTCCTATTTTATTATAATTTAATTCATCTTATTACATTTTAATGTTGTTTACTTAATAAGTTTGAGAAACATACTCTTTTATTTTATTTTATTCTTTACAAAATTTATTTTAAAAGTTGAAAGCTTTATAAATTTAAATTGATTATGCTTAATGAAATTGGAGATTTATTTTAGAATGAACTTTGAAGTAGAATAAATTTTCTATTTATATTATGAGGATCCAAGTTAGAACCATGCATGTCGTTAACAAATAATAACGGCCTAAGTGTACCTAGTTGTATGATGCCGGACAAAGAGGGCTATCCATTAGATGGAGTTGCCACTTTGTGGAGAGGGCTATCAATGAGATGAAGCTACCCGTTATGATATTGAAATGTGATATGATTCTGGGAAGAGAGGACTATCTGTTAAATGGAGCCACCTATAGAGAGAGGTCACTCTTGGAGGAGAGGGCTATCAATGGGATGGAACTACGTCTTGGTTTTATCATGAGTGATCTCGTTGTATTTATATTTCATTTAAATTATGTTTTACGATAATGTATTTCATTTCAAATTTGCTTATTTAATATATTGATAAATATGTTATTGCTTTGAATATGATAAATCTAACATTTTGGATGGTTGGTATAAGTTGCATGTGGTTGTGAGATTTATTAAACTTGCTAATTTAATAAGTTTTATATTGAAAAATGTTTTTATTGAACAATCTGTGCGTTAGTATATTTCCTTTCTAGAGCATGGTGGTTGTTAGGCCCCTCACTAAATCTTTATGACTTACCTTCTTTCTATTGTTTGTCATCCAGATTCCCAAGCAGCTTAGTAGCAAACTGGTGACATCTTCATTTGTTCAGTGTTCTGTTATTTTTTTTATAGGCCTAATTTATGTTAGCAGACATTTGATGTTATTTTAGGGCTATTTGTATATTCTACAACTATAGAAAGTTTAGTTATGAAATTTATTTTTAGATATTGTATATTTGATGTTGAAAACTCGATGATACAAATCCTACCTACCAACAGTTTCATTACAAGGGTTATGACTAGGAAGATTGAGGAGGACATAACTAGGAAAGAGGGTGGAAGACTTCAACTCCTCATGGAAGTCAAGATTATTAGGTCATAGTCCTTTCTTTTAGGCCTTGTATATTGTGTCCTTATTTTAGCTCCATGGAGGTGTATTTAGTTTGCTTTTTGACCTTGTATTTTGACCATTTTTCTTTTTTATTAGATAGGAGGTGTAGCTAGTTTTTTTGTGGAGTGTATGTATAAGGAGACCTCTTTTAAGACCATTAAGGATGTGCAATTTTCATCTCTACACCCCTCTTATTAGTTTTGCACCTAGATACACATGAAACATGGAGACATGTGAGACCCCTTGGTTCCCCTCAAATGACGTCACTTCCCTTTCTCTTTCCTAGTTAGCACATTCAAATTCAAATTTGAATTTGGAGGAAGTTTACATGACATTCTCAAAATTCAAATTTGAATTTCAAGGGAACATGATTCACTTTATTAAGGTCTTGTTTGGATCTTTTTTAGAATTAATCAAATGTTAATTGATTCTAACTCAATTAACACTTGATTAATCCCTCTTGATGGCCTAATAAAGTGGATGTCCACTTTAGCTACCCCTACTCCCATTTCTTTTCTTATAAATAGACACACCCACCTATTTGTATCATTTTACACTTGATGGAATATAGAAACCTTTGTGAACTATTATTCTTGAATTTCTTGTTCTCTAGTTTCTTGAGAGTTCTTCAATGACAAAAGTCTAGGCTTATCTCTTCTTATGAGTGGCATCTCCACCTCACCTTTACCTCTTCCATCATTCATCTTCTTCAAAGGAACCTTACAAGGAGAGATCATGAGACTTACATTTCAAGGTCTTTGGCTGGTGAATTATATTGGTAACATGTTTTTTTGTAAATTTTGGGATGTCCAAAATCAAACTTTCTGCAGAATCTTAAAAATATATTTATTTTGAGAAATTATTTGTCATGCATTGTTTTGTTCTTGTTAGACTTGTCAGATTAAGATGTTAGTTTATACACTAGTCATGATCTTGAATTTAGGTCGTGATAGTTTGCTTCTACCTTGAAGACAAAACAATATGCATAAATATGAAAGCTTCAAATATATAGAATACGTATAGCTTCTACGTGGATATGAAAATTACTGTGAATTTTACTTAATTTTATGACAAATCAAACATACTATAATAAAAGTGTAAGTATGAGTGGTTAAAAAATAAAAAGTAAATATCACAGAATTTACTCCATCATAGGAAATAAAAACATGAGTGGAATTCAATTTATCACGGATTATAATAAAAAGTGAGTTAGTTTGTAAATTGATTAACCTAAATTTAAAAAATAAAAATGTATGTAAACTGCAAGAAAAATACAAATAATAAATAAATATATAAAAAGTCTAGCGGAATGCTATCATTCACAATAACAAAAGTAAAGAATAATATAACCATAAAATGATAATAAATGTCAAAAGAAGATCTATAATCTATAATACCGATGGACACGGATAATTTAGTAGTTGGGAAAATAATTTTATATATTAAAAGGTGAGCTAACAATATTTCTTCTCCATATATTATTAGTTAAATATTTTACAAACTATAATACACTCCTTTTTGTCAAGGAGGTCTACCTCAGTTAAGCAGAGTGCATGAGTTGTTATAAACTCTTTATCACTGTTTTCAACTCCTATAAAAAGAATAAAAAAACAGTTAATTGTTTTACAAACTACAATATTAAGATAAAAAACATTAAACAACATATTTTACAAATTCATGTTTTCATTCTTACAACTAACAAAAAATTAACATTTTAACGTTTACTAACATTTGCTTATATAAAAAATTGTATTTTTCAATAAATTTCAACCAATAATAGAAACCTTATAAGAGTGTAAAAAATATGTTACTAATATTTTACATAAAAAAATTAGTGGGACAAAACTTATTTTATAACTTAATTTTTAACTATATTTTATATTTAAATATAAATTATAACAACATATTTTTAAAAAAAAATAAAAATCTTGTGCGTCACTTACCCACTCTTTTGTTAGTAGATACATCCTGATCTATAATATATATTAAAGGAATTTGATTATGTGTAACTATATTAATTAAAGAAGGTTTTCTTTTATTATGCGTAACTATATTAGATTTTGGTGCAGTGATTAGAGTTCATGAAAATGATGGTCTTTAAATATTTGATCAGTTATGAAGAGCAATAGATTTGTCCGGAATTAAAAAAGGGGCAAAGACAAATTATTAGGTAGCTAGCCTATTACCACTATTGATACCGACTTGTACATTAAAATGTCACTGAATTTCTTTAGGAAAGCCTACTTTAGGAATACCATGAAAACCTCACTGACATCCTATTATTGAAGGTATCAATTGAAAAATGAATAATCACTGTTGTGGCTTTGAAAACACAGTCGAATGGGAATAAACGACGTTGAGCATTTGTGAAATATAATTTTGTTTATTCCTTAGGCGGGTCATTAATTTAAATGATGTGGCATATTGTTTGATTAACAAAACAAAACATGCATGATGAGCATGGGTCGTGCTTATAGTTATACCATTCAATTCATTGATTATCAAAATATATATAATTAATCAATTAAGTAATTACGTACACTTCACTCGCTGCACATCCATGAGTCATTAATTATTATTTTTTATCCAACGAGGAATATAATCAAATCAAAACTTAGACCAAAAAGCGAAAGCAGTTAATGGAAATGGACTGGTGATATCAATTAGAGAGAACTACGCACTCAATTTTAAGATTAATGGCGCCACTCATTTAAAAAAAAAAAACAAAGTGCATGTTTTGGTTTCACAGAATTAAATTTCAGATTCATAATTCATTTCATATCAAATTTTATGTTTTTTATTTTGTATTAGTAAAGAATTTATAATCGATTTTAAGTCCCAAAATCGATTCAGAATTAAAGTAGTTTTTATAGTAACTTATACGTTAAATAAAATTTTTATACCAAATTTTACTAATAATTTTTCTTGAAAGGAGACCCACTTGCTCTTCGTTTCAATCTTTCATTTTCATAAATTCCATTTTTATAAAATTTAATAATAAAGATTAGTTATCCATTATAATTATTAAATTTCAATAAAATAAATTATGAGAAAAGAGAATAATTTTTTAAATTTACTTTTGAAGTGAGGGACTTCCTTCCCATTTTTTTTTTATAACAAACCATCTAAAACGTAGATCATATAATCTTAAAATTAATTTGAACCAATTCGCATAAAGACTTGTATATTAATCACTTGTTATAATTTATCATCATGAAAAGTCCACTAATTAGACGTGTTGAATCGTGTTGCAACTTTATATTGGATAGAAAATGTTATTAAGTTTTTAAACCTTATCCTTTGTCCTAGTATTATTAGAGAAGAGAGATAGTGTCCTTTTTTAAAAACATTGTTCAAGTTATTCCTAAATTAAGATGAGCAAGACAAATTTAATTCTTAAACATAAAGAAGGCTAATTATCACCACTTTATGTTCCTTTGAAGATATATAGAACTGAACCATTAATTTATTGTTATGAGTACATATAACCAAATACATGCCAGAATTGAAGTGAAGCAAGTCAGCACTAAAACAAGGGATCACTGGCGGAATGCAATAAATCAAAGTATTATTTGGAATTTGGATGAACACGTCAATATATTAATATAATGTCTTGGCCAATGTTTTTCTGTAAAATACTGCCTCATGCCCAATGCCCAATGCCCATCTTGGATTCTTGCTTCCCGGTGCAATATTGATCACCTAAATAACAAACTATATCACGTTTTATCTTCTGCCTCATGTGAATTAGTATCATTTTTATATTAGCTAAGATTATATTTTAAAAGTAACTAATAGTGCAACATTTTATAAATATAATTTAGGATAAAAGACAATTTTTATCCTTTTTTTAGTTTTGATATATCTTTTCAAAAAATTTATCTGACATTTTATTCTCTTAATTTTGGTGCACCATCAATTTGAAAATGTTGAGGTTAAATTTAATGTTTACAGGCAAAAATTTTCTACCTCATTAAAGAAACCATTATCTTCTTTTCAAGTAGTTCAACAATAGTGAATAACTAATTAATTTAAATAAGAATTGTTCATAATTTCACTAATGATAAATTATCTATAATCTTAGCTCGCAAATAATAAATTATTATAAGTAAATAATCGATTAATTCAAGTATGATTAAAAACTTCTATATGTCAATGTTAAATTTGACGGTATCACTTCTAAAAAGATGGAGCATCTAAATTAAGAATTTTTATAAATAAAAGACCAAATTTCATAATAAAATGCTAGAGGAACCAAAATTAAGAAATAAAATGAGTAGGAGAATTTTGACTAATTTGACTTTTTTTTTTTGTTTTTGAAAACTATTATGAAAAATAGTTTTTAAGAATTGTTTTCTGGAAAAAGAGAAAAAAAATTGTTTAATAAACATTATTTTTAAACTATTTAAAAAATATAAAAGTGAAAAAATTTGTGCATATTTATAGAAATATTATGAATTGAAAAGTAAAGAACTTGAAAATATTTACAAAGCAGTCCAATATTTTATTTTATTTTTAAAAGCTAAATATGTATTCAATGAAGAAACAAATTGTTTCTTAAGATACAAAATAGATTGTTTACTCCCCCATATCCTGTCGGAGCATATGACAAACTATTCACCTATTTCATATTTAACAAGCATAATCTGGGATTGACATACCAATCCGAAAACCCGCACCCCTTATTAAAACCAAAGGAATATAATAGTCATTGTCACGATATTACCAATCCGAAAACCCTATTAAAACCAAAGCAGTCCAATATAGTTTTACCCTTGTTGTTTCATATCATATGCTAAAACATTTCTATTGCTCTCTCATCTAGCACATTATTTCCGAAGGCAGCAATCCTAGTGTTCCACTCAAGATTATGGTATAGGACATTCTATTGAAAGCATTAATCTTCAT
The DNA here is from genome assembly GCA_037954015.1 of Psophocarpus tetragonolobus. Taxonomy (NCBI): domain Eukaryota; kingdom Viridiplantae; phylum Streptophyta; class Magnoliopsida; order Fabales; family Fabaceae; genus Psophocarpus; species Psophocarpus tetragonolobus. Next base: position 7,840,912 of record CM075693.1, on the reverse strand, counting down.
ATCTATTTGAACCACATTTAGCATACATGTCCGCTAGAGTACTATTAACTCCTACCTTCCAACGCAGCCGTGTTCTAAACAGATATATACTAAATGTTTAAAAACTTGAAACATTTTGCTTGATCATCAAAACAGGAAACTTCATAAGTTAGTGCTTGTACCCGATTTTTAGTATTTAAAAATTAAAAAATTTGTTTGATTAGTTTCTTTTTAAAATAGTTTTCATAAATAATTTTGATATTTTGGTTTTTAAAAATTAAAAAAATAATTGTAAGTAGTTTTAGTTCTTGTTTGACAGTAGCTTTATAAAATCGTTTTAGTATTTTAGTATTTAAAAAATAAAAAAACTCTTTTGATTAATGTTTTTTAAAATAATTTTTATTTTTTAATCTTTTAAAAACCAAAAAAGAGAAAAAACTATGAGTAGTTTTGTTTTCTACCTTTGTATTTTTATTTTAAAAATTCAAAATATACATTGTTTTTTATTTTTTATTAACGATGTTTTCGTAAATATAGATAATTTTATTCATTTTTACATATCTAAAACAATTATCAAATCATTTTTTCCCCTCTTCTTACATATAACAATTCTTGGAAGGAGTTACAAGACTGGTCTTGTGTTAAAGGGAGATGAGCGGAGAAAGAGGTCGTGAGTTCGAATATCTCTATTAACAAAGTTAACATACTAACAACTAACATTTGCTTATAAAATAAATCTTTAGAATCTATTTTTCAAAATATAAACAAATCAAACCAATCAAATTCTTATTTTTCAATTTTGTATTTTATTTTGAAAACTTAAAACACAAAGAGAATAAATTGTTACATTTCTGTAAATATAAATAATTTTTTTTATTTTAACATTTTTAAATAACACTTATTAAACAAATTTATTTTTTTAAAAAAATAATTCTTAAAAGCTATTTTTTCAAAATTATTTTAAAAATTAAAAAACAAAATCAAACATAATGGTGTTTCATGAAATGACACGTCTTTCATCTATATGAAGGCCTTCTAAACTTCTTCCACGAAATTAGACATTGCATACATTTTTATCATCAAATTTCCAATAAGAAAGGTGGAGTCCAGTTCAAGTTTGATAGCTTTGCAATGCAATGACATTACCATTCTCAAATCACCTAACAACAACAACCCCAGGAAACTAAAAAGATGAGGAACGAAATCCTGTTGGAACATTTTCTTAGATTGGTGATTATAAACCCAGTTAGCAGAGCATTATAGGAAACACAATTTTGTCCTACTGAATTGGCAGGCACTGAAAGTCATACACAGTGGTGAGCAAGTTGGACCCCAATTAACCTCTCTGTCTATGTTACATTGCTCTCTTGCATGCATGCATATTTGTACATTACTCGCCACAAATTTTACTCCCAAACCCAGAAGTGTAGTAGTACTATCCATAAATTCATTCAAATACAATTTTTATTATTAGTTGAGAATTTATGCGCGTCATTAATCAATTTTGTAATTTTTATTAGGACTTGTGTAATTGACTCCTAGTAAAACTGGGGTTAAACATCTTCTTGTTCACCAATAAAATTCATATAATTATCTTATATTATTTTATAAATTAAAATATCATACATATTTATTTGATTTCTTACCGTACTTTCTTAAATCTTATAAAAAATAAATTATAAATAGATATATTTATTATTTTGAATATAAAAATATCTGAAAATTTTAAATCCAAAAAAGCTCACAATTATAAAATAAATGGTAGTAAAATTTATATCACAGAAAAATGTGTACCTTTTTGTTTTAAAAATGGTAAAATGTGACATTCTTTTTTATCATAATGTTATTTGTATTAAAAATGCATTATACATAAATTTATTTAATTTATTTATATTTATTAAACAGTTATTATTTTAGTTCTTTAAACGGTAAGTTTATTAGAAAATAATGATTTTTAACGAATTTGTAAAAAAAATTATACTAATTATAACCTAATTTTTAAAAATATAAGGAAATATTACTTTTGAAAATCACAAAAATCTAATTACAAATGACTGCAATTTAGATATAAAAAAAATGCGTTTCTTTTATTTTTAAAAATAATAGAATGTGACATTCTTATAAAATGTCATTTAAGTCAAGTAAATAAAATAAATCTGACAAAAATAAAATAAATACAATTAATGGTATGTAATAATAATAATAATAATAATAATAATAATAATAATAATAATAATAATAATAATAATAATAATAATAATCGAGATTCTCAATTGCTCTTTTTAGTGGGGAGGAATAGTGCGTGAATGTCGGTTCTCAGACGAGGGAATCGTTCCTCTCTAAAAAACATATAGGCTAGAATGAATGCTTCTATCAATAGAGCTTTCACGTCTGCGTATAGAATCATTTTTTTTTTGCCTTTCCATTCCATTCTTACTATATCATGGGCAGTTGGGTTGGAATTCGTGTGATGGTTCGAGAGTGGTTTCCAATATTCTTTGCATCAGGGACTCTTGTGCGAGCCATACAACGTTCCCAAGGCAGGAACTGCTCCTTTCCTTGAGCTCCCTATTTAGTTCCTCCCATCCCGTTGATCTCGCAACGGTCCTCCTGTCCTCATATCGCGTCCGTCACCACAGTTGCGCATCCCCAGATAGATACATTGTTGCCATTGTGACTTGGTTGTCAAAAAGGGCACAAACAGAAAGTACTATTCCATATCATAAAAGTCTTTGATCCTTAGCATCTCCGGTGCCAACGAATGCCTTTGGTTTCGCTTAATTCGAACCATCTCTGTCGAGCCACTCCTTGCGGCCTTCTGTAGTATGGGGACTTTGCCCCTATTCTCTAAAGCTTACAACATATACTGCATTTCCTGAAATGAAACAAGGATCTTCAGTATATAGTCGATGATAGAGGTTAATCATTACAAGCACTCTTAAACGTGGGCAAAAAAGAAGCAACAAGATGCTTACTAAAGGTGGGACATTAAGGAATATCCAGAAAGGCATTTTAGGAATCGGTCTGATTCTATCTCTGTTTGTTCCCTTTTAAGAAAGGAAGGATCCCAAAGAATCAATCTCTCTTTTAGTTTTTGAATCTCTCTTTGATTGATCATGTGTGATATTCCGAATCCTCATTACTATTGGAATCGAAATGATCTCTGGATTGATCAGAAGATCCTTTCTATCTACTCCGACTGAGAGATGGCCCCTTTGCGATCGTGAAAGCCAATGCTGAACCCTTGTCGGCTTAATAGATCCAGGATATGCCTTATACTCTTGGAGACCCTTGACTCTCAACAACAGGGATCACACCCCTTTAGCCCTTTCCTAAACTAAAGCTCTTCTCAGCGGCACCTTCGAAGAGAAGCTCTTCCTGATCTTGATCTTTCTACTGATCTTGATCCTTAAACTTATTCTTACAAAAACCTATCCACCTTCCATAACCCACCTACCACAGAAGTACTAGATGGGAGGCAACTGAAGCTAGTCCGGTTTAGGTCTGATATTTGCTTGCCTGAATCTATCAACAAGGCTTTCATAGGAAGGTTTTTCTTAAAGTTTCAAGTGATAATGGAATTACCAACAAAATACCAGACTCTCTAGACTAGCTTTCTCCAACCAAGATAGGGTTTTGTCCATTCCGATCGGGGAATAAGCCAAAGGACAACCAAGACCATCCTTCTAAGGGTTAGGTTCAAGGGTTGATTCGAAGACGCGTCTCTTCTCTTCGGGAAGCTAACAAATAAAGAAAGCTTTTGGCCTTCTTGCCTCTATATGAGCCTTTTCGCTAATATGCTCGGAAAGTAATGGTTCCTTGCTTGTGGAGTTCCTTCTTGGATTGAGGGAGTACGGAACCAAGCCTGGTGTTCTCTCCCATTAAGTTAAGCAATTTCGAAATTCATTCAAGGCTTGCTTTTAGAGCAATGAAGCTGAAAGATAAATTGAGAAGATCCAGAGAGAACTAATGAGTTTGAGTTCATGAAGTTTAGAAGGGGAATTGCACGAGCATTAGAGTAGCTAGGATTTGATACGAGTGAGACAAAAACTCGATTGTTCTTATAGACCAATCTCGACAAATAACATAAATTGGACAGTAATGAATACGAATTCATTCAATTCGAAATTCTTTGTCTCCCGACTTATAATTTTAAGGTTTTTATTCCATTGTTGAAAATTGAAGTTGTGTAACGCATATAGTTATCAATTGATAAGTGACTTCGTTTCCAAGCTTTTCCGTAAGTCAATCCAGCTCGTCTTTCTTCTCTTATTCCATTCATGAGTTGCTAACTTACTATTTATCAATAGTGTGATTTTTCTCAGGTGACTGATCGAGTTGAATATGAAATGACATATAGGGGAATGACCTACTCTAGATGCTCTTGAAGCAGTCGTAAGCCTAACGTAAGGTTTGAAATCCTTAGGTTTAGCCTAGCCTTTTATCGAAATAGAATGCGAAGAAAATGGAAAAAATTCCGCCGTGAAAGTGGCACGAACCGGGATATCCTCTAGGAAAAAGAAAGGCATTAGCCAATCCCAGGAATGGAGCGTAGAAGGTATGAGTTCGACACCCGCTTAGCCCATAGCTTTATGGCTTAGAAGAGTCGCTGGCATTGGCTATTTGCTTTAGGGACAGTCGATCAAGGGGATGATGGAAGATGGCAGAGAATGTAGAAGATAGCCACAGACAAGGGCTTTCGGCAAAGAAAGTGTAGGCGGAATAAGCTGTGATTGGATTGGACCAAATAAATGCCTTTTTTTTTACACCATTGGTTCATGCCTTTCTTATTCTAAAAGTAGCTATCTCCCTCCCTTCTATGAGCATGGCTTTGAACCTCATATGCAACTAATAAAATTTTTGTTCTTCTGTAAAGGAAAGGGGTTGGGAGTAACTATTATTACTACTAAGGGACCAAAAAACCTTTCTCGTCTGTCATGGAGAACCTTCCCGGGCTCTAGCTCTACCATAAACTTAGATAGACTTAGAATAAGAGAGACTAGAGGACAAAGCATCGAGAAGAAAAGCCTTCAGAGCCAAGACCTACTCCTAAATCAGCAGAACTACGGGTGAAGCAATAACTCTCATCCTACAGACATCAAGGAAATTGCTGTCTAAAGCCAATGATTAGCGAGTAAGCAAGCCAAGCTGCGAGGAAAGGGTCATCGAAGTAGGCGACCGCAGCTAGCAAAGTGAACCGTTAGAAACCGGGGTATAAATAACAACAAGTTAGGCATGAAAGCCAAGTGAAGTGACCAAAGGGTTAGGGTGTGGTGCCAATTCTTAAGAGTGGTGTGAGGTAGTCACTTCGTCATGACGAACAAAACCAATGGCAGTAAAAGCATATGTCTGGTCTCGGTTAAGCCCAACGCTACATGGTTATGTAGCTCTTATGGGATTCAAACCCATGATATAAGAAGGTTGTATATAGATCTAGCAAATCAGTGTCTTAAGCCCACCCAGAAGGCCAGTTGGTAAAGCGGTCAGTTTATCTAAATAAAGGTAGGTTCGAATCCTACTTCGGGTTCAAATTCGAATAGAAAGAAGGCCATCAACCTCTCATTCCGACTATTAAACCTCTTCTGAATACATATTCTAACCCTAGACTTCCCTAACGGATAAGAGAACTAGTCCATTGTGATAGCTTTCCCTCGGTTCACTTCGGCTAAGGCAATAGCTTCGGGCAAGTAGACTGACTAATATAAGATTGAGCGAGGAAATGACAAAGCCAAGGCTAACTCTCTCCCCAGCGCTAGTTAATCATATGTCATCCTTAGAGTGCAGCAGGGACACTTTTCAAGGAGAGCGACCCACCCCTTTAAGTATAAGTAAGATGGGTCTCATCGCTTGCCGAATCACCTATTGGCAAAGCAAAGATAGGCTAACTCGACTCTAATAGATATAGGAAGTAGAACATTCAGCGGGTGACCCTAGCTTGGCTTGATGGGAAATCGAATAGATTGATTGGTATTTTTCCGAATTCACTGCCGAAGGAGAGGAATCGACTACCAAGAGAGAATCCTATTTTCAAAAAAAGAGACTGAAAGAAATCCATGGAGCCAAGTTTCAGACAAAGACAATAGAACACACCAAGTAAAGGAATAATGATTAGGAATGAATAGAAAAGGTGGAACATTGGAGGAAGACGAGTCAATAACGAGCAAATTGTATTCATGAGATTAGGATTTCGATCGATTACTATTACAACCAGCGCGGTTGTTTGTATTTCATTTTCTTCTTCTTTCCTCTTTCGGTTCAATATATCTTATAGTAAGGAGTAGATCCAGTTTTCCAGTTGGGGTTGGGTCTTGCCTTTCCCCATGCATTCATAGCGTTTGTTGTTTTGTACAGCTTGGTCGAGCCTTAGACGGGGTGTGAACCTTATAGAACCCCCTTATAAAGCTCCAGGTTGTGGTGATCCCTGCCTTCATCCATAAGACAGAAGCGTATCCGCCCCTCATTCACTAAGGTATCCAAAATCGCGTCTCTCATGGCCATGCGGTAGTAGCCGGACCTGAACCTAGCCTTGAGGCTGATCGTAGGGCATTCCTAAATTTTCGCTAATAAAGCGAATCCTGTTCCATAAGATGATGATCGTATTCATTCCTTTTCGACTATGTTTCTTCTCCTTTGGTCAGACATGCTAAAGGCTCCCTTCCGTTGTTGCCTGATGGGAACGTTCTACCAGTGTTCTCGCTGCCGATATACCTATCTATAGTGTAGTGATGGTGTAGCGCATTAAGGAGATCAGTCTCATCCATATCAATAACCAATGTATCTGCTATGAGTGAACCTACTCCGGCTCTGGGTGAAACAACCACTGTGATTGTCTTTGACCATACCTTTACCTATGTCTATCTTCATATCTTCCAGTAGCAGATCCAGAGTGAGTAGTTGCTTCAGTAGAGCCAGTTGATTCTGGCGATTCTGTTTATGAAAGCAGACAATGAAGAAAGACATGGTTGAGTCAGTCGACCGAGCAGTAGATTCTATCGATTCAGCAAAAGTAGATCTAGAACCAGCTTCCCCACCACTACCTCCACCAGCAGCATAAGGCCTAGTTCCAAATCCTCTAGCAGCAAAGGTAGTAGAGCCTACAGTTGCACTACCTAAAGTAGGAAAGCAAGTAGCGACAGTGGAAGTCACAGTAGTTGTAGCAGAGTAAGCTAGAGCTCGAAGCTTCCCACCTACTACCATATTGCTTAGATAGAGAGCCAGTTCTCGTCATCCATTTATATAGGCGCCACCTTGCCTAGCATCTCTTACAGTTCATATAGCAGCATACCTTCCATTTCGAGATCTAGAGCATCCACTTGAAATTTGGAGAACCATTTCGTGAGCCATAGCCCGTAGATAAAGGGAGGTTGATCCTTAGGGTGGGTTGGGAAAAATCCAGGCAATGTTGAATTGAGAAAGAAATTAAAAGGGAATTTTTTTGTTCTTTTCATCGCCGCGTAATCCAGCGTAGCGGGAAAGAGGCTGACGGATTAGTGCGCATGTACTTGTCGTTCTTCGGTTTATGGAATCATAAAGTGTGAGAAACGATAAGTGCAGCCACATTCTTATTCTTATTCTTATTATTATTATTATTATTATTATTATTATTATTATTATTATTATTATTATTATTTTAGGTTGGGTCATTACATACCCTTTTAATTAATTTTATTAAAAAATAATGTATTAAACAATGTATTAATTCTTGTAAAATAAAAAATAATGAGTTAATAAAATCATAAGGGGTTAATTGATTTGGTTTTTTTTTTAATTTTTTAAAAGAGTTTTAAATTTTTTTTTCAAAAATTATTTTTGGAAGAAGAGAAAAAAAACTTTTTTACTATTTTCATTGTATTTTTAATTTTTTTAAAAAAATAAAAAATTAAAAAATAAAACTATTTATAATTGTTCCTATTTTTTAGTTTTTAAAAATTAAAAAAACAAAACTATTTTTTAAAACTGTTTTAAACAAACAGTATTAAAACAATTTTTTTTAATTTTTTAAATACTAAAATACTAAAAACAATACTATAAAAATGTTATGAAACAATCACATATATAATCTTCTTGCTAAAAATATTAATATAAGCCACGATACATTGTTATTTTTTTATGTTCAAAAACACTGCGCAACTCTATCAAACAAATGGCTAACAGAGGAACAGGTCCATTATTAAAGGACACGTTTCTCTCATTTAATATGGGGTTTTTCTTTTTTCACCACTGTTTCTCTATTTGCAATCCCAAAGCCTGAATACCTAAATAGCCTCGTTTTGTTAATTTTCTCCCATTGCATGGCGCCGCCGTCTGCGTGCAGCACCCTCCGCTTGCTTTCGCCCTTCCCCTATGCATCTCGCCAATCTTGCATGCAGCTCTCGATATCCCCTAAACCCTTAAAATACCTATAAAGAGATACATTGCACATTATCTTCATATTGCACTTATATATTACAAAATTTTGAATTTGTGATCTGCAGATCATCATGTGATTTACAATGCTAAAAAATGCAAAAGAGAATATATTTTTGATAATATGATCGCAATTGTGGATCACATAATCTATAATATATTAATTTTAATTATTTTTAGCGTAATTGAAGGGAAAAGGGCTGGGGGACGTGGAGGGGAGGATGGTAGGATATGAGGGAAGTAGTATTTTAGGAGGTGCAAACAGCGGATAAGGGGTGCAAAAAAAAAAAAACCTTTAACATGAAAATGAGTAGATGATATAAGGCATTGACTGTAGTATGTTTGTTTGATAATGAATGAATGTAATTGCGATTTGATAGGTAGTGAAGGAGTTTGGAATAACGCCAAATGACAAACACTAAACAATAATGAGATTACTTTATCCGTGATTCTTTGAAATTAAAAATAATGAAATTGAGAGCCCACATCTCCCATGATGGATGGATTAATGGACCAAATAATAAAAAAATTGAATGGTTGATTTCATTTGATCGTCCAACAACAGGGGTAAGAAGAAAAAGTGACATGATTAATGATTAATGATTAATGATTACTGATTAGGGTTAGGGTTAGGGTTTAGGGTTAGGGGTGACAACCACTTTTGTCCCTATTCATAACAGAGAGGTCATTTTCAAGAATAAGGAGGATTGGATTGGGGCGTCCTGTTACACATGCCTACTGTTAGTGTTGCCAGTTGTCACGAAATAAGTCAGCAAAACATTCATTTTATCAATAACACTCTCGTGCCTCTTCATAAATATTAGCAGCAACTATTATTAGTGAAAATATTCCCACGCATCAATTCTTTCTGCTTGCTCATCTATATTTTAACCAGATGAACTTTATAATAATTCTTTAAAGTTATACTTTGTTAATCATAATACTTTCAATTCTAATGACGGGTAATACTTTTTAACCTCATCACACAACTATCTATGACTCAACTGGCAACGTAGAATACAGAAAACTATACCTTTTCATTTTTAATTCTTTACCTTTTCTCTCTCTTTTTGCTCACACTATTTATCTTCTTCTATGCTTACATGTTGAGAGGAAAAATTTAGAAAGCATGTTAACTAAATTGATTTTTGGATGAATTTTTGTGAAAAAAAAAATGAAATAAAGTGATTTATTTTCACATGAAAAAATGGAGACAAAAAGAAGTGAGAAATATTACCCTATAATTATATTCAATTAAATTTAAAACATACGTAATTCATTGTACGATAACAATGAAATTTAAATTTGTGTATATTAATTTTTTATTTAATTAAGTTTTTCATTTTTTAGGGAAAATTAAGTGTTTAACTAAAAATCTTTAAAAACATGAAGAAAATAAATTACATTGTACATGAAAAATATTAATTTCCTTCCATTTTTTCGTGAAAAATAATTTGTAGAAATTTTTTTATATTTTTTTTTGGAAAAAAAAAGTTGTAGGAGCTTGCTAGAACTTTTTTTTTAAAAATAATTCACAGAAATTCTTGCAAAATTCAAATCTGGAAAAAAGTTTTATACAATTTTCAAAATCAATACTCACTTAAATGATTGATTGTCTCGCTTAAACAACTTTAATAGATGGGGACTCATAAGTTTGAGCTCACTTAAGCAATATAATGTCTTGCTTAAGCGAGCACAACGACTCTGTGGTCGTGTCTACGTGAGACTTACTTAAGCAGTTTGATACCCACTTAAACAAGATAATAACTCTTGAGTCCTATCCATGTGGAACTTGTTGAAGTTGTCTAATGCCTCTATTGAGCGAGCCCAATAGTTCTAGTATCCTTGTTTATGCAGGGTTTGCTTGAGCAAGCCAAATGAATGCTTGACCAAGGTTTGTGATAGCTTTTTATTCTTGTTCACTTTTCCTGCATCCTTTGCATGCTTTCTTGCATGTGGAGATAAATCTCCATGAGATCCAAGTTATAGATCATATAAACAATATGAGAGGTTCTATTTATTTTTACACATGTTCTTACATTTTATTATAAACTTCAACATTTAAAGTTTGGAAATTCTATCCAATAAAATGACACTAAACAATTTAATTTGGAAGAGGTGTAACCTATCAGCACATTATGGATGCTTGAACCCTAGAGAAGTACTCTATGATAGCCTTCCGAGGCTTACACTAAATTGGTGAAGAGAGCACAATCCTGGTGAAGACACCTGAGAAACCAATAGTATCCCACATTGAAAAAGAGAAAAATAGTTTTAATGTTTATAAAAGGAAGTCACCTCAAAGAGCATGATGACCCAAAAGTAAAAACAATGTCATGATTTGGAAGGTGTGTGGAGTGTATACAAGTGAGATACCATAAATATGTCTCTAATTCCTAATGGTAATAGAAAAAGTGTCCCTAACAGCACTTGAAGAGACAAACTATTAGAAAAGAACAAATATTATAAAATATAATTTTTTTAATTTTATAAAATTTTCCTAAAATTTTAAAAATGACAGGAACTTTCAGCGGATTTCTCCACAAACTTGGCAGAAAAATTTTCCTGCAATTTAAAATTTGCATCAATCTATTCGAAGGTTTTATCAGCGGATTTTAATCCGTAGAAAAAATCCTAGAAAATTCGTTTTTTTGCTATTTTTTTACGAAAATTTTCAATAATATCTTCATGTAATACCATAATTTCTAGTAGTAATTATTCTCATGTGTGATTTAACTATGTCTTTAAATTAAATTAATCACAATGTATTTTAATATGAAATTATAACCAGGTACGTGTCTCTTTTATTTCTTGTAGCAAAATATAATAGTGTTAAGCTCAGATGTTTTTAGTAACGTTGCAGTGACAATTGAACATCTCAATCGATGAATTCCATTCAAAGTCACGGATATGTTGGAAACACATGAAATTCTACGTACGGGTCTCACAGATTTACTTAAATCATCCTTTCTAATTTCCCTCAAAACAAACAATGAAAATGATTTATCTCTTTTCAAAATCTTTTCTTCTAAATTTTTCTTCTTAGCAGTCAGCACCTTTCCTTACAAACGTGGTCAATGCACAAAAATGTGGTCCGTTAGGCAGGTTTGCTATTCAATACATTATTCCCATAATTGTAACCTTTGTCAAATACATGTAGCGATTTGTAGATAATTTTTCTGTTTAATGCAATTTTTAATGAAGTCACGGGTTTTATTACAGCTGTGTGGACACGTTAAACAAGGTTTTTTGGCCGAATGTATTTCTCATAGGACGGTGGCAATGGTCATATACGTGTGACCCGCATTATAGATTTTTTTTTTTACTTAGTTGGAGATTCGAGGTGTATGTATGGTAGAAAGAATGAGATTTTTTTTATGTGCTGCTTATTTCCCATTGATACTAATTTTGGTGTTAAGTGTTCCGATATTTTTACCGGGAATTAATAATAGTACACTTTATATTATTCTTATATTTGATTATATATATAAATAAAGGACATTTTAGGTGAAAAAAAGAGTTATAAAAATAAGAAAACATAATAATAACTATAAAATTTTAATAAATGATTCAGATTTAGTTGTTAATTAAACAAGCTCATGTGGTTCTCTTACCCAGAAACTTCTCTCACAAACCAAATTTTTATCTATTGTTTTGCTTTCTCTCGTTAACCCATGGATCCTCTGCAAGATTGTCACCACCTTTGTCAGTACTGCTGTCACCATCAACGACAGTGGTAGAGGTACTAATAGTGGTGGTGGCAACATCGCCGGTTAGGGTAATGGTATTGACTCTGGTGACAACGACAATAAAGGTGGTGATACTGACGGTGGTAGTGGCGATTTGGGGCGGCACCACTACTACTGTTAGCCCTCACCATTATCACCATCACCACCATTGCTACCACCACCCCACCATACATCATTGACACTATTGTCACTATCGTCAATACTGTCACCACCCACGAGCAGAGAGACAGGAGGACTGTCAGGGCCATGGTCCCTCCCCACAAATTTAAAATAAAATATATTATATGTAAAAGTTAATGTTAATTATCATCTAAAAAGAGTACAATAAAAATATGATAAGTAACATTATAGATAAAAAAATAAAGAGAGTAGAGCAACACACAAAGATTTGGTTTGTGAGAGAAGTTTTTGTGTTTGAGAATCATGTGAACTTGTTCAATTAATAACTAAATTTGAACTATTTATTAAAATCCTATAGTTATTATTATGTTTTCTCATTTCTCATTGTAACATTTTTTCTGATCTGAGTTGTCATATATATATATATATATATATATATATATATATATATATATATATATATATATATATATATATATATATATATATATATAAATAAACAGAGAAATGTTAGGATTGCTAACTTACCCTCATTTATTTTTTTAGAAAGAATAAATTAGCAAGTTATATCTACAAATTTCTCAAAATACATCCAAGCCATGAGTTATTAACTTGTTCATTTTAAAAATTAAGTAGGTGTGAGTTGTTAACTTACTCATTCTAAAAAGTAAGTGAGTATAAATTAACAAACTTTATATATATACATTCTATCGGTCAATAAAAAACAAAGTGATAGAGATTATGTTTTACAAAAAATTTAAGTTAATTTCTATTTTTTAACTGAAAAGCTTGTTTAATCGTTTGATAAATATTTTTTTAAGTACCTTCTAATGTTTTTTTAAATGTTACTTCAAGTAGTATTTTTCTAAAATGCTGATTATTAATTATTCCTTTTTTTTACTGGAATATTATTATTATTTTTTTTTAATTTTTCATGTAACATAAGAATTTATTATATTTATTTTTTATGCCATTTTACCTCTTCTGCTACTTAAAAAAAATTATGAAACATTTATGATTTTATAAGCTAATTAAAAATTTTTTAATTATAAGTTAATTTTCAACTTTTAACTATTTTTCTGATTAATTTGGCCAAACATAGTCTAACTGTGAAAAATGGGGGAGGAAAAATAGGTAGATGAAAAAATAAAATTTATTAGATGAAAATAAATAAAGTAAAATAGATAAAAAAATATTTAAATTAAAGTGATTTAATTTGTAAAAAAAATAATTACAAGGATAGTACCATAGTATCCTTGGATCTATATGGGTTGTTTTTTATTTTCTCTAATTTCAATGCGGAGGCAAAACAATTGAAAGGAGAAAGGGGTAAAAATGTAACATGTAGGTCTGAGCAAAAAAATAGGAGTTGTTCAAAACAATCTGGACCTGGGGGTTTATGTTGCAACACGGATAACTTCCAATGGGTTGTTGGGCTTTCGGGTGAAAGAAATCAGGTCTTCATGGATACATTCGATCGGTCTCTGATTTCAGTTTCAAAATCCATCGGTGTCTAACCTGACCAAGATATTTTTTAGTGTGAAAAAATTAGTTATAAAAGGGATAACAGTCTCCTTTAGATATTTTTTAACCCTAGCGTTGCAAACTCTTCCTCAAGCTTTAACATTGAAAAATCGATAGAGAAAATGTGAAACTATTGAACCCTAACACCACATTGTCTAGATTTCGAAAGATACATTCATCCTCTGGTTGAGAGTGCTTACACTCCTCTTTGATGAAGGTCAACAAGATTGCACTCTGGTTTTGATTCTGAGAGGTGATTGCACTCCTTCGTTGAAGGTTTACGGTGCCTACAAACCAAATAACCCATAAGATGAACTCGCAAACCATCTTACCCGAATCCGCAAAACCCAACCTATAAACCGATTGGATATGGGTTATACAAAAACTAATTTAGTTTAGGCTAGATTGATATAATTGAGCCTTAATCTGACCATTGCTCAGACCTAGTAACATGCAAACATAACAAATTTGTGTTAAAAGTGCAAATTTTCTCACCTTCATCACCAATTGATAAGTAATTTATTGTGCAGTGGGACCAACATGAATATTTCATCGTATTTCCTCATAAATGGATTTTTCACCATCACTTGGTGACATGTGGAGATCCTAACAAAATAAAATTATTATATATTAAATAATAAATATATAACATAAGAAAATCAAAGTGGTTGGATAACTCATCCTACTCTCTTCCTTTCTTTCATGCTCCTAAACTTATACTTTTGTTTGTTTTAGAGTTAAAACTCAAAACCAATGGATTGCATTCATAGATCAAGTGAAAGTATAATTTGACTTTTATGTGTAATTTTTTAGGGTTTAACACACAAAAAACTATACTACAAGATCTTAGATAATACGTTACTTATTTCTAAATACTCTATAATTATAAAGAAAGAGTCCAAGAAATTTACTTGGATCCATAGTATTGTTCAGAATTACCATTTTTGGTTTTCTCTGTTTTTTGACTTCTTTTTCTTGGTCTTTGTGATGGTGAGAGAATCCTAACTTTTTTTTTTCTTTTTCAGCTAATACGTCTTTTAGAATATATATATATATATATATATATATATATATATATATATATATATATATATATGTGTGTGTGTGTGTGTGTGTATATATATAGAGAGAGAGAAATTATGTTCAAAGTAAATCTTGTTTTATAGTTTTTAAAAACTAAAAAATAGGAACAACTATAAGTACTTTTATTTTTCAGTTTTCTATTTTTGTTGTGAAAACTTAAAATACAATGAGAATATGTTGTTTTTTGCTTTTCATTAACGACATTTCCGTAAATATAAACAAATTTTTTTATTATTTTCACATCTTCAAAAGAGCTTTAATAACACTTACCAAACAAGTTTTTTTTTCTCTTCTTCCAAAAAACAGTATTTGAAAACTTTTTTCAAAACTAAAAAACAAAACCAAATCAATCAAACCCTAAGTAATTTTCTTTCTACTTTTTACTTTTTTACTCCACTTCTAGTCTGGACTATGAATTAAAGATAAAGAAGTAGGATGGTGGGTTGGGATTGAAGGATATTCATGCATTCAACTTAGCCTTGTCAAGGAAATGACACTAGAGAACAAAAGCTTGTAGAGTTACTTATTGAAAGCTAAGTATGCGTAGTTTGATGGGAGTTAAGTGGTTAGGAGTAGTAGTGCTCTAGGTAATGGCAAGATTTAAACTTTATAGTGAAGGATGAAAAGGGAAGGAGGCTTGGTGGTCTAGGAACGTTAAGCATGAGCTATAAGATAGAGACGAAGTCTTGTTTTGGAAAAATAGGTGATTAGGAGAACAAAAGTTGTGTGATGCCTATTATCGGTTTATGGATTAGTAGTTGACCCTTCGGTGTCAGTAAAAGAAATGGGAGAAGAAGGGGACGAGTGACAGTAGATGTAGAGAAGAAGGTTATTTGTGTGGGATGAAGAAATTGTGGAGGGGTTGACAAAGAATCTTCGAGGTGTAGAGGTGCGCGAGGGAGTCCTAATGTGTGGTTATGGGGTTTAGAAGGTTTTGTTCAATATTTTGTGTCCTCAACATACAGGGAATTGAAGGGAGAATTGCATCAACAATTACAACTTTTTCTCAAGCTACTATGGGAGAAAGGTGTGTCGCCAAAAGTACAGTTTCTGATTTGGTAGCTGGATGTGGATAGGTTGCCAATTAGGTGCAACTTGCTGAATAGACATATAATTTGTTAGGGGGGGGGAGACATGTGGTTTATGTGGTCACGTAGAAGACACACATTCACCTTTTGTTTAATTGTCACATATCGACAAGGGTCTGACATGTGATTTGCAGTTGGTGGGGATCTCTACGACATTTGCAACTGATAGGGATCTCTATAGTATTTGCAGATGGGTCAAGAATATTACTATAAGTTTTTAGGCCTAATTGATGGGTTAATGGAGTAGCAGAAGGCCTGGTCTGCAATGTGGTTTGTAGGAGTTTAACAATTGTGGAAGTCAAGAAACCATGTTGTAATTATAGTACAATAAGTGGATTTACAACTCATTGTCGAAGATATTCAATTACATACGTGAGAGTGGTGTTGTACATCTAAAATAGTTTCAAATTCTTATGTGAAATGGGCCATGAACCGTTGGTTATGTTTCAAGATGATGATAGTTAGATAAACCATTATCTAATTCCAATCATCTTTCATGATTGTAACAATGATGAAAAATACACAACTTGTACTTTCTAGCCTATTAATAAAATTATTTAGCTTTTATATATATATATATATATATATAAATATAAAGAAGTGATAGAATTGTAGGTGATATACCATGATAAAAAGAGAAATAGAAAAAAAAATACAAAGGTATAATTCTAAGAAGAATTTAATTGGTATACATTGTATGTTATTCAATTATAACTTTTTATTTATGTGACTTCTAAATTACTAACTAATAAAATCAACAAACTTACCATGAATTAAAAATTATAATTAAATATCAGTATAAAAATCTCACAGTGTATATTAATTAAACTTTTCTAAAAAAAAGACTTATAAATTGTAATTCATCATCCCAAGGCATTTTGTGTGACTCAAATTATTTACATATTATTTGGATGAATCTATAATGTTACAAATATTTCAATTATTTAAAATTATTTTATCAAAATTAATTATATTAATTCAATCAAATAAGTACCAGTTTTTTTTTTTAAAAAAAATTATGAAGTACCAGACTGGTGAATCAGTGCTGTTTGCATGGCACATACGAGAATTTTGTTAAAGTTTGATAAACAATGTTATTATGTTCGTCTAGAAATACTATACGGTAAGATTGACATAGGGATTATGATAACGAATTAGTGACTCTGCTCGTTGATATTTGACTAGACATTGATGAGTTTGTAACATTGTAGATTGATCCAAATTTGATCACATGTGAAAATTTTGTTGCATGATGAGATAGTGTTTTTAATTCATCTCTTCCCATGACATGACAAGGTCATTTTCCATATTTTGGAATCGTTTGAGTTTCATTTTTTCTCTAATGGATCGATAAGGGCATCTTTGATCACATGTTGTGTTTAAGCATAGAGACAATGTTAGTGGGTCATCCAACATGTGCAGTGCAGAAAACATCACTTCGTCTCGTTTTTATTATTGCAAACAACACACACTGACACACCACAATCCACTCTTTTATCTCCATCACAACACAACTATTACTATAAGTCATAAAAAATAATCACCAAGGTATATCGTGGGACCATACTTTTGCTTATAAGGGATAACACTCAAAATCACTTGAACCACCTTATTAAAACTCTCTATTAACTTCTTCAAAATTTAAAAGTCTAAACTAATTTTTATTTATAATATCATTTTATATTCTATTTAATTTAAATTTATTTTGACTTATTTTATATTTTATTTAATTTTTATTTTAAATAATAATTTTCTGGAAACATAATTTACTTTTTCTCATGCTCTATCCATCTTTATTACTTGGAAAACAATAACGATAATGCTGTTTGAGTAATTTTTGGCTACAAAAATTTTAAAATATGTCAACATCACAGCAACTAAACTTTACACATTTTACATATGACATTATGTTATTGTATAATCATCAATTAGCTTGTTGAAGATTATTATTTCGGTGTGAAAATAATTTGCATGAAGATTCATAAGGTTCATGAGTAGTAATAATCAAGCACTTTTTGGGGAGAGCCAAAATATTTTGGATGCGGAAGGTGATTAAAGACTAATTTTCGTTAAATTTGTTCAATTTTTTTTTAATGGTATATTGGATTGATTTTTTAAAAAAATTAAACGATTTTTTATATAAAAGTACGGTGGTATTTCTTATTCCATCAAGATTTTTAAAGAATATATAGAATTTTTAATATTCAATTAATAATTTTAAATATTTTTTTTAACGACAACAACATTCAATTACGATTTTTTATAATTTATAAAAATAATTGGTATTTAAAAATATATAAAATTAAAAAAAAATTATCATTTAAAATATATTTCAAAAGATTTCATGTGACTTTTTAAGGAAAATTATCATTATTTTTTCTTGTTTTACTACTTAATCCAATGGACCACGATCACAACAGGGACATGGAAAACTATTGACGACAATGTTATTAAATTATCACTACCATTGATATTATTACTTATAAGTGTTCATGCATCTATTTGGTTTGATTTTAATAAAAAATAAATATAAACCAATTAATTGGTTCAATTTGGTTTAGATTTAAGAAAACTGTACCAGACAAAATAGTGACGAATTAATTTAGTTTGATACTTTGTCCGATAAAAAATAAAATAACAATTTTATTCAAAATTAACAGAAAATATATGGTAATTAAATAAATTAAATAACAGTTGTTTCACATACACTAAGTTCGGTCAAATCTAAAAATTTTCTCCCAAACTATCAAAGAGTTTAACATATCCAAATTAACAAAATCTACAAATATAATTACTTAAATGTTTAACTAAATAAAGTAAGATATAATACATTTGATATTTAATTAATAAGTACAAAATAACACATTAGCATATCATGTAACAAATAAGTAACGATTAAAAATAATAAAAATATATAATTGTATTTGATTAATTTAATTTGGTTCGAATTTTAAATTCCAAATCAACAAACCAAATTTATTAAAACTAAGTATCAATTGATTCAGTTTGATTATGACCCAAACATGAAAAATATGAATCAATTTAACTACTTCAATTTGAATCATTGAGAGAAAGGGAAGATCTACTTTTTTTAAGAGTAAGTATAAGAGATTTACTCTTAATCTTAATAATTTATTTTCTTAAAATTTAATGGTTAATATTAATTATTTAATACAACCATTAGATTTTAATAAAATAAATAATGAGGATGAAAAATAATTCCTTTAAACTTACTTATGGAGCGAGTGCATCCCTTCTTTTATACACACATATGTGTGTATATATCCACACCCTTCTCTTATACACATATACGTGTGTGTATATATATAGACACACACATATATACTTGTTTAAGGGAGAAATTAACTTATTCTAAGACTAAGTTTAAGGGAGTTGTTTTTCATCTTAACTATTTATTTTATTAAAATTTTATAGTTGTAATAGATAATTAATCTTAACTGTTATATTTTAAGAAAATGAACGTTTAGGATGAAGAATAAGTTTTTTAGAATAAATAGACATATATATATATATATATATATATATATATATGTATGTGTATAAACTTATTCTTGGAATAAATAGATCCTTGGTATATATATATATATATAAAGAGAGATTCTCCAAGAATAAATACAAGACACTCACTTTTCATTTTAACCATTCGTTTTCCTGAAATTTAATGATTAAGATTAGTTACATATTACAATAATTAAATTTCAAGAAAATGAATAATAATGGTTAAAAATAACTTTTTTAAAACTTATTCTTGAGCAAGTGTTCAATTTTCATAAAATATTCTCATCATGCTCGCATAACAATATCATTTTCTATAGGAACATTTACTAATCAATGCTTTTATATACTTAATATAAATATTTATTTTATT
This sequence comes from Psophocarpus tetragonolobus, assembly GCA_037954015.1. Classification (NCBI taxonomy): domain Eukaryota; kingdom Viridiplantae; phylum Streptophyta; class Magnoliopsida; order Fabales; family Fabaceae; genus Psophocarpus; species Psophocarpus tetragonolobus. The sequence continues at coordinate 7,821,074 of CM075693.1, read as the reverse complement.
TGTGTATGCCTAATAATCCAGCAACACAACAACGAACTGGCATGGAGCAGGTGACGATTACAATGAGTATGAAATGTGCGAGAATGCATGGTTTGTTTTTTAAAATAATAATTAGATCAAAAGTAAAAGAGTTGTGGTCAGTGGTGCAAAATCATGCACTTTTGGGGGAGGGGTCAACAACAAGAAGTAAGATTTCCATTTCAATAAATCAGCTTTTCGGATCTCATACGTGTAAGAGCTTCACTTTTTGTGTTTATCTATCAACGCATCAATTCCATTTTATATTCTTTTTTTTTTAATATTCTTGGTTGCATAATTTTAAACAAAGAATACATTCTTTTATAATTTATTAAAAATTAATACATGAAGACAATTTTATAATCTTCTACAACTTTAAGTTATAGTGTGGTTTGATAGAAAATTTTAAGAGGAAAATTAAATTTTTATAGATTTTTTTTTGCTTGATATCAACTATATATGTTGACATCGACCAAAATTATATTTTTGTTGATGCCCATTAAGATTATTTTTCAACTAATTTTGGTCAACAATTTTTAGGATATATAAATAAAATTTTTCGCTAAAGTTGATTGAAGTTGTTTCTCAATTGGTAGAGCTCTAAAACATTAGTCACAACACTTACTCCATAGTACTATGGTAGATGTTTACTTCATAGTACTTGGTAGATGTGTAAGTTGATGAACAAATTTAGATCTATGTCTCTATATCCACCATGCTATGGAATTGCATGTGAGATATAAAAAGTTCCAGTGTGTTGGTCCCACTTGGGAATCTAGAAGGGATTAAATAGTTTTTTTTTAAAAAATATTTATTAAAAAATTCTTTGCAACAAAAACACTCAATCTAATTAGTGAGTATTTTTTCAAACCAATAAACCCTTCAATAAATCAAAATTCTTTCAAATATTTAATATATGCAGTGAAATATAGATTGTGAAAAACTTATTTTCAAGATCATTTAATTTGATGGTTAGTACATTAATGCTTTATTGGGAACCATCTTGCAGCTTCGCCATGGGAGATTACTTGAGTTCACCGCTTGGAAAAACAACATTGAAGCCATCAATAAGTAGGCGATTGTATCCCGACTATGCATCCCAGGTGGAGGCATTATAAGAAATGAAGTTGGGGAAACACTTATCATTCGTCGAACAGCCCTGACCATAAAAGCCCAAATATGAATCGCATTCATGCAGGCAAATATTGTCTCGAACTCCTACGCATCTGACATTCCACTACGGAGGGCATATTTGATTTATGAAATCATGCAAGGAATGATTATCAACATTAGTGGATACATCTCCACTAAGATTTGTACATTTGTTGGTTTATGGGCATAAAAAAGCCCTTGGGCTTTTCTAGTTTGATCACCTCTTCTATGTTGTTGTTGGCATTGATGTATCTGGTGGAAGCTCTACTCGTCTTCGTGCTTACATTGCCAACCATTGTTCCAGTAGAAGAGTTGCAAATCCAACACCTCCACCTCCTAGGTTTTCCTGATAGAGACAGACATCAGCTGCTCTAGTCTATGTGACCAAAGAAAGATGTGACGCTTTTATTCAGATGTTGGTGCATGGCCAGACTCTACTAATGGAGAGTATGCAACAACTATCTTTGGGTCGCCCAATCCACTCCATGGATTATTGGGGTTCCCAAATGGCTGGTCCATACTATCCTGGGGGCCAGGACAAATTTTGTCAAGGGGAGGGTACATCTATTGCTGTTGCTAGTAACAATGATGATGAAGATGAAAAACAACAAATTAAACGTGCAGAGGATGCAACTATGCACAACGAGGATGAGGAGGATTGACTGCATGAATTATCTAATTCCAGAACACATTGTTTTTTTTTAATTTTATTGCATTTTTTTTAGTTAGTTTCATTATGTTTTCCTTGCATGATTAGATTTAGTTTGTCTTTAAACTTAACTTTAGTGGATGAGTCTTTTGTTTCTATTCTTCTATTCTTTTTATTTATGTTAGTTGTTTGAAGTCTTATGATTATTTCCTTTATTGGTATTGAAAAAAATGTTTAAATCCAATTGCTCTTGTTTGATATTGAATCAATCTTGACTTGTGGCTGTACTTGAGTAGTTGGAATAGTTCTGCTTTTTTGGTTCTTTTAACAAGTTTGTTGATATGTGAATAATGATATTTACCATATGAGATTTTGAGCCTATATGTTGATTGCTATGTGAGTTACCATGTATTTCATGCTGTTGATTTTGCTTGATTCTTATTGATTGCTTCTTTGCATGTATGATGAGAAATGAACAAGTTCATATTTGTTGATATAGCCATTTAGCCAAAAATCTAACATGTATAACACTTGATCCTTGATTTTCTCTTTGAGCCTAATTGATTTTATTTTTGTTGTATGAACCTTTGAGCTTAATTAGAATTACACATGTGTTATTTCACATTAGGGTTGAGACAGTATTTCATTGAGATTGGTTCTACAATAAGTTTGTGGGAGTTTGTTTTGGGAAAGTCAAGTACATTTGAAGGCTATGTGTGATATGTATATAAAAAAAAAGAAAGAAGAAAGAAAAGAAAAGAAAAAAGAAAGAAGAAAAAGAAAACTAAAAGGAAAAATTTTGAAACAAAAAGCTTGAATTCTGAATTGTGCTCATTGTAAATTGTGGATGTAAAGTCAGAAATGCTAGTTGAATTTTGGGTTTGGGATAAAATATTGTGTAAGGGATGAACTGATCTCATTGAAAATGTTCTATCAACCCTTGTTGATTTGTTCCTAGAAAAACCAATATCTCTTCTAGCCTGGCCAAGCTACAAGCCTAACAAAGTCTATTAATCTCTTTGTGCACGCATTGATTGTAATTTGTTGAGAAGAACAACAAAGTTGACTTGTGTGATTGCATTGTGTGGCATGAGTGAAATGCTTTATCCTTAAACAACTAAGTGAAGTGAAACACCTTACTTGTGAGGTTGTTTGAATTCTGTGATTAGCATGACTTACCATTTTGAATTGATTTGTGCAGGGTGAATCTAATTATACTTTTTAGGCACCATAGTTTGATCAACACTTTGTTGTTGATCAGTTAATAATTGTAGTTGCTAATAAAGGGAGTGACATAAAATCTTGATTGTATTTGTATTGTAGTGCATATGTGTTTTCATTTGGTCTTTGTTGCATTCTGTGTTATTTTAGCATGCATCATGTTGTTTTTGTTGTGCAAATTTTACTAGAGTATCTTTTTGTTTGAAGACAAGCAAAACTTTAAGTTTGGAAGAGTTTGATAATTTCCTAAATTACCTATTTTTAGACAGGTAAAATAGAGTTATTATCCTAATTCTTCCTCATTTAAGCCTTGTTTTCCTTTGTTTTTACTAAAAATTAGATTCATTTAGGAAATTAATCTTAGGTTTTGATTTATGCATATTTTACTGTTTTTCATTGTTTTGAGTCAGATTTTCAGAAGAATAAAAGAAAGGTTAGAAGAACCAGTATTGGTTGTGGTGTATATCATACTTGAGTGCCCAATGCCTAACTCCTCATTGCTGGGCGCCCATCAACTTGAGAGCATTACTTTTCTAATTTTGAGTGCCCAACAACCACCAATTCTCCGTCTCACACTCGCTAATACTTGGAGCTTAAGTTGTTATGGTGCCCTACGACCACTTTTCCACCACTGGGCGTTGGTGCTCTGTCAAGTTAGATAAAAGTGAAAAATTCATATTTTCGGAGGGTTACACAATGGGGTTACGCACTAAGATAGAAAGATGTGAAGCTACATACTAGAGGTAGTTCTAAGATGTCTAGACGTGGTTCTCCTTCATTTCTTCCGCCTTCACTTCCATTTTTGTACACTTTATCCCTTGATCATGTCCTCCATCCTCATGGTTGGCTAGGTGCGTCATTGGTTGGGGTTCGTTTGTAACTGTGTCTAAACTCAAATGTATACTTTGATTTTTTTAATATAAAGTTTATTACTCATTGTTAGAGTTCTTTACCCTATGCTTGATTTAATATTTGTATGGATTTTACCTGTTGAATAAGTTTGAGAGATAATTTTAACTTGTAAAATGAGAATAGCTCCCAATGGGATTTATTGTTCAAGAAAGTTTAAAAACCATTGGTCACCATAAACTCCTTTTCTTAAATCAAGTTATTTGACTTTAGATTATGTGCGAGAGTGATAGTTTAATACTCAAATAGCTTAGTTACATGCTAGCGAGAGATAAAGGTTAAGGATACTTTTATGAGTGATGAGAACATGAGTGATATGTTGGTCCTAGGGGGGAATCTAGAAGGGGGGTTGAATAAATTTACCAAAAATATTTTTCAAAATTTTTCTACTCAACTATATCAGAGTAGTTAAAAAATGTCTCCTTTCAAAAATTTTCAAAATTTACCTAGTTTCATAAAAATAGGGTTTTCAAGAATTCAACCCTTTTTGGCAAAGCACCAATCAACTCAATTCCTCCAATAATGGTTTCAAGTGTAATGAAAGAAAAACTTAGCAAGAACGCTTTTACAAGTTATTCTAAATAAAAAAGAAAGGGTAAAAGAGATGAAAAATTAAACTCACACTTTTTGGGTTAAAACACAAATCTATATCAAGTTATAAAGGATAAAGAATTAGATCCACTGCAAGAAAACTTATGGATCAATTATAGCTGCATAAAATCCAGTTAATAGTACTTCAAGAATTCAATAAAACTAAAATTTAAAGAGTGGAAGAAAGAGAGAATTTGTACAGTGATTTATATTGATTCGGTCAACCTGACCTATATCCAGTTTACAGACTTAGTCTTCCACTAATCTGCTTTTCACTAAAATCTCATTACATGCACACCACACATACAAATTTTAATCTTAAAAGATTTAAATCACACAAAGGGGGGCTCCCTATTGCACACCACAAGAGTTTGCTACATTATGGCACCCCATTACTCATAATGTCTCACTTGTAACACCCTGCTGTAAGATTTTCCAACAATCTCAAGGACACCTCAAGAGATTGTCAAACTTGTGCAAAAATATAGAGAATGGTATAGAATAATATCACCTGAAGTGAAGAATACCCAAACAAAAAACAAAACTCAATGGAGTCTCTTCCTTGATTCTTGAAATTGAAGCACCTTCAAACCTTAAAAAATAAGTATGAATCTTGGAGAGGATTTTATAAATCGTACAAGAGAAACAAGTACTTGATGGACCTTTCAAAAGTTCTAAAATCAGTTTTCAAAATGCTTTTATATCAGTTTTGATGCAGGGTAATCGATTACCATTTCATTACCTGATATCTTGCTCAAAACTGATCCAAAGTGCTTGTTCTCTAAAATAATTTATGATTGTTTTTAGGTAATCGATTATCACAAAGAGCAACAATTCTTGAACCCAAAATTCTTGAAGGATAATCGATTACCATTTTTAAGTTATCGATTACCTTGTTCAAAATTCCACTTTTGAAGCTTTTATAGTACAACTCAACCTATGTAATCTATCCAAAACCATCCCAAACACATTTTCAAGCCTATCTAAACACACAATACAAGTACCACACCTATAAATGTGTTTGGTACCATAAAATTGATTTAAGAGCAAAAACAAAGAGAGAAAAAGCAAAACCAAAACTTCAAAGTGCCTTATACTTATGCTTCAATGCGTTTAGTTCCAACATGATAAACATCGATTTATGATTCATATACGCATTTGAGGGATGACATAGTGAGAATGAAACCCAACCAAGTTCTTATCATTTGTGTAACCACCTCTTTTACTGTTTATGCTTTTATTATTGCTTGTCTTAATAGTTGATAGTATAAAAATTCATCCTTTATTTATTACAAGCAAAAAGTATTGAAATTTTCATAGTGTCATCCAAGTCCGTGTGGTATTGACCCAATATTTATTAGATACAACATATAACTGATGCACTTGCTAAGAGTATAGTAAAAAATTTGCACTCAATAGTTATCCACAAAGGTTGTGGCCTATTCCACAGTACTGTGGGAGGTGCGGTGATGACTTGATTTTGATCCACAATATTGTGGCCAGTCTCACCTTATTGTGGAAGTTGCCACTGAAATACTCTATCAAACAAAAAAAATTAAAATTCAATAAATTTGAATGAACTTATCCAAAATAAAGCATTTGAAAAATGAAATCATTTGAATTGAAAGCATTTAAAATTCAATGTATTTCAGATTTCTTATATTTGTAAAATTATCTATCTAAACACAAGCTTAGAAAAATTAGTGTAAAGAGTATTCAGTAATAGTTTTTTAGGCGTAGATCCAAACCTTTTAGTTAATAGTAAGAATTAATTCCCAAGTTAAATTATAAAAATGTTAACAATTTCAAGCATATAATCAATATACTAACATAACATAACATTTTTTTTACCTTTTATGAGAAAACATGTGAAGTCGTCATCACGTGTCAATGTCTAGCCATACAATGTTATTAATTAGTTTTTCTTTTATTTTCACTTGCCATAAGAGAATATTATGTTAAATTAATTTTTTTATTTTATTATTTCTTTTTATTTCATTTTTCACATTTTTTTAAAATTGTGTACTAATACATAGTCTTACATCTACATGTGTTTCGTCATGTGGAAGGGTGTGGTTCACCCGTCTAAAAGGAATGTATAGGGTAGGTAGTTTAAAAGGAATGTAGCAAGAGGTGTTGGTGATGTAACAAATCTAAAATTTTGTAGGAAAGATAGGTTGAAAAAAAATGTTTAAAGGAACAATTTCATATATTACATGCATTATTCATGTAAAAACATGTAACAATTGCAGATGTTGGTACATGGAATGATACTGAGTGGACATGAGTCTTCTCATGGAGGAGGTTGTTCAAAATTAAAGAAGTAATGGTCACCCACTTGTTGAAGACATACATGACCACAAGTCAGACCAAGGGAAACCAAGTACGTGTAGTTAGAGTACAATGCATAATTCTTTTTCAGTTAAGGGTGCATACAACTTGTTGCATGATCAACCATCACTTATTTTTCAAAATTTTCTTACTTTTGTTTGATTGCTAAAGCTCCTAAATTTCAAGCCTTTGCACGGAGGATGCTGCTTAGCAAGATTACAACTAAAGATAGTCTTCACACAAGGAACATCATTGCATAATTATCTCTCTGTATGTGCACTTTCTCTAGTAATGAGGTGAAAATAGTTAATCATATGTTATTTAGATGCCTTTTTGCTTATGTTTTTTGGTAGGTTTGCTACCAATGGTTGGGATTAAAAGTGGTGTCTAAATTTTTATTTTAGATTGTTTCTAGACAAAATAAAAGTGTTTGTTGGTCCCATATCTATCATTTTGTCTGTCTATCTATCTATTTATTTGTCTGTCTGTCTATTTATCTATCTTTGGTCTACTTGTCTATCTGTCACCAAAAACCAATTTATTTTCATATAAAAGCTTTTAAATTGTATATCCAAATACAAATAACTTATTGAATTTAAGGGCTTATACTATAAGCTCTTATGTGAAAAGTTCTTATTAAATAAACTCTTAAATTATAAGTTCTTTTAAATGAGGTCTTAGTAGCAAGTTTTAATCACGAGAGAGACAAAAAAAGTGAGAGGTTGAATTGAAGAAAATGCTAATTTTCGATAAATTTAAAATATTTTTTTTTTCAAAAAACTACTTTAGATAGCTTATTTAAATAAGTTTAAAATAATTTATGTACTATATAAGTGTTTTAAAACACTTATATAAGTAAAATATTTATAAGATAAGATAAATTAGAAATAAGTTATTTCTTGTAAGAGTCATAGTGCAAGATTTAAAAATTTCATAGCTTTAGAAAAAAGAAAATGGTACATGAAGTTATCCATACTTTTGAAATATTATATTTTGTAATTGTATTATATATCTTCTTTATCTATTCAATACGTGGACAACTTTAATTTAATTCAGTGTGGCTTGAAAAAAAAAACATGGTCTTACATCTAGTGTTTCATTGTTCAAATATGGTGTATCCTATCCCATGTAAAAAAAAATGTTCAAACTAGTAACCGTCAATTATGAACATTAACATAAAGCTTTCTTTTGGTCTACTCACCAAAAGTCTCCTTTTGACTCTCAAGATTATTTAATAAATCTTCATGAAACGTTCACATGGACAAAGTAAGATAATTTACATAATCGATGGCACCATAATGATTACAGTCCTCATTGTTTAAATTAATTTGCAAAGTCACGAACATAATCAATATCATATTATAAATCCCAAGAATTTTTTTCATAAAGTAACACTAACCTTCAAAAAATAATTATTCAAATAATTTAATAATAAATAGTTATTTTATATAATTTTTACTATTGCAATTATTTATTACAAGATTTGATTATTAACAAAAACACTGTTTTATATTACAAATTAATTAATAATTTTTTTGTATTTTTTATTTTGCTCCCCGGTAAAATGTTATTTTTGGTTTTTTATCCTTTTTAAATTTTATTATTTTAGAATCGTTTCTCCTATTAACAAAGAATCATTAAGAGTGACGTGGTTAAAAAAGTGTGACTTTATTTTGAGAATATGAGTATGAGAGATTGCTAACATGAAGATCGGAAGAGGAAGGAGATGGGAATGACAGAAACGAGAATGCTTGAATTTTTTTTTTTTAAAAAAAAATCAATAATTTATGAAAGTATAATTGTGTTTTATGAGATATGATGAGTCAACACTTATTTATCTCACTGAATGTGATAATATATCACTTCATTAATGATATTATGTTAAACACGTTTGGTAATGTGAATAATTATTTTTAAAAATATATAAGAGATAAAAAAACATATTTTAACCAAGACCAAAACTAAAATATAAAAAATATTAAGGACCAAGAAGTTAATTACGTCTAAAACAAACAAAATATAATTAAAAATTTTAAAAATAAATTAGATAAATTGAACCATTTTACCAGTCGGGATAAGAAGAACTAAATTGATGTCACCTCACCCCAATGTCATCTCTAACAACATTAATTAAATGTAACACGGGTCAATTGCAAATATAAAAATAATTCTAAATGTAAAATAAAATTTTGAAAGCTTTGACTGTATTTGGCATTTTACAAATTTTTTATCTTTTATTTTGAAATACATTTTAAAAACATAAAAGTATTTTTAAAAATAGTTGTGGTTTGATATTTTAGTTACTTTTAAAATAATTTTTACCATATCTTCAAAAATAATAAAAAAATGTTTTTGAGTTTTTTATTTCTACTTTTGTTCTCATTTCATTTACCACCACTATATTTGTTGGTAACCAGTTATTATGGGCAACTATTCTCCAACAATAATCACCAACCTTCATGTCATTGGTCATTGATATCTAGTCGTTGCAATCAATTTTCAATCACTATGGCCAATAAGGATGAAATCACAATTAAAAGGTTGGAATAATATATATTTACATATAAAAAATTAAAAAATAACAAAAATTATAAAAATTAGTATTTATAATAAATAATTTTTGTAAAAATTTCTAATAAGTCGTTTATAAGATTATTTGATTAAAAAAATATAAAATAGTCTTTATTTTCAAATAATTATAATCAAATTAAGATAAAATAAAGACTAAAAAATTATTTAATTACTAATTCAATTATTTAAATATTTTAAAATATCAATAATAATAATAATTATTATTATTATTATAAATAATAAAATAGAAAAAAAGTTAGGAGAAAAAAACCCTAATTATAAACATAAACATAAATGGTTGGTTTAGGTTAGTTTGTTGAACAAGTTATTATAAATTTTCAAAAGAATAAAAGAAAAAAAAAACATAAATCTGTTGTGACAATTGCTATTTCTTTGGTTTTCACTCTCCGTTGCAAAAGAAGAAATTTTAGTGAGTTAAAATTTGATTATTTAAAATAACAAAAATATTTATTTATAAATTTAAATATAAATTAAAACTAATTTTTATTTTTATAAATTTAAAAAACTTAAACAGTAGTAAATTGACTAAAATCGAAAGATACCTATTTTACAAGTAGGAAAAAGTTAATTATTTAATTGTATAAAGTATCAAAATTATAAATAAGAGATGTAAAAATAAAATTACTAAACAGCACATGATTTTACAATTAAAAAATCTTTAATTTCTTAAAGTATTTTTTATTCATTAAAAAATATTAAAAAAAAATCAGCCAATCCTTGAGAAGTATGAAGTCTACTATAGAAGAAGAAACATCCAATTACATGAGGGTTGCGGTCTCTGGCTCTGCGCACCACAAAATCCGAATCAATAGACTAACGTAAAATTACTCTGAAGAGTTTCAAAATCAGAATTTAAATATATAATTACATTACATATTTAAAAAATTAATTTGAACTTAGATATTTTAAAATTTTCTTCAATTACATTTGCTATTTCTGCTTTCTTTTTCAACATTACAGAGACCTCCATTAAACGTAAATGAAATTCTTTGGAGATACACGAGTAATGTGAAAATATGTGTTATTATAACATTTTAAAAATTAAATAGGAGATTTGTACATTTACTCTATTTAAAAGTAAAATATAATATGTTGTAATATATATTTTTTACTATGATATTAATGTGAAATATTGACCGTCAAAAGTAGTGACTAATCTTCAAAGATATTGAGTATACATAAGATGAATATATTCTTTCCGACTTGTTTCATTCCATTTCCAAAGTCATGATTTAAATCCTAAATAACCTAGTTAAAGAGTATAAAGTGTTACTACTTATGCCAATAGACGATGATAAATAATGTTGTAAAATTTTTATTCAACTCAAATAAAATTATTTAGTATAAGAAAATATAATTATTTTACACAAAAAAATTTCTATTCGAAAATCTTCACTATTAAATTCATTCAAATGAGTAAAAATTATTACTCTTGATCTCAATTATAAGAATATATATACATATATGTCAATACTTTTTACATAAATATTACCAGATACTTTTAATTAGTTAATATTTCTTATGAAAGTTAATTAATTTAGTTGAGAATATTAAATTTAAAATAACCCTAAAATTATTGGACACATAGGTTTGTCTTTTCACTTAATTATTTTATATAAAATAAATTAATATATTTCAATTATATTTTTAAAAATATAATTAAAAATATATTTAAGTAAAAACAATAAATACAAAAAGTTTTATAAAAAAAGTAAAAATCCTTTGAAAGTGTTTTACTTTTAGAGATTATAGTTAGATTTTTTTCTTATGTTATGGGAGGAATTATTATATATTAATCTGATAAATTTAGTGAATAATGTTAAAAATGAAGTCTGAAAAGTCGAAATATAATAAATGGCTTGGTGAGTGGTGAGTTGTGAGTTGTGAGTTGTGAGAGTGATGGTAATAATAGAAATGAAAAATTGAATAATAATAGAAGCAATAATGAGTATATGTGCCTTTTTCCCGTCCCTGTGATTTCGGACACGCGTAAACGCCACCAAACGGCAAAGGGCACTCTTGTCTTTCAACCTCAACCGCCTCCGACAGCCTGCGCGCGAATGTCCCCTTTCGCACCTTTTATTTATTATTACTATTATTTTGCTAACAAAGCAGAAGCACAACCTCAGAAATTTGCTAAAAGTAAAAACAAGAAAAATAATAGTACTAAAGCATCCATTTCATTAAAATCCCTAACAAAATGATTCCATTAATAATGATAAACAATGAATGTTAATTATTAATAATATTACTTCCCTGCACCAAGATTCAAGATCACCCATCATGCTCTTACTTCACTCCATTGACATTCAATTTAACAAATAAGCCAAACCCTAACACTCTCCCTCTTCACTCTTCCCTCTTCACTCTTCACTCACCACCTTCTTCTTCTTATTCCATGGCTTCCAGCTTCAACAGTGACCGTTAGATCACTGATCACCGCAAAATGAATGAATGAATGAATGAGTCACTGCATTGACGTGTATGTGAATCAAGTCAAGTACGTCTACAAGCCTTCCCATTTCCCTTTTCTCTTTCATACCATCTTCTGCTTTTTTCCCCTCCCAATTATTCTTTGCTTCCTCTTCTTCATTATTCCTTATTGTGTTTCTTTTCACCTTCACGCGCTTTTTTCTTTTTTTCTCTGCTTCCAGTTGGTGTCACTGAGCCTACTTGGATCAGACTGAGTCCACATTGGTAAAGTTTGTTGCTTTCAGCTAAATTTTCAAATGGGTTGCTTTGGTTTCGGTTTAGACATGGAACCGGCTTGTGGTTTTTATTTAGCTATTTTTGAGTTACTTACCATTTTGTCTAACTTGTTGACACTGCCTGTACCTGACACAGATCTTGTAAGCTATTGGAGTTGGGGATTGCTTAGTGAAAATGAGATTGTTGGAGTTTGAGTGTGTGTTGATTGTTTTATTTGCACTTCTGGTTTCGGGGGATGCTGAGATTTACATAGTAACTGTTGAAGGCCAGCCTATCATAAGTTACACTGGGGGTATTGATGGGTTTGAAGCAACTGCTGTGGAATCTGATGAGGAGATTGATACCACAAGGTACTTTCATATATGTTCCTCTGGCTAGTTTTTTCCTTCAATAAGATATATATCCTTAGTCTTGGAATGGAATTGTTGGCAGCTGAGGTGAACACGTGAAGAGGTTTCTGGAGAGTCTAACTTAATTTCTTCTTGGGCAAATGTAGTTAGCTGTTCAACTATTTCTTATATAAAGCTATTCTTTGAACATATAAAGCTATTCTTTGAACATATAAAGCTATTCTTTTGAAACCTGAATTATCTGAGTAAGAGACAAATTTATATTTTTCGTGTTCAACTATGACTTGTGAACAAAATCTGTTGCAGCTGGTGCCTTTCCTTTATTTGTTTTTAAGGAAAATAATGCAATGATCACCAACTGCTCTTTTTTGAACAGCAGTTTTTGTTTTACAAAAAATTAATGGTTTTTTTGGGTGTTATTTCTTTCTAGTATGTGATGGACGAATGGATTGATATTGGCAAGTGTGGTTGCTCACCTTTTATGCTATTTTAACCTCCTTCCAGTGAATTGGTTACTTCTTACGCTCGTCATCTTGAGAAAAGACATGACATGCTTCTGGGGTTGCTGTTTAAACAAGGCACATACCAGAAGCTCTATAGCTATCGTCATCTTATAAATGGGTTTGCTGTTCATATATCACCAGAGCAGGTGAAGTCTCCTTGTATCCTTCAATTATTGTTTAACTAACTGATATTTGAATTTGTTCCTCACTCTAATTTCCTTATGCTATCCCTTTATATTAGTAGGCAGAAACTCTAAGACGTGCTCCTGGAGTGAAATCTGTTGAGAGGGACTGGAAAGTGAGGAGACTTACCACACATACCCCACAATTTTTAGGACTTCCAACGGGGGTTTGGCCAACTGGTGGCGGCTATGATCGGGCCGGAGAAGACATTGTGATTGGATTTGTGGACTCAGGGATCTATCCTCATCATCCAAGTTTTGCAACTCACACCGAACCATATGGGCCGGTTCCAAAATATAAAGGAAAATGTGAAGCTGATCCTGATACTAAAAGAAGTTACTGTAATGGGAAGATTGTTGGAGCCCAGCACTTTGCTCATGCTGCAATAGCGGCTGGCGCATTTAACCCTTCAATTGATTTTGCATCTCCTCTAGATGGAGATGGACATGGAAGGTTAGGCTATGCCACCTTTTTATTAACTTTTTCTTGGAATTTTCAGATGTTCCCTTGTCTAAAAGATTGAAAGAGATCATAACATGTTATTTCCTTCTTATGAGTAAAATTGAGAACCTAACAGTAGCATTAGTTCTTCGGTTTTTGAAGTGCACTTAAAGTGGATTGTTTTAGCGCGCACAACATCATGCTTAAAGCCATATATCTTCTAATTTGATAACACTTTTTTAACAATCCTCTGTTTTCCATGCATTGTCAACTGGCAGTCATACAGCCTCTATTGCAGCTGGAAACAATGGGATTCCTGTAAGAATGCATGGCCATGAATTTGGGAGAGCGAGTGGGATGGCTCCTCGAGCTAGGTGAGGAATAATGCCCTTAGTTGTTTTATAACTGGGAATTACAGTCCTTTCTGTTGCATTAGACATTTGGTGTATCTTTTTCAGGATTGCTGTGTACAAGGCACTCTATAGACTGTTTGGAGGGTATGTTGCAGATGTAGTTGCTGCCATTGATCAGGTATAAAAGTATATTATATGCATATAATGATCTTGAAAACATGAAATAGTCCCCTACTCCCCCTACAAATACTATTTTTGTTTTTGTAAAAACCCTACAAACACAAATTATTACTTTCTTTCTTACCCTCGCAATTTGTTTACACTAAATTACTTATGGGTGGATATTATAGCATCAACACTTATTTTCTCCTGTAAATCTCAGCATTCAACATAAAATTCAACAATTTGTCACACAACTCAATTTTTATTGCTGGTATTCAATCTCAAGTTCTAATATATAAAATTTGAGAGTCTACAGGCTGTATTTGATGGAGTGGATATACTCAGCCTTTCAGTCGGACCAGACAGCCCTCCTGCAGCCACCAAAACTACGTTTTTGAACCCTTTTGATGCTACACTTCTTGGAGCGGTGAAAGCTGGTGTATTTGTCGCACAGGCTGCTGGAAATGGTGGTCCTTTTCCTAAGACATTGGTTTCATATAGTCCATGGATAACATCGGTAGCAGCTGCAATTGATGATCGCAGATATAAAAACCATTTGGTCCTTGGAAATGGAAAAACTTTAGCTGGTATTGGGTTATCACGTGAGTTTTCCAACTTTTGACCATGTTTCTTGAGATACTTTATTATTTCTGATGGATTAGAATTGAGGCTTGGGTTTTCTTTGTAGTTTGATGGGAACATGAATATATATATATATATATATATATATATATATATAAACTAAAACGCACTTTTCAATTAGATCACACGATTTTCAGTTATGCTGATTCACTTTATCTTTAACATTATTTTCTTGCACACCTCTGAAAAAAATAAAAAAAAACAAGATAAAATTGCCACGGCTATATCTTCTGCAAATGACAGCCATATGTTACCTTGGGACTAAGTTATGCCATGTTCTTCTATACTATGACATGAGGCATAGATCCAATATACATATAAGGTAGGATCCAGTGGTAAGAGTTTTCTAAAAATATACAGAATATTATACATATAAGATACATATATGGATATGCATAAAAGATCATAAAACATAGTAAATATACAATTACAATTTTGCAAATCCAAATTGAGGACATACTTCTTGGGAATTACTAAAAATAGAAAAATTTATAAATCATTGTCATTATAAATTACTTATTTTCTACAAATAGGAATAGTAATGTAAATCTCATTCTTTTCTTGAAATCATCCATAAAGAGAACAATTTCCATTTTTGATTCACCAATGGACAATGCTTCCATGTTTCTATATTTTATTTTATTATAAGTAATAATGAATTTTCATAAGTTTTTTTATAGGCTTGGGTACTTCTCCAATACATATGGGTGAAGTATCGAAGAGTATTGTTATTAGATACGTATTGAATATGGATATGTGAAACGAATTGAAGTATGGGTGTTTCATAACTTCCATATTTACCTTTACAATAGTTGGAAAAATACATTTACTAGCTTTAATTGTGCCAGGTTAGAGTAGTAGTCTGAATAAAAAAGTTTGGTATTAGTATTCCTTCAATGAAGTTGGTTTTAATAAATATAAATCAGAGAATATTAATTACTGATTAGCATTCACCATACATGGCTCAATGCATTTTAGTGAGACAAGTCTCATCCCACAAGCAAAAATGTACGCAACATAACATGTTCTGTTATTTGGTTTGAATTTTTTTTTATGCTGAAGGTAGTAAATAAAATATATCACAGCCTACAGTGGTATGCAACGTAGGTGGTTGAGGATCAGTATGTACATTATCTACTAGTTTTCTGTTGAAGGCAGTCAGTACTTCCTGAGGATATGAAAAAGTTATTGTTCATGATTTAATAAAATTACTGACTACTTAATGCTATGAAATATTGAATACTTGTAAACATATTGATTATCTTCACCAGTTAGGTTTGTTGTTATATTGGGGTTTAGTTATAAATGCTATTTAGTTGCAAAGCAACATTCATGACTTCTTCCTCAAGCAATAAGGTCTCCTCAGTGTTGTGTAAATTCTTGCTTACATGTCAAAGCATAATATGGATGTCCACAGTTCATTTATTGTCATTAGTTCCCCTTGTATACTTTATAGTTTGTATACTCATTGACTACTGCTAATATATGCATAATGGTTTGTACAGCCTCCACACATTTAAATGAAACATACACATTGGTAGCTGCAAATGACGCGGTGCTAGATTCTTCAGTTATGAAGTACAGCCCCACCGATTGCCAAAGGCCAGAACTTTTAAACAAGAACTTGATAAAGGGAAATATTCTTCTCTGTGGATATTCCTTCAACTTTGTTGTTGGCTCGGCATCAGTCAAGAAAGTCTCTGAAACAGCAAAGGCCCTGGGTGCAGTTGGTTTTGTTCTTTGTGTTGAAAATGTTTCCCCAGGAACAAAATTTGATCCAGTCCCTGTTGGACTTCCTGGGATTCTCATCACAGATGTCAGCTATTCAAAGGTAATCAGACTGATCTGTACTGGTATATCTAAGTAGATGTAGATTGAGTTTGATGCTAAACCCGTTCGTACTTTCTTGTACCCATAATATATTCCAGAGTCAAGTGTCTCAGTTACCATGTTTTTATCGCATTGATCTAAATTTTCATCAATAATTTTTATTTTCGTTTATGCTCGTAAAGTATGCACTATTTATCATGTGATTTAGTACTTCTAAGTTGTTATTTTTCAGGAACTTATAGATTATTACAATATCACTACACCAAGAGACTGGACTGGACGGGTAAAGAGTTTCAAAGGTACAGGAAAAATTGGTGATGGTTTGATGCCTATTCTGCATAAATCTGCACCACAAGTGGCAGTATTCTCTGCTCGAGGCCCAAACATAAAGGACTTCAGCTTCCAAGAGGCAGATCTTCTCAAACCAGATATATTAGCTCCTGGTTCATTGATTTGGGCTGCTTGGTGTCCAAATGGAACTGATGAGCCGAATTATGTTGGTAAGTGAGGGCTTAACTGAATTGTCTTTTTTGTTGTTGTTACTTGAAAACTTCTACCTATAACTATACATTTCAATCTCATGACCTGGGCTTAACTCATGGGTTGGTTAGGTGTGAAGTCTGAGGTTCAATTCCAAAGTTCAAAAAAAAAAAAAAGATCTTAGAACTTTAGAATTTGTTCATAGGAGCAAGTGGTTGGTTGGAGATATGCGGCATCACTGCTTTGTTTCTTTTGTTCATGTGGATAATATGAGAAATTCATCAATACCTGACACAAGACCAGATAACCAACCACAGTTGGCACCATTTTGGTAGGGAAAAAGAGAACATTAGATATTGATGTTTAGGGTTTCTCCTTGTTTTGAGCTAACATGTGAATAAATTTAATTCCCAGCAATTTATGTTCTAAATTATGGAGAGATGTGTTAGGATTCTCTCTTTTTTACAAGAATAATTCCATGATCAAGGACAGGAGGAAGGTAGAAGAAAACTTATTGATATATTAGATAATTGATTCATTTAAGCAATTTTTTGCTTGTGCAGGTGAGGGGTTTGCCATGATATCAGGAACCAGCATGGCTGCACCACATATAGCTGGAATTGCTGCTCTTATAAAGCAGAAGCATCCTCATTGGAGCCCTGCTGCCATAAAATCAGCTTTGATGACAACATCGACAACTCTAGACAGAGCAGGGAATCCTCTTCTAGCCCAGCAAACTTCTGAATCAGAAGCTATGAGACTGGTTAAAGCTACTCCTTTTGATTATGGGAGTGGACATGTTGATCCAACAGCTGCCTTGGACCCTGGGCTCATCTTTGATGCAGGTTTGATTTCTTCAACACTAGTATAAGTATTTTCTTTGTCTTAGCACGCATAAGCTCCCAATTAACTTTAAAACGTGTATTTGGTTCAAGTTCAGAATCCACTAAAACTCATGAACTACTCTGAACCCATTTTTGGCTGGTTGTTTACCAAAAGTTCATTAGAAAGAAAATTTTGAAATGAAATTTTGGTTGAATTGGTGAGTCTTGATCAAACTGATAAAAATTAGGTGAGTAGAAATGTAACTAAAATTCATAACAGTGTCTAACCAATGCTAGGGATTTTCTTTCGTTCACTTCTTTTTGTATGCTATTTACTCATACAATGGCTGCCTGAAATAAATTTCAGTAATAAAACAAAGGGTAACACTAGAGCATAATGATAATAATAGTAGTAATTATAATATGTAAAATTTATTACATTGTTAAGCAATTAAAAATCACCTTAGATATGACTTTTAAGTAGTTATTGTGAAACTTGACCATTTTCAATTGCATAACAACTCATTATTAGATGACATATAAGAAATTTCGACCAAGCATATTTTAATTACATTCTAACAAATTTAATTGCGTCATGAATTTTGCAGGATATCAAGATTATCTAGGCTTCTTGTGCACAACACCCAGCATTGATGTTAACGAGATAAGGAACCACACTCACACACCATGCAACACCACCATGGGCAAGCCATCAAATTTGAACACTCCATCTATCACAATTTCCCATCTAGTGGGAACTCAAGTTGTCACACGCACAGTGACAAATGTTGCAGAGGAAGAAACCTATGTGATGACTGCCAGAATGGAACCAGCTGTTGCCATTGAAGTCAACCCTCCGGCAATGACTATCAAAGCAGGCGCATCACGTAAGTTTTCGGTGACACTTACAACGCGCTCAGTGACCGGAACGTATAGTTTTGGAGAGGTTTTGATGAAAGGGAGCAGAGGGCACAAGGTGAGGATTCCTGTTCTGGCCAATGGATACCGGCGATAGATAGCTTAGTAAAGTTTGGTCAGCGAATGAAAGGAAAGAAGTGCTTGTAATATTCTTTGTAACTTGTGGGGAATAAGGTATGGCGCTACATTTATTCGTCTAAATATTAAATTATGAATAGGTGTAAAGGTAAGCAGGTGTAAGGGGTCACTTCTATAGTTTCTTCCACATATAAAGTTTTGCTTATATTGTCTAGTAATGTTGGAATGCTTCATCACAAGTTTTAACGTATATCTGCCCCATTCCCCAAAAGTTGCTTGCTTACTGCCTGTGTATTACATGAAATAATGGGTATAACATAAGGTATCAATGGCACATTCAGTGTATATCTTACCAAAGCTATTGGCTAGTCAAATTTGTTTGCTCTTCTTTCAGTGTTTTCCAGTCATAATTTGAAAGCAATTTCTTTGACTATAAGGATTACGGAACAAAGTATAAATGTCAACCTTTGTTAAACGATATGGTTTTTGAATTCTTTTTTTGCCTCCTATGCGTGAGGGTTGGTTTTTTGCTTTTATTTTTTACTTCCTTCGTTTCTCGTGGCATCCTAGCCTCTTCCTAGGTTTATGATAATATTATTTCATGAAGAGGAAGGTAAAGTTTACTAGTGGTACACGGCACTTGCTGCTCTGCTTGTAGTGTGCATGTTACGTTCGGGATTCTTTTGGAGTTAATTAGCTTCCTTTAATAATAATTGACTTAAGAGTAGGTTGATCATCCCATATTTTGCAACTTCAAGAACATATACATGTTTAAAGAATATTTGGAAAATTAATTAAAATAAGCTCAAAAATTAAATTTATTTTAATAATTTTAAAAAGCTTATTCTAATTAGGATTAGTATATATTTGCTTGGAGTAGCAATATTGGGACACTGATTAACCCATTTTTAAGTCTACTATTTGATAAAAATTATTAAAACATAAAATATTTTGTTAAAATAAGAATTATTAAATATGAAATGATATTCACAAAATGTTGTGTTTAATAAATTTTTATCCAATAATAAAAAATTATGTCCAGAGAGTGTGCTAGAAGAAAAATGTACTCTTTTCAAATATTACCACTATAGATTCTAACTATTTGACTAATTTTATTACTATAAAAAATAAACGACGAGATTATCACATTTGACTATATAAAGTATTTTTGCGCTTGAGACAATTCTTTTTTCTGGGATTAGCCCATATTACTAGTATTTGTCTTGATTGAATTTTTTTACACTTAGTTTAGTAAAAAGAATGGCGACAAAATGTAATTAATTGAAGTAATGAATTGCGCGTAATTAATACATGATTTGGCTGCAATGTGATAGAATATTGATTGAATCTGTATTCCAACTGTTAGATTCCAAATGTTTGCTAAGAGCCAAATGCAAGGACTACTAGTGCTCAGAAATAAAATTTTCAAAAATGGGTAAAATTTGAATGGGAAAAGGAAAACGCAGCCCATATAATTGTGTTGCGCTATGGACCCAATCACAGTTTGTTTCCCTATTCTAAACCCAAAAGTGGCAATAATTTTGAGTACACAGTTTTAAGTTTTTGTGACAACATAGTTCTCTTCAACTTGCTGCTGCTGGATCAAGGTATGTCCTTTGTTTTTTCCATCTGTGAACAAGCTTGTGTTGTGTGTTGTGAGCAGTGCACCCTATCCATAATATCATACTTGCAAATACAGCATATATATGTATATTGTTTTCGATTCTCTTTAAGTTTTGTCTATGGCTGTCTCCCGGCGTCTTAACTCTTAAGAGGGTGGTTTTAGACCCAAATGAGTGGTATTCCAAAACCAGTGTGCATTAGCATCATCACATTCTTTGCATTTAGACATGCTAATGCAAATATAATATATAATATTTTATGCCTTGGTTGTCAATTGTCATGTCACCTTAAAGCACATGAAAACCAAATCACAGAAATTAAAGTTAATTGGTATTTCATTAGTACCATTAGAAATAGAATATTGTTCATACCAACTTGCCACCTCTAATTGTTGTACCTGTACTTGCTTTTTAATTGCTTTTTCCTATTTTCTTCTACTTTTTTAAATAAAAAAAATTAGAGAGACTTTTCTTTTTACTATATTTTATAATCTTCACATTTTTTGCCCTCCTCATTTTACCTGTGACATTCATTTGATGCAAAGGAAAAGGAAAAGGTCGTCTTGTTCATTAGTGCCAAGTACGTATGCGCTGATGCAATGTCAACGTCAACGTCAACTTGTTGGAAAATATTTGTGGGCCTTCAAGCTAAAATTCAGTATCAGATTATTCATTTCTTTCGTCAATATATCACTATTTTTATTTTTGAAAGTTATAATTTCATTTATATTATTAAAAATGTTTTCATGCAATTTAACTTTATAACGATTATGTTGATATCCATCTTGGTTGTTAAAATAGTGTTTAAAGTGTTGTTTAAAACACTTTAAGAATCAACTTGATGACAATATGACTAACTTGTTGTATGTGTGTATCTTTGAAGGATTTCTTTATTTTCTTTCATCAATTTTGTTAATAATCAAATCATAAAACTTAATTAAGTTCTAATCCAAATCTCATTAATTACAAAAAAAATAAAAATAAAAATCAACTTTCCTTGTATTTTTTCCCAATTTATTTAGACACTGCGTCGTGTAATATTTCATCCTCTTATAGTACCCTCTTGGCCTCTTATAGTTACTATATTTAATTATGTTCCATTACCATCCTTTAATATTTCATGATTTTTTATATCACTGAACACATAAATCGATTGGGAGTGAGACAGATTATTTCACCTTAATTAGTGATATCGATAATTAAATATAAAATAACAATTATAAAAATAAAATATAAAATAATAGAAAAAATTGAACATTAAAAAAATAGTAAAAGAAAAAATATAATTAAGTCTTTATTATGTTTTATGTTTAGACAGAGTGATTAGGGGGATATGGTAATGGAAGTAACAAAAGGAAAGGAAACTAAAATTGTTCTGACGAAACCCTTCTCATTGGAGACTGAATCAGACTTAGAACCGACTTATAGATCTCCCAATCTGCTACGTCGCTTGTTAAGTTTACTCAAGAATGTGCGGCCAGGATCGGATCTCTCGCACTTCCAGGCAAGTTCCCTCTTTCACTCACTTTACTCTTTCTAAATCTTAAATAAGCATACTAAAGGCTAATCTTAAAACGTGTATCTTATTGGTTTTATGTTTTAGCTAGTCTTACAGATTGTATTTTATAATCTTTCTTGAGATCATTTCAATAACTTTTTTTCAGAAACTCTTAAAGAAAAAAAGATTATAGTCACATAAATTATATTTGTGTATAATTTTTTTTCTCAAATATCAAAGATTGTGGGCTACAATTTAAAAGCTCTTGAATACATATAGAGGATGAGTTTTAGGTAAATGGTTGCTTACGTTTAAGCTAAAAATGGTAATTGTCTAATAGGCATTGGATATAAATATAATGAAACAAGATGGATATGGTAGTTGCAGATTAAAGTATTTTGGGTTTTGCAGCTGCCACCTGTGTTTAATTTCCCAAAATCTCAACTTCAATGCTATGGTGAATCAGTGTACTGCACATCTTCCAACTTACTGAGTAAATGCAACAATGAGCAGAGTCCAGTGGACAGGTTCACATCAGTTGTAGCATGGAGCATATCCACCACACGCCCTACATCTTTTGGTGTCGCTCCTTATAATCCCACTCTTGGAGAGACCCACCATGTTTCCAAGGGCAATCTCAACGTCCTACTGGAGCAGGTGCTTACTTGGTATTTGTTGCTTCTCAATTCATACTCAACCATTGGCCGCATACGTTAGCCTTAACTTTGGACCCACTCTTTATTGCTCATTTTAGAATTTAGATATGATACTACTCTCACCCTCTCCTGTCTCCAGGTTTCACTCAACCCTCCACTTTCTGCCCTCCATGCAACAGATGAAAAGGAAAACATTGAAATGATATGGTGTCAGCAACCTGTTCCAAAGTTTCGTGGTATCTTCACTTTTCTCTGGGATCATTAATAACTCATACAGTAATTTAGGAAAACAATATCTACCTTTGCTATATAATTCTTCTCCAACCTAATTAATTGGCCAACTAACCTGTCTCAGCAATGAACTTCCAATGTCCAAGGTCAAAAAACTTGTGGAAGCTTTTCGTTTAAATCAGCAAATTTATGCGGTTCAATGAAAGACAAGTCATGAGATGTCAACAAAACATTAATGAAGCTTTTCGAGGAAGATTAGTACTCCGTCGAGGAAGATTATGATTAAGAGGCCTACTGGGCTTGGAATTAAGATTACGAGTCTTGAACCTAGAGATTCTGCGATAAGGTTTATTCAGCTGGTGTTGAGAAGGTTTTTGATGTTTAGCCTTTCCCGGATTCTTAGAACAAGGAAGACCAAATTGTTGGCAGAAATTTTCCAAATCTCTGCGATTCTGAGCCGTTTCTCTAGCTAATTGTTTTTGGATGTTATCATCTTGACAAATTTTAAGGGCAACTTTTTGAATGTAAGCTATGATATTGCCAGAACTTAACTGATCATAAGGGATTTCACTGTTAAACTGGGAACGGATTTTTTCCCTAACTTTGTCTCCTAAGGACTTTGGAAGTCCAGCTAAGAAGGTTTCTTTCCAAAAAGGTTGGTGACAGTCATCTCTAGTGTAGACGCGAGTAAGAAAGGTGTCCTTATACCACCTAAAATTTCCTAAGGTCTTACACTTAAGAGTAGATAGAAGATCTCCAGAACGATCTTTGTAGATGGAAGGATCTCCGATGAAATGTTTGACAATGGCCATGATTAAGGTGTTAATGGGTATCGGGAATAAGCTTCCCTTTGTCAGTAAGGATGTTTCCTTCAGCATCCGTTTTGACAGCCGTAAAGATTTCCTGTTTCTCAGTGTCGGAAACATAATTATCCCACCAGCCTTTGAGTTGGCCAGAAAAGTCAGCGGTCAGGATTTCTACTATAGTCTCATCAGTGCTATCTAAAGCAGTCTGATATGCAGTGGAGACCATAGTCATATGTTGAAGAGTATTAAGAATATTATACTCAGTTTGACCATCTATGTTCCATTCATAGATTTGATTGGCGTTGAATGATCTCAAATTTTGATCATTCTTTTTCTCAAGGAGGAGATCAGGAGCAGTGGCTCGATTGTAGTAAAGTTTAGAAGGCTGCTTCCAGTTGAGAGTCTTGCTAATGACAGGATTGATTTGAGGAACGAACATACTGCTAGATGCAGCATCGTCAGACTCGGAACCTATGGAAGAAGTTCCTAACTTGTTAATCCTAAGAGATTGGTCCTTTTGGGAGACACTCCTAGTAATTGGTCCTAACTTAACAGATCCTACCTGTGAAGAACTAGGGGTATCAGGGATAACAACAGAGTTATCTTGATTGGATTTTTCTAAGGCTTTGGTCCAATTTTGATGAATAAGCCTAAATTTATTTCTAGTCTCATTAGTCAGACTAAAAGGTTTAAACAAAGGTTTGGAAATAGAGGAGGTCTCATCATCTTTGGTTCCTGAAGATGAGGCTTTTCCTACAAGATTTTCTCCTAAAACCTGGAGGTCTTTGTTGGTATAATTATTTTGTTCCATAAGGGCTTTAATATCTTGAGCTCCTATGGTTTCATCAGATTTATGCTTAAAGGGCGAAGCTAAAAATTCATCCCCTAAGTCTGGAATAAAATAACTGCTGGATGGAGGTAAGTTGGATTTAATAAGTTTACCATTCTTACGGTGCCAAACAGTTAGAGGGTTGACAGAAAGGTCTTCTGTGATTGTAATAGTCCAAGGAGGATAGATTTGGTTCCTATGAAGGTAAACATTTAACCAATCAAAGAAACAAACATGAGTTTGGACTTGATTAAGAAATTGATAAAAGGAATCAATAACTTTTGACCTACGGTCACCCTTAAAATTACTAAGAAACCATTTCCTCTGAGAGGTCCAAGTCTCAGAGTAGAATTCCTTACGAAGGGTTAGTTTGTTTATGGTGTAACTATTCATAGTTGACCATACTGCATTTCAGATTGAGTAGGAGAATGAATTTCTGAAGAAATTTCTTCCTCAGTCCTACTGTAGATATTTCGAGGGATAGAAGATGAGTTATCTAACCCTTGAAGATTAATTTCTGGAGTAATAATTCTGGGAATAGAACTCCGATTTGATTGGGAAGCTACTGAAAAGGATCTTCTGGCACTAATATAGGCCGATCTAGAAGCTTCGGATCTTGAAGAGAAAGAATTTCTCCGATCAAAGATAATTTCTACCTTACCAGCCTCGGATTATCTAATTTCCTGAAATTCAGGGGTTTGACGAGGAAGGGTTGGTATAGCTTTTTCGAGTTGCCAAGAGGTTGGTAACTCTACCTCATCCCATTTGATGAGTTTGGGAATGACAACATTTGCTTTGGTCATATCTGTGACAAACAAAGTTGTTTCCCGATCATTGGTTTTAAGGAGAACTCTTGAGTTACAAGTGTTCATGACCTTATATTTGATTCGATAGAGGAGAGCTGCAGGGATAGAACCTTCTTTCATGTTTAACCCATGCAGTCGAATGTTTAGAAACAATGAATCTAAGACATTTCGATCTAAAAGACTCACCGTTTTGTTTGGAAAACAATTGAAATAAACAGGACCATGTCCTAGACTGGTTTCTATGAGGGAATCGTGAAAGTTATTGTGCCTAATATCGCGAAGGCACATGAAGATTGAGGCATTAAGACCTTCCCTAACAAGGGGTTTGACAGCTACTTGAACACATCCTATATGGAGGTATTTGTACTTCCTAGAATGTTCAGCTATGGATTGTTTGGTAAGAAGATGGAATTCCTCACCGGCTTGGGGATCCAAAGAGATATTGTTTTCAGTAGTCCTAATGATATAATCAGAACTACGAACATGTTTGGATTCGTCAGGAATATAAAGTTCATCCTGAGGGATTTTAGGGATTTCCCAATTGTCGCTTGCTTGATTGATATCCTCAAACCAAACTTCTTCTTCGAAGATATTATTTTTGGGAGGTATTTCCTCCGCAGATTGGACATGCTTAGTGAGCGGATTGCTAGAGGAAGGAGAAGAGGATTTGAGAGAGAAACGTCGGGAGAGGGAGCGAAGAAACTAACTCATATTTTAAATCTTCTAGCATCATCGCCTTCATGTGGTTCTATAAGAAATTATTAATCTGGATCTAATCTAGTTTTAACACAAAATTATCATCCAAAGGTATTCCAGTTTCCAGGTTACAGACTTTTTTTTTTTTAAATATATGAACAGAATCACAAGATTTAGAAAACATCATCTCTTTTAGAATTACTTCATCAATGAAATAACCATTCATGGTAGAGACAGCCGGCAAAGGCACATAGGCAACATGGACTTACCGCCTCCCCTTGGGCCTTACTGCCAATCCAGCCTCAGGCCACATACCAGAAACACACCATGAATCATTACTCAAAGAAGCCTTAATAACAAAAGAGATAGACAAAAACTTACAACGAAAATATAAATATTAACAGAGAAGAAAAACAGAAAAGAGCTGGATTTATAAGGCGGTAATCCGCGCAATACCAGTTATCTGCGTCACACCTCATGAGTTTTTCAACCCGACAAGGCTTACAAAATTACAGTTTTCAAAAATCAAGGGCAAAAACCCAGGTTTTCAGAAGAAGATGAGAAATATTAACAGATAAACACTCCGTATCCCCAGAACAGAATAACATCAAATCATAATTTGAATGATAAAATTAAACGTAGATCCAGAACAATAAACTCCTATATATATATATATATTTAAGAGTTTAACTGGTATACACTGTTAAGTGTAAAATGTAAAAGACTTTTTAATAAACTTATCATAAATGAATGATTGTGATTTAATTTATACTGACAATGTATTTACAAATTAAACTCTATATTTAAAAGTTCAGGTAGTTAAATCTTAAAAGCTCATTAAGTTAGGATAGGTCTTACCAAGTAAAAATTACTGATTATTCGTTAATTAGTTTCTTAGATTCCTAGCTGGTTTCAAACTCATATCATTGTAAAATATGTCTTATTCTTGTTGAACCAATCTTTATTAGCTTGTTGTAAAAGTAGTTCTACCATCCATTCTATCAAGTGCTGCATTTCATAAATAGTGTACAATTTCACAGTCTTTCTCTAGATGGTTAAATTATGTGTGGAAACTTTGCATGTTGTTCCTTTGACCTTATGATTGATTCCATGCAAAACATTTCGTATAAATAATTAATTTAGCATGACTGTCTTTAATTCTTGTGTTCGTCCCTAATAATCTTGAACAAGTAATTTTAACTAACCTGTCTTAATTAGTCAAATTTCAAGTTTCAACTAATATTAGTCCCTTGCTCAGCGAAGTTCTGTGAATTCATGTGAGTATTTTAAACTACAAATGCAGGTACATCTATCGAAGCTCAAGTGCATGGTAAGCGGCTGCTGAAGCTTCTAAATCATGGCGAGACATATGAAATGAATTCTCCTCACCTTTCAATTAGAATTCTTCCGGTTCCTGGGATTGATTGGGTTGGAAATGTTAATATACGGTGCCTAGAGACAGGTCTGGTGGCACAGTTATCATACAGATCAAGCCATTCTTTTTTAGGATTTGGGGGAAATCGTAAGTTGATCAAAGGGAAAATCCTTGACTCGTCATTATTCAAAGTTCTCTACGAAGTTGATGGTCATTGGGATAAGTACGTATAATCCCTCCAAGTTATTTTTTATTGAAAAAGCAAAATATTATTCAGCATGCAGAAGTTCGTAATCACAAGAAATAATTAGGAGTTTCTTGCAGAATACCAAACTGGTACAAGAGAGACCAATATATCAAGAGAGTCCTACCCTTTAAAAAATAATCCCTCCAAGTTTAATTCATTTATATCTAGTCATGCGGAATAAATTGTTTTTTTAGAACAAATATTAATTTTGTTAATAATATTAGTTTTTGTTAATAATAAAGCTAGAACCCACAATCCATCGGAATAAATTGTTAATAAAATATTTAAATAGAATCTTTATAAGTCAAGACTAAAAAACCTATTAATGATAAATGATTAAGTCATACGGACTGGTTAATGACGTGCTTAAATTGCTACATTGTAGTGACACATTTTTAATCAAAACATATTATGCAGGGTAGTTAAGGTGAAGGATACAAATAGTGGAGAAGTGAGAGTGATATATGATGCAAAAGAAGTCATTTCAGGGCTCAAAACTCCTATTATCAAGGATGCGGAGGTAATTAACTTTTGTTTTGTCTCCACTTGCTTATGATAGTCAGTTATACATCACTTTTCATTTATCAACCAATGTCCCTGCTACGGCCTGCAGAATACTTTTCTGATAGGAAAGAATGTGCTCCTTTCAATAAAATGCAAAATGAAATTTTAATTCATTTTCTGATTAAACACTGCTAGTATTTTTCTAACAACTCAAATAATAACGTTATCTGGACTTTGGAGGGCAACTCATAATAAATAGTGAGTTTTTGTGAGTTTTAATGAAATCAATAATCCATGATGTTTATTTAATCTTAAACGTTAATGGTTAAAGTGTTGAAGAATTTAAATTCATGATTTTTTCTTCTTGTTTTTTCTAGAAGTGAATTTTATTGCTATACCAATTTTATAATCCTAATTAATTAAATTAAGTGCATGTTTGATAGATTTGCTTGTAAAGGGGATTAGAATTTAGAAACATTAATGCAAACATGCTAACATGTCAAAATACTAAGAGTGAGTAATGACTAATGACGTGTTTTATTTTGAAACGTGATTGAGTGTGTTTTTCACAACAATTTTATAAAAATATTTTTAAAATTTTAATATTTAAAAACTAAAAAATTTGTTTGGAGAATATTTTTTTAAAACAGTTCTAATTTTTTAGTTTTTAAAAACTAAAAAACGAGAACAGGTAAAATTAATTTTACTTTTTAGTTTTTTATTTTTGTTTTTGAAAACTCAAAATAAAATCAGAATATATTGTCTTATATTTTTTCTTAATTAAAATATTAATAAATATAAACAAGTTTTTCCATTTTCATATGTTTAAAATAGTTTTTAAATAATACTTGTCAAACAAATTTTTTTTTTCTTTTCAAAAACAGTTTTTAAAAACTATTTTAAAAAACTCACAATGAAAAAATTGTTTTATTATATTCTCTGCTTTGAGTGGTACCCATTCCAGTTTCTTTTCATATACTTGTAATATAGCATCACTCATTTTTGTAACAACTTATTGATTAATACGGTTTGGTTGGAGATATTATTGCCTTAGACTTTAGAGGAGTGAGGTTCATTCTCAAACATGTGTTCCAGATAAAACTTAAGCTTATTCAGATAGGTAGATGCAGATGTACATTGATCGTCTCTATCATTATTTTAAGGTTTTGATATGCTTGTTTTCATTATGAAAATATTAACACAACAATTAAAAGTTTTGTTTTTGCTTGTAATTGTTATCAGAGTGTGTGGCCAACAGAATCAGCCCTTATTTGGAGTGAGTTGAGCCAAGCCATTATGAGCAAAGATTGGGAGAAAGCAAAAGAAGCAAAGAGAGATGTGGAGGAAAAACAGAGGAAGATGTTGAGAGACAGAGGCATGAAAGGAGAAAGTTGGATACCAAAAAATTTTAGGGTTTTCTACAGTGAAGACACGTGGCAATGGGAATGTTCGCCCACACATAAGTGGGTCCCTGCTGCCCCTATTATAGCTCAATAATTCAATAATTTATTGTTATGTACGTCTATGTACTGTCAATCTGTTATGTGCACCATTCAAAAATTCCAATTCACTTACTTATTTCTGGTTGGACACCAAAGGAGTTGGGGATATTTATTATGTTACGCATGAAATTCATTTAAACCAAACCTATTTATTATTTTTTAATATGTATTGGGTTAATTAGATGAATATATTTATACAATATAATTTGTATTTATTATTGTAAAACGTTATTAATTATTCACAAAGACATTTCAGTTAGTTTTTAAATTTTTTTATTAACTGAAAAAATTGTTTTATTATTTAATAAATAAGTGTCTTTAGTAACTTGATATTTCTAAAAAGTTTAACTAGTATCTAAGAATTATATAAAAGAGTTTTGTATGAATGGTTATTCACAACTTTTTATTTATATGATATTTAAAATATTAATTAATTATATTTATTAATTTTTTATAAATAAAATATTATAATTGAATATCAATACAAAACTTTAGGGTTTAGGGTACCTAAACTTTTTACACTCAAAGTGTATATTCATTAAACTCTTTTTTAAAACACTAGTTTCTAATTTTTATGTATTTTTTTCTTGTCTTTGAATGTTTATTAATTCTTTTAATATTTTTTATATAAGTACAAATTTTTTATATTTTTTTATTATCCCATTTTATATTTTTAGTTATTTCAATATACTTTTGTCCAACACTTATGATTTAATTAGTTTAATAAATTTCAATTATCAATTATTTTTCAGATTTTTAACTCATTTTTTAGGTAATTTTATCAAATATAGTATTAATATGTAAACTTTGATTGTAGTCCTAAAAAAAAACAAAAACATTTCCTTTAATTACCTGTCTACGAAAATGTGTTTTTTCTATGTCTATAAACAAGGAATTAAAAAGATATTTTTTTATTTTCTTTTCAGTAACAATTAATGTTATTCAAGCGAATTATGTATCAACTTTTGGTTAGATATATAAAAGATAAATTTTTTTATTAATTAAATGCAAATATTTTTATATTTAGAGAGATTAAAAGGATCTCTATTTTAAATTAAAAATATTGATATTAATATAAATAATTGAGAAATTCAAAATAATAAATTTAATAGTTAATTTATACAATAATATTCTATGTTTTGATGAATAAATATCTTTATATAATTTAGTTAGATCTGAGCCTTGTGGTTTACTAAAAATAATTACTGAAAATGAGTGAATAAAACATATAAATGATGAAAAATAATTCAAATAATTTTTGTCTCAACATCTTAAATATTATGATTTTGAAAAAAGAAATTTTTTTTCTTTACTTTTTCATCTCAAATTCATTAATTAATTATCTATGTTATATAAATCAGCACAATCTTAACTTGAATGACTGATCTAATTCAAGAGGATTAAAATAGATTGGTAGTTGAATTCATTTTGATACACATGATAAAAAAATTGGAAAAATCAAAACAATTTTAACTAATGTTTATTTAATCTTAAATTCTCAATATACAAAAGTCGTATTATTTAATATGTACATAGATAAGTCAAGGATTCCTTTAATAAAATAAAACTTTTATAATCTATTTATATTTTTGAAACTAAGATTTATTTTAAATGAATTGAAAATTAATAAGCTTATAAATATTTATTCAAATAAGAGATAATTTTAACAACACTTTTTAACAATTAAAATCATAAAAATAAAAATAAACTTATTATAAATTCATATAGACAGATAGATACATATACATATATGTCAGTGATAGGTATAGGACCAATAAGCATGGGTTATGTCAATGAGTGACATTATGAGGAGTTGCTGCTTTCAATGGCTACTAAAAAAAAAAACCTTTAAGTTCACTTTTTATTTTTTTATTATCGCCATTTTCATTTTTTCTTTTGTAAATTTAGTTCTTCATTATTTTAATTTCTTCTAAAACAAGTGTTGATAAAAAAATTGTTCCAAAGTCGATCAATCTCTATAAATAAAAAATCATCACGTTATTTAATGAATTATAAAAAAAATGAAATATGATTATTAAATAATATGACAAATTTTAATAAGAGACACAAGATGGAAAAAAAGGACTTCATGCGGAATAAAGACACCATACCTAAACTAAATAATAAACTGTTAATGAAAAAAAACAACTCTAAGTGATATGAAGGTATTGCGTCGATTTGAAGTTACGAAAAGCCATGTTTATTTTTGGATCACCACTGTAGTTTGGGACATGTTAAACGTGCTTCATTTGTCGATTCATACAAAATGTGAACACAAATAGAAACGTTGTATTTTTATTTAATTTTCTTTAAAAATAATAAAACCAGTTATTTATTTTAAACAGCAATGCCTTTTAGCCGTGTTTAGATTCTTGATATTGCAAAGCATATGGATCATTTAGTTGGGAATTATTCTAAATTTAACGCCCAATTTATCTGTATAACTTGAGAAACAAAAAAGGCAAAGTTATGGTCAAGTGATTAGTTCAAATTATAGGAATAAGATAAGATGTGTGAATTATTGTTAATTTCATATATGTATCTGGTTTCTACAGAAAATTATATTTAAGCAAATAATTAAATAAATATTAATTAATAAATTTCAAAACAGAAATTTAAATTTTTTTAAATAAGCAAAATAGATATTTCAATATATCAATAAATTATTTTTCTTATTAAAATAAATAAAAACTTATATAAATCATATGCTATTTTATAAATATAAAAGAAGTCACTGTTTATTTCAAATTTTTCTTAACTCTCGGCTAGGTTGGGTGCAACGGTACAGTGTTGAAATATTTATAGGCATTTATTTTCGTCAGTCACCGATTCTTTATTATTATTTATTTATTTATTTATTTATTTATTTTAAGGAGAGTCACCGATGCGGTTGGTTTTAGCAAGTTTCGCACGATTATAGTAAAGAGATTTTTTTCTTTTAATTGAATTGGTGGAGTTTGGTAACAATTTTAAATAAATATTATTAATGATAAAATTTGATACACTAAATTACCTAAAATTTGATAAAAAAAATAAATAATATTTTAAATAAATTATAAATAACAATTTTACACACTAAATTAGCTAAATTTATTAATGATTAATCTACTAAATTCATAATTTTATCTCAAAGATATACCAAATTACAAATTGTCATATAAAAATAATCCAATTATAGTCTAACAAATAATTAATTACACATAATAAGCAAACCAAATTATCTAAAAACAGAAATAATTATTGATCAACATAAAGTCATAAAACACACTCACACACATACACAGATAGAGACAAACAGACACAAACACACAATAGACATAGACAAACACACAAACAAACAGACAGATAAACACACAGACATAATTATAGGGATTTTTTAGGGATTTTCATCATAGAGTAGAGAAAAAAATGAAGTTTCTTCTTAAATGTGAACACATAAAAAGGACACACACACACACACAATTATAGGGATTTTCATCCTAGAGTAGACAGAAAAATGAAGGAAATTATAGAGATTTTCATCCTAGAGTAGACAGAAAAATGAAGTTCCTTCTTAAACGCGAACACATAAAAAGGACATTGTTCTCGAATCTAAGTAATGAGACCATCAAATTTAGGGGGGGTGTATTTGTTCTCCCTTTGCGGATGCAAAAGGATGTATTTATATCTTGGGATATGGATATTCCAATGTGATTAGGTGGTTATAGACTCAAATATATTGTTGATTTAGATGAAGTGTGGAGAGGTGCATGGAGTAGTAGTTACAGAAAGATAAGGCGTGAGGAATCAGTAGTTATACGAAGATAGGATGCGAGAGAGGTGGTTATATATGATAAACTAGATTTTTACTCGCATTTTTATCATGTTTAATATCTATTTGTAAGTAAAAAATTGTATATTTATTGGCAAAACTCACTTTTTAGTGTTCATTCTTACTTTAGACAAATACTTAATAAACAGGAAGAAAAAGGGGCAAAATCGAGCATTTTTAAAGTGAAGTGATGTAACTCTTTGTAATTCCCCCATGCACTTTGCATGATTATTTGATGTTATTCAATTATTAATTACTTCTCTATTTTATTAGTTATATCTTTATTGTTTAAATAGTCATATGATCATTTATGTTTCAACAATCGATCTGGGCAGTAAATAGGTAATAGGTAGAATCGACCAAATCCATCAGCAAACCCTCGATTGGGCAAAAAGAAATCGGTCTTAATTTGAAATCTTACATTATCAAATTGGAGCATTATAGTGTGGTGTGAATGATCAAATGCACTACAAAAGTGTAGTAATTTATTGGTAATTATTGAATGACAAAGAATATGATTGCTTAGTAATAGAGAGTAAGAATATTGTAGTGAAAATTACAACCCTAGGTCTTAACTCATTGCATTCTAAAACCAATTTTCTCTCTTATTTTACTTATTACCCTGAATTTGAATAGTTGTGACTCATTCGCTAAAACATTGATTCATTTAATTGTTCTTTCATCTTTAAATTAAATTAATTGAGAACTAGATTTGGTCCTTTGGGTACAATATCTGAACTTAGGTCCATTGTTACTACAGCGTAGTATATGCTTGCCCTTAAATGATTATATTTTATGCAACAATATCTTTATGTGATCTGTTGGCTTTAGGGAGAGGGGGTTAGAGATAAGAAGGCCAGTCGGCTTAGGGTGGCTAGATGTACATAGTTCCTTAGCCACGAGCACTGAAGAGTGGGAAATGGCTTATAAGCAAGCAAGTTGGTCGGTGTGGGGTGACGAGGAGTACAACAAGGCAGTTGAGGTTATGAATTTGGAGGAGTTTAGATAAGATATCAGGAGCAAGGGCCATAAAGGTGTTATTATCCTAAAGGCCACTCGGTCTGCGAATGGCCACATAAAAGGACTGAAGGACCATAGCAGGTTGGTCGACATGGGGTGACCAACAATAAAATCTATTTATGGAAAATGAAAAAAAAAATAGAATTAAAAAGAAAATAATTTTTTTTTGTTTTTATTACTAGATCGTGTGTAGGGTTTTAAGACACCTAAAAAATATTCAAGTGTGTATCACCATGCCTTAGTCTAGGTTGGTTATATAGGAGGTGAGTGTTATCTGCTTCTTGAGCATTGTGTGCAATTTTTCCATAAATCTTGGGTTCGAGATCCTTGAAGGGTGATGGGGTTGTTTCCCACTGTTCTTAGAGAGGAGAAATGGCTATTCTATTGGTAAGGTAAGCTCAACCGGGGTAGGTTCCTTAGACAATAAAGGGCAGCTTCTTGAGCTCCTAGCTAAGGGGCACACAATCCATCAACCTTGAACATGGGGTTGCAAAGAGGTTTTAAAGTCTTAAGCTGACAATCAATTATCACCCAAGCTCTTATCCAAAAGGTACACAAATCATCATTCTTGACCACAAGAGGGCAAGAGAGCTAAATGCTTGGAAATGGTTGATCGATTAAGGGCAAGGTACAATGGAAACAAGAGTAAGGTCGTTGGTGAGTTTTGGTCCCCATTTTGATACAAGAGGGTGCAAAATGGTATGTTAAAGTCACCAAAGATGACCATTCAATGCTCGGATGTCTAGGCCTTGCCCACAAAAGAAAGGGTAGAGGATGTTGCTTGTCCTTCCTTTGCTTCAATGTGGATTTCAACATTGAGGTTTCTTCTGTGTGCACTTTGGCAAAGGGATCTTCTTTTATTAGTTGTTTGATTTTTTGAATCAATGCGTAGTATTTATGTGTATCATGGTCGTAGGTTTTGTGGAACTCACATCAATGCATTCAATCAACTTCAAGTTGTCTCTATGTTGGTGGTGGGAAGCTCAAAAGGTTGGTGTTGTAGATTTATTTGAGGAGCTGTCTTTGATTTCCTCTAGGCTTGTTCTAGTTGTTCCTTGCCATTTCCTATTCATTCTTAATGTGATAGGAGGTGCATGATATGATATTTGCCATATTCTCTAACTCACAGTGAACAATAAATTTGACAAATGGTCACGTTAAGAGCCCTTTCCAAAAGGTGGTGATTGCCATTCATTCATCTAGTTCTGTAACACATACTACAACTCTGTGGAACCATGTAGGAAATCCTTTAGCAGTTCCCCCAAATTTTGTCTAACATTAAAGAAGTCGACTATTTAAAGGGTATTTCTTTGTTTGCTGCAAATTAGGCTATGAGACATTATGAAAATTTTTTGAAGTTGTTGATTGAACCATTGTCCAACTCATGAACCAATCAAGAGCCATGCTCAATAGCATCCCTACTAACAAGTTACATAAGGCGATATCATTTCCTCTACTGATCA
Source organism: Psophocarpus tetragonolobus (assembly GCA_037954015.1). NCBI lineage: Eukaryota > Viridiplantae > Streptophyta > Magnoliopsida > Fabales > Fabaceae > Psophocarpus > Psophocarpus tetragonolobus. Next base: position 7,785,072 of record CM075693.1, on the reverse strand, counting down.
ACATCTAAGTCCGAAAGCTTTTTAATTAGGTGTTGTGCTAGGTCTATTGTCTTGTAAAAATGTGTCATCTTTGGGATCAGGAAGTATGGGGCAGCCTATTCATTTATCAAAACCACTATGAAGGGTTGGAAATCCCCTAGTGGCTTGATGATAACCTCCCCTCTAAACACCTCAAGTTGGCAACTTAAGTCTGTAATATTGCTTGGGCTTTGTATGCCCTCAAAAAAATTTCCTTGTTTTGAACTTGTAAGGTGTGTTGAGCATGTAATGTTTTGTCATCCCTTTAATAAGTCTTTTGATTTTAAGGTTGCATATCCATCCTTTATGCCATCAACCCTTCCAAGTTCAAGAGGTCTCGGTTATCAACAAAAGAGGCTTGGTTACATCATGTCGTCAAGGGTGGATACAGGTTGAGAAACAAGGGTGACATGAAGAATCTCACTATGTCCCACAATGGATGCAGAAATGTTCTTGTTACTAGATTCTACCTAGGGTTTTAGAAGACCTAGCCCAAAAGCATTTGAGTGCATACAAATCGTACCTTAGTCATGTATGAGGGTTGTTATATATGGGTGAGTGTTATCTTCTTCTTGAGTAGCACAAACAGTTTTTCTATAAATCTTTGGTTCAATATTCCTGGAGGGTAGGGTGATGGGGTTGTTTCCCTCCATTCTCAGAAAGGAAAAAAAGGTTATGTCATTAGGAGGGTGAGCTTCGTCAAGGGTAGATTACCTATGACAGTAAAGGGTTGCCACTTAGACTCCTCACCAGGGGGTACAATACACAATTTCTAGAATCGAGGGTGCAAAGAGGCTAGTTAAGTCTCGGTCATCGCTCGAGCTCTTGGCCAAGAGGGTTATATCTTTATCTAATTTCCAAAATAAAATATAGTTTTTTGAAAATGCTTAAAAAAATTTAAATAACAAAATGTAAGAATAATTGATATTTAGTAATATGTACTTAATGGTACATAAAATTTTTAGATAACTTATAAGAGGTGTGCATATCTTCTAATGGCATCTGATCCTACTTCTTCGCTCTTAGTGTTTGAGGGCAAAGGGTGCACTCTAGTATTTGCACACAATCCAATTTCAATCTCTAATTTTAGAACATGCTTTGCACTATTCTTATTCATACTAACCTTTTTTTAATATATGTGTATATATATATATATATATATATATATATATGTATTGACAGTGTAAAATAATTTTGCACTGACGTTCAATTACAACTCCTCATTTATATGAATTTTAAAGTATTAATTAGTAAATTCAACAAATTTACGATAAATAAAAGGATTGCGATTGAATGTTAATGTAAAATTTTTACACTAACAATGCATACTAATTAAACTCTATATATCTATTGTACCTCTGGTCACATATGCCAATCAAGTCTCCCACACTTAGCCATTTCATGCTAATAAACACTCGTAGTTAGGGGGCTATGTACCCTTGGTTGACTTTTGGCCGATTGAGCCTGTATCCCCCACCATGCACTTGGCTACATATCGACCTAGTATAACCCAAAATAATACCAATTCTACGATTTTTACCCCTTACGCCCTATCTAAATACTCAACCACCTTATCATTATCAAATATCTCATAACTTTCGCACCTCATACATTATCTACACCAATTATCTAATTAAACCCCCAAACTTCCAAATCATATCAAAATACTTGTATCCTAGATGTCCTGGATACCCGCTCCCTACAATAACTATAAATAAACCTCTTGTACCCAAAAAGGGAAGTGGATTCATACACCCCACCATGGGGCAGATCCTAGTAGATCTGGCCGAACTAAGGAGATATAACAAAGAAGTCACCATTGTTGGTCCCAAGGGGGAATCTAGAAGGGGGGTTGAATAGATTCCAAAAATATCTTTTTACAAACTTTGTATTAAAAAATTAATATAAGAGTTTGCAAAATATCTCCTTTGGATAAATTTCCAAAATCCACCTTTAATGTTTTCACAAATGAGTTTTGAAAAAAAGCTTGAAACAATTATCAAGATTCAACTCTTTCTAAGATTTAAATATCAAGCTTGATCAATAACAATTCCTTTAATGATGGTTTTCAAGTTGCACTTAGTTGAAACACAATATATATTCCAATTGTTAATATTTTGCGTTAGCAAAGATAATGGGTAATGAAAGTATAATATCAAGATTCAATTATTCAATTAAAGTTTCAACAACCCAATTCCAAATTCAGCTATATGAATACACAAATCAATTTTGTTACATAAAAGATTCAAATAAATTCATTTACAATAGCAAAACCCACTCACAAATCAATCAAGAATTCAACTCAAATAATCATAAAGAGTACAAGGAAAGAGAGAATTTGTACAATTGTTTATACTGGTTTGGTCAACCTGACTTACATCCAGTTTCCAGACTTAGCCTTCCGCTAATCTACTTTCCACTAAAAATCTAATACATGCACACCACACTTACAATTTTTTACCTAGAAAGATTCAAACCACACTACAAAATAGGCTTCCTCTTGCACCCCACAAGAGTCTGCTAAATTGTGACACCTCGTCACTCACAATGCCTTACTAACAACACCCCGTTGCAAAATTTCACAATAACCTCAAGAATACCTTTAAGAGATTATCAAGAATTTTTGCAAAAGCACAAAGATAAAGGGTATAAAACAATATCACTTGATTTGTGATGAATACCCAAACAATAGAATTCAAGATCACAATTCTTTTTCCCTTTGATCAATCAATTCTTGATGCTTCAAATCATCAAATTCTGGGTTTTCTTCTTGTAGAAAATGGGTATTTCAGTTAGGAATGAGCAAACTTTTTTTTTGGACCTTTCAAAACTTGTGAAAACACTTTTAAAAATGCTTTTATATGAGTTATGTAGCAAGATAATCGATTAACATGTTAATTACCTCATTACTTGCTTCAGAACTGGCCTAAAAAGCTTGGTCTCGAGTTTAATTGATTACTATTTTCAGGTAATCGATTACTCCAAAGAGTAGGAATAAGAGTACCCAAATTTTATGAAAGGTAATCAATTACTTAAAAACAGTAATTGATTACCTTACTACAAAATCCAGTTTTGATGATTTTTCAGCACTTCCCAGCCTGTGTAATCTATCCTTTTGCTACTTAAACACATGCTCATGCCTATCTAAATACACAATACATGCACCAAACTTATCAAATATGTTTGGTACCACAAATATGAATTGGACTAATACTCCAAACCAAAACATCATACTTCTTGAAAACCAAAACTTCATACTTCCAAAAAGGACTTGATAGCTTCATCATGCTTTTCAATCCTTCAATTCCAACAACCGCTAGGGCCAATGTAGCACAAGTAGAACTCCAAGTCCAGGCTGTCAGCTTATGACAACTAGAATGATAAGAGATAGTTGAGACTTCAAGGTTCTTCCAGCCCTTCTCAGCTGGCATCCTTGAAGCCCCAATTCTCTTGCACTACCTCATCCCTAAGATGAAAGCCTTTGATGAAACTTCCGACCTTGAGCAGCACCTGAAAAACTTCTGAGTCCAGACGATCAGTTATGGGGGTAATCCTATCTGATGCAAAATGTTTATGGGAACTCTCAAGGGTGCCGAACGTTAATGGTTTAATGTTTTTCCTGATTCGTCCATACAAACTATCGAGGACTTTAGCCAATTTTTCATACAACAATTCTTCACTAACAAGCGATGACTTCCCTCGACAACTAACTTGTTCAACATTTGCCAACAGCATGACGAAACCTTGAAGGGATTCATCACATAGTTAAACAACGTGATTGTGTGCATTCCTGATCCAAATGAAGAGATGACCATGGTGGCGCTCTGGATTATGATCGAGTCCCTTCGTTAGGTCCCTTACTCGATAAAAGTTTGATTCCTTCACTAGCTTTTGTTTCCGAGTTGCTTGCCAAATTGAAGTTGGTGAAGTTATGGAGTGCAAAAGAGACTCAAAATGACAAGAGTGAGGCATAAATGCACTCCAACCGAGCACCTTAAGTCATGAAACCATTGGAGCAAATTGTTGCCTACTAGCAAACAAATGATCGAGACTATGACCGAACTCGGATCCTGTCCTTAGAGTTGACCGAGCCAATCATGCTAACAATCCTTAGACGACAAATACTGAAAGAAGTTTGCCATACCAATTTGCTACAATTCCTAACTTCTATAAACAAGAAGACGGGACCTAAATGAGCCAAATGGTGTGAGTTCCACAAGACACGGGGTCACAACAATGAGAAGTGTTTTGCCCTCATACAACAAATTGAGAGCCTAATTAAACAAGGGGACATGAGGAAATATGCTCAAAATAAATAGGACAGAAAAAACGGCAGGTGACCAAAACCCGTGACAAAACCCCTGAGATTGGGCAACACACAAGCACTAAAACTCACCAAAGGCCATATTTGGTGAGTTCAATACCATTGTCGGGGATTCTTAGGGGGAAATCATACATCCTCAATCAAAAAATGTTACGTACGTTTAATCCTAACCATTAGTTCCTAACCGACAACTAGAGCTCCTACCATCACCTTCACCGATCAAGACTTTGAGAAAACGTCTCCACACAATAATGATCTAGTTGTTATCTTAGCAATAGTCATGGGGTACAATGTGAAGAGAATTTTGGTTTGCCAAGGTAGTTTGACAAATGTCCTATACTGGGACACCTTCGTTGGACTGAAAATTCCAAAAACTACTTACAACCCTACCACAGGGCCCTCATCGGATTCACATGAGATGAGATAGAAGTGCAAGGGTTGGTTGACCTCGAAACCACATTTTGTGATGGAGACAAAGTTAACACAATCCCGATCAGGTATCTTGTCGTCAACATACAACATCCTCCTAGGGTAGCCTAGCCTTAACAAACTCCAAGTTGTGGTGTCAACAACATATCTGGAAGTCAAGTTCCCCCTATCGGATAGGATAGTTGGCTACATAAAAATCAACCAAGACGTTGCATGCAATGTTACCACGAGAGCTTGCCCACTAGGTGAAGTCCTCACACTCCTGCTATAAGCAATGTTATCATTAGTATCGAAGATTGCGAAGACATCGATGACTGGAGACCAAGCCCCATAAAAGAGTTGAAAGAGGTCGAACTATTTCCTGGGAAGACATTATAGATCGAGGCCTCACTAGACTAGGCCATTGAAGAAAAATTGATCCAAGTCCTAGCAAAGAATCTACACGTCTTCGCTTGGAACCCCACAGACATGTCTGGAATTGACCCTGACTTCCTTTGCTACCAACTTGCTCTAGCCCTTAAGGCACGACTCGTCATACAAAAACAGAGGAAGTTCAACCCTGAGAAGCTATATATCATCGCCAAAGAGACTATAAAGCTACTAACTACCAACCACATTCAAGAAATCTAGTACCCGACTTGGTTGGCCACGTAGTCATCATGAGGAACAATGGAAAGTGGAGAATATGTGTCAACTTCATTGACCTCAACAAAGCATGCCCCAAGGACCCACTCCCCAACATCGATTGTTTGGTGGAAGGGGCATCGGGCTACGAGCTCCTAAGTTTCATGGATGCATATTCTGGTTACAACCAAATCAGGATACATCAGATAAACGAAGATAAAACTGCCTTCATCGGGGGGAGGGGGGGCAAAGCAATTATTGCTACAAAGTTATGTCGTTCGAACTAAAAAACACAAGGGCTACATATCAAACATTGATAGATATAATACTTGTCAAAATGTTGGGGTGAAACATGGAAACATATGTTGATGATGTGGTCGTCAAATCTTCCAGAGCAGAAGAACATATGATGAATCTATAAGAAGCGTTTGACACCCTTGATCGACACAAGGTGAAGTTGAATCCTAAGAAGTGCTTGTTCGACATCCGAGTTGCAAAGTTCTTTGGATTCATGTTGATAAACTACGACATCAAAGCAAACCCCAACTAATATTCTGTTGTCCTTTAGAGACAAAGTTCTAATAGTGTAAAAGAGATCTAATAACTCTTCGACTAGATAACTTCCCTACCTCATTTCCTATCTAAAACGTACAAAGTCATCTCACTTTAAAAAAAACTAAAGAGTGTAAGAAAACATTCTCACACATACTCCATACAAATTAACTTATTTAAATATATTGTATTAAGATTTTGATTTTAACTTTAGGTGAATGAAGAAAATAACTTTGTTGAAAGAAATAAAACTCAATCTAATGATCTCTTCTCGGTCTTGAAAGAAAGTCTCCAATTCTTACTCTGAAACTTTGTGATGAAAAAAAAAGAAGTGAAAGTCAAAATGGCATTAATTTAATGTCGTACAACCTCATCGCTTAACTAATGTAATTATTTAAACAGCAAACAACAAAGCTACACAAACATTTCGCTTTTTTTTTTAAAAAAAGAAGAAGACTCTTTTAACTACGAAAAAGAAACTGTTTTTTTTTTATTTAGAAAAAAAAAGAGATTTTAGGAACAATTGATATGTTTTCAGTTCCAATTCAAGGAGTATAGTTAAAATTGATTTTTTTTTTTAAATAGACTATAGGTCTGCTACGACATGGCTTATGAATATTTAACACAACTATCACATATTTAGAATTTTAGCTCAAAATTACTGATTAAATGAAAACAACCAATACCCTTGATCCACACATTTAGTAGTGGTTAAAATTTATTTTAAAGTAATATAATTTATATTTAAATATTTTATTTTAAGAATAATTCAACAATAAAATCGGGCATAAATTTTTTATCCAATGTTAAAAATATCTAAAGTTGCTTGAACAATTAACTCAACACTCAAATTAAACCCACTCAAATTAAACCCATTCATAAAAACTAGAATTAAACATTTAAAAATTTATCTAACTTCATAACAGTATTTTGACGTGATTAATTTTGAAAAATTGCTTTTAAAAATTTAGTAACATTTACCAACTAATCATTAGATATTAGATAATTTTTACCTGCAAGTGTACTGATAATTAAGTATATATACAAAGAATTGACTATTAATTAAGAAATAAAATCCTCGATCAAGATATATGTTTAATTTCTTGCCAAAAATAATATTTGCTCAAGGTAGAAAACCGCCTTTTCTATGCATTGTGATACTTGTTCTACCGATTATTTTTCCTTAAATATGATACAATCATTAAATTTATTTTAAAAAAAAAAAACAGAAATTATCTTTCAAATTACTGTAGCCTAAAACAGATAGTAACTGTTTAAGCATTAAAAGTGTAGTTGTAGATGATAATAGGTATGGGGGTTATATATAATACAATATAATCTGTTAATTTCTATAAAATCCTGAAGAGCATATATATGTTTGATATATATCACATATGGTGGGTATGAGACGATAAAGGAATTATTTATAGAGAGTTATCAGGGCAACGGCTTTTGGTTTTCCATTGATAGAAGCAGCTGCAACATTTATCCAAAGTATTCAGCAAAGCTTCCCTCAGTTTAGTTGTGAGTTGAGTTCATCAAGACAAGTGTCACACTCATAGTCATACATGGTAAGTCCACTGAGCTTCTCATCAGTTCACTTGTTCATTTCTGATTCATCAGAACATATATTTGTGGTGTAGGCGACAATTACAAAAGTAGTGCTCACAAAGCCATTCTCCTTAGAAACCCAATCAGATAGCGATGCTACTTATAAAGCTCCAAATATTTTGCGGCGCATATTAAGTCTGTTTTCTAATGTGCGCCCAGGATCTGATGTCTCCTGCTTCAAGGCTAGTACCCTTTAGCTTCATTCATTTTCTCAATATCCTTTCTTTCTTCATCTGTCCATCCAGCTGTTTATATTAATTATATGACATATGGTCATAACCAGGTTTGTAAATTAATCAAATATTATGCTGAAGAGTGAAGGGACATAATAAAAAAGGATGTAATTAAGAAACAACAACATATATATAATTATAGCTTGTTGGTGCAGCTGCCTCCTGTGTTGAACATGCCCAAATCAGAGCTTCAGTGCTATGCGGAGTGTGTATATTCGACAGCGTTAGACATGCTAAGCAACTTGAACAATGGCAAAACAGCATTAGACAGATTCATATGTGTTGTTGCATGGAGCATTTCCACCGTACGCCCCCTATGCTTTGGAGTTGCTCCTTACAATCCCACTCTCGGTGAGACTCACCATGTTTCCAAAGGAAGCCTCAATGTCTTACTCGAGCAGGTACTCATCACTTTCACATCAATTTAATACTTTATCATGCATGTCAACAAAAATCTCCATGCGTTTTCAGGTTTCACATCACCCTCCCGTGTCTGCTCTTCATGCCACCAATGACAAGGAAAACATAGAAATTATTTGGTGCCACTCTACTGCTCCCAAATTCACTGGTAAAATTCTTCATCCTATCTATCTTCTTTCATCAAATAAGTATATCAATTTCTATAAAATAAATGGATCTATCTATATTAGTCTTGGCTTTCTACCCAAAATGTTCTAGAACAAAAAAAAAAAAAAATACTCTCCCCCTTTTTTTTTTGCTTCATTAATTAATTGATTTAGATGACGAATATGTAATGTTCTAATGCTCTGGTACATGCAAAACTTAGAATTAAAATAATTAAGAAATAGTTATAGAGAGCAAAAAGATGTTAATATGCATGCAGGTAGTTCAGTTGAAGCTCAGGTGCATGGAAAACGGAAGCTGAAGCTCCACAATCATGGAGAGACCTATGAAATGAATGCTCCTAATCTGCTTATAAGAATATTTCCAGTCCCTGGGACTGATTGGGTGGGCGATGTGAGAATCCGGTGCATAGAAACAGGCCTTGTGGCAGAGTTAAGCTACATAAGCCAATCTTTCTTTGGGTTTGGGACAAATCGAAGACTGATTAAAGGGAAGATCTTTGATTCATTGTCTATGAAGATTCTGTATAAAATTGACGGTCATTGGGATAGGTGCCTGTACCTCAGCTAATTTGAAGTTATGCTTTGTTTTTGTCTGTATATTATTTTGATCACAAAATATAATGCAATGTTGCAGTACTGTAAGGGTGAAGAACACAGAGAATGCAGAAGAAAGAGTGATATATGATGCAAAACAAGTTATTTCAGGGCTCCAAGCTCCTATAGTGAAGGATCAAGAGGTAATAAATGAAATTGTGAGAAATGTGTAGATGCATATGGGTTGGGGTCTAAAATGAAATTACATTATACGTGTTGTATTTTATCAGAGTGTGTGGGCAACAGAAACAAGTGTTGTTTGGAGTGAATTGAGCGAAGCCATTCTGAAGAAAGAGTGGGAAAAGGCAAAAGAGGCAAAAAGAAGTGTGGAAGAAAGACAAAGGGAACTCAAAAGAGAAAGAGAATCAAACGGGAAAATATGGATTCCCAAACACTTTAAGGTCTCTTATAGCAAAGAAGAGGGATGGGACTGTTCACCAATTCAAAGGTCGGTCCCAAACGCCCCTATTGTCGCCTTGTAATCTTTTACAATTTCACCGCTTTATGTTTCATGTTTAAATAATTTAATTTTAAAATATTCCCTCTCTTCTTATTTATTATTTTAAATAAACATTTCATTAATCTAATCAACCAAATATCATGTTATCAAAATAATGTTTATTATTTAGTTATTAATAGTATAACAATGCGGAAATTTAGTGTTCACGACTAAAATTGTTAACTTTTATGAATAATGGAACTAAAATTGTAAAAAATAAAAAGTAACTAAAATAGAAAATTAAAATTATAGTTAATGTAAAAAAAAATAGTAATTCCGACCATAAATGAAAAGCAATCAACCAGTGTAGTTTGTTTAACAAAACTAACTGAAAATTTAGTTAAAAATAAAGTTAAAAAACTAATTAGAACTCTTTGGTAAAAGTATTTTATTAATGAAGTATAATTTTTTTTATCAAACAAATGTTAATTGTTAGTGTGTTAGTAGAAACATTTCAACCCTTAGCTTCTCTCTTCCCATCTCACCAAGTTACCATCAAACTAACCTTATAATTTCAGAACGAGATAAAAGTTGTAAATGACAAATAAGAACATCATTTATTATTAGATCAATAATAAGGTATTTAAAATAATTATAACATATTTTAATAATATAAAATTTATTAATATAAATTGATTAATTAGAAAAAAGGGATCTAGAGTTTAATACATATGCATTAATAGTATAAAAGAGTTTTACATTAAAGTTTAATCACAATAATCATTTATATGATGTTTAAAATATAATTGGTAAAGTCAGCAAACTTTTATATATATATATATATATATATATATTATTGACTTCCAAAATAAATTTTTTTATATTGATCGTGCATATGTGTTTTTTCTAAAATTATAAATAAGTATAATTATATATTTAAATTATAAAGAATGAGAGAAAAATAAAACAGAAACACAAAAGATGATGTAATAATGTGATGAGAAAAAATCAGTATAAATAATTTATTAATTAATAAAGAATAAAATTGTGAAAAAAAATACATAATAGTTGAATTTTTTAAAAAAATTTAAATAAAATAAATTTTTAGAAAAAACTAATACCTATCTTAAAAAACTTCTAACTTTTTATTTACCAAATCACATTTCAACTACTAGTTCGATTAATTTTTCAACTTTAAACTTAATAAAATGAGAGATCAACCCCATTGTAAAAAGGTCACTGGAAAGGTCTTGGACTTGGTCCATGGAGGCATGCACGTGTAAATTCATCATCGCAAACTGCTGCTTAGAGTCTGAGACTATTTAATACGTTTAGTTGTTGGAGGGCTTTCATAATTTAATTTTGGATGTTAATTTTAAAATTTTCGTTTAATTAGTTAAATTGAGCTATAAAGTATTAATGATTGAAAATTTTCATTTTGAAAATAAATTTCTAGTCAAATTTGGAGTAAAATTATCAATTCAATAAATAAATTACATAAGAGCTACTTATATTAAGATTACTCTTGACCATATTTTCCTATTTAAAATATTGATTGAAATACGTGTGAAAATGCCTACTCCCATTTAGAGTTCCAAACGAGTATTAATGTGTAGCAAATGCAAAACACAACTGGGACTTTAGATTTTGAGTAAATTTATTTGAGAAGAATTGATGTTGAAAGAAGAGATGATTAAAAATATTAATTCGTTTAAAAATGACATTTTAAAAGTTAGTCTATAAGAATTGATTTTGTTTTGGATAGGAAAGTAAGATTACTTTTAACGTTTAGTACAAATATATATACTTTAGGTTTAAAAAGAATAGACATATATTTTAGATAGTCAATAAATACTCAAAGTTTTATCTTATTTAAAACTCAAACGGTTATTTATAAATAAAAAAATCTTTAAAATGTTAGTCTGTAATTTTGTGAATCTGATACATCATGATGCATGTGTCTGGTGTACACTACTTGTCAGGGTGCAGGCGTCTGCACACCTAGCACACCAGACCTGCCATAGCACTGGATTTCCCGCAACCATATTTCTCTTTTGACTCGTTGAGGTGCTTTTTTAAACCAAATTAATGATAGAATCTCAACCTCCAAAACAAATAATATCTTAAATGCGTTTGAGTTGAGTCATCATTAAAAAAATATAAAAGAAATTAAAAATTAAGTACTACTTAGATAGCAAATTAATTATATGATAACATATGGTCTAAGAGACAGGTATCAGAAAAAAAAATTATTACGAAAATAATATTATTTAGTATTTAATATTTGATAGATAATACCACATTAAAAAAATCATATTTCACATTTACAACATTAAAAAAGTATTTCCGAAAAATATTTTCTTAGAATGATTTTATTAAATAATAAATTACGTATGAGAACCAACATTTAACAACAAATATGTATCTAGTTTACTTTACATAGCTAGAAAAAAATGTATTTGAAAGAGAAAACTCCATGATTTTAAAGGAAAATTAATTGTCAATCAAACTGTTATAGATACACCACATTAATAATCATCATTTAAAAAAAAATAACATTGTATTTGAAGAGAGAATTTTAAAAATATAAGAAATTTTAAATATATTGAATTTGAGATGCATTCAATTTAAATGACTTTAATTTTTAAATATTTTGTTTGGATAAGTTAATTTAAATTTATTGAATTTTAAATTTTTTAAAATGAGGGTAGGCTGGCGAGTCGGGTAGCTTGGTCCGTCTTGGTTTGTCACCCCTAACCAATGTCAAGTAAAAAATAACCTCAACCATTTTAGTAAAAGAAAAGTAGGTTTAAAGAATTTCAAATTCTTACTTTTTAAGGAATTTGAAATTCTACAATTTTTACTAGTCAAAATGCTTTCCAAAATGCCTAGAATTTCAAATTCTTTTAAATTTTCTTATCCAAGCAAGGTATTTCATCACAAAGCATTTGAAATTTCAAAATAAAATTAATTGTCCTTATAAAATTTCGTATCCAAACACACTGAGGGTTTTTCTAAGTTATGCACCAAGTGCATAGAATTATGACTCTCAAATACCTCTTTTTAATCAATCAACATCTTGAAATATGTAAATATTTTAATGATGTTTTTATTACAATTAAAATTGATTTCAGTTTAGTATATTCTTCTATTATGTCACTTAATTATATCACCCACAATACATTATCGGTTTCCTACAATCTTTTTCTCTCTTTATTCTTTTTTTTTTTCCCACCCTACCACCATCACCACCGGTGTCGCCAATACCACCTCCTATTGTTGCCACTGTCATCGTCACCAATGAATTAATTAGCAGTGGAGGTTGCAGCGAGGATAGTTAAAGGTGGTAGTGGTGACACCAACAGTGGTGGTGATGGTGGTGATAATGGTGAGGGTGGAAGTGGCGGTACCAACGATGGTGAGAGTAGTGGGGATAGTGGTGGTGAGGTGGGGAAAAAAGAAAAAGAAAATGATACATTCCTTCCTAGTAAGGGACCTATCACAAGGGTCATAGCTAGGAGGATAGAGGAACACTTGGCTAGATAAGAAAGAGGAAGACTTCACCTCTTTATGAGCATAGTAATCATGCGGCCTTAGTCTATTTTCTTTAGCTAGTTTTGCCTTTCAAATTTTTCTAAGTGGATTAGCCTTTACTTTTTTGGATGTGTATTTGGCCCTTGATTTTTCTTAGTTATAGCTTAGGGGTTGCGATTAGCTCCTTATGTAGAATGTATTAATTAATTGGGCCTTTTAGGGGGTTTTTAAGTAGTTTAATAACTACACCCCTATTTTTCTCATTAGACCCAATTAGTTGATGCATGAAGCATGAATGAGACAAGGTGGGGCTCTTACTCCCCACTTGGGCGTCGTTTTGGTGTCTCTCTCCTAGTTGGCATCCTTGATGGCATTAGTTGGATCTAAGTTCCATTTTTTTAAGGCCATGTGCTAATTAGGGAGAGTAAATCTCACGGCCATGAGCACTTATTTCTCCCTTCCTTCTCGTATAAATAGAGCTCTCCACTCTCTTGAAAAGCTTACACTTCATTTTGAGAGAAATTACTTACTTGTTTCCCATCTTGTGAGTGTCATCTTTCTCTTGAGAGAAATTCCTTTAGTGTTTTTATCAAGGTTTTTTCCCTTGTGGCAAGTACATCCCTCCTTGGCTTATCTTAACCTAAGTGGCGCCAATCACTCCATAATTCTAGCCTTTCCACCGAGCCATTTCACCTTGGGACCTCAAGAGGTTTGATCAAGGGAGAGCATCCATGGAGTTATACATCAGAAAATAAAAAAATGGGAATGCATGACAGGTATTATAATTTAGTGTCATAATGAAAGAACACACTAAATTAAAATTAACTTTAATTGTAATGAAAAAATCACTTAAATATTTACATTTTTCAAAAGAGGCATTTAATAGCTCTATATAACCACCACCACCGTCATCCCCACTACCACCATCGTCGCCATTACCGCCACCACTACCAACGGTGGTGAAACATGAATTATTATAAGAAAAAAAATATGCTTGTACTTTAAAAATTAAATAATATATTTTGTTTTATCATTATATATATATATATATATATATATATATATATATATATATATATATATATATATATATATCGAACAACTCCGATGAGAAAAAATGTTATACTGAAAAATAAGAAAACTTAATAATAACCTTATGATTTTAATAAACGGTTGACATTGAGTTGTCCATTAAACAAACTCACATGATTTTGACTAGATTTAATTTTAAATTTTAGATAGGATTAATTAGTTGTTTGTCTTAAAATTTTAATAAAAAATATTTTTCCATAAAATTAGGTCCAGAAGCTCCAAGAATGGTCATTAATGGCTGCAATTGATTAATATAAGATGAAGCACATAATCAATTTCGGATTGGATTTGGAATCTGCATGTGTCGGTAAGATCCAAGGGAATTGATGGAGTGCTTCAATTTTTTTTAGTCTATTGGCTTGTACTTAGGAAATTGATGCAGTGTTTCATCTTATATTAATTAGTTGCAGCCATTGATGGCCATTCTTGGAGCTTTTGGACCTAATTCTATGAAAAGACAATTTTGATTAACATTTTAAAACAAACACTAATTAATCTTAACGTAAATTTCAAAACTAAATCAAGTCTAAATCTTCCTTATCGTTCAATTTTTTTCAGTCAATTGGCTTCTACTTAGGAAATTGATGGAATGGAAATAACAATTTTTGCAAATGACAGATAACCCAACTATTGTGGCATGTGAGGGTAGTAGCGATCTTGCAGAGGATCCAAGGTAATGAGAGAGTATCGCGTTAAAAAAGAGTTTGGTTTGTGGGAGAGGTCTCTGTGTGAGAGAATGATGTAAGCTTGTTTAATGAATAACTCAACTGAATCGTTTATTAAAATTCTAAGGATGTTATTTGAGAAGAATTTTAATGACTACAAACAATATTGAAGAGGGGGAGTGAATTGAATATTTAAAAAAAATCTTATTTACTTTCAAATTCAATTCTAAAAACTTTGTTTAAAGAATAGATTGAGATAAGTTGTTGATACCAAGACTAAATTTCAGATTTTGATTTACATTGGAAATCAGCACCAATTACTCTTTTTATTACATCATTAATCTAGCTAGTTAAATCAGATTAACATTTAGCTCAATTTTAAAATTAAATCATACAACGAAAGCAATTCAAGATTTGTAAAAAGAGTAAAGATAGAGAGATAATCACCCACAACAAATTTATATTAGTTCACCCTTAACTTGGGCTACATCCAGTTGTTCCAATTCAAGGAAACTTACCTTGATCAGAACCAATCACTAGAATCAATAAGAGTTTACACCCAAAACCCAAAACCCCAAACCCTAAACCCTAAAGAGTTTACAACCAAAATTCATTAGAGGAAACACTTACAAAACTTGGTGTTGTCTAAATCTGAATCAACATCGTTTTCCATAAGACACAAATTTGCTTCATCTTCTTCCCTAGAAGATTGAGTATATAAGGTGCTTTCATTCTGTTCCCATGTGATATAAGCTTTCTTTTTCTTGAATCCGGATTTTCCTTTTCTCTCACTAGCTTCTTTCTTCTTTTGATAGATGGAACAATCAGATTTTATATGGTTTGCTTTCCATATTCAAAACATGTGTATGTTGTTTGTGCAACCTCACTTTTCTTTGCAAACTTTTTCAGATTTTTGCCTTGACCTTTTTGTTTCCTTTTTGTGAACTTTGAGAACCTTTTCACAAGTAAATGTATTTTCTCACCTTCAAATTTTCCAGTGGATTCAGCATCACTCTCTTCTTGTTGTGGGGTTTTTAGAGCTACACTTTTTCCTTCTTGTCAAAGTCTTTTTCCTCTTGGAGACGTTTCTGCCCAAGCTCACACTCTCTCAGCTTGCCAAATAAGGTTGCTACGTTCATCTCCACAAGGTTGTTGGATTCAGATATGGTAGTGCTCTTTGCTTGCCACACTTTATTTAGACTGTTTAGTACTTTGACATTCAGTTCTTCTCTTTGAAAGACTTTTCCTAGCCCAATGAGGTGGTTCATTATGTGAGTAAATCTCTTTTGCATTTCTGAGATTGATTCACTAGGAAACATTTTGAACATTTCATATTCTTGAATTAAGGTGCTTATCCTTGCTCTCTTCACATCATTAGTTCCTTCATGAGTGACCTGTAAAATCTCCCACATCTCTTTAGCAGTTTTGCATTGTGAAACTCTAAAAAATTCATCAAGAGTTAAAGCAAATACAAGTATATTTTTAGCTCTTATATCATATTGTGCTCTCCTATTTTCTTCTATAATCCAATTAAGAAAGTGTTTTTCAAAATCTCTATCATCCATTCTAATAATTCGAATAAAAGGGTCATTTTCAATTGCATCCCAAATGCCTTTATCAATGGACTCCAATAATATTCTCATTCTCATTTTCCAAAAAACATAGTTTTTTCATTAAAAAGAGGTGGTCTATTAATGGAAGCTCCTTCAGCAAAAGTTTGATTGTTTGTAATCATTATGGATCTTTTTCGAAAAACTTGAATGACTATCAAGAAAAGCTCTGATAACCAATTGAGAAGTGTTTTTAATGACTATAAACAATATTCAAGAAGTGGGTGAATTGAATAATAATAAAAAAATGATTTACTTTCAAATTCAGTTCTAAAAAACTTTGTTTAAAGAATAGATTGAGGTAAGTTATTGATACCAAGGCTAAATTTCATATTTGGATTTGCAGTTGGAAATCAGCACCAATTACTCTTTTTATTACAAGATTATACAATTAATCTAGCTAGTTAAATCAGATTAACATTCAACTTAATTTTAGATTAAATCATACAACAAAAGAAATTCAAGAATTGTAAAAAGAGTAAAGATAGAGAGATAATCACGCACAACAAATTTATATTGGTTCACCCTTAACTTGGGCTATATCTAGTTGTTCCAATTCAAGGAAACCTACCTTGATCAGAACCAATAACTAGAATCAACAAAACTGATGCATTCATCCCAAGCCATGCTCTAACAATTGTTAGAGAAAGAATTTCGCGTAGGATCTTGCTCATAGTGATCCTTGAAGAGCCTTAAAATGGAGGTTAAAGACTAGAAGATTATGGTTGAAGTAGGCACCACTCCTTGGGGAAGAAGATAAGCCAAAAGTGAAGTTAGCCACAAGGGAAGGAATCCTTGATAATAGCATGAAAGTCTCTCACAAGAATGAAGAGAACATGAACACTCTCTCTAAGAGAAGAATGTACTCTCAAATGTAGAGAAGAACTTTATCTTTCAATTAAAATGAGTGTTAAAGGATTACATAAGGTGTAGAGCTATATTTATAGAGTAAACATGGACCATGGACCTAATACTCTAATGTGAACTTCCAAGTGCTAATTAAGGGGGTTAGTTGACTTAATTTAGTGTTAATTTAGCATGTCCTCAATTAATACTAAGTTAATTCAACTAAGATCAAAATATGGCCCCATGAATATGGATCTAGATCCTAAAAATATGGATATATATATTCCCTCTTGTTTAAATTTGAATTTTGGAGGGAAATGACATGACACCTCCAAAATTCAAATTAAAGCAACCAGAATCAACCATGTAGGAAAGAAAGTGCACATGTAACATGAAACAAGGGAGCAAGGAGGGCCCACATGTCTCCTACATGCTTCATGTGTTGGCTAGAAGGATTTTAAAAGCAATTATGAATGTGAAAATAAATACCACACGTGCAAAAGCTCATAGGTTAAGCCTAACTAATTAACACACTTCACAAAGAGACTAATTACACATCCTAAATAAAATAGAACCTATAGGACAAAATACAAGGCCAGAAATAAAACTAACTACACCCCTAAAATCCTAATGACCTAAAGGTGCTTATACAAGCCTAAAAGTGGTCAAATTAATACAATTAAATGGTACATTTCCTAAACTAAACTCTTAAAGTTTCATCCAAGTCATGCTCCTTTCTTATTGGTCCTAGTTCAAATCCATGTCAGGGAGGAATGCATCATCTCCCCTCCCTTGAAGAGGATTTAACCTTAAATCATGTGGTCTTTCTTACTCTTCCTACAATCCTGCAACAAAATGAGCATAGGAATGAGTATGTTATTATGTACAAAGATGTTAAGGGTCAAAGGTATATAGGGAGACCTCATAGACTTGGCGTGGTGAAGGTATGCACTAAGGTTTAAAAACTGCTTGCTGTACATATGCCCCCGCACAACAGTTCCCCAAGTGACTCCAAGTTCACTAAAGGTTAGTCCCATCCAGGTAGGAAGTGAGACAAGCTTAGGTTTCTTGGAGCACTCATCTAAGAAAGCCAAGTAGGTTTTATTTTGTTATTCACCCCACAAGATGATGATGGGCCTAAGGTGGACCCTTTTTTCAAGGTCTTTCTGAGTGGTCCTTGAGATTGGCTATGGATAAAAAATGTTTGTAGCCCAATCTCCTGACCACACTTGGCCATATCCACAAGTATTATTTGAGGTTGTGTTTCATTGTACTCCAAAGGTATAGGCACAACCTTAACACCTACTTGTGTAAGGAAGGGTTCCTTAACTTCATCTATGTATTAAGGCTCTTGTTTTAGCTCAAAGGAAAATGTGTTAGGCTCAACACTTCGAGAAGTTTCTAAGGTGGCATCAAGTAGAACTTGAGGTTGTGGTTCTTTGATCAAAAGGTTTTGGCACGACCTCAATTTCCACTTGTGCATAGGGAAGGTTGTCTTCAATAGGATTTAAATAAGAATCTTTAGGAAGAACAACCTCTCATTCTCTATGGTGGAAGTTGTCATCAATAAGATCCTCCTTGGATGGCAAGAAGAAGTTTTCTTAAAGAACCACTTCTTTTTCTTCCAAGTGTTGAACTTGAGTTTCTTGTTTGAACTTTGTGAAAATGGGCTCAAGTTCCACACTTGGTAAAATATTTGTTTTATGTGCAACTAGAGGTTGTGGGACATTATGTTCAAATGATTTGGACACAACCTCCATTTGCACTTGTCCTAGGAGAGAATTTTCTTTAATAAGATCCTCATTTGGACTCAAGGAGTTATCTTCTTAAATACCCTTTTCTCTCTCACTTTGGCCAAGTTTTGAACTTGAGAATTTTGTTTGAACCTTAAAAAAGTAGGCTCAAGTTCAAAGCTTGGTGAAGTGTTTAATAGGACTTCACTTTCACCTTTATTCAAGAGAAAAACTTTTTTAGTAAGATCCTCCTTGGAATCCAAAGAGAAAACTTCTTTCAGCTTGACTTCTCTCTCAACCTTTTCCAAGTATTGGACTTGAGATACTAGTTTCTCAAAATGTTTTTATACAAGTTCAACAGTTGTTAAAGTGTTTAAAAAAGAATCCAATTCAAGGTGAATTTAAGATTATGAGTCAATGTGCTTAAAAGATTTTTGCACAATCTCAAATTCCACTTGTGCTTTAATGGTTAGAAGATTGACTCAAGCTAGAGTTCAAAGCTAGGTCTTGGCTAGAGTCACTCTTCTCACCAATCTCTTTTTCTATTTTTATATTTTTAGAATTTTCAAGGGTGTGTGTGTGCTTTATATCTCCTTTCTCTAATTCTCTCCTTTTCTTCTCTTTTTCTCTCTTAAGCTTTCTGTTCTTTCTTTTCCCTCTTTTTCTCTTTTTATTTCTCTTTCCAATTTTATCAAACTCTTATCTAAACGCTTCCAACTTTCTTTTTTTGCTTCCCATATCTTATTTTCTCTTCTTCCCTCTCTTGTTTTTCTTTCTCCATTCTTTCTTTTCTTTCTCTTTCCCTTCTTTCTTTTCTGATTACATGAGGTGTAAAACTCTATTTATAGAGCAAACATGCATCACGGGCCTAATACACTAATGTGAACGTCCAAGTGCTAATTAAGGGGGTTAGTTGACTTAATTTAGTGTTAATTTAGCATGTGCTCAATTAACACTAAGTTAATTCAACTAAGATTCAAACAGCCCTAAGAATATAGGTCTAGATCCTAAAAATATGGATCTATGTCCCCTCTTATTTGAATTTGAATTTTGGAGGGAAATGACATGACACCTCCAAAATTCAAATTAAAATAAGAAGCAACTAGAACCAACCATATAGGAAAGATAGTGCACATGTGGCATGAAACAAGAGAGCAAAGGGGGGTCATATGTCTCCTACATGCTTCATGTGTTAGTTAGAAGGGTTTTAGAAGTAATTAGGGGTATGGAAATAAATACCACATGTCCAAAAGCTCCTAGGACAAGCCCAACTAATTAACACTCTCCACAAAGAGACTAATTACACCTCCTAAATAAAATAGAATCTATATGCCACAAAACAAGGTCGGAAATAAAACTAACTATACCCCTAAAATCCTAATGACTTAAGGGTGCTTATACAAGCCTAAAAATTGTCAAATTAATACAATTAATGGGACGTGTCCTAAACGAAGCTCCTTGAAGCTTCATCCAAGTCATGTTTTTCCTTTATTGGTCCTAGCTCAAACTCATACTAAGAGTGGATGCAGAAAAGAGTTTACAACTAAAACTTAAATGCAAATGAAACCTATAAATGCACCCTTGAAAACTTATCAAGATATTAATTCTACCTCATGAAAAATCCATCCGTGATCACATTCTACCAGGAAAACTACCTAGTAATTCAATACAACAAAACAAAATTAAAGAACAATATCATCTGAATTGATTTCGCACATAATACAATGAAATAAGGTGAGAGCAGCAAAATTCTCACAATTCTTGATCTATCTTTGATTCTTGAGAGGTCTTTTGATTTCTTTTAGAGACTTGTTGTTTCAGAGGTTTTGTGCTTTTTCCTTTTCTCTGGAAAATCAATATTTCAATCTCAAAGTAATTTTGAAAATGTGTTGTTTGTTCTTCTTCAAATGAGTTTCTTCCTTTTATATGAAAAAGCTTTTTGCCTCTGGTTTAATCTTTTAAATTGAGTCTTAATCGATTAAATTGTTATTCGCACAAGTCTAACACAAACAAGAGCAATTTAATAGATTATCTTAAATGACTTAATCGATTAAATTGTTCTTCAGTCAAGATTAAGTTTGCAGGATCAATTTAATCGATTAGAATAAATACTTAACCAATTAAATGATAGAGATTAATTGATTATGGTCTGATTTAGTAGATTAAAATAATGGCTTCGCATCTCTTAATCTATTTGATCATCCCATGAATCAATAACCTTGTGCAAATGCTACATGAATGATATTTAACTAATTTGAAACACTTTTAGAGGTATTAAATCTTAGTTATGTAACATGACTTAATTACACTAAGATTCATCAAAGATCTAGGAAATATTAAGTATGATTAATATGAGATAATAGCAAAATTTATATGATGTATGTTATAATTCAAGCATAATGCAATAACACTCATCTTAAGTATTATTAGTGTTCATCATCAAAACAAATAATTCTACAAGATGAAATTGATTTTCATTTTGTTTTCTCAAGAGATTCTTCAACATTATTAAACTTTCTTATTTCTTCAAATTTATATATGCACTAAATGTTACTATTTCAAAGTTCACCACCGATGCATGTAACAGTGACAGTACGTGCATGCATTCAATTTTATAGTTCTATTGATAGTAAGTCAATTAATTCACTTTCAACTTCCAACAGATATCGTCCTTTACCTTCAATAATTAATGTAATTAAGGGTTTTGTGTTTCTTTCTTTGTTTAAGAATATATATCCTCTTCATATAATAAAAGAAAAAGAAATATTATGTGAGTATAAATAGAGTTGTAAACCTTGGCATAAGGTTTTGTATTGTGATTTGTGAAGTTGTCGGAGAAAGAGAACTGGATTCACGAGGTTCCCAGGCCAGTCTGAATGAGCAAAAGCTTTTTTCCACTTTGATAAAATCGCAGTGTTTCATTTTCATTCGGCTTCTCATAACAATTGTCAGATAAATGGTATGTATTCTGGCCATCCGTATGTGAATTATTTTTTTATATTCATACATACATATTTTTCAAAGTTTGACTGAGATCGATAAAATTATTCAATTATATTCTTCTGTGAACTGTGAAGGTACCTAAAGTTTTTACTAAAAATATACGTAACATATTATGTTAATTAATATTATGATCTTAATTCTCTTCAATCTCTCATCAATTATGGTTCATTCCTTTTCATTTTGATACGTTGGCTACCAACTCTTAATTCCTGTCTCTAATCACCACTAATGCCGAAAACCAGTTACTCGCGATTGAATAGCTTGTATCCACCATCTGCGTTTTATGTATCTTATGCAAAACCACATGTTGGAATACTATCTACAAATTCCAAGCCATGGAATTGCAACTTGTTCGCCTAGAGTACCTATGTTTTTTAATTATACTTAATAAAATATATTCTTTTTTCTGTTCCAACATAAATGTCCTGTTTAAGAAAAAAACTGTTTCAAATATGTGTTATACTTGATTTTTCAACATAAAGTTAATTATTTTTTTCATTAATACTTAGGTTATGTTTTAATGTTAGATGACGAAATGGAGCAGAATAAAAATACATGAAATAAGTGTTTAATACTTTGGTTTTTATTTAAATGAGGATAAATAAAATTTTAAAATTATTATTTACTCGAAAATTGACCAAATAAAACTAATGTAAAATATGAAAAATTATAATTTATTATGCTTCATTCTATTCTCAAACAATGAAATTGTATTTTTAATTCATTTCATTCCGTTTTATTATGTTCTATTTTATATTTTTTTTATTTCATCTCTTTATTATCAATATAAAGATAAAACTATATAAATTTTCAATAAAATCTTAATTATAAGATTAGTTAGTTTTGAAAATCATCGGTTTTCATCTTTTTTTAGTTTTTCTTAATCTGTATAAAAATAAAAAAATAACTGAATGATACTTATTTTAAGAGGAAGAAAGTACTATTTTAATGGCGGGCCAATTACCAATGGGTTTGAAGTAGCAAATAAAAACATGGTGTGTGCTATTAGAATTTGCCAAAACAAAATACAAAGCATGGTAAAAAAAAAAAATGTACGACGACTGTAGGTACGTGGCATCACACAATTTTTTATAAACAGAAACAATTTAAAAATTAAAAGAAAAAACTTCGAACAGATTGTAGTAAAAATAACTGTTCATGCGTAATAAACGAAAATTTATTCTTACGAAATAGTGTTTAATTGGTCATTAAGAAGGAAATGGTTCATGTTAGTTGTTTGTCTTAATTACTCTATTATTGATTGAATATATTACTTGGTGTATATATGAACGCTGAAATATGTGTGTGGACATAAAGAAACAAAAAAAAAGTCGCAACACCCATCAATGCCATGTCCCTTTCTGCTTGAATGAGTTCAATGTGTCTTTGTCTCTCTTTCCATTTTTAGACGACTCATTCTCTTGTAGCTAGTTATTTATTGTTAATTTTATTTCAATCTCTCTATCTTATCGCTACTGATTTTCTGAAATATATATATATATATATATATATATATATATATATATATATATATATATATATAATATGTGAAAAAAAGAGTTAAGGTGAAAAATAAGAAAACATGATATTTCAATAAACAGTTCAAATTTAGTTGTTAATTAAACAAGTTCACATAGTTCTTTCACACAACAACTTTTTTCACAAACTAGATATTTATCTGTTGTGTCACTCTCTCTTGTCGACCCCATGGATCCTCTATAAGATTGTCACCAATTCCACCAGTACTACTGCCACCATCGATGACAGTGGTAGAGGTATTAACGGTGGTGGTAGCGGCATCAGCGATGAGGGATGATGGTATTGACTCTAATGGAAACGGAAATAGGGGTAGTGACGACAAGGTGGTGGAGGGACGGGGGGACTGGCAGAGATCATGGTCTCTCCTCCTAAATTTAAAATAAAATAAATTATATATAAAAATTAATGTTAATATCATCTAAAAAGAGTAAAATAAAAATATGATAAGTAACATGATTGATAAAAAATAAAGAGAGTAGGGCAACAGACAAAGATTTGGTTTGTGAAAGAAGTTTACGTGTAAGAGAACCATGTGAGTTTGTTTAATTAATAATTTAATATAAACCATTTATTGAAATCTTACAGTTATATATATGAGAAATGTTTTTAATGCGAAAATGATAAAAATATTTTGTAGTTATCCAAATTTAAATAAATGATTCAGATTAAAACAGTTCACTCAAAGATATACATGTATCATTGTAATATTTTTCTCCTACTACCACCACCACCATGATCACCATTATACCACTACTACCACCGGTGCCGCTACCACCACTATCATCACCGGTGACGATGATGACGATAATGGGTGGAGGCAACAATGGTACGAGAAGAATACTACTTATTGGTAAGGTGATATGATGAAAAATACACGTAATATTTTTAAGTAAGTTATTTTAATATAAATTTTTTATTTAAATCCACGTAGCTAAAAAATATTTTTATCATTTTTACTTTAAAATATGATTCTCATGTCATACGCTTCCTTATTTATATATATATATATATATATATGTGGGAGTGTGGGGGTAGAATGTTTTGAATACAAGTCTCACTTGTATTTATGTCGGCAAATTCTCCTATGCTTTTCATGTTTCAAAGAATACCCATATCTTTTTAGTAAATCATTAAATTTATAAACAAGTATACTTTATAAGTAATTATCTACATGTAACCAAAAACATTCTACCATGCCCCCATTCTTCTGCACTGTATCACTTTCAGCATCACGTTGGTCTTGTCCTAGAAAAAAATAAAAGGAAGGAAAAGTATGGTAAAGCTATTTTGACTTGTGGTAGTGTGGTTAGTCTGGGTATGTTTATATTTTTTTGTGAAGGAGCTCGGTGTGTGTGTATATATATATTAACGATATAATCTTTAAAAATGTAGAGTTATATCTATTGAGGTTTTGAGTTACGCAATTGTTTATAGATTTTAAAAATAGTTGTTTATATTTAGATTTAAAATAATAATTTGGTCAGAAAAACAGAATACTTATATTTTGATCCTTTAAATATACTTTTATTTTAGTCTGTGGATGTTAGCAACAATTTTGATTTTAGTATCAACTATTATACGATATTAATTAAAAATATTAAAAGTTATATTTTTATTTTAGTTTGTCCATGCTTGTAACAATTTTGATTTTAGTATCAATTATCAAACGATATTAATTTAGAAACATTAGAAGTTGAGTGACTTACGTTATGAAAGAGTAGGATAAGTTTTGTGTAATTTTTAGGACAAATATCTCATCTAATTTGGTTATAGTAATTTATGACATCACACTAATATATTTGTAACTCAAAAGTCCAAACGCAGTATATTATTCTCTAAGAACAAACTAAAATAAAAAGTATATGATAAAAATCTTTAGAATACCAAAATAAAATTCTTTATTCTTCATTGATCAAATTACTATTTATATAAGGCATATATTTAAATCTTGTGTTTTTTTAACACCTTAATTTATTATTTAAACTTTAACTTCTCTACTATTATTTGTTCTTCCTCTGGGTAATGTCACTGACATCCATGTGCTTTTCTGTTCTTCACTAGCATCCGAACCCAGTTCATTAAGATATTGTTTTCTAACATTTACCAAACAAACCAGGAAAGCTGGTCTATATTTAAATTAAAAAAAAAAAACAACAAAAAACTAAGATTTAAGTGCTCAAAGGCTCTATAGTTATAGAGTCGATCCTAAAACTTTTTGTTCTTTTGATAAATAGAAAAATATACCCTAATTAATGTCGTAAATAAAAGTCACGATGGGCGGAATAATTAAAAAAAAAAATTCAGACTTTTCTTTTTCTATTTTTTTTTCATAGTTACATGTATTATTACATGTTTATTTTCTTAAATTATGAATAACCTTTTATTTTAAAATAATATAAGTTTTATGTTTTACATAACAAGATAAATTTTTTAATTGAAAAACCACTCACTAATAATGAATTGACTATTAACCAATGATTGTTTATTTTATATAATAATTTTATATATTTAATTATAATTATATAAATTTTTATTTTAATATTTATAAAATAATATAAAAAAATATTGTGTCTCTCTGAATTGGAATCCTGGACGCCGGCCTGCCTACATAAAAACCACCTCTGTTCTTTTTTGAACCACCGGTCTGTTTCCCTTAATTTCTTTTTTTTTTATTTTTTGTTTTTATATTAATAAAACATTAGTCTATATTCCCCTAAGTATTGTATCCAAAAAATCACTAAGCCACTCTTAATGGCTTCGTTTATGGGTATCATACTATTATACTTCAGAGTTAACACATGCTTTTAGTTGTTGTTGTTTTTCCTGTTCTTTTTAATTATTTTTATCAATTGAGTAATGTTTTTTATCCAATGATCCATAGTTTATATATATAGAAGGTTATTTAATGGAATTGGAGTTCTTAGGACATGCATTGATTTACGAAATTAATTTATATCTATCCAAAAAGGAATGAATTTTTAAATCTAGAATGTTGTCATTAATTAAATTAATTAAATTAATTAGATAAAAAGGGGAACATGATGTTAGCTGATTAATTTGACTAATATATATTTTCATTTTGATTTATACACGTTTTTCGTAAAGGATTAGCTTTGTTCTATATATTTTGGTGCTTTAATTTGTTTTATTAGTTTGCATATATAGATAGATAGATAGACAAGAGATTATTTGTGTGCATAGTTTTTAACTAGATATGTATGTTGTCATTAATGTTTACGACGACTAGCATGTGAAAGATTTAATTAATGATTTTAACAAAATACCTGCCTATGCTTTAATAGTAATATGTTGTGAAGCAAATAGATACACGTCTTCTCATATTTCACTCTATCCTAATATAAGCCCCCATTTCAATGATAATGACATGCATATATATACACGCTGGGTAGTTGAGGTCGACAAATGCTACGTTTATTTTAATAAAATTATATGTATTTCGGTCAAAATCTAATATTTTACATTTATTAATTTTATATATTTAACCCCTCTTTTACTTTTATGTTACAATAATAAATAATTCTTTTATTTTAATATTTATATATTTTTTTTAATTTTTCACTTTTTTATATTATTTTTTTTGTCTTTTCTCCGAAAAACTCAACATTTTTTTCTCATAGGTTCTATTCACTGCCATTCTCACTTTTCTCAATTTTTTCTTGTACAATCGCGCACACATTTTTTTTGGTTGTTG
Organism: Psophocarpus tetragonolobus; assembly: GCA_037954015.1. Lineage (NCBI taxonomy): Eukaryota > Viridiplantae > Streptophyta > Magnoliopsida > Fabales > Fabaceae > Psophocarpus > Psophocarpus tetragonolobus. The sequence continues at coordinate 7,757,927 of CM075693.1, read as the reverse complement.
TTATCTTTTATGCATATCTTATTGTATTTTATTAATAAATAGATTGAACCCACTTGTTCCGATCCTAGATTCGTCATTCACTTAATTTACTTAGTAGTATTCAGTAGCAGTAGCAGAAAAAAATTGTAAAATCTCATCAACTTAATTTCTTAAGACTGATTCCTAATCATATAACTGTCTTCTTTTATTTTTTATTTATGTAGGAGACGAAAATTGTGCTCTCAAAACCATTGACACTTGAAAGCCAATCAGATTCCGATGAAACTACAAATCTTCTGCAGCGCATACTAAGTCTCTTTAAGAATATACGGCAAGGATCCGATCTCTCGTGCTTCAAGGCAAGTTTTAGGTTTTACATGAACTCAAACATAGAATTAAAATTATTTCTTTTGTTAAGGAAATTTTAAGATAGGAAATGGGCTTAGTTATTTTACCACTCTTCATTTGCTAGCTGCATTCCACACGTTTAAAATAATTTTAAAAATCTCACCCTATTTTAACTTATGATTAGCATGTATATTTTAGATTTTTTAATTTCAAATATACATTTTAAAGTGTGCGGATCAGTTGACCAAGAATGTCTTAAAATATATATTTCAAATTAATTGATCGGTAATTCAAATTAGATGATCCGAAATGTAGTAGAAGGACATGACCAATTACATTCTGGATCCACTAATCTAGAACACAAAATAATTAATATTTCATTAGTTATTCATGTCCTTAAAAGTTAACTGATCTAAATGTATATTTTAAGACATTCCAGATTAACCGACACCTTTTATTTATATATATATATATAGTAAGTTAAAACAAAGTGAAGATATATAATAAGAGTATGAATAACAAATGAAAAATATTAAAAAAAACTGAAAAAAAAAATCGTAGAAACTCAATTTGTTATACATAAATTTTTTTATATTAAATTGGAATTAGATAAAGGTATTGATTGCTATTTTTATATTACATTTATTTTTAATATATTATGAACGATAATAATGTTTTAAATATATAAAACATATTTTAATTATTTTATCGTTTTTATCTTTAGGGACAAAATTATTGTTTGAAATATATTAAAATAAATTTTATTACAATCATTCAAAATTATAATTATAATATTGGAAGTAATATATAAAAAATAATGGTATTTTTAAAAAAAAGTACATAATTAAAATTAAATTATTGAAAAAAAAGTAAGAATGATCTTTAAAATAATAAAAATCATTGTCGATAATGTATGAATGATTAAAAATAAATTATAAAAATAAGATATATATAATTTTCTAATTTATATAAAATATTAAATACAATTCTTCATAAAACAGTGCACCTAAAAATAACTTAATTATCTTCATTTAAAATATTAATATATTCTTAAATGATTTAGTTAATATTTTCAATTTCAATACCAGACTAATCTATAACTTATAGTAAAAAAAAAAATTTTATTTTTTTTATATATATCAACTTTTAATAAATTTTTTCTCTTTAAATCTTCTCTTTCTTCCTATCTTTTTTCTAAATTTTAATAATTCATCTGTTTTTCCTTTCTATTTATACTTATTATAGTACAAAATCCATTATCATTTTATTAGCCCAAAGCATGTTGTTAATATAATAAATATAATAATAATAATTTTTATTATTTTACTGTATTTTTTTATTATAATATAATATTAATAATAATAATGTTTTGATTATTTTACCATTAGTCAAAAGAAAAATTGTTTTCAACATATATAAATATAATAATTTTATTATTATTTTACTGGTAATATTATTGTTTTAAATAATAAAATATTATATATATATATATATATATATATATTAACAGAAAAAAATATTACGAGTATTAGAATGGTGAATTTCAAATAAGTTGACATGAGAGAAAAAGACTTCTCTCATTTTCTAATGTCTTTATCAATTTTTTATCACAACTTAGAATATAAACACACCTTCATTAAAACTTAGGATCTTTTTACTACTTTGGAGAATTTACTTAACTATAAATATTTTTTAATAAAAATATTTAATTTTAAAAATATATTTCAAATATATATATATATTTTTTTTTTTTCTGGTATCAGAGCCTGATGGGGAAATCGGAATTTATTTTTCTGGATCTAAGTTTAATTTATCATTCAAATTATGATTTAATGCTATTCTGTTCTGGGGATGCAGACTCTTAATCTATTGTTCTTTCTGTTCTTTTTTCTTCTGAAAACCTGGGTACTTGCCCTTGATTTTCGAAAACTGCGGTTTTGTAAGCCTCGTCGGGTTGAAAAACTCATGAGGTGTGACGCAGCTAACTGGTACTGCGCGGATTACCGCCTTGTAAACCTAGCTCATTTCTGTCTTTCTTTTCTATTTTCTTCTCTGTTAATATTTTCGTTGTAAGTTTTGTTTATCTCTTTTGTTATTATGACTTCTTTGAGTAATGGTTCATGGTGTCAACGGTTTGGCCTGGGGCTGGATTGGCAGTAAGGCCCGAGGGAGGCGGTAAGTCCATGTTGCCTATGTGCCTTTGCCGGATGTCTCTACCATGGATGATTATTTCATTGATGAAGTAATTCTGAAAGAGATGATGTTCTGTAAATTTTGTAATTCGGTAAGTTTATCTTTTGTATAAAAAAAAAAAAAGAAGTTTTGTCTGTAACCTGGAAACTGGAATACCTTTGGATGATAATTTTGTGTTAAACTTAGATTTAGATCCAGAATAATAGTTTTTTATCAAACCAAGTGAAGGTAATGATACTAGAAGATTTATAAAAATGAGTTCTTTTCTTCGCTCCCTCTCTCGTCGCTTTTCTGTCAAATCTTCTTCATCCTCTTCTCCTTCTACCAACAATCTGCTCACTGAGCAAAATCAATCGGTTGAGGAAATACCTCCCAGAAATAACATCTTCGAAGAAGAAGTCTGCTTTGAAGATATCAATCAAGCCATAGATAATTGGGAAATCCCTAAAATCCCTCAGGATGAACTCTATATTCCTGATGAATCCAAACATGTCCGTAGTTCTGACTACATAATTAGGATGTGTTCTAGGAAGTACAAATACCTCCACATAGGATGTGTTCAAGTAGCTGTCAAGCCCCTTGTCAGGGAAGGTCTTAACGCCTTAATCCTCATGTGCCTTCGCGATATTAGGCATAATGACTTTCACGATTCCCTCATAGGAACCGTAGAAACCAGTCTAGGACATGGTCCTGTTTATTTCAATTGTTTTCCAAACAAAACGGTGAGTCTTTTAGATCGAAATGTCTTAGATTCATTGTTTCTAAACATTCGTCTGCATGGGTTAAACATGAAAGAAGGTTCTATCCCTGCAGCTCTTCTCTATCGAATCCAATACAAGGTCATGAACACTTGTAACTCAAGGGTTCTTCTTAAAACCAATGGTCGGGAAACAACTTTGTTTGTCACAGATATGACTAGGGCAAATGTTGTTGTTCCCAAACTCATCAAATGGGATGAGGTAGAGTTACCAACCTCTTGGCAACTCGAAAAAGCTACACCAACCCTTCCTCGTCAAACCCCTGAATTCCAGGAAATTAGACAATCTGAGGCTGGTAAGGTAGAAATCATTTTTTATCGGAGAAATTCTTTCTCTTCAAGGTCCGAAGCTTCTAGATCGGCCTATACTAGTGCCAGAAGATCTTTTTCTATAGCTTCTCAATCAAATCGGAGTTCGATTCCCAGAATTATTACTCCAGAAATCAATCTTCAAGGGTTAGATAACTCATCTTCTATCCCTAGAAATATCTACAGTAGGACTGAGGAAGACATTTCTTCAGAAATACATTCTCCTACTCAATCTGAAATGCAGTATGGTCAACTATGAATAGTTACACTATAGACAAACCAACCCTTCGTAAGGAATTCTACTCTGAGACTTGGACCTCTCAGAGGAAATGGTTTCTTACTAAGTTTAAGGGTGACCATAGGTCAAAAATCATCGATTCTTTTTATGAATTTCTTAATCAAGTCCAAACTCATGTTTGTTTCTTTGATTGGTTAAATGTCTACCTTCATAGGAACAAAATCTATCCTCCTTGGACAATTACAATCACAGAAGATCTCTCTGTCAATACCTTAACTGTCTGGCATCGTAAGAATGGTCAACTCATTAAGTCCGACCTACCTCCGTCTAGCAGTTATTTCATCCCAGACTTAGAGGATAAGTATTTAGCTTCGCCCTTTAAGTACAAATCAGATGAAACCATAGGAGCCCAAGATATTAAAGCCCTTATGGAACAAAACAATTATACCAACAAGTACCTCCAAGTTTTAGGAGAAAACCTTGTAGGAAAAGCCTCATCTTCAGGAACCAAAGACGATGAGACCTCTTTCATTTCCAAACCATTGTTTAAACCTTTTAGTCTAACTACCCAGACTAGAAATAAATTTAGGCTTATTCATCAGAATTGGACTAAAGCCTTAGGAAAATCCAATCCAGATAACTTTGTAGTTATTCCTGATACCCCTAGTTCTTCACAGGTAGGATCTGTTAAGCTAGGACCAATCACTAGGAGTGTCTCCCAAAAAGACCAATCTCTTAGGATTAACAAATTAGGAACTTCTTCCATAGGTTCCGAGTCTGAGGATGCTGCATCTAGCAGTAAGTCTGTTCCTCAAATCAATCCTGTTATTAGCAAGGCTCTCAACTGGAAGCAGCCTTCTAAACTTTACTACAATCGAGCTACTGCTCTTGATCTCCTTCTTGAGGAAAAGAATGATCAAAGTCTTCGATCATTCAACGCCAATCAAATCTATGAATGGAACATAGATGGTCAAACTGAGTACAACATCCTTAATACTCTTCAACATATGACTATGGTCTCCACTGCATATCAGACTGCTTTAGATAGCACTGATGAGACTATAGTAGAAATCCTGACCGCTGGCTTTTCTGGCCAACTCAAAGGCTGGTGGGATAATTATGTTTCCAATACTGAGAAACATGAAATCTTTACGGCAGTCAAAACGGACGCTGAAGGAACCGTCCTTACCGACAAAGGGAAGCCTATTCTCGACGCCGTTAATACATTAATTATGGCCATTGTCAAACATTTCATCGGAGATCCTTCCATCTACAAAGATCGTTCTGGAGATCTCCTATCTACTCTTAAGTGTAAGACCTTAGGAAATTTTAGGTGGTATAGGGACACCTTCCTTACTCGAGTCTACACTAGAGATGACTGTCACCAACCTTTTTGGAAAGAAACCTTCCTAGTTGGACTCCCAAAATCCTTAGGAGACAAGGTTAGGGAAAAGATCCGTTCCCAGTTTAACGGTGAAATCCTTTATGATCAGTTAAGTTATGGCAATATCATAGCTTATGTTCAAAAGGTTGCTCTTAAAATCTGTCAAGATGACAACATCCAAAAACAATTAGCCAGAGAAAAGGCTCAAAATCGCAGAGATTTGGGAAATTTCTGCCAACAATTCGGTCTTCCTTGTTCCAAGAATCCGGGAAAGACTACCCATAAAAAACATTCTCAGCAACAACTGAATAGACCTCATCGCAGAGTCTCTAGGTTCAAGACTCGTCATCTTCATTCCAAGCCCAGTAGGCCTCCAGATCATAATCTTCCTCGACGAAGTACTAATCCTCCTCAAAAGGATACCAATCTTTCTAGAGAAACTAGAACATGTTATAAGTGTGACCGTAAAGGTCACTTAGCAAGATTTTGTCGAGTCTCCTCTAAGATTCGTGAACTCAATCTTGATCCTATTGTTCAGGATCAACTCAATAATCTTTTAATAAATTCTTCTGATAGTTCCTCAGAAGAAGAAAACGATATCGCCAAGACATCTTCTGACGACATCCAAGCTGACGATGATCTTTCCTCCTATAGTAGCGAAAGTTCTGAATCTCCCCTCATCAATGTCATTCACAATGATGAGCAGAATCTGTTGCTTGATGCTCTAGAATCCATTCAAGACCCTCAAGATAGGAAAGAGTATCTTGAAAAACTAAAGGCAATCCTTTCCAAACCCAAACCTACGCGTTCAGATAATAGGTTTGTCAATAACAAGTTTGATCTAACTCAAACTCTCAAACGACTGGAAAAATCTTCAGCCAAGCCAGTCACTATTCAGGACCTCCAGGCTGAAATTCGTTCTCTCAAATCCGAGGTCCGAGAACTCAAAACTCAATCAAAGTTGCACGAGACTATCATATCTCAAATAACTGCAGCTTTGTCTGATAACATGGTTCCAGATAACCATGAAAACTGTAATCAGGATTATGAGTCAGATCATAATTCATCAAATGAAGATACCCTCTTCAACAACCTCATCAATCAGTGTAGCATTCAAAAGTTTTATATTGATGTTACCATTATCGTAGACGATTTCGTTCTAAAAACTATCGCTCTATTTGATACCGGAGCAGATTCAAATTGTATTTTGGAAGGACTTATTCTGACCAAATACTTCCACAAAACTTTCGAAAGGCTTAGGACTGCTAGTGGATCAAAACTAGAAATCCAGTATAAGCTTCCTTCGGCAATCATCCAAAAGGATAATTTTCAGGTAGAAACTCCATTTCTTCTGATAAAAAACCTTAAGAATGATGCCATCTTAGGGTCGCCATTCATTAAGACTATCTTCCCTATTCAAATTTCCGGTGAAGGTATAACCACCCAACATTTGGGAAAAACAATCTTATTTAAATTCCTAGACAAACCTGTCCATAGGAATATTAATCAAGTTAATCGAAAACTTAATCAGATTAACTTTCTCAAAGAAGAAATTTCCTTCAAACAGATCGAGAGTCAACTCTCTCCCCCTCATGTTAAAAAACGTATCAAGAGTCTTTCTGATCGTTTTCAATCTACCATCTGTTCTGACCTCTCTAATGCTTTCTGGGATAGGAAAAAACACATGGTTAATCTTCCTTACGAAAAGGATTTCACAGATAGACAAATCCCGACCAAAGCCCGGCCAATCCAAATGAGTCATGATCTAGTCACTCATTGTCAAAACGAAATCAAGGACCTTTTGTCTAAAGGATTAATTAGAAAGAGCAAAAGCCATTGGTCTTACGCAGCTTTCTATGTTAACAAAGCCTCCGAGATTGAGCGAGGCGCCCCAAGATTGGTTATCAATTACAAACCGCTTAATCAAGCTCTTCAATGGATCAGATATCCAATTCTAAACAAGAAAGATTTACTCTCTCGTCTTCATTCGGCGAAAATCTTTTCTAAATTCGATATGAAATCTGGATTTTGGCAAATCCAAATCAATCCCAGTGATCGCTACAAGACGGCCTTCACTGTTCCCTTTGGGCAGTACGAATGGAACGTAATGCCCTTTGGTCTCAAGAATGCTCCATCAGAGTTTCAAAATATCATGAATGATATCTTCAATCCTTATTCCAATTTCTGCATTGTCTATATAGATGATGTCTTAATCTTTTCCCAATCTATAGATCAACACTTTAAACATCTTGAAATCTTTTTCAAAGTAATCAAACGAAACGGCCTAGCCATTTCTAAAACTAAAATCTGTCTATTTCAGAAAAAAATCAAATTCCTTGGCCATTACATTTCTCAAGGAACTATCAAACCAATTTGTCGAGTTATCGAATTTGCTGACAAAATCCCCAATCAAATTTTAGAAAAATCGCAACTTCAAAGATTTTTGGGTTGTCTAAATTATGTCGCTGACTTCTTTCCTCAGCTTAGTATAATCTCTAAACCTCTTCATGATAGACTCAAAAAGTCTCCTCCACCGTGGACCGACATCCACACCAACCTAATCAAACAAATCAAAGGGCAGGTCAAAGTATTACCCTGTATGTATCTACCAAATCCCAATCTCTTTAAGATTGCAGAAACCGACGCCTCTGACTTAGGTTATGGTGGTGTTCTCAAACAACGCATGCATCATACAGAAAATTACATTGCATTTACATCAAAACACTAGAACAAAGCCCAACAAAACTATTCTACTATTAAGAAAGAAGTTTTGGCTATTGTCCTGTGTATTTCAAAATTTCAATCTGATTTATTAAGTCAAAAATTTTTAGTTCGGGTTGATTGCAACTCAGCCAGAGAAATTTTACAAAAAGATGTAAAAAACCTTGCATCAAAACAAATTTTTGCCCGTTGGCAAGCAATCTTAAGTATTTTTTATTTCGAGATAGAATACATCAAAGGTACTTCAAACATTCTTCCTGACTATCTGACTCGTGAATTTCTTCAGGGTCGGACACATGTAAGATGCCCCCCAAATTAAAAATGAAGGTCGCCTCCTCCAGAGGCCGGGGAAAAGCAGTTCAGGGATCATCCCGGACAGAAAAATCATCTTCCTCCATTGAGGATGCCCAAACCATTCAAGTCGCCTTACAAACTGCCAATCAAGGGTCATCTACCCAGACTGGATCTTTAGCCCAGCAGGCTACCATTAAGTCTAAGTCATCAACTCAGCAGGCCATCACCAAAACGGGGTCATCTACTCCGCAAATAGCAAAAGGGTCTTCTACCCTAGCAACCAAACCATCCGATTATGCGATGGCTATCCCAATCTTCCATCCAGATCATGGAAACAAATCTTTTCAGAAGAAACAAATGACCTCTTCTGGAGCCAAAACCTGAAATCCATTATTTCAGACATAGCCCAATCCAAAATAACTTTAAATCCAAAAGCATTGGTAGAGCAGCCTCAGCCAATTGCTCAAAAACAACCCTCTTCCTATCAACCAAAAGAAGGAAGGTTTTACCCAACAATCCAAATGGAACCTGAATTCTGGGATTCCAATCCAAACAAGATTTGCGAAAAAATATTTCCACCAACATTTTTGTTTAAACCTCTTAGTCTCAATAAGACTAGAAAATTTTATGAATTTATTTTGGTGGATTCAAAATCTGTTTCAATAAAACATAATTTTGATAAAAATGATAACACTGTAATTTTGATAAAAATGATAACATTGTTATCACACATTCCACTTTTCAAATTTTAAAAGTTCTTACTTTTAAAGATTTCGAAACGAAACCAAACCAGGTAAGAAAATTCTCCCAGCCTTTTGACCCGATTGGTTATACTTACTGGGATTATATTCAAGCTTGGACCAATATTTTTTGGTTTCAAAACAAACATAATTGACACTCGTGACTGATTTATTTCAAGAAAAATGTTCGTTATTTCTTCCCTCAGTGGTTTGCTGAGTGGTGGGATTTCTTCGGACCCATCCAATCTATCCTTCCTGAAGAAGTAAAGGTTGGATTTAATCAGTTCAAATCAAGAATTGAAGAAGGAAACAATCCGTTTCGTCCATCTCTTCGGTTCTTCTCAATCTTTTCCTTAGCATGGATTTTTGCCTGGCAACATCAATACCAGAAAAATGCAACAAATCCCAAGCTTTTGCCAATGTTAGGGAAACAAGCTTCAGTAAAGTTGTGGGATCAGTTTAATGCTTCCCATGACAATTCACAGGGAGTGGCTTTATGGTTCCAGAAGAACCCAAAAAGCCTCAAATCGGCAGACCCAGAGACCTGCCAATTCCTCAATCGCAAGGCCAAGATTGCAGCTGCCCTTGCAGCCTCAACAGATGATGAAGCCTTGGCAAAGAATCTTCATCAGATTTTGACTCTCCTTTCTACTGACTCAGAAGCCAGTTCATCAAAAGGAAAGTCGAAGAAAGAAGACAGTTCGTCTGCATCCTCTTCCTCCGGTTCATTTTACCAGATAGAAGAGTCTGATGAAGACTGACTCCAATCTCACATGCATTTTGCGAAAAGCACTATTCATCACTGTTCACTATTGCGGAGCCGCCAGTCACTGTTCACTGTAGCGGTAAATCGAGTTACTGTTGTAATAGTTAAATTTACTGTTGTAATAGTAACTTTCAAATTTCTATAAATTGTAATCGAGGGTTCAGTTGTGGGAGAGCTTGAACAAAAACTCAGAGCCTCTCTCTCCTCTCTCTTCCCTCTACTCTGTAATTTTCTTCAATCAATACAACCTTTTTGTATTATTTCTGCTGCATACTTTTATCTGTTGCATAATCCGGCCTTGTGCTCGGGTATAACTGTTGCATGCATTAGCATAACATCCGGTCTTGTGCGGACTACCGCCGTGTAACATCCGGGCTTATCTGTTTCATGCATAGCATCTTTCCTATTCTCTCCTAGTTTGTAGATCCTTGGATTTCTGCTTACCGCCTCCCTCGGGCCTTACTGCCAATCCAGCCCCAGGCCAAACCGTTGAATATATATATATATATATATATATATATATATATATATATATATATATATATATATATATATATATATTTTGTGTGTGGAGAGATAGAGTTATTTCAGTGGAAATGTATAAAAGTTTGCTTAATTTTATATATTTTTTATTCATCATAATTTATAAATTATATTGTAATTGTTAATTATCTACTATTTAAATTTTTTAAATTGTGAATTTTAATATCTTAAATTTAAACTTTATCTATGACTAATACTTTTCCATACCATATCATATTTTCTAATATTTAAAGGTATATTTATTTATTTATTAAAACTAATATATTTAATAGAGTTTAATTGATATACACTCAGTGTAAAATATTTTTATACTAATAGTCAATCATGATTTTTCATTTATGAGACTTTTAAATTAGTAACTAGTAAAATCAATAAATTTACCATGAATAAAAGGTCATGATTGACTGTTAGTATAAAGATCTTTATACTTACGGTGTATACCAATTAAACTCTATTTAATATTATGTTCTCAATTTATAAATAATTTTTAATCAAAACTTTATATATATATATATATATATATATATATATATATATATATATATATATATATATATATATATATATAAACAAATACATACATCTAATCAAGTGGTTCATGTGTATGTCTAACTACTGTGTTAATTGATTGATACTGAACAAGCTTTGCTTAATTTTAGAAACAAGAACACCAAGAATAATTTGTGTGCCTATACAACTTGTGATTGCAATTGTCCATTTTCCTTTGAATGAGATATAATCTCCATTACTAATTTTGACTTTGGTGACATTGATTATAATCTCCATTGCCAATTATGACTTTGGAGACATTGTTTGACCTCTAATCTCTTAAGAGTTCCTTGTTAAAGATCATGTCATTAGTACAATCACTATCAATCAACCAACTTTCACTTGATTCGCTACTTAAGCAACAAGTGGCCATAAACATTTGGTATTTCTCCTATTGGTTAGCAATTTGACTAACTTCATTGTCGTGGTTTTTGTTGTGTCAAATCACAACTCCATGCCTCATCTAGTTACATTTACTGCATTTTGCATCTAGCCTCAACCAACATCTGTAAGGTGGATGACCTTTTCTCCTAGAATGTTGACAAGGTAGATAGTTTTTGTTTGTTTCTTTCCTTGCCTTTAATTTGACTATTTGTTGTGTTTTCAATGCTTAAAATCTAATGTTGCTCGAAACTTTTATTTTTGTTCTTCTCAACATCATAATGCTTGGCAAGCAAAGCACCTTTAACAACATTATCTTGTCTCGTCAATCTTTATTGTTCTTGAGCCTACAAGACATGTAGAACTTCTGCCAAAGTGATTTTACACAAATCCTTTGTGTTCTCCAATGAAGTAATAAATGCTTCATACCTCTCTAACACTTATATCTCTAACATAGTTACTAGAATTTGTCAACAATTCTGAAATAAGAGAAATCACTACCTAACAACCTTTTCTTTTTAGCAATATCCAACAATTTGATTGTCTCGAACTCTTTCATTCTTTGCAACTTAAATTCCCTCCTTAAATTAAGCATCTACATGCTTCATATTTTCACATACCTTTCGTATTCTTCCTTCAAATAGTCTCAAATTTTCTTTGGTGTCTTTGAAACACCAACAAACAAACATAATTTTGCCTTCTTCGTTTTTCCTTCCTTGTTATTTTTTATTTAGGCTATGATGAACAATATACTTCACTTTCATGACCTCCCTTAAATCTAATCCATCTAGATAAGACTACATTCTCACGGACTATAGGACATACCTGTCTCCATCAAAGCCTGGAAAAATAGCCTGGAAGAAACTTGCTTCACTTCCCATTTTATAGGTCCCAAAAAAGATGGCTCATGGTACCACTTTGTTGGAATTAGGCAAAAAAAAAAAAAACAATGGCAGAGAAGTAGAATAAGTCATACGTAATATTTTGAAGAGGAATAAGGAATCTAATTGATATATTGATCAAAAAGCTTAAATTATATAATACTTGAAAGTTCAAAACAAACTAGAGATAAATTTATCTGAAACTAACTAACCCCTAAATTAAAGGTGACTCAATTACTAGTGGGCACTTTTGGAATAAATTGAAACAATAACATACATAAAAAATCTTATGTAGGGCATGAAACAAATATCTAAAACTTTTTTACATAATTACGTTCCTTATTTTATAACAGTATGCAGGTTGACCCATATTATTACTTTCCAACATAATTTATAACAATTGAAAATTATATTTGCTTGTTGAATATGTATTATTCCACAGCTGCCACCTATGTTCAATATGCCAAAGTCACAACTACAGTGCTATGCAGAATCAGTATATTGCACATCATCAGACTTGCTAAGCAACCTCAATAGTGGTAAGACACCACTAGATAGACTTATATTAGTTATAGCATGGAGCATTTCTACCATACGCCCTCTAAGGTTTGGAGTTGCTCCCTATAATTCCATTCTTGCTGAAACTCATCATGTTTCCAAAGGAAATCTTAATGTCTTACTCGAACAGGTACTTAAGTCTCTTATTTAAAATCTTATTATGTCATGGCCATGTGACTATAACATAAATTTGCACATTACTGTTTTTTGTTTTCTTCAAAGATAATTGCATTATAGGATTTACAATTTTACATACATGTTTTATTTCCAGGTTTCTCACCACCCTCCGATATCTGCCCTCCATGCCACTAATGACAAGGAAAACATAGAAATTACATGGTGTCATTCTCCTGTTTCAAAATTCAATGGTAAAATTCTCAGCACATATGTTGTGTCTAAATAAAAATAAATTTCTATTTTATCTAACAGATAGATATTATAAATTGATATTGTACATATCTTTGGGGTAATTTGTTACTTCTACTCTCAAGAGCTATATTCTGTTCAGGTGATGTAGATGTCGAATGGGAGTACCTATTAATGATATTCCTACAATAAAGTTATTAAAGAGTTTAAATGAATGTGGAAAACAATGAATAAACAATAACAATCTCGATATTGGATCATTTATTTATACTTGTTTGATTAGGTCTTGTGTTCTTGGGTTATCCAACTTATTAAGATTAGGTAATATGGTGGTAATTCGGTCTTATCTGCTGATTCTTACCTGAATGATGCTAATTGATCTTTATCCTTTTATTACTTCTAGGTTTGACAGAATACCTTATACATATTCAGAACTAATATCATTTGAATGCATCGCATTTACTCTTACCCTGAGATACCATTGCTTACCTTTTGTGTTACTATTCGACTTTTGTTATGACCAAACACTCTTACTATAATAGAACTAATATTTTTCGACTTTTACTATAACAGAATACTCTTGGGAGTATTTGTCTTATACATCATCATCCTTGTTTTTGCCTCACTTGATGATTTGGAACATGGATGTTCTATTACTTAAAAGTTAAAATTAACTTTAAATTGTAGTTAAATTAAATTAAATTTACCTATGCTTAACAAATCAAATTACGCAGGTACTTCAATAGAAACTAAGGTACATGGGAAACGATTGCTAAAGCTCTACAATCATAAAGAGACTTATGAAATGAATTCCCCTAACTTGATTATCAGAATTCTTCCTGTCCCTGGGACTGATTGGGTTGGTAATGTTAGTATTCGGTGCCAAGAAACAGGCCTTGTGGCAGAATTAAACTACATAAGTCAATCTTTCTTTGGATTTGGAGCATGTCGAAGATTGATTAAAGGAAAAATCTTTAATTCATTGTCTATGAAGAATATTCTCTACAAAATTAAAGGCCATTGGGATAGGTATCATCTTTGAAGTTTTATTAATTACATATTATCATCATCTCAAATATTACCTTTTGCTTATTTTATTTTTATATTAAAAAGTATTTTTCAATTTTTTACTTATAAATTATAGGATTAATAAATTTTTTTGTTTTAAAAAAATAATGTTTTTATTTTAATTTAGTCTTTAAAGATTTTTTTATTTTATTTCAACTTTCAAGAAACATACTCTTAAAGTAAACTATCCAAAATGGAGACACCAAGACTCTAGTAGGGTGTTGCTATAAGAGTGGTGTTATCAATTCAATGACTTATCAAGTACATTAAAGAGCTTGATAAAATAGTTTATTGTAATTCTTTTAGATAAATTGTATTTTTAGTCATGTATAAATTTGAATAGATAAAATATAAAAAGAGATAAAGGACTATGGACTATACATTCAATAATAACTCTTCGTTTATGGTAAATTTACCAATTAATACTTTAAAAGTTATACAAATAAAAAATTATGATTGAAGATTAGAATGAAACTCTTTTACACTTTCAATAAATACTAATTAAACATAGTTTGTTCTGCAAAATTATATATGAGTATCCCCTTCACTCATGTTAAGTTATTAAATAACAAAAAATTTTTAATTAAACATTGTTGCTATAAATTAAAGACTAAAAGTAAAATTATTGTTCGACAATCAAGATTAAAACTTAACAAAAAAAAATTCAACAGATCAAATTCAAAAAAAAAAAACTTTAAAAGAGGAAAATCAAAATACACTATTTTTTCAGGAAAAAAAAATGTTATTTAAGCGTAAATTATAATATTTTGGTGATATGATCCTATCCCATGAATTCCTGTAGTACTGTAACAGTGAGGAATGAAACTACTGCAGAAGAAAGAGTGATATATGATGCAAAAGAAGCTATTTCTGGACTTCAAGCTCCTATTGTGAAGGATCTAGAGGTGATGATTTCATTACAAATCACATTTTAAAGGAATATCCTTGTGTTAATTTTAATTACCGTAAATGAGAATGTGCGTGTCTACATGAGTTTGATATGAGATTATTTTGTACATTATCAGAGTGTGTGGCCAACAGAAACAGCCCTTGTCTGGGGTGAGTTGAGCCAAGCCATTTTGAGCAAAGAATGGGAAAAAGCAAGAGAAGCAAAGAAAATTGTGGAGGAAAGACAGAGGGAGCTCTTGAGAGAAAGAGAGTCAAAAGGGGAAAAGTGGGTTCCAAAACACTTCACGTTGTCTTATACCAAAGATGGTTGGGAATGTTCACCAATTCAAAAGTGGGTCCCAGACGCCCCTATAGTTACCTTGTAATTTTCCAACTGTATCTGTGTGTTTCAAAACTGTAATCTCTTACTAGAAAAATGATTCCACTATTAGAACTATTTCTATATGTTTGAAAACTCAGAGAATCTAATACTATCAAAGTATCAATGGCTAGACTATAATCTGCTTGTTATAAAAAACAAAAAGTCAACCACGTGTTTGTTATGAACTCTGGTTGTACAGTACTCCTGAGTTATGAATAGGAAAAGAATCATCTAAGTTGTTTCCAACAAAGGAATATAGTGTTTTGACTCATTGAATCTGCGATAAAGAGATGTGCATGTGTATGAAGAAATGGTACAACTTTGGCTACCTAACTCCAACCATTTCATGAATCAATAATTTCCCATAATTTGCGCTACCAAATAGTTAGTGTTTATTGCTAACATAAGTTCCAAAAAGTTGTCATCACTCGTGTATCATACCTTAAAAAATTCATTAAAGCTTGAGATTGTAAAAAAAACAAAAATAAAGAATTTAGGATTTCAATTTCTGAACTCTCTTCTTTGCGCCGAAAATTTCCATGATAAGGTAAAGGTATACTATTCCAATCAGACTTCGATATATGAGTTACTGCTACCCGTTTAAGTCTGATTAAATTAATCTACAATTTTAAGGAGCCAATATGGGTCAATCTAGCTATAATTCTACACCAAAATGCATAATTGCATAGTTTATGGTTAAAAATGAATAATTAGTCGCAGACAAGAATAAAAAAAGAAAAATAATACATGTAAACCCATATATTACTTGAGACCTAGTAAGAGAAAGAAAAAAGAGATGAATACATAGATACATAAGATAAGAGAGATATAAAAAATAAAGTTTTAATGAGGTATTTAAATTAAATAGGTAACACATGTATTATCACTGATTGATAAATTACAAAACAGTAAACTGAGATAGTCTCACCGAAACGGTAAATATTACCGTAGTTAAATACAAATTTAGAACACATCTAAGATACATAATACTTAATGGAAAACAAAACAAATGTAATTGATATATAGGGACTAGGGAGAGATCTGCAGACTAACCAGCGTAATCCATGTACAGACTAAACTTACTAAACTATGAATGCAGCAAACAAGTAGAAAAATACCTCCAATTAAATAATTCACTATTTCTGGACCACGCAATACCTGCATAGATGGTAGGATAAACATACCGACCTAGGGTGGAACACATTCTCACATTTACTTCAAACATATCTAGACTAGCTAGTAGATTGCATGAAGACAAAATAAATATAAAGAGAGAGAATCAACTAAAATATTGAAAGATAACCTGTCTCTCGTATATCTTCCCTCAGTTTCAGTTTAAATAAAATTTGAATTGAAATATACAATATCCGGTGCTTAATCATTAACATGTCCTCAGTCCTCAGAGACATTCGAAAGTAGAGCTTAGGAGAATCAGATAGAAAAATTTAAAATACATATTATGCGAGTTGAGTTCCCCTTATAACATGAAAGGTTTCAGGGTACTGAAACAGTTGTGTCCATATAATCAATACACTACCTGATTGGTCTAATCTGGTTGACTGAATCCAAACTGTTGCAAAGATCAGCAACTTTCTTGCCAATCGGATTCACTTGTCCTATGGAATGGCTTCTCTTTTATAGTATCCAAGATAGGTTTCCAAGGTTGCACTCTACTGGGGCTTCTTCCTCTAATATTCATCATACCAAAACCGTATTGCTCTGCCACACCAAGTCTTGCAGGACTCCTAGAAGGTGAACTCCAAACAGTTTGTGTTTGGCTTGACAACAAAGGATCTGTTTTGGCTATTGCTGTGAGTCTCTTTGCAAGGCCAGCAAGGTCCACAGGAGAAACATCAGCTTGTAGTACTGAGTATGGCAGCAAGAAATACACTTGGCCAGGTTGCAGGTGCGTGTCTCCGTTCATTGATTTTGAGCAAGGGGAAAGAAGCTGAGTGGAAGTGCAAACAAAGTGTTTTGGAGGGTACCCAATTACTTGCCTCACTGAAATTGGTTGCTCAAAATCCTCTACATAACCATTGAGATGAACCACACGGATATTCTTCAATGTGGAGGATGAGTTGCAAGAAAAGCAAGCCCCCATCTTTCTCTTGGTATAGATGATAAATGAATGAAAAAGTAGCGAACACTGATGCCTGTGGTCTTATATTTAAGTCATTAATACTACAGTGCTTGTGTGTGTCAGTAATGTGTATACAATAAACAAATGGGGTTTGACTTTGATGATTGTAATGACAAATGGATAAGTGCAGGTTTAATTTATTAAGCCATTTGAAAAAGAAATTGATGGTTACCTAAGCCGTGCTTTTTCTGACCAAGTTGTTTCTATAAATCAACTTGTAGCATCATTGAAACGACAGCAAAAACCTCACATGTAGACAACTAAGTATTAATTCTAAGATAATAATAGAGTGCAAATAAATTCCGAAAGCTTTCAAACTATAAGGTTGCTAACCTAACCATTAGAATTACAAACATGAAACAAGTTCCACGCGCTGTCCCCCCTTGCCCTACTTATTTAGTTACTTTGGCGTGCCGTTTTAGTTTCTCAAGCTGATGGAAGCTTGAAGCATTGAAGGTTGAAACTATCCAAGTCAAGCCAATCTTATAATGCATGAAGAGACAAGCCCATTTGCCACTTGTGTGCCCTCAACTTGCAACTCTCTGTTCACTGCATCTTTCTTTATAGATTTTTTATAAAAATCTTTTACGCCAAATCAAGGGATGCTAGTATTATTCAGTTTTCGTCAATTTTTTTATTTCTACTTCATTTTTTACTATTTATAGCGGCCTGTTTTTTTATACGTCAAATTTATTTATCTTACACTAACAATGTGTCACTTTTCTTTCTTGGTGCAAGCCTGTCTCCTGCTTCAAATATAAATGAAGCTTATAATAGTTAAATAAAGTGCACCAGTTGGGGTTTGATGCCTTAATCTAAAGTTTTGTTAAGAGTTTCTTTAGTACCTCTAAGCTAAACTGGACACACTCATGAAAAAAAATGGGAAGGAAAAAACAAAACAAATCAAATTAATTTTAATTATTTTGGATTGTTTGACTATTTTTTTCTGCCTCGAACCGAACTGAATTAATGATAATTAGGTTGGTTCGGCTTGAATTTGGAAAAAACTAAAAAATTAAAAAAATCAAATTTCTTTTTATTAAATCATAAAAAATAATTTCATACCTCAAACTAGCCAAATTCATTAATCTACTAAATTCATAATTTTATAACAAAATATCAAGTGTTTCATATGTACCAAATTAGTTAAATTAAACTATTAAAACAATTCAATATCATACAAACAACAAATGTATATTTAAAGCAACTCAATAGTCAATACAAGCAAAATATAAAATATATATATATATATATATATATATATATATATATATATATTGTTTGGTTTAGGTTGATCAAGGTTCTGAAGTGCTAAAACCATAAATCAAACTGAACATGATCGGTTCTATTTAGTTTGGTTTGGGTTCATATTAAATACTGAAAAAACTTAACTAAATTAACCATATTAATAGGTTTGGTTCAGATTACTGGTTTTGTCAGACCTGAGTCAATGAACACCCCTCAAGAAGAGTGTGGGTTGGGGATTCTAATTAATTTTTTAATATTATCACTATTCATATAATTTTTTAATATTATCATTGTTATTATTATTTTAAAAAATATCATTATACATATAAGTTTTATTAATTATTTTTAATAATAACATTAGTATTATTTAGTAAATAAAAAATTGTGTTGATTTTTTCAATAATTTTGATATATGTGTTTAATTTTAGGATTGTATTTAATCATTATTATTATTATTATTATTATTATTATTATTATTATTATTATTATTATTATTTTAATTTAATAACCATCACAAATTCGGTTTCAAATATTTAAGTGTCACCTCATCACTTTAAGGAACTAACTGATCGGTGAGAACCAAAAACAAAATACAATATCAAGGATAAAAAACTATGAAAATATTTATTTCGGACTAAAAAAATTTATTTAAATCTTATTTTAAACTTCGAGTGTGAAATATCTTAAATTATATATTAGTTTTAATTTTTTAATATAACTTGATTCAACAGGTTTAACAAATATTGATCCTCCAATTCCACCGTTGTCAATAGTATTAAACTTGAGAGCACTAAGGGGGGAAAAGAAATATCTGGATCAACATATTTATGATAATTGCAAGTCAAAACCATTAGCCTAACAAATTGTGTTATACCGATTATTAAAAGAGTTTAACTGGTATATATTGTCAATGTAAAAATTTTTACACTGACATTAAATCACAACCCTTCATTCATAATAATTTGTTGATTTTATTTATTACATTTGTAAAAGTCACATAAATAAAAAATTATTATTAAATGTCAGTGTACTAACTATTTATATCAATTAAAGTCTTATTAAAATTGAAAGATAAATATTGTTAGTCAGTTGACTTTGGGAAAACGTTAGTTTCTTTTTCAAGATCTGTATTTGAGCGCGAAGATGAATCAATTAAGTATGATATGTGTTATTTTGTTTTGATCACACACAGTATACGTTGTTTGTGATTAAACTCAAACATGCAAATTTGGTGTAGTGACAAAGGAAATGTCGATTTCAATGGCAGCCCAAGATGCACATCTCAGTTTCATAAAGTCCGCCCGCTATATCTTAAAAAGTACACATTTGTTTGCAAGTCGTTTTATCACCGCCACCTCTCTTATGTCTTATTATATCCTAACTTAGTCCTATTTTAAATTAATTTTCACCAATTCAAATTTTACAACTCATGCTTCGTGTATTTTGCGAAACAATTTGACTATATTTCACTCATCCTAATTAATTTAATACAGTTTTTATTTTTTATTTTTTATTTTTTTATTATTAATTTTTAATTATAATAAAATTTAAGCTTAATATGTATGTATTGATGTTATTTATCTTAATTTGTATATATCTACATAATTATGGATTGGGATATATAATATGCATGAGGAGTTAGATTCAAGCATCAATATATATCATCGTTGCACACAAACAAAAGTGTTAAGATTAATATCAAATTGGATTGAGTTAATCTTATTTCATATATTATCTAGTTAATTTTATGACAGAGTTAATCTATGTTCAAATAAATAATTATATAAAAAAATTTTAAGTTGAAAAGGGATAAAAGATAAAGCATGTTTGTGGGAGTGTTAGCTTTAACACAACATGGAAATACACTCCGATACTTATTTTTATCGTGTTCAGTGTCTAATTATATCTGGCTTGAGGTATACGTGCGTGGTAAAGAATTTTTACTATTTTACTCAACATTAGAGTTTGGTTAGTGGAAATAAAGAAGTTTAGAATGTTTGGTTTTTTGTGTGGTTTGACACTATTTAATATCTAGAGAAGGCTCGCTCATGGATGCTCATGCTATTGTTCTAGCTTCAGATGAATTCTTGGGAATGGACATGCGCAACAAAGTTAACCAATTATTGTTTCTCAGAGTGGATATTGTATCCATCCTTATGTGTGCAAGCGGGCATGGGTAGTGCCTACTAGTTACCCGTCCCGCCAAAGAATACCCATACACAGGTACCTACAAATATTATTTTTTTAAAAAAAAGATTAATTTTATATGAAGTTTTATCAATAAAATAATTTGTTTGTTGAAAAATCTAAAAATAAAATTATATAAATTTTTACAAGATTAATTGGATTTAAAAATATATTAATATAATATACATACAAAATATTTAATATAAATAAAATCTTCGTTTTACATTACCAACATTTTATAAAAAATAATTATATGAATTATGCATTTTTCATTAAAAAAAACAATATTAATAACAATAAAATTTGACAATTAATGTTTTAAGTTGATGTCTTTCACAAAAATATTATTTTTGTAAAATTAAATATGTGTAGTATTTTTACTTGACAGATACAAGGTATGGATACTATGGAAATCATACTCGTGCCCATGAGAGTACGAAAAACCTCTACCCACATGTAGCATGTACTCATTTAAATGATCCACACAAGTATTCACCTTACGTGGATTTTTTTGTTATCTTTAGTTGTGACATGTGGGTGGACATTGAGTTCCTTTTATTTATAATTGTTTTTAGATAACATTTGTTGTATTATTCAAACTTTTTATTTTATAAAACTTCATTTAACTTATAAAAAAAAAAAAAGAAACAGCAAAATAAGTTTGAGAATTTTGCATAAGAAGGCGTAACTTCTCAGTTAAAGTGGATGAAATGCTTATTCAAAAATTATGTTTGCTGCGATAGATGATTTAAATGGTACCTAATCAATCCGTCTTCGCCCAAAACAAAAAAATCCAAAACTCCGACTGAGTCCAACGAAAAATAAAATTAAAATTATAAAATAAAAGAAAATATATATAAAATATCAATTAAACTAAAAATTAAAAATTATGAAAATAACTAAAAACTACAAAATAACTTTAGATAGATATTTTATTATATATATTTTATATCTCTTTTACCAAGATCTAAATGTAAAAAAGGACTAAATTAGTTTTAATATAATTTTAAATATTTTTGTAAATAAATATTTTACTTAACATTATAATTTTGCAGTTGAAACTTTTATACTAAAAATTAATTTATCCATCATCCATCCGATTTGAGAAAAATTATTTTGTTGAAAACGTGTTCTTTTTTTAATATTTACAAAAAATTGCAAATGAAAAGTTTTATTGTTTATATTACTTTACGTTATCTTGAATAATTTTTAATTTCATTTTATAGTACAATAATTGGGATTAGTTTAATCACCGAAAATATAATTTGAAACTTGTAATAAACTTATATACTTATGTGTATTTATAATTCCTATAATGTATCATCTTCTTTAATTTTTTATAGTTTACTAATCTAATATTTTTGTGTGTATTACTCACTCTACTTTTAACTAAGTGTAATTTAAGGTTAAATTTAAGTACCGAAAAAATCAATGTTAGAATATTTCTCATAAAAAATTATTAAAACATAATAGGTAAAAAATATATCATTAAAATAAATTAATATTATTTATAAGCAAAAAAATTAATATTACTGTAAACTTTAGAAACAACAGTTAAGGAATGAAAGTTAAATAGAACAAAAATATTATTTTAATAATATTGTATAATTTTATCGCTTGTTATAAAATTATAGTGTCCATTTGTATAACATACATTGACAAATTTTATCACTTGTGTTTGAATGAGGAATTTTAAGATAATAATTCATTTTATTTGAAAATCTTAAATGTTTTGTGATTCAATATTTTGGATGGTGGGGTTTGTCTACAACACTACAAGTTCAGACTTGTAGTCATTGTTTGCAATTCATTAGATTGGTTAATGACACTAAAGTCATAATGAGGGTTTGGTCATTTGTGTGGTTTAAAGTCTATGACATACTTAGAAGATACGTAATAATAAGATATTTCTTAACAAGGTATCTCATATGCAGGTTATTGTTTTTTCTACTCAATTCAGCTCTTGGAAATGGAGTAAGGCATTATAATTAACATCACACTCTTTTGTAGAATGACTTATGAATCTGTCATTTTGTGTACATAAAATGGAGTTCTAAAGGGTTGGGTTTAAAAGAGGAGATATTCATCGATGTGTTTTTACTGTAATATTTCTGTCTTTGAACAATTTTTGTACTCACACGCGAAAGCATTTCTTGTGCTCTTCAATGTTTTTCCCTATTATTATTATTTGGCTAATAAAAAATACTTTGGATTAAAAATTTTAAAAGAATTTATAATTTTAATCATTTGTAAAAGTAGTTTGATTAGTTAAGATTACAGTCTTTCAAATTCTTAAAAAATAAGAATTTAAATTTTTTCAAGTCTACTTTTTCTTTTAGGTACTAAAAAAAGATTTAAAAAGGGTTAAATTTGGTATTACTAAGGGTTTAAACTCCTATTAAACACTTTAACAACAGTTGTCGAAACCCTAGAAAACTATCCATTAGGAACATGTTACTAGATTGAGTAATCCCCTCAAATGGCACAACTTGCTTAAAATTTCTTAATCCCTATGAATTTCCCGCAATTTTACAAACTCGTGATATTTAACAAGGATTTTAAAACCCTATTAAATAACATTGGTTTGTAAAACCCTGTTATCGCCAAATTTATATGATATGATGTTGCAAATACATAGTTTTGTAAACCATTTTTCACCAACATTGACCTTTAGTTTCTATTTTAGCATTATGATGAGTGAAAAAGTTTTCTACAATATTTGTAGCAAGGGTATTGGTCGTATATAGTAACCGATAACTAAATTGTGTCGATCCAGGGACTTGTTAATACTAAAAAACGTCAATACTGTCTACTTATGCTAACAAAAAGATAAAAATTTACTAAACTATCAAACATAAAGTAAATAAAGCAAAAAATAAATAAAGTGTTGGTTACACATATGATATTCAGTTGGGTTTGACTAACTAAACCATCACTCATATGCATAAATAAACTCAAAATCCCCATTCACTCCTCGTGTTCCCATCACTCATAAAAATACCCTTACTCTGATTCCTCGAGAACAAGAATCTAAGCTATTTGGCTTTAGACCATAGATCCCTCACACAATCTAAAGTCAAATAACCCGCATTTAAAGCCAAATAACCCACATTCAGAAAAGGAGCTCAAGATAACTAATGGATTTCACTCTCTCCCAAGATATAAACCCATTGTGAGCTCTTCTCATTTTGAGAGTAAAATCTCTCTCACGAGTTCATGCAACAAGCAAAATCTACAAAACATAAAGACAATAAAGAGCAAGGTAAAGAAGAATACTAACATTGGAAAGTAAACTTAGATTAAGAGAACAAAAAAATACAAATGAGTTCAGGTAAAGCTACATCAAATTTCAACTAAATAACAAAACCTAGCTAACCATCGGGATGAATGAGCATGAGGATGGATGAGGGTGGGTCTAGAGCATGCCCTCAGCTAGCACGATGTGTAACCCCTCTCTCTTAGACAAAAGATGCATATATATAATCCATGATCTGTTTGCGAGCTTTGGGTGCCACTTTCGGACACGTCATCCCTACTTAGCGTCAAGCGTTGGGCGACCATGACTGTGAGTGTTGGGCGTTCATAATTGTGTGAGCACTAGCGGCCATAACTGTGAGCGTCATGCGCTCATACTTGGGTAAGTGTTAGGCGGCCAAAAGTTGGGTGTCAAGTGCCCAGTATTACCAAAATACCCCTCTTAGCCAAGAAGTGATGGGTCCTCAAATCTTGATCATTTGACACTTGGAAGTTATCACAACATCAATGAGTACAAATTTACTGTCATTCTTTCGATCTTTCTCACAACCTGACTAAAAATAATTAAAACAAGAAAATAAACCTAAAATATATAAAAATCTACCTCTAAAACTAAATTCCTTGATAATTCTAATTTTAAATGAAAATAAAGAAAAAGAATGTCTTAAATAAGAAGAAATTAAGATAATTGTGTTATTTTACCTATATAAAAATAGGTAATTAGGTAATTATCACGTTATTATTGATTATCATAAGTTAGAAGTTAGTTAATTATTTTTATCAAATACATTATTATTCATGTATCTAAGAATATATAAAAAAAAAACTTAACTATTTAATCAATATCAAGTCATAAATAATAGGAGAACTCAAGTAATAAATAACAGAAAAACTCAAGTTGATTATATTTCTTGACCCATAGGTCATAACAATTTTTGGGATGTGATGGTAGCTAGTAATAGAGATACCTCGCTAATAATATATTGAATTTTTTGTTTGAAAATATAGCAATTTAAGTAGTGTTAAATTCATTGAAGCATTATCAAGAAAACTTGAAAAATAATTAAAAGTAGATATGGCAAAAAATAAACCTCAAGTTAACACTAACTTGCAATATATTCTCGATATTAAAAACTAAATATGTAGCTATATGGCACTAAAATAGCAAGTGAAATATGTAGCCATGTTGCTATTATGTCTTTAATTTCAAACACCTTATTGACAAATGCTTTCACTTTAAAATAGCCTTATTGCTTATGGCAATGATGTGATTATGGTGAGAATGTTTAACCAAATTTCTATAACAACGTCTTTGCAGCAAAATCTGTGTCAAAAAGTTTAAGAATTACACATACCTTAGTGATATATAAGTGAGTTGTTGATTAGATGAAAAAATTTTGTCTTAATATTAATCTTTTATTACATTAACCACTATACAATTAAAAAAATCAAAATTTCAAGACAATATTAAAAGGCATAAAAAATATTAATTTTCTTATTTTTGCTATATATCTTACTTATGATGTAGCGAATCATCGAAAAATAGTAATTTTTAAAAGAGTTAAAAAGGTTTAAATAAGTTTTTTGTCCTTAAAATTTTGCAAAAAATTACTTTTAGTTCTTAAAATTTAAAAATATTTTTAGTTCTTGATATACTTTTAGGGTTTAGGGTTTTAGTTCTTGACGAGAAAAAACACATTTTTATATTTATGAATCAGTCTCATCTTCAACCCTAACCTTTTAATCTTCAATTTCATATCCGGCATAGTCAAATACATCGAAAGTTATAAATAGACAACAATAATACAAAAAATAAATTATTTTCAGGAATTAAAAAAATATTTTTGAATTGCAAGAATCAAAAGTAATTTTTTGTGAAACTTTAAAGACAAAAAACTTAGATAAGCTGGATAAAAAATCTTAATAAATACTTAATTACATATATTCTCTTATATAAAAAAGAATTAAGACTTAACTCATAAACATAAGATTAATTTTTTCTTACTTTACCCACTATAGAATTAAAAAAAAAAAATTCAAGACTATTAAAAGAGATAAAAAATATTAATATTTTCTTACTTTTGTTATATATCTTACTTTTAGCATAGTGAATAATTGAAAATATTATTTTTTAAAGAAAAAAGTTAATAACTGTATATATTCTCTAGGATTTGATTTTAACTCTTGAAATTAACATAGATTATTAAAACTCTGGTTAGTTAGTTGTATATATTTCCTGAGGTAATCTTTGTTCAATAACCTACATAAAACTCAAATTTCTTGTAATGTTGAATGGATAATTTTAAGAGGAGAATTTATCTCATTTGAAAATTTCTAATATTTTGTGGTGAAATACATTATTTGAATGAGAAATTTTAAAGGAATTTAAATTTTAGTCATTTATGAAAATATTTTATTAGTTCAAATTCCTTAAAAGGAGTAAGACTTTTGAAATTCTTAAGTTTACTTTCCTTTTATTGAAATTGGCATATGTCATTTCTCACTTCGCATCAACTATTTTTTTTTTTGTTGACATCAACCAAGATTATTTATCAACTGGCGTTGGCTAAAATTATTTTTGTGCCAATTTTCGTCAACAATTTTTTAGCATATATTGGTTGATATTATTTTTAGCTTATGCACTTTGTATAAATAGAAAATAACAAAGAAAAAATAATCAAAATAAACTATATAGAATCTCATCCCCACTTACAAAATTTTTCTCTATGGTTGATATTATGCTTTGGCTTATCCAGTTTATATAAATAGATAATAAGGAAGGAAAAATAATCAAAATAAAGTATATAGAACCTCATCCACACTTAAAAAAAAAAATCCCAATTATACCTATAATTATGTGTAAAAGTTATACACCTTTATGAAGAGTACAAAACTTTAGTCCCACACAATTGTTTGAGATACTTTAAAATCTCAATATGACATACAAACCTCTAGAGCATTAGCTATTGTATTGTGTCCTACTCCACGATACTTTGTAGGTGCACTAATTACAAGATTTGGTCCACAGTCATGCGGTTTATTCCATGATGTTGTTTGAGTTGCATGTTACTCCATGAAGTTCTAGTTCCTCATCCACAACATTGTGGCCAATTCCACATTGTTATAGAGGATTTTCTTAAACCTTAATATGGAATGCAATATTAGAGATAAAGGGTTTTAGGATTTTCTATATAAGTCATATTGCACTCATGTAAAATTTGATTTGCTCATTTGAGTAATATCTACCTTTGGGTTTATCCTTTTTCTTTCTTCTTCTTCTTTAATAACTTTCTGTTAAACTCTTTTTCTCTCTTCTTTCTCTTGAATCGTGGATTTTCACATGGTATTAGAGCATCTTAATCCATTTTCTATCTTTCTGATGCTTCATTATTTATTTTTGTTCATTCTCTCCAAAAAATATCTAAACACTTGTCTCCTTTATTGCTCACTGTTAAGGAGAGGAACCTTCTCACTGTCACCTACAAGAACCTCATCAGAGCCTCTTTCGTATAGCTTTTGTTCACCATGATGCGCCACGTTGCATGGACCCTCTCGAAGCTTTGTTCACCCAAATCCAAGGGCTTTAAAGCATTTCCAGATCTCAATCGCCTCCACACTATTCTCAAGCAAGCCAACTCACTCTTATCCAAGTCAACTCGGTTAGCTACAGTTCTCACTCAACTCGATACATGGATTTGACAATGGCAGTTGCTCTCTCTATTGTTGTCGACAATGAGGAAGTCACTCTCAATACACTCTCTATTTCTTACTTTGATTTAGCCAAATCAAATCATCATCTCAAAATCGAATCTCAAATCTTAGAGATCAGAATTGTGGATTCAACTGGAAAAGGATCAGAGACGAATGACTCAAACCGTAAGGGTTCGTCATCGGGGAACAATCCTAGTAGTAAAAATGAGCAGAAGAAAACATGTGACGATTGCAACACCACCAAAACCCCTCTCTAAAGGGTTGGTCTTGTTGGACCTAAGTCTCTCTACAACGCTTGCGGGATCAAAAGTTGAATTATGACCTCATAATCTACTTCTTTAATCTCTTGATTGGTTTTCTCTCCCCTTTTTCTTTTTCTGTTTCAATGTGTTTGGGTCACTAATAATCAGATTTCTCCCTGTTATTTCTCTTGCAACCAAGTGTTTGATTACTAGTTTCATTATTGATTATGGAAGGTTATTGGTTCAAGCACTTCCAGCCATTTCAAGATTGCTCACAAGGTGTTTGGTTTTAGTTTTCTTTGAAGATAACTTTTGTCCAGTGTGGTTAAGCCTTATGTTGAGTTTCTATTATGGATGGTTAAGCATTTACTAGTTTGTTACCTTTTTCCCTATGGTAGTTAAGCATTTCATTGATTTGTACTTCTTTTAGGTGGTTAAACTATGAGGAATAGTTTCTATTTGGTGATTAAGCTTTTGTTTTCTGTTTTAGCATTTGTAACTGGGATTCTTGATTCTGTCTTTGATGCATTTTTCATTCCATGTTGAGTTGTATTTTCTTTATTTTGTGTTGTATTACTCATTTCAAGTTGGAAATGGTGAATAACACTTCTAACCTATGGGAGGATATTATAGAAAAAGGATATTAGGATTTTCTATATAAGTCATATTGCACTCATGTAAAATTTGATTTGCTCATTTGAGTAATATCCACTTTGGGGTTTATCCTTTTTCTCTCTTCTTCTTTTTTAACAACTTTTTGTTTTAACCTCTCTTTTTTCTCTTTTCTTTCTCTTGAACCATGAATTTTCACATACAAAGCTTTAGAGCGTCAGCCCCAAGATTGTGACATATTCCACAATATTGTGGGAGGTGTTCTAATGACCACATTTGGATCCACACTCCTATGATCGATATCACCATGTTGTGGGAGTTGTATGTGAGATATACAAAACTCTAGTGAGTCAAACAGAACATTGTGACCTATTTCACATTATTGCAAGAGATGCGTTGAAGTTTAGTATGGCATGTGAAGCTCCATATCATTAGCCCCAAGACTATGACCTATTCTACAATCTTCCACAGTATTGTTAGAGGTATATTGATAGCTTGATTTGGGTCCACATTTATGGGGTTCATCACCTAACATGTTGTGGGAATTGTGTGTAAGGTTTTAGCTTTAATGCATCAACCATAACATTGTAGCTCATTTCATATTATTGTTGGAGATTGTTAAAAATCTAATGTGGTATGCAAAACTCTAATATATAATTGGGGATTTTTTTTTGGACAATATTGGTTGAAAAGTATCGTTTGTCATTGTCAACTAAATAATAAACTAAACTTATGTTAGTCAAAATAACTCTGTTTAATCTTAACAAAAAAAATTTTCAGTAAGGTTAAGTGAAAAAATCTTGACAAAGGTTAAGAAAAACCTTACCCCAAAAAACATCACTAACCAACATTTATAATTATAAAATATTATTTAATATTAAAATAAAATTTTATATTTAGTGAGAATTAAAATATTGTATCAAAGAAAAAATTAAAACTCTATAAATTTTTTATACCTTATTTAAACAAAAAATTTAAAAAAAAAATCGTGAAAGAATTTTAGACTTTATATCTCAATTTTCTAAAATTTTTAAAATTTTGCATCCAAACACACAAAATAAATATATTATAATGGTTTATATCGATAGAAGGAAATAATATACCAGACTCTTCTCTTTATTTTCAACATTGTGCATGAATTGCACAATCGCCAATTCATCTCTTTCAGAAATTATGGTTAGATATTTGTTCAAAAATAGAATCACGTTTAATTGTCTAATTATTGGTGATGATTTTTATTTTTAATTTAGATTAATTTTTATTTTAACATATTCGTATAGACTAACAAAAAATTGAAACCTCTGGACTAGAGATAGTCCTCCAACTCAAAGGTCATTATTAATCCATCACCATTGAATTTTTTCTTTATTGCATGGCCATTAAAATTT
This sequence comes from Psophocarpus tetragonolobus, assembly GCA_037954015.1. Lineage (NCBI taxonomy): Eukaryota > Viridiplantae > Streptophyta > Magnoliopsida > Fabales > Fabaceae > Psophocarpus > Psophocarpus tetragonolobus. The sequence continues at coordinate 7,727,799 of CM075693.1, read as the reverse complement.
TTTTTTACCAAACATGATCATTAAACTTATAAACTATATTATACAGATATTTATAAATTAATGTTTATAGTATGTATATACTACAATATTAAAATTTTTTAAAACTATATTATATTATAGTATGTATATACTACAATATTAAAATTTTTTAAAATATCTATTTTATTCTTTATATCTATTTAAAAATTAAAAAATAAATAATTTTATCATACAAGGAATTTGAACCTATAAAATTTGTTCGGTAAATGTAAATTTGTCACTAGATCAACCTTATAGTCGTAAAAAATTTACTTTAAAATATTTATATTCAACATACTTAATTTTCTTACTATCTATAATCTCTACGAATATCAATAATTTATAATATTATATTTTATATTATATTATTATTATATAATGGGAATAGGGTCTTTTAATGTCCATGTTTTATAACTATTTTACCCTTCTAAACATCTTATGACTTCTATCACTCTCACAAATATAATTTTGTTAATAGATGTATATTTTTATCATTAGTATTTTTAATAAAAAGCAAATACACAAGCAAAAAAACATTTCGAATTTTATTCAAATTCTTTCCTCTCTCAATTTTTTCAAATTCATTACAAATCTGTCATATTTATTAATGAGCTGACATGTTTTTATTATATTATCATAAACAAAGAAAAATACAAATTAGCAAAATATATTCTATCATGTTATGCGCAAAATGACACCGTGAATTATTCATATTTTGTTATGTTATTACAAAATATTAAATTAAAATCCTAAATTTATTATAACATATCAAAATAGAAATGCGAATACACAAACGGAGTAGCGTTTGTGTTTTCGCTAGTATATATAAAAGGCACTTCAAGAAATTTACTTTTCTTCCTAATAATTTTTTTTAAATCTAATTGTTAAAATTAGTTACTCATTACAACCATTATATTTCAAGAAAACTTACTCTTAGAGTAAGTGGATACATTCTCTCTCATATATATAATAAAAATATATGAAAATTCAATTATCTGTTTTAAAATTCTTTTTGATTAGTGAACTTTGTAGTTGACTTGCTAAGAAATTTTGGTGAATTTTAAATTAAAATCAAATAAGTTTTTAAATTTCAAATAAAAAATTTGGAAAATAGTTAGTATTTTTTCTTGGTAAAGATTAGATTTCTTATTTTGTCTTTTGTGAAACTTGAGGAATGGGGCACGGTGTTGGTTGTTAGCAACATTTTTTATTGTAGAGAAATGCTACATTATACTTCTTGTAACACAACCTTTATTATTATTGAAAATTATAAAAAAGATATGTTTAATAACACGAGACCCAAATAAATTTATATGTTGAGATAAATTTTAATCTAGAGGGTATTTAAAAGAGTGTTTCACAAAATGTGATGTTAAAATTTCTCTTGTTAGACATGTTTGATTTAGAAAAGAAAAAAAATATATATATATATAAAAGGCAATTTTATGAGTTATTTGATAAGAAAGAAAATTAAAACTTTTTATTTATCTGTATACATATTACTTTTATTATCTAAAAGAAAATTATTTATTTATTACTTATAACTATACTATTTTTATTTTTATTAACTAATTTTACTTCTTATATATATACAATTTTAAATTATCCTTACTACCTATATTTATAGTAATTTTACCTTTGAATCTTTAGCCATTTTAATGACAAAGAAGAAAAGAAATTTAAAATTATACATATATTGACTGAAATAAATTGTTTTTCTTACCTATAAGGTTAAAAAGGTAATTTTTTTTGTTAATAAAAATTCTCATATACAAAAAAAATTATTTCTCCAAGATAGATAACGGAAATATTTCTCGAAAAAAATGTTTTATATGTCAAAAGAATAATTGCAACGTCATAGCTATAGCGGGTTAAATAGCAATGATGCAGGTGCCAAATACAAATCAATAATGGGCTATACATATCCTAGTTTGGGTTCTGCTAAGCCCAATTCGGACCTCATGAAGAAAAATGAATTTCTCTCTGCAACTCTATAAATATATAAAAAGTCTAAAATACTCCTAATTTAAAAAATAATTTAACTTCTTTTGTCATTTTTTTTACTCTAGATACTTCTTCATCCAAGCTTTTTTCTTTCTTCCTCTTTCATTCTTCGCGGTTGCAGTTTCCCTACATCTCTGTTTGCGGTCCAGTCTCCTTACATCTCTTCTCTAAGTTTTATCTCCTCTTCGAGTCTTTTGAAAATTTTATCCAAAATGGTTAATTTTTCAAGGCAAAGAGTGATACTTATTAAGATTTAAGAATGTTTACCAACACAGAGACAACCAATAATATGAGTGTTACCAATGGAGGTCTTGACCATAGGGATAACATCTGTTAACTCAGCCTCTAATGCAATATATCATAACACATTAATTTTGTTCACATTAATATAATCATTTGATAGGGAACATATTTTCATTAGTTAAAAAAAATAAAAACCTGTCGAAGTTTTAGGAACCTCCAATGGCAACTAAATAATAGACATGGTAAGTTTTGAGAAGACTCCAACTTTACAATTATTCTCAAACAAAAGTTTTACAATTTACACATAATCATAGAGTATATTACTTAAAAAAATCACAAAAGAAACTCACAACTAGCAGATAAGATATATTGGTTATTTAAATTAATAAATATGAAGAAATTCTACAGAAAATGCAGACTAAACAAGGAAAAGCGCATATGTATCATCACTTACTGGTTGTCATGATAGAAATACGAGAAATCAATTTTTTTACTGAAATAACCAACTTAATATCTACTGCATTAGATATCTAATCTAATTAGGAAAACAAAATAAAGGAAGGATTATTCATTTCAGATTGAGAACAGATTGTAACAATGATAACAATAAACATTCAAAAGTTAAAGACTAAAGTTAATGGTGAGAACCCTGAAAATGAATGGTTTCAGTTTCTAATGTGAAAAAACTAGAAAGCAATTATTAGTACCTTGTCCTGCTAAGCTGCAAAATATCCTTTTAATTATGTAAGCAAGACAGAAGTATAGAACAAGTGACCAATCCAATATGCTACAACTCATGTAACAATCTTGTATTGTATGTTAGGTAGAGGACCCACACACAGCTAGAACCAAGGTTCTCTGATCCTAATCTATGATTAATCATCTAGCTTCATGTTTCATGCATAAAATTATAAAGTTAAGACACCTTTGTCTAGACTTGCAAAAAAATTTAGACAGACGCATATAGATTTGTAAATATTTTTGTAAAAAATGTGATTCCATAATATACCCAGGAGAAGATAAAGACAAACTTAAACTAGGAAGAACAAAACAAACGCAATCCGGGAAGAACAAAGATAAACAAGAGAAGCAAACGAGGGAAGTGTAAAACGAGATAGGTGCAAATGAAAGAGAAAAAGAAAATAATGCGAGGTAATTAATTTTTTACTGTTTTTATTAAAAATATTTTTTCCATTGTAAAAATTTATGGAGATGTAAGGAAAACTTATAGGATGCAGGGAGAAAATATTTGAATAACAAAAGGGTTCTACCTTACCAAATAATCATAAAGAGAAAAAAAACAAAAATAAAAAAAAGGTTAAATTAATTTTTTATCTCTTAATTTATTTAATTTGATATTTTATTTTTAAAATATTTAATTATATTTCATATTTTAAAAGTAGATAATATTAATGTAATTTTATTATTTATTAAAAATGCGATTATGTCTCTTATTTTTTAATAGGATTTGACTACTCTAAATCTAAAGCGTGAATATATAAATTATTAGAAAACATATTTTTTAACATTTGTGGTAAAATTAAAGAGTTTAATTAGTATACACGACCAGTCTAAAGATTTTTACAATGACATTCAATTACAATTCTTTCTTTATTATGACTTTACTCATTAGTACTTTAAAAGTCGCATAAATAAAAAGTCGTGATTAAATGTCAGTGTAAAAATATTTTACACTAAGAGTTACCGTGTACCAATTAAACTCTAAATTAAATGGGTAAACACAATCATTGTTAATAATCCACTTTATCTTCTAAGTGGTATTGTCTGTATTTGAACAAATTTTATTTAAACCATTAAATTTTAAATAAAGGATTAGATTAAGCTTTTCTTTTTAAAAATCTATATTAAAAAATTGAGGTAATTGAACCTACCAAATTAGTTAAGGTAGGTAATTGAACCTACCAAATAAATTAATGGTGCTAATTCAACACTAAAAAATCATGTATTTTTATTTTTCCAAAATTTTTACTCTATTAAATGATATTGAAATTTTTTTTATATCGTTTTGAAATTTTTTATTTCAATTGTCAATGTATTTAATTCAAATCATTAACTTTTTTTCAATTTGGTCCTTTGGAAAAATTTAATTAAAATCATAAAATTGTAAATAAAAGACTAAATTAAGTTCTTTTTGTCTTTTAAAATTAATTAAATACAATCCATATTAAAAAAATTAAGGGAACTAATTGAGCATGGGAGCTAATTCACCACTAAAAAATCATTTTTGTAATTTAAAAAAATTACTGTATTAAACGTTATATAAAACGCAATTATTGGTATATTGTTCATATGTGTCAAAATAATAACGCAAATATAATAATAAAGACAATAATAATGTGCATGTCACAATATGGTTTATTATAGTCAACATGTTAATAAGAAAATGGGTGTTATTGATTCACAGTTATAAAAGGTAGAATTTTTGTTCCTCAAAATAAAAAAAGGTGCATGTATAGTTGTCCCAAACCTTAAGGAGTGTTATATAATTTACTCTATTATTTAAGCTTAGTTAATAATCAACATTTATTGATAACTGACACAAGCATATGTGACTTTTCTCTCTTAATCAATTAGTTTAAAATTGGAGTCTTGATGATATCATTTTGTATATAAACTGAACCATATTGTGAGGAAATTAATCATCGTGTCTGTCCACAAGGTCCCAAATGAAGTTTAGTTATTGATTTTGAAAAAAACTAAACCTATTTAATTATACTCAACTTGATTATATTAGATACAAGTAGTTTTGCAAAATATAAATAAAATTTAGAGGGCAATGTGTACGTATTTATATGTGAATTTTAAATGTGATTCATAGCACAAAATTATACATAGAAGTAGCAACATGTTTGGATGACTATATGCACTAAGTCACAGAATTTAAGGTTAACTAATACTTTTTTTTTGTTTGAAACTAATAACAATTTTACACACAAAATTAATAAACATACAACACTAATTTGGTTTGAAGAATGATTTAACTAATACAAACATACATATATATATATATATATCACATGAGAATAATATTTTTATTTAAGAATAATAAAAATATTTTATAGTCATTTAGATTTAAATAAAGGATTTAAATTAAAATAGTTCACTTAAAAATATCTTATGCATCCTCTACCGTATCACTCACCTATAAATAATATTTTTTCTCACCACCACCACCACTGTTGTCACTGCCATCGATGGTAGCAGCGGCAATGATGGTAGTAGTGGTAGCAGCAGCATGCATAATAATAATGGTGATAGTAGCAGCAGCAGTTACGATAATGATAGTAGGTGGGTGGTGATGGCAAGGTGTCATAATGAGAGAAGAATATTATTTATTGATAAGGTGATACGATGGAAAATACAAATATCTTTATGTAAACTATTTTAATGTAAATCATTTATTTAAATTTGAAGACTACAAAATATATTTTTCATTTTCGTATAAAATTATTCCTGTGATACCACAACGCAGACATAAGGGTAAAATTATTGCCCATAGTTTACTCATCCTTTCTTTTTTTAGAATCACAGTTTGTCAAAATTATGAATAGGAATATAATAAGTTGACGTAATGATCAATGAAAAGTTTGACTTTTTTCGTCCATTATTAATATTATTTTTATATTGTTAATCAACATCATATGCTAAGTACTAAAGCAACCATGAAGAGGAAAAGAAGATCCAAAAGCAAGATTAAAAAACAGAATCACAAATATAGAAGAATTTCAAGCACAAGAGAAAAAGAAGACACATGCACTAACAATTTTGTATAAGAGATCCAATACCGAGTTAAGACCTTAATATTAGAAAAAATGTCAAATATTTTAGTTGCACTCCTTTAAAAACCAGCTTAACTTGTTTCTGGTATTCCAAAGTTCAGGTAGTGGCTAACCATTAAACCAAAATTTTACTACAACCTCCATGACTCATCCCCCAATCACATAGAAAATCAAATAGCTAATAAAATAAAGGTGGCCATAAAATGTCAAAAAACCCAACCAAACCAAAACCTTTGACCAAATAACCTTAGAAAACACACAATCGACAAAATGATTTTTTATATCCTCTAACTCAGATGAACAAAAAGGGGAAGCTAAAGAAATGTCATTCCCCAAAATCCCTCTGGAACTCAAAAATTTGTAAAGTAGGTAACCTGTTCTACAGTAACCTTCATCCAAAAAATTAAAACTTGCGTTTCCACATAGATTTGAGCCTATAAACTATGATGTTCGAGTCGTGTTGCAAAGAAAAAGATTGAATAACTTGATAGCCCATGCAACAAAGTATGTGTGAGAAGCATTTAGAAGTCATATCCATTTGTCTTGTTGCCCTTCTCAAAGCGTGATTCCTTGCAAAATATTCAACATATCAATAACTAGTCGCTAGAGATTCTCAAAAAGGCCTTTAAACATGGATTTTTAGATAAAAAATATAGATTTTTCCCATAAGTTAAAAGTTATCTATATCTCTTTTAAAGATATCAAGACTTTTTACTAATTAGTTTATTAAAAACTCTACATCTTCTAAAAAACTTTTTTTTTATCTTTCTTTTAAAATATATATATATATTCTTCCGAATTATCGTATACAAGTGATATTATTTTTCTTTTTTTTAAATAATGACATGGATGGATCACATGGGCGAGGAAATTGAACCAAGTCTATAACAAGTAGTGAACCGCCGCCATTAGTGGCTAATTGACAATAATAATTTGACATCTTGATTTTGTTATTCTTCTTCTATTAAGGGAGGATGTAGTCTAAAACATTGACTTTCAATATGAAATACATTAATGGCAAAAACCATTTTTTATAGACATTAATTTTTAATTTTTTTAGTGTTTATTGTATGGATATGGAAAAAGTTGATTTTGAATAAAATTAATTATGAGATTACATTATTTATGTTTTGATGTTTTTTTATAAAGTAAAATCTAATGTCAAATTATTTATTCAGTAAAAAATTTACTATAAGTTGTTTTAATTTATAATTAAATTTAAACTCATAATCAATTATGAATTATTTTTTCAATGTAAAATTAAATATATTAAAATTTATCTAAAATTAATTTTGAGTTCGTAATCAATAGTAGAACATGAAATCAAACATGTATTTAATGAAATGCATATCCTAATAGTAACTTACAAACTAATAATCATAAGATAAAATAAAAATAAGAACAAAAATATATAAAAAATAAAGATTTATTTTAGTTTGTAAAAGTTGTAGGTACGGACACTAAGATCTCTCAAAAAAATTCAAACTAATTAATTATGGTGACTATGCCATTATGTAAATTGGTGTTAAGATACTTTAAATAGAGATAACCTTTTAAGAACGAAATTGTGTAATGACATAATCATTTAGACTAACTGTCTAAAAATTTTTTAAAAAAATCTAAATATTTACTTCTTATATTTTTTTGGAACTAAAATAGATATTTACTCAATTAAAAAACGTAAGTTCCATAAATGAGATGCTACAATTGAACACTACCAAGAGTATACTAAAAAAATTAATTAATTAATTACCAATAAATGAGAGCTACCAACAAGTAGCTTTTTTTATAGCAACAAATTTAACTTATTTTATTAATACTCTATTGAAAAATATATTATGGAATACGACTATAAACATGCATACTAACATCAAATTTAGGCCTTAGCTAGAAAGTGAACAATTGAATTACCAACTAATACCTACCAACCGTAGCTAATTTAATCGTGTTTTAGAATTACCAATTATATGTATTTTTTATATGACTTTTAAAGTATTAATTAAAAAATTAATAAATTTACTTTAAATAAAAGATTGTAATTGAATGTTATGTAAAATTTTGTACAATATTATGGTATACTAATTAAACTCATAATTTATTTAGTTAAAGTTAAAATATTATTTAGAAACCAAACTGAATCATTTATATAACCGGATAATTTATTCTTTTAATGTTAAATATTACTTAAAATTATATTTCAAAATAGATTTCAACCTAATGAATGCGGTTGCAGGATCATTGAAATAAAGCACATTTGATTGTGAGGTTAGCTACTTGCGGGCTTAGCTTTTTTTCTCGTACCTTCATAAACTTCTTTATGCAACTCCATGATATATTAAAGGACTAAATTTCTTTGAGTAATTCTTTGAAATTGATAATCCTAATTTGGTTTTTATCACATACAAACTCATTAAAATATGTTTTTTTTAAGTTTAGATTAGGTTTTGGAGGTTTCTTTTGTCTTCTTTCATAAATTTAGATTCTTAAATATCTATTCTTTTACAAGTTTGTATACTCGTAAAAGAATAAATATTTACGAATCTAAATTTGTGAAAAAAAAATAATCTGAAATCTAACTTAAAAAAATTTAATGATTCTAGATTAAATGATTTATATTTGGTAAAAATCAAATATGAATTACCTATTTTAGAGAGTGTAACAGGTTATTTTAGCCTTTAAAATGTTATGGAGGTGCAAGAATAAAATTTATGGACACGTATGATTATAATTTTCTGCACACAAAAAATCCATAGTCAAATTAAAAGTTTCTTTTGCGTATATAATATCAAATCCATTTTGTGTATATCGAAATCATAATAATTTATACTTATAAAACATATAAAAATATGAATAATTTAATTATGTTATGTTGTAATTCATTTTTATAAAATCTGACAAACAATAAAAATAACATATAGTTATAATTATATGATTGTATATGTAAAATTTATATTCTATATAAAGTTACCGATCATATTGTAGTTAATATAATCATACCATTATAAATAATTCTTTACATTTTATTATAACTTTTAGCATAAATTATAACAATACCTTTAAAGTTTAGTATAATTGTATATGCACTTCTACTTTTTTTAACTATTATTTGTACATTCTTAAGGGATGTTAGTCAGTTAGTGTAAGGCTTAAGGAGGGTGTAATATTTTCAAACATAAAGGAAGTATTTTGTCTCCCCTACTCATATCTGTTGCAGAGAAGTAGACACAAGAGTTGGGGGTCGAATTGGAGCTAAGAGACATAGTTTATTTATGTGGGAAGAAGAGTTATTAGATGGGTTAGTGAAGAGAATATGCGAGGCAAGAGGGTTTGTTAGGGTACCAGACATGTGGGTGTGGACTCTAGAGAAGTCAGGGATGTATTCTGTCTCATCAACTTACAAATTTGGCTTCGGATATGGGAGAAGAGGCAAATGCATTTCATAAACAGGTGTGAGCAAAAGGTGTTCCTCCAAAGGTACAATTACTGCTTTGGCAACTTGAAGTGCATAGGCTACCAACATGGAACAATTTGCTGAAACGGAAGATTGTTAACTTTGTGGTAACTCAACAAAAATACAAACACATATTTTTCTAAGTTGTGACTTATCTTACAAGGTTTGGTTACAATTATGCGGATGGTTGGATCTAACCACACTACTATCACCAAATATTAAAGCGCAATATTACCAATTCTTGGGCTTGGTATCTAGTACACGAAACCACCACCAAGTTTGGTATTTTGTATGGTTTGCAAACATCTAACAAATTTGAAAGGTTAGAAACAGAGTAGTTTTTCAAGCTAAGAAAATCTCAGTGTGTAAGCTATAGTGGAAACTACTAAACTATCAGGGTAGGAATGGAGTCGCACAGAAAATATCACCAGGCACTCTTTTATAGAATGTCAAATGGATTCATGATCTTGTCTAACTAAACTCTGATATTATTCACAATATTCTCTTTCCAATGTTATGTATCTTGTGACTTTGTAATTCATAGAAGACATCTCTTATGTTTTCTCTCTATTAATGAAATGTTTGACTTATAAAAATACATACAGGAAGTATTATTGTAATACTTTTAAACTTAAAAAGATTAGTGTAAGAAAATAAACACAAGTAGCATCATGTATAATTTAATAAAAATTAAGGAACCACTTATATAATCTTCTCTAATTTTTATGCTTAAACATGAATTTAGACTCTGGAAGTTATTTTTTTAATTCAGTCATTTAAGATTTTAAATTTTTAACTTTTAGTTTATGTAAATGCACATTTTAAGGAATAAAAGTGAGAAAATGTAAACTTATCAGGATTCAAAATAAAAAAAAAAAAGCAAACTTACTTGAAATTGAAAGAAATGTAAACTTGAAGAAACTTAAAATGAGTTTATAAAATTACAGAAATCAAAATTAAAAAACACAAATTTACATAAATAAAATTCATTTTAAAAAATGATGAAAATTCTCGGTCTCAAAATTCGTGTCTCATTTTTTATCTTCACCAATCAATAAACATTTTGTTATTTAATGAATTTCTTTTGTATCTTATATAACCAATTAAATGACATGACAATGATGAATGCAGTGAAGGAGATGCAAATTTGGGTGAGAAGATTTTCATCCTTAAAAAGTTAAACCAAATAATATATATATATATATATATATATATATATATATTAATAAGTTTATTTTATAATGTAAATTGTTGTTTTATAAATATATTTTAGAAAGAATAATTTTCTAATAACTTACAACTTAAAATAATTTTTAAACTAAAAAGTAAAATTTTTCAAAATTTATATTTTTTTTGTAAGCATATGTTTTTCCTTTAGTTTTCACTTTAATTTTCAATTAAACTACTTATTTATTAATCGAGAGAAACACTTATATATTTTCAATGAAAAAATTTGATAATTATGATAAATTTGTTGCTTTTATTGATTAATTCTTATAAATGTAAAACGCTTGTATAAGTATTAAAGTGATATTAATTTTGTAGCATACGGTGGGTGGATCTTTAAGTTTAAAAAGAAAAGTATAAAAATTATGATACATAAATGATGAATCTTCTCTTTGCTTGACCCTTTCTTTCTTTTGACTCTTCCAATGACTTCTTCCATTGACCGCGTTCTCATAATCTGTAGTGTATTTCAATCACCTGCTTTTCTTTGCATTTAATTAATATCTCAAATTTATTATGCACACACTTTTTATTATGGAACTTTACACTGTATCCTCTTCTGCAAGGTTAGCCTTCAGCTCTCTCTCTCTAGCACCAACTTAAACCTTGGCTTAACCCAAGATTGAGATTAAATTATTGATTTTTTAAATATAATTTTAACTAACACAATGCATATCCATAAGTCATTTAATTAGTTGTGCATGTATAAATGTTAAAAAGTGTTCTTATCAGAGTTTGACAGAACGGTTATACTCTTCATCCTTTGGATCTTGAAGTACCGGTAGACAAGTATGTACCTACCTGCAAAAGACATTCCAGCGCTCAAGTCAGTGAGGGAGTAAGAGAATAGAAATTAGAGTATGAGAGATTAGATATTTAAGGTAGCCTATGCCTCCCTTTTAAGGAGGTTTCCAGGTTACAATTCTGCTTCTTGAGATTTGTCTCTAGTTACTCTTTGCACAGTTCAAATTGATATTTGTCTCTAGTTACGCTTTTTATCATATGTATCTCTGGTAATGATGGAGGTATCACAACCCTCCCGCCTGTGAAGATGTTTTTTAACTCACTTGATAGCGCAGTAGTCTGCTGTGTCGCAACCAAAGACAATTTGCACTCACTTGACAGCGCAGTAGTCCACTGTCTCGCAACAAAAAACAATCGCAAACACTAACACTACCATTACAATAATGCTCATTTGTGTAACTAAAAAATAGTGTTTTATAATGACGCAGACCTTGGGAGGAGTGAAGACAAACTCGAGTGAGGTACAAAAAATTTGATTAAAAATTATTTATAAATTAAGAATATAAGAGTAAATGTATTTTAACAAAGAATAAATACAATATAAATTAAAATATTAGAAATATATATGAAATAAATTTAACATATTATAATTTATTTAAATAGTGGATAATTTACAACATACAATTTGATTAAAAAATTTATGATAAATAACAAATATATAAAATTAAATAGATTTTATTGAGACAATTATTTATAATGGATATATAAAAATTTATGTTAATCAGATTATATAAAATAGTAAAACTATATATTTATAAAAAAGTACTTAAGTAGAAAAAATATATAGAGTCTCACATATATTTATAATTTTAGTAAAATATAATAAAATTGTATGGAATTTTATAAAGTATAAAAAATTTAAAAACATTAATTTTTCCAGATTCATTCTATAATATCATAGTTTATAAAAAAATTCATTAATTTAAAATAAAGTATTATTTTTATTTAAAAAATAAATTTTATATTATTTTGTAAAAATAAATTATATATTTTTTAGTCTTTAAAATGAAAGGATTTAAATATTAGTAAAAAAAATATTTTGTCATTTATAATAATATTTAAGTAATTACTATTATCTTTTATGAAAGACATTTGTTGTTTATTTTATAAAACTAAAAATACTTTAATTTATGATATTATTAAGTGAATAATTTAAAAATACTAATTATAAATATATTTAATATATTAATTATGATTATAATTATTTTATTACGTATCTATATTTTTGTGCTAGGTTAGAGACCACAGTGTGAATGTGGGTGTGGGTGCTCATAACTTACTGAATTAAAGGTTAATCTCACTTATGATTGTAATGATTGAAGGTCGAAGAAAATTTTATATACGAGGGAAATAGCTTTTTTGGTAATATTTATTGACCATGATCTACTGACTAATTTAATTTTAATCAATTTTAGAGTAAAAGTATAAAATAGTAAATTTATCTAAAACTATTTTGTCAAAAAAATATTTAACAAGTTAAATTTAATATAATCATTTTATTATACATAAATAATAATATTTTGCAACAAAAAGATTTATATTACTTACATTGTTATTTTGTAATTTATTTATGTTTACAATTTTAGGAAATAAATAGAATAAAAATATTTTGTAATATAAAATTATATTCCTTACAAATTATTATTTAATTATTTATTCACAAACTTTAGATGGACAAATATTTTTTATTTTTTACCTGAGGAAAGATTCTTTTAGTTAAAATTTATTTTACTCATGTTAGTTTAAAAATAAATATTAAAGAAAAAATATAAAAAATGAAAAAAATAGAAAATAAAAGAAGAAGAAAGAAGGGGTAACAAAAGAAACAAAGAAGGAATAAGAGAAAGGAAAATATAAAAAGAAAATTTAACAAAATATCCACATATAAAGCTTTTTATTTTTTGCTGGTCTGCACATACAAAGCTATTTTATACATTTTTAAAAAAATTATTTTTAAAATATTAAAAATAATTTATATGATTTTAAAGTATAAATAAAAAATGTTAAATAATATTTAATATTTAAATGTGTCAAATACTTACCGAAAATTTCGACACATATAATGGTGTTAAAGAAGTTCGCCTGTAAATGATAGTTCTAATGCCTTCCTTAAAAGAGATTAAAATTAATTTAATTTAGAATATTCTTTAGTAATTTTTAGAACCATTTTGTTATAAAAATATTTGTTAAATTAATTTTGATGTATGTAGTACACGTTGTTGAGCTTTTAAAATGCAACTGTGTTAATTTAGAAATTTTTTGTTGGTCATAATGGTAATGGTATTGAGTAAGATTGTTTTTCTTACGAATGTTTGTGATTAATGTTGAAGGAAATATTGTAATAAAAATAATTTATATTTATTTATTGAGTATAATTAAGTTTTTTTCACATGAAATCATATAATAATTAAATTAATTTTAATGAATTTCCTACACGACAGATTTTGGTGAAAAAGTGTACCAAAAATTAAATAATAATTGAAAAATAATTAATCAAACAGTTAACATGTAAACCATAAATTAACAAATAGTTAGGGATGGAAAAAAATTCACGTCCGCGGATACTTGTCGATAAAACCTGCAAAAATATTCGCACGGATAGTATAAATGGGTATCTGCCACTTGCGGATACGAGTTTTTTTCTACTTGCTTCTTAACGAGTACGGGTACGGGTATCATAGTACTTGTACGCGGTCACCCGCTACCCGCTAAACTAAAATAATATATAAAAAAAATAATATTTTTTGGAAAATAAATCAAATTAAAATATTAATTATCAAAATTCATTGATATCAATCTTATTTTTTTATAAAAGTTTCATAGTTAATAAAATTATTTATTATAAAAATACCGATAATATAAAATAAAGATGTTATTTGTATTAAATATTTTCTTATAACATATTATATTAATCTACTTTTAGATCTAATTAACCTTGTAGAAACTAGTATAATTTTATTTCTAGATTTTCAAAAAATAAATTATTTATTTGATAAAACTTATAAAAAATATTTAATTTAAATTATTTTTTTAAAATATTCATGGGTATCTGTGGATACCCGTCGGTAATAAAAAGACTCGCAGGTATTTTTATAGCAAGTACCCGACGGGTTTTTAGCGAGTAATGAATGGCGGGTTTTTGTACTGGGTCGTGTGGCGGATAACCACTTCTTGTGCCCGTCCCTACTCGTTGTCATTCCTACAAATAGTACTATGAGAATAATTTGTACCTTAACTCTATCCCTAGAATGATTAATCCTTCCAATTTTATTCTCAATTCTTTGAGGGATCTAGATTCTCTTAGCATTTTTTGTCTCTAGCTTTCTCCCGCATCAATCTTAGTCGTTGATCTTATTTTAGAGAAAAAATCATACGGCTAGGCATTAATTCAATTAATAATAAATTCTTAATTTATTTGAGACAAAAAACATTGCAATATTTTATATAATTTGTCGTATTAAAATAGGGTTAATGTCTAGAGACAAATTTAAAATAATCATTCAATTATAACTTACCATTATTTGACTGAAATAAAGTTAATAAACTTATTGTGATTTTTAAACAAATATTTATTAATATAATTTTATAATATATTATTGTTAATTTAGTGCAAGGATATTAATTTAATTTCCTCATTTTTGTGATAAGATGTAAAAAATTTTATTTCTCAAAAAAAAAAAAACATTTTAACTTTTTATCTTATCTGTTTATTTATATCTTATGACTGAAAATATGACTGAAGAGAGATGGAGAGGAACATGTTGGAGAGAATCTATTCTCATTCTTTGGGTCATAAAATTAGGAGAATCACATTGTGCACAAGTACAAACACAAAAGTGGCTAATAAATTATCCTTTATCCCTAGGCAATTAGTTATTTCTAATAGTTCTATATTTAATAGTGTCTTCCGATCCACTGTTAAATTAACAAACTCATAATAGGGTGATCAATCCCAAAAATAGATCATGAAAGTCAAAAGGAACTATAGAAAATACATAATAGAGCAAAAAGAATTCTTTCAATACATGGAATAATCGTGATTACATCAAACTTAAACAACAGGAGTTTAGGATGCGTCGTTCCTAAACCATTTAACCTAGCTTCTAAGCCTCTCTTAATTAGTTTAGGATATTAAAATGCTAAATCAAAAGTGAGATATTTGTTTCTCAAATTAATATTTTAT
Organism: Psophocarpus tetragonolobus; assembly: GCA_037954015.1. NCBI lineage: Eukaryota > Viridiplantae > Streptophyta > Magnoliopsida > Fabales > Fabaceae > Psophocarpus > Psophocarpus tetragonolobus. The sequence continues at coordinate 7,712,069 of CM075693.1, read as the reverse complement.
TTTTATATAATAAGTGACATGTCGAGGTAAGTTGAGTTTGAGCTTGCTCAAATTCGCATTAGTGTTTACAAGGCTAAAAAAAGTTAAATTTCCAATTAATTCGCTTGAACATGTTCAGGATTCTCATTTAAGCAGGCATAGTCAAGTGTGTTACTATGTATCATGCACTATTTATTGCTCTTCTCATCATCCAACTTGTTCCTTATGAGAATCCTTCCAAAACAAGCACATTATTTTGAAAGACTAAATTTTTACCTAAATCACAGACCAAATAAGTTTTTATACAAATAAGAGTCAATTTCAAGATTCATAAGCATAAGTAGAAATATTTGCAAATATATACATAGTAAAACACAAATATTTAGCAATTATCATCACCCCAAACTTAGAACATTACATGTCTTCAAGCAACAAACATAACTAAGACAAAATACAACATAATCCAGTATGTATACTTTTTAGAAGAGAAATGCAAAATCAATCATTCATTTAAGAGGTGCTCAGAATAACAATCTTTGGACTCAACTTTCAGAAAATAGAATATAACATCAATGTTATGACAACTAAGTTTCTATTCCCTGAGTTCTTTCAAGTGTACCACTCAACCACACATTCACATAATTTATATTGCCCTTGCTTTTCATGTCAAAAGTCCAATTTTCAATTTTATTAACATGTAAGGGTGAATCACTAATGGCTTTATTAACATGTAATGTGACCAGACTATCAAGAAATTCATGATTTTTTCTTGGAATTCAAAAATCTTAAAATGTGAAAGCAAACATATAAAGAATTAACCAAATTATACTCAAATATAACAATGCTACTCATAAACTCCAACTCTTGCTTATTCACAACCTGTTACTTTTCTTTTTCTTTTTTATATATCAAGTGTTAGTTTTAAAAAATCTTAGCTTATAAAAATGAACAAAGATAGTGTCTAAAAAAATTAATTTAAATGATTTATATTGAACAGTGAACTAACAAATTTACTTCTTTATTAAAGAAAGTCACGAGGGAGTAAAAAAACATGCAAAAAAATGTCATCATATATAATTTTTTAAATTGGTTATAACAATCAATAACTGAGTAATTTTTTAAGGTAAAAGAAGAGAATATTTTAATATGGGTCATACAAGAGAATACACAATCTTTAAAGTGGTTGTTTTTCATAGAAGATAACTCATAGTCGAATCTCAACTAATTGGAACTTGCAAAAATGGGGTTTAACTACGGGGTGGAAAAATATTGGTTCTTTAGTAGGAAACGTGTTGTTCATATTAAGAGGTATGGATAAGACACAAAAAGAGGTTTTTATCAACTATCTGGTTGTTGGCTACTCTATGGTCGATATCAATTGCAAAGAACACTCTAGTTTTCAAAGGAATTCCATTTTGTGAATTAAAGGTATGATAAGGGGACTATCCAAATATCTTGAGTATGAGTCAAGAGATTTTGAAAAGCTGTTTCTTTACCTTATGATAGCAACAAATTGGATAACGAGTAACATGGTAGGTTATTGGGGTATTCCTATATTTGTAAATCCTTATCAATGAGACACACATACACATGCACCCAAGCATGCACACATATACACAAACTTACCTTTTTCCTCCCCTCCCCCCATGCGCATACTAAGCAATTACCACCATTTAAATTTGGATATGTAAGTCTACTGCATATTTAGTCGATTTAAATCTTTTTTAATGATTGATTTCATATTTAAATTTATTTTTTGAATTTATAATGAATTTAATTAATTTGATATGAATTTAATATTTATTTAAATTTTTTAAAATTCAAAATATGAGTATAGAGATCAACAAAATGTTTCTTTAAAAATATAAAATTTTGAAAATAAAAGTTATATCATGTGAAAGCTTATTGATAATCAGAGAAAAATTATAACTTGAAATATCATACATATTTAAAATAGTAATTAAAAACTCATTAATAATCATACAAATCATAAAAATAAATATGTAACAAGATTACTTTGTTAGACAAAGTTAAACGAATGCTGCATTTTATAAAATATTTATTTATCTTTATTTTTTTAAGTAACCTTGAATTTTGGGTTAAAATATACAATTTAATCTGTTTAAAAATTCGTAACATTAAACCAAATTAACGTACAATTATTTGGATGTGATATAATCCTCAAGACCGTTTACTAAGAATTTTCTCACAAAGAGACTATTTTCATTCAACTTCAAAGGTGAAATTTACAATGAGGGGGAATGAGTATATATAGCCCAATGGGAGAGCTTGGGAACACTTTTTTAGGCAATGTGGGACTTGGGCTTAATTAGGATTAAGACTAATTAACCCAAGCCCTAGGCCTTAAGTGAGGCACCTAAGTTCACCCCTATGGTGCAATTAGCATCTCCTAATGTGAATTGGCTAGCCCAAAATCATGTCTTGACTTATGCATGCATTCTGAGCTTACTCCTTCTTTTTAACTAAAGACACTTATACCTTATAAAATAAGAAGATGGCCGAAAATACATGGCCTTAAGGGAATTAAAAATACTCTCCTATTTAGCTAATTAAAATAAAATATTTATAAGCTAAAAATAATGAAGACTATGACTTCGAATCTTCAATGAGCTTTCATCCATGTCATGCCTTCCTTGAGTCCTCCTAGCCATGATGCATGCTAGGTGGGATTGCATCATATTGGGTCCTACTAAGGGCCTCTTATGCCTCATTCGTCGTTTGTAGATTGGTGGGCCCTACTAAGGGTCTTTTATGCCTCATTCATAATTTGTAGATCAACAAGGCCCCATTAAAGGTCCCTTATGCCTCATTCGTTGTTTGTAGATTGGTGAGACCCTACTAAGGGTTTCTTATGTCTCATTCGTTGTTTGTAGATCAGCGGGACCCTACTACGGGCCTCTTATGCCTCATTCTTTGTTTTTAGATTAGCGGGACCCTACTAAGGGCCTTTTATGTCTCATTCGTCATTTGTAGATTGTCATAACCTACTAAAGGTCTCTTATGTCTCATTCGTCATTTGTTGATCAACAGGACCCTACTAAGGGCCTCTTATGCCTCATTCATTGTTTGTAGATCAATGGGATTGTACTAAGGGCCTTTTATGCCTCATTTGTTGTTTGTAGATCAGAGAGACCCTACTTAGGGCCTCTGATACCTCATTCATCATTTGTAGATTGGCGATGCCTACTAATTTCCTTTTATGCCTCATTCGTTGTTTGTAGATCGACGATGCCTAAGTAAGGGACTTTTATGCGTCATTCATCGTTTGTAGATCAATGGGACCTTACTAAGGGTCTCTTATGCCTCATCATCCTTTGTAGATCGACAGAACCCTACTAAGGGCTTCTTATGCCTCATTCATCATTTTTAGATCAGTGGGACCCTACTAAGGGCTCTTATGCCTCATTCGTCATTTGTAGATTGGATGAATCCTACTAAGGGCCTCTTATGCCTTATTTGTCATTTGTAGATCCGTGGGACCCTACTAAGGACCTCTTATACCTCATTAGTCGTTTTCAGATTGGTGAAACCCTACTGAGGGCCTCTATGCCTCATTCGTCATTTTTATATTGGCGAAACCCTACTAAGGGCCTCTTATGCCTCATTCACCCTTGGGGATTTGCTTATTTGAATATTGGATCTTTATTGAATGGTGGCTGTCAAATCTCATTAAAAAACCATGTGGGAAAAAAAGTATTTGAGGCCGATCTTTTGACATCCCAACAATGTTGGCACCTTCACTAACCGACCAAGGACTCGTAAAAATCTCGACAATGCTGACATTCTCGCGAGGTACCTCCCATTTATTACAATGAAATAACTAGAAAGTAAAGCATAAATGAAAAGGAAAATTACATTTGATTTTTCTACTATTGTGGAATGGCAGATTAGATACATTCCATGTTTGTGGTACATTTCCACCTTGTAGAGTCTATAGTGTGTATGATTCTTTCCCTATGATTTGGTGGATATAGTACATGCCAATCCATCTGGGTGAGAGTTTGTTTGTTACCTAGTGGGGCTATGCTTTCTTGAGTACCAGATCGCCTTCTTGAAAACATCTTAGGATGACCTTGGTGTTATATTTTTTTTATACTCTTCTTTTGATGGCTTCCTCTCTTATATGGGCGAGGGAATGAAGTTTTTCTATGACCTCCTGGTCGGTTCAATGCAAGGAGTCTGATTGGAATTTGTTGAAAAGTTCCATTCATGGCTTCAACTCAACAACTTCGATAGGTATCATGGTGTCAGATCTATAAACTAGTGCAAATGGTGTTTCATGGGTGGAAGAGTGTGGCGTAGTATGGTAATACCAGAGAACTCAAGGGTGCTCATCAACCTATGATGCATTAGTTAGTTCGAGGCGGTGGCGTATGCCTCGAAAGATCACCTTGTTAGTAGACTCTGTTTGTTCGTTTGATTGTGGGTGCTCGACCGAGGTGAAAGTCTGTTGAATCCCTAGCTCTCGACAAAATGTCGTAATTGTTGAATTAGTGAACTGATTGACATTTCTAGAGACAAGGTGTAGGGTACCCCGAATCGACAAACTATTGATTTCCAAAGGAAATTTTTTATGTGGTCAGCTAAGATGGAAGCTGTAGTGTTGACTTCGATCCACTTGCTGAAATAGTCGACAACAATAATAAGATATTTCATTTGTTGGATCCCCTAAGGAAAGGGGCTTAAGATATCTATGCCCCATTTGTTGAATGATAATGGTGCCATAACGAAGTGAAGTTGCTCGGTCAGAGTGTTGTGTTGGTTGTCGTGGCGTTGGCAAACATCGCATTTTCTAACGAAGTCAATATAGTCACTTTGGAGGGATGATCAATACTAGCTAACACAAATTATTTTATTCCCGAAGGCCTTCTTGTTGACATGGTTTCCACAATATCCCTCGTGGACTTCGTTGATCGTATGACTAGCTTGAGATGGTGATAGACATCGGGAGAGTTGAGTGGAGAATCCTTTTTCGTAGAGTCGGTTGCCGATGATTGTAAATCGGACAACGTCATGGGCTATTTTGGAGGCGATTTTTCTATTTACTAGTAGACTTCCTTGTTGGAGGTACTGGATGATGGGCCTCATCCAACATTAGGCCTTTTCCTAAATGAACATGACCGAACCATCTGCTTCGTTCTTTTCAATATGTAGTCGCATGACAATTTCTTGTATGATGGTTTTGTTCCCTGATGTTTTTTTGTTGGCTAGCTGGGCGAGGACGTCAGCTCGGGTGCTCTTCTTCTTTGGTAGGTGTATGGTTTTGAACGTGCTGAATGACTTGGCTAGTTCTTGGAGTTTTTCTAAGTACTTCATCAATTGCGAATCTTTAGGTTGATACTATTTGTTGGCTTAGCACATTACCACTTTTGAGTCCTCGTGGACAAAAAGCTTGATGATATTCATCTTGTATTCTAGGCGCATGCCAACAATCAATGCCTCGTACTCAACTTGGTTATGGCTTGGTTTAAACTTGAAGTGTAATGCTTGTCCTAATACAACTCCGTCGGGTCCCTCTACGACGACTCTTGCACCACTCCCTGATCGGTTGACCGCCTCGTCCACCTAAAGGATCCATTATGGGTTTGTGTATGTCTCAATCAATGGGTGTGTAAGCTCTATAATGAAGTCAGCTAAGACTTGTGCCTTGATCGCCCCTCTTCTCCCGTACTTGAGATCATATTCAAATAACTCTACCAACTACTTCAACATCTGACCGACGAGATCAAGTTTTTGGAGTATTTGGTGGAGGGATTGGTTTGTCCATACTATGATGGGGAAGCTCTAGCAGTAATGCCGAGGTTTTCTGGCAGAGGTTACAAGTGCTAGGGCAAGTTTTTCTAGCTTTTGGTAACGTTTCTCGACCTTGTAGAGGATTTGGCTTATGAAGTAAATAGGGCGATGCTCGAAGTTTTCTTCTTGTACTAAGGTCGAGCTTATGGCGAGGTCTGATACTGATAGGTAGAAGATTATTGGTAGTCTGAGGGCGGATTTTGTGAGCATTTGGGGTTTGAAGAAGATTTCTTTTATGTGGGAGAAAGATTTTTCACATGCCTCGGTCCATGTGAACCGTTGGGTTTTTTTAGGCACTAGTAGAGTGGGACAACTTTGTTTGTTGTTTTGGATAAGAACCAGGAAAGTGAAGTGATGTGGTCGGAGAGTTGCTGGATTTCCTTTACACTGTTGGGGCTTCTCATCTCAAGGACTGCGGAGCAACGATTAGGGTTTGCCTCAATTCCCTTATGTGTTAGCATAAAGCTGAAGAATTTGCTTGCTTGGACCTCGAACGAGCATTTTTCAGGGTTGAGCTTTAATATGTATCGGTTGAGGGTGTTGAAGGCTTTTTGCAGGTCAGTTATGTGATCGTCCGTTCTGGAGGACTTAACCATCATGTCATCAATGTATGCTTTTATATTTCACTTATTATGCCAATGAGTATCTTGTCCATTAGTCTCTGGTATGTTGCCCCTACATTCTTTAGCCTAAACGACATAACTTTGTAGCAGTAGTTGCTTTTTCCTCCAATGAATACGGTTTTGTCTTTGTCAGTGGTGCATTTTGATTTGGTTATAGCCAGAGTATGCGTCCATGAAGCTAAAAAGTTCATACCCTAACACTTCGTCCACTAGGCAGTCAATATTGGGGAGTGGGTATAAATCTTTGGGGCATGCTTTGTTGAGGTCTGTGAAATCGACACACATCCTCCACTTGCTTCTATTTTTCTTAACCATAACTACATTGGCTAGCCACGTTAGGTAATGTATCTCCCTAATGTGGTTGGCAGGCAGTAGCTTACCGGTCTCTTTGGCGATAATAATGTCTTTTTAGGGTTAAGCTTTCTCCTCTTCTGTATGACAGGTCACGCCCTTGGGGCTAGGGCTAACCTGTGACAAAGAAAATCAGGATTGATTCAGGACATGTCTATGGGGCTCCATGCAAAGACGTGCATGTTTTTTCTTAAGACACTTATTAACTTTTTCTCCATGGTCTGGCCCAGGAAGGTCCTGATTTACATTGCTTTAAGCACTCTATTTTCTATAGTTCTTTTGTGGGACTCGACCTCTGGTCCTCTGTCTCTGGGAGGTTTCCAATGCTTATTGTGTTAATGTTGTTGTAAGCGGTTATATGTGGACTCGACCTCTGGTCCTTCGCCTCTAGTAACATTTTTTTGTGACGTCCTAATCGACTTTAATAAAGTCGACCATTTTGTTTGGCAAGGGAACTTTACCGTGTGGTGGGTGATCGACACTACCGCTTGCAGTTGGTTGAGGCTGGGCCTACCTAAGAGGATGTTGTATGCTGAGAGGGGCATTAACCACCAATAATCTTATTTGGATCATGTTGCTTTATCCTCATCACAGAAAGTTATTTCGAGGTCGATGAGTCCTCGCACTTCTATTTCATCTCTGTGAATCCAACAAGAGTTCCATGGTAAGTTTGTAGGTAGTCTCTTGGGATCTTTAGGCCAATGAATGCGTCCTAGTATAGGACATCTATCGAGCAGCCTTGATCAACCATGATCCTTTTCATATTGTAACCCATGACAATTGCTGAGATGACAATCAAATCCTTGTCATGTGGGGATGTGCCTTCGAAGTCGTTGTTTGAAAAGGTGATGATGGCTGTCTAAATGGGTGTCTAAATGGGTGGTTAGAAGCTGACCGTCAGTATCGAGCAAACGTATCATTTTTTGGCTGAGGTTGTTTGACTGCCCCCCAAGAATCCTCCTGCTATGGTGTTGAAATCCTTGAACATGAACCTTGGGTTGGTGTTGGGGTTCTCGTGTTGGTTGACTATCTTGGGGTTCTCTTTGTAGGGTTAGGTCTCCTGCCAAATTATGTCTTCTTTTCTTTGTATTTCTTTAGCATTCCTTGTCTGATCAGACTTTCAATTTGGCACATGAGGGAGAAATATTTCTCTGTGTCATGCCCTCAAGTCTTGTGGAATTCACACCACTTGCCTCCTTCAGGCTCCATCTATCGACCTCGGTAGAAAGTAAGGGGTTGTATCATATTGGTGTGGTAGAATTCCTTCAAGATTTGCTATATGGGGACCGTTAATGGAGTCGTCTTATACGGCTTCAGAAGTCGAGGTTTAGGTTGTTTTTATCCATATTATTAGGCCGATGGTAAGAGGCCATCTTCCCCCAATGGTCTCGAGGTTTGGGACGCTCAGTCGGTGGTGGCTTATGTCCTACCTCCTGCCATTTGAAGTCTTATTTGCGCTTCATGGCTTCATTGGCCTCTATTTCACAGGCAGCCCTCAGTAGAATGTTAGCCAATGAAGTGGGTCTTTAGCGGACTAGGGATTCTGCGATAGGCTCAAATTGTAATCCCTTGCTATCCTTACTCAAGTTGGGGATTTGCACGATCACATTGTTGAAATGTGTCGTGAAACCCTTCAAGGACTAATTGTGTAGCTGGCCTATGTCGAACAAGTCATCTGTTGCGGAGGGGGGGTCATCGCTTATTGACACAATATTTCTAGATGAACAAGTGGGTGAAGTCCTTAAAGTTGTGTATAAAAGAGTCAGGAAGTGCGCTGAACTAGTTTAGGGTGGCACCTTTAAGGGTCCTTGTGAATGTTTTGTAGTGAATAGGATCCCCACTACTACTGATCATCAATTGGGCTCGGAAGTTCTTTAGGTGTTGCTCAGGGTTGAACTTCCCTTTGAAGGCTTCCATCTTGGGGACGAGGTAGTGTGAGGGGATCGGGGTGTCGAGGATGTTGGTTGAGAAGGGTTGGAAATCCTTGGGTGCTTCATTTGTGTGTTTTCCCTCGAATTTTCATAGGTCAGATGCTCGGGCTTGCAGTTCGGCTTGGGTTTGCAGTTCAACTTTTGCTGCGTTAACTTCAGTTGTGACTTCATCATGTTTCCTTCTTAGATCTGCTAGCTCTTGTAGTATTTGTTCCATGATGGGATGTTCCTCGCCGCCATCAGTGGGAGGGCGGGAGGACGTTGCTCATACCATTCCCTGGGATGGGAGGGTTTGAACGATAAAGGCATAGGTAATGTTTTTACCAAAGGCCCTACGGTGGGCGCCAACTCTGGTGGTGACTTCATCGTTTTTCCTTCTTAGCTCTGTTAGCTCTTGCAGTATTTGTTCCATGGTGGGATGTTCCTCGCCGCCATACGTGGGAGGGCGAAAGGATGTTGCTTATACCATTCCATGGGATAGAAGGGTTTGAACGATAGAGGCGTAGGTAATGTTTTTACCGGAGGCCCCACGGTGGGCGCCAAATGTTCTCAAATCTAAGTAGCCTTTAGAAGAGCATACTTAGACTGAGAATATCAAGTTTAAGTAGTGAGTATGATTGCCTTTTGAGGGTGGAAGAATGTGTATTTATATGTATTTCGGGGAGTGGGTATCCTGGGTGGCCCGGGATCCCTCTATCTTGATATGATTATGTGGTTGAGATTCTAGATATATGCCATTGATATAGATGAAATGCGAAGATAGTGCATGCAAAAATCACGATAAGATAATACATAAGGAATGTGGTAGTTATAGAATAGGCCTGCAACGAATGGGTGCAGGGGACCAAGGGGTACACAACCCCAAGCTACGAGTGCTAACGAAGCACGAAGTGGCTAATAAGTGAGTTGGTCGGTAGGGGCAACCAGGGGTACAATATATATATGCATGGCAACGGGGCGGGGACGGGTATGACATTCCCATCCCCATCCTCGCTTTCTGAAACTCATCCTCATCCCCGTCCCCATATCCAGCGGGTATGAGATTTATGTCCTTATCCCCATCGGGTATCGGGTATACCTGTACCCATTCCATACCCTAAAAAAAATTATAATAATATTTTAGTAGGAAATAATTTATTTAAATAAAATAATATTAATTTAAAAGTTATCTAATAAATAAAAAGTCTATAATTTATTAATTAAATATCAAACCTTTTTTTTAAGATAAATAAATATTTTAGTCTTTAGAATAAGAGCGGAGTGAGACGGGTACGAGTACGGGTACGTGGTAGGTATGTATATCCCCATCCTCGTCCCCATCCCTGACTTAATAAATCGGGTATTTCCCATATTCGTACCTGGTCAAACTGAGGATTCCCTGTGGTTTGGGGATTACTCATGAGTACAAGTTTATTTACCATCCCTATCTATATATATATATATATATATATATATATATATATATATATATATATATAAAAGTTTAACACCTATGCACAATGTAAAAGAGTTTTACATAGACATTTAATTATAATCTTTCATATATATATATATATATATGACTTTAAAATATTAATTAGTAAAATTAATAATATATAGAGTTGTAAAACTTTTTACCGTAACAATTATTTTTCTATATATATATAAGTAATAAAGAAAAGATGTGATATAATATTAATTATTTAAAACTAGAGTCAAATAATAAGTGATTAATATTTGTGTTAATTATTTTGCTAAGATTTTTTAAAATTCTGCTAAATACTTGGATAAGATTTACTTTTGTAAGTTTTGAAAATTCAAATATAAATTAATGTTGACCAGTAAAAAATTAAACTGGTATAAATATCTATTCATTATATTTTTTATTTATTAAACATGTCGATACTAATTAATAAAATATATATTTATTACATTTTTTTACTTATATATTAATTATAATTTTAAAAATCATTGAATACTATCATTAGAATAAATAAAAATATGATCTATAAAATATACATAATTAAGTATAATGAAAAAGTGATTTAAATAATCTACATATTTTTATTTGTTTAAGAGATGTCTAGTAAAAGTTGGAGGGAGGAGTCTGCATGGAAGAGTTAAAGGAGGGCTTAGAATTTTTGTGACAGCAACATCAAAGGAAAAATTTCATATTTAAATTAGATACCTATATTGATTATTGCATATTTGAATATGCGTATATTGCATGATTAAATATTAAAATTTGAATGAATAATATTTTCCTAATTTAGAAAATTGCAGTAAATGATGCTCCGCGTGTTGACCAGTTTGATTAGTAACAAAATTGACTTCAACGAAACATTAGATTGATAGCCGAAGCTGCCCGGTCATTGGGTCGCCATTCCAGATGCTTTGATTGGAGCTTGGAACAACCAACGTGCCAAGCCAGTATTTGACGTGCGCCTAATTATTATTTTAAACTATAAACTATAAATTAAAATACAAAGTATTCACAAATATTTTTTTTAATATATTATTGTTTTAATTATCTTAAAATTAATATGACAGAAAATAATATATTATAAAATTAAAAAATTTATTATATATTAGGATTGTGAACTGACATAATATAAAATTATTAATTTTTGCGAAATATGTAAAATTATTATACAGTACATAGTAAATAATATGAGATCATATTGATAAATAAGATGGTGTAATGATAATGTGAATGGATGTTAAAAGGTTGATAGGGTAAAAAGAGTTTTATAAAATTAAATATAATAGAAAAACTGTTTTATTGTGTTAATGATAAAATTAAACTTATTTTATAATATATTTATGATGATATTTAGAAGAATGAATTAGAAATTAGATAAGAGAAGGCAAATTGAATAAAATAAGAAAAAGCAAGCGCCAACCAATGGAGTGGGCGGCTGGCTGCAATGGCAACTTGGGTGAGCGAGAAATAAACAGAAAGGAGTAAGAACAGTGTTTGTATTTGTTCCTAACACTGACACCCATTCATCATTCATCATTCATCATTCATCTCCCAAAGCCAACACCATAACACAGTGGAATTTTCTTCTTTTAAGTTAAAATGAATTGATTCAAAAAGTGTTACCTTCCTTTTTGAGCCCATTCTTCCTTCTTCCCTTTGCCCTAGATCTTTTCTCTTCCACTCATTAAGTAATTAGATTTGATTTTCATTTCCCTTAACCCCTGCCTCTTCCTTTTCCTTCTCTCAACTTCACCATTCTAGGTACTCCCTCTCTCTTGTGCTTTCTAATTAATATCTTCCATCAACACACTAGTCGCTGCTCACAATCACAAGGGAACAATTCTCTCTCTCTTTTTTTTCTTTTTTTTTTTGTAGATAAATTAGGTGAGATTGTTTAGTGTCTTGCAAGCAAGTTATTTTCGTTATATGCTCTCTGTTACCAGACAGGGGTTTAAATATATCTCTGATTTTGACTCCTCACGGTTGGGTTCCGTTGCTGATACTCTCCGGATTTTTCGTACCTATTCGTTCAGATTAAGGTTGTTTTAGCTTTTCTGTTTTTGCTGAATATTAACTTTGTTTTAGCTGTTAGGATACCCTGGAACTTCGAATAGATTGCTCGCTACTCCTGTCCTGCTGTTAAGATGATGAAAATCTTCTCTAGTATGAATTCCTCATTGCTTCAGTTTTTGCATGTTTCGTGCATTTTGGCTTTTTTTATTTTTTATTTTTTTTTCCAGAACATTTCCTTAATATTGTCAAATATTTAGTAAAAATTAGGTGGATGTGGATGATGTGCTGTCGTCTATTTCTCCTTGGGTGATATCACGAGGGTTGTTATTCGTTTGATGGGTGTGCATTTCGCTGTAATTGAGTGGATAAAAAGGCTGACTTGTTTCTTGTTTGTTAATGCACTTTTTTGTTTTTCCCATTGTTTTTCAGATTTTTGTACATCAATCCATTTGAGTTCGTTATACGGTACGTGGCCTTGATTTTTGTGGGTTTGAGTGAGAATGCAAGAGGATTAAAAGGAGATTTGGTGTAGGTGAGAACTGTGATGCATTTGCATAGATGAAGGCAGAAAAAGTTTGGCGTTTAGGCAGCATGGGTGATATGCAGATACTGCCTGGGTCTCGCCACCGTCCTCCCATGAAGAAGCCAATGTGGATTATTGTGTTGGTTTTGTTTGTGTGTGTCTTTCTAATCTGTGCTTATATCTACCCTCCGCAAAGTAGTTCGGCCTGTTATGTCTTCTCATCCAGAGGGTGCAAGGGTTTTGTTGATTGGCTACCACCTATGCCTGCAAGAGAATACACGGACGAGGAGATTGCATCTCGTGTTGTGATTAAGGATATTTTGAACTCGCCAGCAGTTGTTTCAAAAAATTCAAAAATTGCCTTCATGTTTTTGTCACCTGGTTCTCTGCCATTTGAAAAATTGTGGGACAAGTTCTTCCAAGTAAGGGTTTATTACTTGTTTGATTTGAGCTTCAAGCTATTGTTTCTCAATTTTCATTTTGGAAGACAGTTAATTTTCCTCTCTATGGACATGTTTTATGATCACAAACAAGGTAGCTAGTTTGATAGGGTAGATGATATCCTGCATTTTTTTTAGCAGTAAGAAAAATTGGTTGTTTCATGCTCAAATAAGTGACTGGTAAAAGAAACATCATGTTGTTGGGATTTTTGAGACTGGGAATTTCATTCCTTTTCAGTCAGAAAACTGAATTGGAATTGTTAGAAAAAAGAGGTGCTTATTGCACTTTAGTTAGCCCTGGTGCTTTGCATGAAAATTGTTAATGGTCTTTCGTGCTTTTGGGGAATGATGAGTGAAGGAAACTGTTGCACTTTCATGATTTAAAAAGTTAAAATGGTCTGATTTTGATTCAGTATTTTACAATGTTGCATTTATTACCTTGATAGATATTTAACTATTCCTTCCACCATGACTCAATCCTTTCCCCTGTTGGATAAGAATTGTTCGGGCACACAGTTGTGACAACGATGTCTTTTAATTCTTTTCACTGCCTTGAGCTATTTAATATTTAGTATTTGACTGTTGAAATTTCTATGGGTATAAATATACAGTTTTTTGTAATTTCATTAATGGGAACTTTGTTTCCTTTCTTTTGCATCCTGTTCATCTTGTGATGTGCATTTACCTGGAAGATGCTCCTCCTTTTTTGCAGGGTCACGAAGGGAAGTTCTCTGTTTATGTTCACGCTTCCAAGACAAAACCAGTTCATGTGAGCCGGTATTTTGTTAATCGGGATATACGCAGTGACCAGGTACATATTTTCTTGTTATTGGTCGGTTTACTATCGTTTGCGAATTGTACTGTCTTAACTAAATATTAAACTATGTATATGTATATATTCTCTTATGAGTATCATATTTGAATAGGAGGTTTATTTTAGCTTTTTATTTAAAGGAAAAGTGTTTAAATAATTTATAATAATTATGTGACCCAAATAAAAGCATCAAGATCTATTGCACGCTTTCTATCTCATTAAATGTTTGATTAAAACTTATTTGTTTCCTTCTGTGAAATAAGCTTAGAATTCAATAAGTTCAGTTTGGTTTTGAACTCTGTTAATTTACTTTGCATTCTTCGCTTTAACAATGTTGTATTGTAGCTTGTAAATAATTATTTTCTTGAAATAATTCTGAATGGATTTTTAAGTTCAACTGTTTACGTTTTAACAATAGCAATAGTGACAGCAATTGTAATTGCCCATTGTTTTCCAATAATTTGTGGTTTTCTAGTAAGCAGTTCTTTTAATCAGAAGCTTGTTGCAGGTTATTTGGGGGAAAATTTCTATGGTTGATGCAGAGAGGCGGCTATTGGGAAATGCTCTTCAAGATCCTGACAACCAGCAATTTGTTCTACTGTCTGATAGGTAACTGTAAATGTGTTACTAGGTTGCTTTTAATTTTCTTCTTACTGATTAATTAGTTTGACCTAAATGTTTTGTCTCTATAAATATGACTTCATTTGATTTTTGTCCTTAAATTTCTTTTTTTTTGGTTTTAGTCCTCCTAAAATTTAAATCTTTCGAAAATTGTAAGTCACTACTTAGTGATGATGTGACATATGTCTAATCATGTTATGATAGCTACCATTTTGAGGTGGCATGGCTTGATACATGCAATGTTATTGTTTTCCTTTAATAATTTTAAAAAATTTAAGTTTTATGAGGACTAAAATCAACAATTTTTTAGGTGATTAAAACTATTTTAAATTATTTATATAGGTATTAAACATATATTTTGCACTTAGTTTTATAAATTTCTGATTTGTTTGTATTGGTTTTGCAGCTGTGTTCCTCTGTATCATTTTGACTATATTTACAACTATCTGATGCATACAAATATCAGCTTTGTAGACTGGTATGACAATCAGTATTACGTGTCTCTCTGGATTTTATTGAGATAATAGCTATTATTCTCCATGTTTTCTGTTGTCTATTTGACATCCTTTACTAATGTGAGCATTTTCTTTTTCTTATTAGCTTTAAGGATCCTGGTCCTCATGGCAATGGTAGGTATTCAGATCGCATGCTACCTGAAGTTGAGGTGAAGGACTTTAGAAAGGGTGCACAGGTATGTTCCTGCTAAAGTCACGTTGGAGCTTGGAATTCAATATTTTAAATAGATATCTTGCATATTAATAATATACAAAAAAAATTTAAATTTGAACAAGTATGCAGGCTACTTTATTTTAAAGTTACCCCTTTCACAAGATACCAAGTGGATAAAGTTGCCATTGTTTCATACCCTTGTGTAATTTAGGTCAATAGGCTCATAACATAGTTGAGTCTTATCATAAAAACTTGGTAAACAAATCAGTCACCCAATCAGTGTCCTTCTATATCTTTCAGTCACCAAATCAGCGTCCTAGTGTCCTCAATATCACTACACAGCTATTCCTAACCATTTGTTCTCTCATATATATGAGGTTTTGGCAGCTAAGAGGACACACACACATGTATACATATAATCCATCATCTCTCTGCCTCATTGCTTAACTTTTTTTTTGCAGTGGTTTGCTATGAAGCGACAGCATGCAATTATAGTCATGGCTGATAACCTGTATTATTCAAAATTCCGGTCTTACTGCCAGGTAAAGTGCTTCTTTTTCATAGTTTAATTTATTCCCCACAAGTGTTAGTTGTATTTATTATTATTTAACATATTTAAATCTGCTTAAAATTCTTGTACTCATCAAGCATAGCAAGTATTTCATGAAGTTCAAGATGCTCAATTTCTGACTGTGCTTTGCTTATCCTTATTTGTATTAGTTTTTAGCAATACATCATGTTGCATTTTTACTTTTTTTTTTTTTCCTTTAAATTTTTCTACAAAATATGTATGCAAAAAACTTTATGCAAGACATTATAGAAAAGTGTTGGCTTTTTAAAATTCTTTTTTCTCCCTTGATAAAAAGAAAATAATTAGTGCACTGTAGATTGCATGGCTACTGGAGTGTATACCCCTGCAGGTGCAGGTATGAGGTGCCTAAAAAAAAATCTGAAATAATAGCATTGTGGAATGCCAGAAAGTGTTAGCATCCTAGATATTGTTGGTCTTATGCCAGAGTTGCGTATGTAATTAAGTTGATCGGAGCATATATGTACTAATAATTTAGAATTTTCAATCCCATACATGTACTGCTGTGCAAACCAGAAAAGAAACATCTGATTGTCACTGGGGAACATAGAGATGACATGCAAATGACATGTGGGTCGTGTGTGCCATTGTATAGTTTGCGTGCTTGATATGGTGGCAGCTGTTTAGTCTTGAGGAGTGGGACATCTTGTTTGGTTTCAAAGGGGAGAGTAGAGAAATAAACAAATTTACTATTATATATTTGGAAGGGTCAAATAAGTTATGAAGGATAATTTAGTCCAGTTTGTGTAAGTTTCTGAGGTGGAGCTAATCTTCCTTTTGACAATTTTTAACCAAACTATCCCCCCTCCTCAATATGTTATGCTTTCTGTCCAAACTAGAAAATAACAATCTTATTGTCTTACTCTATATCAGAGCTGATGCGAATTAATCTATATTTAGTGATTTTCTATGGAACTATGAATTCAATATTGACGTAAGATTTCTTATCATCCCAGCCTGGTTTGGAGGGGAGGAATTGCATTGCTGATGAGCATTACTTGCCGACCTTCTTCCAGGTGAGAATTTGAATTGTAATACAGTTCTTTTGTTTTAACTTTTTTCAGTCTTTAGCTAATTAGCTTATGTCTGGTTTAGATGGTTGATCCTGGTGGAATTGCAAACTGGTCACTAACTCATGTTGACTGGTCTGAGAGAAAATGGCACCCAAAATCATACAGGGCTCTGGATGTTACTTATGAGCTTTTGAAGAATATCACGGTACAGTTCTGCCAAAACTCTAAATTTAACAACAATGCTTGTTCATTGTTTTCGGCAAGCAATTAAGTAGAGGAAAGGGATAGCCTTGTTAAGGCTAAATTTCTGGCCTCATCATCACACTCCAGTCTTATCTGTTTGGATATGGGTGAAATGGAAAGGAATGAAACAGTATCCCAGTTTTTAGATATTTTGTGATGAAATTGAAGTTTCAATTCCATTGTTTGGATGGTAAGTAGAGTGATAAGGAGATTCGTAAATAGTATGTTATCTAATAACCCCAAATTGTTGGCAATCCATGTGCATTCTTAGATATTAGAAGAGACACTTGCAATGCTTGCCGGTAAAGGAAAAAAAAAAAAAAAAATTCTGCTTTACGTTATGATATTTTTCTTTCTTAGTAGTATTGTTGTTTAATAAGTGCACTGGAACTGTTCCAGTGTCTTTCAACTTAGCGTTGTCTTTTTGATTTGTTTTCAAGTTTAGTAGATGGATACTGATGATAATTGTTATATTTGCAGTCCATTGATGTTAGCGTGCATGTAACCAGTGATGAGAAGGTATGGTATGGTATAAGAGAGCTTTACTGATATGCTTTATTGAGAATTACCTGACAAATTAACTTGTGTTTCCACAGAGAGAAGTGCAAAGCTGGCCTTGCTTATGGAACGGGATTCAGAAGCCATGCTACCTATTTGCTAGGAAATTCACTCCTGAAACACTGGATAATTTGTTGCATCTATTTTCCAATTATTCAGCACCTTGAGGCAGCTATTTTGATCGATTCTTTGGTCCGAAAAGTAGTTACTTTCGGCCCCCATCTTGGTTTCTCATATGGCATGAGACTTGTAAATTGCAGCATTGTTGAGACTTAATCACCTGCCAGCCACGTATATTGAGTGCAAGGTGAACTGGCCTTGAAGTTCGTTCGGGTGGCCTAACATGGACAGAAAAGGAGGCTAACTAGTTAGTGTTCCTTCCTTGGGGATGGATGGATCGCTTATTTTTTTCCTTCCATTTCGCTTATATTTTTACATGATAGATTTTTGGGGGATCATATCAACTCGTTGTAGTTGTTCGTCTTTGTAAACCTTGTAAGTTGTTTAGCTGAAACAAAACTACGCGTTACTGTTCATTCGGACATTTGGAAATTCATTGGTCAATTCTTGTGCATCTCTATTTGAGATGCTATGTTGCTTTTCCTTACTCCTCTTCTATCATTTTTTTTTTTTTTAATTTGAAATTTACCTTGATGAAGTCCACTTGCAATCTTGCAGTGGTATTTAGTTGAAAGTGTCGATTCTTCTGAATCACCCAACAAATCAGTGAGGACATATTTAGTTTCTAACCAGGTTAGGGATAAATCAACAGTCTTTTATTTTTTATTTTTATGAACTGTCTTTGATGATAATCTACAATGGAAATAATTATATGTAAGTGATTTTAAACAAATCTTTGAGATTCTTGTGAATCGTAAATCTGGCCTAGCATAATTAGACAATCCTTTAGGAGTTCCTGTAAGTTGTTACTATTAAAACCCTGTTTTGTTTTGAAAAATAAAAAATTCTTTTCATATGCATATGTGACTTTAAATAGAAAAGAAATGTGGATATGTACCTGGAAATAGAGTTTTCAGTGTTTTCAAAAGTTATCACTATAAAAATTTAATAATAATATTATAATTATATAAAAATAATAGAGTTTAATTGGAACACAATGTAATATTTGTTACAATAATACCCAGAGTATAATAATTAAATAATTATAGAAATTAAACAAACTCTCAAATAAATAAAATTATCAACAAAAGTATAATTTTTCAAATGTAGACATCTCAAAAATGAATATAAATAATAATAACAAAATGTTTATAAAAGAAAACTTAAATTAGGACTAAGTCTTCATGCCTTTTTAGCTTTCACAACTTCCTCCTCTTCTAACTCTGAAAGCAACACTTTTATAAGATTGAAATCTCAGTGAATAAAACGAATATAAATAATAGCAACAAAATGTTCATAAAAGAAAACCTAAAATCCAATTCTTAACGCCTTCTTAGCTTTCACAACTTTCTGCTTTTTTAACTCTGAAAACAACACTTTTATGAGATTGAAATCTCAGTAAATAAAACGAGTTTTTAAAAGAGGTTCGTAAATAGTGTGGTTCTTACCCGGTGCGGAATTCGGAAAAATAACCATGGTACCCACAGTAATAAAAAGTATTTTTTTAAAGTAAAGTATAATTTGTTTCAAATAATTCCTAATATGAACAATTAATAAAAATAATAAAAGGATGGTGTTTTAATTAACACCTTTACCATGCACATAATAAAAAATATAGTAATACTTCTGATTACTCACTCTATGGTTTCCAAAACCAGGTTTTCAGTAGATTCTTCAAAAAAGTCTATGAACTCATATTCCATGCAATAGCATCCCACTGCCTTCCCCACGTTATTATGGAGGTATCCAGAATCTCTTCTCCATCCTAGATGCATGTATTTCAAATTTTACCCCCCATTTCAAATGAAGGTATCTCAAACAATTATTAAAACAATTTTAAAATATCGTAATTACATAAAAATAATAGAGTTTAATTGGTATATATGGTAAAGATTTTTACACTGACATTCAATCGCAGTGAATTTGTTGACTTTACTCGTTAATACTTTAAAAATCACATAAACTCAAAATGTCAGTGTCACAATCTTCTTTTACATTGAAATGTTAGTGTTACAATCTTTTACACGGAAAATGTATACCAATTAAACTCAAAATAATATATAAATATATTTTATAATATTTTTACTAAAATTGATTAAATTTAACGATATTAATTTTTGAAAATAGAAAATATCAAGTAAAAACAACTATATATTCTAAATATTGAAAACTTGAAAATGGAAACAATTTTTAAAAAATAAAAACAACTTTTTTTTCAAACCAAATGTCTTTTAAATTTTGGAAGCCACCCTTTCAGATAAAAAGGAGAAGGAAAGTTCAAAAAAATGTTTTCAAACATCTTAAATTTTCGTAGAGCCATCGGCCATGGCAGCTCATTTACCATTACAAATAAAAGGGGATAAGGTCTAATAGTCCATCACGTAAAAAATATAAATTTATTTTTATTATATACTTTAAATATTTTGAAAATTATATAATTATAAATATTTGTATATTTTTTGTAAAACCTAAGATGTGTAATTTGTTCTATGTTTTTTCTGTTATTGGTCAAACACTGCAACAAAATTTCAATTCAAAATTTACTGATTTATCATACATAAAACACATATTTAACTTTAAAATTTATAAATTTCATGTTTTGTTTAATGAACTTTTTTAATTTTAGTTTTTAATAAATTTAAAAAAAATAAGAAAAAGAATTTGTTATTGATATTTTTCTGTTTAAAATTACAAAACTTAGCAAGTCTCATATTTGATGCAAAGAACCTCCTGTCCAACTTTATAATTTTTAATTAATAAAAGTGTATTTATACACGCATTAGGCAAGAAGTTTCCATGATTCATGAAAAGTTCAACAACCGCAGGCAAAATCTCAACCGCCGACGCCATTTGCTAGTTGCTACGTAGGTTTTTATTTTTATTTTTTTGTTATTGAGGAGGGCCACGCCCTAAAAAACGCAGGTTTTTTTTTTCTTTTTTTTTTTCTTGCTATTGAGAAAGGCTATGAGCTCAGAAACATGAAATTACAGACAGCACGTACTATGACTACACCCATATCCTTTTACAACAAAAGGGAACAAACACCAGAGGTTTGATCTATAGGATATGAGTGTTTAAAAGATACATGTAGGATATGAGTGTCTAAAGACTACATGTAAGTAATGATTGCTAATTTATCTACTACCATATTAATCTCTTAAAAATATAAAAAAATATAATCTCTTAATCCTTATTAGTCCATTCCTTAAAGAATCACACTATAGGTCAATACATGTGAGATTGGGCGACCCACTACTCAGAAATCCAATGGCCACATTGGAATCACATTCAACACGGAGTTTCTGAATGCCTTTATCTCAAACATAGTAAAGGGTGGAAACTATCCTCCATAATTCTGCCACTGTTACATAAGTTGATTTCAGATTTCGTACAAAGCCACTCAACCATCTACCAGCTTCATTTTAAAATAAAGTAGCACACGTGATACTCTAACCTTGAAACTTGTCATTAGTATTCGTTGTGACTACCACCTAACAGGAGGTAATTTTCACCTCACCTAGTTGTTACATAGTTGTCATTGACATTTGTGACAATCTCAATAAATTTTGTTATTTGATGACTGAGTTCTTCTTAGAACTTTCTATAAATTTTACCAAACTCGTTGCAATCCATATCTATTAAATGATAAAAAATATGTTTTGACTTTGAATATATTATATATATATATAGTTTAATTATTAGTATAAAAAGTTAATTTTATTCTGCCATGACTTTGTACAAAGAGTTAATTTTATTTTTGTATAACTTTTAAAGTATTAATTGAATAAGTGTGAAATTACATAACGTCGTTTGTATAATGGAGATGCAAATGACAGGAAAATTTAAGAATTTAGATGCAATTTCGTAAAGTATGCGATCGGCATGATAAGTTTATGATATTAAATATCTTGTAGCAATCCAATATATATATATATATATATATATATATATATTCAACTTGATGTCCATTTTCTATTTGCTTAATTCAGCAAAAAATATTTTCAAAGATTTTTTTTGGGTTTTAATTTTTAAAATAAATAAAATCATTCCTCCAAAAATCAGTGAAAATTTTTCAGGATATTAGGATGGATATCAAATACGTTTTCACATGAAAGAAACATATTTAACACAGTTTAGTAAATAATGAAAGGCAAAATAGAGACCACATTTAACACGTTTTCACATATTTCTTGAATGGATAAACAAGAAATAAGTTTGAAATAAAGCCAAATACTTTTTATACCATAGAGACCCTTCTGCCGACTTAAATATAAAATAATAAAGGCAAAAGATTAAAAGATCAAGGATTCGGACAGTAAAATGATAAAAATAAATTATATTACATAAAGAACATTTTGATTTTGTATCCAAATAAAACTTAAATCTCCATTGGTTTAAAGTTTTGATCTTCATACATAGACCCATATATTCATGCACACTGCCAAAGTCTCACCATTGGCCATACCTTGGCAAGTTTCTTGGCGGCCGAGACCTTTACATAACAAAATACCAAAACTACCACACATAAAAGAAGGTTATTAGAAATATTAAACCACTCATAAGATGGCAATACAAAACATCTATGCCTACCATATTTTGTGTAAGTACACTTCTCAGATTTTCATGCAAATAGCACAAATGTTCAAGATCCTGGCTTAATCATCAATTCTGCTAATGTTGATTACCGCCCACACCTCACTGGGATTTTACTACTTCAAGGAGGAGGGATGTTTCACATCTGACTACAGTTTACCTTGATTAATTCCAGCATTTGGGTATTAAATTTCATTATCCAGCTCAGTGATATAACTTGCAACAAATATTTAATTATGAAACATATATGAAGCATAGTTATATATATATATATATGTCATATGTATTATATTATTATATATTTGTCATGTCAAGTAATTCATGGCTTTTGGCTTGTCATGTGTGTGCATCGAGGCACGTACGCTCCTTTTCCATCCAAAATGAGTACTTAACAGAACTGATAGAAGAAATTAACTTGTTTAGTTCAACAATGTGAGCGTACATACCCTAGCCTCGTCAGCATATACTGAAACGATTCCCGTTGCATTAATTTTATAAACCTGTAAAATGGAGTGGTGAATTTACCATATAGAACAAAGCTGTAATTTCAATCACATTATATACTAATCCTGGTTATAGCATATATATATATATATATATATAGTACTTTATTGTGTTTATATATGTATCGATCCCATTATACACGAATTTATTTCAATCACAAACGAAATACAAAACTAGCAGATTCTAGAAATAAAATAAATCTGTATGGTAGGATGATAAACAATTGTAGAAAAGATATTGAAGACGAATGAGCTTAAACTATAAGTAACAAAGCACAATCTATATATATATATATATATCTTAATTACTTCTCAAAGTCTGACATGAGAGTGCAAAGGGAAGAAATATGAGACGGGATGGCCGCCAGCAACACCCATGTAAGGGATCTATGCATATGCCGGCAAGCCATCCCGGCTCAAATCTACTCTCTCTACCTTCATGCAAGACACTTGTGAGAAGACAAATACTACATTCTTCACCAACCTCTTCACTTACATTTCATTTATTAGCTTGTCTAACCTTGAGGGTCACTCATGCCTATTTATAAGCACAAAATGTCAAACTCAAAGCATGGATGCCAACATCGTTCATACTGTTTTAATATTATAGCGTGAAGTAATAATAACATTTTCTACAGTAATTTTTTATTATTCGTTAAAATTCATTGAAAACTTCGAAATTGAATGGAACTTATTAAATAAAATTTGTGAGTTTTAATAAAATTCAATTAAGAATATATAACCATGGGTGTTTAAAGAGCGTGTTAAGGGAATGTAAATAGTTACAACTTGTAATTAAAGTACGCCAAGTATTTTTCCATGCTGCTCCTTATTGTTAATTTGGAATCAAGCAAAAGTTGACTTAACTCATCGTTGTCTTTATAAAACAATGTGCTTTGGAAATTAGTATGCTGTTTATGGATGGAATAGAGAATATGAAGAAGGCAGCCACAGAGTAATAGTGTGTTTGTGAATTGGCATTGTCAGTGAGAATTTGTTCTCAGAAATTTAGTTGACAGAGGAGGTTCTGATTACATTTTGACTTTAATTGGTTTCCGTATCAGTATGGGCTGAGCACGTTGATTAACATTTCTTAGATCCTAGATCTCTTGTAGGTCTACGTGTCATTCTCTCACACTGTATCAGTCTAAGCACAATACAGATTCCTTCTCTCTTTTTCTTAGCCAACAAGAATTTGCTTTTCCTTTCCTTTTTTCGTGTCTTTGCATGTGTAACCTTTCGGTTCTTCCTGGCCTACTGCTCTAATGGAAACAGTGATTACTAGATAAGATATCATTGATTTTGCACGTAACTCGTCCTTGTTTCTTGAGAATCCATTCCTTCATTTCACAGTCTCTTTTTCGAATATAATCAAAGACAAAGCTATCATTATATAATCTATGATGTAAAAACAATTTTAAAGTTTTATTATAATACTTTTTTTTTATGCTTTTTTTCATTAATTATTTTTTATGTATTAGTTAAATGTGTATTTTATATATAAAAATGGTCTTTTCTTTTTCTCTATGTATGGGTTGTTCGAAGTTTCTTTCTTTTTGAGAAGTCTAGAGTTTAATTTTTGGATATGTAACTTTTTTAAATAAAAGAAGAGTTTTTCCACCAATCTTACAAGTTATAAACAAGATTGCATGAAGCATCCAATAAAAGATATCTACCATTAAATATATAAATTCATACAGAAATACAACATGAGAAATTTTACTGTATCTTGCTTAATTTTGTAAGTATTAATACTTTTATTTTTTTTTAACGAATATAGTGGTAAGTTTTTTATATGTCATCATTTTTATTTTCTTTATTTAGGGGAAACATGGGAGAACTTGTTAAGTTATCTATAAAAGCACAAATGGTTTCAAATTAATAAAAAAAGCATTGGAAGAGCCTTACCCTAAGTCAACAACGAAAAACATATGACTAAAAAGATTAATAATTACGAATTCATCAAATCCACGAGAAACAATCATGGACCGAGAAATATTAAGAACAATAGTGAATTTTGTTAATAAAAAGGATGAATTTGTTAAAAAAGAAAGTATCAATACCCACATATTAAGAGAGACACATTAGACTTTTCAATATAACATTTAGTAAATATATGTTTGCTTATAAATTTTAACAAATATATTTATAATGTGAAAATTTAATTATATTTAATATTAAAAATACAATTATTAAAATTATATAAAAAAATATCTTATTTTTCAACTAAAAATAAAATGTCTTCTCAATAAAACTATACATAGCTCATAGTTGATCCGGATGTAATAGTTTTATTAAATTCAATTAATTTAAATATTTTTATATGTGTTTATTACTAAAAATTATATGTATATATATATATATTTTATAGACTTAAAAATTAAATTAATAAAAATATTTGAAAAAAAAAATTTATTATATTATAGTTTCAATTCGTTTATATTATTGTAATAATTATTTTAGGTAATTATAATAAATTAATTAATTTAAATTAAACTATATAATAAAACTTATGTTATTATTATTCATAAAATGCCTTATGTTTAATTATTCTAATTGATAAAACATATTATGAGAAAGCTAATTAAGTTACTAAAAGTACGGAAAGTTGAGTACAAATATTTATATATTTTCCTTATTTACAATTTATTTTAATTTGTATTTGTTAATAACGATATATAATATAGGCTTAATATCTTTTTCGCTTTTGCCATTTCATACTTCTTTCGTTTTCAACAATGTTTGTTTGTTATATATATCTATACATATATCTACATTAAAAAAATTATTATAGTTTAAAAATACCAAGTTTTTCTTATATAGTCTTAATTATTGTCTTTATTAACTATTATATATTTTTAATTTTACTTGTAATTTTTTTATGACATATCTTGTGTTATTCCCAACCCTTTAATTAATAAAATTTGACTTGGTTTGTATAAAAAAATATATTATTAATTTTATAATATTTTAAATACAACATATTTTAAAAAAAATATATTTGAATTCTTAAACAATTAATATATATTTGTTAAATGTATAACTTTTTATATAAATTTATATATAATGAAAACATACTATTAATTACAAAGTGATTATAGTAAATTTCTATTTATATAGTAAATAGTACTATTTTTATTATTGAAGAATGATGGACTTTAATGTCTTATCCCCGTTTTTACTTTCGAGCAAGCACTTTTTGTACTGAAAGCGATAAAACAATAAGGAGATGTTGATTTCATTAATCTCCACTTAATGATACTTTTGGAAATATTATTATCAGAAATGTTTTTCGATTAAATATGTTTGTTACAGAAGATTTGTTCCAATTTGTTAAGCTTGATTTTAAGTTTTGGTGATGATCTGATAGTTGAAAAGCTTGCTACAGAGGCGCTGCAGACTATTATGCAGGAGAGAATCTGAAAGCATTTTTTATCATCATTATACAGTGCAGTCTGGTCGATAAGATCAGGTCAAAGTGTTGATAGTTAAGTTCGAAAATAAAATTGAACGAAACTAAAAAATAATTCTAAAAAACTGGATGGAATTATCTTCATTTAATAACAAATTTATCTGAACTATTTGTAGTTTTAAACTATTTTTTTCGGAATATAAAGAGGCTTAAGATAAGAGATCCAATTACTCTCTTTCTATTCTTAATTGTGGCTAAAGGGTTTAGATGATTAATCAAGAAGACACTTTCTGTAAATATGTTATTTGGTATCAAGGTAGGTTAGGATGACCTTCAGGTGGTGATCATACAATAGTATGTAAATGATACAATTTTTATGGTTGTTTCGGAGCTTCAAAATATATATACTCTGAAGAGTGCTTTGAGATACTATGAATTAGCTTCTCGGCTAAATTAATTTCCATAAAAGTAGTTTGGAGGGAGGGGGTATTGCAGATGTCATTTTCTTATCTAGAGATTCTAGTAGGGAGGGGGGGAGAGGGGTAAATGTGAAGTGTGAGCATGTTTAAAAGTCAATCTTAGATAAAATAAGAACTAAATTAATTCCATGAAAAAGGAAAAATTTGTCTTTAAAGGAAAATCATCTGTCACATTCTAAGTATAATTTTGCTAGCAACATTGTGGAGAATCTGGCTTGCTAGGAATGTAGTAATGTCGAAGGGTGAGTCCTTTAATGTAGAAGAAGTTTGACAATTATCTCTGCAACGATCTTGGGTTTGGATTAAAAATTTCTATAATACTTATTCATTTACTTTTTTTGAATGGTCTTCTCAACTGATACCGTGTTTTGATAGGATTAAAAAGAAAATGGCATAGTATGCCTTGATTGGGGCTCTGTCCATATTTCGGGGGTTTGTTTTCTATGTCTTTTTAGTATAAATAATGTATGCATTTGATTGGTGAACTTATGTATGGTGAAGCTTGTGGGGAGTTTTATGTAATAGGTCATTAATAATTTTCTTATATTTTTTCAGACTCCATTCATATTTGTGATTTGGATGAGTCGAGTTATTAGTGAATATATATTTTGCTTTATTAAAAAAAATTATTTTTTAATTGTTTGGCTGCATTTAAAAAAATTATATAAAGTAATGTAACAAGAACTAACAACCGTCCTTGAAATATCTTATAACGTTAACAACAGTCTTCTCAATTAAATAGATATGAATTTAATTAAATTTATATTTATTTAATTAGATTGAACTTTTAGACTTGTTTTAAAACTAGTTTTAAAACCATGTTTCATTTTAAATATAATTTTTCCGACATCTTTCAACTCGACATTAAACACATATATTTAGTTTGGCTAAATTATATTTAACTTTGGATTGGTGATAGAAAACAAAATTAATAGTATTAGAATATATAGAATAAAATGGATAAAAATGAAATAGATTAAAAATATCATTCCGTAATTTATAATAGAATAACATATATATATATATATATATATATATATTATTTGGAATAACACTGGAGTGCAATGTGTTATATTCTTTAATTTTTTATTTATATTTATTTTAAAGTTTTTTTTTCTTTATTATAACTAAAAATATTATATATTTAGCCATACAATTTATTTTATTGTTATAAAAAAAAACTTATTTATAAGATCAATATTAACTAAAAACCTAATTAAAAATAATATTAAAAATTTGTAACTTTCATTCTAATACTCACTACAATAAGTGGCTATCCCAAATAGGTGAGTGAAATATGCACAAAGAAAAAATGCATTAAGTTGGTGTGGTACATCTCATAGGAAGACATATATATGCTGATTCACCTTTTCTATACGTTCTAGATTGATGTGAGTGAAATCCCTCTAATGATTTTTCTTGTGTGACACATTTTCTATGTGGAAATATCCACTCCGTAGTAACACATGTTAGAAAGTAGAAAGCTCATGACATATTTAGCTATATCATCAACATTGAACTCACTCGGTAACGGATGTTGGTCAAGAATTTTGAGTGAATCAATAAGATAAAATAAATATGCTATAATTTTTTTTAAAAAAATATATTTACTAAAAGAGAGAAAATTTTTTAAAAAGTCATGACTCTCCCGACTCAAAAATATCCCCCATTGAACTCACTAAAAATTGAAGAAAGATATAGAACAAATAATCGTTGAGAGACACTTTTTTTAAATTAGTAGTTCATAAAAAACAATTGCTTTAAATTTGGCTTGTTAGACATCTACATTTTAGTTCATTGAATGAAATATCCAAACTATACTATTAATTACACTAATCTGAGTTAGTGAATTGCTTTAGTAAAAAACAATTCATGGCCATTTTGATTATAAACAGTCCATTAATTATAAATAATATAATGAAATTTAATTACATTTAAGTTCATAATTGTTAATTTATTTGAACAGTAGTAGATCAATAAGGTGTCACCTATATATCAGTGCACAAGGATATATTGTCTCTTTGTAATTATTCCAATCACAAAGCTCAACTGATCATAAAACAGTCCATGGAGGATGCCTAGATGTTTCTTAAATATGTAAATACATCATCAAGAGATCAGCACAGTTGGTGTATTACTGAATTTCTTAAAACATGTCAACGATTTGAATTCCTCATAATATAATATATGGAGAAAATTTTGTTAGAAGAGGTAAGCAAAACTCAATTTAATGATTTTTACGTCTTCAAATAAATTAGTAATCAATGAAAAAAGATATTTCTTGTTCACTTACATACATTAAAAAAAATATCAAATACAATTTATCATATATATATATATATATATAAATTGTCTTTTGCCTAGTTATGTGATGTACATTCATAAATATAGATTTGTTAAAATGAATTGGATAGCTTAGTTCTTCTATTTTATTTAGAGAAGAAAATCGTTGTCCCAAATTAGTGATTTATTTTCTGTTATAACCAATCAATAAAGATTATATTATTTAATAATTTTTTTTATATTTTTTATACTTATTAAATAATAAGATATTTATTGATTTATTGAGGAGACACCAGTTTAAAATAAAGAATTTCATTAAATTTAATGGCATTCATACATACTTTCCATTTAAACTATGAGTAACAAATCAAATAATATAAATAGGTAAATATTAAGAAGAATCTTCTAACCTTAACTTGGGCGTGAAAAAGTAGCCCAAGACAGGCAGCAAACTAATAACAATGGAAAGTATGTATGAAGACACAGCTTCCAAAATGAAATTATATAGTTAATGCATGGTTGCTCATTAATTAATCAGCAATAAACAAGGCACAATAGCTCATTTCCAAGTCTGATATGGTAGTAAAGGGAGCAAACATGAGGCAGGATGGCCACCAGCAATACCCACATAAGGGGATCTTTGCTTTTATGCATATGCCGGCAAGCCATCCCGGCTCAAATCTACTCTCTCTACCTTCATGCAAGACACTTGTGAGAGAGAGATAAATTACTACAATATTGCATTTCACTTAATTATTGGCTAGGTCTTGAGGGTCATTCAGGCCAATTTATAAGCAGACAAGTTTGATCAAAGTCAGAGGATATGGTGTCCTTAATAGCTAGGCACACGATGACATTAAAGGTAAAGTGGTAGTAACACAAGTTGACTTTTGGTTATCTTCCTAAAACTATTATTATATGCGCGTTGATTACATGGGAATAGAATATATATGAACAAGGGGCTGCCAGCCAACCCCATGTTTTTGAATTAGCATTATCAATGGGAATTTGTTCTCAGAAATTTTGCTGAGGTTCTGATTACTTTTTGACTTTAATTTGTTCCGCATCAGTATGGACGAATAGAGGTTAATTAACATTCGATTTGATCCTATCCTAACTAGATCTTCTATGCACGTATCATTCTCATACATGTATCGGTTTAAGGCACAATAGTAAGGATTATATTCCTTTCTTCAAGTCTCAGCACGTGTAACCTATATTACCTATGTGACGTTCCTGACCAACTGGTCTAATTAATTGGAAACTCTAATAACCGGATATGATATCACGGAATTTGCACGTAAAGTTGTTTAGAATCCAATCCATTTCCGCATTTCTAAATTTCCTTTCTGGATATGTAGTCAAAGAAAAAGAAAAAAAGCCTACCATTATTTAACACGAATAAGTTTTTCTAGAAACAGCACACTGGAGGGCATTTTGTGACAATAAAAATTTTAGTAAGCTCCTTTTAGTTAAAATATATTCATGCTGTAAAGATTTAATATACACTTTCATTTAAGTAAAGTTGTTAATTTACCTTACAAGTAGATTTTGAGAAATATTTCTTCTTTTTTTTTTTTAATATGGATCAAATAATGTGTCTTAGATAGACCTGAACTAACAGTACTTTAACAATTAATATTTTGATAAATTTATTTAAATCTTAGTGGTGCATACTAATTAATAACAAGAGTTTGAAATAAATTGAAGGCGCTAGGCTTAATATAATTTAGATGGTCCGGAAATTATAAGAGGGGAACTGATTTCATTATGAAATTTTAATGTTTTATGATAAAATACATTATTAGGATAATAAAGTTTAAAAGAACTTTAAATTCTAATAATTTTTTAAAAGTATTTTGATTATTTATAATTATAGAATTTGTAATTTTTTAAGTCTATTTGTTTTTTTCATCAAGTCGGTCAAAGTTATTTTTTTCTTCATATTGATTGAAAATTTTTATAACTTATATTGATTGAGATTGGTCTATGTCTAATTTTTTTAATATTAAAAATATATTTTTGACCTACTTATAGAACTTGTAAAATAGATTTTGACCTACTTATAAAGCTTTTAATATTAAAAATAATAATCAAAATATTATATTAGATAAAAAATAATATTATAAATTATTTTCAAATTCTAAAATAATGTATCTAACAACAAGTTTTATTAACAATCTAAAAACATACTTAAAAAAGGTAAATAAATAAGATTAAATGTTTAATATTATAAGTTCTATATAATTTAATAATCTTCACAATATGGTAAGTCTTAGTTCTATTGTTCGTCCCTATTCTGTTTACTAGTAATCTTTCTATTGTTAGACATTAACTTGCAAAGTTATCCCTTTATTGCAACACTCATTCAACAATATTTTGTGTTGTTGATGATAGGTATGGTATAGTTACAACACCAAACATTTGGTGAAACTTTTCCCTTTGTTAATGAAGAGATTGTTGAAATTCTTTCGTTTGCAGGCAAATAAGTTTCTCACTTTTAGAAAGTCGTTGTCTCAACTTATTAATCTCCTTAACATCTTGTGAGCTATTGAATGTTTTTTTATGCATAATGTCATCCCCAGCATGATAAGCACGATCGAACTCTCTAACACCATATACTTATCTTTTTTTGTTGTCACCTGCAACTTCAATCCAACATCGAATGCTAAAACTCTCTTGTAAAATAAGATTAACATGAATAGTACTGAAGTAAAGAAATTAGGTTTATCAAAATCTATTAAAGATAAAAATGAGTGTTATAATTTTTTTTTATTTTTAATCACCACAATTTAATAACAACTTTTCTCTTATATTTTAATCAATTTTGATGTAGGATTCATCTTTAATTTGCACCATATCTCAATTATATTATTGTTTATATTATGAATGATTTTTTTTAAATTAATCAAATCTTGTTTTTAGATTTCAAAATGTTTTGGTTTGAATACAATATTTGTTTCCTTATTTTTTGAAATCTTCAATTTTGTTATTTCCTTTTTTTATATTTTTTTAATATTTTTTGTCTACTTCATTTTAAGATTTTTTTTTTCAAAATTTTGGTCATTTAAAATAAAAATATTCAATCTCTCAGTTTTTAGATTTAGTTATAAAAAGATATTATCTTGACATGACCAAAAATATCTCAAATAAGGTTGCAAAATTATATTTTAGTGAAATATGTTTTATCTAAAGACAGAATGAATAAAAAATTATATTTATTTCAAATCATCTAAAATTATTTTTAAAATATTATGTTTAGTGCAAATTATAAAAAAATATTTACATGTCTTTGGTTATTTCATAAAATATTAAATTTCAAATGTTTATGTGTAAATTTTTAGTAACATCTCCCCTTCTAATCACGTTTTCTCCATACATGTGACAAACCAAACAATTTGTTTTTGGAAACTAAATTCAACATCACTCATAAGAATAACTTGTTGGTTGTTAAAGGTGATATGATAAGGAAAAAGAGTATTAAAATCCGCGAATCCACATTTCAACATAACAAATGCAAAATGTTAGCTCATTATATATATATATATATATATTATATAATTTTAAATTTATTTTTTAATTAAAAATATGTAATATAATTTTTTATAACAATAAATGTATTATATTACTATAAAATAAAAAACATATTATTTTTAAATAATTAATATGCTTAAAAAATGGTAATCCAAAAAAAAAATTTAATTGATTCAATTTGACCAATTTTCATGTTTTGTTACGATGAGTAGGTACCACATTTTTCAACTCTAGTTAGAGTTTGTTTGAGTAAGTTTCTCTATAAGCACTTTTAATTTAAAAGACACAAATACAAAAAAATGTAAAAAAAGAATTTATAAAAGATACGAGACTTTTTTACTACTAACTTTGACTAATATATGTAGAAACTATGTCATATAATTTAAAAGTTATTAGCTTGTGAAAAGTTTATTTGCATTATTTTAAAACAATATTGTATTATTATACGTTAGTAAAAGTAGAAAATCCAATCTTAATATCTATATTTCTAACTTTAAAATTATCCATTGATTATCCATCAGTCAATTTCGTAGGTAAATTAAATTTAGTTACGACTTTTGTTCCATCAGTATAATTTCATCGATAATAATTATTTTCTGACAGATACTATATGCATCGATATATTTGTTTGACAGATGCATAACATACGAAAGATTTGTTGGTAATTTTGTAGGTAAATCTAATTTACCTACAAATTCTTTTCCATCATTAAAATACTGTCGGAAAGCATGATTTTTTGACAAATATTGAATCTGTCAGCAATATTCTCTTGGTAACGTACATTT
Organism: Psophocarpus tetragonolobus; assembly: GCA_037954015.1. Lineage (NCBI taxonomy): Eukaryota > Viridiplantae > Streptophyta > Magnoliopsida > Fabales > Fabaceae > Psophocarpus > Psophocarpus tetragonolobus. Next base: position 7,678,717 of record CM075693.1, on the reverse strand, counting down.
ACTGATAGATTTTAATTATGGGTAAAAATTTGTCGGTAATTAGCATTTTTTTTGTAATATACAAAAAGAATATTATACTATCACTATGAAATAATCTTTGTCAAGAATCTATGATAGTAGAAGAATACTAGAGAATTCACGCAATTAATTGCGTGATGATATTAAAGAAAATTAGGTGACATTTGATTTTAGAAAATGTTTTCTATTTTTATTCAGTATTTTCATGTTTTTATGAACACAAATTTCATCTTCAAATTTTCAACATTTAGAAAAATATGTTTGTTTTTACTTAATATTTTATATTTTCAAAAAATAATATTGTTCAATTTAATCAATTTTAGTAAAAATATTATAGAATATCATGTATAATTTTAAATATATTTTAACATAATTTTTTTTATAATTGCAATATTATTATTAAGTTTTTTCATAGTTTTAGTTTTTGAAAATACTGAACAAACAATTTTTTTTTTCTGTTTTCTATTTTTAGTTGTTTTTTGAAAATGTTTTCAAAAAAATTTTTTGTAATTAAAAAGAAACATATTTTCACTACTATGTTCTATTTTCTGTGAAAATGAAAAAAAAACAACTTAAAACAAACGCCAGCTTAGGAAAGAATGAGCAACCACTACAATTTTCTAACAATTTCTGTATTTTCAACACTATATTTATTTAAGATTATGGTATATATTAAAAAATATTTAATATATTAATAGACTTAAATATTATTATTTTAAGATCTTATATTATTGAAACTATCATTGATTATTAATATTTCATTTAAAGATTAGGTGTTTGTAAAATTTTATTACATAGTAAATGTAAAATAAGAATAAATTGAAAAAGAATAACAAATATAATATACATACTTCCTCTAAACATATATAAGCAAAAATAATTGAGTTTTTGTTGGACTCATATATAAGAAAATTTAACTACTTTTATCTTATTTAATGTTATTATCCCTCAAACATCATTCATTTTATTACATGATTCTTTTCTAGTTATAATATCAAGTTCCAATAATGTTGTTTTTGGAAATATCCTTATTTTGTACTTAATATTAGTAAAATTACATGATGATAACTTTTCTCATAATATGTGTAAATTTAGATATTTTTTTTATATTTGAGTCTAGAAGGAGTATAAAAAATAGTTATTATCCAACATGTGGCTCAACTTGTAAACTAGACCATTCTAGCTTAATTAAACTTACCTCTCCTCTTAGAGCATATCCAATGGATGTTCTTGAAGGCTAATCTTGAAACCAAGATTTGATGTTGACAAGACAACCATTGGAGAAAAAGAGTTGATCTCCAAGTGGAGATCTTGACATCTTGTTCTTCCACAAAAACAAGTAAGATCAACCCACTATTAAAAAATAATAATTTTTTATTGTCTCTCTACTCAACCTAATATTTAATAACAAACATTGTGGGGTCAACCAAAAGTGTTTTAAGATCACAAAAATGTGATCTTCCATTGGAGTAAAAAATGGAATATATTTTTAAACTATGGGGTCCACAAAAATGAGTTAAGATAAAAAAAGTCTAATCTTCTGCTAGAGATGCTCTTATGTTAATGATTCTCCTACTATTTAATGTGTGGAAATCTTATATTCAATAACAAAAAGAATAAAAAAAATTAGCGCCTCCAAACTTGTAAAACAAATTCATGTAGAAGTGGTATTTATGAACTGAGAATGGAACTAGCTTTTTTTTTTGGTGGAGGGAATGGGCAAGGCCCACCTTATCAATTACTAAAGTCATAGTTAAATATACAACGCAAGTCATTTTGGTAAACAATAATCAAACTATTTGGAACAGAATTACAAAGAACATTCTCGTGATTTATAGACAAGGCTAACTTCACAAAACCATAAGCCAACAAGTTTGATTCATGGGACACATAAGGGAAATTACACTTTAACATTTTATCGCTGCTCTTATAGATATGTTCCATTATGAAAAAGTACTCACAATCAATAGTACAACTATTATTCAATAACTTAATACTATTAAGCGAATTTTATTCAACAGTCAAGGAATGGAAACGATGCTCATAGGCCACCATCAAAACATGTAATATAGCAACAATCTCGCCTTATCAACATTACAATAAGGGATGTTGTGAGAAAATCCAAGCAAGAAATTACCTGTATGGTCGCGTAATATCCCTCCAATAGTTATTCGTCTATGGGTAACAAGAACAACCACATCACATTTTATCTTGATGGTGCCTGGGTTTGATGCCATCCAAACAATCTGGGTCTCAACATCAATATACTGAACTTCATTATCCTTTATAGTTGCACACAAGTGTTGGATATTCTTGAGCTCTTTGACAAGGACCTTAATAGATTGAATTACCTGGTTGTCTAATTTACGACTACCTTTGAACACAAACTCATTCCTCTTCCACCACATTTGGTCTAGAACAATCTTAATTGTTTGACTCCACCCCTTATCCTGAATTAAGTTTAAAAGTAGTCACATGTCAAAATTTTGCTACGGAAAAGATGCAATTTGCCTACTACCCAAATTTTCCTCCACATGTTGATAGTGTAAACACAATCTTGTAATACATGCAACAATAATTCCCTCTTCAGGCCACATAATAGACAGTTGAAACTAACTTCCATAGGAACACAAAAATGCATTTTGGACCAACCCACTTCCGCATTGTCTCAAAAATTGGACTACGCTACGTATTATTTTGGACTAACAGACTTTCATATGTTGCTTTAGCCGAAAAACTGTCATCACTTCCCTCGCCCTACGTGGAGAGTCAGCCAGCTCTTGATTCCCTTTAGGGTGCTCAATGCTACAGATATCAATTACGAATTCTATAGGCAAAAGGGTTAATAAGTTCTGAACATCCCAGGCGCCATCTAAAGTCACAAAAAAATACACTTTATTACTAGTTTGCAAATTCAAATATTTAGTACATGAATTTGTTGAGGGACCTCATCTTGGCACCCATAAATCAACCTCCATGGCATTTCCAATTTGTCAACTAGTATTCTTAGTAATGTTGCTCCCGGCTTCGAACATGTCTCTCCAGAAATTTGAGCCCTATTGTCCAATTTAATGAAAAATTCTTGTGGTTTCACCGCATTTATATTTAGATAGGATGAGTAGGAACTAGCTAAAATAAAAAAAGAGAAAAATTGAGTAGACATGTCACTTTAAAAATTAGAATTGTACATGTACAATTAATTGTAACTTAAGAATCACATTCACATGGTTAGGGGTTGGAGAGTCACCAAACTCATTTATATATACAAACTACTTGTATGATGGGAGTGCATGCAATTATCCCTATTTCTTTTTAATTTTAAAATGTGTAATATATATATATATATTAATAAGTAGAAAAGTAACGTATTTTTTCATCAAAATAAATCTAAAATAATAATATTTAAGTGTTATTTTTTATTATTTTTAAATACTTTATTTATTTATAGTATTTGTAGAGGAACTAGTATACTTTTTACCTTTTAAAAAAAGATTGTACTCTTTTAGTGGTTACTCTGCCAAAATACGGTTGTAAGTGGCTAGAGTATATATTTGTCTTGCCGGCTAGCCTTTTAAATGAGTTTTTGGCATATCCTAGACTTATGCATTGCAGGTAAGTATTTTTCTCATATTCTCAATATTATTTGACTATTTATTATGTGAGTATTTGCCTTGCTAGGAATGTAGTTGTATTTAAAGGTGAATTCTTCCTTCCTAATGAAGTTTTGCAACTATACCTACAAAGATCTTAGCTGTGAATCAAAGGGTATTACAAGTTCTTAGCTATGTCTTTTGCTAATAGTCTTCAATCCTAACCTTATGTATGAAGTGGATCATAGTCTAGAATGCTTAGTAGTTATCTCTTTAATACAAATTATGTTATTTAATATCTGGTTTAATTGTAGGTTGGTTTCATTTTATTGTTTTTGTGGAGGACTTATTCTGATTATATTTTGTTCTTCTAATTGCTTTTGTATCCCATAATTCTCTACTGTCGTACCTAATTACATGTTCAGATTTAATTTTAATGAATTTTGTCTCTTCCAAAAAAAAAACTATAAATTTTTTTAAAAAATTTCACTAGTATTTAATCACAACCTTTTATTTATAATAAATTAATTTATTAACTTTATCAATTAATATTTTAAAAATATGTAAATAAATAAATGTAATTAAATATCAATATAAAACTCTTTATTCTATAAATCTATACTAATTAAATTCTTAAAAACATAATTTTAGTATCATTTTTTAATGGTCTGACTTAATATTTTTACTTTTATTAAATAACAAATACTCCAAAAATATTTTTGTTTTATTTTAATTTTCATAATTTTTTCTATGAAAAATAGGAAATTAGAAAATAAGATTACTTATTACTTATATGGTCAAATAACGAACAAAATGTATAATAAAAATGTAACAAAAAATTAACTAGAAAATATTTTTCATTAACAGATATCTTTGAAAATTAAATAAACAAAAAAATGAAATAGGAGAAAAAAGTATATGAACTGTAAGAAACAAAAAATTATAATAAAAAAATATAACTTAAAACTTTTATGTGACAAAATGTTTAGCAAAAAAAGGTAAAAAAAATAAAAATAGAACCAAAAAATTAAGTAAACACATAATGTTAAGATGAAAAATGTAATAAAAATAGAAAATATTTATATATGTGAATTTTAAGAAGAAAAATATTATGTAAACTTCTTGCTAAAAAAGGAAAACAAAAGGAGTTAAAAAAATATATACACAAAATTTAATGTCTAAGAATATTAACAAGAAAAATATTATTTGTAAAAAAATTTACTGACGAAGAAAAACAGGAAGGATCGGAGTTTCATAAAACAAAGAAACAAGATAAAATAAACGATGTAAATGAAAAAAAAAATAGAGTCTTGCCAAGATACAAAATTAAGAAAATATAAATAAAATAAAAATGTAAATGAAAGAAAGGAAGGGTCTTGCAAAAATGTTTTAAGTAAAGATAACATTAAAATATATTTCTATGAATTGTTTCAACAAAAACCTCTAAATTTAACATAAAAAATTTAAAATTTCAATTAGAAAACAAATATTTAAATTCTTAATACATAACCATATATGTAAAATAACGCCAATTCATCTGAAATTTGAAAGAGAAGAGTTTTATATGTGAATTTAATTCAACGATTTTGAATAACAATGCAAATAAATGCTTCACTGATCAATTGACAACTCAAATTATTATTTAATTTGGTAGTCTTGAATCAAATAAAAAAAAAAAAAAAGAATCCCAGAAAAGAAATTCATTTGAATATTTTATCAGAAAGTTAAAAGGAAGAACTAGCTAAGAATAAATATACATATATCAATGAATCGATCTGTGTGTCCAGATATATTAGATAATACATTATTGTTTTGTTTTAAAAAATAGAGGAAAAGACTTTAAAAAAATAATATACAGCTAGTCCAAGTAATATAAAGGACGGAAGTGCAGTTTTATGATATTGATCTCAGAATAGCAAGTATAATATAGGAAGCCTGGAAAGAATCTGCAGGAAAGCTGATTTATTAATTAGCCACGGGTATCTGTCAGCATATCACTTTACTTTCACATCTTTTCTGTGTTTTACAAGGTACACAAGAATTAAATTAAGTTAGTTTAGTGAAATTTACATAAAAATAGAAGAGAAGAAAAATATAAAAGAAGAAAATGAAGTGTATATTCAGATAAGCCCTCATAGCATCACAGGTGGAGAAGAAGGCAAAATGTAGCCAAGAACAACTTGCCGGTAAAGAAAATATTAAAATGCTCCGGCAAGTCATCCTTGGCTGCACTCTACTTTCTTCCTCTTCTTGTAAGTTGAGAGGGCTTGGAATGAGGGTTTGGATGGTGTGGTGTGCTTATATATAGCAGATCCAAGACAAACACAAAGATTTTATATTAATATCAGTCACACGCAGGGAAGATAGCCACATAAGGGAACTTCCACGTGCCACTCTCTTTGTCTATCCACGTCTTCCTTTCTTTTTAATGATAAAAAACACATCTTCCCCTCATATCATTCATGAATCATCTACTACATTCTCATCTACCTTTCTTTCATATTCATTGCTGCATACAAGGGTCCGTTTAATTTCCTCAACTATATCTTGCTCCCCGTGTTTGCTTGTGCCTCATCAAATATTACTTCCTCCCTCCCACTCTTTCTATCTTCTATTCTCTTTTCATTCTTTTCATTTACATTTTTACATAATCAGTTACATATATAAAATCAATTCACTATATATCAATATAAATATCTTTTTTATAATACTTTTTTTTATACTTTTACTCCTCTAATATTTAAGATATTAGCTCTATGTATTATATTTAAAATCAAGTTCAATCAATATTTTTATTGACAAGCGGTAAATGTAAATAAATGAGTAATTAAAAAATTATAAATATGATCTTGGATTTATAAATTTAATATAACTAAACAAAATTAAAATACTAAAACAAACTATAATTTTTTAAAATATACTTTATTATAGATTTAATTTTATAAAAACTACAAATTAAAAAAAATTCATTAAATGAAAAGTTTATAATAATCAAAAGTATGTTAAAAAATAATGTGTTATAGACATTTTGTATTCGTATATCTATACACCAATTTGAAAGATGATGTAACTATGTTAAGATATTTCTAACTTTAAAGTCTTTAATTAGCTTTAATCAGGTTCTCTTATAGGTAATTTTAAGCATGACCAAGATTGTGTATCACAATATCATTTCACTTAACAATATAGTTAAATTTAAGTCACAATGCTTCTTTAAAACTTAAATGTACCATTATACCATCAAAAGTAACAATTTAATATATTATATCATCTCATTAAAGTACCATAAAGATAATTTAAACCAATGAGCATCATCAACTTAAAGTCAACATCACATGTAACAATTCATATGTTCGCATGGTTGTTTTGAACTTGTTTACTAGTCTGTTTATAGAGAATGTCTATGTTTGATAGATTGTCTTGATCTGATTTAGTAGTTTTGTTCTTGTTTACTAATATGATTTTTTTTTTGAAGAAGAAGAGTTTACTAGTTTGATCTTGATTGGTTGTTATTATAAAGATTAAAGTTCAATACCTATGTGGTGATTGATTGTTATGATTTTATTTACTAGTCTTGTTCTGATTGTTTGTTTACATATATTGAAGTTCAATACCTACGCTTACATGGTTGTTCTGAACTTGTTTACTAGTCATGTTCTTGTTTACCAGTCCTATTCTAATTAGTTGTTTACAAATATTAAAGTTCAACACCTATGCTTGATTAGTTGTTTAAAATTTATTTACTAGTCCTATTCTCATTTTATTTATTACTCATGTTCTTATTCTTGATTATAGATATAAAACTTCAATGGCTATGGGTGTTTTGTTTGTATTTATTAGTCATGTTCTTGTTTCTATTTTTAAATTTAGATTTTTATTAGATATAGAATCAGAAACTATCCACCAAAGAAAAAAGAAGTTTCAATACAATAAGTATTGATGATGATGATGAACTGAATGAAAATGAAGAACAACCTATAGAGAAAGAGAATGTTGAAGATGAAGCTAATGAACTTGTAGCAAAAGAGGAAAAAGCAAGGATTTGTACATCTCAAATTTGGAAATTATTTATTTAAATTGGTCTGAAAGATGACAAAAAAAAGGCAGCATGTAGTATATGTGAAAAAAGTATGTCAAATAATAGGAATATATCAGTTATGTCAGTAAGCATGTTAATGTTAATGGCAAGAGTGAGTTGAATCTTTATTTGACTGAGACACCACTTGAGCCAAAGTTTTTTTCCAAAATTGGATGTTTTGAGCTATTTGAAGGACTGCGAAGAATGTTATCCAAAGCTTTATTTGTTGGGATGTGACATTAAACATTCCAATAACAATTGTGACTATTGAGTTTGGATTTAGCATAATTGCTCGTGTGCTTAACAAGTATTGGTGTTCTCTTTTTTCCACCGATGTTCAACTTATAACATTAACCAAAAATTGGTTACTTGGCTAGGAAGAATTGAATAATATATTACTTTTTAATATTTTACTAATTTACTTTATAGAAAATATTATTTTTACACTTGACTTGACATTATTTTTTCTTATGATTATAGATGAAGATAATAATGATGTTGAAAAACAAGAAGATCTTGTGTTGGACTTAACAATTCATGACTCAAATGTTGTTTAAGAATGAGAATTTTATAATTTATTTTTACATTTTGAAATCTTCATATACTTGTTAATTAGACTTACATACTTTAATTATGTATGTTGATAATCCTATGGATCTTTTAATTAGAGTATTCTATGTTACTTTAATATATTTAGTTAAATGATTTGCATTTTTACAAAAAATATCACTTAAAAATATATTTTAAATTTAATTTTTTTTAAATCTGATAGCTAGCCCTCCTAACCCACAAGTCCATGATGGATTAGGCTAGATTGAAATTTTGGATATCCTTAATAGTGAGTTTCTTTTAGCACTCTCTTATTTGCTATTGCACTATCTCAATGTTTACAATTTTAAGCAAAACCTCAAAACACTCTTACCCTCTTTTATCTTAAGGTTTTTTACAAAGCATCACTCAGTTTCACAACTGCACGAATACCTCTACCTACCTCTTTAAACTAGCACCCTCACCCTCTTCTAATATACATGGCAAAGGAAGTTCCTAAAAATAGAAGTGAAAAAATATATATCTTCAAGGAAAGTGAGAGTGGGAAATGAAGAAGTCAATATCATCTTTCAAAGAGGTGCATAGAGGTATGTGTGCAACCGTAAGATTGTGTGATGCTCTGTAAACAAACTTAGGGTAAAAGATGGTGATGATGTTGGGATTTTGCAGAAAATTGTAAATGTTAAATAAATGTAAATAGGAAATAAAAGGTGCTAAAAATAACTGTCTCATTAATAAAGTGAATTAGACTAGCTTGGCCCATTTAATATTGAAATTGTGGGGTTTGATTTCCACTTACTATTTTTTCATGTCCCACCTACTGGTGAGAAAAATACCAATATACCCTCTATTTTTTACTCTCTGGCATTGCATTGCCGAGAGTAAAAAAATTTACAAATTTTTTTCTTTTCCAACAATGCATTGCTGGAGAAGTAAAAGAATTTACAAATTTTACTTCGGTGTCAGAGAAGCTGATATGCAACACATGCTTCTTCTTCTTCTTCTTCTTCTTCTTCTTCTTCTTCTTCTTCTTCTTCTTCTTCTTCTTCTTCTTCTTCTTCTTCTTCTTCTTCTTCTTCTTCTTCTTCTTCTTCTTCTTCTTCTTCTTCTTCTTCTTCTTCTTCTTCTTCTTCTTCTTCTTCTTCTTCTTCTTCTTCTTCTTCTTCTTCTTCTTCTTCTTCTTCTTCTTCTTCTTCTTCTTCTTCTTCTTCTTCTTCTTCTTCTTCTTCTTCTTCTTCTTCTTCTTCTTCTTCTTCTTCTTCTTCTTCTTCTTCTTCTTCTTCTTCTTCTTCTTCTTCTTCTTCTTCTTCTTCTTCTTCTTCTTCTTCTTCTTCTTCTTCTTCTTCTTCTTCTTCTTCTTCTTCTTCTTCTTCTTCTTCTTCTTCTTCTTCTTCTTCTTCTTCTTCTTCTTCTTCTTCTTCTTCTTCTTCTTCTTCTTCTTCTTCTTCTTCTTCTTCTTCTTCTTCTTCTTCTTCTTCTTCTTCTTCTTCTTCTTCTTCTTCTTCTTCTTCTTCTTCTTCTTCTTCTTCTTCTTCTTCTTCTTCTTCTTCTTCTTCTTCTTAATAAAGGAAGAGGAAAGAGAATGAGGAAAAGACAGAATAGACTATAGAAGAAGAAAGAGTATTTAAAGATAAGGTTAAAAAGGATAAAATTGGTATTTAAAAAAAATATTAAAAATAATAAATGTTAAATAAAATTTTAGTAAATGTAAAATGAAAATTTCAAATTGTGTTAGGTAAGCCCATTTGTAATGGGTAAACCAATATTGGCTTTACTTAAGAATTGTGCGAGAATGTTCAGCTTAAATTGGCAATGCTTGAACGAAATTTGATTGATTTATTAGTGTTTCTTTATTTTGCCATGTTAGTTTAAAAAGTATTTCTTTTTTTATTTTGAACCTATGAAAAGAAAAAGCTCATGTATGATAAATCTTAATTAGTTTTATTTTATTTAATGAAATTATTTTTAAATATTTTTTATTTAGTTCAATTTTTATTCCTATCGACCTTTTTTTATTCCCAAATAACAATTACATAAATTTCAAAACGTAGAAAAATATTCTTATTAAAAAATGTTTGATATTAAGTTTTATATTAATTAGCATGAAAAGTAGTTTGAGAAATAAAATTTATTTTTATATAAATGAGATTGAGAATATTAAAAGAATTAGTTAGTGGCTAATATTCTTAATCAGATATGTTAAAATTCTTTCTCATTTATTTTACGTCAGATAGTGTTTCATATAAGGATCGCTTTCAAATTAAACATTCTTTTTTCCCCCTATTTTCTTATTTTTGAACTTATAAGAATATATATTCAAAATCTTATTCTTTGCGTTTGAAACGATTATGTGTTTCAAACCCACTTGGACTTGTGTGAGTTAGCGTGTTTCAGAAAGCATATTTTTTGTTTATTGCTTACCCGAATATGTGGCATAATGAAAAGGGTTGCCGTTATCAACTATTTATTAATTCTAAAGTGCTTTTGTATAAATTCTAGGACTCTTCGATTATCAAAGGGACAAAATAATAAGTAAAATAAAAAGGATATATAATAAGATGTCACTATGGCAAAAAAAATTGTTGATTTTTTGAAAATAAAAATCGGTTGGGCTTAAATGGCTCTCAATTGATTTTTAGTTTTTTTAGAACAGTTTTTTTTTCTTTGAAAATAATTGAATTTGTTTTTGAAATTTGAATTTCTATTTTTACTTAACTTTGTTTCTTGATTATACTCATTGTCATTGATATCAGATTTTGATCATTGGCTACTATTGGCGACATTCAATCTTTGATCATTATTGTTGACTATTGATCTCTCGTTATTGCTGCCATTACATATTTTTAATTGTCATCTTTACTTCATTTACAGTCTCTTGACATTGATCATCAGTCAGCAGTCATCACGTTGACAATCTTCAACCACTATCACTAGTATCTACCATCATCACCAGCCTTCGTCTACATATGTTAGTCTTTGGTGCCACTACTGTTTGCTACATAGGAGTAGAGCTGTCAAAATGGGTTTGCTCTGTTGGTTGGGCCGATGGACCTACAAAATGGATAAGGCTGAACTCTAAAAGATGAGGCCCAAATAGAAGCGGCTCAACCCAAATACAAATATATTAATTTTAAAATATATATTAATAATATATATAATATATTGTTAAAAATATATTAAATAAAAAATAAACACATAAAAGTATGTTTGCTGTGAAATCAATTTATACATATTGTTAATATATATATATATATATATATATATATATATATATATATATATATATATATAAATTATATATAAAAGTTCGTTTGATATTTATTTAATAATATATTTTTAACAAACAAAAATTATGTTGTTATAAAATATATATTAAATTAAAATATATATAAATATATTTTGATGTTATTTTAGATTTATTTATGATGTGTTTTTTATTAATTTAATGTATTGTTTTAAATTGGTTTGAACTTGTATTATAAAGTAAGTTTTATTTTTAATAAAAATTGAAATTTTTATTTAGGGCCGTTTTGTCTCGGTGGCCCAATATAAGACCAAACTAGGTTTAAAAATATATAGTCCGAATAGAATATGGGTCAACCCATTCAGATTACCAACTCTACATAAAGAGATATTCCATGGTCCTTAATATTTTTTTATATTTAAGTATGTTAACATTAAAAAACTTTAACTTTTAAGAATGATGCTAGCTAGATATAACTGTTGTTATTAGTAATTGTTATTAGTAAACATAATCATTTTTTAAATTTTAATTTTTAAGAATGATTAATATGCATAACCATATATTTTTAAAAGTGATTTCCAATATCTCATAAAAAGAATGGTCCTATTACCATTCTTAAAAGTTATTTTTAACCATTTATAAAAATAATTTCGTAATAGTGCCAGACACCTCAATATCTCAATTCTTATCACCTTAATGACCAATTTATAAACCTAATTGATTATTCTTCCAAGCAAGGCCACATGAATTAAGTCCACCTCTCCATTGATAACATATTCATGTGATCTTTATTTTATCATAAAAACTTGAGGACAAGATTTCATCCAACTCGGAGACCCTCAATGCAAGAATAAAAATTAAATGACTTAAAGATTTTACAGGATTATGTTAAAATATTTATTTATTTATTATTGTTAGTTTTATTTTAATTTTCTAAAATATCTATCATCATCCATAAATAATATTAAAGTTACCATTTTTATTTTTTCAATAACTTTTTTTACTGATAGTAATTTAGAGTAGTCTCTTTTGGAAGCCTAGCTCCAAGTGACGTAAGAAAAATTAGTTACATGTTTATGCTTCGTTGGGAAGATCATAAATTAATAATTACTATAAGATAAATGTATTTTGTAATTTATATTAAGATATTAAAATCAAACTTTTACATGATCTTCAATAATTGCTAAATATAACATCTACGTCACTAATCAAGTAATATACTATCAAAATAGAATAGGAAAGAATTTGTTTTTTTTTACAGCAAATATGAAAAAAACTTAACGTACATATAATAAACAATAATTGTATAGATAGATAAGAAGATCCTAGGAGATGAAAAGGGAAATTTTCATACTGGGCGAAGAGATTGCGTATATACGTATGAACAGAATGCATAAGATGAATCTGCACGTGTAACAGGAAGAGAGTAAAATGGAGCCAATAATGACTTGCCGGTTAACTCAATATTTACGTGGAATATCTGTCTCCGGCAAGTCATCCTTGGCTTCACTCCACTATCAACCTATCCCCTCTCTTGACACCAAAAACCTGCTGCAACATTATGTGATATGTAATATGGTGTTCAGTTTCTTCTAACTGCTGCATTATGTGATACTTATATAGAGCTCGAGATAGATCAGTAGAAATAGAATTATAGTATTTTGTATGAATTAATTGGTAACTAGCAATGCCATTCTCCTTATATCTCTTGCTATTCAAAGGGAATGATTAGATACAACCCCCTCAGACTATGCTATTTTTTGTCACTCCAAACTCTACATGTCTCATGAAACTGTTCACTTTTCAGCTAGCAAAGAAATTTATGTTCCACACCCTTTTCATTGAGGAAAACACAGAATGTGTTTCATTGACGCGTGGGAAAAGGGATACTACAGAATCTTATTTACGGGTATTGGAGGCGTGCAAACAAAAATTGGGGATAATTTCGCAATCATTATCACTCTGAAATTTTTCTGAGTTTTTCTATTTGCATTTCTATATTTTTTTCCTGCACCTTAGTAATTTCTTCTCTCTTCTCATGCCTCTTTTCATTCCTTTGAATTTGATTTTTTTAGTCTAAACACACTCATCCGAAGCATACTTCCTTTTTCTTGACCACCCTTGTTCACTCCTTCGTCTCCCAGGTTCGTCTGGTTCCGACGACGAAGTGAGTTACACACTTGCAAAAGCCATAATTGCTCCCTTGGCAGTGTAGTCCAATACTTTGGTGTTTTCCTTGTGTTCTTTCCGTTTACGTTTGCTTGCTTTGTTCATTCTGATTCAAGTTTGAGTTTATCTTTTCTCAGGTATATTATGGAATTAGGTTTATGAGTTCGAATAATTCTGAATTTGTAAAAAAAATTGCAAATTTTTTTCAAGTATAAACACCCCTATCCGGACTTATATAAAAAATTGCAATTTTTATTAGAAAGTAAGAATGAAGAGGAACTTACCTTTAGAAGATGAGAAGAGGAGATAAAGGGGATACCGAAGGCAAACAAAGGTATAGGGAGACTGCGACTGCGAAAAAGAAGAAGGGAGAAGAAGGAGATATAAGACATCACAAAAAGAAGAATGGGAAAAGAAAGAGGCACAGGACTTCACAAAGCTCGGACAAGAAGGAGGATTTGGATGAAAAAGAATGAGTAAAAAGAATTTATTTTTTAATCTAGGGGTATTTTAGAAATTTTTTTACATTTATGGAAGTGTAGAGAAGTTATGGAGGTGTTGGGAGAAATTCTCCATGATATGAGTTGACTTCTACATTATTTATTATTATAATAACCTATCTCCCACATTATTTACCCAAATAATCTCTTCTACTATTTATGTCGAGAAATTAGTCGGGGAAATTAATTTCTTAATTTGCTTTATCTTTTTATACATAAAAAGCTATAAGAAATCGATTATTGGGCAACGAATTTCTTATAGGCATTTTTTTAGATTTGGTTTTTTATAAATTTGTTTTAATTTATTTTTTATGTAGTATGTTTTTTCTAAAATATGATTTTAATTTTTTTTATGTTAATTTGTATGTCATTTTGTTTTTTTATATATTTTATTTTTATGTTGTGTATCTTTTCTGTTGTTTTAAATCTTTTTAAATGCTTTGTAATTTGTTTTTCAGTTTAAAGTTTTTAAATTAAGATTTTTAAACCTAGTATTTTAAATTATTTTAAAGTTATTTTGGTAAAAAAAATTTAAAAAATTTCACTTAAAAAATATAAACTAAAAAATAAATTACAAAGCGTTTAAAAAAAACTAAAACAATGAAAAAAAAATACACAACGCAAAAATAAAACACATAATAAAATAAAATATAAATTAACTAAAAAAATTAATTTTAAAATTAATGATTTAAAGCAATATACATAAATAAAAAAAATAAATTAAAAAACTGACTAAAAAAGCAAATCTGAAAAAAAATATACCCTATAAGAAATTGGTTGCCTAACAACTGATTTTTAATAACTTTTTACATAAAAAAAAAATCACATTGAGAAATTGGTTCTTCCCAACCAATTTCTCAACATGAATAGTAAAAGAAACTATTTAGGTAAATAAGGTAAGGGGATGAGTCATTTTGGTAAAAAAAAATTTTGGTATATATATAAAAAAAAAGCTTATTTTTTCTTCCTATTTTAGTTAAATGTTAATTTTAGTTTTTATTTTATTTTATTCCCCTATGTTTTAAAGTTTTGTTACCATCCTTTTTTTTATTTTTAAAAGTTTTATTTTAATCTATTCTTTCATATTTCAATAGTGTCTAATAACTTTAAAAGTTTGAAATAGTTGAGAATTAAAATAACAGTAATTAAAAACATTATCTTAGTTAAATCTCATTAAAACATTATTCTCTTAATTTAAATCTCATCAATAGTTTTAAACTATATACATTATAACTACCACTACTTTTCATGACACTCTTTAATGTAACAATTTTTAATGTGTCATGAAACATGCTTAGATGTGAACCCTCCTAGAGGAGGGGTGAACTTGAGTGCATATTTATGTAGAATACCAAAATAAATTTTTTTGAAAACATAAATAATCAAAATGAAACTTTTAAAACTTAATATACTATGGTGAAAAAATACTAAAATATAATGGACCAAAAATTAACATTTAGCCATTTATATATTTATGTGTTTTTTTTATCAATTTTATATAATTTTTATGCATTTTATTTTAAGTTATAGATACACTTGGATATAAATCATTTTAAGTTACGGTGAAGAAGATACATGATATCTTTATATAAGTTGTTTTAATTTAAACTGTTATTTTTAATCCTATGGTTATCAAATTCCCTAATTTCATACAATAAACTTTTTTCTTACTTGGTTAGGAGTGACAAAATGACGTGGGTCAAAAGGGTCAACTTACCCTTATTTTGGCGGGTCGGGTAGTGTTTTCAACCTCCCAAACCCGCTTTGCCCTGCCTCACCTAACCCGTCAATTTAGTGGGTCGAAGGCAAAGTAGCCCACAAACCTACTAGTATTATATTTTATTTTTAAAAATTATAATATTTATATAAATTAATAAAATATTATAATAATTCAAACATAAAATAAATTATTAAGTAGAATTTATAAAAATGACTTTGTTAAGAAAATAAAATAAATTTTATCATAATTTATTATTTATTTTTTATAAAATTGTATTATATAAAAAATATAACCAATTATGAAATATTTAATTTTTGTAATTTTTTTCATTTGATTTTATAAAATCATGAATTTTTCAAGAAAATAAAATTATTTTTTTAAATAAAGCTTTATATAATTTTTTAAAAAGAACAAAAAAAAAATTTCCAAATTTTAGCGAACTGCCCACTAGTTCGCCAAATTGTCTAATGATGAGGAGGCCAACCCACCCGCCCTATTTTCAACATGTCAAAGACTGGGCAGACCAAAACGGGACTGGTCGAAACATTTTACCCAATGTTATTAAAAGCCGCTTGGACTGGCCGGTTCAACCGAAAATCGGTCATGTTATAGAACAGGAATAAACAAGTTTTCCAATGAATACATTTACTTGTGAGAGGTACTTTGCCTGCATTTACCTTTTTCCAATGAATGTGTTTACTTTTTTCAATGAGTTACTCTATATTCTTTCCAATCTAGTACTTAAAAGTAATACCATACATAAGACTTAAACCCATATCATTGAAGTTCAAATGAATATGGTTTACCACTAAACTATTTTTTTAAAAAATATATTTAGGATAAATATGTGTATATATATACATATAATTTAAGTATAAATTATTTATATTTTTTAATGTAAACAGAATCATGAGAGTCCAATCTTGACCCTTCTAATAGACCCTGACTCCATAACTCCTTTATTTGGCCGAGTCAATGACTAAACCGAGTCTGATAACATTAGTTTTATCATAGCATTATAAAGACCATCCAATAGCATTATAAAAAAGAAAACATAGCTAATACTTAGAAATGAATTTGGCTAAAAAAATCACTTTATAATTGAATTTGGATTATTAAGTTAAATGAACCACATTTTTCCTTAACACACTGCTCTGTATAAGAAAAGCCCATCTTCCATTTGAGACGAATTTTCAGAACCTAAAAGGTAAATTTTATTGTACATTTGTAGAACATTGATTTTTAGGAAAAATGAATGACTAAATAACTTCCAAAACTAGATGTTAAAAGTGTTTGGTTTGTTATTTCAACTAGTTGAAAACTAAAAAGCTAGTTAAATGATAGCTAAAATAGTTTTAACTTCGTTTGGATAGTACAAATTTAGAAGTTTTTTTAGGAGTTGCACTAACTTTTTCAAAAAAACTACTACAGGTAGTTTTTCTAAAATATCTCTATTTTCAGCTTTTTACATGTTTATCCTTTATATTGTCCTCAACTAATTCTCTCTCATCACATTATACAATTTCTCTTCTTTATTAATGTAATTATAATAATTTATAATTTAAATATGTCATTTAAAAATTTTATAATTTAAATATATAAATATAGTAATTTATAATTTAGATATATAATTAATTTATATTGTTAAAATATGTTATAATTACTTTAACTTACTTTATTATTGATCTAATAATTAATGATGTTTTTATTTATCATTTTACAACTTTTAATTAGTTGATAAGTTAGTTTTAGTAAATACTTAGAACTAACTTTTCAATTTTACACATTTATCTTTAGACCTTTCCTTTTTTTACCTCTGGGCTTCTTCATCTCTCTTATTTTGTTTTTCTGCTTGCGGATTTTCTCGTCATCATCGAGCCAGCAGAAAATTCTCCACTCCACCTAATGGATATGCCTCCAAGATCATCAATTGAACGCCGTCATTAACGTGATATTTCAGGAGGACGAGGGGATTCAGTTCACTACTTTCTGGTATAAGAAGGAGGTATATAAGTAAGAGCCAGGGGTGTAAATAACAATGACCAAAATTTAAGTCTATTTTAAACTTAGAATTGGATTAAGCTTTAGAAATAATAAGTTGTATGGCTTAGCATGATTTTCATATAAAATCAATTATATATTATCTGATCAATTAACTTAATGGGAAATGAAGATTTTAAACCGAAAATAGAAATGGAGCTTTCATTAAAGTTTATTTATTTTGAAAAAACTTTTCATTGGGAAAAAAATAAAAACAAATGTTTGAAAGATATTTCATTTGAAGGGCTAATTACACTAAAACTACACCGTAGCGTTGTTTTTTTCCCAAAATACTCCTTTTTATTAATACGGTGAAGTTGTTATTACACTCCTTTTTATTCCTAATATACTCCCATTGTTTTTTCCCAAAATATCACGGGGTTTAGAAATCAATCTTCATGCATAGTTGGATTCCACCTCTTCAAGACTTCAATGCCCTTATCCCTCATTGAACCGTTGACCACAATCGTCGTGCCATGTGCCAACCCATGCTCCTTATTCAGTGCCAACCATCACCTCCAAGTGTCAAAATGGTTCTTCGAAGCATACTTGTTAATTTGTATTTTGTTTCTAGAAATTTTGTGCATTTAATTAAATCACCGGAATTGGAGTGTCTTGGTGTTAAATCATCTGAATTACAATGGTCAATATATAAGGTACTGAATCCTGAATTAGAAAGACTCACATTTAAAATAGCATAGAGAATATTTTACTTAATTAAATATAAAAAAAATTATCAAAATTACAAATTGTTTAAAATGTAAGAACTAAAATCGAAAAAAAAACCACAAAATCCCAAATAAAAAAGTAATGGAAAATCAAAATTACAAATTTAACCTGAAAAAAATTCACTTTAATTCATTAACCATTTATAAAGTAATAGGCCTTATAAATAAAGTAGAAAAGTCATGATTTACTAATGTAAATTAAGTTTTGAGTTATGACAAAATTCACTTTTTTAATTATTTTTAAAACAATTATACCCTAGTTGAAAAATAATAAAAATTGATTTTGAGATTTTGATTTATGTTTTTACTCAATTTTGTTGCATGTCCTTACTCATAGCTATCTCCCACTTCCACTAGTTATTGTTATCCACCATCACTTTTCGGTAGTTACTAACTACCACCTTTAGTCTTTGTTATTAATCTCTAACTACCAATCTTTAGTCGTTAAGTTGATCTCCTATTGTTGTCACCAATATTCAATCATCATTATAAATCTTCAATCTCTAGTTGTTATCACTAGTCTTCTACCTTCATCGTAAATTTGTCACTTGTTATCATTCGTTGTCATTATGTTCATCACTCTTTATCATAGTTATCAATCTCATATTATTAACGGTCACTTGCTGATACTACTACCTCTTATCATTGTAACTCACCACTATTGGTGGTTGATATCGGTCATTGACCACGATCCATAGTTAAGTTTCAATCTCCATAGGAAGAAATTTTAATAAGATTAAAATTTAAGAATAATGTTTTAAATTTAAAAATAAGAAAATAATTTTATAATTTTAAAATTTAAAATAAAAAACCATCCTAAAAAATTTCAAAGTAGCGATAATATGCAAGAGCAGCCAAATAAAAAGAAAATTTAACTTCTAATGGTAACATTAATGAGTACTACAGTTCATAGTACATAGGAAACATACATAGAAGAAAAAAAAAAAAAAGCAAAAAGGAAGCCCTTCTTAAATATGTACTCAAACAGTGCCAAAAGGAGTGTTTCCCCTTATCCTTTATGAACCCAATTCCCTTTATCTATAACCCCAAAATAAAAAGTGCCATCCAAAGCAACATTGACCTAAAAATCTATATGTTGGTCATACCATTACCAAGCTCGTGCAGACCCGTCAGGTAAAATGGAGGTCGCAAACACCATGTTGTGTTCACTTTAACTATCTCCTCAAACTATATTCAAAAGCAGTAAATATTTTTCGGGCTTCTATTCATGTCACTGAAAATCTGCCGAGTAAATAAATTTGCAAGAACAAGCATATGCTGACATGTGTTGCTTACGCTGAGTCAGCTACACCTGTTCGGTAATAATTTCTGACAAACCCACAAAACCAGCTCTTGAGTGTCCCAGTTTGGCACAGCATTCCTTCATGTAGCTCTTGCAACATCCACCAGCTTCTCTCTTTGCTAAACTAAGACAAACATGTATGATAGGACATTCCTTGCATTCTTTTGAACACTCCTCATTTCTGCAACATGCACTATCTTGTCTCTCATTTGAACTCTCACAACCACACACAGCAGGCAAATTCTCGCATGTGTCTGAGCAGCCTTCACAACAAGAACCTTTTCCTTTCTCTTCCAAACTCGAACAACCATGCATTGAGGCTAATTCAACATGCTCACTGATGATGTCAACGGACATTTCACCTTTCCCATGCTTCTCAAAATCAGAATGACACCCTGATTTCTCATGCTGAATGTCATGATCAGTTCTTAAAGCATCTTTGGATTCATAGTCTTTCAGACTTTCAAAACCATGGATCAGGTGGCAATGGTTACGAGTAAATTGTTGGCCTTCTTTTTGACAAGAGAGATTGAGATGGCAAGGAGAACTATGTGATTCTCTGTCATGAGTAACCATCTCAAAATTTTGGTTGTGGTAGTGTTCTTTCCCATTGGCCATTTGTCCCAAACAATTACCTTGCCTGTTTGTTGCAACTGCATGATTATCTTCTGCATTTAGAATCAAATTATTTTCAGTATCATGCTTCTTGACTCCATCTTGATTCTTGTCACATATTCCATGATGACAGTGATCATGTTCATGGAATTCATGACTTCCTTTACAGTGATCATGATCCTTCATGGTGTTACAATGATTAACATTCCCACCTGAAATTGAGTTTGAAGAGCAGGGTGGATGTGTTAAGGAACTTGTCTGGGACGAACACTTCTGAGGATGTTGATGTTGATCAAGTTGATTATGGCTATGATGTTGATGTTGATCATGTTCATTATGGCAATGATGCTCATGTTGATGTTGATGATGATTATGAGAGGAACTACCATGACTGCCACCACATTTCTGAGGTTGAGACATCCTTTTTGTCTTGTCTGAGAAACAACGCTTATGGCTATGATGTTGGTGTTGATCATGGTCATGCTCATGATGATGATGATCATGCTCATGTTCATGATGATGATGATGATCATGCTCGTGTTCATGATGATGATGATGAGAGGAGTTATCATGAGTGCCACCACATCCATTTTTTCTGGTATGTGGTTTAGTGAAAGACCTACAACATTTCCCCCCATGCTTGTGTCCTCTCCGCAAAAGCAACATGCTGTTAAAGATGACCAATAGACATGTTCCAACATCAGCCACAACTGCTGCCCAAACAAGTGGATAACCACCAATGGCCAAACCAAGAATCGCAGCCTTAGTCATGATTGACAAAATAATGTTTTCTACCACTTTCCTACGAGCTTTTCTTGCAAGCTTAATGGCTTCTGGTATCTTCCTAATATCATTTGACATAAGAATTATATTGCCTGTATCACTAGCCAGTGCAGAACCTGAAATGCCCATTGAGATTCCAATATCAGCTGCAGCTAACGCTGGTGCGTCATTTAAACCATCTCCAATCATGGCTGTTGGACCTTCCTTCTTAAATTCTGAGATGATTTTCACCTTGTCCTCTGGCAAAAGTTCTGCATGGACTAACTCCAGAGAATGCCCCAGCTGTAGATGAAATCCTTGTTACCATTAGTACTTAACTCGGGTTCTATGGCTCCAACTTGTCCATGGGAAGTTAATTTAACAATAAAAACATATCTACATATAGAAAAATGAATGGCCTAGTGAAATTTTATAGCATATAAAATAAGTTCAATGCACTTGTCAAAGCATATAAGTTCGCTTTGAAATATATAATCAAGTAGTATTCAAAATCACTCTGGAGACAGCTTGGTAGAATTTAGCCATATTATAGTGTAACCATATAACAGCACACACCTGCTCATGAGTTTGCATTGCAGCAGATTGACTATCTCCAGTGAGCATAGCGGTTTTGATTCCCAATGACTTCAACTGCCCTATTGCCTCCTGAACCCCTAATCTGCAAGCGTCTGAAAGAGAGAAAAATCCTACGGGGGTTGATCCCGAATATATGTAACCAGTAGTCTTTCCTCTTTCAACTTCACCTTGTAAAATTGGAACTACAAAACAAAACGGCACAATGAACATTTCACTCAGTTCCAAGTAACAGAAGAAAAAAAAAATTATTATCCTCAAGAGAGCATAAGCATCATTGTCATTAGCTAAAAGAGATATTGAAATGAGTTATAGAGATTATATTATAATCTGTTTCAGTAAACAGGATAGTATTACTACCACCTTACACCTCAATGGTAAAGGCATTCACCTGTTTCAGACCCAGCTCTTGCGGCAATTTTTTTATTTCCAATATACACAACTCTGTCTTCAATTTTCCCACATATTCCTTCTCCAGGAAAATTTTCAAATTCTGTCACCTTTTCTGGCTCTGGTTCAACGAACAGAGACCTTCCATAATCAACAACTGCTGATGCCAATGGATGACTTGATTTGCTCTCTACACTGGACACCCTGAAAAGTTGAATCTAAACTCATTCATCTCAAAATTCCACTATCTATTTAAGCGACATTAGAAATAGCCATAAAAAGTTTCCTAACAAGATTATATTATAGAACAAAACTTAGATACAGTTCTATCACTATTATTCATTCACTAGTAATTTTTTTAAAAGTTTACATTTCAAAGAAAGATGGACAGAAGAAGCAGTGTAAGAGAGGGATACCAGTAAAGCAATGTGTTCAAATCTATGTCATCTGAAAGAGATTGAAAATGTGTGACCACAAATTCACCCTTGGTTATGGTTCCCGTTTTGTCAAAAGCCACGACCTTAATTTTTGCAAGTGTTTCAAGATGATCACCCCCTTTGATGAGAAGACCTGATGTGGCTGCTTTGGTGTAAGCACAAAATGTTGCAACTGGCGTTGATAAGATGAGCGCGCAAGGACACGCACTCACTAAAACGACCAGTGCAAAGTGAAGCCAGTGTTTCTCGTTACCTATTTTTAACACAACTGGAACCAACGCTACAAGGGTTGATATGATTACTACGGCTGAAAACATTAACAACAAAATGTAAGGACAATGAAATTGAATGCAAGTAATAAAGCAATTATAGGAAAATAAGAAGATGACCATAAAGTTTTAGATCACCTAAAGCTGCGTTTCATTGTCCTGTATATCTTTTTATGTTTGTTAATTCAATTCCATACCTCTCACATTGTAATGAAAAAAGTGTATTCAATGAATCACATTCTATTTCTTGTCTTTCTATTTTAAAAATAATGCATATGATAAAACTTAATATCATTTCATTTCATTCAACTTCATTCTAGCTATTCATACCATCAATTCAAACTTGCGTGCTTAAAATAAATACTGGATATTCCGACTAACCTGGGGTATAAAACTTGGCAAACTTGTCAATCAATCTCTGAATGCTTGTTTTGCTGTTTTGAGCTTCTTCAACAAGCTTTGCCATTTTAGCCACCAAACAATCTTCAGCCAGCGCGGTAGTTTTCACACTAATATAACCTTTTAATCAATCAAGGAAACACGTTGATTTCACCAACTTGGTCTAGGAAAAACAAAATATCAAGTTTTTTCTCCTTATATTTTTTGTTGCACTAAGGAGTAATGACACATTAAATAAAATGGAAATTAAGAATTTACCATTTAAATTGATGGTGCCAGCCCATACAGTAGAATCCTTTTGTTTTGCCACGGGGAATGATTCCCCAGTCAATGTTTTCTCATCAACTTCACAAGTTCCATCTACAACAACTCCATCAATAGGTATCACCTCACCCGCTTTAACTGCTAAAATAGTGTTTATTTTCACCTCATCAGCATCCACAACCTCTCCTGTTTCAGCTATCACTGCTTTTTGAGGGGCTATGTTCATCAAAGATGACATTACCGCATTTGCCTGAATCCATAGATTTTGCAATTTAAAAGCTTAGCATTACTGACTATGAGGATAGAATCGGAGAACCCTGCTTTTGTGTTCTTTAGAGAATATCAAATGTAAACATAAGGAGAAAAAATGGGACAGTTTACATTGGCTCATTGATTCAATTTTCTTCATCACCCATATAATAATTATTTCTGCCTTAAATCACACATTTTTCGTACTTTTGTGTTTGAACAATGGTCACTTCCATTACCAAATAAGGCTTTAAATAGAATCTAGGTCCACCAATGTCTAATTAATTCAAGTGTAAAGCATTAATACTTGAGCCTCTTAAGAATGAAAAATAAATAAATACCTTGATTAATTCAAGAATATGTGAGAATGTGTGTTTCAACAGTGGACAGTGGTCACATCAATTATCTAATGAGGCTTTATAATAGAATCCTGGTCCACTAATTTTTTGCTTAATTCAAGAATAATATTTTAATACTTGAGCCAGTACAGTGTTAAAGCATGATAAGTAAAGAAATAAATATCTGCTAAATATAAATAAATACCTTGTGACTTGCCCTTGACTCTAGCCATTCGGCAATTGAGAAGAGGAAAACTATGGTCCCGGCTTCCAAATAATCACCCATAACAATTGTCCCAATCACTGTTATATAAAAAGAATTTAGTGGAACTATGCATTACAAATTTGAAGATGTTATAATGATACTTTTTTAATAATCAGAAGTTAATTATATAATTAAAAATTAATACTCTCCCCTTCTTAAGCTCTATATTTTAAACAACGAAATATAAAATAACAATATTTAACAACAAACCTTTTCTCATTGGACGGAGTCGGTTACAAGAATCAAATAATTAAACAATGTTTTATCCTAAGTTAAACCATATACATAAACAATCTATTTTCCTCTAAACCATTTGTAAAGACGATTCACCTATAGTTTACCTCACATCTAGGCTTACCTCTAAACCCTAAAACTTCTAAACGTCTTTTTTACACTTGTAAAAGGCTACATAAGACAAGATATGGACCATCTTTTCTAATTTCTACTATAGTGGTGTTCGAACTTTCTCTCTAAGGTATTTACTTCTAATCCTATCTTTTCTTGTATGTTTACTCACCCAGTTCAATTTCTCCTCCAGACTACATTCAATTCATTCTCTTATATTTCTATTGTTGTTTTTATATAATTAACCAGCAAAGCAAAGACATAATTAAAATAAAAGTTTATGTAAACAATACTATCAATTATCTATGTTATATATAAATAAATCAATTTATATTTTATCATATATAACATTTTACACAGGTCTACGTACTTCAAGGCCATTTAGCAATTGCTTTATAGTTTAAACCTATTCTTAATAAAGTGTTATTGTTATAATATATATATATATATATATATATATAATTAATTAAAAAATTCATAGCCTTAGAAACTAGAATTAATAATTGATCCTTCAAGCATTCACACTAAGATAAAAAGTAATACAAATTAGTCAAATATTTCTACAACTAAAATATTAGTATTTGATAACAATAACACTAGTTTGCAATAAATAACTATTACTTTATTATTAAATAACTTTAATTTTTTGTCTTTATAAAATTATAAAAAAAAATGGTCCTTGACCTGTAGCTAATTTCCAAGTGTAGAAGTTAGAAAAATAGAGAGACTTATCTCTAGAAAACCACATTTGCTGATCTGAACTGCGGGTTAATTACTTAATTTGGATATCTATGCTACTTAAGAATTCCATCACGTATAGTACTTGTACGCATTAGACGTTAGCATATATGTTCTTTCTTGTTTGTTTCTATCATATGTTTGATAATAACAATTAACAAAGATATTTTAGGGGGTGAAGTTTGTAACTTTCACCTCAATAATACAAGTTAGTTAGATACTTTGCGCTAACCGTTAATGAAAAGGAGACCGGCAAACTGCGAATCAAAACCTCTTACATGCACCACACCAAAGTAATTCTGTTAAGGCCAATGGGAGCCGCAAAACTTTTAGTAGTGAAGAAAAAATCATAAAAGGGTGAGACCTATATCTCGAGACCGGTCTCATACACTCATTGTGTTTTTCTCTCTTCTACTGGAAGAGAATATTTTTCCATACAAAGATCTTATTATTAATAACTACTATCTTTTATGGTCATCTTTAAATTTCAGTTAAATATAAATTATATTAGAAAAATTAATTTAAATAGGTTTTAAAAGTATAAGTTATGAAAGAAAGAAATATAAATAAATATATATAAATGATTAACTTTAGAAATAAAAAATAATAATGATGGAGTGTGTGTTACTTTAAAGGAAGGTATGTATGGTAAAATATTTAATCACTCCCAAACGAATGAACTTTAATTATACGCATAAAAATAAATTAAAAAATCAAAAGAATGTATAAATTTAAAGGTGAAGGTCCTTATTGCTATTGTTTTTCTCAGAAAAAGGATGTTTTAAAATTTTAAGTTTATTAAAAAAATTAAGATAAAATAAGAAGGTGTTTTTGAAAAATCTATTTATAAGATTTAAATAATGAGCAAATTACGAATTCAGTCCTCATGTTTTTTGAAATTACACATACATCTCTTTTCTTTTTTTTAATTATACAGAACTTTTTTATTTTATGTATTTATTATAGTTGTACCTTTCATGAAAACATTAGAATAAAAACTCTCTCAAACCTTACACTAACACTTCTTTAAAGAGTGCGAAAGTAATAGTTAAAAAAAAAAGAAATACATAAAATTTGCATGTGTAATTTGCTGTCATATATAATCCAAAACTTATTTTCAGTCATCCAGATTGAAGTGTCTCATTTGAATTTCAAGGATATTAAATAATTGAAAGGTGAATCGGGCAGCAGTCTAACTTGATATAAAAGAAACACCCATGCCATATTTATTAAATATAATGAATAAGAAAATAAGGCCGCCCTGGCCTTTGTACACTAGTAAAGGGGCACAAGGAAAGATGGAATATAGATTATGTTTTATTATTATAATTAATAGTAGTTTCTTGTATGGGTTGCTCACTCAAGAAGAGATGATGATAAAGTAGTTGACGTATAATAGCACAAGTACCAAAAAATGAAATGAAATGAATTACCTGCTATGAGCATGAGAATGTTTATGTCGAGCCTAAGATTCCGAACAGAGACAATAGCTTTTAAGAAGATTGGGTATGCACCCACAGCAACAGCTCCTAGTGCCAAATATTTTAAGGGATGATACACAAACTTGAGAAGCGAAAGCAAAAGTAGAAAACCAGAAACAACTGAATAAGGACTTGGCCATCTCTTTTGGTGCTTTTCGTCCCCATACACTCTGATATTTGCTTCCAACCTTGCTTGATTCAGTGCCTTCACTGTCATCACAACCGTTCATCACCTTTTATTCATTTTCACATTATTATATATATATATATATATATATATATATATATATATATATGAGACAGTTTTTCAACTAAATTAAATTATTTTTTTCCTCCAAAAGCTAAAGGTAGTGTGGTCTTAAAGCAAAAGGATCACACCCTTATTTTATTCATGCTGATACAACCTTTTTCACAAGGTAAGTATACATAGCTACAGTTACACTCCTTAATTTATAATACTAGTACCTAAATTGCAATATCATTTCTAATATATAAGATCTTGTCCACTTTCAAAAATAAATTGCATTGTCAATAGGATCAACTAAGTAGTACAAACCCGTAGCTTTTAATTTCAACACGACTATTGTATAAAAAAATTATCTAAAGTTTAATTTTAAATTTACATTCTTTTTATCATGATAGAAATTGAACAATGATGTATACTCTATTGACAATTTTAAATTTATATGATCACGTAAGTGTGGATAAAAATGTCGTAAAAATAGCAAAAATAAAAAATAAATTATAAATTATGTATGTAAAGAATGACACACAACACGTTAAATCCCCATACTTAAAAGTTTTTAGCTGCGAGTATATTTAATAGTCATGGTAAATACAGATCTTTTTTATTCTCCAAAATTTCATTATATATTACAATTATTATTTTTTTAAAAAAAATCACCCTTATTTAAAGCATCTATAAAATAGGATAAAATTGTCATTTGTCTCACCTAAATAATAATTATTTTAATTTACTAGATTTTGATAAAACTGATTTGAAAAGTGAAATGATTAATGTTAGAAACTTAATTATTTTAATAATAATACATTTAAAGCGAGTTTATAGAATTCATTTATTTGAATAAAAAATGTAAAATCGCCTTTAAAATATAAATACAAATATGTTTTTATAATTTTTAGGTCTATTTAAATTATTTTTTTCCGCAAACACTTTTAGAAGAAAAATAAAATATATCCATAACTTAATTTGTAAAAGTTTATCCGACCAAATGATTTGTAAGTTTTTTTTTTTTTTTATACATTGATAACACTATGTTATCCCCTTTCAAAAAAAAAAAAAAAACAACCTATTACTTCATACTTATTACTCAAATTTTGACGACTTGGCCGACCTTAATGGATAAAAAAAAGGCTATTATGAGTCTCCATTCCTAAAATAAATTCTATTTTTAAAAAATAAAAATGTTTCATTCTACTAAAAAAAACAGTTTTGCTCACTAGTGAATTAATCTTAAGAACCAAAAATCTAAAACGGACAAAGTTTGCAATTCCATTTTATTCGCTGCAAGCATGATATTTGTGGACTCTAATCTAAACAAACAAACAAACACAATTAATCGTTATTTCTGACCAAGGGAAAAAAGTTAACATAAAGGGGCATTTCCTTTTTCATTAGTAATGCATCTTTAACATCAACACGTTACGTTGTGGGCAAAAGGAAACTTTGTAAAAAGATGATAACGGTGGTCTTATTTCATGGAAAAAAAAAGACAGCCAAGTACGCAAGATCAAATGGCAAAAAGCAAGCCTCGTATATATGTGCTAACTTTTAATAGGCGTTTCTCAATTTATTAACCAAAAACAGTTAATTTATTTATTTTATAACTTCTTTATACACTTATTAAAAAAGAAACTAATTATTTCTTGTAGCTCTAAATTACCAAAAGCTCGTTTCATAATTACTTAATCTAACCCACAAAAACCCCCAATTCATAAGCCCTACGAAAAGATAGGTAATCCTACAATGGCACCTTTCTCTTCAAGCAATGCACTCCAAATGTGGAGCTGTCAAATCAACGTTAAACTCTATCGCATGCCATTAAACACGAGTTTATGTGTGCCACGTAAGATATATATATATATATATATATATATATTTCACTCTATGATTCATGATTGTGAGTTGTGACGCAAACCGAAATAGTATACACTATTAGAAATTTGGAATAACATGTTGAATTAGTTAGAATGAATAATAGAAGGCCTTAAAAAATGTATTGCAGATATTTAATGCATATAGAATAACAAACAAGATGAGTAAGACGAATAACAGAATAAAATAGGTTGAGGGAATAAGAATTTACCAATTTGAAGTTGCGAAATGACAAGAGTGTCATGGACAACAATGACGGTTCGCGATGGAACAATAACAGAAACCTCTTTGATTCCTTGAAGAGGTTTCAAGATGTTTTCGATAAGAGGAACTTCGGAAGAGCAGCATAAACCCAAGACATCAAAGTAGCTCTTCTGCATGTTCTTGTGGGCCATGAAGAGTAAAATGCCAAAGCTTTGATTTTGATAAAAGAGAGAGTGCAGAAGAACAATGGGGGCTGGTGAATGAGAACAAGAAATGGGGGTTACTAACAGGTGAGAGCAATTAAAAAAACATGGTGGAATATAGGAAGGGAAACGGTTAAGAGAAAAAGAAAGAGAGAAGGAATATGGTTGTGATGCTTAAGGTATGAAGCGGTGGAAGAGGAATGGGAGCTTAAGTAGGCGTGGGGTATAAAAGGGGAAAGAATAAAAGATCCACACTATGATTTGATAGGACATCAGTCACAGGTTTAATTTAATTTTATTTAATTTAGTTTTACTTTTACCTGTCCAGATAAATTTTGGAAAATTACTCTGCCTAACCTCAATTATTTTTATTTTTTTTTCATTACTTCTTCTTTTCGGGTGGATGAGACAACTTATATATATATATACATGGTGGAGAATCAACAAGATTAATGGAATCCACCTATGAATCCACAAGTTTTTGTATTTATAGTACAACAATGGGTTTAAAACATTCAACCTAAAACAAAACGAAGCATAATCTTTCATTGATATTCCACCAAGTTCATTCACATGGGACCTCAAAGTTTTTATTACAGTCACCAAAAACTATAATTAAATTTAGTTTGACTGAACATTTCCTAAATGACAAAACACTACCCTGCTAGAAAGACAATAGGAAATGCTTCGTTTTTAATTATATATATTAATTAAGTAGAGAAAAAAATACTTATATATTGTAAATTTATATTTAATTACATTTATTTATATAAAATAAATTTATTAATTAATATTTTAAAAATTATATAAACAAAAAATTGTAATTAATTATCAGTTAAAAAATCTTTTACAATTACGATATATATATGGTCAACTCTTAAATAAATGTATATTAACTAGTAAAAAAGTATAAATTTACCTTAGTTAAAAATAATAAAAAATTTATAACAATCAAAATTTAAAAAGCATAAATTTATAACATGAATAAAATTTTTATAGACTATAATTAAAGAAACATAATTTATAGATACTAAATGCATACATAAATTTAAATTATATGCATAAATAGCTAAATGAATGATTGTAAATTTAAAATATATGTAAATGAAAAAAAGTTTTATATTATGATTAAAAATTATAACGTGTTATTTACATGATTTTTAAAGGATAAAATTAACAAGAATGATTGAGTGATATTTTTCCCTTTTAGAATTGATGTTTTCGTATTTGTGCAGACACATGTAAGAAAACTATGATGGATGCAAAATTTTAGGGTAAAATTTTTATTAAATTACAATTTTTTTTTATTTTTTAGATACCTTTAAAATACTATATTCACATCTTTATATATTTTACGACATTTTTCCAAATCTTACACACTAACATCTTTTATAAAAAATAAAATGATTATTAAAAAATAAAAAGATTTTTATTATAACAAGAAATCTTTGCAAAATTTTACACTCATATTTAATCACAACTCTTTAATTATATTACTTTTAGAGTATTAATTTATTAATTGGTAAAATTAACAAACTTATTATAAATAAAGAGTTGTGATTGAATTTTAGTTATAAATTTTTACACTAGTAATACACAATCTTTTTTCTCTTTTTAAGTGTGTTTAATTTATCATTTCAATAGAAAAAATTTAGCAATTTTTGTAAGAACTACTAACTTTTTACAAAAACGTTACTTCAAGTCATTTTTTTCAAAAAATCTCCTATTAATATACAATGACGGTGTAAAATAATTTATAGTTTTGTTAAACACACCATTCATTTGATAAATAAAAAAAAAATAATTAGTATACACAGTATGTGAAAAAAATTTTACATTAATATCTAATCATAACTTTTTTTACGACTTTTAAAGTATTAGTTGATAAAATAAAAAAAAAATTATTTTAAATAAAAAATTATAATTAAATATCAATGTAAAACTTATCTTACCCACAATACATACAAATTAAATTCAATAAAAAATCACACCATCCCTTAAAAAACTCACACCTCAATTCATTATAATGATATTCGTGCCATGAAGAATCAGTGTTTTCTCCTTAATTATATCCTATTTCTAATTTATCACTTTATCCCTCTTTTCTTGTTTCTAGCATCCTAAATAGAATATAGACGTTTTACAATTTTGGAGAAAAAATTTAAAATGAGTTTCTCTCTAAATTAAATAAAAGTTGTTTTTATTTTT
This sequence comes from Psophocarpus tetragonolobus, assembly GCA_037954015.1. NCBI lineage: Eukaryota > Viridiplantae > Streptophyta > Magnoliopsida > Fabales > Fabaceae > Psophocarpus > Psophocarpus tetragonolobus. The sequence continues at coordinate 7,646,901 of CM075693.1, read as the reverse complement.
ATTTAATCTAAATAAATACAATTCTAATTTATTACTTCATTTAAAAAAAAACTCTATTTTATGTTACCATAATTATTTCTTATTTCATAAAAAAAAATTATTTCTTATAATTACAAACTCTTCAGAAAAAAAGATTAAAAAAAAAAACTACTTTTTGAGCACCCACTAGTTTTTAGTCTCATAATCTCACCGACTACCCTTTTTCCTTTCCTTTTGTGATGGCTTTTCTAGCAAATGCACTGCACTTTCTTTTGTAGGGAAACACAAATTCCATTACATTTTTGCTGTTGTTATTCTTTTTTCGATACATTAATTTTCTGTTATTATTTCTATATATGACGAAGATTCATCAATTCTTTTTATTTTTTATAAATAAATATTAATTATTAAAATATTAGTTTTATAAAAAATTTGAACTCACAACTTTTTCCTTTCACTTCTCCTCACATTTGAACATTAATCTTGTATCAACCTTATAATTCTTATTCATCAATTTCTTCTTTTCACTTCTCCTCACATTTAAACATTAATATTATATTAATCTTATAACTCTTATTTATCAATTTAATTCTAAGTTATTCTTAACAATCTGAGATGGTTACCATGAACTCAATCATAATTTCATGAGAATGAGATAATACTAGCAAGCCAAGTTATATAGCGTTGCTTTACCTTTGAGATTGTTCGCAACACCTAAGAATTAAGAATATAATTCTTTTGAAAAATAACGTAATAGAATAGAACCATATAATATAGATGCCACTTTAACTACGGAGTGCGAGTGCAACTCATTAAAATATCACTATCACAGCTTAATATCACTGGTTAATTAGAGACAATTTTAGAAAACAGACAATGGAAGACTCAAACAAATTTTGGCATAAATCAGTAAGTTTTTTATTGCAATATGCATACTTTTTCTGTGCATATACGTTTAAATTTATGACATTTAAAGATTAAAATAACAAATTTTAATAAATGATAAAAACTATTTAAAAATGTTATTAATTAAATATTTTCTACAAAAACAAACATGTTTAAAAAATATTTTTTTAAACGTGTACTGTGATTATTTCTCATAATTTAGCTTACATAAATCATTGATAAATCATTATTAGTTTGGGTAGTGGACCTGATACCTTTAAATAGGATTTAGAATTTGAGTGTTATAGTTACCTGTTCTCAATAAAGTCGAAATGTCATAATTTAAAATTGGTCAGTCCGATTTATTTACCGGGAGATCGGCAATATGACTTATTCAAGTTAATAATTAAATTGATAATGTTATTAACATTCAATCTGAGTAAGTATCTCTTTATTATTTTTTTTGTCTATTTCTTTTTATTTTTTATATTTTTCTAAAATTTAATTAAATAAAAATAACATAGATTTTATAAAATGTAACAATTATGTAATTAAAAACTTAGTAATTAAAAAAATAAAAAAATAATAAATAGAGAGATCCTAATTATCCAATTTGTATAACCTAACTTAATATTGTCAACTATATATTTTACATTAGATTTATATTCTCTTTAACTTTTTTATTTTATCATTACTACATATTGTTTATTTGGTTTGAATATTGCAAGCTCAATTTGTTTTGTTTAAAGGATGTATTGTATAAAAAATTTATATATTTTTTTAATAATAACTAAGTCATGCATTAATGACCCAATGATTCAATCAGTAATTGATTAAGAGGATCAATCAGTCAGTTTTAAATATACTCAACATCAATGAAATGCATAAAGCATAATAGGAAAAAAATGTTTACATAAAATTATAAATTTAAATAACTGCATATAAAATTTGTTATAAAAATTAATACACTTAAGAACAAGAATGAAAAGGCACAAGAATAAATTACCAACATTGGAAGATGCTGAAGAATGAGATTCAGAGGCATATTATCTATTCGTTTGCTAAACTATACTGGTTTGATTCTTTTTATAAGATTTTTTTTTTATTCTTATGATAGGAGTTGAAGATCAAATATTTAATCAACTGAGTTAGATCTTTTGATTAATTTTTATGAAAGCATATGTATTAATAATTAATTTTATTGATTTTTTCAAAGCATAACTGATGTACTAAATTTATTCATGCTATGGGAAGATTTACAATAATATCTCAAATTCTCATGTACTAAATTTACTAATATCACAATAGTTGAGGGTTTACAAAAGAGAGTTCAAATTAAATATTTATGAATGATTTCTTAATTTTTCATTAAAAAAATACACTCATCATAATATTTATATAGGGTGCATAAAAAAGACAAAAAATTTTGTATAAAAATTTCAAAATATTTTATAAACTAACAGTTTTTTTAAAAATATGTTGTATAAAAAAGGAGTAATTATAATTATATGTTATTATAATTATTTTTGTTAAATTTGGTTAGAATTAAATAACATAAGTTATAATAAAAAAATGCTTAGTTATATGTATATATATATATATATATATATTAAAAGTATATTTTTTAAAAATATTTTAAAAATATATATTATGTAAGTTTTAATGCATGTCAATGGAGTATTAATTAATTTTACATCAATATTCAATGCTATAAATGTTTAAATAATAAATTAGACATAACCTATAAGTGGTTGGTCCAATTGGTAATGGATTTTGTCCCTTTAAGTAAGAAGGTAAAAAATAATTGAAAAAAGAGACTTAAAATTAGATAATAAAAATTATAATCATCAATTTAATTTAGAAATCATTTAATTACAAGAAAAAGTATAATTAATAAATCATTTAATTCTTTTAAAGGAAGAGTTACAATTTAGATAATAAAGTAGACTTGCAATTATTTATATTAAGATAACAATAAACTATAGAACTTACAAGTGACCTCGCATCTCTTATTCTTTTTTACCGAAGAGATATTCAACACAGAAAACTTACAAGTTACAATGAATTGAAAATTCTCCATTCACATCTTACAAAAGTGGTAGTTATTTAGAAAAAGAGTTTAAAAGGCAGAAAGAGAAAGCCGTCAAAGAAACAATGCCCGAAAGGGTGCATGTACGCAAGAGCCAAGTGAATGAGGTTTTTAGGGGAGAATAAAATAATATTATGAGAATGTTTCTTTCAAGGTATCAATTAATAAAGATATATAATTTTTTATATAATTCACATTATACATTATATAAAATTTTGAATTACTCATTTAAATAACATTTATTTTTTAATTTTATTTATTTTTTCTCTTTCTATTCTTAACAATTTTTTGTTAGATTTTTTTACTTTTTTTCTTTCTCTTGATGCATAATTTTTTATATGGTATTAGAGTAAAATATCATCCAATTTAGAATATCTTTGGTTGTATTTGTTATTGTTTTTCTTTTTTACTTCTTCTCCTTCTCTTTTTTTCTATTGTTCTATTGCGGAGGAGCTTCGAGATCGGCAACAAACAAGAAATGGTGAAATCTAGTGCCAACAACGGCGAGCTTGCGACACCGAAATTGAAGACCCAAAACAGGGAAGCTTTGGAGCACTGACCTCCACCCACGCGTGCTCGGCTCGGCGAAGTATTGTCACGCGAACTTCACTAACTACTTCACGCACCGCTTCTGGTCTAACCCTACCTACGCGGCATCGTTTATGGGACGTGATGCGTGTTAGTTCAACACCAGAGTTATGGTTATCGATTTGGAACTGGCGTGAAAGGAAATACACAGAGAAACTTGAGACCTGGATGCGAATCCAGAAATGGAACCAAATCTACCAACACAGATAGTTGTCGCCGTTTCTGCTTGTGTTCACCAGCGAGGTGTAACGCATAAAGCACCGGTGGAACCAATACAGTCTCGATGATGATAACCTCAAAGGTCTCTGCGGCAATCTGCATCCTGGTCCGGTGATTTTGCTTCATTGGAGCTACAAAGGAAAACCCTGCCTCCGAATGGATTCAAAGAAACCATGTTTATTGGATAGTCTCCGGGCGCTGTACAATCCTTTTCACCATTCTCTGTCACATCCATTCGGACTGACATCGACACCTACCCTATGTAAGGTTTCGATTGAGACGCTCCATAATTGGATTTTGATGCTTTGTTCAGATCTTCAATGTTTTCTCGGCACAAATTTTCTTAAAATTTGGTTGATAATAATTGTTTTAGTTGGTGCTCACAAATGTTTGTTTTTAATCCTTTTTTAAGACAACTTCTGCCATAGTGGTTAAGCATTGTATTGAGCTTTTATTGTGGATGGTTAAGCATTTTCTGGATTATTAGTTTCTACCCTATAGTGGTTAAGCATTTTATTGACTTGTGCTTCTTATCAAGTGGTTAAACTCTGAAGAATAGTTTTTGCTTGGTCGTTAAGCTTTAGTTTCTTATTGCATTTGTAATTGGGATTCTCTTGATTCTATTTTTTATGTATTTTTCATTTTGCTGCATTGTATTTTCCTCTTCTTTGTATTGTATTACTCATTTCAAGTTGGAAATTCTAAATAGCAATTCCAACTTACAGGGGATATTAGAGATAGAGGATAATAGAGATATAGAATTTCCTATATAAGTCACATTACACTATGTAAAATTTGAGTTACTCATTTGAGTAATATCCATTTTTCAGTTTTATTCATTTTCTCTCTTTTTCTATTCTCTAACAAATTTATGTTAGATCTTTTTACTTTCTTTTTTCTCTTGATCCATAACTTTTGATAGATCATACTATTTTTATAGTGCCAATTAATATATCCCAATGATGAGTGTATTAAGACTTAAAATCAATTTTCACAAAAGTAACTTAGGAGCATAGTGGTGAATAATGAGATAATGCAGTCCTTTGCTAGGATTTTAAATTGCGGAGTAATGAAATTGTCACTTTTCTATTTGCAATTGTCATTTTCCTATTCGGGGATACCTGTGGGGAGAAATGAAAGAGTATGGAAACTACTTATTGAAAAAATGAGAGCAAAACTAACCTCTTGGAAACAAAAAAAAATTATCTCTGAAAAGGCGGATTTGTTTAATCAAATCTACCCTTTCATTTATTCCTTTACACTTTATGTCTTTTTACAGGATCCCGAAAAAAGTGGAGCATTCCATTAAGTGTTTGCAAAGAGGATTCCTTTGGGTGGTTCAAATGAAGTCCATAAAGTTGTTTGGATTAAGTGGGAGCTAGTGTACAAAGAGAAAAGCCAAGATGGCTTGAGGATTAAAGATGTGTTGCCTTTCAACAGAGCACTCCTTGGGAAATGGCACTAGAGAATACTTTAGGGGGAGGATTCTCTCTTGATCAAACTTTTACAAGCCAAGTACGGGGAAGATATGAGGAGTAATATCACATTAAGACAAAGGAGTAGACAATCTCAGTGGTTGAAAGATATATTGAAGGTAACATTTAATGAGGGAACAAATAATTGATTTATTGGGAATGTCAAACCTAGGGTAGGTGACATCTCCATGTTCAAATTCTAGGAAGGGGGTTGGGGAGAGTTTGGTGACCTCAAAACTTTGTTTCCTAGATTATTTGCACTATCCATGCAAAAAAAAAAAAAAAACTCTTTAATGTGATGTTGGGGGTTGGAATGATGGGAGATGAGAATCAAGGTTAAGGTGGAGGAAAGAATTATTTTCCTATGAACACGAGAGGGTCAGGGAGCTTGAGGGGGTTCTTGAAGGGGTCCAATAGAGGAGGAATGTTAAAGATGACTGGAGATGGATGGGTGGTACAAATAATACAGGTCAATACTCAGTCAGAGAAGTCTATAGTTTAGTATGTGAGGTATTTCATTGTCCTGAGTCTCAGTTCTTTAACAGGTTATGGAACACAAAGTTGTCCTTTAAGGTTTTAGCATTTTCATGGAAGGTTGTTTATAATAGGATTCTGACTAAGGTTGAATGGGCAAAGCGACGTATCCTCCTTCCATGTGACGCCTTTTGTCCAGTATGTAGCAATAATCTGGAAGTTGTGTCACATCTGCTCTTCATATGTGAGTCAAGTTATCAAGTATAGATGAATTGTTACAGATTGTTAGGCTATTTATGTGTTCTACCTTCTCATTGTCAACCTCATTTTTTGTAACATTTAGGCAATATTTTGCGTTCTAACAGGAAAAAGTATGTGGATTTAATCAACATCATCTAGTTAGCCATTATGTGGTAGATTTTGTTGGCTAGAAATTCTCTGGTATTCCAAGGAGTGTCATTCAATGCTGAACAAATCTGGAAAAACTCCTTACAAAGATCTTGGTTGTGGGCTTTTGGTCTTTGTAGGAAATCGTGAGTTTCTTATTATCAATGGTGTGTTCAACCTATTTACTGTTTTATTTTGTTTCAGTTGAGGTATATGAAGTTCCTAGTTTTATTAGGCTATATTTCTGATTGGGGGTTCGTTGAATCATCCAAGAAATTTGTATCATTTGAGTTTATTACCTTACTATTTTTGTACTATGCAATTCCTTATGACATGATAAAGTATTGCTAATGTTGAACAAATTTTACCTTAATAAAAAAATATATCCCAAAATGTGTGCTTAAAATTATTACATTTTCATATTTATTATAAGTTTTATGAAATATTTCTTCAAACAGTTGATTTTCAAAAATAAGTACTTTCTATTTTCATCGAGAATGGTGGATACATGCACAGTTGCAGATCTTGCTAAAAAAATATGGGGTGTTAAACAATATATTTTCACAGAAATACAATTTCATACATTGGAACAAACTTCTCTTAAAAAGCATAATTTTAAATAGTATTACCAAAGATATTTAAATCCGTTAATTGAAAAATTGAAATTGATCCATAAGTTTTTGTCATATATGTGTTTGATTTTACATGAAGAAAAGGTTAAATATATTTTTATCTTTCAATAATTTATTTAATTTGGATTTAGCCATCAGAAAATTCTTTTATTAGTTTTAGTCATTAGTAAAATTGATTCTTCGCTCTAACTCTATAACATTTTAGTTAATGTTTTTATCTGTAACATAATATCAAATAAATTAATAAATAAATAAAATATAGTTTATCGAAAAAATTACACAAAATTATCCTGTAAAACTATTAATATTATTGTTAAATTAATATTCTCAAATGTTAACAAGTTATAAAAGAGATAATTTTACCTAATATTTTAAAAAAATTATGAACAAAATAACGAAGGATTAAATTGAAATCAACAAGATTTTAAAGAAGAAAAACATATTTGACCATTAAAAATATTAAATTTTAGTTAATTATTTGGTTCCTAGTCTAAAAACTTAGACCGACCTGATAAGTCTAATCAATTGACCCAAGAATTAGTGATTTGACCAAGTCAAGTTAATGATCAGAACGATATGTTATTAACCTAGTGTGAGACATATTGATCCAACATGATCAATCCTGAATTGGACATTCGATGCAGTCGATCTAGTGACCCTATTTGGTTGAACCGATGACCAATATGAGTAATTCAATTTCTTTTTCTCAAATTAATAAAAAAATATTTTATTTTTATTAATTATAATTTCGATTAATATATTATCAACGATATTCTTTATATTATTCTATTTTCTCTTTTCATGTTGCATACTTTGTTTTGTTTTTCTAATGTGATAGTTGATTTGACTTCGATATTACGTGTTCAATTTGTTATGTTTAAGGAGTGTATATATCTAATTACTTTAAATATTTGAGATTTTATAGTGACCTTTTTTGTTTATTTCAATATAAGTAAAAAGCTTTTATATATATTTTTTTATATAAACCAAGTTGTATAGGTCATTTAGTAATTCATTAGTTCGACCAACAACCCAATGTCTTGACTAGGTTGATCATCAGATCAATTTTTAAAATTGTTTCAATTTCACTAAATTTGCGCAATCAATTTGACCAATATTTTGGTATCCACAAGACAATCCAAAAATGAGAATCCCAATAAGATGTAATGCATGTTTGGATAGATGTTGGCAAAGATTTTGAATAGAATTAACTTTTCAAAATGACTATGATTAAATTTAATTTGATATGATGTGATTTATGATTGAATGTTCTTATTATAAAAGCAATTTAAGAGTATATTCTAGTATAAAATTGTTGATCGAATACAAAAGTTACTCTAAGTGTGAATTTTGTTTCATGTTAAAGAATTTATTCTAGACTCAAAACTTATTTTAGATAAAGGTTGACATGTTTGGTTTCGTATTGAAGAAGAATTCAAAATTTATTTTGGGTCCAAAATTGACTATGACTCGAAACCAAGGTTATCAAACTCAAGAGTCTATGTCTGGGAGTTCAATAAACTTAACTCATGAACTCGACTCATAAGAGTTTAATTTATATAAAATAATAAAAAAATATCTATAAATAACATGCAATTAAACATTTTCACCAATATAATAAATCAAAATAGTAAATCATAAATTCTATAATACTTGAATAACTAAGTCTAGCAATGTATCATTATCAGATAATAAATTGCAAAGGTAATAGTAATAGTAGAACATTGTCATCAATGTTTGGAATTGTTGGAAAATGAAGGTCTAATATGTTTTTAGAGACAAGTGTTCCTTAATTTAAGAATGACACACTAATTGTAAGTATGTTAAACTCTAATTGCTACAAAACAATCTAATTTGTTGACTCAATAACTCAGTAGTAAACTCGAGACTTTATAGAGTTTAGATAGAGTCTACTGAGTTTACCTAGAGTTTACTAAAAAGAGAGTTTGCGTATGAGTTAACTCGTAGAGGGTAAGTAGACTTTAAACTCCCAAGAGTTAGAGAGTTAACTCAAGAGTTTGATAATCATGGTCGAAACAACTTATAGGATTTTTTGCTTTGAATCAAGAATTTTAAATTAAATTTTACTCCAAATTTGCTTTCATAATAAAAATATTCAAACATAAATTGCATAATCACAAAATTAATTTTAATTATAATCAATTATGCAAAATCAATTTCATTCAAAATCAATTTTGTCAATGTTCATCCAAGCACGCATTAAGTTAATTCAATCCAGAATCAATTCTAAATCGAAAATCAATTCTAAATTATTCTTCATTGTGAACTAAATATGTTAAAATTTATTTGAAATCAATTCTAGGTCCAAAATTAATTTTGTAATGTGAAACAAAACATGCATATATTCGTGTCTATTGCTTATTTAATTTGTCATTTATCCAAATACAAAATAGATAAAATTTAAAATTAAAATCAATATTAGTTTTTAGCTTTTAGTTTTTAAATTTTTGAAAACTAAATCCATTTTATTTTGTTTTATTTTACTATGAAATAATGTAATATAAAAAAATGTAACATATAAAGATAATTAAAAATTAAAATAATTAATTACTTTGTCTACTCAAATGATGGTAACACTGCTAGTATTGTGGTAACAGACATAATGGTGGTGGTGTAACTATGTCAATGATAGTGACAATGGTTGCTTTGACAATAGTGGGGTGATATTTATAATGATAATGATAGTGAAACAATAATGATGGTGATGATGATGACACCAACAATGGTAGGACAACAATCATAATAGTGGTTGTTGGATAGTGACAATGACAATTATGATGATGGTGGGACATTAACAATAGCGATAGTTGTCACACTGATATAGTGGTGGTGTTATGACCATGGTTGTGGGGTGACACAGACAATAATGGTGGTGACGGTAATTAGGAGCAACAACAATTGTGATGACATTTATATTTTATGGAAACTAAAATAATTTAAGAACCACTAACATAGTAGCAACTAGAAAAATTCATATATTTGTATTTAAATTTTGAGTTATTCATGCATAAATAAATGATTTAAATTTATTTTTATAATTCAATAGTTATCCTTATAACTTATATCTGAAAATTAGAAAACATATACTATAATTAATTATATTAAAATATTGTCATAATTCATATTTAGAAATTAATAAGTTTGATTATTAGTTTAATTATAAATTAAACGAGCAAAAACAAAGACATTGTCGCGCCTTGTGTATTCACATTTCTATTTTAATATGTTATAACAATCTGTATTTGTGTTTTCGGATTTCTATTTTAATATGTTATAAAAATTTTAGGGTTTTAATTTAATATCTTTTGTAAATTTTTATATTTTGAAATATAAATTATTATGTGACATGTTTTGAAATATATTTTATTAATTTTATATTTTTTGGTTATGATAACATGATAAAAATATGTCAGATCATCAATTGATATATCAAATATGCAATGAATATGAAAAAATGAAAAGAGGACAGAGTTTGAATAGAACTCAAAATATTGTCGCACCTGTGTATTTACATGTTTATTAAAAATATTTATCATGAAATGTATACATATATTAATCATGTTTAAGGAACATTGATTTGTGATAAAGTAGAAATTGTGAAAATGTGCATATATTAATAGGGAGAAGTTATATTAGCGAAAATGGAACAGTCATAAAATATTTATAAGGTAAAATAGTCATAAAATATGGACACCAAAATGTCATATTCCCATTATATATATATAGTTTATAATATAATATTATATTTTATAAATTATAAATATAGTTGGACAATTATGTATGTTGGATATCAATATTTTAAAATAATCTTTTGCTTAAAGTTATAAGGTTGGTCTAGTGATAAAGTTTATGTTTGAGAAGTGAGAGGTTGTAGATTCAAGTCCCTTTTATGACAAATTAATTTATTTTTTAATTTTATAATAGGTATAAAGATAGAATAGGTATTTTGAAAAGTGAACTTCAAAAGGGAGTTATTCCCTTTATTAATAGTATTAATGTTCATTAAACAAATTAAGATAGCTTATAAAGAAAAGTTAAGATACTTATTAATAAATTAAATTTTGAAATAAAATCATGTTGAAATACAAGTTATTTAAAAATCTTAATTTTTAATTAAAAAGTATAACTTGATAATTCATCAAGATTCGATCAACTTTAATAGTTTTGCTAATTTTATTTAATAAAATAATTAAATTGTTAATGATTTACTATAATAAAATTAATTATAAATAAGGCAATAAATTTTATGTTTAAATATTTTTTATAAGCAAATCTTAATTGTTAATATGTTAGTTTTTTTTCAAGGAATCAAATTCATGACTCTTCCCTTCTTTTTCTTCCTACATGGGACTTTGTCACTACATCAACCTTATAACCATATATTTAAATGTTAAGTTCTCAAATTTTATGATTTATGTATAGAGATATAAGGTGACTTAGTTGGTTAAAGAATAATGGAGATGGGAAAGATCGTGAGTTCGATCTTTATCGTTAACAAAAATTAAATTTACTAATAATATTAACATTTGACCTATAAAAATGTATAATTTTGGTATAAATTAATGCATTATCACATTTAAAAATTAAATAGACGTGTAAGAATATATAATGACAAACTCATCTATAAATTTTTAAAGCATTTGTCATTTGTATGGGTCCTAAACGTCACATAATAGAGTTCTTATAAATTTTTATTCTAATTGTATAACTCATCTAGTGGGGTAGAATCTAGAAGATTTGGTGTCTATTAATAAGTAATAAATGTGTGAAATAAATAAAAAAAAGAATTAAATTTAATTAAACATAATTAATATATTAATTATAGAATATTCAATTTTATTATTTGTGTGAATATTTATGTTTTAGATTGATGAATATAATTGAAAATATGTATATTTAAATAAGGAAATATGAGAAAGTGAATTTATAGTGAGATGAAGATTAATTATAGTGAGATTCTTTTAGATTAAGATATTTGTGATGATTGTAGAAATGTTAAGTGATTTTATTATATTATGTCTACACAGGTGAAAATGTGAGTATGCGTGTTATTTCCTTGTTTCGGGATGTTTTGGATAGATTTTGGGGAGGTTTTTGAAAATTGTTTGGAGGGGCAACATATAGCAAGTGAGACTTTACTAAGCATACACCCGATTTCCTTTTCTTGTTCTTCCTCCATCTTTCTTCTTCTTTCATTTCATTTTTCTCCCATTTTCTCCTTCATCATCCAATTTTCTCTCTCCGTCACAATTTCTTCAACTCTTTCCATGATCAACAAATTACTAACAGAATCTGACACAGCTTCTTTCATTGTTCTTGATTCTAAGAGCTAGTTATTATAGGTAAGTCTGATCCTAATTTTTGGCATCTTTTACCTTTGTTTTTCAGCTCAATCCTTCCCGTTAAGGGGAGATTCAATTAAAAATCTCATTCCTTCTTAGATTGTTTCTTGGTTTGGGATTTTCTTAGGTTTTGAATTATTTTTGTGGTGGATCTTCAAATTCAATTTTTTAAAGGAGAAATAGGTAAGAGAAGTTCAATATTTGTTTTGATTTAAGGAAACTTTGATTTAGTAGTTTTAAATGTATTTACATGGGTATGATTGAGATTTTGATTATGTTTTGAGTTTGATTATGTTATGTGAAGTTTTTGAATAATTTTTCTACTTGTGATTTGAAAAGAATTGTGATTAGTGCTTTCAATATTTTGAAATGTAATTTGAGATGTTGAATTATTGAATATTCTGAGATTGGTGAATAATTGAATTAATGAGAAATAAGGTATGGTGTGGATTGTTACTAGTAGTTAATAGAGTATTGATTGTGATACATTGAATTAGGGATACATAGTGACTTTAAGGATCCTAGTATTCAGGCCGAATCAGGCGTAGATAATACAGGTACTAAGGCTGAATCAAGGCAAACATGTACCTAAAAAATGTACTCAAATAGCAATTGATTATCGAATTGGGTCAAGAGGATGCCAAATAATAGTTGAATATTAAATGAGTATGCCTAAACTTCAATTGATTATCGTAATGGGTCATGTAGATGTCGAGTATCCAAATTCGATGAGTCTTTTTGGAAAACATTAGAGGATATATTGATTACTTATGTTCAAGGAGAACATGAAGGTGATTGAGTGATTATCAAAGTGATTATGTTTTAATTTAAATGTACTGTCATATTGTGTTTATACTTATGTGATTATCTTGTTCATGAGTTCACTCTTGCGTTGTCTTTGTTTTATGTATGACTGTGATGATCGTGCTTTGCACAGGAGTAAATAGTGGTGATAATGCTAAGAGGCAGGTCGAATTAGAATGAAAGATGTCATACTGTGCCTAGAAGTTTTGATGATGTTAGACTGTTGTTAAATATGTATATAGGAGAATCATAATAGAAACACTTTGTTTAAGCTTATGAATATTTAGTTATGTTTTGTGTGGAAGTTTATCTGAATATGTTATAATGAGACATACCTAGTATGATGTATAGACTGGTATGAATGTTGAAAGTTCAGTAGGTGTGGAAAATAAATTAAATGTATTGAATTTGCAGAAAGTGATGCAACTAATATTGTGTGTAGTCTACATGGTCTCGTTGGGCAAGTATTATAAAATTAATTGGATTTGTGCCTAGCGAGATAGTCTCGCCTGATGCAAATTTCTCTCTGTTTAGAATTTAATTGGGTTTTCGCTCGGTAACACATCTTGCTGAACAAAGTCCCTTTACTTGAACAATGCATCTTAGGGGTCTCGTTGGGTGATCGTACTTGATGGATGAGTCACCCAATTACTTGTTGGCTGACTTGTTTCACTTGATGAGTTTGTGTCGTGCAAATATTGGATCTCTTGTTTGAGATTTTATCATGTTGAGTATTTATTGGTATCGAGATGATAGTATTGTGATTAATTGTTTTAATTATAGTTTTTGAATTTTAAATCTTAAGAGAAATGAATATGTATTACTTATAAGAAATCTGTAAGGAAAATATTAGTATTATTTTGGGATGTTATAAGATCTATTGACATGTCTTAAGTTTAGTCAACTTACATATTTAATAACTTTATGTAATATGAAGATTTTGACCAATATACAACCTTTGAATTTCATAATATTATTTTGTTAAACATGTTTATCGAATTTTACATATTTATAAATTTTTAAATATTATATATATATATATATATATATATATATATAATATGTATACACACATGATGTTTAAATTTTATGTTAAATAAAAAGTTCCGTCATTTTTTTTAATTTGAAAGTATAAGAGATTATGTTTTCTAAACCATTATATTATATTTATATTTTGTGTAGATGTTTATATCCATGTGTTGTACATGTAATCCCATTGGGATTAATTCATTAGGGTGATTTGTTTATTTTTATAATCATAAATTTTTTTAAGAGACTCTTATTTTTTATATTTAAATTTAATAAATGCAACTTATATATAAATCATGTTTAAATTTCTTTGAATATTAACATACTCTTCAACGTTTTAATTTGAAAATACAAAACAAATTATTTTTTAAACAATTGTATATTTTATTTATATTGTGATAAATATACACTAACACATTTTGAATATCCTGTGCAACATATGGTCAAAAATCTTGTTTTATTATATATAAAGAGATATGAACATAGATATAGATAAATTCTCGATAAAATAAGTAAAATAAACATAAAGTTTAATGTATATTTTTATATGTAAAATAATTGTAAGGATAAACAATCTATGTGTCTTTATCTTCCATCTTTGTAATAATGATTTTATTTAACGTTTAAATAACAAATTGATTTCTAAAAACTAAAGGACTTTGATTTTAATTTTTTTATTTAAAGATTTGAGAAGTGTCATTGAAGCTCGGCAGAAGATTCTCTGTCATAGACTCTTATGTAACGAGTTTGTTTTTTAGCGGTCCTAAAATCAAATTAGGAAAAAAGTTTAACCTATCATAAAAAAGCCTTTAAAAAAAGTTTCTAAGAAAATTTCGGTAATACTCATCGAAATTTCTTTTAATTTAGTTTGGTATTTCATGTCAGATAACAATATTAACTAATAACGTAATATCAATATTAGTAGTTTAATTATCTGTACCATCGTAAAATTTGACAAAATAGTCATTGTAAATTTTTGGATAAAATATATTTTATTTTCATTTGTTCAAAATAATTGATTGGTTGTGAGTTTTATATTAAGGTAGAACATAAGTGCAATTGATTAGTTATGAGTGTTTGTGTTAAGATAAAACATAAGGGTGATTCATTAATTGATTTTACTTTGTGAGTGCTTAATTATAATATAATAATAATATGTCTTTTATTCTATACTTACCCTTGTGTTTTATGTGTATTTTGTATGATTGTAATGATCGTGTAATATAATAATAATATGTCTTTTATTTTATGCTTACTCTTGTATTGTATGTGTATTTTGTATGACGTGATGATCAACAAAAGCAGATAGTAGTGATGATAGAGAAGGTCAGAACTAGCAGCATTGGTGGAGAATCAGAGGCAGTAGCGGAAGTTCTTGTTTTGTAATAGAATTAGTTTAAGTTTAACATATGTATATGTATACTAGTTAGACTCTTTTGAGAAGGGTGAGAGTATGAATTGATTGAAATTGTAAGCTATATTTTAAGTATGTTATAATGATCAGAGAGATATGTTAGTGTGAGTTATGTAATAGTTATGGTTTAATAGAGAAATGACTTGTTATGCATATGTGTGATGTGAGTTATTTATTTGTTATGTTTTGATTTAGAAAGAACATGTAATGTATCTGTGACATGGCATGTTAGGTATTTGATAAGTGAAATAGAGTATGTTTATCTATTATTAGATTGCATGGAGTAGATTTGAGTAATTATGTCGCAGAGGTTCTATCATCTGCAGGGTCTTGCTGGGTGGTGAGTCTCGTCCAGTGAGCTTTGACCTCTGTTAGACCTATATTGCAACTTTACGCCAACGCAATTTAAACTTTTTTTAGAATTAAACAGGATTTTTGTCTAGTGATGTATCTCATTGAGCAAAGTCCCAATTGTTAGGACAATCTAATATAGGGCCTTTGCTAGGCAAACTATCCTGGGTCTCATAGACGACATGACTCGTTGAGCAAGTTAATATTGTATGTATCATCTTATGTATTGCTTTGAATATTAAAATGTTTTTTATGTATGTTTTAATATTAAGTATAATGTGATGAAAATTTTATATCTGAATATTTTATAAAATAGATTGTAAGTAATTTGAATAATTCAAAGAACTTTAGTTATGTAAATAGTATATATAAATTTGGGATATTACACCTCATACTATTGTATTAATTTTTTGTTTTGTTTTAAATACAATTAATCAATGTTGCTTTTCTATGATTAATTATTAACAATCTCAATAAAGTTTAATTGCTATATACCATGATAATTTTAAAATGAAACAACATATAATCTAACTTCTGGCATAGAAAAAAAGGAAAAAGAAAATAAAAATAAAATGCTATAACTTCACCATCTAATAAAATGCTATAACTTCACCATGTTCAAGAACTTCATTTTCACTTTTGTAGCATTGACAAAAATAAGAAACATAAAATTTGTAATAGTTTTTTAGTGCCTTTAGGATGTTCTTTTTAAAGTAAACAATATTTTATAACCCTTTAATGATTATGATTATAGTTTCATGACCTCTTTAATGACACTTAATAGATTCAATTTAACGTTAAGAAATAAAGATGCTCAAACAATTTTAGGAGAACTACAATCAATCATAAACATTACGAGAGGCTTAAAAATTAAAATGTAAATTTTTTTATGTTTTGTCTTTTGTCTTTTTTTGAATATGTTGTACTGAATGTTACAAAGACACATCTTGTGTTTTCATATTATTCTTAATAAAAATTCATTTGCTTTATAAAAAAGAATGTTTAAACAAAAACAAATCATAAACAATATTAAAAATCTAAGCAAAGTATTTAGGTAATAAAAAATGCAAAATTAAATAATTTTTTATATTGTTTGTAAGACTTATTTTTCGTGCGATTTTTATCATATTTATGATAATTTTTTTTTCTGAACATTAGTTACTTTTTTTTAAGTTTCATATAAATGAACATAAAGACAATTAATTTTCATATATTGAATCAATAAAAAAGTAAAACATTGTACCCTAAAATAAAAATTTATTAGTGTTTTGAAAAGGATAAACATTTTATAAGATACATTACCATTTGCAACTTTTAAGAAGACTAAATTATAAACTAAAATAAAATTAAGGATGAAGTGAATAATTTAGTCTAAGGAGAGTAATACATTGATTGATGTAGTGACAAAAACTATATTAAATATAAAAGATGGAGAAAGATTATGAATTTGAATTTCTTCACTAATACATTAACTACTAACATTACTTATATTAAAAAATAAATAATTTAGTATAAATATATATTTTTTAGTAGAGCCTAAATATAGTTTTTCAACGTAATATTATGCACAATTTGTCATGTTAACTAAGATATTATTTTTTTACTGCAGTCTAAATATATGTATTCACTGTAATATCAAGCACACTTTGTTCACGTTAACCAATTTCGCAAACATATTGTATCAAATTATGATGTCCATGGCTCGAAGATTTAATTAATTACATTATTATTATTATTATTATTATTATTATTATTATTATTATTATTATTATTATTATTATTATTATTTCTCGAGAATTAGAATTGTATAATTTTTTCATTAAATAATATTTTATTTTTGTGTTTTTTTTTGTTTTAGTTCTTTAATTTTTCTTTTAAATTGATCTGCTTTAAAAAACAGTATTAATTGATGTAATTAACTTAGCTATCCAACTATTTATAAGAGGTCATTATTATTAGTGCCTCATATAATAACTCATAGTACTTTTTTTTAATAAATTAAGTTTTTCAGAAAAAAAAAATGTTTGGTTTTAGGCTTTTAGCCTCTCCTTTTAAGAAACGGTATTAATTGATGTAACTTAGCTATCCAACCATTTATAAGAGGTCATTATAGATCCTGATATAATAACTCAACTCAACGTAGCTATCCAACCATATTTATAAGAGGCTAGCATACATTGTTTTGAATATGCAAGAAGCTAAAAACACAAATTTATCCTATAAAATTACATTACTATCCCTACAAATTCTTTTATGATGTAGTAAGTACTATATTGTAAAAGTAGTTTAATTAACATTATTGGTTGACAGTATGAACTAAAAGAAAAATTGTTATTTGATAAAAAGTAACTAACAATAAAAATATGTTTGAATGATGAAATTAAAAAAAAAAATATTTAAAGTACTAGAATAGAAAAGATGGCATTATTTTGGAGAGAAAATGTTAATTAAACGTTTGTAGAAGAATAAAAATAGAATTTGATAAAGTTGTTGAATTAGTTGAGATAGAATTAGCCTTTCTCACCTCAATTAATCTTTCTTGAGGCTCATACCTTGATCTGACATTGTTGCCATCTATGGATTCAATTTGCCACCATCAGCCATTGCCAGGGTAAGAAAACAATGGAGCGAGCTACCATTGCAACATAAAGAACTGGAGTAAGAAGTAATTAACTTCAAACTCAAAAGGGTAAAATGAATTGTAAGAAATATATATATATATACCTTGGACGAGACGGTTGATCAGATCCAAGGGTTAGGCTTTGGCACGAGATCAGAGTTCCATTCAAACATTCCAATAGACAAAATAATGAATTAATATATATCTATATGCCTCGGAGATTTGAAAAGGATGTATTCTTTGTATTGTCAGCATAAAGCGATCCTTTTCATCATCACATATGCTGTGCCTGCAGGTTATAACAAACGTTGTTTAACAAAGATATTCTCTGCTGTGCCTGCTCGTTATACTCTCTGTTTTTTCTTATTTATTTTGTTTATAATTTTTCTCAACATTTAGTTTAGGAAAAACATGTTTCGTAGGAAATACCAAACACGAATATGATTTGGAAAATTTTTACTGGTTTTGGATCACACATGTATGAAAGAAGGTTTGTGATGGGATCAATTAATATTCCGTTCTTTTGGTTTTCTTTCTTTTTTTTTTGTTACGAAATAGCAAAGTTTTTTAGTATATAATTTTATAGTATACTTCCTCCCATCCAAAAATACTCTCTCTTCCTATAGTGTATTCTCTTTCCTCCCCTAACCTCAACCTCTCTCTCTGTTCTTCCATTATTATTATTATTTAAGCATTTACTTGACCTTTATGTATTTGTAATCAATAATTTTAAATGCATTTATATAAAAATTAAAATTTATTTTAAAATAAATATATAATAAAACATATATTAATAAAGAAAGCATTCAATCAATATAAAATATAAATCATCATAATTAAGATTGAAACATGATAAGAGAAAATTATTCATTTAACTCACAATTTAGTGATATTAATTATATTATTATTATTTTGTTATTCTTATTATTGTGTATATTATGTAAGCATTTGCTTGACCTTTAATTATTTGTCATTAATAGTTTTAAATGTATTTATATAATTAAAATTTATTTTAAATTGAATATATAATAAAACATATGTTAATAAAGAAAACATCAATAATTATAAAATATAAATCATCATAATTAAGATTGAAACATGATAAGAGAAAATTATTCCTTTAACTCACAATTTAGTGATATTAATGATATTATTATTATTTTGTTATTCTTATTATTGTGTATATTATGTAAGCATTTGTTTGACCTTTACTTATTTGTCATTAATAGTTTTAAATGTATTTATATAAAAATTAAAATTTATCTTAAATTAAATATATAATAAAACATATATTAATAAAGAAAATATCAATCACTGTAAAGTATAAATCATCATAATTAAGATTGACACATGATAAGATAAAATTATGCCTTTAACTCACAATTTAATGATATTAATTATATTATTATTTTTTTTTATTCTTATGTATATTATGTAAGCATTTGCTTGACCTTTATGTATTTGTAATTAATAGTTTTAAATGCATTTATATAAAAATTAAAATTTATTTTAAATTAAATATATAATAAAACATCTATACTATTAATAAAGGGAATAACCCTTTTTGATGTCTACTTTTTAAAATACCTATTCTATCCTTACACTTATTTTAAAATTAAAAAAATAAACTAATTTTTCATAAGAGAGACTTGAAGCCGTAACCTCTTATTTCCCAAATAGATACTTTATCACTAGACCAACCTTATAAGTAAAAAATTACTTTAAAATATTAATATCTAACATACATAATTGTCCAGTTATATCTATAATGTATAATATAGATATTATATTATATACTATATCTATACTTCTATATCTATACTATTAATAAAGGCAATACCCTCTTTTGATGTCCACTTTTCAAAATACCTATTATTAACTTTTTCCTATTAATATATGCGTATATTTCATGATAAATATTTTTAATAAACATGAAAATACGCAGGTGCAACAATATTTTGAGTTCTATTCAAACTCTCATATTTCTATTTTTTTTCATATTCATTGCATATTTGACATATCCATTGATGATCTAACATGTTTTTATCATGTTATCATAAACAAAAAATATAAAAGTGGCAAAATATATTTCAAAACATGCACATAACAACTTATATTTCAAAATATAAAAATTTACAAAAGATATTAAATAGAAATACGGATACACAGATACGACAGCACCTGTGTTTTTACTAGTTTTTAATAATTTAATTAATTAATTAATTTTTATTTTAAAAATAATTTTATATTCTATCAAAAAATAAATTATAAATAAAATTTAAATAGTAAATCCATTGTAGGATCCATATAAAATGTTTTATGATCCTAAAATAAGATTTTTTACAAAAGCAGAAAATAAGAGAGATCTTAATAATGACATGCATCCTAAATCCACCAAGAAATTAACCAAGATCTCAAAATGAGATATACTAATAAAGATGCCCTTAGAGTCATTTATAACATGGTAAGTTATTGCCTTATTGGTTACTCAAATCACTTAATTAATATTGTTGTTTTATTATGGATGATCTAGTTATTAAAAGTTAGAAAGTTGGGAGAAGGAGAAGAAAGAAATTATGATATGAATCCCTTTATTGACAAAACATTAAACATTAACTGCTAATATTTATCGATAAAAAAATATTGTTGTTTAATTGTAGAGACTAAAATAAAAACTATTCCTTAACAACAATTATTAAAACCAAAGAAACTTTTCAAAAGAAAAAAATAAAAAGAAATTTTAAAAACCAAAATATTAAAAAAATGTTATTTTTTATTGATAAAAATAGTATTTAAACCTATTTTATATTGGTTAAGTTTTTTCTTTCTTCTTGGAAACCCTTCTAAAGAACGTTTTCGGTCCTTTTACTTTCAAACAAGTGGTAAGAATTTAATATTTTTATCATGAACATCCTTATAATATACATATAATTTATTCTCAAAATCAAAATATGAAATTGACTAGAAACCAGTATTTATCGAATACAAAAGGTTGATAATTAAGAAGGAAGTGTTTAAGAATGTAAAGGAGTGGAGATGTAAAAAACCTAACCAATTCTAATTCCTTCTTAACCTTCAAACAAATTCGTGAATTTTGTGTGTAGACATAGTGCTAACAAAAGGGTAATCTTGTAAAGAGGGTAATTATACAACGGTAAACAAAGTTGTGCGGCATGTGGTAATTTGTTAATTCCATAATATCAACTAGGTTTTGGCCATAATTATGTTTTTGGTGGGACATATCAACTACAATACTACACAGTACAAGTTACTAACATGCTTATTCATTCTCGAGCTAAGTTAGTGGAGGCAAGAAAACATGTGTTGTTGGGTCCTTTATGATTATATGAGATTTGACAACTTTTATAAAAAAAGAAATGTCTAAAAAAATTTCAAGGATGGGTCACAATGTGTAGGCTCTAATCCTTGCTACACAATTGAGGTATTGGGAATGGTATCACACGAAAAAATTAACAACACATTTACATGTAAAATAGATAATGAATCATTTTTCGGTAAGTAAGGATAGTTAATTTGATTTTATTATAGCCTACACTTAAGCATTAGTATGTAGTATCACTATTTTGATTATGCTTTTCTGTTTAATCATTAGAAAGCACGTCTTGTAATTTTTATTGTTTTTAATAATATCTTATTAGTTTATAAAAAAGGGAAAGTTTATTGTACCTTTCATAATTTAAGAAATATTGATAGTCTTTCTTTTTTTAACCAATCAAATTACAAATTTATTTTTATATTTTTTTATAAATTAAAATAAGTTTTATTTATTTATTATACATAAATTCTTAAAAAAAATATTTTACTATAAACTCCCTTAAAAACAGTTATTTTAATCTATATCCTTTCAAAAAGAAAATCATTGATTTTTGAATTTGTACCAATATATCAGTTTCTTTTTATTTACTTTTTTTTCTTGTTAAGATATAAATAAATAAAACTTATTTTAATTTATAAAAAAAATAAAAAAAAAATTTACAATTTGATTGATTAAAAAAAATATCAATATCTCTCAAACTATGGAATGCAAGGTAGAATTTTCCTATTAAAAAAAACCTTCAAGCATAAATTAACAAACCATTTTGTCCAAATGAGTCATAGACTCATAGCATGTAGCATAAAAGAAAAAGAAGCCAATGCCCGGCAAAAACTGTTTAATTGTTTCACAATTTGGGTTTAGTCATGGTTGTGATAATTGCTTGCCTTAATCAGAAACAGACCAAACAAAGCTTTCTAATAAAAGAAGATTCTGATCGGGTGGAGGAGAAAAATTTGCAACAGATACACACACTCATTATCATGATTTTCTACAATTTCTTTAATCACGAGTTTTATATGGGACATAGTATAGCTTTGAGTTCGACACTCTAAGTGACCAGGATCACACTGTCTTGGTCTCATTCGTCGTGCGCTATGATTTCTTTTCCACATAGATACATGGGTTAAATATCTTTGGTCTCTTAAATATTTAAAAAACATTGTTTTTAGTTTTCTCTTTTCAAAATCCTCCACTTTTGTCGTCTATTTTTTTTAAGTTATCATACTGTTCAATTAAATATTTTTCTTTGAAAATATACATAATTTAGATTTAGTCATTCAAAATTTTAAAATTTAGTTTGGTTTTTTATTTTTTAAATTAATCATTTTGGCCCTTTATCTTTTACGTGTAGGTCAATGTTGTCTTTTTGAAGCATGGTTTTTCTTTTTTCTTTTTATTTTGAGTATGACTTTGAACCTTTTTTTTACTAATTAAAACGTAAAAATGTTTTATTATATTCATCTATACAAAAATGAGAAACTCAACAAATGGTCAAACAAAAAATGGTTATATACAAAGGTGAAAATTTGTGTAAATTTAAAAGTGAGTCTTTAAGCAACCAAAAAGATTTTGATTTTTTTTTTTTTAGTTGTGTAGTAGTTTCGGAGAATTACGTTTTACGTGATTTTTCACATTGTTTATGGTTTTTTTTATTTGTTTATAGTTTTCATGTAAATAAATATAATAAGAACGGTTTCAAATTAGTTAGTTCCAAGAACATGTTCAAGCATATTCTTTGCACAAGACCACCAATTATTAAGGGTCTTCCTATTTTAAAAGTTTACAAATTAGTACTAATCTCTTTTATTTTTATTTTTTGACTTCTAATTACATCAGCTTGACTCTTTAATCTCTCCCTACATTTGACATTATTGCTTTCCTAGAAAATTAGGGTGACTTCTGGCTCTCTCATTATCTTGGAAGTTTCTCATTTTATCCTTCCATCCTCTATTATCTTTTTAATTTCTTATTTAATTTTTTATAATTTCTAAAGTTGTCATTATTTTTTTCTTTCTTTCATTTCTTTGAACCTCAATAGAATCATTATTTCCATTTTTTTAGAATTCCCGAAATACATTAATATTTGTTGAAGAGGAAAAAATAAATCGATTCATACTTATAATTGAAGTTGAAGACTCATCTTCTCTTACATCCAGAGATCTCAATTCAGGTATGTCTTTTTATTTAATTAAACAACACCATTTTTTTAGGTTGACTATCAATTATTTTTTGAAGGTTGAAATTTACCAATTTCAATTTGACTATGATTTGATTATTTACCAATTACAGACTAATTACAGGTTCCTGATTTTATTTATTACTTAGCATAATAAGTTAATTAGTGAAATATTTTTATGAATAATTTGTGATGTCTTTATGGAATTTGCTTGAGAGAGAATTGCCATCTATGGTGACTTGTTCCCATGGCATTTTATTGATTGGGATTGCCAAGTTCTTTCAATTCTTTTTATTTTTTTTATTTACTTTGTCTTGCTTTGAATTTGAATACGAAAAGTGCAAGAAAAATAAAAATAATAGGGATGAATTGTTAATTCAATATCAAAGAGGAGTTCATGATAAATTTGTTATAAAAGAATCTCACAAGGTTGTTTTAGTTTGATATTCTCTTTGGATGTTATTGTTAATTATCAATATAAATAAAGTAGTTTAAATTTTTTTTGTTTTATTTTCTAAAAATATATTTATATGATAATATTTTAAAATAGTAAAATTTATTTTTATTTTAAATATTAGGGACGGATTAGTCTAATTTTCATGATTAGAACTAATTAGAACATGATCTTCAAAAAATTTTAAATGGATATGAAATTAGTCAAAAAGTTTCAAATTGCACCTAAAAATCAAAAAGCAATCCTTATTGCATAAGTACAACATTTAACGAAATTTAAAAGATAGTGGTTGATCTTGGTAATTGATTATATGAGTTGGAAATCGATTAAATCAATCAGTAAATGTTATATTAGTCCATCAGGTCGTGGTTGATCTTGGTAATTGATTCATTTGGAGTGAAATTTACCATAACTCAGTTTCATGCTTGATTTAATATATTATTAGAGCTAATAATCAATTAAAACAGCAAGAAACTTGAAATTTAATTAAATTTTCTCTATTTGAAACATAACTGAAATAATCGATTACAAAGACAAGTAATTGATCAACCATGATCAAAATTCAAGGATTCTTTGCTCAAATCAAGGTAAGAAAGATCTTTAAACACTTTGAAGAATAGAACCTTGATCAAAAGTTAAGCTTCAAGATCAAGAACATGTTATGACTTGTGAATTGAACTTAAGACATAAAAAGATAGAAACTATAACATGCAAGTTTAAGTTCTAAACCAATTGATGCAATGTCACATATATACTTGTTTGGCATATTTGAGAAAGAAAAATTAAACCTAAAAACCAAAATAAATTGATATGAGACAATGACCTTCATGTCCAACAGACTGAACAACCAGTTAAGAAGGTTAATTAGTGCATTTTGCACTTATAGTGGAAGTAGAGCTTGTTGAATTTCAAAAGGTAGTGGCTGATGAAAAATTACTAAAAGCCATAAAGGATGAGATAAACTCTATTAAGAAGAATTGGAGTTGCAAAATAGTGGATCCTTCTCAACATAAGAAGCATTGGCACCAACATAGGTCTATAAGTTGAAGGTAAATGCTAAGGGAAAGTGAAGTACAAGGCCAGATTGGTAGCAAAATGTTTCTTTGCAGAAGGCGAGAATCAATTATAGTGAAATCTATGCACCAATAGCAAGGATTAACATTGCCAAATCGGTAGTAGCCATTACAACAAATGTTGAATGGTCTATGCATCAACTTGATGTAAAGTCTACTTTCCTCAATGGTCAACTAGAAGAAGAAGCTTATATGAATCAACCGCAAGGTTTTGAGGTCAAAGGTAAGGAAAGAAAGGTATGCATACTGTGAAAGGCTCTATATGGGCATAAACAAGCTCCAAGAGCATGGAACAAAAGAATTAATAGTTTCTTATCCCATATTTGTTTTGAAAAATGCATCTCAGAACATGGAGTCTATGAGAAAAACTGGAAAGACGACGAAAAAACAAAGAAATTAATAGCATGTTTATATGTTGATGATCTCCTAATTATTGGTAGGAGTGAAAGTGCAATTGTTAAATTCAAAGGTCAAATGATGAATGAATTTGAAATGAGTGATATTCGACTCCTTTCCTATTCTTGGGAATTGAGTTCAAAATGAATCAAGGCTAGATTTTAGCTTTAATGATGGGATAATCAGCAAATTCATGCAAAATCTAAATGGTCTCATTTGTTAGATGCAAATAGAATACTAAGATATGTGTAAGGAACAACGGATCTTGGAATTCTATTTCCAAAAGGACAGGAAAATGCAGAACTAGAATTGGTTGGATATTCTTATTTTGATTGGTGTGGAGACAAAGGTGCAAGAAAAGCACAACAACATATGGCTTTTTTTATGGAGGAGCACCAATCTTTAGGTCCTCCATAAAGGAACACGTTGTGTCTTTCTGTTCTTGTGAAGTACATATTGCAACCTCAGAAGCTACATGTTAAGCAGTATGGCTAGATGCCTTGATGAGAAAGTTGCAAGTGAAGGGTAAAATCAATGTGAAGCTACTAGTGGATAACAAGTTTGTCATCAATTTAGTAAGGCATTCGACATCTGATAGAAGAAACAAGCACATAGAAATGAGATTTCACTTTCTAAGAGAGAAAGTCAGTAAGAGAAACTACAATTAGAGCATTAAAGATTTGAAGTTCATTTGAAAGACGTACTTACTAAATCCATAAAGTTAGAAAGATTTAGAGATTCAAGGGATTCCATTGGTTACAAGAGTAAAGTCAGATTCCAATGATTCATGGGATTCCATTTGAAAGATGTACTTATTAAAGCCTTAAAGTTAGTAACCTGTATTCGTTTACCTAGTTGTGTCTAGTAAGTCAGATGTGTTTGTTATGTGTCTGATTCCTATCTTTTGGTCGTACCTGTTATATAAACATGATAGGTGACCATGTATATGTTGTACTTTTAAGTGTAATTTTGAAATTTTACTATAAATACATAAGTCTTCATTCATTCTCTCAAGTGCATTTTAACAGTTACAAGAGTAAAATGTAAGGAATAATGGTTTAACGTCCCAAACCCAAGAACGGGGGTTAATTGGGTCTTAAAAAATTTTTTTTTTCTTACCCTTCAACAAATAGAGACATTTTATTTATTTTGAATCAATGAACCTTTTGCAACAATTTGGTATGTATAGAAATTAATCTCTTTATTTCAAACACATTAAGAATGCACAAAAAAGAATTCAATTCAGTATTTATAAATTTCTAGAATTTTATAAGGAAGTGATTAAAACATATAAAGAGATATAGAGATAGAGAAAAGAGCACACAAATAATTTATATTGGTTCACCTAAACCTAGGGCTACATCTAGTTTTCAATCCACAAGATAATCCGCCTTGGATTTATTCCACTAGAATTAATGAGTTACACACAAACTCACAAACACTTGTAGTCATAATATGCACTATTCTTGAATACCTATCAAGAATTTATTCCAAACATGCAAAAACCTATTGCACACTATCCACTTTTTAGAAAACCTACTTATCAGCTTTAACTTTTATATAAAAAAAAAACACATCTATTCTATTTTGATTGATTAAACCAATTATCTAATCGATTAAACGGCTCATCAAGCTTATAAATACACTTCATATCAATTTAATCGATTATCTCAAGTATTTAATTGATTAAATTGTTATTGAGAATTGTCTTAGCCAACCAAACACAACTTAATCAGTTAGGTTAAGTATTTAATCAATTACCTTATCTATTTTAATCGATTAGGCCAGTCATTTTAACAAATTAAAATAGCAAGTCTGCATTTTCAATTAGTTAAATAACTTCCTTAACCAATTGTTTGCTACGTAAATGAGATAAAATAGATTTTCAAAAGTTTTTCAAAAAATATCTCATTCATGCTTTTACATGGATAATTCAAGTTAGATTGATTCAAGAATTGAGAAAAAATCATAATTAAATTATCTATCATGATGCATAATGGATCAAGCAAATTTATCTAGCCTATATGGATGCATGAACCACAAGCACTCAAGCATAAAACATTTAACACTTATCGTAAGCTTTGCTAGAATTCATAATCAAAATATATTGATCATGTTACAATAACTAATTCTCGTTTCAAGATTATTCATATAAATTTGTATCTACTGTCTAGCAATAGAACCTAGTTAATTGATTATTTTGAATTCATTAGACATAAAACTAATTTCATTAAGTTAGTGAGGATTTAATGCTTAATGATGGAATTAATTCTATTTTCACCGGATTAGGACTAAGAAAGTGTTGAACACTAATTTTAACATTGACGTGTATAAAAGAAAGTTTGATAGATATTAGCTATGAATGTGAGCATATTTTAGTTTGATAGGTTTTAACTTTTAAAATGAAAAAAAAAATCTTTTATTTTGATAAATTTTTAACTTTTAGAAATAGATTATTAGTCGGGCTTCTGATATGCATGAAAACACGAACTTTGTGGACCTAAATAAGTGAGCCAAATTATTTATTATTCTATTATAATTATTTATTATTGATAATAATTTTATTTTACCCTTAAACATGAATTAAATAACATTATAATAGTCTATTATAATTGAATTATATTTATAGACAACTCATTGTTATTTACTATTGTAATGTTTTATTTATAGCGGTATTCTCTCTCTAATAATAATGAGATCATCCTTAACCTTATCTAATCTCTCATTAGTATTTTAAATGTTATATCTTCTGATGCTATGTTTACACAACGAAAAGGTCTTATTGAAAAATAAAAATAGGGTCATTTACACTTGACGACACATTTTTTAATAATTTTATTCTGTTCAATATCACTCACCATATAAAAAATTGTTAACCTTTCCTACTTAATTATATTGATAAAATAACGGTCAAACAATGCAACTTTACCCCAGGGGTAATGTAATTTCAAGATTTAAATAATTCTCGGATTGGCGCTAGCTGATGTCAGCGTAATTAGCATTTCATATAATTATCAGAATAATTAAGTTTAATTAGTAAAAATTGATAAATAAAAGAATATTATGTTTATATTTAATTTTATTTTTTTATTTATATGACTTTAATTAAAGTTTGTGTTGAATGTCAATTTAAAAAAAATTTAAATTTTCTAATTAAACAGTAAAAATTAAAATTTGTGATTGAAATGTTAGTGTATTATGTTTACTAATTAAATTCTTTGTAATTTGATTAATTGTATATCATATGTTTTAAAAGTATTATATTTAAATCTTAAACTTAAATTCTTTATATATATATATATATATATATATATATATATTTATATTTGGACATGTTATTTTTTAAAACTTGCAATTTGACTTCATATTTTAAAATAATTTTTTTTTATTTTTAAAATCTGTAATTTGCTTTCCCTATTTTAAGATATAAACATTTAGTTATGCAATTTTATAAAATTCATGTTTTTGGCTTTTCCTATAAAATTAAAGTTTTTTTTAATTGTAGAATAATGTCCCTAGAAAAAACTTTAATTATTTGAATGTAAAATACAATTCATGTCCTTTGCATAAGCAGCAATAACAAACTATGGAACAAAATTAAAAAGATTATCATCTTAAAAATTTGATATCTCTAGTCTCTTGAGGAGTAAAGGCAAAACTGCACTTCTAAGTCTTGCTACTCAAATTTTCTCTAAAATGAGAAAGTATGCATGGTCTATGGCACATCCCTCATCCAACAGATTAATCATAGATAAAGAATCAATCTCCATCACATTGTTTCAAAATTCATAGTCATAAGTCATATATAAGGATTTGAGAATTACCAACTTCGTCTTATCAACTTTATAACAGGGGATCTTATAGCGAATGCAAGAAGGAATTTACCTTTTGCAATCACAAACCATACCACCCATGACCATAGTCTCATTGTTTCATCTCACTGTCGCATTACAATTGATTTTTAGAGTATCCCCAATGGAGGACTTCCAAGTTGACTTGTAAAATAAATCAGAGTAATTTGCACATGTGTCCTTTAGCTTATCTCTCAATCATAAATATATTGGAGCTCACGAAGCATGACTTTTACACTCATTACAACTTGGTGATCATAATGAACCTTGCTATTGAAGACAAAATCATTTCTCCTGTACCACACACGATCAAAACCAACACCAAACACTTAACTCCATTTGTCATTATTGATGTACTGCGTGGATCTCAGATTATCTAACTACCAGGTTTTTATTGTCTGTTGAGTAAAGAAATTTGGAAGGCTGACTACACCCAATTTTATCTAGATACCCATAGTTTTCATACAGTCCTGAAGTGCATGCAGGGTGGTTTCCTTGTGGTGTCCTCCAAGAGGGCAAATAAGATTAGGTGTCATATGTCAAAAATGTCTCGAACTGTTAGTGGTAAGACATTTTCTCTAGCCCTTCCCACTTCCAAAGTTGTTTAAAAATGGGTCTCCTTTGATTATGGTACAACCAAGAATACCTTCATAGGCAGATGAAGTGGAGAAGCTATCATTAGGTTGTTTTTCGCAATGGGACATATCATCCTCACATCCCTCTTGATGGTTGCAGCTGACAAATATCTCTAATCACATTAGTTGGCAGACAACCTTCTAATCTTTTGACATCTCAAAAGTCGTCTTGGGCCATAAAGAAGCACAATTATCACACCAGTATGCAAGTGGCCCTCGCCGAGTCATCACACCAAAAGTCTATCTATCTACCATTCCCTAAATTCAAAAATATATTTGTACAAACATTTGGCCAAGAGGAAGCGGTTCCTTTCCAAAAATTGGTTCCCTTTCTTGTGGCATTAACTTTTGGTTTGACTAAATCATCGCACTTGTATTTGGATCGAATAAGACACACCCATCTGTCGTTCTTTTGGCTATCAATAGCCCACCTGATTTCATGAGAAAGGCTTAATTTGGTTTCCTTGTCATCTTGAGGCCAAAGCCACCCCCTACTTTGGTGTGCACAGACTTTGCTAGGCAAGCCAATGTACTTTCCTAGAGTTATTAGTGTCACCACATAGAAAATCCCTGCACTTTTTATTAATAACATTACAGACAGATGTTGGCAAAAGGTTCATTTGCGTAACATATGTGGGAAAATCTTGAACAATTGACTTAAACAAAGTAAGATGATCTGGAGAGGAGATGGTGTTACATTTTGAATTACTCAAGCGTTGTTGAATTTTATCAATTAAAATTGAAATGATTGCTTGGAAACATGGTTGTGATGTAGCGGGATACCTAGGTATTTGCCTAGATTACCAATTTTCTCGAAGCCCAAGTCACTTGATATTTGCTCTTAATGTTGCCAACTAACATTTCTAGAGAAGTAAACATGGGTTTTGTCATATAGACTTTTTTCCTTGAGGAATCACAAAAGAGGTGAAACTTTTGTTTGATGACATCCACTTGCTCAAGAAAGGCTTCTGCAAATAGGAAAAGATCATCTACAAAGGCAAGATACGTTGACTGCGTTCTTCTTCTCAAAATTTAGAATGGCTTTCCAAATATTGCAGTTGACTGCGAGATTATCATCTAGAAGAGTCCTTCCAAACAAAGAACAAAAGATAAGGTGAAATGGGATCTCCTTGGCAAGCATCGCTCGATGGCTGAAATGGTTCCTAATCTTCCCCATTCCATAACAATCGCATTGTAGGGGATGAAATACATTGCTAGAAAACATTAATGAATGAAATGGAAAGCTAATATCATATAGGGTATCTTTTACACATTCCCAATTAATCCTATCATAGGCCTTGTCCAAATCGACTTGAATAATCATACAACCTTTACAACCTCTCTTTTGCTTCATGGAATGGATTACCTCTTGTGCCATGATGATGTTGTCATTTCTACTCCGTTGGGGATAAAACTTCTTTGGTAGGGGTTTACCAAATTTTCAATGACTAGTACTCATAAAGCTAAGGCCTTCGTGATTGTCTTGTATGGGACATTGCACGGACTAATTGGTCAGAACTGCTTCATGGATGTAACTAACTTAGTTTTTGGGATGAGGGTTACAAATTTAGAATTTATATCCCCTATCTTACTTGGATCTGCATATGCTTCTTCAATCAGCTTAACCAAGGATTTGCCTACAATGCTTTAGTTTGCTTTGTAGAAACCTGCTTGTAAGCCATCATTCCTCGACGCCTTGAAATTTCGCATAGAGAATAAGGCTCTTCAAGTGTTGGTGTGTAACATGGACGTGCTGAACATGTCCCATTCTTCTTTTAAAAGTTAAGGGAAATCACCTTCAATAGGTAAGCGCATATCCTGGTCATCTTTTTTATATATCTTCATAAAGAACTGTTTAACCACCCTTTCAACTCATCAGGGTCATTTACCCATATTCCTTCTTCATCTTGTATGCCTTCGATTTTATTCTTTCTTCTGTGAGTGGTAATAACTCTGTGAAAGTATTTAGATTTTTTATCACCATAGGTTATCCACTTTGGTTAGGATTGCTGGAACTATAAAAGTTCTTCTTCCCTTAGGATTTTTTTATATTGCTGCGAAATAGAATCTTGCGTTTCTTTCAAGTAGGCTAATGGATATGCAGTCAGTTCGATTTATTCTATCCATTTGATTGATGAGATGATTTTATGTTTAAAGATATTCACAAACACTTCTTTATTCTACTTCCTCAAAGCTTCATGTAATCTAGGCATTCGTGCTTTCCAGGTATCATTGGTTTTCCAAAAGCTAACTGAAACTATCAAAATTATGGCTGGGACATCTAAGAGGCCCCAAACCAAAAAGGTCTTTGTCTACTATCTGTAGCCTGCTTACTTGCCATGTTAATAAGAAGTAATCAATGATCAAATTTATGAAAAAAGGGATATGAAACAAGATAACTTGTTGAAACCTTATGTGCCAAGGTAAATTTATCAACATTAGATCCAACCTCTCCATGAACTTGTCCCTTTTCCAAGTGAATGCCAGCCCCTAAAACCTAGCATCCATCATCTTTTTTATTGCACAAAATCTATGAAGTCATACATACCTTGCCAAGATGGGGATGTCGAACCACCCTCACCCTCATGCATATTGATGACAAAATTGAAATCTCATACGAGGGTCCATGGGCCACAACATTCATATGCTAACTCATGAAGGTGCTTTCAAAGGGTTCTCCTACTTTGTAGACGATGGCTCCCATAAACAACTATGATGAGCTATTAGGTTTGGCTTTCCCAAAAGGCATTGAGGTGGACAAATTGGTTGTCCTGGACAAGGACCTCCTCTTCCTGAAGAGTTTTTTTCCAAAGACACCAAATATCTCTGACTCTCCTTATTGTACTTCTAATATGCCAACTATCAAAGCTTAGGTCACCCACGATTTTCTGAGCCCTTTCATTATTGAATTTTGTTTCCAAAGGGAACATAGTGTTGTATTTGTTATCTATATCCTTAATTAGGTTTCTAAAGCCTCGTGACCCTGCATTACAACAATTCCAAGTGATAAAGTTCATTGAGATGAAGGTACATTCTACCTTTGAAAGGTTCTTTTCTCCATCATATTGATTGGGTTGTACATCTATGACCATCTCAATATGCCCTACATCTACCATCAGTCCAATGCCTGTTTGCTAGTTGCATTCTATAGGCTCTGGTTGATTGTTCCCTCCAGGTGGGATAATGGAAGACCCATTCACCAACAATACTTAGTCAATCGTAGCATGTGCCTTATTGGTCTTCATCTTCTCTTTTAGGTTACTAGTGGTTCTCAAGGCTGAAAACTTTGGGTTTTAAAAGCGACTCATTGGGAAGGGAAGCCAAAAAAAAAATTGATCCCCTAAGTGCTGATGTTGACGAATGAACTCTAATTCTTCATAAGGGTTCATATGATTCGTGTTGTCCTTATTTTCATGGTTTTCGTCTTATCTATTTGTAGTAAGGATGCCTGCTTTCATGCCTAAGGTCATGCGTTTTTGCCTTGACTGTATTGGTCCTGTAGAAAGCATTTTTGTCTTGTCTATTGTATAGTTAATTTCTTTGTGACCATAGCATGTACAATGAAACATATCTTATACAACCCTTCATGTTGCAATTGTATTAGATGTCCTCGAGCTTGAGCAGCTTTGGCTGAAGAAGCTCCTTTAGATAAGTTCAAAACAAATTCTTAAAACTAACCCCTTGCTTGTATCGCAGTCACCTGGTCAATTTTCAACATAATGCCTAAGGTTGCACCAACCTTACTAAAAAATTCATCATTATACAATTCAATCGATAGTTTGGAATTTGTACCCACATGGCCACCTTAGTAGATATAGACACACTATCCAAAAAGAATGGTCTCCTCCGCTGAACCATTATATAATGGTCTACCACCTTCCAAACCCCTACAAAAATTGTCCTATTATAGTCTTCAAGGGATAAAAATAGTACCAGTAGTAATTTGCAGCAGTATTAATTACTAATATATTAATTTTACATGAATATGTGACTTAAATTTAGAAATATGAGATTAGTTATTTAATCATGTTATAATTAACATAAATTTGGTAATGATCAAGAATCAAATTATTGACTTTAAGAAGTTGAAAGATTAAATGTCTATTTTATAAGAAGACAAAAATTGGGAATTATAAAAATAAGAAATCAAAATTCTATTTAAGACTTTATGTTTCATATACATATTCTCTTACGTATCATCTCTTGAGTTAAAAATATGAATAAACAAATGAAGCAAATAAGTATAAATTTATTATATTTAACATATAATAAAAATATATAATATAAATTATCTTGTAGATTTACAATTTAAGAATCGGTCGGGGTCATTTAGTTTCTTTTCTTTAAATCAATAAAAAACTTATTTTATTTTTTACTAATTATAATATTTTTATTGATATATTGTAAACTATATTGTTTATATTATTATATGTTCTCTTTATGCGGTAAACTTTACTTTTTGTTATCCAATTTATTGTGTGATAGGAGTATATTATTTAAGAATTACTATAAATACTTAAGATTTTGTTTGAGTATATAATGATAATAAATATAAAATGCTTTTAATATCGATCAGTCCTATTGATTCAACTAAAAATCCAATACTTTGACCGAATCAATTAATGAGTCAATTTTAAAACTATGCAAAGCATTGAGTCGTAAGTCGTGGTTGTCTTTCCTCCACTTATATTCTTACCTCTCGAATTCCCCTCGTCTATCTCCATTTTCTTTTGAAGAGGGATCTATGCTCCACCTCCACTATTTAAATATATAATTTGCAGCGGTCATTTTTAAGAAAAAAACACAACATGCCTTCCATTAATAAGTTATTCCTCGTCAATAATTATTGGGAGACGAGGAGCTTCCAGCATTTTAAGAAAATTTGATGTAGATGCATGCTAATATATATAACTTCACTAATAAAAACGTAAGATGTATTAATAAATTGCATGTCTATATATATTAAATTAGCAAAATATTAAATTAAACACAAAGGATTAGTTGATTACTAAATTGTCAAAAACATTGCTCTCTTGATATTAGCAATATTCCCCCTCTTCAAACTCTTATAGAATCACTTTAGAATCCACTTCTGTAATGGCCCCCAACACTAATTAAGTACCAAAAGAATAATAATAACAATAATAGAAGCTTTCATAATTGCAGAAAACTGGTTATAGTGGACTTAGGTTAGCAATCCACTATCTTTGGAATCTCAAGCATATTTAGTGGACGACTTTGCTCAGTTCAATTATGCATGTCTTGATAATGTTTAAGTTTAGCTATAAGCTGTAAGGTTGATCATATTCGTGTTAAACAAATACTTCCTAGCCTGAATCGTTGTCATTGTTTGTATGGATGCAGATTTCTGAGCACAAAGTTATGATTAAAAATGTATGCATCATGAGAACATGACTCACTCGCACATTGCTTTTGTAAATTGATAACACATTGTTTTACTAACAAACTCTAATTAAATACATGTATATGCATATTCATATGAAGTGTTTGGCTGTGATATATATACTGATAAAAGTAAATTTCATCATCTTATATATAAATTTTTAAAAAGTATTAGATTTTATGGTAATTTTAGCTTATTTAAGTATAGATTTACAATTAACTTGCTAATATAATAAAACCCTTATATTTGGATTAAATTTACATTTTCTTTGCCGAAAACAATTTTATTCTAATAAAATAGGATTATATTATAATATGTAAAATGTATGCTTTCTTTAAGTAATATAGTTATATTCAAGACTCAAATATAAAATAAATAACCATATAAAAATAAAACAGCATGCTGGAAGTTGATGATCCACATATTGATGTTATAAAAACTCATATAATAATCTTAAAAAAACCAACAACTGCCCAAAGCATGATAAG
The DNA here is from genome assembly GCA_037954015.1 of Psophocarpus tetragonolobus. NCBI lineage: Eukaryota > Viridiplantae > Streptophyta > Magnoliopsida > Fabales > Fabaceae > Psophocarpus > Psophocarpus tetragonolobus. The sequence continues at coordinate 7,610,778 of CM075693.1, read as the reverse complement.
TGATTTTACCTTTAAATTAAGTTCAGATAACTTATCAAAAATAGAAAAGTTGAGCTTGTGATGGTCTCTTAAAAACCAACAAAACATAACACATATGTTTACTATTTGAATTCTTATGTGCTCCACTGCCTGCACGAAGGAAACAACCTGACTTCATGGCCTCACATAGCCAAACACAACGCGTCATCTATTTCGATTTTTTATTTTTATTTTTCTTTGGGCAAATCTGTATCTTCCTAAAAAAAACAGTTTTAAGTTGTAATGGAGCTTTATTTCGTCCATATAATAATTTATGGTGCTTGTGGCTTACTAAAGGAAGAAAGAGAAAAAGAGGGAACAATTTTAAAAGTTGGAAGATATGGCATGCGCTCTACAGAATCATAGCCAAAGATAATATATTTAATTTATTTTGAGACATTGATTTTTTGTTGGTATGATAATTATAACAAGTTTGAATCTATGATTTCATTTAAATAAACATTCAAGATCAAGTATCTACCTATTTGGTCCAATTCTTTGCAGCACTAATCAATCTCATATGTTGTAATATTCAAGGAAGAAAAATCTCGACGAATAAAGCATAGTACTCTTATCTTTAATGCATTGTAAGATTGGGCATAGTGGAAGAACTTTTCCAAGGAATTTAATTATCCAGAATCAATTTATTTATTTTGCAATTGATAAATATCCTTTATTAGTTAGTCTCTTAAAACGTTATCATTTAAAACTTAATGTTTATATTTTTTACTTATTTTTTAAAAATTAATATTACAATGCATATAAAATATTTTTTAAATATTTCATAATGTTAAGAAGTTTATCTTAGTTGGTTGAGCAGGATAAATGAGTTGTTGTAAACTCAATTCTATTAGTTTATTGAGTTTAATTATACCAATTAAACTCTTTTTTATTATATATAACATAACTTATAAATTCTACGTCAATAGAAATTAATATTTTTTTATCAGCTAAATACCAAATCAAAGGAGATATTTACTTTTTTATTATTTTAATTATACTTTATTAATTAATATTAAATCTAATACTATTTAAAAAATATTGTTGAAATAATATTTTACTGTCAAACTAATTTTAAGTTTTTTAAATTGAATATTTCAAATTGGCTGTAATGTTATATTTTTAATTTATACTTCTTCTATTAACTATAATATAATCTTTATTAAAATATTTTTTAAATTTTTTAATGTTTTACTTTTCACATATTTTTGTATAAATTTAATACATATAAAATAATTTATAATAACTCACATATTCTAACCAATGAAAAGTATAGACTTACATAAGTTTTTTGTCCTTAAAGTTTCACAAAAAATCACTTTTGTTTCTTAAAATTCAAAAATATTTTTAGTCCCTAAAATTAATTTGTTTTTTTTTTGTATTAACATTATTCATTTAGAAGTTCCTGTGTATTTAGTAATGTTGGATGTGACATTGAAGATTGAGGAAGTTAAGGTTAAGAAGGAGAATGATTCACGAGTACAAAAACGTGTCACAATTTTTTTAACAGTATTAACTAGATAAAAAGGACTAACAGTGAATTAGGATTAAAAAATATTTTTAATTTTAAAGACTAAAAGTGACTTCTGGTGAAACTTTACTGACAAAAATTTTATTTAAGCCAAAAGTATATAAAAAATTTTAATTCTATTCACTAGATATTTGTTAAGAGTTTAATTAGTTAGTATGCATAGACATAAGAGTTTTATGCATCAATCACAATTCTTCATTTGTATGACTTTTAAAGTATTAATGGATAAAGTCAACAATAAAGGTATTTATTGATCCTGATAGATCCGTAAATTTGTGAATTCAAATTGGTCCAATTAGATATGTGAACCGATCCAAATGTCGGATCAAATTTGATTAAATTTCATCATAGACACGGATTAGATCATGGATTTGATCATTAAAAATCTGTAGATTCGTGAAACCGATTCGTTCAATTTAAAGTTTAATATATTTATTATATATATATATATATATATATATATTTATTTAAAATGATGTAAATAGAAAATTAACAATACAATTTAAAGTGTAAATATTATTTATAGGTTGAAGATAAGTTGGAAAAGAAATTGATTAAGTAAGAGATGGAGATTACGAGTTATTAAAGTATTGTTTTTAGTTTATTAGGATTTGCATTTTATCATTTATAGACTAATTTAGACTAATTTTATATGTAATTTTACTTTTATATTATTTTGAAGAAATAATATATGTTTTAATATTTTGTTTATAAATTTTTATTTTTACTATTTATTTCCTATGTTATATAGAAAATAAAATATATTTAAAAAAATTTCTTTGTAACTCGTGAATCCAATATGATCTATTCTTAATCAAATCATATCAATTTATTTTTTTACAAATATGATCCAATCTAATTAAATTTGATGGATGAAATTTTATTTTATTACAAATCTGATCTCTAAACATCCCTAATAAAAGAAGAAAGTGACATATTAGTCTCGAATGACTAATTCCACTTAAGATAAAAACATCCTCCATCTTCTTCTTCTTTTAAGAAGAAGAAGAAGACAAAAATTTATTTAGCAATAACAATACATATGTATGTCATATGCTAACAAGGAGGTTAGAGGATTACAAATACAGGACAAACAATGTCACTCAACAAAAAATATTCTCCATCGTGGATAAAATTTATTTTCAAATTTTAAATAGATTTAGTTAACTGTATGTGCAAACTGGAAATTAAGGTAGTAACTCCGTTAATTCAAAGAAAGAATGAGTGAAGAAAGATTACAAGTTCAATCTCGCTCTTAACAAAAAATAATATTAATAGCTACACTACTATTCTCAAATAGAAAAACAACCATATCTATAAATATCACACATATCTAATAGAATGGGCATTAGGTAACAATCTCCGACACAAACCTATAAGCATTTCTAATTCCACCTCGATTATAATTAGGTAACAGGATCAAGAAATTTGGAGAGAATATTCTTTTTCAATAATGTATGTTATTGTACATGCATAATTATTATGTAACAATTATATTAAAGATATTTTTATTTTTTTAAAACATGTAAATTTATTTTTATTTAATAATTTTTATATTGTCACTAATTTTAAAATTTTCCTTATACATCAAGTTTCTTCTTGCTTGCTTTATAAATATCGATTGCTTTCCTTCTTATGCATATCTATCAATTGCTTTTATTTTTTGTGTACATATCTATCGATTGCATGGCGACAATAATAACTACCTTCAAATTTTCTTCGTTAAAATATTCTCTTTTACTCCAAATCTCAACTGTACAGCAGATGTCTTATAATTGTTCAATTCAATTTTAGTTTTTATATTGAAATTAATTCTTTTTCCTCAAATCTCAATTACGTACTTTCGTTTATCTATTTATCTATTACGTGATATGATCTATAATAACATCGAGATTGATAAAGTGAAACAAGAAGAGTTTATTTGACAAGTTGTGAATTTGACTTCTTGTTTGTCTAATTAGGAATTAAGTAAATATAAATACCTTTATCAGGAGTATTCTACTAGTTTAAAAACGCTTCATGCCTTAGATAGAGCTTCCATCAACCTAAACTTTTGCAACAAAAGCAAATAATATTATCCGAAGACATTTATGGCAAGTGTAATGAGATTGTCAAGATCTTTAAATAATAAAGAAGAAAAATGATTAATTTTCCTCTTATAATAATTTTAATTTTATTTTAATTTTTATGGTTAAAAACAACTTATTTTACTTTTGATATGTCAAAATTTAATTTTTTTTTATAATTGTGTAAACTTTATCATTCAATCTCTTTAATTAATATCTAAAAATATTAATTGCATAGAGTGAAATGTGCTTAAGATTATACCCATTAAAAAAATAAAATTTAGGTTTTAAAATTTTTGTTTATATTTTTACTCAAACTCATTATTTGTGGTAACTTGAACTTGCTACTAGGCCACTACCACCTTTGACCCGTTACTCTTCAATAGCCACCTTTGAACCATCATCGTTGATATCTAATCATCAACCTCCAACCATTGCCATCACCATTGATTGACACCTGTGACCACCATTGTTTATCATTGATTAACAATTTTTTGTCACTATTAAATCGAGCATTGACCATTACTATTGATTATTGGTCACCACTTTCAACTACCACGGTTGATCGTTACCTCTAGTTGTCGATCGTCAACCGCCATCCTTAGTGACTAATCATTGACCTTTGATCATCTATTGTTAGCTAATAGTCACTAGTCACCACTAGTTATTCTAGAGGAAGAATTCTATTATAATAAGATTTAACCATATAATATTTTTAAATTGGAAAAAATATTTCTTTTATCAATTAAAAAACCTAAAACTAAATTTATTTTTATAAATTTGAAAAGCACCGCAAATGAGGCTTAAGATTTTTTACATATAGATCAAAGTATCAAGTACATGATTTTTTAATTGAAAATCAAACATCTTTCTTTCTATTTGGTTTTTCTTTTACGTTTAATATTTCGAATTTATGATCTTCTTTTATTTATTTACCATCATAGTAGATACAAATAAAATGTATTTAAATAATTTCCAAACTATCAATAAAGCTTAGTGCAATACAATAATAAGGTCACTTAAGCATGTTAATCAAAATGTATGCATTTATGTAAAAATGTTTGTTTTAGGAACTATTGTTAATATAAAAATATTTATACTATATCCGTAAGGACCAAACTTGGAATACTGATTAAACAGTGTTTTTAGCATTGCTTTCTAGTTACAATCAGAGTTTTATCTTAATAATTTAGTAATATGTATTAATATTAATTAAATAAAAAATTCATTATGTGAATTATTGAGATAAAAACTTCAATTCTGATTGAAAAATAACAGTAAAATCATATACTTCTTTGTTATTCATTCTAATTGACATTTAATTTTTTACACAAACTAAGAGGGATATATACTCGAAGATAATAGTGTTTATTAAGAGATAAAATTAGAATATAAATTTTAATATTTTATTAAAAATTAAAAACATCTATGGATATAATTTTTTGTCAATAAAGTTTGAAATAGTTCTACTTTTAATCTCTAAAATCCAAAAAAAAAAATCATTTTGATCTCTCAAATTGGAATTTTAATTTTTTCAGTTTTTAAAAACTATTATCTCTATTTAGAACACACTAACGAGAAGGATTAATATTCAAATTTGAGACAAATTTTTTTTTTTTAATTTTTAGAGATAGAATCTCAAATTTGAGTAACTAAAAACTTTGATTAATTTTTTTAAAAAAAAATGTTAAAAGGTTAATCAATTTGAACAAAAGAAAATATAAAACTGCGTTTAAGTTTTGTCGTGCACGAAATAGAAATAGCAGCAGTATGCGGGCTTCCCTTTCATAAATTAAAGGTTGCAGCATTAAAATTAGCGTGGAAGAATCGTGAAAGGCACTGAAGCATATGATATCCACATGGAGAGTGGGCCATAGGATAATTTTTCAACATTGCGTAGTGGACAAGTGTCACGAATCCACCAACCCATTTATGTAAATTTGTACCATGAAAAAATGCTAGCAACTTGTTTAACACACTCACTCTTCCTAACATATTAATTGGCTAGAAAACAACAAATTATACTTAATTTTATAATTTTTAAAACATTTCAATCAATACACGGACTATAATATAAGGAATATTTTTTTAAAAAAAAAAGTGTTGGTAGCCTATTCTTTGTGGCATCGGAGGAACGTGAAAATCTTGAACAAAACATTAACATGCTCTTTATCAAATTCACTGTTTCAGTGACCCTTTTTCTTAAACAAGCGTATTGTGCCCTTTTTTATGTGTGAGAAAGGGTGTGGTGACTGAGATCGTGGCCTTCATATCAGTTTGTGGAATTGGAAATGGAAACACTACACTCCAACAAAAGTGATGTGTAGGAAGAGGCACGTCACGTAATATGGTGCATTTTGCTGAATCACATCTCCATTCTCATACGTGATCCATAATTTGTTGGACATTCAATAATGCTCTCATTTTTTCATTTCCAATTAAACAATACTTTGACTTCACCTTCATTAAGCATTATCTTCCCACAAAATTACTTGATTGGAGACACTGGTTAATTGGCCCTTTCCTTTGTGAACTGCCAAATTGAATTTAAAACAAGAAAAAAAAAAAAAAGAAAAAGAGTAAAGAACAAATTATTTATACTCGCATGCGGTACTTAAATAGTAATGTTTGAATAAATTAACATATTTTTTTACCAACTAGTTTAACTGCTTTTCTAGATTAAATGGAACGTGAGTTAGACGACACTTGGTTTTTGGGGATTCTTGTCTAAAAGACGTAACACTTCTTCCTGTTACCAATTATTGAATGTCAATTTGCATTTTAAAAAACAATGAAAATACAAATACTAATATTAATTAATAAAAGAATACTTAAAGATCGTAATTATATTGAAAAATTAACTGATATTTTAATTATAATTAAAAAGTAATAAGTATTTATATTTATCTTCTGCCTTTAATCAAATAGGACAATACTTAATAAAAAATAATTAAGAGTGTATCTCAATATTAGATGACAAAATATGTTAACTCAATTCGCCTTCAATCCGCAAAAAACAAGTTAGGTTGTACTAAATTCATTTAAAGAATACTATAGAAATTCCAACTCAACCTAAGTACACCTTAAAAAATAGATTATAAGATGAAAAATAATCGAATGAGATAAAAATCTAGTAAGTTTGAGCATCACCTTCAATGAACAGATAAAACTTTATTTTGAACTTATTTATCTATTGTAGCCTTTTTAAAGGTATATCTTCTAAACCTATTTAACAAAATATTTTACAATAGGGCCTGTTAACACACTAATAGGCCCATCAACTTGAGTAACTTTATAGTAATTAAACATATATTAAGTAAATGTTTGGGGAAATATTAAAATTATAGATTTTACATATTTTGTTTAAAAACCATTAAAACATTTATAGTTTGTTTGAAAATTCAGCTTAAATACAGAAAATTTTAAAAAATTAATTTATTTTACAAATATAAAAATTAATAGTTTAGATTCATTTTAATTTTTTTTACTATTTTAGCTATTTTTATGTTGTAATCTAACCTAGACAAAAAAAATGATTAAGATTATAATAGCAACGGATCTTGACAAAAAATGTTGGGTAGTAAGAAAATTAAATAGATATACTTCAATAAAATTATAATTTTTTTTTAAAAAAAATGTATTTTGTTAAAGGAAAGAAAAAGTTTGGAGGAGTTAAAAAAAATAAAATAGATATACTACAAAAAAATATATATTTACTAAAAGGGAGGGAAAAAGTTGGAGGGGTCATGGCTCCCTCCTAACTCCTAAGAAGATCCTCCACATTAATCCATTATAAAAACTTAAGGTAGCAAACCGATTTGCAAAAATATTTTTTTTCTAGTTTATACATGTTTTGAGAATTAAACAAACTAGCTTACAGATTCAATGAAAAATTTAAAATTATTTATTTAATAAAAATCATAAACTTATTAAATAATTATGGATTTTTTTACTTTCCATTCTTTTTACTCAGCATGAACCATAAGATCAAGAGATGCAAATTTAGTTGGAAAACTGACTCCCACATGATTGTGCCTTTTTCCACATGATTCCTAATTTCTGTTATGACAGTTACTTAACAGCTTAGTTTGTTGTAATTGTTTCCCTCTCTTTTCTATTTTCTTCAATCTAGGTTTGGGCTTCCATGTCCATTTCCCAACTTTCATTCTCATTGTATATAACATGTAATTGGTTCATCTTTATAATAGAATGGGATTTTGCATCAATCTGTTCTCTCGTTTCTTTGTTTCCCTTACTTTCTTTTTCAATGCACCAACTCTGATTCTCTGATCTATCATGGTGTCCACTTCCTCCAACGTGAGCGAGGAGCTCGGTCCTACCACGAACGTGCACAGTTATCTCTACTTGCACCATGGAGAGAACCCAGCCATCGTGCTTGTATCACCACCTCTTGATGAAAGAAACTATAACACGTGGAGCAAGGTTATGGTGATAGCCTTGAGCACGAAAAAACAAACTTGAGTTTATCAAGGAAGAGTGCAAGAACCTGATGAAGGAGATAAACTTCATTCAGTTTGGATTATCAAGGAAGAGTGCAAGAACCTGATGAAGGAGATAAACTTCATTCAGTTTTGAGAAGGTGTAATGATATAGTGGTGTCTTGGCTTTTTCATTTAGTAACTCCACAAATTCGCCAAAGCATTATTTGGATGAACAAGTCTGAATCATTCTGGAAAGACCTACGTGAAAGATATTCCCAAGGAGACAGAATTCGCATATCGATTTACAGTTGGAGGTAGCTCTAATTCCACAGGGAGACTCCATAATCACTCAGTATTTCACAAGGTTAAGAACAATTTGGGATGAATTGGAAAGCTTTAGACCCAACCTGATTTGTATATGTTCGATAAATTACAGTTGTCGTATGATAGAAGTTGTTTCAGTGAGAAGAACAGAGGACCAAGCCATGCAATTTCTCAGAGGGCTGAATGAGCACTTCACCAATGTCAAGTCCAACATCTTGATCATGGAACCTCTCCCTTCCATCTCCAAGATTTTTTCCTACATGGTGCAACAAGAAAGGAAACATGAAGCATGTAGTTTTGCCAATAAGGAAGCAAAACCAATAATGAAGGATCAACTAACCTGATCACGTGCACCTTTTGTGGAAAAACAGGGTACAGTAAAAACGTGTACTACAGGAAGCATGGTTTTCCCTCATACAGAAACAATGGAAGAGTCCAGCAAAGTAATAATGGTATGAGCAAGGTCAGCAAAATGTGCACCCACTATAGCAAAACTAGCCACATTGTGTGTACTACAGGAAGCATGGCTTCCCCCTTAGGGATAGGCTATATGGCAAATCTACTAGCATCAATAAAATAGTGGTTGAGGAAGTAAAGCCACCAATGATGATAAACATCATCAACAAAATCCTAATTTGAGTAAGGTTTGTGAACAGAAGCTATCATCATGAGGATATCAGGCTTTGATGGCTTAATCCATCAATCTGGAAAAGGAAGCTCAAATTTCCTAACATCATCTAGCACTTCACATGTCATAGGCTCAGTCACCTGCAATACACAAACTCAAGGTATCAACACACACATACACTGCACCCACAACACTTCAGCTAAATTAAAATGTCATGCATCCTGGATCTTAGATTCAAGTGCAACTGATTATGTTTGTTCCTTGTTGAATTCCTTCACATCCTACAAAATAATTGTTCCCATCACTGTTAGACTCCCCACAAGTCAGTCTATCCAAGCCACACACTCAAGCACAATGATCTACTACTGACTTTCTGCTTGAAAATGTCTTGTTTATTCCCTCCTTTAATTACAATTTAATATCAATATCCAAACTTGAGAAAGGCCTTCATTGTCAGCTGATATTTTCTCCTTCATTGTGCCTCATCCAGGATATGAAGTCGAAGAAGATAATTGATACAGTTAAAGAATGTGTTAGACTGTACACTTTCACTGCCAACACCCCTCAAACTTCACTTACCATGCATGTCATTACTCAACCCATATGTAAAATCACTCTCATTCCCCTTTGGCACTGTAGATTTATTCATTTGTCTCAAACCTGATTACATGATATGTCTCTCTATTATAATTGCATGTCAAATTTTGATCTGAATAAAAATGAATTTGTTTGCAATGTCTGTCATCATGCTAGACAAAAAAGGCTTCCATTTCCCTTGGGTGAATCTCATGCATCCAAAATATTTGACCTTGTTCATGTTAATATTTGGGGCCCATGCTCCAAGATCTCCATGCAAGGATATAAATAATTTTTAACTGTAGTTAATGACTGCTTATGATACACCTGTCTTTTCTTCATGCGCACCCAAATCTGAAACAAGATAGTATATAATCAATTTTGTTAACTATATTACTACCCAATTTAATTCAACAATTAAGATAATTAGATCAGATAATGGTAAAGAGTTTGACATGGTTAGTTTCTATCAATCTAGAGGTATTATTCACCACACCACTTGTATTGAAACACCCTAACAAAATAGGATTGTGGAACGCAAACACCAACACTTGCTCAATGTTACTCGCACACTCCTGTATCAGAGTAACCTTTCTACCACATTTTGGTCCTTTGCATTGTCCCATGCTGCATTCATTATCAACTGCATTCCTACCCCTTATTTGAATCATGTAGCACCATATGAAATTCTTTTTGGTCACAAATGTGATATTGAGATTATGTGTGTATTCGGTTGCTTGTGGTATACATCAAATCTCATTACTCACTGGTCCAAACTAGCTTTCTAAGCTCACCGTTGTATTTTTCTTAGGTTCAAAGAATACACTAAAGGTTTTCTCCTGTTTAATTTACATACCTGCCAAGTTGAAACCTCCCGCAATGTAGTGTTTCATGAAACTTATTTCCCTTACCTCACTGATCAACAATCTGCTGAGTCATCCCAAAATTTTGATCTCATGCCAACACCTTATCATGAATTCCTTACACACATGCCTCCTCCTCAACCTCTCCATCATTCCTCCCAAAATAATACACCTCCATCACCCACTACCACCTTTCCAACAGCAATTACTCTTGACCCACCTGCTCTCCTCCCCAATTGCCACCTATACCCATTGAAACCTTACCCACTCCCACACCTACATATCATTCCACTCACACTAGGCTCCCACCATCTTACCTCAAATACTTTCACTATCTAGCTGTTTGCTCTATACCAATCCTTCCTTCTTCACACTCCAAAGGTATCAAACACCTTTTAGCTTCTTTTCTTTCATATTCACACTTATCTCCCTCTTTCCGCCATTTCATTCTCTTTATTTCTACCTACGACACTCCAAGAACTTATATTGAAGCTTCTAAGCAAGATTGTTGGCTTAAGGCCATGCGAGCCAAACTAGATGCTCTCAAAGCCAACCAAACATGGACCTTCGCCACTCTTCCTCCCAACAAATCTACTATTGGTTGTCACTGGATTTCAAAACCAATTCAATGCAGATGGCTCCGTTGAATGCCATAAAGCTAGGTTCATTACAAAGGGCTATACCCAACTGGAAGGCCTTGATTTTATTGATACTTTCTCTCCTGTGGCCAAACTCACCATTGTTTATGTCCTGCTTACTCTAGCCTCCATTCATTCGTGGTACCTCAAGCAGCTCGACATGAAAACACCTTTATCCACGGTGAACTCCTTGAGGAAATGTACATGCAAGTCCCTTCTGGCTTTCCCTCCCAACCTGGCCAAGTTTGTAAGCTCTAGAAGTCTCTCTATGGCCTCAAGCAGGCCAGCTGCCAATGGTTTGATCGGCTGTCTATCTTCCTATTATCCCACGGCTATAACCATTCCATTAAGGACCACTCTCTCTTCCTCAAGTTCTCTGGCTCTTCCTTCACCGCTTTACTTGTTTACGTGGATGACATTATCCTATCAGACAATGATCTTTCTGAAATCCAATGCATCACATCTCTCCTTGGTTCCACCTTTCGCATCAAGTACTTGGGGGATCTCAAATTTTTCCTTGGTCGTAAGGTTGTGCGCACCAAACATGGCATTCATTTGTGTCAATACAAAAATACTCTTGATATCTACTTGGACACAAGCATGCTCACATGCAAACCTGCTTCCACACCTCTTCATTACACTTGACACCTTCACTTTTCTTTTGGAGACCCCTTACCTGATCCTTCTCAATATAGATGCCTCATTGGTCGTCTCATTTACCTTACTACCACTAGGCCTGATATAACCTTTTTAGTCCAACAGCTCAGCCAGTTTATGTCTAAACCCACTACTACTCATCTAAAAGCTGCCTTTTAAGTTCTATCATACCTCAAACAAACTCTTAGCCTTGGTCTTTACTTTCCCAACACTAGCTTATTTTAGATCAATGCCTTTAGCAATTTTGATTGGGCTAACTATTCAGATACCAGGCGTTCCATTACAGGGTTCTCTATATACATTAGTCACTCACTTATTTCCTAGCGATCCAAGAAACAAGATACAATGTTCAAAAGCTCTTATGAGGCTGAATATCAGGCTATGGCTTCTGCAACTTGTAAAGTTAATGGTAGCATTATCTTCTTGAGAGTTGTAAGCTTCCTTTCCATCAGCCTTGTCTTGTATTCTGAGATAAGAACGCATTAAAAAATATATATAAATGCATATATTTAATTAAGTAGTAAATATTTAACTCTAATTATTTTAATTTGTCAACATATTTAAATATTTTTTTAGTAACATATCTAATTAAAAATACCAATATCTCAACTCAACAAAATCTATTGTCTACTTATGACATATAAATTAAATATTAAAAGTAATAATTAATAAAAATATAAAATCTTTTAAATAAAATGTCAAATGCTTTACGTAAGCTAGCCTATAGATTACGTCCGTAGACTTCTCTGGCTAGGCCGAAAAACCAATGTACCTTAGACAGATTAAATTTTTTAAGGTCCTGTCCGCATGAGTGCATGCTTCATGGGCTGGAGTGGAGCGTTTGACCCATATACATACTCATTCCAAACGAAAATAATCAATTATACACATAATTAGATTTTAAAATAATTTAATTTTTTTAGCTGTCTTAACCACATCCTCCTAATAGAGTCTAACCAACTAAGTTCATGTACATAAACTATTATAAATTCTCTAATATTTGAATTTGATTCCCATAAATTATATATAGAGATGAATTTACTTATTTCAAGAATAATCTTAAAAAAGTACTCGTCATTTCAAGATTTATTTTTTAAATTATAATAATTTAAATAAGTAATTCAGTTCTTGCTCGCATATGTGTGTGAATATATTTCTCTAATATGATTCGTATAACTTTATGCACGTTAGATAATCAAGTAGTTTTTGCATGCTAAAACCTATTTATAAATTGTCAGGAGATTGGTAATACAGCCCACTCAAGGATACAAAAGTTGGCTTGGATGCTTTTAGGGGGCCTATACAATGGAGAATCCATTTGGTTGCGTAACACTTATCCAGAACAAAAAATCTAAAATGATTTTTCATTATTTGGTTCTCAAAAATTCAAAAGAGAAATACTACTTGAGAATTGGAGATTAAAATGTGAGAGTTGTACCCTACACTCTTTTCCGGTAAACTTATTTTTTAGGAAGAAAATTCTTCTTGTTAGGAGTATTATAAAAACCTGTTTATTTAGATTATAAATTTTAAGATAAATAGTATGAAGAATTAAATTTAAGTTGTACTTAACTCACTAATTTAATTGAGGGTTGATAGACTTTATTCATTGAATTATTATTATGTGATGATTAGAAGAATAGTTACGTGAGAACAATTATTATCTATGTGGTTTAGGGGGTTTGGGCTTGATTTCCAGAAGTTTTCAAAAATATGTTTAGGGGTGCAAATATCAAGCAGGACTTACTAAGTACACCCCTAAATCTTTTTCTTCTTTCTTCTTTCTTCTTTCTTCCTTCTTTTCTTCTTTCTCTAATTCTCTTATCCTCGTTGCCAACCCTTTCTCTTCTAAATCCTTAATTTTCTTTCCTTTGCATGATTCAAGATTCGTCGACAGAATCAAACGAAATCTCTCTCATTGTTCCTGATTCTGAGAGGTGATCAATATAAGTAATTTTATTTATAATTCTTTGAACCTTCATTTATTTTTTATCCTATTATTCTCTTTAAAAAGGGAATTCATTTAGAATTCCAATTTTCTTAGACCTCTGTTTGATTTGGAGTTCTTGATAGGTTCAGAATGATTCCTTTGGTAGAACTTCCCTGTATTTGTTGAATTAAGCTCAATCAGGGAAAAATAGGTAAGGAAAGTTCAATAATTGTGTTAATTTGAAAGAACGGGATTTGTTAGTATAAATGTTTATGCATGTGAGTATGTTGTGTGATTTTGTGGCTGAATCATGATGTGTAATTTTACGGAATGAAATTGATGTATTAAGATAATTGTTATGTGTGTGTGTAGTAATGTTGAATTTTGGCATAAGAATATAATTCATAGAGATTGATATAATGATGATATGTTGATCTTATGCTTGTTGTGGAAGATTGTGAATGATTAAGATGATTCATTGATGAATTGTTTGAGAGATTGTTACAGAAAGGTAACAGAGCCTTAGGTGTGGTACATTGAATTAGGGATTACAATGAAATAGGTTCAAGTGAATCAGTGCTTGGGCCTTGTGTAGGTGAGGAGACAATGTTTGGGCCACATAGGGCGAGCACTGGCGTTAGAGTACACCACAGGATATACTTTGATAACAACGTAATGCAAAATTGGATTAGGTAGATAAGTCATCAGTTAGTTATCTAAGAGTATGCTCAGACTTCAACTGGATGTTAGATGGATCCGATAGATACCAGACACTAGTGTGGGGAAAGTCAGATGCGTCACTACATAGGTATCCAAATTCAATGTAATGAGTCTTTCTGAAAAATGTCTGCTTTTATGATTGTGAGCACTCATATTCCATGGGAATATGAATGTGAATCTGCTAGCGTGACTTGTGGTTGGTAGATTTAGGTAAGAACTATAAATGGTGATTTACCATGTTTTATATTTACTTCTGGTTTTATGTTAATCAGAACTTACCCTTGCAATTGTATGTGTACCTTGTACGATTATGATGATCATGTTATTGGATGGGAGCAAATGATACTAGAATAGGTGGAAGATCTAACTAACAGACTTGAAGATGTTCCTTTGCCTATGAATCGAGATTCGTTTGTACTATGTAGAAATAATATGAACAAATCAGTGTGTAGTTATAATGTAAAACCAACTTGTAATACTTGGTGTTAGATGGGCTTAAACATGTTTGTATGAGAAGGAACCTTAATGTATCTATAAGTATATGTATGTTAATATAAGTGTGATAACTAAGTTGTGTTTTGACATATAATATGTTAAGGTATTTAGGTAAGATTATATGTTGCAGGTGTTTGTATGTTTACCCTTAATTTGAGTTAGGGAAATAAGCAATTGAGGGTTTGCTAACTAAAGAGTCTCGTTGGGCGACTAGACTCGCTCAGCTAAAGTTAGCCTTTATTAAGTAGATTTATGGCTTTGCGCCCAACGCAAATTTCTCTCTGTTAAGAATTAATTCAGATTTATGTCTAATGATGTATCTCGTTGAGCAAAGTCCCTCTCCTAGGATAGTGTATTTTAGGATCCTTGCTGAGCGATGATTGTCACTGAGTAAGCTACCTTGTTCCTCGTTTTGACGAGCTTCAGAAGTGCATGCCTTAAGCTATTTTATTTGAAATTTTATTATACTCGAATTTGTATTGTATGAAAATGGTATAGTTGTGATTGTGGCTTGATTTCTGTAATTTGAGTTTTAAATATAGATTTAATTTATCAAGTAATATGATCAAATGTATTGGATATCTTGGGATGTTATAATTAACATCCTATGACGTTCGTCCTACGACGGTTACCTCTAATTAAGTATGCAAAATTAAATAACTTAAAAAAAATATTTATTTCACCATTAAGACATAAAAACCATTTTTTTATATTTTATCAATTTTTTTATAAGATTAACATGAAAAATTTTATTATTGATAATAAATTTATTCTAAAAAATCATTATTATTGTAATTTTACCAATTTAAATTATATATCTTTATTTATCTTTTTGACTCAATAGGAATTATCTCGTGCTGTTTCTAAATATCCCCATGTGTAGTGGTAATCAAAGTTTACGTAGTTATTTATTGGAATATTTATGTGTTGATTTTTATTTTTTTTTACATTAAGGTGTTATAATATTGATATAGCATCTTTTATTTTTGTAAAAAAATTATTATTTTTAAAATTTCATTTTAGAGGGAGGTTTTAAAATGTCAAACCGTTAAGACCTATATTATAAAACTTTAGAATTAAAAATATGTCATATCTAATTAATTCTTCTCTAATAAATGTTTAAATTTGTCATATATAAGATAAAATATTTTAATAATAATCATATATCTTATTATAAATTATGTAAAGATTCATGTTATATTATTTTAGAAAATAAAATGTAAATAATTGTGATTAAACTTAATTAAGAGAGAAATTTAAGTACATCAAATTGTGACAACTTGTACCTTTGACTTTCGAAAAGTAAAAAACATGTTATATGTAATTAATTTTTTTATCCTTGTTAATTAATTTATTTAAAAATATTATTCTTCTAACTAAATCATAAATATAGAATTTTTAAATTATTTGTATTAAAATAAAATTATTATCATTATTATTACTAGCAAAAACACAGAGACACGTAGGAGCAGGGGATCACTCCTATCGAGCTAAATAAATAAAAGATAATAATAACCTTCTTTTCTAAAATATAATATTAAAATATGATTATGTATAATAATAATAATAATAATAATAATAATAATACTAATAATAATAATAATAATAATGATAATAATAATAATAATAATGGTGATGAATGATTATGATGTTGGAACAAAAGGCACTGCATTGAAGTTTTGGTTTTGTTTTTCTTCTCCTTGTTTTTGTTCTTATATCAATTTTATGGTACCAAACACGTTTATAGGTGTGGTACTTGTATTGTGTGTTTAGATAGGCTTGAGAATGTGTTTGAGACGATTTTGAATAGATTACATAGGCTGAGTTGTGCTAAAAAAGCTTCAAAAGTGGGTTTTTGAGAAGGTAATCAATTACCCTGCAAGAATTTTGAGATGAAGAATTGATGCTCTCTGTGGTAATCAATTAACTGAAATTGGTAATCAATTACTCCCAAGAACAAGTACTTTGAACCAGTTTTGTGCAGGATATCAGGTAATCAAATAGGTAATTGATTAACCTGCATCAAACTTGGTATAAGAGCTTTTTTGAAATAGATTTAACAAATTTTGATCAATTCAATCAAGTGTTTGCTTCTCATGTACAATTTACTGAATTCTTTCCAAGATTCATACCCATTTTTTTATGGTTTAAAGGTGCTTCAATTTCAAGATTCAAGGAAAAGACTTTATTGAGTTTTTATCTTTTTGTTTGGGTATTCTTCACTTTAGGTGATATTGTTCTATACCATTCTTTGTGTTTTAGCACAAGTTTGACAATCTCTTGAAGTGTTCTTGAGATTGTTGGGAAATCTTGTAGTGGGGTGTTGCAAGTGAGGCATTGTGAGTGGCGGGATGTTACAGCATAGCAAATTCTTGTGGGATGCAAGAGGAAACCTCTCTTTTGTGTGGTTTAAATATTTCTGAGATTAAAATATGTATGTGTGGTGTTCATGTACTGAAATTTTAGTGAAAAGTAAATTAGCGAAAGACTAAGTCTGTAAACTAGAGGTAGGTCAGGTGGAGCAAACCAGTATAAATCACTGTGAAAATTCTCTTTTCCTTATACTCTTTAATTTTAGTCTTTATTTAATTCTTGGAGCATTAACAACTGGGTTTTTGTAGCTGTATTTGATTCATTAACTTTTCTTGTGGTGGATCCAATTCTTTACATTCATTTGCTTGTTATTGAATTTGGGTCTTAATTCATATTTTGTTAATTTGATTTTCACTCTTTCTAATCTTTCTTATGCAAAAAAGCTTTTGCACTCCCCTTGATCTTTCTCCTTGAGGTTCCAAGCACTATGAAATAAAATGATGGAAGGGAAAGAAAATGGAGGTGGGGCACCACTCTCAAAAAGAGATAAGCCAAAGTGTTTAGGTTTGCCACAAGGGAAAGAACCCTTGATAAAAACTAACTAGGAAGAGATTCCTCAAGAGAGAGGATCCTCAAGACCTTTTACTAAGAATGTGCTCACAAAGAGACTATTTTCATTCAACTTCAAAGGTGAAATTTTACAATGAGGAGGAATGAGTATACATAGCCCAATGGGAGAGCTTGGGCACACTTTTCTAGGCAATGTGGGACTTGGGCTTAATTAGGATTAAAACTAATTAACCCAAGTCTTAGGCCTTAAGTGAGGCACCTAAGTTTACCCTCTATGGGTGCAATTAACATTTCTTAATGTGAATGGGCTAACCCAAAATCATGTCTTGACTTATGCACCCATTATAAGCTTACTCCTCCTTTTTAACTAAAGACACCTATACCTTATAAACTAAGAAGATGGCCGAAAATAAATGGCCTTAAGGGAATTAAAAATACTCTCCTATTTAGCTAATTAAAATAAAATATTTACAAGCTAAAAATAATGAAGACTATGGCTTCGAATCTTCAATGAGCTTTCATCTATGCCATGCCTTCCTTGAGTCCTCCTAACCATGATGCATGCTAGGTGGGATTGCATCATCTCCTCCCCCTTGGAGAGGATTTGACCTCAAATCCTGAAGCCTTTCTTCCTCTTTTTCAAAGTCTGCAAAAAAATAAAGAAAGCAGTAAGTATATGCAGACAAGTGATTTTGGGGGGAGTGAGAGGTCTATAAGGAGGCCTCTTAGGAATAGGGTAGTGGATTTTGGCACTAAAGTTTGAAAATATTTTAGTGTGCATGTGCCTCCACGCAACAGCTCTTCATCCTCCTCCTATTTCACTAGATACTAGCCTTAAAGGTTTTGAAATAGTAGGCGAGACTAGTCTAAGTGGAATGGAGCACTCATTAAGTTGGACTTGAGGGTGTGGATCAAGGTGCTCAAAAGATATAGGCACATCCTCAAATTCAAATTGTTCTTTTTGTAAGAGTTGGCAGGAAAATTTTTCTATGTAGAGAACCTCTTTTGAAGGCAAAGGCGGATCTTCCTTAGACTCGGTCTTTCTACCAACAACCTTATTTTCATTTTATCCCTCTCTCTTAAGCTTCATGATCATTCTATCCTCCATAACCTCGGTAGGGGTAAGAGGAAGTAAGGTAATCTTTTTCTCTTTATGAGAGAGTGAGTTTATTAGTGAGGCCATTGTGCAAAGTTTCCTTATCATGTTGTCATGGCCTTCCCAGCAACATGTGACTAGCTTCCATAGGGACTACATCACATAACACTTTGTCGCGATACTTCCCTATAGAGAAGCTAATCTCCACTTGCTCTCTTATTACTACACCATCTTCATAATTAAGTCCATGCAAAGAATAAGGTGAAGGATGAGGAGTAGTAGCAAGTGATAGCTTTTCTGCCACCCTCGTGCTACAAAAATTACAACATGATTCACTATCCACAATGAAAGAACAAGTTTTGCCCAAAATTTTGCATCTTGTTTGAAAAACATTCTCTCTTTGTGTTTGGGTTTCCTTACAAGGATGACTTCCAAGAAGTTGTTTCACTTTGAAGATGTCATCACATGAATGAATACCCTTTTCATTTGATGTTCCCCTTAAAGTCTTTTTTCTTTTGGGGCAAAACAAAGCAATGTGCCTTTTTTCTAAACACTTAAAACATTTAGAACTTCAAAAACGAGTGCTCGAACTAGTGGTAGGGGTGTCACTCATACTCAAGGGTTTTCTCTCAATATGCTTTCTTTTGGATGACTCTCTTTTAGGTTTAATTATTGAAGGGTTTGTCTTTTTCTTAGGATGCCTCTTAGGGTTTTCCTTCTTACTAGAAGAAACATGAATGTCATGGGTTATTCTAGGCTCTTCTAAGTCTCTATAACGTGTGTAAATGTTACCACAAGAGCTCTTATAGGCGTATCTCTCTTTTTGTATCTTCTTTTCTTCCCTTCTTTCTAACTCCTTTTGTTCCTTTTCTCTCTTTTCCAATTTTTTCTTCTCTTTTCTCTTCTCTTTTTTCTCTCTAACTCTTTTCTTTTGTTTTCTTCTTTTTCTGTTTCTTTCTCTCTTTTCTCTTTTTCTCTTCTCTCTTCTCTTTCTTTTTGTCTTGCTTCTCTTTCTCTCTTTTCATTTTTCTTACTCTCTTGTCTCTCTTTTTCTCTTCTTTCTTTTCTTTCTTGTCTCTCCTTTTCTTTTTGTTTTTTCTCTATTCTCTCCTCTCTATCTAATTCCTTTTGTTCTCTTTTCCTCCTCTTTTTTTTTCTCTCATTTTTCCAAAATTTCCTACGTTGTTTTTCTACTATTTCCCAATCAATAGAGTATGGATATGTGGGCAAGGTTGGTTTATCACTCTTCTCATACTTTTCTTTTATTCTATTCTCACATTCTTCTCCTTTATTTTCCCTAGTTTTATTACTACTCCTAGATGTGTGTGAAAACATGTCAAAGTGTAAGGCCTAGGGAACTAATATGAAAAACACTTCTCTCTTTTTTGTTTTCTCCTAAAGTGTTAAGAGTATTTGGAACTCTAACACTTGGTAAAACGTTGAAAGCAAATAAAGAAATTTAAAGCAAAGCTAAAGCATTCTAGCGTGCTCCTAAGTATGAATAAGGGGTACCAATTCCTTATCCACACTCAAACGAGAAACTAAGGTTTATTACACACAAAAGAGGTGACCCTTATGGGCATCCAACACCTCTAATTAAAATGTCCTTTAAAAATACACCCAAATTAAACAAAGAAAATTAAAAGTAGTTGAATATAGCTCATTTCTTCAAGTGCTCCTCACCAAGTGTATCACTCTAGTCTTGGTCTCCTTTTCAAGTCTCATCTTCCTTGGTTTTAAATCAACACTTCCTAAGGATGCTACCCTTGTAGAAATTTTAACAATTTGGCTACCTACCAAGAGAACAAGTGCCCAAGTAAGAGACCAAGGGAAGTAAAATTTGAAACCAAAAAGCAATAAAAAGCACTTAACAAGAATAGGAACACATCCAAGTGGAAAGAATTTATTTGAAAAACACAAAGAAACCCAATAAGGAAAATCAAGAAATAAAAGGTGTAGAAAAAAAGTTGGCACACAAAAGAAATTCGTAGAATGGGCTAAAATAGAATTGGACTTAAAACAAAAAAAAGACTCAACAAATTCAATGATTTGTACATTGTAAAGCAAGATCGATAAATCATATGCAAATAAATTCAAGCAAATTTCAATACAATTTAACACTCCTTTGAATTGTTTAATAATTTTGAGGTCACTAATTTTTTTCTTTTTTTTGTACTCTTTTGATTTATTTTCTTCTTCTTCTTTTTTTTTAAACAATTTTGCTACACCTCTTAACACATTGTGTAGCAAATATAGTAAGGAGTTTAAGAATTATAAATGCTTGAACAAGATAATAAATTAGCCACAACAATTTTATGTAAAAGTGCAAACCAAAGAACACAAAGCAAGTTAAAATGAGCTAGTAATTTTAGGTAATTATAACATGACACCAAGTGAGAGTTTTTTTGGGTTTAGGTAAGTTTGATTGCTCAAGTTTTCAGCCCAAATATGTGCCCCAAAATGCTCAACCAGCCAGCACAAAGAAAATCACCACAATAAACTAGCACAAAAATAAGCTACTCACACAAAATGAAGAAATGAACTCTAAGAAAGAATTGAGCAATTTATTTTTTTTGAAAATTTTTTGAAACATGCTATGATCTAAAGCATGTGGGACTCTAAGAATAGACCCAAGAGCATATGCTCAATTCCAAGAGAGAAACACATTTTTTATGATAAAATAAAAAGGCAAAACTATGTAGAATTAAGAGACAATAAAAGGGTTACAACATGACCAACTAAGACATAACTTGGAAGATTAAAAACTGAAATTAAATGACTCAAAATAACCATAAATATATGCCCAAAACAGAGAATAAGGGGTTGAAAAACATAAAAATAGGTGCAGAAAAATAGAATTAAAAATTCAAATAAGAAGAACAACGTGCATCCAAAGATCAAGACCACAATGTGTGGCTTCCTTCACAAATTTTGTTAAGTCATTACAATGAACTTCTTAGGATTTGCACAAGAATAAGGAAAAAAATAAAAAGCTGGGCAGAAAATTAAAGAAACAACCCTAAAGGAAACATATAAAGAATCAATGGAAAAGAACAAGATAAATTGAATCTAGAAAACAATAAAAACTAGGAAATAAATTGCATAAAATGAAAACTACAAAAACATATACTAACAAGACATAAAAGGAATTAAATGACAAGAATCAAAGGTTGGAAAAAATACAGAAACAGCAAGAACACTAAGAAGAAAAGCTGGAAAAAAATTAAAGAAAATTAAGACTAGAAAATAATCTCATGGAGTTGGCTCTGATACCAAATGATGCAAAAAGGATTTTGCGCTCCCCTTGATGTTTCTCCTTGAGGTTCCAAGCACCATGAAATGGATGATGGAGGGGAAAAAAAATGGAGGTGGGGCACCACTCTCAAAAAGAGATAAGCCAAAGTGTTTAGGTTTGCCACAAGGGAAGGAACTCTTGATAAAAACCAACTAGGAAGAGATTTCTCAAGAGAGAGGATCCTCAAGACCTTTTACTAAGAATGTGCTCACAAAGAGACTATTTTCATTCAACTTCAAAGGTAAAACTTTACAATGAGGGTGAATGAGTATATATAGCCCAATGGGAGAGCTTGGGCATATTTTTCTAGGCAATGTGGGACTTGGGCTTAATTAGGATTAAAACTAATTAACCCAAGTCTTAGGCCTTAAGTGAGGCACCTAAGTTTACCCCCTATGGGTGCAATTAGCATCTCTTAATGTGAATGGGCTAGCCCAAAATCATGTCTTGACTTATGCACCTATTATAAGTTTACTCCTCCTATTTAACTAAAGACACCTATACCTTATAAACTAAGAAGATGGCCGGAAATAGATGGCCTTAAGGGAATTAAAAATACTCTCCTATTTAGCTAATTAAAATAAAATATTTACAAGCTAAAAATAACAAAGACTATGGCTTCGAATCTTCAATGAGCTTTCGTCCATGTCATGCCTTCCTTGAGTCCTCCTAGCCATGATGCATGTTAGGTGGGATTGCATGACTTTCCTTTTGATTTCGAATTACTTGTAATTGGATTTTTGTTAAATTTTTCTTATATAACATTTGAAATCATTATTGAAGGAATTAAATGATTGGTGCTTTGTTTTAAGGGTTGAATCCTTGAAAACCCATTTTTGTAAAAGGAGGTAGATTTTGGAAATTTTTTAAAGGGGCTATTTTTTAAAATACTCTTATATTGTTGAATAGAAAAGTTTTTGAAAAATAATTTGGTTAATCTATTCAACACCTCCTTTTAGATTCCCCCCTAAGACTGACAGACGATGATAACAATAATAATAAATAATAATAATCTTTTAATAAGCAATATTTTTCTAATCATAATAAAATATTGTATTAGTTTTTTATAATATAAATATTTTAAAAGATAAATAATTTGCTTAATTAATTAGAGGTAATCGTCTTTATGACGAACATCGTAAAGTGCTAATATCTTCCTTACACATAATCGACTTCTGAACTCTAAATTTGGTTTTGTCGACCATTTTTTTTGTTTTTAAGGTTTTCCCCAATGTTTTCCTAAAATAAATCATGGTGGTGACTCCACTGATTTTTAAATCATCTTTTGTCATCGTGTCGAGACCCATGTATCAACAGATGGCGACTTCGTTGGGGATATTTGAGAGCCAAGTCTATCATAATTAATTAAGAAAATTAGTTTTATTTTTAATGTATTTATCATTGTTTTTTTCCTTTCTCTTTTATTATAGATAACTTTTTTTATGTTGTATGTAAACATGGTTGTTTCGTTAAAACCTTAGGTTAGAGAAATTTTTATATGTGTGTTTGCAGATTGGGTAGTTTTGGAATTACTCCCATCACACACTTTAGCTACATGATTTTCACACACTTATGAGTGAGGTCCTCTACCCAGGCCTAAGTGCAACTTAAGATAAGTGAGAGGTTGAGTAGTTGTAATCTTATAGATGTACATCTTGTTTGGTTATCATGAAGGCCTCACCTAGAGTTTGATCTATTCAAGGATATTATCACTTCTAATAGTTTACATATGGTTGTGATCAATATTCCAAGAGAGGGTTTTTGCCTCTATGGACCTTGTTTTAGAACCTAAGAACCATCTATCGGGGAGAAGCACATACTAGAATAAATTGTAGAGTTTTCAACTCTTAACTACACCTTCTGTAGGACACAATGGGAGCAGTACCATACCCTTGCATTGTAAACAACATAACATATGCAAAAAAGAAAAAAAATGCAAAAACATTGTTTATTATTTCATTTCATCCGCATCCTATTTCATTACAAAAAAATAGGAAAACTAAAGAGGTTTGAGTCGTAATGACACAACAAAAATATTTCTCATGAAAAATAACATCACACATTCATTTTATTGCAATAAAGGTGAGAGTTAGGATCATCATAGCATGTCACATTCTTATAGGTTGTTAGAGAGCCATAAGGATCTAGTACTCATCTGCAAGCATTTTTGGAACAACATGAAGTCGGATTTAAGAAAGACTCTGAAGTTGAAAGTTAAGCAGCCTGATGTGAAAAGCTTGAAGAACCTTGCTGAAAGGTTGAAGACCATTCAACGAAAAAATTTTGTTGAAAAATACAGTGATATTCTCGATCTACTAAAGGTGAACGTTCAAGAAGGACTCTCATTGTCCTGGCCCAATTCTATGATCCTCCATTCAGGTGCTTCACATTTTAAGACTTCTAACTAGCTTCAAAGTTATAAGAGTTTGAACAAATTTTAGGGTATTCCTCAAATAGTGAAATGCCTTATCTTTGCATGGGACATGATCCTTCACTCTCCACAATTGCCACATTCTTGAACATTAAAGTGAGAGACCTAAAGGGTAAGAAAGAGACGAAAGGAGACATTGATGCTTTCCCAAAAGGATATATTGAAAAGTATGCACAACAACTGGCTGAAAATAGAAAATGGAATGATTTCATGGATGTGCTTGCCCTCCTCATCTATGGGATTTTTATCTTCCCAAATCTTGAAGATTTTATAGACTTTGCAGCTATCGATGTCTTTCTAGCCTACAAGCAACAAGGAAGGAACTCAGTGCCAGCTATTCTTACAAAAATATATCACACCCTTAGCTTGTGCAATGAAAAGAAAGGTGGAACTCTTATGTGTTGCTTACCTACATTGTACATATGGTTGGCATCTCATATGTTCAAAGGAAAAGGTTGGGTAGAAATTAAGAGCAAAAATTATTAGGCTTGTGATCTTGCCAATCTCAGTGCAAGAACAATATATTAGTGCTTCCATGGTCTAGAGAGGATTGATTTGATCTCTCGGTGTGGAGATTTTCATAATGTACTACTCATGGGAACCAAATGGTGCATAAATTACAATCTGATCCTTGCTTTGAGACAATTTGATTACCCGATAAAAAGTCAGCTAACTAAGGAATCAATAACTCCTTTTATTGTTCATGGATTGGATTAGAACCTGGAAATGATCTATAAAGTTAGACAAGCTTGAAATCAATTTGTTCATAGACAAAAGGGATTAAAGGTTGGAAGTAGGGTGGCAGACAAAAGTTATAATTAATGGCTTGAAGAAAGGTTGCAACAACTACCTTTTCGTGGTTCAATTCCAGTCCTTGAAGACGAGCTGGCAGACCCCTCTGTAAGCCAATATGAAATAGAAAAACTTAAAGAGAAATTAGAAAAATTTTATGAAGAAAGAAAAAGGTTGAAAATAGGATTGGAACAATCCCATCAAGAACATCAAATAGCACAAAAAGAAAACATAGAGTTGGGAATGCAAAGATGAGAAGAGGACGAGGCTAGGGCTGATGCTTTGCAATGGAAGAGAGTCTATGAAGAATCCAAAGTCGCAGAGAAGAACACTCATAAGTAGCTTGATGATTTAAAGCAGCAGTTAAAAATAGTTGTGGATAAATACGAGAGCAAGGTCCAAAATAAGAAAAAATTAAATGAAAACCTAGTATTGGATCAAAAAGTCATAGTATGTGAGAAGGAGGAATTAGAAAACCAGTTGGAGTAGCTAAATGAAATTATTGAAAGGTTACAACAAGAGCGTGAGGTTTGAGCACATAATTTTTTGAATTGACCTTTGCAAATTAATCGGATGTTTAACAAAACCTCGTACTATTTGCAAGGGATGAATAGATGACCAATCCGGTTCCCACGCCTATTGAGATTTGTGAGTTCATTGACTATTGTAAAGGCATGATAAGCCAAATGTGAAACATGGGCAATAGTGATGAATGATGATTTGTATCCTTGGTTGTATTTTAATATCAGTAGTGGGATAATCTTGTTGTATTTTGTAATGTTTTGTCCCCCTTAATAGCATGTACTTGTTTTTATTATTAATGAAATTGTTACTGATGTTTTACTCTTTAATTTTTTTCTATTAAAACTTAGTACTTAGAACATGACGTTCTATAGGAAAAGTAAAAAAAAAATCACGCATGCGATACTTTGAAGTCTTGTATTCTGTAAGGCTTAGTACTTAGAGAATGTGATGTTCTACAAGAAAATTCTAAGAAAAGACGTTCATGCATAAATTTTTAAATCTTACAGAGGCTTAGTACTTAAGAAATGACGTTCCAGAAGAAGAGTCTTATGAAATATAGAAGTGTTCTTCTGACTACATGTTAAGAAAAATAATGCTTATGCACAAGTTAAGAAACTTATGGCTCTCTAATAACCTTGCATTTTTAGGAACTAGTAGAGTAACTACATTTTAATTTCATTTATCATATACTCATGAAGCATTGTTCAACAGAGAGAAAAATAGAAGATAAAAGATTGAAGCAAAGAAATCGTCCCTGCAACACCCTTACAGGATTCGTTCTAAGACTAGAATCATGGAAGGGATTGTGGAAGACTTGGGACAACAACGTGAAGCGCTAAAAGAGGAGATGCACCAGATGAAACAATAAATGGACAAGACTGTGGAGATGTTGCAATCCATCAAAGACACAAATAGGAATAATTCAGAAGAACCTCAAGTTACATCTTCCCATCCTCCTAGTTTAACATGGTCCCACAATTTAACGTATCAATACCATTCCCTCCATACGGCCTTCCTCTTAGCTACACGCCACCTGTGATCACCAATGTTATAGAAGTTAATCATCCCACTACTGCTAAAAATCCCCATATGGCCTCCCTCCAGGTTACACCTCATTGATAGCCAGTAATCCTGAAAATAATCCCTACACCTCTACCATTATACCTCCTAACCAAACACAAGCCCCAAACCGAAACCTTGAGACTAACGATTCGCAGATTCCACCCCAAAACCCCACTTACACACCTCTAGTTAACACCACTTCTCCTAAGGGTCTCCCAAGTTACCAATGTATTAACCCTAAACTAACCATTGTGGTTCACTCCAAACAAATTGAAGACAACCTATCTAATGATAAGTTGCACTTTATAAAAGAGCGATTGAGGGCCACTGAGGGAATCGACCATTATGCTTTTGGTTCTGTTGACTTATGTTTAATCCTAGATGTTGTAATTCCACATAAGTTCAAGGTTCCTGAGTTTGATAAATACAAAGGAGACTCTTGCCTAATAAGTCATCTAACCATGCATTATAGAAAGATGACTTCATATGCTCATGATGAAAAACTTTTGATTCATTTCTTCCAAGAAAGTTTCATAGGGTCAGCTCTTAGTTGGTATATGAACTTAGAGTGAGGACACATACACACTTGGAAGGACTTGACAAAAGCTTTCTTAAAGCAATATAAGTATAACATGGATATGGCTCTAGATCGTACGTAGTTGCAGAACATGATAAAGAAAGAGAATGAAACTTTTAAGGAGTATGCCCAATGAGGGAGAGGGGTGGCTACTCAAGTGAAACCTCTTCTATCTAAAAAAGAAATTTCCACCATGTTCATTGATATGCTCCAATCACCATTTTATGATAGGATGATTAGAAACGTATCATCGAACTTTTAAGACTTGGTTGTCATTAGTGAAAGAGTTGAGATAGGAGTGAGGAATGTGAAGATTTCTCATATGCCAACAAGAGTGATGAAGGCAAAGGAATCTCTAACTATCATGAAGAAGAAAGGAGGAGAAACGAATGTCATAATGTCTACTTCCACATGCCCAACTATAACCTTATCCCTTTCATGCCCAATCATCGACCATACTTCATGTATAGTCCACAAATAGCTACAGTTTCACCACTACTATATCCATAACCTTATCCACTCAGAAAGACTTATCAATCGCCTCGACCATAAGCCTTATCACCTTCAACCCCTCAAATAAACTAGCCAGTAGCTACAAACCCTAACACAAACAAGAATTCAAACAGAGGAAACAACCAGAAAAGAACATTCTCCCTGATTACAATAACCTATGCTGAACTCCTACCCCATTTTATTCAAAAATATTTTATTATCCCTTTCCCCTTGAAACTTGTTCAACCACCATATCCAAAAGGCTATGACCAAAATGCCAAATGTGATTATCACCCAGGTCTTATAAGGCATTTTACCGAAAAAATGTTGGGGTTGAGGTATAACGTTCAAGATCTGATAGAAATGAGGATGTTAGCTTTTAAAAACAAGGGCCAAAGTTTAGGAATAATCCATTCCCAGGGAACAACAATCCATCAGTGTATACTATTGAAGGAGATTTTGCCCAACAATTCATAAAGGAAGTAGAGAGGGTTAAAACCCTATGAGGGTTATCTTTGCGAAGATGTGTGAATTTGGACTGGTTGAGGATAGGGCCTCTGAAAAGGATGTTTTTGGTTTTCACCCAAAAAGTAAACATTCTATTTAGGACTAACATGAGTTTAAGCGGATGTTGCAAGACTTAATAGACTCGGGGTTGGTTCAAATTTTTCATTTGCAAAAGTGCCAAGATGTGTTAATGGCCCAGTCAGAACAAAAGCAAGTTGATGCTGCTCCAAATCCATTGATAATTCACTTTGTGAGAAGCACTTCACAGATTCCTAAACCCTTAGTTGTGGAAGTTCTAACCCCCTTTCCTTACAAAAATTCTAAAGCAATTTTGTTGAAGTACAATGCAGAAGTGCAAGCAACCAATGGCCCTGTATAGATGTGTTGGCAGATAACACTGCTAAGCATTCCTTCTTTTCTTTCATGGATAGGTTCTTTGGATACCATCAAATCAAAATGGTGTCTGAAGACATTATAAAGAACATGTTCATCACACCATGGGGAACATTTTGCTACAAGGTAATATTATATGGGTTGAAAATGCAAGGACAATGTATCATAGGGCGACAATGACCTTATTTTATGACATGATATACAAAGAGATTAAAGTATATGTAGATCACATGATCACTAAGTCAAGAACAGAAAAAAAGCATATTGTCAATTTACAAAAGCTATTTGATCGCCTAACGAAGTATAAGCTTTGATTGGATCTTGCTAAATGCACTTTTGGTGTGAAGTCTGGCAAGTTGTTGGGGATTGTGGTTAGCGAGAGAGGCATAGAAGTCAATCCTGACAAGGTACGATCAATCTTAGACATGCTAGTGTTGAGTACAGTAAAGGAAGTGTGTAGATTCTTAGGGAGATTGAATTACATTGCCATATTCATATCCCAATTGAATGTAACTTGTAACCCAATCTTCAAATTACTACATAAAAATCAAATAGTGGTATGGAATGAGGACTGCCAAAAGGCCTTTGAAAGGATTGAGAAATATTTGCAAAAACCTCCAATCTTAATGCCACTAGTACCAGGAAGACCTCTCATTATGTACCTGACGGTGCTCGAGGAATCTATGGGTTGTGTGTTGGGGCAACATGAAGAATCTGGAAAAAAGGAATATGTTATCTGTTATTTAAGCAAGAAGTTCACAAACTAAGAAATGAGATACTCTCTGTTGGAGCGAACATGTTGTGCTCTGGCTTGGACTTCTCGTAGGTTAAGGCAATATATGTTGTCTCATACTACTTGGTTGATGTCCAAAATGGATCCAATTAAGTATATATTTGAGAAGCCTGCTCTTACCGACCGGACTCCTTGGTGGCAAGTTTTACAGTCAGAATATGATATTCTTTGTCACTCAAAAAGCTATCAAAAGCAATGCCTTAATCGGACACTTGACTCATCATCCCATTGAAGATTATCAATTGATGCAGTGTGAATTTCCAGATGGGGACATAATGACATTATTTGAAGAAAAACTGTAATGAGGAAAAATGGACATTGATGTTTGATGGTGTTTCAAATGCATTGAGGCACGGAATTGGAATAGTGTTAATTTATCTTGAAAACCAATTTATCCCTTTCATTGTAAGATTGGCTTTTCATTGCACGAATATTATGGCAGAATATGAAGCGTGTGCAATGGGGGTCTTAGCCGCCCTCGAGTCCAATGTTAGAATTTTTTAGGTATATAGAGACTCAGCTCTAGTTGTTCATCAACTTAGAGGATAATGGGAGACTCGAGATGCAAAACTGATCTCGTACCACTCTTTCATCAAGGGACTTATGGAGTAGTTTGATGAAATTACTTTTCATCACATCCCTCGGGAAGATAACCAAGTGATTGATTCTTTTGCTATTTTGTCCTCAATGTTCAAGATAGGTTAGGAAGTAGATGTGTCACTTATAAGAATACAAAGTTGAGAGCAGTCAGCTTACTGTCAAGTGGTAGAAGAACAAAGGGTGGATAGCCCCAATTCCATGATATCAAGCAATATGTGAAAGATAGAGAGTATCCTTTTGGTGCTTTTGAAAATAACAAAAGAACCTTCAAAAGAATTGTTATGGATTTTTCTTGAATGATGATGTGTTTTATAAAAGAAACCACGACATGATGTTGCTTAGGTGCATTGATGCAGCTGAAGCCAAGAAAACAATAGAGGAAGTTCATTTAGAACACATGCAAATGGACATATAATTGTGAGGAACATTTAAAGAACTGGCTATTATTAGTCAACCATGGAGGCTAATTGTTGTAGCCATGTGAGAAAATGTCATAAATGTCAAACGTATGCTGACAATATCCATGCGCCAATAACATCTTTGAATGTTTTAGCTGCATCATGACCATTTTCAATGTGGGGAATTGATGTGATTGGACCAATTGAACCTAAGGCTTCAAATGGGCATTGTTTCATCCTTTTTACCATTGATTACTTCACCAAGTGGGTTGAAGTAGCATCATATGTCAGTGTAACAAAAAATGTAGTGGTTAAATTCATTAAAAAAGATCTAATTTGTCAATACAAATTTCCAAGCCACATCATTACAGACAATGAGACCAATTTGAACAACAAAATGATGAAAGAATTGTGTGATGATTTCAAAATTCATCATAATTCTTCACCATATCATCCAAAGATGAATGGAGCTGTAGAAGCAACAAATAAGAACATCAAGAAGATTGTACAAAATATGGTAGTGACTTATAAGGATTGGCATGATATTCCCATTTGCATTGCATGGTTATCCTACCTCTATGTGCAATTCAACCAAGGATGAAAAGAGCTCATTAAAGAAAAAAAATTAATCACCTTGTGTCATGGTCAATTGTATCAAAGAAGGATGAAAAGAGCTCATGATAACAAGGTTCGCCCCAACAATTTCAGGAGGGTGATTTGGTGCTCAAGAAAATATTATGAACCTAGAAAGATTATAGGGGAAATGGACCCTAAATTATGAAGGACCATGTGTGGTAAAGAAAGCGTTTTCAGAAGGGGCTCTAATTCTCACAAATATGGATGGCAAAAACTTACCGCTCCCAATAAAATTTGATGTGATAAAAAAATATTATACTTTAAAAAAGGAAAAGAAAAATAAAAGTTTGGTAGGTTGAAAACTTGAAAATGCGACCTAGGTAAAAGTTAGAACGACTTAATAGGATGAAAACTGTAAAAGTTATAATGACTTGATAGGATGAAAAAATTAGAGCAACTCAAAATAAAAAATCCAAAAAAAAGGTGTCAGAATATGGATGGGGACAACTTGTCATCATAGGATGATAGTTCCAGGTTGAAATGACTCAAAAAATGAGAAGAGAGTTCTACAAAACCTCTAATGTCCTTGGAAGCTAGCAGATGAAATGCTCAAAGTTGTAGACATAGGAATTGGAATTGTTATTTGGAATATTCCAATGATCACCTGCTTTGTCTTATTTTGTGTTAATTTCATTCGTGCAAGACCCTTTTGTATCTATTGTCTCCTTTTAAGTAATAAAATATTTCTTTCTTTGCCCACCTCTCATTGTTGCATTTTGTTATGTCATGTACCGAAAATGAAGCATGTGATAACATTTAAAAGCATTACAATTACAATGAATAACCTTAAGAATCATGGGAGATATGACAAATTCTTAATTATTTTTTAAAAGAGTACTAGCTAATTAGTTATCTGAATCTTGACTCCTATAGTCGTATCTGACCTTGAAAGAAGTTTCAGACACTAAAAAGGGAAAAGCGTAAAAGATCAAAAGAAAGATAATCTCAAGTCTTGTGAACATTTAAGTGCTTCGAGTCCTAAGGGGGTCAAAGCTTGGAAAAATATATATAAAAAATTAATGAGTGACAATTGAAATTCATGGTATAATGCATATCATGCATTGTACATTATCATTTGCTTGACATAGTTAAGATCGGCACCACTGTGCTTACTCTTCCTACATTTTGGACCCTTGTGTCCAATATTTTTTATGTTGTTTCGAACCCTTGTATCCAATGTTTTCTACATTCTAGACCCCCATGTCCAATGTTTTGTATGTTTCAGATCCTCGTGTCCAATCTTTATATTTCGAATCTCTCTGGCCATCATTTTTATGTTTCGCATCCCTGTGTCCGATGTTTTACACTTTGGACCCTTGTGTCCAATATTTTCATGTTGTTTTCGATTCTTGTGTCAAACATTTTCATGTTTTTTACCCTCGTGTCCAATGTTTTTTACATTTCAGACCCTTGTGTCCAATGTTTTTATACATCAGACCCCTGTGTCCAATGTTTTTTATACTTTGAATCCTTGTGTCAAATATTTTTTATGTTTTGGATCCTTGTGTCCAATCTTTTATGTTTTGAATCTCTATATCCATCATTTTTATGTTTCAGATCTTTGTGTCCAATGTTTTATATTTTTAATCCTTGTGTCCAACGTTTTCATATTTCATATTCCTGTGCCCTTTGCTATTACATTTTGGATCCCTATGTCCACTATTTTAGATTATCTTAATGAATTATTTGTATTTTTCAAGTCTTTGTGTAAAATGGTGCATTTTAGGATCATGCATCCATAATTTAGTCTTTGTGTTACTATTCATAGAAGTAACAAAATTGGGATTCGACATCTTTACTTATCTTTTACTATGGTAATATGAAAATTATAATTATTTATATTATTTAGTAACATCTAAAATAAAGAAGGACAATTGTCAATACCCAATTTTTTCCAACTATCCTATAATTTCTTTCCCAATAATGAGACTATCTACAAATAAAAATATATACTCATCCTAATTCCAATTCCAAATTTCAAATATAAACATCACAAATATAACTAATCAAAAATAAAATCACAAATAGAATAATTAGCAACGAATAAAAAAATAAATAAACACAAATAAATAAATAAAAACAAAATAAAACAAAGAAGTCAATAAAAAAGGAAAAAGAAGAAAACAGAGAATAAATTAATTAAAAAAGAAGAGAAAAACAGGGAAGAAAAAAAAGAACTCTCTTTTCTGCTATGCATAGTAGTGTCAAAATGGGTCCGACCCACCACGGGTTCGGGACGGGCTGGGTTGAAAAAATTATGATTTCACAAAATAAGTTATCTTTTGTGACCCGGCCACCCAACTCGAGAGTTTGGTGGGTTCGGGTCGAGCCGGGCCGGGCTGGCCCACAACCCACCATGTTTATCTAAAATTTTAAATTTTAATAATACACCCTCTTTAGACTTTTATTTTTGCATGTTGAAGTTAATTGTTGATGAATGATGACATTGATCCATTTAGTCTATGTTTAGAATTAATCTTTTAATTATATTATATGCAAAAATGATTTGAATGTTGTTGATTTATATTATTTATAATTTGTATGTTGTTTAATATTATGTATATGTTAGGTATTCCTTTTAAATTTTAAACTTATTTATGTGTTTATAATTTTCATATTTGCACTTAATTGTATATTTATAATTTATATTTTTTATAAAAAAATCTCACTTAAAGAAATTAGAAACTATTTTTTTTTCAAATCTAGTGGGTCAGCCCACCTAACCCACTAGTCCATGGTGGGTCGGGCCAGGTTGTATAACTAGTTATCTTTAGGTTTAGTGGGCTGGGCCAACCCACCTTATCTAACCCACAACCCATGGTGGGCCAACCCGTGTGGGCCGGGCTGGGCCGTTTTGACACCTCTAGCTATGCACCCACAAGTTACTCCTTTCCTCTACACCTTAGTCATCTGCACAAAAGCAAGCACCTTTGGTTTAGCTTTAGCAACCCTCTTGATAGCATTTTTAACAAACAACCACCAACAAGCTCCCTTGAATCATGGACTGTGAGATTTGTTCCCAAAAGCACAAAATTGTCATGGCTAAAAGTTTAAAATCGAAGGTTATAAAAAGGGAGTTTTATATCAAAAAAGGGGGTTCTCGAAGCGTAAAAAAATTTCAAATAATAGAAAGAGATTACAAGGAGAATAAGAGTGAGGGCAAAGAAACGTTTACTTGGTTAGAAGACTCATACACAACAGGTACACATATTCTCTTCTCTACTCTAATAATTTTTAAACTCAGTTAAAAAAAAGGATAAAGAAGAAAATCATTTACCACGGTTGCTGTCGGTGGAGATGGCCCTGGAGTCAGCCTCCAGTAGAGACGTCGCCTGAACTACAAAACCTTTATTGGCCTTTTTTTCTCTTCCTTACTTCTGTTTCTTTTTTCTCTTTCTTTTTGACATACTTACTTCTATGTAGTTAAGATATTAGGTATAAAATAAAGTGTAGTTTTCACTAAAGTAATAATAACAACATTCCATGTATATATCTAATTCATAAAAAATTATGATGATGATGATGATATGATAATGACCATGATTAATTAGAGGTAATCATCTTTATGACGAACGTCGTAAGGTGCTAATACCTTTCTTATGCGTAATTGACTCCTGAACTCTAAATTCAGTTTCATCGACCATTTTTTGTTTTTAAGGTTCTTTCCAATGTTTTCCTAAAATAAATATTGGTGGCAACTCCTCTAATTTTTAAATCATCTTTTGTCATCCTGTCGAGACCGACGTGTTGACAAACGACCTCTAGGGCATGATTTTCTCGTGGTTTAGTGAATTTTGACCAGAATCAACACCTCTTTTTTGTCCAAAGGTGTGGTTGATTGGTATTTAACCCATGACCTTGCAAATCACATGAACAAACACCTTTTACCGGTCATATGGTACCTTTGGTCGAGGCTTGGGTTATTGCCCTTCAACTCATATGATTTAACATTCTCTCTTAGTCCATTGACACCTTTGATCAAGGCTTGAGCTTTGGTCTTGTGATTCACATGGACCAACGTCTTCTCTTGATTTATTGACACCATTGGTTGAGGTTTGGGTTTTCGTCCTGCAATTCACATGAACTAGTGTCGAGATTCGTTTGGTAGCATTATGTCACTCTTTTTTGTTCCTAGTTGGTTTCAATGGAAGATTTTACCAATTATAAAGTTGAGTTATGTAGAGTGTTTTTCCTTAATTTCCTGGCTGGATAAGTGTCATAAAAACATAAATCCTTGTACAAAGTGGACACTTATTACAACCCCTAACTTTTAGGCAGTTTTATTTTCTTTGTTCCTGTTTTGGGTTAAAAGCCTTATTCGGACAATATTGTGTGTCTACATAAAGTTAATATAGTACCAAAAGTTATTCAAAGGAAGAAGTGAAAGGGAGACGATACTATAGTACCACTAGGATAAGCTATTGACTAGACAATCAATTAGACTGTGACATTTGTTAGTTAGAGCTCTTGCATCCCCAATTTCCTGAAGACAAATAAAGGCATCAAATTAATACTAGTCCTTAGATCACACAAATCTCTCTCAAAATAGGAAGATCCTACAGTGCAAAGAATTACAAAACTTCCACGGTCCTTGAGCTTTAGGGACAACTTTTTAAACACCACAAAAGAACATTCCTTAGTGAGGTCAATTGTCTCAAATTCATCCAATTTCTTTTTATTTGAAACAATATGCTTTAAAAGCTTAGCATACTTTGGCATTTGAGGAATGGCTTCATCAAATTAATGTTAATATACAACTTTTTAAATATTTAAAGGAACTGAACAAACTATTTAACTTTTTTGTTCCTAACCTTTTTTTAGGAAAGTGACACTTACCTTACAAGGTGTAGGTAGCAACTCATTCTTTTATCTTGCTTCCTTTGGGTTCCCTAGTAGGAACCTTTTTGTTGCTATTACTTAGTCTCCTGGTTTTTCTTTAGCTTAGGTTTTCTAGAACCTTCTAATTTCTAGTGGTAATTGTCATCACATCCTCATTTGGGTTTCCCTCAGTTTTTTAAGGTAGCGAGTCAGGGGCCCATTGTGATAACAACCTAGCTATACTTGCTATTTGATCCTTTGTAGCCTTTATTATCTCATTTGCTTTACTCATATATTTCATGATGGCATCTTGAAGGCTTCGAGATATTTTATCATCTAGTCAAGCCTTTGATTTTGGTTTTGCATATGAGGGGGAAATATACCCCCTTGATTTTGGCCTTGTTTGAGCTTCTTATTATTATGATCCTTCTAAGAGAAGTTAGGATGACCCTTTCATCCTTCATTATAATTGCTAGAATAGGATCATACTCCAAACTTTTGTCATGTGCATTATTAAATTTCACAGTCACTTTGGTTATTATATTCTCCATATTAAAGTAATTAATTTCATACCTAGATTTTACACATGAACAATAAATTAGTGGATGGGCAAAGGACTGTAGTATTTCTATTTAGGCTTTCATCATTATCTCCATCTGTTTGTTCAACGTCTCAAGCTTATATCAAATTCATATCAAGAGGATCTCACTTCTATTTGACTTACCCTGACTAGCCTTTTGAGGATTCATATGTCTCTAGAAAGATATGAGTTAGATGACAAATTCTCTATTATCTTCAGTACCTCCCTTAAGGTCTTAGCCATGATGTTCCCATGGTAAGAGACATTGATAATTGCTTTGTTGAGGTCTAATATCCCAGTGTATAAAATTTGGACTAGACGTCCATTAGGGTAGCCATGTGTTGCTTACTTCTGGCAAGTTCACCAGCCGTCTATAATATCCGATAAATATTAGGCCATCTCCTTAGGGACTTGGAAGATATTATATAACTTCAACTATCCTAAGCAAAAACTTGTAAAGATCAATGTACAATTTTGTATATTGAAAAACAACTAAAAAGAATTAAAATAAAAATAAGCAGAAGTAGAAGTTAAATAGATATTAATGAGCAGAAATGTTGGGACAGTTTCACCAATCTCATTTATATGTAATCCTCTTATTTTCAACAGATGTCTTTCATTAGTCAATGTTATTGGATTCAATAAATCATTCGAAGTTATTCCCTTAACAGGGAAATTCTAAAGATCCTAGTTCAATATCAATCAGTTGACTACCAAACTAGAAACCTTGCATTAAAACAGGAATTTGGCCAATTAAAGATTCCAAAGATATTCCTAACATTTAGAATCATTACCTGAATTGATTCAAGTCAGATTTAGAAAATGTTTTTCAACTAAATCTTAAATCTCAAATTATAAGACAAATGGTCAGTTTATTCCAAGCATTAAGAACAAAATAGATCACTAACATGAAATAGTAGAAAAAATAGAAATATATAAGTAAATCAAAAGGATTACAAAGAGTTCAATAGAGTACATTCAATCCCAACAACAAGAAGATTAACTATTCATGGTAATAAGAGCAATAGTCTTTTACATATGAAAGATGAAGAATCAATTGACCCCACTATTTTCCAAGAGCTGAGCTTTCCTCTTCTCTTCGTCTTTGTCCTCCCCTTTAGCCTTTGTATATCCTTCATGTGTTGCCCCTTCTTTTCTTTTCTTTTTTTTTCCTTTTATACTTTCCAAATAGGGCATCTATAAGTGACCAATTCGCAAAATGGATTTAATTTAGTTGAGCCAATGAGAATTCTCTGTGGTGAAGAAAACTCAATTTGTTGAGCATATTAGATTTCACTCAACAAATTTTTTCTCAATAGTGCACCTTCTCTGGAGCCAATCTGCTTAGCAAATTCCTGACAAAGAGCAATTTCTTTACTTAGATTAAGAACTTTCTTTTTTCATTGAACTACTCCATGCTTGCTCCAAAGTGAAATTCAATTCCTTCACCTATAAGATAAGTTATCAAGGGTTAAATATATAAATCTATAACTCTTTTCAAAACAAACTTATTTATAAAATATTTTTTATTTTTATAATAAAATTGGGTTTTTCAAAATACTTTTTTTAGTTCTTCATTATATAAGTGTCATAAAGATAGATATTTTCACACAAAATTGAGACTTATCACCATGTTGGAGGAAACTCTTCAACAAATCCTAGCATTGTTGCCATGCCTTTGCCAAGGTCCCTGCTTCATCTGGGTGAAATTGATTGTCTCTTTGCATATGTGTCAACCTTAAAGATAGAGTAGAATTTCCTTAAGAATTTTGTAGTGAATATGTCCTACGAAGTTACAAAGTCTTTCAAGAATGTCCAAAACCAATTAAGTGTCTTCCTCGTTAGAGAGAAAGAAAAAAGGAACTCATGCGACTGACATCCAGAGGGGCATACCATTGTAATGGATTGTATAGATGGCCCATAAAAATCTCTTCAAGTGGAGTACTAGGTTTTTAGTTGTCAAACCTCTAAATTGGCATAAGTTGAAAATCATTTGGAAGAGGTCTATCTTGAGCTTAAAGTTGACTTTGCATAGCCAGGAATCAAATCAAGATGGTACCCCCCAACTTGTGTTCAAAGAAAGCATTGGGAGTCTTGTTCTTAACATGTTTGTTGATACCTCTTCTTCTTCTTTTGTGTGTGTGGAGGTGTTAGTATGTGGTTCTTCTTCATGTGCTAGTGTGAATTTGTGTATAATGTTGTTTATACAAGTAGTCTTCTTGATCTCAAGATTGCAATCCTCAAGAGTAGGTTGTAGAGATCAAGCAAACATAAATTACAAAAAAGTGAAGGGTGAATAAGAACAAAATAATAATAATAATAATAATAATAATAATAATAATAATAATAAGAATAAAATAAACCAATAAAAGTTTGATCTCACTTAAATTCTCTTAATATGGAACTTGTTCAATCAATTAAAGGAAAGTGTGTTCTATGCGATAGTAATAGTGGACAAAAGTTCATATTTTGTGATAGAACAAAACACTTAAAATAAAGTAAAAGTTTGGATTGTGATTAATTGAGAAAACTTATAGATTAAGAAGATTAAGATTGCAATTTCACAAGGCTCAAAATATTATCCCTAATTTTAATTCCAATTAAACATTAATATGATTATTACTCTCTTATAAAATGCTAATATTCCCTTAAGCGTGGTTGAATAAAAAATTGATACTCCCTTAATTAATTCTTCCATGGTCCTCAATATGTTATAGAGAAAAAAAAAATTTAAGTTTAGAGAAATAAGTTTTAAGTTTTAATAAATTATTTAATCATGCAATTCACTCAAACCCAATTGTTAATAAGTTTAGTTAAGAGAAAATAATTTATCCTCTTAATTCAGTTAACTATATTTTAGATTGATTAATTCTAATAGCAACTAAGTATACATTAACCATCATTTATAAAAGAAAAATAAATTTAATTAAATTTAAAATCAAGGTTTTCGTGAGTCTGCTAGATTAAAACTTTAATTTTAAGAGAACTACATCTAAACTCTAAAGTGCGATGGACGAGAATTGCAGTCTTGGGTTATAAAATATTAATAATAAGGATTGGAGTCAGTCATGTGATCATGTTCGTGTGAGATCGAACCAGGTGTGACGTTATGTAGAATCTTTGTCCTTGTGCTGTTTGTTGCGTTGACCTATAATAATAAATGAATAGAATGAAAGTACGCTATGTATATTGCAAACTCTTTATGTTAATCATTAATACATTATAAATCAGTGACTGCTGTGCTGGCAGGCAAAATTGAACAACAATTTCTGATTATTTTCCTTTTTTTATCAGATTTCTGGGGATTTTCCTACATACCAACAAATGGAATATGAGACATTTTCCTATTGAAGAACAGATATGAAGTTAAAAACAGACCGTACAATAGTTGAGTTTTACTCTATTTTTTGGTTAGATAATATAAGCGGAGTAATATAATTAAAAAATTAATATAAACTTTTTGTAGAGGTGATGTACATGTGTAATTTATGATATTATTATTAATTAATTTATAATATAATACATAAGTTTAATTGATATACACTGTAAATGTAAAGATTTTTATACTAACATTCAATCACAATTCTTGATTCATAGTAAATTTATTGACTTTAATTAATACTACTTTAAAAATCACATAAATAAAAAATTATAATTAAAGGTCAATATCTTTTATACTTATTATATATATATATATATATATATATATATATATATATATTAAACGCATAATACATTTATCATAAGAAGTAATTATACTGAAGATTCAAATATTTTTTCCTTCTCAGGTTTTAATGGATATTCAATAGAAGTTATTTCTATAAAAAAAAAATCAATAGAAGTTAATATACTCATAATACATTTATCATAAGCAGTAATTATACTGAAGATTCAAATATTTTTTCCTTCTCAGGTTTTAATGGATATTCAATAGAAGTTATTTCTATAAAAAAAAATAAAATCAATAGAAGTTAATATGACAAACGATATACAAATCGAATAGAGACACTTGTGTACTTGTGTAGCATGAAAAGCCCTGATTAAAGTTGAAAAGCAAACTGCGCCTTCTTCTAAAAGGTTTAAATAAGTTTATTTTTCTGAAATTTTATAAAATATTGATCTTTTTAGAATTTATTTTTTTTTATTTATAAGTTTATGTGTATTTAGTTGTTTCATATGAAAAATTGAAAATTAAAAAAACTATGATTGAAAAAGAGAATGATTAACAAGTAAAAAAACATATTTTATATCAACAATTTTTTAATGATATTTAACTAAAGAGTAAGAACTAAAAATGAATTAGAACTAAAAAATATATTTTTAAAATTTAAGAATTAAAATTGATTTTTTTTGTCAAACTTTAACAAAAAGAACTTATTTAAAACCACCTAAAATGGTTAGAATTTGAAAGGATGATTGAAACATAATGGCTAGGATTTGAAAGGATAATAATAGATTGAAACTTTGAAACCCATATACAAAAAAAACCTGGTATTGGACCTGTTAAAGGGGTCATTAACACGAGGGAAATATATATTTTAAGTATTTAAAATTTTTAACAGAGAAAAATAAAA
Source organism: Psophocarpus tetragonolobus (assembly GCA_037954015.1). Taxonomy (NCBI): domain Eukaryota; kingdom Viridiplantae; phylum Streptophyta; class Magnoliopsida; order Fabales; family Fabaceae; genus Psophocarpus; species Psophocarpus tetragonolobus. Next base: position 7,569,438 of record CM075693.1, on the reverse strand, counting down.
GATTCGTATATTCTTATTATTGATATTCAATCATAATTTTTTATTTATTAGTTTAATAATTTTACTACTTAATATCTAAAAATTCATATAAAAGAAAAATTTTGATTAAATACAATATAAAACTCTTTTTAATATATTAAATATCTCTTTTAAAAAAATTGTATTACTTCGGTTTTTCTACTTTCTAACCTATTAATATATTGGACCTATTAAAGGGGTCATTAATTATTAGTACAAAGTATTTTTTTTATATTTTCAATAATTATTCTTCAGGAAATACCTCGTATCAATTTTGTGAAAAAGAATAGTGTATTATATTAAAGAGAAGTGCTAATATTTAGGATAAATAAAATGTTCTAATAATTAGACTAGATGAATAATATAAGAATAGTTTTGAAAAAAAAAAACGTGACAAATTATTATATTCACAGGAATCGACAAATTTATTATTATCAATTATTTTTTTAATATTAGTGAATTATATAATTGAATCATATAAGGAACAAAGGTTGTAAAATATTTTTGTATAAAATTCTATTCTTCCAATCTTTTTATACGACATAATTTTAGGAAAAAAATGTTGGTCATTTTTCATATGACATTTTATAATTTCTATAAAATATTAATTTTTTTCTTATTTGTCTTTAATAAATATGTTGAATATTTGAAATTTTTAAAATCTTTCAAGAAGTCATTCATAAATGTTCCTTCTCACATCTTTTTAAATTTCAAAATATAATGTTATTTAACGGTTTTCAATATCACTAAGTAAGATGAGACATAGGTATATTAGTAATATTTAAAATATAATAAAATTAATTAATATAACTACTTGTGTGTATAATTTATGCAAAAACTTTCTCATGAAAAATATTATGGGAGTATATAATTATTTTAGGGTGAATTTGGTAATTTTATTTTTGAAAATAATTATTTTTAAAATTATATATAAAACACTATTTTTTAAAATTATGAATAGACGATGAATATGAGTATTTTATATATTTTAATTTGATTTAAACAATAAGTATATATTTCTTTAATTGTTCTTTTTACAAAATTATATCTTTTATATGACTCATCTCTGTATGAACTAAATAAATAAACTATGTAAACCCTTTCTACAAATATTTAACACAGGTGAATACACTAGTCATAATTGAAATCACTCATGAAATTGAAATAAGCTTGTGTTAGCTCATATATGTGTTGAGTGACAAATTTAATTCATAGATGAAAATAGGTAGGACAAATAAGATCTTACCTAAATTTCACAATGACATATATTATTATTATTAATATTATAAAAATTGTCTAGTCATTGATGTACAATATATATTTTATGCTTTTCCAGATAATACAATCTGTTTTTCTTTTTCTTTTTCACAAGTGTTGCATTGTATTTTTTTCACGTGTAAAGCTTAGTTTATTTGTAAAAACACATCAACATATTATTAATATATAAACATAGAGTTTAATGGGTATATACTGACTGTCAGTATAAAAGATTCTTACACTGACATTCAATAATGTTTTTTCATAAAAATTATAATTAAATGTTAACGTAAAAATTATTACATTAATCATGTAAACTAATTAATTTCATAAACATATGTATAATTGACAAGGAACGTATATTCCTATAACATCACTATGTTGGGAGTCTTAGAATAAGAAAAGATATTAGCCAATGGAATGAATTATTTATAATTTTATTAAATAAATATATTATTATATTTTATTATAAATAATGTTAATAATAATATTTTTATAAAAAATAATATTATTGATAAATAGGTCCGCCTATCAAGCTTAATCAATTTCTTTTAATGCCTATGGTCAAACCTTTTTAACTACAAAGGCTTTTTAAAAATATCAAACCTAGTATTTTTATTAAACAAGTTAAGTTGGGTTAGGCCTTGAATAGACTAAGACATAAACCTCCACGCCTTGGTTTAGCCTATTTCCATCCTTAATTGTGTGTGTATATTTTAATATAAAAAGTCATCTCGATATAATAATTAAATAATTATCAGAGCATTTATAGAGACCATTAGAGATGATAAAGTATACTTAGATTCTATGAACATTAGCAAAAATGTCATCATGTGGTACAAATAATTGCTTTTAAATTGGGTTTCAATACAAGGTGGATCTGGACTTGCAAAAATTATACGAGTATGGGCATCATAGTAATCACTCAATCCTACACATTATAATAATTATATAATACTACATAATTGTAATTATATTGTAAAATTTGTTCTATAATTAATAATTTATTTTATTTTATCAAAATATCACTTTAAAAACCTATTTATTTCTCTTGTGAAACACACTTACATAGTTACATAACACACCCTATTAAAGAAAGACCCTCGCCTCCCACAACACATTGTTCGCTACTCAATAATAAAATTAAGAAAATGATATTTCGTGAAAAATATTGCTAAAAATATTATTTATATTGTAATCTATGATAATTATAAAATAAAAGAGATAGATAATATATTTTATACAAATTTAATAAGATAAAAGGAAATTAATTTATTTATAGAGTAACTCTTTTTTTTTGTTGTCTAGTTAAAAAAAAAATCTACCAGGGATAATCCTGTTTAAGCCTTGTGGGACCACTATAAATAGGAATTGTGTGAGCATTTAAGACAGTTGTATACCAAAGCTCAATTTTGAAACTACTGATTAAGCTGAAACAATCTCGTACCAATTGTTTCGCATGCAATGATATTTTTAGAATAACTCATCATAAAGTTATAATATTTAATGTTTATTTATATAAATAAATTGTAATAATTTATTTATTAAATTATTTTATATTAACGTACACTTATGTGTACTAAAACTTAGATAACTCAAATATTTATAGTTATATAATTATATATATTAATATTTACTTATATTAATATTTTAGCTCATTATAAGATCAAATTTTAATATATAAAATTTATTATCATAATTATGTTTGAAAAGTTGAAAACTTATTTATAAAGTATAATTAAATAAATATTCAAAAAATTATCATAACAAACTTACCATTTTTTTCCAAACAAACATTAATTATATCAAAATATCATTTGAGAATTATGTGGTATTTACTTTTTATTAAACGTAATATTTATGAATTATTATGTTGATTTGTTATCTTAGTAATATTTGAATTTAGATAAATTTATGTTTGTTTGAAATTATATATGTGATGCTATGTTAACTTGTTTTTCATGTATGTTAATGCTTTTAAAAAGTGCTTTGGATAATAATTTAAAGATTTACAACAAAATAAAAAATTTATTACATATCCATGGAAAACAAAAATTTATTGAAAATCCAATACAAAATTTTCTAATATATTAAATAATTTAATAGATACCCAATGAATGAACTCAGTTATCAAGAATGATTAAGTTTGTGAAGGAGACAGGAATTTGATTCTCACAACATATCTTGTAAAGGGATAAAGAGTCTTAAATGTGACTAAATCTTCAACATTATTATGATATTGTTAATAAAAAATTTTAAATTTAGTAATTAAACCAATTAAAAATTACAAGAAATATAATTTTTAGCTATTGTAGTAAATGTCAACTATCTTATTATATTTAATACATTTTTGTTCTTTAATTAGTTAAATTTCATACTTAGTACATACTGATGATGTATTTGAACTTGACGTAACTGAGAAATTTAAAATTCAAAACAGTGAAAGAATACAAATTAAGAGAAATTGTAATGGAACAACGGGAAATTCCGGATTTTGATTTTTGAGGGGTCATTTTCATCAACATTTTTTTCCCTTTGTGGCAGTGAAGAAATTCAGTGCAACACCAAGGGTACTTGTCATATTCTTTTTGTTGTTGCTTTTTAAGCTGTCTTTTTTGTTCCCCACACAAGACTGTCTCTTTCTTCTTCGTGTTTTGACCGTTGCTTTTTTCTCAACGTCTCTCTCTGATCAACGCCCCATCCTCAGGTATGCTTCCACTGTTCACATTCATTCATTCTTAATCATAGCATTTTCTTATTCTCCTTCTCCTGCTATCACCATTTACTTTCTTAACACCAACACTGTATCTGTGAGTGGGGTTGCATTCACTTTTTGCTTAAATGGGTACCCTTCACCTCTTCTGCTATCTTTTTCTTCATTCCTGGTTATGTAAATCTTTAGCACTTTTTTCTGCTCCCTTGTTTCTCATCTGAATTCTGGTTTCTTCTTCTTCAGATACTTAAGGATTGTTTTTATGTCTGCCCTTTATATTCTCATTTCCAAACGTTTTTTGGTTGAAGATTTAGGGGGGTCCTTTTTTTTCAACTTTGCCTAAAACAACAATTCCCCGATCAAAAGTTCGATGCTTTTTAATGCTTCGGGTGTGATTGAGCATGATTTGGTTTTATGGAAAACATAGAGGAATCTCCATTACTTGTTTCTCTCGGCAACCTCTTTATTTTCCATTGGCCTTCTTAGACTTGAAAACGAAGAAAAGCATCTAGCTTTATTAACCTTGATACATTTTCTTTTGGTTGTAATGTTTAATCAACTTTTTTTTTCTCACCCCAATTCAATTTCTATGGCGTTCAGTATATGTTGAACTTTTCTATTTCTGTGGGCAGATTTGTGATAAACAAAAGACTGGCCCTTGTTACCATCCATTTCAATGCAAGCCTGAGATATTCATAGGAAAGGCAAAGGGAAGAAATGGGATGTTCTCAATCAAGGTTGGATGATGAAGAGGCAGTCAAGCTTTGTAAAGATAGAAAGCGATTTATCAAACAGGCTGTTGAGCAAAGAGCTCAATTTGCTAGTGGACATGTAGCATACATTCAGTCTCTGAAAAGGGTTTCAGTTGCACTGCTAGATTACTTTGAAGGAGATGAGTCGCCTGAGTTGTCATTAGATTCATTCAAAACCCCACCTTTCACACCTGTGAAAAAAACTAGTCCCGCCTTCATTCCCATTTCATCAAAATTCTTCACCCCAACCACAATTGAGTTTGGTCCCAAAACAACTTTGAATGTGAATTACCTAAGGCCAAGTGGTAATCCTGCAATTTCTGTTGAGGAAAGGCCTCCATCTCCTGAAATGGTTCGGGTTGAAACGTATTCTCCCATGCACCAGTTTGGTAGTGAAGGTTTTTTTCCTATGCAATCCTCTCCAATGAATCCCTCAATTTTTGCTTATTCTCCCTATAATAGGCTTAATATCCCTCCACCTTCACCTGAATCATCCCCATGGGATTCCTTTTGGAATCCATTTTCATCATTGGACTATTATGGTTACCCCACCCGAAGTAGCTTTGACCGAAATGGAATGGATGATGAGATCAGAGGACTGAGGCAGGTCCGAGAAGAAGAAGGAATACCAGACCTGGAAGAAGATGAAACTGAACAAGAAGATCTTGTAAAGAGAAATGAAGCTGAAGAAAGAACCAAAATTGATGTAAACCCCTCCAAAGAAGAAGTCACAGTTGAAGATGTTGATGAACACGAGGAGAAAGAGGAGCAAACAGATGCTGAAACTGGAACTGCAACAGATTCGCAAGCCAGTGGCAATGAATGTTTTCAAGTATCAAAGGCTCAAACTGTGGGTCCGGAAATGGCAACTGGTAATCAAGAAGCTAAAGAAGAAACACCTGGTTTTACTGTGTATGTAGACCGTAGGCCAACGAGCATGGCTGAAGTGATCAGAGATCTTGAAGCTCAATTCACAATAATCTGCAATGCGGCTAATGATATCTCAGCACTGTTAGAGGCCAAGAAAGCTCGGTATTTATCAGCATCTAATGAACTGTCAGGTCTGATGGAAGTATATAATTATATTTTCGATTTGTTGAAAGTGTTCCTGCATGTTTCTGCATTTCATAGTTAGGCCTAAAGTTTGAAGAATAAATTTCATATTTGGTCGTTATTGTAAGAACTAGATCCTGCATTGTTTGCAAATCATTCAAACATTTTAATTCTCAGAAATTGCAACTTTCTTTCACTTCCCATTTCCAAAGTCATTCCTCCACACTACAGAAAATGCGCTTGTGTTGTATGCAGAAATAATCTTGTTCTCTAGTTTTCATTTGGTTTTAGGGCATTGTTTCTCTTTTACTCATATCTATTTGTAAATTTTAAGAATATAAATTGTTTTTCCTTTGCAGCATCAAAATTGTTGAACCCAGTAGCTCTGTTTCGCTCATCTTCACGTTCAGCCTCATCAAGAATTTTAATGAATTCGTCAAACTCAAACATTAGGGATGAGGATTATGAAGGCATGGATGATCCACCAGAGGAAGATAGTTTGCTTTCTGTTGGTCATCAGTCAACATTAGACAGGTTATATGCATGGGAGAAGAAGCTCTACGAAGAAGTCAAGGTATCTTACTGAACATTTTGTTACTAACACTTTAATACCTGAGCTGCTACCTATGAACTATTAAATTATTCCAACAAACTTCCCTAAGATGACATGTTTTGTTACAGATAATTGCTGCTTGAAATATAGCGTATTGGAACTTATAACTCCTCATTGTCCATCAATTGAAATATAGCTTGAATATACAAATTCGCCTTTGTTCAATTCTATAAGTAAGCTGATACGTAGACAATCTTTTAGGAATTAAATCAGTACTCAACCATAAGACTATCAATTCATTCATAAAAACTACACCTGCTTATAACTAGTACTAACATTGCACCCAAATAATATTTCAAATTATATATGTAATCGTCTAAGAGGTTTACCTTCTAGGTGATGTGAAAAATCATAATATATCTAGCCGTCAAGTATATATTTTAAAAATCCTTAGCCCATAATAAGGTTTTCGAAAAAATAAAAGCACACAAGAGGCCAACTGACATGCCGTTTGGTCTAACTTATTTTTAGCTTATAAGTTACTTTTAAGCTAAAGTAAAAAATTAGAATTTAAAAAATAAGTATAAATTATTTGTCTAATTTTATTTTCTTAACTTCGAAACTTTTTTTCAATTAAAACTTGTTGATTAATTATCCTTTTTTATTGCCTAATGAAATAACATATTTATAAAATAAAAATTTACATTGTAAAATAAGTTCCTTAAAAATTTAAGTATAAATATTATTTAGTCCAGCTTTTCTTTAAAAATAATTTTTTAAGTAAAAAATAAGTTGGTTAAAACCGCACCTTAACCTATTATTTTGGTAATTTTCTTTCAAACTCTCATTTCTTTAAATTTTATTAGATTATTATTGTTACAGGTCATGTTGCTTATGATTGCATAAATTTGAATTATGGAAAACTTAATGCTATGCCCACTTTCTTCTTCAACAGTCTGGAGAACGTGTTCGAATTGCATATGAAAAGAAATGCAAGCAACTTAGGAATCATGATATAAATGGAGAGGAGCCTTCTTCTGTTGATAAAACAAGAGCAGCCATTAGAGATCTACATACCCAAATAACAGTTTCAATACACTCAGTTGCAGCTATTTCCAGGAGAATTGAAACTTTGAGAGATGAAGAGTTGCATCCCCAGCTTCTTGAATTGGTGCAAGGGTACGTATGAAAATCATAACTCCGTACAACTTTATTCTATTTATGAACTGTAAAACTGCTACCACAATTCAGTGTATTTTCACTGCTAGTATTCCATTTTGTCCTGTATGCTCCCTATGCTAACAATGCTAGTCTCTGTTTGGTAATAGTACAACAGTGCAGACTCACTCGACCTACAGCTAGAGTTAAAAATTGTTAACTTAGATTATTAATTTTATATTAATTTGTATACTCAAGCTATCAAATTTAGGTAGCGTCTACTTAACCTTGTCTATACGGTACTCCACAAGATTATATATCTATTTGGTGCAAAAACCTTTGATCATGCACTTCTTGTATAAATAAGCTACATATTCAGTTTTGTTTAACATGATGTGTCTGTGCACATCAAATGCACGTAATGTAATTACAAATAAGGTATCATGCATGCTGATTCTAAATTACAAACTAACAGGCTTGCCAAGATGTGGAAAGTGATGGCAGAATGTCATCAGACACAGAAGAGAACCTTAGATGAAGCCAAGATTCTTCTAGTTGACACTAATGCCAGAAAACAGTGTGCCACATCACTAACTGATCCACAAAGGCTTGCTCGTTCTGCCTCCAATCTTGAAACTGAATTGAGGCATTGGCGAAACACCTTTGAGTCATGGATCACTTCTCAAAGATCTTACATCAATGCTCTAACTGGCTGGCTTCTAAGATGTGTGAGATGTGAGCATGATCCATCAAAGTTAGCATGCTCTCCTCGTAGGTCCAGTGGCACTCATCCGTTATTTGGACTTTGTGTTCAGTGGTCAAGGCGTCTAGATGCCCTCCAAGAAACAGCAGTGCTAGATGGCATAGACTTTTTTGCAGCTGGCATAGGGTCCCTCTATGCACAACAGTTAAGGGAAGAGACTTGCGGAAATCAAGTTGGATCAAAAGAACATGATGAGAATATGGAAATGGTAGAAGTTGGTCAGGTTGAGGAGGTGATGAATACTGAGAAATTGGCTGAAGTTGCTACCAAGGTGCTTTGTGCTGGTATGTCAACTGCTGTGGGCACAATGGCAGAGTTTGCTGTTGATTATGCCGAGGGATACAATGAACTTGCTAATAAATGGGAGAATGTGAACTTGCAGCAGATTTCTTGTGGGGCTGGAACATAGATATAGACGTCATACATTTTTTGGTTTATTTAATTAGTTTAGCAATTGGTCTCAGTGAATGTAATTTATTCAAGGGTAGATTTAGATGAAGGAAAATGGAGAGAAAAGAAGGGGAGGGAAAGATTTTATGCCAATCTCTCACCCTTATTAGAGAATTTTTATAATGAGGGAGGGAAATGAGAAATTTTCATGTAATGCTCAAGACCGACCCGACCCTTCTTATAAGTTTTTTGTGAACATTTTGAAGTTCTCTAATTTGGCGATCTTAAATACTCAAATTTGATTTGTTAATTATGGTGTTTGATATCTTTCATACTCTCAATTAATTTTTCATTTAAAATTTATTAAATTTTGAAAATTATTTTCAAAATAAATATTTTTCTTTTCTAAAATTTGTTTGTCCTCTTAGTACATTTGGAAGTATTTGTACCTCAAAAACATTTATGCTTTTTAAGAGTTTGTTCCCTAAACTCTTGAATACAGTATAATATTAGTATTGGAAAACAATTTTTAAAATTTAATATATTTTGCATGAAATATTCATTCTCAGTAGTGTGAATTTGTCTTAAAAAGTTCTTAATCTTATTTCCTCAATGGTTTTTTTCTACTTACTATCCCTTTTGAGATTTTGCGCTAGAATTGTTGCTGAGACATAATAAAAGAGTTTGTAACCGGGTAATTATGCATCCAAAATGCCCCAGAGTTTCTCTCGAATCTCAATCATAGATGTCAACAAAATCAAATTGATCTACGTTTGGTCGTGACAAAGGAGGACGTGAAAATGCTTCACTTAGGCCTTCTCTTTTTCCACCCTAGTTTTCTTTTGCAACCTCAATTTTAAAATTCCAAAATATCCTATTTCGTAATCCATAATATATTATTTTTAGCTATTTTATCGATTCCATAATTCATAATGTATTTTTTAACTATTTTGTGAAATTTTAATCTTTAATGTATTCTTTTTACCAATATTACAGAATTTTGTAATATGTCATATGATCTTGAAAGTTACTAATTATATTTAACTATATTGTAGATCACATGTAAGCCCAAGTTTTTCTGATCTATAAAGGTCATCATAAAAACCTTTTTTTCTCTACCTTGAAGGTTGATGTTGAGGATGGCATCGGAATTGCTGTGGAGCTGCCACCAGAGAAAGTCGTGTCAGAAGTGGGTTGCCGAGGACAATTATGTAGGTAGGCAAAAAAAAAAAAAAAAAAAAAAACTGAACCGAACTTTTTAAAACAAACTTAAAAAACGGTTTTTAAAACAGTTTTTTCTTAAATTTAAAAAAGCAAACTATTTTAAAAAATTAGTTTCAAATTTAACTGTTTTTATAAATCTAATTTTGAAATTGATTCGAAATTAGTTAAAATAATTTTAGATTAAGCTAGTTTTTTAAACTATTTTTTTTTTCTATGTGTGTTTCCACAATGTTGTGAATATAACCATAACAATGTGAAAAACTTGGGATATTTTTTTAGTAAGTGTGTTTTTCACATAATTGTGAAACATCTCAAGTAAAGTGTGGGAAATGTCAAAGAAGTTTTTTGTGAAGAGCATGCTTCCCACAAGAATGTGGAAAATTACACGGAGTTGTGGGATGCAAAGAAAATGTTTTTTTATAAAATAAATAAATTTAATTATTTTAAAAAAAATTTGGTTGATTTTTATTAAATTGGTAACCAACTCAAAACTAGTTCAATTTGTTTTGGTTCAGAACTAATTCAATTCAATTAGGTTTTTTTGCACACCCTTGCAATTATGCATGGATTAATGGCCATGCTACTCCTACTGTTTAGAGTGAAGAAGCTAATGTAGTGTTTGTTTTGCTTATTTTTTGTTTTTATTTTAAGAAAAAACTGTTTTTATTTTTAGAAAAAATAGAAAATAACAGTAAAAACTGGTTACAGTTTAAAAAATATTTTTATCGAAAACATTTTCAGAAAACAACTGAAAACAGAATAAAGTTGTTTTCAATATTTTCAAAAGTTAAGAATATGTAAAAAAATATATATAAATTATTTTAAACTATATATGTAAATAATTTATAATATTTTTGTTAAAATTGATTAAATTTAATAATATTATTTTTTGAAAATAGAAATATAAGTAAAAACAAACATATTCTCTAATATTAAAAATTTGAAAATAAAAACAGTTTTCAGAAAATAAAAATAAAAAATAAAAATAAAAAGCATTTTCTCAAATCAAATGTCACCTAAAATTTAAAGTGATTTCATGGATGTTTTAACCTGCATAGCGGTAATTGTGTGCATTCTGAAAAATAGGGTATTTTTAAAAAGTAGAGGGTAATTTAAGTATTTAAAAAATATGGGCAAAAATAAAAAAACCTGCATCCTTTTTTATCGTGTTTAAATTATCATAATTATTAATTATTCACAGTATATTTGGTGCTTCCAAATATAAATTTTGACTCCCAAGATGAAGAATTGAAAAGGTTGAAGCAACTATTTGTTGTTTTGACCTTCTATATGCTTAATTGATCTCCGTAGAATCAAAAAGTTGATCCAGACACACTTTGACAACTTTCAAAATTGGTGTTCAATCAAAGATGTCTTAAAATCCAAATAACTAATTTACTGAAATTAAAAATAAGTTCTTTAGTTACAAACAATAACGATGTCTTAAAATTTTATTTCTTTCCCAAACTACTCTCAAATTAATATTTTCGAAGTTTTTTTTTGTATTCCAAGAGACAAAATGAGATATATTCCACATAATTATTAAACTAAAAGAAATGCGTTTAATGAAGGGTATATATAAAAAGAAAAAATTAATACATCAGACTACATGAATTGAAATTTATAAAAAATGACAATTATTTTAAAAATTTGAATCTTTATATATATATATATATATGTGTGTGTGTGTAATAAGTGACTTACACAATAAATCAAGAAAATTGTGTAATAAATACTTTAGTAGTACTTGAAAATACGATCAAAACATTGAATATAGATTTAATTTATCCCCCCAAAGACTTGTCTCTAATACAGAAAAGGCTTGAATCTTAATTTTCTTTGAAAATTTAAAAGAAAAAAAAAAGTGAAAGACAGAAGAGAATCAAGTAAAGCCTAAGGTAAGTTTGATTCACTTGCAAAATTTAGTTCTAAAAATTGATTTCTAAAACAGTTTTATGGTACTCGATAGTTACTTTCTCATCCAATATCTATCAACTTCAAAAAATTATTCTTAACATAAGTCTATAAAAAAAAGCATCGAAAACAAAACTGAAATGTATTTTTCTATTTTATTTTTTAATTTAAAATTAGTGTCATCAACACACAGCACAGCCAGACCGTGGGCTAGCACGTACTAAAAAGGCTTGTTAGCTCGTATCCGAATGCTCCATATAGAACATGAAGCGGGTACTAATGAATGTGAAATTCAAAGGCTGTAATCAACACAAAACTCAAAGGATGTATCTTACCAAACGTGCTTTACCCAATACTGATATATGTAATCGAGACTATAACGTCAATTTTGCTCCAAATACAAAACATATGTTTGGATCTGCATTGATGATTCACATTTTTACATAGAATTCACCTCAAATTGACAAAAATAACGTTAAACAGATCACGAAACAACTTTTTTCATTTTTCAATTTTTAATTTTAAAAACTAAAAACAGTGGCATATTCCAATTAATCTGTTAACACTCGTATACAAAATGAACGTTATAAAGAATGAATGGTAGTTTTTCAAATTTTGGATGAACAAAAAGTACAGGAGACACTTGTTTTATTAGGTTGGCAACATTGTAATTGAGAGAGGAGGATAATAAATGAATGCAATGTCATTCATCGTAATCATAACCACCATAGGCATCATCTAAACCCACTTCAGCATCATCAAATGAAGTCATAAGTGTGAGGAAAACAACAACGGCAACCAACTGTGCTACCACAAAATATTTGGCTTTCCTTTTGAAGGTTTTCTCCTCCTGCGTTTTCTCTCTTTTGGGTTTACTCTTAGGCTTTGAACCTAATTTAGAAAAATGACAAATCAAACATGAAGATTGATAGGGCAAGAATTTAAAGCAGCAAATAAATACATTTTTTTAACCTAATTAGTATGTCCTAATAATACAACAAAATTTTATCCAAAAAACCAAATGCCATTGTACCACAAATGGAAACTGTTTCACAATAGAATATAGTGTTCTAACATGACAACTCCACCTACTTTTCCGATTGTCTGTCCATAGGAGAAATTTTAAAGAAACAAAAAGGTTTAGGAATTAGGAGGCAACTAGTAGGAGCCCTTATTTCAAGTTTTATTATGTACAACCTCAAGATGAAGTATCAGGGTCACAAATCTAACCTACGAGTTTAGTCTGTTAAGTCTTAACATGGTCCTCTAAGCGATACTTCTTTGAGGTTGAAGTAAGGCATAGGTCCATTACATCTTGTGTTGGTCAAAGAGTATTCAATTCCATTAGATCATTGACTAACCATCATAAAAAAGGTTAAGCTTTTCAAGTACATAAACATGAGTTGTTTTTAAGCTGTAACATTTAATCTTTAACAATCAGTTGCAAATTTTCAGTGCTAGTTATCTATATAATTGGAGTACCGTTTACGCTTTTTAAGGCAATCTTATCAAACAAAACTAAAACAGAAGTCTACATTTACAAAATACAGAAGATATCTTACTTGAACGACTTCTGGAAGCAGATGATGATGCATCAGTATGAAATTGTGAGGCAGAGGAAGGAGATGGCGCAGCTTCTATAAGTTGTGTCTTACATTGTTGAACATATCTAACTAAATTAGTATGCTCTGAAAACTTGATTCGCAATATTGAAGATTCCTGATGTACAACAATACAGGGTCTAGAATTAAGATTTTCCCAAATCAAATGTCTAAGCGATTCTAATAAGCATGCACCCTACAAGTGGCATCACTAACATAATCCCCTTTCTGAATGTGTCTCTCTTTCACTAACTACTGGCAAATTTTCTACATGGCTTCAGTCAATAGAGTGAAGAAAACATTTATTGCTATTATGAGAATCAGACCAACTTCATGGACAGAAAAATAGTATCCAAGCTTGATGTTAATACTTAATACTTACAGGTAAAGCTTGAAGAACAACCAGTCCATGTGCCAGAAAAATAGCATCCAAGCTTGATGGCCTGCATAAACCGAATGAAACATTTAAATACATGACCAGGCAATTGAAGTCAACAATTGTTCTACAAATGAAAAAACAAACCAAAACCTTCCTACAAATTGCTCTAACAAAAGATAAGCTTGCAAGTTCGCACACTACTCAACCAGGGGAATCACCTGTTCTCAAATAAGTAATTCTGTTCACCTAAGCAACTTGACAAGGCATCATATCCAGACTTTGCTCTCTCGTAAATCTGTTCATCACTAATAACTAAACATAAATACCAAATCAAAGAGAAAATCATACAGAAAACGTTTAAACTACAACACAGAAGAAGAAAAAATGAAAGTACCGAACAAAGGGAAAGAAAAAGAAACTGACCTCTTCTTTCTTCACTTCAGCATTGTGATCAGTTATCCCATGTTTGAGCTTTACCCAATGAGCTTTCTTCCAATAGAGAATCTTCCCCAATGGCCAGGGAAGATCAGAGTAATAGATGCTATAAGCAGAGGAACCTTCACCCCCAAGCCAGAGCTCGTAAGCAAGAGCATCGGCAAGCCAAGTGGTGAGAATTGCTTTGGTTGAAATCCAATCAGGGAGTGAAGAAACCCCATGGTCTAAATCAACCACCCCGATATCTTTCTTCAAGCACTCAATGATCCCCTCTCTCTCATTGTTATAAGCCACACAGTTACCAACCTCAAAGTAAGGAATTTGATCTAACCAAAACATAAAGTTCACACCCATAAGCTAAAAAGATAAAAAAAAATGAAACTTTTTGAGATGGGAATGAGAACCCAGAAGCCTGGAAAAGAAAAAAGGGAAAAAGGTTATTACCAGAATGAGGGTTGTTGAGGTGGAAGTTCAAGTGGAAGGGAATTTGAGCAAATTTGAGATAAATGTAAGCTGAGAGGCATTGAGGGCAACCAGTTGGAAGGCCAAAACATGGCTTCCGAACCACCAGATTGTTCCCTTCGGCCATGCATCAATTTCAATAATTTTTCAGGGGTTTAGTTTAGGGTTCATCATCTGATTGTGTTTCTTGCTTTGTTTTTCCTTTTTTCCCTGATGGGCCTGTTTTTTATGAAGTGGGCCTGTTTTTAAAAAATGGAGTTTAAAAAACTATTACTACTATGTTATTTATAAATTAAAATTGATTAAAATTATATTCAATCTACTTCTTTATATTTGAAATGTTGAATTTGTTCTTCTATGTTTTTAAAGTGAATAACAATTATCCTTCTAAAATCATGATTATATTCGATTTTGGTACAATTTTGCATTATTTTTTAATAGATTCCAAATGCAAAATATGTTACGTTAAATTTAGGTATATGAAAGTTATAATGCCTTAACTCATGTTTGAACCAAAAAAATATATTATAAACAAGATCAGAATTTCCTAAAAAAATAAACAATTAAAAAAGTTTAATACATACGCATTCACATTGTAAATGAGAGTTTTACATAAATTTTTTTCTCATTAAAAAATACAAATTTTAATATCAAAGTCTTTTTTGTATAAGAATTATTGTAAACTCTCTTATATTATTTTTAACTCCTACCAGATAAAAAAATCCTTTTTGGTTGTTTGTTCATAAATAAAAGTAAAAATATACAAGATCAGATATGGTGATAGGTATGAGTAAGGACAACTATATACTATAGATATCCCTGTAAATATCCATGAAATGAATATATGCAGACATATTTAATATCCACGAATATCTATGGATTTATAGATTTGGATTGTTTGTTCATAAGTAAAAGTTGAAATAGACAAGACTAGAGGTGCTAACAGTGTAAATAGGAACAATTATATACTATAGATATCCCACTTAGATATCCATAAAATGAACATTTGTAGACATTTTTAATATCCACTTATATTTATGGATTTGAAAAATAAAAAACATTTTTTATTGATTAAATAACATAAATTTTTTTCAAATAAAAGAGTTGTAGTAATTTTTCATAACTAATAAAAGTTAATAACAAGATGATAAATGTATATACACATCAATTTTATAGTTTCAAACAAATTTCATATAAATACAAAAAATTTTACTATTTTAGTTATTACAATTATTTAACACGTCTCACCCTTAATGCCCATCCTTTCATCCATTTAATAACGGTGCATATTTAACTCTTACAATATTTACCGGCGTTTAATTTTATATCTATTTTTTTTGTATGGACTTTATCTACAAACGTGAGAAATTTGTCATCCTTTGTAGAGATGGTAATAGGATAGATCATCCCTGTTGAATATGTTTTTGTTTGAGTACACCGTAGATGTTCCGATATTATTTTTTATAATTTAAATTACTTATAATTTATTTAAATACATTAAGTTATTTATTATATTTAATTTACTAATTAATTAAATAAATTATATATTAAGTTATTATTATATTTTAGTTTTAATAATTTACAAAGGTGTAAATTTGTGTACAGATATGTAAGACCAACAACACAGATTTTTCTTGTCAAGATTAAAATAGAGACTGAGCAATTATAATTGTCATCCTTAATCTTTGAGACAAAACACTCAACTTGGACCATAAGCAACCCATGTAAAACTTTTTGAAAACAAAACTTCTAATAAAATCTATTTGGTTAAATAAGAAAAGAATTTGAATTATCACTTTCTATAATTTGAATTCCCACCTACTTTCATATAAAAAAACTTATATATTATTCATTTTATCTTTTTTATTACTTTTTGCGACAAATTGTTTATTAAAAGAAAAAAATTGAAATGTTTTTACTTTATGACAATAGCTCACCGGAAAAATAAAAAAATTTAAAATTTTGCCGGATAATATCAATATAGATCTTCTAGTGAGGGTGGGAGAGTATGACTTGAATGGATGAAGTGTCAACATTTTGCTTGGAGAGGAATTGGTGAAGGGGAAGTTGTGAGGAGTAAACTTTCACGAAACGGTAGTTTTGAAGGTTTTGAGCTTCAAAGGCTGGGAAAACTAAAGGAGGACCAAATACAAGGATTGACTGAAGCTTCTTATTCTCATTGTGTTTGTGCTTATCCGTCATTGCCTTGTACTATCACCACCATAAAATTATATGAGAGCATGTTTGACGCACTTTCTAGTTCAATTTTATCCTAAAATACAAAACACTTTCTTTCAATTGCCCCTCCAACCCTCACCATTCAAGCAAAATTTCAAATTTTCAAAAGTAAGTGTGTCTTAGTTTAAATTCCCAAATAAGTAAGGTCTAAGGCCATTAGAAAATCTTTTTAAACCTGGTATGATTATTATTCATTATTAGTATATCAAATTTGTTATAATATATTAAAATCTTGCATTTATTTATCATTTTAAATGTTAATCATGTTGATATATAAAGAATCAAGCTAAATTTTATACTTAAGTTTATTGAAAAATAAAGACTTAAATAAATTCTTTTCTTATAGTTTATCCAAAATCACTTTTGTTATTTGAAATTTAAAAATATTTTTTTTAGTCCTTGAAATTTATTTATTTTTTATATTAACGTTAAGTTCCAGTTTGTTTGACTCTCCAAATGTGAAATTAAAGATTAAGAGAGTTAGAATTGAGGAGAAAAGTGATTCACGAATACAAAACATACTCCATGTCAAAAATTTTTTAACGGCGTTAATGGAAGAAGAAAGACTAAAAGTGAATCCGGGATTAAAAAAAATATTTTTGAATTTCAAGGACAAAAAATAATTTTTGTGAAACTTTAGTAACAAAAAACTTACGTAAGTCAAAACTAAATTTGTCTTATTTAAATGTCGTATTGTATAATATATTTTAAATAAAGTTATCATGGATATTATTTTTTTTGTTGAATCATAAATATTACATTAAACCTTAAAAATATATTTAGATTTAAATCATATAAATAAGTTAGGTTAATTCTTATAAAATTTGATATACATATTTTCCCCTCTATTTTGTTGTTAAATTAGTACAAATTAAGCCCTTAAATGGACTTGTAGCCTAGGCCAAACTTTTATGTAGGTTAAGTCGAAAACTCTTAAAAACATTTGGTAAGTAAATAGGCTAGATCCAAACCATGAAATTTTAACATAATTTAGGCTTATACCAAAAAAATCTATCTCTACTCAACCCAATTTCCCCCTATTTATAAGACTATTATGACATTTTGAAGGGTTTTATTATTCTAATATAATATAATGAAACTAGTTTTATATGTCAAATTGATAAAAAAACCAATAAACGATCCTTGTTTCATGAGAATCATTTTAACTTATTCTAAAACACAAAAGATTATATTAAAATTTTTTCAAAAAATAAATGACCTAATTGAGTATAATGAAAAACATAAAGTATGAAACTTAGTCAACCTCAAAGTAGTGTAGGATTCGAGTTTGAGAACTATGTAAAAACTTAAATAATTTTTTAGTACTTTTAAAATTGTATGTTTTGATTTTATTACTAAGTTTTCAAATATTTTATCTTAATACTAAACATTTTTTAAACTTTTAAATTAGTACTTATGGTTACATATCACATCATCAAATCAACATTATTAAAAATTGTTGAATCAATATTGACATAAATTTCATGATATGTACTTTTTTTTTTAGAAATAAAAAATTTTCAGATATCAAATTTTAAATATAAATAAAGGTTTGGTATCAAAGTTAAAATAATTTTTTTTATTTTATAGATATTAAAAACTTTTTTTTATCCCGAGGTGCCAAAAATTTATTAAAACATAGAAAACATAGAAAAAGTTAATTATAATTATTATTACATTTATTTTAAAACTTAAATATGTTTTATGTTCTTAATATATTAGTAATTTTTGCATTAATTTTTATAAATTTTTTTTGAGTCATTAATAAATTTTTAATTTTATTTTAGTATTTTAAAACATTATCTAAATCATTTTTTAAAGTATTTAAAAATAATTTAAAGTACTATCTAAAAACAGCCAAAAACAAAATAAAAATATATTGAAAATTCAATATAAAGTAGAAAATTTTCAGGGATTTAATGCAAAATTTGTCCATATATTGAGAACATGAAACATATTTAAAATTTTTAAATATAGATTCAATTTATATGGTTAAAAAATGATTTCATTTATTTCTTTAACTATTGAAAAAATAATTATTTGCATAAAGCTATTTTACTATCTTATAAAGTTTTTCCAATGATTTCATCGTTGACTTATCTACTGCAACAATTGAAAATGATAAATTAAAATCTATATCCATGGTTTATTGTTGATCATTATTCACAACAACAATTGAAAATTTTTTAAAATAAAGTGATTAATTAAAGTTTTTATCTTGTAATAAAGAACATACTATACAATCATATAATGATAACGATAACAATAATTATAATTATTATTAACTATTTTCTAAGTTTAAATATTTTTTAAAATCTATAAAATAAAATTATTATTTTGGTTTTGATACTTAACTTTTATTTATATTTTGATTTTGATGTTTAATTTTTTTTATAAAAAGTAATATTTTTAAATATTTATCTCTAAAAAAGTAAGTGCTCACATAAATTTTTTAATGTTACGCTTGCACTCCTTTTCGAGCATAAAAATGACGAGATCTTTTATGTCTAAAAAAAATAAGTGGTTAGATAAAAAAAATGACCAGATCTTTTATGAAAATTACTATGTATGCATTAAAAACAAAGAAATTCATGTTAAAATTTAAGAAAGGAAGTTACATACTAGTACTATTCTACACGTGCTCCATGAATCTCTGCATTGAAATTATTACGAATAACAATAAATTGGTTAAATATACAACTAACATGTCAACAAGTATTTAATGTGTTAATAAGACAATATATATTTTTTATTAAAAATTAGGTAGGATGCATTAATAATTTTATAAAATTTTAATAATATCGTAGTCATTGATTCTTCTTCTCCTATATATGAATGAAGAAGATACTATTATGAATGAAAGTTTAAAAAAATAGTAGTTAAAAAATCAATACAACTCATTTCATTATAAATTTCCAGTTGTTTTAGTATTTTAATTTTATTTTAAAGCTATAATTATTTACAAATCTGAGTATATATTTATATTTTATTTATATTTACAAATATATTATATTTTATATAGGTTTTTAAATTAATAACTAATCAGCTATGAATGGAAATAATAATGGCCAACAATAGTTTCAAAAACATAACATTCATCAAAGGATATTTTTGTCTTAAAATATATTAATTAATATTTCTTAATAAATATGCAGTGAAATAATCTTGAACAATAAATAAGTATAATTTGCAATGAAAGTATAAAGTTTTTATTAGAAATCAGTTTTAATTTTGTTAAATAAAGTGGATAGATGACATGATAGCGTTTTGTGTTGAAACTTGAAAGTAACAACAGCGGTGGTATGAGTGAGTAGTGAGTACTGCACAGACGCATGGCCAATTTGGTTGCGTCTTTGTCCCACTCTGATGGGTCACAAATTCCCAAAGAGAAACACGACAGAAGAGGGCACAGGGAGAAGGAGAATAGCAAAACGGGGTGTGGAACTAGCGCTTTTTTTTTTCTCTCTCTCTCTCTTTCTCTCTGTGCATACAAAGTACAAACGCACTTTTAAAATCTTCATCTCCTGCTTCACTGCACTGCACTTGACCTATAACAGTCATTAACAATAATAAATATATAATAGATAAATAAATAACATATCAACTCAGTCACACTCATCCTCATCCCTCTCTCTCTTACAATCTCCGCTTCCAAACAGAATCTAGGGTTTCCAACACTCTCATTCTAAAGGGAAACTACTCCCAAACCAACGTACGTTCGTTTTCTTCATTTTTTCTTCTCACCTTTTCTCTATGCTCATGCATTACTTTTTCATTCCTCTTCTTCTTCTTATGTGAAATCATCAATTGGTCATTTGTATGAGGTAATTAGACTTCCCTCTTGTCCTTGCTGGTGGTGATACTTGCTTAATGATCGTGCCTGAGTTGAGGTTTGTTCCTTGTTTTTAGTTGCTGATAATGTTCAAGAGGAACAATAACGTCTAACTTGAAAATTGAAATGGACTTTTGAATAGTGAGCTTGTTATCACTTTAAGAAGCATTACGAAATATTGTAATTTAACTGTGCGAATTTGCATGTGAGGTTTTTTTATTCCACTTGTATAAATTCACGTGAAGTATTATTCTGTTATGACATAATTCCTTTTGTCAGTAACCGTGTTATTTTGTCTCTGTTCTAGTTTAGCACCATGCTTGCTTACTTTTCTTGTGTAATGAAGTTAATTTCTCGCTTGAAGCTCATGCAACCTGATGCAACTATTTGTTGCTGTGTGTGCACTTTAGAAGGCAACATGACATTTATTGTTTCCATTACAAAAGGCAGGGCAAACTAAATGGCAACTGAGAGTCCAATCAGGATCTCTGAAGCTGGGGGTAAATGGCCATCTCTTAAGGAAGCTACAACTTTTGGTTCACCATCCCGTCACATGGAAACAGAGGATCTGGGTATATTTTTAAACGGCCATAGGTTTCATGGCAGTGGAAAGGACATGGTACCCAATCGCAGTGGCAGTGCACCTCCAAGCATGGAAGGTTCATTCCTTGCCATTGAAAACTTGTTAACTCAGAACACCACCCGGAATGTGAGCTTGGGATCTCTGAACAGAGCTATGCAAAAATGTAAATCTTAAGATTAATGACTAGCTTATCTTGCTTATTTGACTGTTACAGTGTCAACTTAAACATTAAATATTCTTCCCCACTTAAATCATGAGGAATTGGCCTGTCTGATGCACCATATTGGTAGTTCTAGGCTTTTAACAGCAATTGGTGATTGTCTTCTGCAGATGATAGTGGTAAAGGGCCTTTTCAATTGTCACGAGGGACTCTTGCAACACATAAGGAGGAGACCGAGGATGATTCGACCCAGCAGCTGTATGATAATGAGTTAGATAAGGCTAGTGGAAAATGGCATAGACAGGATTTGGCTTCGACATCATCTCACTGCAAAACATTAGTACTGGTGATGATTGTGATATCAACTTATGAATTTGTAAAATCACTAGTTTTTTTCATACAAATTATAGGATTGATTTCACTTTCATATGGTATATTTTCTTACACACGACACCTTATTTGTTAGAATTTTACTTTGTTATGCATTTATTCCTTTTGTTTTTGCCTTTTTCATGCTGCAGTGGGTGGTGTGTACGGATCTGATGATTTGACTTTTTTCTTTTACTATTTTTTGTAAGATTTTGAGTGCAAGATTTGACTATAGCCATGCACCTGACCTTTTTCCATTTTGCCTCATATAGATAAATTTTCCAATTATGAAACATGATTTTTTTTTTCTGTACTAAAATTCAAACTTTCAGGAAGATAGTCCGCAGATCATGCCACCTATATATAATAAGTCTCTTGGAGTGGTGGATGAACTAATTGATGTAGATACTGGTTCCACTTCTTCTCATGATCCTCCTGTCACCACAGTGGAGGCTGTGAAACCTACCTTAGGTGCTGATGATATTAGGCTGTCATCAACTGTTGATTCCCATGTCCCTGTGACTAGCTCATCATCTCTCAATTCCACTGAAAGCAGGGGTTTTAATGACTCAGATGTTGCAATTGTAGAATCTCAATTAAGGGGTCTGAATGTATCTAATCTACTAAATTCAGAAAGCCAGAGTTATGAAGATAAATGGAAGAAAAGCTTCCAGAATAATTTGATGCAACATCAGCAACAGAACTATCCATGTGAAGTGCCTAGCATCAATTCTCAAAGTGACAAATGTGCATACATTGGTATGGAACAGTTTCTTCACAATACAAGCAAGTTCTCCTCTGATGTCCAGCCTGTACTGCAATCATCAGGGTATACACCTCCACTATATGCTACGGCAGCTGCTTATATGACTTCAGCAAATCCATTTTACACTAATTTGCATGCTTCGGGTATATATTCTCCTCAATATGTAGGAGCATACCCTTTTAGTCCCACAGCTGTTCCTCCATATATTGCTGCATACCCTCCTCATGGTTCTGTATCACTTGTTGAGGGGGCTACTGGTTCTAGTTTTACTCCCCAAGCACCAGGGGTTTCTTCTACTTCAGGAAACATTTCACATGGAGCTGAAATGATACATGCAAACAAGTTTTTTGGACAATTTGGATTTCCTCTGCAGCCGTCTTTTGCTGATCCTATTTACATGCAATATCATCAGCAACCTTTTGCAGAGGGATATGGTGGATCTGGTCATCTGCTGGCACCTAGAGCCAGTTTTGGTGGCCCTTTTGATTCCCCCAAAAGACCCAGTAACGGTGCTTACTTGGATGAAAAAAAATTACATAATCAGAGAAGTAGTGCTAATTTAAATTCTAATAGAGGTGGGCTAATACATCCTGGTTATTTTGGACACCCTTCAAATATGGGTTTCGTAACCCAGTATCCAAGTTCCCCACTTTCTCAACCAGTTTTGTCTGGATATCCAGAAAGTAGTCCTGGCCTTCTAGGTGGAAGGAATGAAATGAAACACCCCCCGGCATCTGGTAAAAATGGAGGTTTATTATCTGGATGGCAAGGTCAAAGAACCTTTGACAGTGGTCATGACCCCAAAATTGCTATTTTTCTTGAAGAGTTAAAATCTGGCAAAGGTCGCAGATTTGAGCTATCTGATATTATTGGACATATAGTTGAGTTTAGGCAAGTAATGTTTTCAGTGATCTTTTTACTTATCGCTTTATCAATTCCTTGGCTTTGAAGATTAAGTTCACCGTGTTTTTTAACTCCACTCCAGCACTGATCAGCATGGGAGCCGTTTTATACAGCAGAAGTTGGAAAGCTGTGCTGTTGAAGAGAAGGACTTAGTGTTCAAAGAGGTTCTTCCACATACTTCTAAATTAATGACTGATGTATTTGGCAACTATGTTATCCAAAAGGTGTGTTTTGAAGTGATTTGCAATTTGCATTGTCATTAACTAACTTTATGGTTGCATGGAATATTTTAAGCATTAATCTGTATATTTCTCCTTTTGCATAGTTTTTTGAGTATGGAAACCCTGACCAGAGAAAGGAACTTGCAAATCGACTTCTTGGTCAGATACTGCCTTTAAGTCTACAGATGTATGGTTGTCGTGTAATCCAAAAGGTATGTAGTTTGTATTGATTCATATAACATTAAGACATTGGTATATATTTATGCCTGTTTGTCTTGAAAGCTATGGCAATCTGGTTACAAGATATGTTCATGGATTTTAGTCAGTGTGACTTCATTTTTATGATTTTGAACCACAGGATCTCTGATTGAGATTATTAATAATTATTAATAATCTGAATATATGAAGATCATGCTTAAGCATTTACTAGAAGTCTGGCTTTTTGCAAATTACAATCTGAAAACTGGGCTGCTTATCAAAAAATTTATCTTTTCTTCTTCTAGCCAAGGTTTAGTTCCTTGTAATGACAAAATTAGTTTGTTTGCAATAAATCAAAATGAAAATATTTATGGTCTGTTTGTTTTTCATGTCAAATACAAGCTGCATAATGTACCATGATGGGGAACTCCTTTTTTGAAGAGCGTACGATTTTTACTTCATCCCAAAGTCTGTTTGATTATCAGTAGTAATATCTGCAGGGGATTGATGAAGCAATGCCAACATGAATTTATGGGGCATTTTGTGTAAACAACAGATAGAAAATGAAATGAAGCAAGACTTTATCAAAGAAAGAATTCTGCATTGCGACTACAAATTGGGTTTTGAAAAATAAGACATATAGAAGCAAAGAATATTGACTAATACCATGATATGAGCATGTTATTTGTGCTCCCTTTTTAGCATAGATCCTCTCACTTGGAGAGGAGGAAAACTGGATGTTTATTTTATTTTCAATACAAGCACTTCCTGCCCCTTATAATTTAAAAGGTTTAGGTTAGGTATAGTAATAGGTTTAGTAGGGAATCAGGACCTAATTCTATTAATAGCAGTTAGCAGATAAGCTATTTGCATTCAGTTAGAGAGGAGATAGTTTCATTATATCTAGTTTTGTATCACAGTAATACAGATTGGAGTGGTTTATGCATTAAGATGACTTCTCAACTTTTCCAACCCCCTCCAGGCCTCCACATATGCCTACAGTAGGTCAGGCTAAATGGGTTATGGGCTCTAACACCATGTTAGAATTCAACTTAAAACGAATTCTTATTAGGGAATCAGGACCTAATTCTATTAATAGCAGTTAGCAGATAAGCTACTTGCATTCAATTAGAGAGGAGATAGTTTCCATTATATCTCTAGTTTTGTATCACAGTAATACTGATTGGAGTGGTTTATGCATTAAGATGACTTCTCAACTTTTCCAACCCCCTCCACATATGCCTACAGTAGGTCAGGGCCAGATGGGTTATAGGCTCTAATACCTTGTTAGAATTCAACTTTAAACAAATTCTTATTAAGTGAAGTTGTCCAACATATATATAAAGTGCTCCCTGCAATCCTTCTATCTTTAGACTTCCAAATGTCTTTTATCTTTTTCTCTATTACTCGATTCTCAGATTTTTTGTACTTGGTGCTAGGTTAATGCTTTTAAATGCCTTTCATTAATCTATTTTAGAATGTGCAGGGGCACAATTGATGCTTGAAAAATTGCTTTCTCATAACTGGTTTTTTCTTCTAAAAGTTTGATTTGTTTGTTGGTAAAGAAAGTTGAAAATAGAGGAAAGTTATGGCTGCGAATCAAGCCTTGAAATGAGAACTTATGCTATAGGGATGTGGACCAATGGGTCAACATGTTAATGGACCTAGGATTTTGCAGATTTACATTAGAAGAAAGAATGGGGCACTCGGAGGAGACAGTGGAGAGAAGAGTTAGTTATGGGAATGGAGGGGGTGGGTCTGTTATAGAGAGACTGGGGTGGGGGAGTGGAGGAGGCAAACCCTTGTGGCTTAGGCTTTCACTTCTTGGAGTTGAGATATATATTTCTTTTCTGAAATCCATACTCGGTAACTCTCTTTAGCAGAACAATATATAAATACAAGTAGTTCCAATATATGTTGTGTGTTGGTCACTACTCGATTGGGACCTATCATCTCATTTTGTTTTTTCAATTTTGTGCCTCTGTAGGCACTTGAGGTTATCGATCTTGAACAGAAAGCTCAACTTGTTCATGAGCTAGATGGAAACGTTATGAGATGTGTCCGTGACCAAAATGGGAATCATGTAATACAGAAGTGCATCGAATGTATTTCAACTAAAAGTATCGACTTTATAATATCTGCATTTCGTGGTCAAGTTGCTCTTCTATCTATGCATCCTTATGGTTGCCGAGTCATACAGGTAAGATTATTGCATTTATCTTTCCCATAAATAAATCGATGTTTCTTTGATTGTACATTTAGTCCCATGATAATGTTTCTTGTAGAGAGTTCTAGAGCATTGTTCAGATGAGGTTCAATGTCAGTTTATTGTGGATGAAATCTTGGAGTCAGTTTTTACTCTTGCTCAGGACCAGTATGGTAATTATGTTACTCAGGTTAGTTACTATTTGTCTCTACCTGTTAATTGTTAAATTGTTCAAACTGCAGAGGACATTGCATTTGCAAAGACAAGAAATTTATTCATTCTGATGCATGCTATGATCATATCAACTGGCAGTGGTTGTCTATTGTGAACTCTGTTCATTGTATATGAGATAAGGAAATGCTGATGTCCAGAGTTAATAAAAATGTGCAAAGGCTTCTTTGGAGAACGAGGTTTTGGGAGGGAACATCCCAATTCATTATTTTATTTTTTTTGTGTGTATTTTATTTTTCGTTGGTGGGTGTTCAATGTGCTCTTCTACTTTCCTTGGCCTTTAAATACTTGTTTTCTGTATGTTTTGATGGATAATTCCTTTTCAAATAGCTTTATCTATATGCTTGGAAGTTGGAATGAGGTAGATAAATTCTGGGGTTTACTTCTCTAGTATTTGCTATTTTGCACATGGGATATTTTTATGGCTTGTGGACCCTTTATGTATAAAAATATACAGTTTCATTTCTTTAGTTATGAATTATAATGCTCTGTGTATGTCCTTACAGCATGTTCTGGAGAGAGGAAAGCCTCAGGAAAGGAGACAAATTATTAGCAAGCTGTCAGGACATATAGTCCAATTAAGCCAGCATAAGTTTGCATCAAATGTTGTCGAGAAATGTTTGGAGTACGGTGATGCCACAGAACGACAGTTGTTAATTGCAGAGATTGTTGGACATGACAAACAAAACGATAATTTATTGGTAAGTCTTACATTGTCAATGCTAATCACATTTACTAATAAAATGTTCATATATTATTATGCTAATTGGGGATGTTGTTAGATTAGAGTTTTGCATGTTTGATTATTTTTTTGATAAAATTATTACTAGAAATGAAAGAGAATGTTCCAGAAAGTTCACTGGGAAAGGCCAGAAATCCCCCCAAGAGACATGACTAAAGGAGAGGGTAAGGGGAGAAGGAAATAGCTTTAAAATGCAAAGCTGTCACCTTGTAACCACCTTGAGCAGAGCACTGAAAAGTGGTCATTGGTATTCCTCTCAAACCAAATATACCAGTTAACTTAAAAAATGACAAATTGCTGTCAAATCTTAGTCTCCTTATTTCTGCATCTGAAATGCAAAGCTACCCAATCTCTCTTTGTATGCATGAGTAATATTTGTTGTTTTGTAACCTTATACCCAGCACAAACCATAGTTGTAATTATCAGGCATATTAGTTTCCAGATCTAACTGATTAAGTCAGCCTTATGGTCGGATGAATAAAATATTTGATTGTATCCTGAATCTTTTCTAAAGAGTATCGTCAGTCAATGGATCTTATCAACTTAAAACATTGCAATTGTCATCGTTCAGATATCGATACCTATAAATTGATTCTCCTTTTAATCCTTTTTTTTTTTCTTTTTCTGGAGAAGTGTTCCTTTACTTTTGTATGTAATTGGATCATCTTACTGCTTATTTCTTCATTTATTTTAAATGAGTCATATCTTTTGGCTGTATTTCTCAAAATCAATGAAGCATAGGAAAGAAAATGCAAAGCAGGAAATGCAGAGAACAGAGAAAGAAGAGTATGGCACAAGCATCAAAATGATCAGCAAAATATCTGACAAATCTTATTGATGTGTCTGTGAAGCTTATATACAAAAGCAAGAGAATGAGAATTAATGGAAATAACAGACCCAACAGAAGCAGTTAGCATAGGCGAGAAAAACAGTTATTTATCAATAGCTCTAACTGCCTAATTCAACATAACAGAAAACTAACTCAAGCAACTAACTCAAGTCAGGTTTAGAGAGTTGAGGCCCCCCTCAAGCTGGGAATGGAGATCAAACATTCCCAGCTTGGAACAAGCTTCTTTGAACACATGGGGATGAAGTGCCTTTGTCACGAACCACGTGACAATCTATCTCTATGTGCTTCGTTCGCTCATGAAACACTTGATTTAAAGCAATTTGGATGGCAGAATCATTGTCACAAAAGAGGAGAGCAGGGCGGTTATATGGAACTCGAAGATCATCAAGGAGATAGGTAAGCCATTGGATTTCACAAGTAGCATACGCAAGAGCAGGATACTCAACTTCTGAAGAACTCTTAGAAACAGTGGCTTGCTTCTTGGAACGCCATGAAATCAAAGAGTCACCCAGGTAAACAGAGAAACCAGTCACTGATCTTCGTGAGTCAATGCGAAAAACAACTCTGTGATGAGCATCTATTGGCTGAATGACAAATTGATTGAGATTTTGGACCACATGTGCTATACCAGGACGGGTGGTAGTCAGATAAATGAGCCTCCCAATTAACCTGCGATAAGGAGTGGGATCAGCAAGATGTGTGCTTGAATGGCAGGTTAAGTGAGTATTGTAATCTTCAAGAGTAGAAGCAAGGTGACATAGCATTCCAACATCAGATAATATGTCCAAAACATACCTCCTTTGGCAAAGATGTATTCCCTAAATCCTTGACTCTGAAAGCTTGATGAAGAATGGATGTTATTCGGGTGATTTCACAAGCATCATTTCCTGCAAGAATGATGTCATCCACATACACTAGAAGAGCTATGATATGTGACTCGAAAATTTGAAAAACAGGGAATGATTAGCAACTGAGTGTTCATAACCATGGTGCAAAAGGAAGCTGGACAAGCAGGAGTACCACTGACGACTTGCTTGCTTAAGGCCATAAAGAAATGATTTAGCTTGCAAGACTGACCTAGTTGAGAGGAAAAGCCTGGAGGAATATGCATGTGAACTTCTTCATTAAGTTCCCCATAAAGAAATGCATTGTTAATATCTAATTGCTTTAAATGTCATTTATTAATGGCAGCAAGAGCTAGCAAACAACGAACTGTGGTGAGCTTGGCAACTGGAGAAGAGGTATCAATGAAGTCAAGGCCTCCAAGCTGTGTGTAACCCTTTGCCACTAGCCGAGCCTTATAACGCTCTATAGACCCATTAGCGTTATGCTTTATTTTATAGACCCATCAACATCCAATGGCTATCTTATCTGGTGGTAATAATGTGAGAGTCCAGGTATGGTTTGCCTGTAAGGCTGCAAGCTCAGTTTGCATAGCTTTAATCCAACAACTATCTTTGGATGCCTCACATTAAGATTTCGGTTCATTGACAATAGATATGGAGCAAATGAAATGATGAAAATTATGTAACAATCTATGATAAGAGAGGAATGAGTGAAGAGGATCTCAAATACCTAGAGGGGAAGGTACAGATGATGCAAAGGTGAAGTGAAAGTCTTTAAGGTAGCTGGGTGGAAGGTGAACTTGAGCTGATCTGCTAACAACAAGTAGAGGTACAGGGGAGTTATGGTTTTGAGGGGTTTGATTTTGTGGTGTGGCTAAAGTGGAATCAGTTGGTGTAGAATCAACATTATCTGGCTGATTTTGTTGTGGCTGAAGTGGAATTAACTAGTGCATGATTAGCATTATGCGGTTGAGATGTTTGGTCATGAATAAAGGAAGTGGGAAAGGGTGCATCATTACAATTGGGCAACTCAGATGCATGATTAGGTGAATTTGAAATATCAGTTTTCAGGCTAGGAAAATGATCTTCATAGAATATGGCATTTCTAATTACATCAAGAGTGTGGGTGTGTAGGTTATACAACAGAAAACCTTTAGTATGGAGTTTAAAACCAAGGAAAACACAAGGTAAAGCACCAACATCTAGTTTTCTACAATTAGCAGTTATAGTGCTAGCATGGCATAGGCACCTGAAGGCTTTGATGTTTGAAATATCACACAGTTTGCCATGTAATATTTCAAATGGTGAAACATGTTTTAGATAAGGAGTAGGAATGCAATTAATTCGATAGGCAGCATGCAAGAGAACAAAACACCAAAAGGATAAGGGTAAGTTACTTTGAAACAAGAGAGCACGTGTGACATTTAAGAGATCATGTTTTCTTTCAACTACCTTGTTTTGTTTAGGTGTTTCAACGCAGCTGTATAATTCCTTTGCTTTGATAGAAGTTGTTCATTGAAAACTCAGCTCCATTATCAGCCCTTACAAATTAAACATTGGAATCAAATTGATTTCTAACATGTATAATGAAATTTGTGAGATATGTCCCGATTTTTGACTTATTCACCATGAGAAAAACCCAAGTAAAACTAGTGTGGTGATCTATTATTGTTAGAAAATACCAATGCCCATTTATACAGGTTTTAGAACAAGGTCCCTATATATCAACATGCATCAACTCAAAAGCTCTTGATGCACAAGAATGACTTAAAGGAAATGGTAATTTCTTTTGCTTAAAATAGTGACAAGTGTTACAAACAAAATTTTTATTACAAAAAATATATGGATAATGTTTTGACAAAGAAAGTAAACGGCCATGTGAAAGATGACCCATGTGAAAGTGCCACAAGTCTATTGGAAGGTTTTACAGTTGGGATGGGTTATGGCAGAATGTATAGATGGTTGCTTAGTTGGTTCAGTAGAAAAGTTATATAAGCCACCGTTTGCATTAGTTGTACCAATCCTCCTTTTGGTCTTCAAGTCCTGTATCACTCATGAGTTGGGGAGAAAAATTAACTAACAACTCAAGGAAACTAGTTTGGAAATAGAAATTAGATTGAAGGCAAATGAAGGTATGTACAAAACATCACTTAGATAAAAAGAGTAACTAAACCTTACCATTCCAAAATGAGTGGCATGAACTTGTTGACCATTAGGCAATTTAACAACAATGGGACTAATGTTGACATGAGAAAAGTAATTTGAAAGAGACACAATAATGTGATATGTTGCACCCGAGTCAAGGACCTAAAGTGCTGGTGCATTGTGTGTGCAAATAAGGATGGTTCGGTCAATACTACGTGAACAAGTTTGATCATATTGCTGCAAACAAGTGGAGATAGAATTGACTTGGTTAGCATGAGATGAGCTAGTAGCTCGAGGTTGTCCTAGATTAGATTGTTGTATCAAAGCTAGTAGACCATGATATTGCTGTGAGTTAAACCAAAATTCCTGGTTCTTTGAACTTTGCTGATCACTTTCAATGGCCTTCAAATCACCAGCCACAATGCTATTAATAATTGCACTTTTCCATTAGCTTTGTGCCTCGTAGAAAACCTATGTTTCCTATAACATACATCAACAGTGTGTCCACTCCTACTGCAGTGAGTACACGTCTTTCCACCTCTATTGCCATTGCTATTGTTTTCCGAATTAGGAAAATCATGTTTCCTATAGCAGACATTCTCATAATGCTCGGTTCTTCCACAAAAGCTGCACGTGAGAGTAGAGCTAGCGGCATTGACAACAACTCCTTTGCCTTCACTGCTAACATTAGCAATGAAAGTTGCACTTTGAATCTGCCTTTCTTGTTGAACAATGTAAGAGAAGATCTTCGAGATTGGCGGAACAAGATCCATCAGCAACACATGAGAGTGAACGTCGCTATATTGATCATTGAGGCCATGCAAGCATTGCATTGCTTGGTCTTGTAACTTCTGCTTCGCAATATTAGTAAGGAGTTCACACGAGCATTTCGTCGAGCATCTACAGGTCAACTCTGGTCTGAAGCTTTCCAATTTGTCCCAAAGGATGTGAAGCTTTGTAAAGAATTCAGTGACAGATTTATAGAAGAGGCCTCAAATTGAAGTTCAGAGACACAAATTAGGTCTCCTTGTGCATACTTGATTTTAAACTTCTCCATATCTCTTCCGCCTTGTCCATCCAGAGGCTCTGTTGAATTGTAGGAGATACTGAATGCACAATCCATGACATAACCATATTGTTGCATTTTCGCCAAGCCGAATAGGAATGATCTCTCTCACTGGTTCAGGGGCTCTTCCATCGACAAATTCCAATTTGTTTTTTGCACAAGTGTTGTGATCATGGACTTGCTCCATGCGTGGTAGTTGTTTGCTTGGATGTAAATAAAGGTAACTGTGCACATCGCGTGATCAATTGGTATTATCACTCATCTTTGAAGAAGGAGAAGACATGAAGGAAAACGAATTCAAAGTGTGCATGAGAGCTCTTCAATAGAAGAACTATGATACCATCTCAAAATCACGAAGCAGAGGAAAGAAAATGCAAAGCAGGAAATGCAGAGAACAGAGAAAGAAGAGTATGGTACAAGCATCAAAATGATCAGCAAAATATCTAACAAATCTTATTGATGTGTCTGTGAAGCTTATATATAAATGCAAGAGAATGAGAATTAACGGAAATAACAGACACAACAGAAGCAGTTAGCATAGGTGGGAAAAACAAAAAAAACAGTTATTTATCAATATCTCTAACTACCTAACTCAACATAACAGAAAACTAACTCAAGCAACTAACTCAAGTCAGGTTTAGAGAGTTGAGAGTATTATTCAATAATAGCTTAAATGCATAGCGTTTTAGCTTATATGTAATCAGTAGGATCCTTGTTCCTCCCCACGAAAATGTCTTCTTGCCAATAAGAGTTAGGATATAAGAAACATAATATCTTTCTTATTATTATATGCTGTATTCTCTCTAGACTCATAAGTAAAAATAACTAATTTCACTCTAATTAAGAAAATTAGTTGTCATTATTCAATTTTACTAAATTCAAGTTAAAAATAAGATTATTTGTAAAATGCTCTTCATTCAGACATGATATCATGAATGAAATAGAGTTATAATTGTAATTAAATAAAAGGTGTTTTGAGAATAATAACATTGAATAGGATAAAATTAGTTAGATTTACTTATATTTTTATCACACAATATATTTGCTTATATACAAGTCCCGAGAAAGTACCTAGAGCTAATAGAATAATTATGCAAGGAAGCTTTTAAGGTTACTTTTTGCTGTTCTATTCGACTGCTCTGATGTGTCAAAGTTTCATTTATAGTTGGAGTCCCTAAAACTAGGGACGACAATGGGTATTTGACCTAGTGGGTATCCGTATTAATTAGCCATGATAGATAGGGTAAATACTCACTAAATAGAAACAAGGTTGAGTATGGGTAATTGTCCACAAAATTTAAAAGGTATGGGTACTTTAGAATAGAACCCTACTCATATATGCACATGTAATAACAATAACAAAATAATAAATTTAAGAGATAGATCAAGTTTCTTTATTGACAAAAAAAATATCATGTTTCTTAACAGGAGATTGATTTATTCAATCAAAAAGAAAATATTGTGTTTCTTAGAGAGATAAATCTGATTCTTTATTTGTTAAAAGATTATGTTTTGTAAATATTTCGTTTTAGAATTTTAGTTTTATGATGTTTTATGATTATGATTATGTTTTATAAAATATATTTGATCATGTTTATAC
This sequence comes from Psophocarpus tetragonolobus, assembly GCA_037954015.1. NCBI lineage: Eukaryota > Viridiplantae > Streptophyta > Magnoliopsida > Fabales > Fabaceae > Psophocarpus > Psophocarpus tetragonolobus. Next base: position 7,535,811 of record CM075693.1, on the reverse strand, counting down.
TCTTGCTTACTAACCATGCTTGACTTCATTGTAGACAATGATGAAAGACCAATTTGCAAATTATGTGATCCAGAAGGTTCTTGAGATCTGTTCTGAAAATCAGCGAGCAATATTAATTTCTCGCATAAGGCTTCACGCTCACGCGTTGAAGAAATACACTTATGGAAAACACATTGTGGCTCGGTTTGAACAGCTACTTGGAGAAGGTGTGTATTCCTATTACTTTGGTCGACTATACACCAATCCTGATTAGTTTACATAAAGCATGATTGCATTCTTCTAGTAATATATAATGAGGTAGGTACGTCTGCCAAGAAAATATGCTTGAGCTTTGCCTAGTGGCAGACTCATTTTTGGTATATTGAATAACTAAGTAGTGTATAAAAAGAATAATGTTTAATCTTTCTGCTTAGGGGCAATATAATCCAGTAGACGTATTGATGAGTTGGATTACTCTTAGGCATCTGTTGATCGCCTTTAGAATTATCTTCATCCTGGGGATGTTATTATCCTCAGCATTGGCATTTCTTGATTACACGGGAGTGTTATCTTCAGCTTAAGAATAAGATGGTGACAGGATTAAGGAAACATATTGGTACTTGAAAATTCTAATATTTTAATTAATATTCTAAGAATCGCAGACATTTCTAAGTAGTAGTTTGTGAAATATGTATCAATGTCAGAAAATACATGAATACTTGAGGCTGTTTTTGGATTGAAGGATCGAGAAGGAATGGAAAGGAATAATTTACTGTCTATTTTTTTGGATTGAAAGATAGAGAATGGATTGGAATGGTATTAGTAACTAATGGAACCCATTCTATCTAATTACACCATTTCAAGCTTTTTCCTTACCTTCCAAATTAGGATATTTGTGATTAGGAATGACAAAAATACTTATAAACGTCGTCTCAAATCTGTCCCGATTTTAATAGGTATTATTTGCTTTGACTGAGTGCCAGCATTATTCAATATAGCGAATCGGGTGCAGGTATTAGAATGTGACTACCCGTCTCCAACCCACACTCGTCCAGTTATAATTTTAATAATTATATAATAAGTTTAAAGTTATATATTTAATAAAAAAATTTAATTCTTAAACTTTAATTAATAATTTTTTGTTACGTATTATTCTTTATATATTTTTAAAATTAAAATATATTAATAACTTAATATACAATTTATTTAATAATAAATAAGTATTAAATTGTAAAAAAATAATATAATAGGTTATTCATGTGCGTATACCCAAACCCGAAAATACATGATAGGGATGAGGATTAAAACTTTATATCTTGCTCTTTTTATATCTGAACCTGTCCCGTCTTGCATTTTTTGGAGACGGAGGGAGAGTTAAACCCTCACTTGTCCCGCCCTGATTTACTTTATTGTGTTTTAATCAATTCTTTATCATCAATCCGTATATAGTCTAGGGTAAAATGGGTAATAAAAGTTATAATTTATTTTCCCATGTTTTCTTTCCAAATGATGAAATGAAATCTTTGCTTCATTTTATTATAAAAAATCCAAACAATGAAATAGTTCTTATCCTTTTCCATTATATTTGGATTCATTCAGTTTCCTATTTTCTCCCATCGATCCAAATATAGTCTAAAGATACTTTTAGGTGTACTTTTATATTTTTTTTACTTTTAAACTTTTATACCAATGTTCATTCCAATCCATTCTCTTCCATTATATTTCTATTATTTTTGTTTTTCGTTTTATCCATCAATCGAAACATATTACACTTTTATTTGTATTTTTATAATTATTTTTACTTTTAAATCAATGTTGATTGGAATACAACGTTGTATATTGTTCAAGCTATGTAGATTAGCTTACACTTGGATGTGAACAGGAAAGGTGTCCGTTCTCATTATCTAAAGCAATGTAGAACTAAAAAGCTATTAAACTTAGGTCCCATTAGGGATGAAATTTATGAAAACAAAAACTAGTTTTGATTTTAAGTTTTCAAATTTTTAAAAACAACATTGTTTTAGTTTTTAAATTTAAAACATTATTTTCAAATCTTAACAATACTAACATCTTTCCTTCCTAGATATTGAAAATCGATGGTTAATGACCAATAGGAGGTAGCGGTCAGTGCCAAAGATAGAGGATAGAAGTGGCAGCCAATGGTCGCGATAAGTGATTGTTGGTTGAAGGTGGTGGTCGGTGATCATCTATTGGAAGTGGCGAGTGGCGACTGGTCACCATCGATCGCAAGTGGTGGCTGATAACCATCGATTGGAGGTGGCACTAGTGACCAACAATCAATGACTGTTCATCAAAGGTGTGGCAATTGGTGACTGTCGAAAAGATGGTGACCGATGATTGTCAATTAGAGATGACATTTGGTGACGGTTAGTCGGAGGTGGAAGTTGATGATTGTTGATCAGAGGTGACGGCCAATGACTGACAGTCGAAGATGGTTGATCAGCAACTGACAGTCGAAGGTGGTTGATCAGCAATCGACAGTCGGAGGTGGCTACCAGTGAGTGACAGTCAAAGGTGACAGCCGATGATCAACAATTGGAAGTGGCGATCAGTAACAAGCCAATGATCAACAATTGAAGGTGATAGTTGGTGATCGAGAGTCGGAGGTGACGACCGGTGATCAGTTGGAGGCAGTAGCCGGTGACTATTAGTCGGAGGTGACGACTTATGGTGATAAGTATTTGAAGTGATGAATTGAATAAAAAAAGAAATAGAAATCTGAAAACCAAATTTTGTTTTTAAATTTGGCAAAAATTGTTTTGAAAATAATTTAAAAACCAAATCAAATTTTTTTTGCCAAGTTTCTGCTTTCAAAATATATTTTAAAAACCAAAAGCCAAAAACTCGAACTACCTCAATCGAGGCCTTAAATACTATATTTGATTTGGACTTGTATGTTACTCCTTTTGCTTCTTTTTAACTATAGGATTTTGTTAAATTGGGACAACCAGGAAGCTATTAGTATGATTTTAAGAGAATTCGATTAGACAAATATGGGTAAGAACAATAATAATCCGAAAAATCAATATTTAAAAGGAAACTAAGGGAGTAATACGAGCCTATAAAATGTTTTATTTTCAATTTAATATTATAAAATTAGGATACTATATTTCGTTAATATTATTTTATTGATATCAAATTACCAAATACTATATTTCTTTAACTATGATCTTAAATACAGAGGTATATCTCACATAAGGATGGAAGAAGAATTTTTTGGGGGATTTGCCAAGAAATTCTTTCCCCCAAGTATTTTACTGTATAAAGCCTGTTTTCTCCACCTTTTTTTTTTTTTTTTCCCTCTTCTTTTCTCTATACCGAACAATGTGTAAGAGTTCACCTTTTATGTCTTCTTATCTCTATATTTTGTATGCAGAGAACGGAACACCTGGATCATGATGACAATGGAGGTCTTGCACAATTCTTCTGTGGCCTGCAAACACAACAACTGCATGTATTTCTGTATCACAGGCGACAGATGAGGTATCGATCTTTGGGCTTCCTGTTGAATAAATGAATGCTACGCTGGGTTCATATCTGCTGCGCCTTGATAGTTCTGAGATTCATGGCTTCAAGAAACATAGGTGTATGCTTACAAGTTGTGCTCGTAATGTAATTAAGTAATTGGTTTGTATTGTTGGTTAAATATAATTAGTTGGAAGGAAATCCTTCGTGATGTAAATTTACTGGATCTTCTTTGCTTTGCTTTGGTCTTATATAGGAAAGGGCTGGTGACAATCAATGGTTTTTTTCTCTCCTTAATATCTGCTCCCTTGGCCTTGTTGTGGTTTGAATGACGACCAAGGGGGTGTAGCATCGTTAGCATGTGGAGCTGATTATTGGTAAAAGTCAAAAGAATCGTCTTATGCCCAAAATTATTTGTGCATGAACACAATTTTAAATAAAATCAAGTTCAAAATGTATTGAAATGATAATAAATTTAGTAAAAGTAAAAGCTGAAATAACATTTTTTTCGTTGTAAGGTTTTGATTGTCTTATATAATCAATTTGCTCAGATAAATATTGTTTTAATTTAACTTCTTATTTCTAAATGAGCGAATAAACGAGGAACCCAGACACTTAAAAAAAGATTAAAAAAAAAATCAATTATTTAACTATTGACATGAATAGTGCATTCCGCATTTCCGCTTCTAATTGACAATTTCGTTCGATTTTATAGTTAAATTATAACATCATCTAATGCAATTAAGAGAGTATTGTTTTGGAAAAAAAATTCTTTATTTCAACTATATTTTTGTTCAATTTCAACTGTGTTGAAAAAAAAGCACGACATTTGGACATTTTCGTTTAAATTTGGGGGCAAATTGTGAAAAATAAGTTATTTTTATGATAGTTTTTTTTAATTTAATTATTTTAAAAACTTTTTAAATTATTTTTATACTATTTACTATATAAAATTTGAATTGTTACATCTAAATAAAATTAACTATTTTTAAATTATCTTTAACAAAATTTGATTCTAACTATAATCGAAAATAATCTAATTTTTTCAAATATATTATAAGCAACTATACTTCTCATCTTAGACAACCTCTATAAAATGTACTCAAATGTTTAGGAGTTAGGATTCATCAACATACTTTAATTTTATGTATTGAGTGACTAAGCGGTGAAAAATATCTTTAAATACAAAAATTCTACTTTATTCGATGTAATTTTTTATTTTCCTACTTCAAAATATGTAGTCTCCTCCTTAAAAAACAAATGTACAATATGGATTCATTCATAAATTTTTCTACATATTTATTGAATGTACCATCAAAATATGATTAAAATGTAAAAAGGAAAAATAATTGTAAAATAAATTAAATACTTTATCAAAATTACATTTTTTTAAAAAAAATAAAGGATCAAGTACCTCTAATATAAAATAAGACATTTTGATTTGAAAAAACAGGATCCAAATTATGTAAGTAAAAAAAATAATTAAAACTCTTGTGTAGATCCTACCCATAAAAATTTATCTAAGAAAACATATGATTAATTTATTATAAATTTTAGATACTTCAATTTGATTCTCTTAAAAAATGCTAGTGACACATTTTGTCATAGTCTTTTTAACCACACTATCATCAGTTGCAATTAAAAACACGAATTTTGATAGATCAAACCACATTTAATGCTATTGTTAGTCTTTTGTCATGATTTAATAGTTTTCAATAAATTTTAACTGATAATAAAATGTTCAGAAAAGCATTTTCGATAATATGTTATCACTTTAAAAAAAAAAAAAAAAGCTTGGGCCTACAGAAAATATGAAATGTGATAAATCTAAACCCAGACTAATCACAGTAAGATTCTACTGGGATAAACTAAAGTAAAAATGTAAAATGTATACATATCTATAGTCACTCATCATTTGGAAAGCTACATGTATTTTAAAATTGTGCGTCTCATCTTTAATTCATAAGTTTGCCAAGGATATAACTAAAGCAAATATATTTTTATGTATTTTAAAATACCATACAAAATCATGTAGCACATGAGGCTAAGGTTCTCCCTGGAAAAAATAAAAACAAAACTGAATAACTGATATTCTAACATACAGTGCATGAAAGTAGTCTAAAGAGCCGGGCAAGATCCAATTGATAGTGCCCATCAACAAATAATAAATATATTCACGATCCCGAGAAAAATGCAAGAAGAGATCAAAAGCGATCCTTCCGTTTCCGACCCGTGTACTTGGTATCTGGAGGAACAGCATTTCCTCTTCTTCTCATCTGCTCCTTCTTTCTTAGTATCCACTCCTTTCCCTTTCCACTATTATTATTCTTTTTCTGTTTCTTCCGCGGTCTATGCCTGTCTGATATACACACCTGCAGTATTTGTTTGTTCGATAAGTGAACAAGTCATAAACCTGGGAGTAATATGGGGTAAAAATGGTATTTACATAACTTATGAACACCTGTTGCATTTCCAAAATCTGGAATAAATTTATATATAGATAGTGATCTATGAATACAAGCAACTGATCAAATAAAGCAAAAATGTAAATTGAATTCATAAATGTAGACTTACAGTCTGATTTTCTTCATTTTCACTGTCCTCATCAGAGCAGCTCTCTCCATCTTCATTTTTACCTTTGGAAATGGACACATTTACTGAACGTTGACCGCATGTGAGAACAAGGAACTCCTTTCTCCTTTTAGAACTGTCACAAGACAATTGTTCTCCTGTTAGTGAAGCACCATACTACAAAAGGCTAGACAATGATGCTTTTCAAAATAAGCCATAGCTGGAAACAGCATCAAATAAACACTATACACCCATACAATAAAATATAATTATTCTTTAGTAGTGCACATAATCTGTGAAAAATCCATAATTATGAAGTGGGGAGTAAATCAACAATTGAGTAGCATCATTATGAACTGGACCCATAGGGTAACATTTTTTTAAGCTTGAGTAGCATATACAAAAATTGAGTTTTATAATAGACAAAAGAGGAGTTTCTTATGTTATCTTGGTAAAAAGTACAAATATTTTGAATATATTAGCTGAAAATGTAGCCAACTCACAAAATTTAACACTTCTCACAATGTTTGCTGAATGGATCATGAACCCTACTCTGTGTGCTTAGCTTCTCATTGCTTATATTTCTTTTTTGCAACTTTGTACTTTGTTTTCTTTAAGCAGGAACACCTTGTGCTCTTAGTTTAAAATACTTTCGCAATAAAATCTCTTTGGCTTATCAAAAAAAGAAAATCAAAACCTTTTGAATATTTTTAGCATTTCCAAACTTATCTCTTATCACAGACAACCACGAGCATGGTATTGTGAAGCACAACCCAAATCTGTAGAAAGGATCATCTATCATGGATGCATCAATTAGAGTTTTATCTTGACTAATTATTTTCATCCATAAATCCATGTGTGCACAATGTAAAGAATAATTTATTTTTTTTTAGTATTTCGTTGTGTATTTATTGGTTATTGAGTGCTTATCTCAAAATCATGAACTTAGCCAATATATTGCTAAATAGATACATAGAAACACTGATTTGGCATTTTGATTTATGCTATGATTCATCATTCATGGACATTGATAAGATCCTTCCATTTAGCTGCACCAATGGCGCTGACCAGAAGACCAGAAGACCAGAGACCATTGGCACCTACCAATTACCAAACACTAGAAGACAAAGTTCAAAAACAATTGTGCTGTGTTGGCTAGTAAAAAAAACACTAAAAACTAAGAAGAACAGACATCTCTATTTGTTTGAAATGTCTTGTGTCATACATGTTTTAGAAATCGACACTTGTCCAACACATGACACTTCTAATTATGTGTCCAATTATAAAATTATTATTTTTTGTTTAAAAATTTAAACTCACATTTATATACAACTCAGATATCTAAACCGAGGCCTCAACATAGATGAACACACACTAATATAGTTATATTATTAAAAATAATGTTGAACTTATTTTTTAGCCTTGTTATCTTAGAAAATTAGTTTAAACAAGTGAGCATAACACTACTTTAGTTAATTTGTTATGTTATTCATTTTATTTCATTTGAATCTCATTGTTTATATGTACGTAAACCTTGTCCGTGTCCTATACTTTAGACATTAGCTGTGTCAGTGTCTGTGCTTCTTAGCTAGAAAGTACAGAAATTTTTTCCAGCAAATTATTTTTTATGAAACATATGAGCCATAGTAGTATTATAAGATTTATTTATTCATACCTGTGGGGAAAATCCACCACTATACCACCAGCAAATCCAGCATGCATTGCAGCATTTAAAATCAATTCACGTTGGTCTAGATTCTCAGGATACACTTGAAATACTGCTCTAGCCCCATTTGTTAAGCATTTGTACAAAGATGTAAAAAAAGCCCTAAGCAAGAAATTGAGATTACGTTTTATTAGAGAAACAGACAAAAGGAGATAGGTTCCACATACTTAAAACACCCAAAAATATAAACATATAGAAACAATAAAAAGCAGCACAATAAACGAGTAAAAGAACATACTTCAATCTTAATCGAGGGTTGTGAGAGGATTTATCAGCATTGCACAACCACTGCATTATAACAGTTTGCCTTGTCATATAAATAATGTCCACAGAATTAATAATGCATTCAGCTATGTAACTTCACATTTGACACATCATAACCTATGTCATTTGACATTTGTATTGAAAACACACCTGAACAGCAGATATACTGATGGCCCCATCAATAACCCCAGGACGAAGCCCTAGACCCTGAAGTGAAATCAAAGACAAAACAAAAGAAAAACATTAAAGCAAGATGCAGAGCATGGATGCCCTTTTTATTTTTTAAAGAATAATAAAACATTCTCTCCACACAAACATCATGACCAAAAGGAAATTGAAAGTGTGCAGTTGCGAAATTAGAAGATGATCAACTATAAGAATAGTACATGATTAAGCAGAAATAAGGTAAATAGTATGCATACCTGACCCATGTCGCCAAGTAAAAGGTCACCCTCAACCTCTCGCTCCAACGCAACATCTACCAGTTAAAATAACAAATAAATAAGATTAATATAACAGGGATAACGATATTTAAGATTAAAAAAAAAAAAGAGAATATAACATACTAAGCATTGATGCTGAAATGTCAAGCCCAATCCAATGGTGTTCATTCTCGGTCAGCGTCTCACCGCTGAGTCCCGATCCACAACCTACGTCCATATGATTCGTAAACCATGAAAAAATTGCCAAATGAGAGAAAATAATGAAATTAAATTAAAATTACCGATATCAAGGAGTAATTTAGGAACACCATCATCGGGCAAAGCAAGTAGTTCGAGCGCTCTCTCGGAGAGCGTGGCCTGTTTTGTTTCGCAGAGAGAAATTAGTAAATGAAAATCATAAAAAATGAGAAGAAGAATAGAAGAAAGGGAAAACCTGAATTTGAACTATGCGTGAAGAAGAGGTATACTTGCGAGCTTCGGAGTCGTCATAGAAAATCTCAGGCGGCGCAACCACCTCTGGTCTCGACGCCATTCTTTCCCAACGCCAAAAACCCTAAACCCCCTTCCCTTCCAAGTTTCAAATGTCTTTAAGACAATAACATTATCTTTTATTTTCCTTTCCTAACTATCTTATTATTAATTACTTAGTGTTTGTTTCATAATAATTTTATAAAATTATTATAAAATAATTTTTAAAATCTATAAAATTTATTTGGTTAGTATTTTTTAAAATAGTTTTTAAAAATATTTTTTATTTTTTAGTTTTAAAAATTAAAAAATTAAAATTTTTGCTTTTCAGTTTTTCGTTTTTATTTTAAAAACTAAAAATACAATCAGAATATGTTATTTTTTGTTTTTCATTAATGAAATTCTAAGAAACATTAACAAGTTTTTCCATTTTTACATCTTCAAAATAGTTTTCAAATATCACTTGTCAAACAAGTTTTTTTTTTTTCTTTTCGAAAATAGTTTTTGAAAACTCTTTTCAAAAACTAAAAAACAAAACAATCAAGTCCTTATACTTAAATTTTCAAATTTTATACATTTAATTATAATTATTACCAATTTATTTATTACTTTAAGAGTTTAAGTTATCGATAATATTTAATATTTATGCATACATTATTCATTTTGTTTAACTAACTTTTGATAATAATTATTTAAAATTCAAATATGTGGGATTGTTAGATATATTTAAAGAATATTTGCACATTTATATCTATTTTATTATGTATTTATTTTATTTATTACTAGCGAAAACATAGTCGTTGTCACGCATATGTATTCGTATTTTTATTGTATATTCGTATTTTTATTTTATTTGATATATTTAATTATATAATTTATAAATAGTTATTATTTATATACTTTTGTGTAGTATTTTAACGTGGATTTAGTAATATAAAACAATACCACTTAAAAAAAGCATATAAAACAATACTATATAAATAACTACAAAACATATATGTTTATTATGTCATGTTATTATGACTCTGAAGCCACCATAAAATCTTCTTTAATTAGAAAACCAAATCTGCAGTTTAAGACAATCTTGAGTTTTCTTGGAAAATTGAGTATAAAGTATTATTTGTAGTTATTAAGCTAAAGAAGAACAAAATATTGAATGATAACAAAAAAATTTAAATCAAAGATATTATCTTTAAAAAATTTCCCTTAGTTTTTTTGTGAAAGACATGTCCATGTTTTCTTTAGTTTTGAAAACTATAACATAAATAGTTACATATTGTATATAATATGACATTTTACTATGTCTAAATTTAGTAATGTAACGGTTATTACATTAACAACTTTTTATAACCTCATGAAGATATTTTCGCGCTTATGACATTTGTTAATATAGTCATATGTTCAAACATCCTATTAACAAAAAGATAAATTAATATTCATTTAAAGTATAATAATGTAAGCTTTGAGTAATCTATAATGGATGACTTGTATGATGTTTGTTGTATTTTTGCACTTATTAAATTAGAATACATACATTTTAGAGCAATTGTATAGCAGACTATTTAAAAATAAAAGATCAACTATAAAAGTAATCATGTTGTTTTATTGTAACATTACCAAATAAAAAATTATTTTACTTACTTATCTTTTGTGATAATAATTCTTTTTTAAACATTCTCCAAAGTTGGGTTTTATCTGCTACTACTGTGCAACACCATCCAATAGAGTAAATTTGTAAATCGTGAACCTGAATAAAAAATTAGAAAATTTAACTTATTGACTATGATTTCATAAGGAGAAGATAAAACCATAGATTTGAATTTAACCTTGTTGTTAATAAATTATTTATTTGTCAAAATATATGTTCAAATGACTATTTCTTAAATCTTTATATAATTATAAGATGTTTTTGTCTTTCAATAATAAATAACAAAATTTAGTTGTTGTCAACAATTTTTATTAATATAGAGAAATGGTAAAAAAAATTTAAACTATATATACAGAAACATAAATACATGGGAATATATATATATATATATGTATGTGTATAGATATGTACCTAAGTTTGAGATAACAAATTTTCTTTAAATACAATATTTTTTGCAAAGTTTTCATCTTCCTTGTCAAGTTGTCCTTCTTTAATAAGGATTTTTGTGGTAGCTTGGAAAACACATTTTGATAAAGCAACATATAATTGACTATGACTAAAAACATGTTGTGGAAGATAAATTTCGACATTTGGGATGATTTGTCCTTGATTTATTTATTGTAATTGTAAAACTCAGTTTTACAAAAAAATTCCTTCATTTTCCGTCGTCTTATGTTTTATTTTGGGCAAGAAATCTCTTTTCCTAGCATGGTGACCATTAGGATTTCAACATCCAAGATGTTCATAAAAATTTCTCGACACAATAATCTTGTCCATTACATAGTCTCGATTTTGAATCTATGTTTTATAATAACATCAAGGGTGCACCTTTTTTAACCTTTAAAACATGTAGAGGCAAACCACTTGGAGTTATAGCATGAATGTACTCCTAATATAAATTGTGTGTATCACCTTCAACCTCATCAAATGATAACAACTCATTTACTTCTATTGGAAATTGACTAATAATTATGTCATTAAGTAGCTGAACATCATTATTTTCCAGTGCTAGTATGACTTTTTGTACTATATAAGTTGCATCCCAGGTGTGTGATTCCAATTGGGATAATGTTTCTTGTATAAGTTTTTGTATTGAACTTTGTCTTTCCCATGTTATTGCAAGTTGATGAGGAATTTTAACAATGTCATCATATTTGGTACGCTCAGTACCATCTCCAATATGCATAAGATATTCAGCAAAAATTTGATCTTGTAATGGTCGCATGTTTTGTTGTAAATGTAGGACCTTTGCGCAAGCCCACAATGGAGACTGTACAATACACGTTGAAATCATTTGTGCCTCAGTACCTTTTTAAACAACAGAAAGTACTTATCGAATGAATATGTTTGACCGATCTATACTTAGTACCTAAAAATATGTTTGACCGGTCTATACTTAGATAAAAAGAGTTATAAAGAAAAAACATTTTATTAGAATATGAAAAATTGTCTTTATTTATAATTTTAAGTTGTACTTACCTATATTCCTATTATAAAAGGTAATAGCATAAGTAAATTAGGTGTACACTTTAAATAACACTTTTTTGTGTAAATTGACAAATATGTAGAATGAATTAGGTACAAATATAATTAACATGGAGAGGATAAAATATTTAATAATAAATCATTAAATAAAGTATTATGCACCTTAATTTTAATTAGAAATTATCATATTAGTTACATTTTATAATATATCAAATTCAAAAAATATATTAATTAGTTATTTGTTGTTGGTATAACTAAAAGGTAAAGTAAACATTAGGTAGAATGAATTAGGTGTAATCATAAGAAAATGGAATAAGTCAGGAATTGATAAATGATAAAGTAATAAAAATTAAAATATGATAAATTAATAAAGTTACATGGCAAAAAAATATGGATAAAAATAGATGGAGAGGATTTAATAATAAATTATTAAATAAAGTATTATGTACCTTAATTTTAATTAAAAATTGTCATATTTGTTTCATTTATTATGCATAAAATTCAAAAAATATATTAATTAGTTATTTATTTTTGCTATAATTAAAAGGTAAAGTAAACATTAGGTAGAATGAATTAGGTGTAATCATAAAAAAATGGAGAAAAAGTATATATTATCAATAAATTAGAAATTGATAAATGAATAAAGTAATAAAAATTAAAATTTGATAAATTAATAAATTTACATGGTATAAAAATGTGGATAAAAATAAATGGAGAGGGTTTAGTAATAAATTATTAAATAAAGTATTATGTACCTTAATTTTAATTAAAAATTATCATATTAGTTACATTTTATAATGTATCAAATTAAAAAAATATATTAATTAGTTATTTGTTGTTGGCATAATTAAAAAGTAAATTAAACATTAGGTAGAATGAATTAGTGTAATAATAAGAAAATGGAACGAAAGAATAAATATTATTAATAAATCAGACATTGATAAATGAATAAAGTAATAAAAATTAAAATTTGATAAATTAATAAAGTTACATGGTAGAAAAATGTGGATAAAAATAGATGGAGAGGATGAAATATTAATAAAGTATTTGTGTACCTTATTTTTAATTAAAAATTTTCATATTACTTACATTTTATAATATATCAAATTAAAAAATATATTATTTATTTATTTTTTGTTTATTTTACACATATGCTATAATTTTAGCGTTTGAATATTATTTTATATATTAATTCATATTATATTTTGTTATATTTTAAGGATATATCAATTGATTAGTTTGTTAGTTAAAATTTCTATTTTTCAATGTTGAAAAAATTATTAATTTGTTAGTTAAATTTGATTAGTTCGTTGCATATGTTATAATTTATTAGTTTGTTAGTTAAATCTCCATTTTTAGATTAATTTAAAATTTTAAAATATGTTAAAATTGATTAGTTTGTTACACATGTTATAATAACACGATAGAATTTTTCTTGAGATCAATTTGAAAATTTAAAATAAGATTAAATAATAAAAAGATAAATAACTAAAAAATAAATATAAAATTAGAATATACAAAGATAAATAACTAAAAAAAGTAGTTACATGTGAGATAAGTAACAAATATAAAAAAATAATCCAAAAGAACGTAGAATGATGAACCGTAACTTTTCTTCAAATATTTAAGAAATCTTAATAATATTTAAAGATATATACAGAATTTTATATTAAAAATTAAATTAAACAACCATTATTAATTTTCAAATTGATTAGTTTGTTAGTTAAAATCCCCATTTTTAGATTAATTTGAAAATTTAAAAATGTTGAAATTCATTAGTTCATTACATATGTTATAACAACATAATAAAATTTAAGTTGATTAAATATTTTCATTAATTAATTAATTAACTCATTATTACTGTAGTGTGTGCGAATTAAATAAAAGTGTTGGGGTTGAAGTAAAAAACATTTTTGCCAAAATCCAAGTAGTAAAAAAAGAAGATATACATCAAACTCTTGTAGAATGCATAAAATAGTATAAAACTCAAATGATATGGCAAAAAGACAAATCCTTGAAGCTTAAAAGAAAAACAAAGAAACTCACTTACTTGTCCTAAAAAGGCAACAAAAAATTCTAGTAACAAAAAATAAAGAAGAGTCTGTACACCTCAAATTTTGATATGTAAATTATTAAACCAAAGATTTTAATATTACATAAAGTTAAAAGTCAAAATAAGACATGCAAAAATAATTATAGTAACAAAAAACAAAGGCAAACATAAAACCTAACTCCACTTTTGAAAAATCAAATAAATACAAAATATATATATATATATATATATATATATATATATATATATATAAATAAAGGCATGATTGTGGTGCAAGTTTGAGATACCCATTAAGCAATTGTAGCAGAGAAAACTCAGAATTCTCCATTACAACCTTCAAAATATAAATAATTTTTTTTACAAAAGAAAATTTATTGATATATATATATATATATATATATATATATATATATATATATATGCACACACACACACAGAGAATGATAGAACAGAATTGTGGAAAGGAAGGGAAAATCGTATCGTGTGGAAGAATGGGTTTGGTGTGACCGAAGAATGAGAAATAGGGTTAGAATGCACCATTTTGTTATACCAACAAAATAGACAGAAATAATACAAAATTGTAGAGAATTTTAGGAAATTTGTGTAGCATTGAAAAGAAATTGGAGTTTCAGTTGAGAATTGGAGTTTAAAATAAAAATGGTATTTTCTTACTTGATACCATGTGCACACCACTTGAAAGGCAACCAAAAGATTCTTGCTAAGGCAGAATTGCAATAACAAAATAGAGAGAAATAATGCAAAATTATAGAGACTTGTAGGAAATGAAGAGTAAGTTAGTGTTGGATAAGCAGGGTGCACAGTGCGCCACCAGGTTACACATTTAAGACCTTTATTAATTATACACATATCTATCAACATTATTTTTTTACAATTTCAAATCAATTGATCCACAATGTGATGCATGCACGCCTAGCATTGGCTTGAGCTAGGACCAATAAGAAAGGAGCATGAATTGGATGAAGTTTTAAGGAGCTTATTTTAGGAAATGTTCTGTTTAATTGTATTAATTTGACCATTTTTAGGCTTGTATAAGCACCCTTAAGTCATTAGGATTATAGAGGTGTAGCTAGTTTAATTTTTGGCCTTGTATTTTGGCCTATAGGTTCTATTTTCTTTAGGAGGTGTAATTAGTCTCCTTGTGGAGTGTGTTAATTAGTTCGGGTTGGTCCAAGAGGATTTGGACGTGTGGTTATTAATTTCCACACCCCTAATTCCTCTTCACACCCTTCTAACCAACACATGAAGCATGTATGAGGCACGTGGGCCCCCCTGTCCCCTTGTTTCACTCCACATATGCTTTCTCTCTTCTACATGGCTGATTCTTGTTGCTTCTTATTTGAATTTGAATTTTGGAAGTGCCATTTCATTTCCCTCCAAAATTCAAATTCAAACTAGAGGGAATATAGATCCATTTTTTTAGGGCCATGTTTGGATCTTTAGTTGGATTAAATTAGTGTTAATTGAGCACATGCTAAATTAATACTAAATTAAGCTAACTAACCCTTAATTAAGCATGTTGGACGTTCAACTTGAGGTTCCTAAACCCATGGTTCATGCTTTGCTCTATAAATAGAGCATTCCCTCCTTCATGTAGATTTTAACACTCATTTTGAATGAAAATTATACTTCTCTAAATTGAGAGCTCTTTTGTTCTTGAGAGTGTTCATGTTCTCTCCTTAGTAAGAGTTCTTTATGCTATTATCAAGGGTTCCTTCCCTAGTGGCTAGCTTCATCCTTTGGCTTATCTCCTTCAACAAGAGTGGCGTCTACTTCTCCTCCATTTTCTAGTCTTCCACCTCCATTTCTTCAACCTTGGAACCTCTATGAGCAAGGATCTTGGGAACATTATCTTCATCAAGGATTCCTCAAACTTGCCTTGGGGAGGGATGTATCACAATGTATATAATGTATTCCAGATCAACTGATCCAGAATACAATTTCCAAATTCATGTTTGCTTTTTGGATCACCTAATCTGCAATATACATAATGTATTCTGAATCAACTAATCTGGAATGCATTATGTACATTCCAGATTAGGTGATCTGAAATATATTTGCAAAGTTCATCTTTGCATTCCGGATCACCTGATCTAGAATGTACATAATGTATTTCAGATCGATTGATCTAGAATACATTATGTATATTCATGTGATTCATAATGATTTTTATGAATTTAAAAAAGGTTGAGATTTTTTTTAAAAGACCCATTTTCACCGTGGCCTGTACAAGGCCAAATTAGGCTTAGAAAATAGTGGCCTGAATAAAATATTAATTGGATCAGCTCAACCCATTTTAAATAATTACATAATTAAATAAAATTAAAATATTTTTTCCTCTTTTAATTATTTTAGTTTTTATTTTAATATTATTTTCTAATTTAAAAAATATACTTTGTTTAATTTAAATCTATTTATTATATAAGTGCTTAGTTATTTGACTACTAAAAGATATTTTTTGACACATACTACTAAAAGATAATTATTTAATAATCGTGTATTACTATCGTAAAATTAATGGCGAATAATGTGATATGGCTAACTCAAATAGATTACTTCTAAGATATGTGTGGTCTTGATAAAAAAAAAATTAAAAATGATTAATTTAAAATTAATTATATATAATTTTTAAGATATTTACTATTCCATCCATCCTAAAACGAGTATTATGTTTGAAAAAATAATTGTCTCAAAAGTTTAATAAATAATAATACAAAAAGTGCTTGCTAGTTAGCTTGGTGAAGAAAAGACTGTTGGATAATGGCACAAAGTCCCTTTAACACCCTTACACTTAGTATTAGGTACGGATCTGTACTAACTCAATTCCTAACTCAATTGGAATGACTATATTTCCTAACTCAAATTCAAACCCTTTTTTACTAAAACAAAATAACAGTACTAGGTAAGGATTTGAATAAAATCACATAAGGGTGTCGCTTAACCAAATACAATATAAAATGACATATTCAAATTTGTCTCACTTAAGTTGGAAGGGACACCTGCTTAAACGAGAACACAAAAGATTCTCCATCCCAAATACAAGAGCTCACTTAAACTCGAAGTGAAACTCGCTTAAACAACCTTAAAGAGTCTTCCTTAACATTCATGAGCAACTTGGTTAAGCAAGCTTAACAAGATCTTCTTATAATTTATAAGTGACTCGTTTAAGCGCCTTATGACTCACTTAAGGGAACGAATATAGTGTCTCTTAGCCTCTAGCTTCTTCTAATTCTCCTACTCTTGTCCTTCTTGTATCAAACCTATTCCTGTGCAAAACCAACACAAAAACAAACATCACATGTATAGAAAAAAGTAAGGAAAAGAAATCCTGAGCTACAAATTCTTTTATTCACAAATTTAACCTAAATAGGATTGGTTCAATAGGATGTAATAAGTTTACATTGTAAACTCTAAATAAAAATTTTCAATTGTTGAAATAACATAATTAATTAACTAAAAACTTAAGATTAATTGAATTGAACAGTAATTTTTAACCAACTCAATCATATATTTTAACCTACTATTTTTTTTTTGCCATTGAGATTCATCATTTGATGCATTTTATATATTTTATTAGAATTTATAATTTGCATTATGTTGTTTACAAATTGGGGATTACTAGAAAAACTTTATAAAAACAGATAAAACATTGATAATTTTTATTAAATTGTAACGTGAGAGTTTCTTTAACATTCTTGAAAGTTAGATTACTGAATAATAATAATTTATTACAAGTCACTAATTATTCAATCAATAATAATTTTTCATTATTATTTGATTAGACATATAATTTGCAATAATGATGAATTTTTTTTAATTAAATTTTATTAAATTGATTAATAAGTTATGTAAGGAATAATTATTGGTCGAAAATCATATGTGTTGTGTGATCCGTAAAATTTCTGCTTACCAACGACTTAAACCAGAAGGAGAATTTTTGCCTTACCGAAATGTAATTATTTTTTTTTTTAACCCAATGTGTGAGCACTGATTACATTGATTGCTTTGGTTTTGAATCTAAAACTGCGATGCAACAACCAACGATCACGAGGAATTCATTTCAACTAACAGAACTCAGAATTTGCGGCAGAGTGAATAACACATTTTTCATTTCCCTGTTGAGAGGCCTATAGCTAATATAAAAGAAGACAGCTCCAAATGAAGCCCTCAAGTCATTAATTCAGTTTGAAACACTGGTGTGAGAGAAAGCAAAGATGTCAGTAACCTACAAAGGCTGTTACACCGTGAAGCCTATGGAGGCAACAAAGTGTGGACGCGAACCTTTATCCGAATGGGATCAAATAGGCACCATAACTCACGTCCCCACAATCTACTTCTACCGTCCTTCACAAAACTGGCTCTCACATTCCACCATTGCTTCCACCTTGAAAGAATCACTAAGCAGAGTCCTAGTGCCGTTTTATCCACTAGCAGGTCGTTTGCATTGGATAACCAATGGTCGTTTGGAGCTTGATTGCAATGCTAGGGGGGTTCACTTCATTGAAGCCGAGTCCTCATCCACCTTAGAAGATCTTGGTGACTTTTCACCAACTTCTGAATACAACTACCTTGTGCCCACTGTAAACTACACCCTTCCAATTCACGAGTTACCCTTGGTTCTGCTTCAGTTAACTCAGTTCAAGTGTGGCGGCGTTAGCATCAGCATAACAATTTCCCATGCTGTCGCCGATGGACCAAGTGCGTTGCACTTCATGTGCGAGTGGGCGAGGCTTGCACGCGGTGAGCCTTTGGAAACGGTGCCGTTTCATGACCGAAAAGTTTTGCGTGCTGGGGAGCCTCCTTTGGTGCCGCTAACCAAGTGTCAGGTTCACTCGGAGTTCGATCATCCTCCGCTACTGCTCGGCCAAAGCAGTAACACAGAGGAAAGGAAGAAGAAAACCACACTGGCTGTTCTGAAACTGAGCAAAACACAAGTTGAGACACTTAAAAAGACAGCGAATGAGAGTTGGGATAGGCCTAGGAGCGGTCATGGTTACACTCGTTATGAGAGTGTGACAGGTCACGTGTGGAGAAGTGCATGCAAGGCAAGGGGGCACAGAGAGGACCAACCAACCGGGTTTGGTATTTGCGTTGACTCGAGGCGTCGCATGGAGCCTCCTTTGCCAAAAGGGTATTTTGGGAATGCGACTTTGGATGTGGTTGCTTCTAGCCTCGCGGGTGATTTGGTGTCAAAGCCTTTGGGGTATGCGTCTAGCAGGATAAGAGAGGCGATTGAGAGAGTCACTGATGAGTATGTGAGGTCGGGGATTGAGTACATGAAGCATCAAGAGGATTTGAGTAGGTTTCAGGATCTTTATGCAATAGGGACTGACAAGGGGCCTTTCCATGGAAACCCTAATCTTGGTGTTGTTAGTTGGTTGACCTTACCCATTTATGGCGTTGATTTCGGGTGGGGTAAGGAGGTTTATATGTGTCCCGGGTCGCATGACTTTGTCTTTGATGGAGATTCTTTGCTTATTCCTGATCCAAATGGGGATGGATCTTTGCTGCTTGCTTTGTGTCTGCAAGTGACCCATATGGATGCCTTCAAGAAGCATTTTTATCAAGACATTGCCGAAGATTGAAAGGGAACCTAGACACTTCCATGCACCACCTTCTCAACTTTTAATAACTTAAATAACCTTACAAGTTTACTTAAATATGAATGTTGGTTATTATGTTCATGCAAACAATCTATTTGTCCATCTTAACCCTTGTGTCGTGTTGTAGTTTTATCTGTAACCCTAATAAAGGAGATATCCTCATTTCGCTTAATTACATATTTATTGTCTAAATGTTTTTATTAATTCTGCAAATTATCATGTAATTATTCTCTTTCAACCTCCCCTAGTAACCATCTGTAAATATCAGCATGACAGTTATTATAAAGCAACTTTTGATTTGGAGTGTAGAAATTTAACTAGATCATCAAGCTAAGTGGTGGACAAAGCTCAAATTTCTTTCGTTTGAGGGATGACCTCTTGCATATACTCAATAGATTAAAAAAGTTTTAAATTTTAAAAGCTACAGCAAATTTTGTTGTCAATTTTTTGTTGCAAAATTAAAACAAAAATTGATTGTAGTGGTAGAAGAGATGAAAATATCATTATATGATAACATGATATTGATATAAGCAATGGTAGTGTGTTGTGATGATGGCCGGTAATGATGTCAATAATGGTAGTATGGATTAATGATAAAGGTTATAGATGGAATCAAGTTAGATTATCTAATTTCGATATAAACCTAACTTTATTACTTATCATAAGTTAGGTCTAATTTTAAGGTTTGATTCAACCTTCATTTTAATCTATTTAAAAGTTTATTTTATATTTTTTTAAAAAAAATT
This sequence comes from Psophocarpus tetragonolobus, assembly GCA_037954015.1. Classification (NCBI taxonomy): domain Eukaryota; kingdom Viridiplantae; phylum Streptophyta; class Magnoliopsida; order Fabales; family Fabaceae; genus Psophocarpus; species Psophocarpus tetragonolobus. Next base: position 7,515,321 of record CM075693.1, on the reverse strand, counting down.
TAAGTGAAAATTTTATTAATGTATATGTCTTTTATATAAAAAGCAACTAAATATATTATTATTATTTATGAAAATATATCAATGTATTATTATTCATATAAAAATTATGTAATTGATAAGCAATTGATTCATAAAAAATAAAAAATAAAATTGATAAACAATTCATCTTCCTATTAGATCACTTTGTCTGAGAGTCTAGAACATCAAAAGACTAGATAGATTAATTAATCAGATGCATTACTTTATAATTTGATTAAAATAATTATACTATTATATTGTATTATAATATTATTTTATTATATATCATAATAATAATATTTTTATTACAAATAATGTTACATGTTAGACTTAATATACTTTAATATGTTAATTTGATTGGTGAAATGTACCAAAACATGAATTATTTAATTAACATGCATGGATTTGACACATATTTTTTGTGTTTTAAAAAAAATAAATTATTATCTTTTATTTAAAATACCATCTAAAAATTTGATATTAAAAATTTAATTTTTTCTCCAAATAGTTTTTTTTGTGAAGGACTCATGCAACATGTTCAGCCATAGAAAATGCATTACATAGAATCAGACGTCAAAATACCTTTTAAGTCCTTATGAAAAACATAAGTTAGAGAAATACAACCATAATTAAAATTACTAGTATCTTGGTCATATGTTAGGCCTAACTTAGGAAAGCCATCATTCAATAGGTTAACTTCACACGATGAATAAGTGAAATTTCAATATGAAGGATTTTTCAACTGACCTTATATATACCGTCTATAATAGGAAAGTATACATGATCAATAATACAACCTTTCTCTAAGAGCTTAACCGCATTTAGAAAGTTAGACTTAATCGTCAAGTTACGAAATTTGTGGTCATAAGCCATCGTCAAAGATTGAAGAATGACTATTAACTCTGTCTTTTACACTTCACAAAAAGGAATTTGTAAGAGAATACTAGCCTGAACATACCTCTAAAATCCCATACTACTCCCCTAACAACTACTTGCATTTCGGGTCAAAGAACAATTGCATCACAATTGATGTTGAACGTGCCTAACTTTGGGGACCTCCAAGTATGCTTGCCTAAATCCACATAATGAGCATCATTATCTTTCATAGTTTGCACATATGATAGATACTCTTGATATCACCGAGCAAAGACTTCACTAGCCCAACCACTTGCGTGTTAGAACAAGTTTTACCCTTGAAGATAAACTCATTCCTCCTCCACCACCCTTTATCCACTGTGACACCAATAATTTTATTCTAGCTAATATCATTATAGTTCTAATTGCTAGTTAAATTTGCCAATAATGTGTTGTTGATGAAAAAACTGTGGGAAATTAGAGGTCGCCTAATTGTCTCCAAATACCTATAACATGCATGAATATAGTTGTGTAAGACATGCATCATGGTTTCCTTATGTTGGCCACAGATTAGGCAAGTGAGGTTGTCTGTCATATGCCTCTTAATATGCAATTCATTTGTAGGAAGGATAGTAAAAGCTACTTTCCAAAGAAGAAGGCAGATGTATTCTAGCCCGTTCCACTTCCAATGTTTATGAAGGATGGTGTTTTGTTGGGTATCATAGTTTGTCTTAGTATAGAATATCCCATCTAGCTCTTTCTCCCAACAAGGGGAATCGACAATCATATCCTTTCTATGAGCCTCAATCTGGCAGATATCATTGATGACTTTAGGTGGCAGAATGACGTTAATTTATGAACATCTTAAGAACTGTCAACATCAGTACACTATTCAATCAGAGGTCTCTCCTAAGTACCCAATTATCAAGCAAGAAATCAATCTCCCTCCCATTATTGATAAAGATAATTTAGTGGGAGAAATTGAGATTGAATTTCATCTATCTCACTCATCTGTATTATGGATAAATAAATAGATATAGCATTCGAAACAATTGATATTGATGCAACATACAAAAATCATTTATACTGATCCCTTAAGTATAAAATTCATAAGAAAAATCTCTTACATATCGATTCCTCAGATATTTAACAGATTAGGCAGCATTACGATCAGATGTTATAAAACAATTGATATATTGAAATCTATTCCTAGTAATGCAACATATCAAGTAATTTTGTCCAGAGCAGATTTTCAGAAATATTTTCCAGTTAATTCTAAAAATCAAATTCAAGAATCTATTGATAAGATAGAATCAAACATAAAAAATAGAACAAAATACCAATATCAAATGAAAACGGAATTACTATAGATAAATATCACCAGAATACATTCAAGTTCGAATTGATTACATTCAATCCCAAAAAGTAGATTAGCTACTCATGGTAGCCATAATACAATCAGGAATGGAGAAGAATTGAAGAAACTAGCTTCCGCAGCTCTTCGTTTCTTGCTCTCTGCCTGTGGTCTTCTATTTTTCTGCCCGACAACTCGCAATCCCTTGTCATTTTTCATTCCGGACTTTTTATAAGTGATTTTTCGTTTGAGCTAGCTGATTCTTGCTCAAGCGAGAAGAATACTTCAACTTGAGAAAAAGTTCTCTCACTAAAGTGAGATAGAGAATGCCCCTGAAACAGCATTGCTCTCAAGACAATTCTCGCTCAAGCGAGAATGATCCCGCTTAAGCGAGAATCTTGCTCAAGCTAAAATTATCTCGCTTGAGTGAGAAAGTCCCTAATGCAACTCCCTTCTCTGGATCAATCTTGCTTAAGCAAGAAATTACTAGCCTAAGCAAGAATGTGGCAGATTCTTTTTTTTTCCCATTTCTACATAATTCTTGCAGTCATTTCCTTCTTCCATCTTTAATTACCTGAAAAATGATGCAAAAAATGAGATCAAATACCTTCATTTATAGCAAGACTCGGAACAAACATTTGGGTTCAATAATTCTTAAATTAGGGATAATTAACATCTAAAGAATAAAATTAAGGTAAAAAAATGTCAAAATTCTATATGAAAATTTAATAAAAGTTGACACTTATCAATTACTAATTTGCCAAAGAATATTTTACAGAACATTGCTCTAGAGTTTTTTAATTCCCTTATAGAAGTTGGTGCCATTATGCTAGCGATCAATGAATGGTTTTCCAGCACCACCACACTTATACTTATGTCGGACGTTTGGGCCCATATATTGAGAGGTTTAAATGGCACCAAGCAACCAACGAAGAAGAGAGTGAATTGGTTATACAAAATATTTTTCTGATTTTCACTTCAAATAGATTTTCAAACCAATTTTAATGAAATACTATTGAATCAAATACTTGTAGCCCTTTAAGAGTGATTGGAAATTTACCTCTTTACCAACATTACATACAAGAATGCACAATACTAATTCTGATTATATCAGTTACAAATTTTACTATCTAAATCATATTTTCTAATGATAATGGAAGCGATACTGAAATGTAAAGAGTGATATGATAAAGAGAAAATAAGAACACAAAACAATTATATTGGTTCACCCAACTCGGGCTACATCCAGTTTTTTCAATGTGCAAGTCTCTCTATCTTAGATTGAAAACAACACTAGAATCAATAGAGTTTACACCAAAGTCACATGCACATGAGAACCACACAAGCACTACTTGAACACCTATCAAGAAATGATTGTAACACATGTAAAACCTATGCATGAGCCAAAATAATCTAGGAAACTTAACTAGATTATTACCTTACACAATCCAATACAAAAAATAAAAAGTACAAGATTTCACCTGATTAATTGGAACAAAAATTGTAGCATAGGTTATATTAACAATAAACTTCAAAGAAACTAAAGACTATCTTTGATTCTTGATGATTCTTGTTTTATCTTACTTGAACTTGTTGTGATAGAGTTTAAGAGCTTTATGTCTGCTTTGGAATTTCAAAAACTCTTTCTCAGATTTTAATTTTGAAGTATGTATCCTCTTTTGAAGATTTGAGTTTTTTCTTTTTATATAAAAAATACACAACTTTATTTTAAGAGATTAAATCAAACATTTAATCAATTAAAACGTTCTAAGTTCAAGTTTATATTGAAAAACGATTAATTTAATCGATTATTTCAAGTTGTTAATTTATTAAAATTTTTTTCAACTATGATCAAGTCAACAAGATCAATTTAATCAATTAAGTTAAGTATTTAATTGATTAAATGATGCAAATAATCGATTATGAGGAAATTTTACAGATTAAAACAACAACATTGCAACTTTAACCCATCAAATTACTTCACAATACAATCTTAAGCTTCATCTTGCAACATCAATGATATGCAACTTTAAAATTAGAATGAATCATGATTAAAGATATACTTAGTTAAATTGAATCAAGATAATAGCTACCTATATGGATGCATACAATGTTTCACAAGCAATAAAGCTATAAACATCCATCTTAGGAAAATCTAATGTTCATCATCAAAACCAAAATAATACACATAATTGCCTTTTGTCTTCCTTGCATCATACGAGAATCTCCAACAAACTCTTTCTAGAGGTGACTTAAAGAAGTGAAAAAGGATAACCTGATTCCAAATGTAGTTTCGTGACTGTTGGGTCGGTGAATCTGTCCCTATAGCTAAAGTCAAGCCATGAGTTCGCGTTTTAGTTTGACTTCAGGACAAGAAAGTATGGGGCCTAACTAAATGGAGTACTTAAACCTACTCTGACGCCTACTTTGGCCTTTCACCAACTTCTTCCTTGTTTAGATCTACAGACACTTGTAGCTCAACACTTGTGGTGGCTTTTCTTCAGCAATTGGTGATGGCTCTACAGATGGAGTTCCTATCTCTACACTTCTGTTCCCAAACACAATGTTTTGAGCTTCATATTTAGATATAGTTCGTCTCTTCCTTTGAATAGGGTCGAAAAAATTATCCTTATAGATCCACAAATCATCTTTCAACTTAAGATGCATGTATTTGAGAGCTTTGGTCTTCACGACATGATACACAATCATAGGGTCTTTCTTGACATTTGTCATGTCCACCTTGTAACGATCAAAGACTCTAGATAGAAAAACTCTGTAAGGAAAATATAGTCCGATAATCGCTTCGCTTTTAGCATGTTTTCCATAATGATAGTAGCCTAATCAATTTTGATTGAAGTATATTTCAATGCATGAAGCACAATCAGATCATCAGTAGTTAACTGTATATGGTTACTGCCTTTGGAAATAATAATCCACGCAATAGCATAAGCTGGTAGCCTATAATTCATTTTCATATCTCCTACTCCAAAGTACCTAAACATTCTCGTCCTTAGAGGGTTCCTCAAATAGTTTCTGTAGACAAATCCCTTCTTGAAATTTTGACTCCCGCTATCATCTTTCTGCCTTCCTTAGGAAGCTTAGATATAGAGGTCCAAATCTCTTTATTCAGAATTATCTTAATTCTTTTCACATAGGCAACTATTTCACCATGAACTGATTTAGTAGAACTATAAAAATATCTTACCGTAAGTCCTTGTATCTCAATAACATATCCATTATATTAATAATAATGCATTCCTTATTTTATTTTTTATATTATTATTTGTTTATTTATAATATTGTGATTAGCTTCAATAACAAATAAAGGAAAAATATAATAATGCGAAATAGATAAAATAGTACTAAAAGGATAAAAATTGTTTCAATTTAAAGTCTTCAACATTGTTGTTTAAATTCAACAAAATAGCTAACTAAAAAAATATAATAGTGCTAAGCACTAATATATTTTAAATGGATATTGTTAAATTTGTCGTTTAAAATATAATAGTGCTTTGTATTATTATATTTTTTAATTGAGTTTATCAATTTAAAATATAATAGTGTTTAGCATTATCATATTTTTAATTAGGTATTGTGTTGAATTTAAATGACATTGTTGAAAAATTTAAATTGAAATATTTTTATCATTTTAACACTATTGTATCCCTTTTGCACTATTATATTTCATCTTTTAATTGTGGTTGAAGCTAATCACAATATTATAAAGAAAAAAATAATAATTAAAAAAAATAAAAAGAGAAAGACATTATTATGTGTTGTGTTGAGTTTATTTTTTTAAAAAAATAATATGAAAAAAACACTATTATATTTTTTTAATTAAGTATTGTGTTAAATTTAATTGAAACTATTGAAGACTTTAAATTGAACTATTTTTATCCTTTTAGCACTATTTTATCTGTTTTACACTATTATATTTCACTTTTATTTGTCGTTGAAGCTAATCACAATATTATAAAGAAGTAAATAATAATATAAAAAATAAAATGAGAAAGACATTGTATTGATATAATAACAAAATCAATCATTAGAGAAAAAATTGATCTCCAAGTGGATACCATGTTGTTCTACAAGAATAAGCAAGATCAACTAACTATTCAAAACATAATCATTTTTTATTGTCTCTTTCATCAACCTAATATTTAATAACAAACATTATGGAGTCCACCAAAAGTGTTCTAAGATCATGAAATGTGATATTCCATTAGAGTAAAAAATGGAATAGATCTTTAAATTGTGAGGGTCCACCAAAAAAATGAGTTAAGATAAACAAAAAACTTGATCTTTTGTTGGAGATGTTTTTAGAACACTTTTGGTGGACCTGCAATACTTGTTCTTGTATATTCAATGACGAGAAAGGCATTAAAAAACATTTTTTTAATATTGAGTCGATCTCATTTGTTCCTGTAAAAGAACAAAATCTCCATATAGAGATTAACTCTTTTTCTCCAATGATCTTGTCAAAATTAAATCTTAGCTTCAAGATCATTCATTGGAGATCTCCAGCAGAAGATTAAGTTTTTTTATTTTAACTCATTTTCTTAACCCCACAATGTCACTTCATCTTGAAGATGTATTCCATTCTTTATCGTAATGGAAGATCATATTTTGTGATCTTAGAACACTTTTGATGGACGTCACAATGTTAGTTAGAATACTTTTGGTTGAAGAAAGAGATGATAAAAAATTATTATTTTTAAATCGTAGATTGATCTTGTTTCTTATTGTAGAAGACTGAGATCTCCAATTGGAGATTAGCTCTTTTTCTCTAATGGTTAATTTTGTCAACATCAGAACTTGGGTTCAAAATCAACTTTCAAGAACATCTACTAGAGATACTTTTAGCAGGTCTCACTATCCTATATCATTATTAAGATAACTTTTGTTTTTGAATAATTTTAGGATCTTGAAGCATTTTTTATGAGTCTCATAATGAACTTACTATTTAAATTTTATTTACAATTTATTTTTTTATAGAATATAAGATTTATTTCAAAATAAAAATTAATTAATTAAATTTAATTATTAAAATAAAATGAAAAATAAAAAGTATTAATTAAATTTTTTAATTTTTTGTTTTATTTTTTAATTATATATTTTTAAAAATTTATATTAATTTTATATTTTTTAAAATTTAAAATTCTAAATATATAATTATTATCTTTAAATTTAAAATTCTAAAATATGTAATTATTATCTTAAATTTAAAATTCTAAAATATATAACATATTAGTATTTTTAAATATTAAATATTTAATTCTTAATAAATATGTATGTGCATTTCTAAAGATGTCAAAGATTTTCTGAAAGAACCATTCTCCACTCTCTTCCCACCTTTAACGCAAGTATCTTCAAAATTCCAGATATTAAATTTAAAATATAAACTTAAGATCAATAAAAATAAGAAAGAAGTTTATATAAGAGAGGAGGCAAGATGAATGTTGCATAGCTATATGACATAGTAGTAGTAACATTTCTAAAGACAATTGCCCCAATTAGTGGCTCGGATTGGATTTGAACCCAATTATTATCATTTTTTACATTAATCATTATCTATTATCAATTACTATTATAAAGATAATTGTCTCCGTCATATCCACACTTCTAAATACTAATATTACTCTTAATTTAGATATACTATTAATTTTATTTTATTAAAAAAATAATTGCTACCCTTTTATAAAAAAAAAACAATCCTACCCACTGGAGCATCTATCATTGTATTAACTGCTAGCCACTGTCACTTTAGCATCTATCACTCTGCTGGGGTACATCACTGTAAAGGTGATGTGTTTTCAAGTTTTATTGGGTATTCTCTAGGTGAATTTTATTTTGTAAAATTGAGTTGTTTTTATGAAATGGTGGCTTATGAATGTTGATTACGTGTGCGGTTTTGCAGCAAAACCTATTACCCTTACTGCATCAAAGTGAAGAAGCTCTTCACTTGGTGTCAATTTCAAGGTCATAGAACTCAACACTGAATGTGGATGTCTTTTTTCTCTTTTTTAATTATTTTCTTTTTTTTTTTGCCTGTAAAAAAAAATTTACTGTTTTTACGGAGTCTTTTTCTCATAATAACTGCGTGTGATTCATCTTGCTATTTTTGAATCTCACAATTTATTTGATAATTTTTTAACTTTTGTGTTAGCATTTAACACAATAGACTAACTAGAGGACTCAAAATACAATTTTTATTTTAGCAAGTATATAAAATAAAGAAAAAATTTATTAAGTATCTAAAACAAAATCATATATTTAAGTCACATAAACATAAATATAAAAGTTGAGTAGAATTAAAGAGTAACTTTTCATATTAGCGTGGTAATATAATTTTCTACCTTCTAAGCACGAGAATAAGATACAAGTGATCCTGAATATATAACTTTTTTAGGATAAAATATATACAAAAATCTTCTGCGAAAACCTTCTACCAAATGTAATAATAAACATCCCACTTTCTAATCCCATAAATATTGAATTATTTGGTGAAACAAACTTCTCCTAAGGATTATCTATCAACTTCTCCGATGATCAAGCAAAATCATTTCATCTTTACAAGAAATGTGATTTTTAGTGATTAAAAATAGTGATGAAAATAAATTTGGTTACTAATTACAAATTATTGGTGACAAAAACGTATTTTGTCACTAATATTATTTACAGCAGTGACAAAAAAATAATTGTCATTATAATTTTATTAATAATGACTAAAATATGTTTGTCATAAAAAAATTAACATTGATATACAATTTATGACAAATAATTATAAAATTGTCACTAATATATATTTTATTATAGATAAAAAAAAGTGTTTGTGACAAAAATCAACTTTGTCACAAATATTATAATTTATGAATGATTATTATTTTCTTATTAGAAATTATTAATTATTTTTTATTAAAAATTTAAAACATTTTTGTTTTTATAATATTTCATTATAAATATTTAATATAAACATAGTAGCATTGTTACTAAAATAATTGATTTGAGGAGATGTAGTGACCAATGATTTAAATAATATTAATAGAGTTGTTGTTATGTCATCATGTTATTTCATAATATACTAATTTGCTATCTAAACGTTAAATTTAAGAAATTTATTTTATACATAAATTAATTTATGTATGAAAATAAATTTAAAATAATATTATATTATTTTTATATTTTAAATTGTGCTAATCCAACTATATTAAATCTTTTTATGCTAAAAAATATAACTAACTATCTATGATCATTAGTGTAAATGTAAATTTATTTTTTAAAAAATATAGTTAAAAATTGATTTTTGTTATATTTTATTAATATTTTTTTTATAATTTAAAATATTATATTTTAAATGATTCTAGGTGGTTTTTAAGAAATTTTTTAGTTTCACTATTGTGAAATAGAGATTGGAAATTTCAATCTCGTTGTTGTTATATGTACCGCCTAAAAGTTTTAAATTTGAATTCTAATTTTTTTTTTTAAGAAAAAATCATAAAGTTTTATATATTGCCTAAATTTCTTTGAATTTTGAAACATTGAATCATTTTAATTTTTTTAGATATTAAATTAAAATTAATATTTTATTTCTAGAATTTAAACCTAAACATGTAACCATTTTAGTACAAATCAAAATCTAAAAGAAAACAACTCAGAAAATAATTGAATTTGAATTTATTTTAATAAATAATTTTAAGTATTATATTTTGTAATCAAGTTTAGTGATTTTTATAATAATCATGTTGGAAGTTAGATTAAAAAGGACTTGTGATTAATTACCACTATATAAAATTGTATATATGATATTTATAAATAAAAAAATATAAAAATTAAGAAAGTATATTTTAAAACTTACTAACTAAAATTATTATACGCAAAATGACATAATGGATTATTTATATTCTATTATGTTATTAAAAAACATCTTAAATTAAAACCCTAAAATTATTATAATATATCAAAATATAAATATGAATACACATGCTTGTGTTTTCATAAAGGAATAATTCCCTCATTTGATTTTCACCTTTCAAAATATTTATCTTATCCTTATACCTATTTTAAAATTAAAAAATAAATTATTTTGTCATAGTAGAGATTTTAACCCACAAACTTTCCTTCAGCAAACATAAATTTTGTCACTAGAACAACCTTATAACTTAAGAACAAAATTTAATTATAATATTTAACTAATTGTCTAGGATTCAATAATGTAACTATATTGTTGATATATAATTATAATATTTAAAGTAATATTTTTTAAATTCAATTTTGAAAGAATATTTATCTTATATATATTTTTTTCAACTAACTCGTAACACTAAGATAATCACTTCAAATTGGAACTATTTATCTCATAATAATATTATCATATTAAATTTAAATCTAAACTATATATGACTTAATTTTATATCTAAATTCAAATTAAATTTTCAATTCATAGTTATATTTATTTGTTATTGTTATTAATATATTTCTTTTAAATTTAAATTTATATACATATCCTTTAATTTTTTATCTAAAATTTAATTAAATCTTTAATTCTTTAATTCATAATTACCTTTATCAATTACTTTTAAATTTAAATATCTAGAATAATGTGTGTGTACATTTGTGTAAAACTTAAAATAATTTATCTGAAATTCATTCATATATATTGAATAAAGAAACAATAAACATCTTTTAGAGAGTTTAATACTTCTACATTTAAGTGTAAAAGAGTTTTACATTAACATTAAGTCACAGTCTTTCATGTATGCTACATCTGTTGACTTTATTAATCAATACTTTAAAAGTTATATAAATGGTGATTTGTGATTGAATGATAATCTAAAATTTTTTATTACTCAAAAGTTAGTTGATAAAATTAATAAATTTATAAAGAAAATAATAGTTAAGATACTTAGTTATTTATAGACTTTTTAAATTTAAAAGTGAATATTTAATTAATGTAATGATTGTATCTATAATTTAATTTTTAAAAAATAAAAGAGATAAAACATATTGTGTCAAGTGACAACAACAAATAAACTTGTACACGTGGATAATCTCCTAACCTATCTCAAAGTTGACAACGAATCTCTTATTTGACCGAACATGTTATGAGTATGGAAAATACTTGATCTGTTAGGTCAGGGAATAGGAACAATAATGGGGATATACTTAGTCACCTCATTCTCGCTCCCATAGTCGCCTTTGTTCTATCCTTATTTTAATGACTAAAATATCTCAAACTTTTACCCTTGATTATTATACCTAATTTTTAAATCAAATGGCCCCTTAAATTAAATTCATGTTTTATTCACAAATTATAAATTTGGGATGTAAAGAAAGATTAACATTAAGGATTTGATATTTACCTTAAAAAAAGAAATGTCTCACATTTAATTAATACATTATAAACTTTGTATATATGAGATAACTTTTGAATTAATATCATTATATTTAAATAGTTTTTTTATTAAAAAATTATTATAATTGTTTTGTGGTATGAGATAGGTACGAGTATACTCAATACTTGATGGAGGCAGATGAGATATAAATCTCATATCAGTTAGGTATGAGGGCAGGGATAGACATGGTTTTCAAGTGCGAGGATGGAGATAAAAATCTCATAGAAAGATCTTATCAAAATATTTTTTAGTTTTTTATAAATAAAAATACTTATCATAATAAAACTTGTAGAAAAATATTAAAAATTAAAAATAAATCTTAACAAAATCTATAAAAAATTATAATATTGATTATATATATAATTTAAAGTGACAAAAGTTTATGTAGTTCTTGATTATGATATTTTCTATCAATCCAACCAATATTTTTTTAGACAGCTAATATTTTTTTTACGGATAGAGATTTAGTTTGATCGTTTTTAAATTTTGAAAAATCTTCTCAATTAAAAGTTTTAAATCTTAAAATATATCTTTAATCCTAACAAATAATATATTGTTACAAAATAAATTATTTTCTTATCTAATTATATTTAATTTTTTTCCTATTTATTAAAAAATTTAAAACAGTATACATTTACTCTTCAAAAGAATTTTACACACATATATATGAAATGCTAAAGACACATTCTATTTTTAGTTAGAGTCCCTTAGTAACATACCCCAGAATATTTAGGATATAAAAACAAATATTTCTTATCTTAAATAATTTATATCAAGGATATTATTGTCTTTTAATACTCAATTTGAAAAATTAAAAATTCTCTTTTCTTTGTACTCTTTCCTCCTATTTATTACATATCAATGCAATAATATATTTTCTAATATATTCTCTCTTCCTCTTTCATTTTATTTTTTGTTTTTTACAATGAAACTCATTTAAATTGAAAATAAAAAATATATGTTATTGACTTCGTCAAATTTATACGCTTCCATGATCATATCTATGCATGATTTTCCTTTTTTGAAAATTATGGTGTGTGTATCTTGTATGTAACACGTTTAAGTGTCTAAATGATAGCCTATTAGAATCAGTAAAAATTGACCATTTTTTTGTTTCTATTTCTACATATACATAAATTTAAATAGTGTTGAGCTAAAATAGGCTTGAATCTATATGAGTATTTGTTTCTTGAGTGTAACCTAGCTTGTTGGGTCAATTAGGCTTATTGGGTAAGCTCATTTTGCCTTGATCTATATGGACATAAATCTATTGAACCCAACTTGACTTCATTGGGCCACAAACAATCTTGTCAAGTCTAACAAATTTTTTTAGCTCTAAAGGTAACATTTATTATAACAATAATAAGAAAAAAGGTTGTGAATTTGTCAGCTGTAATAGCATTAATAAAGTCATGGTTGTGATGGTAGGAGAGTTGATAATCATAATAGTAATTGCAACAGTGATTATGACCTATTGCGGGACTAGTAGTGACAACAACCATAATGCTGACAATTAATAATTAAAATTTTTATAATTTTTTTTAATTAGAAATTAAAATATATTAATAAAAGAGTAATGGTTGTAAAAATATGTTTGAAATTAAATATTATGAATATATATTTTAATTTTGTTAATAAATAAAAATAATTAGACAACAATCATATATTTTGTAACGATTTGTCATTATTTGCAATATATCTTCAACATTTAAATTGTTAGTCGTTGATTTGTTTTCAAGATTTAAAACTCGGATTACATAATAATTTTGATAAGATTTTTATTTCGAAAAATTGTTATGTATTTACTAAATGAAGTTTTTGAGTTTTAAAATGCTCAGCTTAATACATTCTGTGTATTATTCATTTTTTCAATTTTTTTAACTATTGATAATTCTTTCAAAAAAATTAAAACTTAATTAAAAACAAAAAAAATATACTTAAAGAAATTAACAGTTTAAAACAAGTAAACAAATAAGTATAAGAGCATTGTGATTTAAATTGTAAAGTAAAAATAATATCATTCTAATTACAAAATTACAAATGACTTATATATTATAATTATTATTTATTTCAACAAAAAATATATTTAATATATTATTATTATTTATTATATTATAATATATTTTATATAATTTAATATATTATATATATATATATATATATTTTAATATTATTTATGCATATTCAAAAATATTAAAAACAATGTTCTATCTTATTTTCAAGAAACTGTTATCACTTCAGCAAAAAAAAATAAATTAAACGGCTAACAAATTTTAAATACGCAAAATAAATAGATAGTTACAGCAGTTTTTAAATACTCAAGAGCAGTTACCATCAACTATGCATGCGCGTATTACTGATTAAGATTAAACGAGAGAAAGTTATGGGATACATGACTCCCTTTTCATACTTTTAAAGTGTGATTAATCTACCATTTATTTTATCATTCTCCATCTCCTTATTTTCAAATTAGATTTCAATTTTGAGTGTGACTTTGATTGATATATATGATTTCAATGTTTGATTTTTTCTCTTTTTTAATCTCCAATTCACTTTTTTTTTTTAATTAGCCTTTCTAAATCATATTAATCATTGCAGATCTCAAAATATATTCTAAAATCTTTTGCTTCTATCAACTCCGAACAAGAAAGTCAAAATAAGGGCCAGAAATGCATTATAATAACTGTGAGTAAGTACGCTATTTTAATTTCCCCTTTTTCACATTATTGATGGTTAATGTTGAACTTGCTACTTATGCTTACCACTCAAGTTTTTACGCTCTTGTTCTTTGTCTTGTTTCTTTTTTTTTTTTAATTTTAAAGTTTATCACTCATTATTTGTATTCTATATATTTTTTTTTATTTTTTCTCTTATAGTTACAAAGTTAGTGAAGTATATTTTTTTATATTGTGTAAGTATGTAATCTGATGCATCAAACTTTATACTTTATAATACATACTACTCAAATAATTAATCAAGTTCATTCTACTTTCTATTATATTTTGTTTTCTATGTTATGCTTATTAAAATGCATTTGATTCTTCAATTTATATTATTCATATGCTTTAAATTGGAATTACTAATATAGTAAGGTGCTTTTGACTAATTGTTAATTATGGAGTTAAATTGTGAAGGTATACAATATAATTATTATTTATTTTTTTACTTGAATTTATTTTTATTAATATTTATTTGCGGGATTGAGCTTAAAAAAAACACAACTTTCCACTGTCATTTCAAGAATATCATGTTTAGTTAAAGAATGGTAAAATTCTAGTAGTTTTATAGGAATTTAATGTATAAAATTTTATATTTTAAACAGTGTTGGGTATTATTTGTATTAGTGTCATTGAATATATAATGAATTATTTAATTTCAATGCTATATTTTATTTCAACTTAATGTGTATTAATTTTAAGTAATATCTATTTTAACATTTAAAGACGATGGTGTATGAATATTATGTCAATTAAAAATAATAATTAATTGTGACAAAAAATAATATTAATATATTTTAATATTATATTTTATTTATGTTAATGTGTACTAATTTTAAGTAATATTAATTTTAATATTTAAAGATTGTGGGGTATGTATTATTATGTCAATTAAAAATAATAATTAATTGTGAAAAAAATTAACATTAATAATTATAATAAATTTTATTGTAAAAATTTATATATAATAAATTTTAAATATTATTGTAATAAATTTTATTATAAATTTACTAAATTTTATTAATAATTATAATTACAATAAATTAAAATAATCTATATTAAAAAATTTAGTAATTTTTATTATAGATAATTAATTTGTTTTATTCAAATTGCATTAACAATTATAATAAATTTTATTATAAAATTGAGTAAAAAATATTATTATAAATTCTTAATAGTGACGATTAAATCATGACTATAATTTTGTATATTTATGACATCATAATTTTATCACTATTATATATTAATATAGTGACAAATTTTTTGTCACAATAAATATTATTTTTTGTAATGTATAAAAAATCGTTACTAATTTAATAGTGACTCTTATATTAGTGACAAGTGGTGACCAATCCAAAATATTTTCACTAAATCTATCTAGTGAAAAATTTTTAAGTTTTCCATGACAAATTTTATCATCATAAAATATACAGTTTCTTGCAATCCCATAAATATTGAATTATTTGGTGAAACAAACTTCTCTTAAGGATTATTTATCAACTTCTCCGATGATCAAAGAAAATAATTTCATCTTTACAAAGCAGAGGAAAAAACAGAGGTAGTAATTGATGGAAATAAAAGGAAACCTTAAATCAATAGATACAAGATTATAGTATGTATAGAGAATTAAATATAAAAGGATAGAGGAAAGAGAATTTGTGTACCTCAAATATATTGAATTGAAGTTCTTGATTTTCAAGAACAAAAAAACCCTAGGAATGATTATTGCAGATATATGAGTTCAATAAGAACTCTTGAGGATTTTATTACCTACTTTCTAGGGGATTATTTTAGAGAATGTGTATTGTTGTTTTTGTAATTTGCTTAATGGCATGACAAATTTATAATCCCCCAGGGTAGGCAGAGACCCCTTAAATGGGCTTTTTTTATGATTGACTCAACCCATCACAGAGTCAATCTTACTATAATCCCATTCAAATAATCATAAAAATATTATAAGATATGATTATCACCAAATCTTAAATTGCCAGATAATGATAAAATATAATTGATTAATACCAATCCACTATTATTTCCAACATTCTCCCACTTGGATGGTATTAATCAATAATACAAAGATAAATCATTAAGCTAGAATGACAATTATAGACAAATTTTATATTAGACAATGAGAAATTTGAGCTACAAAATAATATCCGGTAGGGATATATATCATAAATATTTCTCATAAAGTATATAGAATAATGTAGTTCAATAAAATAATACTACATGGTCTCAAGCATCCAGAAATACTAAGAGATATGTTACTAAAATGATATTACTTCACACATATCTCATAAGAAAGTTTTCAGACTCCCACTGATCTAAGACATCAAAACTTAACCAAACCATATGAGTTATAAAACTCCAAAGTTAAGTATTTGATCAGTGAATAAAAAAATGTTTAATTAATATAATTTTTTTTTACTTGAGTCCGAAAAATTATATAGGTGAGAAAACATAATTTACATGCATCTAATTATTCATCATAGCCCAATAACATATGTAATTACATATAGGCTACATAAATGCTCTATAATATTTGACATTTAACTAATCTGAGTTTCAAAAAAGAGTGACTATGTAAGAATCCAAAGATAAATAGGAAATCCATAAATTCCCTACTAAAACCACATAGACACCTAGTTTATATAAAATGATACTCAGATTATTGTGGCCACAAAATGTCAATTGAGCAAACACTTAGATAATTGGTCCAAACAAAAAAAAATTCATAAGTACTTCAAAAGTGCAAAATTGTACTCAATAGGAGTACTATCATAATAAGCACTTTTTTACAAAGTAGAAAATCATACTCGATAGAAGTATTGCATCTACAATATACTTATAGAATTTTGACCAAACAAAATGTGAAATTTTGGGTAAAGAAAAGCACAATACTTAATTGCATACCAAAAGAATTAATATGTAATGCCCAACAAAATGTTCTTAACATCCATTAAAGATGTCTATTAAGATACAATGAATTATATATATCTCAATTAAAATAGGACAAAAATAAATAGTCAAGTCCTATAAAGTATGTCATATCATAATTAAATGTGCACAAGAATATATGACAATACAAATAAATAAATCTCGAGACATGATACAAAATTATATACTTCTAAAATTTTGATCAATTAAAATATGAAATTTGGGTAAAAAAGATGCACAATGCATAATTGTATGCCAAAAGGATTAATGTGCAATACCCAACAGAATGACCTTAACATCAGTTAAAGATGTCTACAAAGATACAATGGATTTTATGTATCTCAATAAAAATAGGACAAAAATAAATAGAGAAGCCCTATAGAATATGTCATATCATAATTAAATGTGCACACGATTGTATGATAATAAAAAATATATAAGTTTCGAGAGATAATACAAGATTATATATACTCTCACTAATCCTTAATATACCAAAAAATATTAGGATTATCATTAGGTACACTAGTATTAAAAGTTCTAGTGATAGTGGGATGATGACTTTATAAGATAATAATAAAAGTGAATTAAAATTCACTATTATTCTACTTAAGGAATTAGAAAGTAGTAGAATAACAAATGATTAATGAGAGAAGTGGTTAAAATAACAAGAATATGAAACCTACAAATTCATCCATAAGAATAAATAATTCTCACAAATGGTTTCATAATTAACCACATATTAATCAATCTTTACAAAAATATTGACCCCTATGAGGATCTTGAAAAAATAATTACATGAGTGAGAAAATGGATCACTTGATAATTTTACGTAGAATATGAGATCATAAGCAAGTTCTCAAGTAATCATAAACAAAAATCAAGTGCTACAATAAACAATATTTACATACACTTGAGAATAAAACATGATTACATGCAGCAGAAGAATGAGACATATTCTTGCATATATTAAGGATATAATAATAAATAGTCTCTAACTCTCATCACAATTTATAATGGACATAGGTTTATTTATATATCCCAAAATAAAGCCTCTAGCTTTTAGAAGAATACCATTAACAATATTATAAAATATGGTATGCAGAAATTAATCTCTTAAAATTTGGGATTCCTATATTGTCCTTACAAGAATTTCATACTAATATTGCAAATCAATAGAGAGTTTGTTATACAAGAAAATATTTTACAAGAGACCAATATAAAATCCTTAATATAGATCCCAACAATGTGATCACAAATAATGTGATAAGAAAAAATAATTTTATCAAGAATATTTGTTTTTTCACATGTATGATTAATTGGACATTTAAGGTAAAAATCTTATATCACGACAATTTATTTTATAAGATATTAATTAAAATTCTAATATACAAAATCCTTCCACTTGATAAAGAAAAAATAAGTTGACATAACAAAAAAATACCCAGAGGACTAAATAAAATTCAACTATTTCTTTATCAATATATATATATATATATAGAAAATTTGCAACACAAAAAATGCAACATTTTTTTTTTGTTTTGAAGGAAAAAATGTCCAATTAAAGGTTATAAGTCAATATGGAACAAAAGGAAATGAGAGTGTAAATTTTGGTTCCATATAAATATAACTAAACATGATCAAATGAGGGAAATAAACCGAACATTACAAAAATAGGGAAATATTATGTAATTCTAAAAGTTCAGTTAAAAGAGAATCCCTAAAGAAATTACAATGTACTATAACTTATATCAATAAAATCCTAATACCGATAGAGTATTAAAAAATCATTAACATAAGCCAAGAAAAATACATTGTATAACACCAAATTACATTAATAACAATACACTGATAGAGTATAGTTATCATCAATGCAATAAAAAAAATAATTATATCACAAAATTCACATAAATGCATCCAAAATAGTGAAATTATAATTATGTAAATGAAAAAAGAAATTATGCATATTGTCCAATAAATTTGCATAATTTTAATCATATATATTATATGACCAACATACAAAATTCACATTATTATACCCATGATAGACAAGTAATAATAATGCAAATTAATAAAGAAATTATGCTCATAAGAGAAGGACAATTAAGATTGTGCATAATTAATAAAATACCTAAAATGAATTTATAAATGATAATTCAATATTAAAGAGAGTACAGTATAATTGGAGAATACAAATACTGTAAAGAATTATCACAATGAAAATAGGTCAAAAATTCAAGATTATAACAGTAAAAAAAATTTAATTTAATCTTGAATTAATCAAATTTTTTTTATACTAAAAAATACCAATAATATAAAAATATTAAATAAATATGGTATTTTTGAAAAAATAAGAATATAAAAAATTAGCAACCACATTCAATGCTTTTGAGAATGAATTTAACACACGAATCATTATACATGATCGTATCAAAACGACAAAGTTCTCCCTTGAGTAAATCACAAAAATATGGGTATAAAAATGAGTCAATGCAACCCCATTAATACTTTCCAAAGTAAAAGTTAACACAAATATATTATGTTACCCACACAAATGACTCACATTGGTCAAACATAAAAAAAGGAAAACCATTAAGTAATTTTGAAAATAATTTACCCTGTAATTATTTAAAAGAAAACTAGGTTTTAAAGGGTTAGCGCTTAAAAAGAAGTTCCAATATATAATTTACCCATGTAAGAGTAAGGGAATGAAACTTTAACATGTTATTTTAACAATAACAAGTAGCGTAAACCCTATTTTTTTTGTGAAAAAGATAATAATGAACTATACACAAAAAATCTTCAATTCAAATTTAATTTTCTAATAGAAAACAACCATGATTCTCTAATAGAAAACAACCATAATATGTATCTAATTTGGCTCTGATACCAATTGATGTAAATAAAAGGAAACCTTAAATCAATAGATACAAGATTATAGTATGTATAGAGAATTAAATATAAAGGGATAGAGGAAAGAGAATTTGCGTACCTCAAATATATTGAATTGAAGTTCTTGATTTTCAAGAACAAAAAAACCCTAGGAATGATTATTGCAGAGATATGAGTTCAATAAGAACTCTTGAGGATTTTACTAACTATTTTTTAGGGGATTATTTTAGAGAATGTGTATTGTTGTTTTTGTAATTTACTTAATGGGATGACAAATTTATAATCTCCCAGGGTAGGCAGAGACCCCTCAAATGAGCTTTTTTTATGATTGACTCAACCCATCACAGAGTCAATCTTACTATAATCCCATTCAAATAATCATAAAAATATAATTGATTATAAGATATGATTATCACCAAATCTTAAATTGCCAGATAATGATAAAATATAATTGATTAATATCAATCCACTATTATGTCCAACAGTAATATCCCCTTTTGTTTTTTGGTAAGAAATACATTATTTATGGAATGGTATATACCAGTAGTACCCAGGAAAATACAAACAGAAATATAGCTCCCCTTAGTTTCAATGGTTAATTCTATTTAAAGCACTTGATGAGCAAAAAATAGAATGTAACCACCAATTCGAAAATAAAAATAGTATTTTATTAGTAAATGTTATAATTTTTGTATACATTAAAAATTTCTAAATTAAAATAGGTTATAGAATTTCTGTAAATCAAATAAAACTTGACATTTATTCATCCCAATTTCATACTAAGGGATGAAGAACAAAAGTTTTATTAATTTATAAAGATTTAAATATTCTAAAAAAACTCCACTAAACTTATATTTTTAGTAAAAAAGAAAGAAAATATATGAATGATCAAAACCTACGTAAAATTAATGAGTTTATAAAGGGATATATATCCAAGAGATTAGTCCGAGTTCTCCTCTAGCGTCAACGATTTTAGTCTCAATTCTTAATTCTTAAGCAATGAAAAATGTTTGATGTACCCAAACAATCGGTATTAACTTAATTATGATTTTTTATAATGATTTCTTTTAAGCTTACATGGTAAGTTGCTATTTGATTTCCTTGTCGCTAGGTAGATCGATGAACAATTTTGCTTTGTCAAAGATGATCGGGATATATTTTAGTTGCTTTATCCTTACTAACATTGTATGTGGCTTCTAGCATGTGGAAAAGGCGATATATTTGATGCTTTGGCACTAGCATTGCAAGAAAGAGGTCTTTACATAATTTCCAATGATCAAAGTATTTGTGATAATTTTTATTAATATTGATTTACATTAACTAAATCCTTTTCAAATCTTTAAAAGTTGAATTGTTTTATAAGTTAAAAGCCGTGCTTAAAATAATAAAATGAGACAAAGTTAATAGGACCTACAAATTAAGTTAGTTAATTATATAAGAAGCAGTGTCCTGAGAAAAAAAATATTTTGAAATGGTAAAAAAATTTATTTCCATCACAACCTAGTAATATAATTGAAGAGTTGTAATTAAATTTAAATTTAAAACTTTTTTATAAAAAAATCATATATTTTTAGTATAAAAAATTGTACCCTATTTAATCATAATTCTTTAAAATTATGATAAATTTGTGGATTTTAATAATTAATATAAATAAAATTTATGATTAAAATGTGTAAGTTTATAAAGCTGTCTTAGTAGGGTATACTAGGTAAACTTAATTATAAATGTCTATTTTGTTTGACAAGTTACTTCCTCATTTAGTAAATTTGTAATAAAATCGATGATAAGGTGAATATAGATAGCATGCAGTGTTGTGAGAGAAAGCAAAGATGGCAGGAACCTTGAAAGGCAGTGACATGGTGAGGCCTATGGAGACAACGTGGTGCGGATGCGTAGCTTGATCTGAATGGGATCAAACAGGCCAAATAAGCCACGTGCCCATAATCTACTTCTACCACCCCCCACAAAAATGGGTCTCTTCCATTGCTTCCACCCTGAAAGAGTCATTAAGCAGAGTCCTAGTGCCGTTTTATCCACTAGCAGGTCGTTTACATTGGATAGGCAATGGTCGTTTAGAGCTGGATTGCAACGCCAAGGGGGTTCAGTTCATTGAAGCCGAGTCCTCATCCACCTTAGAAGATCTTGGTGACTTTTCACCCTCTTGTGAATACAAGTACCTCGTCCCCACTATAGACTACACCCTCCCAATTCACCAGTTGCCCTTGCTTGTGGTTCAGCTAACGTGGTTCAAGTGTGGTGGCATTAGTATGACCCTAACATTTTCACACGCGGTGGTGGACGGACCAAGTGCGTTGCACTTCATGTGTGAGTGGTCAAGACTTGCACGCGGCGAGCCTTTGCAAACGGTGCCGTTTCATGATCGGAAAGTGTTGCTAGCTGGGGAGCCTCCTTCGGTGGCGCTCACAAAATGTCTGGTTCACTGGGAGTTCGATGAGTTTCCCTTGTTGCTGGGCCGGAGCGACAACACAGAGGAGAAGAAGAAGGAAACGGCAAGAAAGGGTTATGGTTACAGCCGGTATGAGAGTGTGAGTGGTCACATATGGAGAAGTGCATGCAAGGCAAGAGGGCACAAAGAGGAGCAACCAACGGTGCTGAATATCGTGGTGGACGCGAGGGGTCGCATGGAACCTGGGTTGCCAAAAGGGTATTTTGGGAATGCTACTTTGGATGTGATTGCTTGTAGCCTGGCGGGTGATGTGGTGTGGAAGCCGTTGGGGTATGCGTGTGGCAGAATAAGGGAGGCGATAGAGAGGGTTACTGATGAGTATATTCGGTCGGGGATTGAGTTCTTGAAGAATCAAGGGGATTTGACATGGTTTCAGGATATTCATACAATAGGGACTGAGAAAGGGCCTTTCGACGGGAACCCCAATTTGGCTGTTGCTAGTTGGTTCACAATGCCCGTCTATGGCATCGATTTTGGGTGGGGGAAGGAGCTCTATATGAGTCCAGCTACGCATGACTTCGATGGAGATTTTGTGCTTCTTCCTGGTTCAGATGGGGATGGATCCTTGCTTCTTGTTCTAGGTCTGCAAGTGGCGCATATGGATAACTTTAAGAACCATTTTTACCAGGACATTGCTTAAGTGTATCTTCACAAGTCAAACACACATTCTACCTTCTCAACTTA
This sequence comes from Psophocarpus tetragonolobus, assembly GCA_037954015.1. Taxonomy (NCBI): domain Eukaryota; kingdom Viridiplantae; phylum Streptophyta; class Magnoliopsida; order Fabales; family Fabaceae; genus Psophocarpus; species Psophocarpus tetragonolobus. The sequence goes on along the minus strand of CM075693.1, from coordinate 7,492,008 downwards.
CAATAACCTATCTTGTCCTAAATTCTCCTTCATTTTCGATAAACGATTAGTTATTAGAAAAGGAAAAATAAAAAAAAAGAGATATAGTTTCAATTAATTTGGAATTTCTTCCATATAACTCATGGGACATGATAATTTCACTACATGAAAAATGGAGAAAAAATTTACATTTAAAGGTCTTCGAATTTATTCTTTAATCTTGAATCTCTCTCATGTATGCAACATGAAATTTAAATGTTTCAAGAATATATTAAAAAAGATAAATATTTATTCTCATCCAATTAATCAATATAATCATCATTTTAAAATATTTGAAACTCATTCTTCATAAATAAGGAGGGACTAGAAAAAACTTTATCAATTTTTGTCCAAGTTGAAAATATACAAAGTGAGAGGATGGGAGATGGAACATTGTGAGAACAAGAAGGGTTGGAAAAATAATTTAAATTATTTTAATTTTAAATTTAAAAAATATTATTTTATTTTTCAAATTTGTTTAGATTTTAAAGATATTATTCGTAAAAAAGATAATTTGTTTCCTAATTTCACTACAGAAAAGGATGCATTTTTACCTGCGGTTATAAACCCCGTTAATGCGATAGACATTAGTAGAGGTGATCAAACCCCTGTAGTTGAGCGATGGTTGTGAACCCCTGTTAGTGCATAAACATTCCCTGCAGTTAAGAACTCCCGTTAATGCGTAAACATTCTCGAGAGTTTTGAAACCTCCGCATTTTACCAACAGTTGTGAACCCCCGTTAATACGTAAACATTATCCAACAGTTATGGAACCTTCATTTTTATACATATGGTTATTAACCCCGGTTAATGCAATTAATATTACTCATGTATTTTTATCTATGGTTATAAACCCCTGTTAAACCTTATTCAATGTTATAATGGATAAAACCTCGTTACTCATTCAAGGTTAAGAGGATTTGACTAGTCATGTTAGTAGAATGTCTTGTCAATTGATAAAAACAAATAGTATAAAATGTGAGTTTTTGTCTTTCGGTCTAGGTGATTTTTAGATTGAGATGAATGCTAGAATTGCGTATTATGAATTTAGGACATGAGCGTACAATACAAAAATGGGTAAAATTTGGACATATATATGTAAATTGTTAATCATAATCATACAAGAGTCTTAACAGGCAAAGAATATGGGTAGAATACCAACCTTATACAAATCATCACGTGAATCAAAATATCATCCACGATTGAACTCAACACTTGCCTGTATATATTCAGTAAAGATACAAATCACGTTGCTAGGACTATTTCAAAATCTTCACCTAATCTTGCAAAAAAATAAAATAAAAATATTACACCACACCAAAAAAGATAAAATGATAGATATGTTAACTAATGCCTATGGACATTGTTAAAGAACTAAAACATAACATTTTTAATGTAAATCATAAGAGCAAAATTTTACACATTTCAATAAAACAATTTCATTCCAATACTTATAGGAGTACACACCTTTCAAAAAAAATAATAGGAGTACATAAGTACGATATTTATAGCCATACAAAAATAGTACTCATATTTTATATTTTAATGAATATCAGTACTATGTGTGCTAGTTTTCCTTACCGTGCTTCATTAAGTTGCTCATAAAATGGTGCTAATATGCAAACATAAAATGCACACTTCTAAACCTATTATCTGCAAGAATCGACAGACAAAAAAGTAATAATATATTTATATATAAATACCAATAAAAATCCAAAGAAACAACACATATAATATTAAATTAATTAAAAAACAATAAAGCCAACACATAATAACAAAAATATTACATATATAACATAATGTTTATCAAATTAACTAATATCCAAAATGTAAACTATTGTCAAAGAAAACAAGTTGTTAAATACTTGCATAATAAGTAAATTAGTTAGTATATAATAAGTTGCATAATAAGAAAAAGCCACATGGTTAAAAGCCACACACTCTACCACTGAGCTAAGACGGCTTAGTTGTTAAATACTTGCATAATAAGTAAATTAGTTAATATATCATAAGTTGGGATCCATACAACTTCAATATCTTTCCAACTATACCCATAAGCTATTTTGATTTCTGTAGTTTTAGTTTTCAAATGATTCAAACTTAAATATTTTTCCAATATCAAATAAATGTATGGGCATATGAATTTTTTATCCTAATCCTTATAATTTTCACCATAATCCTCGTTACATATTTTCATTAGTTTTGTTAACAAAATAAGTTTACTACTCTGCTTGATAATTGTTTATGTTTCAACTATTGCCAATGTTCGTTTAACATAATTTCAGTTTATTATAACTGCCTAGTTCTAATCTCACTATCTTTTGTAATCCAAGATAACCATTCCAACTTTTGAAGAACATTAATAAGGTTGAATTACACCAAGGACTCTGCCTCCTTCACATGTTATGGCACAAATACAATGCCTCAATCAGAGTATCTACCTTTACACATTACGCAATTGATAAAAATATAAAGAAACTACCTATAGATCTGCATTAGAAATATTTAGTAATAAAAAGTTGTATGTGGAGATCAAAATCTTGTAGTCAATGCTACAGTTAACATGAGTGAATTCATAAATGAAAAGTTGTAGGAAGTACTTTCTTTATTTTCAATATATTTTGTCCTGCCTATCCATATGCTCTGCAAGTTGAGCATAAGACAAGGTCCAATTCAAAGAAAATTATACAGAAAAACTATCATTCTAAGAAAAGGCAGGTTTAAAGACCTATCTTGCCCCAACATTGCAGTTTTTATATATGGTAATGCAGTAGCAGAGAAAATAGTTGTAAATCTTAGAGAGGAAAAACTATCAGCACATTGATAGAGACCAGAAAAAGAAGTGGAAATTACAAGGCAAAACAAAGGCTGATAGTGGGAATAAAGAGAGTATTATTTTCAGAAATGGAAATCTTACAGAGGAAAAAATACTCCCACAGCCCAAAGCTAAGCTAAAAAACAAATACTCTCATCCAATAACTAACACAATGATTCTCCAAGTTATCTTTCTCCACTCGGTACCCATATGACAGAACCCCCCATTCCCCCTACATGGTTCACCCTCCTCTCTCATTCCCTACAATGTGAACATAAGAACATTCCCACTCTGCAGCCCTTTTCTATTCCTTTTAGCATAAACCGGTCTCCATCCCACACTAAGCTTAGGTAGCTACTATCTTTGTTGTCAAACTCTCAAGACTCAATTTGATTTTGGAATCTTGTGATTATACAATTCTAAGCTCACAAAACGAGTTAACTTTATCAAACTCTATTTTGGATAAACTCATTACACTCACAAAAATCTGCAGCCAAGAAGCGAATCAATGAATTTGAAATCAAAGGTAATGTTTACCCCCATAGACCCTACAAAGATTGAATTTTACCAGGACTCGAATGATTTGAAGAAATTAACTCATTTTTAAAAATGTTTCATGTAAACATGATTTTATGAATTTATATATGATTTGGAATTTACCAAAAAAATATATATGATTTGACCATTTATATAGTTTCATTTTATTCGGTACTAATTTAACATAACACTTTATTAGGATAATGTGCTATTTACTCTATTATGAAGTTGAAATGGTGAATTATTGTTGCTTTAAGACTATTTTATTAAAATATATGTCGTTATTACTTTATTAGGTTTTTTATATTTTTTTATATTTTATAAACTGACAGAGAGCACATAGATATAAAAAGAAATTGATTATCAATGTAAAGTTGATTTGAATTCACCTTTAGAAAAAAGTAAAGAGATGCAGGAATGACAAACGCTCCAGTAGCAAACACAGGGTTCAAATTCCTTATCAGCAAAATCTACAAGAAAAAGCTCTTTTACATTACAAAAGATGTATGTCAAACAAATTAATTATTTGATTTTTAATAATAGATATATTATCTAAATAGTTACTCAACAAGTTCATTTTGTCTCGAGTTAATTTCGATACCAAAGATCAAAAAAGCATTTAAAGTCTAAAACAAAGCAAGAGTTAAGATCAAACTGTTATACAGTGCTATTCATTGATGAAACTGTTAAGGCAATTTGAGAAGGGAAGAAAACTTCCAGACCATTTCAATATTTTATAAAAAAAAATGTTTTGATGATTGGTCCAATACTTTTAAATTGTATTTGAACATGGTGTTTTGATTTCCCAAAATAAGGAAATAAAAATTTGATTATAGGTGTAATTTTAAAAAAGAACTACATTTCATGCTAGAGCAATAAAGTTAGGCCTTCTCTACCTCCATAGCTTTTCAACTTGTAGGTAGGCAGATCTCAGCTTCACACTTTTGATTTTGTTTGTTTTCACCTGAATCTTACTTTTGATTTTTTCTCAAAAGTAATGCTGCCTCTAAGGATTCATTACTTTATTTCATGTTCTTGTCTTTTGAACTTTCTTAAATATGATACTTGAAAAATACTCTGTGTTTGGCCTACATCCAAAAAGCATAATAATTTGTAAATAATTTAGACCAAATCCCCCATCCTTATTTTTATCTTAAGTCAATATTTATACGAAGAGGTTAAAAGTGTCCAAGTTAGAGAGTATATTTGATGTCTCTATAATCTTTGCTATCATTCTCTCTGTAATAACAATTTTTAATTGTTAAACCACCCTTTTTTGGTCCAAAGCTATCTAAGTGGTAAAAAAACCTTAAGTATTTGGTCTAAAGTAGAAAATATCAAATGTATTTCTAACCTAGATCCATAAAGAAAAGTATGGATAGAAATATTTTACTTAGAACATGGTGAGTTTTTTTTTTAAAGACTAAACTGGATATATATATTGTATATGGAAAATGAAACAAAAAGTTTTATATTTCTGTACATCTGAAACTAAAGGCTAAATGCCACCAAAGATTTTTTCAAAATAACCCACCTCATAATAAAAAATTAGAATGAAGCCCAACCCTGCATAACTCATTGTAAACATTCCAGCACCCACTTACATAGTAAAACTCGATTCTGCAAACCCTATGCGCAATGCAGCGCACTCTGCACCCTTGACAGCACAACACACATAAATACATCCCACTCTGCATAATCTATCTAATTACCAATGCGTAGTTAGAAATATTTTACCTTAATTGTGAATGTCAAATGCAAACTTACCTCTAATGCTCCTTAATTATTTATTGCAACTTAAAATATCTTATGCACCCAACATTAGAGCTGGGACAACAATTGAAATTAGAGGAATTCTATTAGTATCAACAATAAAGCTTTTATTTCAGTTTCATCTGATAGCACTCATACAACCAAACCAAATATATATATGGCAAAAAAGTAAACAATTATACACATTCAATCCACTGTAGAAACTTGCAAACACGAGACATGATTATGATGATAATCGTGGTTCAAAAAATTACCTTGGTAACCTTAACGTGTTGTCCATCAATGATACCTCTAAGCTCAGCGTTAGGGTACTTTTTCACAAACCCTAAAAGCCCTTGTCTTCCCCAAGCACAATAACTTCCCCAAAGTACTACCAGAGGGAGGAGGGATTAGTGCTCTGAGACCGTGAAGAAAATGCTCTGGTGCCTGTTGTCACGATGATAAAGGGCTTCGCCTGTCGGAAGATCGACTAAACCCTAAAGTGTGATGAAAGAACAATCAGGGACATTCAGAATGGAAATGTAATTAAAAGAAAGCATTAACACTGAGCTACGAACACAAGTACATTACACTGACTTTGAAGGTGAAAAGTGAAAAGCGAATTGAAGGGGAGACATTTGATTGGGTATGGGACACAACAAAAAGCGGCGGTGAAAGGAGGCGAGCGACGGTGAAAGGAGGCGAGCGACGACGAACTCCCCTTCAAGAACAAGCTGAAGGCGGACTCAGCCATAATGGAAACCCTAAAGCAATTATCGGCATCATCCTCATCGGTGGGTGAAACCCTAACAGTGCAGGAGCTAACCTACCGTTCCAGTGCCGCGAGGTGGCGGACCTGGCCCTCTCCTCCGTTCAATCCAACATCGACTCACTAATTCTGAAGATCGCCCAACGTCCTTCAGAGAAAGGAAAATAAGGGTTTACGGAAGAAAAGGGGGAAACTAAAAGAATTTGGGGGGAATAGAAAATGATCGAATTAGAATTTTTAATTTTTAAAAGTTAATGTTTTGCCGGCGGTTTGAATACAAAGCATGGGTAATTAACTGGGGTTACCAAAACCCCCGCTACATGTATATATTATCCACGGTTTTTACAAGCCCCGTTAAAAAACCCTCGTAAAATGCATATTTTCTTGTAGTGTTTAAGATTAAGATGTTAGGTTTTTAAATTAATAGAGTGATGCATACACGCCTAGCATGGACTTGAGCTAGGATCAATAAGAAAGGAGCGTGACTTGGATGAAGTTTCAAGGAGCTTAGTTTAGGACATGTTCCATTTAATTGTATTAATTTGACCATTTTTAGGCTTCTATAAGCACCCTTAAGTCATTAGGATTTTAAGGGTGTAACTAGTTTAATTTTCGGCCTTATATTTTGGCTATAGGTTCTATTTTCTTTAGGAGGTGTAATTAGTCTCCTTGTGGAGTATGTTAATTAGTTTGGGCTGGTCCAAGAGGATTTGGACTGTGATTATTAATTTCCATACCCCTAATTCCTCTTCGCACCCTTTTAACCAACACATGAAGTATGTAGGAGACATGTGATCCCCTTTGTCCCCTTGTTTCACTCCACATGTGCTTTCTCTCTCCTACATGGTTGATTCTTATTTGAATTTGAATTTTGGAAGTGCCATGTCATTTCCCTACAAAATTCAAATTCAAACTAGAGAGAACATAGATTCATTTTTTAGGGCCATGTTTGGATCTTTAGTTGGATTAAATTAGTGTTAATTGAGCACATGCTAAATTAACACTAAATTAAGCCAACTAACTCTTAATTAAGCATGTTGGACGTTCAACTTGAGGTTCCTAAGCCCATGGTCATGCTTTGCTCTATAAATAGAGCATTTCCTCCTTCATGTCGCTTTTAACACTCATTTTGAATGAAAATTATACTTCTCTAAATTGAGAGCTCTTTTGTTCTTGAGAGTGTTCATGTTGTCTCCTTAGTGAGAGTTCTTCATGCTATTATCAAGGGTTCCTTCCCTTGTGGCTAGCTTCATCCTTTGGCTTATCTCCTTCAACAAGAGTGGCTCCTACTTCTCCTTCATTTTCTAGTCTTCCACCTCCATTTCTTCAACCTTGGAACCTCTATAAGCAAGGATCTTGGGAGAATTCTCTTCATCAAGGATTCTTCAAACTTGCCTTGGGGAGGGATGCATTAAGTGGTATCAGAGCTTAGGCTCTGATGGAGGTTCTTCCTATCCTATCTCCAACTTTTAATTTTTCGGTTCACTAGTTGTGTACATCTTCTTCTTCTACTCCAATTCTATTTTAATTCATCACTTCCGTGTTGTTTGCTATTGATCCTTTAGTTGTCTTTAATTATTTTATGTCTTGTGGTTTTGTATCAATTTTTTCTTGAAAAAAAAATTCAAAAAAAATTCTAGGCAAATTGTGTTGAATTCTCTAAAAAGTTTGGTTCAATTTTTGTTTCCTATAATTGAATCACGTGCTTGTTTAGATCTGGATTTTTTTGCTGGCTTATCTTGCTATTTGATGTGTTGTTCATGCTTGGTTTAATCCTAAGAAACAATAAATTGTGATTCCATAATTTTGTGGATAAAACCACACATATGTGGTTAGTGTTTTGAAGTAAACCATTGCATTCTCTTGTGTGATTTTTGCTGTTGCTATTTCCTATTTTTTCCAGTTCGTTTTTAGTGTCTTTGAGCATTTCATTGGTGCTTGCTTTGGTCCTTGATTGCTTAAGTTTGGAGCCTAAGAGGTTTTGTGAATAAATCCACACGGCTGTGGCAAAAACCACAGCGCTGTGGTCACATCCTTGGCTAGCTTTGCATCAAGACTAGTGCAGTTTTTTGCTCTGTTTTGGTTCTGTTTTGAGGTGTTAATTTTCAGTTTTATAATCTCCTTGTTATGTCATTAGATTAGTCTCGTTTACTCCTTAATTTGTCAATTTAAAATTCCTTAGGTTTTACTAAATTTTTGTGTTTTTTTTAGTCTTGAAAAAAATGTTCCGTAAGCTTCTTGAAATTGAGCTTCTAAGAGAAGTTTTCTCTCTTGTTTAAGTCTCTTAAGAAGTATCACATGCTTTTAGTTCAAACATGTTTCCTAAATAAAATTCTCAAAAAAATTTATAGCTCAATTTCATCTTCTAAATTTTAGTGTGTTGTTGAGTTTTTTAGTAGCGTTTAGTGTGCTTGTTTGAAGTGAATCTTGTTTGGTGTGTGGAGTTATTTTGGCTGATTGTTATTGAACAAAATCTTGTGCAAAACAAGTTATTTCATGCACAAATCAAACACTCCTAAGCATACCTTAAAACACTTCAAATTTAGTGCACTTTGAGTTACCAAAATTTTCTTAGATTGCATCTTTGGTTTGGAAATTGTGTGGCCTTTCTTGCTGAAAATTTTCAAGCGATTAGTACCTCTTTATTCCTCATTAAATTTGCAAACCAAATCTGAAAAAAAAAATTAGGTGCAGCTAAAAGAAATTTAAAAAAGAAGAAGTCAAAAGACAATTTGAAAAGAAAGAACAAAAATAAAAAAGTGCTAAAACAAAGAAGTAAAAAAAAAACTACATAGAAAAAAATTGGTGTACCTAATAGAAAATTCTTTTAATTGCAAAAGAGGACTGAAAATTGTTGTAATTGCTTGGAAAAATTACCAAAAGCATTCAGCCATTCTTATTTGTATTGGTGCAATTTTTGAAAATTTTTTGAGTCATTTTGCTTTTTAGTCCTTATCCTTATCTATAACTTTTCTAGGATTTCCTTTGTGTGCATAGCCTTCTTTCTACCTTTATTTTTAGTTTGTCTTGTTTGAATTCTTTGAGTCATGTCTTCATCATTCTTTCCAATTGGATAGTGTGCCATTCAAATTATCCTTTTCTTGCTTTACTTTTTCTTTTCCTTCTTTTTGGTTCTTGCCTTGGTTTGGTGCCACTTTTATGTAGGTAAGCCTTGAGTAAGGAAGCCTTCCACAAGGGTAGCCTTTTAAGGAAGAGTTGAAATAGCTAAAAGGACTTGAACAAAAGGAAGAGCAAGGATGCAAGAGTGAAACACTTGTGAGGAAATTGTGGAGAGGAGACTTGAAGAATTTTTTCCATTTCTTTGCTTTTATTCATTGTTGTGTATATGGTCTCTTATTATTTTTAGGAGTGTTGGATGCCCGTAAAGGTCACTCCTATTTGTGTGTAATAGTTTTAGCCTTCTTGTTTCAAGGTGTAAGGGAGAAGTGACATACTTCTTCACATCTTTAGGAGCACGCTTAGATCCTTATTTCTTTTAGATTTTGCCTTATTTTACCTTAGTTTGTTTCATACGTTTTAGTTAGTGCTTAAGAGTTCCAAAGGCTCTTTGCACTTGTAGGTGTTCGTTTAGATTAGTTTGTGTATACTCTTGCATTTTTCTTAGGTGGTGTTGAGTTCCAAAGACTCATACACTTTTAGTAGAGAAACCACCAAAAGGGTGAGATAAGTGAGTTCAACTCTAGGAACCAACCTCTCCTTAGTAGATACCATAACCCAAGTTCTCCCTTATTTTACACTCCTTTTTCCTACCCCTATGAGAGAATAGAAAAAGAAATAAAATAGTGTAGGGAAAAAGAAAGAGAAATGAAAGAGAAATCTAGAGAAGAAAGAATAAAAAGAAAAGAGAGAGAGGAAAAAGAAAGGAGAAGAAAAGACAAAATAAAAAACGAAAAAAGATAGAGAAGAAAAATGGGAACGAGAAAAGAAAGAAAGAGAGGAAAGAAAAAAGAAAGAAAGAAAAGAAAAAGAAGAGAAAGAGAGAGAGAAGTATTGGGAGAATGAGAAGAAAAAAAGAGAAGAATATTGGAAGAAAAGAGAGGAAGAGTGGGAAAGAGAGAAACAACTTGCCCTTAAAAAATCAAAAAAAGAAAATAAAATTAAAAGAGAAAAAGAGATTGATTGGAAGAAAATTCTTAGTGAAGATGCTACTTTGGCTTCAAAGGAGGATCTTACCATAGAACAATCTTCCAACCAATCATAAAAAACAAGTTGAAATTGAGATTGTGCCAAAAACTTTTGATCACATTGAATCACAATCTCATGTTCAACTTGAATCTAATTCTCCAACAAACACAACAAGTGTTGGACTTGTATCATTACCTTTTGAGAAACAAAATTGTGAAGTCCAATGCTTGGAAAATGTCTTGATAGAGAAAGGTGAATGTGAAGTCCTACTTGACACTTCACCAAGTTTTGAACTTAAGCCTACATCCTTAAGGTGCAAATCAAATACCCAAGTTCAAAACTTGGTCAAAAGTGAGAGAGAAGAAGGTTTTTAAGAAGGTTACTCCTTAAGTCCTAAGGAGGATCTTATTGAAGAAACTTCTCTCTTAGGACAAGTGCAAGTGGAGGTTGTGTATCAATCATTTGAACACATATTTCCACAACCTCTAGTTTCACATAAAGAAGAAAATTCAGCAAGTGTTGAACTTGAACATTTATTCATAAAGCTCAAACAAGAACCTCAAGTTCAATAGTTGAAAGAAAAGGAATTTGTTCTTCAAGGAGATTTATCCTTGCCGTCCAAGGAAAATCTAATTGAAAATAACCTTCCCATGTTGCAAGTAGGAAATGAGGTTATGTCCATAAATTTTGAGCACAATGAAACACAACCTCAAATACTACTTGTGGATATGGCCAAGTGTGGTAAAGAGATTGACCTATAAATATATTCTATCCATAGCCAATCTCAAGGCCCACTCAAAGAGACCTTGAAAGAAAGGTCCACCCCTAGGCCCATCATTATTTTGTGGGGTGAACAACAAGATAAAGCCTAATTGGCTTTCTTGGATGGGTGCTCCCAGGAACCTAAGCTTGTCTTACTTCCTCCCCGAATGAGACTAGCCTTTAGTGAACTTGGAGTCACTTGGGGAACTGCTGTGTGGGGGCATAGGCACAACAAACAATTTTTAAACCTTAGTGCATACCCCTATCACCCCAAGTCTATGAGGTCTCCCTATAGACCTCCTACCCTTAACATTTGTGTACATAATCATATACTTATTCCTATACGGGTGCTTTTGCAAGATTGGAAAAAGAGGAAGAAAGACCATAAGATTTAAGGTCAAATCCTCCTCAAGGGAGAGGATATGATGCATGCACGCCTAGCATGGGCTTGAGCTAGGATCAATAAGAAAGGAGCATGACTTGGATGAAACTTTAAGGAGTTTAGTTTATGACATGTTCCATTTAATTGTATTAATTTGACCATTTTTAGGCTTGTATAAGCACCCTTAAGTCATTAGAATTTTAGGGGTGTAGCTAGTTTAATTTTCGGCCTTGTATTTTGGCCTATAGGTTCTATTTTCTTTAGAAGTGTAATTAGTCTCCTTGTGGAGTATGTTAATTAGTTTGGCTTGGTCCAAGAGGATTTGGACGTGTGGTTATTAATTTCTATACCCCTAATTACTCTTCGCACCCTTTTAACCAACACATGAAGTATGTAAGAGACATGTGATCCCCTTTGTCCCCTTGTTTCACTCCACATGTGTTTTCTCTCTCCTACATGGCTGATTCTTGTTGCTTCTTATTTGAATTTGAATTTTGGAAGTGCTATGTCATTTCCCTCCAAAATTCAAATTCAAACTAGAGGGAACATAGATCCATTTTTTTAGGGCCATGTTTGGATCTTTAGATAGATTAAATTAGTGTTAATTGAGCACATGATAAATTAACACTAAATTAAGCTAACTAACCCTTAATTAAGCATGTTGAATGTTAAACTTGAGGTTCATATGCCCATGGTTCATGCTTTGCTCTATAAATAGAGCATTCCCTCCTTCATGTAGCTTTTAACACTCATTTTGAATGAAAATTATACTTCTATAAATTGAGAGTTCTTTTGTTCTTGAGAGTGTTCATGTTCTCTCCTTAGTGAGAGTTCTTCATGTTATTATCAAGGGTTCCTTCCCTTGTGGCTAGCTTCATCGTTTGGCTTATCTCCTTCAACAAGAGTAGCACCTACTTCTCCTCCATTTTCTAGTCTTCCACCTCCATTTCTTCAACCTTGGAACCTCTATGAGCAAGGATCTTGGGAGCATTCTCTTCATCAAGGATTCTCCAAACTTTCCTTGGAGAGGGATGCATCATAAAGTTTCTAAGATAAAAAGAATTGCCCAACCTGAAGAAGAGGTAACCACCTTAAGTGAAATAGGGGATTATGATGTGAATGAAGGGTTTGTAGGTTTTTCAATAGTCCCAAAAACTTGATATGATGTAAGTATGAACTGCAAATTATGTGAACAAAATAACTTTGTTATTTTTTTTTGCTTAGGTGTTGCTTTGTATTGTTGATATGTTCTTCTTATGAATATGAGTAAAGAGAAGTTTGTTGATTATGTATTGTTTTTTTGTCTCAACAAGAAGAACGAAAACGAGTGGATTGATAAGCGGTAAGGACAAATCAACACAAAGTGTACAACCTTTTACTTTACAAACTTTTCAGAGAAATATGGGGATGCTGCCATGTGGTTGATCTTTTTGGCATGGAGTTAATGAGTAGAGATGACAATGGGGCAGGACAAGTGTAGGTTTGGCTCTTCTCATCCGCATAAAGTGTGGGATGGGTGCAGGTTCAGGTGTAAAAAGAGTAGGTGTGAAATTTTAATTCATATCCTCGTCCTTGTCAGGTTTTTTGGGTTTAGGTATACCTGCACATACCCATTATATTATTTTTATAATTTAAATTTACTTATTTATTATTAAATAAATTATATATATTAAGTTATTAATTATATTTTATTCTAAAAAGTATATAAAGAATAATTAATAACAAAAAATTATAAATTAAAGTTTAAGAATTAAAAATTTTAATTAAATATGTAACTTTAAATTTATTATATATTTATTAAAATTATAATGGGTAGGTAGTTACATACCCACACCTGTATTCGATTCATCACATCAGGTAATACTCTTACTCATGCCTAGGCGAGAGTGAATTGGGTGACCATGAATGACTTGAGAAAAATATGGAAGTAGGAGTGGTGGCAAAGAATATGTTGGTTATAGGGTGCAAGCAGGGCGTCTATTGTCAAAAGGAGGCAAGTGTGGTAGAATAATTAGCACAAATGTAGGCAAAAGATAGGAAAGAAGTAAGTAGGGGGATAAATTTGGCACTCTTATGAAGGGTTAACCCAATTGGTTCAAGAAGCACTTGAGTAGGATCTTTGGAAGGGTTACAAAATTGGAAAAGGGAGATTGTTTTGTCACTCATCTAGAGTTTGCAAATGACACATTACTTCTAAAATAGATGGGATGGAAGTAAATTATGTGATGAAAACAGTATTGTTGAATTTTGAACTAGTATCCAGGCTCAAGATCAATTTTTCCCAAAAGTCATATTATAAGGGTGAATGTGAATGCAAAAAATCTAGCTAGGGCATTAATGATGTTAAACTGCAATGTGGGGTTTTTACCTTCAATACTTGGGCTTCTAATTGGGGCTATTCCCTTAGAGGTGTTCATGTGGAAGCCAATGGTAGATATGGTGAAGTCATGGTTAGCAAGGTAGGAACATAAGTATGTCTCCATGGCAAGAAGAGTTGTGTTCATCAAAGTTATATTCTCTGCATTGTCAATCTACTTTCTTTCCTTTTTCAAGGCTCTTAAAGGTATCATTTCTCAACTTCATTCTATTTTCTCTAGCTTTTTGTGGGTAGGAAATGCTATTGGTGGAAAGCCAAGTCCTCATTCTATTTTCTCTTAGGGCAAAGTGTGTTGTCCAAAGGAGGGGGGATTGGGATTGAGAGACATGGGGTAGTTTAATTTAGCCTAGCTAGGAAATTGCAAGTGGAGATTGGGGATGAAACTAGATAATTTATGGGTGAAAGTGATAAATTTGAAGTACGAGCGATAAGATGGTTTGTGGGAGGGAAGTAGTAGTTTTTGTTCTCTATGGTGGATGGATTTGGGGTCTACTAAAGAGGAGAGAAAGGGTCACACGAGATGGTGGTCTTCAAATATAAAATGGGTGATTGGTGATAGAGGGACTATTGGTTTCTGGAAGGATGTTTGGGTAGGAGATCAAAGCTTGTAGTCACTTTTTCGTTGTCTTTTCAATTCAACGTGCAACAAAAATAGCTTGGTGAAAGATAGGTGGGATGCTGGATGTAGAAACTGGAATTGGGACTGGCAGAAAGGCTTATTTACATGGGAGATAGTGATGGTAGGAACTACAAACACATTTGAGCAAAGTTATTTTCAAAGTAGGGATTCTAGATAGGTGGATTTGGTCAACAGATGTATTGGGAGTCTACTTAGTTTCTTCTACTTACAGGATTTTGTCAACCGAACAACATTATTAAGAAGACTATTTTTTTAAGCACATTTGCGCAAAACATTTACCTCAAAGTTTAGGTATTAGTCTGACAGTTGGCAGCTAATAGATTACCCACGAAGGAAAAATTAGTAAAGCATAGGATACTCAACAGTGAGGGAGTTGGTTGCAGATTGTGTGGAAGCGAGTTAGAATCTGAATCACACTTATTTTTGTCATGCTCAATATCGACAAAAGTGTGGATGAAATTATGTGTCTGGTGGGGAGTATATACAACATTACACAAAGTGTTTCAAAGGCAAGGATTACAATTCATGGGATTGATGAGTGACAACAAGGAAAAATGTAAAGTTTGGCAGTTCCTATGGTTTGCAAGTCTCTGGTACATTTGGAAGGCGCACAACAATTTTGTTTTCAATATAGAGAACTACAGGTAAATGTCATAGTTCTTGTAATTCAGAGTGGGTGATGAATCCCTCCTTTTGTGTTACCGGGGCGAGGGTCTAGATTTTTATCTATCTTGATTTTTCTGTATAATTTTTTATTTTTTTTATCACAATTTGGAAGACATGTCTTATGTTTTTCCTTACTTATTTTCAATAATAACTGCTTGACTTATAAAAGTCAAATTAAAAAAATAAGTAATAAAATTAAAATATTGTTATATTTAGATTAGAATGTTTTTATTTAATATATCCTTGATTATTAACTATTAGTAATGAATATTAAATAAACATATATTTTAGAAAAAATATTAACTACACTTTAAAGTTCTAAAATGTTAGTGTTTTGAAAAAAATAATAAAAGCTGAAACATAAAAAAAATATAACAAGAAACATATATAATAATGTAAAAAATGAAAATAAAAAAGTACTTATTTTGTTAATAAGTTTAATTAGTACGCACTGACTGTTTAAGAATTTTATATTTATTTTTAATCAGTTCATTTATATAATTTTTAAAATATTAACCACATCAAATCATAAAAGTTATCATAAATAAAAAATTATTATTGAAGAGTAATTAAACTCTTTGATAATTCCTAATATAACCTGATGCTAATGGTCATGCTTTTTAAAGATTAAATAGAATTCAACATATCTTAATGACTTCTAATCACGAGACATGGGAAGTCACAACATCAATAATTACCTAAAAGTTTCATAGGAGAAGGACTCACAATCGATAATAATAATAAAAAAAAAATGGTCATGTATTATTAATATTATAATCCAATCACAAGAATTTTAAGGTATTGTTGTATAAGCCATAGCTACAATCAAAATTTTAACTTTGTTATAACCGTTGATATGATTTAAAAGGCCATAGCATTTCAGGACCATTGATAAAAAATTTATATTTCATAAACCATTGCTTTCATTTGGCTTAATTATATCATAGGTCCCACTATTTTTTTTGTTAAAAAATATTCAATTTCATCTCTCAATTTTTTAAATTAGCTTCAATGTTATTTTACCTCGTAATCTTGGTTTTTGAACTAGAAAGTTTCCATAAACTTGTGGGAGACCTATAGACTCTTAAGAATTAAACTCATATTAAAAATTAGAGTTTAATAGATATATATTGTCAGATAAAGATCTTTATATTGATCTTCAATCACAACCCTTCATTCATGGTAAATTGGTTGACTTTACTAATTAGTACTTTAAAAGTCACATAAATTAAAAGTTATGATTGAATGTTAGTGTAAAAATCTTTTACACTGACAGTTTATATTAATTAAACTCTAAAAATTATTTTTCTCCATACCACAATACATAAAATGGAATTAGTTCATAATAAGTTATTGTTGTAACTTTGAGAAGCGTATCTCACTCGTCTCTATTATGGATAAATAAAGATATATAGCATTTGAAACTATTAATATTGATGCAACATACAAAAATAATTTATATTGATTCCTCAAGTATAAAATTCATAAGAAAAAAACATGCTAAATACTGATTCCTTAGATATTTAACAGATTATCCAACATTACAATAAGATGTTATAAAGCAATTATATATTGAAATTTATTCCTAGTATTACAACATATCGAGTATTTTCGTTCAAATAAGATTTCCAAAAGTACTTTCCAGTTAGATCTAAAAATCTTGAATCTATTGATCAGATAGAATCAGGCATGAAGAACAGAACGGCAATATCAATATCAAATAAAAACGAGATCACTATATATAAATATCACCAGAATACATCCAAGTTCGAATCGATTACATTCAATCCCAAGAAGGATATTAGCTACTCATAGCGACCATTATACAATAAGGATTTGGAGAAGAATTGAAGAAAAAAGGGCTTCTGCAGCTCTTCATTTGATTCTGTCCATGTTTTTTTCCTTTGTTTTGAATATCCTTTGTTCTTTCTTTGCCCCTAGTGAGTTTTTTTTTTCTGAATCTCCATTATAATTAGTTAAGTGAATTCTCGCTTGAGCTAGATGATTCTCGCCCAAGCGAGAAGAGTACTTCAACATGAAGAAAGGTTTTCTCGCTCAAGCTAGATTATTCTCACTTAAGCGAGAATGTTACTAAAAAACACCCTTCTTTGGACAATTCTCACTCAGGCTAAATTATTTTCACTTAAGCGAGAATGTTACTAAAAAACACCCTTCTCTAGAAAATTCACGCTGAAGCTAGATTATTCTCGCTTGAGCGAGAAAATGGCAGAAGCACATTTTTGCTCTTTTTTCTTGATCTTTTCATAAGTCTTACAATCCTTTCCTTCTTCCATGCTTAATAACCTGAAATTTGTACAAAAATTGGATAAAATAACTTCATTTATATCCGGAATCAGAAACATACAATTGGATTCAATATTTCTTGAATTAGGGACAATTAATATCTAATAAATACAATTAAGACCATAAGTGCCAAAATTCCATATAAAAATTTACTAAAATTTAACACTTATTAACTTTCCCCAACCTAGAATCATTGCTTGTCTTCAAGAAAAGTAATTCAATTCCAAAACAAGTGTTCTAGTCTCAAGTGTTGAAAATGGTTGTTTAAATATCAATACCATGGTTCAATCATCAAGACAACTTTCATACTTAGAACAATAAATTAAAGAAGAAATATATGGTGTTTCCAAATTCAACTGAAACAAGGCATAGCTACAATCAATTTCCAAAAGAAACAACTGTAACAATGAATTGATATTCTGATAAAAGAATTTCTCTCTTAATTTCTCACAGGTGAGTATTTCTCTTAATTTTCACCGATTTTGAAAATATCAAAGTTGCCTTTCATTTGCAATCATATTACAAAATACTAAACATGGATCCTAAGGTCTTTTGAGGGTTGTAATGAGGTTAGGTTCCAAGAATATTGGTTTTTCTAGATATAAAAATACACACTTAAAAAGAAAGAAAACGTATTTACATTTTAAACACAGATTCATTTATAGTCTCTATCTGCCAAATCTTGGATTCCTCAATACACAATTTTTCTTTCTCTTATGTAATTCACTTCTTTTCTTTTCTTCTTTATATATATATATATATATATATATATATATATATATATATATATATATATATATATATTCTTTCAAAAGAGTGAATTATCTAATCTTTTTCATTATATTTACAATTAGACAAAAATCAACCAACTCCTATTTCATTTGTGTAAAATACACCTATGCTCTCTTTCCCTAAGTATGCAACAAGGGTAGGAGTATATACTGAAAAGCTAAGGTGCAATTAGAAGGAATTTCAACTTAAATGGGTTATCCAAAGAAAATTATCATACTATATATAGGTTGACTATTTGGCACTGTGTTTTTCAAAATAGTGAATCTATACAAATATGCCTTTGGAATTTCCATGCTTTCTTATGTGATGCAAGCAGAATAGAAATTCAAGCAAAATCGGTTGACAAATTATCAGTGGAACTCTTAACTGTATAAGGATTCACACACCCACTGGTTTTTATAGCCTTAATTCCTTAATTCTATCAGTCATTGATCCAATTGTTTGTCTTGTTCAATTATCATGCACTAATATCCTAGATCTATTTGAATTATGGATTCAACCACAATCTTTCATTTTTCTAATCATTGCTCAATTCACTTAAGTTGTTGTAGACTTAGAACACTTATTGGGATCCCAAAAAGTTTTTCAACCAATCTTAAGAAAATTTTTTCAATGATAATAAAGGATGAACTTATCTTAAAAGAAATGGGTAATTACTACTAAACTATTGAATTGAAATAACCACTCTCAGCAACTAAAGTGAAAACAACTAAATGAAAAACTAAACTAAAATACTGAAATAACTAAACTAACGTAAAACCATGCTATAAACAACACAAAACACTGAAACCGTGTTTCCAATGTTAAGAAGGGTGGAATAGTGCAATATCAATCTGCTCTCACGACTCTATCAATATCCGTATCAAAGTCCTCATTCTGAAAATATGCTTCTGCTTCCTTCTTAGTTGCAAAATCTACTGTAACTCATGATGGTTATGCTCCAGATGGTCCACCAGCATCATAATCGTCGACTACTCCATCAACATAATATCCACCAGCATCATTAGCTCTAGTTGCTCCACTCTCGCCCATGGGAAAATCTATCTGTTCCCAGAACATGATAAATAGGAGCTGAAATGGTCCAAGGTCATCCAGAGATTTTGTTGTCTTTCAGGTATGCTCTGATGTAATCCCTGATGTATATGTATGATGCCCATATGATTGGAACTCTATTATAGTTGCATATGCTCCATTGTAGCCCAGAGGTGTCTTATTTTCTCCAATATCATTGACATTCTTGATCATTCTGAGCCTTATGTATCTATATTGTTCCCCTCTTGTAGCTGCAATAGATTGCCTAAAAATTCACGTATAGCATCTCGATCATAAGCAACCCATCGCCCTCTTACCTTAGATCTCTTCTCAATAGGACCCCCTATAGGCCAAGCATTGGCATAAAATTCTCGGACTATTTTGGGGTCGTATCTTTGTAGAGGATCAACCAACTTCCTCTAGTTTCTTTTGATAATACCATTCAGAAAAAGATCATATTCACCAAGTAGGAGATTAACTTTTCTCTCAGGGATGAATGACCAACTTTTAATCTCCTCATATCTTTCTTGTCTCTGGTCATCCCAGAAAAGGTTCCGTTTTGGAGGTTTAGGAGAAGGTTCAGTGGTTTTGGCTTTTTCCCTTTTGTTCAATCTAGTAGGGTTAAGTCCAACTACGGTTTTAGTGCGGGACATTTTGAAATAAAGATACAACAGAACCACTAATGAGTATCAAGCAGTGAATGTCCAAAACCATACAGTAAGGACTAAACTTCAAGGGTAAAATGCAAAAACAATAAAACTACTGAATACATTGTTTGAATCCACAAAGTTCAAAGGTAGAAGCATCATTATGAGCAAGTTCATCAAACAATGTACCAAATACATACCCTTCTCCAAGTAACATATAGTTCAAAATACAACTAATGTACCCAAAACACAATTTACATTTCATCAAGCAATTTGTGGGAATCTAAAAGTTTTAACAATACAAGTGGCCAAGGGACATTAATTCAAACAGTTTATGGGCACTATGTAAAACCAAAATCAAATGACCAAAGCTTTTTCTATTCTTGTCTCCTATTAACCAATCTATTAGTAGATTCGCATCCTAGATGTATTAGCCAAAAAATGATTTTCTACCCTAGGGTTGGAGAAACTGTGAAAACAATAACTTCTTCGGTGAAAATGAAGAATGAAGTAGAGCAACTTACCTTGGAGAGTGATTGGAAGAGAGGGGAAGAGATTGAAGTATGAGAAATAAAGTTTGAGAGAGAAATGGTTAATGCCTTAAGGGAGAGAGGACGATGTGCGCAAAGCTCTATTTGATTCATTCCCCCTTTTGTTCTGATTAAAAATCATGTTTTAATATTTTCGCTCAAGTGAGTATATTCACTTGAGTGAGCCTGACGTGACAAGAAATTTTTTTCTCTTTTAAATCTTGCCCAAATGAGCTTATTCTCACTTGGGCGAAAATGTTCCACAGACCCCTCTTTTTTGCTTTGATTCTCGCCAAGGCGGACTCACTCTTGCTTGGGGGAGAATATAAAAAAAAATTCTTATTTTTGCTGCATATTTCGCTCAAGTGAACTTATTCTTGTGCAAAAATTTTCCAAAAAGCAACATACAGAAATTTTTTGACACTTCAATTTTTTTCTTCAACTTTCTCTCACTCTTTTCTTGATTATTTACCTTCAATGAACCCCAATTCACCTGTCAAATTGTTCAACTACCAATTCTCTAATGATTAACATGGTTTCACATCATTAAACTAAAAATTGAGTTGTAAAACTCAATTTCCCAAAATTTTCCATAAAAATACTTTCTAAAGCATTTAATCACCCCAATTTGCATTCCAAACTTGTTTTCATGCATAATACCTTCAATATACTTCTAAACACATAGATATGCATATTTATCAATTATGAGATGATCAAATCTTGAAATTGACAAAATAACACATCAACACACAAATTTCACCAACTATACTTATGCACAAAAACAAAAATAAAACACAACTAACACATAATTAACACATAAATTGAAATTCAAACTATAAAAACACTGGGTTGCCTCCAAAGAAGCATTTACTTAACATCAAATAGCTTGATGCCTGTATCATTTATGGTTCTTTAAGATGAACCACTATGGCGAGCCTTTCAACATCACCACCCAAATAAGGTTTCAACCTTTACCCATTGACTACCCAACTTCTATGAGATTCAGGGTCCTCCAATTCCACAGTTCCATAAGGTTTAACTTGCTTGACAAGAAATAGACCCGACCACTTTGATTTCAGTATTCCAGGGAAAAGTCTCAACTTGGAATTAAACAACAATATAGATTGGCTTGGATGGAATTCATGTTTGAGAATTATTTTGTCATGGTAAGCTTTGACTTTCTCCTTATTCAATTTAGAGGACTCATAAGAACTGAGTCTCATTTCCTCCAATTCATGCAATTGTAATTTTATTTTCTCACCCGCTGCTTGAGGATCAAAACTAAAAAATTTTAAGGCCTAATATGCCTTGTGCTCCAACTCCATTAGTAGATGACATGCCTTGCCATAAACTAGTTGAAATGGGGAAAGTTCTGTGGGAGATTTGTATGGATTTCTATAAGCTGGAGTGCATCATCTAGCTTGAGACAATCCTTTCTTGAAGATGTTACGATTTTCTCCAAAATACGCTTGATTTCGCTGTTTGAAACCTTTGCTTGTCCATTGGTTTGTGGTTGATAAAGTGATGCAAGTTTATGCCTTACTCCATAATGCTCCATATATTTTGAAGTTAAGCATTACAAAAGTGAGAATCTCCATCACTAATCAACACTCTCGGAGTACCAAACCTATAGAATATGTTCTTTTTCAGAAATTTGATGACAGTTTAGCATTTACTCTAGGGGCTACAATTGCTTCAACCCATTTAGACACATAATCAACTGCCACCAGAATGTATTCATTGGAAAATGGAAAAGTTAGTGGTCTTACAAAACCAATCCCCAACAGTCAAACACTTCCACCTCCAGAATGGTATTCAGGGGCATTTTATGTCTTTTTGAGATTCCCCATGTTCTTTGATAGTTCTTGTGCTGCTGAACATACATGTAAGTATCCTTGAATAAGGTGGGCAAAAAAAAAAAATCAGATTGAAGGACCTTTGTTGTAGTTCTTTCTCCATTAAAATGCCTACCATAAGGAGAATTATGGCAGTGCCATAGAATGCTCTTAGGTTCCTATTTGGATATACATATTCTTAGTAATTGATCAGCTCCATCTTTAAATAGGTGGGGATTATCTCACATATAGTGTTGTGCATCTTTTAGAAATTTATTCTTTTGATGCTAGTTAAAATCATCAGGAATGACACCTACTACTTTGAAATTTGCCATGCCAACAAACCATGGCTTTTCCTACAGCATTAACAATTTTTCATCTGGAAATTCCTCTTGCACTTCTGATTGATTATTGGTCACCTTATTATTAACAAGTCTAGACAAATGATCAGCTACATAGTTTTCACTGCCTAATCACCAAATCAAATTCCTGCAACAACTAAATTCATCTGACCAGTCTAGGTTTAGAATAAGATTTGGTCAATAAATATTTAATGAAAACATGATCAGTATATATAGTTATAGAAGAGCCAATTAGGTATGCTCTAAATTTTTCCAAAGCATACACTATAGCTAACAATTCATTTTTTGTAGTAGCATAATTGATTTGTGCTTCATTAAATACTTTGCTAGAATAGTGTATAGCATGAGAAAATTTACATTTTCTCTGCCTTAATATTGCTCTTATTGCATAATCACTTGTATCACATATTAATTCAAAGTCTAAATTCCAATCAGGAACAATTATAACAAGAGCTGTAATCAATTTTTGCTTAAGTAATTCAAATGCATGCAAACAATCAGCATTAAAATTAAAAGGAGTATCCTTATTAAGCAAGTTGCTAAGTGACTTGGTTATCTTGGAGAAATCCTTAAAAAATCTCTTGTAAAATCTGGCATGACCAAGAAAACTTATGATACCTTTCATATTGGTTGGTGGTGGAATCTTTTCAATAATTTCAACCTTTGCTTTATTAG
This sequence comes from Psophocarpus tetragonolobus, assembly GCA_037954015.1. Classification (NCBI taxonomy): domain Eukaryota; kingdom Viridiplantae; phylum Streptophyta; class Magnoliopsida; order Fabales; family Fabaceae; genus Psophocarpus; species Psophocarpus tetragonolobus. The sequence continues at coordinate 7,468,967 of CM075693.1, read as the reverse complement.
CTTCAATTCATTTTGTATAGATTTTGTGTCCCAACACCACACCTTTAGTTACCATAAAATGATATTTTTCCTAGTTTAGCAGAAGGTTGGTATCAACACATTGCTTTAGCACGATGTTCAAGTTTTCCAAGCACTGATCAAAGAAGCACCAAAGACAGAGAAATCATCAGTGAATAATTTGATACATTTGTCTACCAGATCTGAAAAAATTGCTAACGTACAACGTTGGAATGTTGCTGTTGCATTACATAACCTAAATGACATTTTTCTGTAAGCAAACACACCAAAAGGACAATAAAACCTGTCTTTTCCTAATCTTTTGGATCTACTGCAATCTGATTATATCTGGAGTAAGCATCCAGAAAACAATAGAATGTTTTCCCTGCTTACCTTTCCAACATTTGATCCATGAAAGGTAATGGGAAATGATCATTCCTAGTTGCTTGATTACTACTATGAACTTTTCTTCCTCTAAAGTAGTTAAAGCGTTGCTAATTGCCAATGGCTTATGTCCTCCATCTGCAAGAAAAATGTATATTAAATGTGGAGGTAATACCTTGAACTCCAGTTTCTAATCTTCAGCTTTACCCTTCTATTGTAATTTTTCAACTTGTGCTTTGGTTGATGAAATTTCTTTAGCTGAATCTAATTCTTTCAAGCATTCATCAATTTCTTCTTCTTCTCCTATTCAAGGTCCTCACATGCACTTATTAATGCTTTTTCTAGTGGACTTGATTTGGTAAAATGATTTCTTGCTGCTAGAAAAAGTTCATCCACTGCATCCATTTTAAAGCATTGTTGGTCGTCTTTAGGGTGCTGCATTGCTTCAAAAACATTAAAGTTGACTTCATCATCTTGCACTCTAACCTTCAATTTTCCATCATCTACATTAATAATGAACTTGGATATTTCATGAAAGTTCTTCTCAATATCAAAGGAACTTCAGCTTCTTCTTCAATATCTATAACAACAAAGTTTACTGGGAACATAAATTTATCAACTTTAACCAGAACATCCTTTGCCACACGATATAAATACTTCATTGATCTGTCGGCTAACTGAAGAGTCATTTTTGTTGCTCTAACTTCCAGATCCCCAATTCTTTTAAGCATGGATAAAGACATCAAATTTATACTAGCCCCTAAGTCAAGTAAGGCTTTCCCCACTGGTAGAGTTCCAATAGTAACTGGAATAATGAAACTTCTTAGATCCTTGGATTTTTGAGGTAATGATTTCTAAATTATAGCACTGCATCCCGTTTCACTGTCTCTTTTGTGAATCTTCTTTTCTTGGTAAGGAGCTCTTTCATGAAGTTGGCATATGTTGGCATTTGCTCCATTGCTTCTATAAAGGGTATGTTGATTTGCAATCACTTGAAAATATCCATAAGCTAAGGAAAGTTGGCTTCATCTCCAATTATCTAGTGGTGATCGGTATTTTTATGCTAGAAAAGTGTCTTGGCCCTTGTTGCATAACATAGTCTCCAAGTGTTCTTCTAGGTGGAGTTGATCCTTCACTAGTCATATTTTCAAATTCTTGATTTGTTGGACTTCATGTGATATAAGTACTAGAAGATTCTTCTTTTGTTTGTTCTTGTTTTTTCTTTTTATTCTTACTGTGATTCTGTCGAGCCATCTTTTCTATTTATGGGTCAAATTCCAATTGATCTTTAGAAACTGACCTCGTAATAACATAAATCAGAGACAACTCAAGCAAGGATTAACACAGGATAAAAAATTTGAATAAACTAACTAAACAAAGAAACTATTCACAATGCTTAATGATCTAAACTAAGAATTTCAAAAGAAGACTGTTCCCCAACAACGGTGCCAAAAATACTTGTTGCAACTCTGAAAAGCGTTCCAAAATCAATTGTAGTATAATAGTTTAAAAGTAAGAGTGTTGAACCCACGACGAATGGTTTCAATTAAAATTCAAAGTTATAAATACTCAGTAAGTATATATACATAGCAAATGAATTTGTTCATGATGGATTGGTAGTAAGATAAACTAAATTGCATAATAAGTAGAAAAAAGTAACAACCTAGATGATAAAGAGAATTCATTCGGAGAAACTGAGATTGAATTCCATCTATCTCACTTGTTTGTATTCTGGATAAATAAAAATATATAACATTTGAAACTATTGATATTAATGCAACATACAAAAATCATTTATACTAATTCCTCAAGTATGAAATTTATAAGAAAAAAACTCATAAATACTGATTCCTCAGATATTTAACAAATTATCAAACATTATGATCGAATGTTATAAAACAATTGGTATACTGAAATCTATTCCTATTATTACAACATATCAAGTATTTTTGTTCAAATCAAATTTCCAGAAATACTTTCCAATTAGATCTAAAAATCAAATTCAAGAATCTATTGATCAGATAGAATCAGACATGAAGAATGGAACGACAATACCAATATCAAATAAAAATGAGATTACTATATATAAATATCACTAGAATACATTCGAGTTTGAATCGATTACATTCAATCCAAAGAAGGAAATTAGCTACTCATGGTAGCCACTATATAATGAGGATTTAGAGAAGAATTGAATAAAAACGGCTTTCACAACTCTTTGTTTGGTTCTGTCCATATATTTTTCCCTTTGTTTTGAAAATCCTATGTTCTCTCTCTCTACCCCCCATGAGTTTTTTTTTTTCTAAATCTCTATTATCATTGGTTAAGTGAATTCTTGCTTGAGCTAGATAATTCTCACCTAAGCGAGAAGAGTACTTCAACGTGAATAAAGATCTTCTTGCTTAAGCTAGATTATTCCCACTTAAGCGAGAATGTTACTCAAAAACACCCTTCTCTAGAAAATTCTCGCTCAAGTTAGATTATTCCCGCTTAAGCGAGAATGTCACTTAAAAACACCCTTATCTAAACAATTCTCGCTCAAGCTAGATTATTCTCGCTTGAGTGAGAAAATAGTAGAAACTCATCTTTACTATTTTTTCTTGATTTTTTTATAAGTCTTCTAGTCTTTTTCTTCTTCCATCCTTAATTACCTAAAATTTGTAGAAAAAATAGGATCAAATAACTTCATTTATATCAAGACTCAAAAACATACAATTGGATTCAATAGTTCTTGAATTAGGGACAATTAATATCTAATAAATACAATTAAGACCATAAGTGTCAAAATTTCATGAGAAAATTTACTAAAATTTGACACTTATCAATTATAGAAAATATCATCAACAAATTTCATAAAAAGCTAACTAAGTCTACACCAAAGTCTACGATAAAGATATACAAAATATCATTGTTTTTGTTTTTTTATAAGCCTCAAAATATCATCTTGTTAAAAAATAAAAACAACATACTGGTAAAATAATATCAGAATAAGAATTAACTTTCATTTAGAATAGAAAAAACTGAACAAACGATATCAAAGGTTGAGTGCATCCAATTTCACCCAAATTTACCTAAGTTTACCTATGGACGAGTTTACACTCAGATTCTCTCCAATAGTGGAATATCTCCAACCCTCTCCGACCAAATTTTCATCCATTAGATTTAATGAGCAGATGAAATTAATTAGGATTAAAAATTATGAATTTATATTCAAAACCAATATGATTTCCTATAAAAAAAAGACAATATTATCTTGTTGATGAATGTTACGTATTAAACTACATTTGCATAAATTATATATAAAATTAAATTTTATAATAAATAAATGTTTTTAAATATTTAAACTATATTATAAATGCTAATTTATTTGAACATGGATTTTACTTATCCAAATCAAGAAACATGATCTAAATAACTTTTAAATAAGTCATTTCATATTGCAACAATTGGTATATTCATGTCTATTTACCAGTCAAATAACTATTTAGTAGAATTATAAATGAAAACCTAAAATAATAAGCTTAAGTTTTAGAGGGAAATATATAAAAGAATTAAGAATAAAAATAAAAACCCAAAAATATTTTAAATCATGGACTAAAATGGTGAAAAAAAATCAAGATTGTAAATAACAATATTGACATAGAAAATTTATAGTTTAATTTAAATTTTAATTACAAAAAATAAATATTTATTATAAATAACAAAAAATATTATATTATAAATAAATTCATAAATTTTAGTTTAATTGATCTCATATGCTCATGAAATCAAATGACTGAAAATTTAATTGGAAAGAATTAGAAAGTTTCTATTGTTGGAAAGGATCCAAACTGTTATTACAAAGAGTTCAACGTCATTTATCTCATAAAATGAAAGGGCTTTTTTCCAAGCATGCACGCGTGTTGCTTTTTTTAAAGTTGGATTGACTTGCATATTTTCAAAGTTACAGTGTTAAAAAATAATGGCAGCATGCAACACTGTCTCTAAGTTTAAGAAGTTTAAGATGTAGATATTTTATTCCTAAGCTAATTCGTTTCTTTAATAAATTTAGGTTTAAGATGTAGATATTTTATTCATAAGCTAATTCGTTTCTTTTGTAAATAATAAAAATATATATTTTAATTTTAACAATCATAATATCATAATTATTTGTTATAACTTTTAAATATAAAATTATATAAATTATAAATTATTTTATATTTTTTTATGTGAACTAAATTATACGAGTCAACTTTTAAATCCCAAGTTGAGCCCCTGACTGGACCGAGTGGACGCCGGATGATAACATTGTTAAAAACTAATAATCATATAAATAATGGCTTGATAGTTAATTTTTGTTCCAAAGTTGCTACTCCTATAGGCAGCCCCACCTTAGGCATTGTATCAATAACCCAAGATTGGGCATTGGCAGGTTACTCAACTTTCGCGGTCGTCTAATCCTCACAATGCGGAACTTAGCTTCCTCCATTACCAATCATTTACCAGTCTTTCTCGCACCATCCCTTTCCTTTCCTAGCTTATTCTCCTCAAGATTAAAATTAATTAAAATAATATCTGAATTAAATTTCACTACCCAACAAAACAAAAAAATTTTAAAAATCTTGAACCAAATCGTAGAAATAGAACTTCCAAAATAAACAAACTCGTTTACATGCATGTTCGGTATTTACTCACCCGCTAAAATCAAAGAAGAAGAAACGAGCTACAGTGAACATTCTCCCATAGGTCATTTTGATTGGTAACAAGGTACTTGTGATTTTGTTCATTGTTTCCCCTTCCCCTCGTATTTTGAATTTAATCCATTTCATGCTCTTATTATTATTCTTATATTTATATGCAATTGGTTCAAATTCTCAAGTCTCACATCGCATTTAATTTAATCAACTATTGATTTTTGAGGGCAATGATATTTGACATTGTGGTTCGATCTTAATTGAAGACAAAAAATAGTACCTGAAAGAGGCTGATCATGACGAGGACTTCTATCAATGAAGAAACTGAATTGAATTTAACGATGAATTTTCGTTGGGTTTCGAGTGTTTTTTTCTCCTTCTTAATTTCTTGAATTTTTCACATTTCATATGGACTGCAATATGGAATTTGCAGATTTGATATTAGCGGATAATTTTCTCAAAATTACTGTTACCATGCTTGCTAGGTTCCCAATGGAAACGCCCTAAGTGAAATACACGTTTTAGGCACATTTTTACTTCATGCACCTGTGAGGATATGTTTGTATGAGGGTTTGTTTTCTTTAATTTGAATACATGCAATACTAAATATTTCAAGTCAGCGGTCTTAATGAGGTTATGTAGTGAAAATGTAATTTCCAAATCTTAAAGCATTCAATTGAAAACAATAAGGTAAGGCAATCGATTAGGAGAAAAGGGTGGTTGGAACACTGACTTTTACAAGGTTATGCCAACTAGATATTAGGACATGGTAGTTTTACAAGTAGCATTAGCAAGCATATATAAGAGGTTAATTTGATCATTTATTTTTATACTCTTGTTTATTTTAAACAACTGTGAGTGAGTATGTATTTTCTGAAACACTAAAGAATGTGTTAAGATTCTTCCGAGATACATCATACATGTCACAAATGTAACATAAATATATGTAAATTGTTCTGAGTTATGTGATTGAACTTTTAATTGTAATGGGTTATTGAGCTGAGCACATTAATTGTAACATCTTGTATCATTTGTGTACCAATATGCCTTTTTTCTAAATAAAATTATTCTCACTCCGTTTTTCATAATTGAATATTGTTAGTGTAAGCATTTACATTTACTTTTTTTCACCATCACTTAGATCTTTTCTTTTTGCAGGGGTTTCCTTTAGGATAATTGTTTCCTATATTCTAGCTAGGTTGTGGAAGACCAAATAATAGAAGAGCATAATGTCTGTTTCTATGAGAGATTTAGATCCAGCTTTCAAGGGAGTTGGACAAAAAGCGTATCCTGTCTTACTTGACAATAATATATCATGCTATTTAACAATAATCCTATTTTAATCCTGAAATAATTCATACGAGGTTGCTGCTTCATCAAGTTTTGTTATATATTTGGAGTGATTTTATGCATGTATTATTGCTTGTGCTTCTACATTATTTTCCTTAACCTTATATAGTGGACTTGAAATATGGCGTATCGAGAATTTTAATCCAGTTTCCATCCCTCAATCATCTTATGGAAAGTTTTTCACTGGGGACTCCTATGTGATCTTGAAGGTAGGCAATATTTTCCAAAGGATTACTCATCCATAGAATGCTAGCCTCCCATCGGTAAACCTTGTTAAGAGAAACATGTATTTCTATGTATAGTTGTATTAAAAGAATAGTGCCACATGACTAGAAATGTGACAAAATTCATCTTGACCCTAGTCAGACTCAAAATGATGGTTGCCACATGACCATTAGACCCATCTAGCTAATGGTTAACCAAAATGCTAATTGATTATGTTTCTGTGTTTAGGAACCATTCATCGAACTAAAATGAGAGCATATTTATACTTGACATCTTTTTTTTCTTCTTGGGATAGTCAGCAATTCTAATTTTAGCTAAAGAGACTAGTTACGTTCATAAGATGGGAAAAGTAGAAATCTAGAAATTTACACAATTAAGTCTTTTGATTAGTAAATATATATTGCAAATAAAGCAATAAAAGATAGGTGAAACTATGGTATAGAAGTTTGTGTAGGAACCTGACCTATTGGGCCAATCGTACTTTAGTAGGAACTTTTGTTCCTAGTTTTGGAAATTTCAGCACATAATAGTTAAAGTATGACCGTGCACATGCCAGAAATATATTATTTTTTTCTCATATTACAGGATTGTTAGTTTCTCTATAAAGAGATTGTTGACTTCATCCATAAAATTCATTTTACACTGTCAAAAATAAATTTATGAGACCTTCGATTCAAATCTCAATATATTCATTAGTTTAACTTATGTGTTGGATTTACGTCATTCCTTATTATTTGATTCTTTGTGGATAATTGTTAATCAAGTAGTTTTTACCTATCTCGTGTTTATACTTTGCTTCATGCATCATATATGCATTAGTGTCTTTCCATGAATATCAATATCTTCTTTTTGTTTATCCTCTCCATGTAGACAACTGCTTTAAAAAGTGGTGCTCTGCGTCATGATATCCATTATTGGCTTGGTAAAGACACCAGTAAGGTAATTTTTGTTGTTTATATATTATTATCTCCTCCATTTGTTTTTGGTTTAATATTTGATAGTCTTTTATTCATTTACTCACCGATAAAATAGGATGAAGCTGGTTGTGCAGCCATCAAGACAGTCGAGTTGGATGCTGCTTTAGGAGGACGTGCCGTTCAGTATCGTGAAGTACAAGGTCATGAAACTGAAAAATTCCTCTCTTATTTCAAACCATGTATCATACCTCAAGAAGGTGGAGTTGCTTCAGGTTTTAAACATGTTGAGGCTGAAAAACACGAGACACGATTGTTTGTATGCAGAGGCAAACATGTGGTACATGTCAAAGAGGCAAGTTTGATCATATTTCTTTGACATTAACTCATTGAGATTTGAGACTTGTATAATATTATTGTGCATAATGTATGCAAACATCAGACGAAAACATTATTTTCTACCCGGTGATTAGCTATTTGTGTTTGGTTATAGGTTCCTTTTGCTCGATCTTCACTAAACCATGATGATATTTTTATTCTGGATACTGAGTCCAAAATATTCCAATTTAATGGCTCCAATTCATGTATTCAAGAAAGAGCTAAAGCATTGGAAGTTTTACAATATATAAAGGATACCTACCATGATGGGAAATGTGAGATAGCTTCTATTGGTAAGTGTAAATATATTCATCAATTTCAAAGGTGATTTCCTAGGACGACTAAATGGATGTATATGCTTGAACTTCTTCTTAGAGGATGGAAAGTTGATGTCTGATTCTGAAACTGGAGAATTTTGGAGTTGCTTTGGAGGCTTTGCTCCTCTTCCACGAAAAACAGTTAGTGATGATGACAGGCTTGCTAAGTCTCATCGTCCAAAGTTACTCTGGTAATATGTTATTTCAGTTTTCCCAGTTGTATTTTCGTTTATGATTGCATAGTCATTATATTCCTTTCACTTTTTTACCGGAATGATATTTGGATTCAATTTGTTATTTTTTAAACATGATTTAATTGTACTCTTTCACCTGTTGATTTTAATCATCTTCTACAAACTTATGATGTTTGCTAATGTAAGACTATTATAGGTTTACTATTCTTGTAGCCCAAAAATTATTATAAGTTGATAATTATGATGATTTGAAAATAATGCTAGTTATATGGATGGATTTTGTTTCTTATGCTTAAATGTAACATTCTACGGTGTCCTGAAATCATCACTTTTCCAGTGTTGACAACGGAAAGGCAGAACCTATAGAAATTGATTCTTTGACAAAAGAGTTACTGGATTTTGTTTATTATGCTTAAATGTAACATTCTACAGTGTCCTGAAATCATCACTTTTCCAGTGTTGACAACGGAAAGGCAGAACCTATAGAAATTGATTCTTTGACAAAAGAGTTACTGGAAACAAACAAATGTTATATTATAGATTGTGGGTTGGAAGTGTTTGCATGGATGGGAAGAAACACACCTCTTGATGAAAGAAAAAGTGCAAGTGAAGTAGCAGATGTAACATCTCTAGCTTCTTGCTTAGTATCGTTGTGCATTTATTTTTTTTTGAGTTTGAATACTCTTAAACTTACGTTGACCTAAAAATAGGAGTTACTCAGGAGCACTGGCCGACCAAAGTCCAATATAATTCGTGTAATTGAAGGATTTGAAACAGTAATGTTCAAGTCCAAGTTTGATTCGTGGCCGCAGGCAACTAATGTACCAGTGTCTGAAGATGGTCGTGGAAAGGTAGCAGGTAGTTTTAATTAAATTTTACACTTGTTGGATTGAATGAGTTTTTTCACCTTTATATTGGTTTCATTAGCATCTTTTGCCATGATTTCGTTATGTTCTTCTAATTTTGTTTCTTTTCAATAACTTTCTAGCACTTCTAAAACGTCAAGGATTGGATGTCAAGGGTCTCTTAAAAGCCGAGCCTGTGAAAGAAGAACCTCAACCCCACATAGATTGCACAGGACTTTTACAGGTATTGTACTAGTTTGTATGATAAACAAATCACCAAAACCTATATCTCTTGATATAACTTTTCTTTGTATTAATTTTAATTTTTCAATAGTCTTACATGTTACATCCTTACCTAATTGATTTCTTGTAATGAAAGAATCATTAGGAATTACAATCATTGTATCCATAATACTACACTTATCTCCAATTCCAAAGATCTTCATCAGAATTAGAGGCATGCAATGCAATTGAATGTACAAGAGGAAATTGTATTCTATTGTATGATTGAAATATATGAAACCGAGAATGTTAGATTACTTTATATTTGATTTAGAAGAAATTGTCTAAATGCTTAATATTTTCTGGAATAAATGAATCTAGAATTAGGGAAGAGCTTTAATGTAGGAAACTCAACATGATACTTTCCCCGCAAATTGAATATAAATATAAAATTTGTGATTTGTAGTATACTTTGTGATTTATCTGCTAAATATTAGTCCTTATACACATTATTATCATTTTTTTTTTATTTAAATGAGATTTTATTTCTTATAGTTTATATCCATTTTTCTTTTGTCCTTATAGTATATCTTTTTAGGTATTAGTCCCTGTATTTTCACTAATTTGAGTTTTGATCCTATAATTTCTAATCATTGAGCTATTGGTCCTTATTCTCGATGAAGGATTGGCTCCTCCTATAGTTTCTTTTTACTAAGATATGAGTTGTTGGTGAACCAAAACTCAAATTGTTGGAAATTATGGACCAAATTCTTATGCCATTTTTTTTAAAAAAGTAATTAATTAGTGGATAGTCAACTATAAATAATTTCCTTTTTTTATATTGGTATATTTGGTGAAACCTCATTAAAGTATTGACAAAAGCTCTTTAGCGTAATACACTTTTGAGTTGACGAGTTAAAGAAATTTACCACATTCCTCTATGTTAGGATTCGAGGATTCAATGATAAACAATACAAACCAGGAAAATCCCATCAAGTGAAATATGTGCATTTAACTACTAAAAACAATGGAACATATTTGATAGTACTTAAACTTTTAGGTATATAAAAAATAATGAATGTATAAATATAGAAAAGATAAAGGTTAAATTAAAACTTTTGGTTCCTTTACTTAGCCCCATTTTTTTTATAATCTTTATATGAAAAAAACACAACATTTTGATTCTTCGTGAAAAATCATTTATGAATAATTTTATAATATTTTATGAAGTCATAATGGTGTTAGATATTTTCTTAATGGTCAAACGTTGTCCTATATGGTAATAGGAATCAATTAAGAAAACATTTGCTAACTCAATAAAAATAAAATATTGCTATAATTTTGATTAATAGTGAGCATCAATTAGTAAACTTTTCCATGTAAGGACCAAAGTGTAATGTTTTTAAGGTAAAGACCAAAATGAAAAAACTTTATAAGGAACTAATTTTTAATTTAACCAAAGATAAAAGGATGATAGAGAAATAGTTGTAGAATGTTACTTCCTTTCTTAAGCTCGAAGGTAGATCCATGTTTTCCCCAAAAATTGTCTCAATCTTTCCTCTCTTCTAATCGTAAGCTCTAAATTTGCATCTCTCCTCATAGATTCCATCTGCACCTCTACTTTGCATAACAATTTCGCCCTCTTTTTATCCTTCATGGTCCATGTCTTTCTTTTTCCCGTTTTGGAATATACCTTCCATCTCAGGACCATGGCCTAATTGTGGCACTACCAAGTTCTTTTACCGAGTTTAATGAAATTTATCTCAAAATTATGGTTGAGAGTTGAGGCAAGGTAGTTAAAGTAGTTCAAAGTTTTATCAATGATTGTAGTTGTTCTACTAGTTGTTATTTTGTTTTTTCCTTAAACATTTGATAGAAAGTATCACATAAGAGTTTTAAAAAAAATTGTTATGCATTACATTTGGTTGGACTAATTGCGGTTAGCGTGTGCAACATTTTCTTGCTTATTTGTTCATATTGTTAACAAGAGCTATAACATAACCACATAGGTTTGGCGTGTGAATGGTCGGGAAAAGGTTCTTCTTCCAGCCACTGATCAATCAAAATTTTATACTGGAGATTGCTACATCTTTCAATATTCATATCCTGGAGATGATAAGGAAGAATATCTTATAGGGACATGGATTGGAAAAGCTAGCATTGAGGTAAAGCATTTATAGAGTTTTATCCCACTTCTTTTTGCATGTCTGTTTATAGGGATTTTTTTTTCATGTAAAGAAACCTAAAATTAGAATGCAAAATATTCAACGGGAGCTTAAAACTATATTAGTGAATCACAACATTGGTAACTCTTTAGGATCATAAAACATTGAATGAATGTGTTAACTTGCATTCCTTACTAGCTTTCTTTGTTGGAATTAGGAAGAGAGAGCTTCAGCTCTTTCACTAGCAAGCAAAATGGTTGAGTCAATGAAGTTTCTTTCTTCCCAGGTTATTTTCCTTGAATGTATTATTTTCAACATGTTGAGAGATTATTTGTGCTCATTGCTTATATCCTAATTGGTATCCATGTGTGTAATTAATTGAAGGTTCGTATATATGAAGGCAGTGAACCAATTCAATTTCATGTCATCCTCCAAAGTTGCATCGTTTTTAAGGTTTGTGAGATTTTGGTATTTGATTTAACTAAGAAAAAGCTTATGTGTATCACTATAATTATTTTATTTTATTTATAGACTAAATATTAGTTTTATTAATAATATTAGTTTTTATTAACTGTAAGAATCAAACTTACTATCTTTTTTTACCTCTCTTTCTTAACCAACTAAACTACCATATTTTGTTTGATATTGGTTGTTCATTTCAATTGTTTATCAGGGTGGACTTAGTGATGGATACAAGAATTACATTGCAGAGCAGGGAATTCCAGATGAGACATACAATGATGATGGTGTTGCATTATTTCGCATCCAAGGCTTTGGACCAGACAATATGCAAGCTATACAAGTTGAACCTGTACGTCATCTTGTCTGTTAATAGCAACCATCTCTATCAATTTTTACGTGAAATTTAACCTTTTTTAAAAATAATACAAATTTATTTATACAATCACAATCTTTCCTTTAACATTCCTTTTGTCAATCAGGTTGCCTCATCCTTGAATTCCTCTTATTGCTACATACTTCATAGTGGGACCATTGTTTTTACTTGGACGGGAGGTTTAATAAATTCAGATGATCGTGAGCTTGTTGAGAGAATGCTGGATTTGATTAAGGTCTGTAATATTTTGAAATATGCTTAATATGAAAATTTGATTTGTCCAAGCAAAGACAAAAGGATGTTTTTGGTCAACTTATTCATGTTAGACAAGTTGCCAAAAGTGAGAGGATTTATATTTTTACACGTGGAAATGGTTAACTATATTGCTTATCGTTAAACTTGCCGTCAGACTATTTAGCATTACCTTTGTCTAGGCTTCTCACTTTAGGCAAGCATGCCAACATAACATTCATATATATATATATATATATATATATATATATATATATATATATATATATATATATATATATATATATATATATATATAATTTTGTTTTAAAAACACATGTCAATCTCCTTTTATTGAGACACTTTTATAAAACATATGAGAGAATCACTTAATTTCAAAATAAATAATACTTAAGTGTGATGACTCTAATGTATTTTAAAACAAGTGATAATATATATATATATATATATATATATATATATATATATATATATATATTTTAGAATAGCATCATGTCTAATCACTTCATTATAGATGTCCTAGCAAATATATTACTTCAAGAATAAATTTAAAGAAATTTTTCATCATTTCTACTATTTATTTTTTTAAAATTTAATGATTGAAATCAGTAATTAATTTTAATTAGATTTTAAGCAAATAAATAATTAAAATAAAATATAATTTTCTTAAACTTATTCTTAAAGCAAGTAGATCTTTCCTTTCCTCTCTTTTTATATATATATATATATATATATTAATCAAAACATATGTTTGCCTATTGTCTACAGCCAGATGTACAATGTAAACCACAAAAGGAAGGCGTAGAATCGGAACAATTTTGGGATTTGTTGGGAGGAAAATCGGAATATCCCAGTCAAAAGATAACAAGGGATAATGAAAATGAGCCTCACCTATTTTCTTGCAACTTCTCAGCAGGTAAGAACTATTTTTTTTATTTTGTGAACCAGAAAGATATATATGTTCTCCATCCCAGTTCCTTCTCTTTTTAAAGGCAAATGACTGACTTGTTGGTGATGGCTTCTTTCCCTACCTAATTGACCAACGTGCAGGAAATTTAAAGGTGTGTATACCCACTAATATGTTAATATATGTCATTTTAGAATATTTTGAGTTATGTAACCACATGGTGTCAATGCATGTTCAAGGTGTTTTTGCTTATGTTAATATTTCTTTTATAATTTACATTTTAACTTATAAGTTGCCCCCTACGTATGTAGAAAATCTCAATGTCACAACATAATACATTTTCAGTATAGTGGGTCAATAATATTGAAAAACAAGCTATGAAAACCATCAAGAATGATGAAGAATGAAAAGCTACAAAAACTCGTTTTGAAGACACTTTTGTTAACACCCACACTATTTGTTACTCAAATTTAAGGCTAGAAATATGCATTATTGGGGTTTCATTAAGTTATTATAATATATGGCATCATGTCTGATCACTTCATTAGATGTCCTATGATATAATTTTTCACTTGAACTGGCATGAACAACAAAAGGGTTAGACTTGTATAATAACTAGTTAACATAATGATTGGTAAAAAAAAAGAACAAAATAACACTAATCTGATCAATATAAAAACACAACATTAGGATCTAGGATATAATATTTATACAAAGTGGTTATTATCATCTTGCTGTCCTTTAAAGAATGACTCTAGCTAGATATAGAATGGTAACATAAAGACTAGTCAATGTGTTATTGGTCACCTCTATAATAAGTAAAGATGAATGTGAGATAAATTGTGAGGGTGAATTTACTAGTTTGTGATTTTTTCCCAAATAAAATTTTATATCTGTCTTATGCATTGCTTACCAAGATACAAGTATTTGAATTTATTTTGTTGCAAGTGTATTAATCTGAAGCAATGCTTGTAGGTGAAAGAGATATACAACTTTTCCCAAGATGATTTGATGACAGAAGATATTTACATCTTGGATTGTCACTCCGAAATCTTTGTTTGGGTTGGTCAACAGGTTGACTCAAAGAGTAAAATGCAAGCTCTAACAATTGGTGAGGTATAACTGGCGTTGCTTTTCGTGGAAGCTATAAACATATTAGTTTAATTTAGTGACCAATAGTCTAGCATTTATTTCATTAGTTCCGCTATAAACTTCTTGGTACTTGGTTTTTCTTTTAGTTGTTTTTTTTTTAATTTGAATTTAACCATGATAACTCTTTCTATCATTAGAATAGCATAAAATAATTTCAATACCTTTTACATTCTAGTATTATGAAACTAGGGGTGCCATTCTTAACTTAATGTTCAAAATTGTATAGAAATTTCTTGAGCACGATTTTCTCTTGGAAGCATTATCTCGTGAAGCCCCAATATTTATTGTCATGGAAGGTAGTGAGCCCTCTTTCTTCACTCGTTTCTTTAAATGGGAGGCTGCAAAATCTGCAGTAAGTTTTTCAATGTGTGTGTATATATATTTATGGACTTAAAATAGTCTTATACTTTTGACTACTAATAATTTGTTGTTTTTTGGTAGATGTTGGGAAACTCGTTTCAGAGGAAGCTCGCAATCGTAAAAAATGGGGGTGCAACACTTTTGGTTGTAAGTCAACTTTTCTCTGCTTCCTTTATAGAATAATTGTGACAGCATTAAACACTTTTAATTTGAATTGCCATATTATTCATGTATCTTATGCTTTATCTGTTGTTGACAACTATTATGAGCAGTGAAGATACAGAAGCCTTAAGTAGAGGACAATAAATATATATATATATATATATATATATATATATATATATATATATATATATATATATTTAACAATAAAAATTTAATATACATTACAATTATTCTCTACCAATTTTCATATTTTTAAAACACTGAAAGATTTTTTTATTACAAATATTCTAAAAAAATATCTCTTGATATAAGTAATTAAGCAATTATTTAACCTTTCCTTCTACGTATGATTTAGTATCGGATTCTTGATCATATTCATACTAGGAAAAAATCTTTTAATTGTTGTTAACAAAGCTAACTCTTATTCCTTTTAAAAATCAAAGGATAAAAACATGCTTTTCATAAACTTTAGAAAAAGTCACTAATTCTTATTAATTTTAAAAATGCAATATTAAAAGAGCAAAATTAATACAACAATGAGCTTAAAGTTAAAACTTAAAAATAATGATCAACATAAATTTAAAATATTAACCAATTTATGTCAAAATAAAATTAATATTTTTCAAAGTAAAAAAATTATAATATTATTTTTAAATATATATTAACTCATCTATATAAAAAATAAAATTTTAAACTATCAATAAAATAAAATATTAAATTATCTTTTAATATTTTTTCAATAAAAATTGTAACAACGGGATAAGAAATAAAATATTAAATTATATTTTAATATCTTTTACTGTATATTAACTAACTTGTTTTTTAATCTAACAAATACATGATTGATTGATACATATATATGTTTGTTATAAGTAACAAATGCATTATTGAAATATATATATATATATATATATATATATATTAAACATGTTATTTTTAAATAAATATTGTAACTATAAAAAAAATAGTTGTTTTAAATAAAATTATAACTATTAGTTTTTTTTAAAGTAATATATTGTTAAAAAGGAAATATATATAAAAAAATAAGTTGTAACTACACTGAATCAAGTAATTAAATCTAGATATGTAGTAAGATATAGAATTCGTTATAAAATAAAATAGTTATAAATGAGAGTAAAAAAATATTATAGTTTTTACATATATTATTACAACACAAAATCAGTGGAGACAACCCCATAATATAACGAATGCATCCATCTCTAATATTAAAAAGATAACTTTTATACATTCGAGAGTTTTGTCACCAATTCACCATAGTACACATGCTATATAACCTACTAGATGAATTTCACTTTTCATTCATCCATAGTTCTTGTTAACAGGTTACGGAGAGAGTTTTTCAGAGAGTTTTTACGAGTGTATTTAGTATACGTTGTTATTAATTTTAATACTTTAAATGTTACATAATAAATGAAGAATTAAAAATATTAATGTATAATAATTAAAGTTATTTTTTAAACTCAGTTTTGATATATTAAAGTGATGATTTGATACACTAATTTGTAACATTTAACGGTAATAATTCATTATAACTAGAATTAATTTGTTGTATATTGATTACTATCATAATCACCTATTTTCTCTTTAATAAATATAAAAAGTATTAGTAATACATGCTAATAAATTCTTTTGAATATTTTTTGTTATTAATTAAAATTTATTGTGAAAAATAAAATTATGCAGTGAACTCATTAAATAAGAGACACTAACAAAATTTTGTAATTTTTGTAATGAATTCTAGCAATTATCTATTAAGAAAAGTCGGTTTAAAAAGTATATTGTTAGCATTTTTTTAAGATAAATATATTATCAACTAAGGTTGGATGTATTTGTAAGTGACCAACACTATAAGAAGGACAAGTAAACCATTCCACAAAGTAATATTATTGTTTTCAAAAGCACCCTAAAAAATAAGGTAAGAAGTCATTATTTTTCAAAATAAATTAAACTGAGAGCACGCACACACTTAAATATCTAATATTCCAAAACTTAACAATATACTACTCTAAAATAAACTGAATTTATGTTTTAGTCCTTATAATACACCTGGTTTTTGTTTTGGTATATTATAGAATTAGAAACATTTTTCAATCCTTATATTCAATGGCTTACTCATAATTTAATAATATTTTTTCTCACCGATGAATATTACTTATGTTAATAGTATTTACAATAATTAAAGATATAAAAAAATTAATACATCTAAAAATGAGTTTATATATTTTTTTAATTTGAGACAAAAAATACACTCATTTATCTTGTACTACCTTCACCCTTGTATTTTGTTTAATTTTCTTTCAAACAATTTCTTTTACTAAAATATCTTTAATTACTTTACAATAAATATTATAAATTAATAAAAAATTACTTGTTCTTTTACGGGAATCGAAAAAGATGACTAACACATATTAATTAATAAAAAAATAATATAAATTATTAACAAATTTAATATTAGTAACTAAATCAATTTCAATATTTAAATTAATTAAAACTGTGTTATCTTTAAGGACAAAACTAATTCTTTGTACTACATTTAATAAAAGTAGGATTAAAATTACTATTGAACTCTTAAGGTTTGGATTGCTTTTTTAGCTCCTCTAAGATACTTTTGAACCATTAAATTTGATTTTCTATCATGTTTAGTTACCTCTCTATGAGTGGTTTTTTCACAACCCAAATTTGATTTTAATTAGTTGGAAGCACCATATTTTGAAAATTCATTTTCTGTTGCCAATATTTATTCATCACTCACATAAGAAACAAAATATCCAAACATAAATCATATTATAGTAAACTATTGTGTATTTTATTAGACTTGGATTTAATTATAACATAGTTTTGATTCACGCTTATGTTTGCAAAGTTTAATCCAAATAAAATAACCCTGAATAAGAATGTGAACTAGGTGCTGTTCCTTCAGAGGGGTACGGGTCTAAATTGCAGGATAGATTAAATGCATGATTATAACAAAGTATACTGTTTGGGGTTATAACGAACATGTGTCTGACTCTAGTCTAAACATTAATAATTCGTTGGTGATTGTGTTTTGTACTTGGTTATTGAATATTGATACATTATCAGAAACATAAACGAAGAGCAGCAGTATCTTATGGGGGAAGATCTGGTGGTGCGCCAGATAAATCCCAACGTTCACGCAGCATGTCTGTGAGTGCTGATCGTGTCCGTGTGAGGGGCAGATCACCAGCCTTTAATGCACTAGCAGCTAATTTTGAGAACACAAGTGCTAGGAACCTTTCAACTCCACCTCCAATGGTTAGAAAACTCTATCCCAAATCTGTGGCACAGGATACAACAAAGCTCGCACCTAAATCTTCGGCCATAGCTCATCTTAGTTCTAGTTTTGAACAACCATTAACACGAGAAAATTTGATTCCTCGCTCACAAAAAGGTATGCAATACAAGAGTGCATTAATATTTTATGTTGTTAGTAGCAGAATATGATCTTTTTTCATTCAAAATTGTTATGATGTGAAGGGAGTTCAGTTACCATCAAATCAAATCCTGAGAAAAATGACGAGGAGAATTCTATGAGCAGCAGAATAGAATCTCTCACTATACAAGAGGATGCCAAAGAGGGTGAAACTGAAGATGATGAAGGTCTCCCAGTTTACCCATATGAACGTATTAACATAGATTCTACAGATCCTGTAACAAATATTGACGTCACTAAACGAGAGGTATGATGAAAATGTTTAGATAAGGCATCATCTTCCGCTTGTCTTCTTATTGTTTTCCTCCTCCCTCTTTTGTTTGGAAATTGCATTGTATATGACTAAACTTTCTTTCATTTTAGTTCTAACATTTTCAGCTTCATGTACAGGCTTATCTGTCATCTGTAGAGTTCCAAGAGAAATTTGGGATGGCTAAGGATGAATTTTACAAGTTACCCAAATGGAAACAGAACAAACTCAAAATGGCTGTTCAATTGTTCTGAGTTTTAAAGTACACTTCACTTAACCTTTTATCTATTCTGTGTATTTTAAATTGTAGGTGGAAGGACCTTTGCTTGTCATCAAAGTGTACTATTTTTTCCTTGACGTTGTTATCTTTGTTTTATATCTCAGGAAGCTTGTTATCTATTTTGCAGTAAAAATAAGGACATATGGAATTGAAAGGGACAACATGAGCGTTTTTATTTTTAACACAGTTGCTTCTGCTCCCAAGAAGCTTCTCATGAGGAAGAAAGTAAATAAAGATTTTCCCTTATAGTGGTTTGATATTTAGATTCCTTCTTTGTTGAGAGCTGCTTGGTGTTAATTTTATAGGGTAAGGGTTGATGGAGTGCTTGTCTTTGTGTTTCTTGTTAATAATTTTTTCATTCAAAATTGTTTTGGGGAAAGTAATTACTTAGGTTGTTTTGATAATCTAGTATGAAGTTTGTACAGTAATGTAAAAGTCACCCAACAAGTTATTTATTTTGGAAATAAAAGTGTGATTTCCCTTTTTTTTTATTACTCTCTTAATTTATTCTTTTTTCATTTAAAAATTTTTCTTGGTTGTATGTTGAACATTTAAGCACTTTATGGTAGAAGCTTAAAAAAAAGTAATTTTTTTTAAAAAAAAAGGTAACTATAAAAAGGGGTTTAATAGAATTATAAGAAGTTTGTTTATAAACTTTTCTAAAACCACTTTATGAAGGAGTTTTCTAAAAACTATTTTTAAAGAAGGAAATATGAAGAGGAAGTTATAAGGTGTTAAAGCCTTTTTTGAAAAACACTTATTTTAAAAAAACAAAACTCATTCTATCAAAAGCTTATGATAAACAGACATAGATAAAAAAAACTTCTTATAAACAAACTTTCTTATAAGATTAATCAAGTTGAAAACCAAATTATGTAAAGAAGATGATGTAATAGAAAGTCTAAAAGACAATATATTTATACCAGTTCACTCAATGTTAGTTGCGTATAGTCTCTTCTAAGTACTCTTTAAAAAGTTTCACTATTTCAACAAGAAATACAACATGTTTTTTTTCTGTCACTTCTGGTTTACAACAATTATTCTAAACCACTTTTGCAACAAAAATTCCCCAAGTTAGAAAACTCGAGTATTGTTTTATCATTAAGTCACTCCTAACTTTTCACGGAGTTTTTTTTAGCAATAAGCCACTTGTGACTTTACAAGACAAAAGATTATAAGTTGTACAAATTTAAATCTCTATGAGAGGATATAAAGGTTTTGCTCACAAGGATTAACTTCACTAGGTGAATAATAGACAGTTTATGCTCACTAGAATGTTGTGGGTGAGAAGCTTCTTGTCACTCAATACGAGTGTATATAAATAAGAGAAAGTAGCGTGAAAGAGCTTTTAAACACTTAAGTATTTACACTTCAATTAGGTTTAATGTTGCTCTATTTCTCTAAACCTCTATTTATAGCAATTGAGTTTTGTTTGTTGCTCCTCTTTGATAATGAATTTTAGCTTGTGCATTTCAATCATAAATCTTGCATTAAATGTGATATGAGAGGTTATCACAAGCTTATCACTTGTCTCTAATATTTGACACCACTTATCACCTTCTGATTACAAATTACTTTGATTGGTAACTTTGCAAAATATGATAGTGTCAAATACACTTTGCTTGAAGTGGATCTTCAACTTTACAATATTACTAATTACTTTGCTTTCGATCCACTTGAATAATTTCAATTTTCACTTCTATACCACTTCTTAAAGATGATTATTCTTGTTTAAGACATCTGGAACAAATTGACATTTAATAAAATGATATGATTAGATACAAATGCTTTTGATCCTTCTTCATCTTTGCATTGGCTGGATCTGCTTCACAACTTTGTCTTAAAACTTCTTCTATGGGTACTAGTATAAGATGTGTCAAATGGTTTATAAGACAATTTTTTATTCTAACCAGAAGTTTGGTCCAATACAATATGTGTTTATTCTTGTACAGGAAGCTCCATAAGATAATTTTGCCTTCTTTAGTTAGAAGCTTCAACATAGATAGCCTATTGGAGTGTTAGCAACTCTTATCGTTTAGCCTTCCGTAAATGCTTTAATCTTCTGATCTTCATAGGAAACAAACAATCCATTAATTACATAAGTAGTCTCGATCTTTTGGTCTGTAACAACTAGTCTTCTTATCCAAAGATTCAGTCTTTTTTATCTTCACACCTTCTAGTTTATGTTGGAAAGCTTCTTATAGATGAGTTTCTAGTATCTTATCATAAGAGAATTTGTTGACATCTTCTATTACATTGAAAGCTTCTTATCTTAAATCTTCTTATCATATTTGAATTTAAACATTAGGTAATCAAGCTTACTTTATTTGTAATCATTAAAACCACAAGGGTATATATAGATCATCTAGTTGTTTGAATCTTCTGAACCTAACAATTTCTTACCAACTTCTTTTTGTCCCACTTCAATATGTCTTGAAACATTTGTTGCAAATATTATGAAGTTGATTACTCACAATAAGTAAAATTCCTATTATAGTTTTGTTTTGCTTTTTTTTAAAAAGAAGTTTTTGCAAATTTGTCTCTATTTTTTTTTCCTGAATTCAATCCTCTACCAATCTAATTGAGTAATTCTTTATTCTTATGTTTATATCAATATGGATATCCTATGCACAATGTAATATTATGTCAACATGAATATGATGTAATATAAATCTTGAGAATTATAATTCCTCATAATATTTAAAATACATTTGGTTGGTAATAATACTTTTGTTCTGAGAATTAAAAATTCTCTTGTTTAGTTACAATAGAACTTTTTTACTATATACGATTCTTTTAAAACAATATCTTTTATATGTTGCATTTCCTATGACTAGATTTGAATCGATTGTATGTCAAGTTGAGCCAAATTAGTCTAATTTACTTTTTTAATATAAATTTGTATAAAATTAAAAAAAATAAAAATTAAATTAATACCAAGCCCAAATAGCTCCTATAGAATTCAAGCCTATAATTCTTGAGCCTATTTAGTGCCTTGTCCATCAAATTGATCAATATTAGTCCGACTTTATTAAGGTTTAAAATTTTGGGCCTAACTTATTTTTGTACTTGGTTCTATTTAGACAAAAAAATAGGCTCCATTTGATCGTACCAGTCTGACTCAATCTAATAAGTTAAGTGCAAAATATGGGTGAATCTAACATAAATCATTATTTATAGGTTACCCTTTTTGTGGGATGACTTATCCTAATTGTTCATTAGGTTAATGGTCCACTTATATTGACTTGATAAAAATACTGAAAACTAGTTGATTTATTAAGATTTAAAAACTAACTCGAAAACTAAATTTCGTACACATTACTTTTATGTTTTTTTTCTCTAAAATAATATTTATTTTAAAATACATAATATGACTCATGTCATAATGGGAAATAAATAATGATCCTATAATTTTTATTAGTTAGAAATATAATGAAATATTATTTTTTAGATAGTTTTAGAGAAAGGTTGATTTTCAAAAAATTATCAATATATATTTAAATAACTTTTAAAGTAAATAAACTATTTAAGTATTTTTCATAGTATTGAAAATCTTACAAATAATTTTTAATAATATATTTTCAAAACTACAAAAACTAGGATTGTTTACAATTTGGATTGATTCGGTTTTGGAGAAAAAAAAATATCAAACCAATTAATTTTAATTAGTTCAAGTTGATTTGTATTGCTGAAATTTTTCTTTTGATTTGAACCAATGATAATCAGGTTGGTTCAAAGTATTGAAAATCTTGTAAATACTTTTTAATAACATATTTTAAAAACTACAAAAACTAAGATTATTCTGGATTGATTCGGTTTTAGAAAAAAGAAACACTAAACCAATTAATTTTAATCAGTTCAGGTTGGTTTGAATTACTGAAATTTTCCTCTTGATTTGAACCAAACTAAACAAATGATAATCATGTTGGTTTGGTTCAGGAAAACTGATAAAAAAACCAAATTTCTTTTCATTCAGTCATAAAAAATAATTTTATATCTCAAAATAGTCAAATCCATTAATCTACTAATTCATAATTCTATAACAAAATATCAAGGACTTTATGTATGCTAAATTGGTCAAATTAAACTATTAAAGTGACTCAATACAATACAAACAACAAAATGTATATATTTAACGTAACTTAATATAAACAAAGATAACCTAATAAAGGAAAGTTAACAATGCAATACAAGCAAAGTCCAACATATTTAAAGTTATAAAACATAAATTACTAAGTTAAAAATATAAATTAAATTTAATAATATATATACTTTTGTCTGGTTTGAGTTGAGTTAGGGTTTGCATCTCTCTCTTTAGTTTCTCTTGCATGACTTCATTTTTCTTCTCATTGAATAAGTGGTTTTCTCTTCTTCTTTATGTGTTATTGTTCATCCCCTTTGCGTTTTCTCCATTCTTTGTGGTTCAACTTTATGTTTGCTTTGTTCTTCGTGGTTTAGCTCTGTGTTTATCTTTTTTCGCTACATTAGCTTTTTTTACAAGTCCAAACACCCTTGTCCGGACTGAGTTCGGAAACCCCTATTCGGATTTGTAAAAAAATTTGCAAATGTTTTTTACAAATTCGGACATCCCTATCCAGACTTGTAAAAAAATCTGTAAATTTTTTTACAAATCCGGACACCCCTATCCGGACTGAGTCTGGAAACCCCTGTCTGGACTTGTAAAAAAATTTTCAATTTTTTTTTTACAAATCCAGAAACCCCTATCTGGACTTGTAAAAAAATTTGCAATTTTTTTTACAAATCTGAACACCCCTATCCAAACTGAGTCTGGAAACCTCTGTCCGGACTTATAAAAAAATTTTCAATTTCTTTTTACAAATCCGGACAACCCTATCCGGACTTGTAAAAAAATTTGTAAATTTTTTACCAAGATTAAATTTTTTTACCCAAGATATTTGAGATTTTTCTTATCTTTATAGAAGTATAGGAAGAAACTATAAAAAAACAAGAAAAAATTCTCCAAATTTTCGCGGTATAGGCCCACTCCATAGTCCACATTCCACATTCCACATTCCACATCCCGCTAATTGGCATATCTATTGACTTTAAAAAGAAATATACAAATGATATAAATCTTTATTTATAATTTATCTGACGTTGCAATTTTTTTATATTTTTATTCCAAAATTTTTAAACTAAAAAAAATATATGGAGTAAAAAATTAAAAAATTGAATTAAAGTGGATAGATAGATAAAAAATTAAAAAATATAAATTTTGTATCTTTTTATTTAATATAAAATATTTATTTTTAATATAATTTTATTATCATTATTATTTTATATTTTAAAAAAATCAGATTTATGACCCACCTTTTCTCTAAATAATCTTATTTAAGGGAAATTTTTTCCTTATAAAATCCACCTATTTTTCTCCCAAATCGTACTTATTAAACAAAATATTTTTTTAGAGAATTCATTCAAATTATCTACCAGGTACCATTTCCCCAAGCTGAATTATGCTAGTTGAAGTATGGAATGATATAATTTAAGTATTTAATCCATCTTATTTTGATATGTTAAATTAATTGACATGACATTTATTTAGATTTTAGTTTGTTTTAATTTTTTTTTATTTAAAATTATTTTTTAAAAAATAAATTAGATAATATTTATATTTAAATTTTTAAAACACGTATTTTATAATTTATATTTTTATTTTACAAGTATGTTTTTAATTAGATAATAAAATAATTTTATCGATAACTTTTAATTTAAAACAAGTTTTTAAGTTAAAAACATAAAATTTTACAAATAATTTAGTATTTTTCAGGATAAAATAATTATTAAATTAAAATAAATCAGTCCAAACGATATCTTAACCTAATTTTCTTTATTTTTTTCATATAAAAAATCTTTTAAAAGTGTCAGAGTTGACTTTTTTTAGTCTCACAATACATTAGGGTGGATTCAGATCTCTCCTACTGTAGAAACTACGGTGTCTAATTAAATAAATCTTAATTATCTATTACAAGTTTATTATAAGTATTTCTCTTTTTATATGTTAAAATTATTAAATAGTAAAATAAAGGAATACTAAAATTTTATCTAATTTTAAGAAATTGGAGAGTATTGTTTTTGGTTCCTATAATTATTATCTAGACTTAAGTATAGTATTTGGTGCGGAAATATTTAACTTTTCTAAAATATTGGTTTCTAAAACTTATTTTAAAAAAATAATATTTAACGATGTTTCTTTCTAATTTATTTTCATACAAAATGTAATCTAACCTTTCAATTTTTTTATTTTAATAGAGATTAAAAATTATAAATAGTATAAAAATTTACATCGTTATTAAATTATAATCTACTGTTTAGATGATTTTAACAAAATTTAATTTATTAATAAAATCAATAAATTTATTATACATAAAAAATTACATCACATTACATTTCACATTACATTTCTTACTTATTCTGATAAATAGTTAAAATCATATTAAAAAATGCTATATTATTCTTAAATTATTAATATGTGAATAATTAATTTAAAAAATCATAAATATTCTTAAAAGATATTTAATTAATGAATTAAAATTTATTTTTAAATTATAATCCCAGAATTCGTAATTTTCAGAAATCATAACTTTTTCGATAGGAAAATATTAAAAAAAGTTTGCCATTATATCTTTCATATCTTAAAAAAGGAATAAGACATTCCATAAGAATATATTGTAGAAAAAAGTTTTGATACAACCTCACAAAACGCCTGTTACGTCACTGGGATATCTTATGTCTTTGAATTATATTTTGTTACGTCTATCATTGCTCTTTCTTCTCTTGTAATAGTATTTACACGTTTGTGAATCCAGAAAAATTACGCAAAATACACAGATTAATTCAAAGAAAGATAGAATATGAGATGAATCTATGGTGTTGTCTCCATCATCACTATTAATTAATTAGACACAACACTTTGCAGTTCACGTCGCGTCAAAAAATAATAATAAAAAAAAAGTGTAAATAGAAAGCGATATTGGGAAATGAAGAGAGAGAAAGAGAAATAGAAGAAATTGCAGTTACACTCACAAGAGATTTGGAAGGTTGCGGGCAGTGATGATATACAAGTTGTGGCTGTGGTGAAATCGAAGTAGCAATTGCTTGTTGCAATGAGTACCGAGAAAATTCCTTCGTCGGCTTCTTCTTCCAGTAGCTACGAGTTGAGCAAAGGCGTCAATGGCCTCGACAAGGTTCTTCTTCGCGACGCTCGTGGTAGCTCCGCTGAGGTTCCTTTCCTTCTACTTCTTCCATGCATTTCTATTTCTGTAATGTAATGTCTGTGCTTCTTCTGTTTGATTTCGAGCTTGATCGCTTCTCGATTTTGCTTGGATTCGTATTCGCGTCTTTAGATTCTCAAAGCTTTTATGTTTTGCTAGTCTCGTTTTTGGTTTTGCCGTGCGCGTTTCGTCACCATTGTCGGCTGGAGAATACTGATCTCGTGAGCTTTATCTGGATCTGGATTTAGAAAATTTTGATCTGAAAGGACTGTTCCTAAACATTTTTATTTGTCTAGATTTAGAAAATTTTGATCGGTGAAATAAATTAAATTCTTCAAGAAGAGCGACATGCTTTTTGTGTTAGATTTTACTGTTTTTGCATCGATTTTGAAGTGTGATTTCTTTCTATGTGACTGTCAGGTGTATTTGTACGGAGCGCACGTGACTTCTTGGAAAAATGACCATGCCGAGGAATTGCTTTTCCTCAGTAGCAAGGTACAGTATCAAACATACTTGTATTTTAGTTCTAAGTGTGTTAATTTAGTTGGTTGGTTTTCCTCCTTTGCATGTAAAGATTGGGGGTGGATCTGATAAACTTTAGATCTCAAAAATAAGGGTATAAAATATCCGTTCCCTCTGAATCATTCATAGATGAAGTGCAAGATTTGATTGAACAGCTGTAAGGTTTTTCTGAAGTTCCGCATTCTAATTTGCTTTTAGAATATTAATCCTAATGGCTTAACACCAGGCATTATTTGCTGACTAGAGTATTATTATTAAATAAATTCTTTTTTTTTATTGCAAATATGATGCTCCTAATTTGGTCATCACTGCCAAAATCTAAACTATTCGTCATCTTTTGATGTAAGCTGCATGTTGAAAATGACAGAAGTTTGGTAACAAAAGGAGCTTATCAATATGGCTAAACAAATTTTCTAGCTGCAACTTCTTCAAGTTACCCTTTGGCATAGATTTTGTCATTTCATGAATTGCTTTGTCTCATTTGTTTCCAAATATTTTGTAATACTTACTTTGCAAATATTGCGTAGTCTTCAGAACCAGCGTTTTGCTTGAAATTTAATATTCTTCTCGTTGCGAAAGGCCCAAAGCCAAATGCACTGAGGTGTATTGTGGAATATGTATCGAGTAGGTTCTTATGAAGTGATGCCAAACTCTAGATTCATATTTATTTAACTGGTATCCTAGATAGATATAACCTCTGTTTCGTATATTCATAAAAAGAAAGTCTGTTACGAATGATTTGATTTGCCCCTTCCTTCTGAAACCACATCATTTTATTGAAGTTATCAACATATTCACCAATAGACAGAATTCTGCACTATGATGCCTTGTTTATGGAATTTGGACTGTTAGCATGTAATAATCTTGTCGTATTATTCTCTAGGAAGTAATTTGTACCTATCATCATTAGCTTAAACTTAGCTTGAGTGACATCTTTTGTTTGTTTTATTTTTTAAATGATCATCGCCTTGTTTTAAGTAATGCACCTGGCGGTGCCATACTACCGTCTAAGTATTCTAGAAGGACATAAAAATTAAAACTCCACCTTTTCTCCATGGCAGTATGGCTGTACACTGTTAAACTCTACTCTATGTCTTTATCAAGTTATTATTATAACTAGTATTTAGCCTATTGCACATGATAAATGTTTATTTTTACATAATTAAAATTTATAATAAATAATTAAAAATAAATAATTTTGAGTCTATAAACTACATCTTGGATTTACAATGAATAATTTAAATTGTGTTATAAGATTTTTTTTAATCATGAAAATTTCTTGAAAAAAATTATTGAAATTCTATTCAAAGAAAAAGATAAAAGGATGGCAGATTGAAAGGAATAGGTGATTAAGAAGATTGAGTATACAAATAAAGATAAAAAAAGGTATTTTTTTGTGGTTAAAGGGGGAAGATAAAAGAAGGGTAGTTTAAGAAAGTTGAGAGAAATGTTTTAGCAGTGAATGATTTGATTTTGGAAAGAAAATGTTTTAACTGAAGTTTATGTTTTAATCTTGATATCTCAACTGTTCTAAGAAATGGTTTTTGAACAGTGATATGTTTTGAGATTTGAAATGTTTGATACTTTAATGCTTATTCATTCTTGGCTTATATATTGGAGAGGATCTACTACCCGATGATTTGTGTCCCAACTCCCAAAGTTGTCTTGGGAATTCATGTGTTCCTACTATATATTTTGCTGATTTCAAATATTAAATGTTTTAGTTCCTTTTATTAATCTTTTCCACTCACTGAGATTATTATTTTGAAATTTTTTAACTCTAGCTTGGTTGATAAGCTCTGATTCATCTCGTTTTATTGATATTGTGTACTTGTGCAGGCTATATTTAAGCCTCCAAAGGCAATTCGTGGAGGGATCCCAATATGCTTTCCTCAAGTATGTACTTCTAATGATAATATTTCTGTTTCCCATAATTACTTTCATCGTGATAATACCTGCTTTGGAAGGAAAATAGGTAGAAATTGGAGAAGGAAGAAGAGAGGAAAGCATGTGACGGAAACAATTTGATAGCTTATGTATTCGTAAACTTAAGCTCTCTACATTCATTATATTATAATGTTGTGAAGATAGACCATTAAGCCTTATATTATTATATTTCTTCCCGAACAAATAAAGCCTAATATCATATCTCAAGTAATTTCATTTCTAATTGAAGAATAATCTGATACAAGGCCCAACTAAACCTACTTTAGATTATGAGAAACTCTGATATTATCCAGAATCCGAAGTTACTGTGATGTGGGACACTGGAAGTATTACAAATTCATAGATTGAGGTATTTTTCACGAGAGGAATTTTCCCCTTCTGTATGATGGGATTTTGGATTTGGTGAGTTTTAGGGCAAATTCAAGCAGGTATTCCAAACAATCTTCTTGCGAATAGGATTAATTTTTTATTGCTGTTTGCCAAGAAGATAGGTAAGGGCAATGTGGAACTAAAATTAACCCGAAACATGGTAGAATTTGAGATGGCAAAGGAAAGGAACCTAATCAAGCCTACATTTGATTTGTAGAAAGGAAACAATAAGTCCATAACTAATAAAATACATTTTTTTTTTTTATGTATGGTTACTTGGTTACCTTCATAGACTATCCAAAGTTGGATGCTAGGAAATCCACAATTAAGGCCTAAGCTAAATAATTAGTCTCTAAGTAGACGGTAAGACTGAATGACATCCCGACCTAGCCCCTACAGGAAAATCAGATGTGGTTTTGAACTTGTTGAAATCATTGCCACTATTAAAAGTGATATCAAAACTACAAGATTCTTTATATTTGAGCCTTGTATATTTACTGCTCTAAATCACAGAATTTTCAATCACTGAGATCCTAATAAGAATTTTAAAAAATTAATCATAGGGTGTTCTGAATGCTATTGCCATTTGTGAATCCCCTTCCCAATTTTCACTATTACTCTAATCAGATCCCAAATTACTTGTTCAAAGAAACTGACTCTCTCTACGTAGTTTTCAAACCTCGGTCCTCTTGACTCACATGGATTTGCTAGAAACCGGTTCTGGACCATTGATGATTGCCCTCCACCTTTTCCAACTAATACATTGAATAAAGCTTTTGTTGATTTGATTCTTAAATCCTCAGAAGATGATATCAAGATTTGGCCTCACAGGTATACAGAGCAACATTCTCTTAACTAATAGTTTTTACTGTGTTTTTATTTACTTGTTATTTCATAGTTTGAATTGTTTATATTATATTTCTTTCTGACATCATATCCCATTCTTTTTTTGCGTTAGTTTTGAATTTCGTCTAAGGGTAGCTCTTGGACCAGGAGGAGATCTGTTGTTGACTTCTCGGATCAGGAACACTAATACTGATGGGAAGCCATTTTCATTCACGTTTGCTTATCATACATATTTCTCTGTGTCTGATATAAGGCAAGTGCTTGAAAGTTGAAACATGTTTTATTTCAAACTTTAATGTGAATTTTTGCATTATTGTGCATGTCTTTATTTATAAATTGAATCTGTTGTCAAATTTTGTTAGAAAGGATTTGGTTGAGAACTTGTTCAAGATCAACACATTTAAGAAATGAATATAACTTTGCAATCTTAAGCCCATTTCAGGGTGATTTTTGGTAGTTTTCAAATTTATAAAAATAAAAACTAGTTATGATTCAGTTTTCAAATTTATAAAAACATTATTTTTTTTTCTAAATTTAAAACATTGTTATCAAATTTTAACCTCACTAGAATCTTTCTCTTCGGAGATCGAAAATTGGTGATTGGTAGTTGGAGGTAGAGGCCGATGACGGGTGATCGACGACCGATAATCAGTGATTGACAATTGATCATGGGTGACCGACGATTGATAATCGGTAATACTAACTGACAATTAGAGGTTGCAGTCGATAACTGGTAGTCAGAGATGACGACTAGTGATCAATGATCAACTATTGACAATCATTGGCCAATGACCAATGATTCTTGAGATAACTAGTAATCAGAGGTGACAATTAATGATAAAAAACTGACAACTATCCGAGGTGACAATTAGTGATAAAAAACTGACAACGGGGTGGTGGTCGATGGCGGTCGATGAGTGATGGTTGAAGGTGACAGTTGATGAGTGATAGTCGGAGGTGGTGACCGATGAGTAGAGCTTAAAGGTGGTTGTCGGTGACTGACAATCGAAGTGGCAACCAATGATTATCAATTGAGTGGCGGTTAGTGACTAACGGTAATCGGAGGTCAAAGGTGGGGACACCGAGGACAAAGGCAGCGGCTGGTGACCTGGCAATCGACAGTCTAAAGTGGCGGCTAATGATCGACATTCAGAGGTTGTGGTGATTTGCATGAAACGATAAATTTAAATTAAAATAGAAAAAGAACTTTCAAAACCAAATTTTATTGTTTTCAAGATTTGGTGAAAACAGTTTGAAAATAACTAAAAAAGAAAACTAGAATCATTTTTGCCAAACACGTTTTTGTTTTCAAAATCATTTCAAAAACTCTAAACTAGAAACTCGAAACCACCTTGAACATGACCTTATGATGTGGGTGTAAGCTTGTTTACCTGATACTATTTGAAATCTATTCCTTATTAAGATTTGCTAATTGTTTTATATCCTTATGAGAATGTGGGTGTTGGTTTTTGGACTTCAATAAACCGTGGAATGTGGATGTGTGGCTTTGGCATCTGAAGATGCAGACTGATGATAGTGCTGACATAGAAATAGAAATAATTTGCAACCATAATTATTTCAATTAAACAGCATGCAAATCCTGTCACTTTATCCATATAATTTGTTTAGGTGAATATTCATAGAACGAAATTTGTCTTTGATATTGTGAAATATTCAGGTTTCATTAAATTATTAAACTTTTTAGTCAAATCAGATTCTTCTTTTTTTGTTTTAGATATTCCAATATCTTTTGTTTTCTTCATTTTGTGTATTTATTGAACTTTTTTAATTAGCCTTTATTAGCTTAGTATAAATTCTGATTTATTTATTTATTTTTATGATGAGGGATATACTTTTGGGCTGTAGTTTTGAATTGCATTTAACTAGTTTGTTTGCTTGTATTCAGTGAAGTGCGTGTAGAGGGATTGGAGACACTGGATTATCTGGACAACTTGCAGAAAAGGGAACGCTTTACCGAACAGGGTGATGCTTTAACATTTGAATCCGAAGTAAGACTGTTTACCCTGTCCTGCTTTGCTTTAGAAAATGCACATGTGTGCATTACAATAAATTTGCTGTAAGTTATGAAATATGGTCAAGTTAATGGGGCTCCTGCGTTTTTTATGATAATTGAATTGTTAATAAAAACATGTTTCTATTCGTTTTAAACCTAGGTAATAAAAATGCACAATTTTAATTAAAGAAAAAGTGATAGACCCAGTTAAATATAGTATCAGACCAATTTATAGATCTTGAATATTTTTTTCTTTTGTTACTCATTTTAATTCAGGCGTAAAGTACGTAAGCACCAATGTATAAGAAAAAGAACATCTTTCACTTGACTTCTACTTTTTCTATATTGTATGGATGAGAGAGGCATGCCTTACTGCATTTTAAGTTTTTTACTATTCTTTATTCACAATTGAACAGTTTCTTCCCACACCCCCGTCCCCCAACAAAAACCTTACTTTTTTTTCTTCTCTTTTTTACCTTTCCTGTAACATGGGTGGCAACTGGTTTACCCTCCATTTCATATATTGGTCTGGGTTTTGACTACTGTACTTGATCCATATCTGAAACATAATTGCATAAAAAAGAAAGAAAAACACCTACCTAGTGTGTATTGTTGTGCCCAATTTGTAGTAATATGTGACACATCTTGGCACATCTACGTAACGTGTCCTGATGTATCATATGTATCTATTAGTTGAAACTGACATTTCACTTTTTCTTTGTATGATAGGTTGACAGGATATATCTCAGCACTCCTACAAAGATTGCAATTCTTGATCATGAGAAAAAGAGAACATTTGTATTACGTAAAGATGGTCTTCCTGATGCTGGTAATTATTATCAGACTCATCTTGAGTAGTACTTAGTCTGTTACATTGACAGAGTATACTGGTGGCAGTGGCACTATATATATTATTAGAAGCTATATAATTTAAGAAAGTCAGTTTCTCAGTTAAACTTAGCCTAAAGTACTTACTTTTTTCATTTTCCAGCCTGAATTCTTCCTGTTAACTATTGAGTATTACATAAACCTTTTTCTTACAAGTGATTAACTTCCCATCCCATATTTAAGAAACACTCTTCAGTAGTTGGTAAATTTAACGTTTGTGTTGCTTTTGGTTTAGACATCTCAGGAATCATTTTCAGTGACTCTTTGCATAAACTTTTGTCTTTCTCATTTATTATTTGATCTCTGTAGTGGTGTGGAATCCTTGGGACAAGAAAGCGAAGGCTATGTCTGATTTCGGTGATGATGAGTACAAGTATATGCTTTGTGTAGAGGCTGCTGCTATTGAAAAGCCTATCACTTTGAAACCTGGCGAGGAATGGAAGGGAAGACTTGAACTTTCCACTGTTCCTTCTAGTTATTGTAGTGGACAGCTTGATCCCCAAAAAGTTATTCAAGGAAGCTGAAAGATCATTGTTGTATTGTCTGGCCTGTAGCATTTAGCATTATCTTACAAAATGAATCGTATAATCACTGTGTTGGATTGTTCTACTTCTACCATGAAATTCTGAATTATTAGAAAATAGAAAGAGCAGCAATGTGCTGTGTGTACAAGGCTTCGACCTGGGTTTGCGTAGAAGTTGTTCCCCATTTCTGCTCTGTGAAATGGTTCCATTTTTTTTTATGTATCAGAAACTATAAAAACTTTAATGAATAGAATTTTAAAATCTCGTGTATTCTCATTTAAGCTTTTAATTCATGCATTATTTATACAAGATGATGTCACAACTCTTGACTTTAATGTATCAAATTTTGGCTTTCATTTAGACCAAGTTTGATTCCTTAGCTTGATATTGAGACTAGATTAATCATCTTTAGATTATTAGTCTAGTTATTGTTTTAGTCAAATTGCTTAGGTTTCCTTTGAGTTCTTGTCATCTAAATACACATCACATGTTGATCCAGCTCGATGTTTCACTAATCATTTAGAATATATATCTGCAGGTAAGCTTGTTGCCACAGCGCTTAATGATGAAAAGAAATCGTATCCGAGCAATCTTTCCCCTTCATGTTGGACAGGTGAACTCATATATAGAGTTTTGTTAAATAATATTTTCCTGTAATGGATGACTATTTCAGTCAAAATTGATGTATAAGTAGAATAGCGCACAGTTGTTTATGGAAGTTTGAATTACAATTTTAATGTTGGGTGAGTGGCCCAGACCATAGGGATTACTTTTGAACGAATCCCTATTTGTTTTGGGTACCCATCCCTGTAAAATGTTTTACTTTTAGTCTTTTACATGTCATAGTCATTGAATGCATCCTTTAGTATTTGAATTTTGATAGGATTATTTTACAACGCCATAAGTTGGCCTGTAAAAATTTCTTTAACTGCTACAGTTTTGGGTCAGAACGTTTAAACCTAAAAAAAGTGTTTTTAATAGAAATATAGTTTTTTAAAAAGGTTTTTAAGTGTTTTTAAAAAGGTTTTAAAGTATATATATTTTAAAGGAGTAGGATATAATTTAGGGTCTGTTTAGGTGAATTTATCTAAACACATTTATTAAAAAAGAAAATACATAGGAGAAAAGTTAAAAAATATTTTTATGAGTTAGTAAGTAAAAAATTGGCTTCATTAAGTTTTTTAGTGCATGTTCAGTTTTACCATTGAAAATTGATTTTAGACTCATAATTTATTATGGGATAAAACAACTTACCTTTCCCCACCTGAAGGAAATATTACCAAACTGCAAGAGATTCACTGTATTTAATTGTCGCTATTTATTAAATGTTATGGCGATTCTAAAGCCGTCATAATTAGTTTTTAAAGTATGGCATTTTCAACAATTGTTATTAGCTTTTAAATTAACAGTTTTTTAATTAAAAAAACCTAAGTAGCTCTATTATCTCAAGATTGAATAACCTCGCCTACTATTATCTTTGCGTTTTTCATTTTGCACCTATTCAAACTTTAATTCTCGTAGGAAAAATACTAATATAAACTCTCTTTTTTACTTTGCCGTGTATTGTTAGAGTAAAAAAATTTGCAAATGTCTTACTTCTTTGATAGTTTACCGCCCGAGAAGTAGAAAACAAAATTGCAATTTTTTTTTCTCAATAGTATATTGTTGGAAAAGTAAAAAAATTGGAGAAATAATACAATTTGCAATTTTGTTTTACTTCTCCAACGTTGCACTACAGGCGAAAAAAATTTAAAAACTTTATTTATTTATAAAATTTAAGAGTTTAAAAAATATATTTACACATAAATTATTTTTCAAAGTAGTAATACAATACTAAAATTGTACTAAACAATACGTAATAGTTTATTTTTGTGGTCTAAAATTAATATAAAATTTAAGAGTTTAATTGTTATACACTGTTAGTGTAAAAATTTTTACACTGATATTCAATCACAACCTTTTATTCATGGTAAATTTGTTGACTTTATTCATTACTACTTTAAAAGTCATATAAATGAAAAGTCATGATTGAATGTCAGTGCAAAAATCTTTTACACTAACAGTGTATACCAACTAAACTCAATTTAATTCTAACTTTATTCTCCCATCAAAATTAATATAGAGTTTAATTGATATGTACTGTCATTGTAAAAGATTTTTACACTGACATTCAATCATGATTTTTTATTTATGTGACTTTTAAAGTAATAACAAGTAAAGTCAAACAATTTATCATGAATGAAGAGAGTTGTGATTAAATGTCAGCAAAAATTTTTACATTGACAGTGTATACTAATTAATCTTATTAATATATGTGTGTAATTAACGCCGGAGTAATTAGAATAATTAGACTGAAAGTAATTAGAGTAATTAATGTGATGTATTTAGACTCAAAGTAATTAGAACAAGTTGCAAATTTTTTTACTTTTCCGGTGTGCACTTTCGGAGAAGAAAAAGATTTAAGAGAAGGTTTGGTAATAAATTTTTATATTTTATCACATAAAATTTTAATAAAATCTTAAAAAAGAATACTATGAATAAATTATATTATTAAAATATAAAATTTTATAAATATAATATAAATATTATATATAAATTTTCTAATTAAAATAATAAAATATAAAATTTTCAAATATAAAAGTTTATTGGGAGAAATTTTTTGTGATAAACTTATATATTTTAAAATATAAAAATTTAATAAAATTTTAAAAATTATGTTATAAATAAATTATATTAAAATATAAAATTTTATAAAGATAATATAAACAGTTAAATAAATTTTCTAATTAATTTTTTTCTTGTTCAAAAAGCTTATTTCATAGAATAAGTTATTTTATTTTGAAAGGTGAGTGACTAAGGTTAATTTATTATGGTAGGTGTTGGGAGAGATAATTAGGTTAAAGGTATTTTTGAGTTTTTCAAGAAATATTTAGGTGGATAGGTATTAAATGAAAAAAGGGATAAGTGTGACATGAAAATCCCTTTTCTTTTGCTCTCGATCAAAGTTAGGTTAATACTCCCAATCCCTCTTTGTCTCATTTCTCTCTGAACCCTTTGGTTTCTCTCTTTTTTCTCGTGTTTGTCTCTTGTTGCATATTCAAATCTTCCCTTCCCTGTTGTCTCTTGGTGCAGTCTTCTTATTACGAAAGACTGAGTGTCCTCTCCTTACGACCCCCTTAGGTGTTGAACTCATGAAATCAACTTTTACAAAGTTTCGTAACTCGTTCACTCACAATTTGCCTCATTATTATTTGGAATAAATGTTTTCCTATCTTTTCACTTGATTAAATTGCATACATATGGTTTGAGATCTAGTATATTATGTTTAACAAAATATAGTTGGAGTTATAAGGTTGATGGTAACTTGGTAAGATGCAGGAGGAAGTAGTCGTGAGTTTGAATTATGAATGACAGCTGGGCACGAGTAGTGGATATTTGTTATCCGACTTGTTACATAAACCAGTCATCGGATACCCATTATAGAAATACACACGGTTTTTTAATGTCCGCGAGTACTCAATATTTTAAAAAAATAAATTTTTTAGATTAAATATTTTTTATAAGAAGTTTTATCAAATAAATTATTTATTTGTTGAAAAATCTAAAAATAAAATTATACTAGTTTTTACAAGATTAATTAGATCTAAAAGTAGATTAATATAATATATTATAAGAAAATACTTAATATAAATAAAATCTTTATTTTATATTATTTGCATTTTTATAATAAATAGTTTTATTAATTATAAATTTTTCATAAAAAAATAAGATTAATATCAATGAATTTTGATAATCAACATTTTAATTTGATTTATTTCACAAAAATATTATTTTTTTAAACTTATATATATATATATATATATATATATATATATATATTATTTTAGTTTAGCGAGTAGTGAGTACAATGATACCATATCTGTGCCTATTAAAGAATGGATAAAAAAAAATCTGTACCACGGGTGATCGGTACCCATTTATACTATTCATGCAGATATTTTTGCAAGTTTTATCTATTGATATTTTCATACACAAATTTTTTTGCTATCTCTAGTTTAAACCTCTCAACTAAAAAAACTAACACACTAATATTTATTATTAAAAAAAAATATAGGTCGAATTATAAAAAAAAAATCAAAGGAAACAGCCAAGGATTATGAGTAGCCTTTCACACTATGCTTATGTGTAGGATCCCAATTGAAATCGGTTATTTAACAGGCTATTGTGGTTAATGGTTGTTTATACAGTTTATTAAATTATGGGAGGTGGTGAAATGATGGTTTTGTTCTATTCCCATGGTCTGTGCTGCTGCAGTGCACTTTATTCACAAAAAAATTTATCTCAAAGAGCAGGCGTGTAAAGGGTCAACAAATCATAATCATATTCTGTAACGGGTTTGTATTAAAATTGCAATACTATATTTTAATTTAATTCTTGTCTAATGAACAATGTATTTTATATTTATGGAGCGACCATGTGGCTAATGAATCCAAAAGAAACCTTGTTCTTTTAATTTTTGTCATGCATTCCCCAAACAAGACTTAAATGCTATTATTTTAAGATAATTAATCTTGGATAATTCCACAAAAAAAACAAAAAATAATGTTGGATAACAGTGTAATCTAATTACTATATATGCCCTCCATATTAGGCCTCATTACTTTAATTATGTTAAAATTATAAAAAAAATTTATGAATTTAATTGGTATACACATCAGTATAAAGATTTTTTACACAGATAATCATAACTTTTCATTTATGTTATTTTTAAATATCAATTGGTAAAGTCAACAAACTTATACCATGAATGAAGAGTTATGATTGAATGTTACTGTAAAAATCTTTACACTGACAGTATATACCAATTAAACTCAAAAATTATTTTCTCTTTTTTGTGAAAACTTTAGGAGGTTCTCTAAAAAAGATAATGAAAAAATAATTTCTAAAGTCGAGAGATCAAGAGGAATGTATAAATCAATGCTTCTATAGATTTGATTATAATTTACAATTATAGTTTTCATACTTGCTTATTGGGGTTGACTTTCCAAATAAAAAAAAAGTAAATACAATAATTTAAATTAAGATTTATCTAGTTCTCTTTGTGAAATTAAAAATCATAACAAAAAAGTTGAAAAAGAACTTAGGTGTTTCTATATATCTATATAGCTATGTATCGGTTAAGTTCATAATTTAAAAATAAGTGAACTCGTAGACATCCGTTATAGGGTAAACAACCGTTTCTTAAGCTCTGACTGATACTACCATAAAGACCAATGATAGATAATAACTTATTACTTTAATTTTTTTATAATATTTTGTAGTAAAGGAGGATAATAAATTGAATTTTTCTAAAATATATAACAAAAAAGGTTTTGTTTGGAAAATATTTGGAGTGGCTCTTGCCTTTCATAGGAAGTAGATCTCTTTATTTAAAAAAAATGATTTTTTCTAAAATATTGAAATAATAATAATGAGGCTGACTAGTGACAAGAGAAAGAGGTCAAGTACTATTGTGTGTCTTGTCATGCACACTTTTACCGTGTGGTTGTGGATGTGTTTGTTTAGAAGAATGGGGGCACATGATTGAGGTATGTCAGAAATGGTGCTAATTGGATAGTATGATAGGAATGCAGGTGAGAGAGTGAGGTTTTCTTGCATTGTGTTGTAGTTTCTTATTGTGTATATTAATCTTATTACTGTATTGGGGATAGGAATAGGCAGCTGAGCCAGGGGGATTTTTGTATCATGTGTATGTTTTCATGGGCACTAATCTCACGTATTATTATTTAATTATAAGAAAATGTTTTCTTTCTGTTGCCTATATCAATAAAGCATGGAAGACTTTAAGTTTCCTCATTAAAGTGGGACTTAAAGTAATAGTTAATTCATCTGGAGTTTTATGCTTTGCAGTCAGGACTAACAATATCAAAGTTAACAGAGCAGAGGAGGCTCAACTATCAAGGGACAAAAATCTTGAAAGGAACCTAGTAAGCTTAGGAATCCCTGTATGTGTTTTTTTTTGCCTATAGTTATCAGTTCTTACGATAATCGTTGAGATGCTTAACATAATTTGTCTATCATTGAATAATTTAAGTACTATGAATATATAAATATTTCTATGAGACAAAAATCGCTAGGTTGACAAATTATTAATTAAAATTGTAAATTAGATGGGCAATTTCATTGTTGGGGATAAGTATAGATGATGCCTACTACTTTGGAATCTTCCCCATTTTACACACTTGAACTTGTGTAATTTTATATTATCTCCTCTCTTGGGTAAGTAGATCGCATTTCTTAAATGTTGGGCTGTATTATTTTTGCAGGCAGTTCTTAGTAATAAAGGTCTAAGAAAAGTTCTCTTTTTACTATACAGGTTCGAAGTCTTGTTTTATAAATTATGTTTGTTTGAGTAAGACATTATCTGAGACCCGTTCAATGTTTATTGTGTTATTTCTTTTAGTTTCTTTCATTTTTGTGTCCATTATATGTTCAAACCTGGTTTAATTTCTTACATCATTTATCCCAGTTACCTTTTTAAATAGCAGCAACTAATTTTACTTCAACACCTCCGTGATAGAAATTGAGAAATTAGAAAAAAGCAGACTATTCTTTATACCGGCAGTGCAACGCCTTTGTCAAGAGAAGAGATAATTTGATAGTTTAGCATTGATTCTCTAATTGTATAAAGTATAATCTAGTTTGATTTTAACTTACATTAATTTTTAATACTGATAAAGAATTGAGATTGATAGGACTGTTGGTCGAGGTAAAATATGAAAGGTCATTCATAAGAGAAAAAAAATGATCGTTATGATCAGGTTATGGAAATAGTAGTACATTTTTATTTTTTATTTTTCATGTACATTAACTCATTTTAATTTTTTATCTTGGATTTTCTATAAATACATGAGTTGTGGAGAATTTCTACTTGTGTAATGTTCATTGGATATGCAGAGTTTCTATATATTCTTTTGGAGCATAAATTTTTAGTTTCACCATTGCAATACGCTTTATCTCAACAATTTAGTTATAAATAAAACATTGATCCATGCTTGATATTGAATCAAGAATAGTGTTCTAAAAATGACATTGTTATGCCTGTAAATATAAGTCCATTATTATGTAGAGAAGTCCCTTTTGATAATCCAAAATCCCTTTAATTTGTATACATGCATTAAATTAAATATTTAGCAATTCAAAATTCGTTGTTATGTAGAGAGAATGTTAATGACTACTTTTATTCAGTTTTATCCTATAATATGTAATTATGCTTTGTGTTGTTTACGAGATGGAATAACATAAATATTACACTTTCATGCAAGAACAATTGATGAGATTCTAACTCAAAACTCAGAGATTGAGGCTTGATTTGTTTAGTTTTGCTTCTTAGTTTTTGGAAAGAGTTTCAAAAATAGTTTTTAAAAACAGTTTTCTGGAAGAAGAGAAAAAAAAAACTTGTTTGACAAGTGTTATTTCAAAATTGTTTTGAAGATATGAAAAATGAAAAAACCTATTCATATTTATTGAAATAGCATTAATGAAAAGTGAAAATCAACATATTTTCATTATATTTTGAGTTTTAAAATAAAAATAGAAAACTAAAAAGAAAAACTTCTTTCAGTAACCAGATCTGTTTTCAAAAATTGTTTTAAGAAAACAAAACAAGTTTTTTAGTTTTTAAATACTAAAATACTGAAAATAGTTTTATAAAACTATTGCCAAACAAGCAATATTAATGAATATGACATTTCTCCAAATGATCCTATTAGTATGATATTTGGTAAAAAACAATTGGGTTGTGTTAGCCTATTAGAGGATAAGGATGAAGAGTTTGTCCTGCCGTTGTTTTTAAGCATTTCACCACACAACTAAGTAGTATCAACATTGGTACATCTAGTGGAAGCACACCAAATATGGAAGAAAAAATTGTGAATATGGAAATTGAGCTTGCAAATGTTAAATCTCAAGTACAAACACTTCTCTTTATATTGAAAGAAGGGGACTAGGTATTAGAAGAGATGGTTGTTGCATTATTTGGTTGTCAGGTATATTATTAAAAAGATTTGTTTTTTAAAGTATATTATTTTTTACTATATTCAAGTTGTTGAAAATTGTTGATGAATTATGAAATTTACACATCTTTTTATGAATATAATAATACTTTTTTTTATCTGTCTAGGTAGTAAATGCTGGAAATGAAGCTCCACCACTCAATAAAATCAGAAGATCATTAAGAGGAAGCAATATTAATCTAGAGTGCAGTCTTAATATCTCTATTTAAGCGTACTATTAATTTAATTAGGAATGACTAAACTTTGGTTTATGCAATGCCAATATTAGACTTTGGTTTATGCACAATGAAAATTTTAGAGTATTTAGACTACTAACTTTTTATAAGAAGTTTGAATTATTTAATACATTTCACATTGTTATTTGAAATTCCAATTTTATGAATATTAAAAATATTTTAATTTAAAATTGATCCTAGTATCGTTTGAATGTTATATTAGTTTTTTATATATAATTCTAATGTTTTAAACTGTCATATTTTAAATGTAAAAATATTTTTT
Source organism: Psophocarpus tetragonolobus (assembly GCA_037954015.1). Taxonomy (NCBI): domain Eukaryota; kingdom Viridiplantae; phylum Streptophyta; class Magnoliopsida; order Fabales; family Fabaceae; genus Psophocarpus; species Psophocarpus tetragonolobus. The sequence continues at coordinate 7,426,712 of CM075693.1, read as the reverse complement.
CTTAACAGATTACAATAGTTCAAATTACCATTTAAAAATATTTAATATTTTTAAAAATTATTATAATTATACACACCATATTTTTCATATAAATTTATTATATCTTTATATTTTATAATCAGTTGAAAAACTATTTTAGTAAAATAATAAGATTAAAAACATTATATATTTAAGTTAATAATCATAGATGTCACTATTTACATTTATTAAAAAAATTGTACAAAATAACGGTTGTTACAGTAGTTATGTGATACCACCGTTTTATACATGGTAATTAGTTAATGTGATACCTTCCTTTTATACGTTTTGGCAATATAACTAACTGCCACATATATAAATAAATGCAGTTAAAACAGCAACTATATACCATATTAAATGACATTATTTATATAATTTATTTTAGTAATTCTTTCTAAGTTCCAAATCAAGGGTCAAACTCACAAGAATACCAATGACCTAAGAGCCAACAACACGGGAAGTAAAAGGTGGAAGCAAAGAAGACACAACAAACACTCGACCTTCATCAATCATAGTCTTGCATGCTGTGGCGAGAGAAGAAACTAAATTAGTGAAGACCTTAAGTGTCTGTGCACGAGCTTGAGCTTTCACCTTCTTAAGAGTGTCTCAAAAGCAGTTCGGAAACCCTTCCCCAGATGGAGCAGAAATGGGTTGGAGAGAAATAATTGAGAAGCAGATGATGGAAAAGAGCAAGACTTGGACGTTAAAAGAGATGGAAATTAAGCAAAAGGACTGTACCACTATGGGCTACACACAATGGTAACTCAGTATCACACAAAACCCATCCTTCTTTGCTGCTCTATCAAATGCTCCTTCACCTCTTCGTTTTGGCCACTTCCCAAACTGTTTAAAAATGATTAAATAATTCAATGTTTTCCATTAATTAATGGTTTCTCTTAGTAATTTTTATACATTACCAGGGGAACAAGGTGGTGGTGGGTTGCAGAAGATGGACAAAGAAAGATAATTAAATTAATTATTTTAATTATAATTTTTATTATTTTTAGTTATTAAAAATTGTTACAAATGTTTATTAAGTTAAACACTAAAAGAATTGAATTTTGAAACAACTAATTTTCTTTTAAATATATTAATCAACCTTTTATTACATAATTCACACCTTTACATCAATGATTACATCTTTGATTGTGTTGGATAGGAAAAACTTTCTTAACATTGCCTATACCTATGTGTGAATGGTTACAACCCATAAAAAATACACTAACCAGAAAAAATTATACTCACACATTTGTGACATCTCCTATACTTTTGTAGAAGTGTCTACAATTCTGTAAATAATCTACTAAACATAAAAATCTAGGGGAATCTAGAAGGGGGTTCAATAGATTCACCAAACTATTTTTCAAAAAATTTTCTATTCAACACTATCAGAGTATTTTAAAAAATAATTCTTTTTGAAATTTTCAAAATCTACCGGGTTTTCAAGAATTCAACCCTTAAGGCAAACACCAATCATTTCAATTCCTTCAATATTAATTTCAAATAAAATACCAAAGAAACTTAGCAAGAATGTTATATCAAGTAATTCAAGATAAAAAGAAAAGAGTAGAAAGAACAAAAATCAAACCCACAAAAATATGGGTTAAAACCCAAATTTAAAATCAAGTAAACTTATATCAAGAATTTGATCTGCAACAAGAAATTGTAATGGATCAAATTCAGCTGCAAAAACCTAGTTGTTAGTGCTCCAAGAATTCAATAAAGATTGAAATTAAAGAGTGAAAGGAAGAAAGAATTTGCATAGTGATTTATACTAGTTCGGTCCAACTGACCTACATCTAGTTTACAGACGTAGCCTTCTTCTAATCTGCTTTCCACTAAAATCTCAGTCTATGCACACCACACATATAGATTTTACTCCCAGAAAGATTTAAATCACAAAAGAAGAGGCTTCCTCTTACACCCCAAAAGAGTTTGCTACACCGTGACACCCCACCACTCACAACGTCTCCCTTGCAACACCGTGCTGTAAGATTTTCCCACAATCTCAAGAACACATAAAGAGATTGCTAACCTTGTGCAAAAACACAAATAAGGGTACAAAACAATATCACCTGATGTGAAGAATACCCAAACGAAAAGATTAAAACTCAATAGAGTCTCTTCCTTGAATCTTGAAATAGAAGCACTTTCAAACCATAAAAGATGCGTATGAATCATGGAGAGAGTTCTTAGAAATCGTATGAGAGAAAAAAGTTGTAAAATTTGTTTCCAAAATGCTTTTATATCAGTTTTTATGCAAGGTAATTGATTACCCACTTGATTATCTGATATCCTGCATAATGAGCCAATAAACTAGAGAAAACTGCAGAACTTGAACTTCTACAGTCCTGCAAAGATAGGATATGTATCTACCTTTGTTCCTTATCAAACAGAATTCAAGTTAGCTCAAATAAAATCCAATTTGCAAACAGTAGATCAATAAAGAAGTCAACCAATATTCAGATTCATAACCAAGAATTAAGCTTTCATTGATATGGCAAATGATATGACAATGAAGCACGGTCAATACAAGATAAGAGCTTAATCATGATACAATCACAAATTTTGAATTTTGACAACAACAGTAAACATGCAAGGGCTGAGAAAACTAGTAAACATAAAGACAAATGCAGAGAAGATAAGCTGAAAGGCAATACACAAATGATGTAAGTCCTAAGATGCGTAATCCTAAGATGAAGATGTACAAATAAGTCCTGATGGTCTCCTGATGGTCCGGGGAAAAGGACATCCAACAAATCCAACCTCTCTGAGATCGATTCCAAGGAGTCTTTTATCTCCTAGAACTCTCTCTATTGTGAATCTCGTAATTCCCCCATTTGCTTCAGGATCATGTCCTCAAAAGGAGTCAGCATCATTAGTTCCACAAACTCATCTTCATCTTCAGCTTGTAATTCTTCCTTTGTCAACAAACCTTCATCAGTTTTAATTAATTTCATAATTTTCAATGCACAGTCTTTAACAAAGTGAACATCCATATTAAATCCCCTTACTTCATTTGAGGTGTCCACACCAAACTTTTTAAGAGCTTTTGAGATAAAGACGGCATATGGACATTTGTACTTATCCATATGACGAGTCTTCAACATGTTGTCCTTGATGACATCCACCTAGTTGACCTTAATACTGTTCTTGATAGCACACATAAGAATCATGTCTTGCTCCAGGATCTGAGCATGATTGCTCCCACAAGTAGCCAATATCCAAGCAATAAAGTAGTGCAACAATCTATCATCAACCTTCATTCCTCTGGTGTTAAACACAGTCTTTTTCTTCGGGTCCCTTCTTCCACTTCTACCTGATTCCGAGTGGTTTGAACAGAATAGATTTGAAAACTTCCATTTTCCTATAATTGACCCCATTCTCTTTGAGGTCATCCATACTTGCACTAATTCTAGTATTAGACACCCCACCAATAGTAAAAAAACATCTCATCAGTCAGTACAACCTTCTTCCTCTTTAACTCAGAAATTAAATTTCCATAATCATCCTACTTGAAGTTAGAGTAGAAAATTCTAACTAGATCGGGGTAAAACTTCCCTTTAAGTTGAGAAAACTTTAACAACCCTTGGAACTCTAGGTCATCATGGAAACTAAACCCATTCTCAATGAACCAAGAAAAGATGAATACCTTTAGAGAAATCACTTCCCTACTCACATATCTTCAGTGAAACGGTCTTATTGCTCTTGAGAAGAGAACCACTTATCAAAGTACTATCTTGTTTTGGCTAGAGAGCCTTGTGCAGGACGCTTTGGGCAAATAGCTTCCTGGGAATGAGCTTGGGTCTGAATTCCCTTCTTGTGGCAGTATGCTTTACCGTTTTACTTTGATTAGAACTACCTTCTTCCATTGTTAGGGTTTGGATGGAGCAGATTTGGAGGTTGAGATGAGAGAAATTAAAGGATTGAGATAATTTGGGTTGATGGAGAACCCTAGCTTCTTGAGGAATTTTTGCGCTTGAGACTTCTCTTGGAATCAATTTGGAGATTTTGGAATGAGTTAGATTCGCGTCCTTTTGGATTTTAAACTCAGAATTGAAAAGCTGGTGCAGGTAAGCAGTTACTTCTTTTGGGTAATCAATTACCACGAGGTCTAAGACTGATTCTGAAAAATCCAGCCTCTGGGGTAGTCGATTACCTATAGTGGTAATCGATTACTGCAGAACAAAAACCTCTGAACATGCAAATTATGCAATCTCATTCCATTCTATTAAAATGTAATGCTTCTAATGCATGAATAATGATCAAATGTCATCAATTTTCATCCAATTCATGCAATGAATTATCTAATACCAATCAGTCAATACAATTTATGCATTATAGGATCAATCAAACACAGTTAAAGTCACAGTTCATGAGCACTTACTATACCAAGCTTTCTTCTATGCTTGTAAACCTTTCTCTTGGTAGTGGTTTTGTGAATATGTCAGCTAGTTAGTACTCTGTTTCTATGAATCGGACTCCACAATCTCCTTTTTCTACATGATTGCTCAAGAAGTGATGACGAATCTCTATATGTTTTGTCTTTGAGTGAAGTACAAGATTCTTTGTTAGATTTATTACACTTGTGTTGTCACACTTGAGAGGTATTTTGTTGATTGTGATGCCAAACTCTTTAAGTTGCTGCCTCTGCCATAAGGATTGAGCACAATAACTTCCAGTAGCTATGTATTCTGCCTCAACAGTTGATAATGCCATACATGCTTGTTTTTTCTTGTCTAAGACACTAGACTATTCCCAAATAAATGACAAGTTCCACTTGTGCTTTTCCAATCTAACTTTCAACCTACAAAGTTTGAGTCAGAAAAGCCAATTAAGGAAGGATTAGTACCTTTGGGATACCATAATCCCACATCGAGAGTTCCTTTCAGGTACTTCATGATCCTTTTTACTGTTGTCATGTATGATTCTTTTGGTGCAACCTGATACCTAGCACACAGATAAAAATGAACATAATGTAAGGTCTACTAGCTATTAAATATAGCAGTGAACCTATCATTCCTCTGTAGTTGGTTCCTATTGGAATGTTGGACACTTTGCACTTTTCCATATCAAATTTCTTGCTAGCTCCTTTGTATATTTGGTTGGGTGAAGGAAGATTCCTTTCTCCATTTGCTTAACTTGCAAGCCTAAGAAGAAATTTAGTTCCCCCATCATGAACATATCAAACCCCCCTACACTTTGGAAACAAAGCCTTCACAAAGAGATGTGTTAGTGGAACCAAATATAATATCATCTACGTATACCTAGACCAATAGTATATCTTCAAAAGATCTCATAATGAATAATTTTTTGTCTACCTTTCCTCTTTCAAAGTTCTGAGACAAGAGGAGTTTACTTAACCTTTCATACCATTTCCTCAGAGCTTGCTTAAGACCATAAAGGGCTTTCTAAAGCTTATACACGTGGTGAGGAAATTTGTGATCTACAAAACCAGTAAGTTGTGAAACAAACACTTCTTCATCAAGAAAACCATTCAAAAAGGCACGTTTCAGATCCATTTGATATAGCTTAAAGTTAGACATACATGCAAAAGCAAGAAGGATCCTAACAACTTCTAATCTAGCTACTAGAGCATATGGTTCACCAAAGTCTATACCTTTCTGTTGATTATAGCCCTTAGCTACTAATGTAGCCTTATATCTGGTTATCATTCCTGTTTCATATAGTTTGTTTCTAAACACCCATTTAGTTTTTATGAAATTCATACAACTCTTATATGGCAACAAGAAATGTGATGAAAAGCTTGGTAGGGTTTTGATTTCACTTTTTCATCCCTTTAATGCATAAATACTCTATCAAATCGTCATTCATCACTCACGTTTTTATCACTTATAAAAATACCCTTACTCTTATTCCTCAAGAGCAAGAGTCTAAGCTATTTGGGCTTTAGACCATGGATCCTTCATACAATCTAAAGTCAAACAACCTGCATTAAGAAAAAGAGCTTAAGATCATAGCCAATGGGTTTTACTCTCTCCTGAGACATAAACCCTATTGGGAGCTATTCTCATTTTGCAAGTAAAATCCCTCTCCCAAGTTCATTTGACAAGCAAAATCCACAAAACAAATATAAATAAAATGAAGGTAAATAGGAACTCCAACAATGAGTAATAAAGTTAGATTAATAAAGAAAAATATACAATACAGTTCAGGACAAAGTTACATCAAAACCCTAACCAATTAAACCTGGCCTTCCATGGAGGTGGAGAGCATGATTGATGGCATGGTTAATGCAATCCTACCTACTAAGGGCCCTCTCACTAGGGCAATGTCTAGGAGGATTGAAGAGGACTTGGCCTAGAAAGACTCATCAAGACCCCAGCTCCTGATGGAGATAGACATTTTAGGCCATAATCCTTAGTTTTCCTCTTGTAAAATATTAATTAGCTTTTATTTCGCTTTTAGGCCATGTATTTTGGCCATTGATGCTAGTTTCTAGAGTTAAGGGTGTAATTAGCTTAGGAAGGGAAGTACGGGGAGTAAAGGGCCTAATAACCCAAAGAAGTGTGAATCTCTTTCCACACCCCCTTGATTAGGCCGTGACACTCCCTAGCTTAAGACTAGGTGCCACTTTTAGTGGGCCTAAGAGGGATTAGTGCTCCTAATCCTAATTAGGCCCAAGTCCCATATTGCCTAGTTTTGAGTGTCTTACTCTCTCTTTGGGGTATAAATACACTTAGTCTCCCTTGTACAAATTACACTTGATTGAATGAAGTAAGACTATTTTCAGCAAATTATTCTTGAGTGTCATTGAGAATCCTCTCTCTTGAGGAATCTCTCCCTTAAAGCTTTTATCAAGGGACCTCTCCCTTATGGCAAGCAACATAAAATTTTTTACTCATCTTTCTCCTAGAAAGTGGTGTTAACCCTCCCCTATTTCTAGCCTCTCCATCCTCCATTTTCTTAGAGGAAGGAACCTTGGTTGAAGAGATCAAGGGAGTGCATCATTTGCTATCAGAGCCATCTTCACGAAGGTTTATTTCCTCCCCCTTCCCTTTAATTTTATGCATCTTTTTTAGCTATTTTCTGCAATTTTTTATGCTTTTATTTCTTTCTCTTTTGTTGTCAGTTATTTCCTTTATTGTCTTATTAGTTTAGTTTTACTTTCTTGCAATTTTTTCTTTATGGTTGAATTATCTTGCTCTTTTCATTGAATCACTTTGTCATGCTTTAGGATTCCTTTCTTGCCATTTTAATTCCTTCTTCTTCCTCTTGTGATTTTCCTAAGAAAGCTTATGTTAATGATTTCACAAGCTTTGTGAAAGAAGCCACCCAAGTGTGGTATATGCTTTTGGAATCACATATTTTGCTTTCCTTCCCCTTCCATTTTGCTTTGGGCGTTTTATTAACCTGTTATGAGTGTGAGTTTTATTTTTTTCTACACTTTATTTTTCGGATTTTATTCTTCCTTTTTATGTTATTTAGATTGTCATGTTTAGTCCTTTAATTTGTCATTTAAATTCCTAATTGCATTTTCTTTTATTTTTCCATAAAAAAGAGTGTGTGTTACTTCTTGAATTTGAGCATCTAAGAGGAGTATTCCTCTTGAGTAAGTCTTATAAGAAGTCTACATGCTATTAGTTCTTGCATGATCTCAAAAAATTTTCAAAATTGTGCTCAATTTCTTCCTATAATTCTTGTTCATTTTAGTAGCTTAACATTGCATTAATCCTTTTGGGTGAATTGATTTGGCTATTGTTGAGATCAAAATAGGCATGAGTTTTGGGCTTAAACACTTGAGAATTCAAGTTTTCCTAGACCCCCTAAAAGTCTCATTAAAGCTTGCTTAACACACCCTAAAATCTAGTGCATGTTAGGTTGCTTTATTTTCCTTGATTTGCACCTTTATTATTAATTTTGTTGGCTGAATTCTTAATTATATTTCAACCGAATCTCTCTCTTACACTCCTCATCTTCTTGTTATTTTTCTAAATTGTTGAAGAGGTGTAGCAAAACAAAGAAAAAAGAGAAGAGGAAATATATATATATATATATATATATATATATATATATATGTGTGTGTGTGTATATATATAAGGTAGAAGACAAATCAAGCAAAAAAAAAAACAAAAAAAGAGTTAGTAAAAGTAATTAAAGTCAAAAGAAAACAAGTGAAAAGAGAACAAATTATAGTTAGTAAACCTCAATTTGTTTTTATTTGACTAGAAGAAGTGTGCAAACTTTGATACATCTAGCTTGAATTTGCTTTTTCGGCCAACACAAAGTGAATATGCAAATCTTAGAATTTTTTTAAAGTCTTTTGTTGCTTTTAGTCCACTCTAATCTAGTACCATTCTAAGTTCTTTTTGACATACTAATTTTCTTTCAATACCTTTAATTTTTTGCTTGTCTTGTTCATATTCATTGTGTTTGTCTACATTTAATCTATCCACTTGGATGTGTGTCGTTCTTTGATTTTGAGATTTTCTTGTTTTTCTTTACTTTTACAGTCTCTTGCTCTTGGTGTGCCACTTTTGAGAAAGGAAAAGAGGGGTCAAACCAAGCTTTCCACAAGGGAAGCATCTTGAGGTGTGTTGAAGCAAGCTAAGGAAGTGGTTCATTCAAGGGAGCAACACCACTTTGAAAGAGGCAAACACTTGGAATTGAGAGAAACATCAAACATCAAGCCTTTTGTTTCTTTTTGTTTTTAATTGGGTGTAAATTTTATGAAAGCCATTTTAATTAAGGTGTTTGATGTCCATAAGGGTCACCTATTTGATTGTAATAGCTTTTAGTTTATCGTTTAGGTGGGAGAAAGAATTGGTACCCCATGTCTCCACCTTAGGTGCACGCCTTTAGATCCTTACATTTTCTTTAAATTTCTTTTATTTGCTTTGAATCTTAGTGTAAAATGCTTTTGAGTTCCAAAGACTCTTAAGTAATTCACTTAGGGAGAAAACAAAACAAAAGAGTGAGGAGTGTTGCCCATAGGTTCTCTCCAATCACTTTCAAAATGAGCTCTCAGATATCTAGTAAAGGTAGTGTTAATCAAGAAGGTTATTAAAAAACAACCAACATGGATAAGTTTGTGCGTGAGTTTAGGGAATGGAGGGTAGAAGAGAGAAAAGGAAAAAAGGAAAGGGAGAAGTGAGAAGAAAAGAGGCATGAAGAGAAAGAAAAAGAAAAGAAAGAAAGAGAGTTAAGGGAAGAACAACGAAGAGAGGAAAAAGAACGTGAGAAAAAAGAGAAAGAAAGAGAACAAAGAGAAAGAGAAGAAAGAAGGGAAAAAGAAGAAAGAGATAGGAAAAAGAGAAGAGAGAAGAGAGAGAAGAGCGAGAAAAAGAAGAAAGAAAAGAAGGAGAAGATAGAGAGAGACATAGGTATAGGTCCGACTTTAGTGAGGTAAGTGAAAGTGAGGGATATGAAAGACCTAGGGTAAGGAGAGCGCTACAACATAATAACCAACCCCAAGCCTAACCTAAGGAACAAAAAGTATACCTCCCTCATTTTCATGGCAAAGAGGATGTCGAAGCCTACCTTGATTGGGAAATGAAGTTAGAGCAATTATTTGTTTGTTATAATATAAGTGAAGAAAGAAAAGTTCCGATAGGAACCCTTAGCTTCCAAGGGCATGCCATGTATTGGTGGACCTCCTTGGTCAATGAGAGGCGCTGCCTTCGTAACCCTCCTGTTTATTATTGGAATAATCTCAAGGGGCTCACTGGGGCCATGGCTAGAAGGATTGAAGAAGACCTAGCCCTTGCAGACAAAGAAGGACTTCACCTCCTGTGGAGAGTGAAGATATTAGGCTAGGGACTTTAGTTAATAAAATGTAATTTTCCTTGACTTTAATTTTGAGAAGCATTAGGAATTTAATTTGGGACATGTATTTATTCCATTTTTTTTAGGAGGTGTCTTAGGAATTTAGAGGGTGAATTTAGCTTTTTGGGTCTTTCTGAAGGAAATAAAGGGTAACCTTGATATCTACACCCTTATTTTCCTACATAAACCCCGTAAGCTAATAAGAAGGAATCTTGGCCCTTGGTTTGAGAGACTTGGGTGCCAAGTTTGATGATCTAAGGAAGGGATTGATTCTTAATCCTCCTTCCTTAGATGTTTTCTTTTAATCCTATCCCTTCTTTTTTAGGTTATCTTGTTCAAGAGGTTAGCTACCTTTATAAATAGGAGCTCCTCCCCTCACTTGTATTTCTTACACTTGAATTTAACCATATAGACCATATTGTTCGTGAGGTTCTTACCTGAGTGTCCCCCCTTCTCCTTTGTGAGAGCTTCTAAGGTGACCTCTCCCTTGTGGCCTCTACCTTTTGGCTTATTAAACCCAGTGTTTGTGGCACCTCACCCCCTTCCTTTCCTCTCAATAAATCCATTTCCCTTCCAAGTGACCTTAGAAAGGATCCTTTGGGGCAAGTGATCATCAATGAACACATCACATGTTCCTTCTTATTATGAAAGAGAGTTCTTGGATAAACTCCAAAGATTAAAATAGTACAACTCAAGCGTTGAGGAGTACAGACAAATCATGGAGCTTTTCATGATGAGAACGGGCATCACCGAAGAACCATGGGCCACCGAAGCTAGATTTTTAAGTGGTTTGAGCTCTGACATAAGAGACAACGTTGAGCTCTTACCATATAATAATCTAGATGACCTAGTCCAACTTTGCATAAGAGTGTATGCAAAGAGGAACCTAGGCAAGGGAAGCTCTTCCAAGAGCTCTCCCAAAGAGGAACCATCCAAGCATGTGCATAAAGAACATAAACCCATGCATCATAGAGACAACCCCCTTGCTAGTTCTAGTAATAGGAATAGTAGTATTAAATGCTTTAAATGTCTTGGGAGAGGCCACATTGCCTCTTAGTGCCCCAATAAGAAAACCATGATTATGATGGGCCAAAATATTTTTAGTGAGAGTAGCTCATCTTCCTCCTCTAGTGAGAGTGAGGAAAAAGGGGGTCATGAGCATCATGAGCATGACATTGTTGAAAACCCTTATGATGAAGACCTCTTAATGGTTAGACATTAAGGTTATCAATATCGAGAGTTTTCGTAAACTCGTGAAAGTCCTGTAAACTCGACTCGTAAACTCGTAATAGTTTACTTCACATAAAAAATTAGTATATTTGTATATATAATCACAAATTTAACATTTTAACAATATAAATATATAATAATAATACCATCTAATTCCAACCATAAGTGATAAGTTCAATCATAAGTCATTAAAAGTTAAAACTACATAATCAAATATTGAAATTATACCAAAGTCCTTAAAATTTAAAACTATAGTCAAATATTCAAAGAAATTGCAAAGTTCCAAACAAAATCCTTGAAGTTATTAAATAACTAAAAATGCACAGATGTCTTCAGATGACCATGTCTAATCCTCTAATTTCACCATCTCCAAGATCATCATTACAATCATCATCATCTTCAAAATTATCTTCTTCAGATTGTGCATCACCATCATCAGGTTTCCTTAAAACTAAATTATCTAAATCAAAAGCATCAACAATTGAATTAGTTGAACTTCCCCCAACATTTCCAACCAATTCAACATTTTCACCATCACCTACAACTTGTCTTTGAGGATCCTCCAAATCAATCTCATCATCATATCCATCTTCGTGTATCCATTCATCATCGGACTCAATCTCTTCAAATGGAAGAGTCATAGTTTTTTTAATTTTCTTACTCTTCAACTTCAAGTTATACATAACATAAACCAAGTCATTCATTGTCTTTTGATGTAAACGGTACTTTCTTTTTGTATGAACCTATAATTAAAAATAAATTGATTATATTTTAAACCAAATAAATAAAATTAATAACACTAACACAGATAAAATCATAACTTCAATTTAATAATTCATAAACTTGAATTACCATTTCAAATGAGCTCAAATTACGCTCACAACAAAATGAACTACAAGTCAAACTCAAGACACGAATAACAAACCTCTTCAACTCAGGAGTTCCATCTCCAAACATCTCCCACCATTCTCCCGGTTGCATAGCCTTCCTTGACTCCTTGGCATCTTCCATAGAGAAAAGCCCTCTAGCAAAATGAAACTCAACAAGTTGCAAATTAATTTTCTTTCGTTCTGCAACATCATTCACCAATTTTCTCATGCATATGTGTAACCCTTCTTTCACCTCAGGGCATCATGTTTAAAGGTAGGTTCATAATGCAAATGAGGATTCAAAAAATATGCAGCTGCATGCAAAGGCCTGTGAAGTTGATGTTCCCGTCTCTCATCAATAATTTTACAAATAGGTTCATAACTACAGAAAAATAAAATATGCACTATTAATAATAGAGTAATAAATAGATAAATAACAATTCTCCCAATAAACAAATGAAACCCATGGCAGGTTTACCTTTTCTTAACGTTATTAAAGTTGTATTTTATCTTCTCTTTAGATTTTTCCATGATGTGACCATGCCTAGTCAATGACCTATCACTAGGGCCATGGCTAGAAGGATTGAAGAAGACCTAGCTCTTGTAGAAAAAGGAAGACTTCACCTCATGTGGAGAGTGAAGATATTAGGCTAGAGACTTTAGTTAATAAAATGTAATTTTCCTTTATTTTAATTTTGAGGAGCATTAGGAATTTAATTTGGGACATGTATTTAGTTCATTTTTTTATTTTAGGAGGTGTCTCAAGAAATTTAGACCAAATTCTTGTGTTTCCTTGCACCTAGTTGCCTTGTTTTTGCCTTATTTTTAGCTTTTATTTTTCACTTTTATACTCTTGTGTAGTTGTCTATAATTCATGTTTATAGTTTCCCATTTTGTCTATTAATTCCTTTTAAGTTTAGCCTTTTTTTTTTTACAAAAAAGCTTTTGAAACTTCTTAAATTCATGTCTAAGTTTCTTTAGAGGTTCATGTGCTTTTAGTTTCAAGCATATTCTTAAAAAAAATTCCAAAATAGTTGCTCAATTCCCTTTGTCTTTATTTTCCTTATACGCATAATTAGTAGCTCATTTGTGTGGTAAAAGTAGTTCTTGTTTGTGGGTGCTTTCACTTAAGCTATAAGTTTGGTATTTGTGTTGAACAAATTACTAAAAAGTTAACAAAGCTTGAGTCTAGTGGCACACCAAACTACTAAACCATTAACACATCTATAGCTACTTTGCATGGTGAAGTCATTTCTAGTAGTACCTAAATTGTTGCTTTTAATTTTCTTTATTGTTCCAAGCACATAACTCTTTGTTATTAAGCACTAAATTCACAATCAAGTTAGGTGCATCTAGTAAATATTCAAAAAAAAAAAACAAGAGAACAAAGTCTAAAATAAAATACAAAAAAAACAACAACGAAGGATTCAAAAAAAAAAAAAAAAGACAACAAACAAAAGAAAAGAAAGTTTGAAAAATTCATTTGATGTACCTAACCTAAAATTAGCAAGTGCTTCAACTTTGAATTTGGAACCTTAAAATAAATTTTATTACTTTTGGTACAATAGAACTTGATATTTGCGTCTTTCTACTCTTTAATCTAGTGTCATTCTTAGGTATTCCATTGTGTGCTCTCTTTCTTTTGTTTACCTTTTAGTTGTTGCTTGTCTTTTAAATCATCTTTCTAGGTTTTCTTATATACTCTTACCATTTGTTTAAGTGTCCTTTTGATTGTGTTATCTTTTATTGCTTTTTGAGTTTCTATTCGCACCTCCCCTTGCTACTTTTGGTTTATGTGTTAGTGTCATTTTTGGGGGAAAGCTTGAAGAAGGAGCTTACCACAAGGGTAGCATATTTTGGAAGGTTGGACTAAGAGCCTAAGGGATCACCTCAAAAGGAAACACACCTAGCCGTGAGGACTTTGATTTGAGGGAGCATTTGGAGAATCATTTTTTGAAGACTTTACTTTTTCTTTAATTTGGGTGTATTAATTTTGTAGTTAGGAGTTTGAGTGCCTTTAAGGCCCTCCCTTTGGTTGTAATAAGATTTAGTCAATTTTTTAGTTTCTCGAAAATTAGGTGAAGAAGGAAGAAGTGGTACACTTCCTTCAACACCTTAGGAGCTCGCTTTAGATCCCTTCTCTTTTGAATTTTTGCTTTAAAATTCTTGCTTTATTTTTCTTATTCAAAGCGCTTAGAAGGCTAAAGAGTTTCAAAGACTCATCAAGCCATTTTAGGCAAGAAAACACAAAAAGAGAGAAATGTTTGTTTGTGAAAAGTTTTTGGCCACCTTTTTCCTCTTAAAAATTCAAGCACAATGGCATCACACACCCACTCTAGTGCTCATAGTTATTTATCAAACAATAGTGTAAACCAAAGAAATATTTCTAAAGATTACACTCTAGAAAACTTAAACATGGACTTTAGGGAGTGAATGGCAAAAGAATAAGAGAGAAGAGAAGAAAAAAGGAAAGAAAAAAAGTCCAAGGAGAAAAGAAAAATAAAAAAAAGAGAGGAAGAAAAGAGAGAAAAAAGAGAGAAGGAAGGGAGAAGAATAAGAGAAAGGAGAGAATATGAAGAAAGGAGAGAAAGAAAAGAAAGAGAAAGAAGAAAAGACAAAGAAGAAGAAAAAAGAAAGCATGGGAATAGTGAGAATTACAAAATGAAAGGGATAGTCTTAGGTTCCCCATCTAGACATACCCATAGGAGTGAAAGTGAGGAAGAATACTACAATCATCCTAGGAGAAACTCCCATTCATCCATGCATAATAATGGGGCCCCTCCAAGGGAGCCCAAAATTGATCTCCCCCTATTTCATGGGAGGGAAGATGTGGAAGCTTACCTTGATTGGGAAATCAAGGTAGAATAACTCTTCACTTACCATGAGGTAAGAGAAGAAAGAAAGGTTTCAATGGCAAACCTTAACTTCCAAGGGCATGCCATGCATTAGTGGGTTGGGTTAACCAATGAGAGAATCCGCACCAGTATGCCTTCCATAAGATATTGGAATGATCTTAGAAGTGCTCTAAGAAGAAGACATATTCCCTCTTGGTATGAAAGAGATCTTTTGGATAGACTCCAAAGACTAAGGCAAACCAACCTTAGTATACAAGAGTATAGACAAAAGATGGAACTTCTTATCTTGAGGGCGGATATCATTGAGGAACCCAAGGCCACTATGGCAAGGTTTTTGTGTAGGTTGAGCCCCGAAATTCGTGATAAGGTGGAGCTTTTCTCATACAATTCCCTTGATGAGTTAGTTCAACTTTGCATCAAGGTGGAAAATCAACATAGAAGGAAAACTTTTAAAAAGGATAGCCCACCTTATGTAAAGAGGGACCAACCTAAGGGGAACTCTTTCAAGAGTTACCCCAAAGAGGAACATCCCAAGCACTTGAAATAGCATAAAACATCACATATAGAGAAAAAAACCTCTACTATTAACTCTCATGAGAAAGTTAATAGTATCAAATGCTTTAAATGTCTTGGGAGAGGCCACATTGCCTCTCAATGCCCTACTAAGAGAAAAATCATTATGAGGGCCCAAAATGTTTATAGTAGTGAGTCTAGCTCACAATCCTCTAGTGAAAGTGAAGGAGAAGGGGTTCATGCATACCAATCTGATTGTGATGAAACTGCTTATGCATGTGAGAGAGACCTCTTGATGATAAGAAGACATCTTCGAAGCCAACCTTTGAAAGTGTCCTCATCTTAAAGGGAGAACATATTCCACACTCGCTGTAAGGTGAATGACAAAATATGTTCTCTCATTATGGATAGTGGGTCATGCTGCAATTGTTGTAGCTCAAGGTTGGTGAAAAAGCTAGCCTTGATCGCATTTCCCCACCCTAAGCCTTACAAGCTTCAATGGCTCAATGAGTAAGGGGAAATGGAGGTCAATGAGCAAGTCAAGGTTCCAATTTCCATTGGGTCTTATAAAGATGAGATCCTATGTGACATAGTCCCAATGGAAGCTGGCTATATCTTGCTAGGAAGACCATGGCAATTTGATAAGAAAGTCATACACCATGGTCATTCCAATAACATCATCCTCACTCATAAGGATAAACACATTAAGTTGTGATGCATTCTCCCCAAGCAAGGGCCCTATCACTAGGGCCATGGCTTGGAGAATAGAAGAAAACATGGCTAGAGTAGAGGGAGGAAGATCTCACCTCCATATGACCATCAAGTTATGCAAGCCATGACTTATTTACTTGTAATTTTTATTTTAGGAACCTAGGATTTTATTTTGGACATGTATTAGTCCATTTAATTTTCTAGGAGGTGTCTTAGTAATAAGAAGGGGTAAGATTAGCTTTTGGGCCTTTATTTAGGGAATAAGGGGGTAGTTTGATAACTACACCCTCTTTTGCTAAATAAAACCCAAAACTAATAAAGGAGTAATCTTGGCCCTTGGATGAGGTAGCTTGGGCGCCAATTCTCATCTAAAGGAGGGTATTGATTGGACTTTGGGCTTCAATCCTCCTCCCTTGGATGACTCCTTTTAATCCTAGCCCTTCATTTCCTTCATGACTTGTCCAAGAGGTTAGCTACCTCTATAAAAAGGTGTTTCTTCAACTCTTGTATTTTTCACACTTTATTGAATGGAAAAACCTTGAGTTTGCCAAAATTCTCTTAGTGTCCACCCTTCTCTCTTTGAGAATTCCTTAGGTTTTTATCAAGGGTTTCATCCCTTGTGGCAAACTTTCCCTCTTAGGCTTATCTTACCTTAAGTGGTGCCTAAAACCACCTTACTTCTTACCTCTCCACAAACCATTTCACCAAAGAAGAAAACCTCTAGAAAAAGATCAAGGGAGGCATGCATCAAGTTGTGTCCTCTAACACCTTCACAAGTGGCAGAGGACCAACTGATCATGAAACATAAGAGAGATGAGGAAAAAAAAAAAGCAAAGCTTTACCCCTAAAGCTTGAAAGGGGTAAGGAGGTTGAGTTGGAAGTTGGTGCCCCTTCCAAGAAAGCCATTAGTAAAGGGAGTTTATTTGCGACAAAATTGGATTTAAAGGAAGCCCCCTTAACTAACAGACCTTTCTATCTCCTCATTTGCAAAGAGGCATCCCCCATTTCTTCCCCCTCCACTTCTTTGCCTTCTAGTTCTAGCACTGCCATAAAACTTCGACATGAGAACCTACCTCAAGAGGTTCAAGAGCTTTTAAAGGAGTTTTGTGATATATTCCCTAATGAAGTTCCCAAAGGACTTCCTCCAATTAGGGGTATAGAACACCAAATAGACTTGGTACCTGGGGCTAGCCTGCCTAATAAGCCTACTTATAGGACAAATCCCATGAAAACCAAGGAGATTGAATCTCAAGTCCAAGAACTATTGGAGAAGGGTTTGATTCAAGAGAGCCTAAGCCCTTATGCTGACCAGTCTTGTTGGTGCCTAAGAAGAATGGCCAATGGAGGATGTGCATTGATTGTCGTGCAATCAATAACATCACCATCAAATGTAGGCACCTTATCCCTAGGCTTGATAACATTCTTGATGAATTGCATGGGGCCCAATTATTTTTGAAAATTGATCTTAAGAGTGGTTATCACCAAATCCGCATCAAGGAAGGTGATGAGTGGAAAACCGCTTTTAAAACCAAGTTTGGTGATGTGATCTTTGATGATCACGTGCCCAAAGGATACTTTATAAGGTCACTTGGAAGGGAAATGGATTTATGGAGAGGAAAGGAATAGGGTGAGGCGCCACAAATACTAGGTTTGATAAGCCAAAGGGGAGAGGCCACAAGGGAGCGGTCCCTTGATAACTCTTAGAAGCTGTCACAAAGGAGAAATGGGGACACTCAAAGGTAAGAACCTCACAACCAATATGGTCTCTAGGATTAAATTCAAGTGTAAAAAATACAAGTGAGGGAGGAGCTCCTATTTATAGAGGTAGCTAACCTCTTAAACAAGATAACCTAAAAAAGAAGGGCTAGGATTAAAAGGAGAGATCTAAGGGAGGAGAATTGAGAAACAATTCCCTCTTTAGATCATCAAACTTGGTGCCCAAGTTTCTCAAACCAAGGGCCAAGATTCCTTCTTATTAGCTTAGGGGGTTTATGTAGGAAAAGAGGGGTGTACATATCAAGGCTACCCCTTATTTCCTTCATAAAGACCCAAAAAGCTAAATCCACCCTCTAAATTCCTAAGACATCTCCTAAAAATAAAAAATGGACTAAATACATGTCCCAAATTAAATTCTTAATGCTCCTCAAAATTAAAATAAAGGAAAATTACATTTTATTAACTAAAGTCCCTAGCCTAATATCTTCACTCTCCATAGGAGGTGAAGTCTTCCTTTGTCTGCAAGGGCTAGGTCTTCTTCAATCCTTCTAGCCATGGCCCTAGTGATAGGTCCTCGGCTAGGCATGGTCACATCAATTGGTGAGCCCAAAAGGCATCACCAACCATTAATAAATACCGAATTTGGTCTTAAAAATAGTTTTCGATTCATCTCCATCTTTGATTCTAATTTGATGGTAACCACTTCTAAGATATATTTTTTTAAAATATTTGGGCTCTATGCAATCATCAAGCATATAATCTAGCCTAGGGATTGGGTGCCTATACTTAACGTGATGTTGTTGATGGCACAACAGTTCATACACATCTGGCATTTTCCATCCTTTTTGGACACCAACAAAACAGGAACTGCATAAGGGCTAAGGCTCTTTTGAACCCAATCCTTCTTCAACAAGTCTTGAACTTGAGACTTAATCTCTTTGATCTCAATGGGGTTTGTCCTATAGGCCGGCCTATTGGGTAGACTCGTGCCAGGAACAAGGTTAATTTGGTGTTCTATTCCCCTTAGAAGTGGTAATCCCCTTGGAACCTCTTGAGGGAAGTGATCATCAAATTCTTTTAAAATATTTTGAACTCTTTTTGGAAGAGACTCAATTTCATGACATGTGGCAGTGCTAGAAGGTACCTCTTTACAAAGAAGGAGATAAAAAGGTCAATCAAGCGAAAAAGCTTCTTTAATATCCATTTTTGTTGCAAAATAGATCTCTTTCTTAACTACCTCTTTGGAAGGGGTACCTCCTTCCAACTCTCCCTCTTTACCCCTTTGAAGCTTTAAGGGTGGAACTTGTTGTTTTTTTACTTTGAACTTTATTTTCCTCATGTCTTTTACATTTCATGATAAGTTCATCCTCAACCACTTGAGGTGTTAGAGGAGTCAACTTTATTTTTTTTCCTTATGAATGAGGATTACCTCATTAGAGTAGGCATGGTGAATGACTTGTTTTTTAAACTACTAAAGCCTCCCTAACAAGATATGGCCAGCCTCCATTGGAACTATATCACATAAAATCTCATCTTGATACTTTCCAATGGAGAATAACACCTTTATTTGTTGGTTTACAACTATTTCCCCTTCCTCATTAAGCCATTGGAGCTTGTAAGGTCTAGGATGAGGAATTGGTTGTAAGGCTAACTTCTCTACTAACCTTCAGCTACAACAATTGCAGCAAGACCCACTATCCACAATGAGAGAACAGGTTTTGTGTCAAACTTTACATCGTGTATGAAAAATGTTCACCCTTTGGGAGTGGTTAAGCTCAAGGGTTTGGCTTCCAAGAAGGCATCTAACATGGTTATCAAAATCGCGATATGACTTGTAAAATCATACGATTTTACGAGTCTAGTTGTCCCTTTCGAGTTAATTCGTGAGTAAACTCGTTTTCTGAGTAAAGCAAGTAAAATCGTGCGAACTCGATAAAATCGTGTGAAATCGTGAGTTTATACATGATTTCACGAGTTCACATATGCTCTAAACGTCGTAGTTTTGGCATAGCAGAAAAAAAGATTTTAGGGTCTGAAGTCTGAACTTTGCACCTGCACGAACGCAATTCACTGTGTTTTACCCCATTTCTCAACTCCTATATACACAAAAAACAAGCTTGGAGGCGAACGGGAGAATGGCGACTGGCGGCGGCAAGGCAAGCTGATTGGTGAGCGACAAGGTGATTGGGGAGGCGATTGGTGGTGAGCTTCGAGGCGACTGGCGGTGAGGCAATTGGCAGCGAACAACGCAGCGACTGGTGGCAAGCGGTGAGGCGACTGGCAGTGAGGCGACTGGCGGCAAACTAGTGCGAGCAGCACGGCAACTGGCAGTGGCGAGGCAAGCTGATTGGTGAGCGGCAAGGCGATTGGGGAGGTGATTGGTGGTGAGCTTCGAGGCGAATGGCGGTGTGGCGACTGGCTGCGAGCAGCGCAGCGACTGGCGGCGAACAACGCGACGAATGGCAAAAGACTAGTAGTGAGCAGCGCAACAACTGGCGGCAAGCGGTGAGGTGACTGATGAGCAAGTAACAAGCAACAAACAACAAGGTTTTTTTTCCCTACAAACTCCTTTCTCCTTAACTGCTAATTTTTGTATTTTTGGCTATATTAATTTTCTGAAGTCCGCTATATTAATTTATTTCTTGTATTATTGTGTGTTTTAAAAGTGATCCATATGTGAGTTTTGATTTACTTGATTTGGATTTACTTATTATGATTTAGTTTGGTAGTAATTTGATAATGAATTGGATTTTGTAGTTTGTTAGTAAACTAGTAATTTGAAGTAATTTGATTTGATACTTGGTATTAAATTATAATGTAAGGGAGTGGCACTGGAACTGGATCAAATTCATCTGATCCTAATGCAACAATGAAAACCTCTTCAGCTGCTAGATCTAGAAGTAAAAATGCTGCTGGAAATAGGTCAGCTATTGGCTGGAAGCATGGAAATGATGTTCAAGGAAATGCAAAAAAGGTTAAATGTAATTGTTGTTCAAAGATTGTGAGTGGGGGTATTTCTAGATTCAAGCACCATCTTGCTGGAACTAGAGAGGATTGTGAACCTTGTGCTTCAATTCCAGATGAAGTCAAAGTTGTCATCATGAAAGTTATTGCAGAAATTAAGGAGACATCTAAAAAGAAAAGAAGATTGGTTAGTATTGAAGAGGAAGAAGAAGATATACAGTCTGAGGGGTAGAGACAAATACCAGCCAATTACAAAGGATGTTTGCTTCTAGAGGAAAAGGAAAAAACATTCAAGGTAGAGGTGATAGAGTTCAAGCCACCTTAAATCAAATGTATAAAAAAGGTGAGAAAGAAAAAGTTGATGATCAATGTGATGAATTTTGGTATACTAGTGCCATTCCATTCAATGTTATAAAAAATCCTACATTTGCAAAATTATGTGAGATGATAGGGAGATATGGAGTGGGTTATAAACCTCCATCTTATCATGAAATTAGAGACCCACTTTTGAAAAGAGTGGTTAGAAAAACTGATGATATGCTTCAAGAATTTAGAGATGAGTGGAAGAGAACTGGGTGCACAATTATGTCGGATGGGTGGACAGATAAAAAACGGTGTTCAATTTGTAACTTTTTAGCAAATAGTCCAAAAGGGATTGTATCCCTTTATTCAGTAGATACTTCAGATATTTCAAAAACAACTGATAAAGTATTCAAAATGTTGGATGATGCAATGGAATTTGTTGGAGAGGAAAATGTAATCCAAGTGGTTACTGATAATGCTGCTAACTTCAAAGCAGGTGCAAAATTGCTGATGCAAAAACGACAGAATTTGTATTGGAACCTGTGTGTTGCACATTGCATTGATTTGATTTTTGAAGATTTTGAGAAAAATTTGAATGTTCATCAAGTTACTATTCAGAAAGGAAGAAGGATCACTACTTATATTTATGGTAGAACAATGTTAATTTCCATAATGAAGAAGTTCACAAAAGAAAGAGATTTGATTAGGCCTGGTATGACTAGATTTGCTACAGCTTATTTAACCTTAGCGTGTCTTCATGAATTAAAAGCATCATTGATGAGCATGTTTAGTTCTTAAGAATGGAAAGGAAGCAAGTTTGGAAAATCTCAAGAAGGGAGAAGAGTAGAAAATATGGCTTTGGATAGTCGATTTTGGAAGAATGTAATTACATGTCTTAAAGTTGTTGCCCCACTTATGGTGGTCCTTCGATTAGTGGATTCTGAGGAAAAACCTGCCATGGGTTTCATTTATGATGAGATGGAATGATGTGATCTTTGATGATCACGTGCCCAAAGGATCCTTTCTAAGGTCACTTGGAAGGGAAATGGATTTATGGAGAGGAGGATTGAGAAACAATCCCCTCTTTAAATCATTAAACTTGGTGCCCAAGTTTCTCAAACCAAGGGCCAAGATTCCTTCTTATTAGCTTAGGGGTTTATGAAGGAAAAGAGGGGTATAGATATCAAGGCTACCCCTTATTTCCTTTATAAAGACCCAAAAAGCTAAATCCACCCTCTAAATTCCTAAGACACCTCCTAAAATAAAAATGGACTAAATACATGTCCCAAATTAAATTCCTAATGCTCCTCAAAATTAAAAAAAGGAAAATTATATTTAATTAACTAAAGTCCCTAGCGTAATATCTTCATTCTCCATAGGAGGTGAAGTCTTTCTTTGTTTGCAAGGGCTAGGTCTTCTTCAATCCTTCTAGCCATGGCCCTAGGGATAGGTCCTTGGCTAGGCATTGTCACATCATCTTCTCCCCCTTGGAGAGCATTTGACCTCAAATCCATGGGGTTTTCATCATTTTCAACACCTACAAATGGAGATAAATCAAAAACATTAAAATTGGTGCTTACCCCATAATCTTCAGGCAGATCTAAAACATAGGCATTATTACTGATTCGCTCAAGGATTTGGAAAGGTCCATCTCCTCTAGGGCTAAGTTTGGACTTCCTTTGAGAAGGAAAACTATCCTTTCTCAAGTGAAGCCATACCCAGTCGCCCTTTTCAAAGATGACCTCTTTCCTCCCCCTATTGGCGAAAGTAGCATCTCTCAAGGATTGGCGCTCTATGTTAGCTTTAACCCTCTCATGTAATTGTTTTACAAAAATGGCTTTTGTCTCTCCTTCTTTATGCACAACAACAGAAAGAGGAAGAGGTAAAAGATCTAGAGGAGTACAAGGATTAAAGCCATAGACCATATCAAATGGAGAACGCTTGGTGGTTCTATGAACCACCCGGTTATAAGCAAATTCAATGTGAGGAAGGTACTCATCCCAAGACTTATGGTTGCCTTTAAGGAGAGCCCTCATCATAGTGGATAAAGATCTATTCACCACTTCTATTTGGCCATCAGTTTGAGGGTGACAGGTAGTGAAAAAAAGAAGTTTTGTTCCTAGCTTATCCCAAAGAGTTATCCAAAAATGGCTAAGGAACTTCACATCCCTATCTGACACTATTGAAGAGGGTATTCCATGCAATCGGATAACCTCTTTAAAGAAAAGTCTTGCAATGTTGCTCGCATCAACCACTTTATGGCAGGGAATAAAATGGGCCATTTTTGAAAATTGGTCCACCACAACAAATATGGAGTCTGCACCTCGTTGGATTCTTGGGAGCCTAAGGATGAAATTCATGCTAATATCCTCTCAAGGTGCAGAAGGAGCAGGTAAAGGTGTGTATAGTTCATGAGGAATTGCTTTAGACTTTGCTTGCAAGCAAGCTATACATTTAGAGCAATGTCTATGGACATCTCTACGTATATGGGGCCAAAATAATTTCTCTTGTAAAAGCATAAGGGTTTGTGAAATCCCAAAATACCCCATGGGCCTACCTTCATGGCTCTTTTTTATGAGTAAGTTCCTAATTAATCCTTGGGGTATACAAAGCTTACTCCCTTTGTAGAGATACCCCTCACTGATGAAGTACCCATCATGGGCCTTTAATGTATACGCAGATGCAGAGGCAGCAAAGATGGGGCTGAAATCCTTGTTAGAAGGATACATAGCTCGAATGTAATCCCAAGATTTTTGCACTCAAGGATGAATAAAGGGCATGACACCTAGAAAGAGCATCAACCACCACATTTTGTTTTCCTTTCTTGTACTTGATGACATAAGGGAAAGATTGAAGATATTCCACCCACGTTGCATGCCTTTTGTTCAATTTACCTTGACCCCTCAAATATTTTATTGACTCATGGTCACTATGAATGACAAACTCCTTGGGAGCAAGGTAATGCTCCTAAGTTTGAATGACCCTAATTAGAACATAAAACTCCTTATCATAGGTGGGGTAGTTAAAGAGGGCACCATTGAGTTTTTCACTAAAATACGCAATGAGGTGCCCTCCTTGCAACAAGACAGCTCCCACACCTACACGAGAGGCATCACATTCAAGTTCAAATGTTTTAGAAAAGTCAGGTAATGCCAAGACTGGTGCATGGGTCAGTTTATGCTTAATTACCTGGAAGGCTTTCTCTTGTTTCTCACCTAAAAGAAAAGGAACTTCCTTTTTCACCAAATCATTTATTGGTGCGATGAGCGTGGAGAAATTAGGCACAAAGCGCCTATAAAATCCAGCGAGACCATGAAAGATTTTTATCTCTGTCACACTCTTTGGGGTGGGCCATTTTTGAATTGCTTTTATCTTTTCGGGGTCAACATGGATCCCTTTTGTGCTAACTTCAAAACCTAGGAAAACTACACTACTTTTACACAAAAGGTGCATTTTTCTAAGTTACCAAAAAGATGATTACTCCTAAGAAGAGAAAAAACATGCCTTAGATGTCCTAAATGATCATCTAGGTTCCTAGAGTAAATTAAAATGTCATAAAAGTAAACTATACAAAATTTACCAAGGCAGTCCCTTAGTACATGATTCATTAAACGCATGAATGTGCTTGGGGCATTGGTTAGCCCAAAGGGCATAACCAACCACTCATAAAGACCAAATTTAGTCTTAAAAGCAGTTTTTCACTCATCACCCTCTTTGATCCTTATTTGGTGGTAACCACTTCTAAGATCTATTTTTGAAAATATTTTTGCCCCATGCAATTCATCCAGCATGTCATCAAGATGGGGGATTGGGTGCCTATATTTGATGGTGATGTTGTTGATTGCACGACAATCAACACACATCCTCCATTGGCTATTCTTCTTGGGCACCAACAATATTGGCACAGCACAAGGACTTAGGTTCTTTTGAACCCAACCCTTCCCCAACAGCTCATTCACTTGAGACTCAATCTCTTGGGTCTCCATGGGGTTGGTCCTATAGGCAAGTCTATTAGGTAGACTTGCACCAGACACCAAATCAATTTGATGTTCTATACCCCTAATGGGAGGAAGTCCTTTTGGAACCTCATTAGGGAATATATCATCAAATTCTTTTAAAATATATTGAACCCCTTGAGGGAGGTGCTCATGTGCATGAGTTGTGGTAGTGCTCTCAGTAGAAGAATGTAGAATGGGGGAAGGATTTGATGCCTCTTTGCAAAAGAAGAGATAAAAGGGCTTGTTAGTCAAATGAGCTTCTTTTAAATCATGTTTAGTAGCACATAAGCTCCTTTTACTATTATTCCCTTTGGAAGGGGCATCACCTTCCGACTCTCTCTTTACCCCTTTCAAGCTTTAAGGGTTGATGCAATCCCACCTAGAATGCATCATGGCTAGAAGGACTCAAGGAAGGCATGGCATGGATGAAAGCTCATTGAAGATTCGAAGCCATAGTCTTCATTATTTTTAGCTTGTAAATATTTTATTTTAATTAGCTAAATAGGAGAGTATTTTTAATTCCCTTAAGGCCATGTATTTTCTGCCATCTTCTTAGTTTATAAGGTATATGTGTCTTTAGTTAAAAAGGAGGAGTAAACTTAGAATGGGTGCATAAGTCAAGACATGATTTTGGGCTAGCCCATTCACATTAGGAGATGCTAATTGCACCCATGGGGTGAACTTAGGTGCTCACTTAAGGCCTAAGACTTGGGTTAATTAGTCTTAATCTTAATTAAGCCCAAGTCCCACATTGCCTAGAAAAGTGTGCCCAAGATCTCCCATTGGACTATATATACTCATTCCCCCTTATTGTAAAAAATTTCACCTTTGAAGTTGAATGAAAATAGTCTCTTTGTGAGCACATTCTTAGTAAAAGGTCTTGAGGATTTAAAACAATCTCAAAACAAAAGATACAAAAGTGTAAGAAAATTACATGTTGTGAAAAAAAAAAGAAGAAGCAAATTAGATTTACCTACTAGTAACTCATGAATCCACTAATTACACCAAGTCAAACAAAGGGAAAGGGTATAGGTCCCCTCCATTTTTAGTGAGAGTGAGAGTGAGTATAACAAGGGAAGACTAAAAAGAAGAAGCCCCCATACCCATCCCATGCACGAACTCCCTCCAAGGGAGCAAAAATTTTATCTTCCCCCTTTGCAAGGAAGGGAAAATGTGGAAGCCTATCTTGACTAGGAAGTCAAGGTAGAACAACTCTTTAAATGTTACAATGTGAGAGAGGAGAGAAAGGACTCATTGGCAACCCTTGGCTTCCAAGGGCGTGCCATGCATTGGTGGACTAGCTGGGTGAATAAAAGGCTTCAAACTCATAGCCCTCCAATTAACTATTGGAATGATTTTAGGAGTTCTATGAGAAGGAGGCACATCCCCTCTTATTATGAGAGAAAGCTCCTTGATAAACTCCAAAGACTCAGGCAACATAACCTAGGTATTGAGGAGCTCTCTAGAATCATTGATGATGTGACCATGCCTATCCAAGGACCTATCACTAGGGCCATGGCTAGAAGGATTGAAGACCTAGCCCTTGCAGACAAAGAAAGATTTCACCTTTTGTGGAGAGTGAAGATATTACGATAGGGACTTTAGTTAAGAAAATGTAATTTTCCTTTTTTTTAATTTTGAGGAGCATTAGGAATTTAATTTGGGACATGTATTTAGTTCATTTTTATTTTAGGAGGTGTCTTAGGAATTTATAGGGTGAATTTAGGTTTTTGGGTCTTTATAAAGGAAATAAGAGGTAGCCTTGATATCTACACCTCTCTTTTCCTTCATAAACCCGTAAGCTAATAAGAAGGAATCTTGGCCCTTGGTTTGAGAAACTTGGGCACCAAGTTTGATGATCTAAGGAGGGGATTGTTTCTCAATCCTTCTCCCTTAGATCTCTTCTTTTAATCCTAGCCCTTCTTTTTTAGGTTATCTTGTTGAAGAGGTTAGCTACCTCTATAAATAGGAGCTCCTCCCCTCACTTGTATTTTTTACACTTAAATTTAATCCTAGAGACCATATTGGTTGTGAGGTTCTTACCTTTGATTGTCCCCCTTTCTCCTTTGTGAGAGCTTCTAAGAGTTATCAAGGGACCCCTCCCTTGTGGCCTCTCCCCTTTGGCTTATCAAACCTAGTATTTGTGGCACCTCACCCCATTCCTTTCCTCTCCATAAATCCATTTCCCTTCCAAGTGACCTTAGAAAGGATCCTTTGGGAATGTGATCAACAATGATCACATTAAGTGGTATCTAGAGCCATTTTCTAAAGGTCACGTTCTTCCTTAAAAAAATTTACTTGTTTTTTTTTGTTTATCTCTTTGCTCTCTTTATTTTAAAGTCCTTCATTTTTATCATATTTATTTCCTTTATTGTCTAGTATTATAACTTTTTATCCTTGCTATTATATGCACTTTTGTTTTCTATCTATGCGCGTATGTTCCATTTAATTTGATGCAATTTTATTTGTCCCTTTCTTTGCATCTTATTTCCGTGTTCAAGTTTCTTGGTTTTCCCTTGGTTTTCCCTTGGTTTTTTATGCTAAAGTGTGCCTAAGAAGTTGTGACCATTAAACCCACATGGTTGAGGATTTTTCCACACCATTGTGGTGATCAACTTTGGCCACTTTGTTGTGCCTTTTGTTTTGAGTCTCTTGCTGAAATTTTTGCTCTATTTTTAGGTGTTATTTTTTCTTAATCTTGTGTTTTGTTAAATACTAGTCATGTTAGTTTCCTATTTTGTCTCATTTAAATTCCTTAGGTTTTAGCCTCTTAAAATTTTTACAAAAAACCTTCAAAAACATTTTGAATTGAGCTCCTAAGAAGTGAACCTCTTGTTGAGTCTCTTAAGTCTTTTATGCTTTTAGTTCAAGCATAGTAATCTCTTTGTTGTTCTTAAATATTTTCTCAATTCAATCTTTATATGCTTCTTGTATTATGTTGAATTATTAGTAGCTTTCTACTTGGTTTACCTTCACTATTGGTACCTCTTTATGAAATTTTAGCTTGGGTGAATTGTGTTAGTAATTTGAGTAATCAATTTACTTCAAAATCAACCCTAAATCATTCCTTAAGCACCATTAGTTCAGTGGTATTTGGAACTACTAAGTTGTTTTGCCTTTAGTTGCATGCATTGCTTGAAAATTATGTGACCTTACTTTGTGCTTATTCACTCAAGCATTATTATTTCAAGCATCCTCATTAAAATTTCAATTCAACAAATTATTAGGTGCTGCAAAATGATTAGAAAAAGTTTATATATATATATATATATATATATATATTAGAAAAATTTCAAGTTAAAAAAAAAAGAAGATAAAGAACTCAAAAGAAAGACAATTTTGAAGTTGTGTACCTAATAGTATAAACATTTGATATGAGGACCCAATTGTGATTCAAAAAAAAAAATACTTGAGTAAGCCTTTTAGCTTTTGGTCACTTAAATTTTATTAAGTGTGCAACTATTGGTTTCATTTTTTTTTTGTTTGAGTCTTTTTTTCATCTCCACTCTTAGAGTTAATCTAGGAAAGTTATTTGTGTGCTACCTTCATTTGTGAGCCTTATGTTTTCTTACTTGTCTTGTTTACTTCTTTGAGTTTGTCATTGTTTAATCGATCCACTTGGATTTGTGAACCTTGTTTTGTTATTCACCTTTGTTTGTTTTCTTGTGTTGTATTCGGCCTTGGTAAGGAAAGCTTGGGAAAGGTGCCATACATAAAATTTTGGCAAGTCCAAACAAGAGGAAACAAGGGTAGCATTCTTGGGGTGGGTTGATGCAACTCAAAGGGGCTTGATCAAAAGGAGACAAACACCAAAAAGCTTGGAGTGAAGACTTTGTTTTATTTTTTTTATTTTTTGTATTGTGTATACTTAATTTTAGATTGGGAGTTTGAGTGCCCTTAAGGCCCTCCCTTAGTTTGTAATAATTTTGGTTAATTTTAGCTTAGTTCCTCGTTAATTAGGTGAAGAAGAAAGAAGTTATACACTTCCTTCAACACCTTGGGAGCACGATTAGAACCTTTTCTCTTTTAAATTCTTGCACTTTTAATTTTTTGCAAAAAACGTGTAGAGGCTAAGAGTTCCAAAGACTCATCAAGCCACCTTAGGTGAGAAAACAAAAAAGAGAGGAGTATTGCTTGAAAAAACAAATGTTTTTGGCCTACCCTCTAGTTTTTAGAATCTAAGCACCATGACTTCCCACACACATTCTAGTGCACATAGTTGTTCATCAAGTAAGAGTGTCAACCAAAGAAAACCTTCTAAGGGAGACACTTTTGAAAACCTTAACTTAGAATTTAGGGAATGGATGGCTAAAGAACAAGAGAGGAGAGAAGAAAAAGAGAGAAAAAAATAAAAAAAAGAAAAAAAAAACAAAAAGAGAAGGAAAAGTTAAAAAAAGAGATGTTGGAAATGAGAAAACAGAAAAAAGAGCGAGAAGAGAGAAGGCAAAGAGAGAGAAGAAAAGAGAAGAAGGAAAGAACTAGAAAGAAAAAGAGAAAAGAGGAAGAAGAGAGAAGCAGAGGAGAAGAGAGTAAAAGGAGATATGGGAGGGAGAGTGATAGAAAAAAGAAAGGAATTCTCATAAGATCCCTATCTAGGCGTTTTAGCTCTAGTGAAGAAGAATACTATGAAAATCAACATAAGCATCACTCCTACTCATCATACCATCATCATTCTCCTCAAGAGAACGTAAATCATGCTAGGGAGCCAAAGGTAGACCCACCCCATTTTATGTGATAGAAATAGAAATATTTCGTGATAGATCACATGGATTATTGGGATTGTCTAAGAAAGGATATATCAATAAGGTATTAGAGAGATTCAGAATTGAAAAATGCTCTACAGGAATTGTTCTAATACAGAAAGGGGACAAGTTTAGTTAAATGCAATGTCCTAGAAATGATTTGGAACGAAATGGAGTCTATTCCTTGTGCATAAGTGTTTGGGAGCTTGATGTATGCCCCAATATGTACATGGCTGAATATTAGCTTTATTGTAGGAATGTTGGGCAGATATCAAAGCAATCTCGAAATAAAACACTCGAAAGCTGCAAAGAAAGTCCTTAAGTATTTACAAGATACTAAGGATTAGATGTTAACATATAGGAGGTCAGATCACCTTGAAGTGATTGGCTACTCGAATTCAGACTATGATAGATGTGTAGATTCGAGGAGGTCTACATTTAGTGATGCATGCTCCCCAAGCAAGGGCCCTATCACTAGGGTCATGGCTAGGAGAATAGAAAAAGACATGGCTAGAGTAGATGGAGGAAGATCTCCCCTCCATATGACCATCAAGTTGTGCAGCCATGACTTATTTACTTGTAATTTTTCTTTTAGGAACCTAGAATTTTATTTTGGACATGTATTAGTCCATTTATTTTTCTAGGAGGTGTCTTAGTAATAAGAAGGGTAAGATTAGTTTTTTGGGCCTTTATTGAGGAAATAAAGGGGGCAATTTGATATCTACACTCCTCTTTTTCTAAATAAAACCTCAAACTAATAAGAAGTTATCTTGACCCTTGGATGAGTTAGCTTAGGCGCCAATTATCATTCAAAGGAGGGGATTGATTGGACTTTGGGCTTCAATCCTCCTCCCTTGGATCGCTTTTTTTAATCCTAGCCCTTCCTTTCCTTTATGTCTTGTCCAAGAGGTTAGCTCCCTCTATAAAAAGGTGTTTTCTCCCACTCTTGTATTTTTCACACTTTGTTGAATGAAAACACCCTAGTTGGCTGAATTTCTCTCTTAGTGTCCCTCCCCCTCTTTTTAAGAATTCCTTAGGTTTTTATCAAGGGTTCAACCCCTTGTGGCAAACCTTCGCCATTAGGCTTATCTTACCCTTATGTGGGGCCTAACACCCTCACTTCTTACCTCTCCGTAAACCATTAGAAGAAAACCTCTAGAAAAATATCAAAGGAAGCATGCATCATTTAGGCATATCTTTATTTTTGGATGGAGGAGTGGTATCATGGAAAAGTGCAAAAAAATATGTGATTGCCACTTCTACAATGAAGGATGAGTTTATGGCATGCTTTGAGGCCACGATTCAAGCATGATCGTCGTGGAACTTTATTTCAGGGTTTGAAATTGTTGACAATATAGCCAGACCGTTAAAGATTTATTGTGATAACTCCACAACTATCTTCTTCTCTAAGAATGACAGATACTGTAAAGGAGCAAAACACATGGTTTAGGGTTCTCTCATCATTAAAGAGACCAAGGTAACGAAATCAGAGAAGAGAGAAACTCACTGAACAAGTAAGTTATCTAAGAAGAAGCGATACCAACTAGAAGCAAGGAAGGATCTCTAGGAAAAGACTCCCTTAAGACACAATTCCTGAATTCTTTCAAAATTAGGATAAAAGAGAGAAACCAAACTTGGTAATTCTGAATAATATTATGGATGCAAGTAAATTTTCTGACTTTCCCATGATGATTATAGAGTATTTTGATGTGAGTAACATATTATCTAAGATCCTGTAATGTAGTTTTTAAACCTAAAAAATTACACATAAAAGCCAAATTTTTGCTTTAAACCTTCACATAGAGAAGAAATTATCATTTCTTTGTAATAGACGAATTAAACACACTTATTTATCTAATATTTTTCATTATCTCTCATTAGACTTTGTTTTTTTGTTTTCTCATTTGAATCACAAAAGTGTAAAATGCCAGATGAGAATTAATTAACTAAAATTATTATATTATTCTGATAAACCTTTTGAGTTTTTTCCAGTGAGAATTTTGACATTATTGCTCTAAATTTTACCTAAAATTAGTTTTCCTTGCTACTCTCTTATCATAGCTAGCTACTGAATTCAAAAAATAAATTTAATAATAATCTAGCTGGTGCTAGTACTAATACGAAGTACTAAATGAATGTAAGATGTTATATGCCCTATCGTAGAAAAGATAGAATATATTCGTACTTGAGAAAATAAATCAAATTTGAAAGTCGTCTCCAAAATCCATATTGGTTTACTTGAGGGTGGCTTTTTGAGCCTTGGCAAAACTTGACCTAGATAACAATAATGGTTTCATTTGCCACTCGTTTACCTTTTGATGTTTTTTAAAATTCAAGACAGATTCTGGCGTTGATATAGGAACCATTCAACTCGAATATAATTGTTTTTTCTCACGAAACATGAATGTACAGTAGTATATTTAGCGTGGAAGAAAGAAAGAGGAAGAAAACTATACAAAATAAGCCCCATAATGTTGAAAAATGTAAAGTAACAGGGCAAGTAGTTTAGTCTCTACTAGAGAACAATATAGAGAATTCAAACTAATTATTTGAATATTGCAATTAGTCATCGGAAGCATGTTACATATAATTTGATTTCGTATACATGCAAGGAATGAAAGGAAAAAACTGTAGTGTTTTATTTTATATAAACTAATATTAGTAATGTCAGAATGGTAGTATTTTTTAACGGTGAGAATTTGTGACTTTTTTCCATCCCCGCTTGTCTTCTCCTATCCAACCTAGATCATCTTATAACCCAAAAAACTGTATAGTGTTACCCTGTTACTGTTAATTTTAGCATTTTATTTTATAGTTTGGGGGTGCATGACCGGAGTGAATGGTGTGCTATATTTTTTTTGGTAAGCTAAAACAACTATAATAAATATTCTATATGAAATGGTATAGAAATGACTAATGTTGTGAATAATAATAAATAGAAAAGTGATTTTGTATGAAGAACTAAAACTATAAAAAGAAGTCATATAGTAGTTAACAATTTCACTTTAATTTTTTAGATATTAACATGAAATAAGTGTGTAAAGGTTTTTTTTTTTTTTCTCTTTTAACTTGGGATATCTTCAACCACGTCAACCACTAATCTTTTAAGATATTGAAGTTTATTTAAAATATAGATCCTTTAAACTCTTACAATTAACATAGGTCTTTTCATATATATAAACTTCTTTTTACAATTAATATATGTATTAGATTCAACTTTATCAAATGATATATTTAAAAAATAAGAAAAGTTATACATATACCCTTTTATTGTTATACGCCTAATAATAGAAAAAAAAAATATAAGTATATATATGATAGGATTTATTATGTAATAAGATGAGAGATAAAAAAAAAAAAACTTTGATAGATTCCATTAAAGACAAAGTTACATGTCTTAATAAAAAATGAAAAAAAGCGTGTTGTTTGAACTTGAGAAAAGAAGGGAAAGGAAAAGAGACTTAACAGGATAGGGGAGTAGTTAGAAAACATGAGTCAGAACGCAGACAGTCACATGCAATTGAGTTGGCTATCTCGTAATGATGATCATAAACTGCCAAGCAAGACATTCTCTTCGAACTAATTTAACATTTACATTTGAAAGACACGAGATAAGGCGGAAAAAGTTTTACCCTACTCCGAGTATTTTCAGTCTTATTTTTAATTAGAATTATTTGAATTTCATTTAAGTAGTTAATATAATAAAGACTGTAACTAATGTTTTATAAAATGTAATATATAATAAGCATGTTAACATAATTTGTAATAAAATAAAATATACCATTTCCCATGTCAGTTGATAAACTAAATTTCTTTCTTCCCTGGTAACATGCTAATCCGTGGTCGTGCGCACCTACCATCCTGTTATGTTATTATAAAATTGATAGTACTAATATATAACAGCAAACTCTGGCTGCAGCATATCCCTTCACAGCTTAGATGCTTCACGCAACATATAATTAGTCATATCATCCTCTATTTGACAACAATATGACATTTACTTATATCAATGGCCAGACTGTCCATGTAACAGACCTTTGTGGTTACTCACAATCATTCTCCAATTATATATTTTTTGTTTTGTTTTTAGTTACATGTCAACTACATATTTTTTTGTTGCTCAAGCTCAAGGTGGGGTCATATTTAGTGTATATATATATATAAAAGTGGATAGGTAGATGTAATTGGAAGCAAGTCGAAGTAGCAAAATACAAGAGTTATTAGCATGGAAGCTCCTAACTTTTTCTTGTCTTTGCTTCTTCTCCTAACTAGTGCTACTATAAGTTCAGCTCAACTCAGACCTGGCTTCTACAACAACATATGCCCCAACGTGGAGCAGTTGGTTCGCTCTGCTGTTACACAGAAGTTCCAACAGACCTTTGTCACTGCTCCTGCCACTCTTAGACTCTTCTTCCATGATTGCTTTGTTAGGGTAAGAAGGTCTTTTAATTTTCATCAATTCCATTCATGGTTTTCTCAATTTTTATTGTGTGTGAGGAGTAATAACTAATTGTTTTTGCACACACAGGGTTGTGATGCTTCGATTATGCTTGCAAATAGAAATGCAGAGAAGGATCATCCTGATGACAATTCTCTAGCTGGGGATGGGTTTGACACAGTGATTAAAGCCAAGGCAGCTGTTGACAGAGACTCTCGTTGCCGAAACAAAGTCTCTTGTGCTGATATTCTGGCTCTTGCTGCTAGGGATGTTGTAAATTTGGTATGATTTCATGTGTTACTTTGATTTATTTGCTACATATTTGATATTAGTTGACATTGCATTACTAATTGTAGTAAATGCATGCTATTGTAGGCAGGAGGACCATTTTATAATGTTGAATTGGGAAGGCGTGATGGGAGAATATCTACTACTGCCAGTGTTCAACGTCGTCTTCCTCACGCTGACTTCAATTTGGATCAGCTCAATTCCATGTTTAACTCTCATGGCCTATCCCAGACAGATATGATTGCATTATCAGGTACCATAAAAGATATAACAACTTCTGTTTTAATTTATTTTATTCAATCATACTAATATGTGCTACATTATAGTAGGATAAAGAATCTTATCTTATTTAATTTTTATAACAAGTAAAGCTTTGAAAGTAATGTATTTTAATATGTTAGGTGCGCATACTATTGGATTCTCTCACTGCAACCGTTTCTCAAAGCGAATCTACAAGTTCAGCCCCAGAAGTAGAATTGATCCAACAGTAAATTTACAATATGCTTTTCAGCTTAGACAGATGTGCCCCTTGAGGGTTGATCCCAGAATTGCCATAAACATGGATCCTGTCTCGCCTCAAAAGTTTGACAACCAATACTACAAGAATTTGCAGCAGGGAATGGGCCTCTTCACTTCTGATCAAGTCTTGTTTGCAGATGCAAGGTCAAGGGCCACAGTCAACTTATTTGCATCAAATGAAAAAACTTTTGAGAAAGCTTTCATTGATGCTATGACCAAGTTGGGAAGGGTTGGTGTTAATACTGGAAATCAAGGTGAAATTAGGTTTGATTGCACCAGGCCCAACTAGAGAACTACTACTATGCTATTTTCATTATTCCTTTTTTGGAGTTTATGAGTTATGTAGTATATTTGATAATGTATTATTGTATTAATAATTGAGGAGTTCTTTAAACTCCATTCATTGATTCAAGCTATTTAGTAATAATTGAGGAGTTCTTTAAAAATTTATGACGGATGCTCCTATTTTATTGAAAAGAAGAAATTAAAATGAATTTTTTATCTCTTTTATCTAGAAACATTAGGTGTTAATTATACAATAATTTTTTAATTTAATTGGTATACATTATCAGTGTAAAGATCTTTACACTAACATTCAATCACAATCTTTCATTCATGATAAATTTGTTAAATTTACTCATTACTACTTTAATAGTTACATAAAGAAAAAGTCATGATTAAATATAATATGTTAATACTACAATGCTAGATCATTCCTTTTGGAGTTTATGAATTATGTAGTATATTTGATAATTTATTATTGTATTAATAATTGAGGAGTTCTTTAAATTCCATTCATTGATTCAAGTTATAATATCATTGTATAATTCTTCACAAAAAAAAATTATTAGGACACTAAGAGACAATGTGGCCTCTCCCAAGACATTTAAAAGATTTTAAACCCCTTTTGGAAGAGACTCAATTTCATGACTTGTGGCAGTGCCAGAAAGTACCTCTTTACAAAGAAGGAGATAAAAAGGTCGATCAAGCAAGAGAGTTTCTTTAACATCCATTTTTGTTGCAAAATGACTCTCTTTCTTAATTATCTCTTTGGAAGGGGTACCTCCTTCCAACTCTCCCTCTTTACCCTTTTCAAGCTTTAGGGATGAAAGCTTTTTTTTTTTTACTTTGAACTTTTTTTTTCCTCATCTCTTTTATGTTTCATGATGAGTTGATCCTCAACCACTTGTGAAGGTGTGAGAGGAGTCAACTTTATTCTTTTACCCTTATGAGTGAGGATTATCTCATTAGAGTAGCCATGGTGAATGGCTTGTTTGTCAAACTGCCAAGGCCTCCCTAACAAGATATGGCCAGCCTCCATTGGAACTATATCACATAAGATATCATCTTGATACTTTCCAATGGAGAACGACACCTTCACTTGTTGATTTACAACCATTTCCCCTTCCTCATTAAGTCATTGGAGCTTGTAAGGTCTAGGATGAGGAATTGGGTGTAAGGCTAGCTTCTCTACCAACCTTGAGCTACAACAATTGGAGCAGGATCCACTATCCACAATGAGAGAACAGGTTTTGTCTAAAACTTTACAACGTGTATGAAAAATGTTCTCTCTTTGGGAGTGGTTAAGCTCAAGGGGTTGGCTTCCAAGAAGGCGCTTAACCATCAAGAGGTCTCCATCACAAGGATTTTCAACAATGTCATGCTCATGACCCCCTTCTTCCTCACTCTCACTAGAGGAGGAAGATGAGCTACTCTCACTAAAAATCTCTTGGCCCCTCATGATCATGGTTTTCTTATTGGGGCACTGAGAGGCAATGTGGCCTCTCCCAAGACATTTAAAGCATTTAATACTACTAGTCCTATTGTTAGAACTAGTAGGAGGGTTGTCTCTATGATGCATGGGTTTATGTTCTTTATGCACATGCTTGGATGGTTCCTCTTTAGGAGAGCTCTTGGAAGAGCTTCCCTTGCCTAGGTCCCTCTTTGCATAATTGTAGGATGAAAATTCTCTTTTTGCTCCACCTTTTCTTTTTAATTGATTTTCCACTCTTATGCAAAGTTGGACTAGGTCATCTAGATTATTATATGGTAAGAACTCAACTTTGTCTCTTATGTCAGAGTTCAAACCACTTAAAAATCTAGCTTCGGTGGCCCTTGGTTCTTCGGTGACGCCCGCTCTCATCATGAAAAGCTCCATGGTTTGTCTGTACTCCTCAACACTTGAGTTGTACTGTTTTAATCTTTGGAGTTTATCCAAGAGCTCTCTTTCATAATAAGAAGGGACGTGTCTCCGCCTCATAGCCCCCTTGAGATCATTCCAATAATCCACCGGAGGGTTACGAAGGCGGTGTCTCTCATTGACCAAGGAGGTCCACCAATACATGGCATGCCCTTGGAAGCTAAGGGTTGCCAGCGGAACTTTTCTTTCTTCACTTATGTTATAACAAACAAAGAGTTGCTCTACCTTCATTTCCCAATCAATGTAGGCTTCCACATCCTCTTTGCCATGAAAATGAGGGAGGTCAACTTTTTGTTCCCTAGGTTGGGCTTGGGGTTGGTTATGATGTTGTTGTGCTCTCGTTACCCTAGGTCTTTCATATCCCTCACTTTCACTTACTTCACTAGAGGCAGACCTATACCTATGCCTTTCTCTAACTCGTCTTTCTCTTCTTTCTTCTCTTTCGCGCTCTTCTCTTCTCTCTTCCCTCTCTCTCTCTTCTCTTTCCTTTTTTTCTTCTCTTTCTCTTCGTTCTCTTTCTTTCTCTTCCCTCCGTCTTTCTTCTCTTTCTTCTCGTTCTTGTCTCTCTCTTTTCTCCTCGCTTTCTTTCTCTTTTTTCTCACGCTCTTTTTCCTCTCTTTGTCTTTCTTCTCTTAACTCTCTTTCTCTCTTTTCTTTTCTTTCTCTTCACGCCTCTTTTCTTCTCTTTTCTCCCTTTCTTTTCTTTATTTTCTCTATTCTACCCTCCATTCCCTAAATTCACTCACAAACTTATCCATGTTGTTGGTTTTTTGAGAACCTTGTTGATTTACACTACCTTTACTAGATGTGTGTGAGCTTATTTTGAAAGTGATGGGAAGAACCTATGGGCAACACTCCTTACTCTTTTGTTTTGTTTTCTCCCTAAGTGAATTACTTAAGAGTCTTTGGAACTCAAAAGCCTTTCACACTAAGATGCAAAGCAAATAAAAGAAATTTAAAGCAAAGGTAAGGATCTAAAGGCGTGCACCTAAGGTGGAGAGATGGGGTACCAATTCCTTCTCCCACCTAAACGAGAAACTAAAAAATTATTACAATCAAAGAGGTGACCCTTATGGGCATCCAACACCTCAATTAAAATGGTCTTAATAAAATTTACACCCAATTAAACAAAAAGAAACAAAAGGCTTGATGTTTGAAGTTGCTCTCTACTCCAAGTGTTTGCCTCTCCCAAAGTGGTGTCGCTCCCTTGAATGAACCTCTTCCTTAGCTTGCTTCAACACACCTCAAGATGTTTCCCTTGTGGAAAGCTTGGTTAGACCTTTCTTTTCCTTCAACAAAGTGGCGCACCCAAGGAGGAACCAAGATAGTGCAATACAAAAAAACATGAAAAGAAAACTCAAGGAAGGGAGATAAACATCCAAGTGGAAAGAATTATTTAGACAAACACAAAGATAACCAAAGAAGACAAGCAAGTAAAAATGGTGTAGATAGAAAGATGGTACACAAAAGAAATTCCTAGAATGGGCCTAGAATAGAATGGACTACAAAAACAAAAAAAAATGACTCAAAAGTTTCAATCATTTGCATCATTTAAAATCAATATGGCCAAATTATATGCAAGTACGTTCAAGCAAGATTCATTAATTTTTTTTTAAATCACTCCTTTTAGTCATTGGGACAATATGAGGTGCACTAAAGATATTTTGTTCTTTTCACTTCTTTTTTTTTTAACAATTTTTTTTTTTACTAACACGTTTTTTTTTCACTTGTTTTCTTTTTAATTTCTATTTTTTATACAATTTTGCTACACCTCTTAACAAAATTTTGAAGCAAATACGGTGAGGAGTCAAAGAATCATAAATGCTTGAACAAAGGATAGGAAATGGCCACCATAATTGATATACAAAAGTGCAAAATTAAGAAACAAAGCAACCTAATATGAACTAGTAATTTTAGGTGATAAAAATAAATGGCACAAGGAGAGTTTTATGGAAGTTGAGGCCAACTTGATTACTCAATAATCAGCCCAATTACATACCCAACATGCCTCTCAAAGCCAATCAACAAAAATCACCACAAAAACTAGCACAAAATTAAGATACTAAAATTATTGAACAAGTGAATGAAATTTGGAAGAAATTGAGCATTAATTTTTTGAAGATTTTTTTTAAGAACATGCTAAGATCTAAATAGCATGTGAGACTCTAAAGACATTGGATCAAGAGTAAGCCTCTTTGATGCTCAATTTCCAATAGAGAAATAACACACTTTTATGGTAAAATAAAAGAGCTAAACAATGGATTTTAAGTGACAATTAAAAGGACTAAACAATACCAAAATAAGACACAACGTAGGATGATTAAAACTGAAAATAAATGACTCAAAATGACCAAGAATGTGACACAAAAACAGAGAAATAGGGGCTGGAAAAAATAGAGAAATAGGTGCAGGAAAAAAATAGAGAAAAAGGTGCAGGAAAATAGAATTAAAATGCAAGAACTCTAAATGAAAGAAGCAAAAGTGCATCCAAGGATCAAAACCACAATTGTGTGGCTTCCTTCACAAAGTTTATGAAGTCATTACTATGATCCTCTTAGGGTAAGCACTAGAATAAGGACAAATTAAAAAGATGGGCAGAAATTTAAAGAAACAAACCTAAAGGAAACATACAAAGATTCAATAGAAATGAACAAAATAAATTGAATCTAGAAAGCAATAAATACATGGAAATAAAAATTGCAAGAACTAAGACATAAACTTCAAGACAATAAGGAATTTAAATGACAATAAAGGAAGCAAGAAATAAAGTATAAAAAACTGCAGAAAAAAGAAACTAAAGAAAGACACATAAACTAAGGAGAAGGAGGAGGAAATGAACCTTCATAAAGATGGCTCTGATACCAAATTATGCACTCCCTTGATCTCTTCAACCAAGGTTCCTTCCTCTAAGAAAATGGAGGATGGAGAGGTTAGAAATGGGAGAGGGTTGACGCCACTTTCTAGGAGAAAGATGAGTCAAAAAATTTTATGTTGCTTGCCACAAGGGAGAGGTCCCTTGATAAAAGCTTTAAGGGAGAGATTCCTCAAGAGAGAGGATTCTCAATGACACTCAAGAATAAATTGCTCAAAAAGAGTCTTACATCATTCAATCAAGTGTGTTTTGTACAAGAGAGACTAGGTGTATTTATAGCCCAAAGAGGGAGCAAAACACTCAAAACTAGGCAATGTGGACTTAGGCCTAATTAGTATTAGGAACACTAATCCCTCTTAGGCCCACTAAAAGTGGTGCCTAGCCTTAAGCTAGGGAGTGTCACAGCCTAATCAAGGGGGTGTGGAAAGAGATCCACACTCCTTTGTGTTATTAGGCCCTTTACTCCCCTCACCTCCCTTACTAAGCTAATTACACCATAAACTCTAGAAACTAAAACAAATGGCCAAAATACAAGGCCTAAAAGGGGATTAAAAGCTAATTAATATTTACAAGAGGAAAACTAAGGACAGCCTAAAATATCTATCTCCATCATGAGTTGGGGTCTTGATGAGTCTTTCCGGGCCAAGTCCTCTTCAATCCTCCTAGCCATTGCCCTAGTGAGAGGGCCCTTGATAGGTAGGATTGCATCAATTAGTATATTATTTAAGCAAAGGGTGGATCTATTTATACAAGAATGGGGCAATTGCTTCCACAAAATTTTTATCATATCTTAACATAATAGTTATATTTAATTATAAATTATCTAAAAATTTTAAAATGTAGTTAATTAAATTATAAAATAAATTTTGTCTCCACTAATTATATAGATAGACATTGACCCCACAATTCAAATAGTCTCGACCTATCACTGATTTAATATATGTATATTATCAAAATTATGTTGGTTGTAATAGAACTAAATATGAATTTCTTAAACAATATTTTAAAAAGGGGTGACTGTATTTGTAATATCTCAAATATACCTTGAACAATGTAAATTTCCAACATTTATGTTCAATTACTATGAGGATAAAAAAATAGGGGTGACTATACAGGCCCAAGTCTGCACACCTTATGGCCTATTTGTGGATTTTGAAATTTTTTTAAATAAACATTAATGTAAAAAAATATTGAATTGGTTTGTAAAGTTCACAAACTCTGTAGGCTAAATCCTTGGATTTGACCTATATTTTATCTAAAGGAACAAATTTATTATTTTATTTACTATATTTTGTTTTAATATTATGGTTTGTTTGTTGTGAATTGTGATATTTTAGACTTTTAGTGTTGAAAATATTCAATGTTATAGATTATTATAAATAATAATATAATTTTAGTATGATAGAATAAAATTGAGTTAGTTTAAAATATGTAAGATTCTTTTTTAATTGTTTTCTTCTTTATAAAAATTGTGTGGAACTACAAACTGGTTTGTTACGAACTAAAAAATATATAATTTGATAGTTCAGACCAATCTTTCTACCCACCCTTAATCTCAAATTTAAATTTGTGAATACTATAAGAAAATCATGTATTAGCAAGGAACAATTCTCTTGCATGTCCCTTGTAAATGCTTTGCTAAAGCTAATTGTGATAAATTAGCAAGGATTTTTTTCCCTCACTAAAATCCAAGTCACAGTTTCACTACAAAAACAATCCCTCACAATTCTCACTAACCTCGTATTATGCCCTAGAAATTCTTTACCCAAATCTCTTTTAAATTATACGGGTAAATCTAGATAAATTTGTCACAAACTCAATGTTAGTAATCTTTTACCCAATTCTCACTATCTTAGCCACAGTGGGATTGTTAGTAATCCTTCACTACATATTATTGTAAACTTGTTAGTATACAAGTTCGTGTAGTGAAATAGGGTTGTCATTTTCACAGGGACTTGTAAAATATTTTCTAATGTCAACTATTCTGGATACAACTTGTAAAATAATAATTTATAGTTGTTTATGGATTTGTGATTTAATATTGAACAATAAATAACAAGTATATAAAATGAAAAAGTGCAAGAATACAATTTAACTAAAATTAGTGAGAAGAATTGTTGGGATTGAATTTCATCTATCTTGTTCCTTTGCAATCTTTTAATTCTCAATATATAATTTCATTACTCAATGTTATTGAATTCATTAAATCATTTCAAGTTAATCCCTTAAAATGGAAATTCTAAAAATCCTAATTCAATAATCAATCTTTTGATTATCTAATTAGAAATCTTGTCTTTAAGATCATAAATTTAACCAACTAAAAATTTTAAATCTCTTCATAGTATTAAGAATCATTAGGTGAATTGATTCAAATTAAATTTAATAGAAAACATGAAATTTGATGGATCATCTCAAGCATTAAAAATAAAATTAAATCACTAATATGAGATAATAGAAAACATATATATAGCATGAGTTTCCTCTTTCTTCACCTTCATTCTCCTCCACTTTGTATGTTTAATGCTCTTATCTTTCCCTTCAATTATTCTTTTATATCTTCTGAATTTTAAAACAAAGCATGGATTAAATGACCAATTTACTTAGTAGAATTTAAATCATTACAAAATACATATTCTTCATGTTGAAGA
This sequence comes from Psophocarpus tetragonolobus, assembly GCA_037954015.1. Lineage (NCBI taxonomy): Eukaryota > Viridiplantae > Streptophyta > Magnoliopsida > Fabales > Fabaceae > Psophocarpus > Psophocarpus tetragonolobus. The sequence goes on along the minus strand of CM075693.1, from coordinate 7,384,042 downwards.
AAGCTCCAACCGTTGAGCAAAATTGAAAGTTCTAAGCTAATTTCTCATAATGGCCTTTTTTTATTTTAATTATGCTAAGCGAAATTCTAGGAAAGGGGAATATTTTCCTCTTTGCATAATTCACTCAGCCAAATGGAAAGTGCACAATGATTTTGATCTGAATTCTAAATCCAATCTTTTTCATCTGCATAGAAAATATAAGGATTATGTGTATAAATATAAAACTTTTCAAAAACAATTTACTTCGGTCTTGTTTGGGTGGTTTTGAGTTTCTAATTTTAGTTTTGAAATGTATTTTGAAAACAAAAATGTAATTTGCAAAAATGGTTCTAATTTTGTTTTTCAGTTATTTTCAAAATAGTTTTTGTCCAATTTCAAAAACAATAAAATTTGTTTTTTAGATTTCTATTTTTTTCAAACTCATCATTTAACATCATTCACTACCATTGACCACCACCTCTGACTAATGCTCACCTTCAACCAACGATCAACAACAACTACCACCAACCAAAAGTGATTGGTCGCCACTTCTGACGACGATCACTAACTGTCACATCTAATTGTTGGTCATTATCTACCACCTCAAACCTCCACTTTCAACACAAACTGCCTCCTCCGATCTTTGGTCATCTAATATCGATTTTTTATCTCTAAGGAGGAAAATTCTAGGTGATTAAGATTCGAGAAAATGTTTTAAATTTGAAAATCAAAACAATGTTCTTTTTAAAATTTTGAAAATTTAAACCAAAATTAGATTTTGTTTTTATAAATTTGAAAAGTAGAAACCAAAAATCACCCCAAAAATATAGATTTTGATTTTCTATATTAAAGTTAGGAATGACAATGGGGTGAGGCAGGGGAAGGTTTGGCCCTTCGGTCCCCATCCTCAAAAAGTGTGAGGCAGGGTAGGTATAAAGGAGACGCGTATGAAATTTTAATTCATGTCTCCATCTTCGTCGGGTATTTTCGAGTTCAGGTATACTCGTAGGCACCTGTTATATTATTTTTATAATTTAAATTAAATTTACTTATAATTTATTAAATAATTATATATTAAGTTATTAATTATATTTAATTTTATTAATTATTAAATAAATTATATGCTAAGTTATTATTATATTTTAGTTTTAATGATCAACAAAGGTGTGGATTTGTACACAGACATGTGTGATTAAAAAATATATGTACTAAATTTTGTTTAATATAGAAGCCGAGTGGAGGCCAGGGCTAGGTGGGGGACCAACAAATCCATCTGTGTACCCATCCCCATTTTTATATGCAAGGACGGGGGCGGGGACGAGGAAGGGACGAAGCAGGGACCAACAATATGGGTTTTTCCATTAAAATTGGACGAAGATGGTACAGTACCCACAAGACAGTACTTGCAAAGACGGATATGATTGTCATCACTAATTAAAGTTTTGTTTTACCAATATTTTTTTCTTTAGTTCCTACTTAGATAAGTATCATAAACTTAAAGATTTTCTAGTAAAATTTATACTTATCCCATTTCATTCATTATTCCTTCAATATGCCTTCACTAAATATCCAACAACACTCCATCGTTATTCCCTTGCCACTTAGTTGGATACATTTCCACTGATCTTCTCTATTCCCTCTCTTAATACAAGAAAAGAAAAGTTATTTATTTATAGAAGAAATCCGTAGGTAAAATATCTAAAAATAATTATTTTTCCATATATAATTATCTATAGATATATCCGTGAGTAATCTACAAAAAATTTCATAGATAATTATTTATGGATTTTTTTGCTTGTAAGTTATCCACACATTATCCATATATAATGACAAATTATTATTTATCTTGTTTCTTTTAATAAAAAAATTATTTTACTAAATATTACTTCATCTAATGATGAATGACAACGAGTTGGGGCTGGTACACACTTAACTATAACTTTTTTCTAAGCCTTATAAGCACTAGCATTTATAATGTTTGAGGGAGCCTAAGCCCAAATTACCCTTATACAACACTTATTCTACTAATATAATATTCATTTTAATTTGGGAAGTAGGTATGTGACTTGGTTTTGCATTGTAACATCGATTGAGAAAGACTAAGAGACTAGGTTAGATGCTTTGGAAACATGCATCCTATTCGAGCTAAGGTATTCTTTTAGTGACTTCCATGAGGAACAAACCTCATGTTACTCAGTGTAGACACCCATTTTTGTCCATGTTTTAGCCTAATCTTCAATATAAAAAAATATAGAGAAAAAAAGAAAATGAAAATAAAAATATGATAACTATTTTTTTTTAAAAAAAAATAATGAATACAATTAATAATAACAATAATATAAAGAAAAATAAAAAAGGAAAGTAAGCATAAACAAAGCAAGTTACTCTACAATCTGCTTTAGTCGCCTGCCTCTATTCTGTCACTATGATAGTCACCTACTCTACCATTCGTCCTGCTCCACCACCCTCAAGCAACAAGTTGTGGTTTCCTTCACTATGAAGCAAGAAAATTCCTATAAAAAGCCAAAGGATAGATGAGGAGGAGGTGGGTTTTTGGGGACAACAGAGAAAAACCAGAAAAGAGATCAATCAAAAGGAAAATTATCACAACGAAAAGGTGAAATACAGCGGGTAGAAGAACATAACAATGAAAAGGTCCAATACAGGGACAAAGGAGCATCACAACAGGTAACCACTATCCTTGTTTTGCCATTAATTTCTAGTATTGTTGTTAATTGAGATCATGTTTTAATCACAAAAATGTAAGATTCTAAGAAGCTATCCTTGACTTCTGCTGTAATTGTTGCAGCACAAGGTTGGTTGAGAAGCTATCCTTGACTTCCACTCCTCACCCTAAGCCTTACAGACTTCAATGGTTGAATGAAAGTAAGGAGGTGGAAGTCAATCAATAAGTTGAGGTGCCCTTTTCCATTGGGAACTACAAGGATGTCATCCTTTGTGATGTAGTACCAATGGAAGCGGCTCATATCTTGTTAGGGCGGCCATGGCAATATGATAGAAAAGCTCTTCATGATGGCCACTCTAATGAGATTACCCTCTCCCACTTAGGCACAAATTTCAAGTTGTGTTCTCTTACACCTGCCCAAGTGTTAGAGGACTAGCTTATCATGAAAAGAAAAAGGGAAGAGGAAGAGAAAAATAAAAAAAGAAAAAATAAGCAAGCATTGTTTGTTGATGGGTTAGAAGGAAGTGCCACTTCCAAGAAGGTTGTTCTAAAGGAGAGTCATTTTTCTACAAAAGTGAACTTAAAACATAGCCTCCTTATACAACAACCTCTCTACCTTCAACTTGAGAAGGCACCATTGCATACACTCCCAAGTGTTGAGCTTGAGTTTTCATCCTTTGAGCTTGATCATGCATATCAAGTTCAAGATTTGGGAGGCATGGAAGGGAAGGATGACCTTCAAGAATATTACCCCTTGGTTACCAAGGAGGATCTTATTGAAGATGATTCTTCCAATAAAGAAGTAGAAGTTAAGGTTGTGCCCATTACCATTGAGCACAAAGCATCACAACCTCAAACTCTACTTGAAGATGAGGCCACTATAGTTGAACATGAGATTGATCCCATGACATTGAAGACTCAAAGCCAATCTCAAGTTCAACCTAAAGAGACCATGCAAGAATGGTCCACCCCTAGGCCCATCATGCTTTCTTGGGGTGAACAAAAAGATAAGGCTTACTTAGCCTTCCTTGATAAGTGCTCTAATGCACTTGGTATAGTCTCATCTACTTCTACTCAAGTGAGATTTATACTTAGTGCATTAGGCCTAGGTTGGGGAGCTGCTGGGTGGAGGCCCATACACTACCTCTACTACCACAACCTTGAGGGTTTCCTCATAGACCCTTTACTCTCCCAACCCTTTGGGGTTTACACCTGCTAATAACATTGTTTATCTCTTTGTAGGATTGGAAGAAAAGAAAGAAGAACCTTCAGATTTGAAGTCAAATCCTTTCCAAGGGAGAGGAGATGGTGCATTCCTCCCTAGCAAGGGACCTTGGCTAGGAGGATTAGAGAGAAGACATGGCTAGGAAGGAGCTTCATGAAGACTTCAGGGCCATAGTCTCAAAACTATGTAAATAAATTGTGTAATTTATGTAGTATTTTGAGTGGGTGTAATTTTCATAATCTTAGGCCTTGTATTTTGGCCTATAGGTTTTATTTTCTCTAGGAGGTGGGTTTAGTCCCTTTAGAAGAGTGTGTTAATTAGATGGGTTTGGCCTATAGGAGTTTGGACGTGTGGTTCTCCTTTCCACACCCTTAATTGCTTCTAAAATCCATCTAACCAACACATGAAGCATGTAGGAGACATATGGGGCCCCTTGGTTCCCTTGTTTCACTCCACATGTGCATTCTCTCTCCTACATGGCTGATCTTGTTGCTTCTTATTTGAATTTGAATTTTAGAAGTGTCATGTCACTTTCCTCCAAAATTCAAATTCAAACTAAAGGGAACATAGATCTTAAATTCTAGGGACTTGTTTGAATTTTTCTCTTTTTATGTCTTGGCCTTGTCTTGAACGTCCAAGACCACCCCTCCCCCTATAAATAACCCTCTCACTCACTCTTGTAAGGATCTAAGTTCATTTTATACAAATTAGACTTGTGAGACTCTTTGTGAGTGTCTTTTTCTCTCTAACTTTGAGAGTGCTTCTATGGCTTTTATCAAGGGTTCCTTCCCTTATGACAAGCTTCTACAAACTAGGTTTATCTCAACCTAAGAGTGGCGCCTCCATCTTCATCTTCTTCCTATTCATCCACACCTTCTTGCACCATTGGAACCCCTTGAAGCAAGATCCTAGGGAGAGCATTCCAAGAATGCATCAATAAAGAAAAACCCAAAAAGAGATAAATCTAAGGGAAAATTATCACAATGGAAAGGTGAAATACAAGGGGTAGAAGAGCATAACAACAGAAAGGTCAAATATAAGGACAGAGGAGCATCACAATAGGTAACCATTATCCACATTTTGCCATTATTTTTTAGTATTGTTGTTAAATGAGATCACGTTTTAATCACAAAAATGTAAGATTCTAAGAAACAATTTTTACCAAATTTAGAAATATAAGCAAACTATCCTTAGAACCTAGCAAAGAAAATAAAATAAAAATCACCATTATGTTTAATGGCTGAAAGTGATTCCGGTTCTTGCCGTTATCATCCTTTCTTTCTTTCCTCTTCCTTTCAAACCAAAATCCCTATCAACAAGAGAATCATCAAAATTAAATACCAACCAGAGAGAAGTGTAAAATGAAGAAGTATAGAAACGAAAATCAGTACCTTACCTCTGTCTCCCCCAAACCCAAATCAAAACCCCTTTGGAAGCCATTAAAGTCCCAAGCTTTTACTGTCGAAGCCAAAACCCCACATTAGAAATCGTTACAGAACCACTTTTAGGAAAATAATCTCCTTCGCGTACACCTCCATCATCATCCTAGCAGAGCTCAAACTTTCCCCAAAAAACCTTCATTTGTTTTCAAAACACCATTTCTAAAGAGTAAAAAGTGAGAATGCTTGTTTCTAAAGAGGAAAAATGAGAAGCGTGAAAAAGAAAGGGTCGCGCTTCACATTTTTTCATTGAGTCTTCTATTTGTGTCAATACTATGCCTTGACTTATGCCTCTTTGTTCCCAGTCTTATACCTTTTTCACTCATGACCTTTTCTTTAGCAAGTTTTAATTAATAAATATTTTATTTACAATATAAACCTTGATTCTAGAATAATACCTTGTGTGTACCAAAATTTCCTTTTTTTACCATTTTTATTTTTAATATTTTTAATAGAAATCGAACAGGTTAATTAATGTGACATCTTTTTTATTCCCAATATTTGAAATCATATAATTAAGAATATTAGAATTTGAATAATTTCGTATCAAGAGAAAAAATAAGGTCTGTTAGATGTGACATCTTTTGACCTTATAAAATTTGAAGACATGTACTGTGACAGTTTAGTGTTCTCGAATTTATCCAATTTTCATCATAATTGATAATATTTTCTTCTTATAAATAATTCGTAATAAATATATGACATCTAATTTTACTTTTAATATTTTTCCCTAATAGCTCAAAGGAATTATTAGATGTGACATCTTTTTATTTTCGAGATTTTGAGATATAAGTTGTGAACACTCTTATTTTAAAATCTCATCTCTAAAGACAATAATAAATATATAACACATAATGATAAATAGTTTGATTTTTACTTTGAAAAAATAAAAATATATATAAAAAATAAGGATATTCTATTAAATTAATTCGGGTGTACACCATTGTCAATTTTAATTTTTAGGACGTATGAACTGTAACAGTTCAGAAATCCTAAGTCTTAATAAAATTAAAAAAAACACCAATTTACAAATTTAATTCAAATAACTACGTAAACTTTGATTCACCAAATCACTTAGAGATACGTAGGAGCATGAGCAATTTCCTGTCGAGCCCAAAAAATGCAAAAATTAATAATCATTTCATAAAAAATAAATATTCCAATAATAAAAATCCTTGTTAAAAATATTAAAAATAATTAAATAAAAATAATTTTGTGTCTTAGGGGATGAAATAAAAATCCTTGTTATGACAAACATTGTGGGGTGCTAATACCTTCTCTACACGTAATCGACTCCTAGACTCAAAATCTAGTTTTATAGATCATTTTTTTAAAGGTCTTTTTTATATTTCCCTTAATAAATATTGGTGGCAACTCCCTCTATTTTTCAAAACCATTTATTCACCTTTAGTCGAGACCTATATGTCGACACTCAAATTTGATATGACCACAATCATTTCGTGCAATGAAAGAATTTATTTTATTTTATTTTTTATTTTCTTTGTTTGCTTTCAATTTCCATGATTACATGAATCTATTAGGAATAACTAATGGGTTGTATGCCTATAAATAGTTATAATCTATTGGTCACTTTTGAGTTTGTCCTTGTAAGCAATGCATGTCAACTCTTTGATCAATTTGTTTTTCAATTGTCATTAATTTTTTGCACACCATTATATCATAAGTCACATACTTTAGGAAGGAAATTAACTAGATTTAATTTTATTCTTGTATGATTCCTTATGAGGATGACTCATTTGTATTCAATAGATAAATATAAATTGTTTTTGTTGCAATTTTTTCTTCAAAATTGCTTCCCACTAGACATGATAAAGTAGTTGTTGACTCCTTCTCATAGTTGGTCTTGAGGTTTGATGGTCCTCAAGCAAAATTATAGTAAAGTACCCTTTATATATAAATTTTTCAAAAGGTAAAGTGTATTGCTTCAAAAAATAGACACTAAATTTTGATAAAATATACATTTTGTTACATTAAATAATAAATAATATATATATATATATATAATTTAAAAAATTTTTGAAATTCAATGATCATAAGATATTATTTATTATTCGATTTACATATCTCTAAAACATATATTATGCGCGAACTTCTAATATTAAAAAACTATACATACAATATCTTATAAGCTATGTTTTTAAAATTGGACTGGTGATCGAACCGGTGAAAACACTGATTCACGGTTCATTGGTTCAACTGTTATTGAACTAGTGGTTGAATCGGTCTTAATAAAATAATATTTTTTATTATTGTACTATAATAATTAAGATTATCAAAGAAAAAATGTATTAAGGTTATAATTATAAAATGATAAAAGTAATTTTACTAAATACATCTTTATTATTAAGTTAAACCTCATTTTTATTGATTTTTTAATTAAAAATTAGTTGATTTAGGAAATTGAGGGGTATATTTAGCAAAATAAAAAGATTTAACAAAAAAATACAAACCGGTTGAGCCATCGGTTTTGACTAATTTTCGGGTTTTACTACCGATTTTTTGTTTTACTGTTTTTCAGGGTTAATCGAATCGGCTACCATACCTGTTCACTAGTTTTCTGGTTAAACAGATCGGTCCAATACCGTCTTTATAACATTGCTTATAAGTATTCAATTTTATTTTTCTTTTTTATTTCATTTTTTTCCTTCTTATATGATTTTCTACTACTTTTGATATCATTTTTTCACTTCTCTTCCCAATCAAAATGGGATATATGTCTAAAAAGTATAAAATCATCATTTCAAAAAATTTTAAGGTATTTATATTTTTCATTAAATGGTTTTTTAACAGAAATTAAAGAATGTTATTTCGTCATTCAAAGCTAAGAATATACTATTTTTTATTATTATTGATTAAAAATTTATTTTAGCAAAATTTGAGGGTCAAAAGATAAGAATATACAATTTCAAACATTATAACTAAGTATATAAAAAATATTATATCAATAGAATTGTTATAATAAAATTTAAAATTTAAATTTCTTTTCATTAGTAATGTTATAATCTTATATCTTTTGTTTAATTTATATAATTTTGTTCTCATGATACGTAGATAATCAGTGTGATTTTTAGTTATTAGTAGATTTACTATATTAATTTGAAATAATTTAATTTATTTTTTACTTAAGACACCTAAAAAAATACTATACTTTCAGTGCTATTTTTATCATGAAAAAAGATATAATTATTTTATATTAAAGTTGATATTTTTTATTTATTACTCATTATTTATAACAATGACCCATCTTTATTAGGAGTCTTGAACATATACAAAATGTGTGTTTTCCTCCCAATATGTGTTACTACTATATCAATCAACCTTGGTAGTTTTGTTTTGTTTTATATCTTTTATCTTGTTAAAAATCAACCATTTATTCATTAAATTTTTAAATGTAATACATTCTGAAAAAAATTAATGCAAACAAAATTACATTTTATAATCGTATACATATCATATTTACATCTGTAAAAAAACACATGTCATATTTAAAAATTTAAATAAAAAAATAATTTTAATGATCTATAAAAACACTAACATGAACAAAATTTTATTTATATAAATAATATATTCAGTCCGGATGGTTGTAAAAGGCCTAGGCGACCCTCTTCCTTATTCCATCATAGTGACAAAACCAAAAATGGTAATGTGGTATTGTGGTTGGCGTCTCCGGTCTCCACTAATGGCAAGAAAAGGTTTACAGGACTTGTCGAAGTTGTTGGAATCTCCACTAGCTTCCAAAGTGGGGTAGTTGGTGCCTCCCAATAGAACCAAACTTGGCTTGATGGTTTTGTTCATGCAATTGGCACCTCCTTTAGTCAAAGTGGTCACATTAACACTACTGAAACTACCCATTCAGGTAAATATATTTTATGAAACTACCCCAATTTTGTAAAAAAAAGCCTAGTAATAGAGTTTGAAACGAACAAAGACATAAGAGTCACAACATCATTCAAAAGATACAATTTTGAGCAGACAAAATCATGAATCCACCTGCATATGGTGAATGTTCTGTTTGCAAGAGACAGAATCATAGCCATTTATTATGAGACCGATACATATAATTTACAAAATAAGAATTGTATCATGTTTTGAGTTATTAATCATATAAGAAATGAGAATGCACTTTCTTGTAAACTTGAATACTCAAGGCATCGGGTAGTATAAAGTTCAAAATTTACAGTAGTAATATTATTTATTAGGTTAGAAGAGAACATGTTGAAAATGAAAGCAGTTTTACAAGCACTGCAAATTAGTTACTAGCCTACTATCTTTATATAGAAAAGCACTCAGAAGTGGATGTATAAGCTATTCGTTTATTATTGGAATAAAGTAGAAAGTAATCTAGGAATCTGAATGCATGAACCATACAAATTCGGTGGTCCATGTAGAGTTGAAAGGATACAAACAAGTTAATAGTGCTATTTAAGCTTTAGACCTTGAGAAAGCCAGTGCGGCCCCTTTCTTTCCTGAGTAAATGTCACAGTGGAACTACTCATTGGGGTGGTGGGGTCACTGCATTCTCCTGTTCTATCTGTTTTGAAGGAGACCGATGAATTCAGCTTCCTAGTTTTCTCATTATTGGTAGAGTTTGAGCATGCTAATTGAGATAAATGAGAGTTCTTAACTTGACTACCTCCTATACTTAGTGTCAAATCAACTTCCATTTCTTCATCATAGCTACTAGTACTTATTTTACAACTCTGAAATGCAGTGTTGGAGCTAGGCCCTGAATTACCTTCATCAAAGCCGCGCCCTCGGGTAAAAATGTCCTCCTCAACAGGCCTTTCAAGATCAAAACCTCTTTGCATCTGTATAATGTCTGAGAAGCATATACTCTTTTCTCTTGAGCATAGATCCTCTCTCAAATTTTGAACATGAAAATCAGGCTTGTGTGAAATCTGTGTTGTTTGAAGTTGCTGTGTAATGGAATGTGGATGGCTTACATTTATGTCATTCATGTGGTTCCAAATTTTCCGTTGTCTAATTTCTTTTTTGAGATCATCCATCAGCATCTTTTGCACACTGTATACCCTGTGTAGTTCTCTTACCTGCAAATCCAAATTCTCACAATTGCTAACTTATTGAAGATTAAAAATTTCTTACTGATCATCATGTCCATTCACTAGGGTTGACACTAATATTTCACATATGATGGCTGCTTGGAATTGATAATAAATAGTTAATGAAGTTCATAGAGTGATGAAAATTGGTCATGGATAAAATATCACCGAAGGACTTCATCATTCACTGATTTTGATATCAGTATGTTCAGTTTCGAAGCACTATGCATTTGCAATTTGCACACAATGGAGAGCGGCAGCCTACCAAATGCTCGTAAATTCACAGCTAAAAGAGCCTAATTCATTTGATTGACCCTATGACTGTGTATGGTTTAAGTAATGTAACATTTGTGGCACAAATTTTATGGCAACATGAATTTTGTATTTGCTAAGATGAAAAGTTCAATCATACCACATCTTGAGGATACCTGGTGTTTGAAGATGTCTTCATGCATCTGCATTGTCTTTTTGATGGATTCTATATTGTTTCTCTCAAGCATCCTATCCATGGTACCTTGCAATTTATTGATTCCGGTCCTTTGATGCTTGTTCTGATAATGCTCCCAGACATCCACTTCACCCACAGCTAATTTGCTGCTGTCTACTAAAGTTGTTAGAAAATTTATGGAATATTCATTTTTGGTTCCCGTGCCTGACAAAAAGGGAAAATAAAAGCTTTAATTTCTATATTTTTCTCTCGCTATTACTCCCCTTTGGTCTAAGGCAATGCCTCAAGTCCACAATTACAATATTTCCTTTTATTGAGCAAATCCTTGAGAGAAGTAATGATGAATAAAACATGTGTTGTTCCTTTCTCTGCTTTTTAGGCTAACCAATGCAGTTATGATATCAAGCTAAAACGTGAAGGTGGGGACAAAATTCAATTAGGCCAAGGTTGGGGAATTTTAATTTAGTATCTAATAAATGACAAAGATTGACAGAAACTGTAAACTCAGAATTTTGCACTTGTTGAAACCCAAATTGGTAGGCAACCATACCTGACACATAGAAATTGAAATGAAAATTCAACAGGATCAGTCAGTCATGATACGCTGACATTATCCTGCAAGATTCTGTCACTGCCCTTTTTGGTGCCAGATGCAGGCAATATATAGTAAAGGTTCTAGTCTGTGTTGAGAGATAATTTGTCAAAATAGGGACTCTCTTTAGCAACCCAAAGTGGCGGGGGGACCAAGAGCAATTATGCACTGAAATGTTCAAACGTGCAATCAAACATTGCTGGGACACTGATGCAGTGTGTAACATGAACAAGGAAACAGTGAAACCAACTAATATGCGAGTCTGGGGTTGTATGATGAAAGCAGCACTAGCCACAAGGCCCATAACAGTGGTCTTCATCCCCTACTCATAGATACTGACCTCAGAAAAGTGTCCACTTATCCTTGTTTCTTTTAAAGCTAGCCTCTTTTGAGCTATTCTAAGACACCAACCAAACTTTATACACAGTGAAACTAAAGATCACACGCATCATCACACAGACACGAGGAGTTTACAGCCAAGGACAAGTGCAAGTCAACTTATTTTTCTTTTGATGTTATTCTTGAAACATATGGTGCATCACCATGGATGGATAATTGATACCACTCCTATAGCAATTAAAACTAACCCAAAAAAGTAAAAGAAATAGCCTTCAACGAGATTATGTACATACTTGAGAAGCATTGAATCTCAGAATTGCAACACCTTCTCACACCATATATTTTGGAGACCAAGCATCGCATCAAGAAAATATTTAAAATTGAATTCATTAGGATTTGGTACATAATTCAAGTTAATGGAAACATATTTGTGGGGTGTGCTCGAATATATATACCTGTAACAAGCAGCACCAAAATAGCAGCTTTGTGTGATGAAGGTCATTGAACATGTCCTTCCCTCATGCCAGCATTTATACCCATAAACGAGCCTTACAAATAAGACCTATTCCAACATTACAAAGGGCCAATTGTCTTATGAGTCTCCAAGAATCATTCCCAAGGCAAAGGACGGATCAATACAAACAGTGCAGCACCTGGGGAATCTGGATGGAGAAAGCTCATTGACAGCAGCAAATCTCTTGGCAGATGAGAACCATTCAACCCTTGACTAAGAAACAACAAAGCAATAACTAGCTCAAATTTAAAACTGTAATCATGAGTTTAATAATTCAGTCATGACAGGCTGTGAGGGAAGGAGGCAAGAGAAAAGCTGGATTAGCAATGTGTCTGTTTGTATATGAGTGACTGTGCGATATTTAGAGATAGATAGAAGAGATGTATATATGTTCTTATTAAAATATGAATATTTGTATTTGTATAATATTATTTACTGTTGTTGATAGTATTGTTGCTTTAATGTAATGTGGGAAAGGATAGAAGAGAGGGGACCACAGATACGTATAATAATAAAAACAAATGACACTCAACATGAGCCAATATAGGCCAGTGAACAAGATATTCCAGACAAGGTCTTGCTCTTGCAGGACTTAATCAAGATATGCATGAGCAATGAAAGTTAGTGCTCCTTTACTATACCACCAGAATTTCTCTCTCTTTAAAACTTTCTTGATTTTTGAAATTCAACTATTGGGATTTCATTATTCTTTCCGTACATGCTGAACAATCATCCGTGGTATTTGAGATTCCATCACAAACCAATTGGGTTCCTTACCATGAATTTCTCTTGGCAGCAGTAGATTAATTAATTTATTTCATAGGCTTGGGATTTGAAATTATATAACGCCTATTTTCCTCCTCATATATTGGAGGGCGATAGAAACAATCATAAATTCTATTGAGACGATCTGCATATATATTTCTTTTCTTGGGAAGTAATTATCTTGACAAAACAACTTTAAAAAGTTTTAAAAGATCAGAGTAAAATAATGAGAGAGAAAACAAGGGTTAAAAGAACACAAAAACATCATAGTTCCAATGATCCTTACAAGAGGTATATATAGGTTATCAAACAGACTCGTGGTATAAGTAACTCATGTGACCTATAAACGAGGTATAAATGTCAATAGACGCTATTACATGAATGTTAACCTTTTGGACATACAGACACTAGTTGCTAGACATGAACCAGCTCCCCACAGATGTGACCATCAGACACTTTTGCCACACTTGCTCGCTGGGTGATACATCATCCAAACCATTAGACAGTCTACTATATCCATCAAAAGATTTCAAGTCTACGTCAACAATCTACACCTTGATTCGACATCAAGGGTTATATACCTCTAAGGTCTCCTTACGCCTTTTTTTCCTGATTGACATCCATCAACTCTTATATGAAGTTCATCAAGTTCAAGCACCTCTCAAACTTTAACATTTGTAGAGACTAGGTAAACATATCTGCAGCATTGTCTTCAGATGCTATCTTCACAATCATGACCTCCCCTGTTTCAACCATGTCTCGAGTGAAGTAAGGTTTCACATCAATATGTTTGGTTCTCTCATCGTACATCTAGTATTAAGCTAGATGAATAACGTTTTGGCTATAATAGTGAATTGATACACACTCTTGTACAATCCCCAACTCACTTATTACTCTCTCTAGCAACAAACCTCCTTTCACTCGTTCATGCAATATACTTAACTTATGTAGACTGTAATGGATAATCCTACCACAAACTATAAGTTTGCCTTCCAACTTACTGTAGACCCAAGCAAGGTAAACATGTACCTAGAAAGTAACTTTCTAGTGTCCATATTTTTTGCATAATTAGTGTCTACAAACCCTTCTAGAGTAGCTCTACTTTCATATTTCTTCCAATGTTGAAGATCTAACCCCAAAGTTTCATTCAAATATCTCAACACCACTTCAATGCATCCCATTGAGCTTGGCCTAGGTCCCTCATGAACCTACTGACTATACTCACAACATGAGCCAAGTCTAGTCTCGTACAGACTATCTCATACATGATGTTTTCTACCTTATTAGCATAGAGAATATAATTCATCCTTCTCCTTTCTTCATCAAAATCAGGAGTTTGGTTTCTTAAGATCTCCATGTAGTGCCCAAAGGCATGCATACAAGTTTAGATTGATGCATCATAAACTTCTCCAAAACCTTTTTTAGGTAGTTTTGTGTGAGTCACCGCTACACTCATGGGTAACCATGGTACTTTGAGAGAGCGACTCCCATTTGTCAGATCAATGTTCACCTTCTTGTGGTCGAGTCGGTTTCTGGCAGAGAGTTAGAGCCCAAAAACGCTTTCACGCAGCTTTTTCTCTAGGCATGTTCGTTTGATTTCTCACAATATTCATCCCAAGTATGCATTTAGCAAAACCAAGATTCTTTTATCTCAACTTCTGAGTTCCACTTCGTCTTCAGCTTATAAATCATCTTCTAATACCGACTAGCTACAAGGATATCATCTACATACAAAAGCAAGAATAAACAACAACATTCTTCTCCATCCAAGATAGACGCAACTATCATAACTGCTCCATCTAAACCTCAACCTCATAAAAAAGTCATCAAACTTCTCATACCACTATCTCAGACTTTTGTTTCAAGTCACAGACTTTTGTTTCAAGTCATACAATGATTTCTTCAGTAGATACACTTCCGTTTGATCCTCAGCAAGCCCTTCGATTGCTACATATAAATGGTCTCCTCTAGATATCCATTAGAAAATTGTCTTGACATCCAAGTAGCAATGTCTTATCCCCGTCTTTAAGCTTTATGTCAATATTCTTCAAATTATCTAGAATCTTGTTAAAAGTCTACAATTTTCATTGTTCTTGACACCATAATTCTGAATGAATACAGTTTCTACTTGAAACAAAGTTTGTGTGCCAGAGACTTTGTCATACCCAAAAACTCCAATTTGACCCCATCTGAGCATTGGTTCTCTCCCTAGAAATTTCTCTTAGTTCCCTATCCCCAACACACAAGATTATGGCACTTATAGCCTTAACAATTATATTCTGCTTCTCTAGTTGTGATAAAGATGGTGAGATATTCACCTCCCTCTTTTACATGTTTGACCAACCTTGTTGCACCAAGATAATCTCCATCTTGATCCTCTAGAGACCAAAATCATTGTTCCCTTAGAATTTATTGGTACAAACTTGGTTGCAATGACTTTGATCTTTCATGAATTACTTTGTTTCCACAGATGGTTCCACCTTTTGGGGATTTGATAAAAAACTCACAAGAAAACTCTATAAGTCTCAAGTCATATTCACACTAAGAAAACAAGAGAGAAAATAATAGTTGAAAATAGAGAAAGATTATATTGATAATTGAGAAAGAACACAAAAGCATCACAGTTACAACTACCTTTACAAGAGGTATATAAGCTACAAAATAGACTCACGTGGTGTAATTAACTCACATGACCTATCTATGAGACATTATTGTCAACATATATTGCTACATGGACACTAACCATTTGGGCCAATAGATGCTAGTCACTAGACGTGACCATTAAACGCTTTTGCTAAACTCATTCGCGAATGATCTATCACCCAAACCATCAAATGATATATTGTGTTCGTTAGAAGATTTCAAGCCTACATCAACACTAAACAATTTTTCTTTACTCTTGATTGAATTAAATATGATTTCTTGGGGTGGCAAAAATAGGTGTTTTTCATTTCCGTAATAAATTCACCAACTTAAGTCGAATATTAATTAATTAAAGTTTAATGTAATTTCTAATATCAAAGTCGAGGGGAAAATTAGGGGTGGGTAGATAAACTGATCTGACCTCTGAAACCTACATTTTAAATAGACCGAATAAGTTTGGTTTGCTAAGATAAATAAACTTTTTTAAAGTCCATATCTGGATCGCGCGGGGGGACTTTACAAATTAGTCCTCAAATCAGCATATATATATATATATATATATATATATATATATATATATATATATATATATATATATATATATATATATGAAAATTCTAATATTTTTTTAAACTAGCTAAACTTTATTTATATCATACTAAAAATTATATTATCATTTATAATAATCTAAAATACTAAATATTTTCAAAACTAAAAGCCTAAAGTATCAATTCACAACAAGTCAAATATTAATACAAACTAAGTCCAAATGAAAAATTTGCTCATTTAAATGGACTATGGGTCAAGCCTGTGAATCTGCAGATTCGCAAAGTTCTTGGACTTTGTGGACCAGACTCAAATTTTCACTATATAGAACTAGGTTTCATTGAAGAAAAAAAATGTCTAAGACTCGCACAAACTTTAGAGGTTTACATACCGATTCATAAACCGAGGTCCATATACCCATCCTAGAAAAAACATACCTTTTTATAGGTTGTCCATTGGTTCAAATCAATAAGACAAATTTAATGATCCAAACCGAATCAATTGAATTAATTCGGATTGTTTTCTTGTTTGGATCATAATCACACCAAATCTATTGAAACATAATCTTAATCGGTTTAGTCCATGAATTAGAAATTTCAAAATTCGAATCAAACAAAAAAATTGTATTTATATATTTTTATTATTTTACTTGTTACTTACTTGTTAAGTGAACTAGAAAATGTCATTGTATAATTACATTAATGAACTATCAAATGTATTTATATATGATTTTGTGTAGTTAAACATTTAAGTAATTATACTTGTAGATTTTCTTAATTTGGTGTATGTTAAACATTTTATATTTTCGAATAAAATTGTTAATTAGGTTTATTTGACTTAATTTGATGTATCTTAAATACTTGGGTTTTTTAATTTATTTAATTACCATATCACCGTTAATTTTGAGACAAATTTGTTATTTTATTTTTAAAAAGATTTTTTTTCCAGATTTTAAGTGCATCAAACTGAACCAATTTAAAAAAAAAACTAAACTAATTCGATCACCATTAATTTATATCAAAGAAAAAAAATTTTGAAATAAAAAAAAATAAACCAAATCAATTAAAATTAATTAATTTAAAATATTTTTCTGCAAAAAAACTAACAAAATCACGAACAATCCTATCTTTTTATATTTCAAGTCAAATCCATATATAAAACCTCATTTTTTACAAGGGAAGTCTATTTTTCCTCTCTTAATTTTGTGGGTATTGATACTTTTATTTTTTTCAACCAATAGAATTATAAGTTTATTATATATCATCATTTTCATAAACTTAAATAAATAAAAATTATTATCTACAACGAAAGTAAAATTGTTCTACTTAACATGTTTTACATATAAAAGAATGCTAGACAAATTCAATAAGGTAAACAACTTCCGCACAAACTTTCTCATAAATAAAGAAATTTTATGAAAATAATAATATGTAAAAGACATAAATTCTATTGATTAAAAGAATAAAAATATAACGATTGTTATTAACTACAAGCAAAGACAGATGCAGCTCTTTTGGAAAAGCGGGTTTTATTTTCTAAAACAAAAGGCTAAAGTGAATTCCACTCATTTTGTTATATTTCCTCTCCAAGAAAAAAAGCAAGAAATATACCTTGATTGAAAATTGCAAAGTGATCGATAACTTTTATGTGTCTGGTCATAACGATATTGTATAATACCTTGAAAAAGTGGTCTATGATGCATTCAACGGATGGCCCCGTCTTCTCTAGTTTTCCCAACAATTAGTTATTATAGTAGTATATTTTTCTTGTTAAAAAACATGGATCATTTGTCAATATATATATGTAATCATATTATTTAAAATATAAAAAAATTTAACAATATCTTACATGATTTTATGTAATTATTGTCACTTTTTAATTCTTTTAGTGTTGGTGTTATTAAAAAAATTTATTAATGATCTAATAATTTAATCTGCAGATTGTCAAAGTGAACAGAAGAAAATTTTGTTAATAAGTTGTGAGTAATAATTGAAACAAAAATTCGCAGTTAAGACTTATAAGACTGGGAGAAGAGAGACCTCTGACCGATCACTCTCTCTCTAAAAGCTAAGGCAAGAAAAACCATACACTTAACTTTACAAACTTTTCTTAGCCTTCAAAATTGTGATTCGGAAAAATCAGAACCACACACGTGTATGTTCGTCCAAATCATGATTCTGATTATTGAGCAATGTATAGATTTTGGCATTTAAAATCTCATTTCAAGGTATATATATATATGTGGGCATGGCTGTCTTTGTCTCTTACATGTTAAGTTTCTGTCTATTGTTGCCTCTCTAGTTTGAAATAGTATAGCCATAAATGCTAAAATTGTTTAGGCAAATAGTTGAAGAACACGCTTGATAAGGTGTAGCATGAATTAATATGACACATATATCTTGCCTTTGTCTTATGGAGGAGATTAGTCTACTGTGTGTTGTGTTTTTTTCTAATTTGAAAGATATTGATATTTCTTTTTTTAATTAATTAAATTGTAGATTTATTTAAATTATTTTTAATAAATTAAAATAAGTTTTATTTTTTATTTATAAATAAGTAAATATTTTTAAGTTTACAATAAAATAATTTTTATAAATAAGTCTTTAAAATAAATCATTTTACTGATCTAAAAATATTTACTTATTTATAAATAAATAAAAAATTATTTTAATTTATTAAAAAAAATTAAATAAAATATATAATTTGATTGGTTAAAAAATATATCAATAATCCAAGAAAGACGCAATAAACTTTTCCAGAGATTAGATGATGGGAAGAAATAAGTTATTGCTATAGATAAACTGTCACTACTTTCATTAATTATATCTCTTAAGCTTACATGTAATTTATCTACAACAATTTATAGAAACTATATAGATTTTTTTATTTTTTTTTTAGTTTTTCCTGCTAATTTGTACCAATATGTACCTATAATGTACTTAGCTTCTTTTTTTTTAATTATTTATATCTGTTTATCTTTATATAAAAATTACTTATATATCTTAAATAAAAATACTTTTACAATGTATTTTCAAAGGTTGTGGAAGGGAGGGTTAAAAAGTATCTTATTTGGTTTAATAATGGGCAAAAAATATTTTGTCATCCAATTTTAGCTTCTCTCAGATATTTGAGAAATTTGAATGGAAGAAAAAGTTGTTTAGTAATTTTTATATATTTGTACTTTTTTTTTCAATTTTTCATAATTATACATGGATTGTTCTTGTTAATTTCCATTTTTTTTCTTCCATCATTAATCTTTGCTTATTATTGTATTTGTCATCTTGACGCATCCCCACTCAGTGTTATTCTTACATAGACTAAATTTTAAATTAATCTTAACATATTACATCAAATAGAAGATATTTTATTTTTAAATAATTAAATTTAAAGATTGTTGTAATTTAATCGACCCTCTCTCTATATAAATTAGGAACAATAATCTTGTATATAGGTTTGTTGAAGAAAAAAATCAACAGCAATTAAAATTAAAATTTTAAAAATCAACAGTAATTTCAACAACAGAATTTTAAAAAAAAATATTTATCATTGTATGTATCCTTATTAATAAATTAAAATTTGATATTTTAAAATGAATTATCAACATTTTAAATATTAAATTAACAAATATCAAAATTTAAAATATTTTTTATAAATCTGTTATAATTATATTTTCAAAAAAAAATATTTATTTTTTATGAATTTTATTATTTAATTTAATTTAATTTAATTTAAAGTATTAGTTTATATAAAATTAAGATATATATGCTAAATGTTTATCCCGTATACATTCCAAGGATAAAATACTAGTTTTGAGTTTGAAATTAATTTATAAATTTTAACACTTTATACTAATAAATAGGATGTATTTTAACAGAAATAATTTATTTTCTTATTTTTATCTCAAATTTTAAATTCTTTTTCTATTTAATTTATTTATATATAATAAAATAAAATAAATATCAATAATAATAATTAATATTATTTAATTTATAATTTTATTCAAATTTAATTAAAAATATTCATATAGAGTACGAAAATTTACTAATTAATTAATAGCATGAAAATAAATATTTAACTTCAATATGAGTTGTACATAATCCCTAAACTAAAATATGAGAGAGAGATGAGTGTGATTTGTTGGAGAATTATGTTACAATGTGACCTAGAACCTATGTGATTATATTGTCCGCTTTGTATATTAAAATTGCCTACTACTATTATTATTATTATTATTATTATTATTATTATTATTATTATTATTATTATTATTATTATTATTATTATTATTATTATTATAAAATTACCTATGTGAAAAAGATCTGTGTACCAGACACCAACTGGTGGTGGACATCAAAAGTTGTTAAAATCAAAGATGAGTTTTATATCCAGCTTGACTTAGTTGGATTTGTTTTTGAAAAATATTTTATCAGCCTAACATATCATTATTAGAAAAAATCATTTCCGATCCTTTAGTTTAAAAGTACATTTTTAAATATATAAATATATAAAAAAAATATTCAAAAATAAATAATATAAGAGATTTTTGTACTCATTGAAACAAGTGGTAGCAGCTATTTGTGCTCTTTATCTAAATTGTCAATGTTAACGATTTGTGCTCTGTCTAAATTGTCTAGCAAAACAAATTATGTTGGCAGAAGAACATGTATTGCATGGCTCAATTTCTCTTACTTATACGTGCCTTAAACATAGATTAATATTTAATAATATTTTTAATTGAAATTATGTGGATGCATAGATTAAAAATCATGATAAAAACGTATTACCGATATTTTGAAATTAAATTATGTTTTTAATTCTTAATATATGGTAACATTTACCATATTTAATAAGTGTTTTTTATTATTTTCGAAAGATGACGTTTGTGTGAATCACCAAACAATTACTTTAATGCAGAACATTATTCCTACACCGAACTCCTTTTGGGATGTTTGTTTTAGTTGAATAACACCAGACCTACCCACAAATAAGCCAAACCAAATCTATTTTACTAACTTGCAATTAAACCCCGGTTTTGGTGTTAGAAGATAATTAAGCTTATACATAGAGAATGGAATGAGAGTATAGGAATAATGCATAATTAAAGAAGAGTGGTAGCCCGATTTCAAGTTGCCATAGCTTCTTTCTTTAGATGAGGAAAGGCACGCGTTGTAGCCCACCAAGGCACAAGTCATAAAAAAGTAAACCCCACCACCACACTTATCCACATGTCTTTTAATTGGATTCTCTCCGCCAAGTGTCTCCAACTTTCTTATGCCAACACATTGACCAAAGTTGACCATTATGAGATGCAAGATGAATCAAATTAACCTTTTTAATATTTTATTATAATTGTGTACCGAACATTGAACCCATGTCATCTTGAAATCGAGGTCATCTTGAAATTGGGAGCATCTCAAAATCGAAGTCAACTCGATGATAATTCAACCAAATTTCAGCGCTACACAAACATGATAAATTAACAAGACAAATTAGCTTAATCTGATGATTAATTGAACTAAACATCATTAACATGTCGTTGGGTCTTTTCTAATCAAGCTCATGGATCCTAAGCTCATGTCAACGCCTATAAATAGAGAGGTAAGCGCATAGGTAAAGGTTGTTGAATATTTAATACACATGTATTTACTCCGACTTGATCCCGGTTTAAATACTGACTTGAGCATTAGAGTGACTTCGGTAAGTCACCACCTCCCACGTCATACCGTTGCATAGAGAGGGGAACACACTTCAGACAGATAAAACTTCTTTTCTGACCTCACCTCATCCGAATACTCATATATTGTTCTTGAGGCAGTAACATTGGGACCCACCATGGGGCCAGGTAAAACTTTCCCAAGATGACATAGCTACCACTAGAAGACACATCACCAAAGAAGCAAACCCTAACCGAATCGAGCACATTTCTTCCCCCATGGAAGGAGTGTCTGAAGATACTAATGTTGATGCCATGATCCCCGGGCTCAGTGAAGAAATGGAGCGCATAAAGAGACGAGAAGAAGAAGAACTGTAGTGAATTCAAATGCGCAATAAAGAAGAAAAGACATTGGCCTAGAAGTTTCATTCTAAAACAAATTATCCCACCTGAGATAAGAAGACCTCGGTCTGGAAATTTCATTCTAAAACGAATTATCCCACCTTATATCAGAAGACCTTGACTTGGAAGTTTAATTCTAAAACGAATTATCCCACCCGAAATCAAAAGACCTCGCCTTGGAAGTTTCATTCTAAAATTAATGATCCCACCAAAGATGAGCACCCGAGATAAGAAGTTCTCGGCTAGGATATTTTATTCTTAAAACGAATTATCTCACTCGAGATGAGAAGACCTCGGTTTGGAATTTCATTCTAAAATGAATAATCCCATTTGAGATCAGAAGACCTCGGCCTAGAAGTTTCATTCTAAAATGAACTATCTAACCCAAGATGAGCAACCGGGACGAGAAGATCTCAACTAGGATATTTCATTCTTAAAAAAAATATCTCACCCAAGATAAGAAGATCTTGACCGAGAGATTTCATTCTATAAAATGAATGATTCCACCCAAGATGAGAGATCTCGACTAGATTATTTCATTCTTAAAATGAATTATCTCACCCGAGAAAAGAAGACCTCGGCCTGGAACTTTCATTCTAAAATGAATGATCCAACCGAAGATCACAAGACCTCAGACTAGAAGTTTCATTCTAAAACGAATGATCCCACTCGAGATCAAAAGACCTTGGCCTAGAACTTTCATTCTAAAACGAATGATCCCAACGAAGATCAGAAGACCTCAGTATGGAAGTTTCATTCTAAAATAAATTATCCCACCCGAGATGAGAACCCTAGATGCAAAGATCTTGACCAATATATTCATTTTAAAATGAATTAGCCAACTCAAGAAGAGAAGATCTTTGCCTGGAAATTCATTCTAAAACAAATTATCTGACCTGATATGAAAACCTAAGACGCGAAAATCTCAACCAATATATTTCATTTTAATTATCTAACCCAAGAAGAAAAGATCTTCGGCCGGAAATTCCATTCTAAAATGTATGATCCCACCCATGTAGCTATTATTTAATCTCACTATCAACAACACCCAACCTCATCTCAATAAGTACTAATCAACTCGGTCTAGGTATTCACGTTATTTCGGTCTCACCTCGGACAACTAAATCTAAATCATCTCAGCCTAGAAGCAGCAATGAAGCCATACTTTCAACTAGGTAGGTAACCATGTTATTTTGGTCTAACCTCCGACAACCAAGTCTAGGTCATCTTAGTCATCTTGACAGTGACGAAGCCATACTTACCAAACACCAATCATACAAACGAGTACATCTTGGTTGTTTATGTATTTGATGCTTAATATATGTTTATTAATTTGTGATTAGTCACACTTGGACCTAGATTAGTAGTATTGCTACTCTCTCCTACCTTAGAACCCTCAGATCCCAAGCTATCCCTAGCCGACATCTCCCAATACGAAGAGATATCAGATGAATTCAATAAAGATTTCACCAACCTTTGATCTTTAGTGATTCTTAGAAGTAATAAGGCGAGTAGATCTCCAAGAACAAGAACCCTTCAAAGTAAGTTTCAGGCATTTGTGCCCCTATTTATAGGGGTCCTTCCCAACTGACCCAACACTATGTGATATGTTGACCTTCCGAAGGCGCAAGAAATCAAGGTGATGTGCCCCTTAATGAAGAGACTTTCCTAGTAGATATTATCTCTATCTGGACAACGAGTCTGGAGAATTCCATAATCATCATAGCATGACATCCTGAACCACATTAATATACCATCTTAGAATAAAGACAAAAGACTCCATTTCAAGACTAAGTCGTCATTCGAGTCTTGGGGGCTTGTGTCCTGGTGTGCACTAGTAGAACCTACATCATCTCGGTATAACTTGCATTATTTCGGTAAAACCTACATCATCTCGATATAACCTGCATTATTTCAATAGAACCTACATCATCTCAATATAACCTGCATTATTTCGATAGAACCTATATCATCTCAGTATGCCCTACATTATCTTGATAGAAACTGCATCATCTCGGTAGAACATGCATAATATTGGTTGAACTTATATCATTTCAATATGACTTGCATTATTTCGGGAGGACCTGCATCATCTCGGTAACTGAACCTAGACCATCTCAACCAATCTTGGTAAGAACTCTATTGTTCAACCCCTAATCCTACTACCTATACTCGAGGTACCCCGATGAAGTCCAAGATGACCACAACTCAAACATCTGCACCTACCAAATGAGCCTGAAACATTTTGGGAAAGGGATGATAGATCGCATAGCATCTCAGAATGTAAGCATAAAGACTATAAATATGGGTAGGTGGTACAAGTCACCCCACCTCCACATTGGAAGAGGACATTTCAGATTGTACTGAAGAGAAGGCCCACCATCCAAAGAGAACATATTGGACCTCACCCTTCACTCATCCTACATACATAGTTCTTGGAGAAGGAACGTTACTGTTGTACAACGGCTCAAAAAAGAACATGATGTTCCATATTCCTATGTGACCTCAACCAATGAGTGACCTCAGAGCCAACTTAATGCCTAACTCTCACCAACCGCATTTAAGGGTCACACTTCAACCTGAATCACCTCAAATGAGCTTGGGGGCCTGTGTAAGGCCATTAAACTAAGGTCATCTTGAAATTGAGGTCATCTCAGAATCAGGAGCATCTCGAAACTGAGGTCAACTCGGATGAGACCTCACCTAGACCTCGACGCTACACGAACATGATAGATTAATAAGATGGATTAGTTAATCTCATGATTAACTGAACTAAACATCATTAACACGTCATTGGTTCTTTCGTAATCAGGTCTATAGACCTTGAGCTCATGCCAACACCTATAAATAGAGAAGTAAGTGCACACGTAAAAGTTGTTGAACATTTAATACACTTATACTTGCTCCGACTTAACCTCTGTTTAAATACTGAATTGAACGTCAGAGTGACTTACAGAGGTCACCCCATACCCTGTCGTATTGTTGCATAAGGAGAGGAAAGTACCTCAGATAGACAAATATCATCTGAGATCTCACCTCATCCAAATACTCATATATTATTCTTAAGACAAAAACAAATTAAATATAAATGTGACAGTAAATGATACTACTCATTAAGACAAAATCACATACTACTAACGAAGAAGATCAAACACATTCATTCAACTAAACACATTCATTCTACTATGTCTCATCACTCTCTATATATTAAAAGTACTTGTACTGATCGACACTCCTTTTATTAATTGATTAAATAGTTATCTCATCAATCATGATCATACAAACCCGTAATAGATTCCTTTTCTTGAGATAAATCCAAATAACTACCCAGTCTCTTGTCGCATAAGCCTTCTCATCACAAAATTGGTCTTTTGTTCTCTTATTTTCTTTCCTTGGCTTTTATCTGCATTAGTTCATGATTCTCAATACCTTTAAGTCTTGTCAATTTCTATATAAAACACTTAACTATGTGAACATTATCGCACCCATAAGCGGGTCCTTTCCTTCCTTGTATTTATCCCCCATTCACATATGCATAAATTTAATAATTAATCTCTCAAGTTCTAAGAAAAACACGCATGGTTAAAAACACTAGATTAACTAATCTGAAGGTACACACTATCTATCCCAAAATAATTTAATAGGATCTCGATCTCGAGCATACTTTATTTTCATTCTCAGGATGCATCAGGTGGGTCCTAGAGTATAAAAAACTTAAGTTTAAATATAATTGGTCACTTCAAATTAGTTACTTGAGTTTCAACAAACGGCTGCCACATTAAGTGCCGTCATGATCCATAGACTCATAAGAATGTCACATTCACACATGGCTTGTGGTAAGGTATGGGTCCAAAAGTACGGAGAAGACACTTGTCAGTCACCCAACCATGCAAATGGTTTAGTACGATCTTATCATAATTAATGTTTCTAAGTTCCAGCTGATTGAAGAGGATCTAATGCTCACTTTGTGATTTAACCTGTTTTTGGGACCAGTTGTTGATTACTTTCTTCTCTTTTTTTTCCAGGGGGGCTTCACTAACAGGCCTTTAGTTTGCTGATCTAAGAAGCAATAGATTGAGCTTTTCATTCAAGCATGTTAGGTTAAAGTTAAACCCTATTTTTCTTTTCATTAATTGATCAAGCCAATGGAGCTCATTAATTGCTTCATATTGAGAATCCGATCGATAAGCATCATTCCTACTTTATTAATTAATCTCATATAACAGTGGTTCAAATTCAATAACATGTACATTTGTACAAACAATATGATTAGTTCATGGATATTGATTTTATTGGTAAGACTTGAGTTTTGATTTTTTTTTTTTTTCCGTTCTCTTTTTCAGATCTTCATATATTGATAATTAAAAATAGGTACAATATGTATCGATATCAATACACTAATCAAAATAAAGTGGTCGATCGATGCCCAGCTTTCAATAATTTACGTTTTGATTATTTAAGTATAATTTAATATAAGATTTTTATTCTTTCATATTTTATTTCTATTCCGTTCTCAGTGAGATATTTACAATCTTTTTTATATTCCTATGATGTCAGGGAAATGGAAACAATTATTTAAAAATTGGTGCGAATTTCACACTTCAATCACTCTATTTTAATTTAAATACTTTTAATCAATTCTATTCTATTTCATATATCAGACAAATGTATTCAAAATATATATTCTATCCTTATATCTATTTTAAAATTAAAAAAAATAAAATAATTTATCATAAAAGAGACTTGAACTCATAACCTCTTATTTTCAAACATATACCTTACCACTAAACCAAGCTCATAACTTTAAGGAAAAAATTATTTTAAAATATTGATATACAACACACATAATTGTTCAATTATATCTATAATGTATAATATATGATATTATATTATATATCTATACTTCTATACTATTAATAAAGGAAATACCCCTTTTTTATGTCTATTTTTCAAAATACCTATTCTACCCTTATACCTATTTTAAAATTAAAAAAATAAATTAATTTGTCATAAGAGGGACATAAACGCATAACCTCTTATTTCCCAAACATATACTTTACCACTAGACTAACCTCATAACTTTAAACAAAAAGTTACTTTAAAGTATTGATATCCAACACACATAATTGTCCAATTATATCTATAATATATAATATGTGATATTATATTATATAGTATATAGTATATATTATATAATGATAATATGACCTTTTGGTGTCCATATTTTATGACTATTTTACCTTCTAAACATTTTATGACTATTCTCACTTTTACAAATATAATTTCTCCTTATTAATATATGCGTACATTTTATGATAAATATTTTTAATAAACATGCAAATATACAGGTGCAACAATATTTTGAGTTCTATTAAACCCTTCTCTTTCGATTTTTCATATTCATTACATATTTGACATATCCATTGATGATCTGACATATTTTTATCATGTTATCATAAACAAAAAATATAAAATTAACAAAATATATTTCAAAACATGTCACATAACAATTTATATTTCAAAATATAAAAAATTACAAAAGATATTAAATTAAAATCCTACAATTATTATAACATATTAAAATAGAAATCCAAATACACATACACGGTCGCACCTATGTTTTCGCTAGTTTATATAACGATTTTTAGATGCTATATAAATTGATATAGTCTTAAAAAAACGTAAAGTGAACATTTATTTTTAATAATCACTATATAAGTGTCATGTTTGCCGTGGTGTATGTTGTGGAGGAAGTATGTTTGTGATAATGCTAGACAGAGTAAGTAATAACTAATAAGTATGTGTAGTACCAATAAGTTGTGGTAAATGGTCATGTGTGGTAAATGGTCAAATAAATATTTTATTGTAAATTGGTTCTCATAAAAGTTAGTTTTTTTATTTTTTTTAACAAGCCAAAAACATTTATTAAGAAAAGGACAGAAAGCATAATGTAGGTCTTCCTAAAAATATAGAAACATACATAAAAAAAACATTGGAACATAATAGTGCAATACAACACAATTAAAAATAGTAAAATCAACTAATTAAGAAACTTAAACACAAAAAAAAAAATTAGTATCCATTGAACATGAGGGTGCATTATTGTTAGCTTAGTAGTTTTAACTATTTAGTTTTTCATTGTTTGGAAGAAAGTTTTGACTATTTTGTTTAACAGGAAATAATATTTTTCTTATTTAGTGTGAAAATCTGTGAGTATTTTAAATGTGGTTATTATTTACTTTCATAATTGATGATATTAAAATCAGTGTCATCCTATTAAAATATTAAGGTATTAAATTATTTAGTTAGAAAATAGGGGAATTATTAATAATTGTTACAAATGCTAAAAATTAAATTCCAATTTGAGATAAACTATATTACTAGATAGATTAAATGAATAGGTTTTATATATATATATATATATATATATATATATATATATATATATATATATATTCTATTGAGAATTTATATTAAAATTACTTTATTGTAAAATTTTAATTAATAATTTAAATGAAATTTGGCACATTAACTCTCCTCAAATATCAATATTTAGAGCTGATTATGTTAATATATTCCTTTCACTCAATTATAAGTAAAAAAAAGTGAACTTAAATAATAATAAATGTTAATTATCTGTGTCTTAATATTATTTCAAAAATACCTCTTATCTTATTAATATTCTATTTTAAATAAAAATTTATTCATGATACTGAAAAAAATTGTTTTCTATTGAATTTATTGCAATTAAATGATAGTACTAACTATTTTTCTTAATTAATGTATGAAATTAGTTATTTTTTTATATTTACACTTGGAGAGAGTATATATATTTAACATCAATATTTATGTTTAAAAATAATTTATAATTTTTAACATCAATATTTTTCTTAATTTATAAGTTTTAAAAATATTTAACATCAATATTTATGGAGAGAGTATATTTAACATCAGTATATATATTTTTAAGAATAATTAACATATGAACAATTATATAGCATGAAAGTAGCGTCGCACTAAAGCATGAATTTTTACATAAACGACTTCATTTTTTCTAAGCAATTATTAAAGTTTCTACTTACTCTAAACAGTAAGTATTTTTTTTTTAAAATAGACAAATAATTTTATTCAGCATTTACATCATTCTTAATTACAATACATAATCAAAAGAATATGCAAATATAAAAATAACAAGAGCAAATGTCACAGTTACTAATTTAAAGATATTTCACCCAAAAGATTAAAGATAACACAAAGTATTATGAACTCCTCATAGCTAGCTAGGTTACTAGACATTAAGACTTTTAACACTAGTTGCATAGCTCAATCATAGAATCAAAAAGATAATTTTTTGTAAAAGTCTAATACCATAATCATGACCAAGATTTTTGCATAGCCTCTTACCAAAATTTTACCATACAAAATTAGCTCATTTAAAGTGTTGGGTATTGAGCTCCCTTCCTATGTGGAGAAAATGTCCAAATTGAGAAACTCACTTGATATCTTATTTAATTTAAGTGGAGAAGTTGCTTTGAAACAAGAGAGTAGATAGAGATAAAGAGAGACAACATTCCTGAAACACACCAATTGTATTGAGAGAAAAGAAGAGAGAAAGTTATTCTCGTTTTTACATAAAGCTAAAACCGTAAATTCACCAATACATATTCGTTCACCGTTGGATCGGACTAATTTTTGTCCAGCATCTTTAGAATGTATGTTTATTCATTTTAACCGTTCAGATTGTTGAGAAAACATCTAAGTTGGGAGATATTCATTTCATATCGCAGCAGTGTTTTTGGAGGGTTTCATGTGCCTTGTTTTCTATTTGTAAGCTTATTGCTTTATTGTTTGAAATTGGTGTTGACATTGCTATTGTTGTTGACACTTAATTAAGACTTTTTTGTACTCTTTATTTATAATAGTGGAGCTATTTATATAGTCTGGATGACCCGTGGTTTTTACCCTTGCTTTGAGGGATTTTCTATGTTAAAATCTTGGTGTCTTATCCCAAAAGAGTGGTGATTGATTAACATTATATTTTTGTTATTTCTCCTCATAGATTCTTGCAAGATATGGGATTTTTTTCTGCTGCTTTATTTACATTTGTTACAAACTTGTCTTATTGCCCTTATCGAAGTGGCATCAGAGCTCTTTGATTTTGGTCTAGGGACTATTTGACTTGCTTGAATGATGGAGGCAAATACAAAATTGGTTACCTTGAATGGCATTAATTATCACTTATGGAAGGGCAAGATGAAAGACTTGTTATTTCTGAAGAAAATGCATATTCCTGTTTTTGCTACTCAAAAGTCAGATTCTATGTTTGAAGAAGAGTGGGATTTTGAACACCAATAGGTATGTGGTTTTATTCGGCAATTTGTAGAAGACAATGTTTATAATCACATTGCTAATGAGACACATGAGAGCGTTGTGGGAGAAGATTGAGTCCTTGTATGCTTCTAAATCAAGGATAATAAATTGTATTTGTTGAACTGTCTGATGAATTTGAAGTATAGGAAGAGTTCTTCTATTTCAGATCACTTGAATGAATTTCAAGGGCTCCTAGATCAGTTATCTGGTATGGGTATCAAATTTGATGATGAAATTTTGGGACTATGGCTACTGAATACTTTACCTGAGTCTTGGGAGACATTTCGAGTTTCTATTACAAACTCAGCCCCTAATGGTGTTGTTTCTTTACAAGCGGAAAAGAGCGGTGCTCCTAATAAAGATATGAGAAGGAAGGCACAGGGTTCTTCATCTCAGCCTGAAGTACTTGTCACTGAAAACAGAGGGAGAAGTCAAAGAAAGGAACTGAAGGGTGGTAGAGAAAAGAGCAGGAGTAAGTCCAAGTCCAGATACAAGAATGTGAAGTGTCACTATTGTCATAAGACAGGGCACATATAGAAATATTGTTTTCTATGGAAAAAGAAGAACAAAGATAAAAAGGGTAAGCAGAAAGAGAAGGATCATGATGATGATAATCGTGTTACTACTGCTACTTGTAGTGATATTGTTAATCTCCGTGACAATGAGTTAGTTAATCTTGTATCAGATGAGAGCATGTGGATTGTTGATAGTGGTGTTACACTACATGTTACACCAAGGAAGGAGTTCTTCACATCTTACACTTCTGTGATTTTGGAGTATTGAAGATGGGTAATAATGGTGTGTCTTAGGTGATTGGTGTTGGTGATGTTTGCTTGTAAACCAACATGGGAGTGCAATTGTTGCTTAGAGGAGTCAAACATGCTCCTGATGTTCGTTTTAATTTTATCTCTGTACAGATGCTTGATGATAGTGGTTATGATAATCACTTTGGTTCTAGAAAGTAGAAACTCATTAAAGGTAACTTGGTTGAAGCTAGAGGGGAGAAGATATCCAAACTATATTAGACAAAAGCTTTGATTACTAAATATGGAGGCATATTTGTGGTACCGAAGGCTTAGTCATAAATAGTGTGAATTTCATAAATATGGAGACATATTTGTGGCACCGAAGGCTTAGTCATATCAGTGAAAAATGGTTGAACTGCTTAGTTAAAAGGGATGTTCTTCAAGGGCTAAAAAATGCATAATTAGAGAGATGTTCTCATTGCATGACTGGCAAACAAACTAGAGTATCCTTCAAGAAGCATCTTCCCTCAAGAAAGTCAGAGTTGTTGCAATTGGTGCATTCTGATGTTTGTGGTCCATTTAAGGTAATCCTTTAGTCGTGCACTTTATTTTGTTACCTTTATTGATGATTGTTTCAGGAAGCTATGGGTCTATGTCTTGCAGAGAAAAGACCAAGTGCTAGAGAAATTTAAACAATTTCATGCCTTGGTTGAAAGAGAATCAGGCAGGAAGATGAAACGTATTCGTACTAACAATGGTGGTGAGTATTGTGGACCCTTTTATGTTTATTTCAAGCAGCATGATATTACACATAAGAAGACTCATTCTAAAACTCCTCAACTAAATGGTTTAGCAGAGAGGATGAACAGGACATTGCTTGAGAAAGTGAGATGTATGCTCTCAAATGTTAAATTACCTAAGCATTTTTTGGGTGAAGCACTGTACATAGTGGTGCATGTTATTAATCTCACTCCTACTGTTATTTTGAACAGTGAAGTTCCAAATAAAATTTCGTTTGGAAAAAATATGAGCTATGATCATTTGTGTGTCTTCGGTTGCAAAGCATTTGTTCATATTCCAAAGGATGAAAGATCCAAGTTGGATGCGAAGACAAGACACTGCATCTTCATTGGTTATGGTGAAGATGAAGTTGGCTAAAAGTTCTATGATCCTATTGAGAATAAGCTTGTTAGAATTCATGATGTACAGTTCATTAAAGACCAAACCATTGAGGACATTAATAAGGTGGAGAAGACTACACCCGAAAAGGATAGAAATCTGACAGATGTTGATCCTATGCAATCACCTATTCACGATCTAGATAATGTTAAAGTTAGTGTTAAACATCATGAACACAAAGTGATGGTGTTGATCAACAGCTTGGAGATGAATTAGATGTTCCTATTAATGATGATCAGAAGGAGCATGAGAGGTCACTTAACGAGAATGTTTATGATATACCTGAATCTTCGCAAGTCCAACTCAAGAGATCTAATAGGCAGAGACAACCATCTACCAGGTATTCCTCTGATGAATATGTGAATTTGACTAATGATGGAAAACTTGATTATTTTGAAGAATCTTTGGAGAGTGAAGAAAAGTAACAGTGGTTGGATGCAATGCAAGATGAGATGAAATCCTTGCATGATAATCACACTTATGACTTGGTAAGATTGCCTAAGGGTAAAAGAGCATTAGAAAACAGGTGGATATTCAGGGTGAAACATGAGAATAATTTTATGTCTCCAAGGTATAAAGCTAGATTAGTGGTGACAGGCTTTAGACAGAAAAAAGGTGTTGATTTCAATGAGATTTTTCTCACCTGTGGTGAAGATGTCATCCACTAGAGCAGTTTTGAGTTTGACAGCTACTCTTGATTTGCAGGTAGAGCAAATGGATGTGAAAACTACTTTTCT
Organism: Psophocarpus tetragonolobus; assembly: GCA_037954015.1. Classification (NCBI taxonomy): domain Eukaryota; kingdom Viridiplantae; phylum Streptophyta; class Magnoliopsida; order Fabales; family Fabaceae; genus Psophocarpus; species Psophocarpus tetragonolobus. The sequence goes on along the minus strand of CM075693.1, from coordinate 7,350,698 downwards.
TCATGGTGATTTGGAGGAAGATATCTATATGAAGCAACCTGATGGTTTTCAAGTTAAAGGTAAGGAAGACTATGTGTGTAGACTGAGAAAGAGCCTATACGGTTTAAAGCAAGATCTGAGGTAGTGGTATAAGAAGTTTGAGTCTTTTATGTGTGAATAGGGCTACAAGAAGACTACTTCTGATCATTGTGTCTTTGTTAGAAAGTTTTCTGATGATGACTTTATTATCCTGTTATTGTATGTTGAAGACATGCTTATTGTTGGGAAAGATGTTTCTATTATTAACAGTTAAAGAAACAATTGGGCGAGTCAATTGCCATGAAAGACTTGGGAGCTGCTAAGTAGATTCTTGGTATAAGAATCATCCGTGATAGAGAGAAAAGGAAGTTGTGACTATCACAGGAACACTATATTAAAAGGGTGTTATAGAGATTCCAGATGGAAAAAGCTAAGGCTGTGAACACTCCTTTTGCGACTTATTTTAAATTGAGTATTAAACAAAGTCCTTCAAATGAAGCTGAAAAGTTAGACATGGAGAAGGTTCATTATGCTTCTGCAGTGGGTAGTTTGATGTATGCAATGGTTTGTACAAGATCTGATATTGCTCATGTTGTTCGTACAGTTAGTAAGTTTTTTTCAAACCCAAATATAGAGCTTTGAAATGGATTTTGAGGTATCTTCATGGTATTATTGATAAGAAGCTTTGTTTGGGAGGTGATAAGCCTATTTTGGTGGGCTACTCAAACTCATATATGTATGGAGACATTGATTCCAGAAGGTCTACATCGGGTTATTTGATTAAGTTTGCAGGGGGATTTGTGGCTTGACAATCTAAGTTGAAAATGTGTGTGACCTTATCTACTACTGAGGAAGAGTTTATTGCAATTACTGAAGCATGCAAGGAGTTGTTATGGTTGAAGAAATTCTTGCGGGAGCTTGGTTTTGTGCAAGACAACTATCCATTACTCATTGACAATCAGAGTGTTATCCATCTTGGTAAGAATTCAACTTTTCATTCTAAGTCCAAACATATTAATGTACGGTATCATTTGATACGTGATGTTTTGGATGCTAAGTTGCTGGAGTTGGTTGAAGTTCATACTGATGATAATGGTGTTGATATAATGACTAAAGTACTGTTAAGAGGAAAGTTTAAAGTTTGTTGTGAGATTGTCGGTTTGGCGGTTCTCTCCACATAGTTGTGAGGGGGAGATTTGTTGGGTATTGAGCTCTCTTCCTATGTGGAGAAAATGCCCAAATTGAGAAGCCCACTTGATATCTTATTTAAGTTAGGTGAAGAAGGTGCTTTGAAACAAGAGAGTAGACAGAGATAAAGAGAAACGACATTCCTAAAACATACCAATTGCTTTGAGAGAAAAAAGAGAGAAAGTTATTTTCGTTTTTACACAGAGTTGCAACCATAAATTCACTACTGTAGATTTGTTATCGTTGGATCAGGCTGATTTTTGCATAGCATGTTCAAAATATATTGTTTGTTCATTCTGACCGTTCAGATCGTTGACAAGACATCTAAGTTGGGAGATATTTTGTTCGTATGGCAGCAGTGTCTTTGGGGGTTTTCATCTTCTTCTTCTCTATTTGTAAGCTTATTGCTTTATTGTTTGAAATTAGTGTTGGCATTGTTATTATTTTTTATACTTGATTGAGACTCTTTTGTACTCTTTATTGATAATAGTGGAGTTATTTCTTTAGTCTGACCGACCCGTGGTTTTTACCCTTGCTTTAAAGGGGTTTTCTACGTTAAAATCTTGGTGTCTTATCCAAAAGAGTAGTGATTGATTAACATTATATTTTTGTTATTGCTCCTCATAGATTCTTGCAAGATAAGGGAATTTCTTTCCGCTGCTTTGTTTACATTTGTTACAAACTTGTCTTATTGCCTCCATTGAAGATACTGCCGATCACAATCATCGGCTCTGATACCAGTTGTTGGGTCAAACCAAGGGCATTAAACACTGGAGAAATGTACAACAATGGGTCACGAGCCCATATATAAGAGAACATGACACTAGCTTCAACCCAAAACCTTAAACTATTAAGTTATGGGGCTTTCTCACTTATATATTACTCAATTTCTTAATTTCTAACCAATGCTTCAACTCATATTTGCATTCCAACAAATAGTAGGGTATTTCTTGCTAGTAAGATGAACCACAAGATAGTCAAGCATACAACACACAAGACATCTTTACTTTTGTTTCTTCTCACATGTCTAAGATAGTGCCACATGTGAAAAGACTTAGGTGTTATAAGATTGGTTAGTAGCAAAGTTCACATCTAGAAAGAAGGAGAAGCGAGGGATCGCAGATTTTCAAATATCTTCACTAACAAAATTAACAAATAACAACTAACATTTGCCAAAAAAAATAAAAAAAATTACTGTTTTTAAGAAAATGGTAAATATAAGAAATTCTCAATAGTAAGTATAAAGACTTAATATTTTTTTAAAAAAATAAATTATAAAAATAAAAAATAAATCTCTTATATTTACACTTACAACATTTACACTTACAACAGGGAATTCCTTCTCATTAACAATATATAATATTTTTTTATCTCACAACGTGACAATACACATTGGTACTGATAAGCTGAAGTATATTTTCGTATTAATAAGCATTTTTGTTAACCTATTTTTATCAATATCTACAAATGATTAAATAAACTAGGAAAAGTAAAACACTTCTATTTATTTTTATTTAGCCTCTAAAAGAGATAACACATAAATTAAAAATCTAATTAATACTTTTGCTTATAATAAAGTAATTTTTAACTTTTAAATGTGATTTTTATTATTATTTTTCTCATTTAGGATAAGCATGTACAATATTAAATAGTATAATTCTTTTGACAAAATAAGTATAATTATCTTAAATATCTAAATATAGATGGATGAGTTGAAATAAACTTACATGTAGACATAAAAATGGGAAGTATAATAAGTTTGACAGCAATCATTGGGGATTAAAATATGTACTACCAATAAGCACTGGAATAACGTGGGAAGGAGGATAGTATTAATAACGAAGATTGGGTCCAAAAAAGAGATAAGCTCTTCTTATCAAAATGGGGAGATTCTTTTTGATCTTTAAGTATCCATTTCATGTTTTATTTTTATTTTATTAGTTGGGAAGTCACGCACACAATAATGCTGTGAATCTGATACATTGAATGTGCGGAACTGAATTCGATGCAATCTTTTCTTTGCGTCCTCATTTCCTCGGAAAGAATTCTGTTGCTGCCTTCCTTTTCATCGTTGGCTTCCTTACTCCAAATATTTTCGATTTTAGATATTATGTTTCATTTTAAATAGTGTCTGTATTTTAAAATTATAATATTATTTTTTAAATTTTAAAAATATATGAATTAATATATTTTTTGTGGGTGGTTAATGTTGACTTATTAGCATGTTCACCGTGTAAGAAATTATGTTTAGATATATGAAGGATTGTGATGAAATATTGTAAAAATTTTGCATTAATCATATATACTAATTAAACTTTTAATATTTAATAAAATAATTAATTTAACATTTTAAGTTTACATAAACATTAGTGTGTAAAAGAATGTAATATATAATACTATATAAACTCTGAATTGTTAAGTCTTTTATTAAAAGTAATTATGTGTTACATCATCTCATTCTTACTTGTGTGACAATAATCAAACTCACAATTAATAATTAACAATAAACATCAATAATTTATTAAAAGACTATCAATTCACACATTTTTTAAATTTTTAGGCATAATATTACGATTTTAAAATACAAAAACACAATGTCTAAAATTGAAAATTTAAGGACATCAATTATACTTAAACCTTCATTTTTTTCACCGTGTTAACAAAAAATTTATATTTCTAAAATATAATTAATATTTCAATTTTTTTTTAAAAAATACTATACAGTACCAAAATAAATGTCGTCATAACTTTTTTATATAAATAAATAATAAATAAATTAAAAATAATGATAATTTTATAAAATTAACTTTAATATTAATATAACGCTAAAAACTTAAAGTGTGATTATTTGAAGTATTTAGTGAAAAATTAATTAATATTATTAAAAATTAAATACAAAAATTATTTTAAAACAGATATTTTTTAAATGCAGCCATCATTTTAGGACGGAGGGAGCATATTTTTTTTATATGACTTTAATCTTTCCTATTAAGTATAGGAATAGGCAACAAATATATAAGTCCTTCTAAATTTTACTCTTAATATTCATTCACTTGTTTATTTTTTTACAACTCATGTTTCGACATTTAAAATATAATATTGAATACAAATTTAGAAAATATATTAAAAGAAGAATAGTAACATTAATAAAAAACTTAATTCTATATTTTATTATATGTTGTAATATTTGGAAAAGTGATTTATAAAAATATAACTGATAAATTCTTAAGATTAATAAATAAATAGTTGGTATAAGAGATTATTTATGACAACCATAAATAGTTGGTATATGAGATTATTTACGAAAAGGGGAATAATAACATTAATAAAAAAATTAATTCTATATTTTATTATATATGTTGTAATGTTTGGAAAAGTGATTTATAAAAATATAACTAATAAATGGTTAAGATTAATAAATAAATAATTGGTATAAGATATTATTTATGAAAATCATAAATTTTAAGGATTAATTAAGATGAAATTGAGGTGTTTATATATAAAAAAGGTAAAATTTAATGATTGGTTCATGGTGTCAATTTCAAAATATATATATATATATATATATATATATTTAAGGAATTTTATTTAAAGAGATAAGTTTAAGAATCGATTGAGCCAAAAATAAAATTAAGTATTTATTTATAAAATAAATAAAGTTTAAGAAGATAAATATTTCTGCAGAAAGGTGTTTGGATATCGAAGTCAAAGGTGTCATTCTTCTGCTCTTAATCCGATAGATGTCTAAGATGAGCATTTGAAAGGTGCAGATGTGAATACTTGTCATGACATTCTAATGCTCAAGTTAGAGATAAATGTGTTGTACAATTGTTAGCTAAATAAAGATATAATGATGAGAGTGAAATATCAAACATGAATTATCTTGCATTTATACTATACTTCTTGGGCTTGAGCTCGTGCAGTTAGGATTTTACCTTACTTAAAGGGCAACGATGGAATATATGGAAAAGGAATGTGTCACCTCAACTAGTTCTTGCTACACTATTGGGTCCAACATCAATCATAACTTTTCAATATATGATAAATTTGTTGATTTTACCAATTAATTAGTACTTTAATATTCATATAAATAAAGAATTGTAATCGAACATCAATGTATAACTCTTTTACATTATCAATACATAAATATTAAACCCTTATTATAAATATTAGTAACAACATTTTAAGGATTAATTTTAGACTTTGTAAATAGTATAAAAGTTTTATTAAGAACTACATTAAAAATACATTAGAAAATACAATAAAAATAAATTAATAACATTTTCATATAATTTTTTTAAAATATTTAATTAATGATTTTAGATTACTAACCTCCAATATTCCTATACACTTGCCCCGTTCTAAATTATATGATATTTGAGCATTGAATAAAAAATCATATTAAATCGTGTTTTTAGTCTTCAATTATATTAAAATATCTATTCTAATTTTGCCTCTTAATAAATATTATTATCTTAAAAGACTTAATATTATTGTATTGAAAAGGTTTGTTTTTAGTCCATCGACTCTAGCATTATCAAAATTAATACTTTGAAAGGAAAACATACATGTGTTTGGATTATTTTAATAATAATAATATAAATTTAATGTAGGTTGTTGATGCATAAAATATTGCTACTTAAAGACCAACGTACCAAATGTAATAGTAACAGTAGACTTAACTTTGGATATTGTACCGAAAGAACTAGATCTAATTCCTAAATAATCCAATTCAAGGAATAAAAGAACAATTAAGAAAAGCGATGATATAACATGTGAGTCAGATTCAAAGTAGTATGCAAACAAGAGAATAATGAGTTTTAGAATTCAATAGGTTAAGACCTATAGTTGTGATTTCCAGTACAATGTTCTTACCCCCAATTTACTGAGCAATTTCATTCTTCTTTGTTATTCATTAATTACCAATAATTTACCAAAATTTTTATGTTACGTTTGGTCATTCACACTACATTATAATCCTAATTTGTTATCTAGTTGGTCATACAAGATTTCAAATTAGGATTATTTCTTTTCACCCTATTGTAGGTTTTCCTGATAAATTTTATTAATTCCACTAAAAAAATAACCTACTTGCTTATTGTTAAAACATTTATGGTCATTGACCATTCAAACAATTAGAATATAATGAATAAAATAGAGAAGCAAATTAATGACAAAATGACATTAAACGATAATGCAAAGTGCAAAAGAAAATCACAAAGAGTCTATGTCACAACCCTAGAAAAAGGGGTTGTTGAGAGTTTTAATAAAGTACTCTACTTTTGGAAAATGCACCAATCGTCTCTTAAAAGACTTAGAAGATAATTTAGAAGTTCAATTATTCCTTTGTAAAAACCTTTAGAGATTTTATATTGGAATAGAGAGAATTAAATAACTAAATTGACTTGGAAAATAAATTATATTTTTGTGATTTTGATAAATATTAATAATAATGCAAAATTATCAAGAATTTGATTTACTTCACAATACCTGTAATTATTAATTGTAACCTAAATTCATTCATGTAATTTTGGAATTATTAGAAGTTTCTCTATCCTAATTCCTTAACAATAGAGAACTAAATTATTGAAATTTTTCCTCAATTCCTTAGCAAGAATAATCTCAATAACATTATTAGCACAAAGCAATTATTAAACCAGACATACATATTTTACTTTATTCCTAGGCATAGTCATTAGATGATGAATTTTCTTGTTCTTTAATTTCATGAATATCTTCTGATATCAGAAATTAAATAGATCACGTTATAAGTTGATTAGATAGATAACGTGCATTAAACATAAGAAAGATTCAAAATAGACAAAATTAAACTTCAATAAAAGTGAAAGTAAATTATAGAGTATTGATCAGTATCTTAGCCCTTGATAATTTTGGTTAGCTAGATCTTACCATGGAGTATTTACAAGGATAGAATAGTGAAGGAAGAAGAGAAGAGAAAGTATATGTGTGAAAAGTAGGATATGGGATGCTCTTCCCCTTGGATTTCTTCTCCTTATAGAGGCAAAGTTTGGCCCCGTCGCTGAGTGTAATTACCTTCGCTATGAAAAGTTAGAACCACCATGTTTCGCAACAAAGCATCTTTCGCTTAGCGAAGGAGAATAATCCTTTGTGGTTAAGTAAGCTTAATTTTGCTGAGCAAATGTATTTTCACTCAACGAAATTTCCTCTTCAATATTACTTTTCTCTAAGAAATTTTCGCTCAGCAGTTTTGAATCCGTTCAGGGGATTCCTAGCAACAAGAAACTTTTTATCCTTTGTGTTCATTGTTTCATGCTTATTCAAAACTAGGATTCAATCTTTTCATAAACACAATAAATCAAGGGTTAAATGCACAATTTCAACATTCTTTTCAAAACAAACTTGTTTATAAAATATTTTTGGACTTTTAATATTTTTTTTAATTTGTAGTCAGATAAGTGTCAAAAAAGATATAGACTTTTACATAAAATGGACATTTATCAAGGGTTTACTTAGACATAGGTAATGTATAACCAAACATCTTAATAATCGCACAGTACATCAAAATAGAATAAGAGTTACTGTATGGAGCATTATGAGTTGGCTCAATCCCAAAGCTTCCTTGTTGTTATTTTGCCTCTAGGTCATAAAGCTATCTCTTCTTCTGAGGCAAAAAGAGTCCCCTTTTGTTGTTCATCTTCTAGTATTTATAGAAAGAGTTTAGGCTTTTTAGCACAGGTATGCTAGTACGAGGTGTAATTGACTCTCGAACTCAAAATTTGATTTCATATATCATTTTCTTTAAAGGTTTTTTCTATGTTTTCCATAATAAACATTGGTAGTGACTTCTTTGATTTTTTAACATATTTTTTGTTATCCTATTGAGACCCACATGTTGTAATAGTTACATATTTTTAACTTTTATTTTCAATTAAGCTTATAATATTGACAATTGAGGTTATTTAACAAACCATTTGAGAGAAAATAAAAAGTTTTTTAATGCTCAACAAAGATACATAAAAAGATAATTTTGACATGCAAACATCTTATTAATGATCTCAACTCTGAAGAATTGAATCATGAATAATTTAAATCTTGAGTCATTAATAAGTTTTTCTTCAAAAATTCAAGTATTTGTCATTTTATATAATTTTACAATTCTCTTTAAACAACATAATTTTGATGTTTATCTATGAAATTTAGATGATTGAAAAAACAATGATCTAATTTTTTGGACACGTAGGTCAACCCTAGCCCACAAAACTTTAGGACTTTTTTATCATGTGAGTCATTCATATATTTAACTCATTTGGTCCTAACATAACCCATGTAGACTAGGACTAAATAAATCATTATGAACCAATTTAACCACTTTACATACAAGATCTATCTAAAGTATTCTTACTCAAATTAAAAAGAACTATTACAAGTGAAACATATATAATATAATAATTTATGTAAAAAAAAATGTTATACAAATTGGTGTAAGATTTGTTATAGAAATAACATTTATCTTATAAGTACCAAAGTTTTTCTTTAAGCATTTAGAGCCTATTTGGTGGACCATAGGATAACTTTTTTCTATCATATCTTATATCAAGTGGTTGATGGACCAATATAGTAGGATAAGTGTATTTATCAGCTATCCTATCTTACCATGTAGTTTAATTTTTATCCTAAATAGGGGGTTGGGTTAGAAAGTGAAAGGATACAATTATTTTTTACTTACCCTTTCCACCTATCTTTTCTTTCAAGCTCAACTCTCCCTACACTGACTCATCCATTCTCACAATCACACCTCTCAATTTCTTATGAGTCTCTTCCCCCTCTCCCTCTCTCTCCCTCTCGTTGTTAACTCTCTTTCTTTGGTTATTTTTCTTTCTTACGTTTTTATTTTTCCATCGACACACTATCGAGGTACACAAACATGTCTGTGATGCCACTCCCGCTAGGGCTCATCGAGGTCGAACCGTGATGCAAATGGTTCTGAGGCGGCGATGTCAATTTCTTCTGAGAAAGTGCTGGAGATTTTGAGAAAATTTAACATCCCAAGAAGATATGGATATAAAATTTATTTATCCTTATCTAAAGTTCCAATTCAATTGCAATAAATGCTCAAATATTAAAACTTTCCAAAGAATTAAGTAAACTCACATCCTGAGTACCTTGCCCAGAGAGTATGGTTGCCCAGCGAGGAACCTGGGTATCTTGTCGACGATCAGTGTTGCCCAGTGAGAAGCTTGGGTTATATCATTCAGTGAAGGAATATCGCTCAGCAAGACAAGTCATTGGGTGAAAATTGTGAAAATATAAGGCAAAGTATACTTTGCACTAAACAAGACTTATCGTTGGATGCAAAGTCATAAATAATATATGGAAGAGGCAACAAACTGCATAAAACCAGAACATTATGCTCATTCAAGTACCTTGGTTCTATTTTCCATTTGATTATCCTAACACATATATTGACATTCACATTCTAGAGTCCAAATACAATGTATATATAAAGAGAGAGAGAAAGAAAGAGACACATAGATACACACTCAAAATACTAACTCTTACAAGTCATTCTACATTAAGTATACATCCAATGTTACATAGTATATGCCAAACAAAAACTATTTTCTTCCACAACCAATTGTGTATTCTTCAATCTTGATTGTTTTACACTTTTGTCTCACCACCAGTATATGGTCCTGTGCAAAGCACAATCGTCACAATCGTGCACAAAACACACAATGCAAGGGTAAGCTTAATAAATAAAAATTAATACAATAAGGATATACCACAATTACATTTTTGCATATATTTACCATAATTATCCACTGATCAACCATGCTTATATTCCCACTAAATATAAGCAATCATCACAACATAATAATATGACACAATGCTTTCAGGAAAAACCATTGAGTTTGGATACCTAAGCAACCTAATGACTTATCTCAATCGTTGGCTAATGTCTATTTGACCTATCTGACAACCAACTGAAGTCTAGACATACTCATCTGACAACCCCCAACTATTGTCTGTGTCTATTTGACTCATTTGACAAACCAGTTGTTGTCTGAGTATATCACTCTGGTCCCACACTAGCACCCTGGATCGCAATGTACATCACTCTAGTACCTCACTAGTACCTTTGATAACATTGAGTTATATGTATCTCTAACTCAATGTACAACATGCATTTCAATCAAAGCTTAGTTACCCTCTATAACAGTCCACATCCATCAATCCATTACAAGATAAAATTCAACATACAGTATATCAATTTTAAAGTATTCCCTTTCGGTACTTACATTGACACCCTGGATTACAATTTATATCACTTTAGTACCCCATTGGCACCCTGGATTACATTATATATCGCTCTGGTACCCGTATTGACACCTTAGATAACATTAAATCATCAATTCCAAACACATCCTTCATATCAAAATTAAAACATCAAATTCTCTAACATATTTACACAGCACAATAGCTCATTATAGGAAAACATGCCTCATAGGCTCAACACTATATCCACAAACTAAGTCATTCAAAATCAACTAACTAAACACACCACCAAATCCAAGTTTCACCATTTGAGATTAAGGTTTGAGTTTTCCCTTACCTATTTTTCTCTTTTAAGCTGAATTTGAAGATAGAGAAGAATTCAGTTGTAGAAATCACTCAAAACCAAACAAAAACTCCAAAACCAAAGGGAACCTAAGAAATTGGGATTTTCAAGGATGATTCCCCTTCAACAGAGACAATTTAACTGCAAAGAGAATGAAAAAGGCCCAAAGAAGTAGAATCAAACTTACTCACTTGGATCAGCAATCAAAATTAGAAGTAATGGCATAAATTTCTCACAAATCCACGAAGAATTGCTTAACCATGTAAGGAGAGAGGAAGAGAGAGAAAACTGTGCCAAGAAGAGAAATAATGATTTTGGGTGAAGAAAAGAAAGGAAGAAGAAAATAAAGAAGGAAAAAGAAAAGAACTCGGTATGTTTAGTAATCCTCGGTTTGTTGTCTGCAACCCCCATTCTAAAATAGATTTTTGAAACCAGCCCAATTACCTAATTCAAAAGAGTATCAACTATACTCACCCTTCACCTTACTAAACATTAAATTTCATTGTTTAAATTCAATCTCACTCATCGTAATAACACATAAATCACAATATATACATAATACAAATTATTTTGTAATTAACTATTAATTGTAATAAAATTTAATTTAATTTCCCCTTTTTAATTATTTCACACACACTTATAACATATAATTAAGAATAGGTCCTTAGAGATAACATCGTGGAGATTGTGAGAAGAGTGAGGATAATGAGACAGTGCAATGGAGAAAAGACTTATTTAACGTTGAAAGGAGGGTGGCAGTAGCAAAAGCAAGTTTTGGGGCAATTGTTGCCACCATTTTCTTGAACTTCAGCAAAATGTATCTAAACAAACACATACCCTAATTCTATAAAACTTGCTAAGAATTTTATTTTTTGTAAAATAAATTTGAATATTTTTTAATAAAAATAAATTTTTATTATGTGTACTTATTGAAAAGCCAAAAAAATAACTTAAATTAAATTTACTATAAAATTATATTTAAATTTTTAATAAGGGTAATTTTGTCATTTTAATATTCTCTATATCATATCCTACCATAATTTGTCTATCTCAAACGTAGAATAGGATAAAATAATCATATTTGTCTTCTTATCCTAGTGTACATCAAACATGGAATAAGATAAGAGTTTATCGTGCTTTTATCCTATCTTATCGAACTCTTCTATTCTATCTTACCATATCATATCATATCTTGTTAGGGGTGTTCATTGGGTTGGACGACTCGAAGATCTAATCCAACCCAAATAAATTAGGTTGAATTTTTCTTATGATTGGATGAAATCTGACCCAATTCAATCAAACTCAATCCACTATAGGTTTGATGATAGGTTCAATAAGTTGAACCCAACCCAACCATAATATTATATTAATATTTATTATTATCATTTGAAATTATGTGTTTTGTTATTATATGTTTCTTTTTATATTATATATTTTGTTAATTTGGACAAATTGTGGAATTTGCATTTATTTTTATAACTTGATTAGCTTGGACAAATTGTGTTTACTTTTATTTTGAACAAATGTTTCTTTAGTTATTATTGCATGAAAACTTAGTTATATGTTAATTTTAATATGTTTTTGTTTTGATATGTAATTCGTAACTATACTTTATTGTTTATATTTATGTTATAACAATGATATAATATTTTTTCTTTAAAAAAACCTAAAAAAATCTAAAAAAAAAACTATTTCTTTTAAAATTAATTTTAAAATTGTAACCCAATTAACCTAACTCAATCCAATTCGTTCAAGACGGGTTAGGTTGGATTGGATTTAACAAAAAAAAAGGTAATTTCTTTTAGTACCCCCTCATTTGTTATTCCACTCCCTCAATATTTACAATAGTTTGCAAAACTCGAACATACTCTTACCATTATTTGATTTTTAAACTCTCAAACTTTTTTTTTTACTGTGTTGTGTGTTTGTGCATGATCTTATTTAGTTACTCCTCTTGTGTGTCAAACATCAGTTGTCACATTGTGCCTTATTATATATCCATAATCATTAGATGTTCTTACAAGTCTTTAAGGTATTGTTCGTTGATTTAAACGTTATTTAGAAAGAAAAAATGTAATTTCATTCAAGTATAATTTTCTTGGTGTTTCTTAATGATTAGGATTGGTTTAGAGTGCTTCATGTGCATCATTCTTGGTATTCAATATTGATTTGCATTGTTTCAGATCAACCAATCTATAACACAAAAAGTTATAATTCCAAATGAATTGGTCTGGAATATAATTTTTTTACAATTCCGGATCACTTGATCAAGAATATACATAATGTATTCAGAATCAACTGATCTGAATACAATTTCCAAATTCATGTTTGCATTCTTGGTCACTTGATTCGGAATATACATAATGTATTCCAATTGATCTGGAATACATTGTGTATATTCATGTGATTCAAAATGATTTTTCTGAATTTAAAAAAAATTACATTTTTTGTTTGTTTAAAGTAAGGCAACATAGCAGAAGAAACTTGATAAAAACTAACGAAGAAGCAATGAGTGTTCTTTGAAAGAGTTGTCAGTGGTGCGCATAGCATGAAAGCATGATTTCGATGCTCTGTGAAAAAAAATACTTTATTAGAACACATAAGGATACCTTAGAAAGTTGCAAAATATTGTAAATATTAAGGGGGTGCAAATAGCAACTAAAGATACACTAAAAGAAACTTAAAAACAAAAAGCAAAAAACTAACCCAACCCAAACCAACTTAATATGTTATGATTGAGTTAGATTTATTTAGACCTGATCCAATTCAACCGTGTTCAAGCATATGCCACTGAACAGCCCTTAATGTCATTATGTCTTCAGAGTTTAAACTTGAAAAATTATGGTGCCAAGTGTCAACACATGTAAAAGGTTCGTTTGTCAGTAGATTTGATTGTTTAGACACAATCCCATCTATCATCCATTCTAAGAATCACAGACTGGTGTTTTGATCAGTAGATTTTTCCCTTTCTGTTTTCCTTATAGCACACTCGTCACCATTTCGTCGTAGAAAAACAGCTTTTACAGTCTACATTGACCTTTGGGCAGCAATACAAACTAATTGATCAGGTATTCCAGAGAACTATTGCCTATAACTTTGTCTAGTGTGGTAATTAGTTCACAGAAGTAAAAGAATTAGCAAAATAACATTATACAACAGCGAGAGATGAGGAATAAGAGCCATGAAGAGAAGTACTCTATTCACATAGCTTACTTTCAATTTGAGCATCTAAAACTGAAACAATCATCAAGTTTTTTGAGGAAAAACAATCATTAAGTTAAACGGCTGTGAATTTGATTTTTTAAAAACTTAGGACTTGTTTACTTCTGATTTCATTTCCTATCTTTATTTTCTATTCTAATTTTAATTACAAACCTGTCCTTTTGTTTTCAATCTCTTTCCATTTTCAAAGATTTGTTTAGAAAACAAAAATAATAACTTTTTCTTGTAGAAATCTTTAACAAAAATAAAAGAAACAAAATGTATTAATTTTGTATTTAAAAGTAAAAAGAGAAAATAAAAATACAAATATTTTCTAAAATAAACAGAGCAAGATTCTTTAAATGAAACCTTCCCCTCATTGAATATGATGTATCTCTATTGCTTCATTACATCCAGTGTAACAAGCATGCAAGCCAGTGCATTAGAAAGCACAAGATTTCTTAGCTTTCAAGTATAATATCTCAAAGTAGATCAAACTAATTAACAGGTCACCATGGTCACTCTTCCATTCTTCTATACATCAAATTACCACTCTCTCTTTAAGAAGCTTTTATACTGCTAGTAGTCATCATCATCATCATTTCTTGAACCAAAGAATCTCCTCACAACTGCAGCAGCAGCACCAAGAAACATGAACAGAAGAATAGTGTCAAATCCACCTCCAACACCAACGGCTACACTGGGACCAGGTGCAAAGAATGAAAATGGAGACCATCCCCAGCCACCATAGTATGGCACACCATAACCATAGCCATAACCACCAACAAGCGGGGGTGCCACTCGAGGATTGATATAGATATTGGTCCTGTCAATTTGCATAAATTTCAGGAAACAAGATTCTCAAGTTAAGCCACGTGAAATGTCATATGTTCATATAATGTAACATGGAATTACCTAACAAGAGTTCTATTCAATTATAAAAGGCATTTCTTTTCTTTCAATGTGATCTCTAATGATAATCCAGGGTATGTAACTATGAATATCAACTATAGTCAAATAGAATAGGTACTTTCAGCAGACCACTAAACTTTTTACTATAGGAAAGCCGTCCAAGGGTAAAATAAATTGAGTTTTTCCTATAAGTTAAAAAAACCTTAACTTTTGAAGAAGTTAATTAAAATGGAGAAACTGTTGAAGAAGTTAATTTAAGAGAGAACGTCAATTTATTTTACCTTTCTTATTTTCTGTTCTTATAAACACTTATGAAGAGGTCTATATCCAACCATAACCTTAATATGCTACTTCTAATGTATTGTGTTTTCGTTTGTTGAAAAAATCAATGAGTTGTTATTTGAAACAATTTTTTTATTGAAAGAATTTTACATGATAATTCAATACATTAATTGTTTCACTAAGTAATTATTGCTTAGGATTATAAAAAGTATTTATTTTATTAAATTCTATAAATTAATAACAATATACAATTAAAAAAGTTAAAAAATTATAAAATTGTGATTTTGTTAGAGTTACTTATAATTTCTTCAATTAAACTAAAATTGAGTATAATTACTTAACAATTACGTGACACTGTAGAGACTACCAAACATTTCTTTAAATACAAAAAACAACTCTGTGGGAGTTGTTAGGATATTATTATATGTATTTGATGCCAAGAGAAAAATATATGAGCATATGGTGTGATATATAAAAAGAGAGAAATTGTTGATGGGATGTCTTGTGTACTCTTGTAATTAAAGGTGTCTAAATTTGATAGTTCATTGTCTAAACATTAAAGAATTAGGTGGTGCGTATGACATAATCTATAATTATTTCTATCTCACACACTTTTATCTTTTAAGTATACAGTATGACATATGTTAAAAATACAATCCAAAAATAACCTTTAACAGCTTTGTTGATGATATATTTTTCATAAGGCAAAAGATCTGGAGCATGATGAATCAATGAAGCGCAAGAGCTAGTCTGCTACAATTTGAGCCTTGGTTATAGGAAACGATAAACTAAAAACAGAGCTGAAAAGTGTTTGTTTTTTTTATCCTTCTTATAGGAATTGAAAAGATATTGGGGAAAAAAAAGTAAATTTAAAGCAACAATAGATACCAAAAATGAACCTGGAATTGTTGATTCTAGGTGAAGAGCGGGGAGGTGCTGACTTGAAGGCCTGGCCACCAATTCTACCACCAGTCTTGGCAGCTGAAGCATCATGAACTGAGCCAAGTGTTAACATCCCAGCAGCCACTGCAATTATTGCCAACTTCGCAAACTTGTTTTCATTATTATTATGATTATTGTTCCTATTAGCACAGCAAAAGTGATGATGAAATTCATTGTTAAGTTGAGAATTGAGAGCATGAAATTAATAGTGAATAGTGATGGATGAAGTACTGTACTAATACCTTGTGGGAGATTTGTCTTGGTGATGGTCATGTTGCAGGGAAGTGCAATAGAGTGAAACAGTAGGCCTGGTGCTCCTGAACTTGTTTGGGTTGTTGGTTAGTGGAATAAGAGCGTTGGTGAGAAAGGTTTGGTGTGAGGATGCTATGGCAGTGCTACACATTTCTGCAATCAACAAAGGTTGATGTCAATTTGATTCTTCTTTCCTCTTCTCCGACCAAATCAACCTCTCTCTTATGATATTTTAGTTCCATTTCTGTCTGTTGTGTACATCAACGCTCATCCTTTGCGTGGTTCTCCATATGCCACGCCCCACCATTCTCTTTTTATTATTATTATTCAACTTAAATGCCTACAAATAAAGATTAATTTACCATTTTTATATATCATATATAAGAAAAATAAGATAATTAATCACACTTTAGTTTTTTCTATTTAAATATTCATTTATAATTGGTCTATAAAAAGTTTTCATTTATAAGAAAAACAAAATCATGTTTGATCATGTTAAAATTAAAATCTATATAGGTCTAACTAAAAAATATAATAATTTCAGAGAATCGCGTGACAATAATATTTTTTATTTTAGAAAAATTAAGAAAAACTTAGGCTGCAAAACACCACTAAATTTGTGAGTCTAACCAAACAGAGTAGTAAATAATAAGAAACTAATTTCACTGTATCTTTAATTAATTTTATAGATTTAAATAATATAAAAATATTAGCCTTTTTATTTTTAATAAAAAATAAATTGCAAAAATATTAAGAATTTTCTTTGTATTTTTTGGTCTTTTTTCTTCTTTTAACTTATTTTTCCAGCTTATTGTAGTAACCTTCTTCCTGGGCCGAGGTATCTTGTTGCATGGATTATACCTTCTTATTCCTGTCTAGAAATGTAAATTAATTTATAACAGTTTCTCTTAATATCCTCTTATTTTCTATTTCCACCCTCACAACATTTAAAATAATTTGAAAACCTCTAACATACTATCACCCCGATTTAACCTATTAAATAAACTTATATAAAATTTACATTTTAAAGTATTTTGTATTAGTTGATTCGAAATACATTAAAATATATATTTCAGATCAGTTGATCCAAAATATATTATGTTAGTTCTAAATTAAGTGATTTAGAATACAACAACAGGATATAGCCAATTGAATTTTGGATCAACAATCCAAAACACAAAATATTAATATTCTTGATCAGTTAATCCAGAATATAAATATAATATTACACTTCTAAATGAGGCAATTCAGAATACAATTGGTCAAATCTCACTACTACATTTCAAATCATCTTGTGTTGGAATTAATATAAATGTATTTCTGATCAAGTTATCCAGAATATAAATTTTAGACATTTCATATCAACGAATCTGAAACACCTTATAATTTATATTTTGGATCATTTGATTCATAATACACACATGATATGTTAGAGTTTTCTAGATTATTTTAAACACTATAACGGTATCAATAGCAAATGAAAAGGGTGCTAAAAGAAATTACCTTAATTTAAATGAAATAAATTATCATTCTTTTAGATAGATATTAATTAAAAAGAAGAAAAATATTTTATTTAACATAAAAACTAATCTGTCATAAAATAAAAATTAAAAATAAAAAGATATGTTAGAAAATAATACACACTAACATTGTTTAATTTTGAGAACAAAGAAATGAATTTATAATAAAGTAATTTTTATGATAGTAATAATAATTATTTGTGATTTGAGTTAAAAAAAAACTGTGATGGGATGATTTATAAAAAAGAAAATTCTATAATTTGTTGTTTGTGTTATGGCCTTATTGCTAAGACCCTACAATTGATAACTTGATGGAATTAAGAAATGTTGTAATTTAAAAACATTTTATACTCGCAGAGTATTTACAGGATACTGCGCATATTAAGGAGAAAACAACTCTATCAAGATATAATTACCAAAAACATCTGGTTATTACTAAATTAATAAAATAAAAAAATTCCTTATGGATTATTGGTAGGGATAGCAAGGAGACATGGCGGAGGCAGTTTACCCTCCCCATTCTCGTGCTCGAAAAGTGTGAGGCGGAGGCAAGTATAAAGAAGGTAGTATGGAATTTTAATCTCCCTTCTTATTTTCGTTGGGTATTTTCAGGTTCGAGTATACTTACAAGTACCCCGCTATAATTTATATTTAAATTTACTTATAATTTATTAAACAAATCATATGTTAATTTAATAATTATATTTAATTTATGAATTATTAAATAAATTATATATTAATTTATTAATTATATTTTAGTTTTAATGGTCCACAGGAGTATGAATTTGTACACAAACATGTGAAATTTTGTTTTACGTATAATTATATGTAAAACCTATAAGTATAAGTGGGATAGGGGGCGGGTGTGGGGACGGGGTAGAGACTAACAAACTCACACTCATCCCCATCCCCGATTACCTTAGGCGGGGAACTAACAACGTGGGTTTTTTCTGTCGAAATTGGGGTAGGGCCAGGACGAACATAATTGTCATCCCTAATCACTAGGAAGTAAATTTTTTTATTTTATTAATTTTATATTTTAATTGTAATATTTTATATTTATATTTTAAAATTTTATATTTCAATAATATAATTTTTTTATAATATAGTCATTTAAAATTTTATTAAAATTATATATTATAAAAATATAAAATTATAAGATATAAAATTTTTAAAAAATTTCTTCTATGAAAGAGATTGTCTGTAGAAGAAAAAAGATTTTCCTTCCACAAAAGAGATTTTCTGAAAAAGGAAAACTTTTTCCTTTTGTGAATAACTTCTTCCAAAAAAGAATTTTTTTTCCTTCTACACACAGCTTCTTCCGTAGAAGGAAATTTTTTTTTCCTTTTACAAAAGAGACTGCCGTAAAGAAAAAAAAATCCTTTTACGAAAAAATTATTTCTTGAAACATGTTTTTTTATTAAAGAACTGAAGGTATAATATTTTTTAGGCTTAAATAAGTTTTTTAGTCTAAAGTTTCACAAAAATAATTTCTTATCCTTGAAATTTAAAAATATTATTTTTAGTCCTTGAAATTAATTTGTATTTTGTATTAACGTGTCTTTTTATAAGTTTTGGGGTATTTTAATGTGCTGGTTGTAAAATTAAAGATTGAAGAATTAAGATTGAAAATGTAAAATTAAAGATTGAGAGAATTAAGATTGAAAATGTAAAATTAAAAACTGAGAGAATTAAGATTGAAAAGAAAAATGGTTCACAAACAAAAAAACGTGTTTCATGTTAACAATTTTTTAATGGCATTAATTGAAAAATAAAAACTAAAAATGAATTAGAAACTAAAAATATATTTTTTAAATTTAAGAACTAAAAATAATTGTTAATGAAATGTTAAAGATAAAAAAATTATATAAATCTATATTTTATCACTAATTAGGTAATGGGTAGGTGCCAAAATGAAGTTCCCTGAAAAGATTCTGCGTTAACGGCCGAACACTGCTAAGAGGTGCCAAAATGGTGTTACTTGCGACTATTGGTAGCTACACATCTTTAACGACTATTGGATTATTCTTTAGGCTAGGTATAGATTCCTTCAAAATTAAAAAAACGGACTACAAGTTAAAATCCTTTCTTTAAAAACTATTGCTAATTTCCAATGTAGTGAATGTTGCTTCTACTACTATCTTGTGTGCAATTCTCTTTTTTAGATCTTATTATTAATTTTTAGAACAATTCAAGATTTATGTTAAAATCATTATATATTTTGTAATTACAAAATTTAATGTTTTTCGTTTCTTTTAAATTCACTTTGAACATATAAATTTAAATGAATTTAAATTATAAATCTGAATGTACCATAAAAATTATAAATCAGATTAAGTAACAATTGATTTTGTCCATAAATTTATATCATGTACTATATATAACTATACTGCACGGATCACCATTTAAAACAAAACAAATTAAAATAAAATTATTTTTCTAATCTTAATTTTCTTATAAATTTTATATAACTCTTAAGTCTTAGAAAAATATTTGTACTTTCTTTTTCTTGTCAAGTCTCACTCTCTAATATGTCTCCTTAAGACAAAATGTATGATGTTTGACATGTATACATCCAATTTATGCTTTCTTCTCTTTTGGCGTGGAAATGATGCCCAATGGCCTCATAAAGAACACAAAGCAAGAGAGAAACACATGTTCATGTACGAAGCAAAATTATATTCTCTCATCACAACCAGCAAGGATAAGTAATAATTAATAAAATTAGAGATACATTAAAACTATAGATTATTTAGAGGAAACTACAACAACATTTTCTTTACTTTTTATTAAATTATAAATAATTTTCTTCTTTTTTATTTTCATATATAAACTTTTCTTTAAGTTTAAAACATTATACTAACCTCCTAAATATTTCACTAATAACTCTTTTAAATCTTACACACTCACTTAGGTAATACAAAAATAATGATTAAAAAAAAAAGTATTAAATTTAAGAAATATTGATGTAATTTCCTCAATTATTTATATAGTACTTTCCCTTTGTTGCAATCTCTCCCTCTCTTTTTATCCTTTTATTTCTTTCCATCAGTTCACTTTTTTCACTTTTTTTTCTACAAATGTATTTAATAGATCTTAAATCAATGACCCCTTCGTTTGACAAACCCACGTCATTCCATGACATTCAAAATCAAGAAAAGATCAAATCCTTAATTAGAATGCAAACGTGCATTTCTCGATTGGATGGGAGAGTTGGGTGGTACAATTATATCAGAAAAAGGGAGAAAAAAAAAACATGGTTAATAAAATACATAAATAGTGATTAACTATATATTTTATAATGAATCATTAATATTTCGAAATTTTTAATTATTAGACATGCATGATTACTTTTTTATAAAAAATATGATTAACTTTGTATCACAAGTGATTTGAAGGATGAATATAAAATGGATGGATGGTACAATTATATCACAAAAAGGGAGGAAAAAACAAAAATACAGTTAATAAAATACCATAAGTAGTGGTTAACTGTATTTGATAATGAATCATTCATTTTTGGAAATTATTTTATATTAGACATGATTATTTTTATAAAAAAATATGATATATTTTGTATAAGGAGTAATTCAATCTTATGCACGTATAAAATATTTACATTGATATTAAGTAATAATCCTTTATTTATGATATAATTTGTTAACTTTACCTATTAATACTTTAAAACTCATATAAATAAAAGAAAAGATGTGATTGCATTATAATTAACCAAATTATTTACACTATCGTGTATATTAATTAAAATCATTGTTTTTAATTAATTTAAAATTATGTACAACTAGTTGTCTTATTATTATTATTTTTATTATTATTATTATTAAAATAGTTAAAGGTATAACTGAATAAATTTATGTTAAATGAGTTATGTTTAACATTAAGGGGTTTAGTTCTTTGTTTGTGAGTTGTTGTAAATTTCTTATATTAACTTCAATTACTATCTAGAGAATCAACAAAAAAAGTTATTTTTAATTTTATGTGTAAAATTAATATATATTTTTTAAATTATTATCAATAAAAGTTAGATATTTAAACAATTAAAAGGAAGTAAAAGAAAATTTGACCCCTAATAGCTTTATAGGCCCGTCCTTGAGTGGTTAATAGCGTTACGATATAATTATAATAAATAACTACGTGTAATGTAAATTAATATTTTTATATGTAATTAATTATATCATTTTGGACAGACATTTTGAAGCATATAAATATCAATATTGTATGATTTAAATACGGAATTAATGAATTAAAAGTACTTTGGTTTTTCCTGATTGAAAATGCCTTTTTCTCTTTAACTAGCTAGTTTGAAATCCAAAACGTTAGTGGTATAAATTGAGGGGGCAGAATGTGTGATTCCCTCTACCTGAGTTAAAACTTGAAAATGTTTACCCTGTAAAACCCAAAACCCAAAATCCAAAATTGAGTAGCCTGAGAGTTGTTATGGAAAAATTTGTCTAGTGCTTGAGTATTAATGATATGTGTTTGTTCCTTTATAAGGGCCTTGAGAAAATGTTGATAATTTGAGCAGCTCATGAAAAAGTAAGCCAGTTGTATCATCATTTTCTACCTGCTGGCAAAAGTCTTAATGAATAATGATGCATGACTTTGCTGGTCCAGAAAGGACACTTCGTAGAATGCGTAAACATGGCCAAAGCAAGTGCTCAGATACCTAGGTGGTAGTCGGAAAACAAATCACATTCACATGATTATTGAACGCAATACAACCTTTTTCTAGTTTAACGATATCAAAAAGTGAATATGAACAACTTACATCCCATTTGTTTAATTAACTGACAAATATTTTGCAACTCTAGGCGACCGTACGTACTCTATTCAATTACCATTACTATATACTACTAAAGTAAGCACTCTAGTTAACCAAACTGCATTTTCATCTATCTTCATTGCATGTGATTAAGGAGAGAATCAGAGAATATTTATAAACTAAAATATCCACATTGCTTTGGAGTACATGTATGTATATAATATCAGAGAAAGAACCTTTGTTAATTATACTACTTAATTTCTTCTAACCTTTATTGTTCCCATGAATTATTTTATCATCCCCCAAACAGTTGGAAAAATATGTGCAAAAATCATATTTAAATTACAATAGAAAAATTAATAATTAATATACCATAGCTTCTTCAACAAATAATGTATGTTGAATTTAATTTAACATAATTTATGGCTCAGTTTGTGGATATACAAGACATATAAATTAATTAACGTGTGTGTGGCAGCAGAAACTGAAGAGCGTTCACCTGCATTTGCAAACAGCTTATGTAACTCTCAAGCTCTGAAACCATTTGTTCATCATCAGACATCTCTTCTCCTCCAGGCATCAACCTTCTCAGCCTCTTCCACTGGTTGTTGATTTCCTCATCTTCATTATCATCTTCTCTGCCTAAATCTGTTTTCATTTCTGACACGTCCTTGCACTTGGACTTGCTCCCAAAATCCTCCACCTGGGACTTTGAGCTAGGGTTTGAAGAGAATTCCATTGGGACAACTTCATTTTTTAGACAAATCTTTGATGAACTTTCACCAGCCTCATTTTCAAGAAACCTATTTCTTTTAGCTGCATTGGCATGAACGTGATCGCTTTGAAGCTTGACTTTAAGGCCGTTACTCCATGCAAAACCTTGGGCTGACATCACCATTGCCATGTCCACCTCAAACTTGACAGCATTGTTAATATCACAGTGGCTGCTATCTTCTATACAACTCTTTTCCTTTATCTTCACTAACGCCGGCACTAAATGGTTCAAATAATTCCTAGTAAATATAGAGTGCAGTAGTATTTGATTTGGTTCCACAGAGTATACACGTCTGCGTTTAGCCACTTGCCCTTCCATCTAATTGTTGGACAACAATGGAGAGAGAAAGAGAATTGTTGGTGATGAAAAAAATGTAACTAGTAAAAGGGGTTATAGAAGAGGATGAAGAGAGATTGTTGGTGATAGTGGAGGAGAAAGGGGGAAAGACAAAGAAAAGTAATAATAAGACATGGTGAAAGTAAACGAGAGATATACAGGAAAGAAGGTTTGTTGTGAACTATATATGGTAGAGGGAGAGGGAGGTTGAGAAAATAATTGGAATGGTGTTAATGAAATTGAATTATATATGATTAGTAGAAGAAGCAAGAATGAAGGGAATGACAGAGCAGAAAGATTTGTGTGGAAAATGTTGGGAGTGGTCTACTTATTTAGAATGGCACATGGACTCACATGCTTCTTGCTTTGCACAACTGCCCACAGAACAGAACGGACTCTCTCCCATGTGCACTAGAAAACAAAGACACCAAAACCCCACTATAAATGCCGTCACATGACTCCACCTCTTTAACTGGTACTCTTTCCCTTTGTTCCTCCACCCTCTCCCCTACTTACAAACCTTTTCCCCTCATTTCAAATCAACCAGCTCATCCTACTCCTACTCCTACTCCTACTCCTATATGGGATTGGGAGGGAGCACTTCAACTTCAAACTCAACCTCAACCTCAACCTCAACCTATATAGAATCAATTCTTCTCCTCTCATCAATTTAATTTCACTATACAATCCTACTCCACATCTCTTTCTTCAATTTTCTTATTCATTTCTCGTCATATTAATATTATACTAACACAACAACTCCTCCTATGGTAATACGCAACCATGCTATTAAGACTCGCTATCTACCTGGTGTGGTGTAAATAAAGCCAAAATTAAATGTTGTGGTCATTGGAAAAAGGCGAAAAAAAAAGGATAGCTCGATAAATTGGATTTTTGACCTTCTTGCTTATATAATCAATCACTGGTCAGTCCTAGGAGAATATCCTACCCCATGCCATTTAAGAGGAAACTAAAACGATTAAAAAAATAATAAAGATGATGAAGAGGAGAAAGGTAAATGGGAATTGTTTCTTTATGGTTTCAGAGGATCCTATACTAGCTAGTACTAGATAGATTCCAAGTCTAAAGTAAAACTAAATGCCAACCACCCTTTGTGGGACAAGTTTGCATGTGAAGAGTCTCAGAACTCACTCAGATTATTAGTGTAAGGTACGTTTCCGATTCTCCTGCTAGTTAATAGTTATTACTAGTTACTGCTAATATATCCTACCTGAGGCAGAAACAATAAGGGGTATGGATGACCTAACGGAGTGTGTTTTTATGTTGGGTAGGGTCATGTGATGTGGCATGCCATAGTTCAAAAGCAAGCATGAACCATGGAAACAAGAAATAAGGCACTAACATTAATTTAATTGATACGCATTGACGAGTCATACACGATTAACGGCTTGTGTTCGTGAATTTTTATTGGTCTTTGCTAACCCTTCGTGGATTCATATTGTGAGGAACGTACTACTGTACTCATTCAACCCTGCCTTGTCATCAAATTACGTAATCATAAATCATAAATTTAGATCAAGCTTCCTTCCTTTCTCTTTAGCAAATCTTTTCTTTTGTACATCATATCTTTAATGTTTTTACTTATTTTATTCTTTTATCAAATTTTTATTTCTATCCATTTTTTACTTTGTAAAAGATTACATTATTTATGTCATTCACTTTAATTCCTTTATTAATATTAAAAACTAAAATAAATTATATTTTATATAACATTTTAGAAATTTTTTATAAAGTCAGATTTAAATATTTAACACTATAATTTTACAATTAAAGAAATAGTTTAATTAGTATGTAAGCATAAAAGAATATTACGCTGACATTTAATCATATCTTTTCATTTATATGACTTTTAAAATATTAATTGGTAGAATAAATAAATTTATCATAAATTAAGGGTTGTAATAGAATGTCAATGTAAAATAGTCTATACTAATTAAACTCTTTAACAAAAGCCAAAATCTTATTCTATTTTTTATATGGTTTATTTAAATTCAAAATTATATGTTAAATTCACAATAATATTGATTAAGAATAGAATTTAATTAGTATGCATTATGAGTATAAAAGAATTTTTTATACTGACATCCAATCATATGTTTTTATTTACATGACTTTTAACTATTAATTAGTAAAGTAACTTGCTGAAGGATTGTAATTGAATTTCAGTGTAAAATATTTTATACTAACAGTGCATACCAATTAAATTCTTAAGAATATTATAATTCAAAAATTTATTTTATATAAAACAAAGGATTTGATTTTATATAGTTTTATTCATATTTCAAAATAAAAAAATAAATTAAGAAATAATATTTATTAGTTTAATTATAAGTATCTACATGCTCGAACTGAAAACTTATGGTTAGGCTAAAATAAACTTCTATCGATCGACTCATACACTCGGTGAATAAGTAATGATAATTAAAAACTAAATAATAATTAAATGAAAAAGAAGTTAGAATGAAAATAAAAATTACTCTAAAATTACTTCCATTCAAAAATTCATAAATAAAAGTGCCTAACTACTTTTTTTAACCTAGAGTGTCTAACTTTAAAGTATCATCAATTAAGAAATTATATTTACCCTAGAGTGAATAAATTGATACGGAGTAGTTTCATTTTAATTAAAGGATTCGAGTTAGAAGTTATAAGTATACAATTTTATGTTGAATTCTTGTTAACGAATTATGTTGAATACTTAAAAATGACGACTTTTTGCATATAATTCATATAAGTGTATGTGTTGTCGATAAAAAAAATATATCTAGCTATATTTATACAAAAAAAAGCATAATTACCTTTTTGTCCCACTATTTTTTTAAAAGATTTATTCAAATTTATTTTATATTTATTTTAAAAAAATTATCAACATTTATAATTCTTTAAATAGCTTTAATGTTATTTTCCTACTATTATTAGATCAAATTTTGTCACATAATTTTTTAAATATTTTAAATATCATTCCTTTTATCAAAATTAAAGCTAACACAATAATAGCATTAATGCTTACAATTCTTTACGTATAGTTTCAATATTATAATAATTTTTTAGCGATAAAATTGTCACTAACCATAGATGTTACGATATTACTATATTAGCTTCAATTAACGAAAAAGATATATTGAAACTATTTAAAGAATTATAAAAAAATTTATATCTAAAAATAATAGTAGAATTATTGAAATTATTTAAAAAATGAATGTTGCTATTTTATAATACCCTTACCCTGCACAAATGAAATGAATACTAAATTCAATGCACAGTATTGATTAATAAAGTTTTGAAAACAAGTAAAATATAGCATGTTACAAATGTTGGTTTGTGAAATTTTAATTAATTAAAAGTATGCTTAATAAAATAGCATTTTTTTATGCGATAAAATTAAATCTAAAAAAATAATAGTGGAATGAAATTAAATATTTTAAAAAAGTAATTAAGACAAAAAATTGAAGAAATTTTCTCAATAAAATTGGATATAAGATATTATGATAGGACTGAACACCTTTTAGGAAAATCCCTACCAACCTAACCGAATCTAAGCTTATATTCTTATTAATAAATAAAAGCCAATCAAAGAAAGAAAAAGAGCTTTATATTATTAGTATAGTTTTTTGTATTATTAACTTATTTTAAAGTTGTTATTACAGTTTGCTAATAATATACTTGAATTTCTTCTATATATAAAATAAAACATTTTCCACTATGTATGATATATATAATGAATTAAAATAAAAAGATTTAGAAGATATGGCTGGATTTGAGGGACACCACAGGGAGCGTTTTGTTCTTTAGCCTAATTGTAGGGTTTACAGATAGAAAATAGATGTATAGTTGCAGAGCACGTGCAAATCATACAGTTTGACCTATCTAATTAATTAATGGGAACAGTTGCTGCAAACCATAGGCACCAATTGAATTCATCCAAACTTGTCTGTACGAACTCTACCTTTTCCTTTTTATCTTAGAATAGAGAGTCAAATGCACATATGTATTTACTTGTGTGAAGAAAAAGAAATGTTTTGCCTAACTAAAATGATATACTTAAGCATGATGATTATTGGTGAAGCATAATATATAGTTATTTTGACGGAGAGTGAAAAGGACATTGCAATGGTTTGAGTTTGATTTGGCAATATCCGCATGTGTGCGTCCTTAAATATCTCAGAATTTAACAATTGACATGGCTCCACAGAGTTAACAACTTTGACGACCAGTGATGTTGGCGTTACATTCACGCCCCACACAATGTACCAAACCAGTAACATGGGCTACCCTTCATTATATTTATGCCAGCCCACTCTTTTCACTTACCAATCTCTACTTTCTAACTAATTTATCTTTTTCTTTTATCATTTGCAATATAATCATTTCATCCTAATATCTTTATATATATATATATATATTGCAAGGAAGGGACTCTTTTTAATATGCTTTAGGTATATTTTATTATTATGCCTATTAGCATGAATGAATTTATATATGTGGATGGATAATTTCTATTCATGGGTGTGAGATAAATTTATATGTTTATTTGTTGTATTTTAGTTGACTGTTCATTCTCTTTATATATTCTCACCTCTTTGTTGTTTGTTGTTGCAATTTGTTTGAGCTAAATGTTACTTTAAGGTGAGCAAGATCTTGTGGGTAATGAAGTTTCAATTTTTCTTTACCTCTTTCTATTAGGCTTTTCTGATTTGATGTGACGTTGGGCTATAGAGGATAAATTAATAGTTTTTTGTCATTTATATGAATCATTTATAGTTTCAGCATGAGTTGTGTTAATTGAGAATTTTGTAAAGATTTTTTTAAAAGTCTAAGGTATCTACTTGTATGTTTATGTTTTATAATATCATAGTTTGAAAAATAAGTGTATATTGAATTATCTGAATCATTTTACCTAAATGTCAAGTCTAAGATTTAAATGAAAAAAATTCTATATTATTTTGTAATTAAAGAATAAAGTGTTTTTGGGTAGAAATGTGTCACAATATACACTTGAAATATATATATATATATATATATATATATATATATATATGTGTGTGTGTATTTATATATGCAGTTCTGACTGTGAGTTTAGTATCTCTCACTACATCATGTATTGTGATGATCTCACCGTTTAAATAAATATTAATATCTTAAAAAACTACTATCCAAATATAAACTTAATATAATGGTTAACAAACACTATAGATAATCTAGAGGAAATATGCCACTAGTGTAAGATCCTAAAAATACTTATAAACACTAACATATTAGAATTTAAATAAAGGTAATGGAAATTATTGTACTCACACATTGGTTCCAAACTTGCTTAACATTTTCATTTTCAATGTCCCCGTTCTTGTTCAATTGAGCATGCATCCATAATTCATTACGAGGAATACTCGTAACATTTTATCCCAATTCTGCTTTCTATTACAACAATAATTCTATCAATTTCATTTCATTGTTTTCAAATTGTAAAGGATATGTCTCTGTATATATAAAGTTACCATTTCTTGCTCAAGTCGAGCATACCCCTTTTGTGATGCCCTATACGGAAATTTTGGATTTGATGCTCTTTCCTTATTATTTTTGCTTAGTTCGTACATGCATGTGTGCATGGAAAATAATTAGACTATGAAATGAAATATTTTGGTTGCATACCATGTAGATTACCTTAAAGTTTGAAGTATAACATTGAACTACAAATTTTGTCCAAACATCTTCTCGAATTATGGATGCATACATCACAGGAGGATGTGTAGGAGGATTATCTAAATAATTCTCACTTTTGTCTTTTAGAAATTCAAGGGCCATTTTAATTCTAAAAGTCCTATGCAACATACCCGCCTCTTTAAGTACAAGGTCTTTACAAGATTCATCAATAACAAAAGTCTCCTAAAAATGATACATAATGTAAAAATGTAAACTTAATTTGGTTAACCTAAGGATATCTTAAACATATGGATAAAACTAATATATTACTTGTATATCTAGCCAAATTATATTCTTATATTCAATCATAGATCTATCTCTCCAATTAGCACATGTTATTAAAATTCACTCTCACGAATCATGTCCGATCTTGATGAACACCAATGTTGTTATCAACCCATTTGCAACCAAATACAAGCACTCGAAATTTTTTGTAATCCAATTCCCATATGCGTTCTATTACCCCAAAATATGACATATTGGCATATACAAGGCTTTTATCTTTGACACTTGATATATATGCATAGATTTTAGCTACTATAATCACACCACTATTTTGCACAGTACTCTGATTATCTTGTTCTTTGGTATAAAAGGTACATCCATTAATCATATAACTGATCTAAGAAAGGACATGTATAGTTGGACCATTGGCTAACCATCTCATTCTTTTAGAAATTGAAGACAAATTTTCACCCAACTCTATAAAAATGGTATCTTTTAGCCATTTTGTAAAACATAGGTTATGTTCTTTTCCTAGTTTTGGGTGTGACCTTTTAAGCATTTCTTTGTGCCTTTGGACATATGGCAAAACTTCATCGACATTATTTAATACATACAAATGTGTTTGCTCCTATTTTATCGTTGATATTGTTGTAATTGTTTTTCCAATAATGTCTTCCCCTTTTGTTCTACCTGAGTGTCGAGACTTTGGAAGACCTATTGATTCAAAATCAGAAAGAAAATTAGTAAAAAATTCAACAACTTCTACCAATAAGTATCGTTCAACAATACAACCCTCTGGCCAACTTCGATTCTTAACATGCCCCTTTAATATTTTCATATAATACTCAACTGGGTACATTCATCTCATATAAATTGGCCCACAATATCAAACCTCTTCAACCAAGTGAACTGTTAGATGAACCATTATGTCAAAGAAAGAAGGTGGAAAATACATCTCAAGCTCACAAGAAGTGACAACAAGCTTTTTTTGTAGTGTTTGTAAACTCTCAATGTCATTTACCTTGCTACATATGACTCTAAAGAAGTAACAAAATTTAGTTATGGTCCATCGTACTTTTTAAGGTAAAATAGAGCATATGACTATTGGTAAAAAATGTTCCATTAGAACATGACAATCATGAGACTTTAACCCCTTTAGTTTTAGGTCTTTCATAGATACTAGGTTCCTAATGTTTGAAGAATACCCCTCTGGAACTTTAACTTCATGTAAAAGCTTACAAAAGGACATTTTCTCTTTTCTAGATAGAGTATAAGCTGATGGAGGGAGAAATTGACGTTTTCCCTTCTTGATCGGTGCCAATTCTTTTTTTCTATATGCATTGCATCAAGGAAATGTCTTACATACAAGGACTTCCAATATTCTAATTCATAAAAAATTGGCTTTTGTTTTCCACCCATTTTTCACTAATAGCTCTGCAAATGGTTTACCAAATTGAATGGTTATGTCTTTTACCTTTTCATAAACATCATCACCACTTAATCGTTGTGGAGCTTTGCCTTCTTCTAATTTCCTATTAAATGCATTTCTCTCGATAATGATGTTTTAAAGGTAAAAATTTACGATTTCCTTTAAAAACATTTTTCTTACCATGTTCCAACCGCATCCAATCTGTATTATCCTCACATATAGGGCATGCACACTTTCCTTTGATGCTATATCTTGACAAATTACGATATGCTGGAAAATCATTAATTGTGCCAAACAATATTGCCTTCAACAAAAAAATTTCTTTCGTATACCCATCATAAACCTTTACACCTTTTTTCCCACATATACTTTAGGTCTTCAATCAAAGAAGTTAAGTATATGTCTATGTCATTTTCCTGGTTCTTTAGGACTAGAAATCAACATAGTCAACATCATGTATTTCCTTTTCATGTATAGCCATGGAGATAGGTTATAGATAATCATAACCATTGGCCATGTGCTATGAGAGCTGCTTTGCATACTATGTGGATTCATACCATCTGTAGATAATGCAAGACGTAGGTTTCTTGGTTCGTCCTCAAAACTAGGGTAATCATGGTTAATTTTTGCCCACTGAGGAGAACCTGCAGGATGTTGAAGCTTTCCATCATTAACTCTTCCGTCTACATGCCATCTTAAGTTTTTCGCATCTTCTGCACTATGCTATATGTGCTCAAATCTTGGTATTATGGGAAAGTACCATACCACCTTGAATGGAGCAGAATTTTTCTTCTTATAACATAAGGCTTTGCATTTAGGACATTTATCCAATGGTACATAATCATTTCAAAATAGAATGCAATTGTTAGGCAAACGTGTATCTTCTTGTAGCTTATGCCAATAGAGCATAACATCTTTTTAGTCTCATACATTCGACCTGGAGGCACATTATCATCTGGCAACATATCTTTTAAAAGAGTTAGTAATTCTGTGAAGCTTTTATCGGACCATCCATTTCTTGCTTTCAAATTGTATAACTTCAACACTACCAACAATCTTGTAAATTTAGTACACCCATCATATAATGGTGTCTTTGCATCACTTGTCAATCTATCAAACATCTCTGAACAATCTCGAAGATCTTCTTCAACAACATTTACAATGTCTTCAACTCTATCCCATTCATGTATTGTGTTAGGGTCATTTGGTTCACAACTTACACTATCTCATATATCATGTTCAACCTCATTGTTTTTTCTTTTCACCGTGTCTTGTCCAAGTTGTATAACTTTTATCATTTTCATTCGACACTAAATGTTCTTCTAACTCAACCACATTAACTACTCGCACATACACTTCAAGCAAAAGCATATAATTTTACTAGGATTTTCCGCATGCTTAATAGCAAATCTATAAAACTCTTTTCACTACATCTGCATATTCTCTTGACATTCGACTTGCAAGCATCCATTTTTTATCCATATTTCCTTGAATAGAATACACATGTTTTTAAGAAAGATACTAAGGTTAATGCACTTACCTACATGTATTAGTACTTAATCTAACAATGATAAAGTATTTTCAAAGAAAGACTTCATATTAACAACACTATATATAACTAAAAGAAAGGCTTCCTAGTTTGTATCTCAAGATTTTGAGATACTTTAATATTTTGTGGATGTGTGTGTGTGCTCACACACGTAAGTAATGATATAAATGTATATTGTGAACCTAAGAAGATTCATACAAAATCATGCAAAACAAGTTAAGGAGTAAATGAAGTAAGTCGTATTCAATACACAAATATGGGATAAAATTAAAAGGAGACACACAATCCAATACGATAAGGCATTATGATTTTATGGGATAAAATAAAAAGGAGGAACATTAAGCAATACAAAAATATGGCGTAAAATAAAAGGGAAGTAAATCTAGTGTTGATTATGATTTTATCCACAACTGCACAATATATATACTTATAAATTTACGCTCTGTCACTTACGAGGAACACCTATATCTACCAAACACTTCTTTGATACTTTGACTATTCTTAACTTTATTTTACAACTTTCATATTTTTATTTTTCTTTTTTTAACTTCCGTACAAATATCTTGTATCTTAATTATTGTATTTCTATCATGTGACTTATGTAATTATCTTATATCTTGGATAGATATTGTAATTATTATGTCTACGGTAACTTATGGTTTTTTTTAAAATAGTATTTCTATCGTGTGATTTAAATTTGTAGGCACATGCATTAATATCTTATATCCTAAAAAATGCTATATCTTGTTTGCTTATGATAATTTATAAACTAATAGTAACTTATGGTTAGATATATATATATATATATATATATATATATATATATATATATATATATATATAAATTGATAAACCAAATCCTAACTTTAAGATAAAATCATGCAAATAATTTAAGGAGTAAACAAAGTAAGTCTAGTATTCAATACACAAATATGAAGTAAAATAAATGGAAGGAAAACAATTCAATATAATAAGACATTATGATTTTATGGGGTAAAATAAAAAGAAGGAACACAATTCAATTCATAAATACGGGGTAAAATTAAAAAGGAAGTAAGTTTAGTGTTCATTATAATTTTATGAAGTTAAAAAATAAATCTAATTTTCTAAAATCCTAACTTATAAATTTCAACACTTTGTCACTTTCTTAAAGAAAATATTGTCACTTTAAAACAAAATCCTAACTTAAAGTCCAAGTTCTATATAAATTAAAGTGAGATTAAATAATAAAAAAATAAAAGCATAAATTAATTTTTTAGTATCAGCTATGGTGGTTGCATAGGAAACAACACCAATAGAAGTACAGATAAAATAAATGCACTAAAGGTTGAGCGCGGCATTGTAGACGATACCAATAACAGTCATGTGAGAGATAGCATCAGAGCCGGCAAAGACGAAAGAAAAATAATAAAAGAAAAAGCGGTTACAAAATTTAATTAGAAGAAGAGAAAGAGAATGATGTAAGGCAGCAAAATGAGAGAGAACGAGAATGATACCGGAGACTCAGAGAATTCACAGATGTAAGGGAGAATGCACAGACGTAAGGCAACAATAAATAAATGTAACTGAGAGAAGTAGTTACAAAATCAAAATTTAACTTATCTTAGTTACAAATTAAAAAATTTAAGAAAGAGAAACATCAGAAAACAAACTGATAACGTGCAGAGATTTTCTAACTTGCTTCAAGTATTATTTTAAATATATATTTGAAGTATTTTCTAACAAAGTGATAACTATATATACAATAACGAATACTAATAAATTTAAATGATTTAAAAAATAAAAAGTATTATTTCAAGTATTATTTTAAATATATATCAAATTTAAAGTTCAAATACTATTAAATTATTTCAATAATTTAAAAATAAGATGTAATTTAAATTTAAAATATTATTCAAGTATTTCAATGAGGTTAACAGAAAAAAGATCTAATATATTTAAATTTTAATATATATATATATATATATATATATATATATATAAAAAAAAAAGGATAAATTTTAAAATTTCAATCTCATGATAGTCAAATTTAAAATTTAAAGTACTATTAAATTATTTCAATGATATAAAAAGAAGATGTAATTTAAATTTAAATTAAAAATATTATTGAAGTATTTCAACGATTTTAATAGGAAAAAGAGATATAATTTAAACTTCAATAATAATATATGCTATCTTTAAAAAGATATGAACAAGAAATTTTCTTTCAAAATTTTAGGGATACTAATTAATCTTGTTTCATATTATTTGAATATGACAATAATTTAAATAATAAATATAATGATAATTTTTTAAATTAAAATTTTGTGATAGTCAATTTTAAAATTCAAAATATTACTTAATAATATCAAGATTTAAAAAATATGATGTAATTTAAATTTAAATATTATTGAAGTATTTGAATGATTTTAACTAAAAAAATATGTTATTTAAATTTGAATAACATATGTTATCTTTAAAAAGATATAAACAAAAGAATTTCTTCCAAAATTTTATGGATGCTAATTTTAAATTTCATATTATTTTATTAGGACAATAACTTAAATAATAAATATAATGATAAAACTTTTTAATTTAAATTTCATGATATTAAAATTTAAAATTTAAATACTATTAAATTATTTCAATAATTTAAATTTGAATATATATATATATATATATATATATATGTACATAAAAGAATTTATAACTTAAAGGAACATACAGCTAGCAGAACATTTTATCCCATTACTTTGATAAATGATTTTGTAATTTAATATTTTGTAAAATGTCACAATAATCTAGATATTAAATTTAAGAAAAAATATAAATATATTATATCACAATAAAATTTCAAAATTCAAAAGATAATTAAAGGATTTCAAAGATTTTAGCCAATATAAGATAATTTTCATTATTTATATAATTTTTTATGACAAAAGGTTTACCAAAAAATATTTAAGGATAATTATGTAATTTTATATTCTAAAATGATCACAATAATGTTAATATTTAACCAAAAAATAAATATGAACTCTATCATGATTAACTTTAATTTTAAAATTAATTTACACTAGATAAAAAGTCTTTCAAAATAAGACTGAATTTTGTTAAGATGCTCACAAGCAGAAAGAAATTTAGGAGAGACAGTACTGACTTGTATAAGAAGAAGGTGGAGTATAGTATAAATATCGCTATTTTAGACAAGCGCTATCTATGTAAAAAGAAGAAGTACAGAAGTACATAGATAGCGCTTATCTCAATAAGCGTTATCTATATAGAAAAACAAAACATATAGATAGCGCTTGTCCCAATAAGCACTATCTATTTGCTCCACTTTCTTCTATAGATAGCGTTTATATCTTAACAGTTATCTAATTAGTGTTATCTATATCTTCTTTTGGTGTAGTGATATATAAATACTATATATATAATATATATTTCAAATTTATATATATATATACATACATATATGTATAATGGTTATTTCTATATTGACAATAATAATGTATATAACGCAAAATAAGAATAAAATATCATTCAAAGAAAAATATAATGACTTACGTGCATATATAAATAAGGTTCAAACTTAAGTATACTATTGTAAAAATGCATAAAAGAATAATTAAAGTCTACCATGGGTAAGTTACTGTGCTATGAGCATGTGTTTTAAGGTTGTGAAAGTCCTCGGAAAAATCCAATTGTATCCGAACAACATTGTGTTATGACAATTCACACATTCATTATTGATAAAAAAAATTAGCTTGTTTACACCAAAATTTATATGTTATCCGAAAATTAACACTTTCCTTTGTTAAAAAAAACCAAAATACACTACTAGAAAATTGCATATTAGCTACTAAATTTAGGGACCAAAATATTATTGTTACAAAGTTCAATCAATCCAGCCACCAATAAAAAAAATAGCAATTTGAATAATTTAGCGACAGCTTCAGCGACCAACACTTCAGTGGCTAACACATGGTTGCTACTTACAGCGCCAAAGAACATACTGGAAAATGACCTTTCAAATATAGCGATGGATTTAGTGACTAAACATTTTAATTTTAGTTAATCAAAAGTTTTCATTTTCTAACAAAAATAATTGTGTAAACAATCACAAAATAAACATTTTTTGGTAGGTTGAATGATGTTGTTTTAATGTAGTTAGATGATATCGTGTCTCAATTTATCTAGAGTCTCTATAGAATTTTTTAACCATTGGATTTGATTTATTTTTTTAGAGTATTTTCGTTAGATATTACTATTAATTTTCAACGGTGAGATTATCTAATTAATGTATGCAGTGAAAGATAATAGAGTCAAAGTAAGTGTAATTTTAGAATCTTACACTAGTTTCATCTAGAGCATCTATGGTGTTGTTTACCGATTGGATTTAGTTTATATTTGGATAGTAGTTTATTAACATATTAATATTTATTTTAAACGGTGAGATCATCGCAATACACTATGTAGTGAGAGATAAGAAACTCACAGTAAGAATTGAATATATAAATCCACACACATACACACACACACAGATAAATATATATATATATATATATATATATATATATATATATATATATATATATATATATTTCAAATGTATAATGGTTATTTCTATGTTATCAATAATAATGTACATAATGCAAAATAAGAATAAAATATCATTCGAAGGAAAATGTAATGACTTATGTGCATATATAAATAAGGTTTAAACTTAAGTATACTGTTGTAAAAATGCATAAAAGAATAATTAAAGTCTACCATGGGTAAGTTACTGTGCTATGGGCATGTGTTTTCAGGTTGTGAAAGTCCTCAAAGAAATCCAATTGTATCCGGACAACATTGTGTTATGACAATTGACACACTCATTATTAATAAAAAAAAATAGCTTGTTTACACCAAAATTTATATGTTAAGTGAAAATTAACACTTTCCTTTGTTAAAAAAAAAAAACCAAAATGCACTACTAGAAAATTGCAAATTAGCAACTGAATTTAGGGACCAAAATATTATTGTTACAAAGTTCAATCAATCTAGCCACCAATAAAAAAATAACAATTTGAATAATTTAGCGACAGCTTCAGCGACCCACACTTCAGTGGCAAACACATGGTTGCTATTTACATTGCTAAAGAGCATCCCTGGGCATGGAAAATGACCTTTCAAATATATTAATGGATTTAGCGACTAAACATTTTAATTTTAGTTAATAAAAAATTTTCAATTTCTAACGAAAATTATTGTGTAAACAACCATAAAATAAACATTTTTTGGTAGGTTGAATGACGTTTTAATGTGGTTAGATGATATTATGTCTCACTTTATCTAGGGTCTCACAGAATTTTTTAACCGTTGGATTTGATTTATTTTTTTAGAGTATGTTCGTCATATATTACTATTAATTTTTAACGGTGAGATTATCTAATTAATGTAAGGAGTGAAAGATAATAGAGTCAAAGTAAGAAATGTAATTTTAGGATCTTACACTAGTGGCATATTTCGCCTAGAGCATCTATAGTATTATTTAACGATTAGATTTAGTTTATATTTGAATAGTAGTTTCTTAAGATAGTAATATTTGTTTTAAACGGTGAGATCATCGCAATACACTATGCAGTGAGAGATAAGAAACTCACAATAAGAATTGAATATATAAATACACACACACACACACATATATATATATATATATATGTATATATATATATACATATATATTTCAAATGTATAATGGTTCTTTCTATGAAACAATAATAATGTATATAACCCAAAATAAGAATAAAATATCATTCGAAGGAAAACGTAATGACTTACGTACATATATAAATAAAGTTGAAACTTAAGTATACTATTGTAAAAATGCATAAAATAATAATTAAAGTTCATCATGTGTAAGTTACTGTGCTATGGGCATGTGTGATAAGTTTGTGAAAGTCCTCGAAAAATCCAATTGTACCCGAACAACATTGTGTTATGATAATTCACACACTCATTGTTAATAAAAAAAATTAGCTTGTTTACACCAAAATTTATATGTTAAGTGAAAATTAACACTTTCCTTTGTTTAAAAAAACCAAAATGCACTACTAGAAAATTGCATATTAGCCACTAAATTTAGGGACCAAAATATTAAATTTACAAACTTCAATTAATCCAGCCACCAATAAACAAATAGCAATTTGAATAATTTAGCGACAACTTCAGCAACAAACACTTCAGTGGCTAACACATGGTCACTATTTGCATCGCTAAAGAGCATCCCTTTCATGGAAAATGACCTTTCAAATATAGCGACAGATTTAGCGACTAATCATTCTAATTTTAGTTAATAAAAAAATTTCATTTTCCAACGAAAATAATTGTGTAAACAGCCACAAAATAAACATTTTTTGGTAGGTTGAATGATGTCATTTTAATGTAGTTAGATGATATTATGTCTCACTTTATTTGGAGCCTCTATAGATTTTTTAACTGTTGGATTTGATTTATTTTTTTAGAGTATCTTCGTCATATATTACTATTAATTTTTAACAGTGAGATTATCTAATTAATGTATGGACTGAAAGATAATAGAGTCAAAGTAAGGAGGGTATTTTTAGGATCTTACACTAGTGGCATATTTCCTATAGAGTATCTATAGTATTTGTTAACTGTTATATTAAGTTTATATTTGGATAGTGGTTTCTTAAGATAGTAATATTTATTTTAAATGGTGAGATCATCGCAATGCACTATGTAGTGAGAGATAACAAACTCACAGTAAGAACTGCATATACAAATATGCACACACTCATATATATATATATATATGTGTGTGTGTGTGTGTGTGTACATATATTTTAAATGTATATATATACACATACATATATGTATAATGGTTATTTCTATGAAACAATAATAATGTATATAACCCAAAATAAGAATAAAATATCATTCGAAGGAAAATGTAATGACTTACGTCCATATATAAATAAGGTTGAAACTTAAGTATACTCTTGTAAAAATGCATAAAAGAATAATTAAAGTTCATAATGTGTAAGTTATTGTGCTTTGGACATGTGTGATAAGGTTGTGAAAGTCCTCAAAAAATCCAATTGTACTCGGACAACATTGTGTTATGACTATTCACACACTCATTATTAATAAGAAAAATTAGGTTTTTTAGACCAAAATTAATTAAATTCAAACATTGTATATATGTTAAGTGAAAATTAACACTTTCCGATGTTAAAAAAAAACAAAGTAAGAAGTGTATTTTTAGGATCTTACACTAGTGGCAAATTTCGTCTCAGCATCTATAGTAGTATTTAACCATTGGATTTGTTTATATTTTGATAGTAATTTCTTAAGACAATAATATTTATTTTAAACGATGAAACATCGCAATACACTATGTAGTAAGAGATAATAAACTCAAAGTAAGAATTGCATATATAAAGACACACACACACACACACAATTTAGGAGAGAAGAAGACAGTCAAAATAACTCACAAATATGTTTGTATTCAAAATCAAGTGTAAAAATGAACAAGGAGGGGGGAGGTGTCTATTTATAAGAAATAAAATGGGCTTAGGAGAGTGTAGTGGTGGACGTCCACTATTAGGGGCTAAGGAGAGATTAATCAAGTGTTAATTGAGCTAGAGCCAATTAGCACTTGATTAATTTCTAGGAAGATCCAAACATACCCCTAATTTTAAGATCTTGGTCCCCTCTCAATTTGAATTTGAATTTTGGAGGGAAGCCACATGGCATCTTCAAAATTCAAATTCAAAAATGAGAGCACATAAAAAAAATGTGGGAAGCCACCTTAGAGGGGAGAGAATGTCAAGTCCAAGTGGAGAGGCAACTAAGGGGACCCACATGTCTCCCATGCTTCATGTGTGAGTTGGAGGGGTGTGACAATAACTTAGGGGATGTGGTTCACAAAAATCACACTCCTAAGCTTCTCCAAAAAGGCCCAAACTAATCATCACACTCCACAAAAGAAACTAATTACACCTCCTAAATTAAAATAGACATAAAAACCAAAATACAAGGCCAAAAATGAAAATAAAAACAACTTCAAACTTCTAAAGAAAAAACATACACAATAAGAACTAAAAAGAAGACTATGGCCTAATTTCTAATATCTTGATCTCCATGAGAAAGTGAGATATTCTTCCCTCCTCTCTTGTCATAACCTCCTCAATCCTCCTAGTCATGACCTTTGTGATAGGACCCTTGCTAAGGAGGAATGCATCAACCAATAAAAAAATAGTAATTTGAATAATTTATTGACAACTTTATTGACCAACACTTCAGTGGCTAACACATGATTGTTATTTACATTGCAAATGAGCATCCCTTTGCATGAAAAATTATCTTTCATATCCAATGACGAATTTAGTGACTAAATTTTTTAATTTAGTTACAAAAAGTTTTCATTTTCTAACTAAAATAATTGTGCAAACACCACAAAATAAAAATATTTTGGTTGGTTGATTGATGTTGTTGTAATGTGGTTAGATGATATCACATTTCACTTAATCTAGAGTCTCTATAGAATTTTTTAACCGTTGAATTTGCTTTATTTTTTTAGAGTATGTCCGTAAGATATTAGTATTAATTTTTAATAGTGAGATCATCTAATTAATGTATAGAGTGAAAGATAATAGAATCAAAGTAAGAAGTGTATTTTTAGGATCTTACAGTAGTGGCAGATTTTTTCTGGAACATATATAGTATTTGTTAACCATTGGATTTAGTTTATATTTGGATAGTAGTTTCTTAAGATAGTAATATTTATTTTAAATGGTGAGATCATCGCAATACTCTATATAGTGAGAGATAATAAACTCACAGTAAGAACTGCATATATAAACACACACACACACACACACATATATATATATATATATATATATATATATATATATACATACATACATATATGTATAATGTATATTTGTATGTTTACAATAATAATGTATATTACTAAAATAATAATAAATTATCATTGAAGGGAAATGTAGTGACTTACGGACATATATAAATAAGTAAAAATGCATAAAAGAATAATTAAAGTCCATCTTGTGTAAGTTACTGTGCTATGGACATGTGTGATAAGGTTGTGCAAGTCGTCGAAGCAATCCAATTGTTCTCGTATAAAATTGTGTTACAACAATTCACACACTAGTTATTGATAGAAAAAATTAGCTTGCTTACACAAAAATTAATTAAATTCAAGCATTCTCGTATATATGTGGAGTAAAAATTAGCACTTTTCTTTGTTAAAAAAACCCAAAAAGCACTATTAGAAAATTATAGGTTAGTCACTAAATTTAACCACCAAAATATTATTGTTACAAACTTCAATCAATCCAACAACCAATAAAAAAATAGTAATT
Source organism: Psophocarpus tetragonolobus (assembly GCA_037954015.1). Lineage (NCBI taxonomy): Eukaryota > Viridiplantae > Streptophyta > Magnoliopsida > Fabales > Fabaceae > Psophocarpus > Psophocarpus tetragonolobus. Next base: position 7,308,590 of record CM075693.1, on the reverse strand, counting down.
TGAATAATTTAGCGACAGCTTTAGCGACTAACACTTTGGTGGCTAACACATGGTGGCTATTTACGTTGCAAACGAGCATCCATTTGCATGAAAAATGATCTTTCAAATATAGCGACGAATTTAGCGACTAAACGTTTTAATTTTAGTTTCTCAAAAGTTTCCATTTTCTAACGAAAATAATTGTGAAAATAGCCACAAAATAAAAATATTTTGGTAGGTTGAATGATGTTTTAATGTGGTTAGATGTTATTGCCTCTCACTTTATGTGGAGCCACTACAGAATTTTTTAACCATTGAATTTGATTTCTTTTTTAGAGTATGTTTGTAAGATATTAGTATTAATTTTTAAAGGTGAGATCATCTAATTAATGTATGGAGTGAAATGTAATAGAGTCAAAGTAAAAAGTTTATTTTTAGGATCTTACACTAGTGGTATATTTCATCTGGAGCATCTATAGCATTTGTTAACTACTAGATTTAGTTTATATTTAGATAGTGGTTTCTTAAGATAATAATATTTATTTTAAACGATGAGATCATAAAAATACAATATGTAGTGAGAGATAATAAACTCATAGTAAGAACTACATATAAAAATACACACACACACACATATATATATATATATATATATATATATATATATATATATGTATAATAAATATTTCTATGTTAACAATGATAATGTATATAACCCAAATTAAGATTAAAATATCATTCGAAGGAAAATGTAATGACTCATGTACTTATATAAATATGGTTTAAACCTTAAGTATACTCTTGTAAAAATGCATAAAAGAATAATTAAAGTTAATCATGTGTAAGTTACTATGCTATGGGCATATGTGATAAGGTTGTGACAGTCATCGGAACAATCCAATTGTATCCAGACAAAATTGTGTTATGACAATTCACACACTCGTTATTAATAAAAAAAATTATCTTTCTTACACAAAAATTAATTAAATTCAAACATTGTATATATGTTGAGTGAAAATTAGGACTTTCCTTTGTTAAAAAAACCAAAAAACACTACCATAAAATTGAACGTTAGGCACTGAATTTAGGCACAAAAATATTATTGTTACAAACTTCAATCAATCCAGTCACCAATAAAAATAGTATATTTTCCTAATTTTTTTTATTATTATTCCTCGATTTCAATCCACATAAGATTTAAAAAGAGAAAAATATTTATACACTATCGGTGTAAAAAGTTTTACGATGACATTTAATCACAACTCTTTATATACGGTAAAATTTTTTATTTTACCAATTAATATTTTAAAAATAATGTAAACGAAGTGTTATAATTAACAAACAGTGTAAAACTCTTTTACACACTGCCAGTGTATAAAGGTTAAAATCTTTAAAATACAATTTTTTAAGGAAGCATTTGTTGAACAAAATCCTCTTTAATTTTTGAAAATGTTATTTCTAGATATATGAATAACATTATGTTATATTAAAAAAAACGTTTGATTAGCTTTTACTATTTGAGGTTAATTGATATATACTGTCTGTGTAAAGATTTCTACATTGACATTTAATCACAATCTTTCATTCATGGTACATTGGTTGACTTTACTCTTTACTACTTTAAAAGTCACATAAATGAAAAGTTATGATTAAATATTAGTGTAAAAATCTTTTACACTTACAGTATATATCAATCAAACTCTTAGTATTTTGGAATTATTTTTAAAAGTTAAAATAATTAAAATAAAATTATGTAGTTGTTGTAGAAATTAAAAATAACTTTTCATATTTTAATAGGAATAACTTTTCCATAGCCTTACATGAAAATAATTTTGTATAATTATGAACAAACAATTTTTCGAAAATTAAATATATTTTATGGAAGTCTTATAATTAATTAGTCTAATTCAACTGGTTAAGTGAGTGCATGAATTATTATAAACTTTTAATACTGTTTTGAACTTTTATGGAAAGATAAAAAAAAAGTTATAATAACAAAGAAATAAATATTATCACTTTGTATTCTCACTTGTGAGAGACGTAAAAAGATGCTGCAAAAGGGAAACCACACATTCCAAAATCCAAATGTGTGGATGCTCGCGGGAAGTCATAGTGACCCCACTCGCTACATTTCATATCGGCCTGCCTATATATTTAAAACAGAGACAATCAAATAAAGTTTCATTTACAAAAATTAAATAAAGTTATAAATGGTACATTTTAGGATTAAACATGTTTTTATCCAAATAAATTAACGAAAAAATTTAATAAGAATAAAAAACAAGATTTGATATCAAAACGTATGTTTAAGCTTACATTTGATTATTGTCTTAGTCAACAGTATCAGCCAGATAATATTTTAGGCATGACTTTATACCTTGTCACGTGACATAATAAAAAAATGTTATAAAAAGACTTTTTGATTGCCAATAAATTAATATATCATAAATGTTATTAACATAAAGTAAAACATGTTATAATATACTTAAAATTCAGGGTTTGTATTAAATTAATTTCAGGGTTTGTATTAACATAAAGTAAAACATGTTATAATATATTATATAAAAATATATTATGTTATAAATTAAAATTATGAGATTGTGTTAAATCAATATTTTATAATAAGAAAATATTTATACTTTGATTATTTGTAATTTACTTTTATTTTGATAGTGATTTTAATATATTAAAAATAACATTTTTCTAGTTTTTTTTTTAAATGTAGTGATGTATGGGTTAAATCAAATTTGATTTTTAATTTTATATTTCAAAAAATTAATAGACTCTTACTAATATATCATGTTATAAATTCAAAAAAGTAGTTGAAGAAATTTGTAAATTTTCCAAAAACCTTTTTGAGAGCACCTTTTAATCCACCTCGACGCACAAAGTATGAACTAGATTTAAACAGGGATCAGAAATGAATTTTGGGAGAGGCTGAATAACCTCAGTATTCTAGATCAAATAATATTCTAGATCAGTCTGAGGTTATTCAGCCTCTCTCAAAGTTCATTTCTGATCCTTGTTTAAATTTAGTTCATACCTTGTCCATCGGGGTGGATTAAAAGGTGCTCTCATAAGGGTTTTTGGAAAATTTACAAATTTATTCAACTACTTTTTTTATATAATCATGTTATTTGCATCTTGAAATAAAGATAATTATATTATTTATAACCAATATCTTCAAATAAAAAAATAATTAGTATATTTTACACATCATTTAAAATATTAAATAAACTAAATTATCTTAATTTTATTTCTTATTATTGTTTTAAAAAAATTAAGGGAGATAATTATTTATTTTTCTTAATTATATTGCTTTATTTTCTTCTCTCACAATTGCTTTGAACTATTGTTATATGAATACATATTGTACTTGTCAAATTGATTTCGGATACATGAATTTGGTTTCTTGCTTTTCCTTGCCTTCCTTTGCGCCTGCGTGCCAGAATGAATCAGATATTGAGAACTAACTCTGAACAGGTGGAGAACCTGTAAAAACACTCTGACACTCAAGTCAAATAGGCTTCGGTTCAGAGTAATGAACAGTAATTCAAAAGTAAGATACTTGTTTTACCTCAATATTTGTTACCTATTTATATGGATGGATTGAGTTTTTACCTGTTAGGTCTTGCTTAATCAGTCTAGGACTAGGTAATACAACCTTAAGGTTGATTTTTGACTAATAATCAAGATTTAGGCTGATTAATCTTTTAATTTGTCGCCAACTGTTTTCCTTGTTTGGGAGGGGTTGTGTTCGGGTTGGTTGTCGAACACTTTGGGCTGAATACAACACTTTGCTCGAATACTCCCTTATCTTATACACTTTCCCCTAGCTTCGATTGTAGTAGAGTGAGGATCTAAGTTTGAAAGAGAAAAAAAGGAGTTCGACCAAAATGGAGGGTGGCTTCCCTTGGTATTGTGGGATGTGACGGTGGTACAGGAAGCGGAAAAGGCGCGTGTATCTAGACCGTTGATTTTGAAATGTTTGGATGAAGAGGATCGCGTCAGTTCATTTGGTGTTATTGGCTATAAACATCTGAGCACCCAGAGACTCTCAACTTCTTCATTTTTCTCTTATAGTCAGGTACGCTCCTCCAAAATATCTTCTTCTTCTTTTTCGAATTATGTTCCTTCCTAATATTCTTCATTTCAGGGTGATACCTCAAACCCAACCGAAGTCACCCTCTCAAAGGAGGGGAGCAATGTTTGCTCAGCAACCTCCTTTATGTTGGCTTTTCGGCCGGGAAGCTATAGTCGCGACCGAGCTTACTCTTGCTGAGGGACCGAAGAGTCCTGGAGCTCCTGCTCGCAAACGCGTTGGGAATCCCAAGAGGGACTTCCCCCCTATTCTGGACCCAAAATATGATTGGGTAGACAGGGAGGTGTCTACCTACTTCTCCCGTTATAACACTAAGAAGATGTTGGTAAGCTTTGTTAAAAGTGTAGAGTTGTGCCCCTTTGAAAGGGCCGAAGACTTCCCTTTCTTCATCTGACATTGTCGTGGCAACGACTTCGTCAAACCTGACCTAGTATACCTCTATAGGGAGGAAAAATATATTTTTGAGTTTTTTTATGTGCATGACTATATGTTCCAAGACCTCTAGGTTCGTCTTCATTTCGATGATTTCACCATGGAAGTTCTCCGCATCCTCAACATTGCTCCTATGTAAGTACGTCCAAATGCTTGGGCTTATCTCCAAGCATTTAGGGCCCTGTATCTATACACCCATATTAAGGCTAATCTTGGTCTATTCTCGCTCCATTTCACTACTCGGCCTCACAACAAGTGCAAATGGGTCCTTGCATCGAAATTCAAAACATTTCCTTCTTCATTTGTTCACAACATTGTATAAAAATTTTAAAACCGGATTCTTTAAGATCTTGGTCGATCCGAAGCCTGGTCTAAAACATTTTTATGATCGAAAGTGGGGAGAGACTATTTCCTTTCTACTAGCAATGAGCGGCAAAGAGGTATGAATGCTATCGTGTGGAGTTTCTCAAGGCCGAGGAGTTAGCTGGCACTTCCTTTTTAGATTCACTTCCTCGGTGCCTCCTTATGGGGAAATTGATATAGTTGTTCTAGTCTCCCTCACCCTTTGAGGATTTAGAGAGTGAGTATCTAAACATGATGCTTAATTTGTTGATTTACATATATATGTCTTCGGCCTAATGTTATTGTTGTTCTGTGTAGGTATTATTATGGACGAAGGTGACAACATTATTTACTTCTGAAAAAGTAGGAAAACTTTAGTGGAAGATAAGAAAGAAGTGATTCCTCAGCAAGCCTTTGAGGTGGACCCCCTCGCCGAAGGATCCACCAGTGGACGCCACATCCCCTCTAATAGAGTATGAGAAGGGAAAGTTCAAACAAAAAGAAAAAGAGCCACAGAAAGAGAAAGACAAGGGGAAGAGAAAGAGCAGGGAAAGCAAAAAGTCTTTGTCCAATAGGTTGAAGAGATAGAAGACCAAAGACCACCTGCCTAGTTTGGTGGTCCTTCCAGCTATCATGACTCCTTCCTTTTTTAACAAGGATTTTGACCCCCTCGTCACCATGTGCTAAGTTGGTGAGAAAGTGTCTGAATCAGGTCAAGCGCATTTGGCTGGTGCTGATCCTACTCTCCATTAGGTTCACTACTGTAAGCTTTCGGCTCGCATGCAAGCTTTGGGTTTTCACCTCTTCGCTACTAAGATGACTAAGTTAAGGCAGCAGCTAAAGTGTTCAGAGGATTCGTTAGAGGTGACAACGAGGGCCATGGACTCGCTAAACACTGAAGTGGCGAAAATGTAGGATAAATCTAGATCATGGTCTCGACTAAGGACCATGTCATTGCACTTAAGAGACAAGATGAGAAGATAAAGGACACAGTGGAAAGGTACAAGGGGATGATTCTGCACGTAGGCAGAGTGAAAGGAGTCGTGGATCTCTCAGCCTAAATATCAATGCCATAAAGAAAGGCTTCTTGAAGTACCATAAGGAGGCTGCCAAATATATATACGTTGAGCACGAGGCTGGCTTCTACCAAGCAATGCATCAAGCCTTCCACTTCGGTACATTCCCACAAGACTTCAATTTCGATTCAATTTGGGACTTATTCGATGGGAATTTTAGGTACTTTGATGATGTGCCTACCGACCTAAGTCCAGATGAACATGCCCCTTGTATGATTCCTGGTCCTTCACGAAATATTCACGTGGAAGAAGAGGATGAGGCAGACGATGATGTTGAAGAGGTGGATGGTGGTAGGAATGTGGAGGTTCAACTGAGTTCTTGATCCCCTTGTCTCTAAGTTTTGTGTGATGTTATCTTTTTGTATGTATAGGTTGAGGTGCAGGCCTTTTAAACTTTTTGTATTTAGGCCCCTTAGTTTTGACTTTGTAATGAAACATTGATTTTACTTCTGATGACATGCAATGAAATTACCTTTTCTTCAGTTTATTGACTTATGCACGTGTTGTTTTCTTTACGTATATATTTTCTTGAATATTGTTGTCGCGAGTTTATTTGCTATAGTTTGCGGAATTTTTCATTCCATTGGATCTTTAAGCTTACTCGTTTTTCTTTTATTAAATAACTTTGTCTTTGAACACTGCTTAAGTTATAAGTGTTGTCTTGACCGAACTCTTTGTGACACTTAGTCTACAGTGTGAGTGCTACCTGGATCGAATTCTTTGGTGAGTTGGTATGACACTTTTTCTGAATTGCGAGTGCTTCATGGACCGAACTCTTTGGCAAGTTGGTAGGGTACTTATTCTAAATTACGAGTGCTTCCTGGACTGAACTCTTTAGCGAGTTGGTAGGACACTTATTCTGAATTGCGAGTATTGCTTGCACCGAACTCTTTGACAAGTTGGTAGGACACTTATTCTGAATTGCAAGTGCTTTCTAGACTAAACTCTTAGGCAAGTTAGTAGGACACTTATTCTGAATTATGAGTGTTGTCTGAACCGAACTCATTAACAAGTTGGTAAGACACTTTTGTCTGTGTGGCACAAGGTAGTGAGAAGTTAGGAGCTTCAAGAAAGATAAGTAGTACTAGTGAAAAGAAAGAGTAATATTTCATTATGCCATGGGCAAGCCTCATTAAAAACCCCTCCTTAGGGACAAAAAATCGAGTAAGGAAAAGAGTGCTTGTTTTACATAGTTTACCTATAATTGTGCTTCAGATGGGTAGAATTCCGAATTCTCGGGATGAGTTTGCTTGATAGCTCCTCAAGTTTGTAAGCGTCATTGTCAAGGGCTTGATTGATTCAGAATGGTCCCTCCGAGTTTGGAGCCAATTTGCCTTTTGCCCTGTCTTTCCTAACTTCCCAGTTGCTCGTCACACAAAGTCGCCTTTCTGAAATTCCCGAGCTCGGACCTTTGTATCGAATCTTCAGGCCATTCTTTGTCTGCAGGCCTTGGTGGCTATTATGACTTCGTCTATGCAATCTAACATGGCCTACACTACCTCCTGGTTTATTTCCTCATTGAAGTGGGTTTTCCTGTATGAGGGTTCCCCTATTTCCACTGGGATCATAGCGCCAGTTCCGTATGCCAGTCTAAAAGACATTTTTTCATTGATGATTGTGGGGTACACCTATAGACCTATAGGATTTTAGGATCTGTTCAGCCCATCCTTCTTGTGTTTAATGTTTAACCCTTCCAAAAAGGAGTTCAACTTTCTGTCCGTGAACTGGAGGCCATTATCTATGACCATGATATACGGAATCTCAAACGTCGTGATGATGTTCTTCCAAAAGAACTTTTAGAAATTTTATGCCAAGATGGTGGTCAGAGGTTCTGCTTCTATCCACTTTGTGAAGTAATCTATGACCACCAGTAAAAATTTTACTTGCCCTTTTGCCACGGGAAAAAGGTCGAGGATGTTCATCCCCCACATGCAAAACAGCGATAGAGACCTTTAGGTCATCTGCTAGCTAGTGGATCAAATTTCCATGCTTCTGACATTGTGTGTATCTCCTTACGAAGGTCGAATAGTCTTCCTGAAAAGTGGTCCAAAAGTACCCAGCCCCAAAACCTTAGTAGTCAAAGTTCTTCCCCCGATATGCATTCCGCAAATATCCTCATGGACATCTCAGAGGACATAGTCAGCTTCTTCTGGTGCTAAACACTTGAGTAAGGGGTTCAAAAACCTTCTGTTGTACAACTCCACCGTAATTATTGTAAATCTAGTTGCCTTCACCCTTAACATCTTAGCTTGTACTGAATTTATGGGTAGTTCATTATGTTGTACCGTAATGTCTTTTCGCTAGTCATCTGTTATCATTGAAATGGCACATACTTCTATACTCAGTGACGACAACTCTTGCTGAATGATTGTTTTTAGTTATCCTGACCTTCTTGTGCTCGCGAACTTGGCGTGTTGGTCCGCTCTTTCATTTTGGTCTTAAGGTATGTGAACCACTTCAACCTTGTCAAACTTAGACTGCATCTTCCTAAAAGCCTGATAGTACTTTAGCAATTTCGACTCATTAACCCAGAATGAATCATTGACCAGTTCGACCACCACCTTGGAGTATGTTAGACATCTGACCACCTTGGCCCCTAACTCTTCGGCTAGTTTCAGGTCAGCGAACAAAGCTTCATATTCAACTTGATTGTTGGAGGCCTTGAAGCCAAAGTGTAGTGATTGTTCAATGGCAAGGTCGTTCGGTCCTTCTACGATGATTCCTGCTCCATTTCCTCCGTTGTTCAAGGACTCATCCAAATGCACAATCCATTAAGTCAGTTGGTCCTTCGGCATATCCACAGTGGGTTGAATTTCATTGAGGAAATCAACTGACAATTAAATCTTTTTGGGGCCTCTCGGTTCGTAGTGAATATCAAATTTGGAGAGTTCTATGGACCAAGCCATCATTGTCCCTACTAGTTCTTGCTTTCCTAGCATTCTCGCAATCATACAGTCAGTGCGAATAATTATTTTGTGGCTTTGAAAGTAAGGCCTCAAACGCCTTATCGTACTCACCAACACTAGAGCCATCTTCTCTACTACTTGGTACCTGACCTCGACATCTCAAAGGATGCAACTTGTGAAGTAAATAGGATGTTACCCTACTTCATTTTCCTGAGCAATGAAGACACTCAATGCATAAAGGGAGATCAATAGGTATACTACAAGTGTGTCTGAACTTGGTAATGGGCTACAACTTTCATCCAGATTACTTTCTCAAACTATATCTTTTTCCTATCGGTTTCTCATCTGAAAATCATGAGCGCTGATTATAATACACCTAATTCTAGCAATTTGACCTTTATTTACTAATTTTATCATAACTTGAGTTATATACATCCTTTTTTATTGATTTCGACTCTGTTGGAAATTTACCATCGAGGGATAAAACTTTTATGAATAATATGAAACCTAGTGAGGTCATCTAGGTTACCTCGTAAGGCACACAACACATAAATTATGTTTCGCACACTGGATGGGAGACTCAACTTCCAACTCACATAACTCAATCTATTCTTAACATATTTACATGATTCTTGAGCCTAAACTGTAGTCCCAAATTTCTAGTTTCTAAACCAACAAACACAACCCAATTTGGTGAACCACACAAAAAGATATGACAAAAAATCTAAGGTATGTTTATACGAAAATTTCTAGATAGCAAAAATACAACTTATATAAGGTTCTCAACTAACTTTAAACCCTCAAACATTTTACTTCTCTTTTTATGATGCTTGATTATCATCACACTCTACAATTGTAGTGATAATTATCAATGGAGGAACCCCTAACTCCTGACGCCTAATCTTTTTTATACATAACAATTCAAATAATAGAGGTTTTTCAATCATGACCAATCAATCATATAAGTATTCATCTATAATCATTCATACGTCCATTCATAGAAACCAATGAATAAGTCAATTTCATAAAACTTAATCCCTACAGAGATCTAGGGTTCACCTCTACTATCCTATTTCTTATATATGCATATGTAGAAGCTATTCTCACCCCGCTTATCTCAAAGGATGATCATGATTATGAAGGTATAGTCTCAACTTCCAAAAGTTGCCACACTCAAACTCCTAATTTTTACCCTAACTTAACCCTTTGTTGGACTTTTAAAATCAAACTCAAACTTAACTTATCTTACTATTTACAACCACATTTTTATTTTGTTTTATAAAATTAATCCTCAATTTATTTTAATAAACACAAATAGTAAATTAATTTAAATATATTAATATAAATTACATTTTTATTAATGTATTATTTTTCTAAAAAAATGAGATGTTGCAATATTTACATTGTGTTTTTGAATCAAAAAGAATTAGAATGCAAACAATATCTAACCAATGTAGTTAATTTGTGAGATATATCCAATTCAATCTGCAGATAATACATTTTTTAAGAAAATAAGTTAGGTATGACTAAATTTTAAAACACGTTACTATTGAACTAGACAAGTTATTAATTAAAATAATTTATTTTTATTTTGTTTTAATCTTTACTTTAAAAAAATAATGCTAATTGAGATATAATAATAAAATTAATTATATAATGATTTATCAAGTTATTAGAGATCTAAAAGAATAATCCGAGTATAACTTTTTAAGTAAATTGCATTTTTAATAACTTGTAAATTTCCTGTGTGTTATAAATTGTGTAAAACATATAAGATGTTAAAAAACATTGTTTCTTCCAGAAAATTATATACCGTCAATAAATTGCAAAATTCATTTAATCAACATTGTTGCTTAAAAGTAGATATTAAAAAAAATTGTTGTTTAACAACAAGAACTAAAACCGAATAAAAAATCTTTAAAGGACAAAATTAAAAAAATTAAAAGAACTAAAATAAAAACTATTATTTTTTTAGGCCAAAATGTTATTTTAAAAAATTGATAACATTTTATTTTTATAATATTTTTTATTTTTCTTTTTGAGTTTAAAGTAAAAGTATATAGTAATTATTCTTTAGTACGATTCTTGAGATTTTCTCTTAAAAAATATTCTTTAAGATTATTATTATAATTAAATATTATCAAAATTATCACTTATAATAAAAAATTACAACAATGATACATATATTACTTATGGAAAAAAATAATTTTAGATTTAATTTTTTCATAAATGTACATGTACCTAATTAAAATTCTATTAATAATTTAAATATGTTTTTTAGTTTAACTATAGGTATTTTTTAACGGAGACAACTTTATTTGAACTTCCTAGTTACATACTTTGAATTCAAACTCAAGACCTTTTCACAACAACCCCTATCTTGGTGGTATAATAATTTAAGGATGTACAAAGTAATTAAAATAAAAAAATAAGTAAAATATGTTTTTATGTTTTTAAATTATATGTAATTATTTTGGTTGCAGTCATTGTTCAAATAAAACAAGAAAATTGTCGAGACTTACGTTTTTATGGTACGTTTCCCTTGTAACACTAGAGAGTCACATTGAGACTTACATGGATGAAACTCACTAACCTCACCTTCAATTGAAGATAAATGTGAAGAAATAAGATTCATGACATTATTTTATATTTATATTTCAATCTTAAGAAAACACAATACTTTATATTGTTTTTCATATCAAATAAAAAGTTAACTAAGATGAAAATATAGTTATAAATGTTTAGTAAAACTAGTTTATTAACAATTTAAAATTTTTAAAATTATAAATACAGACATCACTAATTATTAGATCAATAATAAAATATTTAAAACAATATAACATATTTTGATGATAAAAACTAATATTTTTGTGTTAGTTGATTTAATAGCAAAGTTTACATGTGGAGAAAAGGTGGGAGGAAAAGGCCATGAATTTAAAATTTTGAACCCTTCTAATAATAAAATTAACATATTAACAACTAACATTTTTCTATAAAAAACAAAAATATATTTTAATAATAATTTTATTACATATTTAAATTATAATATAATTATATATTTAAATTATAAATTACTATAATTATATATTTAAATTACTAGCTGAAAGGTTATTTGTATAATAGAAAGTTGATTTGTATAATTTAGATAGATATGAGATTGAATTAGTATAAAATTAATTAAATCTATAATATATTCTCCTAACTTTAAAACTAATTTATACACCAATTCAAATTACAAACATGTCCTTAATCTAGTAGAACTAGACTCAAATGTTTCATATAAGTTCTTAGGTTTAAAAATAATTTGATAAAAAAATTCAAATATGTTACCAATAATATTAATGGATTATAAACATAAAAATTATTTGAAAATCCAAATCAAGCGTTTCTAATTATTCCTATTACAAAATACTTTTGATATGTGTCTTTCTATACAAAAAAGCAAATAAAAGTCAAACTACCAAAATATTCACAAAGATAATTAGTTCCTAATAGCCACAACGTCTACAAGACTAAAAATGTTAGTAACACTTTATTTTTAATTAAAATTTATTAAAAATGATAAAATGAATAGAGAAATTCATTAAATGATGGGAAAAAAATATAATTTATAATAAATTACCATTCATATTAGAGAATGTTGACAGAATTTTTGTTTGACGACGACAGCTTATTGTTGTGTGTCACACACATCTATCTTAACGTCCGCTTCATTCATACTGATAAGGACAAGCACCTACGGCAAAACCAATGCCATAGAGTAATTTCTATATGCTCTGAGACAGGATTTGTTCCTTTTGTTAAAGTGTTCATAATTATATACATTGAATTTTCGACTCCTGTTAATAGAAGGAAAGCACATATGGGGGTTTCAGCTAAGAATATGACGCATGTGATGACCCTGGTGATGGTAATAGGATTGTGCAGCCATATTGTTGTGTCAGGTGGCACTAAACATGCAAGTATCAAGAACAGAGTAGGATTCGGGAAGAACATGACCTTGCATTGCCAGTCCGAAGATAATGATCTGGGGAAGCAGAACATAGCATATGGGGATGAATTTGGGTGGGACTTCTCAGACAATGTTATTGGAACCACACTGTTTTTCTGCGATTTGGGGTGGCAAAATGTTGAGGAGTTCCATTTTGATGCCTATTCCTTTGCCAGGGACAGAGTACGATGTGGTGATGCAGGATGTTGGTGGATAGTGTCGGCTGAAGGGATTTATGGATTAAATCAACAAACGGGATTCTGGGAATTCATATACCAATGGCCAAATTTGAGTGAGTGATTGATTTCATGAATTCATGAATTAATAATAGCCATCTAGTTTCAGTCTTTCATGTGTTTCCTGATTTTGACTCCATCTAGTAAGATTTTGCATACAACCACAGCACAGATTACAGTGCAGGATGAATTTTTCCTCATCTGATTCAAGAATTTCGAGAATAACAGTCATAGATGATACTGGATCATCACACCAAATTTACAATTTACAACTGAAAAAAACCCCGTGAGGCGGCAATCTTTCTGAAAATTGCGCTCACGTTTTATTTCTGGTTTCTAACAAAAATATTTTCTTTTTAATTCCTTACATATAGTATTTTTAGAACACTTGTTAACGAGACAAATTTTATCAAAAACACAAGAAAGGACATGATTGAGAGAAAAAATCTCAGGAAAGATAGAAACAGTCATATATAATAAATAATTATATTACTAGCGGGACATATGTTTGTTAATATTAAATTATTAGTATATAGTACTAACGTTAATATAATTAAATTAATCTTAATGTCTACAAGTATACATAATTATATATTAAGATTTATCTGCAAATATACAAACATTGGATATGATATACAAGTTAAATTTATTAATATTAGCAAAAATATAGATGTGATAGCACCTATATTCACATTTCTATTTTGATATGTTATAACAATTTTAGGTTTTTAATTTAATATGTTTTGTAATAATGTGATAAAATATAAAAAATTTTAAGAAAAAAGTCATAAATTATTTAGAAGAGTACAATAGTTATAAAATGTGAATATATATATATATATATATATATATATATATAATTATAAATTATAGATACAATAGAACAATTACGTATGTTAGATATAAATATTTTAAGATTATTTTTTTCTTAAAGTTATAAGATTGATCTAATCACAAAATCTATATATGAAAGAGGGTGGTAGGTTTAAACCTCTTTTTTAATAAAATAGTTTTTTTTTTTTGTTTTTAGAAAAGATAGAATAAGTATTTGAAAAGTAAACATAAAAAAGAGAAATTTCCTTTATTAATAGTATAAGATTATTGATATATATTTATTTATTTATTTATATGTATTAACATTTAATGTTATAATATATTTCTTAATATTTAATATTTAATTTATTATCATTATATATTATTATTTGTATATATTAATAAATGAAAACTCCTTCTAATTCTTTTTATAATACCTAAGAAGTTAAACTTGCTCCATTTTTTGGAAGAAAAAAAATATCAAGAATTTATTTTGCATTAATTATTTTTCATTAAAATAACTTTAACTATGATAAGTAAGAGAAAAAACACTTATATATTATCAATGTAAAAAGTGTAATTTAATCATAAGTTCTTCCATATAAAAATTTATTGACTTTATCAATTAATACTTTAAAAATCAAATAAATGAAAAATTATAATTAACCATTTACACTGAATTATATAGGTGTTAAATTCAGTAGATAATAGTTAAATGGAGTCATATAAGTAATTTTAGTTTTTAATACAATATTGTTTACTTTTTTATTTATATCCTATAATGTTTTTAAGATGTTACGCTTATGCTGCATCACTTACATTAAAAAATATTATACATATAATTAAAGAATAATTTTTAAAATTGCTATTCTTTTTTATATTTATTAGTTTTTTCTCAATATTATCGATAGAGGATGGTAGACCGTGGCAGTTTTTCCAAAATACCCCAATATGGCATTGACGGATTGCGACGTGGGAAACGGAGTAAGCTATCGTGGACTAAAATATAATAATATATGCATATAAACACTAACAAAAAAGAACTTGTAACAGTATATATAAATAAAAAACTACAAAAAAAAAACAGAATACATAAATATAAAAAAAAATCAGTAGAATATAATAATTTCTTAAAGAAAAAACAACTAAAAATATATTTTTAGTAACTAAATAATAATTTACAAAATAATTTAGTAAAAATAATTTTCAGAAGCACAATAATAATTTTCTGAATGTTAAAAATAATTTTTAGTAACAAAGTAATTTTTTTAACACAACAACAAATAAAAATAATTTTAACAAAATAATACTTTTAAAAATAAAAAATAAAATAATTAATCAATCAACAAAATGTAAAAACAAGTAAAAAAAAAAGTGACTATCTGGTTGGACCTGTAGCCCAAACTTGTTTTTTTGGTTGCAAAACTCCTGATGGCCATTTCTGCCGTGCCGCCACAAACACCGCCCCAACGCCACTACCATATTAGGGCAATTTGTTAAAAAACTGATTTATTATGAAACAAAAAGAATAATATCTTAGATTATTCAAAAGTATAATTTTGTCTTACATAAAGAAAAATTTAAAAACCTCAGTTATTTACATATATAGCAAATAAAAATTAAAACAAAAATCTATTAATAGTGAGAAAAATTAAAACTTAAAACAAGAATGAAAATTTAATAACTGATCTTCCATAATTCTTTTTATCTTGTCTGCTTTCAATATAAATTAAGATAGCTATTTCGAAATTCTTCTCAATGAAGACGAATCAGCAAGCATCACCGATTGGTATGACTAACACCAAAAAATAAAAAACACTGAACGCTCTAAACAATGGCATTATGCCACCAAGGACAAGGAGTAAGAGGAAAGTGGTCGTGTCCATTGGCCAACCAGCATGATCAACAAAAGAAACAAGAGAAAACATGAAAAGCATATCGAACTATAATAAAAAGGAGTAAAGTAAAACCAACCATGAAATATCAATTAACAAACTAAGAATCAAAAGAGTCAATAAGGACTGGTAGTAACAGCAAAAAGGCAGCCAAAACCATCACTACACTCACTCCAGGCTCCGTGGTCAAGTACTACATACAACAAGCCTGATGCTCTATCTACACACACACAAAGGCCTCAAAACAGTACATAGTCTACAAGTACTTGAAATGAAATGGAAATAATGTGCTTTTCATCAAGAGTCCCAAACTAAATGGATCATCCCTCGGATTCGAACCATAAAGCAGAAACTAAATTTTATTTCCATTCCATTATCCCCGCCCGTGTGATTGATTATGTTATCCTCAAAATTTTTTTAACCTGCCACCATTGCAAAAATATGTAACCGGCTTACTGAGTTTGAGTAAAGGATAGCTAAGAACTGGAGGTCAGGTAGAGTTCCAATTCTTATTCAAATGCAGGTACATCATTTGAATTCAAAATTGCACTCACAACTCCCAACCAACCCAATTCCCCTCTCAAATGCCAATGCCATATACTAATTAATAAGAACCAGAATCCGTATATTAGGTATGCAGCTAAATTCAGCTCCACAGTCCATAAAACTGGCTTGTAAAATCAAAACTAACCAAACTTTATAAATTCTATTTAAGTTATATCATTAATTGATCCGGGGCTAAAGACCACCCTAATGCTGCAATTAAGCTTAAGTGGGAAATGAATGACCGCATTTAGACGACTTATCAAGAATAATTGCCCCACCAACAAAATACAGAAAAGCAGAGATTCAAAACATTACAACAAGCTGGAGAGACAGAAGAAGATCTCAGAAGGACATCGATCATTTACTGGTTCACTCTTAAGGTTAAATTCTAAAGTCATGCATTCGTGTTAATATAAACAATCTCTCAACCTATAATTCGAAGTAAGTTGACAAACAAGAGTAATAAGATTTCTTGTAACTTAATAAATGCAGCGGATTATTATTAGAAAAAAGTAGGAATGAGATGCGAAATGAATCTAGAAGGAGAAGATTTTGATTGGTGGGTGTGCGAGAACAGAATGAATCATAGTTATAGAAGCAGGATCATGTAGGACGCAAATCAGTTGAAAATCTGTGGAGCCGCAGACGACGCAACTCGTCCAAAGGAAGGGCATGGGAAAGGGAAGTCCTGTGATGAGAAGAAGAGAGATTGGAAGCCCTAGCGGTGCCACACATGTCACATTCTGTGAAAGAAGAAGGGAGGTTCTCATAGGTACAGGCGGGGCACCTCCAGGTGGTGTTGGTTCCAACGGTTGCCCTTCCAGAGATGCGTCGTGGGCGTGGCAAGAACTTGAAAGGCCAGTTGAGAAGCTGAGCAACCCCTCTGATGAGAAACGTTAGGGGATTAGAGCCTGAAAAAGAAGTGGTGAACTTGAGATAAAGAAGGCCCCCGAGAATCCCACCGAGATGGCCAATGAAGGAGACACCGGGCACCAGAAGCTGGACCAGAAACAATTCGGCCCAGGCAGCGTAACGAGAGGGGAGTAGGACTCCGTAGACGTTGGTGTAATCCTGGGATCGAGAATTGAGAACGACTTTCATGGCGAAGAGGACGCCGGAGAAGCCCACGGCGTATTCGTGGTAGTAGGATCTCTGGTAGTCGAAGAAGAGAAGCAGCGATTTGGATAGGATTAGGGTAACGCCCTGAGAGAGAAGGAGCAGGGAAGCGATCATGGAGGAGAAGTGGAGGGTTCCCATGGAAGACTCTAACTTAAAGCCCTTCCAGAGAAGGGATAACATGTTGTACACCAAGTGCGGTTCTCCGATGTGGTAAAAGGGCGACAGCAAGAAGCGTTTCAAGTCCTTGTTCTTCAGGATGAGGTGAGGGTTGAACCAGACTTGTTCCATGGGAGGAATCAAGCTGTCCAATAAGGAGGGCCGGAGGTACACCAGGGTGTTGGCGGCTATGAGGGCCGCCGTCACCGGAGGTTTTTGCTCCGACCGGTAATACTCGCTGAAGGTGTGGAGAGCGAGCAGAGGGATCATTCCGCCAGAAACCCTTCGTCCAATTCTTACTTCCATGTTGCCCCTTCCGATTCAACAAACACAAATCCTTTTATGCGCCTTGCCAAACAAGAAACGTATTTACTACTGCTTCAATTGCAAACAACATTCCTCCCCTTCTTCATCTGCACTTTCCTCCACCACTCTTTTCAATTTTCTATTTAATTAATCTTCATATATTTTAGTCAATTCAAATTCAAATGTTTTATTTTAATCCTGATAAAATATTATATTTTATTGTAATATAATATTCGAACACTATTAATTTTTTGTCAGATAAGGGTTATTGTTATTTTTCCTTATACCTCCAAAAACTTCTCTTTGCACATCCATATACCTAGCTCACAACACTACAGAGCTGATGACCCCTTTTATATCTTTATGGTGCACTCTCGCCCAAAACTGGATTCAAATAAACAAGACGATTGGATGGGACGGGGGTGCGGGCCTTGAACAATCCGCGTAGCCGAGGAGTCCTTCTTAGGCTACATCAAATGCTTGCAGACTTGCTGGGGATTTGCAATCACATCCATATATATTAAAGACCAAAAAATGCCAGAATGATTCTTTGGATAATTCAGATTTAGTTTTTACTAAATCAGAACTAGTTAAATTTTTTTTTAAAGATTATATTAAGTAATTCAAATAATACTTTTTTTTCACAATTTTTCAAATTCATTAAAACCTATTTTTTTTTATAAATTTGAGTTATCTAATCTAATTGTATTAAAATACATATTTTTTATCCAAATTGATGAAAGGAAAAAAAAAAAAACTCTAGCTTACTTAATCCTAATTTTGAATAACATTTTTTAATGAGTCCAACATAGGTTATTTGGATATAGCAAAAACCAAATTTGAATTACTTATTTTAAAGAGACACTCGAGAATATTTTAATCCACTGATATATTATACGTGCAGGGTGAAGTTTATGAAAGTGTAAAGAAAAAAATCATAGAATCATTAATGTGCATGAACCTAATCATAACTTGATAATATATTAAGCAATATTAGCTCAAGTGAGTTTTTTTTTTTGTAAATATATCAATATTTATAGTATATAGGAGTCTAAGAAGTAACTAATTTTCTTTTCTACTCGTATTGGTCTTATTGGTCAAATTTAATTGTTAAATATCATCAAGTGAGATTATTCCATTCCATCCAAATTTAGAATATATATTTACAATATTAAGAAATCTCTTAGCGGAAGGGATACATATAACTACACTGGGGACAAATAGGTTACAAAGATGTGGAAAATGACATAAGCCTGTAAATCTGTTGATATGATCCTATCTAAGTTCAATTATTTTAAATATCTTTTACAATGAACAAAAAACCTAATAATTGACTTGAGAGAATTATCAAGGCTTTTCAAGACATATTCATATATGCATCCAAACCAAGAGTTGATTTATATCTGCATTATGATGACACATTCAGCAAACTTAAAAATACAATAATTTAGAGAACAAAATGAATTAATTCTTTATAATCAAGTTGGATTTGTGGGTTGAAATTTATTTGGGTGAATTATATAGTTTTTAGACTAAATAACCAATTAAGGTTCAATTTCTAATTATTATGTAATTCTCGTACCTTTTTTTATAAGGGATTTTTCATATAACATTTCATGTTTTTCTAGTGATTTGTTGAGTTTTTAGAGTTCCTAACTCATTATATATGTAAGTGGAAAATAAATTCTAAGTGAAAAATAATGAGATAGTGGAAAAATTAGTGGGAAACTAAGGCTAGTAGAAAATTAATACCTTAGTGTAGTTTCAATGTTTCTTTTCTTAAAGTTCCTATCTTTACCTACAAATAGGAGTTTCTTGTAAGTTTTTCAAGAACAACAACAAAAATTCAAAATATTAACTTTGAGTGAGAAATTTTTCCTTTATTCTTGGATAAGAACTTTATAGTATTGGTTCCACTGCAAGTCGTGGTTAGGATCAAGTTCCTTCTTTCTTATTTTACATGTGGTTCAAGAAGATCTGCATAGTAGATTTATATCGCTTGTGGTCTATACTTAGTGTAGTTGTTTGAAAGATTTTATCTCATTGATCACAATGACCTGGGAAATAACATAATCTTATTGTTTGCGATTACTATAGTTGTCCTCGAGTTTTTTTTATTATCTAATTATTCATAGTAATGTGGAAAAGGATGTAGTCAAGAAGAAAACAACAACATGATGCATACTTAATTATAATATTAGACTTACAATAATGAAAAAAATCAATAAAAATGTATATTTGTACAAAATTCTTATATAGCAAGAAAAGTTATAATGTAACCAAATGATTTCAAGAATGAACTCTTTTAGGAATCTTGATTTTCATTCAAATTGTCATTTTTTATATCAAAATTGATAAATCAAGTAAACTTGAGAAAGGAAAAAAAAATAATGTATCCTTAGTTGAATTTTTTTTTTTTTTTAACTTACTGAAAAAATATATTTTATTTCGATTTTCTTGGTAAATCTACACATTTAGTTAAGTTGCTAAGGTTAGCCAAGGAAATAAAGGATAAATAAGAAGGCTTCACTTTCTTATATTTCGTAATATATTTAAATTTTAAAGATAGTACATAACCGGCACCAGTGGTCTAGTGGTAGAATAGTACCCTGCCACGGTACAGACCCGGGTTCGATTCCCGGCTGGTGCATATTTCTTTTTTGGGAAACTTTTTATCCTTGCAATTGCATCACTATGGCAGCCTTGTAACGCGGGCTAGTTAACAAATTTTATTCATGGGCTGCAAGTTCCTATGTATACCTTTATTTCTTCTTTTATCTTTTTCCTACAAATAATTTGGCATTGTAAATTTGTAATGATACCAAATTAAGGCCAGGCAGCTTCGGCAAATCCAATACGCCGATTGCCATAGTCAAACACCGTGTGGTATGCTCCCAAGAAAAGATCTCCAAGAATCCTGCAACCATGATACTAACACTGTCATATACTATTACTATAATAATAATATTCTGCAGCAATCATAATTTCATACGATATTATTCGTTACCAGAGGGGACCTTCTGAAGTTGGCACATCTAGAGAAACAAAACCGCCATAGCAGACAGTGGAACAATCCTCTTCAATTCTTAACATATACTGAGAAATAAAAAGGAATATTAATGTCTGAACTGTTTAGTAATAGTGACCAAATATGGATTCAAACCACCAACAGAAACTTTTGCTATATTTAGTTGTCAAACATTTTTAAGAAAGGGAATAAATGAAACTGTTAAGGATCATTGGACAAAGCCAAAGTAACTTGAACTAGATAGCTTAAATAAATACATCGTGCTTGTTCATTTTTCTAGTGCCGAGACATTAGTGTAAAAACAACACATAAGTCACGTGTCGACTAGAAAAATTGACCATAAAACTCGGACCTGTTCCGGAGAGAGGGGAAATGATTTGTTTCCAATCGTGAATGTGATTTGTGGCATGTTCGCAATATTGTTGCAGTCTATAAATGTTTGTCCCACAGGATTGGGAAGCTTCTCACACAGCTTTTACAGATAAAACATAGGGATTGTAAGTCCTTAAATGAAAAATAGACGTATTGAATACTCAATTCAAAAGTAAAAGGGTTAATTCTGAAAAGTAATTCATTGAACAACAATTACCTCATCCACATATTTTAATATTTTATCCTTTGTATTCTTTTGCTTAAGCTGAACTTGAATCCAAAAGACAACCATATCACAAAAGGTACACAAGGGGCTCTCCTTTGTTCTTGGCTCACCTGAACTTTTATTATGTGCTGCTGTTTCAATAACATCACTGCAGGTTAAAGGTAGACCTTGGTTAAGAGAATTGAAATAAAGGAATGCGAGCCAAAAGAAACAACAGCGGGAAAATGAAAAGTATTTTACTTCATTATATTTGATCTATTGCGTGAGCAAAGTCCAATGTCAACGCATATAATATCAGGCTTTAACTGAAGACCAAAGAAGATATATAAAGAATGGTTAAAATTCTAGTTGAATTTGAATAATCACCGACTATAAGGGCAAAGGTATAGAGAACAAACCCCAGAAATTATATATTCCCATATCGAGTCGCCATAGTTATGGATGATGTTTTTACATTCATAACTCACATATCCTTCTGCCCCGATGGCATGGTTAATTTGAGCCACTAGTTTCTGCAAACAACAACTAGTTAGCAGTAAGAGACACCAAACAAAAGGGGAACCAAAAACAGTACCAAGAAATAAGTATAAGGTTTGAGATCATACTGTTGGACCAGCAATCAAAGAGGTCCCCGAGTCAATTATAGCAGCACAACCACCTTCACATAGCCCTGTAAATTCAAATTTTATATTGTAAGTCAGGTCTATGAAATTTTAAGAAGTGAACTAGAATCAGTGGTGCAATTTAGCAGTCAAAAATACGTTGATACTGTGAACCACTAGGAGAAATTCAATGAAAAATTAAAATCCTGATTCCTGGACAATGTAGCAATGTGTACCATAATATAGAATCTCGAGAAATTATAATCTTTACACACATGGTATTCATCAATGTTATTCATAACTACAACAAACAATGAAAATACAAAGGGATGGAGATTAAGCATCAAGCAGAATTGAAATGAAGAGAACCTGTTGGATTGTTTGCAAGTAGAATATCTCCCACTTCGATCTGGAGATGAAAACACAAAATGTTAATATTGACATGGTTGCGTATTAAGAGCTAACAAAGAAGCTAATAAAGCTGTAAATATAATAGACCTGCCAATAATCGTTTTGCGTAAGTGGAACATAAGTGTGGTCACCCCTAAAGTGCCTCCAGTCAATACCACCAAAGACAATCTCACCCCCTATCTGTGCCATTGGGTCTGGGTTTAGCCAAAGGGAGAAAATCTTTTGACTCACGTGCCCTTGTTCTATCATATTGTACCTGTTCATAGAACTAATCACTGTATGTGTGGAACCAAAAGCTCTAAGGGTAGCTTGATTTTTATTCTACCCTTTTACCACCAAAAACAAGCACAACACTAAGCATGAACCCTTGCTTACACTTTATAAAAGGGAAAATCATGATCAAATATAACAAGGTATATAATAATAAACGGGAATGGATATGTTATGGTTTATGCGTAAAGTACCACACTGGAGTGACTTCCCCGACTGACTTATTCTGGAATCCAAGTCCTAGTATCCCATCAAAATGGTGTGCTAAAAAATCCAGAGGTCCTTCCTTTGTAATCTCAGCAAATTGCTGGAGGATATGGGAACAACCAGCTAACCATCAGAACAGCAAAAACTACAAACATAAAACTCAACCGACCACAATACATATTAGAGTCATAATACTGACTTGATCTTTGACGATGATTTCCCCAACTCTTAAATTATCTTGGCTGAAGAAGCCAGGAATGTGTCCACGGCCAAAAGGGATCTTGCAGGGTGTTCCTGGACATTTTCCAAACAAAACTTTAGAATAAGCATTACAAGTATAACAAGAGAAATGCTAGCAAGAATACACCGTTTTATCTAGTGAATTCATGTAGGTCCACTAAATATGTGGCTAAGTCCTGTTCTAGAATTAGTGAAATCAACACGAATTTCAACCAATAAGTAAAAGTGAATTATATTGGTACTTGCTAGCTCTGCTCACTATAACAAATACACGCTTTTTTCATGTAAAAGTAAAACCAAATCAAAGAACTTCATATTGCATGTCATGCTAACTTGGGCTTACCTATTTTCGTGTATGTGTTGGAAAGCTTTGACCTATACTTGGAATGAAAATAGCAAGCAATCTGCAGGTAGTCATTTATAAATTGTTTTAAAAATAAGCCCAGCTAGTTAAAGAAAACAAAATTGAAGGTGTATTCAATTGCCTTTGCATCAGATCATAGGGTCGCTATAACTTACAGATAAGACACATTTAGAAGAAGGGACCCACAGATTTGAGCTTCCAGTATCAAACACAACTCGGAAGGTTTGTGGAGGTGAGCCAATACCAATATCCCCAAAATACTGTGCATCAAGATAGTTCTTCAGATACACTGCATTTGCTTTAAAAGGATTAACAACCTCCTTGATCCTTGCAGAATTAAGAATGCTAATGTCTAAACTTCTTCTTTTCAGACTAACTCTCATTAATCCATCACCAGAAGAAGATGTAACAGCCAATGATCCAAACCAGGCACACACACACATCACAACCGGCAAATACTTGAAACCCATTTTCTCATCAACTCATCTGGTAAATTCAACACGTTAAAGACATTTTTAGCAGAGGCAATACAGAATAAGCTGCTTAATAATCATGAAATATTTATCTACTCCCTATGTCATCAGTTCTACAAATGAAACCACCAGTTTAATCAAGTTGATATCTAATAGCTCTATAGTATGATATAATATTATGAAATCTAATATTATTAGATATAAGCTAGAAAAGAAAAAAAATTATACTTGATAGCGAAGATTCTTAAAGCGAATGACGAGTTACGTTATGGTGGAGGCACGGAACAACAACACAGATTTTCATATATAAATGGTAATCATGATACGGTTCCTTGGTGGGTGAGAAGTAAGTATTAACATATTGCTATCCTTTCACCTAAAAAGACCAAAAGTATGGGGCTCCTTCTATTTTTCACTATGGTGCTACAAAGAGCACTTTAATGGAAACCACTGCGTAGTTTCGCCTAGGATAATGCAAATTCGGGTACGGTAAACGAAATAGCTTCAGCACTTAGCAACATACAATACAAGAAGGTTGGATTAAGTGGAGTATTTGGGATGCTCTTCTGCCTTGCCTAAGTACTAGTAATACGGCTACCACAATGTTACTTAATCAGTACTTCTTTGTTTAATGTTTATATCGTCAAAAAATTTCCTTACTTCCTCAATGGGTTTTGTTATACTGTACTGGTTTTGTGAAACTACACCACCTGTATTTTGCTGCAAAAAAAAACTTCTATACATAGTGCGAATTCGTGCCTGCACGGACAAAATTTTAATGCCTACCGGGTTCATTTTTATCAAAAACTTTTATTTTAAATTTTTTATTTAAATTCAATCAATTACAGTGCAGCATTCATTTACTTATCCTTGTACTATATATAGCATTACTGTTTTTAAAAAATCTCAGATGTCCACGTGTCAAAGCATGTCTTTTGAAGTTACTGTTTGTTGTTTGACACCTGGGTGATGAAATACCTCGTGTGTTTTGGAGAAACGAAAATAATAGTTCATAATTTTTAACCTGGTCTATTGCACTGTTTGTATCACTTAAAAAAAAAATATGTTTAGCTTCTACGAAATAAGTTACTTTTTATTTGGGTTTTTATTAATCTTCGTTTACTCATGACATGGTTTTAAAGTAATGAAGTATTTAACAGCTTTACTCGTGACGGATCTTTATTGAAGAACTTGATTAATTACCTCTAATAGGATTTTAGTTTTACCTCCCAACAGAATTTTTTTCATCGGAAAGAGAACCGAATTCACTATTACTAATACATTAATCGTCTTTTTGTTTGCTATTACCAATACTCCTATTTGGTGAATACATTTCACAATAAAGAAAAAATTCTAAAAGAAATTTTTCTCACTTATTATTTTTGAATTAATACTACCAACGTATTAAAAGATAAATATATCACAGAGAATGGAGTGTAAGGAGAAATACCTAAATCGATTACCAGTCAAAGACAATGGAGTCCAATAAAACTATTGTGATTGGATAAAAACAAATCACACTCACTTTTTGTGTGAGTGTGACTATGTAAGTGTGTAGCGCTAGAATTCCTACACGGGCTTGAGGCAAACAAGAGAATGGGTTGTTGTAAACGCGTAGCAGCTTGTAGGATTCAATTATAGTTTTTCTATCTGCACCCCAACAGAAATGTAGAAGTATAAAAATATCCTTATAATTCAGTTGGAATAGGTGTTCCTAGCATTTAAGGGGTGGGTAGATCCAGAACTAAATATTTCCATCTTTCTTATAAAAGATTGATTATAATATGAATTAAACAAATAAATTCATATCAAGTTAGTAAATTTAAGTAATGTTAAGTTAATTTTTTAAATGATAAACACTTCTACTCTTGTGAAAAGGTTTTTTTTATATAATTAGTAGGCCAAGGGAAGTGTATTAAATTAAGATTTTAAAAGATTTTTTTATTTTATAAAAAATCTCATATTATTCCATCAAGATTTTAAAAGAATCTAAAAAATGTTGTGGTAGTTAATCAACACTTTTAAGATTTTTTAAGGAAGGTATTGGTAGTATTTAATTATGGAGGTGTATTGGACTGACACTTAAAAGGAATATTGGTATATAAAATCTTCTGGATTTTAAAATACTTTGGAGGAAGAGAATGACTTATAAGATTTTTAAAAAAAATTGAAGTTAATGAAAAACATGATAAATAAACGATAAGATTGAATAGAGATAAATGTATTAAAAATCAAACCAATTAACGTAATAGTTCGAAGGGTTAATGGTCGAATCAATGGATCACTAATTGATAAGTATGACCTAGTTTCTATTAAAAAAATAAAAAAATATTTATGAAAAATGAAAAAAGATTGAGCAACTAAAATTTAAAATAACTTACAAGGATAAAAAACATAATTAAACCAATAAATAAATAAAAAAAGCAATGGTACAATTTTTACCAAACTCTCTTTGCTTCCTAAAAAGGATGATAGAAAATGAAACATGAATCTATTTTATACTAACATTTAAATTCTAAAATTAGAATTTTTATTAGTTTTTTAATTAGGATAAGGAAAAAGTAAAATATGAATTTAATTATTTTTAATAAAAAATTTTGCTTACTTACAAATTCTTAAATAAAATATGTTATTTCAATTTATTTCTTTGTTAACTTCACTTTTGATATAATATATTGGTTTTTAAAAATTATTTTTGTAATTAAAACATGTAAACACGATTAACTTGTTACACAATGGGCACCCCATATATTTCTCACTACACCATCATATTTCCAAAATACCCTTCTCAACCCTTTTTCTTTTTTCTCCCACTATTAAGTTCACAATGCATCCACGCACAACTACGACCCACTCACTTGCACCCTTTTTCACATACAAGAAGGATTGAAATAGGTGTTCCAAAATAATTATGGATAGCTTTGAATGGGTTATGCAAACTTGTTGGTGATGTGAATTTATTAGTCGTGTATCAAATAGTCTATAATGGAATATCAAAATTGTTCAACTAATTTTAAAATTGTTAAATAAGTGCTCCTATTGTAATATGAATTATGCATATATCATTTTACACCATAATGCAATAGTACTTCATATGATTTTGAGTCAAAAGATTTTGATGGAAAAATATTGAAAAGGTTTACGAACTTAATTTTATATGAATTACTGTCAATGACAGTTGACAGTAAAATATGAAAATGATTTTGAAATAATGTTTTTGAAAGTTAAAATTCACTATCGAGAAAGAATAACACATGAGATTGAGAAAAAGAGTAAGTAGAAATGTTGCTTGTAAAGAAACTCATTTATTTGAATA
This sequence comes from Psophocarpus tetragonolobus, assembly GCA_037954015.1. NCBI lineage: Eukaryota > Viridiplantae > Streptophyta > Magnoliopsida > Fabales > Fabaceae > Psophocarpus > Psophocarpus tetragonolobus. The sequence goes on along the minus strand of CM075693.1, from coordinate 7,281,182 downwards.
TTTAACTATTCTTGATGGTGAATAGGGTTTAGGCTGAGTTGGTATACAGGACTGTATGGTCTAGGAAATGTTGGGGTATTGACGATTCGATATATGATTAGTTCTTATTGACTTTGTATCGGGGTGGCCTTCTGGGTACACTGACACTTTCTCACTTCTGTATATTGATTTGGTCTAGTGGGCCGTTGCCGAATCACAGGACAGGATGATGATAAGCTTTGACTTCACTAGACACCCAAAAGGAAAAATCTCCATGGAGTACCGAGTCAAAATTATTTTGAATTTTTTTTTTAAGTCAAAATTTGCATTTCATAAACATTTTGCATCTCTTATTACTATTTGATATTTATAATATACCATTTGTCATTTGACCAATATTGTAAACTTGATTCCTTATTTAAATTTCATAAGTGAAATTAAATATTTGATTCATAATCAGACGGAATGTCTGATCCATATTTCCCCTAAATCCTAGGGGTTTAATTATGTAGGAAACGACTAAAGTGCTTAGCAAAAAATACTTGATGCAACCAAAGCATTAGGATTTTTGGGAATATTTTGGAAGTCATGATATACTGAAATTACTATTTTGTAGAACATGGTCTCGCTAGTTTATTTGTAATTTGGACAGCTTCATACTTATTAGTGTCTCTAGTATTAATCTAATATGTGTTTTTGTATAAAATTACCCCAATATATAATCAATAATATTTAAGTATAAAATTAAAAAAATCAGAAATTAAATTAAATTTGTAAGGAGTTACAACCTAGGTATTCCACTTTAGTTTTTTCAAAACTACATTTCTTTAAATCTGTAAAAAAAAAAAAAAATCGCTTGGCCAAAGTCCTTGACACTCCTTTAGATGTGTGATATGATATCCCTAAAACAAACATAAGGAAATCTTGCAATGTATATTCATGATACATGGGAAAGTTTCACAAGAATTTTTCAATCTAAAAGACAATACTAATATGTTTTTATCTAATTTGACTATTTGATTACTAACTATTAAACCACTTGATTAGTAATCCATTAACCCGCTCTTTCAACTAGTTAGTTATTAATATGTTTTTACAAGAGAAGAGGCCATATTTTATTGGCATGTTTCCCTTAGTTTTCCTTTTATATTGTTGAATATCAGGTTGCCTTTCAAGGGTATTAGTGAAAAAATATGTTTAAATATAAATTTTCTAGTGCTTTTGTGATTTAACTTTTACTTGTAGTTGCCCTTGAATAGTTTGAGTTAACTTTTGTTTTATTTTCTTTTGACAAGTTTGTCTGAATTTGTGAATAAGAGCATTAGCTATATGAGGTTTAAGCCTAAAAATTATTATTGTATGAGTCACTAAAGTCATGTTTCTTAAGTAGCCACTTAGCCAAAAAGCTTACTTTTGAATACTAGACCCTTGATTTCCCTTTTAGCTTGAGTGATATTATTGTTGCTATATGAACCTTTGAACCTAAATATTGAGTTAGACATTTATTCCTTTACCGTAAGGTTGAAAGAACATTTGAATGAGATTAGTACTACAATAAGTTTGAGGGAGTATGTCTTGTAAGTCAAGTACATCGATGACTTAGTGTGTTACTTCATTTTGTAAATTCTTGAATAATTACACATGTAAAAAAAAGAGAAAAAGAAAGAAGGAAAAGAAAAAGAATATTATGAAATAAGAGCTTGAACATTGATTTGTGTACATCGTAAATGATTAAGTAGAGTCAATGATGCTAGTTGAATTTTGGTTTGGGTTTGGTGTTTGTGTAAGAGATAACCTGATCTTATTGAATATACCTTTTTCTATTCTTTTTTATTTGTTTTCTAGAAAACCAATATTTCTTTTAGTCCTTATGATCTTTTTGTGCATGTATTAGTTGTGATCTTATTGAGATAATGTGTAGAGTTGATTAGTGTGATTCATTGTGTGGCATTAGTGAAAATGTTTTATCTTATACATTTGAATTGATTTATGCACGGTGAATCTTTCTTTTCTCTGTGGGACCATAGTTTTGATTAATATCTTCTTGTTGAGCATTCAATAAATGTATTGCCGATAAATGGTAGGATATGAGTCTTGATTGTGTCCGTGTGTTATTCATATGTGTTATCATAGTTGCATTTTATTTTTGTTCCATTCTATGTTAGTATTATGTTAGCATGCATAGTGTTCATGTTGTTTGTCTCCACTAAAGTCTTTACTTGAGGACAAACAAAACTTTAAGTTGGAGAGAATTTGATAACTGTAGAAATGACTTATTTTTACATAGGTAAATTAGAACAGTTATCCTAATTGTTTCTCATTTAAGGTCTTATTTTCCTTCTTTATCACTTAAAAAACTAAATTTACTTAAGAAGTTAGTCTTAGGTTTACATTTGTGCATAGTTTACCTTTATTTATTTGTTTTTCTATTTTCTGAGATAAATTTTGGGAAGTACTGAAGAAATGTCAGAGGAATTGAGTTTAATGGTGTTGTAGCAGTATTTAGGTGCCCAGTGACCAAGTTTGGAGCATCCAACGTTTCTTGTTGGCACCCAACAGCTACAAACTGAGCCACCAATAACTACAAACCGATCACTCAGTTTCGGCAACCTATGAGCACTTTATTTTCGCAAGTGAGGCACTCAATGCTTATTACGTGAGCACCCAGTGCTTGGCTTGTGTCCAGAGGGGTTTCTCTTAAAAAGGTGTCTTTTGTTTAGAAAAGGGTTACACACCCAACTATCCTAGGACACGCTCTAGGGCTCGTTTCCTATGTTCCTTCACCTCATTTACATCCAATTTTTTGTATCCCCCTTCCATTGATCATGCTTTTCATCCTGATGGTTGACTAAGTTCGTCATTGGTTGGGGTTTGATGTAAGTATACTTGAACTCTGTTGTATATTTTGTGCTTTTAATAAAAGTTTATTACTCAATGTTAGAGTTTTTCTTTACCTTGTGTTCTATTTCTTTATATTTTATGGATTTTACTCGTTAAATAAGCTCGAGAGAGAATTTTGGCTTATAAAATGAGAAGAACTTTCAATGAGGTTTATTGCTCGAGAAACCCATTAGTCATCTTAAGCTCATTTTCTTAAGACAAGTTATTTGACTTTAAATTATGTAAGAGATTGATAGTTTAAATCTCAAATAGTTTTGTCTCTTACTTGCAGGAAATTGAGTTTAAGAGTCTTTTTATGGTTGATGGGAATATAAATTTTAAATGATGATTTGAAATTCATTTATACATTAGAGGATAATACAGTGAAATCAAAATCCAATCAAGTTCTATTATCTTTAACATTTAGTTTACCCTTTTATGCTTTCTTAACCCTTGTTTTAATTAGTTGTTAGCAAAAATAATTTCTTTTGTTAATTACAAGCAAATATTAGTCTTTTTATGCTTTCTTAATAATTTTAATATCAACAACTATTAGATTTCAGAGAATACATTCTATTACTAGGTATTTATTTCAAAATTTCTCACCAATTCAACAATTTACAATGAAGAAACATGTGATAAATTAATTGTAACAAATAAGAAAAAACAACTTTCAATCTCAGTTATTTGCAGTTAATTATCTTGAAATTAAGTGCATAATCTATTTCTTTCCCTTACAAAATAGAAATGGCTGGTGATTAAGTTGATGCTAAAGCTGTGGCCTTGAGGGTAAAATTTATAATTCAAAAGCCATCTCTGATCATTCTGAATTCATCGTAATTAGTGTTTAAAAGTGTCTTGTTTTCTTTGCTTGCATTTGCAGATTTTGGAATTGAGAGGTTTGTGTTGATACCATAGCAGGAAATGCAATGTTACAAGGTATCTCTAGTGGACAATAACCGGATTTTTAATTTGAAGTGTAATTTGATTATATATCTATAAAGTTCATTTCGTGATGAAAATATCCACGGGTTTGGATAACTCAGCAACAATTGAAATTGTGAATTGACTGAAGGATTATGTTTAGAGGAACTATAAAAATTTAATTTGGAATTTTATCATTTAAGTGATGGGGAATTGAGATGAGAACAGTTAAGTAAGTAATAGATGAATTGAGATGAGAAGAGGTAGCAGTGGAGGGAAAAGGGGTTTTAGGTTGATGGAGGCGAGTGGAATGGGTGGGGAAGGAGGGTGTGGGAAGTGGGGGTACATATGGGCGATGTGGACGACGGTGTTTCTCCACATGGTGGCCATTCTATTCTTCACCGCCGGGTTTCTCCTGACCCGAACCGAGCTTCCTCATCACAGCCATTGCTCCGATGTCTCCCACTCCCCTTGCTTCTCTCCTCTCAACAACAACGGATCTTGCTGGACCAAACCCGCCACTAACCGTCTCGTTCTCATCGTTCTCGATGCTCTCAGGCACACTCTATTCCCTGTCATTTCACATAGCAGCATAATACATCTCTATCTCTATTCATTCTTTCTTTCTTTACCTTTCAGGATTGATTTTGTTGCTCCCAGTACCTTCTTTCCAGGTTAGCTTGCCACTTCTTCATTTCCCTCACCACTTTTTCCCTTTGCTTATCTTTTCGTTTCAGAATCCAAACCTTGGATGGATAAGCTGCCTGTTTTGAAGAACGCCGCCTCTTCCCGACCCTTGTCCGCCAGGATTTTCAAAGCCATTGCTGACCCCCCTACCACAAGTTTGCAGCGCTTGAAGGTCTCTTCCACTTTCTTTCTCCTCTCCTCAATCATCCCATTTGTTACCCTTTCCAACTCTTTTTCTTTTCTTTATTTCTTAGGGTTTGACAACCGGTGGACTTCCTACTTTTGTCGATGTTGGTAATAGCTTTGGTGCTCCTGCCATTGTCGAAGATAACTTCATTTATCAGGTTCTTTTTTGCTTCTATTTTTGTCATCTCACCTATTGCTTTACTACTTCACTTCTACATCCAAACCCAGACACCTTCTTCTTATTCGATTTCTTCCATCTTTTCACTTACAGTTGGTTCAAAACGGGAAGAAAGTTGTTATGATGGGGGATGATACATGGACTCAGTTATTTCCTCATCATTTTCAAACATCATATCCCTACCCTTCTTTTAACGTCAAAGACCTTCATACGGTTCGCCTCATCTCCTGTTCACCCTCACTTTCACTTTCACTTTCACTTTCACTTTCAAGTACCCTTTTAATGCTTGCAATATATATGGAGTAGGCTCCACTTTATTACTCTCATTCTTTCTTCCATCATTTCAGTTTCTATGACAGCATCTTATCATTTATATTACAGGTTGACAATGGATGCATAGAGCACCTATTACCGTCTCTATACAAAGAAGATTGGGACCTTCTTATTGCCCATTTTCTTGGAGTGGTATGTTTGATATTATTCACCCAATAATCTTAATATCCACTTTCTATACCGTGTTATTCTGATTCTCATTCTGCACCGTCATGATAAGTGAATTCCGCCATCTTCTGTGTGGTATTCTGCTTGGTTCAGGATCATGCTGGACATATATTTGGTGTTGATTCGACCCCAATGATAGAAAAGTTGGAGCAATACAATACCATTTTAGAGGTAAGTTTCTGTAATTCTTTATTTTATAATATTTGTGGTAATCATGTATTCATATTTTTACCCAATTTAATTGGTTTAGGGTTTGTTGATATCCATGAGTTTGTAAACAAACTGATCTAAATTGTTTTTAGAGAGTTATTGAAGTTCTGGAAAATCAGTCTGGACCGGGGAGCTCCCATGAAAATACTTTGCTTGTGGTCATGGGTGACCATGGACAAACTTTAAATGGTGATCATGGTGGTGGAAGTGCTGAAGAGGTGTGTACAGCACATGATATACTTTTTTTTTTCATATATATTTTTTACCAATTTGACTTTGGATATTGTGAACGTCGTGCAGGTGGAAACTGCCCTTTTTGCCATGAGTTTTAAGAAGCCTCATTCTTCTGTGCCCCCAGAATTTGATTCTTCTTCTTGTCAACTGGATTTGGTATTTAATATTCTTTTGTAGTTTGAACATACATAGGCAATAAACACGTTGCTGTTTTTAAGTTTCCTTTATATCTCTTTCCAAATTTCGACAATCTTTCTTCCTCTTGCACATGCTCATTACCTCTAGTGTTAGGGGTCATGAAATAGAAAGTATTAAAGGTGTGTTTAGTTAGAGAGATGTTTTCCAGTTTTCTAAAAAGTTTTTCAGATTTCTATTTCTTGGAAAGGTATAGAAACTGAGAAAATGTGTTCAGACACTCTGCAATTTTTCAATTTAGAAAAAAAGAATAATAGGGTGAAAGGTGCGTGAGAGACGGAGGCAAAGGCGGCGGAAGGGGTAAGAGAGCTCGATGTGGTTGAAAATGTGTTTTCTAAATCTGGAAAACTATTTTGGATAGTTTTCTAATTTTCTAGAAAACCAATTTTCCAACAATTTTCTTCGAAAATTGGGTCTCTGAAAATGTTTTCCAGTTTACCTTGTATTCCTGGAATAATTTTCTTATTTTCCTGAAAAATACTCCAACTAAATAGTTCCTAAATAATTTTAGAGAATTGGGATTTCGGAGAGTGGTAGAAAAAGGTATCGTTATGTATAAATAATTAAGTGTTTGAAGGGCCACTGAAAACTATAACATTAACTTCATGCACATTATCTGATATATCTAACTTAAAGGATGCACTTTGAATTTTAATTTTTTCTGGGTAAATTGCCTATCAGGATGGGAAGAATGTTTGTGTCAGCACCATGCAGCAGGTTAGGAAATCTTTTCTGTTTTAATGGTATTTTGAACATCATGATTTTATATATTCATTCCTGTATTTATCCTTAATCGCCTATCATCCTTTACAGCTTGACTTTGCAGCAACAGTGTCAGCGCTGCTTGGAATACCTTTCCCTTACGGAAGGTGCAGTGTAAGCATCCTGTCTATGTTACTACTGTCTTCATCTGTTTTATATTAGTATTAGTATAGCTCTGTAATCAGCTTAATGTATCGTCTGAACTGGATTTCTGTATTTCTCACTAACCTTTTGTTTCCAGTATCAGCTGTGGGTTAAAGGGAAGGTTATTTATTCTCGTAATTTCTGATTTAGTATTTGACATTTTAAGGTGGTTTGCAAGGGGATAGAATAGTTTTTGCTTGAAAATATTGGTTTTAAGAATTATGTGGAGTTGACAATTTACGGAAAATCCTTGGAAGTTGAAGGGGATTGTAATTTATGTTATAAGAAAATTTAAAGAGGATAAATGACCATATTATAAAATTTTGGAGTAATTATGCCTGTGTAGATGTCTATCCTATAATCCAGCATTTAGAGTTGCTAAAGGGTTTCAGAAACTTTAGCTATTTAGCCTTGATAGAAACACTAGGCATACATATGATAAACAAAACGAAGCACCTGTGCAATTCCTGCAGTTAAGTTCAATAAATATATTGTGCAACAGAACATTAAACTCATGTATATATTAGCCTCCAGATTTCTGGAGTTGAGCCTTGTTGATTGCTCACTTTGCTATGCCTGTTCACTTGTCCTGAATTCTATTCTCAAATCATTTCCTCAATCTGGAAGCTTCTATTTTGTTGTTTGGTTTTGCATTTTTGTTGGAAGAGCTGCCTTAATTAGGGAAACCCCTCAGGCCGCCTTAGTTGCAGCTCTTCAGAGGTTGTCTAAAGTGCAAGCTCGAGGGTGGTGATTTAGTGGTTTAGGTTATGTTTGGTTATACTTTATGTGCAATTGGAATGATAAATTTCACTTTCCAAAACTTGAAACCAAGAAGTAATGTGAGAGGATCATTGTACTCAGAGTCCGTTAAGTTGGATGTTAGCGTTTTTCCAAACTCGCATTTAGTCCAGATTAACTAGTGATATGACCAAAGTAGTGTATGTAAGTAGGGGGCAATCCTCACCTTATATATCAGTTTTGTAAGGTTGAGTTAGACTCAAAACTCATTCTAAGAATTTTCTAATATGGCATCATGTTGTAGCACCTTGTTTTAAAATTTTCTTAATGGGAACTATGTTAAGTACTGATAATATCATTTTCTTGGTCCTCAGCATTGGTCACATCAATCCTGAATTATATGCTTTAGGAGCAGATAGTTGGAATTTGGATGCATCTCAAAAGCTATCAGAATCAGATATCTGGATGCAGAATTATGTTAATGCATTGTGCATAAATTCTTGGCAGGTACTAGTTGAATCTTAGATTCTCAACTCAATAATGAGTTACTGTTTCTACAATTTTCTACTCAATATTTGGCTATAAAGTTGTGAAATGGACCTTGATTGTGCACTTCAGAAGTTAGAATACCTTCCTTTCTTGGTTACAGCATTTACTCTTATTTCTCCTCTGAGATATTTTATGCTTTCAAAATGGCTTAGTTTTACTCAACGGAAATCTTGGGTTTTACTACCATCTCTTTTTGGGTGTTTAATTATGGCAATCAATAATGATATAAGCAGTTACTTTGGAGATTGTGAGAGGGAGATCATTTAGTCATTTCAATGATGCATTTCTCCTTGTCCAGGTGAAGAGATATGTAGATGCTTACTCAGCATCATCGGCTGTTGGATTTTCCCATGATGACTTATCACGAATAGCAGGTGTTTATACTCAAGCGGAGAATCATTGGTCACATTCCACCAAAAAGCTTCTGCTTGATAGACAAAATGACAGTGATATATTAGTGCCTGCACTTAAGAGGCAAATTGATGCATACTTCAAGTTTCTGACAATAGTCTCTGAGTTAGCTCGGTCTAAATGGACTGAATTTGATTTGAACATGATGGGAACTGGCATTGGAATCATGTTAATATCACTTATATTTCAAGTTTTCACTATTTTAAGGGCAAACAAGAAGCATGCTGTAATGTTGTCATCATCTGAAGATTCCTGGATTATCACAGGCTCAATTTTTACAATCTTTTTACTGGGCATTCGTGCATGCAGTTTCCTTTCAAACAGTTATATCTGTAAGTGTGAAGCTTTTTTCTTTTTGACATACATTCCATTTCAATTATAAATTATGTTTAAAATATTGAGTGTTTTTCACTCGGTTTTTTTGTCAGTGGAGGAAGGGAAAGTAGCAAATTTTCTTTTGAGCACATCTGGAATTGTGACATTACGCCAATCTGTTATACAGGGAAAGCTGCTAATAGAAGTATGTATTTTGTTTAGTTTTTTTCTCCTTTGTCTAAAAGCTAAGTATTATATCTGGACTTCCTTTTTCTAAGGCATGTGTACCTGTAGAAGTTTTGTTGAAATTCTAATTAAATGGCTCTTGAACTTGTTTATCATTTCTGCAGAGCATTGGGTTCCTTATTTTGAGCACTTTTTGCCGATTTGCAATTGAAGTTGGGTTGTCCAAGCAGGCTGCCACATCTGCTTTCATGAAAGACTACACCTCATGGATCATCAACATAGCCTCTGGCTTATCTGTATGGGACTATGCAGCTGAAGTTGTGCCAATGGTAGTTTTGATTTTGTTGGCAGCTTGGCTTTACAGGGTCACCAGTGGAAGCTTCTTTAATTGGCCATGGAAGTATGTCATACTGGGCACTATCTTGTGTTATGTGCTAATAATTGTGCATTGGATCTCTGACAGTGATAGATTTGGTGGCCCATTGATGCCTCAAAGCATTGGAAAAACCTATATACCCAGAATCATTTATGCTATTTCTCTAGGACAGCTGTTATTACTGGCATTTGGTCAAGTATTTAAGAGTAACAGTTTAGACTGTAAGACAATTTTAGTTGCTAAAACAACGGCCGTATTATCTGCATGGAGTTCCACTGTCATTCTTCTTTCAGGAAAACAGGGTTCAATAGTTGCTTTTGCATCCATAGTTGGAGGTGGTCTTTCTTTTTGTGCTCTTATATTGTTTAAATTGGGAATATCTTGCTGCATAATTCTCCAAGTTCATTTCTGTCATGGCTTTCCTTATGCTGCTAATATTTGCAGATTAGCAATAGGATTTGTCGTTTAGTATTTAATTTCATGAGCACAAAGCTGCATACTGAAGAAATGTTTTATTTTCTATGTATTCCAGGTTATTTTATCATGAAGTTTGTTAATATAGAAGATGGTAAGGTTGGATCTTGTAGAAGTTTTTCTATTATGCAATGGAGTCTCTTTGCTACATGTCTCTTTTTCTGCAGTGGCCACTGGTATGTCTATAACTTTCAAGGTTTAATTTTGGATGTTATAATTATCGTTTTTTTATATAGGCAGTGTTATTAAGTAGTGACCATGGCACCATAATGGCGGAATGACATGGCAGATTTTTTGCCAACTGCCTTAGGCTAATTGTGAAGGGAGGCCTGTCATGCAGCATTATAAGGTGCAATGGTGTGTTTTTATGAGGGAATTTCTGCCTTCCGCCATGATCCACCATCCTCCATTCATAAAATTGTTTATTGGTTGTGTTTGACTTTGCAACTTTCTCAGTCCTGCATTTCGTTTGGGTTTATAATGTATTTTGAAAAATTTTGGTTTCAGGTGTGCATTTGATGGTCTCCGATATGGTGCTGCATTTATAGGGTATTTTTAGCATGCTTATATAACAAACATTTGAGCTACTGTTTAGATAAGATGTTGGGACTCTTAAACAAATGTGACCACAATCAGCTCTATGTTAAATTTGTTTCCGTTGGAATAATCAGTTATTGGCTTTTTTACAGAGTTTTTTCTGCTATTATGTTCAATTGGTAAGTAAATCAAATCATTGAGACACTAATTAATTATTTAATTTTCAGGTTTGAAGAATTTGTGCTTGTTCGCCAAGCAATCCTCCTTGCTATTGATACATTTGGTTTTTCTATCATCCTTCCAGTATTTGGACTCCCACTTCTTGTAGCAACTAAGTACCAGGCTGATGTTGGAAAACATTTTATTTTCACACAATTATCTAAAGTGAGTTTCCTCAATTTATTAGTAGATCCACTAGTTGATCATTGAATGCATTGCTTGTTAAATGCAATAACCACTATGTTTTATGTAGATGTATACAACATATGGGCTGATAACAGCAATTACAACCACTTTCACGATATTATGTGTCACAATTCATAGGCGGCACCTGATGGTAAATTTGCTATCTTTTTTATTAATATTTTTCATCTGTTCATCTCTTCATATTTGATGACAGTTTACTCAATGCTTAATAATTTTTTGCAGGTTTGGGGTTTATTTGCTCCGAAATTCGTTTTCGATGTGTTCAATCTTATTCTTACAGATGTCTTGATTTGTTTGGCCTCAATTTACTATTTTGATCAAGGGAAGGAAGTTCCAGAACTGAAATAACTGAATAACATATATACACTAGATCGATTTTCAATTTTTTTTCTTTAACTTTTGTTTGAGTTTTCTAATGATTTGAGCTTTTTCTGTTTAGTGTTCAATATAGTGAAACTGTGAAAGCATATGAGGGCATACGGACTTGTAGTCGTCCCCCTTCCTGCTGCAGCGAATACTAATTTTTTTATATAGAAATATTTATAGTTCAAGTGATATTTTTTATCCAACTAATCAACCAATTCTTAGTGGTTTTTGAGGGTGCTAGCTAGTAAAATAACTAACGACAGTCAATGCGTGAACTTGATTATTTCTTCTTACTTGAGTTTGGATAAACTTCTTCCTAAACATTTATAGGAGAAGAAAATAAGACAAATGTAATAAATATTTTTATATGTTAAAGATAACTTATGTACAAGTTAAAAATCAGATTTTGAAGAAACTAATGAGAGATTTTCTACTAATTTTAGCTTATAGAAAGACTTGTTTCATTTATTCTTCCCATTTTCTTATTTTACAAATGTTTATGGATATGTTTATTTAAAAAGGTTATTTTAGTATAATATAAGGAGGTGTAGTCTGGTTGATTGGATGAATCATTTTCAGATCAGCATAAGCAAGAGAGAATTCGTTTATAATTTTTAGGGTTAATTGCACTTTTTTCCTATTTTATCAAATCTGTATATTTTATTTTTCTTTTTTAAAATCGAAAATTTTTGCATATGTATTTTTAAAAATTAGTAATTTATGCTTCATCATCAAATTAGAGTTGATGGTTAAAAATTACCGTCGTTGACAATCAAAGACGTTATATGGCGAATAATTTATATGCACTGATACATGTTTATAATATTAAAAGACGTTATATTAGGATCAATTTTGCAAAACTAATTTTGTTTAGAGTTTATTTTGTAATAATGAGCTTGAATGATTTTGATTTAGTATAAAGTCTGAAGGCATAATGCGATATCAATTCTAAATTAGCATGAAAAAATATTTAAAATCAATAATCAAGGACAACTTTAAGACTATGTAATTGACATCTGTTTAGAACACCAGCTTCTTAGTATTGTTATGTGCATTTCTTGTAACATCAAATAAGTATTTTGTTGATAAAAATAAAAAATTCTGAATTTAGAATAATCGTGTAAGGTGGAGGTATTGATTTGAAGGGCCGAAATATGAAAAAGGTTAGGAGAAGATATTAAAAGATGTAGTGTTCCTGAATAAAGATGGGAGAGGCTCGGATATTAACATGCACACTTGATATTGACTCCCTTCAGCTACAGCTAGTAATATGTGATTGTCTTTACTAACAATGTCAATAGAGCGTTTTGTCTTTCTTTCTCATAATTATGGATATTTTTATTATTTTTTGCGGCCGGTTTTCTTACCATTTGCCAACTATCATCCAATGCCAATGGAGACGTCGCTTCTTACAATGCATGATATGATTTATTATCATTACCATGTTTTCAATCCTTTTCTTGAAAGCAACTTTGTGATCATTATAAAAGTGCACCTTTTCACATCCATATTCCACTGCACCTCCCACTTCTCTCCAAGAGCACCGCCCTTCCTCAGCCACCCATGGTAGCTATTTTCACATTCCACTTAAGCCATTTTTATGTTTCATATTCATAATCACTATCACTAATCAACTACCCATATATTTCTGTTTATCTTTGCCATTGCAAATACTTCAAAAATGACTTGACTATATATGCATGCCTATTTTTACAAATTTTAGACGTCCTTTCATTTGCTTTTATGTATCGTTTTTCGATGAAGGATTCGCAGGCTGAGGCTAACGTTACAGATGTTGAACACCAAGTGGTAGTGAAGACTCCGAGACAAGGAGGATATAGAGCCACATATTTTATCTTTGGTGGGTAAACTGCATGTGTGTTCCCTTCATTCACAATTATTTTTCTAAAACATGAGCCATATTTTGGTTTTTACTGCAGCAATGATGTTGCTGGATAACATTGGGTTTGTGGCCAACATGGTAAGCTTGGTTTTATATTTCATAGGCATCATGCATTTTGACTACTCTGGTTCCGCAACCACCACAACAAACTTGTTGGGTACTGCTTTCTTGCTCACCATCGTTGGAGGCTTCATCTCTGACACCTATATGAATCGCCTCAACACTTGCATCCTCTTTGGCATAATCCAGTTGCTGGTAAACTATAACATCTCAGCTTCTTAATTGTTAAATATTCATTCAAGGGCCAAAACTTAAGTCTCTGCTAATTCAAATAACTAGCATACAGCAAATATTCACAGCTGTTTGCTGATATATGACACACAGATACAATATATATCTGGTATGACAAATTGGTAATAAAATTATTCTAAAAATATATAAGATATAATACATGTGAGCTACATATGTTTATATATATATATATATATATATATATATTTATTTATTTATTTATTTATTTATTTGTGGGGTGGGGTGGAGGTGCAAATACATTATGGTAAAGGAGACACTCAATCTGAAATGTTATTTTTAATTTTCGAGTATTATCAATTCTTCTTATTTCTCACATTATTAAAAAAACAAAATAAAAATTGGAACAGTGTTAATCATCTACAAAGAGGACTGTTGCCATTTTTTATTCCTTTAGGCGATATTTCTATGTTTTAACATTAGACGTCTATATTAATTTTTCATAACTAACTTTATACTTCATTGGTAAAGTAGCCTAGAGTATTGATATCAAGAAAAAGTTCAGATACGTGAAACAAATGAAAGTATCAGTACTTCATAGTTGTTGACACTTGAACACAGACTCGGACACACAAAGGTAGAAGTAGTTTTTTCTGATTGTCTTAATCTTGATAGCTTGGAATTGCAGGGATACTCCCTACTTGTGATTCAATCTCATGACAAGAAACTTCAGCCGGATCCATGTTTAAAATCAAAATGTGTACATGGCACAAAAGCTTTGCTGTTTTATGCTTCAATATACTTGCTGGCACTTGGTGGTGGTGGAATCAGAGGCTGTGTACCTGCTCTTGGAGCCGATCAATTTGACGAAAAGAAACCAAAAGAACGTGTACAACTAGCCAGTTTCTTCAATTGGTTTTTGTTTAGCATTACAGTTGGGGCCAGCATAGGAGTCACATTTGTAGTTTATGTGAGCACGGAAGTCCAATGGTACAAAGGTTTTCTCATATCCCTCTCATGTTCTGCTGCTGGTCTTATAGTCATTGTCTCGGGAAAGAGATTCTATCGTACCAGGGTGCCAGGAGAGAGTCCATTGTTAAGGGTTTTACAGGTCTCTCCCTCTCCCCTCCATGTTTCATTGGTATTCGAGTTCATACTATATTCATTTGAGATTGTTCTTCTTGCAGGTGCTGGTGGTCACAATAAAGAACTTGAGGGTCAAAGTACCCTTGGATTCTGACCAGTTGTATGAAATACAAAGTCACGAGTCTAATTTGAAGAAAAAACTCATCCCTCACACTAACCAATTCAGGTGACTACTAGAATACATTATGGTCAAGTCCTAAATTAACGAGGTCAAATCCTAAATTAATATTTTTAAACAGGCCACTACTTGAAATGCTGAAATACATTGTTAGTGAATATTAGGAGGCATTTTCTAGCATAAATGTGCAAGAGACACATATTTCATACTTTGTCGTTTTGTGCACGGACAGGGTTCTGGACAAAGCTGCTGTTCTATCTGAAGGCACTGAGGCAAGGAGATGGAAGGTATGCACAGTGACACAAGTGGAGGAAGTGAAGATTCTGACAAGGATGATGCCTATTCTGCTAAGTACCATAATCATGAACACATGTTTGGCCCAATTGCAAACCTTCTCCATACAACAAGGAACCTTAATGAACACATACATTGGCAAACTTAACATCCCAGCAGCTTCCATTCCCATAATTCCATTAGTATTCATGACCCTTTTGATACCAGTTTACGAATTTGCATTTGTACCACTTGTCCGGAGAATCACTGGCCACCCCAATGGAATAACAGAACTACAAAGAGTAGGGGTTGGCCTTGTTTTGTCAGCAATCTCAATGGTCATAGCAGGGATGGTAGAGGTGAAAAGGAAGCACGAATTCAATGATCACAATCAACACCGTATCAGCCTCTTCTGGCTCTCTTTCCACTATGCAATATTTGGAATAGCTGACATGTTCACACTAGTGGGCTTGTTGGAGTTTTTCTACAAAGAAGCACCTGAAGACATGCGCTCTCTTTCCACCTCATTTTCTTTTCTTTCCCTGTCCATTGGTTACTACTTGAGCACAGCTTTTGTCGAACTCATCAACTTAATAACTAGTAAGATTGCAAAGAGCAAGAAGGGGTGGCTAGAGGGACGTGACCTGAACCGAAACCATGTTGAGCTATTCTATTGGTTTTTGGCCATACTCAGCATGCTTAACTTTGTCATTTATCTATTATGTGCAAAATGGTACAAATACCAAACTAGTGTACCATTTGATAGGGGAATGCTGCTCAAAGATTCACCTCCTCATAACGTTGAAAACGTGTCTACCAGCTTTGTGTCCACTGTCCAAAGCATTCCCTCCAATCAAGATAAATTACAAAGCTCCACTGACGAAAAATTATCATAAGTTCCGGAATCAAATCATATCTCATTACATTATTCCAATTAATCTTCACATGATATATAATTATACTTTTATCTTATAATTAAAAAAGTTAATAATGTATATGTGAAATGGTCAAAATTATTCGAACATACATGGAATGGACTATAATAATTTGTACCCACTGACCATCTTTATTATTGTACTTTGTTGTGTTATGATTCCCGACATTGTTTTTTTAAGGAAATATTCTTGTAAACCATTATGTATTATGTAATATCAAGATGACAATTCAGGTTATTTATTCTCCATTTCCCTTTCAGATCACAAATGATTTAGACATGTAACTTGCAAAATAAATTACTAACATAATTCGGTGATATGATAGAGGAGAGGACGTTATATATTGAAATTATTGGAGTTATATAATTCATATATAATTTTTTTTACCATAATTTTTACTAGTTTACCTTTTTTTCATATTAATCACTGATCTTATTTTTCTCTTTATCTTTTATAAAAAAATGTACAGATAAAGTTTCAAATTATTATGGGCTTTATAATGGACATACATTTGGAAATTTCTTTTAACACCCCTATTTTCTATTTGCACCCCTTAGGTTTATAAGCTTTTGTAAATTCTCAATGTACCCTTACACTTATTTAATATTTAAACTTTTGAATTATTTATTTTTATCATATTCTTGTGCATGATCTTGCTCAATTGTTTTTCTTGTGTGTCAAACATCAATTATCATGATGTGCCCTATTGTATATTCCTAATCATTCTTATAAGTCTTTAGGGTATTATTCGTTGATTTAAACATTTTTTGACAAGGAAAACGTAATTTTGTTAAGGTATGAATTTTTTTTATTTAAGGTAATGGTTTATGGTTTAAGGTTTAAGATTTTAGATTTTTTTAATGTTTTTTATTGATCATAATTGGCTTAAAGTGGTTTTTTGGGACCATAGTGGAGGTTTTGCAGTGTTCCGGATCAACCAATCTGAAACTCGCAAAAATTATCCTTTCGAACCACCTCTTCTAGAATACAAATTTGATAAACTTCCAAATTTGCTGATCTGGAATGTACATAATATATTCATGATAAGTTGATCCGTAATATATTATATACATTCTGAATCATCCTGTTTGGAATACATTTGCTAAATCTAGTTTGCCTTCCAGATCACTTGATCTGAAATGCAATTTCTAAGTCTATGTTTGCATTTTGGATCAAGTGATCTGGAATGCTTTATGTAAATTTAAAAAATTGCTTTCCAGATTGATTAATTTGGAACACTGCAAAACCTCCATGATCGTCATGTGAAACCACTTTAAGTCAATTATAATCAATAAAAATACAAAAAAATCTTAAATCTTAAACCATAAAATATAAATTATTAATCTTAAATTGAGAAAGTCATACTTTAATAAAATTACATTTTTATTTTTTAAAAAATGTTTAAATCAACTAACAATATTCTAAAAACTTATAAGAATGATTGAAAATATACATTAGGACACAATATGATAATTAATGTTTATTATATAGGAGGAACAATTAAGGAACGTCTTGCATAAAACGATGATAAAATTTGCAAAAAACCATAAACCTTATGGATGAGAGCCCATACTTTGGTTTTTTTTTTTGGGCTTTGTAATGCGTGGGCCTGCATGGTCCCATGTATTTATTATGTATTTTCCCACGTCCCACCGCATTCATTGCCGACTCATTCATTAAGTAATTCTAAGGCGGTCAGGTAATGTTTTATTCACGTGACCCAAACAATTAAAGCTGAACGGAAACTTTTGTTTTTTTAAGAAAAAGTTCTTGCGATTTTTTAAAAAAAACTATTTGTTTTTTTGAGGGAAAAAAAAAAAAAGAATCTTGCATTTAACAAATTGTAAGCTTTTTAGTTATTCGTTTATTAAGGTTAGGTAAATAATTTTAGACCCTATTTAATTTTTATCCATTACATACCTTGGTTGTTGATAAAGGTAAGCAACATATTCGCAGAGAAGCAATTCCTTATGCGATTGCAATTTTATTTTTTTTTATCGGTAGGACACTAAACAAGAAAAAAAGGATAATTTAAACTTACTTAATTATAAAGTATAAACATTTTTAAAACTTCATTTAAATTAACTTATTTAATTAATTAACTTCATTTTTAATTATAAAATAAATTATTCATTCTTTTTATAATAATTATAAACTATATTATTCAAAAAACACAATAATTTAAAACAATATCTATTTTATCAAAAAGTTTTACCTGATTAATATTGAAGAATACGAAAGATATATACACATGTACAAATGTTGAGGTCTCAAAGTCTGTTAATTCTTTTGATATTATTGAAGCAAATAAAAATGAGTTTAATTAATATATATTAAAGAATTTTATATTAATGTTTAATTACAATTTTTTAATTATATAACTTTTAAAATATTAATTTGAAAAGTTAAAAAATTTATTATAAATAGTTATGATTGAATGTTAGTATAATATTTTTTACACTAATAATATATATTAATTAAACTAAATAAAAAATTCAGTGTTAAAAATTATTTTCATTTATGATACAGTTTTAAAATTAATTTCCCATAAAAAGTTTTAAAATTGATTTATTTGTAACTAGAAATAAAATTAGAAATTAATACGACATCCCTGGCCAGCAATATTGGAGATGCTATAACTTTCTTGCAACCATAAAATTAGACGTTACCTCATAATATTCTGTCGTCTTATATATAAGACGACTTAATTTTTAAAAATTTTGGTTATCTATGTGAGCAATTTAGGCGTTATCTCATACTTTAAATATGAATTTAGTAACTCATTTTTAATAAGTCCATGTTTGATGGCAAGAAAACCCGATGTAGAAAGAAAGTGAGAGAAGACACAGATATATTTAGTGGTTCTATATATTTAGTAGTAGGTGATTTTTGTTTACTTGAGGAGTGTAAATATAAATATAAATATAAAACAGTTAAGAATTGAACAAATGAAGGAAGGTTGAGGTGTGATTTAGTGGTTGCCATATATCACTATTCTTGTTATGTTGTTGGGTGGGAAACGTCTCTTCCTTTCTAAGCTATTTGCCAAAGCAATAATACATAAGACAACTTCATTTTCTAAATTTTGGCTATCTGCATCTGCTCATACTCTAAATATGAACTTTGTGACTCATTCTCACCAGCTCAGAAAACCAGATATAAGTAGAAAAATCAGAAAAAATACAAATATAATCATTTCCATCTCTATTCTATTTTATCTCTCTTTTTTTATTTTTTTTTCTTGTAACTGAATAAAGTATATGGCTGATTCAAGTATTTTATGTTAAAAATATAAACGAAAAAATACATAAATAATAAATTTTTATTTTAAATAGTAAAAAAAAATAATAAATATTTAAATACAAAAAGAAATAAATACAAAACTCTAGAAACTAACGTTTTAGTAAATATTACTTACGTTCTCTGTTAAAAAAAATAGTAATTTGTAAACTAATAAACATGTGATCAATAAAGAGTTGTTCCAATTTAACAATACCTCTTATTTAAATTTTTATATTCATTTATTTAGAATATTAAGATAGTTATAAATAATAATAATTTATAAATTATAATTTATGTTAATATAATTTATATTTTATAAAAAAATTAACATAAATTTATAATTAATTTAAAATTATTTTTAATTGAAAATAAATTAATTTTAATTTGATGTAATTATTATATAAAATTTATTTTTAAAATTATTATCATATATAATTATTATCATATATAATTATTATTTATTATTATATTAAACTATATTGATAAGAGAAGGAAAGATAAAGAAATTTAAAAAATTAACACTAATGATAACCGTGAGAGAAAAATAATGATGATAATAAATAATACAAGAGAAAATGATTGAATGTGTAAGAGAAATTATTATTTACTATAGTATTTTTAAAATAATTTATTTAAACAAATAGGATGGTGGATTATTTTGTTGAAAATTATTAATACAAATTACTATCATGTTTAAACTAAAAAGTATGTAGAAGTATATTTTCATATATATATATATATAAAAAATCTTAAGTAGGGAAATAAATTGTTCTCTTCAGAAATAATAATAAAAAGTCTGAAGCATTAAAGGTGATACTTTAATCTAATGTAGTCAGAGACATCATAAATTTAAGTTGAGAAACAGTACGTGTTAAATATTTAAAAAGGATGGTATTATTATTAAATGTTGTGGACATGTGGTCCTAATAATAGAAAGTGAAAATATTAGCCGTATGGTACTACCAAAATAAAAGGAAGGAACAGAAGGAGGTGATTGCTACGAGGTCATATTTTGGAAGTATAACTGTATACACGAGGCACGACGAAGGAACAAATGTCCCCTCTTCCTCTTCATTAATCTATACATTGTTTCAGTTTAACCTAAGGTCACTTCCCAATTCCAATTTCAACTCTCAAAATGAGTTTTACTGCTAATGGCTAATGCTAAGGCTTTGCTACCAGGCTCAAAAACATTTCTTATATAATTATATTATAATACGGTACAATAATTCGTCCCATTAGAGAAAGAGTTTAAAAATAGTTCATGCAATTATCTTGAACAGTTAAAGCAAAAAATGGAAACATAATTAAGGCTGTAATTTTGCTAGTTGTGATGTTGGAATTGGAATTTGGATTTAGGCCAAGTGAATAGTGATGAGAGGCAGAGGGCCCAGAGATTGAAGTTTGAAGAGTGTGAGAGAGTGATGGGAGTGAGGTACAGCTCTTGGGAGACTTCCTCCTCTCATGTTTCATGTCGGTGCTATTTTCGCTTGCCCCCATTGCCTGTCACTTTCTACAAATTTAGTTCCCCCCACTCATTCATTATCTATCTTTTCATTTCATTCATGTGATGCCATTATTCACTCTCTAAAATCTAAATACATTTCATTCCTTCTATGGCTTCCTTTATTCCACTTTCCTGTTTATCATTTGCTTTTATTTATCTTAGTCCTCCCTTTCTTTACTTCTGTGTTTAGTAACTTTTGTTACACATATTATTGCTGCATTCAATGCCAATTTATTACCTAAGTTGAAAACTTGCTTATTTATCTTATTATTGTCATTCTCTGATTCAACTTTGACAATTTCGCAACCTTTGGGAAAAAAGTTTGCCTTTTTTGGCCCCCCAAAGGAATATACTTGCTCTCCAAATCTCTTCCTTCCCTCCAACTCCACTCTCTTCAACTCTTCCTCTTCATGCTCTAAGTTAAAGATTCTGGTGAAGCAACCCTTTTAGTTGCCATTGTGTGTTTCTGTTGCCAATGTGCCAAAGAAGCACGAGTGGTGGAGGCATGAAGCTGCTGGGGATATTTGTGTTTGTGGCGTTGGTGATTGTGAAGTGGGTGGAGGGCTTTCAGGATGTTAATGTGACATACATAGACATGCAATATGTCAGTGAAAGAGGTTTCTACAATAGACCTTTGCTGGTTCCTCTGACTCTTATTAATAGTGCTGCCGCTAAAGGAGCTGGTATTCATTCCTTCTGCAAATATGCCTGCTATCTTTGCGTTAATTTCACCTTGCTAATGAAGTTTGTTTAAGTAATTTATGCTGGTTTTAATCCCACTTTTGTTATTTGCTAGATCAGATAAGTGAGGTCATCAGTACTTGTTTAGTTCATTTGGTGTCTGTTTTCGAAGTATTTTTGTGGATACCAATTTATGAAAATTGTGCCTACTCTACTCGTCTATGTACTGACCATTGAGAATGATGAAGAAATGTGTTCTTACTGCTGTTAGTTACTTTTCCTGGCTTTGATTGAGATCTGGAGATATGATATCTAATTAAACTTTTCTAAATTACATGGTTGACATTACTTGTTAGGTGGGCCCTTTTAGAATTTAGGATCATTATGCAGATTACAGCTGCAAAACACATTAAAAAGAGTTATCACATAATTGCTCATTATCATATAGCGGATTTTTGTTCTTTTTTGCAGTATGCCTGGATGGATCTTTACCAGGGTATCATTTTCACCGTGGATATGGTTCAGGAGCAAACAATTGGCTCGTACAATTGGAGGTATGTCAGACTCCTGAACTTTGAACTAAGTTCAACAATGTCGGGACAATGGTTATTTTTTGTTACTAACTACTACAATCACCCTTTTCAGTTTTTGTTTCCTTTAAAAGTTTCTGTCCATGATATTAGCCTGTAAGGCTAATATCACCCTTTTTTATATCATGGACAATGTCGTGCTCTTTTTTTATCTATACCCTGAATCTTTTATAATCTTATAAAGACAAAGAAGTTTCTTCTGTGAGTTCTGTCTGCTCCTTGCTGTAAGAAATGAAAATTTGGTAATGTTTGCTGGTAGCCTAAGAATGTGCTGCTGGGAATTTTTGTTTATTTTCAATGTTAAGCCTGAGCAGTAAAATGTGGTATAAATATAGGGAAATTAAAAGCTATGGAACATTCCCATATTGACTGGATGGACATGATGTATCTGAAACACTTCCAAAATGTCAAAAAGAAGAGAATATAGCCCTGGGCGTTGAAACTGTGATTTTTGTAACATCCTGCAGATCTGACTTTCTTGAAATTATGTTCACTAAACCTTTTGGTTACAGGGAGGAGGCTGGTGTGGAACTATAAAAAATTGTCAATACAGTAAGAAAACACGTCATGGTTCATCCTTTTTTATGGAAAAACAAATACCGTTTATTGGGATATTGAGCAATAAAGCTGAGGAAAATCCAGGTTACAAATCTCAGAATCAACAGCATTAGCTATTTATCTTTTCCATTAAACATTTACATACATAAGACATGTTTGCACCTGTGTATACTTATTACTCTTCATTTTTAAATAGAGATTAATTTTCAACTTTCTTTTGATGACTATGTTTTCAGATTTTTTCAATTGGAATAGAATAAAAATCCGTTATTGTGATGGTGCATCATTTAGTGGGGAAAGTCAAAATGTGGTAAGAGGGGATGCAAACCCATTCTCGCCATTAAATTCCTCTAGAAGTCATACATTTTGCTCAGTAGGATTCACAAACGTTGCATGTTGCTCATCATAATTGGAAAAAAGTTGTCATTCAGTGAAGCTAAAGCTGTCCATTCATTTCCCTATTCTGCTGCAGCAGGATTCACAAAAGTTGCATTTTGCTCATCTTATTTTTTTGTTTCCTCATAGTTTCTTCTGATATATTTTGTTCAAGTTATTCTTTATTTCAATACTTATATCAATTTATTTTATGTGAATTTAAATTTAAAAAAATCAAGAATACTACTTCATTCAAGTGGTTATCTATAATCTTATCTGTTTAACAGTGTTTATTTGGGTTGATGGTGAATGTGGTTGGATTAATACTGAAGTCATCTTTTCTCCAGAGAGCTGGGTTGTACTTCAGAGGGCAACGCATTTGGAAAGCTGCTATGGAAGATTTAATGTCCAAAGGGATGCGCTATGCCAAACAGGTTTCACTCTGATAATTTCAGGAAAAAAAGAATTGGCTGCCTGATTCCTTTATGATATCATCTATGTTTTTTCCTTTTCAGGCTCTTCTTTCTGGATGTTCTGCAGGAGGTTTAGCTTCTATTATACATTGTGATGAATTTCGGGAATTGTTTCCTAGAACCGCAAGAGTAAAATGCTTAAGTGATGCTGGTTTATTCCTTGATTCGTAAGTATTATCCTGAGAACTTTCAATTCTAATCTATCGTTTATTGGATCCGGCCATAAATCTAGTTCTGATTAGTTCATATACTTTAAAGAGACAAAATAATCCTCTTGAATTATATTATCGCAGTGTTGATGTATCTGGCCGTCGCAGCTTAAGGAATTTGTTTGGAAGTGTGGTCACCTTACAGGTCTTTTCTCATTTGAATATTTCTTGTTGCTGTCTTCTGTATCTATATTGTGATAAATATTGTAAAATATGGTGGTGAATCAGTTAAATTGATAGCAGAAAACAAAATGTCATGAACTAGGCTCAAACAATCTTTTATCTCAGGCCTGAACCACAAATAATCACAAATTATAATGGTTCTTAAGAGGCTGTCTCGAATCACTGGTATGTTGGAAAACATCTTTGATGGTCATGGCCTTAATACACCAAAACAACAACAACAATGAAAACAATAACATTTGCTGCATATCCCCTACTAAATCAGAAATCTGAGCTTCTTCATTACTGAATAAGAACAATTAGCAATATTGCCATGATTTTATGAGGATTCATACTGACTGGCCAATTTGAAACTTTGGCTCTGGTCGTCCTATAGAAGGAAGGGGAATTAATTGGATAATCACCATATAGGGGAAATTTATTTCAATTTCCTGGTAGGATGTTTTCTATATCTTTTGATTAGTTGATTGTTATCACATGCATGTCTGCATGGCAGGGAGTGCAAAAGAGTCTACCAAGGAGTTGTACCAGTCGCCTCAATCCAATTTTGGTAACTATTATTAGTATCATTCAAGATTGTAAATTTATGCCACTATTATAATCAAATTCTAATTTTGTTGCTTGAGAGTTATATGTATTTTTTGAAAATGGGCATAATAATATAATATGTGGATGGAATGCTAATATTGTTAATTTGTTATTGTTATTGTTTTCAGAGGCATCTCATAATATTTTTCTGTTACTTTTTTGGTATTCTATTCTCAGTGCTATTTTCCTCAGCACTTAATTGCCAGTGTTAGCACACCACTGTTTCTTCTCAATGCAGCTTATGATACATGGCAGGTAAATTCCTTCCACCATTTCCCTTTTGGTTCTTAGCTAGTTTATTTGGGAGCAAGCTCTCTTCATCTAGTTTCTTGTCATTTAGATTATGATTTGTGAATGAGTATGGAGCATGGAACATAACATCTTATGTTGTTAAAATCCTTCTTGTTACATATGATGGACACGCATCAGATTCCTGGCTTGAAAGACTAACTTAGATTTTGGTTTCACTTTTTTCAGATTCAAGCCAGTCTTGCTCCACCATCTGCTGACTACCATTGGAACTGGTATGAATGCAGAAAAAATTATGCACGTTGCAGTGCACCACAGATACAGTATCTTCAAGGTAATTGATTAGAAGTTTCAAGAGCTGTTTTTAGTTTTTAGTACCGTTTTTGAATTTATCTGCATCTTGAGTAGCATTTTCTTGATGCCGATTGTTCTCAGCATGGTTACTCATTGGTGGAAATATCATCAACTTTGAATAAAGCAGGTTTTCGAAATCAAATGCTTAGAGCTACAAGAGCCTTCTCAAGGTCTTATAAAAATGGGTTATTCATAAATTCATGTTTCGCTCATTGTCAATCAGAAAGACAGGATACCTGGTTTGCTCGTGATTCTCCTCGTATTGGAAATAGAGTACGTGCATTCTAACTGATTTATTGTATATAACTCATTAGGAACTTACAATTTATACCATGTCTAAAGTTAGTGGAAGTGTTAAGTTATAGGCTTATAGCTGTCGTGTTGAAGTATTGATTGGAAACCAATGAAGTACATTTTAATTTCTCCATAATATTTTATACATGTGAGTTTATTTTATCGCAATTTCAACATTGAATTGCTAATCCATGGTTTTTATGCACTTTACCTTCTAAAGAATACCCTCTCTTGATCTCCTTAAATTGGTAAAATCCCAAAAGTTGTATGCCTTACTGCATGAAAGCTTAACTAGTTGAATTAAAACTTGAGGAAATGGTTCCTTGCTCATATCAATCCCATGGAAGGGGAAAAATTCGTTGTTTAAGGTTTCCATTTTAGTTTTTTTTTTTTTTTTTTTTTTGTATTTTGCTTGTAGTTCTAAGGTTCCATCTCACCCTTCTTATGATTGTCTAAAAATACAAGCAGGGGATCGCAGAGTCGGTTGGTAACTGGTATTTTGACCGAGTTAGTGTCCAGGCTATTGGTTGTCCTTACCCTTGTGACAAAACCTGCCATAATTTGGTTTTTAAGTGATATACAGCTGAGTATCATTCTTTCAATAATTTTCTTCTTCTACGTTGTGCATGCCCCATTGGGATCTGGAAAAAAGGAAAAGACATTGCTAGACAAAAGCTAGCAACAATATAGAACAGAATAAGCTTATTGCCATAAATTATAAATTCATTCTTGTAAAACGTTGGGCAAGCCTGTTCAGTTTTCATTTAATTATTTTTTTAAGTAGATGCAGTTCCTGTCTCTGGAACTTTGAACTATGGATTGTGTTTCAAATGAGTTAGTTTTGCTGTGTGTCTCTTCCCTTCTTATTACACATTGTTGTACTTACACGAATCGATGAAACTATATTTCATCTTTTAACTTCCATTGTGATCAGTGTTGTTGTCAAGTGGTTATACAAGCTTTGTAAAAAAATAGCACAAGTACAGCATACATGATGAAATTAGATATAGTGCATGGTTCATTACAACAATGCATCTTCCTTAGGGCAACACCATGGTCCTCTCAAGGAACATTCTGTGCTACATATAGATGGAAGATAGTTACATTTGTCTAGGAAAATAACATGAACATATGTGCAAGATTTCCCTGCTTTAAGGTAGTACTTTCTAGTGTTCTACTCCACCGATTCTTTTGCTTTGGTTCAATGCCATCACGTTCACAAGTCATAATAGTCTGCAAGAGAAACAGGGAATAATACTAAATAATTTGTAAACAAAAATCTGATATAATGCTAGGACCATGTATACAATAACAAACTCATTTAAATTTTTAGCTTCTTTTTAATTATTTTATAATTTTTTTTAATAAGTCAAATTTTTTTCAGCAAGAGCAATACATGTCCATATTACAAGAAGGGACATGGTAATGTTTACACATGACATTAGTGCCAGAAAATTAGCTTTATATATTAACAATCCTTCCAGGTTATAAACAAAGTCTAATGTCATAAAAGAATTCTTCTGATAAAATAACTTTTACCATCTCTTACCTAACCAAAGTAAAACAATATTATGGTTGTTAAGACCATTCAAATAATGAGACAACCACAATACTAAGTAAATGAATCACTTCGTACTTCATATAAAATAATTAATTTTTTTTTAGAATAATGACACATTTATGTATGATTTTATATATATTTGAGAGTATTTTTTTAATTTTTAAATAGATAGTTATTAAAAAAATAATGAAAAGTAAAATTGAAAATCAAATACTCAAGTGAATTATGTAATAGATTATAGATAAGGATACTGTGATACCTTTTATTTTTGGGGTACATAAGGTAATTTTAATGGGAAATCAACCACCATAGGTTGTTTAAATGATTGTTCATAATTTGTTATGATGTCATGTGGACACTTCATTTTATACAATTTAAGTAACTTCCTTTCTTATTGGCATAGATTTTAAAAGCTCACTAAATAACTCTCACAAATTATGTACATTTTTTTATTCTTATTACCATTTATTTTTATTTAAAATAATAGAAACATATAAAGCAAACTTGATAGGTTTTCGTATTCTTTCAGATTTATTACATTCCATATTTGCTGCCTAATATGTCACTCTATATTGGGTTTCACCATGTCTAGAGGGTGGGATTTATTTATTTATATGAAATTTAGTTGCTTAATTTATAACGGTATCATTAAGGTTGGTCCAGAAGTAGAATTAGATAACAAGCATGCACAAAATCTTAGATTTGACTTTAATATTTTCAATATATGTCGAATGATAAAAAATATCTAACGAGTATTAGATCGTTCTGCTGCTACAATCTGTTATACTACGGCTACAAAAATGTATAACCAAGTGACTCTCAATAAACATGCATTAAGAGAAGACAAACAGAAAATAGGTTTGCATTTTTTTTACTAATACTATTAATTATCAGTACGAATTATCTATTATATTTTACGGAAGGCGATTCATCTTTTAAAGATTTAAAAATTCAATTTTATTCTAGCCAAGAACTTTGTTAGTAGAAAACAGGGTTCTAAAAACATATGGTAAGCATCGCCTTTTCTATTCGAACCAAGAACTGATGAAAGTATAAAGTAGTTTTTTTGAATTATACTGTACTAGACACAAATTATAGTATGTCAATCATGCTATTGAATTAATAGAATGAAAATGAATGTGTACCTGAATTGACATTTATATCCATGAGCACTATTGAACAGAACTCTAGAGGTTCTTCTGGCTATCTTCTGAGGGGTGATTGTAGAGAACAATTCTGATGTGTAAATTTACTTAATGGGATGGCAAATTTATAACCCCCAGGGTAGTCAGGGACCTCTCTTAATTGAGTTTTTTATCTGATTGACCTAACCCATCACAGAGTCAATCTCACTGTAATCCCAGTTAAAATAACCATATTGATATTTTAAGATATTGACGGTTAAAGATAAATAACCATATTGATATTATGATCATATCTAATATTGTCGGTTAATGATAATTAGATATTGAGTGATACTAATCCATAATTAATTTCAACCAGAACTTTATTAATTAGTAATTTGTCCTTTGCTTTTTTCTTCTCTTCAAACCGCTTTTTTATTTAAGAGATTATATTTTTATATTTCGTAAACTAGAAATTTTGTGGAGGTGTTTAAAGAAATGGGTTACGAAGTTCTTAACCACAAAAATAAAATAAAATAAGGGATGTTATTATAAGTGCAGAACAGAGGTGGTAAAGAACTTCAATTCAGCGGCATGTGACAAAGTGACATGCATGCACGTGTGCAAAGTGCAAATATACCTATCTAGTTCTAGCTCCCACCTTGTTTTATTAGTAGTATAAGTGTATAAGTTATACACGTTTCCTTCGACGCGTGCACGTACTACTCAAATAACACTCATCTTATCTTCACAACCAAAACAAGAGAAAAAAAAAGTGAAATGAAAATGCATTAATATATGCATAACAAATTATGCTATACACAGACAATTTGAGTTCAAATATTATTATCATAAAAAATTATAAAGATCCAATTTTCCTCTTCATTTCTTTCAGCTATGGAGTTGTTTAGGAATTAATCATTTGATTTATATATTTTAAAAAGAGTGAAGAGGGGTGAAAAACGTTAGCATGGTTGAGGTTGTCATAGTGGTTTCCATGTCTGGTGTCTAGCACTGTCGAGTCTCAATATCTTTGGTCACATTCACATTATCAGATGATGATCTAATTAACAATATCACACATAACGTGAATTATTAATCACCTAGCTAGCAGCCCCCTGCTAATTTAATCAAGCTCACTCTTGATTAGTGATTACATAACCTCGCTGAAAAAGAATTACAGGATATTAACAGAGTTTACTTAAGAGGACTTGTAAGGTTAATTTGTGATTCAAGGTAGAAAGATATGAAGATATTCTAGGTTAGAATTTCCTCCGTTAATGAAAAAATACTAACAAACTTATAATTAATATTAAATTTTTCAATAAAAAAGCAAGGCCTTACACTTTCTTTAGTTCTTTTCAATTTGGACCCAAAGGCATTGCGAAACGTTTGTTAGGAAACAAATTTTTTCATGTTCGGGAATTGGGAATTAAATCATGGGAATCATGTTTCTTGAACGAATAAATTTGTTTGGTTAACCATTAGTAATGTTTAGATAATTTATTTTTTTTTTGGAATAGAAGAGTTATGTGATAAATTTAACTAAACTAGAAAAGTAAGATTTCCACACCGTTACGAGAATTTTTTGGTGAAAAACTTGCTAAAAACATTACAAGAAACATACTCTTTTTGAGAAAGCTTTTTTTCCCGTTTTAAATGGATACTAAACATGATAAACAAAGATTCCCAAATCATGAGTTTGTTTAAATTATATATTTTGATATTTGTGTGTAGTATTTTTTTAATAATACATATATAAAATTATGAAATTTTTAATCTTTATGTTACATATTACATTTAAATATATCATCATAATTTAAATTATATGTTTAAAATCAATGCAATGAGTTTTGTCTACTGATTTTAATTTAATAAATTCATACTAATTAGTTGTAGTATATATATATATATATATATAAACAAATTATTTTCTTTACAAAATACAACAATCGTATCATCTATCACAATTACAGTTTCTATACCCTATTCAAGACTCAGATAATAACACAAAAAAGAGCCCCCTACCAATCAGCAACCTTCAAAGTAGTTTCTAACTCCACCATCCAAAACCTTTTAATCTATGTATTTTCATTACACTCCAAAGGATTACTACATGAATCAAAGAAGCAACAACTCCTACTAAAACAAAATCTATACAGAAGCTATTTTCAAGAGGTTACCTGAATAAATGCTAAAATGTCAAGAGATTCCAAATTTGTGTTGTTCAAAACAATGGAGTTTTCGTATGTCCAAATACCCCACTCAACAACATGCCAAAATAGGAATCTTACTTTTCTTTTATATCTACCCTTAACCTAAGAGTTAGCCTGATATATCATGTGTAATAAATTAGGAAGTAATGTCAAATCTAACCCAAGCCATTTTATAACCCCTCTTCCACAATGATTGAGAGACCTTACATAATAAAAAAAGACGGTTGATGTCCTCTCTCTGCTCCTTGCACATTGCACAACTATTGTTAGCATCCTGAACTATCATCCTTCTTTTCATCAAATTGTTAGTTGTTGGGAT
This sequence comes from Psophocarpus tetragonolobus, assembly GCA_037954015.1. Lineage (NCBI taxonomy): Eukaryota > Viridiplantae > Streptophyta > Magnoliopsida > Fabales > Fabaceae > Psophocarpus > Psophocarpus tetragonolobus. The sequence continues at coordinate 7,250,737 of CM075693.1, read as the reverse complement.
TCTGTCCCACATTAGTCTCCAAGAGAAAACAATGACTTTTGATGGTAGTTTGTCCTTCCATAACTGTTTAGACACCTGACATTTAGCATTTGACTTGCATTTTGCATTTTCCATTGGAATTAATGCTCTATATGCTGTTGCAACAAAAAATGGAACATTTTTTGCTGAAATCCAAGCCCATTAGTCTTACATACCTTGTTAGGAACAGAAATCCTGCAAAAGAATCTCTAGTGTTAGTGATAATTCTTTCTCCCATTTGAAAAGTTCCCTTCTCCAAGACCACTTTTAGATTGATGCTCCACTCAAAGCTCCTCTCATTTCATAAACATTTATCTCCTTTTCCTTTGCCAAGGAAAACAGTCATGGAAATTTGTCACTTAGCAAGCCACTACATAGCCAATTTGCGAATCAATTCTTTTCTATCCTAAAAAATTAGCTTTTCAAGGAGAAATAGGTAAGTGAAACTCTTTTGTTGATTTTGGTTAATGGAACAATGGTTAAGTAGTTGAAGTTTTCAGTTATTTCAAATAGTGAATGTTTTGACTGTGCTTTGAGCTATTTCAGATAACGAGTATTTTGATTATAATTTGAGTTATTTAAGATAACATGTATTGGTATTATTGGGCTATTTGAGATAGTGAATATGTTGATTGTGTTTTGAGCTATTTGAGATAGCGTATACTTAATTATGATTTGAGTTATTTGAGATAGTAAGTGTTTTGAGGTATTATTGAGTTATTTAGGATAATGAATATGTTGATTATGTTATGGGCTATTTGAGATGACCTATATGTTAATTGTGATTTGTACTAATTGAGTTAACATGTATGTGTAGATTTCATGAATGAGATAACATGCATGTTATTTATATTATTGAACTATGTGTGATAGCGTATATGTTGACTGTATGAATGAGCTATTTGAGATAACATATAGTGCATGATGAAGCTATTTGAGATAATACGTATGTCGATTGTGTGAATATTTGTATTATTTATGATTTGTTAGGGGCTGTTACTTGTGGTAACTGAGTCGTGTGCATTGAATTAGGATATCTGTATAGTCTTTGTGATCCTAGTGTTTCTACACTAAAAGGATGTATTCCGATAGATATTGTATGTCAGATGGGTCCTACGGATACCAGAAATCAGTTGGAAGTATTGTATGAGTATTGCTGTAACTATAGCTGATTGTTTGATGGATTAAGTAGATGTTTGACACCTGTTGAAAAAGGAAGTCAATAGGGTCACCTCGGTATTCAAATTCAATGCGTGTTTTCTAAAAAGCATTGAGTCTTATGGTCTTATTGAGATGTGTGCTTATGTTTAAGGGAATATAAGTGTGTATGGTATGATTGTTGTGAATTTTATCATGTTTAAAGATTGAACTATAACATGTTAAATTGATAGCTTTGTTATGTTCATTGAATTGATTTATTCTGTTTGAGCTTACCATTTTTGTATGTATTTGTATTTGACTACAATGACCGTGCTTTGCATGAGAGTAGATGACAGTGGCGAGTCTCAGAAGAATTAGAGATGGGTTAAGGATGATGATGGCTCAACAGGGACTAAAAAGTCTATTTTCTAATATATAACTTATGTACATAAAGCTATGTTGAACTTGTAATGTAAACTTTTATATATATATAGTTTGTGTTTGCATGAGTTGTGATGAAACTAAATAGGTTATATAGTGAATGTATGTGTAGAGTTGGTTGAGTATGCATAAGAAACAATTGTAGTTATGCATGATATCATGTTCAGGTGATTTAGTACTTGAAGTGTTAGAGAAATGTGGAAATTATGTAGTCGAGGTTCTATATTCTGTAGAGTTTCACTGGGTGAGGCGAATTCTAGCCTCTATTAGGCATAATTGCAGCTTTGCATCCAACAAGGCATCTCGCCCAACACAAAGCTATCTCTGTTTGAATTATTGGATTTACATCTAGCAAGAGGTCTCGTCAGTGAAAATTACTCTATGTTTGGAATTAAACAGACTTTTCACCTAACGACACATCTCATTGAGCAAGGTTTCCTTTACTAGGACAGTCTGATATAGGGTTCTCACTAGGTGACAATGGTCGTTGAGTAAACTATACTGAGTCTCGCTAGACAATCAATTTCACTAGGCGAGATAATGCAGTGTACACCATGACTTAACTGTTTAAAGTTTTAAAAATGGTGAGATTTTGATTGTACTAAGTTAATGAATGCCTACATGATTGTTTCTTTATTATATTTTGAGAAGTAAATATTGTAAAAAATGCAGTTTATTTGTAAGTAACATTGTAGAAAGCGCTAGTATTTTTGGGATGTTACCAAAAAAGATTAAAAAATAGCCAAATTTTGAGAAGTCAATATCAATTTATGTCTAATTGCTCCACATATAGTTCCGCTAACCATATTTTCTAAATGAACCAGTGCCAATTCAAATTGATCCAATTAATTAATTAGTGATGAAGTTAATCACTTGCTATGAATTGACTCAATCATTTGACCAGTAATGAAGTTAAGTATATTTTAGTGATTGACTGTTTTTTTTAAAATAAATTTTATTCAACATATGTAAGGCTCAAATTACAAGTTAATAAAAATGATCCTCAATACAATTCTAATATAGCAAACCCATAATTAGCCAATTAGACTTTAGCATATATAGAGCAAAGTACATCCAACTAGATATAAGAAATTGCAACTTCAAGAGTAAAATAATATTAAAGCAAGTAACAATGAAGTGATTGACCCAATTAATTACAATAGGTTAACCTAATCAATTGATTGATAAATAATTCAATTACTTGTTTGGCCTTTATCTAATAACTTGATCATTAAGTAACTAAATTGCTGGTTGAAATTCACTAAACTACTTATATGATTAGGTTAATTTGGATCGAATTGGATCCTCAAATTTATTATTAAAATAGTAAAAAATAAAATAAAGGAAGTGACTATGATAGTATGCAATTAGTGATTGAGTTCTTTCTAATCAAGTGAGTTTGTATCAATCATTAAAATATAATTGACATCATTTTTACTAATTAAGTGCGATTAGGTCAATCCTTAATAATGGTTGACTTCTTTAATACTTAAGTGTATAGGTCAATCTCTAACAAATGATTGACTTTCTTACTAATAAGTGATTGGGTTAATCTCTAACATGTTAGTTAATTCCTAAACTATAAACCTTAATCCTAAATCCTAAGTAAATCAATTCCTTATTTGAGATTGACTTGATGATTTCATTAGTAAGTGAGTGATTTACTCATGAAGGATTAACCTAAATACTTGATGAATAAGTGGGTCGATTATTATTATATATGAATTAACTTAGTAGCTTATTAGTAAGTGACTCAATTCCTTATCATGATTGACTCAATCATTTGATTGTAATTAATTCAATTATTGATGGTTGTGGCTTATTGAAATTAACCATTTTATCTTTATATTAATACACAATTTATTGTCCATATATCCCTCTCTATAAGGGAAAGATATGAGTCAAACCAATTAGATAGCATACTTGAATTTATTAATAAATTATAAAAATTAAAATAAATTTTTAAAAATTAGAAATAGTTTCATTATATTATTAAAATTTAAACATAAATTTTTATTTGAAAATATAAGTTGACTTAATTAAAGAAAAAAAAAGTGAAAAAATATTGTGAGATCAATTTTCACTGCTAACAAATTAAAATAAATATGACATACTGTAAGGACCTGTTTATTTAATAAGTTATAAATTCGAAGAATAAATAGTGAAGGAAATTAAATTTAAGTTTTAACTTAGATTATTAATTTATTTGAGATTGATGCATTTATTAGTTTTTTGAGACTATGTGATTGTATTCAGTTGATGGTAGAAGAATTGGGAGATGAGAATAATTATTATTCTTTTATTTTGGAAGGTTTTAATTGAGTTTCGGGAAGTTTTCAGAGTTTCCGTTATCAAAAGGGAGAGGTTGCATTTAGAAAACTAAATTTACTAAATACAGCCCAATGTTATATAAATTCTCTTTTCTTTTATTTTTCTTATTTCTCTTTTCGTTCGATTGTCCGTTTTCTCTCCCTCGTCACAATCTTTTGTCTCTTGCATGGCGGTCGAAATGTTGACGGAATTCGACGCGGTCTCTTCCATTGCTCTTGATTCTGAGAGGTGATCAGTATATGTATATCTGATCATACTTTTTCTAAACCTTTTTCCAATCGTTTTTTATCCTTTCATTTTGTTCAAGACGAAATTTCTTTGAAGATCTTGATTTCTAAGGTTCCTGTTTAATTTGGGATTCTTATCAGGTTCCTGTGTAACTTCTTCGGTTGATTCTTCTCCTTATGTTTTAATTGGCTTTTGGATGGAGAAATAGGTAACAGAAGTTCTTTTGTTAATTTTTGTTAATGGACAAGTGATTTGGTAATTGAAAAATTTGAGTTATTTGATATAACGAGTATTTTGATTATATTTTGAGCTATTTAAGATAACATTTATTTTAATTGTGTTGAGCTATTCAATATAGTACATATTTGATTGTTATTTGAACTAATTAAGTTAGCGTATATTAAGATTTCATAGTTGAGGTTGATGATTATTATGTGAATGATGTTTGATCTGGAATTGGATGATTATTGGATAGTTTGGATGTGGTAGTTATGGTAGGGTAACTTAGTTTTGGTTGAATTGATTTTCTGTGATTGAAATTGAATTATTGGAATGACAATGTATTATTTGGAATTGTGATGTAATGTATATGATTGGAATGCATGACGATGATACATTTATTGATGTTGTTGGTTATAGGCAGTTACAGTTGGGTAACTTAGCCTTGGATGATATATTTGGTGGGATACATTGATGTTAGGGACACAGCTGGAGTCAATGTAATCCAAAATATCAAATATGCAAAGGGATATTTTTGTGATTTACATTGTGGTCCTAGTATTAGATATGCAAAGAGTTGCTTAAAGGACATACTCAGACAACAACTGTGTGTCACAAGTTTTCAAGTAGACACTAGACATCAGTTTGTGGTTGTCAGATGAATATTGCTTATACTTAGATTGGCGGTAACACAGGCAAATTGGAGGCCTGTCAATTAGAAGGGGTCTTAAGCCACCTCGGTATCTGAACTCAATGTAGATATTTCTGAATATGTCGCGTTGGAACATGCTGTTGTGTGAAAAACTTGTATTCAAGGGAATATAAGTGTGTTTGATTTCATTGATTATGATATTTAATTAATGTTTTATTGGTTGGTTGTGAGTGCTTATGTTTAGGTGGAACATAAGAATGATTGATTGGTTATTTACTGTTAGTGAATGTGTATTGATGGTACTAAATATAAACGTTGTGCAACCTTCATGTTTTACGATTGATGTAATGATATGTTGCGTATTATGTAAGCCTACCCTTGCATTGCTTGTGTTTTTTCGTGTGACTGTGATGATCGTGCTTTGCACGGGAACAGATAATAGTGATGATACAGAAAGGCAGAATGCTTTGAAATGAAGTATGTTGGATTGTGGCTGAAAGTTTCAAAGGATGTTATTCTATTGTTCAATATGTATATAAGAGAATTGTGTAGAAATAATGTTATTTGAATTTAGAAACATTGTTGTGAATTTATGTGATTATTATATTATTATGAAAGTTGTGTGAATATGGTGTAAAAATATAGATGAATTACGATATGCTTGCATAAGAATGTAGAATTATATGTCAGCATGTTGTTTGGTTTTAGCAGTAGAGGTTCTACTATCGCCCAGGTTTTGCCATTTGTAGGGTCTAGCTGAGCAATAGTTGTCGTTGGGTGAGCTACCCTGGGTCTCGCCAGACGACAAAGTTTTGCCGGCGAGCTGAAATTGTACGTACTCTGTTATATTTTAGTTTGAACTTTGAATGTGTTATAATGTATGCTCTAATATCGAGTATAATATAATGAAAATTTTATATCTTGGTATTTGGATTATAGATAATAGTAATTTAAATTATTTTTAAGAGAATTTATAGTGTAAATAATAATAAAGAAATTTGGAATGTTACACATACAATTCTAATATTTCATTTATAAAAAAACATACATTTCCATGTTATTTAGGAGGAACAATGTGTTTCAGAATAATTATTGATGAATAATGATAAAATCTAGTAGAAACTAAAATTAATTAATTAATTAATTAATTGACGCATGCTCAGAGCCAGGGATGGTATGCTTGACGTAATTTTACACAATAAAAATGTCTATTTCTCCTGACGATCAAAAAGTAAATGGAATGAGCAATTATCTTCCAAGGTAATGTGGATAAGAACAATGCTATAACTCTATCTGGGGGAGAAAACAAGGCAACATACTATAAGGAAAATAAAGTGCACAATTCTACAATCAATCACTAGGAAATTACTTTTAGATGTGTAGATCACAAAATAGTTTGTCTTTTAAATTATAGTTTATAGAAAGGTCAGTTATCTGAAATCACTTGCCACCAATGAAATGTTGACATGAACTCCACTAATTTCCATAAAATCACTCCATGTTTCCCCAACACGAAAAGCAATTCTTTCAAATTGATAAGTTCATTGAGAAAAGACAAGCTAACATGGGTGCAATCAAATGTTTAATTTCCCACAACACACATAGCATAAAAGAAACAACAGGCTCCATGAGATGGAATTAATGTTTTGAATTTTTCTTATTGAAGGTTATTAGCATGACAAAAAATAGTGATAAACAAGATATTTGAAACTGGTAAAAAGAAAAGTGATTGGGCGTATGGTTGTAGCATAAAATGTAGAAAGTGAGAGAAAGATAGTTAAGCAAGGGACCTTTATTGGGTTTCATAAAATCCCAAGGTTGGAAACCAGTTTGGTTTGGAAAGAAGGCTATGTTGGTGATTAAGGGGAACAATTAATTAGATGTTAAGTAGGTTGATATTTAGGACCAACACAAAGGTGAAACTATTGGGGCTCAACCCACGAGGCCCACCTCTTGCTTTGACATACCCACCTCTTATTCCAACACTGTCTTCTTGTTTTGTATGTAACTTTTGAAAGAAAAGAGATAAAATCTATATGCTTAAGCCACACACAAAGTGCAATGTGACAAAAAAAAAATGATGAAATAAATAATATATACAGGTCCATTAAAGAAAAGGGGGAGATGTCCAACTAAAGCAACATTGGGGGAACAACCTTTTCTTTTACCCCTTGTTTTTAACGAACCAAATCTTAAAACTCTCTCTCTCTTTCCCTACTTTCTTGAGGAATAATTCTGCTCCCTGTGCCTTCTAACTCTCACCCTCTTCTTGCATATTTCATATGCAATTATGGTGGTGCCAGTTGAAAAAGTACTTCGTATTCATGCTATACATATACACAATAGCTAGGAAGCAGCAACAAAATTAGGCAGTATACACAGATTCTCATCATAGTGGCATCTTTAAATCGGTGTAATGATAAAGGATCAAAAGGGAAAAGTGAAAAATGAAAGAAGAAATTGTTCTTGTATGTATTACATTATCTCTAGGTCTATACCAATAGGTACTGTTTAATCTGCATGCTAACTAACAAATGAGTTTGTCAGAATAGCTGATATATTGCTCAGCTGCAAAGGACATTTCAAAAGAAAAAGTGAAATTGAGGGAAGCTTCATTATACCAAACATCAGGGTTGGTTCTAGCAGCTGGGGGCTATAGTTTTTCTCAAAAGTGAAGAATTATAATTAAGGTTTTAATTATTGATAGAAAAAGTCTTCATAATATATCAATAGTGCGCAGTATTTTGAATAAGATTGTCTCTTTACCTGTGTGAAAAAAATATATGAAATCAAATTGGTTAAGTACTTTAATTAGATAAAATTAATTAAATAAACTCTAACCAATACTTTGCAATGCAAACACTTTTTTGTATGATCAAATTTCATATAAAAAGAATCTTTATAGTTAGGTTTAAAGTACAAGGGTAGGTTAATTGTGGTTTGTAAATTTGAGTGTTGAAATTTTAATGAGAGTAGAAATTGCCATTGCAGGGAAATGGGAGTGCTAAATCTTTGCACATGTCTAGGCACATGCTTATGTATATATATATGTTAAATTTAGAGAGAAATAGAAATGAGTATTTTGATTGCATGTTTCTTAAAGTTGGGCTCACGTTCTGGCTTTTGAGATAAGAATTGCTTAGTTGAATTAAGAAAAAAATTGTGAAAAGAATCTAACGTATCAAAACTTGCCCAAATAAGATGGTAGACTATTTGTTACTTGCAAGTTTCAAATTTTGTGTCCCCCTCAACATCCACTCTTGAGTTTCTTTTCCTCTTTACCTCATCATCGCTGCCTCGTACACTTTTGGGTTTAAATAATCACTATGCTAACGACTTCATCACGCCTACACGTAATATAATATAATATTTGCTTTTTCTCACAGTTTGCTGAAATATATATACTGTGTATTCATCCATTTCTATTTGCTGCCATGTTAAGTTTGCTGTTGTTCTGATAATAATTAATAATAATTAGAAGAAGAAAGCTAGTTGTTAACTACTAATGGTAATTCATTAATTAATTGTTGACATCTCTAATTCTAATCTTTTACTTTCACATGTCATTATAATATGATATGTTATATCATATTATTAATTTAGCAGCCCATATAGTTATTACTACATCAAAACTAAACTTCCAGTTACTACTAGTTTTATTGTGGTCAAACAGCCTAAGATGGAAATTGTTAGTGGATCCATCTCAATTTAAAAATTTACATTAAATTTTCCTCGTTACTTTTATCAAATTAATTTAATTTAAAATCAATTTTATTAACGCTGAAAACACACTAATTCTATACACAAATGAGTAGAATTAGAATTTGACTTTAATGAATCTAGGCTTATTATACTTAATTAATTACTTATAAGGCTTTTATAATTCTTGCATAATAATATATATGATGATCCATTATTTGAGGAGTATACTATTTTATCAATGGATATTATAGCTAGTTATAATTCAGTATTTTGAATCTGCATAAATTTTGGTGTGTAGTCAGGAAGCTTCTTGAAATATATTTATATAAGAGACATTATTCTAAATAATAGATAAATATTTTTTTAAGAAAACATAATACGTTGAGCAGCATATTTGCTTTTTTTTTTTTTTTCTTCTTTTAAGGAACCGAGATGAATATCTAGTCCAAAACACGTATGAAAATGAAACATAAATCATATACTTTTAGCTATCATCCCAATTGACACGGTTGATCGAGGATTAGACGAAATTAGAAGTGAAAATAATTGTGAAACAAATGTATGGTCAAGAGTCAAAATGAGTTGTATTTTAAGATATAGTATTACATTCTGAGAAAGTGTAAATGGTTTGTGTTTTTTCTTTTTCTTTTCACTTTTTGATCGACTAAACAAACCCTTCAATTTTGGGTAGATCTTTTCATTTCAAACAAACGTACGTGTGTAACTGTTTCAGAATCATGCTTTTCAATTAAGAATTCTTGAACTGACATAATAATTCATAAATAACACTTCTTCCATTTGAAATAATTTTATTTCAATAATTTTTCTAAATTATTTTCATTCTATAATATAATTAATTACTTAATATAATTCTTGAGCCGACATTGATATTTATTAACTACTTTCTTCATAATGGTAAAATTAATTAAGTTTTTATAGATGATTTATTAATACTGTGAATTTGTTAAGCAGTAATTACTTATTTTTCCTCACAAAAAACAAAAACTTCCTAAAAAAATAATTACTTAATAATTTTAAGACAATAGATAAAAATTTTAAATATTTTTATAAGATATTAAATATTAATACAAATAATATATTCTATTTTAATAAAAAAATCTGTTAATAATTTCTCAATTAAATGTTATGCTTAAAGAAATAGTTAACGAAACTATTGTTAATTAGTTCTTTAATTTGATTGTAGTTTTCTAAATATAACAACTATTTAAGAATGAAAACAGTACTTATTTTAACTTGTTTTTTGTTAAAAAAAAAAAAATGCAGCTGAATATTTATACCAAAATTCTTAAACCGTAAACAACCCACAGAATTAAATTGGAGATAATTAATTGTGAATTGATTAGGTAAAGGATCACTGTTAATTGTGTGAGATGGGTGATGGAAAAACAGTGGATGTAAATAATTTTTTTATTGCTTAGATTTATATATTTAGAAAAATGTGAAATTAGTAAAGGATTATTTAATTTAACTGTATGGTGGTCCCCCTGTTTCAAATAAAGGATATTGTTAGTGGGATGAGTCATCTTAAGATAGCCACATAGGCATAATTTGTCGGATTAATTAAGCTTTGTTGATAGATACATGGCTCCGTGGGACATGTTTGGTAGAACCATATTTAGATTATCACGTCCTTTAAGGAGGCTCTGAAGAGGTCTAATAATATATAATTACTTTTAATTAAACATTGTTAAGATGTAATTGCACGCATTCATTAATTTCTCGCATGGTCCATTTTCATTTTTGTTAATCCATACTATGTCTCTTACAAAGGAAAAAAAAGGGTCCAGCTATATAGTTACAAAAATAGGAATAATGATAATTAAAGGCAGAAAACGTAGAAACATGTAACAGAGAGGATGAAGTTTGTCTACTCTTCAAATTCCAAAGAGGAGACTGTGACTTTAAATCATGTTTCTTTGTCTCTGCATTTCTTTTTTCTCTTTATTCCATCTTTGATCCTCATTGCCCCACTCTCACACGTTGGGTCTATTGAATAATAAATCCATTTGGGGGCTCTTAGTTATGGCTGTACTCTATTGGCATTAATTGCTACCAATATAGTACAATTTATTTATATTATCATTTATTATATAATTAAAAGCTATACTTTTCATTCAAATTTGCCTCCCTCCATTTATATATATTTTTCATTGCAAATAAATTTTTATACTCATTGTCAGTGGTTTAAAAGTTTAAGGAATATTAGATCCATACGAAATTACTAGAGTTTCAATTTTTAAATAATTTCAATAACTTTCGTATCTAATCAAACTTAACTAGCCAACTTAAAATACAAATAATAAGAGTATCTTGCCAATATATATAACTTACATTTTCTTCTCTCTAATCACTAAATTTAAGATCTCCTTCCTAATTAAAGATAATAAAAATTATCCAATAAAAATATTAAAAATTTAAGTTTATGATCCCTTAAGAGTGTAGTTCAATGGGAACAATGTGCATGACTTATTATGAAATCATTATGGTAGTTGAATTTTATTTCTACGTATAAAAAACTACTCGATATCATTTTCAAATTTAAAAATAAAAAATAAAAAAATATTAACTTGAATTATATATATGGTGAGATTCAAATCTATACATCATAATTGATATGTATAACAAATTAAAACAAAAACTAAGAAGATAGTGATTACTTATCATTATAATACTAAAACACATACCTATATATACATATAGATATAGAAATAGATAGAGATGACGTATCACATGAGAATGATATTTTTATGTGAGAATGAATCCTCCACCATATTATCCCATTAATAAATAATATTCTTCTTTCACCGCGACACCACCATTATTGCCACCACCACAACCGCAATCATCACCGTCGTCACCACCATTGCTGTTACTATTATTGCTATCGTCACCGCTATTGCCGCCACCGTCACCACTACCACCATTGTTACCACTGTCACCACCATCGCTGCTACCACCAACATTGTTGTCATCACTGCTATTACCATCAATGTTGTCGCAACGACGTTGGTGATAGCGACGACAGTAGTGATGATGGGAGTGACAATGGTTGTGGTGGATAGTAATGAGAAAAAAATATTATTTATTGGTGGGATAATACGGCGAAAAATATATGTAATATCTTTAAGTCAACTGTTTTAATCTGAACTCTTCATTTAAATCTAGATGACTACAAAATATTTTTACCATTCTCACATAAGAATATCATTCTTATGTCATATACTCCTATTTATCTATCTATCTATCTATTTATCTATCTATCTATTATTTGAGTTAAATATATTTTTTATTGGACTAAATATGAAATAACACATGATAAATAAGATTTGGTATTGGAAAAGCTTTCATCATTACCTACACCTAATTTGCAATGTCATAGTTTTACTTTTTACTATTTTTATTTTTCAGTTTGACCAAAGCTTTTCTAATTTCTCCATTTATAAATGTGTAAAATTATCTTCTGTTTTACACCTGCATTCTTCTTACTCTTTTTCACATTTATTCATATACAAGCAAAGTAGTTAATTTTACAAATTAACAAATTAATTGACACAATTTAATTTTACTAATTATAAATAAAAAATAATATTAACTTTAAAATATCTTTCATAAAAATTTTATTCTTATAAAATAAAAAATTATTAAAAACAAAAATAAAATTAAGTAAATAAGTATTTTAAGAATAGTAACATTAAATAAAGATAAATTAGTTAAATTTACTTATATTTATGATTAGATGAAATATATTCTTCATTAAAAAAATTATTAACATTTTTTTATTTCAATAAAAAATTTTACCTGCTCAGGATTCCTCTCCAAATGCTTATCGCGCGTTAAACTCAAAAGGTGCATTTAAAAATCACATTAAATGCTGCATGGTGTTTTAAATACGCCAGGAACTTCGATTTTCTATTAACAAATATTCTTCCTTTTAAAATATCACAAAAATATAATTGTGCCAAAATAAATGTTGCATTTAATTTTTTTATAATTTAAATATGTAACTATATTAATTTAAATATTTAATATAGAAAATCATAATTTAAATATAATTATATTAATTTATAATTTAAATATATAATTATAGTAATTTAAAAGCTAAATATGTAATTATAAAGATTTATAATTTAAATATCTAATTATAGTAATTTAAAATTTAAATATGTAATCAATTTAATTAAGAAATTTTTTATTATTAAAATATATTATAATTATTTTAAATACTTGTTATTGATCTAATAATTTATGATAACTTTATTTACTATTTTATAACTTTAAGCTAACTTACAACTAGCCCTGTTCAAGGTAACTCTCTGGTTTTTGTTTTAAAATATATTTTGAAAACATAAACGTGTTCAGTAAAAATAGTTTTGTTTTGATTTTTTATTTATTTTTGAAACAATTTTTACTCAATTTCAAAAACAATAAAATTTGATTTTTAGATTTCTGTTTTTTATTAAAATTCATCATTTGATCTTACTTGATACCATTGATCATCACCTCCGACCGACAATTATCGGGTGTCATCTCTCACTAGCAGTCACCAACTGCTACCTCTGATTGAAGATTGCTGACTCCATCTCCAACTGATGGTCATCTATCTTCACTTCTGACTAATGATTATCAATTCTTGTCTCTAACGATTGTAAGTTAGTTTAAAGTTATAAAATGATAATTTATGATATCTTATTGGTCGAAAATAATAATGTTACTTAAAAGTTATAAATATGGGTGGTCCTTTTTATGATATTGATTTTCAATAATAGTCATAAATCATATTACTTAAAATTTTCAATATGATATTAATATTAAGGTTATTTTTTTCAAATTAATATTAACTTTCGTCTATTTATTAAATTTTTTTGGTACGTGTGTAAAATAACTTAAAGGACCCACCATATTTTTGGGACGGAGGGATTAATTATAATTCTAGCTGAAGAAAATGTTTATATGAATTGACTTGGTGGGAGACTGTATTGCAAAGGTGCCGGATTGGATAGATATGAATATATGATATATCTTCTTAGCCAACTCTGCCCTCGTTTTTTATATTTAATTGATATTAAATTTTGGCTTAAATGTGATTTGGGTTTTCCAATTTTTTGAAATTCATAATTTTTTTACGTAATTTAAAACAAAGATATTTAGGACTTTTTATTCTCGTCCTACTTTTTGGTTTTAAAAACTGTTTCTTAAATAAGTTTACGCTACTTGCCTGTTGATTTCACAATTAAACAATGTGAAGTTTTGGAAACTATTTTCTAAATAAGTGTTTTAAAAAGAAAAAAACAAAAACAAGTCCGAGGCGTTTTCGCCTCTAATATAGTTTTTAGTCAGATATGTGCAAGCAAAAATAATATTCTTTTCGATTCCAACTTTTCCTTTTTATGTTAAATTCTTTTCATTTAGATTAAAAATGTATTTTAAAGTGATGCAAGTTTTGCTAGAGATGACAGATAGACTTGTGTTTATGAGTAATTTTTGAATTTATTCTAAAGTTGATAAAAAAATCTCTTACTTGATTGAATAAAATTTGGCTATCCAATTTGTTATATTAGAGATGTAAACGAGGATGTGAATATACATACCCAATTCATCCTTCTTCTCACCCTTATCAGGCTCACGTGCTCTTATTTTAATGACTACAATGTTTCAAATTATTATTTTGATTTGTTAAATCTAGTTTTCAAGTCTAATGACCCCTTAGATTCTACTCTTTTTTTTCATAAATTACAATTTTAGAATGTCAAGAAAATTTTAAAAGTTTCACATTTATTTAACAAATTAAAAACTTTCTCTGTTGAATTAACATCATTATATTCAAACAATTTATTTTTTATTGAAAATCATTATAATTTTTTTATGGATATGACCCGATACTCATTGGATATGAAGATGGGTTTTGGGAGCACAGATAGAGATGAGAATATCATACTCACCTTCACCCCGACCTTGTTGCTATGCCTATAGGGTTAGTAAAAATATTAATCCACAAAAAAAAATTAAAAATATTAATCCACAAAAATAATTCGAATGAATTAATTTTAATTATTTGAGTTTGTTTTAACTTTTTGTAAATTTTCATGATTCAAACCAAATTGAATCAATAGTAATTAGATTGATTTGATTAATTAGAAATCTGATAAAAAATAAATAATAAAAATTTCTTTTTTTAAAATAAAAAATTTATCCCAAAATTAGCAAATGATATGTAATTAAATAAACTAATTAACAAAATGTTTTAGCATACACAAAATTAAGTCAAATCAAATTAATTCATAAATTTATCTAAAAATATCAAAATATTTAAAATACACTAAATTAACAAAATCTACAAACATAATTTCTTAACTGTTCAACTAAATAAAATCATATGTAAATATATTTGATAATTCATTAATGTGAATAAAAACAACACCTTGATAGTTAATTTAATAAATAAATAAAAATTAAAATATTAAAAAATATATAAATACATTTGATTTGTTTTTTTTAGTTTAGTTCAAATTTAATTCAAAAAGAAAAAGTTTAGTTCAAATTTTGAAATCCTAAATAAACTGACTAAGATCAAGTTTTAATTGGATAAGTTCAATTATAATCCAGACAGAAAAAAAATTCGAATCAATTTAATTAATATGTCAAAAAAGTTAAAAATAATTTTAAAAATTAATCTTAAATTTAATGTTTTAACTTTTAAATAAAATTAACCAACTTTCTTAAAAGAGTATAAATTAGACCATATATAAATATGAGGTAATAACAACTATAAAATTATACATTTATGAATGTTTAACTTATTTAAAATTTTATAAATATAATCATCGTAACCATGTTATATTATTTAATAATTACATTTAATAAGTACATAAAAAATTATGAAAAATTAAGTCATACAAACACTAAATACATGTTGGATAAGTATGTATATTTTTATAATTATTATCCTAAGTATATTTCTTTTGCATAGCTTATTTATAATTATTAGATTTGAAAATGATTTTTTTTATAAATCAAATGTTAATGATATTAATATTGTTATTTTTTGTTATAGGTGAAGATCAAATTCACAACTTTAACGCTTTTCTTTTTTCTTAACCAACCTTACATATCCTATTAAATAAAATTATATTTACCAAATTTACATTTTACAAAAAATTATTACCTCGAGTACGTGTGTAAAAATTACTCAAGATTGAATTGTAACCCAATTGATAAGCACATTTAACATGACCTTTGAAAAAAATATATGGGGCGGGAGGGGAGTTGTTTCAGTCTCTTCTTTTAGAATCTCTTTCTTATTTTTCTTAACATTAGTTCTGCGGTAATTTCTTTAATAAATTTATTCTGGATATAAATTAGAAAGAAAAAAAAAATAGTTGAGTATATCTTTGATCTATCTCACATAATGATATATTTCAAAATTTTACTTTTGTTTCTTACATTCTTATTACACCTTAGCCTTGCCAGTTAGTAAATCTCCAATTCTTTCTTCATTAGGTATGTAATATTAATACCTTTTTTATATATCGATTATTATATATGAAAAATTTAATTTCTAAGGAGATATCAATGACTGCCTAACTTATGTCACTTTGTTTGGTTTTTATCATTAATTCAAATATAACTTAAATGAATAATTTTTTATTTATTAAAAAAATATATTATACAATATAAATTATTTTATATCGTCCTTCAATCAAAGTTTACTATTTATTATATAAATTTGTTAACTTTTAAACAAAATCATATAAATGGGAATTATGATTGAATAATAAGTAATTTTTTTAAAGTATATATAATCTTTAGTTCTTTACACTTTTTTTATTATTATAAACCACTTTAAGGAAAGGAGGAGGAAGAAACAACTCAATGAAATTTAATTTAATACAGTTCCTATGAAAGTTGATTTATAGGTTAGTACCACCTATTTAGTTAAACTATTCAGAAAATTTAGACTCTGTTACGATTTTTAATCAGTATTAGACTATGTCAGATACAAAGAAAAGGACAAAAGAAGAAGGAAAAAAGAACTATGCCAAAAATGTTTTCATCCAAACGAATACTTCTTAGTCATGATTGGAAATGGATCATTCATTCCCTTGGCAATCTCATGTATAAGATGTTCTCAAATGTCTGCTAAAAAAAAAAGTTTAATTATCACATTAAAAAAAAAACTTACAAACGAAGGGCTGTGTCTAAAGTGATTCGTCATTTAAGAGTTTAAAAGGATTAACATTCATAACCATCACATATAAAATTGAAATAATTAATGAATGCAGTAGAGAATAGAGATCAGTTACTGTCTTTCACCGAATTTATATTTTACAAACAAATCGAAGAACCTATGTTAATAAGAATTTATAATTAAATGAGTCCTTTGGATGATGTTGTGATTGTAGCACCGTGGATCTTTAGACATATTTTCCAGAATGAGCTACTTCCAGTGGCACGACATCTAATTCTTCCCTAACAATAACAAATCAAACACAAAACAACATAAACAACTTTCGAAGCAATGACTAAAGAAGAACAAGTGATAACTAGAGATCTAATGCTCAAACTTTCACACATGAACAAGAATAAATAACAACTCTTGCACCGGTGTCCAATGTTTCAAATCTAACAGAGCTTAGCTGGAATTAATGCGTCCCAGTTTACCATATAAGGCTGAACATCGTAGTTACTCCAACTTTCCAAACTGGGGTTGCTGATGGTGTGAATCAAGATGTCAATTTAATTATTTTCTACTTATAATGGCTTGGGGCATTGCTATGGGTACTTAATCCAAGACTCAATTCAATGGCCTTTCTACATTGTCTGCATCATTCTCTTCCAACACTTATGCACTGTCATGAATTCGGTTCAACATTACTTAAATTTGGTTGAACCATATGAGTCATCCCACTTTTTTCATTATCAAACAAGGATACACCCAAAAGGGGCCAGCAAAACAGTGTATACATACTTCAACTCTTTCTATTCAAATTTCCTTTTGTAAGATATTAGCTGACACTATTATTATTAAGGCTAGAATCCCTTGGAAGTGGGTTGGTTTTCCACCGGATTAAGGATGCAAATTAAATAACTTTTTACTCAATCCCTTTTATTTGTTTAGATGATATAAAAAAAAAAAAAACAGAATGGATAAAGAAACAATGGTCGTCTAGTCTAATATTTTAAGAGAATCCTCAAATAAACATGAAAACTCACTAAATTCTATAATGAATTATTATAATACATATACTAATATATTTGTACTGAAAAGACAAGATATATTTATAGGGAGATTACTTTTCCATTCTTTCATATTTTATTAATCATATAGTACATGGTTTGCATGACCATGGCCAGTGCTATTGAGCCAAAACCTTTACCCTTTTTCCTATTTAATAATTCTAAACTTGACGTCCTCCCATAATCATATGAAGACATCTGCCATAGAAGGCAGAGTTGATTAAATTAAAATAATAACCTTCCAACATTAAAATAAACAGGTAGGGGGATGGAATATCATTAAGAGCTGATTAAAATAAACAGGTTTTGTAGGTTCCAACCAACCAAAGCTTCAAAATAAGTAATTAATTGAAGACCGTGTAACTTAGGCCTTGTGGACATGTCGCCCACCCTCATGGCAAATCAAAACCAAAGAGAGTCTCCTTAATGTCTGACTTGGCTTTGCTTTTGCTTATCACACACACACTCTCTCTCTCTCTCTTTCTTTTTTGGTTTAAAGTAGTTTCTGTTGTGTATATATATATAAGGACCCTAAGGTGGCGGCTTTTCTTTTCAGTCTTGATCAGTTTCATTCATTGGAAGATATGGGAACATTAGAACAAATTGATGCTCCTCAAACCCAGTCATCATCATCATCTTCTTCTTCCATTGATAGCAACAACCATCCTTCTAGGACTCCACCACCCTCTTCCCCTTCTTCAAGTGCCTGCAGAAACAGAACTGATTTGAGCACTGACCTCAGACTTGGTCTTTGCATCTCTCCTTCTTCTCAATCTGAATTACCCTTCCATTCAACACCGAGGTACATACATGCCTAGCCGTTTTTCTATAACAATGCTCTCAATTCCACTTTTTAAAGCTAAAGCCTAAGAGCTTAGATTTTTTTGGTCCCTTAATCTTGATCCTATAGTTTGTGTTGAATATATTCATGCATGTATGATAAATTGCATTAACATGGTAATCTATTATCTACCTTTCAGGGAGGAAAGTTTTAACTGGCCACCAATTAAGTCCATATTGAGGAGCACCCTTGTGGGGAAACAAAGCCATCTGGGCCAAAGACCCTCCTTGTTTGTAAAAGTCTATATGGAAGGCATCCCCATAGGAAGAAAATTAAATCTGATGGCACATTATAGCTATGATGGACTAGTGAAAACTCTTGGTCATATGTTTCGGACCACCATTCTCTGTAAGCATTTGAAACCCTCGTAAAATCATTTCCTTTTCACCTACTCTTTGTTTTTTTTGGTAAATCATTTCCTTTTGCACCTACTCTGGATCATCGTTTTTAGAGATCAAATTTGGCTTTTCAGGTCCTAATTCTCAACCACTTAATTCTGGGATTTTTCACGTGCTAACTTATGAGGATCAAGAAGGGGACTGGATGCTGGTAGGAGATGTGCCGTGGGAGTAAGTGATACATTATGTTTTCTAAATTTAACTCTTCTAATCTTATTAGCTCCATTTTGTGTATATAACCCTTTTATATTTTATATAATTAATACAGGATGTTCTTGAACAGTGTGAAGAGGCTGAAGATCACAAGAGCTGACAGATGCTAGTTAATTTAATAGTGTATACAATCTCTCTCACAACACAAAATTTTCATTGTTCATAAATTTTTGTTCTAGATCTAGATATTAATTAGTGGGTGGGTGAAACCCGTGAAATATTTCACCAAAAAGAATGGATCCCCGTGATTATCATATATAAAAGCTTTATACACCAGAAAATATAGAGTTGTATCTTCTTACCTAATTGTTAATTAATTCAATGCATAGCAACAGTATTTTAGTCTCTCTGTTTGATGATAGAGTCGTCTAAATTTCATTTTGTCTTCCTACTCACAATGCATTTCCCATTTGTCTTCTTACATACAATGCATAATGTTTCTCGGTCCAAAATTTCAATAGGAAGTAGCTCAATTAATTTTGTAGTGATTTGGGAAATTGCACCTTCCTTCTATGAATTTTACCTACAAGTTGGAATGTGAAATACTCTAATTGTTGTGTTTCTTAAAATGTATCAAAGGTAATAGTGAAAGCATAAAAAGCAGGTATGATTTTCCCAATTACCCTAGAGGGGCCTTTTTTCTGCTGTCTGTGCTTTGCTGTGTTTGGCTTTGTTGGGTACAACATAATGATGCTTATGGTGTCCACACCCCTCGTGTCAAGAACAGTGGTTTTTCTTTCATTGTCATAATTTGAGGAAGATTCTAACTATGAATTAAACAATCCACATTCAAACACCTGTCCTCCAGAGAAATGTACTCATTTTGATTGTTGATCAAACATTCACCAACTGACAATGATATTTCATCGCCACAATCATTGATAGCCCTTCATTTTCAAGTTTGAACTCCAGCAAAATGCAAAAAAAGATCAACTTTCACCAAACCACCTAGGAACTAAAATAAATAAAAGTCATGTGCTCAAATATGATAAACTAACTAGTAATATTAATTAAGAAAAGATTATTATTATTATATAATTTTACTCTTTTAATTGGTATAATTTTAAGAATTTCATTTATGTGACTTTTAAAATAGTAATGAGTAAAATCAATAAATTTACGAAAAGATTGTTATTGAATGTTAGTATAAAAATCTTTACAATAACTGTATATACCAATTCAACTCTAATCTTAAAAATAATTCTTATAAATGTTAATTAATATACACGACAGTTTTTTTTCTTTCTAATGACATGCACATATTATTTAAGATAATGATATACATACAACTTGTTATAAGAATTAAGAAACACTTATTTGGCACCTCAATTTTTTTCTTTATCTTTTTTATTTTGGTCATATTTTATCATCTTTTATAAATTTATCATTTTTTCTTTAATTTCTTCGTCTCTCTAACTGTTAACGAGCATAAGAATTTTCTAGGTTGATATAACATTATTCATTTATTTATTCAACCAGGTATACTAATAGTGCAGAAAATAGACTAAATAAATTATTATAGTACTGTTTGAATATTTTAAAAGAAAGTAAAATATCTATACATTACTTGAAAAGAAAAATAAGGAGTGTGTTTGGTTTTTTATTCTAAGTCTGAAATTAAGGTTCTAGCAGAAGTTACACTGTATGAACTTTTTGGACAAATTATAATTCGAGGATTTTTAAACTAAATACATGGTTCAGTAAAAATATCTAAATACGTGCTAAAATAAAGTAGTTAATATTTTATTTATTTTTAAAATAATTATGTTTTTTATAAGTTAAATATTAATGTTGTTAGTAATGTTAGTTTTTTTAACAGTGAAGTTTGAATTCATGACCTTCCTTCACTTCTCTTCTTCCTTAACTGAGTCATCTTATATCTCATTATTATTTTTTAAGGTTGTGTACAAAAATTAATAAAGTTATTGAATATTCTTTATTTTGAAAAAATATAAGTTAAAATTTTATTTTGTTGCTCTTTCAAGCTAATAATATTATTTGACAAACATATGAGTAATATTGAGTTAAGTTTGGTATGTGGCCGGAGGTGTTCAAGTTTTGTCTAGTAATTTTTTATTAAATTAGTTGATGTAATATTTTGCTAAAGCAATTTAGGAATGTAGTTGCTATGAAAAACCATTATACCTTAATAATAGTAAAGCCAGAAATTAGGAATGTGGTTGCTATGAGTTAGTTTCTAGATTAAAGATAAGTTTTTATAAAAGTAGTTTACGGGGTGGGGATGAACCATCTGGAAACAAAGTATTATGCAAAGGTTCTTGTTTTGGTACACATCCAAAGTTCTATATTACTTAGGAATCAACCTTAAGAGTTGATTGTGTGAAGTAATCAGAAAGTCAAGCACAAAGTAGAATGTCATGGAGAACCACCTCAAGTAGGAGAAGAGTCTGGTAACACTGCCACGAAAGGGGTGAGAGAGTCGTACAAAGCTAAATTCTGAGTCAGGAAGGTCCTGTTACCTTTTCTAAATTTGATGGGAGATGTTTTGGGATGCTGGAATCTGAGTTGCCACCCTCGACGATTAACAAGGAGAATGCTGCTAGGTATAAAGAGATTCCCGTGTTTGATGAGGAGTTTAACGAGTGGTGCAAACCATGGAAGGGGTCGTAATGGTCACTGTTCTTGGGAAGAGTGTGGGGTTTCGCACTCTCCAAACTAAGTTTCAATGCTATCTTGCGAATTCACGAGAGACAGGGAGGTTTCGAATCTCCTTCTATGCGCGAAATGAATGGTTTTATGAAGTTCGTGCAGAATAATCATATTTTGGATTTGAGGTTTCAAGGCATTTCATTTACATGGCAGAGGTCATAATGGTCACTATTCTTGGGAAGAGTGTGGGGTTTCGCACTCTCCAAACTAAGTTTCAATGCTATCTTACGAATTCATGAGAGACAGGGAGGTTCCAAATCTCTTTCTATGTGCGAAATGAATGGTTTTATGAAGTTCATGCAGAATAATCATCTTTTGGATTTGAGGTTTCAAGGCATTGCATTTACATGGTAGAGAGAAAACTTGATGCAAAG
This sequence comes from Psophocarpus tetragonolobus, assembly GCA_037954015.1. Lineage (NCBI taxonomy): Eukaryota > Viridiplantae > Streptophyta > Magnoliopsida > Fabales > Fabaceae > Psophocarpus > Psophocarpus tetragonolobus. The sequence goes on along the minus strand of CM075693.1, from coordinate 7,228,255 downwards.
GTTGGACTGCATTTGGTTCCAAGACGTTATCCCGTATCATGTGCCTTGTTATAAATCAGACCACCGACCAATTCTAACAACTTTGGAAAACAAGAGAAGACCAAATAGGAGACAATTTTTTAGGTTTGTTGCTGCATGACTAACTCATCTTGCTTTTTCAATGCTTCCTTATTGGGTTCTAGAGAGAGAGTGAGGAGTGGCAGGACCGGGTGAAAAACCTACACGAGGCATTGCGACAGTGGAATCATCAAGGGTTTGGTAACATATTCCGACATAAGCGGCAACTAATCCGACATTTAAAGAACATTAATTGGAGACTAACATCATAGTGGTCTACTTTTTGGGAGTTGAGACAAAAGGAAATATTTCCATGGGGTCATAACCATTCTCAAAAGGAAGAATATAGTTGAGATGTTTCAAGATTCAGAAGGTAATTGGGTGGCCAAGCCTACAGAACTTGAACAGGTTGTCAGCCTCTTCTATAAAGATTTGTTTTTAGAGGATCAGAATCGTACACCAACTAGCATCCATGGAGCTTTCCCTCCCCTGTTAGTGGAAGACCTTGCTTTGTTCAGACAACCTATATCCAAGGTGGAGATTAGAAAAACAAGTTTTACCATGGAAACTTCAAAGCACCAGGTGACTCTAATGTATCGTATAAAACAATTACTAAGATAATAGCAATGAGTTTGAGGTCAGTTTCATTCCCAATCATAATAGTCACGATAATGTTATCATTGTCTAAAAGGTAATCCACTCTATAAAGCATAAGAAAGGCAATAAAGGATGGATGCCTAAAGGTTAGCCAGAACATGTGGAAGCCTATCCAAATCTCTAAAGGGCGACCTGAGCTAACATATTTGGCTTTTGTTGATGATTTGCTCCTTTTTGCAGAAGTCTCACTTGATCAAGTAAAGGTGATAAACAAACACTTCAACTGTTTTGCAGCAATTCTAGCTAGAAAATTTTAGCCAGGATAAAACACAAATATATTTTTTTGCAAATGTACATAAGAGACGCCAAAAGCAAATATCCCAAGCTCTGGGTTCCAACAAACCTGCAACCTAGGAAAATACCTTGGGATGCCTTTACACTAGGATTAGGTATCCAAAGCCACTTTTAAGTTCCTTATTGATAAAATTGAGCAAAGGCTGAGCAACTAGAAGAGGGATACATTGTCATTTGCAGGAAGACTTAGTGGCCAAGTCAGTTGTGTAGGCCCTGCCAACCTATATGATACAAACTAACTTTTTACCTGTTTTTGTTTGTAACATGATTGATAAAAGGTGCAGGGACTTCGTGTAAGGTTACTCTAGTTGGCGTGGAGCTCCCTTTGCAAACCAAAAAATGCAAGGTGTCTTGGCCTGTGGATAACAAGGCAAGCAAATGTCGCATTGCTCACAAAGGCAGGGTGGAGAATCATGATAAGTCCAAAGGACTTGTAGGTTCAAATATGTCATACCAATTATGGCTACAGGAGGAGGACACGAGCTCACATAAAGCCAAACCGTCAAGGAACAAACTTATGGCAAGGAATTAAAAAAGCTTGGACCAACGTGGAGCATAATATTCTTTGGCAACTTAGAAATGGGAGTGAGATATATTTTTGGATTGATAATTAGGTACATGTATAGAGGCCTTTGAAAAATCGGTGTAATAAAAACTTTCCAATGCAATCTATTAATAAAGAATGTTTTTTTTGTGGCCATAAATGGTTCGTGGGAGACCTAGAAGTTTGAACTGCTGCCTCTGAAGTGATTAATGAAATTTGTACTATTTAAGCTTTGAGAGGAGATCAAGAGGACGATGTTCCACGATGGAAAGGGACAACACATGGCAAATTCTCTACAAAATCAGCCTATGAAAGTTTATTGAATTTGACTAATTTACAGAAGATCCCTATTTTTGAGGCAGTGTGGAAGTGGAAAGACCCATAAAAAATTTGTATTATTTTGTGGAAGACCCAGAGCATATTTGTATTATTCTATGGAAGGTAGCTTGCACAATATTACCCACAAATGAATTGAGATTTAACAGACACATGACAGATAATCCACTTTGTCCTGTATATGGCCATTAGAGGAAAACCTTAATGCATGCTCTACGTAACTGCGATCATACGGTCAGAATTTGGAGGAAGATTGGGCCTGTAGGTGTCTCAAATTTCTTCAAGGAGCATGACTTTGGACACTGGCTATGCTCGAACCTAAAGGCGGATCATGGGTGGTGCCAAAAGTTTGCAATTGCCCTAGAATGTGGTGGAGAAGGAATGAGCATGTGTTCAGAGATACAGCTAAAACGGAGGAACCAATGGTGTTCTCAATTAATGCGTTGTTTAAGGAAATCTAGGATATTCACAGGGTGTGGGCAATCATGAAGGATAATGGCACTAAGTATGTTGACTTACAAAATCAATATGACAGTTAAAATCAATTGTGATACGTTTGTTAGTACATCACGCAGAAGGGCGGTTGTTGGAGGTGTAGTGTAGGACCAAAAAGGAAGTTTTATTCTTGAGTTTTCTCATAGATTCCTTTTTATCATGTTGACAAGGCTGAACTATTGGCGACACGTCATGCATTGACGATGGCTTATCAATAGGGTCTCTGTACCATTAGAATTAAATCTAATTCTTTGAATAGTATCATGTTACTTGATGAGGGGTGTGGGGTTGATAATAAGCTATTTCCCATAGTGGAAAGTATTTACAGGAGCAGTGGACAAACCTTGCAATGTATGTACTCGTACAAACTGCGTGAAGCAAATTGCATGGCAAGTGAATTTGCCAAGATGGGGTTATCGACCACTCAAGAGAGCTCTATTTTTACTCATATGCCAAATTTATTATTAAACATTTATCAAAATGATTTGCGTTGTATGATGTCTAATGTATCTATCAATTGATATGGATGGGCGTTGCCCATGTCCTTTCATAATAAATATTTATATATATATATATATATATATATATATATATAACTTAAGTAGATGTTTTTCCAATAGGAAAACCTAAATAGACTCCAAATATTCATTATTTTCTGTAAATGGACTCAAGTCCAGATTTAACTCATTTATTTCCTAATTTCTTGGGTGTTTTGTTTTGTAAGCTGAAAAGAATGTGTTGGGATGCAAGATATAAATATTGTCCATTTGCATGCATGGAAACCTTCTGTCCCAAATTCGTGTCTCATTATTTATCCTAACCAATTAATAAATATTACATCATTTAATGAATTTTATTTTATAATTTTTTTATATCTTATATAAGAGACTAAATATCTAGAGACTCCATTGTTCGATTATTAAATACAATGGAGTTTCTAGATATCCAGATGTACCAAGTAACCACATGCCAAAATAAATACCTATATTTACTTTTATATTTTCCGACGACTCATTCATTAGTCATATGAAATAAACAAGGTAAATCAAAAGGTAAAGGTGATCTGATCCCAATCCACTTCATCACCTTGTACCACACTACTTGAGAGAATGGACAAGACAAAAATAGATGCCTACAATCCTCCGCATGCTCCTTACAGAAGACATAATTATGTGCATTTGGCTATAAATCCACTTCTCTTCATCAAGTTGTCCACTATAGATAGTCTGTTTAGAAGAATATTCCACAATAAATCTAAGACTGTAAAAGGTAGATGATCTTTCCATAATCGCTTGAACAATAGAGGATCACTAGCTGCATTAGCATTGTGCTCCAATCCCCTAATAACACCCTGTACGCATCAACAACTGAGAATTGACCATTAGCATTCAAAATCCATATCCAAGCATCTCGATGTTGTTGGACTAGCACCATATTCTATAGCAACCCCTCTAATGATGTAAGCACTTCCTCCTCCCATACAAATAGCTTTTTGCACCATTCCCGCTTCCACCTAGAGGATCTAGACGTCAACCCATCCATATCTTTGACTGTTGCATTCTTTGCTATTGCCAAATTACCCAATCTAAGATACAACATTCTAAGAGTTTCCCTGCCTAACCAATTGTGCTCCCAACATAACGTGTCTCCCCCATCACCTATCGATCTTTTTACATTGTTAACAAACCATCCTGGTAACTCTTCCATGAACCCATCTATAGACCACATGTCCTTCCACCAAATTGAGTTGTTCGACAAAGAAGGTTGATATGATACACTCTGAAAATCCTCATAATTACTTCTTAACAATGGCACCCAAATAACATTTTTATCCGTTAGAAATCTTCATATTGATTTTGCTAGTAAACTAAGGTTACATCTTTGCAAGCATTTCACACCCAACCCCCTTCATTTTTAAGCTAACACACCTTTTTCCAACTCACCTAAGCTATCTTACCCTCCTTAGTGTCTCCCCCCAATAAAAATTTTTGTTATAACCCGTTTAGTGTATTACCGATTTCACCAGAGCCTTATAGAATAAAAAATAATACAATGGTAAATTTGTAAGGATGGAATTTAGCAATATCATATTGCCGTGGAAAGACAAGTTCATCGCATTCTAACTTTATAGTCTCTTTTTGAATTGATCAACCACTAACCTTCATGTTTCAAACAAAGTGAGGCTAACTCCAACCTGACAATCTTTACATGCATGCATATAGGTTTCATATATTTTGGTTGAATTAATGTACTCTTTGTTTCTTTTGGGGATCCTTATTTCATTTAATTGTTGATTTTCTAATGAATAATTACATTTTTGGTCTCCCATTGCCATTCAATTGCTGCACTCTCACATTTACATATTCTTTCTCAACCTTAACTCTCAGGTCAAGTCAGTATATTGCATATGTTTTTGTCCTTAAAATAATAAAATGAAGCCATTTCTTTTTTATATGAAAACCACAATCTATATTCGTCAAACATCTCTTCTTTTGATTTTTCTATGTCAACCAGCTCGAGGCTCAGGCTCCAGCTGCTGCATGCAGTGGCTTTTCTCTTACCCAAACCTTGTGCCTTCAAAGTGCTCCAAACTGTATTTTTGTTTCGCCCTTTTTCGACATGCTCACTGCCCACTGTCGACTGCCCACTGCTCTGTCCATTTTTTTTTATTAATTACTCCCCCTACATTTCCACACATAACAAAAATATTATATTTCATAATTACCAATAATAAAACAAATTTTCCTTGTTATATATACATATATAAATAGAATTTATTTCTAAATAAGTAATTTGATTTTTTATCTTTCAGACTATGATATTTTCTCTACATAATTTTCTTTTCATTCAATCATATCAAATTAATCATTATTCATATTTTTTACTTTCATTAAGTTTTTAAATAATACTCAAAATTTCATTTAGCATTAAACAATATGAGATATTTTTAAAATTTTTTTATCAATAAAATTAATTTTTAAATTCTTATAAATAATATTTTTCTTTATATTTTATAAATTAATTTTAAACATTATGAGATATTATGTTGTTAATTAAATTAATAGTTTGTAAAATATTTCACACCATCCTTAATTTATTTACTTTATCTCTTAATACTTTAAAAAGTAATATAAATGAAGAGACATGATTAAACGTTAGTATAATTATATACTAATTAAACTCATATAAATTTATCTTGTAAGAACTAGTTTAACTAGTATACAAGTCTAAAAAAAAATTTACAAATCATTCAATCGCAACTCAAATAAACAAAGAGTTGTAATTGAATATTAGTAAAACTCAAATAATATTTTATTTTCAAAATAAATTATAAAATCTAGATATGGACTTGAAAGTGTAGGAGAACTAAATGGGCCTGGCCCAAACAAAATATTTCCATTTGGAAATATCCGGAGAAGGGAAAATTAGACCCAGAAATTGCGCGGTGTTGGTACTTGGTAAAGTGTGGGAAGAAAATTCTTCAAATGTTTGGATCTTGGTTGGGGAATTGAGACACAGCCACAGCGTTAGTTTGTTAAGTGTTGTAACTCGTAAGTAGCTTTTCATCAAAACGGCATCGTAATAATTCGTATTCGGACAGCATGAAAACCCCAATTTCGGGTTTGTACAAAAACCCCGTCAAGTTCAGAATGTAAGTGTTTCATTTCTTTTGTGTTTGCAATGCGTAAAGTAATGAACGATAAATGCACAGGCCAACTGCAGAGAACTTGGTTCCCATTCGATTGGACATCGAAATTGAGGGGCAGAGATACAAAGACGCGTTTACTTGGAACCCTTCTGGTAATTTCTAATCAAACCTGTTACCATTATTGTTTATTCATTACTTTTGATTGAATTCCAACGTTGTAGATCCCGATTCCGAGGTTGTGGTCTTCGCTAAAAGAACTGTTAAAGACTTGAAGCTCCCTCCCGCTTTCGTAACACAAATTGCTCAATCAATTCAAGTAAACACTTCACCATTTTTTTCTTCTCTCGTTTAATTAATCAACTGCTCTCTCTACTTCCCTTACTTTTCCCCTTTAGTCCATATACCTAAAAACTCTACATTTAATCAAAGTTACAAAGCAATATTTTTACTTTTTAATTGTTATCTCTATTTTTGTGGAGGTTTTATGCCGTAAAAAAACTAATAACAAAGACTAAAACATAAAAAAAAATGTTGATATAGGACTAAAATTCTAAAATGTAGAATAATTTAGGTGGAAGGACTAAAACTAAAAGTTAACCTAAGTATAGGGACTAAAAGATTAATTAAATATTCTTTATATTATAATCCTGCATTTGTACTAATTTATCTTACGTTGTGTTATCAGTCGCAGCTTGTGGAGTTTCGATCCTATGAAGGCCAGGATATGTATGCTGGGGAGAAGATTGTTCCAATCAAGGTCCCTCTTTGTTGCCATTTTGAATTTTTCATTTCATTCAATGCTTGTGTTGCCTATTACCTAAACGTTTTTTTTTTTTTTTTTTTTCAGCTTGATCTTCGTGTTAATCATACATTGGTGAAGGACCAGTTTTTATGGGTAAGATTGGAACACAATGCAGGTGTTGTGTTGTAAGATTGCTTTGCTTGTTTGTTGATTTGGGTTTTATGTGTCAAAAATTGTTGAATTCTAGGACTTGAACAACTTTGAGAGCGATCCTGAAGAGTTTGCCAAGATCTTCTGCAAGGACATGGATATTGAAGATCCTGAGGTTGGAGTAAGTATATCCAATTATCACTGGTAATAAGTTAAAATAAAATTGCACATGCTGCCGAAGTATTGAAACTCAGTGCTCCCCAAGAAAATGATAACTGAAATTGTAACTTGTGCCTTCCTAGTGCCAATTTTATGCTGTTATCCATGAACTTTTTTCTTGAACACAAAAGGATTTTTTAGATAGGCAAAATTATGCTGGTAATGGCTTTTTGGTTGTGTTATATGGTAAGAACATTTGTTGTGCTAATGTAGAAACTAGGAATTATATTTTTGTTTATGTCAATGAATTTTTCTTTCTCGCATTCTTTTTAACATGTACAAGCACACAAACATTCTTGTAAAATCAAACATACTAAACTTTAAAATGCTTCTTCTGCTTTGCAGCCAGCTATTGCCTTCGCTATCAGAGAGCAACTTTATGAGGTCAGTCATTCTTCTATTGGTTGATTGACGCATCATTTTCAGGAATTGATACGGTTCAGTTACCATAATATTAATGTTTTTTTTTTTTATATTTAGATTGCAATTCAAAGTGTGGTTTCAGCAAGAGAAAGCAGAATGAGCAAGAAGGGTCGTCGAGGGGCTGAATATACTCCAATCAGGTTTTTTTTGTAGGCTTGTTTCAAGCTTGTGCAGTGTGATAAAAGCAATGTTATTATAAATCCTAACGAATATGTATTTTCCTGATCACATAATTCCTCATCAATGATCCTTTAACAGTAAAGGAGGTGCTGTAGCAGTGGACTTGGTCAAGTTATTTGGTCCAAAATCTAGTGTAGTCCGGTAAGTCTCTTATAAATTGAAACATTCTCTTTTGCTGAAATTCAGTGATTACTACTGAGCATTTATATCATCATTTAATTGTCATAGGATGCACATAGTTAATGGACTTTATGTAACTAAAATTGTTCTTGAAGTTGACATGGCACAATGTGAGAGTTTCCTTATTATTGTAGCCTGTTCAATCAAGTAATTCATAAGCCTCAGAACTATGCTGTGAAAAGCAGTGGCATAATATGAAATATTGCGTATGTTTGTGCCTTTGTGCAATTTTCTTTTCATGAATGCTTTGTTCAATTAAAAACAAGAAAAAGGGACAAATATCAATAAAATGAAAAAATATATTGGAAATAATTGTGGAGTAGAATATAATAATTTGAGATTGACGTTCGAGTTTAAATTATTAGGCAATATGAATATATTTTCCTTATTCTTTTCATGTTTGTTTTTTCTTTATTAAACTGTGACTGAGATGAGGGCTATTTGGAACCTTTTAGACAACAAAAGTGGAATGGCTTTCTAATTTTTCGAGTGTGCTTTGTTCATAGAAAATTCTTTTTACATGGACAACTAAGCTAATCATTATCCATGTTGACATCTTGATAAGTGTGTCACAGAATGGTTAATAGTTCAGTTCCTACAAATATCTTGCTCAAAATGAGCCGATTTTAAGTAATTATTTTTGTAACTTTTACAATGTAAAAACTTCTTCCTTCTACGTATTTTGATGAACACTTCATTGATTTGTAAATCTCCCAAATATTCCTCATCTTTTCAAAGATTTATTAGATTATTTATGTTAATTTTTAACAGTTTTGTTAAATAACTGCCATGGCAGAATTTTTTGCTATCCACTATACAGAATTTATAAAGAAATGTTTGTCATGGTGGCGTCATAAGGTGCAATCGTGTGTTTTCATTGTGGATTTTTGACCTTTTGCTACATTCCACTGATTTTTAATAATGTTTAATATACTAAAATTAAAATATACTACTATATAGAAATATAAAATAATTTTGTTGATCAACGGCATAAATGCGTGTCTAAATCTGTAGTTTTTGTCATTTTTCAAACTAATTTAGACATACTAGTACAAACTGGAAACAGAATATGAATTTAGAGAGATATATAAATAAAAACAGAAAGAAAGAAAAATGCTTGTTTTGAATATTGAATGATAGGAGAGAATTCTCCTCTGGCTTAGGGTTTTCCCCTTCACAAAGGGATTCCCTTTTCTTCAGCAGAGCAAGGTTCAATTGCAAGCTGCACACAGATCTGAATGTTTTCTCTTCTATCCCTCCTACTATTTAAGCTTAAAGCCACTGCCCTTCCAACTAGAACCACTTTGTAACTAATTTTATGATTTGTAATTTTCTTAATCCTATCACATTATTACAAGGTTTCTTTGTGCCAGGAACTAATATATATAGTCCTGCATATTAAATTCAATATGAAAAGTTCACAGGCTTGGCATGTTTTGCTTGAATGTAAACAGGAAAAGAAAGGAATGGGACGTATATGAACCTATTGTTGACCTACTATCCAACGAGGAAGTTGATGCCCTTGAAGCGAAGGAAGAGAGAAATTTCAGGTGAAATGGCCTCGTGGTCAGACACGCCTTATCTGAAGGGTATATAGTTCAATGACATCATATATAGGAGGGTTAGCGTTTTAAGTTTTTTTTTTTTTTTTCTTTTATGATATACAAGCTGGTAGTACCAGGAATCAATGATTCAGAATATCGTTATCATTTGATTTCCTTTGTTGTAGTCTTGTAAAGTTTCTTATTTATTCTCTGTACCCTAAGTAAAAGGGGAAAAAAGTTGGCATCCTCTTTGGATAACTTTGTGAAACTTAGCAGCGGCAACAATCAAGCAATTTCCCATTAGGAGCGTTTCGTGTAACTAAGGTATCATATATCTGTCAAACGAGGTTAATCAGACTGAATTATTAGTTTATCTGTTTGCGTCACATTTTCAATCGAGCTTACCAACCAAATTGATTGGGTGTCTTGGATAACTAATTTGAGAATTTGAATTTTTACCTACTAAATTTTCAATTCCCATTTACGGGCGGGAAAATATTAATATATCCTCAATTGTTAATTTTTTTCACTAGCTCACTCACATGGTAAATCTCCATATTTTGTCATCAAACCATCATATGCCCTTATATTATGGACTATCAAACCCCATATTGTGCCACTCAATGCTTTCCTTGAAATTATGTGCAACTAAAAGCTTATCATTGCAAAAAAAATTATTTTTAGATATGAAATTACAAAATCCACCATTTAAGAATTATCAACGAAGTGGATCTTTTATACCATTGTATTGGCTGATATCTTTGCGACCAATGAAAATTTGAAATTTTGTTTACTTCACTTTTACCTACACTTATTGTCACAACGAAAGGGGGAAGGAACCTTGGCTGGACGGTGCTGCGAGGCAGTGGCTAGGGAGGGCGTGAGGCACTGGCTAGGGAGAAGGAAAGAAGCAAAAACAATGGAGAAAAGGAAAAAATGAAGAAGGAGAGAGAGGGGAAGAGAGATAATAAGAGAGAGAGAGGAAACGACCGGTGGGGAAGAAGAGGGGAAGAAAAAATAGTATTTAAGGTTAGGGGTTAGAGTTAGAAGAATGGTAAAGTTGGTATTTAAAAAAAATTAAATGAAGTAGTGTGAAATGAAATTTAGGTATGTGTGAAATCAAAAACCCCCCATTTGGAATGTGACTTGGACCAATTATGTGATTGGTTTTTGGTCCAAGTAGTTAGAGTGTAATGATTTTTATAACTATAATTATATATAATTCAATGATCTTTTTATTTAGTTCAAAAGAAAATTATGTTAAAATAATTATAGATTAGTATTATTAAAGTTAAGATATTATGTTCTATCATTATCTTACAATATATGGTTATTACTATCATATGAATATTTGAATGAAATTATCATAAAATTAATTTTGTGATGAGCTGAATCAATTATTGATAGAAAGTTAAATGAGAAGTCCTTGCCTATCCTAGGATTATAAATTTATTATCTCATTAACCTAATTTACACATTATTTACATAATTCCTTAGAAGGTGAGCAGAAAATCCTCAAAAGTTATGATTGAGCTTATTATTCTAATTGAGAGTATTCTTTTCACTTTTTTATTTCACGAAAAACAAGAAATTGAACTTAATATACGATGTACGCAAATTCTCTTTTTTCATCCTTTTATATTTATTTTTTGTACATATTATAATTCTCTATATACACAAATATTTCCTACAATAATCCCCACAAATTCTTATTAAACTTATGTTGATATAATGAGAAATTTAAAGAGATTACTCATTAAATCAAGGAACCCCAATTCAATATATATGAGATGCACAAATTCTCTTCCCTCCTCTTTTCTATATTTATTTTCTACACATATTATAATTTTGTATCTATTTATCTTAGGATAGTAATTGTATCAAAACCAAATTAAATTAAAACTAATTAAGGGTTATGATGCTTATTATTCTTTGAATAGCATATTCAAGTTTAATATAATTTCATAATAAATTTTAGGAGAATAACATATTTGTTTATGTTATTCTTTTAAAGTTAAATATTCTTAAGAATTGATATGTGATTGATTAACTATGATAACCTTTTGTACAGCTATATAATTGATAAATAGGTTGTTTTATGTTCTCGATTCTAACCATTTCTCTCACTATTTTTTTGCTACAATTTACTTCTCTCTAATATTTAATTCTTTAAGTAGAAAATGTTAAATATAATTGTAGATTAATATTAATCAATGATATTTTATTATTATGTGACAATATAAGATATTGTTTATCGTATTTGTATTTGAATGAGATTATAGTTAAACTAGTCCTTGATGAGTTAAGTCAATCATAAAAAAAAAACTCATTTCAGGAGTCTTTCCAATCTTGAGGGGTTATAAATTTGTTATCTATTAAGAAAATTTAAACACATTCTCTACATAATTCCCTAGAAAATAGGCAAAAAAATCCTCAGGAGTTCTTATTGAGCTTATGTTGGTCTCATGAGAAATTCAAAGAGATAGATATTGATCATGAAGAACAACATGTTCCAATACACAAGGTGCACAAATTTTCTTCCCTCCTTTTTTATATTTATCCTCTATACATGCTATAATTTTGTATTTATTGATCTTTAGGATGTTTTAACTTCATCAATTAGTATTAGAACCAAATTAGATATGGATTAGGGTTGTTTTCTTGTTTGAGATTAACTTTGAATTGGGGTTTCTTTTTGTGTTTCTAGTGAAAGTTTTGAATATAGTTTACTATTATCTTGTGCACAAAAACTAAAATTAATTATGAGTTTTGCATTCCTTGTTAATGTTAGAGTAACATATTAAACATTCATTCAATTACTCTTATATAGATAAATTATCTATCGAAACTTCTTTGGTTTATACCCTTTAGAATCATATTTTCTTTTGAATCCAGTCACACCCATATAGGTAAATTATTTTCAATATTAGTTCAGAAATTTTTCTTTATGTTTGAACAAACAAAATACAACCATTTACTTCCAATTTCATTTGTATCATGGAGAATAAGATGAGTCATATTTGTAGTAACTAAAACCTTTTGTTTTTAACAATCTTGTGAAAGTTATTTATATGTAAAGTCAATTAAAAATATTTTGCAGTTACTTGGGTAAAAAAATTTTGATTAATTCAAGATTTAAATTAAATTTTTTATATTGTAATATTGGATTTTGGACTTTTATAGTAACGTGAATATTATATGTTAGTCATAATATATATATATATATATATATATATATATATATAATTAAAATTATGTAAATTTATTGTATAAATAATTTTATTTTTTAATTTACATTATTATAATTTTATTTACCATGAATGCATTTATGTGAATTTTGTTATATAATTTTTTATTGTATTACATTCATGATAACTATACTCTATTTGTGTATTATTGTTAATCTAATTTCTTTTTACTTATATTAATGATTATTTTATACTCTATTTATATAAGTTATGTTGCATTATAAATTTGCTTAAAAATTTTCTTTTAATTGAATTTTTATAATTATATAACATCTCTATGTTGTTATTTTCAATTTCTCTCCTTCAATATTTGTTTTATGTTTTGATTTATATGGAATTACTTAACTTATCAATTGTGTGATTATTTATGGTCATGTTTTCTTATTATTTCATAATGGTCTATTTGTCTAATTTTTTATTAATTTGATATTTTTCCTTTTAAGAAATCTGATATTTTTAAATAAGAAATGTTATATTTTTCTTGTATAAATTTGTTAGAAATATATCACTATCATGTGGATAGTGGTCTTACTCAATCAATGTATATTTCTTGACATAATTCTAGTATCATAAGCAAATAGTTGAATTTTATTTATTCATTTGGTATTGTTTTTTTAATGGTTAAAGCGAAATATTTTTCTTTGTGAAGTAGGAATATTTTTATATATAAAAATGCTAAATAATGCCTTATAAAATGAATTGTTTTAATATAAATCAACAATTTATTCTCTATAGATACGTAGTCATCTTATGGTAAATTATTTTCATCTTATTAATACTTAATCATGTGCACCAAGAAAATATTGAGTAGTTTTAAACTAAGAAATTCAGATCCAAAGTGGTTCCAAACGCGTGGAATTACATAGACTGTGGGCTAGATATTTCAAAGAAAACGTGGGGTTATTTATGGCTATGTCGGTGGAAGATTAATATACCCAATTCTTGAATACAACCCATTAAAAGTTTACAACTACTCCATTACAAAACGACAATGTAGAAAATTGAAAAAAAAAGAGAGAAGGAAAAGGCACGTGACTTCATTTGAGATAAGAAGGTGTGGTAGTTTGGTTTTGGTCTTCCCTTGTGTCGAAATTTCATGGTCCATGGGAAAAATGGAGTGCATCAATTCCAAATTGTTTCTGTTTCTACCATTCACAAGTCACAAAGAATTTGGAGTGTAGAGCAGATCATTGAAAAAACGAAAACGACGTACACATGGGTAGAAGTTTATGAGGAAGGATAGAAGAATATTAAGACAAGATTTGTCTGATTATTTTAAGAATTAATTACGAGATCATGTACCATTTATTAATGAAATGTTCTAGAATCAAATCCAAGTCTTTTCTTCACACTACGAGGCTGGATGGTCCAACGTCATTCATATTTTGTTAGGAATCAAGTAATATACCATTCTAAACATTTCCATGATTATGACTTCCCACCATAATCATTGTTTCAAAATTTTGGTTTTCATTCTTCTTCATCGCGTTGAAGACTTTATTTCATGTATAAATAAAAAAATAATTTCAAAATTTTTAAATATCAATTAATTTGATCTCAGAATCTTAGTTATTTTAACTTCTATGCATCACTTTGTTACCAAAAAATTCTATGCATTAAGGGATCCAGATATCCTCTTCTTTATTATTTGTTTAACTTGATTAATAAGATTTTGTCTAGAGTGGTTCAAAGGATTATGTAAAGTTTCAAGCGTTTTTTTCGTAAAATGGTCGTTCAGGTTTTACCATTGCTGTTATGTCTTAAGTCATAGCTTTTTTTAGATAATCTATTCTTGTTATTTAACTTTGTGAAAAATGTGGCTATTATGTTGTTAATTGGTGGGATCTCTTTTATTTGTTTTTTACTACTGTTGTATCTGTAGATTTATCTTGTCAATTCTCTGTGATGATGAATATTTATAATTTTTTTTTATTAAAAAAATATTTGTTTGATGCTTACCTTTAATAAAGTTAGAAAAAGTTACGGAATAGCAATTGAGAGAATGTTGCATGAAAATCGATTCACTGATAAATTTAAACTCTATTGTTAAGGGTGATATAAAAGTGTGATAGTATATTTATAAGATAAAGATAAATATAAAATAAAATTGAATTCATATTATTTAACCATTAAAAAGACAGAGTAGTTCTTATTTTATTTTAGTATGCTTTTTAAGAGAATGGATGTTTAGACTGATCTGTTCATCAATTCATCTTCAATCAAATTGACATCATATATCTTGCCAGGAAAACAAAGTAGTAGTATAATAGACTAGTATTTCATTTTTTTTTGGACAAATATAATAGTATTTTATTTAAAGATCTAATTTTCCAAACGATTTTGGGTTTCGCTGATCCAACGGACGTCAATATATTTTTAGTTTATTTCATTGATTAAATAAAATATTTGACACGAAAGGTACATGTATCTATGTTTCTTTAAATTAAAACATTATTTCAAAAAAAAATTCTAAAAAATATTTTCTTCACTTTGCTCAATAAACAAATAGGATTTGTTTCTTAAAATTACTTTTTTCAATAGAAAAATTTTACAAAAACACATGAAAAATTAATTGTTTTAAAACAAAATGTGTTTTTTTAAAAAAAAAGTTTAAACAAGAAAAGCCTATATCATAACTAATGTAAAGAATAGGTTAAATCATACCCTAAAATGTTTTTCAAGAACTGTTTTATTTTTCCTAAGCTGCACAATTTCTTTAATATTAAATGTTTTGTTTTATATATTAACATGGTATACATGTTTCATAGATAATTTTATTCATTAAATATTGTTAGGGTTCGATCTTAAATCAATATTCTTATATTAAGGGATTAATTGTTGGCTTTCAATTAAGGAATACAATGAAAAAACAAACAAAAAAATCATTTTTTAATTTCTTTCAAATATTATTAGTTAATTCTGTTAACTATAATTTAAATTTTGACATACCATATTAAATTAATAGACAATAATGATAATATTTCCTTTAATCATCAAGACACATGCTACTAAAGTACACAAATCAATAAAAATAAGTAAATTATTATTTTTTTATCGCAAAAAGTCTATTGTTTAGTTTTATTAGGTTTTTAAAATATTACTCACGTAACAATTTTATTTTCATTAATTATTATTAACTTTTTTGTGGGTAATATGAAAGCATTAGAGTGTGAAATCAGTATGCATCACTATTAGTAAAAAAGACACAAATAGTCAAGGTCTTTAATATAAGGAAATGAGAGGGGAAAAGGCTAAATGCTTTATAAATTATATATATATTTTGTAAAAAAAGAGTGTGACTATAATAAACTTTTATTTTGTTATGTATCTAGTATGATCCAACAACCCAACCAACAATAATATAAATTATATATAAATAATAATTTTTTTTATAATATCTCTAGTGTGACAAAAGGGACTACGTTAATAATATCTCTAGAAGATAATTATTTTTTTTTTCATTTGAGAATGAGTATTGTCTAAGTTTATTTTATGTATATACTGAGAAAAATTAATAAATAAATGGAAAAAGGGAATGATTTAAGAAAACCAAAAACATTAACGTTACAATAAAACCCTAAAGTTATATTTTCAAGTTTTTGTCTTTTAATTAATAACAATTTTTTCTCCCACTTTTACCCTCTCAAACTTTTTTATTTATATACTTAATGTTATTTGTTCTTTTTATTTATTTTTTGTCATTGTCTCTAAATTAAATTTCAATAATTTATGAAATGTAAAATGTTAGTAATATATTTTTGGTAAAATACAGACATAAAGTAGTATTATTTTGGAGTGTACGAATGTAGTACTGTGGGTGCACGATAAGATATTTTTGAGAGAGTCGAGATTTGAACATTGACTATTGACTAAGAAGAGAGAGGAAGTGAGAGGTGAAAAGTGAAAAGTGAAAAGTGAAAAGTGAAAAGTGAAAAGAATCTAATCTACCTTTCTTTTCATCACATCACAATCTCGCCATGATTTAGTCTCATCAACCATGGGGATTCCCTACGCATCACAATCACAATTACAATTACAATTACAATTACACCACACCGCCACCGTCACTTCCTAATCCCTAATTCCTAATACTATTCAACACAATCACATTCATTAATCATAACCAGCTTTCGCTTTGACTTCACATTAGCATGCAAAAAAACATTCGCTAATTGGTTTTTGCTATTTGCTGCACTGCCTCTGCTTCAGCTTGAAGATGTTATATTGCAGTTTGTGGATTTGGACTTATCCAGAATGGACCACATCACTTGAACATCTTCGTACCCGCATGCCATCACTTCACCCTGAAGATCCATTACTCCACTCTCTTGTTCTGCAAAACCATAATCATCATCATCCTAATACAAAAATCTCATTTTTATTTTTCAATTAATAGATTAGACAGAGAGAGAGAGACCTGTTTGAGACTTCTTTTGATCCCGTGTTGGCTGCTGTTGCTGTTGCTGTTGCTGGTTAAAGAAAGTGCATGCCTTTTTGAATGGGGTGGTGATGGTCTTCTTCCAAGATGCCATTTGAGTCTTCCAATCAACGCGGTTGCGAGCTGTTATATAGTATGCAGGGAATGTCTGGGGAAATTAAAAAAGAAACAGAGGAAGCAGAGAGGGGCAAGATCCGTGAGAAGAGGGTATTGTATTGGTGGAAGCAAGTTCACTCCTTTTTATTTATTAAGCTAAAGGGTCGGCCACTGCACCAAAGCACATGCTGCACGCGACCACCTCCTTACACGTGATCTCTTTTCCACTTGATTCTACTATTATTTAATGCCCCATGGACCCCCCTTGTTTCTCTCTGCCCTTTTCATTCATCCATTATTAACCTTTCTATTCTCATCATCCCATATATCTTTTATTCTATTCATCTTCCTCTGCTGTAATAATTATAATATATATATGCGCAATCTCCATTTCTATACTTGTCTCTTCTGCTATCATTCATACTGTATCCCTACACCTCTCTCTTTTTATGTCATTCCATTTTTTACATTTCTTTCTTTTATTTGACACCTCAAATCAAACTTCACTGCAATACTCATACTCACATGACACTCTATCCCTCTCTAACTGTATTCTTGTTATATCACATCACCCATTAATCTTCTTCTCAACTTATCATTTTTAATTATTACTTGATAACGAGTTTTTCTCAAAAAAAATCTGATTTATCACTTTTCTTAAAATATCTCTTTTCATGCACCCTTGAAATTCTTAATTTTATTTCAAAACTCAATTCTACCCTTCTTTATCTCATATTCATGTTGGTAAATTATCAATATATGTTTGTATCTCTCGGTTCTTACTGCTTTTACCTGGTGTTTGCATCTCATGATTTTATTTATAATTTTTTTAACATTCATTTTACTTTACACTTAATTGTATCAGATTTCTTTGTAAGTCTATTTTCATTTATTTGTACTTTGTAGTATAAATTTTTTTATACACTTTTACTGTTAAAAAGAAATTTCTAATACAATGTTACTGTCGAAGAGAGTGACAGTCCAATGCAGCTCAGTAAATTCTGAGCCTTATGTAATGAAAAAAAAAGTCATTGGACAAAGGCTCAGTTTCCCACTTCATGGCATGTGATAATGATATAATATGGGGAATGGGAACGTGGAAGATTGGACAACACAAGCCAACCAAAAGGAACCCCAATCCTTGTGGGGTATTGCTGCATGAGGCCCTTCATTTTCAACCCTATCTAGTACCCAATTTTGACATTACTGCCTACTAGTTAGCTATGGAAATTAACCAGTCTTAGGATTCATAAATTAATGATTTGATGTTCTAGTACTGCTAAAGAATTTTTCATATTGAATGTGAACACTTAGTGACGGTGCCATTGATTCTAATCATGAGTTTACAGAAAGACACGGTCATTAAACATTTAAGTAATGACTAATCATATGTTTTTCGCTTCCCGATGCTGCTTAATTCGGTCGAGAATCAATCTCCATTCTCCAATACATTCATTGCAAAGTGTGTTTTTGGTCATTGGTTACAACAACATCAATCTACAAATCAAACAAATAAATACTTTAGTTACATCGAAATTAAGTACTAAAATATATTAGGAGTCAACATATTACCGTATCTTTGGGTATCTGAAAACCCATAAACAATGCAATCTTTTGATAGTGTCAAATCCACATTTGCATATGAATTCAGTTTTTATGATTAATTTAAGCTTTCTATGACGTAAAGCAAGCCCATATTATCTGAGATGAATTTGAAGACATTGCCTATGATCCAAATTAAATGACATATTGTAAGGGTATTATGCTGCATGTCCTTTGATCCTAATACAAATAGATATTCTTTTCATTTTCAATTTAGCAATTAGACTTTGTTTATTCCCTTTCACATGCAATGTACCAGTGAAGGACAAGTGAACAGTAAAAAATTATTGTAGGATCGATTATTGATTTGTAAATGACAATAAAAAGGTGTTGTTGATGAATCAAGATGATTGGCGCATGGTTTTCACATGTAGATAGACATACTGCATGTTAGGCCACTGAATGTCTGGCCCTTGTTCTTCCTCTCTATAATCATGATGTATACATTTTTTTAAACTATATTCAGAAATTAATTCAAATTCCTTTTTATCATCTCAATTTAATCAAAGTTTGATATATAATTATAAATTATTAGTTTAATGAATTTTTAAAATCATGTCTTAAATATTTTAACATATTAATCTATAATTTTTTTAATTATATTAATATTAGTTTAAAATTAAATTCATCATTACATGTGCTACTTTCTTATTATACATCTCTATCACTATCTCTTAAAAATTTTATTTCTCAAAATTTCATCCACATTTATTGTTTTTATAGATCAAATATTAGTATTGGTAGTAGTGTTAGTTTTTCTAGCGACAATGATCGAATCTACAATCTTTTCTCATTTTCTCTTTTCTTAACCAACTAATTTAGCTTATATTTTGTAATAGTTCAATATTGGTTTAATTTATTTTTAACTAAAGAGTGTGGAGATCATATTGACTAATAATATGGTTAGATTGAAGTGTATATTTATTATAATTTTTTATATATATAATATCCTTTCCAAAATTAAATTAAATTATATTATTAATTAACTAAAATTGAATATTTATTATTTAAATATCATAATATTATAATTTTCAAAATCTTATATAACTTTGAACAAATTACATTAACCCCTCTTAAAATTTTGTATGATTACACAACTATTCCTCCTTTTTTAAACATTACTCTTGTCTTACGGGATGTAAGTGTAATATACAAAAGAGTATAAGAGCAATGTTTTTAAACCTATAAAGTGGTATCAATGAATTTGAAAGAGAGTTAGTATAGCAAAAAACAGTAAAATTAACTTTCAATTTGTGATATTTGATTAAAAGTTGTTAGAGGAGTGCAGTATATGGCCCATAAATTATTGAATGATACTAAAAGTAGTGGTAAGTGGCAAGTGGGTCAAAGAAGGCACAATTGGAGGGGCAAGGTGGGCACAAAGGAGAATGCAGAAAATGGATGAGAGAAAGAGTTTAGACATTAGCATTGCTATCTATCCATTTGCAGAGACAAGCAATGAGCAATCAGCTAACAATGTACAGTCAACTACCCAATAGTAAAATATCTATATATGATATATCCATTGCATGCTCCATCTTTTCTATTTTCTATTTTCTATTTTCTATTTTCTATTTTCTTCTGTCTCTTAAAGCAGTGATTATATCCCCCACATATATACACCTTTTTCTCTCAAGAGTTAAGATCCTTTTGTTGATCTTTTTTTTTTTTATATATATATATAAAAATATATCAAAATGACACACTTTCTTATTTTTTATCTAGATAATTCTTTTTTCTATTTACGGTTAGGGAATTAATTTCTTCACGTTTCTTTTCTTTTTATCTTTTAAAGCCTATAACAAATCAGTTGTTGTTGGATAATCAATTTTTTTTTTATAAGACATTTCTTTTTTAAATTTGTTTTCTTTAAATTTTTTTATGTATGTATATTTTTCTGAAGTATGATTTTAAAATTTTTTTAAGTTTCATTTTGTTTTTATGTATTTTATTTTTATGTTGTGTATTTTTTTGTTATTTTTTTAAATGTTTTATAATTTATTTTTTAGTTTAAAGTTTTAAATTAATATCTTAAGCCTAATATTTCAAATTATTTTGGTATAATTTTTTAAGTACATATATTTTTAGATATTAGAAATATTATTTTTAAAATTATAAAATATTAATTTTGTTTAAGTATTAGATATAAGTTTTGAAGATATAAAAAACTATGAACCACCAATTTATGTGGCCCATCAACAAGCAATTTAGAAGTGTCAACCCAACAAATTGCACAATATTTTTCAATATGTATGTCAGTTATCCCAATAATTGAACAATGTTATGCAGTGTCAAATAAACCACAATATTCTCAATCATACACCATAGACAATTACATGCACACATCGCTCTTGGGTACACAAGAAAGAGATGACTTTGTAAGCAATCCATTTTATGTCAACATGCAAACCTCACAATCAGCATATGTTTACATGCAATCAATAAATATTCTTTCATTTTCGTCGTTTTATGCCTAAGCAAGTCAGAGTTCTCCATAAACCCTATCAGGGACACAACAAATTGTTCATGATGATAATCAACAGGAACCAAACTTGCAACAACAAAGACGTCGAAATCTCCTGAGAAATAGGTAGCACCCAAGGTGTGGTACTTATGAACACAAACATCATTAGGTAGTGCATGCATAATTATTTTTCCAATTTATTTTGTAACATATTCCATATGTTTATATATATTCTTAAAAAATTATACATGTTAATTAGATGTACTCGTATATTGAGAAATTATTTTCATTTACTTAACTTCGACAAATAATTAATAACATTTAAATAATAATTAAAAATGACATAAACTTTAAAAAAGATAGTTAGTCTTTGAATAAAAAATAATACTTATCTACTTAATAAATCCAAAAATAAAATTAAAAAAAATTTAAACAAAGATAATTTTTAAAAAAAATTAACTCATACAAGTATACAAAAAATAATAAATAATATAAAAAAGAAGTAAAAAACAAATTAAAAATTTAACTTAAAAAATATAATGTGGGGGTATATTTTAATTTGGCCAATCCACCAGCCAACACGTTCTTTACTTATTGCTATAAAACCTGTACCATTTTAAACTTTAAATATATGGGATAAACATCTTTTATAGTTAATTAGAATATCTATATTATTAATAAATAACTTTTTTATATTTACTTTTCAAAATATCTATTCTAACCTTTTTAAAAAACAAAAACAAAAAATTATTTTCCCTTTCTAAACATTTTTACAAGTTTTATCTTACTATAAATAAATCTTCTTACAACACTGATAATATATGTTATTACAAAACATACAAAACACTATTAATATATATTGCCTAGAGATCATTTTTAACTTTGATCCGGTCCAAAAACATATTAAATTATTATTCGTAAAATATCACAATGAATTATTTATATTTTATCATGTTACTATAAAATATATTAAATTAAAATTCAAATTATTACAACATATCAATATCAATATCAATATAAAAATAAAAATAAAAATAAAAATAAAAATGTAAATACATAAAACATATGTTTTAAGTAATTATATAAAGGCAACAAATGTCTAGCCTTCTTGAACAATTTCTCAAAGACCAAATATGAAGCTTTAATTAATAATTTTGTTTTTATAATACCAGAGAAGTAAAAGATTAAGAGGATACTTGGACAGTAAACTACTCTCTTTAAGCTCACGCTATTTTCTGATGGAGTATATTTTTAGATTTAATTAAGCTTAATCCTATAAATTAACACAATGAGCCTTACAATCTTTGTGAAAACAGTTGAAGGCGGAAAGGATTTTATACCAAAGAATACTTGTATAAAAGAATAATTATAACTCGGATTTGAGCTAGTAGAATTGCTAAAATAAAAATATTTTTCTACTATGCAGTCGTGCACAGTAATAAGAAGTCAAAATATGCTCACTTTAAAAAAATATTTTTATATATATTACATAAATTTAAGACGATATTTTATGACTTTAATTGGTGTAAGTGTAAAAAGTTTTACACTATATTTAAATATAATTTTTTATTTATGATAAATTTGTTAAGTTTATTAATTAATATTTTAAAAATTATAAACAAAAAATTATAATTAACCCTCTTCGTAAATTTTTTTTCCCTTCCTCATACTAATTAAACACGTATTTTAAAATGTCATTCATATAAGTCTTTTAATTCAAGAAATGTCCAGCCAATAAAACCCAATTTGACCCATTGGCTAACTTTCCACATTCTGAGATTACAAAACAGTCTTAATTAACCTCAACAAAATTTTCTACTAAAATTCAAACAAAAATCATATATATAATTTAATTTTGTCTATATTGTAATAAATATTACATATATAATTATGTATGTAACTATACATCTTTACTTTTTTGTATAAATATTAAAATAAAATTAATTATTTTAGTAGTTAAATAAATATTTTTTTAATTAATTGAATATTCTATACTGTTTTGTATAACATTAAATATAATAATAAATAAATAAATAACAAGTTTATTCTTATATATTTAATCAAAGATGTACTTTGTCTCTAAAAAATTTAAAGTTATTTATTTTTTATTAACTTTATATATATTGTTTGAATTAAAAAGTAATTAATAACTTCATTTATGATTTATTTTAAATATATAAATAAAATATTTTTTAAAAATATAGAGTGGTTTTTCCATGAATTTTTTAATTTCCATAACAAAAATAGATTGGGTTAACTCTTTTTACCCCACTTTAAATAATATATGAATTCAAGTTTGCCCTACTTTTTATGGAGACAAGCCTATAGAGATAAACTCATTCATAACTCATTTTATTGTCATCCCTATTGATTACTTTTGATGGGAATGCGAGGATGTGTATGAAAATCACTTAATTAATATGAATATCTCTTTTAATTAATCACTTATGCAACTCTATCAAAGAATTTAATTTTTATACATTGTTAATATAAATAGTTTAGAACTATTGATAGATTAAAAATAATGTAAATGTGTGTTTGAAGGTAATTATTATAGTACCCTGAAAGAGTAATTAATTATTATAGAAGTTAATGTATAATCTTATCTTTCATAACAATATGTGATGCAATATCAGGTAAAAATAATTATTAATATTTTTTAAAAGAAAAAAAATGATAATATCATGAATAAATTATAGTTAAGTTCATTGTATCATCGCCCCTCTTTATTCTGTGGAGATCTAAATCATTGAAAAATCTCCATTGTCGAATTGAAGTGATATTCTCAAAGAATAAGTTAATAAATTAAAGTGAGGAAACGTAAGTAAATATAGCGCATCTTATTTATATAATTAGGATGCAATCGCGTAAAAGTTGCAACAACCGTATAGTAGAGCTTCATAGTGTGTTTCACCCATTTCGTAAGAAGCAGGCTACTACAGGCAAAGAATTTGTTCACTTCAATTTTAAAATCCCCACATAATACATGCATGCATGCTTTTAAGATTAATTAGGAGGAATCAATCTGAGTTGTTACCTTCAACTATGTTTCCTCGTGTAATTTTTCTTCTTACTTCCATTTTATTCTTTGTTTCTTTTCTATGTAGAGAATAGGCTGTCTTAGCCAAAACAACGTATATATATGTGTGTCTATGTATGAGGACCTTGAAAATGGCAAGAAATTCTACTCAACAAGAAGTGCAACGCTAACATATGTTTGGATTTGCTTGGAAAACGCGTGTGTATTTTAAAAAAATTTGCGTCCAATTGATACAAATGAGGCAAAAGCCACTATATATTGTGGTTCCATAGGATGCCACAGAGGTAGTCTCAACGTGGAAGAGTAATGCTTCATGCGTGTCTATGTCTAAAGATCACAGAGGTAGGAAAAGAAGATAGTTCGTATCAATTAAGATGCCCCTAATTCCTCGTAGCTACTTAGCTAGGAAGCTACCCATTTTATTGCTTCTAGGTGTTGTAGCGTCGCATGTTATCTAGCATCGATTTTTTTCCCATTTCATAGATGCAAATTAGTGACGTAAAAAGAATCAAAACACTTGTATGTTACACCAACATTGCCATGCGGGATACCTATGATGACTCACTTTTTAGGAATTTTAATTACCACCCTCTCTTATTTGAATTAATATTTATTTTTTAATTTTTTTTTCTAAATTTCTATTTCATGTCTAATTTTGTTTTTTTCCATTACATAATTTTTTCCATCTGCACAGTCATTTTTTCTCCTCATCTTATTTTTTGTCTCCACCTTTTATTAGTATATTGTAGTATAATATTTAATTTCTTATTTTTTTTAGTAGAGTAATTTAATTTCTTATTTTTTTTAGTCTATTAACTTAATGAATTACGTTTTTTTAGTATAATTATTACTTTTTTATCTCTTTTATAACTCTGACAATAGTTTAAAAAATAGATATTACTTTAAATTAAATTAAAAAAATATTAATTCAAATTCTTTCGTATTTACTTTGTTTAGACAAGTTATGAGTTGCAGCCCATGCATATAAAATATAAGCATTTCGTTCCTCTGCCAATCAAATTGCACAGGAGTGCGTTTCCATTACAATTATATCCAATTAACCACATCCACATAGAAGCTACTCAATTAATTAGTTTCACATTCTCACATTAACAATCAAACATAAACTAAATCTACATCAAACTCAATTTATTACTATCGCATTACATTTTTATTAATACTTTGAAATGTGCAAAATCTTCCTACCAAGTATCAATATATCATTTTGTTACCTCCGTAACGTATGTGGATATTATTCACAACGAACTGTCGAAGAAGTTTTTTATCCACAACAGGAAAGAGTTTGTAAAAGAGGACTCCAGTATTCAAGTAAAAAAATATACATATTATAGAAAATAGAGAGTAAAGATAACTCAATGATGATAGGCACGTATCTTATAACCAGTTATTTATAGTAAAAATATGGATTCTTACATAATGGGTATTACTTATTTAAAGTCAGGTATTACATTTCTTTACTGTGCTCTTTATTTATCTAGCGAATATCTTGTTTACCTGACTCAGTTTTATTGCGAATAGCATTAATAAATAATTATGCTAATCAATATGTGATTAATTTGGTTAATTAGTTTATTATGGACACAAGGTTTTTGGTGAGGCTGAAATCCCTTATATTATTAGCATTACTTTCTCCTTTGAAAGGTGTCATCCTACATTTTGGTTTTCGGTCATGTCGAAATTTGAAGTCTCTGTGTCTTCCTTTCATTTAGTGCTTTCAGCTTGTTACTGATTCCTGATTTTAGTTATGCTGAAATCCGAAATCCCTTTGATCTTGATGTCTTAAGGGTGCTTTGGTGCTTATTTCGGATTTCGGTTGTGCTGAAATCTAAAGTTCTCTTTGCCCCCTATTCTGAGGGTATTTAGGTCATTTTGTTATCCTTCATTCCTTATGACCATACATTTGCCCCCAAGCTTTAGCCAAAGTGAGAAGTGTGAGGATGAGGACTTAGAAAGGTAATGCATGTATTCAACAATGCAACAAGTATTTTAGGGCCGAAATACCTAGGGAGGAGTCAACATAGATTCTCGTGGTTTAGGGTTTTGGATCTTTCTGCTTCATACAGTAATAACGAGTCTATAAATCATCCAGAGTTGCAAGCAGATCATGCCAGACCTTCAAAGCTGAAAGCTCTACCTCACTAGAAGGTTTTCGTTTTAGCTAAAGTAGTTATGAAATGAAAATTCAAGGGTAGGGCGAAAAAGGATTACCCCACATTCTAATTCCCTCCTACCAATGGGTAGATGGAGAAATAGGGGCGTTCGCATCCCGTTATTGCAACAGGATAATGCTTAGTGACTTTGTTAATTAGGTTCAAGTTAGTCACTTTAAGGATTGTGATAAGTTCATTTTTCTTGTTCAGCAGTGTAAAGCTTTTTTTGTACCGAACCCAGATTTTTTCTTCCTGGGTCGATCTGTAAAGGATAAGGGAGATTTTTTCTATGTCTATGATTGCATGTTTTTGGTTTTTCATTTTAGGCTTCCCTTTAATGATTTTATTATAAGGGGTACTTCGAGTGTTAAATTGTGCCCCTACTCAATTTCATTTGAACGTTTGGGGTTACATCCAAGCGTTCTAAGCTTTATGTTTATTTACTTATACCAAGACTACTCCTAGCTTTTTCCTTCATTATTTTACCACTCAACCTCATGAAAAATTTAAGTGGGTTTCTCTTTACCGCAAGGTCGATAACCCCTTTTTTGTCTCTTACACTACGTCGTTTAATGGATTCCAGTCTGTGTTCTTCAAAATCATGATAAATCCTGAGGTTGACCAAAATAATTTTTACGATACAAAGGAGGGCGTTTATTTTCTTTCTACTAGGAGCCTATCCCGAGAAGGTATACCTAGATGAATTGCTCACTAATGAGAAGAAGACCGAAGCTGCCTATCTGGATTCACTTTCACGCCTTTTTCCAATGGCAGTGTTGTTGCATTTATATGCTCAACAACTCCCTTTACAGATCTTGAGGGTGAACGTATGCTTTTCATAAGGAATTTTTATTGTGTTCTGTTGAAATGAGACTTAACATTTTGTATTGTTTTTGGCAGAGATCATAACAATGGTTGGGTTTAAAGATGTTGGCTTTCACAAGTTACACCGAAGCCGACACCCTTCAGTGAAAGCCAGCATCCCCAAAGTCCAAATGAAGCAAAACCCTTCTCCAAGAGCCACCTTGGTGGACACCATGCCCCCTACCTCTGATTTCTAGAAGAAGAAAAAAAAACCAAAAAGAGAAGATAGAAGAAGACGAGAAGGGGCAAGAGAAGAAGAGGAAGAGAGATAAGAAGTCTTTTTCCAGCAAGTTAAAGAAGTTCAAGGCTGAAACCCATCCTCTGAAAATCTCCTCCATCAGCATTGCCCTATTGCTTTGATGTTCTTTCATGAAGAGCTTGAACCGCTTTCTTCTACAAGCAAATTCGGTCGTTCTGTTTCTAAGGAAGGCCAAAAAATGCTAAAAGGAATGGAGCTGAGCTTTAAGTGGCAGAATTACTACAAGTTTCTGGGTCGTGCAGAAGTGTTGGGGAAACACATGTTTGTCAACGAGCTGGTGGCAATGAAGTAACACCAAAGGAAAGCCAAAGATAGCTTCTGAGCTGTTTCGGATAAGCTAAAAGAATTAGAGGAAAGCATGAAGACGATGATTTCGTCTGAAGTTCTTGAGGAGGCATTGGCGGTGAAAGATGTTGAGCATGCCAAATCCTTGACTGAGAAGGATGAGGCACTGAAGGAAGCCCGAGAAAAAATACAGAGCTTAAGAGTTTTTTCAGCTTAGAGTGAAAAAACCCGAGAAGGCTATAGACGGGCATTAAAGAAGGTCTTGGATAATCATGACAAGTATTAGAAGTAGGAGAAGGAGGACGTGGTAGTGGAGCATGCTGCTGATTTTTGGCAGGCAGCACGCCAAACGCATTTTTATGCACCGTTCTGGAAGGCTTCAAATTTTCTGAGGATTACGACATCTTCGGGGTTGAATATAAGCATCTTGATGAAGTTGATGACGAGATCCTTCCGGACGGTGAATCTCATCCAACCTCACCAAATAAAGCTGATACTTAAGTGAAGGAGACCAGCTATGTTAGAGGGGGTAGGAGGTCAAAGCGAAGAAGATGATGTGAAGCTGCCTCCTAGGGGACTTTTCTCTACTTTTGTTCTTTTGATGTATTGGCTGAAATGTATATGCCAATTTTTTTTTTGTAATTCTACTTTATAATTAATATACAAGGTTTTTCTTTCCATTTTATCAATCTTTTTGTTTTACTGCAATTAAATAATGTTTAGTCGAATGGTTTATTTTGTTTGGTACTACTTGAGCCAAACAATATAGTGCGGAAGGGTACCAACTTTTGCGCTCCATAATCCGAATTTGTTGTTTTTAGGAGGGCACACCTAGTTTAACTTAACCGAAAATTTAGGAAAGTACTACCTTTGTCAAAAATGTAAATGTTCGAGAGGGTAATCTTTAGTCTTGAAGTTCTTGTGTGTACAGTACAACCTTTGCCAAAAATGTGAATTTTTGGGAAGGTACTCTTTTTGAAGCATGCCGAATTATCTGTACCTAATCAAATAACTTTGGGAAAATAGTAAGAAACAAGTAGAGTAGAAGAGTTCTTCTTTTATAGATAGGTAGGAGGGGCCTCATTAAAAACCTTTTCGGAAAAGATCCAGTGTAGGATAAAAAACTGAATAAGCTAAAGAGTGTCCCAAAAGAAGTACAAGCTTGTTTTAACTTTAATACATCTTGAGATGTGTTAAATTCCAGGTTCTTGGAATCATTTTTCCCATGAATTCTTCCAACTTGTATGCTTCATTTTCAAGGTCTTGATGAATCTAAAAAGGTCCATCCCAATTAGAAGCTAACTTCTCTTCATGCTTTTCTTTTCTTACTTCTCTAGTTGCACGCCAAACTAAGTCCCTTAGAAGGAAAGTTCTTGGCTGAGCTTTGGAGTTGAAACATTGTGACATTTGTTGTTTAGTAGCTTCTATGACAATAACGACTTTATTTCTCAGTTCATCAATGTAGTCCAAGTCATTATGAAGCACTTCATAATTGCCTTCTTTATCAAAATGGTGTCTTAAAAAAAATGGTTCTCCTATCTCAACAGCCAACATAGAATATGATGTTTGGGGAGTACAGTGGTAAGCCCATAATATCTCGGGCATTTGATTGGCCCATCCTCTTTTGGATCCTTCGATTCATTTCTTAAGTTCTGTTAGAATCACTTTATTGACTACTTTGGCTTGCCCATTTGTTTGGGGGTGCTCAACTGAAGTGACTGTGTTTAATTCCAAATCTTTCCAAGAAGGCATTGAACTTTTTGTTTGTAAACTTGAGACTATTATTGTGATGATTGAATGTGGAATGCCAAAACGTGTCACTATGTTTTTCCATGTGAACTTTTGTACACTTTGGGCTGAAATTGTGGCCAATGGTTCGACTTCTATCCATTTTGTGAAATAATCTATAACTACTAAGAGGAATTTGCATTGTCCTTGTGCCAAGGGGAAAAGGTTGAGAATATCCATTCTCCAAGTGTAGAAGGCCCATGAAGTCATGATTATCTTTAACTCATTAGCTGAGGAGTGGATCAAATTTTCATGCTTCTGGTACTGAATGCATTTTTAACAAATTCAACATAATCTCTTTTCAATGTGGGCTAGTAATATCCAACTTGTAATACACAGTTTGTCATTGATCTTGCACCTGAATGAAAAACACAAATACCTTGATGTATTTCTCTGAGTACGTAATTTGCTTCTTCATCACTTATGCATTTTAAAAGAGGAGCTGAAAAGCCCCTTTTATAAAGTTCTCTCGAAATTAAAGAAAATTGTGATGCATTCGTCCTCAATTTCTTGGCTTCTGTTGGCTCCGTAGGGGCCGCTCTATTTTGCAGGTAATCCAAGATCTCAATAAGCCAATCTCGACCTGACGTAGAGATTGAACACATCGAGATACTAAGGAGATGTAACTCTTGTTGTGGAAAGGTGCACAATTGCCCTGGTTTTTGAGAACTGGCTAGTTTGGCTAGTTGGTCCGCCTTTATATTTTGTTCCCTAAATATATGTACCATTTCTACTCCTTCAAACCTCGCATTTGCATTAGAGAATGCATGGTAGTATTGTTGTAGCCTTGCATCGTTAACTTGAAAAGAACTATTTACCTATTCGGCCATGATCTTGGAATCAGTGAGGCATTTGATTCACGTTGTCGCCATGTCTTCGGCTAGTTTAAGTCCTACCAATAGGGCCTCGTATACAGCCTGGTTATTGGAGGCTTTAGAACCAAATCTTAGAGATTGTTCTATGACAACATCATTGGGTCCCTATAAAATAATGCACGCACCACTTCCTCCATTATTGGAAGATCCATATGCATGCAATGTCCAATGGAAGGAGTGAATGTTCAGTACTAGATGAAACTTATTGAGGAAATCCACCAGGCATTGGGCCTTACTACCATTGTGTGACTCTAGAAGTAAGGTTGAAGTATTTGCGCTAAATTGACTAACGTTAATGCTACTTTTTCCATTATCTGGTATCTAATCTCAGCATCTTGGAGCATTTGGCTTATGTAATAGACTAGTTATTGTCCTTCTGCTGTGTCTTACAACATAATTGTGTTGATGGCTTCTTCAAAGACCAAAAGATATAAAATTAAGGGCTTATCTGGGTTTGGCTTTATCAAAATAGTTGAAGATGCAATGAATCTTTTCAAGGTTGTAAAAGCTTCCTCACATTCATATGTCCACCTAAAATCTTTATTCTTTTTTAGGAGTGTGATTATTGGTTTTGCCCTTTCAACTGTTCGTGGAAGAAACCTGGCAAGTGAGGCTAACCTACCCGTCAGCCTTTGTGTTTCCTTTAAATTGCTTGGGCTCCTCATGTTCAATATTGCTTGACACTTGTCCAGATTGACTTCTATGCCTCTAATGCTTAGCATGAAGCTGATAAACTTCCTGCCTTGTACGCCAAACACGCATTTTTCAAGGTTGAGCCTCATTGAATATCTTCAAATTGTAGAAAAAATGTCTTGGAGGTCCTTTACATGGTTTTCTGGATTTTCTGACTTGACCACCATGTCATCGACATAGACCTCTAGGTTTCTTCCAACCTGCCTATAGAAGACTTTATCCATCAATCTTTCATAAGTGCCCCCTGCATTTTTTAGGCCGAAAGGCATCACCTTGTAACAATAGTTGGCTGAGTCAGTAATGAATGCCATTTTGGTCTTATCCTTATGACGCATTTAGATTTCATTATAACCCAATACGCATCTAGGAAACTCATCAGATGATGACCAAGTACCCTATCTACCAACTTATCTATGCTAGTAAGAGGGTAAACATCATTTGGACAAACTTTGTTTAGATATGTGTAATCAGTGCACATTCGCCACTTGCCATGCTGCTTTCGAACCATAACCACATTATTCAATTATGTGGTACAACAAACTTCTCGGATAAAATTGAAAGTGACGAGTTTGGAAACCTCCTCCTAGTAGTTTTTACTCTTTCTTCTCCATTTTTCTTCTCTTTTGGGCCACAGGCCGATCTTCCTTATGTACACCTAGTCAATGGCACAAGAATTTTCGGTCAATTCCTAGAATATTTGATCCGGACCATGCAAATAGATAAGCGTTATTCCTAACGACTTTGATTATCTTACTCTTCAAGCTTGCTTGGGCCGAAAAGCCTACATATGTCACATGTTCAGGTTTTTTTCCAAGTTGAAAAATTTCAACTTTTTCAATGGGTTCGACCTTATTTGCTTCCTCACTCCAGGGATCTAGGTCTAAACTTGACCCCCCTTCATATGTTGCTATGTTAACATTATTTAAATCCAGATGCCTCTCATATATTGTGCTTTTAGACTGGATAGGTAGCATTCCCTAGCAGTCCGCTGGTCTTCATGTATGGTGATTATTTCTTTTCATAAAAAAAGGAACTTCATGGCTAAGTGAGGAGTGGATTTTATGACTCCAAGCTTATTTAACAAGGGTCGTTCGAGCAAGATGTCGTACGAGGTTGTAGCATGTATGCTTATATATTGAATTCGGATACTGCTGGACTCTTTTTTGTATTCGAACTTAGCATATAAGTCAATATAACCTCTTATGGATACTTTCTCCTCGGAGAATCCTATTAGCAGTTTATTGTAAGAAATCAGTTGGTCTTCTAACAGCCCAAGTTCCTTAAAAGTTTTCTAATATAGAACAAGTATCGAACTTCTTTGATCTACTAATGTCTTTTAAACAATACAGTTGACAATCTCTACACTGATCACCATGGGATCATCCTGCTCAGGATCAACAACTTGGAAGTCTTCATTTGTGAAAGTAATGCTTGGCATTCTCAACTAAGCATATAGAGTAATTGAATTAACAAACCAAATTGTCCGAGCATGCCTTTTTCTCACTGAAGAGGTGGATCTTCCTCTTGTAAAACCTCCAACAATTGTATTGATGATCTTCTCGTCATTACTTTTGTTTTCCTCTCTTATTTCTCTTAACCTGCTACAGCTTTGACTTCTACATCTATTAGTTTGCAAATGATAATTATCTCGATATCTAGACCGAGAACAGTCTCTCTGGTAGTATCCTTGTTTTGCTGGTTAGGAATGATTATAAATTCTATGGAAAAAATCGTTCAGATGCCCTTACTTAATCAGGTCTTCAATTTTGTCTCGTAAGGTTGTGCATTCCTCGGTTGAGTGACCTTTTTTCGTATGATACTTTTTGTGTTTCTGGTATCAGCTCCTCTAGGCATATATGCCTTTTTCAGCATGGTCAGCAATTCCACTGTCAAGGGTTGTTTTAAAACTCGAGTTCTGATGGTGTTAAGAGGGGTGTATTGGGTGTATCTCAGTCCTCTCAGAGGTCTATTCAAATAACGATCCTTCTTTTTTCCAAGATGGCCTTTTTCATTGTCCTTTTGTGAATTATCTATTACTTCGGTCTGAGCTTTTCTCTAAAAAGCAATTAACTCTTCTACCTCAATGAAAGGTGTGACCCTTCATCGAAGTTTATACATGTATAATGGCAAAAAATGAATTTGGCTAGTAGAAAATTCTCCTTGCTGGAGATTAACTAAAAAGGTATAAAGTACAACATCAGGTGGAAGGTTCTTGATGGTCAAAGCAGCTTGGCCAAATCTGTTTATAAAGTCTCGCAAAGGGTCACTTTTCTCCTATTTAATAGTGGCCAAAGTTGTGGATATGAACCTGTGTGGCTGAAATGTGGTGACTTAAGTTCGAAATCGCATAGACAGTGTTTTGAAACTGTTGATGGAATTTGGTAGGAGTTTCATAAACCAACTCATAGCTTTCCCTTTGAATGACACAGGGAATATTTTGCACAAAGTTGTTTGATCCTTGGTATACATCCCTACTTGCATCATGAAAGCATCCAGATGAGCGTCTGGGTCCGTGGTTCCATCATATCTTTCCAAGGTAACATGTTTTAAGCTTTCTAGGCACATCCATAATTTCAAGTGTGAAAGGGTGGTGTCATCAAACTTTTGAAACTCTGCCACTCCATGGCGCATAAGGTGGCATTGTTTGAATTGGAGTGGGAACAACTTACACTGGGGGGAGGTGTGAAGCGTGGCATAAAAGGTCCACTATAGGATGGGGCAGCTGACATGCCCTTGTGGGATTCTCTTTGCTTCTTTTTTCTACTAATCTCATCTTCTCGAAAACTGCGATTACAGAACTTAGCATCCTGACGCTGAAGTTCTGCAATTTCTTCTCTCAGTAACCTAAGGATTTCGGTTACGCTATTCGAATCTACAACCTCTGGCTGTGTGTCTTCATCATTCTAGGGTTAGTTACAAGGTGTAGCTCCATGACTTCTTGTGATAGTCATGTCTTTTCAGTCTTGGTTGTGGAATGTAGTTGGGCACCAAAATGTTCCTGCTGAAATATACTTGGATCCTATTCACAGCGAACTGTTGACGATGTCCTTTGTCCACAATAAT
Source organism: Psophocarpus tetragonolobus (assembly GCA_037954015.1). Lineage (NCBI taxonomy): Eukaryota > Viridiplantae > Streptophyta > Magnoliopsida > Fabales > Fabaceae > Psophocarpus > Psophocarpus tetragonolobus. The sequence continues at coordinate 7,193,899 of CM075693.1, read as the reverse complement.
GGAGAATTTGCAAAAGAGGACTCCAACACTCAAGTGAAAAAGTATACAAAATAGAGAAAATAGAGAGTAAAGATAACCCAATGAATCGATGGTAGACACCTACCTTATAACTAACTATTTATAGTAAAAATATGGATTCTTACCTAATGGGTATTATCTGTTTAAAATCAGGTATTACCTTTATTTGCTGTGTTCTATCTTTATCCAGTAGGTATCTTGTTTACCTAACTCAACTTTATTAGGAATGATATTAATCAGTAATTATACTAATCAATTTGTGATTAATTTGGTTAATTAGTTTATTATGGATACAAGGTTTTCGGCGATGCCGAAATCCTTATATTATTAGCATTTCTTCCTCCTTTGAATGGTGTCATCCTATATTTTGGTTTTCAGCGAGGCAAAAATCCAAAATATCTATGTCCTTCTTTCATTTGGTGTTTTTCTAACTTCAGTTATGCTGAAATCCAAAATCTCTTTTAATCTCGATGTATTGAGGATGTTTTAGTATTTATTTGGGATCAGTTGTGATTAAATCCAAAATCTTCTTTATCACATTCTAAAAATATTTAGATGATTTTATTATCATCATTTCTTATCATTATAGACATTTTAAATTTTCAAAGAAGTACTTATATTCAAAATTCAGTAAAAGATAATACTAAAGGGGAAATAAGCAATTTATTTACAATATCATATCTATTGCTTTGTTTCTAACGTTATACAGTTAAGAAAGCTTTCTGCATTCAAATGTGAGAATACATACTGAGGACCTAACATGGGATACAGAGCCAGACTTTTCAGAATGGCTTCTGCAATCTTTGCATTTGATATATCAGCTGTCTGCTCCGATGTCCGAGGGAAGAGATGCCATTTCATTAGACTCCTCTAAATAACAACATCAGTCCTACTCCAGTAACTAGCAAACAAATCGAAGATACTCTCTGCCTCCTTTTTTATTTCCATTGCATGTAAACAAATTAATTAATGTTTGTATTACTCAAACATAATTGTTGGCAATGTATGCAAAGATAACTTCAAATCTGATTCCACCAATTTATGTAAGGCACGACTTTTTTAGTTTCAGACCAAGCTAAGTTTCCATCAAAATTTGTAGAATCTCTAGGCTGACAAAGAGAACTGCTTCTCTGAAGGTTCCATAAAATTTCATGTCACATGGGAAAAAGTGAAACTCAAGTAATTTTATATTTCATAGTTATCTCCTGTGTGTGAGCATATAGTATTCTTTTCGTCTGAAATAAGCAGATACACCAAATCAAATTAGCCTCTCAAGTTATTACTCCATCTTAGTTTTTAAAATGACCAACCAACAATATTTATTAATCTTTATCCTCGTAATTTTAAAGATTAAAAGTTGTCTTTGTCTTGTGATATTGAGGATCAAATATAAATTTTTAGGACTTTAATTTCAGGACTTATGATAACTTTAGAAATTAATTAAATTGAATCTACATATTACTCTTATAAATGATGTGAGAATTAAGTTTTGAATAAGATTATGAATTAGTATTAATTATAATTATCATATGTGTATGATTATTTAAATGAAATTATAATAATATTTACTCTTTAATAAATTAGGTTAATTATAGAAAGTTCAGTGTGATGGGATAATTGAATTGTAAATTTGTTAGCGTATGTACTTATAAAAACTTTCCTTGCCATAGTTTCTTAGATTGGTAGAAAAACTCTAGTATGTTTTTTATTGAACTTATGTTGATATCATGAGAAATTTAAATAAACATTACTTATGAAATTAAGAAATTTTAATTCAATATATATAAAGTTCACAAATTTTATTTTCTCACTTTTTATATTTATTTTTTATAGATATTATAATTTTGTATTTATTGATCTTAGAATAATAATTTATTATATCATGAATATAGTATAGAGGCAAATTAGATAGATATTATGGTTGTTTTCTTGAATGAGAATTAGGTTTGAATGAGAGTTAATTTTTCGTGCTTCTAGTGATATATTTTAATATAGCTAGTTTACTATTATCTTATGCACGAAGTTTTAAATTTATTGAGAGTTTACATTCCTTGTTATTTAATGTTAGAATAGCATATTCAAGTTTTATTTAATTACACCCACATGAGTACATTATCTTTTGAAACCTTCCTTCATTGTCTATCCTCTAAAACTGCGTTTTCTTTTGAATCCAATTAATTAGTTGAGGTTTTCTTATTTGTGTTTGAACAAATAAAACACAACTCTCCCTTCTAATTTCATTTGCTGATCATGGATAACAAGATGAGCCATGTCTATGGGTACCTAAAACTTTCTTGTTTTTAACAATCACGTGAAAATGATTTGTGTGTGAAATTCACTCTCAAGACTAGTGAATAAGGTTGAATAGACTCATTTTTTGTACTTATATTTGTTTTTTTTATAAATATCATATTTATTTAATATTTCAATACTATTAGGATTTTTGGATATAAAAATTTGTTTGATTAATTCAAGATTAAATTATTTTTTATATTAAGGTCTCAAAATTGGGACCTAATTTTATTAGTGATAATTCCTTGTGGTATTTGTGTTCTTTGTTCACAGTGGTATATTTTGATATTGATTTATCATCTATAAATGAATTAATTTCACGTTATTTTATTAATTATATATAATCTTAATTATTTTACACTTGTGTGCATAATTTTTCAATTAATTTGCATTATTAAAACTTACCATTGTAGGTATAATAATGCAAATTTTGTATGTTGGTCATATAATTTATATGATTGAAATTATATGCAAAGTTATTGGATATAGACATAATTTATTTTTTAATTTATATAATTGTAATTTCACCTTTCGTGAATGTATTTACACGAATTTTGGAATATGATTTTTTATTTTATTGCATTGATGGTAATTTACTACTTTATCAATGTATTATTAATGTAATTTGATGTTGTACAATGTACTTGTATTTGCTTATAATAACGATTTTTTATACCATATCAATATTATGATTTTATTGATATAGGTTATAGTTTCTTGTAATTAATTTGCATAGATATTCCATTTTAACTTAATATTTAGATATGACATTTCTCTATTATTGTGATGGTCAATTTTCCTCCTAATTTTTCATGTTTTAGTCATATAAGTATGTATGTATGTATGGGACATATCTTATGAGAATACTTATTTTATATGAGAACGAAAATAATTAATTCTAAACATTAGATTAAAATGAAGGGACATGATTAAAACACTATATAAATAGTCACGTGAGTGGTGAATCTTTTTTCTTATTTTTTTTAATTTTCTTTTATATGTCTTATTTTGAAAATAAATAATCATGTCTTATTCTCATAGCTTGTTCCATGTATGGTGCATCCTTTCAAATGGCTTTCAGCTTGCTATGGTGTATTGAAAAACTTTTACAGAATTATCGGGTGCTACAAGCTTGTTTCAAAGTACATTTTGTTTTTTTATTTCTTTAATAGCAAAATACTAGTTTTACATGCAACAACTACATTTTTATTACTTTACTAGATAGGAGAAAGAGAGATGGGAGATTTGAATCTCTCTATTAACAAACTAAAAACTAATATTTGCTTATAAAAAATAGTTTTATAAAGAAAGGATGAATTTTGGAAAATCATTACATTGTGGACTAGTTTTACCATCAAAGGATAAAACACAGGATTAAATAGTTTTATATTATGTAAATACTACCACCAAATGCGCTCTCACCTCCACCAAACAGACCACACACAAGGAAACAAAAATAGGCAAGAGAAAAATAGAGGGGAGGGGGACATTGCTTCGCGACGTCTCCCCTGCAACACTTATCACATTGTGAACCCAATCATTGTGCACCACTAAGCCACTGTCTGCAACTTATGGGTATTGTGCATCATTCATGTGAGAGACAAGAAGAAAGAAGGGAAAACAAATGAGAGGGAGGAGGGAAGAGAAGTAGGATGAATGAATGGTAAAAGGTAAAGTGGAAATGTATAGGGAATGAAAACTGGATATCTGGGAAAAGAAATGAAGTTGAGAGATTGGGAAAGTGAAGGCATGTCATTCATTGAATTTGGTGTTTCAATCTAACTCGGTAATTTTAATTTAATGGTCAAGATCAATATTATCAAACTCAATCCAATCTCTAACTCGACTAGGACAAGATATGATGGGGTCAGGGCTTAACCTTAGGGGTCGAAAATTGATCTACATGACTCGTATTACATTAAAAAGATAAAAATATTTTATATACTATATAATTTTATATAATAAAAAACATAAAACAATTAAATTATACCAAAAATTAAGAACAAAAATTAAAGAAGATAGTGTCAACACTAGATTTGTGCTTTATTTAATGCTAATTTTCAATGCAAGTCGCAATCATAAAAGGGAAAGTTGCAGAGATTGGAGTAAAACGCAAACACACTAAGTCGCAAAAAGTGAATATTGAACATAGAGAAAGAGAGTAAAGATTGAATGTAGACAAAATTATTAGGAGTTTTTTCTCATTCAAAACAACGTCGTTTCACCAATTAAGAAAAAAAAAACATGATCCCCAAGTCGCCAGGTCATCGATTTTCAGCCGAGTTGCTCTAGGTTAGTGCAATTCTGATGCATTATTGACTTGAAGAGTAGCTCAAACCAGGTATATGGCTGATTTTTGGGTCAAGATGGTTGAAACGGCTGGTCTAAGATGAGTTTGAAAGCATTGGTCAAGATTATCTATTCTCATTCTCACCGAAGGTTACCATTCTCGTAAGATACGCCTTTTCTCTCTCTTTCTCCCTCCCTCCCTCCCTCCCTCTCTCTTTCTCTCTTTATCTATCTATCTATCTACCTATCTATCTATCTATCTATCTATCTATCTATCTATCTATCTATCTATCTATCTATCTATCTATCTATCTATCTATCTATCTATCTATCTATCTATATCTATATATATATATATAGCCATTTATTCAATGAGTATATAACTATTCATGCTCATGTTTTTTCTTATTGTTCTATAATGGTTTGTTCATATAACCTTTAATTGCCATTTTTGCTTTTAAGAAAAATATTTTGCATTTTTCTTATGTGTAAATTTGTTAGAAATATATTACTATGATGTTAGTAATGGACTTACTCTATTGATATAACATTACTTAACATGATTCTAGTGTGATAAAGAAATAATTGAATTTTTGTTTATCTTTTGAGTATTGTTTTTTTTTAAATTTTGTAGTCAATTATTGTTTCTTTATCAAGTGAGAAGATTTTTTATATTAAAATTCTAGTGAATATGTTATAAAATGAATTATCCTCATATAAGATTTTGATTTCAAATGTCCAATTAATCATATATGAACAAACAACAAATTAAATTGTCTTGGTAAAATAATTTTCTTATCACCTATATTTGTAATCACTTAGTTTATTAGTCGTGATCATTTGGCATTAATTTCTTGTGAAACATTTTCTAGTAGATAACTTTGTATTGACATGCAATATATTAGTACACAATGAAGACAATATAGAAATCTCAAATATAAAACTATTAATTTCTATGTATCGTATTTCGTAACATTGTTAATGGTATTTTTGTAAAAGTTATAAGCTTGAATGTGGGATATATAGATAAAATTATGTCCATTATAACTTGTGATTGAGAGTTAGAGATTATTTGTTATTAGTTCCTTGAAAAATTTGTAAGTATAGATCTCATATTCTTTCATTGTATATAACCTAATCTTATTCTCAAGTGTGTGTGAATATTATTCATTATACCACTAAAGTTTATATTTTGAGTGAGTACATAGAACTTGAAAAAATGATCCTATATTATACTTCAAACTAAGGTTATCAAAATCGAGAATTTACGTAAACTCGTGAGAGTGCAGTAAACTCGACTCGTAAAATCGTAAGAGTTTACTTTATAAAAAAATATGACTATAAATCACATAAAAATTGAAAGTTTTCAATACATAATAATTTCAAATCCACATAATACATATAAATTACTCCAAATAAGTAGAAATTAAAGTTAAAACACTTAAAATGTCAAAACTTTTTTAGACATAAGAACAAATTATATTCAAAACACTCAAAATTAGAGGCAACATAGAAAAATATCACTTAAGAAGTTTGTTCACGAGTTTACTCTGATTTTACCAAGTTTACTCCGATTTTACGAGTTTACTCCGATTTTACCGAGTTTACTCCGAATTTACTACTTTTTTTATTTTACTGCGATTTAACTCGTCTGGGACTTGTAAACTCATAAACTCGTACGATTTTACGAGTTAACTCGCGATTTTGATAACCATTCTTCAAACATATTAAGAGACTTCTTTTTTTACCCCTTTTCTCACTCATGGTTAATTTGCTTACATGATGCTTTTAGGTCAATATTTTTAAGGGATTAATATTTAGTTAATTATGATTTTTACAAACTCTTTATACTTATACATGAATTTTTATTCTTGTTTTTAACCATCCCTCTCATTAATCCTTCATTATTCTACTACTCTCAAATAATGAATTCATTAAGTAAAAAACAATGAATTTTAATAACGTTATTATTATTTTATAAAGTCATAATCCTACTATCACTATAATTTTTTAATAAAAGTGGAATCTAATAAAAATTTTAATCTTATTTGATATATTAAGGATTAGCAGGAGTATATAACATTGTGTTATATCTTGAGACTTATTAAATTTGTATTATGATATATTTTTGTACACATTTAATTATGATATGACATAAACTTTATTATTTATTGTTATCCCATCTTTATTTTGAGACATATAAAGTTCATTGTATTTTAATAATCATCTTTAACATGTTAGATCATTTTATTGGGTGTTGCACATTAATTCTTTTAGCATCAATTATATCGTGCATCTCTTTTACTAAAATTTCACATTTTGTTTGATCAAAATTCTATAAATATATAGTCTCGTATTATGTTTTGAGACTTATCTAACTTTTATTGTCATATATTCTTGTGCATATTTGATTATGATATGAAATACTATATAGAACTATTGTATTTATTGTTGTCCTATTTTGACTCAGATACATAAAATTTGTTATATCTTAATAAACATCTTTAACATATGTTGTTAGGCATTACACATTAATTCTTTTGACATGTAATTATATTGTGCATTTCTTTTATCCAAAATTTCACATTTTTTTTATAAAATTCTATAAGTATATTGTAGATACAATACTCCTATTGAGTATTATTTTCTATTTTGTAAAGGTGCATATGATGATAGTATCCTATTGAGTATAATTCGACACTATTGAAATACTTATGAATTTTATTTTGGTCAATCATCTAAATGCTTAATCAATTGACATGTTATGCTCACAATAATTTGAATGTCATTTTATTTAAACTAAGTGCTTATGTGATCGAAGTAGGGAATTCATGAATTTCCTAATTGTCTTCGGATTTGTATAGTCACTCATTTTCTAAAACTTAGATTAGTGGAATGTTAAATATTGTAGAGCCTTTACTAATCTAACTTATATGTAATTACATTTATTGTAGGGCTATGAAAAGTACTTAAATTCATGTAAATTATGCTTTTTCAACCTTTACAAGTTTTCAAACTCAAATGAACATGTTGAGAAAACATATTTTAGATTCGCTAATCAAACACTTAACTATTAGAGTTTTATGACTCATATAGTTTGATTAAGTTTTGATGCCTTAGATTAGTCAAAGTATCAAAACTCTATTATGAGATTTGTACAAAGTAATATTATTTTTTATTAACATATCTCTTAGCATTTTTTGTATGCTTGAACCATTGTAATATAATTTTATTAAACTATGTTATTCTATATACTTTATGAGAAATATTAGTTAACGTGTATGATATATATCCTTTTCAGATTATTTTGTAGCACAAATTTCTCATGTTTGTTTAATATATGATTTATCTATAATTGTGATTCTAGCTTAACGATTCATATTTTAATTATTGATTTATACCCTTCAATTAAGTAGGAAAATGTTGAATATAATTATGGATTAATATTAATCAATCATTTTTTATCATTATCTGACAACTCAAAATAGGGTGATTATCATATCTTATCGTATATATATGATTATTTAAATAAGATTATAGTAAAATTGGCTTTATGATGAATTAGGTTAATAATAAAAAATCCAGGTGAGGAGGCCTGCCTACTCCAATAGATTATAAATATTTCATCTTATTAAACAAATTTATACACACAAACATTTCCTAAAACACTATAGAAACTCTAAGAGTTCTTATTGAACTTATATTTATCTTAGGAAAAATTTAAAAGACATTGCTAGTTAAATCAAGCAATTTTGATTCAACACATGTGAGGTATACAATTTTTCTTTCTTTTTTTTTTTATATTTATTCTCTGTATAATCTGGATGGAAATATAATTTTCTATCCTCAATTCATGTTTTTTTATTCTATTCTCCAATAAAAAATATTATATTATGTAATAAGTTACATTCATGTTTAATTTTAATTTTATCCTTTATATAATTTATTAAATCACACTTAATTTTTTTAAAAGAAAAATGACATTTAATTATTCAGAGATACACCATAGAGATCCTAATTGTGACACGAGATCCTCATCTATACATACCATAATTTTTATCTTATTGATGTTAGGACAATAATTAATTCCATGGATGAGAAGTGAACATATAATTGAGTAATATTCCGGATATTGAAGTAAATTGTGTACTTAGAAGCCGAAAGTGAGAAGTGAGGAGCTTACGACTCAAAGTAGCAGACATCGGTTGATGTAAAAAGATGCCGGAATGATATTCCTAAGTACACTGCTAATCTGGTATCTTGTGGTTCTGAGACGTGCATTTACTCATGATTCCATTTAACCTTTACCGATGGTTTTCCAAAGTGAACCCTCTCAGAGTTCCTTTGTGCAACTGCAAGTAAGGACAATTCTTTGCCTTTGCATTCTATGTATACCACATCTGCTCCTCCTTTAGTAAGTTTCTAATTCTCCTTATGTCCAGATCCCAATGCTGTCTCATCTTTTCAACTTGCATTTCTTATCCAGCACTAGTGAATTGCTTTTTCATAAATATGCACTTCATCCCTTTGTATTCCCTGCTATTTATACATACTTTTTCAAATAGGGAACCCTAGTTTTCTTGTTTTTAACATTACAATTTTGGTTTAATCCTATCAAATAAATGAGGTTTGATTCTTATTTCTCTCAAAATATCAATCATTATTTTTCATACTCTAAAATTTGAAATCACTAGTTTTGGTCCCTCTAAAATAAGCATATTTTCATTTTGTTTAATATAAAACTTTTTTTTCTCTTTCATCCTCTAAAAATTTTGCCATCCAACATTTATCTTAATGTTGAAAAATAACATTCATTTTAGCAATTAAAAAAAAAAAAAAAGATGTCAGATGCCAATATATATAGTGTTATAGACATTAGTATCAGGTCATGAGAGGCTCACTTAACTAACAACTTTTCGCAGTTTGTTAAAAACATAAGTAAGTAATTACTAGGACGATAGAATAATAATTTCATATATTTAATGAGATGAAAATATAAAAAAGCACATAATTATATTTTTAGTTTCTAAAATGAATTAAAATTAAATTTGTTTTTATCTGCAAGTTAAAAAATAATTTTAATCTCTAAAATAAAAATTTAAAAGTTAACGAAGCCACAAACAAACAGGTGGGGCTAGAAGGCTAAAGACAAGTGTTGTTGCTAAACACTTGTTTCAGAATCAGAGCCATGCACAGCACAATACTTACTCATGAATAACCCATCAAAGCATCCTGCTCCTCTCGGCACGTGTTCATCGCCTTCTTCAGCTTCTGAGTTGTCATAACATGTCATTGGATAAACGAGAAAATGATGACCGTTTGTCCCAAAAGTTTAACCATTCATCCAAAAGAGGAGAATCTAGCTATATATAGCTTCTCTTTTTATGTGAATTCACCAGCTTCAAATTGCGTTCACACACAAATACCGTACCGTTAAATATATATGAGCTATACACAAAATCCTTGTGCAATAATAAGACTTCAAAGTTTAAACCATATATATTTGTTATTAAAAATTACCTGATTGCATTAATGGAAGCCGGAGCTTTCTACGACACAAAAACAACTAAATTCACAGCAAGCCTTTAACTTTGGAAAGCTGGCCAAAATAAAAGAAGTGATAACCCATAAATCTGAAGAAATAGTTACAAATAACAAAAATGGTGAGAATGTAATGTAATTAACTGTGTGGGGTGGTTTTCTCTAAATGTGGTCTTCGCCCACCCCAGGAAATACTCATCACTAATATCAATAGGATAATTAATTATCAATGATTACTTAAGGGTAAGCCGTACGCCAATTGAATTGGCTTAATAGTGTGGATTATATGGGATTCTCTCTAGCTACCTGGAGTTCGTCCAACAACCCTGAGTCGTTGAATTTGTGCACAAGATCGTTGGAGGAGAAAGATAATGCAATACACATGGTCCAGATTTTGGATGGAGAGTGTGATTCCGTTCAATATTTTCTTGACAACTACTTTGCCGCCACTCACTCATTAAAACAATACAGTTCATTATTCAACAATGTTTTACAAGATATGGATATACATGTGACTATCCAAACTAACACATGTGCGGACAATGGCATGGATTTTTATTCAACTACTTCGATGCTCTAGTCATGTACTCCGATTAATTGATTATTTTGTTCAGTCAACGTACGATCTTATACAAATTCTACTAAGATCTTGAGCCCGTTGCTAATTGCTACAGTATATGCAAATTGAAAAGCTAAAAAATACTTCAATCCGTGCTCATCATTATCAACTTCATGTGAATTTGTGCCAACAGTGATATTCATCATCCTTTGCTTAGAAAACTATAAATGACTTACTTGACTGCTTAACATTCCTTTTTATTTTTTTTATTTTAATCAAGATATCTATATATTTGTGATAATTAATAGCTGTTATCAATGGCCAAAACAGGAATGATCTATGCAGACATACAGAAGCTCTTAATGAATTTTCTCAGTAGAGTAGCATGCACATCGAAATCAAAGAAATCATATGCGCCAATTAATCAGAGTAAGTCGCAGCTAGCATGGAAAAGAAAGTAGAGAATAGAGATATATATTACTTCTTTTTTTTTTTTTTAATAACAAAGAATGGAAAGAAGGAAAAACGAATAATGAGTTTTTACATTATTATATGGATCACACACATTATTTAGCTACTAGCAAGTTTGTTGGATCCACTCCTTAACTAAAAGTAACTAGAACCAAATGAATGAAGCATTTGATTACATTTGTAGAAAGAGAGGAATTAAGGAAGGTAACTGGTGTGAGTTATGAGAAAAAAACAGTAGTTGGATGAATGGTGAGAGGGTTAAATTTGATATTGAAGTTCAGGAAGCAATTTGGTGGTCAGAGTTAGTGACTCGGGAGGCATAAAATCTAGCTATGAAAGCAGATGCTTTCCTGTCAATACCAGGCTCAGCAACCCAACGCCCTCTATCCTCATCACTTGCAAAATGCCTTCTACTACTATCATCGTAATAGTAGTAATCATCCTTGCTGCTTGAGAAACATGCCTTAAACATACCACAAAAGGAGAAGGATGATGACTTCTTAGCCCCCATTTTGTTACTTCTTTAGATCTCTTCTCACACTCTAATTGCTAGCTTGGTTTGTTTTGGCATGGAACTGCAGTGGTTGTATTTATAGGATACAGGAAAGTGAGATGCTGATATATAGAAGTTTTACGGCCAAAAGGGACGGTCAGGATTCCCTGAATGACTAATAAGAATGGATATAATGGTTGTAAAAATTGAAATAAAAGCATAAGTGTTCTTGTCCTCTCCCTTGCCTGATATACACAGTGCCAACCCTTGCTTTTCTAGCTATATATCTTATAATTAACTTTATTTCCCCACACAAAAGATGCCTTATTCGTTTTTTTTTTCCTTATAAAAATAAGGCCTACGGAATTAGATAAATGCGTCTACTCCTAACTCGGTTGAATGAATTGGTGACTTTAGTTACCTCTCTCATCTCTGTGTCTCGATCCCTCCGTTTATTTCCGTAGGTTTCTTTTTTGTTTACTGCTTTATCCGATAATAAGCAAGTTTCAAGTTTGAACAATTGCATGCATGGAATTTTCCTTAGTATTAATGTCGTTGTAGTTTTTTTTTTTTTGAAAAGCTAAGATTTTATTCAAAGGAGAAACCAATGGTTTCTTCTAGTACAAGGAATGAGATACATACTACTCCATTTCCTATTGGAGCATGGTCATTATCACTTCTACACCTAAGACATATTTAATAAACAATCTCTCGGGTTAGCATACCAATCCGAGAATATACACCCCTATTAAACCCAAAAGAATATGACAACCATTTCCACGAGATTACCTTAATAGTCATCATAATGTCTACTGACTCCGCCTGAATTCTATCAAACACAATCTGGTTTCTAGTAATCCAGATTCCCCAACAACCAGCCAACCAGAAAACATACCTGCATTTCTTTTTTCTCTTTCCAACCACCCATGCAGACGATGCGAGAAACAGTTGATGCAGATCCCCCGAAATAGGTCTCTGGATTCCCAGCCAACTAATTATATTGCTCCACACTGATTGAGCTTTGACACACGTTAAGAACAGATGATTTCTGCTTTCCATATTGTTTCTATAAAGGGCACATAGAGCCCCCTCACCTGGAATCTCAACACCTCTCTTCAGCAAATTATCTATGGTTGGTAGTCTATCCATCAATAATCTCCAAGAAAAAGCAATTACCTTGGATGGGAGACTATCTTCCCACATGCGTCTCAATTGGTTCGGTTCCACCTCGGTGAGTGACGTTGAGTTCTGATTCGTGCTCAGTACCGCATAAGCCTCAGCTACTGAGAACCCTCCATCTCTGCTAGACCTCCAGATCCATCTATCCAAGGTGTAGTCCACAATTACCACTGGCTGTAGCACAGTTTGTAATTGACGAAGTTGATCTTCTTCCCAAACAAACAGTTCCCTCCTCCATACCCAACTCCACCCCTCAGCTGGTAGCTTTTTCTGATTAATATTGGTACCTTTATCGGCCGCTAACCCATATAACCTGGAGAACTTTAAGCTAAGAGAGGTCTCTCCAATCCAATTTTGTTCCTAGAACAACGTATCCTTTCCATTCCCGACTTTTCTCCTCACATTTTCCAGGAACCAGTCTGGTTTCACTGCTGCCGGCCCATCAATGTTCCATAAATCCCGCCACCACTGCGAAGCTGAAGATAAATTCTGTTGCCTTTGATTAGATTTGTATGTCTGTCCATATCTAATCTCCAGCAGACTTTCCCAAATTGCATTTGGCTCTGATAATAGCCTCCACCTCCACTTTGCAAGCAGACTCAGATTAAAGTTCCACAGACACTTCACTCCCAAACCCCCTTCTTCCTTGGGGCGACACACCTGACTCCAGCTAACCCACGCAATTTTGTTCTCCTGATTAGACCCTCCCCACAGAAAGGAGCACTGAAGACCAGTGATAACTTTTAGGACCTTCTTAGGCACCTTATAAAAGGAGAAGAGGTATAGTGGAAGGCTAGACAATACTGAATTTATCATAACTAACCTTCCTGCAAACGACATTTGTTTTGCCTTCCACAATGCCAATTTCCTCTGGAATTGTTCAATGATTGGTGCCCACATTTCTACCCTCCTTGGATTCGCACCCACCGGGACCCCCAAAAACTTGAATGGCGGCGATGAGACAGCACAGTTCAAGAGATTTTTTACCGCTCTTGTAAACGAAGCATCTACATTTAAACCAAAAAATTGGCTCTTACTGAAATGCACCTTTAGCCCCGATGACAGCTCAAAACCCCGGAGTATGACCTTCAAATACCATATTGACTGCAAGTCAGCTTCCCCCATCATTATAACATCATCTGCATATTGCAGAATTGAAAACTTTGCCTCGGCCCCAATATTGAGCTCTTTAAACACCCCTTTCCCTACAGCTGACCTGAACAAACCAACTAGGGCTTCAGCTACCAGAAGAAACAAAAAAGGAGATAGTGAATCTCCCTGCTTCAATCCTCTCCCCGGCTTAAACTCCTCCGAAGGGCTTCCATTCACTAAAATTGAAACGTGGTTATTCCTCACAATACTAGACATCCACTTTCTCCATGTGCTCCCAAACCCCAACCTAGCCAACATATAATCCAAAAAGTCCCAATTTACCGAATCATACGCCTTCTGGAAATCCACCTTAAACAGAAAACATGGTTTCTTTTTCCTTTTTACAGAAATGAAATCCAAAACCATCGGGACCCGGACTTTTGCCTCCTTCACAAGCCCAAACTGCCTCCTTTATCTCCTCCGCTGAAAACGGCTCTTCTAGACTCAGTCTCTGTTGATCACTCAGCTGATTAAAAGACACCCCATCCAACTTTATTCTCGGCTTTCGATCCTCGTTGAAGAACCTTGAGAAATGATTAAACACATGTTGCCGAATATCCTGAACACCCTCCACCCAACCCCCATCTGACCTAAGTGTCAGTAAAGAATTAGCATAACATCTCTCCTTAAAACATCGATGAAAGTAACTTGTGTTCCTGTCCCCCTTTCGAGCCCATTTTACCTGAGATTTCTGAAAAATGGACTGTTCCATCCTCCTTGCCTTCCCCCAATACTCCGATAGGATGTCTTGTCTCAGCTTATCACTCCCAATGGCTCCTAGGCCTAAGTGGATATCCGCAGTCTCCAATTCCAGAACTTTCTCTGCCAAAAACTTCTCCTCTTTACTCCCATCTCCTTGTTTCCACAACTTAATCTTCTTCTTCAAACCTTGTAGCTTACACACCAGCTGATACATCCTCCATCCTTGCCCATGATCTGCTGACTAGAAGTTTTTTACTAGGTCCATAAATCCTGGCTCCTGTAACCAATGGTCAAAGAACTTAAAAGGTTTAGGACCCCAATTCTGAGTATTCACTTCTGTGAGTATCCAGTTGTGATCAGAGAACTCTCTAGATCCCACTCTTTGAGCTATGATGCCCCACTCCTCCATCAAACCCGGAGAAAACAAAAATCGATCCAACCTACTAGATGACTCACCATTCGGACTTATCCATGTTGGTCCTTTTCTGATAATTGGGATGTCCAAAAGCCCCATAGAGTAAACAAAGAATTTGAAATCAGACATCTCTATTGCTGAATGATAGTCTGATCTCCCTTTAAACTCGCTCCTATCCAGCACCGCGTTAAAATCTCCGCCCAGAACCCACTTGACCTCCGGAAAGCCTCACTTTGTCATCATTAAATCATCCCATACCTTTCTCTTGCCTTGAAGCGAGCATGGAGCATATACGTTAACCACACAATTTATTGTAGAAGAACTCTTCCCTCTGAAGCCAATTCCAAGGAATCTCTGCCCTTTTATAACCCAAACCACTTCCAACAATTGTTTCTTCCAGATTGTCAAACATCCTCCACTAAGCCCTATAGACGGTAAACTTTTCCACTCACACTCTGTCGACCCCCAAACCTCCTTCACCTCCCATTCCTTTACCTCTTTGCATTTTGTCTCCTGAAATAGACAAATATCAATGTCATTGTTTTTTAACAGTCTCCTTATCCTTCTTCGCTTGACTCGATCCCGGAAGCCCCTCACATTTAAAGAAAGAATCTTCATTTAATTTTACGGGTTACTCCTCACTTCCCTTCTCTCCTGCTCCTCTTTGTCCCTCATCTGCATGTTACGTAATTCTTGAATGTATATGATATCGGATTGTTGACCCGATATTCCAATTTCCGTTATCGTCCTCCACATTTTCTCCTCTTCCTCCTCCATATTTCCTTCTCCTATGTCATGCTCCTTTGATTTTCGTAGCCTCCTTACTTCACCCTCCTCCAGACTATTCCTCCTTAATTGTTTCCAAATTGGTACCTCTCTCCTTTGCCCTCCACCTCCTCCGGACACCTCTTTGCCTCCTACTAAAACCCATTTCTTGTAATCATATGGTAATGTAGAATTAGAGTCATTTTTCCGGTAATCATTATTCACCATGGTATCCTCCTCCCCTTCGTAATGAAAGTCTGTTCCGAAAACTTGCCTGCGGTGTCCAATAGTAAAACCCGTTGTTATCTTCGAAACTGCTCTTGCACTATTCCTGGCTCCAGCCCAATCTTCACTCGCCCGGTCCCCACCTAATTTTCCGAATCGCGAGCCGGACAAAGACGCATGTTGGGCCTTCGAAGACGCTCCTGGACTGAGACCGAGCCCATCGTCAACGGTTCGCACGCTGCCCGAGGATCCACACGCCAGCTGCACGTGATTCTGCAGACCCGTGTCTGGAGCTCCGTGCCGATTCCCATGTGGACGCTCGTGATGTTGCCACGCGTCGTGCTGTCTTGTCCGACATGATGTGCCTGCAGTCCTCGTGCTTCGCGCTGTCAGACCCCGCTCCCCACGCCAAAGCCTATTCTCCTCTTCGTCTTCCCCATTTTCCATCCGTGACTCGCTTTCGGCACCCGCTTTCTCTGAACATCCGTTCTCTTTCACCATTTTAGCATTGCTTCTGTCCCTGCCATCCTCCCCTCTACCCTGCCTCTTTCCCCATTCGGTCACCACTCCTGTGCGGGAAAGATGGGATCTTGTCCCCTTTCCTGTTGGCTCCCTGCCCCACCTCTCCCGATCTTCCCGGTGAGATTCGTCCGTAACACCTGCCACCAGAGGTGGATCGATAGCTTCCTCTATCGACCTGATCTCCTCCGACCCCGGTAGCCTGGCCTCCTTGTTCACCGTTCCGGATCTGCGTCTCCTCCCAGTCCTTCCATGTTCCATTTTGGAACATCTCCATCTTCAGTTCAGCCAGCCTTTTTTCCGCCTCTGCCGACTCATCAAACTCCACCTCCCCCGGACAGGAACTCATTTCGGACCCATAAGTAGTGTTCTCACTGCTGAGTTTTAGTTCGTTCCTCTACTCCACCTCCGTCATCCTGATGTCAAATTCCCTTCCTTCTATACTCACCCTTACTGTCGCATCCAGCTTCCTCGTGTCCTTCCTAGACACCACCAACTGTGCTACATCGTAGCGCTGCTCTTTTAGAGTGTTTTCGTCGACGCTCAGCAACTCTCCGAAAGGAGCGATTAGTGTAGAAAAGAATTTTACTCCCCATACATGTAATGGAATCACATAACAGTTCACATTAACCCTCCTATCTGTGTCCACCGATCCGGGCTCCCACCTCTGAATCCCTGTAAATCATTGATCAAACCACATCTTCTTCCTTTCCATAATCTCCTGTACTGTCTCCTCCCCATCTACTTCCAACAGAACTTTGTTTGCCCCCATGGGAGTTGTACTCACATTGTAAATACAGTGCGTCATTAAGAAGAGCTTCGTCCTAAACGACGTCCCTCTCTGTCGAACATCTCCCACATACGCCTTCTGGAGCGGACGGACGTTTTCCACGGGTGCCGAATATACCAGTTTCAGCTGCACGTCCGCCTTCCTTTCTACTACTCTTCACACTTCTGTCTTCCTAGCACCCTCTTGATCACTTACTACCGCTGCGTATGATTTTTTGTTGCCAGTATGCCTCCTGTGTTGCCCCTGCTGCCTGACCCCTGTATAATTTGCATAGTGATCTAGATTGTCCCTCTCTGTTTTCCACTGTCGGTAATTCTGCTCTGTTCGCCGATGGAAACGTGGCAAGTTTACCCACAACTTTTCCGTTCCAATAAAGATATTGTCCAACTTAATCACCAGCATTTTCACATCGTCGACTTCCCTGAATCTGGCAAACCCGAACCTTTGTCCCGTCCTGTTTCGCTTGTTCGGAATCACCACATCCTGGACCTTGGCATACCTGCCAAAGATCTCCCATAAGTCTTTTGCCATATAGTCTTCTGGAAAATGGGTGAAGAAAACCGATGTTATGCGTCCATCTCCTTTCCCTCCCTCCGTACCTCCATTAACGTACTTTCTTCTCCTCACCTCCGTCCACCCTACCTCCTCACCTCCTTCCATGTTCTCAAGCTATATGGTTGTTTAAGCACAGCGTCATCATCCTTGTCACAGTCAATAATGTCGTTGTAGTTTGAATTTGAACATGCATTGATTACTAATTTACTAATGCAATTAGTCCGATCGAATTGTATACCCAGCTACGTACTTGCCTGTACGTAACTCTCGTAAATTATATCTTATTCCGTACGTTTTCACTTTGTTGGGTGTATAGAAATATTTCTAGAGCTGGAGTTTTTCTAGGTTCAATAGTTTGGCTTGTACGAACGTGTTTTATGGGTGTCTATAAAATCAACGCAACAGAGCCGTACCACCATTGTCATGTTACTTATACTTGGTATACTAAAACAATTTAAAAGTTTATATTTTTATACAGTATAAATTAAAACTCCAAATGTAGAGAATGAAACTCTCTTATATATACATTAAAAATAATCACATATGTTAAAAATAAAAATATTTTAATTGTAATTATTTAAAAATAGTTACTAGTATAAGAAAATCTTTGAATAGAATTGAAGATGATGATTAATGCAGATGGCATATATAATGAGATAATTGGTTGTGGTTGCAGTCAAAAGAGAGGTGAGTACATAGGGCGGTGGATGAAGTGAAGGATTGTTCTGTTCACACAAGATTTGAGAAATAAGGGGATCAAAATATGGAGTGCAACTATGCCTAAGAAGTAATAAAAAATGGTTAGAAGCAGTTGTGTGAAGCATGTAAAGTTAGACCGCGTACTTTGTACGTATAGGTTTATGAAAAAGGGGAGAAAGGGAAGATATAGAAGTAAAGAAAAATGGAAAAGAAGTGTGGTGTGGTTTCCTTTTCAGCCTTGCGTAGTATATAATATGCAGAGCCATAACCGTGAGTGGTGAAGGTCGAGAGATAAAGGCCCCACTGCCTCTCCCAAGAGAGTGCCATCAAGCTGTCTAACTTTATGAGATCTTAATTCTTAAGGGATCCTCAAAGGAATGCACACTTTGCTACAGTTCTAGATCTCCTACATTTCAACTTGATCATATACAAGGCACTATATCTTTGCTCTTTTCATTTTGGCTTTATTCTATTCATCATTGCTAAAGGATGTTATCATTAATCATATCATATCTTTTGTTGCAATTTTTTTTCATTTTTATAGTACTTTTGTTTCCAAGTTACCCATGTTCTAGGACTGAATTTTTTTTTTTTTTTTATGTGTATGCTAGCTGGTATTGAATTAGAATTAACATTTTAAAAAATTTAAAGAAATTTCTTTTATGAAAACGTTTATTAAGATGTTTAAATTAGAATACGAAAATTATTGTTACACTTATAAGATTTTTAGGATTTTTTTAAGGAGAACAACTACCTTCTTTGCTATTTAATTCAGATATTTTAGAAGTTATAGATAGTCTTATGGTAGTCAAAATATACAAATTTTGATGAGTTGTTATTTAAAATAAATTTTGAAGAATTTTATGTGATTTTTCAATAGAAAATTATTTAAAAGAACTTCATCTAAAATTTTGATACTTCATTAGACATACATTTTTTTTTCCTTATCAATGGACGTGACAACAACCTATTAATTTACCACTATCAAATTAATAGTATCATTGAAGTTATACATAATTGGACCATCATCATCATCATCAGGTTATTGTCATCTAGCTATCATGATCATTAACATCGCTACATTGAACTACCATTACTACCAACATTTTTATTAATTGTTGCCATCACAATATAAACCCTAAAATTATAAACAAACCTTTAATGTCTTCTAAATGGTGTCTTATATTTATTACGATGGTAACAATAAGATTCTATATCTACTTCATCATGATTAAGCAAAATTGTTTATTTAATTAGTATATAGCTAATAATAAATATGTCTTAAATTTATATTTTCTTTCAAAATATTATTATTATTATTATTATTATTATTATTATTATTATTATTATTATTATTATTATTATTATTATTATTATTATTATCATCATCATCATCAATGCTTCATTTCTCTTTTTTTTTATCGTGGGTTGTTATAACTTTTCTTTTAGTTTAACAAAGAATATTATAAATTTTGAGTCAAAAGTACCAAACACACTTTTTAACTCGGGTTATTAAGGATTAAAATAAAATTTTAGTTTATCAAAATGTATTTTAAAATTAAAAAAAGAGAGTAAGAATAATTTTTTAAAATTATTTTTTAATAAATACTTCGTCCGTCCCAAAACATTAAAGTTTAAGATTAATTTTTTTACACAATTTAGAAATAAATATACCATTTATTGAAATAATTTTACTAAAATACTCTCATTTTTCACTAAATACAATTACCTAGAACAATCATTTTAGAAAAAAAATAATATGTGGTAACAAGTTAGAAATAAAAAAATTAATATTAGATTAAAATGGAGAACATTATTCACTTTGAATTTTTTTTCAAATGTTAAAATTGTGGTTTATTTAGAAATAGAAGTAGTACAAATTTTTTTCTTTAATTACTTATTTTTTTAATCTGTGATAAAACCTTAAAAAGTTTTTACTTTGAAATGGAGAGAATTATTTTTATTATGTTATTTTATTTTTTATTTTCTATTTTTTATTATTTAAACTCTACATTAAATATATAATTTAAAGGTAAATTATGTTTTAAATCCTTTAATTTTTATTTAAAATTAGTATTAATTCTTATATTTTAAAAATGATAATTTTACTTTTCATATTTTTGTAATTTTTTTGCCTTTGTTTGTAAAACTTAAAATAGTTTGATAGAGGTTAAAATTCACCAAAATTCTAAAATATAGTAAAATCATTATTTTTAGTGAAAACTATCATAAGACAGAAAAAAATTCTAAAATTATAATAAAAAATGTTAATGATATATTGAAACTGCATGTAGATCATAAAAAATTGAGAAAAACACTCTTAAATTAATAATATATAAATATTAAACTTTAAAAGGTTTAGTATATGAGTTTACACTACAAATAGTATTAAGATAGAAACACTTATATATAATAGTATAAAAAAAAATAATTATACTGACATCCAATCACAATATTTCATAAAGAGTAAGTTTGTTAATTTTATTAATTAATACTTTAAAAATCATATAAATGAAGAGTTTTGTAATTAAATACAAGTACACAAGTATTAAACTCTTATTATAAAATTATTATTTTCAAAAATATAAAAATTAATTAAGACCTATTTTAATAAAAATTAAAATAACTTTAACACATTTTATCCTAAACACAATTTCTCTTTTTTATCATCATTTTATTAATTAATCTTCGTGTGTGAAAGGGAAAAAGTCGGATACTCTAGCCGTACGAATATATATAATAACCCTTAGAAAAGCCACTTCCGTTTTGGTAATCTTCTACTAATAATTCATCAAAGACGATTATGATCTCTTTTCAAGATCCATCCATCCACGCTTTCCATTACCAACGAGATTAGTTTATTTTATTTTTTTAAAATCTTTATTAAAAAAAATCACAACCATGCTAATTGCTGCGTAACGGAAAAATTATTTATTAATTTGTCTTATATTAAATTTGAAACATGTATTACAAATCTATAATAATAATGTTAGCAAAATCAAATTTTCAATTGACATATACATTTTTTTGCATCTATAAATTTTCTTACATGATAAAAAAAATTGCTTATATTTCCCAAAAGTTTCTATGATTTTTTTAAGCCAAAAATTTTATCAAATTTATATATTGGAAACATAAGATTTCTATGGCATTTTAGAATTTAATCATATTTGTTGTTGATTTACACCTTTTAAAAAATGAACAATATTCAAATAATTTTTTTGAATCACTTTGACATTTTAGTTTTTTTATAGGCTTTGAAATTTTAGTTTAATAGATTTAATAAAATAAGAATTAATTTTAAAATATTTTGTTCAATTGTTTAGATAAATAATTCTTCCATTTATCATAATTTATAAATGTAATTTTAATCAATACTAGTAATTAATTTTTAAACTAATGTCAAACTTAATATGTTAAAAAATGAAAAAAAAAATTTTATATGAAATAGAAGAAGTTTCTATTGTGTTGAAGATTTTTTATTTTTCTAGTTTTGGGCGAAAAAAAGAGTAAGCTAGAGAATATGACGATCTCATGTTCATCTAATAATATAGGTAACTGTTATTTATTGGCAACATCGGTAATCAGAGCATGCTCAATATGTACCTAATTGAAAACTCATTCAAAACTTAAATACTGATCAAATTGTTGTGCGTAATGTGAGGAATTTAATTAATGAGATATTAGGTTCACATGTACTATGAAATACCTCCTAATTAACTTCAAAATGATTGCACTAGTCTTTTTTTGAATTCTTAGAAAAATAATTTTCTATATAGCAATTGAACTTAAAAATTTTTGTAAAATATAGTACCTAAATAAATCATATATGGGATTTTAAAAATAAATAAATCATTTCTTAAAGTTGTAGGGTAATATTTATGAACTATTTCCATTCATCCACTTTATGCTTGCAATTTCTATTCACCCACTTTTTTTTCATTATTATTGAAAGTGTGTGTAGATATTGACTAACTTGTTCATTTTTTGTCTAAGTTTCAAGCCATTAGAAATGTTTAAGAGTCATCAAAGAATCTTATGCTTAAAATAGGATGATTTTTAATTCATCTTATGATATGTTGTTAGAAATACAAACTTTGCACTTATCATTTTTCAATTTATAGTTGTTGTATTAATTATTCTAGTTTTTTTTGTTGTATACTATTGATTTAGTCTCTTTCGTAGTTTTTACTACTTGATGTAATCCTCTCTAGCATGGGCTTGAGCTAGGACCAATAAGAAATGAGCGTGACTTGGATGAAGCTTCATGGAGCTTAATTTAGGACATGTCACATTTAATTGTATTAATTTGACAATTTCTAGGCTTGTATAAGCACCCTTAAGTCATTAGGATTTAGAAGTGTAGCTAGTTTATTTTCTTGCCTTATATTTTGGTCTTTAGGTTCATTTTATCTTAGGAGGTGTGTTTAGTCTCTTTGTAGAGTGTGTTAATTAGTTAGGTTTAGTCCTAGAGGGTTTAGACTTGTGGGATCTTATTTTTATGCCCCTAATTCCTCTTGACACCCTTCTAACTAACACATGAAGCATGTAGGAGAAATATGATCCCTTGTCCCCTTATTTGACGCAACCTAAGCTATTCTCTTTCCTACATGGCTTATTCTAGTTGCTTCTTATTTTAATTTGAATTTTGAAAGTGTCATGTCATTTCCCTCCACAATTCAAATCCAAACAAGAGGGAGCATAGATCCACATTTCTACAATTCCTTTGGTGCATTTTTGTTGTTCTGTTTTCTAAAAGTTCCAATTCGTTCTTGAGTGTTTTGGCTGTTTCATTTAGTGTGCTTTGGTTCTTGTTTGCTTGAGCTTGAAGCCTAAAAAGAGTGGTGCATTAAATCCACACGATTGTGGCAAAAACCATAGCATTATGGTCACATGCTTGGCTAGCTTTGCATCAAGACTAGGTGCAGTTTTTTGCTCTGTTTTGTGCTCTGTTTATAGGAGTTTATTTTTCAGTTTTTAATCTTCTTTTTATATCATTAGAATGTCATGTTTAGTCCTTAACTTGTCACAGTAAAATTTCTTAGGTTTTACTAAATTTTTTGTGTTGTTTTGAGTGTTAAAAAAAGTGAGGTTGCTTCTTGAAGTTGAGCTTCTAAAAGAGTTATTTGTCTCTTGTTTAAGTCTCTTTAGAAGTCTCCTACGCTTTTTAGTTCAAGCATATTCTCATATAAAATTTTGCAAAAAAATATAGCTCAATTTCTTCCTTGATCTTTTTAGTGTCTTTACTTGGAAATTATAGTAGCTCTTGATGCGCTAACTTGAAATGAAATTTGCTGCACTTGTTTGGAAGTTTTGGTTGTGGCATTTGAGCATAGAACTAGCATAAGATAAGTTGGTTCTTGCTTAACCAAACTCTCCTAAGCATACCATAAACCACTTCTCAATTTAGTGCACTTTTGAGTTGCTTGAAATTTTCTTAGATTGCATCTTTGGGACGAATTTGTGTGGCCTTGTGAGCTGAACTATTGCAAGCGTTTAGTATCTCTTAGATCCTCATAAAATTTACTATCTAAAACTGAAATTAGGTGCAACCAAAAGAATTAAAAAAAGTCAAAAGACAATTTGAAAAGAAAGAAGAAAAAAAAGTGCTAAAACAAAAGAAGAAAAAAAATATATAGACAAAGTGATGTACCTAATTGAAAATTCTTTTTATTGCAAAATAGGACCTAAAATCAATTGAACTTGCTTGGAAATCCCTCCTAAAGCATTTGACCATGCATTTTTGTGTTAGTGAAATTTTTGAAAGTTACTTGTGTCATTTTTCATTTTAGTCCTTCTTCTAAATCTAGAACCATTTTAGGTTTCTCTTTGTGTGTCTAGCCTTACTTCTAGCATTATTTCTAGTTTGTCTTCTTTCTTATTCTTTGTGTCTGGTCTCCATTAATCTTTCCATTTGGATAGTGTGCCATTAAAATTGTGCTTTTCTTGCTTTACTTTTGCTTTTTCTTCTTTTGGTTCTTGTCTTGGTTTGGTGTCACTTTTGCGTAGGTAAGCCTTGAGTAAGGAAGCCTTCCACAAGGGTAGTCTCTTAAGGAAGAGTTGAAATAGCTGCAAGGACTTGAACAAAAGGAAGAGCATCGACAAAGAGTTAAAACGCTTTGGGAGATAGAGCTTGGAGAGGAGACTTAAAGAAATTTAGTTTTTATTCCTTGTTGTTAATTTTTAGTGTATTTTTCTTACTTGTTTTGTAAAAGACCATTTGTTTTAAGTTTTTAGCTTAGTCTCTCACCAATTAAGGTGTGAAGGAGGAAATGGTACACAACCTTCCACACCTTTAGAGGGACGTTAAATCCTTACCTCTTTTAGTTTTTGCCTTAAGTCACCTTAGCTTGTTTCAATATGTTTTAGTGAGTTATTAAGAGTTCCAAAGGCTTTTTACACTTTTAGGTATTCATTTTGTTTATTTCTTGCAGTATCTTATACGTTTGTTTAGGTGGTGTTGAGTTCCAAAGGCTTATACATCTTTAGTGAGAAGCCAAAAAATCAAAGGGTGAGATTAGTGAGTACTACTCTTGGTATGATTATCCTACTAGTTATTTCCATGACCCAAACTAACATTTATGTTCTTATCCCTATGAGAGAATAGAAAAAGAAAGAGAGGAATGTAGAGAAAAAGAAAGGAGAAGAGAATTGAGAATAAGAAGAAAAGAAAGATAGGAAAATGAGAGAAAAATAGAGGAAGGAGAGATGGAAAAAAAGGGATAGGGAGAAAGATGAGAGATGGAAAAGGGGGGATAGAGAGCGAAAAGAGAGATGGAAAAGAAAGGATAAAGAGAGAGAGGAAAAAGAAAGATAATGAAAGAGAGAGAAGGAGGAAAGAGGAAAGAAGAGAAAAATAGAGAAAAGAGAAGAAAGTTGGGAGCGTTTAGAAAGGAGTTTGATAAAATTGGAAAGAGAAATAAAAAGAGAAAAAGAGGAAAAAGAAAACCCAAGAGGAAAAGAGAGAAGGAAAGGAGAGAAAGGGAGAAAGGAGATAGAGAGCACATACACACCCTTGAAAATTCTAAAAATATAAAATTAGAAAAAGAGATTGCTGAAAGAGTGATCCTAACCAAGACCTAGTTTTGAACTATAACTTAGGTCAATATTCTAACCAATCTAGTAAGACATAAGTGGAATTTGAGATTGTGCAAAAGTATTTTAAACACATTGACTCACAATCTCAAATTCATCTTTAATTGGATTCTTCTTTGAACACCTTAATAAGTGTTGGACTTGTATTAAAAAATTTTGAGAAACAAGTATCTCAAGTCCAATACTTGGAAAAGGTTGAGAGAGAAGTCAAGCTTAAAGAAGGTTTCTCTTTAGTTTCCAAGGAATACCTTACTCAAGAAGTTTCTCTTTTGAAGAAAGGTGAAAGTGAAGTCCTAATGAACACTTCACCAAGTTTTAAACTTTAGCCTCATTCTTTAAGGTTCAACCAAATTCTCAAGTTCAAAGCTTGGTCCAAAGTGAGAGGGAAGAAGGTCTTCTAGAAGATCACTCCTTAGGTCCAAAGGGGATCTTATTAAAGAAACTTCTCTCTTAAGAAAAAGGCAAGAAAAGTTTGTGTCCAATTCTTTTAAGCATAACATGTCACAACCTCTAATTGCACCTAAAGATGATATTTCACCAAGTGTGGAACTTGAGCCCCTCTTCACAAAGCTTAAGCAAGAAACTCAAGTTCAATACTTAGAAGGAAAAGAAGTTATTCTTCAAAGGGATTCTTCCTTGCCATCTAAGGGGAATCTTATTGAAAACAACTTCCCCAATGCACAAGTAGAGGTTAAGGTTGAAGCAAAAAATTTTTAGCACAATGAAACATAACCTCAAACACTACTTGTGGATTCGGCCCAGTGTGGTCACGAGATTAGGTTACAAACTTTTCCTATCCATAGCCAACCTCTAGGCCTACTCAAAGAGACCTTGAAAGAAAGGTCCACCCTTAGGCCCATCATCATCTTGCGGGGTAAACAATAAGATAAGGCCTATCAAGCTTTCTTGGATGAGTGCTTTAAGGCACCAAAGCTTGTCTCACTTCCTACCCGGATGGGACTAGCCCTTAGTGAACTTGAGTCACTTAGGGAACTGTTGTGTGAGGGCATAAGCACAGCAAACAAATTTTAAACTTTAGTGCATACCCCCACCACCCTAAGTCTTTGAGGTCTCCCTATAGAGCTACCACTCTTAACATCTATGTATATAATCACTTACTGATTCCTATGTTTATTCACCTACAGGATTGGAAGATGAGGAAGAAAGACTACAGGATTTGAGGTCAAATCCTCTCTAAGAGAAAGGAGATGATGTAATCCTCCCTAGTATAGGCTTGAGTTAGGACCAATAAGAAAGGAGTATGACTTAGATTAAGCTTTAAGGAGCTTAGTTTAGGGCATGTCACATTTAATTGTATTAATTTGACAATTTCTAGGCTTGTAGGAGTATAGTTAGTTTAATTTTTGGCCTTGTATTTTGATCTTTAGGTTCATTTTACCTTAGGAGGTGTGTTTAGTCTAATTGTGGAGTGTGTTAATTAGTTGGGTTTGGTCCTAAAGGGTTTAGATGTGTGGGATCTTATTTCTACACCTCTAATTCCTCTTCACACCCTTCTAACCAACACATAAAGCATATAAGAGACATGTGAGACCCTTTGTACCCTTATTTGCCATCACCTAGGCTATTCTCTCTCCTATATGGCTAATTCTAGTTGCTTCTTATTTTAATTTGAATTTTGGAGGTGCCATGTCATTTCCCTCCAAAATTCAAATTCAAACAAGAGGGAACATAAATCCACATTTTTAGGATGTAGATCCATATTTTTAGGGCCATATTTGGATCTTTAGTTGGATTAACTTAGTTTTAATCGAGCACATGCTAAATTAACACTAGATTAAGCCAATTAAACCCTTATTAGCCTAGTTGGACGTTCACATTAGAGTATTAGGCTCATGATCCATGCTTGCTCTATAAATAAAGTTGTACACCTTATGTAATCCTTTAACACTCATTTTGAATGAAAATACTTCTCTAAATTTGAGAGTTTCTTCTTCTTAGAGGGTGTTTATGTTCTCTCCATCTTAGTGAGAGTTCTTCATGCTACTATCAAGGGTTCCTTCCCTTGTGGCTAGCTTCACTCTTGGCTTATCTTCTTCATGAGAATTGACACCTACCTTTAACCTCATATTCTAGTTTTCCACCTCTATTTCAAGGCTCTTCAAGGATCTCTAAAAAAATGATCCTAGGCAGCATCACTTTATCCAACAATTGGTAAACCATGGTTTGGGGAGGGTTGCATTACTACTTGAATTTAAATGTACTCCTTAGCATTGACAATAGAGAAAATACAACTTTGAAACACTTTCCTATGGTTCTAGTGTTGATGTGACTAGGTGGAAGATGTTATATTAAAACATCTCTATTGTTTATATATTGAATAGTTCTAGTGAGACTTTTCTTGTGATGTTAGATTATTATTTATTGCTATATTATTTAAAAATATTGTTTAATGTCTTTATGATACTTATTTTAATAAATTTTATAAGATAGTTTCCCAATATATACTTCACTTTTTATATGGGAATAATAAATCAGACTTAAAAAATAAAAAAAATAATGTTTTAATTTGTGACTGATTTAGTGATTGGAATACTAAATCAGCCACAGAATCAATCACTGAAGTATGTTATTAATTTTATTTAATAAAGTCATTGAAACAATCACTATAAGAAATCAGTCAGTACTTCGTCATAGAAAGAATCACACATAATAGTAGGTGATTCATTCGCTTTATCATGTTATTAATTTATTATTTTTCGGTTGTAGAATCAGTCACTAATATTCAGTTGCAGATTCAGTAGTAGATTCCAATCGCATATTCAATCAGCATTTTTCAGGGACCAAGGTTATAGCGACTTTGCATAGCCAGTTACAGAATCAATTACTGATATCATAGTGATCGATTTTTCTATTATAGGGACTGATTTTTTAGTGGCTATTCACCTATTTTCTTGTAGTGGATCCTTGTGTGGGAGAGTTTAGATTTAACACCTACAGATGATGTATGAGGTTAGCTCTTGGGTTAAGGGTAGATTTAGAAGTAAAGTTAGATTCTTGTTTTGGCATGTTATTGCCTAAGGTATTTGGATATCCAGAAAATCCATTGTTTTTAACAACAAAAAACCTTTGGAGTCTCTTCATATTTTAGCCTTTATTCAGGTAACATCTTGGAAATGGCTACTATATAGATTTGGTTTTAGTAGGGGTTGTTGTTTCTCTAACCATTGTAGTAATCCTTTGAAGTGTAAGGAAAATATGTAGATTAGAATGTTTTTGGTTTGTGAGGCTAGAAATTTCTCTAAAGGTTGTTGATTGGTAGGGGACTCTTTTTTGTGTTAATATCTAAGTGTTGAATAGGGTATAGGTAATTATATTGTGATAGATAGTGGTTGTATTTTGTAAAGGAAACACTCTATTTCTTTGAATATATATATATATATATATATATATATATATATATATATATATATATATAGATAGATAGAGAGAGAGAGAGATTGCTTTGCTTTGCAAAAAATAAAAAATAAAATCAATACCTAATAATTACTTACTAATTTGCAAAAAGTTTGTCTTCTTGCATTCTTCAACTATGAGACGTAAAGTAGGAAAAATTTCATTTCAATGAACTTGAATCTTTACTCACTACAATTATATGTGTATTTATCTCATATATTCCTAGATATCATCTAAAATCAGTAGGCATATGAATTTACCGTTGAATTATCTACGGATAATAATTTGTAGGTAATTGTCTTATTGATAATAATTATCCTGGATTCCAAATGTTTTATTAATGATTTATCTATAGTTTTTCTGTAGGTAATTTATCTGCAAGTATTTTTGTAAATACTTTATATATTCTATATACAATTTATCTATGAATAATTTTGTGGACAAATTATTTAGGGATATATTTGTAGGTAAACAGACTATATTTATCCACAGATATTTGTGTAGATAAATTATCTAAAAGAATATTCATAGATAAATGTAGCCTACTTATCTATGAATATATCTTTTGGTAATTTATTTACGTATAAGTTCGTAGATATGAATCACTTTTTTTAAATCACTTATGTTTCCATACAAATTATTTTTTATTTAATTTACAAATAAATTATCAATAATAAGTGTAAGTTTAAAATATTCATAATTTCAAATGAAATATAAATCAACCTGCAAACATGTTATAACTATTAAAATATAAATTCAATATAGTTAAAGAGTTCTAATATAAAATAAAAATACTAAGTTTGGTTAACTTGCATATATTAAATAAAAGTAGAGATAATTTATTTTGGTTATTGGAAAAGTGACTCATATTCTAATAAATTGAGTAACCAGGAGAAGAATTGCGTTGTTGATAGTGTTGGTCATGTTATTTTGGTTGTTAGTCATCATGTAGTTGTTGTTGCTAGTCATCTTGTTGTTACGACTAGTTGTTGCTGATGCTGATAGACATTCTGCTGAAACATCTATCTGGCATCAAATAGTACGAATTGAAACACAACATTAAGTAAAGACTGAAATTTTCGATTGAATCTCTCATTATTCTCCTTATACTGGCGAGTCTTTTTCTTTAAATAGACAATCTCATCTTAATCGTAGAACAATTACAAAATGACTTGGTTTGCTATATAATACTAGAGTTGTCACCTTTATAACCTTTTATGAGTTCTCCAATCTTATAAATGTGACCTTTATTGTTTCCACCGACAGCTCCACTCCAACATTGACTCCTAAGTGATGTAACTCCACCTAGCATGCATCATGGCTAGGAGGATTAGAGAGAGACTTGACTTGGATTAGAGCTTGATTGAAAACTTGAAGTCATAGTCTTAGGAATTTCCACTTGTAAATATTTTTAATTACTTGGTTTATTAGGAGCGTAAGCTTAGGTTACTTGAAGGTATTGTATTTTGGCAATTTTCCTTGTAATAGCTAAGTGGTGCCTTAAGTATTTATGTGGAGTGTGTGTAAAAAGAGGTGCAATCCATAATTGGGAGTGTGGGTCATTTTCACACTTCTTAGCTCATTTTTGCACCATTTTTTCTAACACACAAAGCATGACAACCATAGGGCCCCCACTTCCCTTTATTCTAGGTGCTAGATTAGGCTTGTGCTCCCTAAGTTAGTTAGCTAAATCTTGCTTAGGAGTTGGGCCTAGCTTGGACGACCAACATTAGAGGCTTAAGCTAGTTTTCTTTTCCTGATCATAACCTCTCACTCCCCTATAAATAAGACTTCTCACTCCATGTATTCTTCACCTTGAATTTGAATGAAAATATTTTCTTATTTGAGCACAATCTCTAGTAAAGGTCTTGAGGATCCTCACTCTAGAGGAACCTCATCCTAGTTGGCTTTTATCGAGAGTTTCTTCCCTTGTGGCAAGCCTAAACATTTGGCGTATCTTTCTTTAGAGAGTGGCACTCCATCTCATCTTCTTTGCCCTCCCATAATCCATTTCATAGTGCTTAGAACCTCAAAGAGAAAGATCAAGAAGAGCAAACTTTGATTTGCATCACTAAGTCTTTCACATGCAATGATAGTGATGTTGGCTAATTCACCTTATTAAAATTTATCATACTTTACACCAAGTATCTTGTATTGCATATGTGTATCATATAAATTCGTTAGGCAAGAGAGAATGCAAGATTAAGCAATAACAAAATAAACAAAACTACTCACGTAAAATTTAATAGTAGGTTATGGGGAGATCAATTAAAATGATAATTGTCACAAATGTGAACAACAATGGTAGCAACAGGGTAAAAAAACTAACTGAAGAGCAACCTTTTACAACTACAATGTCAACAATAAGATGTAATAGTGAAGTGAGTGGAGATTTGGAAAGGTTGAACTGGGTGGGCGATGGCACTGCAGTGGAGAGGGAGAGAGCAAGGTTTGTGCTTCTGGGTCATAATGGAGAGGAAAAGCAAGTTTCTTGCCATTATGGAGAGGGAAAGAGCGAGGTTTGTGCCACTATGGAGATTGAGGGAAAAAAGCAAGGTCTATGCAAATGATGAGAGGGAGGGGCCATGACAAAGTGAAGTCGTTCATAAGTTGTTAATGGGTAGGCACTAACAAAGTGAGGGTGCTTTTGAAGATTGTTGTGTGCTAGGGCAAGGATATGACTCATTCACACAAGAGAGAGAGAGAGAGTGAATGTGAAATCCCAATTTTCCAATTCTCAAATGAATCCCTAATGATGTAAATGCAATGCACGACATCAACAATGTATAAGAATTTTTCTTTTAATAGTATTAAGAAAAAAATTAAGTTACATTTGAATTTATTTTATATTTTAAATAATATAAAAAATATAGTAATTTTTATTTAAGCAAAATAGTTATCAATGTAATGTGGATAACAATTATTCTTTTATTTTACTAAAACAATTATTATTTAAAAAATGATAATAAGAAGTAATACTAAACTATATTAAGTTAATTTAACATGTAAATGATAAAATATACAGTAATTATTATTCTTTTATTTTAGCAAAATAATTATAAATTTAAAATGTATATTAATTATTCTTTTTATTTTACTAGAACAGTTATTCTTTAAAATGGTAATAAGAAATAAAATGAAGCTATATTAGGCTAATTTAATATTTAATAGTTTATATTATTTCATACAAACTTGTCCAAAAGTGTATATATTTTATTCTGACTTAGTTGGTAGGAAGTGTAAATTGTTTATGTGTTGTAGCATTCTGGATCAACTGATCCGGAATTGAATATGTCAAATATGGATAAGTGGATCCGGAATATTATAGCACATAAAAAATTGTAAAAAAAAACTAAAACAATATATTAATGTAGAAATTAATGTATTAATTTAATTTAGGTATTTGCGAGTCAAAATGACTTACTCAAGTGGGTTCGAGAAATTGCATATCAAATAATGTATAACATATAAAAAGGTAAATTCTAAATCAATTGATTTGAAACTAAGTGTTGATTATGTTTTTCAAATCACTTCCTCCAAAATTTATCTTGCTATATTTTTTAGGATCAATTAATCTATAACATATATCAAAACAAATTTTGGATCATGTGATCCAGGTCAGATAAATTTAATCTAGAAGTCCTAAATATAGTAAACTCAACTAAAAAAAATGCAATTGTATAGACAATAAAATATTTAAATCATGAAAAAAAAAATTCAATTTTAGACTACTAGACCATTTTCCTAATAACAGGATTAAACAAGTTATTTATTTTTATAATTAAATGTATTACGTGCATTTTAGTAAATTTTGTTAATAACTTAAAGAATGTTAAACATTATAAAATAAAAAAAGTGTATAAACAAATTAATCATAAATTAAATTATATGATGAAAATAAAATTTAATGAAAGATATTAAAA
Source organism: Psophocarpus tetragonolobus (assembly GCA_037954015.1). Lineage (NCBI taxonomy): Eukaryota > Viridiplantae > Streptophyta > Magnoliopsida > Fabales > Fabaceae > Psophocarpus > Psophocarpus tetragonolobus. The sequence goes on along the minus strand of CM075693.1, from coordinate 7,160,803 downwards.
AAATAATAATAAGGGATCAATAGATAACAAATGGAGAATAATATAAATGATAATGGTAAATACCAAGGACCATAGAGTAGAATCAAAGAATAATAAAGGTAAATAATAAGAAATAACTAATAATTATGGACTAGAATATAATATCTACAAAATAAATTGAATAATAAAGATAAAAAACAAAAAGTAAATGATAGTAATGGATCATAACATAATATCTAGAGATAAATTAAATCATAAAATAAATAATACTAGGATAACAAAAAATAACATCTAGAATAAATTAAATTATTAGAAATTAAATTTAAAAATAAATAATAATTATGACTAGAATATAATATCTGAAAATAAATTTAATAATAAAGATAAACAACAAAAAGTAAATAATAATAGTGGATCATAATATAATATATGGAGAATAAATTAAATCATAAAATAAATAATACTAGGAGAACAAAACGTAACATCTAGAAAATAAATTAAATTATTAGAATAAAAGTTATAAGAGTTTGAGATTGCTGAATAATAAATTAAATGACTGAAAAAATAAAATAGTTAGTATGTTAATGAATAAATTAAATGACTAAATAATCAAGGTTAGGATAATGAGTATATATTAATTGAACAATAAATTAAATGAAAAGAATAAATAATGAAAAATTAAATTTATAGTTAGAAATAAAAATAAAGAGTTATAAATAATAGAAAGTAACAATAATAATAACGTTTAAAATATAAATAAAATACATATAAGTTTATTAAGATTAATATCTTATTAATCTCACTCTCCCGTTACCTGAATAAGCACTCTAGTGCTAAAAATTCGAAGAAGGAGTGAAATTTTAATTTAAGAGATAACTAACTAAGGGTCAGACTCAGTTGGTTGAGCAAAGTGTGTGATTGTTGTAAATACCTGACACGGTCTTCAACCTTTATAAAAAAAATCAACAAAAAAAAACTAACTATTTTTATTTTATTTCAATGATAGTTTTAAGGTGAATTTAAGTGGAAGCAAAAAATTAAATTTTAGTCATGGATGAATAAAGAAACCTTAAAAGGAATAATTAAGAAGATGGGAGATGGAAGTCACATGAAAAATATAAAGCCATTTTTTTACTAAAGATTGTATGTGCATGTATAGTATATATTGAATTAAATTGAATTATGTAGCAAATATAAAAAATATAAATATCTAAAAATAAAAGTAGTTAATATAAAATATTAAAATAGTAAGAAAAACATAGTGTAAATTTAAATGGATAAATTTTAAAATATAAATGATTAATGTAAAAATTAAAATAATATACATATTATTATACATTAATAAATGCTACACAAAGATGAAATATCTATAGAAAATTGGCCAGTAAACTTAATGTTTTCTATCCTTAAAATTACCTATAGATGTTACACAAATTACATGCTACACAAATAATATACATATTATTATACATAATTTTAAATATTACCCATAGATGTTTTAGTGACATCTGTCGGTAAAATATATAGATAAATCCCACATTAAGAAAACCTTGTAGTGACCTTTTATGTCACATCTTAATAATTGGTCCACAAATCCTATAGTATTTACGGACTTTTAGCTTATGTTGAACTTGATCTAATTATCACCCGTAACATAAATACATGTAAACTTCTTCATTTTCCAGTTTTAATTGTAGTTTGCTTGATGTTTTTTTTAGCTTTTATTTATTCAAACTTCATTTCTCAATGAAGTAACAATACAATTCTGACTTGTATAATTTTTATAAGTAATTGCAAACTCACCTATAGCAAGAGTTGCAAAACCTCTATCTTTGATTGGTGTGCTAATTCAATAGGTTGTATTAATTCCTGAGTTTCTTTTGGTTTAGCTGGTTTCTTGTTTGTGTTTTTTTATTTTCTTTTTCAACTCCCTTAAATTCTCTTTTGGGTGTAGTTTGGAGATTTGATTACTATTTGCCTCGAGTGATTCACTTGGTGGGATAAGGCTTTATTATTGTTCACTTAGAGTGATTCTTTCGGCAAAATGTTAATTCAGGTCGATGTTTTCTGTCCTAGTTGGATTTGCTTGTTGATGAGTAATTCTATATATGATGTGTACATGATAGGTGAGTCTCCACGAAATGGTAAAAAAATATTTAAAAATTAGAGAAATTGTCACTTTTGTTTATTCAAGAAAATAATTAAAATCTTTAAAAATAAAAGAGTGGTATGCGAAACTGAATTTTGAGTTTGACAGTTGATTATGCATGTGGAATGTATTAACACCATATAACGTTCAGATACTTCTAATTAAACCTGCAATATTAGATAACTTTACAAAATATTTATTTCACCCCTTCAAACACAAAAAACTATTTTTTATTTTATTAATTTATTTTAACATTTCAACAAGAATTTTATTAATGAATTTTTTTTTATAAAAAAGGTTATTAATATTTTATCTTTTTAATTAATTAATTTTTTATATTTTTGGGTCGGATAGGAGAGAATTTTTGCTCTCATGTATCTCCAAGTGCGACGAAAAATTAGAGTTTAAGTACTTCTTTGTACAAAATATTTGTTTGCCAATATTTTTATTTTTTAATTTTTAGTTTTATAATGATTTAGGATTTTTGAAGTGTTAGAGCTCATACATCCTAAAATTTAGGATTGATAAGGCTATACACACAAGTCAATATATTAGAACATCTTTATCTTTTTAGATTATTTTTACTTTTTTAGAATATAATTTTAACTAGTAATTTTATTTTTTTAGAGATGAGATTTAAGATAAAAAGTTGTTACAAATTATATCTCAAAATCTTGAAATTAAAAAGATGTCATATTTAATTAATTTTTTTAGCTCTACTAAAAAATATTACAAAAATAAAAATAGTAAAAAGAAAGTTAAGATTTCAAGTTTTTATTATATATTTTTGTAGAAATTATGACAAGAGTTAATTAAGGGAGAAGTTTGAGTACGTCAAACTAGCACAATTTGCATTCTCAAATTTCAAAAGGTAAAAAAGAGTAACATTTAATTTAATTAACATTTTTCCCTTAGCAATAAATTTATTTTTTCTAACTAAATGATTTAATTTTTTTTATTATTAGGAACATATTGACTTTTACATATGAGATTTAAGACAAAAAGTTGTCACATCTTATATCTCAGAATCTTGGGATTAGAGAAGTCACATTTAATTAATTCTTTGATCTCTATTAAAAATATTATATTAAATGATGAACAAATTACATTTAAGATTATATTATTATTATTATTAAATAACTTCAATTATTATGATTAAATAACAAATTTTTTTTTTGTGAAATGGTCTTTGCTTGGTAATGAATCTCTATCTAAGATTATTTTTATGGCACTTAAATTGTAGATATACATCAAAACAATGAGTTAGTTAATCAAATATCATACTCATGGTTATAAGAATAAGAATCAAACAAGGTAAAAATATGATATAAACAAAAGGAAATATACAATGTCAAAGCTTAGTATTGACAAGCGTCACACGAATTACTCAATAAACGGAAGAAAAAAATGTAAAGAGAACATGTGCAAGTCTTAGGAAAGTCTTGAAGTACACAAAGGTCCATCATAGAAATAAAAAAATCCTTAACTCAATAGATACAAGATTATAGTATCTATAGAGAATAAATATAAAAGATAGAGGAAAGAAAATTTGTGTACCTTGTATATATTGAATTGGAATTCATCAATCTTCATTAACAGAAACTCTATATGATTATTGTAGAGATATAAGTTCAATAAGAATTCTTGAGAGTTTTACTACCTACTTTCTAGGATATTATTTTAGCGAATGTGTATATCAATTTACTTAATAGGATGACAAATTTATAATCCCTCATGTAGGTAGGGACCCCTCAAATGAGTTTTTTATGATTGACTCAATTCATCACAAAGTCAATCTTACTATAATCTCATTCAAATAATCATAAAGATATATTATAAGATATGATTATCATCGTATCTTAAATTGTCGGATAATGATAAAAGATAATTGATTAATACCAATCCACAATTATTTCCAACATTCTCCCACTTGGATGGTATTAATCAATAATACAAAGACAAATCATTAAGTTAGAATGACAATTATAGACAAATCTTATATTGGACAACAATATGAGAAATTTGAGCTACAAAATAATATCCGAAAGTGACATATATAATGCACGTTAACAAATATTTCTCATAAAGTATATAGAATAATATAGTTGCTTATAAAACAAATAGAATAATGTAGTTCAATAAAATGATACTACATGCTCTCAAGCATTCAAAAAATGTTAAGAGATATGTTACTAAAATTATATTACTTCACACATATCTCATAAGAGAGTTTTCCGACTCTCACTGATCTAAGACATCAAAACTTAACCAAACCATATGAGTTATAAAACTCCAATAGTTAAGTATTTGATCAATGAATAAAAAAAGTTCTATTAGTATCATTTTTACTTGAGTTTGAAAAATTATAAAGGCGAGAAAGCATAATTCTCATCATCTAAGTACTCATCATGGTCCAAGAACAAATGTAATTACATATAGGCTACATAAATGCTCTATAACATTTGACATTCAACTAATCTGAGTTTCAGAAAATGAGTGACTATGTAAGAATCCGATGACAAGTAAGAAAGCCATAAATTCCCTACTAGGACCACATAGACACCTAGTTTATATAAAATGACACTTAGATTATTGTAACCACAAAATGTCATTGAGCAAGCATTTAGATAATTGGTCCAAACCAAAAAATTCATAAGTACTTCAATAGTGCAAAATTGTACTTGATAGGAGTACTATCATAATAAGCGCTTTTATAAAGTAGAAAATCATACTTGAATGGAGTATTATATCTCCAATATACTTATAGAATTTTAACCAAACAAAATGTGAAATTTTAGGTAAAAGAAATGTACAATACATAATTGCATGCTAAAAGGATTAATGTGCAATTCCCAACAAAATGCTCTTAACATCCATTTAAGATGTCTATTAAAATACAATGAATTTTATGTATCTCAATTAAAATAGGACAAGAATAAATTGTCAAGTCCTATAGAGTATGTCATATCATAATTAAATGCGCACAAGAATATATGATAATACATATAGATAAGTCTCGAAACATAATACAAAATTACATACTTGTAAAATTTTGATCAATTAAAATATGAAATTTGGGTAAAAGATGCACAATTTACAATTGTATGCCAAAAGGATTAATGTACAGTACCCACCAAATTGACCTTAACTTTTGTTAAAAATGTCTATAAAGATATAATACATTTTATGTATCTCAATAAAAAATAGGAAAAAATTAAATAGAGAAATCCTATAAAATATGTCATATTATAATTAAATATATACATGAATATATGACAATAAAAATATATAAGTCTGGAGAGATAATACAAGATTATATATATTCTCACTGATCCTTAATATACCAAAAAAAATATTAGGATTATCATTAGGGTACACTAGTATTAAAAGTTCTAGTGATAGTGAGATGATGACTTTATAGGATAATAATAAAAGTGAATTAAAATTTACTATTTTTCTACTTAAGGAAATAGAAAGTAGTAGAATAACAAATGATTAATGAGAGAAGCGATTAAAAAACAAGAATATGAAACCTACAAATTCATCCATAAGAATAAATAATTCTTACAAAATGGTTTCATAATTAACAACATATTAATCAATCCTTTAAAAAATATTGATCCCTCCAAGGATCTTAAAAAAGTAATTACATGAGTGAGAAAAAGGATTTCTTGATAATTTTACGTAGAATATAAGATCATAAGCAAGTTCTCAAGTAATCATAAAAAAATCAAGTGCTACAATAAACAATATTCACACACACACACACTTCAAAATAAATATGATTACAAGCAGAATAAATATTCAGGATATAAGGATAAATAGTCTCTAACTCTCATGACAATTTATAATAGACATAGGTTTATTTATATATACCAAAATAAAGCATATAGCTTTTACAAGAATACCATCAACAACATTATAAAATATGGCATGGAGATATTAATCTCTTGATAATTTTATGTAGAATATAAGATCATAAGCAAGTTCTCAAGTAATCATAAAAAAATCAAGTGCTACAATAAAAAATATTCACACACACACATACACACACACACTTGAGAATAAATATGATTACATGCCACGGAAGAATATGAGATATATTCTTACAAATATTAAGAATATAAGGATAAATAGTCTCTAACTCTCATCACAATTTATAATAGACATAGGTTTATTTTTATATCGCAAAATAAAGCACATGGCTTTTACAAGAATACCATCAACAAACATTATAAAATATGGTATGGAGATATTAATCTCTTAAAATTTGGGATTCCTATATTGTCTTTACAAAAATTGCATACTAATATTGCATATCAATAAATAATACAAGAAAATATTCTATAAAAGACTAATACAAAATCCTTAATATAGATCTCAATAACGTGATCACAAATAATGTGATAATAAAAAATGATTTTATCAAGAAATTTTTTTTTTGCACATATATAATTAACTGGACATTTAAGGTAAAAATCTTATACCAAAACAATTTATTATATAAGATATTAATTAAAATTCTAATATATAGAATCCATCCACTTGATAAAGAAAAAGAAATAGTTGACACAACAAAAAAATACCCAAAGGGCTAGATAAAATTCAACTATTTTTTTATCACACCAGAATTAGGTCAAGTAATGTCATACCGATAAGATAAGTTTACTACCTACATGATAGAATATATATATATATATATATATATATATATATATATATAATTTACACCCAAAAAAATGCAAAAATTTTTTTTGAAGGAAAAATATTCAATTAAAGGTTATAAGTCATTATGGAACAAAAGGAAAATCACAATATAAATTTTGGTTCTATATAAATATAACTAAACATGATAAAATTATGGAAATAAACTAAACATTATAACAATAGGAAAATGTTATGTAATTCTAAAAGTTCAGTTAAAAGAGAATCTCTAAGTAAATTAAAATACACTATAACTTATATTAATAAAATCCTAATAATGATAGGGTATCAAAAAAATAATTAACATAAGCAAAGAGAAATACATTGTACAACACCAAATTACATTAACAACAATACACCGATAGGGTAGGATTATCATCAATGCAATAAGAAAATAATTATATCACAAAATTCACATAAATGCATCCACGATAGATGAAATTACAATTATGTAAACGAAAAAAGAAATTATGCCTATTGTCCAATAAATTTGCATAATTTATCATATATATTATATGGCCAACATACAAAATTCACATTACTGTACCCATGGTAGACGAGTAATAATAATGCAAATTAAATTATGTGCCTAAGAGAAGGACAATTAAGATTGTGCATAATTAATAAAATGACCTAAAATTAATTTATAAATGATAATTTGATATTAAAGAGAGTTGGAGAATACAAATACCGCAAAAATTATCACAAAGAAAATAAGTCCAAAATTCAAGATTATAATTGTAAAAATTTTTAATTTAATCTTGAATTAATCAAATATTTTTTTATACTAAAAAATATGAATAATATTAAAATATTAAATAAATATGGTATTTGTGAAAAATAAGAATATAAAAAATGAGCAACCTCGTTCAATGATTCTGAGAATGAATTTAAGACAAATCATCATACAGAATCATATCAAAACGACAAAGCTCTCACTAGACCAAACAATCACAAAAATATAGGTATAAAAAATGAGTTCACGTAACCCCATTAACATTTCTCAAAGTGAAGTTAACAAAAATCATCTTATGTTGCCCACACATAAAAAGAAAAACCCTTAAGTAATTTTGAAAATAATTTACCTAGTAATTGAATTAAAAAAAAACTAGGTTTTAAAGGAGTAGCCCTTAAAGGATAAAACACTTTAAAATAGACAAAAAATACAAGGTCTCTAATAAAGATAAATGAGCTTTATTGCTAAGGGAATTACTAAAAAATACAAAAAATATTTACAAGTAATTTTTAAAACTACGGCTTAAGATTCTTCAATGAGCTTTATCCTTAGTGTGTATTCTTTCAATCCTCCTAACTTAGAATTCATGTTACGTGGAATCACATCATCTATTTCTTCCATCACCCTTAGATGTTCTTCTCTATCTTTAGCTAGGTCTTATTGGATAATTTCTCTAACTTTATCTTCAAATACACCGAGGTAAACAACATGGACGGATGCTACTTCATCTAATAGTAACCATATAAATTATTTTGAAATAAAATATAAGTAAGAATTAAAATATAAAAAAATATCTATTTTCAAGAATCAAAAGTTTATTTAACTTATTAATAATATTGTGTTTATTTTTATTAAAAAAGTAATGTCTAATTATTACATGAATACTTTTAGTAACGTAGATCTTTGACATGACAAAGCATTTGTCCTATTAACACTCAGTCGTGGCCATTTAATAATAGAGGCTGATTTCTAACAAAAACATATTTGAGAAACAAAAATTAAAAATAAAAACTTTAAAAAATAAAATAAATGATTAAATTAATGAAAATGTGATAGAAATTCACATGCCCCGTATTTTATTCAGCTACCGGCCATATTTCGTGGACCGCATACATTGATGATTCATCCACCTTCCTTCCTGATTACCGTCGCCATTTTTCCTCTCCTTCCTCCTCTTTTTATACCATCACTTTCGTGCTCTCTCCGACAACTTCCTCCTTAATCCTTAATCCTTAATCCTTAATCACATCCAAGGTTGCCATGGAAGAAGTTAACGGTACATACTTTCTGTTCTTCCTATATCATTCTCATTTTTCACTCTCTTCTTATTCCGCTTTCCCAGATTCCAAGTTTTCTTCTTTCCAATATTTTTTGGATTTCTTACATATTAAATTGTATATGGATATCTGTAAAATGTACAATTTTTCTGGGACTTGTATTGGAATTGGAAGTAATGAAATATATAAAGCCACCTGGAAAATATGAACTTTCATAGGATTGATTATATACATCCTTCATATTCCCTGCCCCACTGAACAACAGAACAAGTATTGAGTATGTAAAACACATTGTTTATTCACTTCATTGTGTTTATTATATGTTTTCTTTGTCCTCTTGGTTATTTCAGTTCTAGAGACTAAGAATGGAACTGTCTCAATTGCTTCTGCATTTGCTGGTCACCAGGAAGGTAACGCTTCTGCATAGTTCACCTTTCTTGTTGAACTTTTTTTTAAAAAATTTTATTAGCTATCCATGGCTGACTTATTGATACATTTAGATTTGAGGCCCTTGTGTTTCCTGATATTCTGTTGTGCCCAAGTTTATTTATTTTGGATTTCTGAATCTTATGTATGTCATAATTTCATTTAGTAGAAGGAAACCGGAATTTGTTATTCATATATGTACAATCTTTCAGAACCCTAAATGTAAATCAGTATATGATTTTGTTTTTTATTTTTGAAATGAAAAACAGCCATTTGGAGTTTTTGTTTTGCCTGCTGGATGTTATGTTGTCCTATTATTGATTTTTTCTGGTGTGGTCGTTGCTTAATCAGCCGTGCAGGATAGAGACCACAAATTTTTAACAAAAGCAGTTGAAGAAGCATATAATGGGGTAGATTCTAAGCATGGAGGCCCTTTTGGTGCTGTTATAGTTCGTAATGATGAAATAGTAGCTAGTTGTCACAACATGGTTCTGAGTAACACAGACCCAACTGCTCATGCTGAGGTCACAGCAATACGAGAGGTTAGATTTTGAATAGCCAACTCATAAACTTATTTTTCTTTTAGCAATAGTGGTATTGCTGTGATTTTCTTGTTGAAATAGCATCCATCATAGACAAATGCACATGATGGATATGCCCTGCCCCATTAGATAATTGGTTTTAGAGCAATATTAATATACACTCTTTAATGATCTCTACTATTGGTGCAGTTTTTAAAATGTCAATTTCATTGTCTCTGACATAGGTCACTTTTTAAAACAAGTATTGACTTTTTAAAGAATGGACTAAGAATAATTAGTAAAGAATACGGTAAGAAGAGTGTTAATTGACATTTCTCTTGTTTTTGTAAAAGTAATGTTACTTGTAAATTAGGTGGGACATATAGAATAGCTTGTCCTGGTTTTCCAAAGAATTCTATACAGATAAATCTAGTTTCTGGTGGCTATTCCTGATTTTGACTCAAAGGATGTGCTGATTAATAATATAGAAGCTTTTATTGGGCATGATTGAACGGATAATCATCAACAAACATACGGTTTCTCTAGATGCCACTCAAACTTTGGTCTCCTCTTTTAGTTTTAGCTAATTAGGGGCAACTGTTATGCCAATCACTAACATTATTTTTGTTGATAACGTTCCTATGTGTAAAACGATCAATTAGGTCTTATATTCAGTTCCAACTAGACTAGAAAAACAAAAACAGGGGATGAGCTATATGAGCACCCAGTTTTGAGTCTGACATATGTAGAACATAGTCAGTATCTTGGCACCATTATCCTATGACTTCTGGCTTTCAGAGAGCTCTTGCTGGAAAGTGGCTAAATCCTTATTAATATCTGTTGTTGAAATATTAGATATGGCACCGAAAGATTTCACAAGATTATCCCTTATACATATGGTCAGGGTAGTGTTTACGGCAAGACCATTTAGGCCATAGCCTTACACCCCATGCTATATAAAGTGCTAATTGTAAGATATAAAGAAGAGTTTAATTAATATGTACTGACATTGTAAAAAAGTTTTACATTGATGTTTAATCACAACTCTCAATTTATATGATTTATAAACTATTAATCGATAAAGTCAACAAATGTATCATAAATGAAGGGTTGTAATGAATTTTAGTGTAAAACTTTTTATATTGAGAATGGACAATCATTTTTCTCTATATAGAAATATATAATTGATTTAAAAGATTAAATCATTAGAAGACAAAATTAACTACCCAAGCCTCCAAAAAATAAAAGTTACCAAAGCATTTAATATGCATTTAAATTTTTATCCTATCAAGCATGACACAAAAGTATGACTTTTAAATCACCATCATAAGATAAAAAGTAACATAAATTAATCGAATATTTTTATTAATAATATTAATATTTACTAAAAATAATATTACTTGATAAATATTTAATGATTAATATCACATTTAAGTAACTTCAAAGTTTTTCTTAAATTCAATAAAAATATAAAATTTGCATGCTTCAAATTTTAATAAGTAGATTATGTCTCAGACAATGCTGCAGTATTTTGAAGAACTTAAAGAAAGAAAAAAAAATATATATATATATGAGAAAAAGACGTTTGCAACTTAGAATCACAACTCTTCATTAAACTTTACCGGTTAATACTTTAAAAGTCATATAAATAAATTGTGATTAAACATTAGTATAAAACTCTTTTATACTATAAGTGTATAATAATTAATTTCTCTATATATATTTGGCTATTTGCTATCCAATTTGATGCCACACTTGTTAAACAAGTTAGTTATTAGACAATTTGACACCTAGTATCATTCTATATAGGTTTAGAAAGGCTAGTTGAGTGTTCATAAGCCCGGAACTTCCAAAGAAAAAGCTAGAATCTGATTATATGACTTTGTATGCCTTATTTTAGATATAAGAATCGTTATGCAGTGTCACACAATAAATGATTCATGCAGTGTTTTCATTTTACAGGCTTGTAAGAAGCTCAAGCAGATAGAACTTTCAGATTGTGAAATATATACCTCTTGTGAACCTTGCCCCATGTGCTTTGGTGCAATCCACCTTTCTCGAATTAAGGTTAGAATGGCCCACTTTTCCTATGGTCTGTTTAATACCAAGTTTATCCTGTTTTGAGCTAACTTGTTGCAGTATTCTTTTCTAACAGAGGTTGGTTTATGGAGCCAAGGCAGAGGCAGCAATTGCTATTGGGTTTGATGATTTTATCGCTGATGCATTGCGAGGTACCGGATTCTATCAGAAAGCGATGTTGGAAATTAAAAGAGCCGATGGTAATGGGGCCATCATTGCAGAAGAGGTTTTTGAGAAAACAAAAGAAAAATTCAAAATGTATTAAATTTGTCGTTCTTTTCATACCTGATGGCATCTGGCTATTCAGGATTGCCTTCAGTTAAATCTTTGGAACTGTTGATGGATGATTAAACTCATTTTGAGTACCTCAACTTATATGCTACAATTTGGATTGCATCAGCCTATCTCATTGCCAATTGATTTAAATGCAGTCCTTTTTTAGACTTATTTAGCGTTATTGTTGTTGATGTTTCATCAGGCTTTTAGACTTCCTGAAGCTATGTTTTCATGTGCAAAATAGCATAGGTTTTGGTGTTTCTAAATGCAAAGAAGAAAAGAAACAAATGTTCTCTATTGGGTAAGTTGTATGTTAGGACTAGGAGAATAAAGTGGGTGGTTTGAGCACTTCCAAATTCTAATATTGCCATTGGAATTCTATTTCCAACAACAGTAGTTTAGTGAGTCCATATGATACTATAATTAGAGTTAGTTTGCTAGGCAGGATTATTAGAGAAATAAGGTTTGTTGGTATAATTATGAAAATAGACTGAGAGGATGATCTGCTATTTTAGAGGAAATTCAGGTTGTCCATACCTTTCGAAACTCTTGGAAATTATTTGTTCTCTCTATAGTTCTGGATAGAAGTTCTAGTTCAGATACCGACACTGACACCAACTCACTATAATATAGAAACCACCGATCAAGGTAGAAACGCACTATAATAGTCGAAGACCAGATCGACCAAGTTACTTTCAAAGGTTAGGTTCCAGGGAACAGAATTATTTAAATGTTATTTGGAGTATTTTAACCATATACTTAATTAGTAAGATATTTTAGCAAATGATGTTTAATTGCTTGAGTACTAAAATTTGCAAGTGACATTTTGCTTGTGGCTCGTAATGGAGAATGTGCCAAACTGCACAGACTACTTTTTTTTTTTTTTTTTTGGTAATGGCTAACAATTTAATATTTTAATATCAAATTTTGGGGAGGGGTGTGCGGATTAAATTCTTCATTTTTGTTCTTTGGGCTTTTAAATTATAGGGTCTTCCATGACCAAATCACTTATGGTATGGGCATTTTTCTATTAATTTATGTTTGGAACTTTGAATAATATTTAAGAAGTTAAATTGGGTTGAACTCAATTGGAGTTAATAAAAAATAATTTATTGTAGCTTTTAATTCAACTTATGTTTGGAGTGAATTTTGTTTTCAACTAGATGTGAAGAAAAAATGTCAAACATGTAACTGAGGTTGTGGCTTTTAAAATACATACCAAGCATGCTCTTAATTTTTGGCATATTGTTACCTTATGTTCCATTTTGTTAAGAAAAGTATTAAACACACTTTTAAGACACATTTTTATCCGATATGCTTTTTATTGATTGAAATATATTTATAACAAATAATTTTTGTGATCCTAAATCATATTTCAAAGGAAATGTCGAATGAGTATGTTTCTAATACTCTTCAATAACACTGTTTGGTTTTGTAAATGAAATGAAGGAAATAGGGAGAAATAAGTGGAAAAAACTTGTTTTTTTTTTAAAAAAAAGTAGAGAAAAAAAGAGAAAGAGTAAAATAGAGTGAAAATATAAATTGTTGAATTGAAGAAAAATAGAGTAAAATAAAACATAAAATTTAATTAAAGTAATTTGGTGAGTAAATAAGAAGAGAAATAATAATAATAATAATAATAATAATAATAATAATAATAATAATAATAATAATAATAATAATCATAATAATAATCATAATAATAATAATAAATTTTAAGTAGGTCTCATTTGCCAATAAGTAACTATATTCTATTATTATAGTCTTTAATAAAATTTAACTAACCATGAAGTGTATATTAAAAAGGGGTTGAATGAATGTGTGACATGGACAAAAATCTCAGTGTTGGTGAATGGTAGCCCTATAGAAGAGTTTGGGATGAGTAAGGGACTCAGGCAAGGTGACCAATTATCACCTTTTTTGTTCCTCATTGTATTTGAAGGTTAAGTCAAATTATCAATATAACAATAAACACAGGCCTCTAAAAGGGGGTAGTAGGGGAACAGAGGTTATCTGTCTCACACTTGTAGTTTACAGATAATACATTGTTACTAATCAAAAGAGATTAGTAGTCCATGCAGATTGTTAAAGCTATGTTGTAGAATTTTGAACTCATTTTTAGGCTTAAGATAAATTTTTATAAAAGTAGTTTGCTTAGTATAAACAACAAGGATTGTTGGGTGAACAAGGCACCAAAGTTTTTAAATTGTAAAGTTAGGTCATTCCTTTCAAATATCTGGGTCTACCAATTGGCTCTACTTCAACAAAATTGGTCGTGTGGACTCTAGTGGTGGAGGCGGTGCAAAGGGTTTGTACCTGTGGGAGACTAAATTTGTTTCTCTTGTTGGTCATATGGTGCTCCTTAAATCTGTATTGTTTGCTTTGTCAATCTATTTTTTTTCATTTTTCAAGGCTTCAAAAAGTATAATCTCTCAAATTCATTCTTTGTTTAAGCATTTCTTATAGGGTGAGACAGAGAAGTGTAGGAAAATTAAGTGGGATGTAAGGACAAGGTGTGTAGGGTAAAAGAAGCGGGTGGGTTGGGTTTAAAAGATATGGGTCGATTTAATATAGCATTGTTAGGTAAATGGAAATGGAAGGTGTAGGTGGAATCTGAGACTTTGTGGGTTCAAATTTTAAAATCTAAGTATGCATGTGTAAGGGGGAAAGTAGTGTTTTATCTAATGATTCAATTTGAACTCCATTGAATTTGGGAGGGTAGGCCCAAGGGATTAGTGTTCAACCAATGCAGGCGTAGAGTAGGGAATGGTATGGAAGTTGAATTTTGGGAGGATTCATGCGTAAGGTAATGTAGTTTGAGAAAGGAATATCCCAGTTTGTATGAGTTAGCCTTAGACAAGCGTGTAACTGTCACTTCGAAGTGAGAGGGGGTTTGTCATGGAAGTGGGTGTGGAGGCAGTAATTATTTGCATGGGAAGAAGAAATATTAATTGAGGTACGTCAATGGCCTTTCTCCGCATTCACCCATCATGTTTTGGTGTGGCGGGTTGCAGAACAGGTTAGACCTGGGGTAGAAAGCCCATACCTAACTTGCTATGCTTACAACTTATGAAAAGGGTAGCAGATAATTCGGTATGGTCATAAGATAAATTAGGATTGTACTCTATATTATATGTTTACAAGGTTTTATCGGCATAAAATAGTAACGTTCACACTAGCTTCTTTAATATAACATGGCTGAATGGGGTATCTTTAAAGGTTCAGCTATTTGTGTGACAGTTGGATGCGGACAAATTACTAGCATGCTCCTCCATCAAGTTATTTTTATCAAATTTAGGATTTTTTTTTTTAATTTTGGGGGATAATGTCACATTTTTAAAATGTAGGGACACAATATCTAAATTTTATAAAATTCGGGGACACAAATTGTAGTTAAGTTATAAGTAAATTTAAATTGTAAAAAATAATATAACAAGTTACTTGCAAATATACCTGAACCAGAAAATACCTAATAGGGATAAGGAATGGAATTAAAATTTCATATCCAGTTATTTTATAACCGAATCAAAATTTGCCTTGCACTTTACGGGGACGGGAATGGTCAAACCCGCACACATTGCTATCCCTACTTCTAATAGAAAAAGAAGTAAGAGAGACAAAACAAGTCAGGAGTAGGACTAGTCTGTCATAGTTAAGGTGGGCTTAATAGTTTGGCATGTCCTGCCATTAGATGGGTTGGTGGGCCGATGACTAGCACATCAAATTTTAAAAAAATTATTTTTTAAATTGTTTGCTTTTTCTTAAAAAGACAATATGCATGATTTTAGAAAAAATAAATGGAAAAATTACAAAGTAAACTTTATGTAAGTAGTTTTAATTTCTAGACAGAGTCACCATTTTACAAAAAAAAAATATAACAACGTCATGAAAATTTTTATTTTATTTTCTTAATAAAGTTATCTTTAGAAATTATACTCAATAATTTATTTCATACTTTAATTATTATAATTATTTTATTGATTTATATAAATATATATTTTTAAGAAGTAAAATAAAATATTAACAACCAATTAAAACATCACCCAACCTCACAAAAATAATGACAGGCTAGGGAGCCGACCACCTATAAATTGTCTAATCATTATCATATGTAAATTTTTGAATTTTCTTTTCTTCTTTAATTTTCTTCTCTTTTACTCCTTTCTCTCAATTTATTGTTTCAAAAGTCATGCAATTCACAAGTCATCTAGTTAATTAAAAAATCATTGGTTATAATTTTTAGATTTAAATATAATTTTAGTCTCCATTTTATCAAAATTTACAATTTTGATCTCATCAATGGTTTCTTAAAAACTAATGAGTTGTAATGTCAAGCTAATTGGATAGTAAATTTATGTTGTTTTTTATTCACTTACCTCTTTTTGTTTCACTCTCTCTTATTTTCTTTTTACATTTTTTTTATGGTGTAAAGCATGAGTCGCCACATAGTATTTTAAAATAGAGATATAGAATCCCTCAATTTTGTAAAATCAATAATCTTGGTCCCCTTATTTTAAAAAAGAGACATTTGGTCTCCTAACTTTATAAATCTACAATTTTAATCATTTTTAGTATTATTTATTACTAAATTAACATTGATTATTAAATAGATTAGACAGATATTTAATTTATATCATATCACTAAATTTGGATAATGTTAAACTAATTTCTTAACGGTAACACTTCTAGTTTAGCAAAGAGACAATAAGATTATTATGGATTTTATAAAATTGAAAAACCAAATGTATATTTTAAAATAGTGAACCAAATTACAGATGTTGTAAAAAATATTTCTATTTAAAATAAAAGACTAGAGTTAAGAATTTAAAAAAAAAAAATAGAGGAATCATTCAAATAAGCAAGCCTGACTTTTATTATTAGAAGTTGTTGGTATATACAACATTCTTTTTATCTGTTCAACAAACACCATAGTCGTTTAAGAAAAAATCAATGCAAGAAGACATTCGATAGATTTTAACTGAAAGAGGAGAAAACATGGATCGGAGCCTATAAGGGCATCCTGCCTGCTCATTTTTTCTTCTCACTTGAGACCAGTGTTGAGCTTGACTATGTTAGAATGACTGTGTTATTCTCACCCAACTCTCAACTTTGAAAAAAGATATATTTTAACAAAAATATCCCTAACAATATTATATTTTATCGTATATATCAATAAACCATGTTGAGCTAAAACAATTTGAAAGAATATAATTTATAGAAAAAATATAATATTTTCTTTCTTATTTGTTTTTAATATAAATTTTTTTTAGCATATGAATTTTTCTATTTTTTTATTAATTAGGAGAAAAAGATTATTGAAGTATTTCATTTTAAGAAGTCATTATTCTCTTTTAAATATTTATTTATAATATAATGCATTTACACTTTAATATTTTTACATCATTCACAATAGGTTAATGGTAATTTATGCACATTAACTTAATAAGAAAACATTAGTACATCAATAATATTTTAAAAAACAATAAAATTAGTTAATTTGACTACTTTATTGGTGTGTTTATTAAGTTAGAAGTTCCTTATATTATAACCAAAGAGAGTAATTTATATAGATTAAAATTATATATTCACCAGATGAAAAAAGAATTTATGTTTTAGTTAAAGTTTGGGAAACTTGTTCAAAACGTTTTCAATAAATTCTAACTTATTATAGAGAGAGTTTAAAAAAAAACAAATCTTGAAAAAATTTTCCTAACACTTCTCTCAACCTATTTG
Source organism: Psophocarpus tetragonolobus (assembly GCA_037954015.1). Taxonomy (NCBI): domain Eukaryota; kingdom Viridiplantae; phylum Streptophyta; class Magnoliopsida; order Fabales; family Fabaceae; genus Psophocarpus; species Psophocarpus tetragonolobus. The sequence continues at coordinate 7,142,923 of CM075693.1, read as the reverse complement.
AGAGTTTGACAATAAACAAACTACTCCTTTCAATCCTATTTATAAGCCTCCATTACTCAATTCACTAATATTAAAGAAAAGTGATAAGCTTAGTTAATATTAATAACACTACATATTTCAAATATAATTTTTTTTAAACTATGATTGCTTTTGATATAACCTTTCATTTAATTGAGGATATTTAAGTCTAAAAATAATTAATATAAGAACACTATATAATAGGTCGCGTAAAAACTAGAAAGTATAAAAAACTATTTTTATTTTGTATCTTATAAATAGGACCAATGTCTAATAAACTAAACTACTTTGAAAATGATTTAAAAAAATAAAAGAGGCTAATTTGAAAAGTAAGTTATGACATATACTACATTCTTTTAGTCTTGATTTTTTTTAACAAGTTAGACTTATTTAAGACAAAGTAGCTTGATAAAAGGAAATATATGTTGGTGCTATGATTCTTTATGGATGATAGTGATAACTAATGGTGTAATGGTAATTTAAGGATTATATCATGGAATTAGCTCGACAGTGAGAATATGGAGAAGAAATAACAAATCATGAGATCACCATCAGAGTCTATGAGTAGGCTTTTAAGTTTAGTCAAACTTCAAAATAGTTTCTTCTTATCAATCAATGTTGTAAAATGTGTCTCGCGCGGTTAAAAATTCATGTAATATAATTTAAAATAGGTATGACCTTCAATGCAATGCAGAATTTAACCCATTACAAGAAAACAAACCATGTTCAACTTTTATAATTCTAAATCAAGACATACTTAAGCTTGTCAAATAAGTTTATCATGTTTCCAACACTTAGCACTTCTTTCAAATTAAAATTTTTCGATATGCCTACTGCATATTAAGTATTTATTTAGGATTTATTATAAGCTTATAACAACTACCTTCTATATGATATAACCTGTAATTCGAGATGCACTATAAAATAATTCAATATTATAAAAATTAACAAATTTATCATACACAGTTTTGTAATTAGATGATAATATAAAATTAATTATTTTAAATTGTCAGTGAATAACTTTTTTCTTTTTATTTTATATTAATATTTAATTGATGATTAAAATCTTTTCGTCTTGCAAATATATCACTATTTTATTTTATCAATTTCAATTATTTTTTTTAGTCACTATAAATTTAATTTTAGTTTTAGTTTTAACCTAACAACCATAATATGACATTTTTATGTTGACGTCACGATAGTGTTGTTAAAAATTTGTAAGGACTAAGACCAACATAAAAAAAATGAATTTTAGTCTTTTTAAAAATACAAGAATTAAAATAAAATTTTAAATTTCCTTTTAGCCCTTATAGTTTCATCCATGTACAATTTTGGTTCCTAAATAATTTTTATTAAAAAATTGATTCCTTATATTTTTAAAATTTAGTAATTTGATCCACCATTAATACATCACCTATTTTTAACAAACAAAAACATGATATTGATAGAAACTATTAAAAATGGTGAATTGGGTTTAACTTAATCCTACAAAACTGCCTTGTAAGTGAAGTTTGCACTCTATTTATATATTATTGTTTGATCATATCACTAATCATGTGGGACTTGGGTTTCTTTTCCAATAAAGACAACTAATATGAAAGTCAAACATCTATGCGGACATGATATAATATAATATTTCTAATGGTTAGAGTTTTAGATACCTATTTTGATCTTGTATTTCAATAGTTAAAGTTTAAGATTACCACTTGAGTATTTAAAAGAATATTAAATAATTTTTTTGGTTCATATAATGTCATATCAACTTTAAGGTATTCATGCACAATTTTATTCTAATGGTTGAAAAAATTTAAAACTTACATTTTAATATTTTTTAATTAATTAAGTTTGACATAAAATTATTAATACAAATAATTAATTATTGTTAAAAAATAATTTTTTAATTTTAAGAAATTGTATCGTGCAGAAGATACACATCTTGTTTTTTAAAAAACTAATTCACTTTATCATATAGATCGTTTTCAATGAAAATTTTTTAGAGATACACTGTGTATATGACCTATCAAGACAAGTTTATCTCAAATAAGAAGGTAATATCAATCAAATGCAACAAAATAGACTTCTAGCAATTCTTTTAGCTAAAGATCCACATTGGCCAACTTAACTATCTTAGAGAAGGTAGGTGGGGTTTGTTTGAGCGAACTCCCTCATGCATGATTAACGGATAGATTACGCTTAACTGGTTCTTTCCTTACAAATACATCTTTCTTTTCTCTACCAATCATAGTATGGCCTTACTAGATGGAAGGTTGACTAAAGGAAGGAAGTTAGTAGTCTCTTTCGTAAACCTCTTGAAGAGTGTCCTTCATGTGTGAGATCCGATTGATCCACTTTACAACAACATTTAAGCAGGAGTAAGACCTAGGAGGGAGTCTTGCTACCTATCAAGCTTTGAGATTAATTTATGTGTTGCCCTAAGGGTAGCCACTAAAAGGCATACCATTGGGCAGACTTCGTGACCTGAAGGGGAAAGCCAAACGAGTTAGTTGTCCTCAGGGAGGAACACAAACGATAAAGGGCTTTCAGTGTCTAATAGTAATAGAACTATCGCGTAATCAATTAAAAGCCTAGTGAATAATCTACTGGTGTGACCACTTCTCATCTAGCTAAAGGTACGAACAGTCAATAGTAATTACTCACCAGCAACTTCTAGTTGTAGCCATCTCACGTGTCATTGGTTAACAAGGATACAATGTAAAGGGAGTTAGCTCAATGAGTGTTATCCCTCCAGGCTACTGCTTTCAACCTTCATTAGGGGTCCTACTTCTACTCGTCCCACTCCTACTCTATACCAAAGCTCTCTAAAGCTTCCAGATACCTTGTCAATGTTTTCTACAACCACTTAAAATAGTCCAACCAGAGGACAGCTCCTTACTCTCAGGTAAGGGAAAGAGCATAATATATGATATCGTTATTAATTTTTATGAAAAATTTTGATCGTATATTAACAATAAACTAAAATTGCTAAATTTTAAAACATAAAAATCCAAATGGGCAATAAAAATTTTTTAGGAACAAAAATTAGTGATGGTTAGAAGTATAAAGTTATAGGGAGCAAGATTTGAGTCTAAAAGAAAGTATAGACATTAAAAGCAAATATTTATGAGAATTTGTAGTTGGGGGAGGGGGCAGCATGGGGTTTTGACAAGGCAATGTTTAGCGGTTATTGCGGTGTTTGGCAGGTCAATGATATGGAGAAAAACACAAAGCCTAAGTATTTGGCAATAATGATGTCACACCAAGGCTGGACCCCTTTTTTGTTTTTCTGTCATCGAGTCAATACTTTTTTGGGTTTGCCATTTGAATTGGTCTTGTGTGGAAGTTGGCTAGCGCAGCTTTCCTTTACCACCTTATTATTCTTTTCTCTTGGATTGGCTACCCTTCCAACCTAGTCTACTCTTTTGTCCTCTTCATTTGAACTAGTAAACCAATGCCCCATACTTCAAGCCAACAAACACACTTCACACTTCACACTTCAATTATACCCTTACAGTTACTTACACTGCCTATTCTTTCACTCTAATTATCTTTCCTCCAAGACATATCATAAATTAGGAAATATATACTCTTTTTTTTCGTTCAAATTTTATTCTTTAATTATTTCATTTTTAAAATTAATTATTTTTTTATTTTAAAAGAGCTAAATCCCTATTGTGCTTATCTACTGACGTGAGTAGTATGCATATATGTTTTTCTCTTGGTGGAGATATTCAATACTGAAGAAAGTCAAAGTGATTAAAAAACTTAGAATATTATCCTGCTGGTCAAAATTTTCATCAGACACGGGATAGAGGACGCGCATAGAATCATTTTTCTAAGTCTTCTTATGGGTCTCTTTCTGTATTATGCAACTGTATATCTATAATATGTAGTGCATTTTTTATATGATGTAAATGTGTATTATATTTAAATTCAGCTTTCAGCATCCCTAAAAAAAAAATAAATCAACTTTGAAGATATTGGTGTCCTCGTATCGTAGTATGATTAATCTTCCTCGAATATTTCCCTCATCCACATGTTGTCTTGTACGTATAAGACATAATAAATGTGGCCAAAATAACCTTAATTTGGCAATTTAATAATTTGAAAGTGATAAAAATTGTTTAAAAAACTTTTATCAATTAATCCTACTTATCAAATATATACAAATATAGTTTCTAACTCTTAAAAGACATAATTATTTATCAATCCGATCCTAATTATATTACGTAGGTTTCTTTGGCTTAATACTTTCGGGAAATAAAATATACATAAAAAATAAATAATTTTAATTGTAATCCTTAAATAAAAATAACATAGAAACTAGAAAGATTTATTTGTTTGAAGTTAGCCGCAATTAATTCATTTATCCTTCACCAAAAAAATATTCATTTATCCATGTAATCCTACGTGACATTAAAATCAAGTTTCACGACCAAATGCTGACCCCATGCTCTAATAATTAAGAAACAGTTGGCTCCGTGTCTTTGGTTGAACAAACAGTGACAATGAAAAATGAAAGACGACTTTCTCAGAGACACCAAGATGACAGTAACTGGACAAAATAATGGAATCTATTATTGATTTAAGTTATACTCCCTACCTTCTAAAATTTAACATTTTACTTTTATTTTAAAATTATAATTGTTTATAAATATAATATTATGTTTATAATATTTTAAATAATATCTTCATTTATATTTACTGTTGGATTAATTTCACAATTTTTTAAATCAATGACTAACCATCCATTAGCAGAGATATTAATAACTAATGTAGTTCTAATAACATAAATTCATCAAATAATAAGAATATTTTAACAGTTTAACACTTATACAGTTTCAGTGTATATTGACTGTTAACTCTTTGTTTATATAACTTTTAAAGTATTAATTAGTAAAGTTAACAAATTTATTATATATAAAGGATTGTGATTAACTGTCACTGACAGTGTTTTTTTCATATTTTATCTACAAATATACTTATTAATAATTTCTTAATGATTATGCATTAATATTAAACAACTATAGTGACCATAAAAAATAAAACAACTATAGTTTGAAGAGTCTTTTTTTTCACTTATTTTATATTTTCAATTTGTTTTGAAATATTTTTTAATTTAAAAATATTAAATACTATTTTATTTACTTAGTATCACTTTGGTGTCAAAAAAGTGACATATTATAGTGAGATGGAGGGAGGGATACAATTATTCAAGAATAAGTGAAAGGTAGTTGTAAAGAATGAATAACTAATCTTTATTGAAATCTAATAGTTGTAAAGAATAAATAATTAATTTTTATTATTATATTTAAAGAAAATGAAAGATTAAGAAAAAAATTAAATCTATTAAATTTAGTCTTGTGAATCATTTCTTTATATATATATATATATATATATATATATATATATATATATATATATATATATATGTATATAGGCATATCAAGTGAGAAAAATATTTATTACGAGAGATTAAAATAGATAATAAGTGTAAGATTAAAAATAACAACTCAGATTAAAATAACTTACTTAAAGATATCATGTACCTTTTTCACTGTAACTCACTATCACCTTTACTACCACCGTTGCCACCACCACAATTGTAGTCACCTCCACTGCTAGGGTCACATCGTCACTACCACCCTACTTTCGCCATTGTCACCATCACCATCGTCAACGATAAATTTTGAGCATTTAGACAAGTGAAAGTTGCTAATTTTTCTTGTTTGGACCAAACCACCACAAATTGATGGGTTATATGGATCAACCTAACAATAACTAAAAATTAAATATTTTTTTTAGAAAATAAATTTAAAAAATCCATGATAGCATTATTTTTAAATTTTATGAGTTTAAAAATAAAAAATATAATTAAATGATATTCTCCACTAAAAATTTATATTTATATTACATATTAAATATTTGTTTAAATATATAAAATATTAGTTAAATAATAAAACATAATAAAAAATATATTATCATGAAATACAACTGAAATAAATAACATAATAATTTTAAAAAAAATCATTCACTTAATAATCAAACTTTAAAAAAAAAATCATTCACTTAATAATAAAAAAAAATTAAATAGATTAGTGGGTCACCCGAGTCCAATGCAAATTCAAGTTAGGTGGACCACATTATTGTTCCATATTTTTTCTTTACATTATTGATCCATGTAATACATATATTAAAATTTTTAATGATAATTAATTAGGTAAAATATTTTTTATATCTTTAAATATATTACTTTTGATATTTAGTACATTACTAAATCATTTTTATCTAAAAGTAACGTATTTAAAAATTAAAAAGATAAAATAAATACAAAAAAAAATTAAAAGACGTATTTAATATTTCAAGATTGTTTTGAAACCTAAACATATTTTACCCTAATAATTAGTTTCACCTTATGAATAATTAAAAATAATATATATAATATTAAGGCATGATTGGCATTTATGGTAGATTTGTTGTCTTTACTCATGGTAGATTTGTTAACTTTACTCGTTACTATTTTAAAAATCACATAAATAAAAGTTGTGATTGAATGACCGTGTATACCAATTAGACTTTTCTAAATAGAGTTTAATTGGTATACACTCTTAGTGTAAAGATTGTTACACTGGCAGTAAATCACAACCTTCATTCATGGTAGATTTGTTGACTTTATTCATTACTATTTTAAAAGTCATATAAATGAAAAGCATGATTGAATGACAGTAAATCACAACCTCTTATTCATGATAGATTTGTTTACTTTACTCATTATTATTTTTTAAAAGTCATATAAATAAGTCATGATTAATTGTCAGAATCCTTTATATTAACTATGAATATCAATTAAACTTTTCTAACTATATAGTTAATTGAGGCATATATTTGTCCCGCAATTGGTTAATAATGTCCAATAAAATTTCAAATATTTAGCTAGTTGGTTTAACAGGCCGATCGGAAAAAAAGTGGCATAAGATTATTAAAATATTTAATAATAATTAACTGTACGTGTGCCAGTACAAAATTACAATTGATTGCAGGTTTTTTAAAGAACTTTTGACAAAAAATAATTAAAAAAATAAAAGAGTGTAACTCTTCTACTACACTGCAGCGTTCAACAATCAGATATTCAGAATAGAGAAAAGGTGAAAGATAACTGAAATATGTTATAACGTTAAAATTTTGTAATGATAATAATACCACAAGATATCTCTATTAATTAAAATTGCAACGTTAATGCTATTATATTAAAATATTTTTTTCATTTATATAAGAAGGTTATATGATGAAATATTTTAACACAATTATTCTTTCAGATATCTCTATTAATTATTTTCAAGTTTCTCTCAAGGTTAATTCGAGTTCATCTAATTTTATTTGATTAATAATACCTTCCATTCTAGACGGATACAATTATATAATTTAATTTTTTTAATAAAATTAGTCAATTTAATTAGTTGAGAGCATTAAATTACTCTTAACTTTATTAATTCATATACATTTTTTAGGAAAATTAGGTTTGGTTGGGTTGGTATTGTATTTTAGTTTTTTAAAAGAGTTTTCAAAGATAGTTCTTAGAAACTGTTTTATATGAAAAAACTATTTTGAAAATATAAAGATGAAAAAACTGGTTTATATTTATTGAAATTCTATTAATGAAAAAAAACAACATATTTTTATTGTATTTTGAATTTCCAAACAAAAAATAGAAAACTGAAAAACAAAATTATTTAGGGCTTGATTGGTTTGGTTTTGTTTTTTAGTTTTTGAAAAGAGTTTTAAATAATAGTTTTCAAAAACTATTTTCGGAAAGAAAAGAAAAAAAACTTGTTTAATAAATATTATTTGAAAATTATTTTAAAAATGTAAAAATGGAAAACCTTATTCATATTTATTAAAATTTCATTAATGAAAAATAAAAAACAACATATTATAATTGTATTTTCAATTTTCAAAACAAAAACTAAAAACTGAAAAACAAAACTACTTTAAGTTGTTCCTGTTTTTTAGTTTTTAAAAACTAAAAAACTAGAACCGTTTTAGAAAACTATTTCTAGAAAACACTACCAAACGAGCTTTTAATTTTTAAATACTAAAACACTGAAAAAAAGTTTTATAAAACTGTTGTCAAACAAGCATTTATAGTTCTTCTTGTTTTTTAGTTCTTCAAAACTAAAAAACCAAATTTTTTTTAAGAAAACGAAGCAAGTTTTTTAGTTTTTAAATATTAAAATATTGAAAACAGTTTTATAAAACTGTTGTCAAAGAGGACTTAATTGATTTGATTTTAGTTTTTAGTTTTTTAAAAGAGTTTTCAAAAACTGTCTTTTGGAAAAAAATAACTTGTTTTCTAAGTGTTATTTGAAAACTATTTTGAAGATGTAAAAATGAACAAAATTATTTTTATTTACTGAAATTTCATTAATAAAAAGCAAAAAACAACATATTCTCATTTAGTTTTTAATTTTCAAAACAAAAATTGAAAATTAAAAAGCAAAATTACTTATAAGTGTTCCTGTTTTTTATGTTTTTAAACACTAAAAAACTAGAACTGTTTTTAGAAAACAGTATCCAAACAAGTTTTTTAATTTTTAAATACTAAAATAGCAAAAACGGTTTTATAAAACTGTTATCAAATAAGCATTTAATCATTCTCTCCACTATATTGTTTTCTAATTAATATACTTTTTTATAAGAAAAAAATTCACTAAGATATAGACGAACTGATTAATATATTCTAATTCATATAATTCAATCTTTACTAAAGTGAAAAAATAATTAAGGATATTTTGATAAAAAAAATTAAGATGCCTTGCAAATAGTTTTATAAAAAGAAATAAAGAAGAAATTTTAAAATTGTATCTTATATTTAGAGACAGAGATAATTCATCCTTGTTTTACTTTTGATTTGGTTTTAACCTATGGATTCAAATCAATTTAATTTCAATCATTTAGACATTCAATTTTGATAAAAAAATTAGCAACTTTCACTTGTATAAATTCTCAAAATTTATTGTCTTCACCATATCCCCAAAACAATCCACGTATAGACAATTTTCAAATTCATATAACCTATGAGATGGATATTAGTGGAGAACAACCTATAAGAAAGATAAAAAAAAACAACATGTATATATATTAAGGATGGAAGAGTACTTTTGTCTACTAGATTGCTTGACAATCTCCCCTCCAAATACATACTCTAGATGTTGAAGAGAGACTCAAATCAGAGTAACAAATAATAAATAACATATAAAATGAGAATAAATGATGAATGTATCTCAAGATTCAAGCTCTCTCATTTATACCTTTTTTGTTCGGTTGTGGACCTAATGAACTTTATCTGAAGGTTACATATTAGGTAATACATGGGTATTTTAGTTTTACTTTATGATCATGTCCTAATTAGTTTTTTATAACTATTAAGTGATAAAACATATTTTTTGTTTGCAATATGCTAAGTGTTATTCTACAATTCAACACATTCCAAAAGGTTTAATATATATGTAGCCAAAAACATCCTCTAGGGTTTAGTGTATACGTGGACAAACACATTAATAATTGTTAAATTTATGATTATTTCAAAGATAAAAATCCGTCAATTATCTTTATTTCTTTAACTTTTCTTTTGGTTTGGACTCATTTTAGTGTAAATATTTATAATTACAATATAGCATACTTATATCTTATTTTATGTCGTAATATAGCTAATTTGGAAATTTTGACAGGTTTTACACTAATTTTGAAGAAAGTCAAGAAGTTAAGAAAATATCACTCATTGTTTCCTCGCCCAGCAAGGAGTTCTAGGGCCAATACAACAAAATAAAGGTCGCCCAGTGAACATTGTCACTGGGTGAAAAATAGAGAAATTGCTACAGAGTATAAAGGTTGTTGGGCGAGATATGTCACCTAGAGAGACAAGAAGAATTCCTAGAAGAAGGTAGTTTGTGTCTAACAAGCGGTCTTGCTAAGCGAAGGAACATGGTATGCATTATGTTGTTGTCCAGCGAGGTTCCACGCCTAGCAAGCAAGTGGAAGATCGGGAAGCAAGATTTTGAAGTTATTGCTGAGCAAGATGTATTGCCCAATAAGCTCCACCTTGGGACCATGAATTTAAGCACTCTCACTGGGCGAACACTTCCTAAATAGGCCAATGAGATTAAAGAAAACCTAAAAGGGAAGGAGGTATAACGCACGTACAGACAAAAAGAGAAGAGAGAGAAAGGATTGTGCGGAAGCAAAACGTTGAAGCGAAAACAAAGACGCATTCAATCTTTCCAATTTCTTCTCCAACCTTGTTTTATTTTCTTCATTTTGTGAGTTGCTCACGACAATGAGTAGCTAAATTTTCCTTAGTTAGGAGATCAGTATACTTTCAACCATTTTATAAACTTTGAATTGTAATCAAAGGTTATATTTCTCGTTTGTCTTCTTCTCTATTCTTAATGCTTATTTTTTGTATGATCAACTGTTAACTTGATTTAATCTGCTTGAATGAATTGGAAAATGATTTTGAGCAAACGATTTGAGAAAAACACCATATAAACATTGAATCTAGGAATAAAACAGTATTTATGCATCTTTCATGTTTCTTTTAATCAACTATCTAATTATTTTAATCTTTTGAATCGAGAAATCGGTGATTTGGTTATTATAGTTAAAGTTCTCTCATCAAGAGATCAGTGTTTGAGCATTTTTTTTTGTGGGAAAAAAAGTTTTGAGAATAACCAGAGATTTGATTCTTAGTTTATGAATAGTTAAACAGGAAATTGAAATCGCATCATTTATCTTTATTGAATTTTTTCTTAACTCTAACTATTATTTACTTTCCATCATTTTCTATTCTTGTTGATACTACATTTTTACACACCTATCATAGATTTTACAAAGTTTAACCTAGAAGACTGGATATTTAGATATCTATCAAATTATTGAAGAGTCAGCCTAATTTAATTAATTAAATAATACATATAACTGGTACACTTATGAGGAATAAAGGAGTAGTGTAGAAACTCTCAAAACACATCTAGGGTGCTCGATGTTTTTTTAGTTGAATGTTCCACCTGATTTGATGTATACATAGTCAAATACATCGCAATGTTCGATGTATACACACCTAAACACTATCTAGGGAGTTTGGTGCATGCATAGCTGAACATTCGAGAGGGTTTAGTATTATTGGGACCAAATACCTCTTCTAAGTGTTTATTTGAATCTTTAACTCTAATAGCCATATGGTATACAACATATGAGTTCGCAAATGAATCTCAAACTTCACTATCTTTCACTTTAAATTAGGTTGGTTAATAGTGTTTGATAACTCAAAAACAACAAAGAACAAGTGTTGCATTTATGAATTTTGATTATTTTAAATAAAATTCAATTCATAAAAATTGGCTATTATTTTAGAATTTAATTGGTATACACTGTCAGTTTAAAGATTTTTACACTGACTTTAAATTACAACCCTTCATTCTGTTGACTTTACTAATTAGTACTTTAAAAATCACATAAATGAAAAATTATGATTGACTTTCAGTGTAAAATTCTTTTACACTAACATTGTGTACCAATTAAACTCATTATTTTAAATTATTATTTTGTTAAAACTGGTCATTTAACTGTTTTATGACATTTAATTAAGTTGATAAATTAAATATATAGAGATGTGAGATTATTGATGGATGATCAATTGGTAATTTTTTAGAGAGATTAAATTAGAGAGATAAGATTCTTATCGAATTATTTAAATCGAAAAACAATAAAATAAATGAGACACACATATGAATCCAATTAAATATTCCTAATGGAATCTATTAAAGTTGCTCCTATAAGTTATAACTAATATTTCCTCCATCTCAAATGGGTGTTAGTTTTTCAATACAATATTAATTTTTTTCACTAATATTTTTAATAATGTCACTTAAGTTTAGGGGAATTTATAGTTTGGTTTGATTTTGGAGAAGAAAAAAAATCCATCAACTAATTTTAATTGGTTCAAATTACTGAATTTTTTTTATTTAAACCAAACTGAACAAATAATAATTGGATTAGTTCAGTTCAGATTAATAAAATCTAATTAAAAATTAAGATTAAATTATGTGGTCACTAGATCTACACCTTGAGGAAGCAATAAATAATTTAATATCATTTCACCTATAACTTAGAGATGTAATAAGGAATTTTAAAGCTTTTTCAGATTATTCAAAAACAAAAAAATCTAACCCTTCTAAACAATTTTATATTGTCTTAAACAGACATGTTGATAGTATAAATATGAAAAACTCTTACCTTTCTAAACAAATTAAGAAGACACGTACTTATTGGAACAAAACAAATAAAAGTTGGGGGAAAAGGTGACAAGCAGCATCGTAGTACTGATGAGAGAGACCGGTGACTAGAGTTATGTGAGATTCGGAGTGTTGAGTTTAGAGTTGAACAATGAGTCTGAGAATGAGACTTGTGAGTGGAGAGTGAGACGAGCCAAAAGCCCAAGTGTTCAAACGACTAAGCATCTCACGAAAGTAAGACATTAACAATTTTTAATATAAAATATTTAATATATATATATATATATATAGTAATTGGTTTGGATCATATTTTAAATCCCAAATCCGCAAGCCAAACCAAATTTAATTCGTTTCCATTAATTTGGTTCGAGTTTGACCTGAACAAGAAAAAAATATGAACCAATTTAATTGGTTCGATTTGGATCACCAATTCTTCAGATCAATCAAAACAAATGAACACTCTTACTAAATTTTTAAATGTAGTATAAATATTCAGGCTAATTTTGTAAATCCACTATTCTTATTTATTTATTTATTTATTAGTAGTTTTCAATCCGTGTAAAATAATTTTCAGTACTACACTTATTTTAGAATAGATGGAGTATTAAATATGTATGATAATTTAATATAAGGTTGGATATATCATTTCAAAAAACCTTACTCAAACTATATGAGGCATATTTACTGAGAAAACCAAATTTATATGAGAGTAAGAGGAGAAAATTTCAGCCTTAAAATAAAAAATTAATAGTTGAGATTTTTTTTTTTATATTTTTCTCCTTACTCTCCCATGCTTAAGATTTCCTCTCACTCTCATATAAATTTGGCTTTCTCACTAAGTCAAATTTATACAAAGTGAAAGAAGAAAATTATATGTATGACATCTTACTTATTTTTCTTAGTACTTCCTCTGTACTCATATATATATAAGTAAAAGATTTAGTTATATAATGAATTTAAATATAAGCAAATTCAAATAATTTGTCTTATTTAATATTATTATTTCTAATATATATTTTATTTAATTATAACTATGACTTCTTATTTGTGATATTAATTTTCAATAAAATTAAGATGGAGATATATGAGTTGGTTAAAAAATCAGAAAGATAGAAAAAATCATAATTGGATCCTACTAGTTAAAAAAAGTTAACATTACTAACAAGTTTATCCAAACAATTTTAATAAAAATTATTTGAAAAATAACATTATTTTATATTTAATATTAGTGAAATTTAGATTAGAATGAGGCAGAGGCTGTGAATTAGGAGAATTGAGCCAGAGTCAAGCAGCATTAAGCATTGTCTTTTCCCTGAATAAAGGGAAAGTAAGTCATAACTAGAATCCCCTATGCTTTTGTGGGGTCACGGAGGGTGCTAGCTTTTTTCGTTGACTTACACTATTAAAAAATACAGTTATTCTAGATAAATCTAAATACATTTAATGTATGGTTCAACCAATCACAGAAATAAGGACAAATTAAAGGAACGCGTTTTTACTTAAGAACATGACATTTCGAGGATCCTGCATGTAATGAATCTACACATGTGTTCATACTACACATGTACATGTTGCATGTTGATGCAAATGGATATTGAGATGGGCCAGGTTTGAAAAGAAGAAGAACACACTTGTTTACTAGCTAGACATTTTAAATGAGATTTTCTTCTCAAGCTTATTTATGTTTTTACAAGGAAATGACAAATTAAACAGCTTCCCAACAACAAAAAATAAACAAAATACATTGCTATTTGTGATCACCAGAAAAACATTAAAAAAAATAGAAAAGAAAAATAATTCCTTGGCATATATGGTAATAATATAACTGCCTTATTGTAATCTAAAAACAACATTAATTTTCTTTTAGGACGTGTTTGCCCGACGAATTTTATTTCTATAATAAATTATACAATAAAATTTATAATTAAAAAGAAAAAGGTCATATAAATAAAATAAGTAATGTGTTATATAAATACATATATAGATACAAATAATGATAATGACATTATATAAATTATTATATAAGTTATTGTAAATTTGAATAATTTATACAACACTGTAAATTAAAATGTTATTTGCAGCGATGTAAAAATTAAAAAAATAAGAAAAGTATATTTTGTATAAACGAGGTGAGTTTTATATTTTATGTGGAAAAGTTGATAATAAGCAGACTTTACTACTTTAGAAAGACTAATGTGACCTGGAGATGAGGGAGCCTTATATATATACACTATATATATTTATGGTTTCACTTCACAAGTTAGGTTTCAAGTGATCTTAATTAAAGTTGAGGACAGGCTCAAAGTGAAACCATAGAGAACAGCATAGTTCAGAATAACTGTGATATAAATGGAGAGCGAAGTTGCATTCCAAAAATTGCTGCAAGCTCAGAATAAGGCATATGTTAATAAGACAGATGCTCTCAACTGGCCTCAGGAATCCACAGTTAAAAATGCTGTAAGTTAATTTCCATGCATGTTTTCTTGGCATATAGCTGCAACTCTAAAAATGAATATTTTCTCTATGTCCAATTTTTTTATGAATCATATTATTGTTGGCGATTATTTAATTAATGAATTATCTGAGTTAACCGATGGACGGGAGAATTGTGCAGCTAGGATGTAGTCTTCTCAGTCTGAATCTGAATAATTTAGAGCTTTCCCAAAATCAAGAGCAGCAGTCCCTCAACCAAGTGGGTAATCTTTGACAAAGCACATACCTATTTTTTATGGGCTGAATTATACATGAATATGTCCCTCATATGTTGATCTTTTTTGGGAGTGGACTTTAGTTGGGTTTGCTGCAAATTGAGCTAGAGGAGCTGAAGAAGGAGAATCAAAATTTAAGATCTATGCTAAATGATATAACTGAACACTACGCTGCTCTTCAGAATCAGTTATTGTTGGTGATCCAGCACAAGAAACTGTCTTCATCACCTCCAAATAGTGAGGACATGCAGGCAAGTTTGACTTGGATTTATTTCCATACATGCTTATTTGACTGATAATTCATTTTTGTTCAATTGCATTTATTATGAAAACTATATTGGTGTTTACTTGCTCAACCTTAATTTAAGATTAGCGCAGCAGCACAGTGAAAACTACTTTTTTAATTAATATCAACATCACATGAACTCTGATTGATCATTTTTAATTTACCATAATAGGACACTGGTAGTTAATTAATTAAAAACTTCAAATTATATGCTCTTCTCACTGTTGTTCAAACAAATGAATAAATTGATCGTGTTTTCATACATGTCTCCAGAAGGAAATCAGTGAAGATGACATGGACAAAGCAGTGTTACCCTCCTGGCAAAATACTGGTAACCCTTAAGAAGCTTTTACTTGATTAATTATATATGTTGAACATAGACAGAAACCTTACATTTTATATATACTTACAATGTTAAAGGTGAATTCAATAACCAAATAGCATCACAAGTAGCAAAATTCAGCGAAGATCGAGCATTTTGCAAGAAAGCTAGAGTGTCTGTAAGAGCACGATCAGAATCATCTATGGTATGCATTTCTCTCCCTTTTTCTACAATTTTCTTTTATATATTAGATTGCTAATGATTTTATAACGTCTTTCATTTGACTCTAAAGTGAAAAGGTTGGTGTAATAGATTTAGAATCGAAAGTGGTTGGGATGCATTCACACATCTAAATGAAACTATATATGTGGTAATTAAATTTAAACCGCTTTGGTTGTTTGGTTCGAAAACTGGAGTGACAGCCCATGAATAACTTTTCCGGAGAGGTTATTACCTTAACTATATATATATATATATATATATATATATATATATATATATATTTTTACAAGTTTATTTTGTTTATAATCTCTTACTAAAAATCATTTTTAGTCTTTATAAAAATATTTTTTTAGTTCTTAATTCACTTTTATTTTTTCTTCTCTATTTCATACTGTTAAAAGATTAATAACAGAAAATATGTTTTTATATTTGTGAATTATTCTTCTTCTTAACTCTTCAATTTTATATATGACATATTCGAATATATTAAAACTTATTTCAAATAATGTTAATAAAAAAATAAATTAATTTTAGAAACTAAAAAAAGGTATTTTTAAATTTCAAAAACTAAAAATATTTTTTTGTGAAACGTTAAAAAAAACTATGTATACATCATAAGAGATTCATTTATTTTAGTAGTAAGTTATTATTCTTCGTATCATTCATTGTTTTAAATTTTGATATTAAAAAATAAATAATGAAGATAAGAGTAAATATTTTTTATAAATATATCATTCATATATAAAACAATTATTATATATAACTAAATACAAAATATTAAAAAAGTATTTTATCTAATAGTATCATAGTAAGAAGTTTTTATTTTAATTTTATATAATTTATTATTTCTTTACACATTTAAATGTGTAGGGAGATTTATCTTCGTTTTTCTACTACTTCTATGCTAGCAATGTATCTTTTTGTAATATATTTTCCTTTATATAATTCATACCTCATCCAAACATAAAGTACTTAATATCAAAGGTAGGTGAATATTTTTTTTTTTTTCATTTCAGAGAGACTAAATTTAAATACATTCATAATATACATAGAGAGAGAGAATTTGAAGTATGAATCATGATGTTGACATTTTTGTTGATCAATCAACACAGTACTGATCATGTCACCATATTTTATTTATCACTAGTTACTAGTTTTAGTGTAGTGTTGCTTTGTTTCCTCTTTGAGAGTATAATTAAACATGTCTTGGCTGATTCTTCTTTTTCTTAACATGCTGATGTCCATTACTGTTTCTCAGCGACAGTATCTTATCAGTTACTCAATTGAAACTTTCTCATAGTGATTCAAAATTAATGTGATCAAATGCTCAACAACCATGTTCATTTTTTTCTTCTCTCACTTTCCTAAATATTGAAAATGAAATTATACTATTTGCAAATACAAGAATAATTATTATATATTTTTTAATACTATCTATAATAATATTCGTTGTTGAAGGCATGAAAGTGTGCAAGGTGAATTATTAATTATTGATTGTAACCAGAGGTGAATTTTTTAAATCTCACACTATTCCAAACTAATCCGTAATACTTTGGTTTTTTTTAGAGACACTTTAATAGAACTAAAAAAGAAGTTTTATAGCAAGTTAGGTTATTAATTATAATAATATAAAAGTTTAGGCTGATGCAGAAATATAATGATAGAAATGAAATATGAGGTGATTGAAGAAAAAAAAAAAAGCATTGATATGTTAAAGATTCTCAGATGGGTGATGGGTGTCAATGGAGAAAATATGGACAGAAGATATCAAAGGGAAACCATTGTCCTCGGGCCTACTATCGTTGCAACATGGGAACAGCATGTCCAGTTCGCAAGCAGGTACATCACTGCACATTTTTTGTTCTTCCCATCACTTAACTGTCACATTATTTTCTCCTTTATTAGACCAACTAATACCAACATCACAAATTAATTCTACCAGAGTTAATTTTAAATATATTTTTTATTACTTATTAAAAATTTATATAATTTGTAATCTTACTTATATTTAATCAGTTCATTTATAATTTTCAATAAATTTTAACATTAATATACATTTGATGTCAATATACATCAGATACGCTTTGTTTGGCATATATGCCTGAAATATAGTTAATAGTAACAAAGTTCAATTATGTTTAATAATACAATATGAGAAAATATGTCATATAGTAACAGGGTAAAGTAATTTTATGTTGTTATTCAATTATAAACTATTATAAATACCATATATGTAATAAATTTATTAAATTATTTGTATATGTGAATGATAATTTTCAATTGATTAAGATTTCTAATTTAAATTAATATATAACTATTAAATTCTTAGTATATTTTCTTTAGCTTCCAATTCATACTTTGTTGAGATGATTTTATCCAAATGATACTCGTGAATGGAAGATTATTTTCAGATGGATTGATTGATCTCCTGATGCAATTTGTGAATGGAATAAATTTCATTTCATTTCATTCAGAATATTGTATGCTTTAGGTTTCCATGAGTCTCTCATGCATGGTTTTGTCATAAAAAAAATAATGGCGAGTTAAAGGAAAAGAATAATTACTTAATATTGATTTTTGAGTGATTTGAGATTCCATAGGAGAAAAGAAAATTGTAATAACAAACAATATATAATAGAGCTAGGACAACAACAAAGTCACGTATAAGCAGAGAGAAAAAAATTAAAAGATTATGACAATTGTACCAACTTTATTGCATAAGGGTGGAATTTGGATTGGACATTTGATAGTTTAAGGTGCAGTTAAGAATAAGATATGTTATTTATACGTAACAGGTTCAAAGGTGTGCTGAGGATGAGGGTGTGGTGGTGACAACATATGAGGGGAATCATAATCATCCACTTCCACCAGCAGCCCGGTCCATGGCGTGCACAACATCAGCAGCACTGAGCATGTTCCTTTCTGGCTCAACTACTACTTTACATGCCACCAATTACCCTATTTCAGATCTCTTCTCTCCACTATCTACTTCTACCTACCATCCTTCTGCATCATCATGTCCGGTTATAACTTTGGACTTAACCCAGCCCTCTAGGAACTACCACAAATTCCCAACTCCTGCTTCTTCAAACCCTTCTCCTCTTTTATTGCCTCTTTACCCTCAACAATCTCAGGGATTACCCTCTGAGAAAAACCTTGCCTTGGTGGATGCTGTTAGTGCCGTCATAACTAAGGATCCTTCTCTTAAGGCAGCATTAGAAGCAGCCGTTTGCTCAATCATTGGAGACTCTCGGTTGCCAACTTAGTAGGAGTGAATGCGACCCTATTGTCAAGTCAGCTACTTCCACTTCCCGCCAGCAAAGGATAAAAACATGTTTTATATTTAGTTAGTTTAATATCAACATGGTATGGTATATGGTTGGCCAATAAATATAATCATATTTTTTAAGTATGTAATTATCCTCGAGTTCATATGTATAGAACATTTGTCAGCAGAAATCAATTCCATAAATAGATCTTCCCATTGAGAGATTAGTATTTCACATGTTATTTAAGGATATTTTGGTCACCGAAAAAACGTGTCAGTATTTGTAAGTAAGTTCAATGAGAAAATTCTGTTCGTAGTAATATATGGATTGGTCCTCGAACTATTTTATGAAAATACACCCTCGTCTATCAGGAAAAGATAGGAATGGGGTTCTTGAGTTTCATAACCATTTCTGTTTTATAGGTATGTAATTAGTAGGCTTGCAGGTCATACAACCATTAAGAAATATGCAGTAACTGACTTCTTTGGAGATGATAAAACTGAATGAGCACAGGAAACTTGTATGAACATTAACTCCTTGAATGAAGAATGAAAAGTTGCATAGACAGAAAAATGAGAGGAAAATTACAAATTTATACATAATGACCCTGACCTTTCATGAAAAGCCGGTATTAAATAAAAAAATAATTTTTTTACATTTAAAAGCCTTATGTTTTAAGTTTCTAATGAAATACACTGTTTTTATTTGTGAAACTCATGTTATGAAAATATAGTAGGTTCTAGAAAATCTTACATTACTGAAAATTACTCCAGATAATTACTTCAATTTATGTCAAAAAATTATTATTCGATAAAAAATGTTAATGATTAATATAATATTTTGGCAAAACATTAGTGGGAGGTGGTCAAATCCGTCCTTCCATTTTCAAATCTCTCTTCAACCACCAAGCTGGCCAATACAGTTCTGACTTTTGAGGATTTGTAGTTTCGAGGTTGGTAGCATAAGTCTCATTTTTTAGAGCTTCGAGAACAAGGGACAGATATAAGAGGAAATTACTAAATTACAATAGGCACAATTCTATATGTTGGGTTCGATGGTATGAATTGCAGTTCCCAAACGCACCAAGAACTAAATCCACACTCATAAACACCATCTAACAATAATCTAATCGCACTGAACCGAATCCGCCAACGCAATTAAATGAAAATCATTTTTACCATTGAGTGCTCAATATAATTTTGACTTAATTTTAGAATGAATTTTAGAATGAGTATTTGTTTTAATTGAGTAAATAAATTAAGATTAAAATGGCAGAATGAATCATGTCACGCATCCATTCTGCAACCCATGAACTGTTTCAGTACTTATGAGCCGAATGAGGATGCCTTAGAATTGAAATGTACAATTTCTAGATGATGAGATGGTAAATGATTTGAAAATGGCTGCTCGTAGCAAGTTCTTATGGATGAAATGGTAAAAATGATTTTGATTTTAATCTTCAATTTATTTTACGCAATTTAATTCTCTTTTGATTTGATACTATGAATTGTGAACTGCGCTGATACCTACTGAAGTGTGGTTTTTATCAAGCGATGATCCAGATTGTGTTTGCCAAGTTATAAGATAAAATCTGAATTTAATAAGGACAATTGTAAATAAAAAACTTCAAAAGTAACAGTTGAAAGGCAAAATATTAATAGTAATTGTGAAATGATTTTTTTGCTCGTCTTAAACACAGGATTGAAACATAAGAGCAGCACACATAAACAGTAGGCTATAAACCACGAATTCAAAGGAATATAAACTAGACATTATAAGACAACTAACAAAGATGGTCAGAAACCACCACGAAGGCGAAGGACAAGATGCAGAGTGGATTCCTTCTGAATATTATAATCTGCCAAGGTACGACCATCTTCCAATTGCTTCCCAGCAAAAATAAGCCTCTGCTGATCTGGTGGGATGCCCTCCTTATCCTGAATCTTTGCTTTCACATTGTCGATCGTATCAGAGCTTTCCACCTCCAAAGTGATGGTCTTCCCTGTCAGAGTCTTGACAAATATTTGCATACCACCACGAAGCCTCAATACCAAATGCAGAGTGGATTCCTTCTGGATATTATAATCAGCAAGGGTACGCCCATCTTCCAGCTGCTTCCCAGCAAAAATAAGCCTCTGCTGGTCTGGTGGGATGCCTTCTTTGTCCTGTATCTTAGCCTTCACGTTATCAATGGTGTCAGAACTTTCAACCTCCAAAGTTATGGTCTTCCCCGTCAGAGTTTTGACAAAAATTTGCATGCCACCACGAAGTCTCAACACCAAATGCAAAGTGGATTCCTTCTGAATGTTATAATCTGCAAGGGTCCTTCCATCCTCAAGCTGTTTCCCGGCAAAGATAAGTCTTTGCTGGTCTGGGGGGATACCCTCCTTATCCTGAATCTTCGCTTTAACATTATCAATGGTGTCAGAACTTTCCACCTCTAAGGTGATGGTCTTTCCCGTGAGGGTCTTGACAAAAATCTGCATACCCCCTCTCAAACGAAGCACCAAGTGAAGGGTGGATTCCTTCTGAATGTTGTAATCGGCAAGTGTCCTTCCGTCCTCAAGTTGTTTCCCAGCGAAAATGAGCCTCTGCTGATCTGGAGGGATGCCCTCTTTGTCCTGGATCTTGGCCTTGACATTATCGATGGTATCCGAGGATTCTACCTCTAGGGTTATGGTTTTTCCTGTCAAGGTCTTTACAAAGATTTGCATGCCACCCCTGAGGCGAAGTACGAGGTGGAGAGTGGATTCCTTTTGGATGTTGTAATCAGCAAGGGTGCGACCATCCTCAAGCTGTTTGCCCGCAAAGATAAGTCTCTGTTGGTCAGGTGGGATCCCTTCCTTGTCTTGAATTTTCGCCTTCACGTTATCAATGGTGTCAGAGGATTCCACCTCAAGGGTTATGGTCTTGCCGGTCAAAGTTTTCACGAAGATCTGCATCTGTTCAACCACAAATTAAAACATTAAAATCGCACTAGAATCAAACCACAAACCACACACCCTAATACGTACCAGAAAACTCAACACAAACCCTAATACCTTAAAAATTTCACCACCACAATGACATAAAAAGATCTGGATTTGGTCTGAACGAGATAAGTATGAACAGAATATGACAATTATGGAATAGCGAAGCTAGAACAATAAACTGAGCCTAATGAGGTTGTGCTGATGAGAAAGCAAGAGGAATAAAAAACATACCTTGAAAGGAAAAATCTAAGAGATCCAAAGCGTGAGAGATTAGGGATTGAGAAAGAAGTATGGGATCGTGCAATTTGCAATTTGAAGTGAATGAAGGAGACGCCAGGAGGGTCTTATTTATAGCTTGTTAGGACCATTATAAAATTGCCAGGTGTACGGTGATGATGACTGATACGGCAAGATAAGCATTGCGTTACGTTACGCAACGCATTACGTTTCTACAATATTCTGGCTGATTCGATGTTTTGCTTCTAATATTGGCTATCACATATGCTTCTCTATTAAGTTTATATTTAATGCAAGATTTCAAATTAAACTAAGATTTAATATTTTAAAATTTTATTTTATTTTTTGCTTGGATAAAATATTATATTTTTTGGTCTTAAAATATTTTTTTGGATTCCACAATATTTATTTTTAAATATTAGGTTGAGAAAAAAGATAATAAAAAATTATTATTTTTAAATAGTTGGTTGTCTTATAGAAGAACAAGATCTTTACTTTGAGATCAACACTTTTTTCTCTAATGGCTAATTTTTCCAAAATTAGATTTTGTCTTTAAAATTAGTCTTCAAGAACAATCACAAGAGACTTCAGCTAAAGATCAAGTTTTTTTTATTTTAACTCTTTTTTTTTAGACATTATAATTTTAAAATCTATTTTATTTTTTACTTAACGAAAGATCACAGAATGTGATCTTAGAAAACTTTTGGTGGTCCCATAATTAATATTCTTAAATATTAGATTGAGGAGAGAGACAATAAAAAATTATTATTTTTTAAAAACAAGATCTCTACTGTCGATCTTGCAACATCCCAAAATATTTATACTATTTACACCATTATTTTCCTTCGCTATTCTTTTTACTTACAATTTATATTTTAAAATACTGACATATAAAATTTTCATTACATCACACTCAATATTGCATCAAACATCACAATAATTTCAAAGTTGAAAGCAATATATAAAATAGTACAAACAATTCTAGCTTGCCCAACGAACCTAATCGTTTGGCAGAACCTAAGGTAGCTCGCTCAGCAAGAACCGTATATCAAAATGTCTCAGTAATATGTACTTCACTCAACAAGACATATTACTGACTGCAAATCCTCAGTAATTCAACCCTAAACAACTTTGTATTGAACACAAAACTACAATTTAATCCTAACTTAGGATAAAGCTCATTGAGCGAGATGTTGTGGATAGCAAAACCTCTACTACATAATACTTAAGCATGTTCCCTACTATTCAATCATACATAAACATATTCTTTACCACTTAACACATTCATAACATACTATCTACACAAATACATTACATGCCCTTTCACATAACATAACCAATACTTAATTTACACTATGTAGATGCATAACATGGCATTTCTCCGTTAAAACATAATTATTACATAATTTACCTAACCTAACTCCAGTCATTATAACATGCATAAAACATACTCAGTTAATTCATACATTCAACCTTCTCAAAAGAGTTTATCTGCGTATACATATACATACATTAAACTTAAATTAGTTCTATTACAAAACTTATATCTGCTCTCATGCAAAGCACGATCATCATAGTCATATAGAACACATATAATGCAAGGGCAAGCTCATGCATTATAAATCAACATAAACTTAAACATAACATACAATTATATTTATATCCAATATTTATTGCAATAATGATAATTCAATCAATCAATCACCCTTATGCCACATCTGAACATAAATACTCACAACCAATCAATCATACTTAAGTTCCACCTGAACATAAACACTAACAACCAATCAATCACACTTATGCTCCACCTGAACATAAGCACTAATAACCAATCAATCACACTTATGATCCACTTGCAATAAGTACTAACAACCAATCAATCACACATATGTTACACTTGAACATAAGCACTAGCAACCAACCAATCACACATATGTTACACCTGAACATAAGCATTAATAATCAATCAATCACGCATTAAATAAATATCACAATCAATCAGATCATAAACACTTATATTCCCCTGAATACAAATTTTTCACACATGTTTAGACGCGACATATTCTGAAATATCTACATTTAGTTAAGACACCGAGGCGACTTAAGACCACTTCCAATTGGAGACAGGCTTCCAAGCTGCACTGTGTTACCACCAATTTAAGTCTAAGCAATACTCATCTGACAACTACAAACTGATATCTAGTGTCTACCTAATATCCTATGACACATAGTTGTTTTCTGAGTATGTCCTTTAGGCACCCTCTTGCATATCTAGTACCAAGATCACAATGTAAATCATAGAAATATCTCCTTGCATATATCTGATACTCTGGATTACATTGACCCCAGTTGTATCCCTAACATCAATGTATCCCACCAAACATATTATCCAAGGCTAAGTTACCTAACTATAACTGTCTGCAACCAACATCAATAAATATATTTTTCATCATGCATTTCAATACATTATATCACAAATCCAAATATATCATCATCATTCCAAAAAATTCAATTTCAATCACAGAGAGTCAATTCAATCAAAGTTAAGCTACCCTACTATAACAGTCACATCTAAGCTATCTAGTAAATAATCCAATTCAAGATCAAACATTACTTTCATAACAATTATCAACTACGCAATACATGATATATCTCAAAGTATTCAATATTACAACTCAATCAATTCAATCACAACTAATTTTAAGAACATAACTTATATTCTCAATCACACAAAACACCTAATTTTACATAATTCTCAAATCATAATAAAAAACTTAGAAAATCAAAGATTTAGTTTCCCTTACTTATTTCTTCTTTCCAAAGCTAACTCAAAACAAAAAGAGGAAATCCACCCGGAGAAATTTTACAAGAGTCTCACAAAAATCCCAAATTAAACAGGAACCTTAGAAAATAGGATTTTCAAAGAAATTCCCTTTTAACGAAAACAATAGCATAAAAAATTATTAAAAAAAGGTTTAGAAAAGTACAAATCAGACATACCTGTACTGATCACCTCTCAAAATCAGGAGCAATGGAAGAGACTGCATCGAATTTCGTCGACTCGAAGGCCATCATGAAAGCAACTTAACTTGTATTGAGTTAGAGAGGTACCATGCTTTTAGAAGAAAATCTCACAAGAAGAAAGAAAATTGAAAGTGAGGAACCACTTACAATAACGGACTTTTCGAAAACTTCTTGAAACTCAACTAAAACCTCCGAAACAAAAGAATAATAATTATTTCTCATCTCTCCACCTTTCTACTATCTACTAATATCACTACAAAACATTAACATTAATAATAAACTTATCACATCTCAATTCAATTAATAATTTAATTAAAAACATAAATTTAATTCTCTTCACTGTTTATTGTACGAATTTATAACCTTTTAAATAAATAGGTCCTTACAGATCTTGCAAAAAATCAATCTTGACTTCAAGATTAACCTTCAAGAACACCCACTAGAGTTGTTTTAAGATCTATACAAAATATAAATGTGCATACAGTCTCAAGAAAATGTGCATGTCTTTACCTAGTATATATAAGAAAATAAAGGAAAATGAGCATGCACATTTCTTTTACTTAATATATATAATTCTTATTCTGCTGAATGTGGCGCATGCTCATTTTATTAATTGTGCATTTTGTTCAATGCAGCTGAAGGATTTACCATTTTCAATCAATTGTCAATAAACTTTGTCATATTTTACCACTACAATATTTTTAAATATTAAAAAATTTATTTGATCATCTATAAATATTTATCATTAGTATTTTTTTATTTCAATGTTATCATTAATGTTAATGTTAAATTATCTTTATTTTAAATACAATTTTATTTATTTTAATTTTTTTTACTAATTTAATTTTTACCTTTTAAAATAAATTTAATATTATGTAAAAAAATAAATTATAAATAAAATTTGAATAGTAGAATTCTTTATAAGACGCTAAGACTCATACAAAATATCTTTAAGATCTTAAATATGATATATTTCATTAAAAGAAAAAAAAAGATCTCAGAACACGTAAGACTCACAAAAAATATTTTAAAATCTCAAATGAGATCTAGGGATGCTCTAAAACACCTTTTAGGTTTAATTACAAGAAATATATTTTTTGTTTTTTAATTAAAATATAAATTAATTTTATTTACAGTTTTTTATCGACAAAAAATTTAGTTTTTTAATATTTGAATTTCATCTAAATTTTATTTAATATTTAACTTTTCAATATTTTCTTATACTTTTACAGTTTACATTTTCAAATTTTCTTTTCATTTTAACGTGAACTTTTTACCTATGCTTTAAATATTTTTGATATATTCCAAATTATATTTTCCTTTTCAAGTTAACAGTTTTCCTATTTTTACACATAAAAGTTTTTTATATCATTAATTTTATTTTTCAAATTGTACATGTTATATTTTGATATATTTTAAACATAAAGCTTTTTTAATTATTTATTCTAATTTTAGTTTTTTCACATGTAATTTTCTTTAAACATAAACTTTTTCATTTTTTCAAATCAAATTTTTGTATTATCAAAACCTTTGTTTTATTTTAAAATATTTTCTACTTTTAAAATTTTTATTTTTTTTATTTTTAATATTTTTCATATATTTAATCATCAACTTTTACAATATTTTCAAACATAATTTTTTTAATATTTCCTATAATTTTACATTTTTTTCCTTTTAATATGCACTTTTTTATATATTTTAAATATTTTTCAAAATTATCTTTTCCTTTTAAAGTTAACACTTTTCCTAGTTCTAACCATAAACTATCTTTATCTTTTTTATAGATTTTTCATATTTTTGCACATCAGCTTTTGCAATATTTTGAAAGATAAAGTTTTTCAGATTTTATTTAAATTTTATTTTTCACATTATTTTTCTTTAAATATAATTTTTCATAATTTAAAGTCTTTTTTAGTATTATAAAAATCTTTTTTTATTTTAATGTTAATTTTTCGTTTTTTCAAAAAATAGTTTTACTGTTTTTTCATATCTTAAACATCAACTTTTTTTATTTTTAAGTAATTTTTAATTTAAGAGTTTAATTAATATACAGTAACAATAGAAAAAAGTCTTACGTTTATGTTAAATCATAACTTTTCATTTATATTACTTTTAAAATATTAATTTGTAAAGTCAATAAATTTAACATATATAAAGGATCGTAATTGAGTAATAGTATAAAACTTTTTATATTGAAAGTTGATATTAAAGAATATTACATGTGGAAACTAAACATGAAATAAAAAATTACAATAACTTTATGTTTTTATAATATTATATGAGTTTAATACTTATACATCGTTGTATGAAATAATTTTATATTGACATTTAATTATAACTATTTATTGGTAAAATCAACAAATTTATCATAGATAAAGGGTTGTGATTGAATGCTAATGTAAAATTTTTTAGTTTAATTAGTATGCACTGAAAGTGTAAAATACATTAAGATTTAATCACAACTTTTCGTTCATAGTAAGTTTAATAAATTTATTAATTAATAATTTAAAAGTCATATAAATGAAGGGTTGTGATTGAATACTAATGTAAAACTTTTTACAACGGCAGTTTAAGAGTGTTAAACTGTTTTTTTAATATTTTAAACAAAATTTTATATTTTAAATTTTTTAGTATTAGCAAAATGTATATTTTTCTTTTAAAGTTTACCTTTTCTAGTTTTAAAATAATTTTATTTTCAAATTTTTTCATATTTTAAACATTAACTTTTACAATAGCCTTGAACTTAAAATTTTTTCAATACTTTCTTATACTTTTAATGTTTACTTCTTAACATTTTTTTTCCATATTCTTTTAAGAATTTAATTAGTATGCACGTCAATAAAAAAAATTTTTACACTAAGTGAAATAATTTTTAAAGTATTAATTGATAAAGTCAACAAACTTATTATAAATAAATTATTGTGATTAAATGTCAGTGTAAAACTTGTTACACTCAAAGTGTATATTACATACTAATTAAACTCTATTTTTAATGTTATCAAAATTATCTTTTTCGTTTAAATTTAGCACTTTTTCTATATTTAAACATAAAATGTTTGTATTTCTTTAAATTTTTTTCATATTTTTACAATTAAATTTTGCAATATTTTGAAACATAAAGTTTTTTTTAATTATTATATTTTTTATTATTTGTGAATCTTTAAACTTACGCTTTATTATTTTTTAAAATAACATTTATTTTATATATTTTTAATGATTTTTAATATTTTTAAACATTTAAATTTTATAATATCTTTAAAACAATTTTTAAATATTTTGTTATACTTCTAAATTTTTTTCCTTTTTATAATAGGTTTTGTTTATATATTATTCAACACCTTTCTACCTTAAAAAAACAAACCCCAATAGATTTATTTAAAAATATAGACATATATTGTAACGATCCAATTTTCTACCAAATTTATTTATGAAAATGTGAAAAATTTGTCAAAGATATTTACATAATTAGAAGAGATTTTCAAAACTTAATTTTACATAAAAAATCATAATCTTCTTAGTACATTTCCATAGAATTCTAATTCAATATCCACATTTACACAACATTATTCATCAATTACAATTCAAATTTCATAACTTAGTTTATATATCATAATTCACAAAATATTTATATTATCATGCTACATACCATCATTAACTAGAAATTTTTAGTAATTATTTTCAAAATTCATGTTAATATTCATCAAAAGAATAATATAATATTACTAAAAAGCATCTTTTCTGATGTAGAACATCGGATTAGACTATAACCACAAAGCATACTCAACTTGTTTTTCCTATAAGTTTTCTTTAATCATTCTTTCAAAAATATACTTTTTACTTTTTATCTCATTTTTATTTTGAAAAAATATATACAATTTTAAAATAATCCATTTCAAGAATAGTTCATAAAATGTTCATAAATGATATTTTCATAACTTGATTTATAAAACCATTATTATGAAATTCAATTGGTTAACAATTCATTCACCATTATCAAGATATCAAAAGTAACAAGAATAACCCATATAATAATTATAAACACTAATTGAAAACCATAAACAGAGGACCAAAAATAGTATCTAGAGAATAACAATATAGGACTAGAAAGAACATATAGAGTAAATAAACAAAGGACGAAAAAGTCACCTGGAACGGATGATTGGGAGGTCATCTGGAAAGAATAATTAATGGATCAAAGTAAGTTCTAGAAAGAAACTCAAAGTACTAGAAAAAATCTAGAGAAAACAATAACCACAACCAGAAGGTTATCTGGAATAAGTGACCTGAAAGTTATACGGGGGTAATAAAGAAATGACAGAAGATTATCTAGACCGATTAACTAGAAAGTTATCTAGATATAAATAAGAGATTACCAAAAGTTTATCTGGACTGATTAACCAGAAGGTTATTTGAAGAGAAATCAAATTAAGAAAATAATAATTAAAGTAATGAACATCATAGATTAAGAAAATAATAACTAATTGAAAACAAATAAACACACATAATTTATCAAAACTAACATCTCTCGCAGTTTATAAATCTCATTCCCTCCTTACCTTGATAAGAAGTTTGTCTAAGAGATGTGTAGAATCTCTACAGCTTCAATCTTCCTTAGAAGATCTTTCTCCTAACTTTCTTCCTCAAGAACCTCCCTTTCTCACTCTAGAATCTCCTTCGGCTCTTTCTCTCACTTCCTTCACTGATTTGTGCCCCGTCTCCATGCATCAAAGGCCCTTATTTATAGATTTGTGTTGCCAAATTTATCTTAGCAAATTGGGATTCGCTATGCAGATTTGGCGGCAAACTACCATTTCAGAATTTTCTTCCATTGCCTTATCGACTTACTAAACCATCATAAATTTCACTAAGCAAATTCTAGTGACCATAGGAAGCTTAAAATTTTTGAAAGGAATGTTTTACAAGTTATCATTGATCTATCTTAACAATTGGTTACATACAGAACTTATTCCTATATCTACTAATATGAGAATTGGTTACATGCAGAACTAATTTCTAATACTTCATCTACTAACCATGATGATAAAATTAAGGTGTTACATATATCATAAACTAATATTGAAAAATAATGTGATTAAGGGTAAAGAAAAGAGAAAGCCATAAATGTACAAATTACAAAACACTCTTTCGATCACACACAAATATAAAACATAAATCATACTTAAGGCATGATGCAATGAAATATTTTGCTTTCAAATCCAATCAACAAGTCATTTTGAAAAACACATTCTTAATTATTGAGAGTAAACACTACAACATATGAAAATAAACTTGAGCACCCAAACCTTTGCAAAACACCTGGACTAAATAAAAAAGCAACACCATCATTCTCAAAAGAAGTAACCTTAAATAAAGTCAAACATTTGAAAAATACCCAAGAAAACAAATAAAATTGTAGTATCATAATCTCGTCATAGGTTATGCAAAAGAAATCTTATTTAACGTGCAATATTAATTTAAAGGATTGTTAGTCTCTCAACCTATCCTGAGAGAGGTTCTCAGTCTAAGGAATTTTTATTACAATCAATTCTTCATCTATTATCATACTTTCGATCACTACAACCTCGCTATGAATTCCTAACAACGCAACTGGTTAGAAATCATAGTGAGGAAACCTAATTGACATCAATCAGCAACAGTCATTTGTCGATGGGAATAAATGCACACAACAAAGACCAAAACAATGATGTTTTGGGATAATCGACTATATAAGGCTCAAACAATCAACAATCATTTTCGCATGGAAATGACTTCACAACGCACAACTATATCAAGAAACAACCTTAGTTTCCATAAATCCACTCTACAACATTGTGTCCCTCTGTAAGTGTCCCAATTACGATTTTGAGTAGACCATTTTCAAAATCACATTGTAGTTATAAAATACTGATTCCTAGAGGAGGTTAAGATTAAAATCTGGAATATGTATTCCTATATTTATGTCGTATTGAAACTTTGTTACTTTGTAGTAATATTTTGCTAATTAAATTCTTATAGATAGTGTTTATTTATGAACATGATATGTTGTTACTTTAATAGTTATAAATAATATTTACCTACAAACAAAATGATATTGTTACTTTGTTAATTATGAATTGTTTTTACATATGAGCATAATGATAGTTTTAAATTTTTATCATATGACATGAATGAAGTTTTTTAAATTCTGAAGTTTAACAATCGTGATGTTAATAATAAAAAGTGTAATCATAAAGATTTTAAATACTCCATTCTATTGTTTCTCTCTATTTTCTTTCCACTCTAATTATTATTTTAACATTATTTGATGTGTACATAAATACATTTAATTGACCAGTAATATAAAAAACACTAAGTTAAAATTTATTTAACTCCATTCTCTTTACACAAACAACGAAATGATAATTTTAATTATTTCATTCTTCCCATAGTCAACAACATATCATGGTAATCCAGAGTCAATATTTTCATGTAGGTTTTAGATAGCAAACAATCTTCCCATAGTCATATCTCATTCTAAAAATAAGCTCAGTCAAATAAAATAAAATTGAAGGAGGAATCAATCGCATTAAATCATCGTGCAAGTTACAGACAAAATGCATTTGACAAATGGACCTAAGATTCCAGCTTCCAATGTCAAACACAACTTTGAGGCTATTTAGAGGTAACCTGAATCTCCTGATAGCAATCTTCCGAAAACATTCTGCCTGAAGATAACTGCTTATGTACTCTACACCAGCTTCTAATGATTCTTATTACCACTCCCTAAACCTCTGGGACAAACAACTTTCTTGATCTTTTACAGAACTAGGACTACTAATGTCAAAACTCCTCCTTTTCAGACTAATCTTCAATAACCCATCATCAGAAGTGGTAGAAGCCAAGGATCCAAACAAAGCCCACGTACACTGATGGACTCCAAGGTGCTGTTCCTCTAGCAGTTTTCTTACTTGAGAAGACACAAATTCAAAAGCTTCTCTGGAATCCTCAACACTTCCTGTTTGCTACAACTTGATCAAATCTTCATATAGATTTTCAACCTTTGTTCCACCAACAACCTTGCAATGAAGGCTCTTTTAAACGTTCACCATTTGGTTTCCCACAATAAATTGAATAATTTATGGTTTGATCCTTCATAAGCTGACTAATTATTCCTGCAGAACCTCCCTCTCTATGGATGAAACTCTCAGGTCCCTCCTTTGTCCGTTTGTCCAATGCCTTCTTTATTTAATTTAGAAGCCTCTCAGTCAAGTTGACTTCCAACCTTTTCTATTTCGTCCTCCGAGATGCTGTGATGTACCTGATTGCGAACTGGACATACTGTTCCCATGTTGCAACGATAGTAGGTCCGAGGACAAGGGTTTCCCTTTTATATCTTCTGTCCATATCTTCTCCATTGAATCCCATCACCCATAGGAGAATCTATAACATGTCAATGCTTTTTTTCTTCAATCACGTCATGTTTCATTTTTATCATTATATTTGTGCATGAGCGTCTAAATTTTTATATTATTATAGTTAATAACCTAACTTGTTATAAAACTTCATTTTTAGTTATATTAATAATAAATATGCCTCTTAAAAAAAGAAGTATTGCCGATTAATTTGGGATCGGGAGATTTAAAAAATTTACCAATGGTTACAATCAATAATTAATGATTCACCTTACACACTTTGATGCCGTTAACAATGAATGAATATTATTATATACAGCAACAACTAACAAATGTATAATAATTATTCTTATTGTATTTGCAAACAGTATCATTTCATTTTCAATATTTAGGAAAGTGGGAGAAGGAAAAAATGAACATGGTTGTTGAGCATTTGATCACATTAATTTTGAATCACTATGAGAAAGTTTCAAATGAATAACTGATGAGATACTATCGTTGAAGCACTACAGTAAAACTAGTCACTAGTGATAATTAAAATATGGTGACATAATAAGTATTGGTATTGATTGATCAACAAAAATGTCAACATCATTTTATATATTATGAATGTATTTAAATTTAGTCTCTCTAAAATGAAAAAAAAAATCGGCTTTAATATTAATTACTTTATGTTTGGATGAGGTATGAATTATAAAGGAAGAAATGTTACAAAATGATATATTCCTAGTATGGTAGTAGAAAAATGAAGATAAATCTCTCTACAATTCAAATGAGTAAAAAATAATAATAAGTTACATAAAAATCAAACTTCTTACTATAATACTATTACATAAATTACTTTTTAATATTTTGTATTTTATATTATATATAATAGTTATTTTATATAAGAATGAATCATGTATAAAAGGTTTACTCTTTATCTTAATTATTTATTTTTTAATCATTAAATTTTTAAAAAAAAATTAATGATGATAAAGAGTAAATCAGAACAAATGTATCTCTTATCATATATAAATATTGTAAAAAAAATGTCCTCATCACTTTCGAGGTAACCTCTCGGGAAAAGGTTTTCAAGGGCTGTCACTCCAGTTTCCCCTTTTCGAACC
Organism: Psophocarpus tetragonolobus; assembly: GCA_037954015.1. Lineage (NCBI taxonomy): Eukaryota > Viridiplantae > Streptophyta > Magnoliopsida > Fabales > Fabaceae > Psophocarpus > Psophocarpus tetragonolobus. Next base: position 7,109,078 of record CM075693.1, on the reverse strand, counting down.
AAACAACCAAAGCGGATTAAATTTAATTACCACATACTTTCATTTAGATGTGTGAATACATCCTAATCACATTCGATTCTAAATCTATTAAACCAACCTCTTCACTTTAGAGTAAAATGACAGACGTTATAAAATCAGTAGCAATCCAACAAATAAAAGAAAATTGTAGAAAAAGGGAGAGAAATCCATACCAAAGATGATTCTGATTGTGCTCTTAACGACACTCTAGCTTTCTTGCAAGAACCTTCAAATGCTCGATCTTCACTGAATTTTGCTTCTTGTGATGTTATTTGGTTTTTTATTTTAGCTTTTAACATTGTAAGTAGATAAATGTCAGGTTGCGGCCTATGTTCAACCTAATTAAGTAAGCACTTCTGAAGGGTCTCCATGTCATCTTGACTGATTTCCTTCTGGAGACATGTAGAAAAACATGATTAATTTATTCATTTGTTACACAAAGTGAGAAGAGCATATAAATTGAACTTTTTAATTAACTACCAGTGTCCTATTATTGTAGATTAATAATGACCAGTCAGAGTTCATGTAATGTTGATAATAATTAAAAAAAGAAGTAGAAAACTAATTATTTGTTCCTTTCAATGTGCTGCTGCTAGTCTTACTCTTAGTAGTCTTAATTAAGGTTGAGCAAGTAAATACCCATATAGTTTTCATGGTAAGTACAATAGAACAAAAATGAATTATTAGTCAAATAAGTATGTATGGAAATAAATTCAAGTCAAATTTGCCTGCCTGTCCTCATTATTTCGAGGTGATGAAGACAGTTTCTTCTGCTGGATCACCAACAATAACTGATTCTGAAGAGCAGCATAGTGTTCAGTTATATCATTTAGCATAGATCTTAAATTTTGATTCTCCTTCTTCACCTCCTCTAGCTCAATATGCAGCAAACCTAACTCCACTCCCAAAAACATCAACATGAGGAACATATTCATAATTCATGCACATCAAAAATAGGTATGTCCCTTGTCAAAGATTACCCACTTGGTTAAGGGGCTGCTGCTCTTGATTTTGGGAAGGCTTTAAATTATTCAGATTCAGACTAAGAAGAGTAGATTCTAGCTGCACAATTCTCCCGTCCATCGGTTAACTTAGATCATTAATTAAATAATCACCAACATGGTAATAATATATATGATTCATCAAAATATTGGATGTAGAGAAAATATTCATAATTAGACTTGCAGCAATATATGCCAAGAAAACATGGATTGAAATTAACTTAAAGTATTTTTTACTGTAAATCCTGAGGCCAGTTCAGAGCATCTGTATTATTAACATATACCTTATTCTGAGCTTGCAGCAATTTTTTCAATCTGTTTAAAAGCTGACATTATGATTTAATGTTAATACAAATTTCTGGTGCTCATTCAATTTTATCATTCACCAGATTGTCTCCAAAGAAGTCAGTTACTGCATATTCCTTAATGGTTGTATGTATCTTCTTTAATCTCATGTGTATTAGTGCATACCAGATTATTAAAGAATATTTACGACCTGCAAGCCTACTAGTTACATACCTATAAAACAGAAAAGATTATGAAACACAAGAACCTCACTCTCACCTCTTCCTGATAGATGAAGGTGGCTTCACATAATATTAGTTCAAGGACCAATTCATATATTATTATCAACAGGATTTTGTCATTAAATTTACTATACACACACTGACGTTTTTTGGGTGCTCAAAATATCCTTTGACCAAATATGAAATACTAGTCTCTCAAATAGGAAGATCTATTTATGGAACTCATTTCTCCTAACAAGCGTTCTATACATATGAACTCGAGGACCAAATTCCTAATTACATACTTAAAAAATGATTATATTTATTGGCCAACCATATACCATGTTGATATTAAACTAACTAAATATAAAACATGTTTATCTCCTTTGCTGGCGGGCAAGTCAAAGTTGCTGACTTGACAATAGGGTTGCATTCACTCCCACTAAGTTGGCAGTGGTTCTGAGACTGAGAGTCTCCAATGATTGAGGAAACGGCTGCTTCTAATGCTGCCTTTAAGAGAAGGATCCTTGGTTGTGGCAGCACTAACAACATGCACCAAGGCAAGGTTTTTCAGAGGGTAATCCCTGAGATTGTTGAGGGCAACCAGGCAATGAAAGAGGAGAAGGGTTTGAAGAAATAGCACTTAGGAATTTGGGGTAGTTCTTAGAGGGCTGGGTTAAGTCCAAAGTTATAACCAGACACGATGATGCAGAAGGATAGTAGGTAGAAGTAGATAGTGGGGAGAAGAGGTCTAAAATAGAGTAATTGGTAGCATGTAAATTAGTAGTTGAGCCAGAAAGGAACATACTCAGTGCTGCATGCCATGGACCTGGCTGCTGCTGGAACTGGATGATTATGATTCCCCTCATAGGTTGTCATCACAACACCCTCATCCTCAGCACACCTTTGAACCTGTTACAGAGTAAATAACATATCTTAACTGCAACTCAAACTGTCAAATGTCCAATCCACATTCCACCCTTATGCAATAAAGTTGGTACTCACGTACCACTGTGATAATCTTCCCTTAATTTTTTTTCCTCTCCTTTTACGTGACTTTCTTGTTGTCCTTTCTCTCCTTATACCCTTATGCAATGAAGTTGCTTGGTGAACTTCAACCGAAGATTAAGCATCAGATTCGTATTTATCATCCCCAATCCTGTATTCAAGCCATGCAATTGGCAACAGACAGAAGAGTTGGCTGAATTGCATATAGACAGTAACAAATATATAGGGCAGAATAATAATCGGCAACTACATGGTGCAGTAATGCTTGCAAAAAGTTTCATTTTATCATGATGGGAGTCAAATACCAATAGGTTCTTCAAATCATATGGAGGTTGGGGCATTGGTCAGAATCAAAACAAATATGGGTCAAGTTAGGTTAACTCTTTACAAAACCATAATGGGTCCTCTTAGTCTTAAACAATGTCCAAATTGAGAAAAACAGGAAAAGCTTTCAATTCTGTTATAAAAAACAGAGGCTTGCAATATCTAACATATCAAGAAGTGATTGAGAGAAGAATGAAAAGTTGTGTTTTAGATGTGGAGAAAGATATGAATCTGATGTTTTTTTCTATTTGAGAAAGAACATAAGAAAATGGTATTTATATTATGACTTTAATATTTTTTCTTTAAATGTATCATCTTATACCGATACCTTTAGAAAGTTTGTTTCATACCTGCACTTTTACCCCCTCATATCCCTGAAAAACACTAGAAAAGCCATGGACTAACTACGTTTGGCATAGGATACTGTAGTGCAGAAATGGAAAGAAAATGGTTTGGGTCCCGCACCTCTACTACTATACACATTTATTTTAGTATTTCCACTCAATTCCATTTCATTCCATTCTCTTCCACTATACCAAACAAACCATAAGAACTTTTACCAATTTAGATGTTATCCTGACTTAAAGGTTAACTTTGCAGTTGATATCAGGGAAGGGTGGCAATGCAGCATACAGGAATAACTTATTTTCAGATTTCAGGATAAGAATCTAAAACTTGAATGTTAGAATCTAATCGAAGCAACACACTAGTACTGTAGTACATATCCCACACTAAGAGTGTAATAATGATGACGAGGGGAAGGAAAAACATAAAGCCTGCAAGATCAATTTACGCCTTTTTATCAGCTGCCGTAATTCCCAGAGTAGCATCCCTAATATCTCAAGCATATTGCACTAAGCCGTTCATTTACTATCAGTCTTCAGAAGGTTGGGAGGTTGTACAATTTATTGAGTAATCTCACATACGAACATCAATCAACGATTTTATCATAAATAAACGATTTTTAACTCATGAAATTTATTCACCAACTCCAAAACCCGGTTGACCAAAAAAGAAGAGAAGGAGAAAGCACAGAAATTCCAAAATACAATGGAGACAAGGTACAGAGAAGACGATGTCCTCGTCTATGCAATGAAAAATAATGGCAAAGAATAAGTGTGCAGAAAATTTTACTTGCAACTGCAAGAGGTTTACGAGTTGGATGTAAAGCACTAAACAGATTCACAACTTGATACACATCTAGAGCACAGTCACTCATTCCTAACAACAAAAGGCCATATTCGCCACAGAGTTCACTTTACAAATGATAAATAGTTGAATGGAATTATGATTAAGTATCACAACAAGGCATGCAACGAATGCATGTGAATGAGTTAACTTAAAAACACAGATAAGCAGTGCTTGAAAATTCACTATTCCAAGGATGCAAACAAGCAAGCAAGCCGACAAACTAGCCCTAACAAAAAACCCGCAACAATGACGAACAGAGAAATTTGACAATCCAAATCCAATTGCAAGGTCTAATGGCAATAGATTGTTGGAAGAAGTAGGGAATTACGCGCCGCGGCGACGACCGGCAGAGACAACGCCGTTGAGGTGGTCGGCCTGCTCCCTGGAGAGGATCTCGGCGAGGTCCTCGAGGGCCTGCTTGGCCCTCTTACGGGCGAGGGCGGCCTCACGGGCGCGGGTCTCGGCGTCGAAGCGGGCAGCGGCAGCGGCCTTGGTCATGGAGAGGGCGGCGATACGAGAGGCGGTAACAAGGACCTTGGCGGACTGAAGATCGACAGCTCCGGTCTTGCGGTGGGGGAGGTTGAAGAAGGTGAAGTTAGAGTCGAGGCAGGTAGGGCAGAAGAAAGGAGGGGCGGGTGCAGCGGAGGAATTGGTGGAGGGGAAGACACAGGATCGGTGGGCGACGGAGGGGCAGCGGACGCACATGAGGCGGTGGTGAGGGGGGAGGAAGGAGTCGTCGTAGAGTTCGAAGCAGAGAGGGCAGAAGAGACCCGGGTGCTGCTTGAGGACGCAGTTGGTGCAGTATCGCCTCGTGTGGGCTCGGTACCTGATGTTGTGGATTGTTACCGATAGGGTTTGTGTGGCCCCGCAGATGTCGCAGTTCGACGGAGTTCGTTCCACTGAGTTCATCGCCCGCCGTGCCCACTTCTTCCAACGGTAACCCTAGAATTCAACTCAATTCCACACTCGTGCGATTACCAAAATGGTGGGAACCAACAACTATGCCTCATTTTACATTGCTACCTTTCCCTTCACTTAACTACTCTCTACTCTCTACTCTCTTCTCTCTTCTTATATTTCTTTTTTAATTTAAATATATATAATCTATTTTAATTTATCTTTGTAAATACTAAAACGGATCAAACTTATAAAATAAAGTATTACACCATTATTTATGATAAATATTTAAATTTTTGTAACAATTTTATTAAATATGATTATTATTAGATAACAATATACTTATTTTATATTATTAATATATTACTATTATATTTTTAAAAAAATTATAAATAACTAAATAAAGTAGAAATTAAGTGCTAAATAATAAAAACAAGTAACTTTTAAAAATGAGAATGGTTAAACATAAGTATTTACTTATTTATTTTACCTTTCATTACTTTAAAATTTAAGAGTAAATCTTTTTATACTTATTTTTTAATATTGGCTAAAATTGTAAAAATTTAAAAAATACTATAATTAAAATTATTTTTCCATGGATATAAACTTTAATCGTAAGACTATACATTACATTATAGAGGTTCATAAAAAAAGGAAGTATTTAATATTTTTATCATGTAAATTATGATATTTTGAATTTGACTTTATTACTATTTGATGATGATAATAAAAAATGGCATTTTATTTAATTATATAATTAATGTCATTATTATCGTATTTATTATCTTTACTTCTTTTATATGTTTCTTGAAGGGGGTTTTTCTTTTTCGTTTGGTATTGTTATTAGTTATATAATTTATATTTTTATTTTTTATTTTCTTCAACTATACACTTAAAAAATATAAAAAAGTTATATACTAAAATTTACCTAATATTGCATTTTATTAAAACAATTATTCATTTTCAAAATAATTATTTTTAAATTTATGTAACATAATAAATTTATATTTAAATTGTTAGAAAGAAATAAGAATTTGAAGAAAAAAAATACCATATTATAAAAAATGTGTAAACAAAAAATACATGAATAGTATTTAAAAAAAGATATTAATATTTCGATCTTCATGTTAAATAAGTCGATTATATATATATATATATATATATATATATATATATATATATATATATACTAGTTTTTTTCAAATTTTAATAATATTTTAAAGAAATTTGCTAGCATTAGTAAATTATAATGAAATATGTTTTTAACGCACATCAACTGCTAATATACGGCAATTAAATAATAATAATAAGATTGTATATGTTTGCAAATTTATACGGAATTTACTAATGTATGTAATTTTATTATTTAGTTAGAATATGCTATAAATTATAACTGGATATTGTCTTAAAGTACACCAATAAAAAATCCTTAATTTTAATTAATTAATTCATTAATATATATATATATATATATATATATATATATATATATATATATATATATCTTCGAGTATATTTTAAAAAATATACAGTAATATTTTTTCAAATAGTTTACGTCTTTTTCATTTAATATCACGTGATAAAAACTAACACTTTATTTAATTATATCATTAATGTCAGTATCTCTAGTATTTATTATTTATTTATTTTAGGTATATCTTAAAGCTTGTGTTTATTTCAATGATAAAATAAATTATTTTGATTATGTTTTTATGATGTTATTAATTACATTTATAATGTTATATTTTTCTTTATCAAAATATTTATACTTAACATGCGTAAAAAAAATCATACATTGAAATTTATTTAAGATTACAATTTATTCAAACAATTAATCATAGAAAAATTGTTTATCTATTTTTATAGTAGTAAACATTCACTTTTAAATATTTAAAATATAATTTAACAATTTGATAAAATATTCCTTGTATAGAAATAAATAAGATTTTAATTGATATATTGTCAGTATAAAAGATTATTACACCAACATTCAATCATGACTTTTCATTTATATGACTTTTAAAGTAGTAATATGTAAAATCAATAAATTTACCATAAATAAAGGGTTGTAATTGAATGTCAGTGTAAAAATCTTTACACTGACAGTATATACCAATTAAACTCAATAAATAATAGTCAAATAAAATAAAGATATCAATATTTCCATTTTCATAATATTATTTTTCATAGTTTTTTTTTATATATAGTGTACATATTTTTAATTTAAATTTAATTTTATCATACAAGGATACAACACACAAATAATATATGTATGCAAAGTTGCATGCATACACATGTCAATATTAAAGTGTTTTTATTGCTAGATTTTAAGCTGAAATTTGAAGCTCAAGATCTAACATTTTAAATATGTCGTTTTTAGTCTAGAGGTGAAAAAAATGATCTTCATAATGGAAAATTGGTTCTTTCACAAAATTTTTACAAAAATAGAAATGTGTATGTGTATTTATTAAAAATTAAAAACTTAATATTTTAAAATACTAATATACTATATATTTTATAATTTTAAATTTAAAAATAACAAATTATATATTTTAGAATTTTAAAAAATAAGAAATTTAAAAAACATGTAATTAAAAAATAAAATAGAAATTAAAAATTAATGTAATTAATATTTTTTTTAATGTATAATTAAATTTAATTAATTTTTATTTTTAAAATAAATTATATTGTCTACTAAAAAATAAATTATAAATAAAATTTAAATTGTGGGTCTGTTGTGAGACCCTACAAAATGGTTCGAGATTCTAAAATGAGATTTTTCATTAAAGCAAAAAAAAAAAATCTTAATAATAATGTGACATGGCAAGACCCACTAAAAAATGTTCAAGATGTGAAAATGATATCTACCGATAAGAATACCCTTAGAATTAATTATAAAATTTACTCTTGTCAAACATATATTTGGTTAAAAGGTAATTATGATTTAGTCAAATTTCATTAATATTTTAGTTGATAAAAAAATTCTATCTAAATAGATAATAAAACTAAATTATTAAGATGTTGAACTTTAAATAAAAGTTATTAATTAAACAAATCATATAAATTTTTATCTTAGTAGGTTGTGTAATAAAAAACACATTAAAAGTTGAAATAATGGTTTTTTTATAAAGAATATGTGATTGGAAAAACATTTTGTAAGCAAACTATGTAAACAAAAAAATCACTAACCTTCAACACAAAAATGATTATTCATTAATCATTCTATATAGGAGTTTGTGATTAATTTAACTATGACATCACTCTCGTGAGTTCAATTGTGTTGTCTAAACTATATCTTGTATCTCCGGTCAATGGTGGATTTAGGACCTGAAATTAGCAAGACAATATATTTAAAAAAATAAATCTAATAATAATTATCATATATATTGAACAAAAGACAAAAATAAACTTTTAAATCAAATATAAATAAAATAATAAGAAAAGTAATAAACAAATAATTGGTTCAAACACCCTAAACAAGAAGTATAAATATTAAAATAGGAGGTACAATTATTTATCTTTACATTGAAATATGGGAGGAGTTCAAACATATAAAATTAAGAGGTGATGCAAAATATAAAATTTTAAGACATATACAAGTGACTTTATAAAAATAAGGGTTGTATTTTCCCACCTTCGTATCAACATAGGTCACCTCTACCTCTAGTTTCTACACCTTGAACACTACTACATTCCTCGTCTTTCATATGTTGTCTCTTTATATACCATGTATTTTCAATCACAACTTGACAATATTCACAAACCATTTTTATACACACGGTAAGAGAGTTATGTGTAACGGTATTATATCCACCTTGTTGATCCACTTTGGGTACTATGTTTACTACAACTTAGTGTGCCTGCTTCCCAATAAATTTTTCTTCTTCTTTTCGTATGTTTGCCTTGTGGCATTGAGTTTGCCTTCCTTACACAACTTTTTATTTATTTCCTTTGCGTTTACTACACCTACCTCTTTTGTGTTGATGTGTGTACTTTGGGGTGTTGTGTTTTCCTTTTTCAGACCATATGTTGCATAGGATTTGTGTCATACCCACTCTCATTTGTACTATTTGTGCCCTAACTATTACTTATTTGTCTGTATTGTTGGTATTAGGGGGAATTTAGAAGGGGAAGTTGAATAGATTCCAAAAAATATTTTCACAAATTTCTTTTTCAAAATATCAGAGTTTTCAAAAATCACCCCTTAAAGGAATTTCTAAAATCAATGTTAAGAGTTTCCAAAAACAATTTCTTGTTATTTTGTGGCTCAGTTGCAAAATCTGCCCAATTTCCTCTTCATGTATTGCTACCAAATGCTATGGAAGAGCTTACGCCAATTTTCGCTCTTATTCATGCTGCTACTATGGTAGCAACGAGAATTTTTCTTGTAGCTTGACTTCTTCCTCTTTTCATAGTTATACTCGCATAATGAATGGAATAGCTTTTATAGGTATAATAATGATAGTATTAGGGGCTACTTTAGCTATTGCTAAAAAAGATATTAAGAAAATTTTGGCCTATTCAACAATGTCTCAATTGGGTTAAATAAACTTGAAATAATGTTAGAGTCAACTTCTTTCTAATATTTCAAACACCAAGCTAAACTAACAATAATTCCTCCAACTATGATTTACAAATACACACTAAACCAATATTCAATTTTTTCAATACAAACATTCAACTTTCTTTAATAGCAAGATTAATATGTAATGATACGCAATTTCAAGATTCAACTTTACAAATTAAATTCAATACTATTTTGTTGTTAACACAATTCACATTTACAATACACAAAGATCAATTTTATTTTGCTGTAAAGATTTAGTTCCACTGCAACAAAAAAACTAACATAATTCTTTCAAGATATCTTTTCAATCAAACATAAAGAGTTAAAAGATAGAGAGAATTTGCACAGTTGTTTTATATTGGTTCAGTCAACCTTGTTGGTCCCCCCAGGGAATCTAGAAGGGGGGTTGAATAGATTCACCAAATTATTTTTCAAAGATTTCTATTCAACAATATAAAAGTATTTTTAAAAACAACCTTTTTTAAATTTTCAAAATCTATCTTCTTTTGCAAAAAAAAAAAACGGGTTTTCAATAATTAAATCCTTAAGGCAAAGACCAATTAAATCAATTCCTCCAATGATGATTTCAAACAAAATAGAAGAGAAACTTAACACGAATTATATATTAAGTAATTTAGAATCAACCTAAATGAGTAGGAAGAACAAAACTCAAACCCACAAAATATGGGTTAAAAACTCAAATTTCAAGTCAAGAAAGTATGTATCAAGAAAGGATTTGCAACAAGAAATCTAAGTAAATCAACCACAGCTGCAAAAACCCAAAATGTTAGTGCTCCAAAAATTTAATAAAGACTGAATTTAAAGAGTATAAGGAAGAGAGAATTTGCATAGTGATTTGTACTGGTTCAGTCCAACTAACCTACATCCAATTTACAAACTTAGCCTTCCTCTAATCTATTTTCCACTAAAATCTCAATACATGTACACCACACATACAAATTTTACTCCCAGAAAGATTTAAATCACAAAAGAAGATGTTTCCTCTTGCAGCCCACAAGAGTTTTTTATACTGTGACACAACATCACTCATAACGCCTCACTTGTAACACCCCGCTGCAAGATTTTCCCACAATCTCAAGAACACATCAAAAGATATTTAACTTGTGCAAAAACATAGATAGGGTATAACATAATATCACCTTATGTGAAGAATACCCAAACGGAAAGATTAGAACTCAATAGAGTCTTTTCCTTGAATCTTGAATTGGAAGCACTTTCAAACCATAAAAAATGGGTATGAATCTTGGAGAGAATTCTCAGAAATTGTACGTGAGAAGAAAACACTTGATCGGACTGATCAATAGTTGTTAAATCTGTTTTCAAAATGTTTGTATATCAGTTTTTATGTAGGATAATCGATTACCCACTTGATTACCTGATATCCTGTACAAAACTAGAGCAAAGTGCTTGTTCTAGGGAGTAATCGATTATTAATTTTAGGTAATCGATTACCATAGAACATCAATTACAGTTCTAAAAAATTCTCGCAGGGTAATCGATTACCATTTTTAGGTAATCGATTACCTTACCTAAAAACTCATTTTTGAATATTTTCCAGCATAACCTAGCCTATGTAATCTATCCAAAACCATCCCAAACACATTCTCGAACCTATCTAAAACACACAATACAAGTATCACACCTATAAACGTGTTTGGTACCATAAAATTGATTTAAGAACAAAAACAAAGAGAGAACAACAAAACCAAAAATTCACTAATCTTCAATGTAGTTCCTTTGGTTCCTACAATCTCCCCCTTTTTGGTTTTGATGAGCTAAACCACTTTTCAAGCCACTCTTAAGTTGAGTTTCATTCTTCTAGTATCTTTGTTCTTTGCTCTTGAATCAAGTTTTGATTATACTTGAGATTATACTTGAGAATTGTAGCGATTCACCAAGTCTTTTCCCTATGACTTCACCATTTCTTCTATAATTCTTCTATAAGTTTTCTCCCCCTTTTGGCACTTCAAACAAAAAGGTGAAAAAGACAAGAGGCATATAACAATTGATATGTTACGGAAAACAAAATAGTTGGGAAGGCTAATTTTGCAAGGAAGAAACTTCAACAAATGTAGTACACAATCTGCACTCAAAGTGTTAAAACTTCTGCAGAATTATGCAGAAAATTGCTGCATAATGAGCCAATAAACCAGAGAAAATTGCAAAAATTGAACTTCCACGATCCTGCAAAGATAGGATATGTATCTACCTCTGTTCCTTATCAAACAGGGTTCAAGTTAGCTCTAATAAAATCCAATTTGTAGACAGTAGATCAATAAAGATTAGCCAATACACAGATTTATAACAAAAAATTAAGCTTTTATTGATATTGAAGGATATTACAATGATCATGGTCAATACAAGAGCAGAGCTTAATCATGATACAACCACAAATTCTGAATTCTGACATTGAACAGTAAAGATGCAAAGGGTTGAGTTAACTAGTAAAAATAAAAACAAATGCAAAGAAGACAAGCTAAAAGGCAATACACAAAACAATGCAAGTCCTAAGATGCCTAATTATAAGATGAAGATGCATAGATAAGTCCTAATCCTATGGTCTAGGGAAAGAGACATCCAACAAATCTAGCCTCTTTGAGATCGATTCCAAGGAGTCTTTTATCTCCCAGAACTCTTTCTCCTATGAAGCCCGCGATTCCCCCATTTGCTTCAGGATCATGTCTTCAAAAGGAGTCAACACCTTTGGTTCCGTAGACTCATCTTCATCTTCCGCTTGCAATTCTTCCTTTGTCAGCCATCCTTCATCAATTTTGATAAGTTTCATCATCTTCAGTGCACGGTCTTAAACAAAGTTAACATCCCTAGTAAATTCCCTCGCTTCATTTGAAGTGTCCACACCAAAATTTTCCAGAGCTTTTGAAATAAAGACTGCATATAGACATTTGTACTCATCCAGATAATGAGTCTTCAACATGTTGTCCTTAATGACATCCACCCAGTTGACTTTGATATTGTTCTTGATAGTACACATCAAGATCATGTCTTCCTCTAGAATCTGAGCATGATTGCTCCCACGAGCAGCCAGTATCCAAGCAATAAAGTAATGCAATAGTCTATCATCAACTTTCATTCCCCCAATGTTAAACACAATCTTTTTCTTCGAGTTTCTTCTTTTGCTACTTTCTAATTCCCAATCATCAGGTTTAACCAACATTGATTTGAAAACCTCTATTTTCCTGTAATTGACCTCATTCTCTTTGAGGTCATCCACACTTGCACTAATTCCAGTATTAGCAATCCCACCAATAGGTAGAAACATCTCATCTGTTAGTACAACCTTTTTCCTCTTTACCTCAAAAATTAAATTCCCATAATCATTCTGCTTCAAATTAGAATAGAAAATTCTAACCAGATCGGGGTAAAACATCCCTTTCAGTTGAGAGAACTTTGACAACCTTTGGAACTCTAGGTCATCATGGAAACTGAACCCATTTTTAATAAGCCAAGAAAAGATGAATACCTTTGGAGAGATCACTTCCCTGCTTGCATAGCTTCGATTAAAGCAGCCCTGTTGCTCTTGAGATGAGAACCACTCATGAGAGTATTCTTGAGTTTTGGCGAGGGAGCCTTGTGCATGACGCTTTGGAGCAGAAGGCTTCCTGGAAGTGAGCTTTGGCCAAAATTCCCTTCTTGTGGCTGTGTGTTTCACCTTCTTCCTCTAACTAGAGCTACCCTTCTCCATTGTTAGGGTTTGGATGGATCAAATTTGGAGATTGAGATGAAAGGAATTGAAGGACTGAGATGATTTGGGTTGATGAAGAACCTTAGCTTCTTGAGGAATTTTCGCACCTGAGACTTCTCTTATAATCAATTTGGAGATTTTGGAATGAGTTGGATTCACGCCCTTTAGGATTTTAAATTCATAATTGAAAAACTGGTGAAGGTAATCGATTACTGCTTTTGGGTAATCGATTACCATGAGGTCTGAGACTGATTCTAAAAAATCCAGCCTCTGGGATAATCGATTACCTGCAGTGGTAGTTGATTACTACAGAACAAAATATGTTCATGCAAATTTATGCAATCTCATTTCATTCTATCAAAATGCAATGCTTCTAATGCATAAATAATCATCAAATGTCATCAATTTTCAACCAATTTATGCAATGACTTATTTAATACCGATCAATCCAAACAAGTTATACATTCTAGGATCAATCAAACAATGTTAAGGTCACAGTTCATGAGCACTTACTATACCAAGCTCTCTTCTAAACTTGTAAAACCTTTCCCTTGGCAGTGGTTTTGTGAATATGTTAGCTAGCTAGAATTTTGTTTCTATGAATTGGACTTCACAATCTCCTTTTTCTACATGATTTCTCAAGAAGTGATGACAAATCTCTATATGCTTTGTCTTTGAGTGAAGTACAGGATTTTTCATCAGATTTATTGCACTTTTGTTATCACACTTGAGAGGTATTTTGTTGATTGTGATGCCAAAGTCTTCAAGTTGTTGCTTTAGCCATAAGGATTGGGCACAATAACTTCCAGCAGCTATGCATTTTGCCTCAGCAGTTGATAAGACCACACAAACTTGCTTTTTGCTTGTCCAAGATACTAGACTATTACCAAATAAATGACAAGTTCCACTTGTGTTTTTCCTGTCCAATTTGCAACCTACAAAGTCTGAGTCAAAAAAGCCAATTAAGAAAGGATTTGTACCTTCGGGATACCACAATCCCACACCTGAGTGTTTCTTTCAGGTACTTCATGATTATTTTTATTGCTGTCATGTATTATGTCAAGTAATGAACTTAAATAAAAACAAAAACAAAAATCTAAAAACCAAATTTTATTGTTTTTAAAATTGAGTGAAAACTATTTTGAAAATGAGTAAAAAACTAAAATACAACTATTTTTTGCTAAACAAATTTCTGTTTTCAAAATATATTTCAAAACAAAAAACTAGAAAGTCAGAACCACCTCGAATGAGGCCTAATTAACATCATATAATAAACAACATTTGTCATTTAAAAATCATATCAATCAATTAACAATTAACTAAAATAAACTATTTTTAAAGTTGAAGTACAATATTATAATTTAAAATTAAAATAAAAGTTGATAAAATATGAAAATAAGTATAATCAAATCTTTATCTATAATTATTATAATGTTATTATAATGTGAATACCTATTCTGTTGTTTACTACTTGGACTTTTTTGTCCTTCTATTACTTTTCTTTTTCTCCCTCACACTAGTTTTGTTAATGTAAATCGAGTTTGTGAATCAACTACTATTATTCTAGATTGATTCTCGAGCCAATGACGGATGAAAATTATAGGGGACCAACATTTATTATATCTATTTTCATCTTTCACAGTGAAGAAAATATGAGTTTAATACTATCTTCAGTGTAAAAAAGTTTTACACCTTTAACCACATTCTTTAGTTTACATCATTTTTTTTAAAATATTAGTTGATAAAATCAACAAACTTATTATATCTAAATAGATGGTTGTGATTAACTACTATTATAAAAGTTTTTACCCTTAACCGTGTATAAGAGTTAGTAAAGTATTAAAAGTAAAGTTTAAAAGAGAATTAATTTTCGTAAAAAAAATAGTAGTCCTTTTGAAAATTAAAATAGTAAAATAGGAGTATAATTTAAAAATAAAAATTGGGCATTGGATTTGAATTCTGGTGAGGGCCCTAAGTGAAGAAACGTACTAAAGAGAAAGGAAAAGAAAGAGCGGGTTTTGAATTTTGAGAGGCATTGAATTGAGTTGCGAGAGCATCCATGGAAGTGGAGGACTGGGATTTGAGCGCAGAGGACCTCGATTCTCTCGAAAGAGACGCTTTCCAGAAGATTGCTCAACTACGCAACCCTTCTTCTCCGCATCAACGCCACCATTCTGCAACCGCAACAACCAGTCACTTCCCACCACAACCACTTCCCGATTCTCGTCCCCAAACTGTAAAGTTTTTATCTTTTCTCATTTTCATTGTTTCCCATTATTTTAACCGCCATGCCTTTCTGCTTATTTTGTCTCGTTTATGGGTTTAACTTAATCGTTTGGATATTTACTGTTCATACCCGTGGGTATGTTATGTCCCATTCAAAGTGAAGCAACTCAGAAATAGAAGCACGAGCTGTTTTGTACTACAGTGATAGTAACTAACATTCTGCTATATTAGTTTGAATTATGAAATATGAACATTTTTTACTTTAGAAGCATTGCTTAGTGTCTTAGTTTTGTTATTTCAACTCAGGTTGGTGCTCCGTCTCAAGGAGAAGGAGCAGGAGCAGGAGCAAGAGCATTGCCCACGTCATTGAAATCAGGGACAAATAACGGTGTGCTTATATTGTCCATCATTTACTTACTCACCCTTTCTCTTTCTAGCAATATATCTACTCTATCCTTTTCTTCTAATTTGTTTCTCCACCGTTGCTTATGGATAAATTATGCTCGATGGTCTATTTGCTGGATGTAATTTGTTTTGGTTTTATGGTATCAAATGGTGATTTGGTATTTTGTTTCTCTGGATTTCTGTGTTGTAGTCAAACATTTGAAAGAGCTACCAAAATTTCCGGTCAAATTTTTTCTTCATTCCAGCGGAAATATTGCTGCTAAATTTCAATATGATCAGGTTTTATTTACTAAACTACTTGCTGGGTGTTATTGGTCTTATTCAATTTTGGATCTTTCACAAAAAAGATTTTGTCACCATATCCAAGTGCCAATGTAGAGCTCCAGGCTCATGCTTTGGAATTTGTTTTCCAACAGGTAGTCATTTCTGCTTTTCGAAAAATCAGTAGATCTTCTTGGAATGCAAAAGAACGGTATGTTTCTCTACTCTTAATCCAATTTGTTCTAACTCTGTTGCACTACCATATGAAAACTTTGAGTCTGCAGGTTATGGATATTTCCGCCATCTTCCTTGTTAGAAGCAGAAAAGGTTCTTGGAGAAATACCTGGTTATAATGTTCAGGTGACAGTTTATTTTTTATTTTATTTTCTTTATAGTTAGGAAATTGATATTATTATGCCACTATTACCATCTTAAGATAATTTACCTTGAGACACAAATATCCTTTTCATAATAATTTTGTTACCTTGAGGGTGAGTCTTGGCTCAATAGTCTGACTGTTGTTAGTGTCTTCATTCATGAGGGAGGGGCTGTGTGCTTGTGACCCTCTTCAGATTATCCGGGAAAGACCCTTCTTTTCTTTTGTAATCTCTTTAACATTTAAATTGAAATCTTAGGCTTTGTCCTAATTATTAAGGATATTAATTTAACTTTTGCATGCACTTAATAATTGACTGTGATGAGATGTATGAGAGAAATCATATAGGTTGAATGAGCTTGGAGGTCTGAGTTGTTTGATTGGCACATTAATAATGAGGGTATACTTCTTGACTATCTAACCTGTTATCTCTGTTACTATTGTTGGTGAATAGACCTTTATAGTTTGTTCTGTGAAAACTGTTTACAATATTTGGGGGTTTCATTGTGAAGTAGTTTTAATGTTGGGCGTGAAGTGAATTTTGTTCCTCAGCTCATATTTGTGGTCTTCATGGCCCTTTTGAAGATCTTTTATCCTTCGAGTATAAGTTACTGAGTAGAGTTTTTTGGAGATTTGTTTGTACCTTTTGTTTGTTCTATGGTTCTAATATCAATTTTGGGTTATCTATTATGTTTAAGTTTGTGGTTTTTTTCTGGGATTATTTTATTTCTTAATTTCTATTTGTATATCTTTTAGCTTTCTTCCTTCATTTATTTAAATAATTTTTTACAGGTGGAAAACTTAGATCCCTTAGTGCAACGTGCCATTGCTGCGGCGTCAGCAGTTCCAGATCTTCAAGGTTTGTACTGAAAATTTTCATCATCAACTTTTTTGTTCTCTCCTTTTTTGGCCTGAAAAGACTTTAGGTATATGTTTTTGTTTTCTTTTTTTGTGAAAAATTCTGAAGTAGCTATTTTTGGCTGTTTTACTGAAAGATCGGTATGACAAGATCCCTAGTTACATTGAATTAAAGCTATTGCCATTTCAGAGAGAAGGTGTAAGGTATTTTGTGACCTGCTCTGTCTATCTCTCTCTCTTGTCTTTTTCTCACCATTCTCATAAATATGGATTAGTTATTATCTTTTATCTTCCATCAGTTCTGTGTCTATTTGTTTTTTCCTCTCTTGTATGTTCTTCTACCATGCATTGATTTTAGTTATTATTTATTTGTTTTCAGGTTTATATTGCAGCATGGAGGACGCGTGCTCTTAGCAGATGAAATGGGACTTGGGAAAACTTTGCAGGTAATTCACTGTCTAAAATTAAATCATTTCCATAAATTCAATGTGCATCACGGTGCATAGCAGTGTTTTACTTCTTTACAGACAAATATACAATTGTGGTAGAACTGTAGAAGTAAAATATTATCAAGATTTAAGCTTTTCTATCTAATAATAGCTATTGTTTGGTTGTAAATTTTTTTAACTATCTTTCTTCTGCAAATAAAAAAGTGCATCTTAGAAATGAAATGTGTGCTTCTAATTTTTCTAATCAATATTTTGAAAGAAGTGACATTTAAACACTATACAACTTAAAGAAGTAAATGTAGAAATGAAATATGTTAAATGGAAAATGTTGGAAATCTACAAATTAAACAGAATAAGAATTGTTGAGATCCGACATCAGTTGTAGATGTTTAAAGTAGAATCTATAGAGTCTTGGACAATCCTCATCTTATAACCAAGCTTTTGGAGTTGAGGTGACTTAGTCCCAATT
The DNA here is from genome assembly GCA_037954015.1 of Psophocarpus tetragonolobus. Lineage (NCBI taxonomy): Eukaryota > Viridiplantae > Streptophyta > Magnoliopsida > Fabales > Fabaceae > Psophocarpus > Psophocarpus tetragonolobus. The sequence goes on along the minus strand of CM075693.1, from coordinate 7,090,798 downwards.
CAAGATCGATGTTTGTAAAAACATATCATGGATCCAATTGTTGGTTACCCTCAATTGTGACTTGTCTAAAAAAAACTATCTGGCCCCATGGTTTCCCTGTGCAGTCTGCTCCCCTATGACTTTCCCAGTGCAATATAAATAAAAGGGAAAAATCTGTTCTAGTCCCTATATTTATGGCCAAATGTAGTTAAGATCCTTGTGCTTTCATATTGATGAATTTGGTTCTCAAACTCTAAAAATACCTGTATTTAGTTCATCCTTTCTAAGAATTTCACATTTTTTAAACTTAGGAGGACTAAATCCACATGTTAAAGTTGAGGACCAAATTTACCAATGTGAAAAGTGTAAGAGCATGATTGGTTTGATTTTATTTTTGAAAAGAGTTTTAAAAAATAGTTTTCAAAAACTGTTTCCTGGAAGAAGAGAAAAAAAAAAAAACTTGTTTGGTAAGTGTTATTTAAAAACTATTTTGAAGATGTGAAAATGAAAAAGTTTGTTTATATTTATAGAAATGTCATTAATGAAAAACAAAAAACAACATATTTTTTTATTGCATTTTGAATTTTCAAAACAAAAATAAAAAACAAAACCAAAACTATTTATAGCTGTTCTTTTGTTTTAGTTTTTAAAAACTAAAAAATCATAACTGTTTTCGAAAACTATTTAAGAAAACAGTAGTCAAACAAATTTTTTAGTTTTTAAATACAAAAATACTGAAAACAGTTTTATAAAACTGTTGCCAAATAAACACGAAGTACTTAGGACCTTGACCATGTTTCACCATAAGCATAGCGACTGAAACACACTTCTCTAAATAAAATTTAGTCCTACAATCTCCACACTCTGGATGTTCATATTGGGGCTTATAAAGTCTTAGAGTTCTTGTTTCATGAGTTAGCTTTTGAAGTTGAGTTAGACATAACCCAAATTTAAGAAGAATCATGCATGTGATAATCGAAATTTGAGGTGGTCCTATCTTTTTGATAACCCTCTCCTCCTAATGGTGACCTTTCCCTTAGGGACTATTCCTGCTAATGGATAGCCCTATTCTCTATTAAATGATGTCAAGCATATATTATCTCATTCGAAGCAATTTCATCTTGTGTACCACTTTCTCAGTACGTTGGTGGTTCCCTCTAACAGGTAGTCCTTCCTTGATTATAACTAGGTGCACCTGAATTGTCACTCTTGCTGATAGATACACGATGTAACATGGAAATCTCAAATATACTTTTTTTTATAAAATCACTCTCAGTTTAAACCAAATTTATTTCCAATGATAAGTGTCTCAATTTCATATTTTTCATAATGGAATATCAATCAACATAATCAAAATATGGTAGGTTACCAACTTCTATGGGGAAGCCTCTTAAGGTTTATACTCGCTGGCCTATATGTCTAGGGCCAACTTAGAATCATCAAGGTGGGTAAGGAAGAGAGAGAGTTATGGAAAAAATGATAATGAAATAATGAATCTTTTATATAGGAGGAAAATAATGATATAGTAGGGGTGTGGGAGTTTATTGTTGTAGTGGGAGTCTAAAGTATATACTCTGACTTGGGAGGGGTTTCACCTCTTCTTTTTTCTCGTCCTTGTTCCTTATTTTCAGAAATACAGATACAAATTCAGATTTCTGATAGAAGTTCTTATCAAAATAATCGCTCCTCTTATATTTCACAATAGTTCATAAAGACTTATTTCTGCTATCAAATAACATTAGACAATGGTAACATAAGGACAAAAGAAAATAATTAAGATAATCACAAAAATTTAAAAATATGCCACCGTGATCAATATCTTCTTAAAACTATGAAAGATTAAACTAAATCACTGTTTGGAACTACAAGATAGTGGTTGGTTGACCTGGACAGCAACAAATATTTAATCTTTAGAAAATTATTTAAGGATAAAATCCCTAGATTTATTCTTAGAGAGCTAAAATACACCATCACGACTGAAAATATACTAAATTTATCAAGCTTTTAAGTTGTGGTTATACTTCAGGAGCTTAAATATGAATTTTCCATGGAGTGGGTGGCACTCCTTTCTTCTTAAGAGCAATATCCCAAACTTCAGAAAATTGCCCAAGAGCTGCTTAGGTGTGTAGGAGAAAATAAATGGGACTTGAAAGTTTCTTCGAAATTTCTAAATGATAATGACTTGAAATAGAGAAAATAAGGATAAAAAATGAAAAAAAGATGCAAAATAACAATAAGAGGGGAATAGGGAGCAGGGATGGTGGTGGAAGTGAGGGTCTTAGATATTAGTTTTCATTTTTTAAAATTACAAAAAAGGGGTCTTTTTTTTTTTTTTTAATAAGATTGAGCGATGTGTTTCATTTTGCAGGCAATTGCAGTAGCTTCATGTGTTCAGGACTCGTGGCCAGTTCTCATAATTGCACCATCTTCGTTACGCTTACAATGGGCAACTGTAAGGGTTTCGTTTCTACCTTTTTCATCATTTAATATAACACATTCTGCAAGTTAATGTATGCTCCTTGTTTTGGCTTTAATTCAGATGATTCAACAATGGCTGAATATTCCTTCATCAGATATACTTGTATGTTATTCATGACCACTTTATGAAAATTTATATATCGTTTATTCCCTTTTGGTTTGTACAGAAAACTCTAGAAGATATTATTTTTTTGTTGCTTGAGGTTTCTCTTCTGATAAAGTATATAATCTATTTTGCATTATGAATTGTCTTTGTATAAACTAGATTGTCTTAGGTCAAAGTGGTGGATCAAATAGAGGAGGTTTCAATATAGTATCTTCAAGTGCCAAAAGCAGCATTCGTCTGGATGGACTATTCAACATTATCTCATACGATTTGGTGCCTAAGCTACAGAATATGCTTATGACATGTGACTTTAAGGTCAGCACCTTCCTGTTATCTCGTTTTTCTGACTTGTGTTGTGGTTCCTTAATCCTTAGTCCTAATCTTAACCATATGTCAGTATTTGGCTTTAACCATTCCTTGAAGGCAGAGTGACAGAGTGACTTCAATATTTACTATTCCCACCTACTTTGGGTCTTTTGGCTGTGATTTCTTTTAGTCACTGTCACTGATCATTAAATAAAAACGAGTTCCATTATCCACTCAAACCAAAATTACCTTCATTAGTTTGAGGTTGCATGCAAGTTTCAGATTAACTAGCAGCTATAGCATCTATTATGATCTAAACGTAGCAAAAACGCAAACTAATTTTTTCCTTCAATTTAATTATGGTCTCTTGTCCTTCAGTATACTCTTAAAAAAACTAAAATGATTTGAGCAAGTGGCCAAGTAGTTTTCGCATTTTAGCTATTATTAATATTATTATTATTATTATCATTATTATTGTGTTTGTACAATCAAAGCTTTTGCTGAAGGTAATGACTTGACTATAATTTTTTGCTTGTATGCATGGTAAATGTAGTTCAATTATTGCTGATATATCACACTCTTAGCTGTGAACTATTTTTATTCAGGTTGTGATTGCTGATGAATCACATTATCTGAAAAATGCTCAGGCAAAAAGGACAACTGCTTCTCTTCCTGTCATAAAGGTATTCACTCTTGAAAGTGACAATAACATGTATACCTATTTCTATAGTTCTTATTTAGCCAAAAATAAAAAACATATAAGAAAAAGATAAAAGATGAAGGGAGAGAATTAAAAGGATCATTAAAAAAAGGGAAAAGGAAAAAAGTCCATTGTGTGTACAGAAGCATCTGCAAAGGCTCCAGTACTCTGAACCCTTGTTCCCTTCCTCCCAAAAGGAAGTCTGTTTTCATACGTGAAGCATTTAAAGTAAATTTTGTTTTAGCTTCGGTATTAGTTTAGTTGCAGAGTATAGGCTGTCTGCTGTAGAGTATTATCTCTGTCAAATACTCTCATACTCTCTTTGACAAACTAAAAATGTGTGACATTGTCAGAAAGCTCAATATGCATTATTGCTTAGTGGAACACCTGCTTTATCACGACCAATTGAGTTATTCAAGCAGGTAAGTTTTTTTTTTTTTTTATGTCTATTTTGGTTTAATAGCTCATTAATGCTTGACGTTTTCGGAATATGGAATATACATTTTAATAATGTGATTGCAATTGTGCTCCAGCTGGAAGCCTTGTATCCTGATGTATATAGGAATGTTCATGAATATGGTAACCGGTACTGCAAGGGTGTAAGTCATCAATATGATAAAATTCTTTTGATTAGTCAGTTTTTTATTTTGCTGTTAATGGACGAGTATTCCGTCCTGTCATTATCACATGGATCTTCCAGGGATTCTTTGGAATATATCAAGGTGCAAGTAACCATGAAGAGTTGCACAACTTGATGAAGGCAACGGTGTTGATTCGCAGGCTTAAAAATGAAGTTCTTTCTGAGCTTCCTGTAAAGCGCAGGCAACAAGTATATTTATCACCGTTTGTTCTCTGCAGCATTTTTATGTTCTGCACACTTTTGACTGTTTATTTCAATCTATGCACAAACATTGTTGATGAAGCTCTTGAATTGGTTATTGTATTTTTGTTTGGTAATTGATTCTCAGGTCTTCCTAGACTTGGCTGACAAGGACATGAAGCAAATTAATGCTTTATTTCGAGAGGTAATTCAACATATCTGCCATACATCTTGAGACAAGTATAGAACCATTCGGTTTTGTTAGTTGTAACTTGAGCTAGTCGGATGCAATTGCTACATGTCTTGGCAATATGCTTTCTCGGGTAGTTTATAACATATATTATAGATTATAGCATATATTATAGCAAAAGTACCGGTGTTGTACCCGTGTGGGACACCAATACTGTCAGGATATGTATCCTACAAGTATCAAATTTATTTATTTATTTTTTTAAAAATAATACCGGATATGACGAGTATATGGCTTGGATTTGACTTGCCATGAAGGGACACAGCTCAAGCCATATTGGGATATGACTTCAATACAGCTTGAGCCATTTTCTAATTTTTTTGAAAAATTTATTATTTTTATTTTATATTTAAATTAAAAATTTTAAAATTGGAAAAGAGAGTAGCAAATAGTTGTTCCAAATTAAAATATTTTAAATTAAAAAATTAAAAGTATTTAACTACTAACTAGTAATGATACTTTTGAATAGGCTATTGTAAATTGTAGTTTATTATTTATGATTATAAGTATTTTTTTTTTGTAAACGGAGAATGGATCTGTAATTCTTCTACTTAAAGAGAAGCCATAGAAAAGGTAGTACAAATATAGTACTATACCTCCTATAAGAGGGCCAGGCTCTACCCTGGTCTACCACCCGCTAGAGTATGGAATTTCTATGAAATTGTTTATGGTTTTTTAATCGCTTGAAAGGCTAGTTAATAGGTACGACAAAGAAAATAGAAGAGAAGGGAGCTAAATAAAGCAAGGGAGTGGTCTTCGGGTGAGGAACACGAACGATCACTCCCCCCTCCCCAACTTTTAGTTACCCAATTGTCTTTTGAGGTTGAAATATATTCCAGTAAACCATATAAACAAATTCCATGCTCTAAATCTAGCCATATGGAATCATGATTATAATGAATTAATGACAATTCTCATGTGATCAAAATATTATTCATATGATTGACTCACAATTTGCCTATTCATGTTGAATGAATTATACGATGTTAAAATATTTCAATTTGTCATGAATTTTAACCAAGTATTGTAGAGATAATTTTTAGTAAAGTATCTGACACGTGTTGTATCCTTAATTTTATAAAATTTTCCATATCCGTATCTGGCAACACCATGTCGTATCCCGTATTTGGGCTTCATAGTATAAGATTGTTGAACTTCAATTCAAGTAAGAACCTTTGGCTGCATTTTTGTTAGTTGCTTAATGCTCATATTATGAGCTTGTTATTTAACTTGCTTTTTGCTAATAAATGATATGTAGTCTGGCCTTCAGGGAAATTGGTTACAAATTTGCTCTATAAGTTTTATCTAGATCTGTGGTGGTAGTTTTTATGTATTTATTTATTTACAAAAATATGTTAATGGAAACGGTAATATTTTTGTCTTGTATATGCCATCGGAGGTGGTAAAGGCTGACCACTATTGATTTTTCTCCTGCAGTTGGAGATGGTAAAAGCAAAAATTAAGGCAGCTAAATCACAGGAGGAGGCTGGATCACTCAAGTTTACTCAAAAGAATCTTATTAATAAGGTATTGATGGAAGGAGCTCTGCACAGATTTTGAATTGCACTATTTGTTTGAGAAATTGTTGCAATTTTGCTAGAACTAGAAAATGTAATTGCTTGTTTTCTGCAACTAATGCTGACACCCTGTATATGGGCTTTGACTGTCTGATTAAACACCAAATTTTGATTCATTTAATTTCAGATATATACTGATTCTGCAGAAGCCAAGATTCCATCTGTTCTTGATTATGTTGGAACTGTCATTGAGGTACTCCTCTCCCTCATTGTGAACAGATGGTTGTTGAGATGATTGGTTTATGTCATGCTTCACCCCAAACCGAGTTTAGTAAATCATTGTGTATTTCTTAATTAAAAATAAAACGGATGTTGTCTTCAATTTTGTCGTCTTCATTTTTCTTGTTATATAATTTGGGCTGTTGACCTTGACCATCGCTGGATGTGGTAATGCTGTTCATAATTGTTGCAGGCAGGTTGCAAGTTTCTTATATTTGCACACCATCAGCCAATGATTGACGCAATACATGAGTTTCTTCTTGTAAGGCCACTTAAATTTTATCCATCTTATCCTGAAATGATAAACACTCATGATAACTTTTCAAAATTTCCAGAAGAAAAAATTGGGTTGCATCCGGATTGATGGAGGTACACCTGCTGCATCCAGGCAACAATTGGTTACGGAGTTTCAGGAAAAAGATTCTATCAAGGGAGCAGTGGTATGGTAATTTTGTTCACGCATATCCTTGTAATTATTTTTATGTTTTCTCTGTTGAGCTCTATGCTAGTTTGGACTATAATTGTGGCGTAAAATATGGTTGAATTTCGAGTTCATGACTTTCTGTTCAAACAGCTATCAATTAAAGCTGGAGGTGTTGGATTAACTTTAACTGCTGCCAGCACAGTAATCTTTGCAGAATTGTCTTGGACTCCTGGTGACCTTATTCAGGCTGAAGACCGTGCCCATAGAATTGGCCAGGTATTCTCAAAGTTGTGTTGTTTAGTAGAAAGAGAGGAAATAAAAAGAAAGAGATCTAAAATCACCTTATAGTTCAGATGACAATACTAGAGTACTTACATGTTAACATTAAGAAATCACGGCAATCTGAAAAATTGTGATAGATTATCTCCATGTAGAAAAGGTCTTCCATTGCTTAATTTATTTTGATTAATTTAGTAGCCAAATCTATGCTCTGGTGATTCTTTGATTGACTATTTATTGTTTTTAGGTATCTTCAGTAAATATATACTACTTGCTAGCAAATGACACTGTTGATGACATCATATGGTACGTTTTATTTTTTTCTGCAGTTGTCTTAGGCTTGGTGGTGGTATTGACTTGATTTCTTAGATGCATTTATAATGGTACAATTTTTTCACTTTCTTAGGGACGTAGTGCAAAGCAAATTGGAAAATTTGGGGCAGGTACATCTCTTTTTTTCTTAGAACTCTCGTGTGTGATGCAAAATGAGGGTGATTGTATATTTGGTTTCTGTATAGTAAAATGATATGGAGCTCCAAATCTGATTTATATTTCTACCCTTTAAAAAAGATTTATGCTCAAGTAATTTTTAATAGTTTGGATTGATGCTTTTAAGAAGCATTCAGAACTTACGTTATTGAAACAGATGTTAGACGGCCATGAGAACGCCTTAGAGGTCTCAGCCAGTATGCCGTTGAATAGCCCTTCAAAACAGAAAACTCTTGACCAGTTTGTCAGAAGATCTGATAACATGAATGGGTTGGTGAACAGCCCTTCGAAGCAGAAAACTCTAGACCAGTTTGTTAGAAGATGTGATAACGTGGATAGGTTGGAAAATGAGCCCAACCCCAAACGTTCCCGAAACTGACCCACAAAAAAAAAACGGTACGCTAATACATTCCTGTGCATGCATGCAAAACTGCTGACAGTCTAATTTGGATCGAGTCTTAAAGTGCTTGAGCATGTCGAAGCTATATCAGTGTCCAAAAGTTTCCCTTTAATATTACTTTGAAATTTCAACAGCAGGTGCTTAAGGTGGAGAAGAATATATGTTGGCACTGAGAAGAGGGGCTTCTAAAGCAGGGGGGCATAGCTTGTTAGCACGGCTAACAACTCTAAACTATGCAAAGCTAATGCTGAAGGAACTTGACGGGTGAAAATGGTGATCAAGTTTTCCTACAGATTAATAGGCTTCGGATTTCCTTTTAACAATTTTCTTGCCCCCTTCTGTTGTTAGTTGGACTTGTACAGAGTTCGTTATCATATGAATGTAACTTGTAAATTGCTTTACACAATACAAATCCTAACATCATTGCCGTGTCATGTATGGTGTATGGTGCTTAATTTTCTATTTCTTTAGAGCTTGAATTTTGTAATAGCGCTTTAAGTTTAGTTCTACGAACGTGTGTTCTCTTCAAATGATCAAATTTGGTTGTATGTAAATATAATCACATTGAGAATGAAAAATTTATTATTTAATAGTATCAAGATGTCTGAGGAACAATTAAGGGCAACGGCTAATTGCCGCCAAATTATTTTGTCGACTTTTTTTCTTCTTGACTTCTCTATTTTTTCTATTTTCTTCCTACACCTTTATATTTTTTTAAAAAAATAAAAATGTCTTTAGATTAAAAATGAGATTTTAAATTAATATTTCCATAATTTGAATTCACATATTTTAAAAAGATTTTTTTAAATTTTTATTTTATCTCTAAACCTAATTCACACTCTCCGTTCTTAAATACTCTACTAATTATTTTCTCCGCCATGCTTTTTGTTAGCTTCATTTTTTTTTTCTTAAATTAACTTCCCTCTCCTTACTTCCACTCCTCTCCTTCCTCTGTTTGTTGAAGGTCCTTTTTCCTTCTCCCTCTTTTGTATTTGTAAAATGCTTCCTGTTTTTTCATGAATTTTTTTTAGTTGATTTTGCTATGTTGAATTTTTTTTTAATTCTCTGACAAGTTTTGTATGGAGAGTTAAAAAATTTCAAAATTTTTTAATTCTGACAAGATCTTTATATAAAGTTAAAAAAATTTAAATTTTTGAAATCATTAAAGAAAATTATAACAGTTTAATTAATACTTTAACGATAAATAATTTTGTTAATTCAAAACTGTTTACCTAAGATCATGCAAATTGTAATTCATCCTATTAATATAATTAAAAATTTCTTGAATAATTTATACTATTAATTTTATGGTTGATATAGGTGAAATGATATATCAAAATAAATTCATTAACAGTATCGATTTCAAATATACATACACATAATAGTATCATAATAGTGTCAGTTAACAAATTTTCATCTTTTCATAAATACTTTGTGAGAGAGTCTGCCAATTTTTTACTCTGGAAAACTGTTTACGGAGACAAAAAAATTTACATGCTCTTCAAAAAAGTGTTTATAAAGAGTAAAAATTAAAGAAGAAAAAACAGAGAAACAAAGAAGATAAAAAGTACAAAAAAATTACTTATACCAGATAAAGTGAAGGGTATATAAATTTTTTTCTATATTAAAATGTTAATATAGGTGAAGGGTATATAAATTTTTTTCTATATTAAAATGTTAATATAGGTGTGAATTTAAAATGTGAGAAATGTTAATTTAAATTTCCTAAAAACAAGTTCTAAAAAATTTACATTTTGAAAAACTAAGTTTTTTAACAAGTTCAAATTAACTAATTTGAACCTATTAAAAAAATTGTGAATTTAGCTAAACTGAAATTTGATTGAGGAAAAGGGGTGTTTAAATGGCTGGTTGCAATAGCTAATCTGGACTTTTCAAAAGAACAAAATATCTACATCCCGGGCAAGTTGCTCCAAAACCTCATGCATGTCAAGCAAACAAAACTTTTTTTCTGGTGTGTGTTCCCAGTGCCACGACCTCTCCAAAATTCAAAAGGTGCAGCATAAAACTCTCAGAAATTTAATAAAAGATTTGCTTACATAATTGTTTCTCACTAATAAGGTACACCTCTACAATGATCTTCATCGCTCGAATCCATTTTTTTATCTCACGGTTCAAGCACTTCCACTCCAACTTCAGGACATCTTCAATGCTTAATTTTTCCATCTCAGGAATTGACAAAATATTAAGCCAAGGCCTCCCTCCTGGAAGTGACAAAGACATAACAGAACTCTTGATGGTATTTTAAATCATAGCTAATCCATATTTGTTAAAAAAAAATTGAGTCCGTATTAACCTGTTAAAAGAATTGTTTTTTTTTTTTAAAGTGACTCCCAAGTTTTTTAATGTTCATGGAGAAACGTCTTTTTTGTTTTAGTGAAACAATCCAACGGAGTAAAAAACAAAATAAAATATAAAATTCCCCATTCCTAAATAAACGATGAAATGAAATTTCATTCTTGCACACCTAGTTTATAAACAATATAAAATATTGAACAAAGGCATTGTTCAATAATGTTTCTTCTGCATCTGGCTACGTATATAATACAATTACAAATAGCACACAAGCCATTTCCACTTCCACAACAACGACATTAAGTAGCTGTAGCTGCACCTGGCATACCTATATCTGTGTGATTTTCCCCTAAAAATCTAGCCACAATGGCATCCACATCCTCCAAGCCAACACCAACGCAGAGAGGGTTAGCAGGAATCTTGACAGAATCATCAAGTCCTTGAGCAAGGCTATGATCAACAGAATTCTGAACTTTCACGTTAGGAGCAGTTTTGCACTTGCCCATGCACTTACATGCAACAACAGCACCACCTTCAGCACCCACCACTCTCTCAAACTCTTGCAACAATGCAGCAGCCCCTGATCTTTTGCACTTGTTACCCATGCAGACCTCAATCCTCTTCTGAGGTGCAGTGGTAACTACAGCGCTCTCGTTCTTAAAACCATTATTAACACAGCTAACACAGATGTCATTCTTAGAGCACAACTCCATGGCATCACGATGTGTATTTGCATCCTCAACAATGGGGGTCTTGGGAAGTGGCGAATCATCCAAAGGTGCAGGGGCAACAACACCAACACCAGCTCTGATGCTGTTCATGTCAACCACTTGATTACAATCACAATCACTGTCACTTGATTCAGACGAGGAAGATGTAGAAGATTCACAATTCATCTTGGTGGCTTTGAGTTTGGCCTTTTTCTCCTGTTTCCTTTTTTTCTTCATTTCTTTCTCCTTTGCTCTTGCTGCTTCTAACTCTCTCAGTAATGCCTCTCCAGCATCCTGCACACCCCCAAAAAAAAAAACAAACTTCGCTTCAATTTTATTCTTACCTCAAAAGCATACAATCATCATCATCATCACTGTTGTGGGAGAACAAAGACTTTGTTTAGATAAGCTTGTAAATGAGTTTACTTGTATCATACGTAAGAAGAAAAAGTAAATTTAGCTTCTCCTATCAAATCAATTAACTTGTGTACAATTCTGTACTCTAATTTCTCCGAAATCTGATGTTTTTAAGTTTTTTTTTTTTTTCCACTGGGACCACAATTCATTAATTGCAAATTGTTATTTTGTTATGATGTGATTATTTATGGAAGCGAAGAATAATCGAGAATTGATAGTTGCGAAGTACCGAGGCGAGGTTTTGTTGAAGATGATAGAAGATGGAAAGTTTGGCGGGATCGGAGGCAAGTCCTGATTTGGTGAAACCCTTGAGCAATTTCAACTTTTTCTTGGGGGCAAGAACCTTGGCGGTGTTGCTCTGGTAATACTGAAGATGGCCCTCGTCACAGAAGCCATAACCCGTTCCCATTCTCACCCGAGCACGAGAGGCCACGCCGTGTGAAGGGGCGTGGGCGTGGGTGTGGGTGTGGGTCCCAGCGCCGGAGACGTAGGTAACCTGACGGAGGACGGTGCCGGAGATCTCCATAGGTCACGAATGGAAAACTACTTTGATTACTATCTTCCAATGATTCTGTGAACAACGCAATCCTTTTCAATGTATTCCAGCGCGCGTGGCTGTCTCTGATTGGACAACGATGACGTGGCTCGCACTTTCGTCTTGCTTCTGCGGGCGCGTGTCCCTTGCTGTTTCCCACGCTTTTCCTTGTGTCCCTCGTACGAACTTGTTTCATACGGCCCTTTGATGGCATCGTGCGGTCCACACGCAAGCAGAGTGGCGACACGTGTAGAGGATTTTGCTGAGTGTTAGTTATTAAGCGACACGTGTTAGGCATCAACGCAGCTCCTTCTTGAATCTTTATCGATGCCGCTTCATAAATTAACCATTAACCAATAACTGCACCCTTTAATTGTATTTATTTCCACATTGATGATTTTGTTACAAATTTTTATACTGATTTCCCATCTAGAATGCATTCTGTTAGGCCATCTGGAAATCTCCAACCATCATCCTCCATTCGACCACTTCTTATTAACAACTTTTTCGTCTTTTCTTTTTCACCTTCATATTTTCTATTTAGACTCCATTAGTTTAAAATATTCTTAAAAATATCAAAATACTTATTTATTTTAACCTAACTCATTTCTTTTACCCATCATTTTATCATAACTCTCTTTCCCTCTTCTTGGGGTAGACACAAGATTTAAGGCCGAGTTTGTAGACAAAGATAAACAAGTAATTGAAAAACTCAAATAGAAGGTGGGGTTTGTATACGTTGGGATGCAAATAAAATTTTGACATTAGTCTAACAAGAGAATAAACATGAATTTATGTATACTAAAACACTTCTTTTAGTTAAGAAGTCTTTTTGAAAGGAGGTAACAAAAAATAAATTACTGGAGGTGAAATTCTTTCTTATGGTTTCTGAGCGTTCATTTAAATTGAAAACTAAATTAAATTTTTTAATATTTTTTAGTTTATTTTTAAATATTATTACTGTGATCAAGGTTATTATTTAATGTAACTGTCACATTAAAAATACATCCCAAGTAACAATTATTAAATTATAATAATTTTTATAATGACCAAATCTTGGAGTAGTCATAATTACAATTTGACATTTTATGTTTTATATTTTTAAAATTAATTTTAGAGGAGTTCATGATAATCAAATCGCATCCAAAGTGATTGTCATAAATTTTTTTATAATTTATAATAGTCAAATTAGAAGTACATTCAAAGTTTCTATTATTTCTTTTAAATAATTTAAATAACATAATGATAATTATAACAACCAAAATTTTATAAAAGAAACCAAATTAGAAGTGTATTTAAAGTAATTATTTTAACTTTCAGTTTTTGTAATAATTAAATTAGAAGTATATCTAAAGTGACCATTATCAAATTTTTAACTTGAATTTAAATAATTTGAATAAAGTAATAGTAATTATGACAACTAAAATTTTTTATAATATTCAAACTAGAAAAGTATATAAGGTGGTTATTATTAAATTTATTTTTAAATTATTATTATTATTATTATTATTATTATTATTACTAACGAAAAGACAAGCATTGTCGCACCTGTGTATTTGCATGTTTATTAAAAATATTTATCATGAAATGTATGCATATATTAATAGGGAGAAGTTATATTTGTGAAAGTGAGAATAATCATAAAATGTTTAGAAGGTAAACTAGTCATAAAATGTGGACACCAAAAGGTCATATTCCCATTATATATAATATATAGTATGTAATATAATATTATATATTATAGATATAATTGGATAATTATGTATATTGAATATCAATATTTTAAAGTAATTTTTTGCTTAAAGTTATAAGATTGGTCTAGTGATAAAAGATATGTTTGGGAAATAAGAGGTTATGGGTTCATGTCCCTCATTTTCTTTCTATTCACACCCCTCAACGTCTACAATTTTCTACAAAACCTCAAAACACCTTCACTCTCTTTTATCGTAAGTCTTTTTTACAAAGCACCACTCAGCTTCATGGCTGCACGCACACCTTTACCCATATCTTTAAAAGATTACATTGACTTCTCCATTTTGCACCCTCACACTTTGCAAATATATATTTTTTTACCTCGAGTTTTAGAAACTTCCTTTGCCATGCTTGTTCGAAGAGGGTGAAAGTGCTCTTTCAAAGAGGTGGGTAGAGGTGTGTGCAACCGTTAAGATAGGTGATGATTTATCAAGAAACATAGGATAAAAGAGGGTGAAAGTATTTTGGGGTTTTGCAGAAAATTGTAAACATTGAGGGGTGTAGATAACAAATGAAGAGGTGCTAAAAGAAATTGTCTGATATGTGTTGCGTTTTCACAAAATATTTGGTTACGTAGCAATGAAGCAAACCCATTCCAACGAATAACTCAAATAAAATGCTAAATCAAAATAGGGAAGAAAAAGTGAAAAACGTGAAAACCAACATTCACCAGAGAGATGCAATGTTGGGTTCACTTTATAGGAGTACTAACTTAGTACTCTATCTCTTTAGATTTGTTATCTTTTCAATTGTTATTTTTATCAGTTTGTTATTAAATCGATAATTATTTAGCTTATCAGTTTGTATTCAACACCTATATAAGTGCAGTCTCTATGCACTCTAATTAATTATTGAAACAATAACAACTTCCTCTATTACTTTGTCACTATTCTATATGGTATCAGATTAAAGCTATTACTTAACAAGCTTTTCTTTCGATCCAATGGCCTTTCACTCGTCCACTTCTGCTGCCATTTCTTCTCCCACCCTTTATGATCCAAAGTATCTTGTGGAATTTAAAACCACCACCCAACTCCTTATCAAACCAAACTCCTCCAATTATCTCATGTGGTATCTACAAATTCATTCTTTGCTTGTAGTCGTGATCTTGAAGGCTACATCACGGGTGGCACACCTTGTCCCCCCAAAACCATTACCAATACCTTTGGCGTGTCTTCCAATCCATCTTATAATTTTTGGTTTCGTCAAGACAAATACCTTTACACCACCTTACTTAGTTCATGCAATATCGAGGCCCACACCGTTATGTCCATCATAGAAACATCACGAGCTGCTTGGATATCCTTGGAACATGCCTTTGCCGCTCGCTCTCGCTCCCATGTCATGTCCCTTAAAAAGCGTTTGAATTCTAACACTAATGGTTCTTCCACTGTTGCTGCATATTTGCAATCAATTTGCTCAATTGCTGAGGAGTTATCCTTGATAGGCCACACTGCTGATGACATCAATCTGGTCATTCATGCTCTTAATGGCCTTGATCCTTCTTTCCACGAGTTCACGACCTCCACATGCACTCGCGACACACCAATCTCATTGGATGAGTTGTTTTTCAAGCTGCTGGATTATGAAATGTATCTTAAATGTGGTGAACAGTTCTACTATTTCCGTCATGTACAATTCTTAGAAGATGCTTATCTGTTATCTCAAAGTAATTCAACCTTTCAATCACATGAATCCCATAATCTCAACCCCCTTGCTAACAATTTCTCAAATTCACTACCTCTAACTATTCTCCATAAACCATAACCAAATTCAACTCTTATCCATAACCCTCAACCCACTTCTTCTACTATAACCAAATCTTCAGCCTTACATCCTTCTCTTCCCACATCACCTACCTTTTCCAACCTTATCACCCTACCAAATTCAGATCCTCAACAACCACCCCCTACTCAACCTCTCCTGCAACCACTTACCTCTACTCACCCTATGCAAACCTGCTCAAAGAGTGAAATCTAAAAACCCAAAAAGACTAACCTTGCCATCAAATATCCTCTACCCAATTCCACATAACCAACTTGTGTATCCTAGGCACTTAAGTTACCAGAGTGGCAACAAACAATGAGTGATGAATTCATGGCTTTCATGAAGAATGGAACCTAGACATTAGTTCATCCTCACTACAACACGATTGTAAATAAATGGGTATTTAGACTCAAATAGAATCCTAATGGCTCCATATCAAGGTATAAGGCAAGGTTAGTGGCAAATGGATTTCACCAATGTCCAGGAATTGATTTCAAGGAGACCTTTAGTCTCATGATTAAGGCCCAAAACAATTAAGTTGGTGTTATGCCTTGCTATATCTCGTGGTTGGTCCCTTACCCAAATGGATGTCAATAATGCCGTTTTACACGACACTATACAAAAGGATATATATAATTCTCAATGTGCTAGTTTCACTCACTCCTCCTTTCCCAATTATGTCTGCAAGCTTCACAAGGAATTATATGGGCTCAAACAAGCCCCTCGAGCATGGTTTCATTCCCTATGTGAGTTTTTGAAGCACCATGATTTCACCAATACCAAATCAGACACATCCCTTTTTATCTATAACAAGGGATCCGTTATTGCTTATTTTTAAGTTTATGTTGATGATTTATTACTCACAGGAAACAATGTAAACTTTCTTTGTCAATTCAAGGCTTCTCTTGTAGCCAAATTTT
This sequence comes from Psophocarpus tetragonolobus, assembly GCA_037954015.1. Classification (NCBI taxonomy): domain Eukaryota; kingdom Viridiplantae; phylum Streptophyta; class Magnoliopsida; order Fabales; family Fabaceae; genus Psophocarpus; species Psophocarpus tetragonolobus. The sequence goes on along the minus strand of CM075693.1, from coordinate 7,074,357 downwards.
TCCTCAAAGACATGGGGCAACTAAGTCACTTTCTTGGTGTTGAGATAATTCCTACCACCTATAATCTCTTCCTAACCCAACACAATTATATAAGGGATTTTTTACAATGAGCTAACATGATTGATTCAAACTTGTGTCAACAACCATGGCCACATCCTTCTCTTCAAACCCTGTTCTGGACTCCACAACTTGTGATAACCGTCTCTTTTGTAGTATCATTGACTCCCTACATTATCTAGCTATTACGCGTCTAGATGTAGTGTTCCTAGTTAACAAACTTGCTCAACACATGAAGTCTACTATTGCCCTTCACATGCAAGCACTGAAATGAATTTTGCATTATCTTAAATCCATTATCTCTCATGGGCTGCATATCAACAAATCATCAAATAAATGCATCTCTGCATTTTGTGATGCAAATTGGGGTGGGGACACAACAAATATAAGATCCATTAGAGCTTTCTTGATCTATTTTGGCCCAAACATCATATCCTGATCATGCAAGAAGCAACCCACAGTTACCCGATCTTCCACCGAGGTAGAGTACCGCACAATTGCCACCACCATTGCTGAAGTTCTTTGGCTGTAACAATTACTCTACGAACTTGGAGTTTCTATCTCTACACCAACAATCTTCTCTGATAATATTGAAGCTACCTATCTATGTGCTAATCCTGTATTCCATTCACGGATGAAACACATTACCAAAGACTTTCTCTTTGTTTGCGAATTAGTTACAAAGACGAAGCTCAATGTTTCACATGTCCCTACCATTCACCAACTTGCAAACCTACTTACCAAGCCACTTTCATCTTCGCGATATCACTTTCTCAAATCCAAGATCAAAGTTATTGAAGATACCTTGATCTTGCAAGGGCATGTAGGAGTACTAACTTAGTACTCTGTCTCTTTAGATTTGTTATCTTTTCAATTATTATTTTTATCAGTTTGTTATTATACCGATACTAATTATTATCAGTGTTTTATTATACAGATAATTATTTAGCTTATCAATTTGTATTCAGCACCTATATAAGTGCAACTTCTATGCACTCTAATTAATGATTAAACAATAACAGGTTCCTCTATTACTCTGCCACTATTCTATACACTCTTGGCACGATCTAGCTTGGTTCCTATAGCTTTAATGGTTTCCAATCGTGGGCACATAAGGGGTGAACAAAAAGTGATTGCATCAACCTCCAAATCGCTTTGATAGTGACACGGTAAGACCCCTTTTTCCTCGATGTTGCTGGTTAAGTTTTACTTGTTTTGATTAAATTGTTCTATAACAAAAAAATAAAAGATGGGTTAAAATGATTTACCCGTATAACCACTTTTTTCCCCTTTTTATTTTCATTTATTGTTGATTTGTATTTTTTTATTTTTTTTATCTTTTTGGTTCTGGCATTACTCGTTTGATTGGTGCAAAGGCTGAACTTTGCTTTGTAATTTGAACATTGTATAAAAATAGAAAGGGGTATTTTTGCCTTTTTTTAGATTTACTATTTACACCTCCCAGCATGCTAAATCTACTCCCTTTTACCTAAGGGCCCAAAAAGAATTTAATTTGTTATCTACACCCATTGATTTTTCTAGATACACCTATTTGATTGTTTTTGTCTTTCTAAATTATTTTTTTTATTTTTAGATGCAAAAAATAAATTCTACAAAAAGCTAGATAAAATCGGGTGTCTACAGGTAAAGATTGTTGATGTTGACTCAAATTCTTTAGAAGGTTTAAACTTCTAATTGTTTACAAGCGAGTCAGGTAGAAGCTTTTGTTTGGGTTGAAAATACTTTTGGACATCAGTTGGATAGAAGCTTCAATCTTGAGGCAAGGTCTCGTGGCAACAACTTCTGGCACAAACATGCCATAAGTAGCATTTGGTGGAGATTATCTGGAGTGAGTTAGTCATCTATACTCACATGTATAGACAATTTAATGTATGCTTTGAACCAAAGCATTTTATATACCTTTTATCCTTTAACATCTATCTCTTGTATAGGGCACTTGAGTATGTTGTGCCGTATATATACCTCTTGTAACAATTTTTGTTAATGCATTCACGCTCATTCCGTTAGAGATTTCTTTCATTTTTTCTTGCTTTTTGGTAGGAGTCCCACATTAGGTAGCTATCTGATAATTAAGCCTTGAGGCTTTCCCACCTAATAAACTAGTCTTTTGGATTGAACTCTCCTCTTATGCTTAAGTCTTTGGTATTTAGTTTAAATTATTATATTTTTCATATTATGTATAATATATTTTACTATAAATGTTATACTATGCCTTAAACTATTTCCATTTTTCAATAAAGTTTAATATAAACTAAAAATAATATACACTTAAGTAGACATTTTTATAGTTCGCAAAACTTTGACAAATATGGAAGGTTAGAAATACTAGAATTTTCAAGGGACAAACACTCTAGAGTGCTGGTATTATTCAAGTTGTGCAGTTGAGTTTGTGAAAACAATGCTATGCATCTAATTTAACAACATATTATATGTTGAATGAGTTATAAATTCTAGATTTTGTATTTAAAGAATAATTAGTTTTCTTCTACTTGTGTAGCTTGATTGGTTTTATAGAAGTTTTCTTAATGTTTTGAATTCTGCTAAGCAAACATTTATTGTTCTTTTTGTTTTTGTTTAGTTCCCTAATTTTAATGACATTCATTGATTAGTAAAAAAATAGACATATTTTTATTATGTTAATTATTATAATGATAAAAAAAAATATATATTATTTTTTATTTATCAATATCTTGAAATATTATAATAAAATAAATATTATAAATAGTACAATGGTTAAATTATAATGTAAGATAAAAACTATTCAAAAAGTAATAATAAAAATAATAAAATTTTACTTTATTTATAAAGGTAATAAAAATAATAAAATATGTTACAAATAAAGTTAAAAAAGAATATAAAAAAACTAGAAACTGGCCAACATTAATGTCGGACTTTCAAGTGAATTTTTCTCATCCAGATATATTTAGTTTATTCTTTCGGCCTTGAAAGTAGCGAGTCTAACAATTAAGGTATGTTCCGCATGGGTGTTTAGAAGGAAGAAAAATATGTTTGATAAACCACTCTAAAACTTATAAATTAGTTTAATTAACTTTTTTCTGAGACAATTAGATTAACTTAAAAGCTGTTAAGAGATCTAGCTTAAGTTAATTAAGAAGCGCTGATCCTTATAAATTTTATAACACTCATTCCATTGCTAAAGATAAAAAATGAACTTATAAACTGATTTTACTAAAATAAACTTATTTAGTAAGTGAGCGCATCTGAGTAATATATAGCTTATTTTGACGGAAAAAATGAAAAATCATCATTATTTTTACTCCATATCAGAATCAGTGTTATTGGCATAAAACAAAATTTAGTTTTGCAATTAACTTTTCCTTCTTGAATAAAGAACCGAATTGTCCATACAGGAAACAATCAGTTGGTTTGGGATGTAAGCCTATAGGAAACAACAGGGAAACTTTTTAGTGTGGATTCCCCAAATGCTTATCAAAACAACTTCAAAATGTTTTTCCTCATTACATTTAAATACTGGGTAATCATTAATCACATTAACATTCACATGCACGGATGCGCCCACAATCCTCAAAAGCTGCTTCTTCATGTTCCTTTTTACACTTACAGCACTAGTTCCCTCCTAACAGAATTAACTGTTTGAAATTAAACTACCTGAACAGAAGATCCTATTCCTAGTCCTAGGTTATGACATGTTGGGACCTGCTACTTTATTGGGCATTTTACCTTACTATTTCTTTCTTCACAATCTCTTGATGTTCTTCCATATTTCTTCAGAGGGGTTCATAGTGTCTAATATGTATTGAGATTGGCGATATGAAAAAGAATAATCAATGTTTTATACTCTTCTTTGTAACTATTGCTAGCAGCATAAAAAAATCAGTGGCTTCCCAGGACTATGGTATGCCAGCCAAAAGTTCTCGAGATCCTGCTAGGTGTCCCGGTACACGTTGTCTTATCTCTTCAAAAGCACACATTGTTTCCGAGTCCAATCCTCCAGCAAACTACAAAAACATGCCAAAGTAAGTGACAGCTTAGTAAATTATGAAATTGGTGCATATAGTTTATCTACCAAATTCCAGGTATGCTGATTCTTCAAGCAATGTTGTAAATTTTTTAAGTAACTAATATTTCATGCAATGTTGATAAGATTAACATGTAAACAAACTTATTCAAGGCCAGGGCATCATGAATGTTCACAATGATGGTAGTAAGTTGGCAGTCTGAATTTTGGTATGCATGAAACAGCAATCTGGTTGCAGTAACAGGATTAGTTCTTTTGATGGTACGTATTGGAAGAGTTTAGGGCTTTAATTTATGATTTTAATTTCTAACATTTACTAGTTACCGATTTACAAGCCTCAAAGTTGAGGAAAATCAAAATTATTGATAAGAAAATCTGCAGAAAGTTGCTAAAAGATTACCTGATGAGCCCTATACGCAAAATGCACACCCTGAAGTAGAAGAGAATCTTGAATAGATTCTCTGTCTGAATTCCGAATGGATTCAAGCTCCATTGTCACTCTTTTCATGTACGTCTTGACCAGAGTCATGGAAGCCTGCTTTATCTGCATATATGGTATTTCACTCATTCAGTTGTGTTATATAACATAAATACAAGCAACTTATGATAAAAAACAGCTGAATGGCGATAATTGGGGATGTATGGCCATCTCATAGCCGTTTGTAATCAGTGAAAATGCAACACACAGGTTTGAATATGAAATGGCCTTTCTATTTGTAAAGAGGAAGTCATATAATATGCCTCAACAAACAAAACGGATAGTCACATGACTTCTCAATCATGCAGGAAACAGATTCTAGAGACACATCCTAAACAATATGCATCCATCATTGGATTTGTTATGTGTAGCTTGGTGTTTCATTTTTACCGTGTAGAATCATGACTAACAGCAAAATAGAATTTGAATGTTGAATATTGTTCTCCTTTGAGAGCAATATACTATGTTTTTTAAATGTTTTCATTTCAAAGTAAAAACATAAAAAATAATACCTTGCTTGTTATTCCAGAATCAAGCATCCATGCAGTTGGAATGTTGTATATTTGATATGAATGAATGACTGAACTTCGTAGCTTGATTAACCTTTGTACGCTCTGCTCAGACCTATCACAATGAGATGAAATTAGGTACAGAATAAGTAATGCAACATCAGTAATTAGTAAATGGAACATCATCTAGATAGGTCATAGGTATATATAACTTGTCTAATAGGCTGGCCATCTTTTTTAAGGAGGCTCCACATGGAATGTCAGGGTCATCCTTGTAGGAGGAAATGTCCTGTTCTAACATTTTAAACTCATGATACTCAACTGCTGCCTCTCGCATTGCATCAGCTTTCTTCTCAGGCCAATTAAAATGCTTCAAGACAGCACACTCATCAGCCTGCAGAATACAAGATACAGACAGAACTACTAAGAAACCAGTTATTATTTATGTGGTACCACCTGATGGTGACATTATATAACACTTGCACACTTTTATGAATCTTGTAGTTATGTCTCATTCAAAGATGAAACTTCATCACATGTATACTAAAAAACTAAACATTTATATTTAATATCTTAACTTATGCAGTTCTGAACCACCTTTTCTTGTAGGGCTTAGATCATTTATGAAGGTTTAACTAAAGGCACCAATAAAACTCAACGAACAGGAAAGTATGGATGGATAAGATCACTTTTTGTCTTGGGAACTAAAAGGGGGTATGACATTAAATGCTAAATCAATAAGCGTATCTTTCAGTGTCCAGATAAAAAAGTAGTCTCCATTCCCTGTTTCATATCACTTTTGGAGGGAAAAAGTTATTTCTATTTTATCTGTCATTTTTACATTTATCATTACTTTCTCTGAAATACCCTTATCAAAAAAGAGAAATAATAGTGTATAAATTATAAAATATCAAAGTAACAAACAAGAAAGATACTAGAAAATTACAAATAAATTTTAAAAAAAACGAGGAGATTAATTACTTTTCCTAACCTATACTGAATGTTATAGGTGGAATAACATTTGATATCTTAAATGATAAAGAGTTAACGCATATTAGCTGCCCAAATGGTAGTCATTCGTCCGCCAGATATATAACTTTGATAGAAACTTACCAATGATGATAATTTGCCATCAAGCCAATCAACAAACTTTAGGACCTCTTCAATATCCGTGAATGCTGCATCTTCTACTTTTTTTATAAGGTCATTAATGAACTCTCCTTTTGTTTCAATGTCAGCCCTTATCTGGAAAGGATGGTCAGTTGTTACTATCTCATTAATTAGTGATGCATATCTTAAAATTAAAAAAACGCATCGAATGCAAAGCTTACTGCTAAAAGATGAGCTGAACGGTTTTGAATTTCTCCCACAATACTACTATGTGCACTGATAACTACTGGACTCTGATGATTCACTGATCCTTCTGAGTCTTTCTTCCCATCTTTATTCCTTAAGGAGTGAAATAATTCGACAATGACAGGGGCCTTTTGGGTGTTAGGTAGTCTTGCCAAAGGCCTAGATGGAGTTGGTGGTGGCGGAGGAGGAGGAGGAGGTGGCTGCAGGCATGTGTTGGGCGGAAATTTTCTTTCTACACTAGTAATTGGAGGTGCTGGTGGAGGAGGTGGCTGCAAGCATGTATTGGGTGGAGATTTTCTTCCTATACTTGTAGTTTCAGGAATGGCATAACTTGGGGTCGGAGCTGAGATTGATGCTTTAGAAAAAATTACTTCAGGAGTACCTTCCTTTTTTCCTCTAGACAGTTCCAATTTTTGAGCAATGAGTTTCTGTATGTCTTTAAAATTGGGACTCTGGTGTTCTACAATTGGCCCCTTCTTCATCCAAGAAAAAATAATTCAGATTCATTTCCCAGTGCAGTTGGATACAAATAAATTTTAAAGTAAAAAACGGATATTTGATCTCATTTTTGTATGACAGTATAAGCTAAGAGTAAAAACCAAGTAGCTAACAACATGGAAAATCTAATCAAACAGTGATTGATGATTCTAACAAATGAAATAACCACAGTTAGAACTACAAGCAGAAAAAAAAAAAAAAGAAGCAACACTTGATGGAAACCATAGAAGGGCATTGAAAGTTAATATTTTGAGAGGCAAGCCATAAGAAAGTCTCACCTTTCCACTGTTGTCAATGCTAACAGTTGATATCTTAGCTTCAGAAGCAGCAAGGTTCTGAGTGAGCTTTGTGTTCTGAGACTCAAGCTCCACATTCAAACTCTTAACTCTATCCAATTCCTCCCTCAATGCCAGCACCTCAGATTGCAAAGTCTTGATGAAATTCTCACTCACCTCAAGCTTCTCCTGCAACTCCCTCTTCTTCTTCTTGTTTCCATCAGGGTCATCATCTTCAGTCTTCCTAAAACCAAAATGCCCCACCCTTGGCCGTGGCCTAGCAACAACAACAGCCTTAGGCTCTTGAGTTTCCCTACCCTTTTGAGGCCCCACAAGAGCACCCCTTTTGGCTCTAGAAACGTTCTTCAAGTCAGGGGGCAACGACTTAGGTGTGGTTGATGATTGTGGTGATGACTTTGGAGTGTTAGAAGGAGGTCTGAGGCGTGGTGGTGGGGGTGGACTCTTGAAGGACTTGTCAGTTGTTTGGTGCTTCAAGACAGTTGTTGCAGTGGTTGGTGACTTCATGACTGAGAGATGAGAAAAGATCAAAGAGAAGAAAAGCAGAAGGTGTTTGGTGAAATGTGATACAGTGTGCGTTGGGGTGGTGATAGCAGAAACTTACACGCGGTGAAACACAGAGAAGCAAACTTTATGGGACATTCGTGTGTGTGCCACCTCGCGACAGAACAGGGTCGCCATACATCAACAACATCAACTTGCATCATTCACCACTCACCACGTAATAATCAAACAAACACCTCCTTCCTCACTATCATCCATATACTTTTCTTTCTCATGCAAAATGTCCAATAGACTAATTTAATACTACTCTTATCATTTAGTTATAACTTATATTATTATGATAAATTTATTATTTTTAAATTATACTAATAGCTCTCTTTAATTCAAAATAATATTTTTATAAATTAAAGTCTATTAAAATATAAAAAATTGTTGACTTTATATATGAATGAGTTTCGTGAGACATTTGAAGAGTTTATAAGTTTTCTTTTTTAACTAAATTATAAGGAAGGGTGAGTATACAATTAAATTTTAAGGAAACATGAAACTTCCAAACTTAACTGATGGTTAGATTACAAACTTGTTTACTTTTGAAGATATCCATGTTAGTATATATTTTAGTTGTATATGGTAAGACTTTCATATTTTAAATGTATCATTACATTTAATGAAATAAAAATAAATATCCCTTATTTTAATAGATTTTATTTTTTAAAAATATTTTTAATTTTTATTTAGACTAGGCCGACCCATTTATAGATAGGATTTGCTATGTTTTCTATCTCTTTTTAATCAAATAGTTAAATCATACATTTATATAATTTTTCATTTATAAGCTAACTTATAAATTAATTTATTATATATTTTCAATCAAATAAAGTAGTTTATAAGTTTTAACTTAGTCAACTTCAACTATTTTATAAACTAATTTTACTAAATATGACTTATATCTTATTTAATATTATTTTTATTGATTTTATGGTAAAAGTCACTTCATGAGAGAAGAGAAGAATAAATTGCGGGTTTGAATATCCTATACTAACAAAAAAAATTAACATTTGTTAATAGAACTCTATAAAAAAATTTAGTAAATAAATAAAAATATAATAATTTTATAAAATTACTCTTAATAGTTTTGTAGCCTGTGTGTATATGTGCAAGGAACATTTCTGTGATTTCATCTAGTTGAGTTATTTATAACATGTTTGTATTAACATCCTACAACCCTCAAAACATACGGTTAAATATAATTAACTATTTATTTTTTTATAAATTAGGTTTGAGAAGGTATGTAATAAATGCCAAATGGTAACCAAACTGGGCTTAATCATGTTACGTTGGGAGGAGTTTTTTTTTTTTTTTTATTATGTGTGTGAAAAATATATATTGGTAGGAGAGATAAGAACTCATTTAATAATTTCTGTACAAAAGGGGATTAATTTTCAACTATCACTTTAGGAATATTGTTAGTAAAAAAAAAAAGTATGCAATTGTTAGGGCGTCACGTTTGAACAGGATAGCCATTGAAGCTCAAGGATAAATTTAGTTGGTGATGGTGAATTTTCATGACGGATTTCAAGACATTTTGATTTAGCTTAAAGAACAATGGTAAGCAGCAGAATTCATCGATTGCTTTGGAAAACTAACAGGGGGGGGGGGGGGGGTTACATCATATTTTAAGATATGATTAAGAGTTAAGTTTTGAAAAGACGAGAAGGGGTAACAAATTTTTAATTATCATGAACTTAACTAACGTCTTCATATTCAATTTATTTTCTCACTAAATTAAAAAAATCTTCTTTTTTTCCAAAAAATAATATCCTTAAAAAGGCAAATTCACATTTGGTGTGTAATGATAAAACATAAGAAAAGGCATTGACGAAGGTTGAAGGCGACATAATGTCTCTTATAAAGTGTTTTAGGATATGAATTCGGAGGCCATAGCAATGTCTAAAATGTCAAAATCATATTTATAGAGACTGGCTTCTGTCGTATTCTTTTTCCTTATCTTCAATGGGCATTGGACCACAAATGAAAGATAAAATCAATACAAAACAACCAAGGTTATAAAATATAAAGAAAAATGATATTTGTTGGTGCCATTAAAGCACAAATTGACATTTATTTTGGCCAAATAATGTGAGGAATGGAGCACATTGTACATCCCGAAACTTTCTTTATGGTTCATAAAGATATCAGCAGAGGCAGTGCAAGCAAATCAATCCAAAAAGCAGTCATGCACGCAATCCAAGTAATAATGCCTAGGATAAAGCATTTTCCACTCTCACAAAAAAAAAAGGTGTCCCTATTCTCAACTCTCCAAGCTTTCAAAAGTTTCCTCAATGTATATATATGCCTTCATCACTTTGAGAAGCTTGTTTTTTTATAGTAAATCTTAGTAAGTTATTAATTTATTAATTTTACTAGTGATAAAGTCTAAAATTATTTTATAATATTATTTTTAAATTTGATAACAACATATAAATATAAAAAAAAGTTAATTAGTCTGAAATTTAGGGTAATTATATTCGTATTTTTATGTTTTTAATCATTATATTTGTATTTTTGAGAATAAGTTTTGAGAGACTAATATAATGTTTTAAATACAACTTTAATCAATACATAAAAATAAAGAAACTTAATGTAATTTAAGAAAAAAGAAAAAAACACATTTATAATTTTACTAAATTCAAAAATGAATATTTGTAATTATCTCAAAAAATATTATTTGGAAGGTTAAAAATAAACAGAAAATAAAATATGAGTGTCTTCTCTCTCGTGAATGGATTGTTGGATTGTTGCCGTAAGATAGATAAAAGACACATGAAACTCTGGTTCTCACACATAAAATATGAGCATCTTCATGTTTTTTTTTCAAATGAACTTGTTAAATTAAATTATTCAAACTATTTTTTTTATTATCATTAGACTAGCTTGTCTTAGCGGGTTAATAATTATACATGGATCATATAAAGTATTACGCCAATCAATAATTTTTAAATAAATAATTTATCTCAAAATTTATTGTTAAATTAAAAATTCAGTTATCATAAATAATATATACAAAGCTTTATATTAATCCAAAATTATTTACTATTTTATTTTATATATATATATATATATCAAAATAGACGTATTATATCTTATTAAAATATAATGAAATATAAATAATTTTAACCTTCTTATTATTAATGTTCAATTTTTATAAAATTTGATACATATAGTTTATGTTAAATTTTATTATCTAAATATAATTTGAATATTTATAAAGAAAAGGGGAATTTTTTGAAAGAGTAATTCTAAAAGAGATATTATATCTTTATCTTTTATGTTTTTATTTTAATATATCTAACTTATTTACTCATTAGAATAATTATATAAAAATATATAAAGTGAAAGTGAAATAGAGTTTGTGTAGTAGTTTAATGAAGCGTGGTAGAATACAGTGGAATGGGTTCAAATCCCCTATGCTGTCCTACACCGCTTTGAGAATATTTTAGTAAAATAACTGAACAAAATTAACGATATATTTTATCACTTTTTATACCCCATTTTATTTAAATTTTTTTACAATAAATTAAAATAAGTTTTATTATTTAAAGAATATTATATGATTTTTATATAATAATGAAAATTGTGAAAAATGTTACCAAGTATTTTTTTAGGTAATGTTGCCAAGTATTTAAATTACATCATTAATAAAATTTTATAAAATAATTTTTAGCTATTGAACTATTAAAACATATAATATTATCTTATTGATAATTAATATTATATTTTATATTATAATTTAAACATTAAAAAATATATGATTTAATACCATACATTTATTTTTATTTTAAAAACAAATTAATTAGGTTTTAAATTATATAATATTTTAAATATTTGATTTATTTTTTATGACAACGTAATTTAAATCTAATGATTAAAATAAAATGTTATTATTTTGTAAAAAAATATTAAATGTGTAATTTTATAAAATTGACATCTCCTCATAATCCATAAAAAAATGTGGTTTTATAATTTATCGAAAAATTAATGTAATTATGTATGTTAAATTTATTTATTTTCAAGTCTTCCTTATAGAATGTTTTTTATTAACAATAATCCTAATATTTTACTTTATCCACACTTAACTTTTTTCATTCTTTAATGATGTATTGTGTGGGAATCGACTTCACGTCTTTTCACAAAGCCAAATAAGCTAGCTACATGTAATGCTAACCTTACCATATAGCAGTAGTTGTATTTTGTGTGAGTGTTGCTTAAATTGATTTAATTTTAAAAGAACACACAGTTTATTAGGAATCTCAATATATTGATTTAATTTTAAAAGAACACACAGTTTATTAGGAATCTCAATATATATTTTGCATGAAAAGGCACAAAACATAGTGGGTATCATGAGCCATGGACTTCAATTCCTTATTACTTAAGGCTAGCTCTAAAGCAGAAAAAAATAGTAAGCTTATTTTCATAAAAAATTAGACTCATTAGCTCGAACATGTATTGGGATAAATATATAGTTGGAGAAGTCAATATTGACATACTAAAGGTTTAAATCACGCATCAAGAATTTTCTTAGAAGATTATAAACATATATATTATAAACATATATATTCAGAATAACTAGTTTCTTCAGAAAAGGAGCGAGTAAATTAGGAAGAAACAATTGATTTCCTGCTGCATGATGCATGTAAATTAGGTGCAAATGTATATTGATACACGACTAAAGCATGTAATTTATGTATATATCATATAAAATGTTACAATGGACCTATCAATTTGTGCACCAAGTTTGACTAATTTGTCAATTTGTAACAGTAATACTAATGGGGATCCCTGGGTTCAGATGGGTCGAATCCGAATGTTTGTCAAGCATAATGATGTATGAAAGAGGGTGTAATAAAATTTTTCACATCAGACAAAAGGTATAGTGAAAAAGAGGAACCCGTGAGATCTGAAGGATCTATATCCACATCTCACGCGGATCGTGAAAGTATAGTGAGAGAAAAATGATCATAGCAACTGCAGCAGCTAGATTTTAGAGCCATAGTTCAATGCACTTCCTTTGTACCGCTATCAAATATTAAAAAGGGGAATGCAAACAATCTTTTACTGAATCACATGTTTGTCCCACACGAGCACCTACGAATTATGTCTCCACTAAACACAATTTATGGATACATTACCTATATGTTAGCTAATTTTATAGCTTTTCAAATACTTTCTTTGGATGTCACCTCTTGGCAAGTTTCCTTAGCAAGTTTTCAGGGTCAAAGACAACTATTTTGTTTTTTTAGGCTTAAAACTAAAATAACGTAAATATGTAAAGTTTTAGTCATGAAGTGCACTTGAGCCCTGCAGCTTTCCCTCTTTAAGAGGTATCAACAAAATAACTAATCCAATCAAGTATATATACATCACAAACATTTAAAACAAATTAAGGACGCTTAAACTTGGAGAAAAGTGATTTAGTGAAGTATTACAGTGTTTAAATTAGTTCTTGTAAGAGCTGAAAAATGAACCAAATACCTGCGAAAGAACTTCACAGTATATAAATAGTATTGCAGTCTTGAAAAGCCTTAATAGCCCAGGAATGACAAGGAAGCCGTTTCCAACCCATGGGAACCGGAAAGTATCAACTATATCTCCATCGTTTCATCGTCTACAAAGAAATGTGAAGATAAATCAGTTAAGGGTATGGGAAATGCATAGATTATGACTAAACTAACTTTGCCTAATGGATGATTGATATACATGGAAAAACAAAAAAAGCAGGTGTGAGGAAGGCACCAACTAGTGGAGGAGGATGCTTGTCTTATGTATGTACGTTTCTTTGTGGTAGTTGATCTCGATTATGATAAAGAGTTTTGGAAATGTTAAAAACTGAGAAAGGGTGGTAAGGGGTTGAGTATATAAGTAATGGGTGATATTTCCTTCGAAGGAATACTTAAAATATATAACAATTTTTTCCCATGTTTTCACCAGTTTGTTGTCACTTCATGACGGTTGAGGTGTCATTTGTTAATGCGGTTGTGATTTTAGTAATAGTAATCTCATTGTTATCTTTGAATTCCCTTGTCTTTTTGTGATTTGGCTCTTAAACACACGTGCTTAAATTCTATCTCCTTCTTCAATTGAGGTTTGAACTCAAAATTAACCCTTTTTCTGGTTTGGTACGTCAGCCTAATTACAAGTTTCCTAATTCTTCTAATTATAAGGTGGGAGACATCACTGAGGTCTATATCAAACTGTTTTAATTTCTTAACAAACTTTTGAGTATATACCTTCGGTTACAAATTTTCTCTGTCTCTTTACAACAGCTAATTAGTTGACTAATATAATTACATTTCAAGTTTCAACTCATTCATCTTCGATGGCCGTTGTAAGTATAATAGGGAAAACAACTGATGCATAACTATAATGTCTGCACTTGTAGATTATGTGTTGTTGGTAGCTGGAATTCAATCATTTGGCTACAGACCCCGTGATTAATTAGCCACAAATGTTTAGCTAAAAATAGGTTCCAATATTGTGTACTCAAGTTAAGAACTTATGGTTCCTCACTCAGAAAGTCATCCACTTTTATGGTATTTTTCATTTTACACTCTTCATGTTACATTCCTATTTTTTCCTTCAGATATATAGTTGCCATTTTGTTAGGAGCATGTCTTCTTCTACAGTACAACAACCAAAGGCTTAGACCTCCTCTAGGATTCAATTTTTATTTTTGAAACTCTTGTTTTCATCCTTTTACTTTCACCTCCTTTGAACACATCATATTCGCCCATGGTTATATAAAGAGAAAATAACACTTTTTAACTTGTTTCATTGTGTTAACTAGGATGTTTGATATCAATTTTTTTTTTTTATTTTTTTTACAAATGTCACACCAATGAAAGAATCCAATTTTAACATATGATGGAAAGTGTCCCCTAAAAGTCTAAATTTTAGGAGGAGAGAGGTCATAGTAATAATGGCAGGAGATGGAAAGGATTTTTAAGTTATTTCATTTTAAGTGTTATTAAAAATCATTTTATTATATTTTACTTAAAAGTTTCTTATAAATTTTCTCATTATTTGTATTCGATATAAATCCAAACAGTTCATCTTTTATTTTAAACATACTTAAAAATTAAATTCTTCTCCAAATGAAACACATTAAGCTAAATGCATACATTACAAATTTTCCAATTTTATTAGTTCCAATTTATGAAAATGGGTCTAATTTTTATATTACCAAGCACATAATCAACTTCTGTGAAGTTATTTTAACACTTAAATAAAAATTTTGAGTCTGAATCCGGATATATGTTTAGATTATATACTTGAAATGTGAATTTTTTTCTAATCCTATCTAATTCAAATAAGGTTGTTTTTGATAAAATATATTTTTTATTTATAAAATAATTTATGTTTTCACGAACTTAGGTTGTATATTTATTTGATAGAATAAAATAATAAAATGAAATAGAATTGAGTACAAGTATTTAAAATGAAAGTAAAATAGTAAAAATATGAAAGTCACAAAATTTTTTCCTCATTTTCACTCTTTGAATGATATGTAACTCTAAAGAGAAGGAGATTGCATACTTGACTGTCGACTCTGCAGCATTTAGTGGCCCGTGACGCTACTAGTGGATCAGAGGTTGATTTCAGGCTTAACATAGGAGTTAGGACCCATCTCGATTCTATCAAATTCTAATTATATACTTTATTTTATTATAAAGACAAAACTCCGAAGAAAAATAACTAAAAATATAAGGAAATACAAGAATAATATATTATGAAAATATTATATAAATAATATAACCTTAAATTATTCTTACTTTTTCATTGCTCAAAAAAGATTTATGTTATTTGGACCCATGAAAAAAAAAATAAATTTTTACTCCTCGTTGTCATGCTAATAATCTATTTCATTTGTTTGCTTTACCCCATCTATTTATTTGTTAGTATAAATAACGAAATGATTTAAATATCCTTAAAATAGAGGTAAACAGGACTTTAACATAATCGAAATTCAAAGTAAATACCAACGCACTCTAAGGACATTAAAATTAAAAGGATTTCGGATTTCAACTATACAGAAATCAGGAATCACTAACCACCTAAAAATATCAAATGAAAGGAGGTCATATAAACTTCAGATTTTGGCATAACCGAAATGTAAAGATGACACAATTCAAAGAAGGAAGTAATGTCAATCATATAAAGAATTCTGGTCTTACTGAAAACCTTGTGTCCACAATAAACTAATTAACCAAATTAATCACAGACTGATTAACATAATTACTGATTAATGCTATTCCCAATAAAGCTGAGTCAGATAAACAAAATACTAACTGGATAAAGATAGAGCACAATAAATAAAAGTAATACTTGACTTTAAACAAGTAATACCCATTAGGTAAGAACCCATATTTTTACTACAAATAACTGGTTATGAGGTGTGTGTCTACCATTGATTTATTGAATTATCTTTACTCTCTATTTCCCATAATCTATATACTTTCTCACTTGAGCGTTGAAGTCCTCCTTTGTAGGTTTTCCCCCATTGTGAACAAAAGACATCTTTGACAATTCATTGTAAATAGTACCCAGGTACATTTCGGCAGAAACATTTTAGCGCTCACCGTTAGGCATAAAGTAAAACTAGATCCTGAAAAGTGTCAATTGTTAGTAAATTTTCATATGGAATTGTGACACTTTTTGGTCTTAATTGTATTCATTAGATGTTAATTTCCCCTAGATTAAGAATTATTGAATCCAAATGTTTGTTTCTGAGTCTTGTTATAAATGAAGATATTTGATCCAACATTTTGTACAAATTTCAAGCAATTAAGGATTGAAGAAGGAAAAGATTGGAAAACTTATGAAGAAATCGAGAAAAAAGAGCAAGAAGAGACTCTGCCACATCTCACTCAAACTAAATTTTCTCGCGTGAACAAGAATGCTCCAGAGGAGGAAAGTGCTTCACGAAGATTCTAGCTTGAGTGAGATTCTAGCTTAAGCGAGATAATTCTAGCTTGAGCAAGATTCTAACTTAAACAAGATAATTCTAGCTTAAGCGAGAATTGTTTAGAAAGGAATGCTATTTCAGGAGAACTCTTGCTTAAGCGAGGATTTCTAGCTTGAGCAAGAGGACCTTTCTTCAAGCTAAAGTACTTGTCTTGCTTGAGTGAGAGTGAGCTAGCTTAAGCGAGAAGTCACTTATAAAAGCTTTTGCACGAATAAATTAAAGGGAACGAAGTTCAGAGGAAAAAAACAGAGGACGAAAGGTAGAGAGAAAGGAACGAAAAGCTGCGAAAACTATTTTCTTCAATTCTTTTCCCTTTCCTTATTGTATCATGGCTACCATGTGTAGCTAATTTTCTTTTTGGGATTGAATGTAATTGATTCAAACTCGGACGTATTTTGGTGATATTTATATATAGAAATTTTAGTTTCTATTTGATATTGGTATTTTGTCATGTTCTTCATGCTTGATTCTATCTTATCAATAGATTTTTGAATCTGATTTTTATAATTGACTGGAAAGTATTTCTAGAAATCTGCTATGAATAAAATTACTCGATATGTTGCATTGCTAGGAATAGATTTCAATATATTGATTGCTTTATAACATTTGATCTTAATGCTGGATAATCTATTAAATATCTGAGGAATTGATATTTAAGGGGTTTTTCTTATGAATTTTATACTTGAGGAATAGTATAAATGATTTTGTATATTGCATCAATATCAATAGTTTCAAATGCTATATATATTTATTTATCCAGAATACAGATGAGTGAGATAGATGAAATTCAATCCCAGTTTCTCCCATTGAATTCTCTTTATCATTTAGCTTGTTACTCTTTTATACTCATTATACAATTTAATTTATCTTACTACCATTCTATCATGGACAAATCTATTTACTATGTATATATACTGAGTGAGCATTATAACTTTGGATTTTAGTTGAAACCGTTCCTCTTGGAATTGACACTCTCACTCTTAAAACTATTATGCTACTGTTGATTTTGGTATGCTTGCCAAAGTTTTAACATATCCCACAACCAAGATTGAGAAGACATGACTATCACTAGGAGTCATGAAGTTGCACCCCGTAATTAACCCTAGAATGATGAAGACACACCTCGACAACTAGAGGTTGTGGACTCGAATAACTTAACCGAAATTCTTAGGTTACTAAGAGAAGAAATTGTGGAACTTTGACATAAAAATATTGAGTTCCATAATCACAGTTTCCGAAAAGACAAGATTAGCAGAAAGAAGAAGCAAGGAGAATCTCACAAAGGCAAGTCAACTGCCTTATCCTGTAGTTGACCCTCCATGGGACACTTTGCTAAACCATCCCACAGCCAACCCATCCCTAGCCATTCGGCCCACCCAACTCTCTAAGAACCCCCCAAAGAAGTACCCCCAAAGGAAATACCCATTCCATTCCAAACCATACCACCCTTCACACCTCTTCCAATGCAAGTTGTTCCCACTTCGGTTCAAACAATGCCACCTTATGCATTGTGGATTGCGGAGTTTTAGAAGTTCGGCCACACCACCCTTTCACACTTCAAATTATGGATGTGCCTTTACCAGAAAGATGGAAACATGTTGACTTGGAAAGATATGATGGAACCACGAACCCAGACGCTTATCTGGCCAATTTCATGGCGCAAGTAGGGATGTATACCAGAGATCAAACAACTTTGTGCAAAATCTTCCCTATGTCACTCAAAGGGAAAAATTTGAGTTGGTTTATCCAACTCTCACCAAATTTCATCAACAATTTCTAGACACTATTTATGCGATTTGGGACTCAATTTGCCACATCACGGCCACACAGGTTCACATTCACAACTTTATAGATCGATTTGACCAAGCTGCTTTGACCATTAAGAACCTTCCACCCGATGTTGTACTTTATACCTTACTGATTAATATCCAGCCAGGAGAATTCGCTACCATCCTAATTCATTTTCCGCCATTAAACATGTAAGAAATTTGATGAAGGGCCACACATTTTATTGTGGTAGAAAAGTTAATTGCTTTTAAGAGAAAAGTTTAGATCAAAGTAACAACTAATTCATAAGAGGATAAAGAAAAAGGCCATCTTGGCAAAAAGAAGGATCAATATTTGGATAGACCGCCGAGAGGACCGAGGTACACCTAATACACCCCTCTTAACACTACCAGAACTCAAGTTTTAGAACAAGCCTTGGCAGTTGAACTGCTGATCATGCCAAAAAAGGCACATACACCTAGAGGGGCTGATACTAGTAAGCACTGCAGGTATCATATGAATAAGGGTCACTTAACTGAGGAATGCACAGTCTTACAAGACAAAATTGAAGACCTAATTAAGCAGGAACGTCTGAAGTATTTTGTCCATAAGGCCGATGATCATTTCCAACCAGCAAAACAAGACTACTACCGAAAAAATTATTCTCAGTTTAGACATTGAGATAATCATCATTCGAGGAATGACAGATGTAGAAATCAAAGCCATATTAGGTCAAGAGAAAGAAGAGAGGAAAACCAAAGTAATGACAAGAAAAGATCATCAACACAATCGCTAGAGGTTTTGCAAGAGGAGGATCCATCTCTCCAGTAAGAAAAAAGGCATGTCGGAGAATTTGGTTTGTCAATTCAGTTGCTCTGTATGCTCAACTAAGAATGCCAAACATTACTTTTACTGCTGAAAACTTCCAAGATGTTGACCCCAAGCAGGATAATCCCATGGTGATCAGCCAACTGTATTGTCTAAAAGACATTAGTAGATTAAGGAAGTTTAGTAGATGTCCTATATTGAAAAAATTTTAAGGAACTTGGGTTCTCAGAAGACCAACTGATTCCTTACAGTGAACCGCTAATAGAGTTCTCTGGGGAGAAATTATCCACAAGAGGCTATATTAACTTATATACTAAGTTCAGACTCGGAAAAGAGTCCAGCAACATCCGAATTTGATATATAGTCATACATGTTACCACCTCGTACAACATCTTACTCAAATGACCTCCGTTAAATAAGATTGCAGTCATACTATCCATACCTTACTTATCCATGAAGTTCTTTTCTAATGAAAATAAGATAATCACCATACATGCTGATCAACAGGCTGCCAGGAAATGCTACCTGGCCAGTTTAAGATCACAAACATATGAGAGACAGCTGAATTCAAATAATGTTAATATAATAGCACATGAAGGGAGTCAAGCTTAGACCTAGATCCTTGGAGTGAGGAAATAGATAGGGTTGAACCCACTAAAAGAGTTGAAACTTTCCAACTTGGAAGAAAACATGAGCATGTTACATATGTAGGCTCTTCGGCCCAATGAAGCTTAAATAAAGAGATAATCGAAGTCATCAGGCATAACGTTAATCTATTTGCATGGTTCACATCAGATATGCTTAGAATTGACCCAAATTTTTATGCTACAGACTCAGTGTTTGTAAGGAAGCTCAACCTGTGGCCCAAAAGAGAAGAAAAATGGGAGAAGAGAAAGCAAAAGATGCTAGGGAGGAGGTTGCCAAACTCATCACTGCCAATTTTATCCGGGATGTTTGTTGCATCGCATGGTTAGCTAATGTGGTTATGGTTCGAAAGCAAAATAGTAAATAACGTATGTGTACTGATTACATAGATCTAAACAAAACTTGTCCAAAGGATGCTTTCCCTCTTCCAAGCATAGAAAAGCTGGTGGATGGGGTAGCTGACCATTGTTTGTTGAGTTTCCTAGATGTGTATTCGGGTTATAATCAAATCCAAATGCATCATAAGGATGAAACCAAAATGACGTTCATCACTGAATCAACAACTATTGTTACAAGGTGATGCCTTTTGATCTTAAAAATCCAGGGGCCACTTATCAAATGTTGATGGATAAATTTTTCTATAAGAAGATTGGAAGAAACCTAGAGGTCTATATTGATGACATAGTGGTTAAGCCAGAAAAGCCGAATAACCATGTAAAAGACCTCCATGATATTTTTTTCTACAATTTAGAGATATTCGATGAGGCTTAATCCAAAAAAATGTGTGTTCGACATACAAGGCGGGAAGTTTCTCAATTTCATGCTAAGAAGAAAAGGCATAGAAGCCAATCTGGACAAGTGCCGAGCAATATTAGACATGAAGAAGCCAAAAAATTTAAAGGAAACACAAAGGTTGATGGCTATGTTAGCCTCACTTGTCAGGTTTCTCCCATGAACAGCTGAAAGGCCAAAACCAATAATCACACTCCTAAAAAAAAACAAAGATTTCAGATGGACAGATGAATGTGAGGAAGCTTTTGCAACCCTGAAGACATCTATAGCATCTTCACCTATTTTGATAAAGCCAGACCCAGCTAAGCTATTAATTTTATATCTTTCGGTTTCTGAAGAAGCCATCAACACAGTTACGGTGCACGACACATCAGAAGGGCAACAACCGATCTATTACATAGCCAAATGCTCTAAGATGCTGAGACTAGATACTAGATAGTGAAAAAAATAGCATTGGCGTTAGTCAATTCAGCCTGAAGACTTCGTCCTTACTTCCAGAGTCACATAATGGTAGTAAGGACGGATTACCCAATCTCTAAAGTGTTAAGAAGGCCTGAGCTGGTAGAAAGAATGATGGCAGAGTCCGTAGAATTATCAGATTTTGACATTAAATATGAGCCTATAGGACCAATCAAGGCCCAATGCCTGGTGGATTTCCTCAATGAGTTTCATCCAGTACCAAGCATTCACTCTTTCCATTGGACTTTACATGTAGATGGACCTTCCAATAGTGGAGGAAGTTGTGCAGACATTATATTGAAGGGACCCAATGATGTCGCCATAGAACAATCTCTAAGGTTTGGTTTTAAGGTCTCCAATAACTAGGCTGAATATGAGGCCTTGTTGGTAGAACTTAAACTAGCCAAAGACATAAGGTAACGCGAATCAAATGTCATACTGATTCCAAGATCGTAGTCGAACAAGTAAGCGGTTCTTTTAAAGTTAACGATTCAAGGCTGCAAAAATACTACCATGCATTCTCCAATACGAAGACAAAGTTTGAAGTTGTAGAAGTGATACATATACCGATGGAGAAAAATGTAAAGGCGGACCAATTGGCGAAACTAGCCAGTTCCCGAAAGCCAGGATAGTTACGCACCTTTCTGCAATAGGACTTACATCTCCCTAGTATCTCGATGTGTTCAGTCTCTACGTCATCCGAGATTGGCGCACCGAGATCTTGGATTATTGCAAAATGGAGCGGTCCCTACAGAGCCAACAAAAGCCAAGAAATTGAAGACGAAGGCATCACAATTTTCTTTAATTTTGGGAGAAATTTATAAAAGAGGCTTTTTGGTCCCTCTTTTAAAATGCCTAAGTGATGAAGAAGTAGATTACGTCTTAACAGAAATACATCAAGATATTTGTGGTTTTCATCCAGGTGCAAGATCAATGGCGAGCCGTGTATTATGAGCCGGATGTTAGTGGACTACATTGAAATGAAATTGTGTTGAATTTGTTAAAAAATGCATCCAGTGATAGAATCATGCAAATTTGACTTACTCACTAGCTGATGAGTCAAAGATAATCATTGAAACATAACTTGGTTTTGTGTTAATCTGGTTAAAGGAGCTGTAAGTTTGGACTTTAATGAAACGATGGTAATACTGCGCAAGTCCAAGAAAACTACGAATTTCTGTCACTAATGTAGGCCTAGGCCAACTTCGAAATGCTTCTACCTTCTTCATTTCTACATTTAAGCCATCGTTAGAAACCACATGGCCTAAAAATGCCCAAACTACCTAACCAAAACTCACATTTGGAGAACTTTGCATATAACTTGTGTTCCCTAAAGGTTTGTAAAACCAACCTTAAATGTTGTTTATGATGTTCTTTACTTTTTGAATACAGTAAAATGTCATCAATGAAAAAAATCATAAAAAGGTCTAAGAATGGCTTGAAAACTCTATTCATTATGTCCATAAAAGCTACAAGAGCATTTGTTAGTCCAAAAGACATAACCACATAATGCCTATATCGAGTATGAAAAGTTGTCTTAGGAATATCCTCTACTTTCATCTTCAATTGATGATATCGAGATCTCAAATCAATCTTCGAGAAACATTGAGATATTTGAAGTTAATCAAACAAATCATCAATCTAAGGCAAAGGATATTTATTCATTATTGTCACTTTGTTTAATTGTCGATAGTTGATACATAAACAAAGTGAACCACCCTTCTTTTTAACAAACAACATTGGTGCACCCCAAGGATAACATGTAGGATGGATAAAACCTTTATTAAGAAGATCTATTAATTGTTGTTTCAACTCCTTAAGTTCAACAGGAACCATTCGATATGGAGGCATATATATAGGTTGAGTTCCTGGAAGCAAATCAATACCAAACTCTATCTCTCTGTCTGGTGGCATGCTAGGTAATTCCTTAGGAAAGACATCAAGATATTTCGATACCATTGGAACTTGCTCCAATTCTCTTAATGTTACATCAACATCTTTTACCATTGCAAGGTACCCCTAATAACCCTTCCTCAACAACTTGTGAGCTTTTATAGTTGAAATTAAGTTACTAGATAACCAACTTTGATCACCTTGAAACACAAAGGTTGGTTCCCATGGAATGTTAAACTTCACCAATTTATTGCGACAATCTAAAATCGCATGGTAAGAAGCCAACCAATCCATACCTAATATCACATCAAAGTTTACCGTATCTAACTCTATGAGGTCTATCATCAACAATTTTCCCTTTATGAAATTTTTTTACATAATTTATATATCAAATTTGTTAACAAGAAGTAACCTATGGATGTAGCAACTACTAGAGGTTCATCCAAAGTTGATGGATCTCTTCCTAAAGTATGTGCAAAGAAAGGAGACACAAAAGAGTGTGTAGCTCTAGAGTGAAACAAAACATAGGTGTCTCCAAAATTTATGGAAAATATACTTGTCACAACAACATTGGATGCTTGAGCATCCTAACGAGTCAAGGTAAACACCAGCTTGTCCTCTACTAGTTTGCTAAAATCTACCTTCTGCTCCTCTACCTCTTGATCCCCTGCCACCACGATATAAACTAGCTGGTGTACGTGATCTAGAACCACTAGATTATCCCACTTGAGCCATAGGTGATGACATAAGAAAACTTCTACCAAAGTGTCCTATCTGCCCACATCGATACCTGCTGGCCCATGCCTACAAGGTCCACTATGCATCTTTCCGCATGTAACACAAGTAGTAGGAGCCCAATCAGAAGTAGTATGATGTTGGGAAACACCTTGATTATGAGCTATGCTAGCTGTCTGACTACCTTGAGTGACATGCGGCTGAAAACCTCCATGTTGATTTCTATGATATTGAGTGACATCATCCCTAGAGCCTTTGCAACCATGATCTAGTGACCACCACAAGATGTATCAATGTTAGATCTCTTGCGTGAGTCATGAGAGTTCCCACTTCTATCTCTGTTTCCTTGCTCAACAATCAAAGCCCTATTCAAATCTTACTCCTAATTCATGTCTCCCTGCTTTGCAATAGCTCTGAACAAGTAAATCTTCAAACCATCCAAAAACCTCTAAACTTATAGCTTTTCAATAGCAACCAAGTGTGGAGCATATTGAGAAAGTCTCATAAATTTTATATTATACTCCATCACCGACATTTGATCAATTTGTACAAGTGCCTCAAATTCTTGTGCTCTAGTATCTCTAACACTTTGAGGCAAGAACAAGTCAAAAAACTCATTCCATACTTAAAAAGGTGATCTTGCCAGTTTTGCATGAAGCATTGTCTCATACCACCTCCTAGCTACATCACGCAAATGA
Organism: Psophocarpus tetragonolobus; assembly: GCA_037954015.1. Taxonomy (NCBI): domain Eukaryota; kingdom Viridiplantae; phylum Streptophyta; class Magnoliopsida; order Fabales; family Fabaceae; genus Psophocarpus; species Psophocarpus tetragonolobus. The sequence continues at coordinate 7,049,799 of CM075693.1, read as the reverse complement.
AAAGTTGCAAGCTACACCATCCAAGTAGAGGAACAACCTAAACCTTGGCATATCCATGACACCTCATCTACAAAAGCTTGAGGATCTTCATTAACATTTGAACCATTGAAAGTTGGTGGGTTAAGCTTAGTGGATGCAGTTAAATTTCTTCCTCATTGGGTTGAACAAGTGGCTGCTCATATTGTGCACCATTCCAACTAGTGTCTAAAATTGGTTGTTATTGCTCCCTTTATTATTGCTTTTGGCTTCTTACTACATAAATTAATTGTTGTAAGATGCCTTGCATATTTTTCATGTTAGCATTTAATTGAGCTAGTGTTGGATTCCCACGAGTAGCTCTAGGAACCTCAACCTCTAGCATTCCACCATCCTACCACGTCTTCCCTAACCATGAATGTGATTGCATCCACATCCATGGCCATGCTCCGACCATTAAAACTTACTAAATACATCATTAGATCAAACTTTGAATTAAAAAAATGTTTATATAGGGATCGGGTTGGCTGCCTTTGGCCCTTGACACCCATCCTACTAGAGTAAAAAAATTTTATCCACTCTCACTTTGATTGGGGATTGAGTTTTCCTGCCTTGCCCTATACTTATATAGGAAAAAAATGTATGCAAAATAACATATTCCACTTGGTTCTGGGATTTTATATGAAGTTGTGATCTTCGTTCTGGCCTCATTGGTGCAATAGTACATCTTTCAAAGCACTGTGATCTCAGCCACAATGTTGTGATCGTTGTGCAGTCATGTTCTGCGTGAATTTGCACATTGAGATTATATATATATATATCAAATTTTATTTGACATTGAGGTAAGAGTTTAATTGGTATACATTATCAGTAAAAGACTTTTATACTGACTTTCAATCATAACTTTTCATTTATGTGACTTTTAAAATATGAATTAGTAAAGTCAACAAACTTACCATGAATGAAGGGTTGCAATTGAATGTCAGTGTAAAAATCTTTAATTGCCAGTATATACCGATTAAACTCTTGAAATAACGTGAGATACCCTTGGTTTAGGCAATAAAAACCTGAATCCAACCCTAGTCAATACGGATTTTTTCAATTAAAATCGAGATTGGAAAGTCATACCTATTGGGCAGGTGTAATTAACATCCCTACGAATTGGTATGTTAAAATATGTTGGTCAATTTAGAATTAAAAAAATTATTTTTTTTGAAAATAAATTACATTTTTAGAAAATAAAATATTGAAAAAAGCTGCAAATCTAAAATTACATTTTTTTTTAACCCAATCCGACCTGAACATGTGGAGAACCGGATTAGCTCGCGGGTTTGTAACCGTTTAGACAGGTCTTCTCTACCGGTGTGTCATTATTGGAGTTTCACCTTGGCCTTGCACTTTACCGTGATCTTAAAGCATATTAACTTCATTTTTCTTTTGCACTATATACACTCAATGCAGTTTGTAGACGTACTTTTTCCAAACTGATATTTTGATTTGGTTCACTTTAATATCATTACTTTTCCAAAATGATGTTAGATATTTTTGTCTTTAATATCATTAATTTTACAGAATGATGTTAGATTTGTTTCACTTTAGTATTGTGCCTGATAGCTAACCGCCTAACGGGAAAGAGACATGCCATTTGATGTGTAAAGTGTAATTGGAAACTGCTATGCGCAACCGTGAAATTCATTAAAAATGAGATTAAGAAATCATCAGATAAGGGTCTATGATGAAGCAGCACTAATGTGCAGTGCTACTAAGGAAGCATATGTACCACCTTTATTAAGCAAGGCGTCGTGCTTTCCTTTCTCTGCAATGACTCCATTTTTAACAACTGCAATTGAATCTGCATCCTTTATGGTGGATAGCCTGTGAGCCACCACAATTGTGGTTCTATCCACCCTCACTCGGTCAAGTGCATCTTGAACCACTCTTTCAGACTCTGCATCAAGTGCACTTGTGGCTTCATCTAGCAGTAATATTTTTGGACTTTTCACTATGGCTCTAGCAATTGCCACCCGTTGCTTCTGCCCTCCAGATAGTTGAATCCCTCTCTCCCCTACTAATGTATCATAACCCTGCATACTTATAATTTGGTGTTTAGATGGCTAGTTATTCAAAGTTTTACAATATAAATTTTCGTTGAATAGTGTGTAGGTTACCTGTTTCAGACTGCTAATGAAGTTGTGTGCATTTGCCAGTTCTGCAGCAGCTATAATTTCAGCTTCAGTTGTATCACCACTTTTTCCGTATGCAATATTGGCTCGGATGGTGTCATTAAACAACACAGGCTCCTGGCTTACCAGACCCATCTGCTGCCTATACCATTTGAGTTGTAGCTTTTGGATTTCTGTTCCATCCAGTGTAATCTGACCCGAATCCGGGTCATAAAATCTTTGTAACAACGAGATCACTGTTGACTTTCCACTCCCACTTTCACCGACCAGAGCAACTGTCTGATTTCCATTAGTATAACCAAACCAAATTTTTAGATTCTGCCTTAAGAAACGTTATGTGTTTGTATGATGAGATTTATGCATCAAACGAACAGATTATTTGGTCAGTTACCTCTCCTGCATGAACGGTCAAGGAAAGATCTCTGAATACAAGAACATTAGGCCTCGTTGGATACTTAAAATTGACATGGTGGAACTCTATCTCTCCCTTCACTTCTTGCAATGTCACTCCAGACTCATCACTGGGGTCTGTTCTTGATTTCTGATCAAGGATACCAAATATAGAAGCAGCAGAACTTTTTGCTTTACTTGCAACGGGGGTCATGAATCCAGATTGTGACATTGCTGTAGCTGCCATTGAGAGAGCAAAAAATACCTGAAAATTATGAAATGAATTGTTCAATGCTAGGAGAATGTGATGAGCTCAGCTCACAAATTACCCATGTTTTATTTTAAAGAAAAAGTAGAATACTTATATACTTTAGCTGAGGTATTAGGTTACGCTTTGTCAGAAACAATTGAGATAAATAAAAACCTTCGTATATACTGCATGGGTGGTCACAAGATAGGATAATAACTTACACGGAAAACATCTGAGATTGATGTTTTGCCTTTCTCAACAAGTCTGGCCCCAGCATAAAAACTGCATCCATAAACAGAGAACAGAAAGAAGAGTGCTAACCCCAAACCTGTTCCGCTGACCAAACCTTGCCTTATACCTGTCTGAATTGGTCCTACACATTTTTTATGGTATAACTCCATCACCTTCTCTTCGGCACAGAAAGCCGCAACTGTTCTAATATTCCCTACTGCATCATTTGCTACTTGACTTGCTTCCTCATACATTTTCTGTGGAATACATAGAGCACAATCACATTGGTCAAATGATATTAACATTAATTAACTAAAGAAACAGAGATTTACTAATTAAATACAGGCAGCGATGTATGGATACTGGAGAGTTGAAACCACATTTGAGACAGTTGATTTGTCCTCGTGAAGTAGTTTGTCTAATTGTCTTGTTTGAGCATATGCGGAACAGTAAAGCAAATTACGCAAATAAGATACTTAACGTACGAAGCTTATCCTTTCAATTGGATTTACCTTTGGATTTTAGCCCAACGAAAAGTACACATGCAATGAAATGGCTTGCACAATGGTTAGTCTGGGTACTTCTATTCAGGCAACTTTTACATCCAAGGTTCCCCATCACCCTTTTTCCTATCATGATACTACGTCTAAAATTTAAATTTTTTCATACGATTTCATTCTAGCAGTATATAGTTTGATATGGTAAGGCACAAACCTTTGCATTGGTGCTGAATCCTTGCATGGACTTCATTTGCAGATGTCCATTTATTAATAATAGAGGTACCAAAACAAGAACGATGAGAGAAAGCTGCCAGTTTGCCTCAAAGGCAATTACCAAGGCTGTAATTGCTGTAGCAATATCTTGAACCAGCAAACCAAGAGCATCCCCAACCAAAGTTCGAATAGCAGCTGCATCAGTTGAGAGCCTTGCTCCAAGTGCTCCACTTGAATTCTCAGCTTTATCAAACCAGCCTATTTCCATGTGAATTATTTTCTCAAAACACATTAGCCGGATCCTTTTTATTAACTTAGAACCAGCTACAGCAAAAAAGTAGGACCTTAATGGAAGACATATGAAGGCACCCACAGCAAGAGCTACAAATATTAAAGCCCAAAACTTTGAGTCTTTACGGAGTTCATCTGCAGGCTCAAAGAAAGTACTTATCATGTGGGACAGAAGAAGCCCCACAGTGGGTAGTATTGCCCCAGTTGCTACTGCTGCTACAGTCCCCATGAGTAACACTGGGATTTCAGGCTTGTTAAAATAAGCAATGCGGAGAAGTGAAACTTCTTGAGCTTTATGTGATTCCGCTGAAGGAGGAACCTCAGGCCCTCCTTTTGATGTTTCAAAGAAATCTGGTGAGGTAGTCATAGCATTTGATATTTTGAATGAGTGCTGATCACTGTTTCCTCTTCCAGATGATCCTCGGCTTAAAGATCGAGTGAAAGAAAATCGTTGGCTCAATTGTCGTTCAGAATCTCCTAAATTTTCTGGCCTGCCTGAGTCATTTGCATCGTGTTGTTCTAACTCCCTTTTAATTTCTTGCAATCTAATGAGCTGGCTAAAAGCTCCATCAGGATCTTTAGTGAGCCCAGCATGTGTGCCTAATCAGTTCAAAGAAGTAAGAATGCAGAAATGTACATGTCAAAGAAAATGGACACCTCTAGTGGTGGTTGGGGGATGACTTGAAAGCAGATTGTTATAATGAGTTTCATTTTTATGGCAGCGTAGAATCTGTACCTTTTTCTATTACTTTTCCTTGATTAATAACTGCTATGACATCAGCATTTCTTATTGTGCTTAGGCGGTGGGCTACAATTACAGTTGTTCGATTTATCATAATTTTATCTAATGTCTCTTGCACCACTCTCTCTGATTCTGCATCAAGAGCACTTGTAGCTTCGTCAAGAAGAAGAATTCTTGGGTCCTTCAGAATTGCTCTTGCAATAGATATTCTTTGTTTTTGGCCTCCAGATAGTTGAGTTCCCTGTTCACCAACCATTGTGTGAAGTCCCTATACATGTAATTTTACAAAACTAATAAGATTAAAGTGTTTCTTAACTGAATAAACACAGACACAGCAAAATTCAGTAGATGAAAGATAAATTGCAAGCTCACAAGGGGAAATTTATCTATGAACTTAGCAGCATTAGCAAGTTCAGCTGCAGCTCTGATTTCTTCATCTGTTGCCCCATCCTTACCATAGGCAATATTCTCTTTAATGCTACAAGTAAAGAGAACTGGTTCCTGGCTGACAAGACCTATTTTCTGTCTGATCCATTTCAATTGAAATTCTCTGAGGTTGATACCATCAATGAGAACTTCACCAGCCTGTGGATCATAAAATCTCTTGATTAAACTAATAACTGTTGATTTGCCACTCCCACTCTGCCCTACCAAAGCTGCAGTAGTGCCACTTGGTATTGAAATTGAAAATCCATTGAATATCTGTTCATCAGGTCTTGAAGGATAACTAAAGCAAACCTCCCTAAGTTCTATATCTCCACAAATATCATCTAGCTGTTGACCAGAAGAGTCATAAGCATCAATATCTGGCTGCCTCTCTATTGTTTCAAACATTTTAAAGGCAGCTGCTTGTCCAGCAGCAAATGCAGTTAAGCTTGGAGATGTCTGCCCCAAAGACCTACAAAGTAAAATTAGCCCAAAAAAGTGTATCAAAATGTGAGAGAAGTTGTAAGATATGGATTGATTCATCTATCCACCATGTATATATGGTAAAGCAGAATCTAACTTACATGGAACCAGTCAATACTGCAAAAAATACACTAATGACTTGTCCTCCGGTATACCCTTTTTCTAGTACCATCTTCCCTCCAAACCATATTACCAAACCATAGGTACAGTAAACAAATAAACGAACTAAACCAAATCCAAATCCACCAGCCACACCCTCTTGTACTCCAACTCTGTAAGCTTTAGTTAAGTATTTATTGTACTGAGCTATAGCTTGCTTCTCGCCTGTAAATGATGCAACCTGCATTGGAGGAATGCGTATCTTTTATGTACTACTACTGTCTTGCAACATGAAAAAGAAAAAACAATGGAAAGTATTTTCTGAAGGGTGGCATACAGTTCGAATTGAACCAATTGTCCGCTCCACTACAGTGGCTGCTTCAGAATAGGCTGCTTGTCCTCGGGATGCCATCTTTGCAAAAGCAAAGCTCATTATGGAACCAGAGAGGACAAGAAGTGGAAGAGAAGATAGTAGGACAAGGCTTAGAAGCCAACCCTTGATGAATGCTATGACTATCCCTCCAAAAAAAGATGCCACATAATATATGAATTTTCCTACCTGAGATATCACCCAAAAGAAGAAAGTAAAAGTTAATTTGGAAGTTTGTTTCATCATAGTTTCTAGGAAATGTGAAAAATATTTATATTCTCAACCGATCACAAATCATGGTATGTATGACTTTTAAGTAGTTATTGTAAAATTTAAAAAAATTATTATATATAGCAATTTGGGATTGGATGCCAATATAAAAATCATTACTCTTGATGAGATGGTAACTATTTAAGACTTGAAGATGCCAATATACCTTCTCCCCCATGGCTTCTTGAATAAGGACTGTGTCACCTGACAGCCTTCCGACAACCTCTCCAGTGTTGGTTTCCTTGTCAAAGAAGCTGATATCTTGCCTCAAAATTGCTTTGAGGTATAAGCCTCTTATTCTTGCAGCTTGTCTCTCCCCAGTGATCACCCAGCATGACACCTCTGGAACATTTCAGTATGTGTGACATTTTTTATTGTTATATTAAGAAAAATTATCTTTCTAGTAATATAGTATTCTCAATCAGCCTATAGTTTGATGTGCTTACGCAAGAATGCTGCAAAAAAGGAACCTGCACCTATGTATGCAAACTTGAGAGACGCCTGAGCAAAAAACAAAGCTTGATGATTTATGATATGAAAATAAGAAGAATTTCTAATCCAAATTGTTCATCCCACTTAATTCTTGTGGAAACAGATACCACTGGCTTATTGTACCATAGAATCACTGACTAATTGGCAGTTGGAATTTGATAAGATAAACTTTAAAGAAAAATTAATTTGCGCATATTTGGTTGCAACAAAAAATGTGAGACAATTTAAAGTGGAGAACTGTACGTATCATTTTCTCCCACGTATGCAAGTGTTTAGTTTCCAAATCATTCCATCCAACTATTTTCACATTTTCCTTAACAGATATTTTGCAGCATTGATTACCTTGGAAACTTCATGAACTACGACTTGTTTATTATCAACGTTTCCTCCAAAAGCATCAATCGCATCTCCAATAAGTATTGTCATTAAAGGCATAGAGATTCCATGACCAACAGCACTTATTGCCCCAACAAGCATCAGAATATAATCCCAAGAGTCTGCAAATGAGAAAAGTTTGTAAAAGGGTACTGTTTTATTGCTTTCATCCTTAACTCTGTTCTTGTCGGAATCTTGCTGCGTATCATCCTTTTCTTGGGTATTTTCAGAACCTTGAACTGGTAGATGATCACTTGTTGATCCTGTCATCTCAGTTGAAATCGTATCTCCATCCAAGCGAGCCTCAGCCACCATTTCCCAAAGGAAATCCTCTCTTTCTTTACAACTTATAAATGCTGAAAAACAGCTGCTGAAGAAGGAGATCACTGGTTTGAGTCAGCAATTCCCTTTCAGTTTTTCCATCAAAAGTCACCAACCACTCAAGTGCATTTTAATTCTTTAGATTAAATGTCAAAAACTACAAAAGCCACATATATTGGAAGTTAGTTGACTTAACCGAACTCAACAAGAGAGAGGAATGAAGAAATTAAAGATTTTCACACACACACAAAATAGCTAGCAGGGAAACCAGAATAGGACAAGAATTTAGGTGCAAGTTATACTTGCACCACCAGCATTCGTGATCAAAGCACATTCAACATCAAAACATATATCAAAGTAAAGCAGATGTCATCCTTATTCGTATGTTCTTGTTCTTGTCATTGCTATTTTCTTGATGTAAAAGCCAGAAACGAACCTTCTTGCAAGCTTGAGGTAGAAGTGTTTCCCGTGTTCTTAGAATATGCAAACTAGCACTATAAAGCAACAAGAGAATGATGGAAAACTGTAAGATTGATGAAAACCAGTTGGCAGTAGCCTACTATTGCAAGTTAACTAGGCTTCTCTTTAAATCACGACATAAAGCAAAAGAACAAAGCAGAATTAGATGCCCATTACTGAAGATAATAGTTTTATGTACGGTTTAAATGCTTCATGAAACAAGAGCTCTTCGATATAAACAGCACACGTGGAGTTTATAATCACCCCAGAATTAAATTTTAAATATGAGCAAGGTTCTAAAAATACCAATTAAAAAAATACATACATTATTAGAAGTACAATATATTGGAAAATTGAAAAAATGTTGCTTTTTAATAAATATTCAGATTTTGATTCCTTGACAAATGTTTAAGGATAGTTGCTGGCATTTTCCATAAATATATTATACAATAAAATTTGTATTAAATATCAAATATATTAATATTATTCTACCGATTATCAATTATAAGTTTTGTATTAGTGGAGCAGATGTATGGGACTGGCACAGTTCTTTTTCATGCAATTCAATATGGTCAGCGAGTAGTGTACTGATGAATTTGAAGGCTAGAAATGGCGAAAGTACCTTCTAGCCAGACAATTCAACTGAGAGGCGAAAGTTAAGGAAGCTATATCTAAAGTAGAAAGGAGTTGTGTAACTTTTCCTAAATAATAATAGAGTTAAACTAGAACTCTCATGTTTGAATCTTGGATAAACAAATATGTTAAATATTTCGCAGAATAGTTTTGTCTTCATAGTCATCTGGTTCAAATAGGATTGCGACATATTTATAGCCAAAATAAAAAAGTTAACTTATACCTTAAAAAAATCTAAAAAATATTTCATTAAATTTGAATTTATAATTATTAATCAAAATTTCTGACTTTATATCCGTTGTCCATAGGCAGTGCTTAATTTTCTTAGCGACACACAACTGATCACTGTCTGTTATGATATATTGCTTTGATGAAAGACATATATCACTACAATATATGAGTGAGTCGGCGTAAAAAAATAATTAATCTTAATTGATAATTCATCAGTAATAAAGCCAAAACTCTATTCCATTATGATGGCTGGTTGGGGAAGATTAATTACATGAGAAGCATTTTTTTTTTCTCTCTCACGTCTGTAAACAATCTCTGCAAGATTGTATATATCATGCAAAATTTGAACTTGAAATGAAATATGAAGAAAGTACATCTTTGTTGACCTATTTGTTAAGATAAACGTGTGTGCACAAATATTGAGTTGAAAACTCAGGTAGTATTTCTTTTCCTGTGACCAATGTTTTCCCTCTTTTCTGTATCTTGTAGTGTTATTGTGAAACCTATATACATTATGTATGCATAGCTAAGCAGCATCTCTAGAAAATTGCAGTTTAATCTGCATTGCTTCAATGCTGATTTCTTTAATTATGCTAAGGTTTATGATTGAATAACGTCCCAACGAATAAACAAACGCATTATTTGTTGAAGAACATAAAAGTTTAATCTATAGGGTCTAGACGTTCTACCTCCTTTTGTTTTTATTTTCGTCCTATGCTACCGATTTGACTCAAGAAACTTGGGGACCGCATCGTGATGTTTGCTAATTAGAATTATATCAATTATGTCCTTTCTCAATATCATTATCTAATAATAAAAAGAACCTATTTTCCACATCATACATGGCTACATGCATATATAAATACATATTTATAACGTACAATCTTTGTTCTGAGATAATACATATAACTATTCCTTTGGTTAATATGGTATTATTTTAAGGATATGACACTAAGCTGGGACAGCTACGTCTAGTTAGCATCTTTAAAGGGGAAAAGAAGTAATAAACTCGCAAAGAAAAAAACGCTAGAATCATTCAATAAAAATATAGAATAGTACAACTAAGAGTTTTATATTACTCAACATTATGATGGATGTAGATTGTCTCAAGTGATTATCCATATGCAATTAGCCTGGAACTTGGATACAAACTTTTTTCTGCACAAGGTGATTTGCAACAAAGATAAAAGATTCATGTACCAGCTAAAAGCTTTGCCCTCTTCATAATTGTTTTGGCATATTAATCAAGGTGTAATTCGTTGAAATATATATCTAAAAAAGGCATGATTAATATATATATTAGCATCTTATACCAGAGGAACCTTAGCATAACGTCTAACCAGGCTGAACTACCCCCAAGTCAGACCGATCTACAAGGCCAAATCTACCCTCAGCATGGTCAGACATTTTAATTCAAGTAGAGTCTCCAATCTCTAGCAAAAGGTTCAAAATACTCATTAAGCTTAAGCCTAAAAAAATAAATACTAAAGGATAAATACATATTTGACTACTGAATATTATATTATTTTCCTACTGACATACTCTTCTTTTGAAAACATAGTCAACTTTTCTCCAACTTAAGCATCACAGTATTTTTGCAAATACTCACATATACTGGCTCAGAGTAGTTATTGGATTGAAGGTTCAAAGTATTGGAGGAAGACTTGGTTAACAGTGGTAAGAACACATCTAGAATTCAATATTCATACAAGAATAAAACGATTTCATTGTTAGATTAAGTAGAAAATGAATATCATTATAAACATAATGTGGTCCTAGCATTTAATTTTGATCTCTGTACGGCATGATTCTCTCACTATCTATATAATATATAGAACTTGAGATACCAACTCTTTGAACTACAACCTAAACTTTTCTTTAAAAAAAAACTACAACCTAAACTTCTTTTGTTAAAAAAAAAACAAACTTAAACTTCTTAAACATCTATCATTTAGTGACATAAGTAAATTTAAATATTCTTGTTCATTGGGTGCCTTTTAGCTTTCTTTTTAACAACTCTTAACCTTATACATAAATATAAATTATTATTTTTTGACAGAACGTGAATATAAATTATTAACTTAAATAATCCATAACTTTATCAATAGCCAGTAATATAAAAATTCTGCAATTATCATTATATGTTGGTTGAACATTATTTCTACATTTTTTTCACTTATCTCTTTTTATTTTATTTTCTCTTTTTACTAGTATTATGTTATTTTTTACGGTGTAAAGCACGAATCACATCTAATATATATATATATATATATATATATATATATATATATATATAATATTTTAATTATATTTTTTTATTATTGTTACATTAAAAGAGATATTAAATGGTAAAAATTAGATTTTTTAAATAATAAAAATATTAGGAATTATTATATTATTAAATTAATGTTGCATGTCGATAAAAAATTGTTATTTAATAGTAAATGTCTATTTATTAACCGATAAACACAAATTCAATCATTTAAAAAAAATTGGGAGACGCAATATCATAATTTAAGAACAGGAAAACATAAAAAAAAAAATAGATGGAGAATAATTAAGCTTTTTTAAGTTTTGATACAAAAGTTTGTTGCTGTAAGGGTTCTACCACCTGAAATAAAATGATCTCCGTAGAGAATATATATTTTCTAAACAAAAAAGAATTCTCATAAATTATGTGTAATCAAAATATTTTTTATTTAAAAATAAAATATAAACATACTATTCTAAACTATAAAAAACTTTTGATACAAAGAAATATAATGTAAAAATTAGTTGATAAAAATACTGATAATTTAGAATAAAATATTTGTAAACATAAATAATTTTTTTGATAAAAAATTTATTAATATGACAATAATTTAAAACAAAAAAGTGTCATTAGTGTAAACTTACAATATCTTAGATATATATAACCTGTTAACCTTTCAAGATTTAGTAAGACATATATTTATCTAACATACAAGAGATAATAAAAGCATAATAAATAAAACACATTTTTATTCAATTTTTGTTTGTCAGTTTGGCTCTAACCAATTTATAATTTCTCTTTTCCCTTTATAAGGTGTGAGTATATGAGTCGGAAAAAAAAAAAAATTCAAAATGTGACATCTATCTCAAAATCAAAAGCAATCTCACATTACTGTCCAATTTGTTTAAATAATTAGTTTTTTCCCTTTAATTTTTTTATTCATCAGTCCATGTTTTTCAATCTGCCTTTCTCACTTACAGACAGAATGAAAACTATTGACCACGTTTAGTTTTTCTTTTTTTTTTTGGATACATCAGCAAGAATTTTCCGAAGGCCAACATGGCAGCAAATCGTAATTTATTAACTCTTTCTTCCCCCTCTTTTTTCCAGGTTCTGCTCATAATTGACTATTTAGACATTCCAGTTATCCTTGATTACGGACACCTCAAATAAATTTTTGGACGCGTTTTATACACCAATACTTTCCGACACTTGACATGTTTCGGACTTTTTTAATCATGTGTCTAATTAAAGAATTATTATTTTTTCTTAAAAACTTGAACTTATATTTATATAATATTTAAATATTTAGATTGATATCTCAACATAGATGGACATATATTAATATTATTAAAAAAAATAATTTTGACCTATTTTTTAACTTTGTTATAATAGAAAATTTGTTTAAATACATTAATATACCATCATTTTAGTTAATTTGTTATGTTATTTGTCACAACCCAAATTCAAGATCGTGATCGGCGTACAGACTAACATATTTAGCATAGCAAGCCTGATAGGCATAGAACAAACATGACAAATAATTTCCCAAAATAAACATACTTTAAGATTCTCTAGAAATTTTGACCGAGTCTCCTCTATATTTTGAACATTTCAAAATTTAGAAAGAAACCTGTTACCAATAATTCACCAGCCAAAGTTTTCAACAACATTAAATATATGATATCTAAATAATACCACAACTAGACTCCCTATAACTGCAAAAATATACAAATAGCCCTAAAATGACATCAATAGCCCACCGCACAAAGAAGGCCTACCAAAAAGAAATAACAGAATACTGAACAATGAAGGTGTCACCAACTTGCTACCCCCCTGTATGAGAATCTGGATGAAAAACAATAGAAAAAAGGTAAGTCATAAAGTTTTAGTGATGGCCTAACAATCACCATGAATTAGAAAGGAAACATACTAATGCATAAATTGTTTGATAAAAACATTTCTCAATATAAAACTTACTAAATAACTAAGTTCAATAAATCCAACAATCATCGATAACTTATACCCAACATCCAAAATGTTACGTTTATCATAATGAAAACAATAAAAAATTTATCATATATAATAAATAAGCAAATTTGAAATAAACTACATTAATGTAAAACATAAATAAAATGAAATGTAAATACAACAGGATCACTCTTGATAGAACCAAAAGGCATCTCTATCTAACAAATATCCCCCTCCTTCCGAAACCATAGCACGTCTCAATATCATAAAATATCATCAGGGGCAACTCCATCACATTGAAAGCCCTCTCCACAAAGTGACAACTTCATCTAACGGATAGCCCTTTCCACTCAGCATCATGCAACTAGGTGCATCTAGGCCATTATCATCCGCTAACGACATATGAGGTTTTAACATGGATCCTCATAATATAAATACCAAATTTATTCTACTTCAAAGTTCATTCCAAATAAATCTCCAATTTCATCAAACATAATAAATTTAAATTTATAAAGCTCTCAACCTTTAAAATAAATTTCATAGAGAATAAAATCAAATAAAGAGCATGTTTCCTAAATCTATTAGGTAAACAACATTAAAATATAATAAGATAAATTAAAATAATAATTATAAAACTACTAAAATAGACCAAAATGATCGTTAAACCATTCACAACTACGGAGAGTCAACCAAACTACTTTCCAACAACTTTAGGAGTACTATGCAAGGTAGAAATCAACATATCTAAGCATCAACAAAGATATTTAACATTTAGAAATTTGTTTGAAGCTCTACTTATTTATGGGTAACCATAAAAATCCCTAAAATTAGTGTTCCACGCCCTAAAAGTAATTCTATTCGAAGCTAGTACCTGAAAATAACCTACTCTTTAGGTTATGAGTTATGAGTTTACCTTAGAGAGTCAAAACGAGCAACCTTTACAGTGTGGACACTCTTCTTCCTCAAAGCACTATCCCTAACACCAGAATTTACCAAACTTAGTTCCAAAAAGAAAAAAAGAATGAGTAGGAGCTTTGGGTTTCATTACCTTTTAGTAAAGGATTTGAGAGTAAATGGAACCCCAAAGGTTGGAGAGAGGAAAGGAAGTGAAGATAAAGAAGATGGGAGAGGAGAAGTGAATGAGAGAAAAAAGAATGAAGGGACGGGGGAGAGAAACAGAGGTGTGAGAAAAAGAGAGAGAAAAGTTTAATTTAAAGTTTGTTTTTTGGGGCGGAGAGAGGTTTAATGAAACGGTACATTTCAATATTCCCCTTTTAAAGAAAATTCATCCTTGAATTTGAAACTAATACTAACCTTAAGATTCAAACAATTGAGGATATTTTTCGCGTATGATATATTCAGGCTCTCAAGTTGTCTCTTCACTCAATAGGCCTCGCCACAAAACCTTGACTGAAACAATATCCTTTGAACGCAAATGTCTCACTTGCTTATCAATTATGGTCACTGGTTACTTTGAGTAAGATAAATTCTCATATAATTGCACATCTTCATGACAAATCACATGAGAAGGATCATAAAGGTATTTATGGAGCATAGAAATTTGAAACATAGGATGAATTGCTAACAAATCTAGGGGAAGAACCAAACAGTAGGCAACAGGTCCAACCTTCTCCAAAATCTCAAAAGGTCCAATGAATCTTGGACTTAACTTTCCCTTCCTACCAAACCTTTCATAGGAGAAACGTGTAGGAGCACGTGGTCCCCCGTTACGAACTCTAAAGGTTGCCGCCTCCGATCAGAATAACAATTTTGTCTACTTTGTGCTGTAACCAACTGATCACGAATAATCTTTACTTTCTCCATGGCATCTTGTACTAACTCTGGGCCTACAAGTTTAACCTCCCTAACTTCAAACCAACCTATGGGTGATCTACATCGCCTTTTGTACAAAGCCTCAAATGGCATCATTTAAATGCTAGATTTGTAACTATTATTATAGGCAAACTCCATCAAGGGTAAATATTGACCCCAACTCCCTCCAAGGTCTAAAACACAAGAACGAAGCATATCCTCCAAGATTTGTATAGTCCTCTAAGATTGACCATCATTCTGAGGATGAAAAGTTGTACTGAGATTCAAATGAGTTCCTAAAGCAACTTGAAAAGACTTCCAAAACTGAGCAGTAAACTGAGCCCCTCGATATGAATAATAGAAAATGGTACAACATGCAAAGAGACAATCTCATCTAAGTAAAGCTTAGCATATTGGGCTGCAGTATAAGTTGTCTTCACAGGTAAGAGATATGCATATTTAGTTAATCTATCTATAATCACCCACACTGAGTCATAACCGTCAAGGTTTGAGGCAAACTGGTCACAAAGTCCATAGCAATACCTTCCCATTTCCACTTAGGTATCTCAATGGATTGTAATAGTTCTGCTGGCTTTTGATGCTCTGCTTTTACTTGTTGGTACACCAAGCATTTAGAAACAAATTCTGCTATATCTTTCTTCATCCCTTCCAACCAATATAGTTCTAGCAAATCATGATACATCTTTGTAGAACCTGGGTGTATAGTATAAAAAGAATGATGAGCCTCCTTTAAGATCTTTCTCCTAAAATCACTCATATCAGGAACATGTAGCCAAGATCTAAGCCTCAAAACACCATCACAATCAACGGAAAACTTTGAAACTTTACCCTTTTTCACCTCCTCTAAGTTCTTTACCATGTACGGGTCTTGTCTTTGAGCTCCGTTTATATCATCCACCAAGGTAGAATGGATATGCACATGAGCTAATAGTGAATTAAAAAATGAGAAACCTCAAGGTGAACTCCACTCTCAACAAGTTCTTGAAATTCTTTAACTAAAGGTATTTTCACCTTTGCTAAGTGAGCAAGACTACCCATGGATTTCCTGCTCAAAGCATTAGCAACAACATTTTCCTTACTTGGATGATACAAGATTGTACAGTCATAATCCTTCAAAAGTTCCATCCACCTCCTTTGCCTCAAATCAAATCCCTTTGTTGAAAGATATACTTAAGGCTCTTGTGATCAATATATATTTCACAAGTTTCACCATAAAGATAATGCCTCCAAATTTTTAGTGCAAAGGCCATCGCCGCCATCTCCGAATCATGTGTGAGATAATTTTGTTCATGCCTCTTGAGTTGCCTAGATGCATAGGCAATGACCTTATTGTTTTGCATAAGTACATAACCAAGGCCTACTCTATAAGCATCTCAATAAACTGCATAACCTCCACCACTAGTGGGTAAAGCCAAAACTGGTGTTGAAGTCAAACAATCCATTAATTTCTGAAAGCTTTCATCACAACTATCAGTCCACTAAAACTCCACTTTCTTTTGAGTTACCCTAGTTAACGGTGACATAAGTTTAGAAAAATCCTTAACAAAACAATGATAATAGCTAGCTAAGCCAAGGAAATTCCTATTCTCTTTTAATGTAATAGGTCTAGCCAATTTTGCACCGCTTTTACCTTTTTTGTATCAACACTTATCCCATCCTTAGAAACAATATGCCCTAGGGAAGCCACATTATCTAACCAAAATTCAGATTTAGTTAATTTAACATACAATTGTTTCTCTCTTAAGGTTTGTAAAACCAATCTTAGATGTTGCTCATGTTCTCTTGGAATAAACTAATATGTCATTAATGAACACAATTACAAAATGATCTAAGAAGGTTTAAAGACTCTATTCATTAGGTCCATAAAAGTTGTTAGGGCATTAGTAAGTCCAAAAGACATGACTAAGAATTCATACTGCTCATAACTGGTGCGAAAAGATGTCTTTGGGATGTCTTTCTTTCTGATCTTCAACTGATGATACCGGGACCTCAAATCGATTTTTGAAAAGCATTGAGCTCCTTGAAGTTGGTCAAATAACTCATCCATGTAAGGCTAATGATATTTATTCTTGATTGTCACCTTATTCAATTGTTTGTAATCTATACATAATTGCATAGATCTATTCTTTTTCTTTACAAACAATATAGGTGCTCCCTTAGGAGAAGGACTTGGAAGTATAAAGCCTTTATCAAGAAGATCTTGTAACTGCTCTCTTAAGTTCTATTGGAGCCATCCAATAAGAAGGTATAAAGATTGGCTGAGTACTAAGAGTTAAGTCAACAGAGAACTCTATCTCCTTGTTAGGTGGTAAGCCAGGAAGCTCCTTAGGGAAGACATCAGGAAAATCACACACTATTGAGACTTCTTCCAATTTCACCTTATGTGCTTATATATCCCTAACCAAAGCCAAATACCCTTGACAACCTTTCCTCAATAGTCTGCTAGCTCCTAAAGCTGAAAATTAAATTATATGGTACCCAACCTCGATCTCCCTGAAATGAGAAAGCCAAATCCCAAGACATTTCAAATTTCACCACCATGTTACAACAATCCAAGGTAGCATAGTGAGAAGCTAATCAATCATGCCTAATATCACATCAAAATTTTACATATCTAGAGCTATAAGGTTTGCAATCAATTCTTTGCCCTCGATAGATACTATACATGACTTATACATACAATCAACTAACAAAATTTCTCCAATTGGAGTAGTCACAAATAATGTTTCATTCAAAGAAAAAGAACATTTACCAAGTTGAGAAGCAAATGATAATGATATAAAAGAATGTGTAGCTCGAAGATCAAACAACACACATGCATATCGTGAAAAAATAGAAAGTATACATGTAACCATCACATTGGATGTCTGAGCATCTTGACGAGTCATAGCAAAAACCTGAGTCTGACTTCTCCTTACATGTGCCTAACCTCTACCACCTGACCCTCTACCACTCGGTTGAGCCACTTTAGAACCTCGACTTGAAGAACCCCAAAACGACCTAATAGTAGTAGAAAGAGTCTGAGGATCAGCTGGTACTGATGCATGAGTAGATGATAGCTGAGTCACAACCACTGGACAATCCCTCTTAATATGACATGTCTGCCCGCACTGATAACATGTCTTATTATCTCCAAAACAAGCCCCGTTATGAATTATGCCACAAGTAGGACAAAGAGTAGAAGTCATTCTGGAATGCCGCTATGGAAAAGTGGTCCGTGAAGATTTCCCATGATATGATCTATGACTCTGCACTGAGCCAAAAAATTGCCCACTAGAACCACCTCTCTGTAATACCACTCTTTGTTGCATTTGATAACCGGGCACGAACCCCACACCCAACAATAGGGTGACTACTCTGTGATCACTCAACTATCTTTTTCTTTCGAGAATCCCGACCACTGCTTCCTTTCCCCTTTTTTTGTTGCTCAAGTTGTAATGCTAGACTAAAAACCTCAGCAAAATTAGAACGGTTAGATCCAACCATAGATATGAATATGTACTCCCTCAACCCTCTAATAAATCTCTTGAAATGCATCTCCTCTATGATAGGATAAAGAGCATGCCTATAAAGCTTTGTGAAACGGGTATTGTACCCTGATACTGACATACCCTCAGTCTGCTCTAGTCACTCAAACTCATAAGCCAACCCATCTCTGACACTCTTCGGAAGAAAACGAGCATGAATAATCGAGAAAACTAATCACAACCACACCCTCTAGCTGGAAAGATGCCAACTCCATAATCCTGATATCCGAGCAACCTAACGCCCTTCATAGCCTCTCTAGCCCATCAATAAACTATTGTGGGTCCTCACTTACATTAGACAAAAAAATATAGGTTAGAGCTTCATGAACTTTACCAAAGTAACATCAACACCTCTTATCGTAGCAGCCAGCTACAGACCCACCTGTCTAACCCCCTGCTGGCCGTCAAGATTCTACTGTTGACTTTCTTATTGTTTTTGCCCAACAACAACTCCAACAAGCTGTTGAAACCCTTGAAACCCTTGTAAACTAGTTCTGATACCAATTTTGTCAAGACCCAAATTCAAGGTCGTGACTGGCACACAAACTAACATGCTTAACCTAGCAAGCCTAACAGGAACAGAACAAAACATGCAAATAATTTTCCAAAATGAACACATTTTTTAGATTCTCCAAAAAATTTGATAGAGTTTTCTCTGTATTTTGGACATTCCAAAATTTACAAAGAAACCCGTTACCAATAATTCACCAGCCAAAGTTTTCAACAACATTAAATATATGGTATCTAAACATAAATCTCATAACTATACTCCTTAGATTTGTAGAAATGTACAAATAGCCCCAAAATAACATCAATTGCTCGCCGACACAAAGGAGACCTACCAAAAAGAAATAACAAAATACTGAATAATGGAGATGTCAACAACCTACTACTCAGCTACATGTGAATCTGGATGAAAAAATAGAAAGAAGGTAAGTCATAAAGACTTAGCGATGCAAACCAAGTTTGCTCCCCTTGATCTTTCTCCAAGAGGCTCAAAGCTCCAAAGAAATGGAAGATGGAAGGGAAAGAAAATAGAGGTGGTGGGTTACTTTCAAAGAGAGATAAACAAAAATATTTAGGTTTACCACAAGGAAACCCTTAATAAAAACCAACTAGGAAGAGGTTCCTCAAGAGAGAAGATCCTTAAGGCCTTTTACTAAGAATGTGCTCACAAAGAGATTATTTCCATTCAACTTGAAAGGTGAGGTTTACAATGAGGGGATGAGTATATATAACCTAATGGGATAGCTTGGACTTACTTTTCTAGGCAATATGAGACTTGGGTTTAATTAAGATTAAGACTAATTAACTGAAGTCTTTAGGCCTTAAAAGTCGCACCTACTACTAAGTGACCTCAACATGCCAAAAAAGGATCTCACTCTAAGCCTACCCCTCTAAAATATTTAAAGACACCTATAACTTCTAAACTAAATGAAGTTGGCCGAAAATACATGGCCTTAAGAGAATTAAAAATATGCTCCTATTTAGCTAATTAAAATAAAATATTTACAAGCTAAAAAAAATGAAGACTATAGCTTCAAATCTTCAATGAGTTTTCATCCATGCCATGCCTTCCTCGAATCCTCTTAGCCATGATGCATACTAGGTGGAATTGCATCACTTAGTGAAGGCCTAACAACCACTATGGTAACAGCTTACTAATGCACAGATTTTTCGATAAAAACATTTCTCAATATAAAACTTACTCAATCACCAAGTTCAATAAATCCAACAACCACAGTTAACTTATACCCAACATCCAAAATGTTACGTTTATCATATTTAAAACAATAACAAATTTATCATATATAATAAATAAGTAAATTTGAAATGAAGTACATTAAGGTAAAACATAAATAAAATAAAATGTAAATACAATGGGATCACTCATGATAGAACCAAGAGGAAGCTTCATCTCGTTGATAGCCTTTTCCTCCAAGAATGACCTCTCTGTTGAGGCGGCTCCATCTAACGGATAACCCTCTCCTGCCGAAATCATATCATGTCTCAATATCATAAAATATCATCAGAGGCAACTCCATCTCGTTGATAGTCCTCTCCACAAAGTGACAACTTCATCTAACGGATAGTCCTCTCCACCCGACATCATATAACTAGGTGTGCCTAGGCCGTTATCATTTGATAACCACATACAAGGTTCTAAGATGGATCCTTATAATATAAATACCAAATTTATTCTACTTCAAAGTTCATTCCAAAATAAATCTCAATTTCATCAAACATAATCAATTTAAATTTATAAAGCTCTCAACCTTTGAAATAAATTTGGTAGAGAATAAAATCAAATAAACAATATGTTTTCCAAACCTACGGAGAGTCAACCAAACTGTTTCCCAACAACTTCAGGAGTACTATGCGAGGTAGAAATCAATAAATTTGAGCACAACAAAGATTTCCAACAGTACGTTTCATTACTCATTTTATTTTATTAGAATATTAGTATTTATATATATATATATATATATATATATATATATATATATATATATATATATATAAAAGTTTGTCCCTGTGTCTTATATTTTAGACATTAGTTGTATTAGCATATCCGTATACGTATCCATATTCGTATATGTCTCATGTCTGTATTTGTATTCGTGTATATGCTATAATTGTTGAGTTATTAAGGTATGAGAGAGGAACAATCAACCTTTTTTCAACAGTTCTTCTGCAACATCTCATTTAGTTGTGGTAATCCAACCACTTCAGCATTGTCTTGTTGTCTTCAAATATGTGGTCCTTACCAGTTACAACTAAGGATTAAGATCTTTTCAGGGTGTTTCAGTCACAAAGAACTACATCCTTGAAAATTGTAGCGTTTTAGCCCCATTGACGAATCAATTCTCCACAGGGGAAATTTATAAAAATTAAAGAGTTTGTTATTTGCATCACTTTTACAATATACACAAGCTCACACAGGTTCATAAATCATTAGTAACCAATTCTTGCGCAAGATTTTGATGTGAAAAGAGTGATGCAAATGATAAGGATATGTAAGAATCGTTTCCTAACTCGAAATTAAAAAGAGAATATTTTATGACACTATTTCTTTCAATAAATAATGTTACATACTAAGATAGTATAAGTAAGCAAAGGTGTAGGAAGTGCAGACAGAGAGTGGCGTTTAAATTAGCCTAATCATTGAGAAGGACAAAACTCCTCAGCATCTGATTTTAATCTAATAAAATCAACAAGAAGCTGTAATGGAACTAAGATGTAGAAGTAGTTGTGTGCAATGCTACTAAGGAAGCATAGTCACCTCCCTTGTTGAGTAATGCTTCATGGTTTCCCTTCTCTACTATCACCCCGTTTTTAACTACTGCAATTAAATCTGCACCCTTAATAGTGGATAACCTATGCGCCACTACTATTGTGGTCCGGTCCACCATAACAAGGTCTAACGCATCCTGAACGACTTTTTCAGACTCGGCATCAAGTGCACTTGTGGCTTCATCTAGAAGTAATATTTTTGGATTCTTCACTATAGCTCGTGCAATTGCCACCCGCTGCTTCTGTCCCCCTGATAGTTGAATCCCTCTCTCCCCTACTATTGTGTCATAACCCTGCATATATAAAATAATGCTCTTGAGGATTCAGACCTTGTCCAAAAAATCAAATGGTGTCTAAGTAACTTGTGATAATTCAGAATTTTAAGGAAACACCAGTAGCACTAGTCTTCAAGTTGTGAGTTGGCTATGTAATTTACCTCCTGCAAACAACTTGTGAAGTTGTGAGCATTTGCCAGTTCTGCTGCAGCAATAATTTCTGCTTCTGTTGCATCTCCTCCCTTTCCATATGCAATATTGGCCCGGATGGTGTCATTAAACACTATGGGCTCTTGGCTCACCAGGCTCATCTGTTGTCGTAGCCATTTAACTTTCATCCTTTGAATTTCTTTTCCATCCAATGTAATGTGACCTGAGTCTGGATCATAAAATCTTTGTAATAATGAAATCACTGTTGATTTTCCACTTCCGCTTTCTCCAACCAATGCTACTGTCTGTTTATATCATTGTCTATTAGTTTAGGAAGAATAATTTAGAGCATTGAAGAACACAAGATGTGCAAATTAGAAAGTTACCTTGCCACTTTGAATGGTTAAGCAAAGATCGCTGAATATTTGAACACCAGGTCTGGTAGGATACTTGAAACTAACATGGTTAAATTCAATCTCTCCCTCGATTTCTTCCAATGTCAATCCAGATTCATCACTAGGGTCAATTTGTGACTTTCGGTCAAGAATAGCAAATACAGAAGCAGCGGCACTTTTTGAGTTAGCTGAATCAGGGACCAAAGAACCAGATTGAGAGATTCCCGTAGCTGCCATGCTGAGTGCAAAAAGGACCTGGAGATCGGGAATCAATATAATTAATTCTAGAAAAATGGTGAAAATAGGACCTCCCTAACTTGGTGTAAGAAATAACTGTTATGACTAGAAGAAAAGTGGTGGAAATTTTTACTTTGGTGAACAAGCTAGGAGAGTAACTTACACGGAAAACATCTGAGAACGTTGATTTTCCATCCTCTACCAGTCGAGCCCCTGCATAAAAACTGCTAGCATAAACTGCATATAGCACAAAGGACGATACCCCATAACTAATTCCACTTATGATCCCTCGCCATACCCCTGTCTTAATTGGTCCTTCACATTTTTCCCGGTATAATTCCATCACCTTCTTTTCAGCACAGAAAGATGCAACTGTTCTTATACTTCCTACAGCATCATTCGCCACTTGACTTGCTTCCTCATACAGTTTCTGCTAGGTAAATAGAATATTAATACTCAATCATACAACTATGTCAAAAGCACATTCAAAGCTCATGCTTGTCACCATTTTGATCCTTGTTTTGATGTTCATACAGTATTTTTTTCCTAGTGTGGTGCCAAAAATAAAAAATGAAGTGTACAGAAATGGATCTAAATCACTCCACTTCCCCTAAATTTTATTTGGTTGCATAAAGGAAGTAAAAAATAAACCTTTGCATTTGCGCTGAATCCTTTCAGGACCTTGAATTGCACATATCCATTTAGCGCTATTAGGGGAGCCAAAGCAAGAACTATAAGAGCAAGCTGCCAGCTTGCTTCAAAAGCAATTACCAAGCCGCCTACTGCTGCAGCAATATTTTGAACCAGCAAACCAAGTGCATCCCCAACCAAAGCTCGAACAGCAGCTGCATCAGAAGAAAGCCTTGCTCCAATTGCTCCACTTGAATGTTCAGCTTTATCAAACCAGCTAACTTCCATGTGAACTACTTTCTCAAAACACATTCTCCTAATCCTTTTTATCAACTTACCACCAGCAATACCAAAAAGGTAGAATCTACACAGAGGCATGATAAATGATATCACACCAAGTGCAGCAAATAGTAATGCCCAAAGTTTTGAATCTTTACGAAGTTCATCAAATGGCTCATAGAAAATACTTATCATTTTGGAAACAAAGAGCGCATAAATGGGCAACAATAGTCCACTTCCTACTGCAGCTATAGTCCCTAACAGTAAGACTGGAATCTCAGGCTTGTTTAAATATGCCAAGCGATAGAGTGGCACTCCCGGTGGTGAAGAAACTGTTGAAGGAGGAGCTTGAGGTCCTCCATCTTCAGGTTCCAAGCCAACTGTTGTCAACACAGCATGCGATTCTGAGAATGAATTATGACCACTGCTTCCAACTCCTGATGAACGTTGGCTTATAGATTGTAAGAGAGATCTTTGACTTAATTGTCTTTCAGAATGCACTATACTTTCAACCGTGTCTATTTCATTTGCAGCATTTTGACTTGATCCTTTAATTTCTTGTAGTCTAATGAGTTGGCTGTAGGCTCCATTAGGATCCTTGGTGAGCTCACCATGTGAACCTGATCATGAAAAAGTATAGGAATGCAACAAGGTAAAAGGTATATGTTGGTGTTTAGCAAATAGACTTGGGCAGATATCATAGTTGAACCTTGACACAACTCCTTCAACCCAAAATCTTAAAACATTGATGTTCTTTGTTATATAGTGCTCAACATATACAGTATAATATGTTTACCTCTTTCAACTATCTTTCCTTGATGAATAACAGCTATACTATCAGCATTCCTTATAGTGCTTAAGCGGTGGGCTACAATGACAGTTGTTCGGTCTATCATTATTCTGTCCAATGCCTCCTGTACAATTTTTTCAGATTCAGCGTCAAGGGAACTTGTAGCTTCATCCAGAAGTAGGATTCTTGGATCTTTCAAAATTGCTCTTGCTATTGCAACTCTTTGCTTTTGACCGCCAGAGAGCTGAGTTCCATGCTCACCAACCATCGTGTCTAGTCCCTAAGTTCATTATTCATAATTATAGCAAGCAACAGAGGTGAAGAGATCATTTAATATAATGACAGAACTAATAAGTTTTTTTCTAGTCTTATATACCATGCAAAAAAGGATAATCCAGATAAAGGAAATGAACGTTTATAACTGAAGCAGTAATTCACTATGCAGTTTGGATATTTAAAATTTTAAATGGAGATTCAAAGGTTGACCTGAGGAAGTTTATCTATAAATATGGCAGAATTAGCTAGTTCTGCTGCGGCTCTGATTTCTTCAACAGTTGCACCATCCTTGCCATAGGAAATATTCTCTTTAATACTGCAAGTAAAAAGAACTGGTTCCTAGCCAACTAGGCCTATTTTCTGTCTGATCCATTTCAGTTGAAATTCTTTGAGGTTGATGCTGTCAATGAGAACTTCACCTGCCTGTGGATCATAAAATCTCTCTATCAAACTAACAACAGTGGATTTCCCACTCCCACTTTCTCCTACCAAAGCTGTCGTAGTGCCCCTAGATATTGAAAGAGAAAAACCATTGAATATCAATTCATCAGGTCTTGTAGGATAACTAAAGCAAACCTCCCTAAGCTCTATATCGCCATGAATGTCATCAAGCTTGTGACCAGTGGTGTCGTAAGCATCAATTTCTGGTTTCCTTTTAATTGTTTCAAACATCTTAAAGGCTGCAGCTTGACCAGCAGCAAAAGCACTCAAGCTTGGAGATGTCTGACCAAGAGACCTGGGGTTAAAATGTTGTTAGGCAGAATAATATAATATCTACTCATATCTTCTGAATTTTTGGGTAGAGGGAAAGAAGTAAATTTGGAAATTTTAGGCTCACTTGAAGAGGAAAACACAACTTACACGGAGCAAGTCAATACAGAAATCATTACTGTCACCACATCTCCACCTGTATATCCTTTTTCTATTATCATTTTTGCACCAAACCATATGGCCAAACCATAACTGCAGGTAACAACAAAATAGAGAGAACCAAACCCAAAACCAGAAGCTAGTTCCTCTTGCACTCCAGCCTTGTAAGCTTTTATTAGGGACTGATTATACATATCCATTGCTTGCTTCTCCCCGGTGAAAGATGCAACCTGCATTAGGTAAGTGGGTGTCATATATATATATATATATATATATATATATATATATATTCTGCAATATTAAAAATAAAAATTCAGTAGTTCTATTTTGGTCAGTGTGCATACTGTTCTAATAGAGCCTATTGTCTGCTCTACTACAGTTGCTGCTACAGAATACGCTTCTTGTCCCTTGGATGATGCTTTTGCAATAATTAGGCTTATCATAGCTCCACACAAAACAAGAGGTGGAATACAAGATAGCATGACAACAGTTAGAAGCCATCCCTTGATAAATGCTACAACAAAACCTCCCATGAAAGTTGTTATGAACTGTATGAACTGCCCCACCTAAAATGAGGGGGGTGGAATGAAGAAGCTAAATTTAGCTTAAACATGATGATGATAACTGTATGATGATTTGTTATTACCTTCAGACCCATGGCGTCTTGAATAAGAACAGTATCACCTGACATCCTTCCAACAACCTCTCCAGTTTTAGTTTCCTTATCAAAGAAGGTAACATCTTGCCTCAAAATTGTTTGAAGGTATAAGCCTCTAATTCTTGCAGCTTGTCTCTCCCCATTGATCATCCAGCCTGTGAACTCTGGTACATATAACAAATAAGGTTGCTTTCAGGGTCAAACTGAGCCAAACGAATTAGTTGGATTTTAATAACTAACAGAGAATCAAATATACTTACGCAAAAGTGATGCAAAAGAGGTACCCACAGCCAAGTATATAAATTTGAGAGACACCTGGACAGAGTAATTTATTGTCAAGTGTTTATATTCCTCCCTATAGTAAAAAGGTTCTATGTCCAACCCAGTTCTTATGCTTGAGCAATATTTATTAATGGTAAGAGGGATTAATGAGGAATTGCCTTGGAAACTTCGTCAACAACTTCGTTGGAGTTTTTGGTTCCTCCGAATGCCTTGGTCATATTTCCAAACATCAGAATTGTTAAGGGCGTGGAGACTCCATTCCCAAAAGCACCCACAGTCCCAACGAACATCAATAGATGATCCAAAGGATCAGCAAATGAAAAAAGCTTGTATAAGGGTACTGTTTTGGCAGATTCATCTTTGGCCTTGCTCTTTGAATCTTCCCTGGTGTCAGAGTCTCCATTCATGTACATATCCTCTGACATTTTCTTGATGGAAGACTTTACACACCCCTCTACTAATTAGTAATCACTGTAAACGGAAAACACTTGCATGAAATACATCAAAGGTTCAAGTTATTAAAACACAAAAACATTACTGTGCGCTCCAAAGTGTAACGTCGTAGGTAGTTAATCTCATCTTCTTTCACTTATTGGTATGTTGTGTGTGCACTGACCACTGAGTTCGTGAACAAGATGATGGACTTTTCTTAATGGGGTTGTGAATTCAGACTCAGTCAAACAGAAAAAATACTTCAGAGGAAACAATGAGTCGTCAACTTGGACAAAATTTACTTGAGCACAAAATAAGCAACTTAAAATGGCAACAAGTTGACAACAACAAAAGCTACTTCAAGAAACTGAGAATCAGAGTTAAGACGGTGTGTCATAGTTGAAATATTTATAACTTAGATGAATAAAAACCAACAAGAGATTTAAAATTCATTTCAAAACCAAAAGGAATAAGTGAACATTTTACGCCTGAAAGTTGAAGTAATTTCTACCTTAGCATAAAGATGGAAAACTAGTAGCATGCAGCAGAACTACATAAGTAGTAGGGGACAAGAACTTAGGTTCCGACCAATATCACAAATATAATTGGAAAATTTGGATCAGCAAATTTCCTATCTCAGACCATATATGTTAGATTAATTTTTTGTTCTGGGATATATGGTATGAAATATTGATAGTTTTTTACTGCATATGAATAATTATTATAATAGTAATTAATTTTATTTGAATAAATTTATTCAAAGTGGTTTTAATATAATTAATTTTGTTTTGACGTACTAAAATAAGTATGCACAAAGATAAAGAATATAAGACTAACATTTAATCGCATATTGTTATGAGTTTAATTGGTATAAATTCTCAGTGTAAAAGATTTTTACACTTACATTCAATCATGACTTTTCATTTATGTGACTTTTAAAGTAGTAAGGAGTAAAGTCAACAAATCTACCATGAATATGAAGGGTTGTGATTGAATATCAGTGTAAAAATCTTTACACTAACAGTGTATACCAATTAAATTCTATTTTTATTTATATGATTTTTAAAATATTAATTAATTAGTAAAGTTAATAAACTTACCCTAAAGATGGTGATTGAATGTCAATGTAAAACGTTTTAGCATGATAGTGTATACTAATTAAACTTATGAAAAAATAAGTTTTTACATTATACAAGATTTAAAACAGTATAGAGAAAAACTATTCAATAATTATAAATTGCAAATTTTCACATATAAAAAAATATTTTTTAGATTTTTTTTTTCAAATTTCAGCTTTGTTTTCAAATATTCTGATTATTTTTAAAACAACTTTATTTTAGGAAAAACAATTGAAATTTCTCAAACAAACTCTAATGAATTGTTTTTTTATAATAGAGAGATTTGTAGTTTAAGATTATTTTTTAACTATATTTTTTTAGCTGTTTAATTATCTTGTAATTTTTATGTTTCATCCAAATGAAATTAATTATTTTAAATAATTTTTCAGTAAATTTATCTAAAACGGATTATTTTAATTATAATCAATTGTTAAAATAATCTATTTTTCAAGCTACTCCAAACAAACTCTGATTAATGCAAAAAAATTATTATCTTTTAAAATACATTGAGTTTTTTTATCATTTAAAATAGATTGTGTGTACGTGCGAGCGCGTTGAAATTACACTTTTGTCTTTTCTCAATATTTTACATGTGTCTTTTTTATGATTTTTTTGTCTTTTTCAAAATTTTGTTCTTTCTAATTTCGTTCTTTCTTTTTATTTTATGTTAAATTACTTTTAAAAAAATCTTAAACTATTTTTTAATATATTTATGGAATAAACCACAATATCATTTTGATGAACAAATTATATTTGTTAATATTTATTGATTAATATTTGTGAAATAGTGTTAGAAAGGAAAAATTATGTTCTATTTCCTTTATTTGAAAAAAAAAAAATTGCACCAACATCAGTCATACATGAGTGACATTATATTTGGTTAGAGACACTCACCAATAAGGGGTGGTATATGGATCTAAGTCCGCGGATCGGTCTTGAACTTTCTAGTCCATGCGGGTTTTGAACCTTTTTAGATAATCAGAATTATAGAAAAATTTTGAGTCCGGTCTCAGAAACCCATGGCCTTTGTGGATTAAGTTTATGGGCTCACGAGCTTGGGCCGTTTAAAGAGACAATTTTGTCATTTGATTATTAGTTAGTGTTAATGTTGTCATATATTTTTTTTTTTTGTAAATTGTGATATTTTAGACTTGTAATATTGAAAATATTTAGTATTTTAGATTATAATAAATAATGATATAATTTTTACTATAATATATTATAGTTTAGTAAATATTATAATTTTTTAAAACTACTTTAAAAAATATGTGTGTGCGGGCTTGCAGACCGATTAGTCTGCGCATTTCGCGGGTCGGATACGAACTCTTAAAAAAGTCCACTTATTTTTATGGATCGGATTTATCCGGCTCATTTAAAATGCAGGTTTCGCGGGCCGTGCTTAAATAAGCCAGATAAGCCCGCATACCCACCCTTACTCACCAATGCTCTCTAAACTCTAATCCATCACAAAAATACTAATATATTATAAATATATTAAAAATGGTTATTAAGCATATTTTTAAAATAAAATAATCTTAAATTAATTACTCAATAATAACATATTAGTTGAAATTTTAAATCTTTTTTAATGGCAATAATACAAGTAAAGCTAGAAAAATGGGTTGGATCTAGTGGAACGGCCTATGACAAATGAAATGGGTCACATTGAACTTAAGAAACTTAGGTTTGAGATTTCCTCCCTATACTTCCCTATTTTCTCCTTGCACTTCCATAGTCTTTTAAAATGGCAAAAAGGTCCTTAGGTTAAAATGTTCATAACCTATTTCCTCTCACGCAATCCTTGTTTGCAAGTTCTCCATCTCTTTCTTCCTTGAGCCTACCCCTGAGCTGAAGCTGGAGAGAGTGACTCCTCCCTCACGCGTGTGAATCCGAATTCAAAATTTGATGTGTGGTTCTTGCTTCAAATTAGGTTTTGATGTGTGCAATTATACACTTATTTGTACGCTTTAGGAATCCGGATGACCAAAGTCTTATGAGTCTAGATTATTAAAATCAAACTGGCTGTTAATGCAACAAATACCAAGTCTGGATTGTTGGTTCTAGAATGATTCTAGATTTCCTATTCTGGACTGAATTGGATTGAGTCCGAATTGTCTATTACAGATGTTGTAAAAATATTTTTTTAACAAGTTCAGATTTCCTAATCCAGACTCACAATTTTTGTGAGTCCAGATTAGCTAATCCGGGCTTGTAAAAAAATTGTGAGTTCAGATTAGCTAATTTGGATGTTGTTATCAACATTTTATGTGAATCTGAAAGTATTTTAACAAATTTGAAGTTCCTCATCTGGATTCATTTACAAGCCTAGATTAGGTAATCTGGATTTATAAAAGATACCTCTAATGCTTTCGAATTCTACTAAATCCGAATTAACTGCAGAAATCAAAATAAAACTAGGCAAGCACTTACCAGCTAGTCAAGGAGACAAAGAGGGATGTAGAAGCAATCTAGATTAGGCAATGAAGAAGATAAAATGCAACAACAAAGAGATGAAGAATAAACCTAAGAACGAGCATTGGTGTCATAGTCATAGTCACAAGGGAGGAAAGAAGAAAGAGGATAATTTTAAACCTAATGGGTATTTTTAACCTAAGGACATTTTTGTCTTTTTGCAAGACTATAGAGGTGTAGGGAGAAAATGTCCTTAGGCTTATATAGAAATAGTTTTGAGCCAAACTGCATTTAAGAACTTAAAAAAAAAACAAGTCAATTTGGCCGGGCCTAATAATTACTAGGTCTATTTGGGCTAAGAAAAGGCTTAGCTGAATTCAGGTTGAGTCAAAAGACTAATTTTGACAATTATAAATACAAGTATTATTTATGGGAGATAATCTTATGTCACGACCCACCCTAAGTCGTGACTGGTGCATAAACTACCTCTCTATAGTCTGGTTAGCCTGAAATTTAAACCTTACTAAATACATCACTAGATCAAACTTTGAATTAAAAAAAAAAATTGACAGAGTCTCCCCCAAAAATGAGACATACTACAATTCAGGTAACCTGTAAAAGAAAACATTTTATTTAATTATAGATTCAATTCAACAGTCAGATGATAGCATCTCCCATCATAACATAGATATCATTCATAAATTCTCAAAATATAAAAATTTACAACATGTATAAACTATAAACTAATATTCACTATATATATATATATATATATATACCTCAAAATATAGAGATTTCATCATCTATCTCTATCTTATCACTAGCTTTGACTCTACATCTAATACCATTATAGTTGCATAACTGGAGTTACCAAAATACACTCTTCATTATGTCAATGGAGGCTTACCAAAAGAATCTACAAATTCTTGGATAAGATGGAAAATCTAAGGCAGTGTGCTACTCAGACACTTCTATATTTGAGGGAAAGAGAAGAAAGAGAGGTAAGTCACAAGGACTTAGTGAGAGCATCACATTCAAAGTGGATCGGAAAGAGAAACACATATAGCACAAATATTTTTCATCCAAAAAGGATTACAATGATGATAAATAAAAAAAAATATGTAATGCATCTCACTTTACAAAAACTAAAAGTTACCCTCTTGAAATCTAAAAATATAATAAATATAGAAATAACTTTAAATTTCAAATAACTAATAATGTCACACTATCTCTTCATTGTGGCGAATGAATTTATACCACATTATCTCTTCGTTGTGGTGAACAAAATTTTACCACATTATCTCTTCGTTGTGGCAAACAAAAGTATACCACATTATCTATTTGTTGTGGTGAACGAGATTATACCATATTATCTCTTTGTTGTGGTGAATGAAAAAATTATATATAATTATCAAAGGTACTAAAATATTCATCAAATCACCAAAAGTAACAAATATTAAGTCAAATTACATAAATTTAAATATCACTAATCATTCTTAACTATTATTAGAAACCAAATCAACAAAATCACTTATTTGATAATTACTTGCTTCTCCAAATTTCAAAAGATGTCACAGGTAAAATAGTTACTCATTTAAAAATAACATTTAATTTTTAATAAATGTAATTTTTGTTATAAATAGTTGTACATATACATATATTTTTTTTAAATAACGTTTAATTATATGGTTTCATTTTTATACTAAAAAAGATAATCTAAGAGTTATTAAACTTTATATTTAAAACGTTGTTATGCTAAATGTATATAATTTTCGTTGGTTAACATGTATATAATTATGTTAACTTTATGAGTTAATTAATCTTTGACTCAATAGCTTAGGATACATGATGTAGTTTCTGATCCAATACAAAAAATAGTGTTTTGAATCTATGTTTAATACATATATTGTGACACTCTTCTACTTCCAAATACTTTATTCCTTAATTATAAAATAATATAGAAATTTATTTATTTAAAATAGTAGACTTTGCGCTTAGGTAAAAGGATCTACATTTTACAATATACACTTATTTTTTTAATATTATAATATAATAAAACATAACATATAAGTAACAATATTGAATAATTCATCTACATAACATAACAATATTAAAAATTTATCCCTAGTTCGATGTTACATCTAATCAGAGCATCCTAATGGAAAAGGTAAAGAAAAGTTGAAAGAAACATGAATTTGTCACTTAATTTTGGTAGTTCGATCATCAGTCACAAATTTGATCATAACTTGAGCCTCTAGGTATCTTTTTTGAATGAAAACAACGAAATCGGTTAGATAAAACCTAGGAATACGAGTTTTTTGGAGAACAAGTTCTTAAATTGCATTGTTTTTCTATCAATTTTCTCATCCGAAGATCATGAACATTGATTGTAAAATATCCTTAATTCTGGCAGTATGACCTTTAGTCACTAATCGGATCATAATTTGAGTTATAGGAATCATTTTTGGGTGAAACCAATAGAATTAGTTAGATAAAATTTATGACAAACTTTTAAGAAGACCACTTTCTCAAATTATATATTTTTTCTATTGGTTTTCTCTTCCGAAGATCATGAAAGCTCACAGTAAAATATGCATTATGATTTTCCATTGTTTCTCTTTCCTAAGATTTGATTAGTCCTTCAAAGCACACTTTAAATTATGAAATTGAAATTAAATAATTCTCAATCGATTTTTAAAATAAAAACATATATAAAACAATGATAAACTAATCATAACCTCATCTCCAACTAACTCAATTGTTATAACTAATCACAAGAAACTACAAAAGGGCACTACAGTTGTTATAATTAATACAAATTCAAGAACACTAATTTCTAGGTTATAAAATGGAACACCTCAATGACAAAATAATCATTATATGTAAACTATTTTACCCAAAATTGACTCAATGTAGACATTCATTTGTATATCAAACATACAAGAATTACATATATTTACCCAGTCACGTTTCAAACCTTTCATCATTTAAATTCAAAACTGCAATTAAATTACAATACATATATCCACATAATTACACTTAAAACATATATCAACACTCATTGCGGATGTTGTTCATAACCCACGCTATATAAAACCTATTAAAGCTTAAGGTTCGCTTCACTACTCATCTTCTCTACATACGCCACATGAGAAATAATTTTCCAACCTCCTTACCTCGAATGATGATCCAGATTGTGAAGGATATGACCTCAAGCTCCCTTGACAAAGTTCTCTCTATAACTTCTTCTCAAGCCTTCGAAGTGTGAAATTGAAGCGCAATAACCTAAACCCTCTGAATTATTAGGTTAACCATTGGATTAGGTTTTCTAGTAGTAACAAATTAACTTTTATTACTATTTACACCCACATTTATTTTATAAAAACAATCTCAATTTATTTTCATAAACACAAACAATAAATTAATTTAAATCTATTAATATAAATTAATTTTTTTATTAATATATTATTTTTCTAAAAAAATGGAATATTATAGATACAAGATTATATGACAAATAAAATCAAAGTTATAGTACTTCTAATAACGTATTAAAGATTTAATAATATTTATTTATTCTTTGAAATACTATAAATTTTTTTATATATAAATTAGTCAATACATGACAAATAAAACAAAAGTTAAATTGATTTTTTTTATGACAAACATTACAAGTATTATTTATAAAAAATAATCTTATTTGATACCATGTAGCCAAACTAAATCTCCCATAATTGCTAATCAAATTATTATATATGTATTTGAAAATATTACATAGATGTTAATTAATAAAATTTTAATTTTTTATTAATATTTATATAATAATGCTAATTATTTTTTCTAAAATATGTGATACACATTTCAAAATTAATTAAATAAATATTTTTATTGTAAAATAATTTCTAATAATTAATAAATAATAATATAAATTAAATTAGTTATAAGTTTTTGCGAGTAAATTATACAAACCTCTTAAGATTTACTTTACAATATTTTAGCCCTGACGAGGGCTAGTGTAGTATTATTTTTTTCATGGATAATGTAATGAAAGTAAAACTTTAAGGAGAATCCGTGTAAAAAAACTTAAAACTTAAGAGAAGTTTTGGTAAATTAAAAAATGAAAAGTGCTAAGTACAATAACAGCAAAAGATCTTTCTTTTATAACAAAGTATTTAATATAATTGCATAATTAAAATTTAATAATACTTATTTATATATACTTTAAAATCATTACCTACAATGGTTTCAATTTTAAGTAATATTACTTTTGTGATTAAAGTAATAATTTAAATTAGATAATATTGGTTTTGCATTTAAGTTATACATTTTAATATTGGTTCATAAAGTAATGATTTTACACTTTATGTACTTATCAAATAATTGAATTAATTTATCATTTAAAATTTTCAAGTTATAATTTTAACAAAAGTTGAATTTTAATTTAAAAAAGACCAATTTGAATCATCCAAATAGTTTTTAACTAAAATGCCCAATTAATTAAGTAACCCTTGAATGTGCAAGGATTTAGTTTAATTATAATTTTTACTGAAATACTCTTATTACTTAAAAATATTTTTACATAAATATAAAGTAACTATATTAAAATTAATTTAATGAAAAATAAATCATTTTAAATTAATTTCTTCAAATATTTCATAATCAAAATATTTTTACATATCATTATAGGCTAACCAAGGAAAATTATTAAATACAAATTAACTATATTAAATAATTATTATTTTGAGTTAAATTAGCATGCACTGTTACACTGACATTTAATCATATTTTTTCATTTATATGACTTTTAAAATATTAATTGATAAAGTCAACAAACTTACCATAAATTAAGAGTTGTGATTGAATGTTAGTGTAAAAATTGACAGTGCATACTAATTAATTTTTTATAATATTATTATAAATATAATAATTTTAAAGTGTTGTATTTATTACATAAATAATGCACCTACCAAAGACAAATTAATATAAATGCATCTCAACTTTAGCAAAAAAATCTCAACTTTTAAAATATCAAGTCAATAAATTTACCGTATATAAAGGATGAGTTTAATTGGTATACACTATTAGTATAAAATTTTTACACTGACATTCAATTACAACCATTCATTCATGGTCTGTTTGTTAACTTTACTCATTAGTACTTTAAAATGTCACATACATGAAAAATCATGATTGAATGTGAGTGTAAGAATCTTTTGACCGTATATATCAATTAAGTTTCTCATTTTTTTAAACAAAGATATGGATAGTATCTAACTTCAAGCCCCATAAATAATTT
Source organism: Psophocarpus tetragonolobus (assembly GCA_037954015.1). NCBI lineage: Eukaryota > Viridiplantae > Streptophyta > Magnoliopsida > Fabales > Fabaceae > Psophocarpus > Psophocarpus tetragonolobus. The sequence goes on along the minus strand of CM075693.1, from coordinate 7,013,891 downwards.
AATAATTTTAATATAAATAATTAATTATAATTATATTGTGAATAAAATTAAATAGTTTATAATATTATTGTAAATATAATATTTAAAAAATATATATATATATATATTGCAGACATAATTCAACTACCAAAATAAGTAATTTCAAATCAATTTCAACTTTGAAAAAAATTACATGCATTGACTGAGTACTGGAGATAATATATGATCCTTATAAAAAGATATGAATTGGTATCTAATTACTTGTTCTATATATATTATATAATATTTTTAATTGTATTTATTATAAATTTTTGGACTCTATCTTTAATAATTTAATATATAAGATAATTATATCTGTTAATGTGAATTGTTTCACATACATATGAATATATGAAATAAATTGTATTAAATAAATTAAATAAAAATAAAATTAATTAAATAAATTTAATTTATTAATTTAATATTATTATAAATAAAATATTATTCAATTATTTATTTATTATATAAATATTCTTCAATTAAACATGACAAAAACTCAAACACATACGGATATACTTAAATCCATTTACATGCTTATTCAGAAATTTGTTGATAATTTAATTCGTATTCTAATTCACAATTTTAGATAACATTATATTATTCGCACAGATTAACAAAAAATGCAAAATCGGCTAACAAATCTGGACATATGTATGAATATTATGCTAGTAAATACATTAAAAGGGAGCTTTATCATTAATAAAAATATTTTTATATGATTCAACAAAAAATGTCTGAATTAAAGATATGTAGTCTATAGAAAAAACATTATATAAAAAAAATTATTTTAGCTATCTAGAATGAATCAATAGAATTGTGAAGTGTTGAACGTATTTTTATTTTATTCAAAATCATCAATCAACCGTGACTCCTCCATCGGTTAAACTTCTTCAATCGTGTCAAATTATAGTTTTTGCTAAATTATAATTTGTTTACTCCAATTTATTTAATTACTGATATTTTATCCTCTAATTTTTAATTACTCATATTTTATCCCTTAATTTATAATTTGATAACATTTAAATCATCTGTTAGAGGATAATAGTAATTTATTGTTAAACTAGTAATAATAACTTCTTATGTAACTTGCTTAAATAACTTCTTGTATTCACACAGGTAAAAAAACCTAAAACTTTTAATTTTAAAGAAGAAAAATAGACTTAAACGTTTAATTTTAGAAAAAAAGAAAAAGATATAATTTTATGTAAAAAATAAATCTTTTACCCATTTGTCGTGAGAAGTCGTTTAATCAAGTTACATTTAATGTTAATGTTAATAATTTAACAGTTAATAACATCTAAATCATAATTCAAATGTCAGCAAATTATAAAATAAAAAAAAAAATATGAGTAATTAAAAAAAAAAGTCAATAATAAAATAAATAAGGAATACAAATTGTAATTTAGCATATATTTTTTTAAACAAAACATAACTCAAAAGAGCATTTGCTTTATTTTATTCAAAGAATAAATGACTCATCATCAATCGTGACTCCTCCATCAGTTAAACTTTTTCTTTAATCGTATGTCACTGTCAAATTAGATTTTTTTAAAAACAAAACATAACTCAAAGAGCATTTGTTTTACCTTTTGAAAGAAACGAAAGGAAGTAAGACAAGGATAAAGTAATCTGTTTCATAATCAATAAACTATTTTTAAAAAGTTAAAAATGTGTAATTTATTATTATTTTTCAACAACTTACTTTTTTTCCCGCTGTTTTAATACTCTTTTACTATATAAATTTTTTTTATCCATCTAAATAAGACTAATTATATTTAAACAACTTTTTCTGTAAATTCATTTAAATAAAAATTGAATTTGATTATAATAATTATCAAGTATGGATCTAGAAGGAGTTATAAGGTTGAATTAGTGGTAAAGTGAAAGAATGAGAAGGAAAAAATTGTAGATTTGAATCACTTCATTAACATATTAACAACTAATATTTAATCATTAAATGTTGAGAACAATATTTTAACCCATAGACACTAGTCTAATAAATTTAAAATATTAGCTTATTTACATGGAAAGAAAATATTAACTTATCTTTTAGTTGTTTTTAAGTAAAAGTTGTAACAAATGAAATAAAAAAAAATGTTAACTTATCTCTGTATTAACTAAGATTGTAACTAAAAAACTATTCACTTACCTTTTCAATTATTTTAAAGTAAATATCTCAATAACTATTAAAACAAACAAATAGATATTCACATGTTTTTTAATCTTTTTAGACCTTCCCTAGTTTTTTAATTAAATCAAATTTTCCAATTTGGTTTGACTTTTTTTTTGTAATGCAAGATGCATAAAAAAAGAAGAAAAAAACGAAAATTAAAAGATACTGAGTTACCAAAACTATGTTCGAAGGAACATAATTAGGGATTCATCAATTCTAATAAGAGCACCTAACCTAGGGGTATAACATCCATCCTGATTAAATTAGATCCGCAAATAAGACCTAACTTAGACATAAAATCCGTGTATTGGTTTCTTTCTCTTAAAGAATGTTGTAACCTAACATTTCAATGTCTCTTTAAGTAGTCCTTAATTTAGACAATCACCATTGCATACCTTTGGTAGGCTACCAACTTACCCTGGTTTAGTTTGACTTTAACAACATAAAATTCTAAACTAAAACTTTCTATAAATTTAAATTAATTTTTGGATAAATTAACTTAGAGAAATTATCTTATTTTACCCTTTATCTTAATTTTAATTTATGACAAAAGTTGATTTCACTCTCTTTTTCTTTTCTTCTATCAATCAAATGTTTTAAAAAAACGGTTAAGAGTCTAGTTCAACATACACTAGTTAAATTTTGAATTATTATTTATAATAATAATAATAATAATAAATTATATTTAGGAATGTATATTTTGTATTGAACTTTTAATAAATTTTGACTTTAATTAGTATGCACGGTTCGTTTAAAGAACTTTACACAGATATTCAATTAGAACCTTTCATTTATGATAAGTTTGTTAACTTTACCCATCAATATTTTAAAAGTTATAAAATTAAAGAATTATGATTGAACCTCAGTGTAAAACTATTTTACATTGTCAGTTGATACTAATTAAACTCATAAATTTTTGCTTTGTGCTATGTCTTCAATAAATTCTTTATGATTTTAATTGGTATTAAGGATTGTGTTCGAATGCTAGCATAAAATTCTTTACACTATCAATTAGTACTTTAAAAGTCATATAAATGGAGAGATATGATTAAACGTCAGTGTAAAAGTCTTTTACATTGTCAGTGTATACGACTCATTTTTTATTTTTTCTAAGTTCTTAAAAACTTTAGATAATGTTTAAGATTGCTTTAAAATAATTTAAAAAATATTTTACATAGTTCTTTAAGGACTAAAAACAAAATAACCTTATGCAAAATTCACTAATATATTATATATATTATAGACACAAAACATATTTGAAAAAAATAATAATAATAAACAAATATAATCATCACTTTATAAAACTATGGACATAATTTTATTTTTAACATTTAAAATACTCAAAAGTTCAAATTAAATATATTATTTGATTTAAGTTTTAGTAAACTACAACAATGTCGATGATAAGATTACATCTAGAAATAAAAATGAAACTAATAAATTCATTTAGTTATATGAAACATATAATTTATCAAGATAACAATGTCGACAATTAGATTACATCTAGAAAAAATTATAACAAATTAATATATAAAAATTATAGTTTTTCAACATTCTTGTGCTATTTTTCACTGGAGTGTTTACGGATTGAGTTGGATCGAATTTGAGGTAAAATGAAATCTTATCCAATAAATTTAATCAGATCAAATCGAATTTGTAAAAAAAATTTAATAATTCGATGCAATCTAATACAATTAAGAACAGATTAGATTAGATTGAATTTATGGATTATAAAGAATTTTTTAAAATCTATTTTGTTTGCTATGAAACAAATGAAATAAAATAGTAAACATAAAATTTTAAAAAAATATTAAAACATAATTGTTTCTTTAAAATAACATAAAAGTAAAATTACATATGGGATTTGTATTCTCTAACTTTGAGATTTAGTAACTTTGAGGACTTTAATTTATTCTAAATTATTATAATCATCCAAATGTTTTATTTACTATAAAAAAGAATTTATTTAATTATTATAATAATTTAGAATGAACTAAAGTCACCAAATCTCAAAGTTAGAGAATTTAAATACTAAAAGTAGTTTATAAATGATAAAATATGTAAATCCTAAGAAGCTAAAAGTAATAAAATTTAATAACTCATAACTCCGTTATTGCAATACTTAATGCATCATTATAAATAATATGACCTTTAAATTGTATTACTAATTTTTAATTTATACTCTTTTAAGTATATATATATATATATATATATATATATATATATATATATATATAAATAATCAGAAATGAAAAATATAATAATAATGATATGATTTCAATAAATTGTTTTGAATTGTTAATTAAACAATTTCACATGATTATATTATACAGATATCTCTCTCACAAACGTTTAACATGTCACTCTTTCGTTACCCCGCAGAATCCTCTACAAGGTCAGCATTGTTGCCACCACTGTTAGTACCACTACTACCACCATCATTAGTAACGACAACAGACAACAATCATGATAGCAACAATAGTGATACCAACAATAATCACAGATTTACGAATTTTTAAAATTCAAATTCATGATACGATAAATTAAACATCAAATTGTTCACGGATCTAAAATATCTAATTTTTAGAGTTAACAAATTGGTGTAAGATGATTGAATTAATCAATGTAGTTCAATTTTTTTAAAAGGAATCTAGTTCAATTTTAGAAACTATACTATTAAATACTTACGGAAAGAATTTTTGCAAATGGAACCTATATTGCAAATTTTACTTGTGAACTTTGTGCATGATTTTATGTTTAGGAGCGGCAAACGCAAAAATCAACATTAAAAGGTGCATATCATTCTAGGGTGTATACTTTGTCTACACATTATGTTTTAATGGTGGATGATTTTTTATATAAACTAGGAAAACATACTTTATGATTTTGTTCCCAATTATCTTAATTAAAATTTTTAGCTTATAAAGAAAAGTATGGTTTAAATAACTTTTTAATACTTGTAAATTTATCTATTTTGATTTTACTATCATTTTTTTTTATTTTAGTACCTAATATTTTTTAATATTTTAAATTGATACTTGTTGTTAAGGATTTTCTGTTAATGAATGACATGATTAACAAAAGTAACACGTCACTCAAAGTTATCAAGTCAGCATACATGTCATCTTTACAATAGATACCTTTTTCAAAAATAAATGTTTAGAGGTATAAAATTTATTTAAGACTAGAAAAAAATTAATTATAATTATCATTGCATCGCACATTCTTGTTAATATGATATGCATCTCAACTATCTTTTTATCTTTAAAATCTTTTAATTGTTACAAGTGAATACAACATCAATAACGAAGTTACTAGAGAAGCTTTATTAGATTGGAAAATGACTTTATCTAAATTATTATTTTTTAAATAATTAATGGACTAAATGAGATTTTTTTATCTTTTGAATGGACTAAATATAACCTATATTAAAAAAGGGTTAAATATATATATATATATATATATATATATATATATATATATGTATATGTATATGTTTCAAATAAAATTTAGGTTTTATATTAGGTTTCTAATAATTTTTATTTTATTTTGGGTCCTTAAAGTGTTTTAGATATTATTTTAAATTATTTTAAAATGCTTTAGATAGCACTTTAGGAACTTAAAATAAAATAAAAAATTATTAGGGACTAAAGACAAAACAATAATTTAATAAGAGGTCAACGTAAATTCACTAATATATTAGAAATATAAAACATATTTAAGTCTTAATATATTAGAAATATAAAACATATTTAAGTCTTAAAATATTGTGTGATACAATGATAAATGTAATTAACTTTTTTCTTGGCTTAAATAATTTTTTGTACCTATAAAATAATTTTTTTTATTTTGGTACCTAAAACTTATTTATATTTTTTATTTGGTACCTAAAATATTTTTATTTTTGAGAAAAGGTATATGTTATGAGAATGACTTGAATGTTGATTCAACAATATAAAGTAATGTAGATTTGATAATGTGAAACTCCTGTTAATCTTGTTATTAGTTAATAGAAGATAGTTATCGATAGATACTAATTTTTAAAACTTTAAAAAATTTTAGATATTAAAATAAAAAAATTGATAGTTTAAGTACTAAAAATAAAAACATGTAATTTTATAAAATACTGAAAATATATTTGAAAAAAACTTTATACATGATTATAAGTTTAAGTTGTTGTGCACGATATTCAAAATTAAATAAATTATTCACAAAACTCTTTTTTTTTTTTTTAAAGCAAGAATGGATATCCTTCTATAAACTTATTTTATCTCAAACTTAATTTCTGAATGAAAAATAAATAATAAACTCTGTAAACAAAGAGTAAAAAATTAGTCCGATATAAGTAATGAATTCAAATTTATCTATTAACAAAACTAACATAAATACCTATAAAACAAAACTTTGACAAAACTTTGTGAGCTTGTTTATTAGTTAGCCGCTAGACCAAATTTACCTGTTGGAAAAATCGGCTCCTTAACATACCAAGTTAGGTGTGAGAGTCACATAGAGAAGATAAAGTGGATAAAAAGTTTTTTAAGGTGTGATTCATACGATTGAGATTTGAGGTATGCAATGATGCACTTTTTCTTATCAATGAGTCTAGTACACTTTCATGATATATATATTCTACGTTGTGGTGGGAGAACCTTTGTTTATCTCTTCCTGCACTATGATCTATTCCAACTCGCCTTTCACTAAGAATTGACAAATGATCTAAGAAAAAATAAAGGATAAAGGGACTGCTGAGTGACTCTTTCACGTATGAAATTAATAAATCATCAAAAAGAGATTTAGCTTGAGCATTTGCATTTTAGGTCACTAAACTTATTATACAAGTTCATTTAATTGTAAACATTTCAATTATAAATAATTTAATGCAAATTAGTTATATTAATTTCAAAGTTATTAATTTATTTCAGCACTGGAATAAAAACAAGAGCTTTATCTACAAAACAGGCCCCAACCCCGTGATAAAGGAATCTATTCAGTAATTGTAGTAAGTCAGAAATCGGGATAGAGACCAATTTTATGCACCAGAGATTCATTCATGGGATTTGATATAGTCGTGGCCATTTTATGTAAGCAGTTATTTTCTCCCTTTCATTTATTAAGATAATATAAGTGGGAAGCATAAGTATACATAAGGTATTTTCTCCCATTACGTGTTTTAGAATTAACAACACTATTATATGGATACGTCAGTTTATCATGGATCAAAAGACAGAATTGACCTAGGTTGTATGTCTAGAAATAAAATATAATTAATTGACAACCTCTTATTTAGATTGCTCTTGAAATCATTGTTAGAAAGACTTTAGCCGATCACAACCATCTGCTTTGAACATGACACCACCTTTCAACCCAAAACCTTAAAGCAATAGGTTATGTGTCTTTCTCACTTATATATTACTCAACTTCTCAATTTCTTACCAATGTGGGACTTCAAACTCATACTTGCACTTCAACATAGTCAACAAATTGGGAGTAAAATAAAAAAAATAATTACGCTAAAAGTGATTCTCGTGATAAAAAATTAATGAATTTATTGATTTAATAATTTCTGCACTTGGAACTGGTATTTTTTTTTTTAAAAATGCAAATGTCATTCAAAAGTAGCTAGAATCCTACCAATCATAAGGAATGACCAAGGGAGGTTCCAAAAAAATATCAGTATGATCGAGCAAGTAAATATGTTATAATCAACCACCAAGAGTGACCACCATATAGCAGACCTCACACAGAAATACTATACTCAAAATAAATGGAACACCCTGACCCCATACCTATCTAGAATAAGGAAATTAAGTATTTCTAATCCCTATCTTAGATAAACATAATTTCGGTTGTCATGACCATTTTACAAAAGATACATCATGCACCTTACAAAAACACTTAACCCACAAACAAGCTTGTTGCATAGCTTTTTTCCACACTTTCTCTGCTTTGGAGGGAATCCCCTTAAAAACAACTGCATTCTGAGCTAGCCAAATTTCCCACGTAAATTGCCATCTAAATTATGCTTAAGACCTCAATAACACGCTTACCCCCTGAATGAAGAATCCTGAGTAGATGCCAACAACTAGATTCATTGTGAGTGGGCAACACAGAAACATAACCTAACCACCTATAGCAGTACATCCAAACAAGATAGTTATACTTAAAGTGAAAAGTAAGTGGCACACTATTTTAGACATTAAGCAACAAATAGGGCAAGATATTTCCACAAATGACAAAATTTTCCTCTTTACTAATTATGCTTTTGTGGGAATTCTACTCAAAGAAACTTCTAAGAGGATGCCTTCACTTTAGATGGAACCTTTGATTTCCATAATCTTTGAAAGAATGAAGACTTTTCCTCCAGAGAGACCACTAACTAAGAGGTAGGCATCCTTCACTAAGTATTCACCAGCATTTCCAGAACAGACATCTCAGCCCCAACCATCCTCCACTCCTTGCACCAGATGGACCCTTCCTAGAAAGATTTCCAACCCCCTCACTCACTCCCTTTTCCAATTGAATGGCTTCCTTCTCCACCTATATCTCCATTCCTATACATTATTTGACTACTCCCCAACCTCCGATAAACGAGCTTCTTTCTGATGAAACAAATTGTACATCATAGGGAATAAAGATTTAAGCCCCCCTAGACAGCAACCACTACCTTCCCAAAAAATCTCCTACTAGAGACTTTACCTTCCCAAAAAACTACTCCCTGACCCCTTCTCTGATGTTACTTTCAAAATATCCTTCCACCACTGTGATACTTCTTTCCTTTACCTTACTACCAGATCCCTCCTGATATCTTCCCCATATTTGACCACCAGCACTTTAACCCATAGTGAGTTATCCCCCTACAGAATCCTCCATCGCCATTTGCCCAGTAAAGCTTTGTTGAAAGCCGCCACATCTCTGATTCCAAGACCTCTCTGGCTCTTTTCTTTGCACACATGCTCCCATTTATCCATGCTACTTTATTGCAATCTTTCGAACCTCCCCACAAAAACCTCCTTTGCAAAGATTGGATTGCTTTAGCCACTTTTTACGGGACCCTTGGAAAGACAAAAAGAAAAGAGGAATAGAAGGAAGGGTGGATTTGATAAAACAAATTTTCCCTCCCAAGGAGAGATGTTTTTTACTCTAAGGAGATAATCTAGCTCTAATTTTATCTAGAACAGGTTTTGAGACCCTCTCACTCCTCACATTAGCTCCCACAGACACCCCCAAGTAGGAAAATGACATTTGCAAGACCCTGCAATTTAGGGTCTTAGAAAAGGATATAAGCTCTTGCATTGTCACCCCCACTCCACCAAGGCTGCTCTTATGGTAATAATCTTTAACTAATTCATAACACCTTAGAGCCCCCTTCAGAGTAAATACATTTTGGACTTCTGGCGACACCATGAAAATTGAATCATCCGCATATTGTTGAGACACCACCTGAAGCTTATGTTTCCCTGGCTTAATCCTAGATAGAAGATTTATAGACATTGTCTGCTTAATCAATCCTCCTAGCCCTTTAGCTATAATCACAAATAAAAAAGGGGTCATAGGGTCATCCTACCTTAAACTCCTTAGCATACAAAATTTCGTCATCGAATCGTTGACTAACACAAAGACAGAAGAAGAGTAAAGACATCATTGAATCCACATAATCCATTTTTCCCTAAACCTAAATCTCTTCAACATATAAATAAAAAAAGGCCAATTTACAAAATCATAAGCCTTTTCAAAATCAACATTAAATACCAACAAGGGATTTTTTTGCTTTTTTGCCTCATGAATCACTTCTAGACTATTACCACACTATCCAGAAATTGTCGTCCTTTAATGAATGTTATTTTCAAAATCAGCCTTAAATACCAGTACTTTTTGAATTCTGCAAGCTAACACCTTAGCAATTATTTTATAAATTACACATATTAGGGAGATAGGTCTATAATCCCCAAGCCTCCCTAGACACTCCTTCTTGAGAATTAAAGAGATAAATGAAACATTTGCTCCCCGAGGTAGTCTCCCATTCTAGTGAAACTCAACCAATACCTTTCTAATATCTTCCTTCAACAATTTCGAGAAGTGTTTAATAAACTTCATATTAAACCCAGCTGGCCCAGGACTTTTGAACCGTCACATTCCCGAATTGCCTTTTTAATTTCTTACTTAGTGTTCTAACTTTGCTTTTCATGAAATTTTATTATGCACGCCAACTGTTTGAATGATTGTTTTTCTTTTATTCCTTAATTTCTTGTAACCTTTATACAAAATTCCTAGTCTAAGAAAATTGGTAGAAGTCTAGGTATTGCATGATTAGATGTGAAGACGACTTAATATTCCAATACATATCTCAAATGGTTTTTGTTGCAATTTTAATTCAACATTAATCCACTTAACCAACTATAGGTCTCGATCTCACAGGCAAAATACCCCAGGAACTGGGAGGGTGATCTATTCATGGCCACACAAATACTCTAATTGCCATAATTATAATGTGGTGTCTATGGCCTATGGGGTGTAAGAAATAATATGGATTTTAACCACATAAATTATAGCTCTTTCTAGGTGCAAGACAGAGTGCAGGTTCTTCTTTATAACCCTTTTACAACCTTTTACCTGCTCGCAAATTCCTAGACAATTACAAGACAAATAGCTTAGAAGCTTCCAGAGTGGCACACCACAGCATTAGATGTGGATGGCAGCGTGTTAGGAAATAAGTGTTGTAGGTTTTGGGGGGGTTGTCTAACGAATATAGTCATGGAAAGTTCGTACTCGGATTTTTATGGACAGGACACATGGGTTAGGCACAATAGAACACCGCAATGCTTCCATAGGTTTTGGGGGGTTGTATAACGAATTCTTGGGCAAGAATTTGACGTAAAAAAATGATGCAAATAACTATGATATGTAAGAATCATTTCCTGAGCCAATAAGAGATTAAACAAAGAAAATATTTTTTTTATGACACTATTTCTCTCAACAAAATATATTATACAGTATGATAATATACGAGAATAAAGCTGCAGAGTGCAGACAGAGTGGAATTTAAATTAGCCTAATCATTGAGAGCGATAAAAATTCCCAGCGTCTGATTTTAAGCTGATAAAATCAACAATAAGCTGTAAGGGAACTAAGATGCAGAAGCAGTTGTGTGCAATGCTACTAAGGAAGCATAGTCACCTCCCTTGTTTAGTAATGCTTCATGCCTTCCCTTTTCTGCTATCACCCCATTTTTAACTACTGCAATTAAATCTGCCCCCTTAATAGTTGATAACCTATGAGCTACTACTATTGTGGTTCGGTTCACCATAACACGGTCTAATGCATCCTGAACGACTTTTTCAGATTCGGCATCAAGTGCACTTGTGGCTTCATCTAGAAGTAATATTTTTGGATTCTTCACTATAGCTCGTGCAATTGCCACCCGCTGCTTCTGTCCCCCTGATAGTTGAATCCCTCTCTCCCCTACTATTGTGTCATAACCCTGCATATATTAAACACTGTAGTCAACAATTCATACAATCACACCTATGTTCATATGGTGTCTAATTAAATGACGTGTAACTAATTCAGAAATTTGAAGATACGCCTGTAACACTGGTCTTCTGCAGAGATTGAGTCAATAGGACACTCTAATTTACCTCCTGCAAACCGCTGGTGAAGTTGTGAGCATTTGCGAGTTCTGCTGCAGCTATTATTTCTGCCTCTGTTGCATCTCCACCCTTTCCATATGCAATATTGGCTCTGATGGTGTCATTAAACAGCACAGGCTCTTGGCTCACTAGGCCCATCTGTTGTCTTAGCCATTTAACTTGCAGCCTTTGGATATCTTTTCCATCCAGTGTAATGTGACCTGAGTCTGGATCATAAAATCTTTGTAACAATGAAATGACTGTTGATTTTCCACTTCCACTTTCTCCAACCAGTGCAACTGTCTGTTTATTTTATCAGTATAGTCCATCTAATAGTTTAAGAAGAACAATTTTGAGTAGTAAAGAAGAAAATATGTGCAAATTAGAAAGCTACCTTGCCACTTTGAATGGTTAAGCAAAGATCGCTGAATATTTGAATATCAGGTCTGGTTGGATACCTGAAACTAACATGGTTAAATTCAACTTCTCCCTTGACTTCTTCCAATGCCAATCCAGACTCATCACTTGGGTCAATTTGAGACTTTCGATCAAGAATAGCAAATACAGAAGCAGCAGCACTTTTTGAGTTAGTTGAATCAGGGACCAAAGAGCCAGATTGAGAGATTCCCATAGCTGCCATGCTGAGTGCAAAAAATACCTGGAAATAAGGAATCAAAATCATTAATACAAGAAAAATAGAAAAACCTAGTGCAAAAGGCTGGCCCTATCTCAGTAAATAATAGCTCAGGAATAACTGTGATGACAACAAGAAAAATGGAAAGTAAGGACAGTAACCTACACGAAAGACGTCTGAGAATGTTGTTTTTCCATCCTCTACAAGTCGAGCTCCAGCATAAAAAGTGCATGCATAAACTGCATACAGCATGAAAAATGATACTCCATAACTAAATCCACTTATTATCCCTCGCCTTATGCCTGTCTTAATTGGTCCTTCACATTTATCCTGGTATAATTCTATAACCTTCTTTTCAGCACAGAAAGAAGCAACTGTTCTTATACTCCCTACAGCATCATTTGCTACTTGACTTGCTTCCTCATACAGTTTCTGTTAGTTAATAGAATATTAATACTTGTAACATATAGATAAATGAAGAGCACAAGCTTGTCATACTCTTGATCTTTTTTGTGATGTTTATGCACTAATTTGTTTTGACTTTTTATTGTGTATTTGGTTTTAGTTACAAAATTGATTACTGACCCATAATTGATTTCAAATAAATTTTTGTAGGTTTGGTTTCACATTGAAAGGAATTTAAAATTGATTTTGAATTCAAACAACTTAAAAATAACTTTTAAGTTGGATCAATAATTTTATCATGGGTAACTTTCTTCTACGATGATATAAATTACATCATCTTAGAATCAATTTTAACTAAAATAATTTTAATTCAAAAGTTTGCTAAAGCTCATCCATAAATGGACTATTCTAGCGCCAAAAATGAAAAAATGAAATGTACATAGAAATGGATCTAAAATAACTCCACTTTCTCTAGAGTTGAAAACACATATTTTCATTAACAATTTTAGTCAGTAGCTTAAAGGAAGGAAAAAGCAAACCTTTGCATCTGCACTGAATCCTTTTAAGAATTTGAATTGCACGTATCCATTTAGTCCTAATAAAGGTGCCAAAACAAGCACTATAAAAGCAAGCTGCCAGCTTGCCTCAAAAGCAATTACCAAGCCACCTACTGCTGTAGCAATATTTTGAACCAGCAAACCAAGTGCATCCCCAACCAAAGCTCGAACAGCGGCTGCATCAGAAGAGAGCCTTGCTCCAATTGCTCCACTTGAGTGTTCAGCTTCATCAAACCAACTTACTTCCATATGAACTACTTTCTCGAAACACATCTTTCGAATCCTTTTGATCAACTTACCACCAGCAACTCCAAAAAAGTAGAACCTAAATGGAGGCATGATAAATGATACCACACCAAGTGCGACAAAAAGTAATGCCCAATGTTTTGAATCTTTCCGAAGTTCATCAAATGGCTCGTAGAAAATACTTATCATTTTGGACATAAAGAGTGCAACGATGGGTAATAATACTCCATTTATTGTTGCCGCTATAGCCCCTAGCAATAAGACTAGAATCTCAGGTTTGTTTAAATATGCCAGGCGATAGAGTGGCACTTCCGGTGGTGAAGAAACTGTTGAAGGAGGTGTAGCTTGAGCTCCTCCATTTGCAGGTTCCAAGAAGCCAACCATTGTGGGCAAACCATGGGATGCTGAGAATGAGTTACGACCACTGCTTCCAACTCCTGATGATCGTTGGCTTATAGATCGTAAGAACGATCTTTGACTTGATTGTCTTCCAGAATGGACTACACTTTCTAGCTTGTCTGTGTCATTTGCAGCATTATGTTCTGACCCTTTAATTTCTTGCAGTCTAATGAGCTGGCTATAGGCTCCAGTAGGATCCTTGGTGAGCTCAGCATGTGAACCTGATTATGGAAAAATACAATGACAACATTAAGGTATATAAACATTTGAGGATTGATTGAAGGAGAAATTAGATTTCTGGTTGTGTCTACCTCTTTCAACTATCTTTCCTTGGTGAATAACAGCAATGCTATCAGCGTTCCTTATAGTACTTAAGCGATGGGCTACAATGATTGTTGTTCGGTCTATCATTATTCTGTCCAATGCCTCCTGCACAATGTTCTCAGATTCAGCATCAAGGGCACTTGTAGCTTCATCCAGAAGTAGGATTCTTGGGTTTTTTAAAATTGCTCTTGCTATTGCAACTCTTTGTTTTTGGCCCCCCGAGAGCTGTGTTCCATGCTCTCCAACCATTGTGTCTAGTCCCTACGTGCATAATAAATAACTAATGTAAAAGGATTAATCAATAAAATGATAGAAGTAAGGTTTTCTTACTCAAGTCTTTTATACATTGCAGACAGATAATTCTGACAAAGGAAGAGAACATTTCCAACTCTTAAGCAATAAGTTCACTTTGCATTTCTTATATTTAAATGGAGATTCAAAGGTTGACCTGAGGAAGTTTATCTATAAATTTGGCAGCATTAGCTAGTTCTGCTGCAGCTCTGATTTCTTCAACAGTTGCACCATCCTTGCCATAGGAAATATTCTCTTTAATACTGCAAGTGAAAAGAACTGGTTCCTGGCTAACTAGGCCTATTTTCTGTCTGATCCATTTCAATTGAAATTCTTTGAGGTTGATGCTGTCAATGAGAACTTCACCTGCCTGTGGATCATAAAATCTCTCTATCAAACTAACAACTGTGGATTTCCCACTCCCACTTTCTCCTACCAAAGCTGTCGTAGTGCCGCTTGGTATTGAAATAGAAAATCCATTGAATATCAGTTCATCAGGCCTTGTAGGATAACTAAAGCAAACCTCCCTAAGCTCAATATCACCACGAATGTCATCAAGCTTCCGACCTGTAGTGTCGTAAGCATCAATTTCTGGTTTTCTTTTAATTGTTTCAAACATCTTAAAGGCTGCAGCTTGTCCAGCAGCGAAAGCACTCAAGCTTGGAGATGCCTGTCCAAGAGACCTGGAATTGGAATTATAGTTAGTTAGGATAAATATAATACATATTCCTATCTTTGGTGTTTTCGAATCAGGTTTTAAAAATTAAAGGCTTACACTATGAAAGAGGAACACACAGAACTTACATGGAGCCAGTCAATACTGCCATAATTACTGTCACAACCTCTCCTCCTGTATATCCTTTCTCTATTATCATTTTTGCACCAAACCATGTAGCCAAACCATAACTGCAGGTGAAAACAAAATAAAGAGAACCAAACCCAAAACCAGAAGCTAGTGCTTCTTGTACTCCAGCTTTGTAAGCTTTGATTAAGGACTGATTATATCTCACTATAGCTTGCTTCTCCCCAGTGAATGATGCAACCTGCGTTGGAAGAATGGAAGTTATCTATACATTCTCCAATATCAAAAGGAAAAAGGTCAGTAGTTTTTTTTTTTTCAGGGTGAATACAGTTCTGATAGAGCCTATTGTCTGCTCTACTACAGTTGCAGCAATGGAATAAGCTGCTTGCCCCCTTGATGATGCTTTGGAAATAACCAGGCCTATCGTAGCGCCACACACAACAAGAGGTGGTATAGTAGATAGCATAACAACTGTTAGAAGCCATCCCCTTATGAATGCTACTACAAAACCTCCAAAGAAACTAGCCATGAACTGTATGAACTGTCCTACCTGAAATTAAAAAGAAGAAACAAAGTTTACCTTAAGAAGAAGATGATTTAAGGCTTGTAAGGTGGTTCATTAATACCTTCTCACCCATGGCATCTTGAATAAGAACAGTATCACCTGACATCCTTCCAACAACCTCTCCAGTTCTAGTTTCCTTATCAAAGAAGGTAACATCTTGCCTCAAAATTGTTTGAAGGTATAAGCCTCTAATTCTTGCAGCTTGTCTCTCCCCAGTGATCATCCAGCAAGCCAACTCTGATACATAGCAAACAAGGTTTCTTTTCCAGTCATAATGAGCAATACTAATTAATTAGATTGCAAGAAATAAGAGGTAATCCAGTGTACTTACGCAAAAGTGATGCAAAAAAGGTACCCACAGCCAAGTACACAAATTTCAAAGACACCTGAACACGGTAATTTTTGTGAACTGTTAAGTCTGACAATGTATGTTACTTAGTATTACTATAAGGGATTAATGAGGATAATGAGGAGTTACCTTGGAAACTTCATCAACTACTTCGTTGGTGTTTTTGGTTCCTCCAAAAGCATTGATCATATTTCCGAATAGCAGAGTCATTAAGGGCAAGGAGATTCCATTCCCAATAGCACCAACACTTCCCAAAATCATCAATAAATGATCCAAAGGATCAGCAAACGAGAAAAGCTTGTATAAGGGTATTGTTTTTGCAGTTTCATCTTTGGCGTCGCTCTTCTTTGAGTCTTGCTTGCTGTTAGGATCTCCATTCAAGTCCATGTCCCCTGCCATTTTCTTATGAAAGACTTTACCACCCCTCTACTAGTCAGGAATCACTGCAAACGCAAAACACTTGCAGGAAGTGAATTACAGGGTCAAGTTAGTAAAGCACAAGAAGATCATTGTGTTCTGTAAAGTGTATCCTCATCTTTTATTTCTTCTTTTCTGTGAGCGCTTAGATTGTGAAGAAGATGATGACATTTTTTCCATGGGATTCTGAGTTCAGACCCCGGTCAAACACAAGGAATACTCAACCAGAGAAAACAATGACAAAAATTTTCTTCAGCAGAAATAAGCGAAGTAAAATGGCGACAAGTTAACAACAACAAAAAACTACAAGAATCAGAGTAAGAGGAAATGCTAAAACAACTGAACCTTTTACAACCAAATGCTGAAGTAATTTGTACCTTACCAGAAAGATGGAAAACTAGTGTTGGCATGCAGCAGAACTAAAGAATCAATAGTCAACTCAAATAATGTAACAAATACCAACTTGGTAGTTCGTACTGTACAACTTCAGTTAAATATTTTAATAATAATAACTAGCTAAATCACACTTGCTACTACATTTATTTATGTATTTACATTTTTATTATATTAAATAAAAATATTTAGTATGTTTACCACTCAAAATGTCAAAGAAAAAAAATAATTATGTAATTAATCAATCAAATAAATATATTTAATATTATTTAAAGATTAAAAGGAATGTGAGACAAGAGATTTTCTGTACCTAAAAATATTAGAGCATATTTTTTTATGCTGTTGAGCGTTGATCCTGAAGTTAAGATCTAATCTTGAAGCAAAGATATAATCTTGACAAAATCAATTATTGGAGAAAAAAAGTTGATGTCTAAGTGAATATCTTGTTCTTCTATCAAAACAAACAAGATCAATTTACTATTCAAGAAATAATTTTTTATTGTCTCTTTCTTCAACTAAAAGTATTTTAAATCAGGTTGTGAAAACTGGATCAGATCGAATGGTTCAGTATTTGATCCATTGTTTTTAAAAAACTGGGGATGCAAAGAACTGTCCAGAAACTGATTAAAAACTGTATGGAAACCAGACTAGTATTTGGTCCATTCTTTTTTTTAAAAAAAGGAAAAAAATATAAAAATATATAAAAATTGAAAATTTGTTGCTTTTGAAATTTTAGGTACATAAATGAGAGATATTTTGATAAAGTATTGCAAAATAAAAAATATTTATACGAAAGTTTTGCAAATTAAGAAACATTAATTACAATTTAGAATATAAATATTTCTCAAAAAGTCATATGAGACCATGTGGAACTTTAGCTCTTTTTAATATCATAGAGAGAACAACCCTTAAACTTAACAAGATGTATTATATTTATGTATTATAAATGATGGATAACTTATTTTTTACTTAGTATATTACTATATTAATAAAAATAAATATAAAAAAATATTTTAATGAACCTAATTCAACCCTAAATGAACCTTTGACTTTGAACCCTGAACCCATCTTTTCACCCGTTTCAATGACCGATCTCATTTTGAAAACTTTGATTGTAAGTGACATTGTAGAATCCACCAAAAGTATTCAAACATTATAAAATGTGATATTCTATTGGAGTAAAAAAATAAAATAAATCTTATGTGATATTGTGGGATCCACAAAAAAGTAAACTAAGATAAAAAAAAAAAACTAATTTATTGTTGCATATGCTCTTAGTTTCAATCAATAAACATGTAATATATAATTCATTAATTCACTTATTTTATAAATTATGATAATTAAATAATCATAGATTAGAGATTGATTGAGACCATAAATATAAGGAGTTACAAAATAATAATTTCTAAAAAAAGATTAAGAACAATATTAAGCGTATTTAAAAATTACATAAAGATTGCTGCTAGCATTTAGAAATGGATACTAAAAAAGTGCAATTGAATTTATTAATGGTATACATAATAGTGTGGAAATTTGGATCAGCAACTTCTCCTCCCGCAACTTAAAAATTCAACTCTGAAAGCTGTGTTGATTTGACCACAAATTAAATAATCATGTATAACGTTGAACGCTTGAAGGTATGGTTATTTTATTTATTATAAGAATTGCTGACGCATCATCAATCGTCATTCTCAAAACTAAATACTTTTATTATTTAATTTGATATGATTTTTTTAAAATATTAAAAAATATTTATAAAAATTGACAACTCTTATTTATTATATTTTGTGTATTAGTCTTCAGGAAACTTTATATAACTTAAGAATATTTAAAAAAACTTATTTTTAATTTTTTTCTATTATAAGTATTTATAAAAAATTACTTAAAAAACCCTAAAAATCTCATACTCATTATAGGATAGAAAAAATTAAAATTTATAAAAAAATTAAATATATTTTTAGACCATTAGATATTTTGTTTAGTGTTCGAAATTAAAAATTCCTACTTTTAGTTCTCAAATTCAGAAAATGTTGTTTTTATTTTTACTTTTTTGTTTTTTTTTTTGCAGATAGCATCAGCGCAGGCCGAGAAATTAAAAATTATAATGCTTCCAAATTTAACGATGCGTTAACAATGAAAAACAGTTTCATAATGTTGTCATATGGCCGCATTAAAAAAATTATAATATTAATACATATATTGTTTACTCTTTTCTTTTGTAACTTTTTAAATTAAAATAAGAAATAAAATTAAAAATATAGTAAAATGTTCGAAACAAAACAAAAGTTTACACATATTTGTTAAGTTCTTTCTACGTCTAGGGAAAAAACATTACGTACCCTTTTATTTGTAACTTTCTTTTACGTTGCTTAACACTTTATTGTTTCTCTAAAAAAACTCTTTATTGTTTGTAAAACAAAATATGTATGGTTCTTTCTTTAAATAAAAAAAAAAAACTCTTTATAGTTCTTCAGTTTCTTTTATCTTTCAGAAAATAATCACGAGATCAAGATTCCAACATAAAATCTTTTGCATCGTGTCCCAACCCCTAATCCTTTATTATTAGATCCACGATCCTAATGATTTTTATTGTCCTTCAGTTTTTAACTTCTCACATTTTTTTAAACTTAATTTTCATTCTAGCAAGATAACCATCATGTGTATATGAAATGGCTAAAAAATATGTAGAACCCAAATATTGGCCTAAAATTTAAGTTCTCGAATTATAGTTGTTTTAAAATTTAAAAAAAAAAAAGTTTTATAATCTACTATAATGATACCACGTAGCTCCAACCTAATTGGTAAGTGTTTAATGTGATGGTTTTATTTATCATGACAAGAATTATGCGACACGAGACACAATATCCTATTTAAACTTAGGGCTAACTTAAAAGGACAAAACCATTAAACCTAAAGTTTTAGGTTTATCAATAAATAAATATTTATTATTAATTTTTGTAAAGAAAAAGACTTTGTGGTGAGCAAAAAAGTTACACATATACAAAAGATCTAATATATAACTAATTTTTTTTATCTTTTAATTTGTCTTAGGCTCCTCACTATTGGATCGACCCTATTACATGATTATTATATGTAATTTAGCTATATTTTCTAAATATTTAATATAGATATAAATTCAACATTCGACTTCAAGGCTACTCATTAAGTGAGATCAATCACATTAGTTGATTACATACTTGGTGATATTCAAATTATAGAATCCTAAACTAAACAAAATCAAGAAACATATTAATAAATATTTTTAATTATAATCAATTGTTAATTAGGTTTAGTCAAAATAAAGTTGATTTGGTATCAGAGTCAAGCTCACAAAGTTGGCTCATAAATGTTGAGAGAAAGATGATTTTCCTAGACATCAATTATCATAGTCAAATCGTAATGTTTGAGTCATTAAAATTAAGTAAAAGAAGTTATATCCTGACTATCATATATAATTTTTGAACTAATGATAAGTGTTTAGTTTTTATATCTACTTTTTAATTAACATTTTATAAGAAATCAAAACATATAAATGTTTTAATTATTGATTAATTTTAATATTTTTTATTTTATTTCATTGATCCTTAAGTTCAATAGACTTATTTCTATATCTTTAATTAAAATGAATGTACTTTTTCAAATAAAGGACAAAAGTGAATAATTTATAAACTTTAAGGATTAAAATGACAAACATTTACAATTATTGGAGCGAGAAGTTAGTCAAGCTTCTAGAATAGGTAATACTTGTATTAAGCCCAGCCTTGAATTGCGTATGTTATCAGATATATAAATTATATTAGTTTTGTTTGAAAAAATAGATCCAAGTGATGCACGAGAATATGACTTAAATGAAAAGCTGCGTCCAACAATTACCAAACCCTCTGTTAAAAAAAATAAATTTATCAAACCAGTTGAATGATCGAGGGATATACTGGTATTTAGATTTTTTTTGACATCCTCACCTTTCTATTTGCATTTTCTTTGTTTTATTTTTATTCTTGCAATGTATTTTATTAATATGTTATAATTAATTTATTAAATATATTTTATATGTTCTATTTAGGCTACGTGTAGTTGGATTTAGAAAAAAGCTTATGGCAACATTGACTGAGACTTCTTGAAACAGACGTTAAGGTTATTTGAGTTCCAGAGGTTATAATTAGTCTGATCATGAATGGAATTTCCTATGTGAATATATAATTATTGTGGAATGGCAACAAAATGGATGGTTTTGGTCCGGTTCGTGAGTTAAATATTCGTGTTGTGTATGGAGAGGCCGTTGGATATAATTGTGTCTTGGCATTAATTAATTATCTTTTATAATAATTTAAGATATGATTATTATATTTTATTATATTTTATATCTTGATAATTATTTGAATGAGATTACATTAAGATTAATTTTGTGACGTATTAGGTCAATCATAAAATGTCCATTTGAGATATCTATGCCTATCTGAAGATTATAAATTTGTCATCTTATTAAGTAAATTAAAACGCATATATAAAGATGGCTTAAAGAGGAAGGGTAAATGGTTGTAAACCAACAAGTCAAGATGCATTTCTCCATTGGAAAATATAAAGATGAAATTTTTCTGTGATATAGTTCTAATAGAGGTTGATCATATTTTGCTAAGGAGATCATGGCAATTCGACAAGTCATTCACCATGGTCACTCTAATGAAATAATCTTCATTCACAAGGGTAAAAAGATTAAGTTGAGTCATCTGAAACCTTCCCAAGTGGATGAGGATCAACTCATCATGAAGTATAAAAGAGATGAAGAAAAAAATCAAAATCAAAAGCAAAAAAAAAAGAAACTTCCACCCCTATAGCTTCAAAAGGGTAAGGAAGGAGAGTTGGAAGGAAGTACCCCTTCCAAGAGGTTGTTAAGAAAAAGAGCCATTTTGCAACAAAAATGGACATAAAGAAAGCTCTTTTGCTTAAAAACCTTTCTATCTCCTTCTTTGCAAAGAGTTACATTTTGACACTACTACAAGTCTAGAAATTGAGTCTCTTCCAAAAGGGGTGCAAAACCTTTTAAAACAATTTGATGATCTTTTCCCTCAAGAGGTTCTAAGAGAATTACCACCTTTAAGGGGAATTGAGCACCAAATTGATCTTGTTCCTGGCACAAGTCTACCCAATAAGCCTACCTATAGGACAAACCCCATTGAGACCAAAGAAATTGAGTCTCAAGTTTAAGACTTGTTAGAGAAGGGTTGGGTTCAAAAGAGCCTCAACCTTTGTGCGATTCCTATCTTATTGGTGCCCAAGAAAGATGAAAATGACGGATATGTATGGACTGTCGTGCCATCAACAATATCACCATTAAGTATAGGCACCAAATCCCTAGGCTAGATGATATGCTTCATGAATTGCAAGGAGCTCAAATATTTTCAAAAATTGATTGTAGAAGTGGTTATCATCAAATTAGAATCAAATAGGGAGATGAATGGAAACCCACTTTTAAGATCAAGTTTGGTCTTTATGAATGGTTGGTGATGCATTTTGGGCTCACCAATGCTCCAAGCACTTTCATGCGCCTCATGAATCATGTACTTAGGAATTGTATTGGTAGGTTTGTAGTTGTTTATTTTGATGACATTTTAGTTTATAGTAGGTCCTTAGATGAACATGTAGGACATCTTAGGGAAGTTTTATCTATGCTTAGAATAAATAAACTTTTTGCAAACTTAGAAAAATGCACTTTTTGTGTTCCTAGCATAGTTTTATTGAGCTTTATCATTATTTCCCAAGGGGTCCAAGTAGACCCCCAAAAACTCAAGGTCATCCAAGAGTGGACCACCCCTACTAGTATGACCAAGATCAAGAGTTTTTCCGGTCTCGTGAAATTTTATAGGCGTTTTGTACCTAATTTCTCCACACTAGTTTCACCACTCAATGACTTGGTAAAGAAGGAAGTCCCTTTCTTGTAGGGTGAAAAATAAGAAAAATTTTTTCAACTGCTCAAGGATAAGCTGACTAATGCATCCCTTTTAGTTCTTCCCGACTTTTCAAAAACTTTTGAGCTAGAATGTGATGCATTGGGAGTAGGTGTGGAAACTGTTTTGTTGTAAGGCGGGCACACAATTGCTTATTTTAGTAAAAAACTCAATGACGCCCACCTTAACTACCCCACCTACAAGAAGGAGTTTTATGCTTTGATCTGTGCCCTCCAAAGTTGGGAACATTATCTTGTTTCCAAAGAGTTCGTCATTCATAATGACCAGGAGTCACTTAAGTATTTAAGAGAGCAAGGAAAGTTGAACAATATGCATGCTAAATGGGTTGAATTGCTTGAAACTTTTCCTTATGTCATCAAATATAAAAAGGGAAAAATAAATATGGTGGTCGATGCTCTTTTAAGGAGACATTCTTTCCTTGCCACCCTTAGTACTCAAATTTTGGGATTTGATGATATAAGGGAAATGCATATTTTTTACCAAGACTTTAGAACCATTTATGCTACCCTATATCCCAAAGCCAAAGATGGTTTCTACCTTTGTGATTGATACTTGTACAAAGATGGCAAACTTTGTGTACCCCGAGGATCAATTAGGAAATTGTTGACAAAAGAGAGCCATAAAGGTAGGCTCATGAGACATTTTGGAATTGACAAAACCTTAATGCTTTTAGAAGAAAAAATCTTTTGGCCCTATATTAAAAAGGATGTTCAAAGATATTGCTTGCAAGCTAAGTCTTGAGTCATGCCACATGGACTTTACACACCTTTACCCGTTCCTTCTACACCTTGGGTAGATATTAGCATGGACTTTGTCCTTGAGCTGCCAAGAACCCAAAAAGGTGTAGACTCTATCTTTGTGGTAGTGGACCTCTTCAGCAAAATGACCCATTTTATTCTCTGCCATAAAATGGATGACGCGAGTCATATCGTAAGACTTTTCTTTCCAAAGGTTGTTTGTTTGCATGGAATACCCTCGACCATAGTTTCTGATAGGGATGCTAAGTTCCTTGGCCATTTTTGGAAAACTCTTTGGGCAAGGCTAGGAACTAAGCTCCTATTTTCTACCACTTGTCATCCTCAAACAGATAGGAAAATTGAAGTGGTGAATAGATCCCTATCTACTATGTTGATGGCAATCTTAAAAGGAAACCACAAGTCTTGGGATGATTACCTTCCCCACATAGAATTTGCATACAATAGAGTGGTTCATTGGCCATTTTTGGAAAACTCTTTGGGCAAGGCTAGGAACTAAGCTCCTATTTTCTACCACTTGTCATCCTCAAACAGATAGGAAAATTGAAGTGGTGAATAGATCCCTATCTACTATGTTGATGGCAATCTTAAAAGGAAACCACAAGTCTTGGGATGATTACCTTCCCCACATAGAATTTGCATACAATAGAGTGGTTCATTGGACCACTAAGCATTCCCCTTTTGAGGTTGTCTATGGTTTTAATCCTCTCATCCCTTTAGATTTGTTTGTTTCTCCCTAATTCCAAAATCTTTCATAAAGATGGAAAGGCTAAGGCTGAATTGATTAAAAACTTACATGTGAGGGTGAAAACCAACATTGAGAACCAATCTAAAGGGTATGTTTCATCTAGTAACAAGGAAATGAAGAAAGTCATTTTTGAAGAGGGAGATTGAGTTTGGCTTCACCTTAAAAAGGAATGTTTTCCTTCTAAGAGAAAGTCCAAACTCAACCTAGAGGAGATGGTCCCTTCCAAGTTCTTGAGAAGGTCAACAATAATGCATATAAATTAGACCTTCTTGAGGACTATGGTGATAGCATGACCTTTAACGTTTGTGATCTCACTCCTTTTGTAGGTGCTGATGAAGAAGAGGACGAGCTTTTAGATTTGAGGTCAAATCGTTCCAAAGGGGGAGGAGATGATGCAATCCCACTTACCAAAGGCCCCATCACTAGGGTCATGGCTAGGAGGATAGAGGAGGACTTGGCCTGAAGGAATCATCAAGACCTCAACTCATGATGAAGATAGATATATTAGGTCATATTCCATAGTTTCCCCTTTGTAAATATTAATGAGCTTTTATTTCCCTTTTTGGTCCATGTGTTCAGCCATTTTCCTTATATTTAGGAAGGCGAGGTGTTATTAGCTAACGAGAGGAGGTAGGATTAGTAAAGGGCTCCTTGGTCCAAGGCATGATGGACCTACTCCTCACATCTTGAGATTATTTCATGCACCCCCCTAGCTTATCTTAGGCACCTAGTTAGTGGGCTTAAGTAAAGGTTAGTGTCACTAATCCTAATTAGGCCCAAAGTCCCATATTGCCTAGATTTGAGTGCCTAGCCTTCCCATTGGGATAGTATATACACCTATTCCCTCATGTAATGATCATACTTGAATGAATGAGATAAGTCTCCTTTGAGCATTTCTTTTCTTGAGTGTCACTTTTGAGAAATCTTTCTTTGAGGATTCTCTTCCTTTAAGTTTTTATCAAGGGTCCTCTCCCTTGTGGCAAACCTCCTAGTAAAAATTTTCTTGACTTATCTTTTTCCTAGAGAAGTGGCATTAAGTCCCCCTACCATCCCTACCCTTTTCTATCCTCCATCTTCTTAGAGAAAGGAACCTTGGTTAAAGACATCAAGGGAGTGCATCATAGGGGTGGGAACTACATAGGAATAGAATACAACATTGTTGGGGAAGCTTATCTGGGATTTGATACCCATGTTTAGGCATTTATGGGTGAGTTTATTATCTACTAAATACTTTAGTCATGGCTATATTTTTAGAAAAAGGCTTCTAAGGGATCTATGATCTAGAATTCAATCCTAAAGGCCTTGGATGAACTAGTAGATGGGTTTCGACTGAAGCTTGAGAAGGGTGACAACATTTTGGGAAGAGTCTTGAGTGTTTAGGACACCTTTAGCTTGGTTTATACCATGTGCTGATATTCATGATATGGGGCTGACAGTAAAATATGTGTGGGATGAGGACATGAGGAGGTTAGAGAACTTATATATTTCCCTAGTGGCAGAGATGACTCAGGGGATATTAGAAGTTTGATCAATGTTAGTGCAAGATGTGGAGGATGTTTAGGCCTAGGATCTAGATATGTTGAGGTTTTATTCTACACAGAGTGAGTACCAATGGTTGCAAGGTAGGGGAGGGTTAAAGCAGGTGGAAAAGGTATGTCCATTGTCATAAATTTAGAAGTTGGAGTTACCTACAAACATTCAGTTTTTTACATGGAAAGTGTTTCATCTTACTATTCTGGTGAGGTGTGTATCCTTTTCAGGAGGAGTATTGGTCTGAATGCATGGTGTCCATGCCGTGCAACCACTTTGGAGAGTATATTTCATTATTTATTCTCGTGTTCTCAAATTGTGGATGTGTGAAATAGGTGCTGTTTTGGACACTTGTAGGTGCCTCTTGAGGAGGACTCGAAATGTATTGGTTGGCTGAAGGAAGTTGTCATGCAACCTGAAGTCTTAATCCTTATTGTGATGTGGCAAGTTTAGTTTGCTCAAAATTTGTTGATCTTGGAGGGTAAGGAGATAGCAGGCACGAAGAGGCTTCTAGATCCACAAAGGGTCATTTTGTTGAAAAAAATACAAAAATGGGGTGATTAGTGTAAATATTATTAAAATGATGTAGTTTGATCATTCAATAATAAAATATGACATTTCTTTTGACTTATTTTGTGAATCTAGCTTATAGGGGCACACCAATAATAATAATAATAATAATAATAATAATAATAATAATAATAATAATAATAATAATAATATAATTAAATATAATAACTTTAACTGTTATATTTGATAACTTTTACTGTTATAATAACACCTATTTAATAATAACATTTAATGTTATATTTTGAAAAATAACACCCCATTTTTAGTTGACTATCTTATATATTTATTATAATTTCTATGTTATAAGGTAAATAATATCATTTTAATTTGTTATAATTAATTTATATTATATATTAAAACAATGTAATATATGTTTGGCAAAATTATTAAGAGTTGTTAGTAAAATCTAAAAATATATAAAACTTTTAATAATATAACCGTGAATAAAAATTATATTATTATTAAAATACTTTTCAGATCAATTAAATTATCACTTTAAACGTGGATGGAAGTGTTCAGGGGCACCGATGGTGGTTGGCTTTGGCGGGTTAAGTTGTGATTGGCAGGCTAGAATGGTTTTTGGATTCTTTGGGAGGGTTAGGAGGACTGATATTATGTATGCAGAAATCATAGATTTATTGCATAGTTTAAAAATTTGTTGGGAAGAAGAAGATTGTTTGCTATTCAAATTTGTTGACTGTGGTAAAGGCGAGTGCTTTAGGAATTTTTTTTATGTGAGAAAATGTTAAATAATAATATAAAAATAATTTTTTTATAGAGTTGTGTTTTTTGAAAAGAATAATTATGTTTATAATTTTAATTTATTTTATAAATAATTTAAATTAATAAAAAAGATTAAAGTTCTATAATAAATAAAAAAAGTAGATTTTTGAGATTTTTGTATAATTGAAAAACAACAAATATTTGATAAATAAAAGAAGAGATAATTCAAATATTTGAAATTCAAATTTTAGAAAACAAACTTTCAACATTGGGAGTATCACACCATGACTACTTATTGATTCAATTTTAATGACCTTTTATGCTCTTATTAGTTCTCTATTAAGGTAAATTAAACGAAGGTAACGTTCATACTATTTCAAGGTAGGAAAATGTATTTGATTGAATTAACCCTACTTAATTCATGAAATCCTCGAAGTGTTAAACTTACTTTTATGATTTAATTTGTAATTTCCTTCTGTAGAGTTGAAATAATTAAGTTCACATTTCGTTCCTTCTCTGGTTATGATGACTGCAAGCATGATGATCAAACGTATTGTATCAGTCAAATCAATAGAGAAGAAATCAAGACAAATCAATAAGAACAATAAAATACTTAAATATTCATCAATAGAGTCAAATGGTTAAACCTCAATCCCAGAATAAAAATGTCTACTCACACATATTTATGAGTATAAAAAAAAGAGAAATTAGAGAACATTAAACTTGAAAATAAAGAGGAAAAAGGGAAAGGAGAATCTCCAAGCTTTGCTCTCTGTGCTGTCTTTGATAAAATGTTCAGACCGTTGGTTTAGAATAAAAAGTTTATATTTAAACTAATGGATTTTTCATATCTAAATCCAAAAAATCTTCATATTTTTGCACGGGAGTTCAATATTTCATTAATTAACTTATAACTTATTTTTTCTTCTGAATTTCTTCCAGAGCTCAAAACTTCACTCCCATATTCCAAATCAGTTTAAATGCGCATTAAATTCTAATAAATTATATCCTAAAACACCAAAAACACTAAAAGCGTAACTAATTCCAAAATCAGTTTAATTGGTATAAACGGTCAATGTAAACATTTTTACTCACATCTAATCACAACCCTTCATTCAGGCTAACTTTATTAACTTACCCTTCATTCAAGCTAACTTTATTAACTTTACTCATTACTATTTTCAAAGTCATTATTGAATATCATTGTAAAAATCTTTTACACTGATAGGACATACCAATTAAACTCTTTCAAAATATAATTAAAAAACACCTAAAATATAAATATTAAACCTAAATGACATAAAAATAAAACCTAAAAATAGATAAAAATGTAACGCATTAGTTATTTCCTAGGAAGACATAGTTATTATGTTTTACCTTTTCCTTTCCTTTTTCTTGTTTAAGCTTTTGCTTACCAAAAAACAATTATTTTATCTTTTTATATTTGTGACATTTGTCTAAATGGAGGGCTGTATTGCTCTTTGAAAATTTCTTTTGGCAGTGCCATTAATTTTTTATTACTTTATAATGTTTTTATTGAAATATTTAAAAATTTTAAAACAAAAGTTAATAATATCATAAATTAAAATAGTCTTAATTAATATAAAGGCTACAAATATATTTTAGGCAGATAAAATCCTACTCAATACTATGAAATTCTATATTACTTTATAGTTTAATTTTTCAAATATTTATAATAAAAAAATTATATAAAATTAATAATATTATAATGTTAAATATTTTTAGTTATAATAGAAACTACATATATTATTTTAAAAAAAATTGTTCAAGACTATTAATTTTCATTAAAATATTTTACTAAAAATAGTTTAAACATAAATAGTTAATAATATCCTAAAATAAATACGGAAGATAAAATCCTCAAAAAATTAATTGATATAATTTAATGTACTCACTTTATATTTTTTATTGAAATATTTATACTAAAAATAATTTAAATACAAATATAGGATATTTTTATAAATTAAAAACATTAATAAAAAATTTAAAGATAATTTAGTTAATAATATCATAAATTAAAATAGTCTTGGTTAATATAAACGCGATAAATATATTTTAGAGAGTAAAATCTTACTCAATACAATGAACTTCTATCTTTATAGTTTAATTTTTCAAATATTTATAATAAAAAATTTATAAAAAATTAATAATATTATAATTTTAAATACTTTTAGTTATGATAGGAACTACATATATTTTTTGATAAAAAATTTCAAGACTATTAGTTTTTATTAAAATATTTTACTATAAATAGGTTAAATATAAATAGTTAATAATATCCTAAATATAAATAGTCTTGGTTAATTTAAATATATTTATACTAAAAATAATTTAAATACAAATATAGGATATTGTTATAAATTAAAAAAATTAATAAAAAATTTAAAGATAATTTAGTTAATAATATCATAAATTAAAATAGTCTTGGTTAATATAAACGCTATAAATATATTTTTGAGAGTAAAATCTTACTCAATACAATGAACTTCTATCTTTATAGTTTAATTTTTCAAATATTTATAATAAAAAATTTATATAAAATTAATAATATTATAATTTTAAATACTTTTAGTTATGATAGGAACTACATATATTTTTTTTATAAAAAATTTCAAGACTATTAGTTTTTATTAAAATATTTTACTATAAATAGGTTAAATATAAATAGTTAATAATATCCTAAATATAAATAGCTATAAATATTTTACTCATTCAAATTTATTAAAAATAAAACTTATTTTATAATACAAACTCAAACCAATTCAAAACAACATACTAAATCAATCAAAAGCACATCATAAATAAGTTAAAAATAATATAAAAATATATTTATATGTATATTTTAATTTAATATACATTTTAAAACAGCATAATTTTCGTTTGTTAAAAAACTATTATTAAATAAACATCAAAAGTACTTTTATATGTATTTTTTATATGTATATTAACAATATGTATAAGTTAACTTCGCATCAAACATACTTTTATGTGTATATTTTTTATTAATAGATTTTTAACAATATATTATATATATTATTAATATATTTTTAAAATTTATATATTTATATTTTTATTAATAGATTTTTAACAATATGCATAAGTTAACTTCACATAAAACATACTTTCCTTAGAACTCATTTCCCAAAATTGAGAAATTGGAACCCATCATCCTTAGAGGCATAAGTGGAAGGATTTGGTGTCACTTAACTCAAGTCTTTCTCCCTTATTTGATGAACCTCCTTAGGAAGCATGAACACCTCTTCCTACCCTACCCTTAGAATTAGAAGACGTTGTTAAAAAATAGAAGCAAGATATGCAAATAGAACAACACAATAGCATACCTTAGGGCAAGGTATGCAAACAATATTTTTTTTTAAGTAGGCCAAGATCCTTAGTCAAGACGCAAGTTTTCAAGGAGTAAAAAAAAGGTATGCAATGGAAGGAAAAAGAATAAAGGTAGAACCCCATATAAAAGGGAAAATATCATTTTCAAATTTAGGCCAATGAAAAGGCAAGGGATGTCCAATTGCACAAAATAAAGGGTTGTACCCCATCCAATGGCTAGGGAGATCCCAAAAACCCTCATTTAAAACCCCACCATCTAATCATTACAACATTTGTCAAGAGAGTGCACATGTGACACCCCATTACTGAGGCCATACCCCACAACCTTCACTCCTCACTATTTGAAGTGACAGAATGACACATGTCACATATCACATCTACATGCAACATATAAACTTACTCATCCAACATGACTTGAAGCTTGAGGGACTTATGTACTACACCATAAGCTCAACCCCAAACCTCGGTACGCCTCCTTAATCCAAACACCAACCCATTGATTAGCAACAACTTAGTTTACTCATCCAACATAACTCAAACTTTGGGAGGTTTATTAGGCAGCAATAAACCTTGATCTCAATCAGGGACCTTTTGATCAACTAGGTCGAGCATTAAGGTCAAAGAGCAATTACGAGTCCATAAATGCCATTTAATATATCATACTAAAATTATATAATGTTGGTCAAACATTGAAGGACATTAAAGACGGACATTAACAAGAAGCAATGATTATCGCTTCCAACTATAAGGGAAAAAAGCCTATAAATAGAAGAGTAGAGGTACGGATTTGGTATGTGCATTAATATTTAACACTCCCTCTACTGATTTGATAATTAGAATCTCATTTGTAGGTACCACTTATAATGCTCTTTGGAATCACAATCATTGATAGGCACATTAGAGACATACTAAGAAGGAGATACTTTCATATTCTTTTTTGGTAAGAACAAAGTCCTTTGTTATTTGGGTGTTCAACCTAGATAAAAAGGCTAAAGGGTTTTTTCTTATTGATATTTAATTAGGCCCAGTCCTTCAATTGACTTATGTCCCAAAAGATTCTAGATGCATTTTCTACGAATCTTGACATACAGTAGGTCGCGACCTTATCTTGGTATGATATGCTTCTCAAAGTCTTCAACGGTAAGGTTGACTAAGATATTATTTAGTATAATATGTTTAGACGAGGTGACAAGTAATATTTTATTTTATTTATAAGATTTAATTACCTAATTCATTACTCCCTCAAATTTTAAAACTATAATTTTTTTAATAATAAAAAGAAATATATTAACTTATCATTGTCATTAATATTTTCTTTTAATTGTTTTCAATTACAATCTCACTTTTAATTAGATATACACTTTAGTTTAAACTCTAAAAATAAATGAAGAAAAGAAAATAGATGGAGTCTTATAAAAAATAACAAATATTTAAATTTAAAGGTAATTAATGTATTATTATTAATTTGAATTTTATAAATATGATCGCAAAGAATAGTTAATGAATTTAAAAGAGATACGAACAACCCATATAAAACAAGTAATAGGATTTACTAAAGCAATGTTTGTGTTGTGGTTGTATCAAAATGAAGATGAATTCATGGAAATAAAGATTGACCTAATTTGAAAAGCTTAGGGCTTGATTGGTTTTATTTTATTTTTTTTAAAAGAGTTTTAAATAATAGTTTTCAAAAACTGTTTTGGGGAAGAAAAGAAAAGAAAATTTTTTTTGGTAAGTGTTATTTGAAAATTATTTTGAAGATATAAAAATGGAAAAAATTGTTTGTATTTATTAAAATTTCATTAATGAAAAAAAAAGATAACATATTCTGAGTGTATTTTGAGTTTTTTTAAAAAAATAGAAAACTGGAAAGTAAAACTACTTTCAGTTGTTCCTATTTTTTAGTTTTTAAAAATTAAGTGTTTGTTTGGCAACAGTTTTATAAAATTATTTTCAGTATTTTAGTTTTTAAAAACTAAAAAACTTGTTTGGGTAGTGTTTTCTGAAAACAGTTTTCAAAAATAGTTCTGGTTTTTTAGTTTTTAAAAACCAAAAAATTGGAACAGGTAAAAGTAGTTTTGCTTTTCAGTTTTCAGTTTTTGTTTTGAAAACTCAAAATACAATAAGAATATCTTGTTTTTTGCTTTTCGTTAATGAAATTCTAATAAACATTAAGTTTTTCTATTTTTATATCTTCAAAATAGTTTTCAAATATCACTTGCCAAACAAGTTTTGTTTTTCTTTTCTTCCAGAAAAGAGTTTTTGAAAACTATTTTTGAAAACTCTTTTCAAAAACTAAAAAACAAAATCAAACCAATCAAGCCCTAAAAAACCAGAACTATTTTCAGAAAACACTACACAAATGAGTTTTTTAGTTTTTAAATACTAAAATATTGAAAACAGTTTTATAAAACTTTTGTCAAACAAACACTTAAACTCGGGGAGTTTTTTATTTTGAAAATAGAAATGTATTACACTAAAATGTTTGTGATTTAGTTTTTTATTTATTCCTAAAATAGTTTCTAGCCTATTTGAAAAACAATACAAACTGGTTTTGAGATTTCTCTTTCTATATATTTTAACCCAAGATCACAACTTGTTGCCTATTTGTGCTTAGTGTCTTTGCTCATCACCATTAGTCATCGATCGTCACATCTGATTATAGGTTGTAGGTTGCCACCCTCTATCTCTCTAGTGGCTGCTATTGTCGATCATCAGTCTTCATTTGTCAATTGCTATCATTTGTAGCAAAGAAGGGATTGCAGGGAGTTGAGATTTAATAACAATGTTTTAAAATTACAAAAAAATGTTGTTTTATTAAAGGCTTAAATAACTTTTAGGTATCCAATAAATTATTTAATTTTGTGTTGGGTATCCAATAAAATTTTAAGGTAAAAATGTTATGTGCTAACTAGTATGTCAAGTGAAGACATCATCATTTGAGTTAGCAAGCCATATCTGTCTAGTTGTTGAGTTATTAATTTCTTTAAATATTTTTTTTAGCAAAGGATTATGAAATAATGTGTTTTGGTAAGTTTCCCAACCTTTTTGGATACAACTTTGCTTAACTTCCCTTGCATGTGAACCTCCTTCCCTCTACGTGAACCTTTGAGCCTTTTTCACTGTCACATCTTCCTGGTTGGCCCTTCAATTAAACTCATCTTTCCAACCTCTAACATTGACACCTTTCATCTCCCACCTAACAAGAAATCCACCCCCTTTCAGCAAGAAACCCTGCTGCCAAGTAATCCGCGCTCGAATTAAAATAAAATGGAACACCACCATCGAAGATGATTTTCAGTGGTAGAACAAAGTCCTCGACAGAAAAATAAAAGTGTTCATAAGATTCAAAACAAACAAATTCAAATCATAATCAAATTCACAACGATGCAGCACTAAATTATAATCAAAATTGCCAATTCTTATAGCTTCCATAACCATAAAAAAACCAAAACCTACTGCTACATTTGGGGGGTTTGGTTTTAAGTTTTTAAATTTATAAAAATCATTTTTTTAAAATTTTAAAACATTATTGAAAAATCTCAATGCGTGAAATATCCTCCCTCTCCATGGCAAACAACAGTACAGTCAGAAATAGTCTATTGGAGATAATGACTGACTTTTGTGGTCAGATAACAACAATTAGTGAATTATTATGTGCAAAAGCTACTATTGACAATGGACACTTGATGTCCAAAAACTAATATTGGAGAAAAATATAGTAACAAAAGACCAGTGATGACTACTACAGATCGAAGAGAATGGTCACTGGTAGTGGTAAGAGATAAAAGATGGCAAACGAAGACTGTAGCTGGTGAACAATGACAAAGGCCAAAGACCATTAACAACTACTATAGAGACCAGAGAAACTAACTAGTAGCCGAAAACAAGTGATGTTGGTCAATGACTAAGAAACACTACTAGTGGGTAGAGACAACGTATAATCATAATGGGTCAGTGATTTGATGATGACAATTGACAAGGGTGGTGTGGGTAACAATGAATCACGTCAAGTAAGGAGTTTAAATAAAAACAAACAAAAATCTTAAAACTATTTTTTAGTGTTTTAAAATATAGTAAAAATTATTTTTAAAAAAAACAAAAAAAATTCACCATCATTTAAAAAGAATAAATATTAACTTGAATAAATTTTTTGTCTCTAAAGTTTCACAAAAAATCATTTGTGGTCCTTGAAATTCAAAAATACTTTTTTTAGCCCTGAAATTAATTTATTTTTTGTGAATCAGGGACTAAAAAAATATTTTTGAATTTCAAGTACTAAAAGTGATTTTTGGTAGAACGATAAGGACAAAAAACTTATGTAAGCCTAAAATATTTGTGTTAGTTTATTATACTCGCAACAAACTATTCCACTCAAAACAATTAAAACATCATGGTTATGACAGGGACTAGGGTTGTGCAAAAAAACTAGTTCAAACTAAATTGGTTTTGAACCAAACCGAACTAATTTTGAGTTGAACCAGTTAAAAAAAATTAATTGAACTAATTTAAAAATAGTTCAGTTTACTGGTTTTATAAAAATACATTTGCTTCACATCCACACCATTGTGTAATTTTTCACTTACTAGAAAAACACTTCCTCAAGATGTCCATACCATTAATGCCATGCCCACAACACTGTGGAAAATGCATTGACAAAAAAAAAAAATAGTTCGAAACTAGTTCAATCTAGAATTGTTTTGATTAGCTCTAATCTAGTTCAGAACCGGTTTTATAAAAACAATTTGGTTCCAAATTAATTTTGTAAAATAATTTGTTTTTTAAGTTTAAGAACTGAACTATTTTAAACAATTCGGTTCAGTTTCGTTTTCTTAAAAAACTAATTTTTACCCACCCATAGCAGGGACAGATCTATGCACATAGATGTGGGGGCAAGTGCCCTTCAAACTTTTTAATTTTATTTTATAGTAATATATATAATTTAATTTATCATTCTCTCATTTACAACTACTTACTTTTGTAACTACTTAATTTTGTAACAAATTCTAAATCTGGCCTCCATTATGCATATTCTAAACTAACATAGTAGTTCTATAGTAACGTATATGTTAATTTAAAAATTATCAAAAGTAAATTTTAGTACTTATGATTTCGGTAGCTATAATTTTTATTTAAAGAATAATTTTTTAAGTAGTTATATTTTTATTCAAAAACAATTTTTTTTCCAAGTATTTATGACTAAAAAATATCTATTTTGCCATCCAAATTATTAAAAATAATTAATTCAAATATTTCACGTAATATATATTTGAATTCAATAATATTAATTTAACTATTTGGCACGAGAGTCTAGTTAAATTGATTGAGCAGATATTAAATTAAAGACAAAAGCAAACAAATGACAAAAACTAAAACTACCTTTAAAGTCCCTTTGCAATGAATGCATCGATGAGACCAACACAATCCTCAACACTAAGAGCTACACGCATGCAAAAGAAAACTGTTCTTTTCAAAGAGTTCCTGAGTACAAATCGCTATGAACCTATCAAAATATCTTTGATGAGCTTGGTTGAGTGTCGTAGCACCTTCTTGATGGGCAAAGGGGTAGAACTTGCAAGAGAAAACTCTGACACTCAAGTTAGTAAATAAGAAAGATAAAGAAGGTGAAAATAGGTTGAAGTGTAATAAATTTTTCTAAATGAGTCCATAACACGTACCTCCTACCTTGGATTTATAATAAGAAATGCAGTAATTACCTGACGGTCATTACCTGTTTTTCTTGGTGTATTCCTTTTATCCAGTATGCTTGACTTTTATCTAGTAGGTACTTTGTAGATCTTGCTCTGCTTTATTGGGAATAACGCTAATCAGTGATTATGTTAATTTATCTTCTTGGTTAAGTTAGCTAATTGATTGGTTGTTTGTAGGAGCTCAGATTTCGACGAGGCCGAAATCCTTTGAGGTTTATTTCCTCTCT
Source organism: Psophocarpus tetragonolobus (assembly GCA_037954015.1). Classification (NCBI taxonomy): domain Eukaryota; kingdom Viridiplantae; phylum Streptophyta; class Magnoliopsida; order Fabales; family Fabaceae; genus Psophocarpus; species Psophocarpus tetragonolobus. Next base: position 6,977,096 of record CM075693.1, on the reverse strand, counting down.
TTAGGATTATGTTATATTTCGAATTTCGGCTATGCTGAAATCCGAAGGCTCCTTATCTGGCACATTTATTCTCATCTAAAATCCTTTTGTTCTTTTTGTTTATATTCTTTTCAGTTTTCGACCATGCCGAAATCCGAAGTCTTTTAGGATGGTATTTAAGGTTCTGGTAATGTGATGATTTATATACTTCGGTTTTTAGCTATGCCAAAATTTGAAGTTCCTGGATGGTTTTTAGGTCTTGCTTCTCTTAGTGAATATACAAAAACATTTGAACTCTGACCCTAGTTTTATGAACGAAAGAATATTAATTCGGAAGTATATGTTTGAGTAATTGACAAAGTTATTGAGGCAAAATAATGAGCCAGATAAGTGTAAGAAAGAGAATAGTTAAAGGAGTTAGAAGGATTAAATACCAACAGCAGCAGCAGAAAGATCGGAGCAACACAAGATCAGACATGGCGAAGGAAAGAGACAGCAAGTGAGGAACGAAAATGAAACGAAATAAAATTTCAATGTCAGTTGCCCCGACTTTGCGGCTAAATCCCCGGGGTCGTAGGCTTGGCCCATAACCCGTTTAAAGGAGCAAAATTCTCATTTAAACTATTAGTTTGTGTGAATGTTGTGACTTTTTTTTTTATGAATTGTGATATTTTATATTTTTAATATTGAAAATATTTAATGTTTTAGATTATTATAAATAACGATATAATTTTTAGTAATGATATATTATAATTTAGTTAGTTTGAAAAATATTAGACATTTTTTTAATTTTTTTTTTTTAAAATATGTGTATATGTGGCCTCGCAGACCGGTCCATTAAGTCCACTGACTAGATTTATCTAGCCCATTTAAAATGCGAGCTTCGTGGGTGGGGCTTAAAAGAGGCAGATAAATCCGTATATCCATTCCTAATCATGAGTATCATGTGATTTTTTCTTCAATCGAATTTAAGCCACTTTCTTGCTGAGCTCTAACACCCTTTCATAGACTAAAGCACATGTTTTGGATAGTCAGATGCAACCTTCGCTAATCTTAAAAGCATGAGACATAATTGTTTCTTTTGATTTGAAATTTCCAACCTAGGATCAAGAACAATTTGCTTTCATTATTATCATTGAACGTATCAAATCTTGCTAGTGTTGTCCAACACTTCAATAAATATTTGCTTGAAAGAAGCTTGACATCCTTGTGAAATAATATTCTCAATGAATGACAACATAATATTCCCATTGTTGAAATTTTCTACATGTACAAGAAATTGTCCATTCTCCACCCTCAATATGAGATTCATAATTAACTCTCCACTCTTCTTTTATCCACCATTGTTATAACATAGTCACACTGAGTTTCTGTTTCTTTTCTTTCAGATATATTTGTGGCAACTATTAAATCTCACTCTTGTTGGAATAAATTAAATATAAGAGGAGTGTAAACTTGAGAAAATTGTTGAATCAAAAGTGAACTTTGTACTATCATTCTTGGCAACTTCTGATGCATCTCATAATTTTGCTTTGACTCATTATATCACTTTTCCTTAACAACCCATTCAAATTGATTACAAAATTGACTGATGTTCAAGGGTCTTGTGCAATTCTTTATATAAGAATTAATGCTTTCACTTAATTGTGTGTACTTTGCATGTCAAGCGTAAAAGCATTTTTCATATAACATGCTGCCCATTTCTCTTTGATTTGGTATGTTGATTTCAACCAAATGTTTTCTTCCACATTATAGTTCAATAACAAGGCTCTCCACGAGGCTTCAAAATATGTTTCTTTCTCACAACCATACATACACTTCTTGAAATCACGTAAGAAATGTGATCCATCTTTCATTAAATTGTCAAAATGCTTGATTCCATTTTTCATTATGTGCCATGTGCATAAACCATGCTTTGTCTCTATAACCTCCCTTAGTTCTCTTGCCATGACTTGGTCTTGGTCAGTAAAATAGTTTGTGGTTTTTTTGGTTGTGTGCCTGCAAAAATGTTTCAAAAAGTCATTTGAAAAAAGTCAGTAGTAGTCTCATCATTTAGTAAAGTTGTCTCGAAGATCACACATCCCTTATAATGGTTGAAGCCTGAGAAAATTGCAAGGGCTTGATGATCTCCATGTGTACAATATGTGGTATCTGAAGAAATGGCATCACCAAAACAATGATAGTCAAACCACATTCTTGCATCGGCCCAAAATACATTTGTTATTTGCTCTTCCAAATCCATTTGGTATGCATGGAATAATGAAGGATTATCTATAAGTTATTGTTAGAAATATATTGTAGCAAATACCTAGCTTCACCATAAGCCATATCTCACCACCTCCTAGAACTCAAATAATTCTTTGCATCTTGTCTAGTATACCCTAGATTTTCTCTACCTCCTACATATTTACTCATCAAATCAAACGAGGCTTTCTGTTGAATTCGTGCATCTTCTGCCACTTCAAGTTCATATGCTTGATATTCAGATATTCTTTGTTGAGAAGCTAAGATATACACTATTTTTGGTGGTTGGAGAGGGTGATTATGATCATTAACAAAATTAATCACTTTGTATTTTTCATTGAATCGTTTGACTTTCATTCTTGCCATACACCTCGTTCTTGTCTCAGGTTTTGGATTGGTCATTTTATAATCCCTTGAATTTGGTTTTTGTACACCCTCCTTACAACAAACATATAAGTAAGATGTAATAGAACTATCTTTCTTACTCTTGCTTGAATATTATTTTCTAACTCCAAAGCTTTTTATGCCTCTCTAGCTCACCCAAAATTTTTGTGTATCTTCTAAATTATCGAATTCAAGACCAACTTTGAAAGTCAAGTTTGTATCCATTAATTAATCCCTGTAAGTGGCAAACTTTTATAATTTGCATGAAACTACCACGTTGAAATAATAAAACAAATATATATGAAACAGGTTAAAGAAAATAGACTATTATGAATTTTAAAAAATAAAGATACTTCAAAGATTAAATAAAAAATTATTTAATGAATAATTTTACCTTATGCGAGTTGTAAATAATTTTTCTTTTGAATTTCAGGTTGAAGAATCCAATGGATGATGACAATAATTACAAGGTGCGAGAATTCTTTCCAATTCTTCTGAGACTTGACCTTCCATGGCGCCATCCCTTTTTCCTCACTTCATTACTGCACAAGTTTTTGTTTTAGCAGTAAAATGTTTTTGTTTCAGCAGCAAAAAGTTTTTTGTTTCATTAATTGAGATGAAATAAAAATCAACGACCAAAATCTAATTTTAAAAAATTGAAACTACTTCCACGGGAGGCATACTAGATTTCCTCTTATTAGTTAAAAAAACAAAAATTTCAATATTCACAGAATTAATCGAGGCATACTAGATTTCCACTCATTCTTAATACAAATACTTTGTAAAAACATTTTCTGACAACTTTAAAATACTAGAAACATAATAAAATATTATTAAATTTTGTGCACATTATCAATTAACAAAATGTATGAAAATTATAGATTGGACAAAAGTTTTGTACTATTGGCACCGATTAAATGTTAGTTATTATATTAAAAATAAAAATATTTAAAACTTTTTTTAACCCTTTTCAGAACGTTACAATCTTCAAGAACTACATTCACGAAAATCTTAGATTCTGGAACCCATTGATCATAGGAAAATTGGTACGACTTAAAAAAAGTGTATGATATTTGCACATCAAATTGGTACAGAATACAGACTTTCTTACACCAGTTCTGTCACGATAGCGCGAACAAAATAAAAGCAGCATGTGAAATTTAAATTTGATTGATCATTTAAAAGGACAACTATCCCCATGAAGAAAATTTTGGTCAGATACAAGGAGAAACTAGAAGTAAGGGTGAGTGGACTAAGATGTAGAAGTTGTTGTGTGCAATGCTACTAAGGAAGCATAGTCACCTCCCTTTTTGAGTAATACTTGATGCTTTCCCTTCTCTGCTATCACCCCGTTTTTAACTACTGCAATTAAATCTGCACCCTTCACAGTGGATAACCTATGAGCTACTACTATAGTGGTTCGGTCCACCATAACACGGTCTAGTGCATCCTGAACCACTCTTTCAGACTCAGCATCAAGTGCACTTGTGGCTTCATCTAGAAGTAATATTTTTGGATTCTTCACTATGGCTCGTGCAATTGCCACCCGCTGCTTCTGCCCTCCTGATAGTTGAATCCCTCTCTCCCCTACTATTGTGTCATAACCCTGCAGCCAACAATTTATATACAATCAAACCTACTCTTCAACAGAGATTGACTTGTTAATAGGACACTGTAATTTACCTCCAACAAACTACTAGTGAAATTGTGAGCATTTGCGAGTTCTGCTGCAGCAATAATTTCTGCCTCTGTTGCATCTCCACCCTTTCCATATGCAATATTGGCTCTGATGGTGTCATTAAACAGCACAGGCTCTTGGCTCACTAGGCCCATCTGTTGTCTTAGCCATTTAACTTGCAGCCTTTGGATTTCTTTTCCATCCAGTGTAATGTGACCTGAGTCTGGATCATAAAATCTTTGTAATAATGAAATCACTGTTGATTTTCCACTTCCACTTTCTCCAACCAATGCAACTGTCTGTTTATTTTATCAATCTATTAGTTTAGGTTTGGAAGAAAACAATTCAGAAAGTTACCCTTGCATTGAAGAAGACAAGATGTGCAAATTAGAAAGTTACCTTGCCACCACGAATGCTCAAGCAAAGATCTCTAAATATTTCAACATCAGGTCTGGTGGGATACTTGAAATTGACATGCTTAAATTCAATATCTCCCTTAACTTCTTCCAATTTCAATCCAGATTCCTCAATGGGGTCAATCTGTGACTTTCGATCAAGAATAGCAAATACAGAAGCCGCAGCACTTTTTGACTTGGTTGAATCAGGGACCAAAGTGCTAGATTGAGATATTCCCATGGCTGCCATGCTGAGTGCAAAAAATACCTGGAAAACAGGAATCAATACCATTAATACAAGAAAAACAGTGAAACCTTGAGAGCACGGGGGAACCTTATCTAAGTGAATAATATCTAGCGATAACTGTGATCACAAGAAGAAAAGTTATGGAAAATTTGACGTGAACAAATTAGGAGATTAACATACACGGAAAATATCTGAGAATGTTGATTTTCCATCCTCTATAAGTCGAGCACCTACATAAAAACTACATGCATAAACTGCACACAACACAAAGAATGATAGTCCAAAACTAATTCCACTTATTATCCCCCGTCGTATGCCCGTCTTAATTGGTCCTTCAGATCTTTCCTGGTACAAATCCATGACCTTCTTTTCAGCACAGAAAGAAGCAACTGTTCTTATACTCCCTACAGCATCATTTGCCACTTGACTTGCTTCCTCATACAGTTTCTGTCATATAAATAGAATATTAATACTCAACTTATAAGTATGTCAGAAGCACATTCAGAAAACATGTTCTGATATTTAAAAAGTTATTTTTTCTCTTCTTAGTGTGGTGTGTCAAAAATAAAAATGAACTGTACAAGATGACATGGATCTAAATCACTCCACTTTCCTCTGATGTTGAAAAGACAATTTTAGTTGGTAGCTTGGAGGAAGTAAAAAACAAACCTTTGCATCTTCGCTGAATCCTTTCAAGAACTTGAATTGCACGTATCCATTTAGTCCTAACAGAGGTGCCAAAGCAAGCATTAAAATTGCAAGCTGCCAGCATGCTTCAAAAGCAATAACCAAGCCACCTACTGCTGTTGCAATATTTTGAACCAGTAAACCAAGTGCATCTCCAACCAAAGATCGAATAGTTGCTGCATCAGAAGAGAGTCTTGCTCCAATTGCTCCACTTGAATGTTCAGTTTCATCGAACCAACTAATTTCCATGTGAAGTACCTTCTCAAAACACATTTTCCGAATCCTTTTTATCAACTTACAACCAGCAACTCCGAAAAGGTAGAATCTAAACAGAGGCAAGATAAATGATGCCACGCCAACAGCAACATATAGTAATGCCAAAAGTTTTGAATCTTTACGAATTTCATCCACTGGCTCATATAAAATACTTATCGTTTTGGATATAAAGAGTGAAACAATGGGTAACATTAGTCCGTTTATTCCTGCAGCTATAACCCCTAACAGTAAGACTGGAATCTCAGGCTTGTTTAAATATGCCAAGCGATAGAGTGGCACTTCTGGGGGTGAAGAAACTGTTGAAGGTGTTTGAGGCCCTCCACTTGCAGGTTCCAAGAAGTCAACCGTCGTTGGCACACCATGTGATGCTGAGAATGAGTTACCACTGCTTCCTACTCCTGATGACATTTGGCTTATAGATTGCAAGAAAGATCTTTTACTTGATTGTCTTTCAGAATGGACTATACTTCCTAGCTTGCCTGTGTCATTTTCAGCATTTTGTTCTGACCCTTTAATTTCTTGCAGTCTAATGAGCTGGCTATACGCTCCATTAGGATCCTTGGTGAGCTCAGCATGTGAACCTGATTATGGATTATGGAAAAATACAACGACAACAATAAGGTATATAAACATTTGAGGATTGATTCATGGAGAAATTAAATTTCTGGTACTGCATGTTGTGTCTACCTCTTTCAACTATCTTTCCTTGGTGAATAACAGCAATGCTATCAGCATTCCTTATAGTACTTAAGCGATGGGATACAATGACAGTTGTTCGGTCTATCATTATTCTGTCCAATGCCTCCTGCACAATGTTCTCAGATTCAGCATCAAGGGCACTTGTGGCTTCATCAAGAAGTAGGATTCTTGGGTTTTTCAAAATTGCTCTTGCTATTGCAACTCTTTGTTTTTGACCCCCCGAGAGCTGTGTTCCATGCTCCCCAACCATTGTGTCTAGTCCCTGCGTTCATAATTATACAAATACAATTAATATAAAAGGATCAATCATTAAAATGATAGAAGATTCTTTTACTCAAGTCTTGTATACTATGCAGACAAAGATAATCCTGACAAAGGAAGAGAACATTTCGAACTCTTAAGCAGTAAGTATACTTTGCATTTCTTATATTTAAATGGAGATTCAAAGGTTGACCTGAGGAAGTTTATCTATAAATTTGGCAGCATTAGCTAGTTCTGCTGCAGCTCTGATTTCTTCAATAGTTGCACCATCCTTGCCATAGGAAATATTCTCTTTAATACTGCAAGTGAAAAGAACTGGTTCCTGGCTAACTAGGCCTATTTTCTGTCTGATCCATTTCAATTGAAATTCTTTGAGGTTGATGCTGTCAATGAGAACTTCACCTGCCTGTGGATCATAAAATCTCTCTATCAAACTAACAACTGTGGATTTCCCACTCCCACTTTCTCCTACCAAAGCTGTCGTAGTGCCGCTTGGTATTGAAATAGAAAATCCATTGAATATCAGTTCATCAGGTCTTGTAGGATAACTGAAGCAAACCTCCCTAAGTTCAATATCTCCATGAATGTCATCAAGCTGCTGACCAGTAGTGTCATAAGAATCAATTTCTGGTTTCCTTTTAATTGTTTGAAACATCTTAAAGGCTGCAGCCCTTCCAGCTGCAAAAGCACTCAAGCTTGGAGATGCCTGACCAAGAGACCTGAGATTGGAAATCTAGTTAGCTAGGATAATATAATATCTATTCATATTTTCTGTGTTTTCGGATAGGGGAAGGGATTCAATTTTAGAAATTATAGGCTCGCATTAAGAAAGAGGAATACACACAACTTACATGGAGCCAGTCAATACAGTCATAATCACTGTCACAACCTCTCCCCCTGTATATCCTTTCTCTATTACCATTTTTGCACCAAACCACATTGCCAAACCATAACTGCAGTTTAAAACAAAAAAGAGAGAACCAAACCCAAGACCAGAAACTAGTGCCTGTTGCACTCCCGCCTTGTAAGCTTTGATTAAGGACTGATTATATTTGGCTATAGCTTGCTTCTCCCCAGTGAATGATGCAACCTGCATCGGATAAGTGTTAGTCATTTATATATTCTGCAATATAAAAAAAAGAATAAGTCAGGAGTTAATATTTTTTGTTTGGGTGCATACAGTTCTGATAGAACCTATAGTCTGTTCTACTACAGTTGCTGCTATAGAATAAGCTGCTTGTGCACTGGATGATGCTTTTGAAATAATCATGCCAGTCATAGCACCACCCAAAACAATAAATGGAATACTAGATAGCATGATAACAGCTAGAAGCCATCCGCTGCAGAATGCTATAACAAAACCTCCAACGAAAGATGCCATTAACTGTAAGAACTGTCCTACCTGAAATTAAATGAAGAGAAAAACAATGAAGAAATAAGGTTATCTTAAGCGAGAAAATGATGATTTTAAGACTTGTAAGGTGGCTCATTATACCTTCTCACCCATGGCATCTTGAATAAGAACAGTATCACCTGACATCCTTCCAACAACCTCGCCCGTATTAGTCTCTTTATCAAAGAAACTGACATCTTGCCTCAAAATTGTTCGAAGGTATAAACCTCTCATTCTTGCAGCTTGCCTCTCCCCAGTGATCATCCAGCATGTCAACTCTGGCGCATAGCAAAAAAAGGTTTCTTTAGGAGGCTTAATGGCAAATCTAACTTGGATTGGAAGACATCTAATCTGATGTACTTACGCAAAAATGATCCAACAAAGGTACTCGCAGCCAAGTATACAAATTTCAGAGACACCTGAACAGAGATATTTGTTGCGAAGTGTTAAGTCTGAGAACCCCAAGAAAAAGATTCAATTGTATTTTTTGTCTCTGACTTTTTTATAAATAAATTATTGGCACATTTTAGTCCCCACTTTTTAAAATGTTTCTGTTTGTGTCCCTCATGATATATCTCCGTTTAGTGGCGATTAAAAACCCCAAATGAAGTGTTAGCGCCGTTTGCAATTTAACAGAAATAGGACATAGAAGACACAATTCGTAAGATTTTTAAGTGAGAAACAAAATGTGTCAGAATAATTTGCTGGAAGAAAAACCACTTCTCAAACTTCACTAACGTTAATTACTATTAGGAAAAAGGACTAATGAGGAATTACCTTGGAAACTTCATCAACAACTTCCTTAGAGTTTTTTGTTCCTCCAAATGCATTGATCATATTTCCAAATATAAGACTCATCAAGGGCGCAGAGACTCCATTCCCGATAGCACCCACAGTCCCGAAAAACATCAATAAATGATCCAAAGGATCAGCAAATGAGAAAAGCTTGTATAAGGGTACAGTTTTGGCAGTTTCATCTTTGGCCTCACTCTTCTTTGAATCTTTCTTGCTGTTAGGATCTACATTCAAGTTATCATCTGCCATTTTCTTGATGGAAGACTTTACACACCCCTCTACTAATTAGTAATCACTGTAAACGTAAAACACTGCATGAAATACATTATAGGTTAAAGTTAGTACACACAAGATTGTGCCCTCCAAAATGTAACCTCATCGTGAAATCTCATCTTTTTTATTATTCTTATTGGTTTGTTGTGTGTGCACCGATTTTGTGAAGAAGATGATGGCATTTTTTAATGGGGTTCTGTATTCAGACTCTGTCAAACTGTACGTGAAACAGTTCAGTAAAGAAAATCATGACTAGATTTAGACAAAAAGTACTTCAGCAGACGTAAACAATCTAAAGTGACAAGAAGTCAAAATTAAAGAGGTATTTATGGAAAGAAAATCTCAACGGATAACACAACAAAAAGTACACCAAGCAGTGGAAGCTGGAAAGAATCAGTGTAAAAGTAAGTGCCACTGTTGGAACTATGCTTTGGAAGAATTAACCAAAAGAGGTGAACTTTTTACAACCAAAACCTGAAGCAAGTTCTACCTTAACATGAAGACATGGAAAACTAGTCTAAGCATTCAGCAGAACTAAAATGATGGAATCTGGAAAGTGGAACTTATGTTCCCACTAATGCAACAAGCTCGAACTTGGTAGTTCATACTGTATAATATTACTTAAATTCGTTTTATAAAAAACTTTACATTGACGTTCAGTGTTAGCACAGAATAAGTTTTTTTCTCTTTTATAATAGAAAGTATGAACTTATTTTTTTAACTTTATCTTTATATAAGAATGCTTTAGATTATTTTATTTTTGTTATTTATTTTTTATTTAACAGGTTGTATTAATTAGTGAAACATTTAATAAAAAGTAGATTTTAAATGCATATTTATTATTAAATAGTAAAAACTAAATAAAAATTAAAGGAGACATTAAAGTCATTATTTAATGTATACTTGGTTTTGTACCTTCATTAATTGATTTTATGTGTTCATTTATTATAAAGGCGACCTGAGATAAGGAAAAAGTTTTTAATAAGAATGATAAGGAAAAATATATTATCTCCGGTCCCGGGAAATTTCAGTGACAGGAGAGAAGCTTAACTCCCTAAGAACATATAGGTCGATATTCCTCTTTATTGCATGATGTACAATAAATATTTTCCATCTCTATAAACAAACAAAAAAATAAATAAATACGTAAAAGAGAATATTGTTATGACTTAGCTAACTTTTATATTAATATTATATAGAAAAAACTAAAATAATATTATTAGATACTAGTGAAAACGTTGTTACACTTATATATTTGCATTTCTATTTTAATATGTTATAAAAATTTTAACATTTTAATTTAATATGTTTTGTAATAACATGATAGAATATAAATAGTTTATTGTGCCATTTTGCGTATAACATGATAGAATATATGTTGTTAATTTGTATATTCTTTGTTTATGATAATATGATATAAACATGTTACATCATCAATGATTATAATAGATTTGCAATGAATTTGAGAAAATAGAGAGAGGAAGGAATTTGAATAAAATTTAAAATGTTGTTTTACTTGTGTATTTGCATTTTTATTAAAAATATTAATTATCAAAGATATATATCTATTCACATAACTTATATTTGTGAGAGTGGGAGAAGTCATAAAATGTTTAGAAGGGTAAAACAGTCATAAAATGTGGACACAAAAAGGTGATATTCCCATTATATAATATAATATAATATATAATATTATTGATTATTGATTATACATATAGATCATTGATAGTAGGACAATTAAGTATGTTGGATATAAAAGTTTTAAAGTAATTTTTTCTTAAGGTTATAAGGTTGATCCAGTGACAAAATTTATATTTGGCGAGGGAGAGATTGTTAATTTGAATCTCTCCCCTGTGACAAAATAGTTTATTTTTTAATTTTCAAATAGGTATAAAGGTAGAATAGGTATTTTGAAAAGTGAACATAAAAAAGGGGTATTCCTTTATTAATAGTATAGATAATATATAGATAATATATATATATATATATATATATATATATATATATATATATATATATATATATATTATAGATAGTAGAAAAATTATCTATGTTGGATATAAATGTTTTAAAATAAATTTTTTCTTAAGGTTATAAGGTTGATTTAATGGTAAAGTTTACATTTAGCGAGGAAATGTTATGGGTTTGAGTACCTCCTATGACAAAGTAGTTATTTTTTAATTTTCAAATAGGTATAAGGTAGAATAGGTATTTTGAAAAGTAGATATCAAAATGGGATATTCCCTTTACTAATAGTATAAAGCAACTAGAAAAAATATTACATTGAAAAGTCAAATGTAACATTTTGAGAAGAAAGGAGTAAATAATAATACTTCTTACGTTCCAAAATAAGTGTTCTATGTTGTTTTACATACACATACCAGTAAAAAGAATAATAAATAGATGAAAAGAGAGTAGTACTATATTGGTCATTAAAAAAACTAGCATTTATATTATATTATAATATTAAAAAACTAAAGTGATATTATTAGGAGTAATAATGAAAAAATAATTTGTACATGAGGGGTGTTCGAGATTGAGCTTACTAGAAAGGTTGGATCAGCCGAACCTACAATAGAAACTAGGTCGGCATTTAGTGCTGAGATACCCGACCTGGTGCTCCACTCAGAAGAAGCATTCCCTACGGCGACGTCATATTACTTGAAAAAACTAAATTGTCCCTAAAAAGGTAGGAGATAAACCCTAGTTGTCTCTTAACCCTAATTTCTTCACACAAAGATAGACCTAAATTATCCTTGAAAGGTCCAAGACTAGAAAGATAACGCGCTATAAATAATAGAGCACATGTACAAGTTTGATCACTAAATTATCATATTACTTTCCTGCTGACACATTGTATTTTTCAATACATTTCTCAACTCCCATCTAACTTGAGCGTTGGAGTACTTTTACACGTACTCCACCTGTACTAGCTTGGAGTTAACAGCTGGATAGGGATTGAACACAACAAGGAGGAACGACCTACCTAGCATGTGCAGGAGTAGTTGGCACCCACCATAGGGCCAAGTAAGATATACGCTTTGGCCTCGAAGAGATAACTGAGCAGACACTACAATGGTGACTACAAAGAGCAATGCCGGATATCTGCATGCCTACCATGTGAGAATCTCATCCACCAAGACCACGGAAATGGAGGAGACATGTCCTGGCATGAAGCTTTCCAGCAGATGCAACAAGACATGGTCAAGCTTAAGGAGGAAAATAAAAGGTTGTGCGAGGAAGTCCACAACATGAAGAAAGGAGGAGAGGATAAGGCGACCTAGCAACACCGAGGGTCAACTAACCTTCACATTTGATCAGCAGTCGCCTTCGATCTAACCATCACCGCCTTTTAGGGCCACACCTTCAGCTTACACTGCATAGTCCTGGTCTCTAGCTACCAAGATCACCATGGACACAAAGTTGTGAGCCTTCAAAATCCTTGAAGGGGCAGAGATGTTCCATCCTTTTGTCCCGAGAATCATAGAAACTCTCATGCCTAACAAATGGAAAAAACCCACCCTAGAGTATAGTAGGGAGACCGACCCAAAGAGTCACATTAAAGCCTTTTATCGCACATGCCCGACTTTACACCATTTCTGATGCTATATTGTGCAAAGTTTTCCCCACTTGCTTAGCTGGTCAAGCCTTAGACTGGTTCGCCAAGCTCTCGGCAGGATCCATCTTTTCCTTTGCTAAATTGTCAGCCCAATTTGTGAACAAATTCGGCCCCCAACGACTAACCCACTAACACTCATTGGTTACCGCATGGAAATACTGAGTTCCTATGTGACTTCATGGATCACTATGAGAAAACAATAGCTCAGATCAAAGGTCTTGGCCCCAACACTGCAATCCTGATGTTCATAGCTGCCCTCTAGCCAAACAAGCTATTTGATAGCCTGTGTTTAGACCAAGTAGCCACCGTGGAAGAACTGGATGCACAAGTCACCTCGTATATGGAAATGGAAGATATGAAAAAGTCCCAAGTAAGGGCCCAAGCCATCTGGGCAGGTAAAAAGGAGGGTGACACCAACCGACCAGAGGGGTGAATAAGAGCCTCAAAAGAAAAAACTTTCAGATCAAAATATACCCATTATACTCTTCTGAATGCAAGCAGGGCCAAAGTATTGTAACACATCTCCTCCGTTGAGCTCATGTCGTACCCTAAGAAGGCTCACACCCCTCCCAATGCGGATAAAGCAAGGGAATGTGGGTACTACAGGAATAACAACCACTCAACAAAAGAGTGTGTGGTGCTAAGAGACAAGATCGAAAACCTGATAAAGGCTGATCACTTGAGACATTAAATTTGGGAAGATTCGAAACCTTCCTAAGAATGGAAAGATTGAAAAAGTCTGGACCGTAAAGGCGACAGTGAAAAAAGCCATGACCGATACAGGAGAGGAAGAGATTATGACCAAAATAGGAATGAGGAGAGAAGAAATCGAAGTCGTTCCAAGGAAAGGAAAGCAGAAGCTGTCTGAAACAAAGGGACGAAAAGAGTTATTAATACCATCTTAGGGTTTTGCAGTTGGAGGATGCACATCTTCTGCTCGAAAAAGACATCTCTGCCAGGTTCGAACTGTCAATACCGTCTCCCAATATAGGGATCCTCGCATACTGGACATTACTTTCACTAATAAAGACTTCAAAGCCACTGACCCGGTGCAAGATAACCCTACGATAATGAGTGTTGAGATTGCAAACTACATGTTCCAGAAGACATTGGTTGATCAGGGGAGCTCCACCGATATCTTCTATTGGAATACTTTCAAGCAATTGGAAATCCCACAGGAAGAACTTATGCCTTATAATGAATCATTAGTAGGGTTTGCTAAAGAAACAGTAAGCATTATAGGATGCATCAACTTATTTACAAAGTTTGGTTTTAAGGTAGGAGGGAAGTTGGTGATAAAGGTCTGGTATATAGTTGTACATGCTAACACCTAATACAACGTCTTACTGGTTGACCCTCTCTACACATGTTAGGAGCCATTATGTCTACCCCCTCCCCCACCTAGCAATGAGAACTTATAAATTTTGACAAGTGTCTTATTTTAGTTTTTGTGTAATTTTCGTTTTTGCACTTTTTGTATCAATTTTTATTTGTTTCTATGATATTTTATTTTTTTACTTTCAATTTGTTTATCATTTTTATATTTATATATTCATATTTTTATTTTTTTAGTATTTTCTTAAAAAGATGCAATTATCATTCATGGGAAATAATTATACTCAACATCATTATAAAGATAACACATAATTAATATACTTACTTTTAAAAGACTCAAAAATAATAAATAGACTTTATGGTCAATAAATTCATCTACACATATTTTTTTATTAATATTTAAATAATAATAATAATAATACGACTAACTATTTTTTCATAATTTAAAAAATATATATTTTATAGATAAAATAATTTTAAATTAATCACTAAATAGCATTATAAATTAAATTATTTATCTTTTTTATGGAAAACAGTACAAGTATAATTTTTCGAAGATGATCTTAATTAACATGATAATTTTTTTGTGAGTATTTATACTATTAATAAAATAAATCCTTCTTTTGATGTTCAGATTTCAAAATACCTATTCTATCTTTTTTTAAAAAACAAAAATAAAAACTGTTTTGTGTTAAAAGAGAGATTTGAACTCATTACCTCTCTCCCCCATACATGAACTTTGTCACTAGATCAACCTTATAATCTTAAGAAAAAAACTACTTTAAAATATTTATATTCAATATACATAATTGTCATACTATCTTTCATCTATGTGTATAATCAATGATCTATAATATTATATTATACTGTATTATATTATATTATATTATATTGTATTGTATTGTATCATATCATATCATATAAGAGAGATTTGAACTCATAACCTCTCCCTCTCCTATATATGAATTTTGCTATTATATCAACTTATAATCTAAAAAAAACTACTTTAAAACATTTATATTCACACATACATACTCTGTCATCTAAAATCTATCTGTATAATCAATCATTTATAATATTGTATTATTTATATTATTAATAAATAAAATTCTACTTTTATACCCACTTTTCAATATACTTATTTTATCCTTTATAAAAAACAAAGAAAAACTACATCGTATTAGAAGAGATATGCGAACCCATGACCTCTCCCACCCCATATATGAACTTTGTTACTAGATCAACCTTATAACCTTAAGAAAAAAACTACTTTAAAACATTTATATCCAACATACATAATGGTCTTACTATTTACAATTTATGCACAAAATCAATAATCTTTAATATTGTATTATCTATACTATTAAACAAGAGAATTCTCTTTTTGATATTCACTCTTGAAAATACTTATTCTATCCTTTTAGAAAACAAAAAGAAAAAACTAATTTGTGTGGTAAAAGAGAGATGTGAAACCATGACCTCTCGCTCCCCCATATATAAACTTTGTCACTAGATCAACCTTATAACCTTAAGAAAAAAACCACCTTAAAACATTTATATTCAACATACATAATTGTCCTGCTATCTACCATTTATGTATATAATCAATAATCTATAATATTATATTATTTATATAGAAATTCTCCTTTTCATATTTACTTTTTAAAATACTTATTCTATCCTTTTTAAGAAATAAAAATAAAAAACTACTTTGTGTTTAGAAAGATGCGAACCCATAACTTCTCTCTCCTCATATTTGAGACACTAAATCTATCTTATAATCTTAAGAAAAAACTACTTTAAAACATTTATACTTAACATACATAATGACTCTATTATTTGCAATTTATACGTATAATCAATATTATATTATATTATATTATATTATATTATATTATATTATATTATATTATATTATATTATATTATATTATGGAAATGAGAACTTTTGGTGTCCACATTTTATCACTATTTTAATCATCTAAATATTTTATGAATTCCCCCACTTTGACAAATATAACTTTTCGGATATTAATAAATGGACATCATAAATTCTACCTTACCAAATCAATCTTCCTTAAGCACCGTTAATATATGTATACATTATATCATAAATATTTTTAATAAAAATCTAAATACACACACAACAACATTTTGAATTCTATTCAAACTCTTTTCTCTTTCAATTGTCTCAAATTCATTATGTCATATTCGTTGATGATCTGATATGTTTTCATCATAGTTCTCATAAACAAAGAAATATAAAAACTAACAAAATATATTTCAAAACATATTAAACTAAAATTATATACAAAATGACAAAATGAAATATTTATATTCTATCATGTTATTACAAAATATATTAAATGAAAACTCTAAAATTGTCATAACATATCAAATAGAAATGCGAATACAAACTTGCAATAGTGATATCTTTTCGCTATTTTAACATAATTGCATTTTCAAAGATTAAATATATCTATAATATATATATATATATATATATATATATATATAAATTTTAGGATATTAAACTTACCATTTATCCCTTTTCAGTTTTTTACATGCGTCTCTTTTTGTCTTTTCATTTTTTTTCTTTCTTAATTTCTTTTCTTTTTCATTTTTTTAAATTTTTTTTATCTTAATTTATTTTTTTTATATTTTTCCAGATTTATTTTCTTTTTTAATTTCTCTTTTTCTTTTTATCTGATTTTTTAAATATTTTTTTATCTTAATTTCTTCTTTATTATTTCTATTTTACGTTATATACTTTTATATCTTTCCTTTTGTAATTCATTTTTTATTTTTTATTTTTATATTGTTTTATTTTTATATTTTAAATTATTTTAATTTTATATTTATTTAATATTTATAATTTTTAATATTTTTACATTCAATATTATTAAATTAATTTCTTAAATGTATTTAATATTTTTCAAATGGGAGAAACTATATTAGATTTTTTTAAGTGTAACATTTTTTAATTTGGACCAATAACAATCATGCATCATTAGTGGATATATTTTGACTAAATGTTAATTTTGATGCATTATGTTTTAATATTTCTTCCTAATTTTTAAAAGTGTTATTATAAAAATAATAAATAGGCTAGCCAAATTAATCTGCTATTATAATCTCAAAATATAATATATGAGCTAATAATAATTAAAAATAAATATAAAAATATTATACCAATAATACTTAAAATATTATAACAAAGAATGTGCTATTATAATCTCAAAATAAAATTTTGTTTACTAACTATTTATGTTGTTCAAGTTTAAATTAATCCTAAATATCTTTAAATTAAACGATATTTTGTTAGCACCAATAAGTATATTTTTTGCCTGCAAAAATATTCTGTATCCAAAAATTCATTATCGATAAGCATCAATAGGTATGTTTTTAAAATTAAATGTGAAAAAATTATCTTTTTTGTAACTGCAAAATAAAAAAAAATTAAAGCAAAAATAAATGTAATTTTGTTAATAATTTACCTTAGTTAGTATACGTAAATGACATTCATTTATTTGTAGGTATATGATTTGAAATAGATAGATATTTAAAAATTAAAATACTAATATGAAAAAGGACCAAACACCTATACAAATACATTAGTTTTTATAAGTAGTAAAATTAATTTTCTTTGAAATTACATTCATTTTAAATTTAAATTTAAAGCCAAAATAATTTTAAAGGAAAAAATGTAAAAAAAAATTAAAATAATTTTGAAACGAAAATAAAAAACTTTTAAAGCCAAAAACACTTTGATGCATAGAAAGGTATTATATTTTTTTAAAATTTATTTTTTTTTGTGTAAAAAAATATAAAAAATAATATACAGTTTAGGGTCAGAAGATTTTACAATAGCATATTAACCATAATAACCGACTATTAATAGGTTAGATAGTGAAAACATATTTAATTTAGATATGATTGTTTTTATATTTGAAAATACACTATAATTGGCAAAATATGGTACAAGATATTTGGGATTAGGAGTTTGCATTGGGACAATGATTCCTTCTATGGTCAAGTTGTTTGATATTAAACATCTAAGTCTGTTTTGTGGTTGTGACACTCTTAAATCTATTTCATTTCTAATCCGGGTATATTTAGGACGACTCGATTCTCGAAGCAATGTTGGATTTGGTACAACAAACATTCCTCTTCTTAGACGCATGTCTCTCCATTTCCGAAGGGATTCCACTATGTGGAATAAGTTTCTATTATACTTTGCAGAGAGTAAACCCTATCAACGAATTGATAGTGATTAACATTGACATGAACACATGTTGCTATGACATGAGAGTAAGATTAGTGGTATATCTGGAAAGCTCTACACTAGCAGTATTGTTTTTCCAATAGAACTGTCCATGTTTAACTTCTTGTTTTTGTGGCATGACTGAATGTTTCAGTAACTTCAAACTTTTTTCTTTGTGTGTCATACCTCTTGACAATGTGAGTAGATGCAATGACTTCATTTTCCTCCATGGAATCCATTATTTTTTTACAGTAACATCTACCTGCCCTGAAGTTAGAACTTACTTTTGCAACTCTTTTAAGAAAATAGTTAACTAACCTGTCATGAAGCAAGAACAGTTATCAACATATTTCTTGAACCTCGAAATACTTTGTTAACTACTTTGGACAAGTTAGTTGTCATGTTACCAAATCTTTAGCCTTCTGCATTTGCCATACTCCACTTGCTAACTTCAGTCCGATCAATCCATTCACTTATTTAGGGATAGTATCTCTAAAATTGGCCAACTTCTTGTCAAATTTATTTAGACATGTTTCGTACCCTGAAAAAATAGTAGTAGGAAAATGTCAGTAAAAAATAATGTAATTTGCAGGCGCAACTTATGAATGTTAATTAAAGAAATATTTTAATTTACCCATTGTGATTAAATCTTGCTTCAGTCTTGTGTTGTTGAATTTGTGATTGAAGTTGCTTGCTATATGGCTAATGCAGAAGACATAATGAGCATACGGCGATTTCCACATAGGTGATGCCTGAATTGCACCTAGAATGTTTTTATGTTGATCTGAGATCAGACATATCCCACTTTTTTGAGTTACATGTTCTCTAATTTTAGCCAAAAATCATCCTCAATTACTTAACGTTTCTCCATTCACTATCACAAATGCAACTAGGAGAATACAACTATTTTCATCCTATGTTGTTGCAATTAATAATGTTCCCTTATACTTTAGGTATAAAAAGGTCACATTTATCTGTAGTATGGGTTTGCATGAGTTAAATGCAAAAATGACAGGTTTAAATGTCCAGAAGACACGCTTAAATTATCAAAGTCTTTCTTCAATAACGTCATCAACCTAAAATCTGTTGTCTCAAGTTCGTAAGCTAACCCAGTACATTTGATTAACATTAAATCCATCCAACCCTCTGCACAACATATCATATGATTCTTCGCAATCACCGGAAATTTTTGCGATAACCTTTTGTTTACCCAATCATGCTTTCTTGTAAGAAGTTGTGTGCGATAAATCACTCCAAATTCTTTCTTGAATCATTGATATCACAACAGATGGGTCAATTTGAACCATACCTAAAATAGTTCATACTATATTTTGTTAGTAAATATACCTATCGTATAATTATTTAGGAAAACATATTAGAGCTTTATTACCTAAAATGTAGGTCACGATAATATTAGAAGTTAGTTTTGCGTGATCTTGTGTAAAAGTCACATTTACACAATGATGTGAACCCTCCCCCCCCTTCTTATTTGGTCATTGTCCATTTATTTGACCTTTGTGACAACATGACTCTCATCCTCCATGGACATCCACTTGTGTGGTTGGGACATTTGATAGAAAATATTGTTGGCCTCGTTTCAACAATTTTGTAGTTGTAATGTGTCCTTAGGTAGTGCTATGAAATAGCCAATTTGACTTTATATTTTGAGTCAAGCTCTAATCCTTTGAACAAGTCTTAGTCGTATTGCCAATCAGAAGAATTACGAATAGGTAGAAAATTCGTTTCTTGATCCGGGTGTGCCCAGTTAATATTAGTAAAGGAAACAAAATTTGAGCCCCTTAAAAGTAATAAACAATATGACATTAACATGAGCATAAAAAAGGTACCTTAAAAAGTATCGCGTTTACATATTAGTCAATACCTGTTATAGGAAATCTTAAATGTCGTTGTCCTTGACATGAGTTGTTGTTTCCTCATTTGCGTCTGAACCTAAACTCAAAGGTGTGTTGTTGTCCTTGACAATGAGTTGTTGTTTCCTCATCTATGTCTGAACCTAGACCTGAAGGTATGTTGTTTCCCACCTCCATTGTCATGATCTGAGATTAAAACTAAACATTTTTTTAGGAATGATAAACTAATTTTCTATTTGGTCATAAAAAAAAACTAAACATTTTTTTCAGGAATGATAAATTTTTTTTCATACATGGGAATGATAAATTTATCATTTAAAAAATTCACATGATTCCAAACATTCTACCAAGAGTTCTTTGATCAAGATGCTCAAGGAGTACCTACACGTCAAATGTTTTGCCGCGAGATTGCAGTCGAGGTGCATGTTGATGAAGGAGATCTGAATTTGGATTACATGCTTTAGGAAGGGAGTTTAGAGGAGGGGGAATTGTAATTATAGCAGTAGTCTATGTCTTCCTCCTACTTTGGATAAAAACTGCTCTGAGTATAGGAGGTTTCCTCTTTACATGTCTTTTTGGGATGAGAAATGTTTATACTCTATATATGTTTTTGGAAAGTACAAGTTGTATGTAATCTTTTGTTAGGGGTGGTATAAATTATTTTCCTTATGAAATAATGCAATATTTATGTAAATAGGACTGTTATATGTAAATATTATTATTCCTTTATCTTCTGACTTTAAGAAATTTAGATCTCTATTTTCCAACAATATGTCAACTAAAGAAATGGCTATTAAAAATTAGATCACTTACTTTCTTTTTAGTAAATTAGAAGTTAATGGTTTAAATGAGATAAAATATAGGTCAACAATATGTAATAATGATGTAATTTATTTAGCGTCACAACATTCACATGCGAACAAACACAGCCCACAACATAATTCAGGTTGGCATCTTCTAGACACACGTTATTGTCTCACTAGTCATGCAGACGACTCTGACTCTTTGACCAACCAAAACGCCATCTCAGTTGGCTTTTTTGCTTGACCCATGGTACTTGTCAACGCCTCCTTGCACCACTTTGCGATGTGATAGCAAAATGCCATCTCAGTTGGCGTTTTAGGATTCTTTCCCCAAGAAGGCAACAAACCTATGCCATTGTCAGCGACATGCTACAAAACGTCATTCTAACTGGCGTATTCCATGTCATTTGACTCAAACCGCCATTTTAGTCAGAATTTTGGTGGTTTAAAAATTCAAACTACACCATTTAGGGAAATATTGGGCTGACTGCCCCATTGTTGTAATTATTTGCGGAAAAATCTCTCAGTTAGGGTTTCGGCCCAATTATTGTATGTAACTACAACAGTTGTAACATTGAAGATAGATTATGTCATAGGAAATGATATTGCTTATCGTAAATATGGTTTTAGGAGATTAATATTATTGAAATAAAGATACTGAATATCTTTGAGCACTTCTATTTTAATTCAATTTCAAAGTTTTAATGTTATCGAAAAATAACAGAATATGAAAGAATAAACTAAAATAAAAATTTCAAAAATATAAATGATCATAATAAAACTTTTAAAGTTTCACAATAAAAAAATTCTAAAACATAACAACTAAAAATAACATTTAGTTTTTGTTTTTTACCAATGGATTAGAAGATACTCATTCATGGTATCTTATTTGAAACGAAAAATAAATATATTTAAAGAGTTTATTAAATATAGTTTATTTGTTCTTCTTCCTTTTATTAACATTTACCTTTTTTCTTTTTTTGTATTTTTCTTTCTATGTTTTCCAATACTTTTATTTATTAATTAATTTCTTGCTTTTTGTTTAATTTTCATGTTAATTTTTATTTATTATCTTTCTTAATTTTTTATTCATTTTTATTTTTTATATTTCTATCTTTAATAATTTAAAAGTTAATTACTAAATGTATTATATATTTTAAAATAATTTTAAATTACTTCAAGAGCCATGTGCAAGGATTGTTGAGAAACTAAGGGTTAAGGCCAAGACAAGCAAACAGACTCCTCTCTTTTTCGTGTTTTCTCACCTAAGAGATAATGAGTCTTTGGAACTCTAGTCTCAATAATCGTTTGAGCAAGGAAAATAAAGACAAAATGTAAAAGTTCATGGACCTAAACACAAGGTCCTAAGGTGTAAATAAGTGTATCACTTCCTCCTCACACCTAAAAACGAGAATCTACAAGCTATTACAAACAAAAGGAATGAATCTTGGGGGCATCCAACACTTCATAATAAAGATCTTTTTAATTATAAGGAATTAAGTCCAAAAAAAGAAAAACAAAGGTCTTCAAGACTTGTCTCCAAGCCTCTCTCAAAGTGTGTATGTCCTCACCAAGTTCTTGCTCATCTTCTTGTTCAAGATCCCTTGGCTCTTTCAACTCTTCCTAGAAGGCTACCTTTGTTACAAGCCTTCATCACAATGCTTCTCTTCGAGAGTGGCATTACAACACACCAAAGGCAAACCAAGGAGGAAAAGCAAGAGTAGTAGCAACAAAAGCAATAAAAGCACAACACAACAAGAGGTTACTATCCAAATGGAATGAGTAATTAAGAAAAGACTAGAAGGAGTGCGAAATAAGACAAACTAAAATTAAAGATAAGAAAGAAGTAGGCACACAATAAAATCCTAGAAAGGCTCTAAAATAGAGTAAGGACTAAAATGTAAAAGACTCAAAATAATTTTCAAGAATTATACAACACTAAAATGCTATGGCCGAGAGCTATAGAGATCTTATTCAAGCAAAATCAACCAAAATTAAGCACTTAATAGCAATTTTAAATTAGTTGTTAGGTACATAAAATTTTTTTGTGGATTTCTTTTTAGGCTTCTGTTGAACTTTTGTTCTTTTCTTTCTATTTTCTTTTGATTTTTTTTACTCTTTTAGATGCACCTAACTACTTGTTTTGATTCAAATTTTGTGCTAAGTTTAGGGTCTTATTCGCTTAAACTAACTCAAAGAGCAAAGACACATAAAATTTTTTTAAGTAAGGTGTAATTCAAGAAGATACACTAAAAGCAACTCAAATGCACCAAATGAGAAATGACTTAGGTATACTTGCTTAAGTGTTTTGGGATATGTAAGACCTCACTTATTTTGTGAAAGTTTTGATGCTCAAGAGACATGGCCAACACTTCTAAGTAGTCAAAATAAGAAATCACTTCAACAATCTAGCACAATAGAGCTATTAAATTTGAGAATACACAACATGAATTGAAATGAAATTGATCTAAAAAATTTTTAAGAAATATTTTTTTTAAGAGACTATGCTTGAACTAAAAGTATAAGGGAATTCTTAAGAGACTTAAACAAGAGGAGACACTCCTCTTAGAAGCTCAATTTAAAGGAGTAACTACACACTTTTAGTAAAATTTAAAGAGGCTAAACCTATGGAAAATCAATGTGACAAATAAGAACTACACATGACTACTAATTAACAAAAATTTAAGAGCATAAAATTGAAAAGAACTTGCACCTAAAAACAAAGAAAAAAGGACACAAATGAACCAAAGGAATGCAAAAATAAGGTAAAAGCACTTCACCACAATACTATGGACTTCGCCACCGAGGTGTGGATTAGGTAAAATGCTTCTTAGGCTCTTATTCAAGCAAGAACTCCACACAAACTCAAATCTAAGGTAGAAAAGTAAATTATAGACAAAAAATATTGCTTCAATGAACGAGATAACGAAATTGAACTGAACAAAATTCTCATACAAGCAAGATTCATAGAAATTTAGAAGGATACAAAACTACTAAAAAAAACATACTAAACATCATGGAAATTCAACATACAACACGAAAACACTACAAAATTTAGGTAGAATTGAGATGAAGAAGAAGTTGAATGGTGAAAACTACAAAGACAAAGTAAAGAAGACAAGTTAGGAAATGGACCTCTAGAAGAGTGGCTCTCGATACTACTTGGTGCAACCTCCATGGTTTCCTCTCCCATGATCCTTTTCTAGCAACTAAACTCCAATTGGTGAAATGGCTTGTGGAGGAGGAAGGAATGATGGTGAAGGTGGCACCAATCAAGGAGATAAGCCACTTGATAAAGGAAGTTTGCCACAAGGAAAGAAACCATTGATAAAAGCCATAAGGATGCTCTGGCAATTTAGAGAAGAAGGACACTCAAGAAAATTCTCTCAAGGAAAATCTTATGCATTCAAGTGTAAAATGAACAAATGAGAGGAGGCTATTTATGAGAAAAGAGTGGGTTAGGAGTGCAAGGGAGTGGATGTCCACTCTTAGGGGCATAAGCATAAGTTAATTATGTGTCTAATTGAACTAAAGCTAATTAGCACATAATAAATCATGGGAAGATCCAAACAAGTCCCTAAGAAAGTGGATCATGGTCCCCTTGAAATTCAAATTTGAATTTAAGAGTACCATGTAAACTTCCTCCAAAATTCAAATTTGAATTTGGGTAACATGTAGGTGCCACATGGGAAGGAGAGAGAAAGTGGCATTTAAAGGAGAGAACCAAAGGGACCCACAAGTCTCTCATGCTTCATGTGTGTCTTAGAGAGGTGTGGAACAAACCTAGGGGGTGTGGTTTGACAAAACCACACGGCTAAGTGTCTCCAAAAAGCCCAACTAATAAACACACTCCACAAAAAAGACTAGTTACACCTCCCAACTCAAAAAATAAAGGTATGGGCCAAAATACAAGGCCAAAAAGCAAACTAAGCGCACCTCCTAAATCCTAGAATGAAGAACAAAAAAATACAAGGTAAAAATAAGAAGACTATAACCTAATCTTCACTTCAAGTAAGAGGTGGGGTCTTTCTTCCTCCTCCCTAGCCATATATTCTTCAATCCTCCTAACCATAATCCTTGTGATAGGATCCTTGTTAGGAAGGATTGCACCACTCTTTCACATAGAAACATGTTTCATAAATGCTTAACATATCACTCTTTTTCATAACCCTTATGGAGTCCTCTACAAGGTCGCCACCACCACCACCACTGTTGGTACCACCATCATTGTCGACAATGATAGTAACAAGAGTGGCAGTACCAACGATGGTGGCAGCAGTGTGATAAGTGTCAACTGTTATTAAATTTTCATATAGAATTTTGACACTTTATGATCTTAATTGTATTCATTATATGTTAATTGTCCCTAATTTAAGAATTATTGAATCCAAATTTTTGTTTCTGAGTTTTGCTATAAATGAAGGTATTTGATCCCATTTTTTGTATCATTTTTCAGGTAATTAAATATGGAAGAAGAAAAGGATTGAAAGAATTATGAAGAAATGAAAAAGAAAGACAATCTGCCACATTCTCACTCAAGCTAGTGATTTCTCGCTTGAGCGAGATTGATCTAGAGAAGGGAGGTGCATCAGGGCATTCTCGCTCAAGCCAGATAATTTTAGCTTAAGCGAGATTATTCTCGCTTAAGCGAGATCATTCTCGCTTGAGCGAGAATTGTCCCGAGAGCAATACTATTTTAGGGGCATTCTAACTCAAGCGAGAAATATCTCGCTTGAGCAAGAGAACCTTTCTTCAAGTTGAAATACTCTTTTCACTTGAGCGAGAATCAACTAGCTCAAGCAAGAAATCATTTATAAAAGGTACAGAACAAGAAATGACAAAAAATGCAAGTTTACGGGCAGAAAATAGAAGACCTCGAGCAAAGAGCTAGAATGAAGAGCTGCAGAAGCTGTTTTCTTCGATTCTTCTCCATTCCTAATTGTGTTATGGATACCATAAGTAGCTAATCTCCTTTTTGGGATTGAATGTAATCAATTCGAACGCAGATGCATTCTGGTGATATTTATATATAGTAGTTCCATTTTCATTTGATATTAGTATTTTGTTTTGTTTTTTAATGCTTAATTTTATCTAATCAATAGATTTTTTAATTTGATTTGTAGAATTAACTGGAAATTATATCTAAAAATCTGCTCCGAACGAAATTACTCGATATGTTGCATTACTAGGAATAGATTTCAATATATCAATTGCTTTATAACATATGATCGTAATGTTGGTTAATTTGTTAAATATTTGAGAAATCCATATTTAAGAGATTTTTCTTATGAATTTTATACTTAAGGGATCAGTATAAATGATTTTTGTATGTTGCATCAGTATCAATTGTTTCGAATGCTATATCTATTTATTTATCCAGAATACAAATGAGTGAGATAGATGAAATTCAATCCCAGTTTCTCCTAGTGAATTATCTTTATTATTTAGCCTGTAATTTTATTATGTGCTTTAATTTATCTTACTACATGCGGCATGAACAAATCCATTATTATGTATATATACTTAGTGAGCATTATAACTTTGAATTTTAATTGAAATTGTTCCTCATGGGATCGACACTCTTACTTATAAAACTATTATACTACAGTTGATTTTGGTACGCTTGCTAAAGTTTAACATGGCAGCAACATCAGTGATACTGGTATCAACAATAATGGCGACAACGGTAAGGGTGGCGTCAGTGGCGATGAGGAGCAGTGATGCATAAAATATGACCGCTTAAGGGCAAAGGTACCCTATTGGTGCAATCCCACCAAGCAAGGAATTAAGTTAGGACCAATAAAAGAGGAGCATGACTTGGATGAAGCTTGAAGGAGCTTAGTTTAGGACATAGTCCCTTGTTTTGTAATAATTAGAATATTTTTAGGCTTGTATATGCACGCTTAGATCATTAGGATTTTAGGGACGTAGCTAACTTGTTATTTGGCCTCTAGGTCTATTTTTAATTAGGAGGTGTGTTTAGTCTCTTTGTGGAGTGTGTTAATTAGATAGGCTTTAGATAAGAGAGTTGGGATGTGTGGTAAGTGATATCCACACCCCTAATTCCTCTTAACACCCTTCTAACCAACACATGAAGCATGTAGGAGACATGTGTGCCCCCTTTGCTCCCTTAGTTAGGCGTCAACTCACTCTTTCTTTCCTACATGGCTTTTTCTTGTTACTTGTTATTTAAATTTGAATTTTGGAGATGACATGTCATTTCCCTCCAAATTCAAATTCAAATTAAGAGGGAACATAGATCCATTTTCTCAGGGCCTTGTTTGGATCTTAGTTGATTCAATTTAGTGTTAATTAGACATGTTTTCAATTACACTAAATTAGACACTAATAATTCCTAATTAAAGTGAGTTGGACGTTCACTTAGCATCTAAGCCCATAACTTAAGTTACTTGCTCTATATATGGAGCTTTCCTCCTCTTGTAAGCTTTTAACACTTATTTAAATGAAAATTACGTGTTGTATCTAGATATAAATATAGATAGAGAGAGAAATAATGAATCAATTTACTCCAAAAGTAAGTTTAAGAGACTTATTCTTCATCCTTACCATTCATTTTCTTGAAATCTAATGATTGTAATGAATAATTAATTTAACCATTAGATTTTAAGAAAATGAATAGTTAGGATAAACAGTAAATCTCTTAAATTTACTTCTAGAATTAGTTGTTACATTTGACAATAATAGTTCCTAATCTTTATCATGTCATTGTCATTGTCATTATCACCATCATCTAGTCATTACCATTAAACAATCAACATTTTTGTTGCCAACACAGTCGTCTGACCATTATTGTTGCCAACATAATCGTCACTTAACCATCATCACCAACTATCATCTCTAGAACCATTGTCATTGTCTCCCTCGGACTTTCATGATATTGCTACTAGACAATTGCTTTTGTTGACACGACTTCTAAACAAGAACATTCACTATCATCAAATAACTATCATTATTATTATTGTCACTATAACATCATTTTAAAATCAAATTTTAAATAAAAATTAAAAATAAAAACAAAAAAGTAGATTTTAAAAAGTAGAACTAATTTAATTTTTTTTAGTTAAAATGATCCGAAATGGGCCCAAAAAAAATGTTGCTAGGTTTGCGGGTTGTGCAATGTTGACAGGAGGGATGTTAACTCAGAAGAGATTGCCAATTTACCATGCATGGGTAGTTTTCATATCTCGAGGACGTCAATGCTGCCACAGTTTTGGCTAAGCAGAAAACGATGTGTGTTTGGTGTAGCAACATTTACATGTGTAATCTTGGTCTGGATGTGTCGTGTAAATCTTAGGGCACACTGGCTTCATTTGTATTTAATGCACAACCAGTGACTTCGTTTGTATTTATCTTTGCATGCGTTGAAGTGTGTAATTATAAACTTACCCAACAAAGGTTAGTGGGCCAGGGTGGGACGTTTATACTGACAATAATGCCAGAATTATCATCAGTCACTTCTACCCATTTTCAATATATAAAATTCACTTTGCTGTTAGAAAAAGTTATTTATTCAGCCAATGATTGAAAACCAAGGACTCAGATTTAATTTTTCTGTAGTCACCATAAACCATAAGTAGCGCCTTTAACTTTCTAGTAAGATAATCTTTTCAATTGACTATAAAATGTATATTTAGTCTAAATTTTCGTTAGACCTAAAGTTACGCACTCATTCTTAAGATTTAAGAATATAAGAGCTACAATATAAGATTCTTATAAAAGTTGGAAAATTTTAAAAAATTATATAAACCACTACTTAACATTTTTAGAAATCGTTTAAGCTTACCAAACACATTTTATTTATAATATATGAAAATATAATTTTCGAGAAACAAAACTTTTGAAAACTATAATTCAAAGCAATGAAAAGAAAGTTATATATGCCAAACACACCTAATAATTTTTTTTAACTCTTTCAAAAAAAGATTATGTGGGAATAAAGTCAATGTCCAATTTGACTTTAGAAACATTTTAGAAAACGTCCTAGTTTGACGGTGAAAGTTGTATGTATTTGTTATTAAGTTAAGAAAATAATGAAAAGGGGACAGAGATAATTTTACAGC
Organism: Psophocarpus tetragonolobus; assembly: GCA_037954015.1. Taxonomy (NCBI): domain Eukaryota; kingdom Viridiplantae; phylum Streptophyta; class Magnoliopsida; order Fabales; family Fabaceae; genus Psophocarpus; species Psophocarpus tetragonolobus. The sequence goes on along the minus strand of CM075693.1, from coordinate 6,947,813 downwards.
CTAAAATGGGGAGTACGAGGGACACGGAAAATAAATTTTAAAAAAAATATATTTAAGAGAGAAAATGATAAATGAGATAGCCAACATATTAAAAAAAAATCCTAATACACAGTTTAGTTGGAGTAGTTTAGCAACTTATACCAAAACTTTTACAAATAAAAATCAATATTTTTAATCTTAAATAATTTATATAAAAAATATTATGGTATAATACTCAATTTTAAAATTAAGAATATCCTTTCTCTTACTATTTTCTCTTTCATTATTTTTTTTTTTACATTTCTAGTTCATTAATTGATATCACTTAATCATAAATTTTCTAATATATTATATCTTTTCCTTTCTCTTTAATTTTATTTTTTTTAATAAATTATATAGAGAAAGTTTAATTGGTATACATTGTCAGTATAACAGATTTTTACACTGACATTCAATCATAATTTTTTATTTATGTGATTTTTAAAGTAGTAATAAATAAAGTTATCAAACTACCATAAATGAAGGATTGTGATTGAATATCAGTGTAAAAATCTTTAATACAACAGTATATACCAATTAAACTCTCTCTATATATTTATTATTCAAAGAATTAATATTTTTTCGTGAACAATTAATATTTTACTTTAGATATCATACATTTCATTGTTTATATGTACTTAATGAGAAGTTATTTAAACTAACATATAAATATTTATGACATCTTTATTGGTAGATCTCACTTTGAGATCATGAACCATTTTTTTTCACTATTTTGAAAACTAGAATTGTCGGTACAATTGAAAAACTAATGAATTGGCTTGTAACCGATTCATTTAATTAAACTCTCTCTATATATATTTATTATTCAAAGAATTAATATTTTTTCATGAACAATTAATATTTTACTTTAGATATCATACACTTCATTGTTTATATGTAATTAATGAGAAGTTATTTAAACTAACATATAAATATTTATGACATCTTTATTGGTAGATCTCACTTTGAGATCTAAACCATTTTTTTCACTATTTTGAAAACTAGAATTGTCGGTTCAACTGAAAAACTAATGAATCGGTTTGTAACTGATTCAGTCAATGCTAAAAACCAGTCAGAAATAATTGGTATGAAAATAGAAAAATCGGTCATGAAACGGTAAAACCGATAGTTTAACTGCTTTGACTAATCATAAATTTTTTTTAAAAATTTTAGATTTTGCTAAATGTATCCCTCGTTTTTTCAAAGTCCATCCATTTTTTATTTTAAAAATTAATAAAAAAGGAGACTAAGTTACCAATATGAAGGTGTATTTAGTAAAACTTTTTTTCTTTTATAATTACCTCCTTAATATATTTTTTCTTTCATAATCTTAAATTATTATAGTACATTATTAATAAAAATACTCTTTTATTAAGATCGGTTCAATAATGGTTGAACTAATGAACCGTGAATTAGTGTTTTCCTCGATCCAGTACAGTTTTAAAAACACATTTTTTTTATTTCGTTATACGACGTTATTATTAAGATTAGGGATGGCAAAAAGATCTATGCCCGCAAGTACTCATGAAAATGGGTACCCGTCACCCGTGGATATGAATTTTTTCTACCCGCTAAATTAAAATACTACACATATTTAATTTAAAGAAGATAATATTTTTGTTAAATAAATCAACTTAAAATATTAGTTGTCAAATTTTATTGTTATCAGTGTTACTTTTTTTATAAAAAATCAATAATTCATACAATTAGTTTTTATAAAAAAATGGATAATATAAAATGAATATTTTATTTACATTAAATATTTTCTATATATTATATTAATATATTTTTTACATCCAATTAATCTTGTAGAAACTTACTAGTATAATTTTATTTTTAGATTTTTTAACAAATAAGCTATTTATTTGATTAAACTTTGGGTAAAAAAATAATATCTTTTTAAAAAATATTTTTGAAAAATATATGTGGGTACCCATGGATACCCACAAATATTGAAAAAACCCACAGTATTTTTATAATGGGTACCCAACAAGTTTTAAGCGAGTACAGATAGTTTACAGGTGTGGATAGCAGGTAGGCACTACCCATACCTGTCCCGACCCATTCTTACTCTTAATTAATGTCTCTCTCATTTTTTTCTTTACACAAAATCTCCTTTTGGGATCTTGAAACATTTTGTATGGATCTACTATTTAAATTTTATTTATAATTTATTTTTTGATAGAATATATATTTTATTTTAAAATAAAAATATTTATATATTAATATAAAATATTAATTACATTGTTTTCTAATTTCTGTTTTATTTTTTAAATTTCTTATTTTTATGTTTTAAAATTTAAAATTCTAAAATATATAATTTTTTATTTTTAAGTTAAAATTATAAATATATAATATATTAGTATTTTTAAAATATTAAATTTTTTAATTTTTAATTTTCAATAATATGCATATGCATTTCTACTTCTGTACCAATTTTCAAGGATATTGTGGAAGAACCTATGCTCCACTATGGAGATCCTTTTTCCACCTATAATACAAGATCTTCAAAATGTTAAATCTTAAGTTTAAAATCTCAACTAAAGATCTAACAATAAATATACTTAAATTATACCAAAAAAAAGGAAGACTTATGCATGGATTTTTTTCTTTTTGTGAATACATATGCATAGATATGACCATGGAAGTGCATAAATTTGAGGAAATAAAGAACATGTTTTTAAAACTAATTCCAATGTAAAACAAAGAATAAAATGAAAGATAAAGAAGATGAAACATATCAGGAAACCTAGGATTACATTGATAGACAATAAATGGGAGAAAAGAAGAGAGAGAAAATATTTTTTTAATTTTTAAAATTAAGTATTAAAAAACAATAATATCTTTGACATATATTATTTTTAAGATAAGAAATATTGATTTTCATATCTTAAATATTTTAATGTAGGTTGTTAAGGCATTTCAACTAAAAATAAAGTTTATGAACGTTAGTCCGGCTAAAAAGATGTAAAAAAATGATAAAAAAATTAAAGATATATTTATAGTAGGAGTATGATGATAGTTGTTACCATAATAAAACAAACATAATTTTTTTGTGCATGGAATATCTCTTAGTAAGAAGTAAAGAATTAATTCTCAAGGTATATTTGATATTAGCAGGATTCAACTAACAAGGACCAATGTCAAGTGTCAATTATGTCACACATGTTAATAAATAAGCATAATTTCAAAATCAATATAAACTCATTAACATTAATAACCACGGTGTCAAAAGAAACATTAATCAATTAATTGGGGCTTTTGAAAGTCAGAACAAAAATTGGACTAGAATTACTGAATTAGATTCCTGGCAAAGAAACTTAAAGATCAATATTTGTAATTAATTTGGATGATATACATAATACACTTTTTTTAGATATAGTATGAACTTACTATGAAAATTGTCTGTATCCGGTTAGTATTTTATTTTCTTTCTCAATCAAGTAAAAACATATCATTTAATGAATGAGTTTAATTTGTATACACTATTAATGTAAAATTCAATCATAACTTTTATTTATTTGACTTCTAAAATAGTAATAAATAAAGTCAACAAACTTACCATGAACAAAGGGTTGTGATCTAATATTAATATAAAAATATTTACAGTAACAGTGTATACCAATTAAACTCTTAATAAATTATATTTATTTTTTTTTGTAATTTTTTTATTTTTTAAGTAATTCATTAAATATGTTGATATGACACTCGTAGGTAACAAGGGGACATTAGTACAAGAAAGGGGACACGAAATAAGCAGAGAGAATTTCCATCCTGGATATATATATATATATAACACACATATACATATAGATTGCTTGAAGATTAGTTAGCAACTCGGTTCTACATCCAAACTTACAAATTCTTATTCACTTCTGCTGCTCTCTACGGCTAGTTTTCTATATTCTGTGAAGGCACAAATTGCTCCAGCCTTTGGTTGTAAAAGGTTCATTCTTCTTCTGTTTTTGCTGGATATATATAACTTATTGCCATTATCTTATATATGCTGAAATATTTTCAAAGTTGACAAGACAACGCACTGTAAATCTTCTTCACAAACTCAATGAACGTACATGCATGCGATAAAGCAGGAAACAGAAAAAGAAAAGAAGACGATGAGATTTAAAGAGATGAAGTTACTGTTTGAAGAGCAGGTTGCTGTTGTGTGTTACTAACTTGAACTAATGCATTTCATGCAGCTGTTTTCGGTTTACAGACATTGGTAGAGGGGTTTGTGAGAAAACGGAGTCTTTCTCCTTTGAAATGGAAGGTGATATGAGTGAGAACGGGAAGAGGAGCGAGGCCAAAGATGAACCCGCCAAATCAGTACCCTTATACAAGCTTTTCTCGTTTGCTGATCCTTTGGATCACTTGCTGATGTTTATGGGGACTGTTGGTGCTATTGGGAATGGAATCTCCATGCCCGTAATGACTTTGATATTTGGAAATATGATCAATGCATTTGGAGAATTCAGTAACACAGACGAAATTCTCCATGAAGTTTCCAAGGTATTTTCCTTATTAATTCCCTTTACTATCATTAGAAGTTATAACTTAATCATTTTGCAATGAATTATTGTGTTCAGTTGTCTCTGAATTTCGTATACTTGGCTGTGGGTACCTGTGTTGCATCACTTCTGCGTAAGTACACCATATTATGTATTAGTTATTAAAATCTAAGTAATTAGTACGGCGCATTAATCATTATAACCTGGAAAGAAACCTTTTTTTGTTATTTATCAGAGTTGACTTGCTGGATGATCACTGGGGAAAGACAAGCTGCAAGAATTAGAGGTTTATACCTTGAAACGATTTTGAGACAAGATGTGGCCTTCTTTGACAAAGAGACTAATACTGGCGAGGTTGTTGGAAGGATGTCAGGTGATACGGTTCTTATTCAAGATGCCATGGGTGAGAAGGTATTAACGAAACCACCATACATAAATCATCACCAATTTGTTTTTGTTTTAACTGAAAACAAAACACAAGAGTTAAGGTTATTCATTTTTTTTACTCTTCTTTGGTACAAGGTGGGAAAGCTCATACAGTTACTAGCAGCATTCATTGGAGGGTTTGTCATGGCATTCATCAAGGGATGGCTTCTAACTGTTGTCATGCTATCATGTTTTCCACTTCTTGTCTTGGCTGTGGCTATAGTGAACCTCCGGGTTACAAAAGCGTCATCCAAGGGACAAGCTGCTTATTCTGCAGCAGCAAGTATAGTAGAGCAGAAAATTAGTTCCATCCGAACTGTACGCACACTGGCAAAAACAATCTCTTCATTTTACAGCAGAATGTATAAACAAGTTTTATTTCTCTAATGCAGGTTGCATCATTCACAGGGGAGAAGGTAGCTATTGCTAAATACAATCACTCCTTAGTCAAGGCGTACAAGAGTGGAGTGCAAGAGGCATTAGCTTCTGGTTTGGGTATGGGTGTACTCCACTTTGTTTTTTTCTCCAGTTACGCTTTGGCAGTATGGTTTGGTGCCAAATTGATTATAGAAAAAGGATTAACAGGAGGAGCGATTGTGACTGTAATATTTTCTGTAGTGACTGGCTCCACGTAAGTTCTGTGTTTCTTTTTCTTTTTCTTTCTTAATACGAACCTACAATTTTTTTAAAAAAAAATTGATTCCCTCCTCCTATCTGAAAACTCAAAAGATATGAACAGACGTTATAATATCTCAACTAACTAACTATAATTCCATTCATTCCCATTCCCAGGTCTCTTGGACACGCATCTCCAAGCTTGAGTGCTTTAGCTGCTGGACAAGCTGCAGCCTTTAAGATGTTTGAAACAATTAAAAGGAAACCAGAAATTGATGCTTACGACACCACTGGTCGCAAGCTTGATGACATTCGTGGCGATATAGAGCTTAGGGAGGTTTGCTTTAGTTATCCTACAAGACCTGATGAACTGGTATTCAATGGATTTTCTCTTTCAATACCAAGTGGCACTACTGCAGCTTTGGTAGGACAAAGTGGGAGTGGAAAATCTACAGTTGTTAGTTTGATTGAGAGATTTTATGATCCACAATCTGGGTGGGTACTCATTGATGGAGTCAACCTTAGAGAATTTCAACTGAAATGGATCAGACAGAAAATTGGCCTAGTCAGCCAGGAACCAGTTCTCTTCACTTGTAGCATTAAAGAGAATATTGCCTATGGAAAGGATGGAGCAACTGATGAAGAAATTAGAGCTGCAGCCGAACTTGCTAATGCTGCAAAATTTATAGATAAACTTCCTCAGGCAAGTTCTCCCTCATGTGGATATAGAAACTGCTTAGTGAAAATAGCAGTTTGAAATGTTTTCTTCTTTTCTCAGTCAAGAATATTTTGATTTTCAAAGTGTACAAGACAAAAGAACACATTTCTTACTTCAACCTTTACTATTAAATGGTTCTTTCACCTTATTAATTTTGTATGAATTATGAACTTAGAGACTAGATACAATGGTTGGCGAGCGTGGTACTCAGCTGTCTGGGGGTCAAAAGCAAAGAGTGGCAATAGCTAGAGCAATTTTGAAAGATCCAAGAATTCTACTTCTAGATGAAGCTACAAGTGCACTTGATGCTGAGTCTGAGAGAGTTGTACAGGAGGCATTGGACAGAATAATGATAAACAGAACAACTGTGATTGTAGCCCACCGCTTGAGTACCATAAGGAATGCCGATACAATTGCTGTTATTCATCAAGGAAAAATAGTTGAAAGAGGTAAACCTATTTATAGCAACAGAAATTTATCTTTTCCTTGACTTCAACTTAAGAAGGTTCATCAAAATTAAAAACCAGTGTTTCCGTTGCACATTGCATGATTATATTTCAATTGATCAGGGTCACATGCTGAGCTCACCAAGGATCCTGAAGGAGCCTATAGCCAGCTCATCAGGCTACAAGAAATTAAGAGGTCAGAACAGAATGTAGACGACAGAGACAAAGAAGAGAGTATAGTACTTTCTGGAAGACATTCAAGTAGAAGGTCTTTCTTACAATCTATAAGCCAAGAGTCATCGGGAGATGGAAATAGTGGACATCATGCATCATTTGTTGTGCCCACATCTGTTGGCATCACAGAATCTGCAGGTGAAGGGCCTCAAGATCCTCCCACAGCAGCTTCTTCACCACCAGATGTGCCTCTTCATCGCCTGGTTTCCCTAAACAAGCCAGAGATTCCAGTGTTGGTGATGGGGACTGTAGTTGCAGTGATAACTGGAGCAATAATGCCTGTTTTTGGTCTCTTACTTTCCCTAATGTCAAGCATTTTCTATGAGCCAGCTCATGAACTTCGTAAAGATTCAAAAGTTTGCGCATTAGTATTTGTTGCGCTTGGTGCTGTAGCATCCCTAGCTCATCCGGCTAGGCTCTACCTGTTTGGTGTTGCTGGTGGTAAGTTGATCCAAAGGATCAGGAAAATGTGTTTTGAGAAAGTAGTTCACATGGAAGTAAGTTGGTTTGATGAAGCTGAGCATTCAAGTGGAGTAATTGGAGCAAGGCTCTCTGCCGATGCAGCTTCTGTTAGAACTTTGGTTGGGGATGCACTTAGTTTGTTGGTTCAAAATATTGCCACAGCAGTAGCTGGCTTAGTAATGGCATTTGGATCGAGCTGGCAGCTTGCGCTTCTAATCCTTGCTTTGGTGCCTCTACTAGGATTAAATGGATATGTGCAATCAAAGCTCCTGAAAGGATTTGGTGCAGATTCAAAGGTTTGTTCTTGACTTAGCCACAAACTAGTATTGTGAATAACTAGTACGAATATATGTGTTCTTAACTTGAGGAAGGTAGAGACTTAGAGTTATAAATCTCAATGTGAGTAATTAAATCCATTTCCTTGAACATTATAGGGCATCATATAGTAATAGGAGGGGAAAATTACTTTATGGTCTCAGGAGTGTTACAAGGATATGTTCTAAATTCATTTGACTTTGCTATATGTTAGAGAGAAATGTTGATGAAACTCTCTCCCATATTCTATTAGCTAAAATTTATTGAAAATCACTTACTTTTGTGGGTTACATTTTCCTAACATAATATCTAAGATTCTTTTTTTTTTTTTTTTAAGTTAATATCTAATATTCTTAGCACTAAGATGAAGAAAATTCAACACAAACAATAGGAATTCGATAAAAATCAAAAGGTTCAAATCAAGAACCAAAAGAGAATCCTTTCACACATACCCAAAGCTAATTTCTTATTTAATTCAAATCCACTTATGAAGCTTCCCTGAAGCATATATTTTTACGCTAGGCTTTCTAAAAGATACCTTAGGAACTAATTCCTACTAAGAATTAAATTCTCACTTATATAAAAATCCACTGACCAAATGACTTAGAAGCCTACAAGAAATACAAAAAAGTTGACCCAAAACATATCAAGAGTCATCTTAATTTATTACATAAAATAATGGTTAAAATTAGAGAAAGAGAGAGAAATAATACAATGAAATTGTGTTTGAATACACCAAAGATGAGTGTTTATTTAGACTTATTTCATAAAATTACACATAAATCTATAAGATATCATTTTCGATGAATAGTATCTAAGATAATATGCCTACATACTATATTTAAAATCAAAATAAGATAATATCTAAGATTTTCAATAATAACTATGAAAATTCAAAAGAAAATAAAAAGTGGGCTTTAATTTGTCTTCAGCCCAATATTCATAATCTCAAAGAAAAGCTTGAAACAATCTTCTATCATATCCTGGTTCTTGAAGCATACCTATATCACAAAAGAACACATGGAAACATGTGTTAGAGATAAGGAAAAGGACATGACATGAAAAGGAAATTCTATCTCTATTGAGATGTAAACGTGTGTCTGTTGGATGACCACACAATGTCATTATTTATAATAGATCAATAGGATCAATATTGATTCATAGGATCTTTCTAATAATGACTAAAAATCAACCTAATAACAGTTAATAAGGAGTAAATCTTCAATTACTATCTAAGCATAAATAAGGAAATAATATATAATCTTTAACACTCCCCCCTTAAGCTGGAGCATATGTGTGATATGAACCAAACTTATTACAAATGTGGTAAATCTAATAAAAATCAAATTAATAAACAAAAGGCAGTTCCAATAGCGTAGTTGTGCCAGATAAACAAGCTTAGTGATAGCCAACAAAGGTCTGCAATGACGAAGAGTATTGTTCACCTATAAATAAAGCACGTCCTAAGGTGGAAGGGAAAGCATGTCATGAGGTGGAAAATTGGAGAATGTTGAGAAGAGTCACCAAGAAAAGTCTCTAGGAAAAGTCTCCAAATATAGGTCATGCATCATGTGTGTTAACTTCGCTCGCTCAGGCCTTGCTTAGGGTCACGTGCTGTAGTGTTTTGAGTTGTTGCACACATGGATAGCATAATGATCTCTAGGAATGGTCTGTGGAAAGGGTCTTTGGAAAGAAAGGCAGAAATATGGTAATGGATCACTAGATAGTGGATCCATTGGTGAGGAAGGTGATGATATGACAATGAGTCAATAGACGATGGGTTCACTAGTGGCCACCGACAAACAATTTAGGCACCTTAGACATTCGGGCTCCTAGTATATGGTTTAGGCACCTTAAACACTTCTACAAATTATTTTTCTCATTGATCTTTTATGACAATTCATCTCTAGACATCAAAACAAAAGATTTTGCATGGTTATATATGCAAACATAATTAAAAGAAGAATTAAGTTCATTATTCTGAGAGAAAAAAATGGAATCTTGCATTCTTCAATTTAAAAATCATTTTTAATCTCTTTCACATGAGAGACTTCATCATTAATCAAAAGAATAAAATTTGAAATTTTAAAGAGTCAGAATGAAAACGAGAAGAATCATATTTCTTTTTTTCTTTTGCTCTCTTCTTTTCACTCCTATTTTTCAGTCATTTCTTTTTCACTAATTTCTTTGTCTTTTTCCTCTTTTCTCTCTTGTTCTATTTTCATTTTCAACTTAATTAAATCCTCAATTGCTTCTTTAGGTAAAAATAATTAAGTTTGAACTTACATCCTTTATGCATAAAAGAAATTTTATTTGTCTTCTCATAATGATTCACATTTCTTTCAACTTGATAAGGTTTAACAAGAAGTAAGTGACAAACATCCATAGGCATCACATCACACAAAACAACCTCATCAAATTTTCCAATGAAAAACCCTACTTTAGCTTGCTTATTCCTAATTAGTTTGTCATCCTCATTAAGGTTATGGAAATTTGTAAGGTTGTAAGTGTGGTCTAGTTTCCAAATTCATTTTGATTATTAATCTTGAACTAGCATGATAGGTATAACTTCCTCCATAAATGATGAGCGAGCAAATCTTCCCTTAAATTAAACATCTATTTTGAAATAGGATCTCCTTTTGAATCTCATCACAACTTTAATGGACACAGCATATTTTCGTAGATCAACAGCTCACAATAATCCACATCAATAGTCAATAAAACTCACAGTTTCATGTAACATATCTTTGCCCTTTCTTCTACTTAGACAACATCTCTTCTTTCTTGACCTTAAAGGCACTCTCATAGCTCTCAATGACCAATCAAATCTACGCCTTCACGTACTGAGGCGGCGCGCCATTGCTGGCTCAATCTGAAGCGTCTCATAAATCACCAGCATCTTCTCCACCACCGCCATTGTGACCTTTTTGTCAGTTAGACTTCACAGCGCTCCTGATCTCCTCCACCAACCAAGCTTAAAGTTCCGCAGAAGAAAATCTTCATGCCGCCTGCGTTTAAGGTGAAGAAAAGAGAGATGTTGTTTTGGTATTAGCCGTTTGCAACCAAGGATGCTTGTCTCCAAGTGTGACAAGAACAATACTTTGGAGGTGGAAATGGAAATGAAATAATGAAAAATATGTTACATGAAATAATGAATTTTATTGTGAGCTGTTGATCTAAAAGACGCACACATCAATTCAAATAGAGTGACGCAGCTAGCAATCAAAATGAAATTGATGCATAACATACCAATAGGCCACACACAAAGATAGGCACAATACCAAATAAATTATATTCAGACTTGAAGAAATTGAAAAGCACAGAATCAACAACCCAAAATGAAATCTGAATGCTGCCAAATCTGGGCGAGTCAGGGTGGATTTATTCCCTAAAATCAAACTCAGCTATTCAAATTAACGCATTTATGGATAAATGTTCCTAAAGATTGAAACAGGTTCTAATATCAAATGATATGAACCTGTTTATGGATAAAAATTCAGCATTTATATACACCAAAATTAAAAAGGGAATTTAGAAGTAAAGAAGAAATTAAATTGAAACAAGAAATGGAAAAAAATGACCCTGCAATTCCTAAAGATTGATAAGCACAAAGAATAGAAATTATTTGATAAAAATCAAAGTATTCATAACAAGAACTTCTCTCCCACTATAAGAAGCTAATTTCTTATTAAAAACCCATTAGGAATTAATTCCTACTAAAAATTAAATTATCACCAAAAAATCCACTGACCACTATAATCGCTTAGAAAGTCTAAAAGAAACACAAGAACCATGACTCAAAGCATGTCAAGTCATACGAATTTAAACTAACTATGAAAATTAAAAAAAAAAAATGTACTTTAAATTATCTTCATCCCAACATTTATAATCTCAAACAAAAGTTTGCAAAGTCTTCTCCTTAATTGTTTCAGAGAGTCTGAAAAATAGTTTTGCTAGCATTTCTCATGTTATGAATACTGATATTCTACATGCCAAACAGAAATTGTTCGAGGAAGCAAGTCAAGTGGCCAGTGATGCTGTGGGGAGTATAAGAACGGTCGCTTCGTTCTGTTCTGAAGAAAAGGTGATGGAATTATACCAGAAAAAATGTGAAGGACCTATTAAGGCAGGAATAAGGCAAGGGATAGTAAGTGGATTTAGTTTTGGACTATCATTCTTTATGCTATATGCAGTTTATGCAACCAGTTTTTATGCTGGAGCTCGACTGATAAAGGCTGGAAAATCATCATATCCACAAGTTTTCCGGGTAAGTTACTTGCTTTAACATGTTAACTGTGTAAACTATTCTCTCACACTCCATTCTCATTGATGATGTTGTCTGCTGATTTACATTTACAGGTATTTTTTGCTCTCAGTATGACAGCTATAGGAATATCTCATTCTGGATCTTTGGTCCTTGATTCATCTAAAGCAAAAGCTGCTGTTGCTTCAATATTTGCCATTCTTGACCGAAAGTCACAAATAGACCCAAGTGATGACTCTGGACTGACACTAGAAGAAGTCAAAGGAGAGATTGAACTTAAGCATGTGAGTTTCAACTATCCAACCAGACCTAATGTTAAAATACTCAAAGATCTTTGCATGACCATTCATAGCGGCAAGGTAACCCCCTAATTTTCACATCTTGTCTTCTGCACAACTCCAAATTGTTCTTCCTAAACTAATAATATATTGACTACGATAAAATAAACAGACAGTAGCACTTGTTGGAGAAAGTGGAAGTGGAAAATCAACAGTAATCGTATTACTACAAAGATTTTATGATCCAGACTCAGGTCACATTACCCTGGATGGAAAAGAAATTCACAGGATGCAGGTTAAATGGCTAAGACAACAGATGGGTCTGGTGAGCCAAGAGCCTGTGCTATTTAATGACACCATCCGAGCCAATATTGCATATGGAAAAAGAGATGCAACCGAGGCAGAAATTATAGCTGCAGCTGAATTGGCAAACGCCCATAAGTTCATTAGTAGTTTGAAGAAGGTAAATTAAAATTACATTGTTCTGTCAGCACATGTTATTTAGACTAGGTCTGAAATTTTGAAAACAATATACTACTATACATGCAGGGTTATGACACGACAGTAGGGGAGCGAGGAGTTCAATTATCTGGGGGACAGAAGCAGCGGGTGGCAATTGCACGAGCTATAGTGAAGAATCCAAAAATATTACTTCTAGATGAAGCCACAAGTGCACTTGATGCTGAGTCTGAAAGAGTGGTTCAGGATGCACTAGACCGTGTTATGGTGGACCGAACCACAATAGTAGTGGCTCATAGGTTATCAACTATTAAGGGTGCGGATTTAATTGCAGTAATTAAAAACGGAAAGATAGCAGAGAAGGGAAAGCATGAAGCATTACTCAACAAGGGAGGTGACTATGCTTCCTTAGTAGCATTGCATACAAGTGCTTCTACATTTTAGTATACCCTGACCGGCTACTTGCTCATTGTATCCGAGTAAAATTTAGGTTGTATTTGGATTTTTGTTAGGATAGTTCAAAAGTACGTTCGAGAGGAACATGAGTTTACAATGCTGTTTGAATAATAATAAAAAGTATGTTTGAGAATAAAATTTTGCTCTAAAACTGAATTTCAAAGGATACTTTTACAAACTGAAATCCAAATATGCACTTGAACGTAGTTTAAGATGTTTCTTTTGTTTGACTGAGGAAATTATTCCTGTATATCATTATCATTTATACATTTAACCATGGTTACTAATTTAGACTCTGTATTGAATGGTTAGAGTTTTTAGTTTTTTTATTTTGAAATAAATTTTAAAAATAGATATGTGTTAAGCTAAAATGATTGTGACTTGATGTTTTACTTATTTTTAAAATAGTTTCTTTCCTATTTTAAAAATAACAAAAATTGATTTTGAAATTCTTATTTTTCTGTTTTTAACCATAGGCTTGATTGTGATAACATCCTAAGTTATTTATCATAGGCAGCTCTTACATCTTTCTTGTCTTTTCATCTATTGCTAGTCTCACCTCAATGTATATTTGAATGTTTCAGTCCTTTGGAACCGAAAAATATACATTTTGAAACCCATTCATTATAGGAATCAGTACTCCACCGAGGGAAATTGGTAAAATGTGACGAACCCATCTAAGTTTCATCTAAGTTTTAATTTGCATACAGACTACCTTTTATAGTTTGACTAATTTAAGATTTAAATCTTATTAAATAAATCATTAGATCAAATTTTGAATTACTAAAAAAAGTTTGACAAAATCTTTTCTAAAAATACGACATACCACAATTCAGGTAACCTATCAAAGAAAAAGATTGCATTTATTTACATATTTAGTTCATCAGCCAAATGACAAGATCTCCCTTCCTAACTTAATTATCATTTATAGACTCTTAAAATATCAAAATTTACAACATGTACAAATTTATAAACCAATATTCACTATATATGAAAATATAGAGATTTTATCATCTATCTCTATCATTATCATTTACTTTGACTTTACACTTATTACCACTGTAGATGCATAACTATAGTTACCAAAATACACTCTCTATTATGTCATTGGAGACTTACTAAAAAGGTGTACAAATCCCTATATAAGATAGCAAATCCCAAGAAATCAGCTACTCAAGCACCTCTGAATGGGAACAAAGGAAAGAGGTGATCTATCACAAGGACTTAATGAGAACATAAAATACAAAGTGGTTAGGAAGGAGAAACAAATATAGCACAAATATTTTTCATTAAAAAAAATTACAATGATATTTAATAATGAAAATAAATAAATACATCTCATTGTTTTCCAAAAATAAAATTTACTCTCTTGGAATCTAAAAAAATAATACATATAGAAATAACTTTAAAATGCAAATAGCTAACAATGTCACATTATCTCTTCATTGTGGCGAACCAAAATACTACATTATCTTTTTGTTGTGGTGAACAGAAAATTATATATAACTATCAAAACTACTAAAATGTTCATCAAATTACCAAAAGTAATAAATAATCAAGTTAAATTACATAAATTTAAATATCATTCTTAGTTACTAATAGAAACTAAAATCCTCAAAATAACTTATTAATAATTACTTGCTTCTAAAAAAAATCAAATTTGCCACTAGGTAGAGTAGCTATTCAAGAGAACTCAATCAAGCCTTCCAACACAGTTTGTGAAAGCAACCACAATATTTTTCAAGGAATTTAAACATGAAAAACAAGATATTGATGAATTAGATAAAAAAAATCCCTCAAATTGAAATATATAGGGTATTTTAGAGAAGCATCATAAGCTTAATAATTGAATTTTTTACATCTAATACATATCTCATAACAAATCTATGGTGTAAAATTACTTATTTACCTCCAGATTAAGTAGAGAACTCTAAAAAAGATGGAATGGTTTTTTTCCACCTTAAATCATTTTTCCCATGATTAGAGAACCTTAAGGATGTAGAAATTTAATGGTATTTTAACTAGTCAAGAGAAACAAAAAAAAAATGGAGTCATGAGAGAGAAAAGTTGAAACTAAAGGATGAGGAGAAGAAACAAGATAAAAGAAAAGGAGAGTGAAGTTGTTGGCAAGCAGATTGTTGGGAAACATACTCTTTATTTGATTTTATTCTCTATGAAATTTATTTCAAAGGTTGAGACTTTATAAATTTAAATTGATTATGTTTGATGAAATTGGAGATTTATTTTGCAATGAACTTTGAAGTAGAATAAATTTGGTATTTATATTATGAGGATCAATGTTAGAACCCTGTATGTCATTGGCGGATGGTAACCTGTATGGTATCGGGCGGAGAGGACTATCCATTAGAAGGATTTGTCATTTTGTGGAGAGGGCTATCAACGAGATGGAGCTGCCTCTTAGTTCTATCATGGGTGATCCCATTGTATTTACATTTCATTTTATTTATGTTTTACACTAATGTATTTCATTTTAAATTTGCTTATTTAATATATATATATATATATATCATAAATCTGTTATTGTTTTGAATATGCTAAACATAACATTTTCTATGTTGGGTATAAGTTACTTGTGATTGTGAGATTCATTGAACTTGGTGATTTAGTAAGTTTTATATTGATAAATGTTTTTATCAAACAATTTGTGTGTTAGTATGTTTCCTTTCTAGTTCATGGTGATTGTTAGGCTCTTACTAATTCTTTATGACATACCTTCTTTCTATTATTTTTCATCTAGATTCCCAAGCAACTGAGTTGTAGGTTGCTGACATCTCCCTTGTTCAATCTTTTATTATTTCTTTTTAGTAGGCCTCATTTGTATCGGCAGAAAATTGATGTTATTTTGAGGCTATTTGTACATTCTACAGGTATAGAAAGTCTAGTTATGGGATTTATGTTTAGATATCATATATTTAATTTGTTGAAAACTCTAGTTGATGAATTATTGGTAACAAGTTTCTTTGTAAAGTTTGGGATGTCCTAAATACAGAGGAGACTATCAAAATTTCTGCAGAGTCTTAAAAGTATGTTTAATTTGGAAAATCATTTGTCATGTTTTGTTTTATTCTTGTTAGGCTTGACAAGTTAAGGATGTTAGTCTGTGTGCCAATCACGACCTTGAATTTGGGTCGTAACAAAGTTGGTATCAGAGCTTTAGTTGTAAGTTCTAATAGCTGTAAACATAAGGTGATAATAAATTCGTACAAGTAATTGTGGACCCAGGAACAATGTACTTGTAGGAAGCTATTATATACCTTATGATGGTTGAGAGTCTTATTGTATAAAGTGTTACTCGATTTCCTTATTGCTTTCCTGAGATCACTACACTCTTGTCTGTTATTGATGCATAATCTTTTCTTAGGTGAGGATGTCACCAAGGACTAGGATTCCTACTAGAAGGAAGATTTTAATGAGTCTGCTACCCAATCGTATGACCCTCTTCAAAGGGGTCATGGTTGAGGTAGACTGGGTTCTAATGCCTGTAAGCATGGATTAGCTACAGGAACTGCCAATGTTGAGGTTCCTAAAGCGAGGCGAGGTAATCTAGGGATGGCAGAGATTACAGCTGATTTACAGGGGTTACAATAGGTAGTTCAACTATTTGTTGGAGTTGTTGCTAGGCAGCAACAATAATGAGGTCAACAACAAAATCTTGATAGCTAGTAGGGAGTTAGACAGGTGGATCTGCAGTCGAGTGCTACAACAAGAGGTATTAAGGTTACTTTGGCAGAGTTCAAGAAGCTCAAACCTCCTGCATTTTTCAGGTCTAATGCAAGTGAAGACCCACAATGGTTTATTGATGGGCTAGAGAGGCTATGGAGGGCGTGTCATAACCCAAATTCAAGGTCGTGACCGGCGCACAGACTAATATCCTTAGCCTGACAAGTCTAACAGGAATAGAACAAAATATGACAATTAATTTCCCAAATTAAACATACTTTTAAGATTCTGCAAAAATTTTGACAGAGTCTCCTTTGTATTTTGGACATCCCAAAATTTACAAAGAAACCTGCTACCAATAATTCATTAGCTAGAGTTTTCAACAACATTAAATATACGATATCTAAACATAAATCTCATAACTAGATTTTCTATAGCTACAGAATGTACAAATAGCCCCAAAATAACATCAATTATCTATCAACACAAAAAAGGCCTACCAAAAAGAAATAACAGAAGACTGAACAAGGGAGATGTCAACAATCTGCTACTCAGTTGTTTGGGAATATATATGAAAAATAATAGAAAGGAGGTAAGTCATAAAAGCTCAGTGAGGACCTAACAACCACCATGAACTAGAAAGGAAATATACGAACGCACGAATTGTTCGATAAAAAAATTTATCAATATAAAACTTACTAAATCACCAAGTTTAATAAATCCCATAACCACAGGTAACTTATGCCCAACATAAAAAATGTTACATTTAGCATATTCAAAACAATAACAGATTTATCATATATATTAAATAAACAAATTTGAAATGAAAAACATTAATTTAAAACATAAACAAAATGAAATGTAAATACAACGTGATCACTCATGACAGAACCAAGAAGCAGCTACATCTCGTTGATAACGCTCTCCTCCAAGAGTGGCCTCTTTCTTGGGGCAACTTCATCTAACGGATAACCATCTCCTCTCAAAATCATATCACGTCTCAATATCATATCATCGGGGCCAGCTCCATCTCGTTGATAGCCTTCTGCACAAAGTGACAGCTCCATCTAACGGATATCCCTCTTTGCTCGAAATTATACAACTAGGTACACCTAGATCGTTATCATCCGCTAACGATATACGAGGTTCTAACATGGATCCTCATAATATAAATACCAAATATTGGAATGAACTTTGAAGTAGAATAATTTGGTATTTATATTATGAGGATCCATGTTAGAACCTCGTATGTCGTTAGCAGATGATAATGACCTAGGTGCACCTAGTTGTACGATGCTGGGTAGAGAGGGTTATCCATTAGATGGAGTTGTCACTTTCTGGAGAGGGCTATCAACGGGATAGATATGCCTATGATGATATTTATATATTGAGATGTGATATGGTTCCAGGAGGAGAGGGTTATCCGTTAGATGGAACCGCCCCAGGAGAAAGGTCACTCTTAGAAGAGACGGTTATCAACGAGATGGAGCTGTCTCTTGGTTCTATCGTGAATGATGTATTTACATTTCATTTTATTTATGTTTTATATTAATGTATTTCATTTCAATTTTTCTTATCTAATATATATGATAAATCTATTATTATTTTGAATATGATAAACATAACATTTTGGATGTTAGGTATAAGTTACCTATGGTTGTGGAATTTATTGAACTTAGAGATTTAGTAAGTTTTATATTGAGAAATGTTTTTATCAAACAATTCATGCATTAATATGTTTCCTTTCTAGTTTATGGTGGTTGTTAGGTCCTCACTAAGTTTTTATGACTTACCTTCTTTATATTTTTTTATTCAGATTCTCACGCAACTGAGTAGCAAGCTGTTGATATCTCCATTATTCAGTCTTTTATTATTTCTTTTTAGTAGACCTCATTTGTGTTAGTAGACAATTCATGTTATTTTAAGGCTATTTTTATATTTTGCAGTTATAGAAAGTTTTGTTATGAGATTTATATTTAGAGATCATATATTTAATGTTGTTGAAAACTCTGACTAATGAATTATTAGTAACATGCTTCTTTGTAAATTTTGGGATGTCCAAAATACAAAAGAGACTCTGTCAAAATTTCTGCAGAATCTTAAAAGTATGTTTAATTTGGAAAATTATTTTCATGTTTTGTTCTATTCCTGTTAGGCTTGTTAATCTAAGGATGTTAGTCTCGAATTTGAGTTGTGACATATATTAAATTTTTATATAAATAATTGAATATATCATGAATAATATCATAAATTAAATTAATTTTAGTTTAATGAGAGACTATTTTACTCAACATATTTGTGAATGATAAAGTTATTCATTATTAAAATAATATATTTTATGGTATGCATTATTACAAGAGGTTAAGTAGTATGCATTGTCAGTAAAAAATTTTACACAACATTTAATCACAATCCTTAATTTATGATAAATTTATTAAATTTACCAATTAATAATTTAAAAGTTATATAAATTAAAAGATGTGATTAAATAATATTCTTTTACACTGTCAGTGGAAACTAATTAAACTTTTATTACAAAATAATACATTGCTTTATGCTTAATAATTAAAATGCTTATACCGAAAAAAAATTCAAATTTAATTACATGATATATTTATTGTAAAATATATTTTATATTTTTAAAATTATATAATAAATTTTAATTAATATTTATATGATAACATAATATATGATAAATAATATTATAATTTAAATTACTTTTTTCACATAAAACAATCTTACTTAATATCATGACAAGAAAGCTTTCTGAGTATTTAACATGGTAGAGTTTGAAAGATCCGTCAATACATAATTTATTATTTCAAAATAATATATTAACTTTATGTTTAATAATTTTATATACACAAATTTTATTTACTAATACTTATATAATAATATTATTTTTCATGAATATATATGATAATATATCAAAATTAGCTTTACTAAAATATTTAATGAAAAAATATATGTAAATTAATTACTAAATTACATCACAAATTAAATTATTTCTAATTTATTTATGCCAAACAATGCAAGTAACAGTTATTCTAAACAATCTAACTTGACAAAAAAAACTATTATAGAGGTACATTAATATAATCAAAGTTGTTAGAACAACTTAATTTGGGTCAAGAGATGTTTTTTAAACTATTATAGAGGTAGATTAATAATAATTAAAATTGTTAGAACAAATTAATTTGGGTCAAGAGATGTTTTTTGCTGTTAATGTATATGATATCAAAATAAACAGTTTTTTTTTTAGTAAATTATACTTTGTGTTCCTATTTTGCCACTTATGCACATTTTGTTTTCTTTTTACTTTTTATATTTTGTCTCTCCATTTTTAAAATTGAATAAATTTTACCTTATCAAAATGACAATGTTCACGGTTAAAATTTGGACGTTAATCATAATGATAAGTGGCGCAAAAGACAAACAAGCCCCTCTCTTCTGTAAGTTTGTTGGTCTCCTTGAAAAAACAAAGTTACCTTGTTCCATAAGGCAAAGTTCCATGGTTGTAGGTAGTAACACAATAGATTAGCAATGGCAACCACTCCTCCACCTATTCAAATCCAACCCGATCTCTGCCCCACGCAGGAGTGTGACGTAATTTTACAAGTTTGACACCACTCTTTGGTACTTAGTTGAACCATTTACTACTTCCTAGACATCAACCACTTTATCCTGAAATATCGTTGCATTTCTAGCCTTCCATAATTTTCAGATGCCTACGAGTCACACAAAGGACCATGCTTGCTTAATGTCCTTTGGTCTGTCAAGAAGGCCCATGAATTGGCAACAATGCTTCCAAATCTCCATTAATATTAGCATAGAGATCCCCGCCATCTACATAAGGCTATTCAAACCTGGTACTGACAGTGCACTCCATGAAAAGGTGCAAGCTTGTCTCCATGGTTTAGCCATAAACTCCGCATAACTCATTACTAGGTTGCAGAATGCCTCTCGGCACCAAATTATACCTAGTTGGCAATCTGTTTGCCTCTAGTTATAGGCTAAAAAATGAACTTTTGAAAGGAACTTCTACTGCCTATAATAACTTGAAGAAGGGATGATGATGGTTGTGAACCTTTCCCCATATTGCCTTGTACGTCGACACCACTTATATTGCTTAGAGCTTTCCAAATTCCATACTCACCTATCAGGCACATCTTTACTCAATGTAATCCCTTCTAGCCTCTGTGACATGTCCTCTACCAAATCCTCCTCCCACACAAATAGTCCCTTCTCCTAATCCACCTCCACCCCTTAACCCACTCATGTCTTTAATTGTGGCCTTATTTGCTACTAGGTCATACAACCTTTGATACCTATCACAACTTTTGCGACCTACCTACTTTTCTATCCAGAACAAGATGTCTTTATTGTCCCCTAACTCATGTCTAACATGTCTCGACTACCAAATCCCTTTGGCTGCCCTCTCCTACTCTATAATGTTTAAATCACACCACCACCTATAACACTTTTTGCCTCGCACTATCCACTCCCTATTTGATGGCAGATGTTTGGCTTTCAACACTCTAACCGACACACTATTTAGGCTCTACTTTTGCCTCCACTTCCATCTCCTCAATAATGCTAAGTAAAATGCATTAATTTTCTGCACCCTTAACCCCTCCCCCCCCCCTCCTCTTTGCCTTTGCACACATTCTCCCAATACACCCAATTTACTCTCCTACTCCCCAGGTACTCCCCCATAAAAAGTTTTTAAATAGAGAATTAAGGTAGAAATGATACCTTGTGGAGCCCAAAAGAAAGAAAGGAAAAAGATCATAAGTGTCAACAAGACGCATTTAACCAACACCAACCTCCTTACCACGGATAAATGCTTACTCTCCCAGGAAGAGAGTATGCGTCTTACTGCCGCCACCTCAGGTATCCAAGTCCCCTTTCGAGAAAATAATCCAATTATGAGTTTCATATTTTATACTTAATTAATTTCATGTATTTTTTGTGGTAATTTGATTTTTATCAATGAACACTACACTATTAATTAACTTCATTTATCTGTTTTATGATTGCTATTTTCATGTTTATTCAAAAACTAATTCTAATTCAAATTTTAATTCACATGCTTATGCATGAATGTTATGAAATTCATACCATTTAAAAATTTAACTTTTAAATTGCTTTAAATGTTGTCCACAAATTTATTTAAAGTAAAATATATTTTGAATTTTTGTAAAATATATAAAGAATTATTTGTTCTCTCGATTGTTTTTATTTTTCTCTTTAATTTTAAAATAAATTAATTTTAATCTTCAAATCATTTTAAACGGAAATGTCTCCCGTGTGAATCCAAAGGTTTCTCTAAAGTATAAATGATATAAAATAAAAAGATATAAACGATAATGATATACAAGAATCATTTCCTGAATCATAAACAAGAGAAATATCTTAAACTACTTTCAAGAAAAAATAATAAATAGTACACCTTAATAAAGTAATCAAAGAGTGACACTTAAACTTGAATCTTCATTGAGAGACCAAAAATGCCGAGAAAGTTTTACTCGGATACAATCAGCAACTATAGCTGAAGGGTCAGGCTACTAAGATGTAGAAGAAGCGCTTGTATGCAATGCTACTAAGGAAGCATAATCACCTCCCTTGTTGAGTAATGCTTCATGCTTTCCCTTCTCTGCTATCACCCCATTTTTAACCACTGCAATTAAATCCGCACCCTTAATGGTTGATAACCTATGAGCCACTACTATAGTGGTTCGGTCCACCATAACACGGTCTAGTGCATCCTGAACCACTCTTTCAGACTCAGCATCAAGTGCACTTGTGGCTTCATCTAGAAGTAATACTTTTGGATTCTTCACTATAGCTCGTGCAATTGCCACCCGCTGCTTCTGTCCCCCAGATAATTGAACTCCTCGCTCCCCTACTATCGTGTCATAACCCTGCACGTATAATATATTCTTTTCATCATTTCAGACCTATAATCATATGCTGTCTAAGTGACATGTGCTACTTCAGAATTTTGAGGATACTATAGTTGGTTTAGAGATAAAATTAACGGGAACAACGTAATGTACCTTCTGCAAACTACTAATGAACTTATGGGCGTTTGCCAATTCAGCTGCAGCTATAATTTCTGCCTCAGTTGCATCTCCTTTTCCATATGCAATATTGGCCCGGATGGTGTCATTAAACAGCACTGGCTCTTGGCTCACCAGCCCCATCTGTTTTCTCAGCCATTTAACTTGCATCCTTTGAATTTCTTTTCCATCCAGTGTGATGTGACCTGAGTCTGGATCATAAAATCTTTGTAGTAACGAAATCACTGTTGATTTTCCACTTCCACTTTCTCCAACCAATGCTACTGTCTGTTCATGTTTATGTCATAGTCAATCTATTAGTTTAGAA
The DNA here is from genome assembly GCA_037954015.1 of Psophocarpus tetragonolobus. NCBI lineage: Eukaryota > Viridiplantae > Streptophyta > Magnoliopsida > Fabales > Fabaceae > Psophocarpus > Psophocarpus tetragonolobus. The sequence goes on along the minus strand of CM075693.1, from coordinate 6,924,543 downwards.
AGAAGTATTCAGAGCACTGAAGAAGACAAATGTGCAAATTAGAAGGCTACCTTGCCGCAGTGAATGGTCAAACTAAGATCTCTGAATATTTGAACATCGGGTCTGGTAGGATACTTGAAACTGACATGCTTAAGTTCAATCTCTCCCTTGACTTCTTCCAGTGTCAGTCCAGAATCATCGCTTGGGTCTATTTGTGATTTTCGGTCAAGAATGGCAAATATTGAAGCAGCGGCACCTTTTGCTTTACTTGAATCAGGGACCAAAGAACCAGATTGAGAGATTCCTATAGCTGCCATACTGAGAGCAAAAAAGACCTGTAAATCAAGAGACAAAATCATCAATGACACAAATTTGGTACAAACCTTGTACATTGGACCATCATATTTTGGTGATTAATGACTTGTAAAGTTGTGTTGTGCAAACGTGAAGGGAAAAGTGTGAGAATAATTGACACGGTTAACTTGTTAAGGGAGTAACTTACCCGGAACACATCGGAGAACGTTGATTTTCCATCCTCTACCAGTCGAGCTCCGGCGTAAAAACTGGTTGCATAAACTGCATACAGCACAAAGAATGATAGTCCAAAACTAAATCCACTTATTATCCCTCGCCTTATGCCTGTCTTAATTGGTCCTTCACATTTTTCCTGGTATAATTCCATCACCTTCTCTTCAGCACAGAAAGAACCAACTGTTCTTATACTCCCCACAGCATCATTCGCCACTTGACTTGCTTCCTCATACAATTTCTGTTGGGCATATAGAATATCAGTATTCATAACATATAGCAAAGTCAAATGCATTCAGACCATATGTTTGTAATATATTGTTGATAACATAAAAGTAATTTTTCACCTCCTATTACAACATGAAGCCCAAAATTATCAAATAAAAGGATTTAATTACTCACATTGAGATTTATCACTCTAAGTCTCTACTTCCCTAGACACATATATTCATACTATTTGTTCATAATATTAATTTGTGGCTTAGTGTAAGTCAAGAAAACAAACCTTTGAATCTGCACTAAACCCTTTCAGGAACTTGAATTGCACATATCCATTTACTCCAAGTAGAGGCACCAAAGCAAGGATGATAAGGGCAAGCTGCCAGCTCGCTGCAAAGGCAATTACTAAGCCAGCTACTGCTGCGGCAATATTTTGAACCAGCAAACCAAGTGCATCCCCTACCAAAGCTCTAACAGAAGCTGCATCAGTAGAGAGCCTTGCTCCAATTGCTCCACTTGAATGCTCAGCTTCATCAAACCAACTTACTTCCATGTGAACTACTTTCTCAAAACACATTTCCCTAATCCTTTGGATCAACTTACCACCAGCAACACCAAAAAGGTAGAACCTGGCTGGATAAACTAGTAAACAAACCACACCAAGGGCAACAAATATTAATGCCCAAACTTTTGAATCTTTACGAAGTTCATCATGATCTTGCTCATAGAAGATACTTATCATTTTTGAAAGTAAGAGACCAAAAACAGGCAATATTACTCCAGTTATTACTGCAGCGACAGTCCCCAGCAGTAACACTGGAATCTCTGGCTTGTTTAGGGAAGCCAGGCGACTAAGAGGCACATCTGGTGGTGAAGAAGCTGTTGTGGGAGGATCTTGAGGCCCTTCACCTGCAGATTCTATGATGCCAACAGATGTGGGCACACCAAATGATGCTGAGAATGAATGACGTCCACTATTTCCAACTCCCAATGACTCCTGGCTTATAGACCGTAAGAAAGACCTTTTACTTGAATGTCTTCCAGAAAGCACTATACTGTCTACTTTGTCTTTGTCGTCTATGTTCTGTTCTGACCTCTTAATTTCTTGTAGTCTAATGAGCTGACTATAGGCTCCTTCAGAATCTTTGGTGAGCTCAGCATGTGACCCTGATATATTGAAAAGTATGATCATCCAAAGAGGAAAAGAAACATTAGGTTTTAAATTTTGATGAACCTTCTTTAGTTGAAGTCAAGGAAAAGATAAATTTCTATTGCTATAAATATGTTTACCTCTTTCAACTATTTTTCCTTGATTAATAACAGCAATTGTATCGGCATTCCTTATAGTACTCAAGCGGTGAGCTACAATGACAGTTGTTCTGTTTATCATTATTCTGTCCAATGCCTCCTGTACAACTCTCTCAGATTCAGCATCTAGTGCACTTGTAGCTTCATCCAGAAGTAGGATTCTTGGATCTTTCAAAATTGCTCTAGCTATTGCCACTCTCTGCTTTTGACCCCCAGACAGCTGAGTACCATGCTCGCCAACCATTGTATCTAGTCCCTAAGTTCATAATTCATACAAAGTTAATGAGGTGAAAGGGCCATTTAATAATAAAGGTAGAAGTAAGAAATGTGTTATTTTGACTTATAAACTGGAAAAAAAAAAAAAAATTTCTGACTCGAAGAATAAAACATTTCTAGCTGCTACTTTCACTAAGCAGTTTCTATGTCCACATGAGGTTTGAGAACTCACCTGAGGAAGTTTATCTATAAATTTTGCAGCATTAGCAAGTTCGGCTGCAGCTCTGATTTCTTCATCAGTTGCTCCATCCTTTCCATAGGCAATATTCTCTTTAATGCTACAAGTGAAGAGAACTGGTTCCTGGCTGACTAGGCCAATTTTCTGTCTGATCCATTTCAGTTGAAATTCTTTAAGGTTGACTCCATCAATGAGTACCGAACCAGATTGTGGATCATAAAATCTCTCAATCAAACTAACAACTGTAGATTTTCCACTCCCACTTTGTCCTACCAAAGCTGCAGTAGTGCCACTTGGTATTGAAAGAGAAAATCCATTGAATACCAGTTCATCAGGTCTTGTAGGATAACTAAAGCAAACCTCCCTAAGCTCTATATCGCCACGAATGTCATCAAGCTTGCGACCAGTGGTGTCGTAAGCATCAATTTCTGGTTTCCTTTTAATTGTTTCAAACATCTTAAAGGCTGCAGCTTGTCCTGCAGCAAAAGCACTCAAGCTTGGAGATGCCTGCCCAAGAGACCTGGGAATGGAATTATAGTTAGTTTGGATTTTTTTTTTTTTTTTGGAATTATAGTTAGTTAAGGTAATTATAGTATCTATTCATGTCTTCTGAGTTTTCATATGGGAATAGGGAATCAATTTTGAAGGCTCATATTGTGATAAACACACGCACACAACTTACATGGAGCCAGTCAATACTGCAAATATTACGGTCACAACCTCTCCTCCTGTGTATCCTTTTTCTATTATCATTTTGGCACCAAACCATATTGCCAAAGCATAACTGCTGATGACAATAAAGTAGAGTGCACCAAAACCCAAACCAGAAGCTAGTGCCTCTTGCACTCCAGTCATGTACGACTTAACTAAGGACTGGTTGTATTTAGCAATAGCTAGCCTCTCCCCTGTGAATGATGCAACCTGCATTAGATAGATAAAGGTCATTCATACATTCTGCTATAGCAAATAAAAAAAAATGAAGAGATTGTTTCTGCCAGCATGCGTACAGTTCGGATAGAACCGATTGTCTGCTCTACTATACTTGCTGCTGTAGAATAAGCAGCTTGCCCCTTGGAGGACGCTTTTGTAATAACGAGGCTCATCATAGCCCCAGACAAGACAAGAAGTGGAATACATGATAGCATGACAACAGTTAGAAGCCATCCCTTAATGAATGCTACGACAAATCCTCCAATGAAAGTTGCTATTAACTGTATGAACTGTCCCACCTGGTATCAGAGTAAAAAAACAATAAAATAACCTTAAACTCGTGTTTTCTTTATATAGTTTTCTAGATAACGAATTGGTTATGATTTATGTACAGTGGTTCATTAATACCTTCTCACCCATGGCCTCTTGAATAAGAACAGTATCACCTGACATCCTTCCAACAACCTCGCCAGTATTAGTCTCTTTGTCAAAGAAGCTGACATCTTGCCTCAAAATTGTTCGAAGGTATAAACCTCTAATTCTTGCAGCTTGCCTCTCCCCAGTGATCATCCAGCATGTCAACTCTGGTACATAGCAAAAAAGGTTTCTTTAGGGGGCCTAATGAGCAAATCTAACCGGTTAGATTGTAAGAACATATAATCTGATGTACTTACGCAAAAGAGATGCAACAAAGGTACCCGCAGCCAAGTATACAAATTTCAGAGATACCTGAGCACAGTAATTGGGTAATTCATTTCAAAATGTTAAGTTCTAACTTCTAAGGATACTATTTCACAAATATGAACTAGTAATAGTAAAGGGGATTAATGAGGAAAATACCTTGGAAACTTCATCAACAACTTCGTCTGTGTTATTGGATCCTCCAAATGCATTGATCATATCCCCAAATATCAAAGTCATTAAGGGCATGGAGATTCCATTCCCAATAGCACCAACAGTCCCCACAAACATCAGCAAGTGATCGAAAGAATCAGCAAACGAGAAAAGCTTGTATAAGGGTACTGATTTGGCGGGTTCATCTTTGGCCACGCTCCTATTAGAGTCTTGATTTTTGTTAGAATCACGGTTCACACTTATATCACCTTCCATTTCAATGGAGAAAGACTCTGTTCGCTCACAAACCCCTCTACCAATGACTGTAAACCGAAAACAGCTGCATGAAATGCATTAATTCAAGTTAGTAACACACAACAGCAACCTGCTCTTCAAACAGTAACTTCATCATGAAATCTCATCTTCTTCTGTTCTTTTTTAATTTGTTTCCTGGTTTGTTGTGTGTACGTTGAGTTTGTGAAGAAGATTTACACTTTGAAAATATTTCAGCATATATGAGAACATGAGAACAAGTTAACTCCAACAAAAACTACAGTAAACAATGGCGAGATAGGAATACATGCAAAACAGAAGAAGAAATGAACCTTTTACAAGAAAAGGCTGAAGCAATTTGTGCTTTCACAGAATATGTAAAACTAGCCGTAGAAAGCAGCAGAGGAGTGAATTAATAAGAAATTGTCGGATGGGAAGTAGAACCAAGTTGGTAGTTGCTAACTGATGTTCATGGCAATCTATATATATATAGTTCGATGAGTTCCTACCATGTATACCATTGACCAAAATTAATTGGAATTTACAATTATGGGTACTGAAGTTTCTTTGCCAGCAAGCTAATTATGGAATCTGGTCCAATTTTACTTTTGACTTTTAAAAGCCCCAATTAATTGATTAGTATTGCTTTCGAAGATGTTGGTTTAATTGAAAATTATTCCGGTACACGCGTAGTATTATATTGTTTTGAGTTTAGGCAAATAGTCGTTTATAAGTACCATTCTATCTTATGAGCCACGCAGGACTATTGGGGCATCTCATACCAAATACAAAAATCTACATTTTTATTGTTGTTACAGTTCCAAAGACAATGACGATGACATTGGTGGTTGATTATACCTTTTAGAATGGTGATTAACTCGGTAATTATACCTTTTAGATTGGTAGTAAACTCGGTGGGACCGTGTATATTGAGAGATATTTGTTAGTATCTCTTTAGAGGATTGGTTGCTTAATTTCTTGATAGCCACGGCCTTGGTAACATAGCCACCCCAACACGTGTGCTGAAAGGTTAGTCGTTCAACGCGTTGAAATTGAAATTAATATAAGAAAAATAGAATAATTCCTAGAAACTTATGAATTCTGATGCCTCTGTTTTTTCTTTTCAACAACAAATAAATATCCCAAGATGCGTTACGTGATACCCAAACAATTATGTACTTCCTTTATTCACCAACACACGTGCTGGCTTTTCTTTCCAGTGTTTTAATTTTTAAATGAAAACAAGAGACTAATAAAAACATCAAAGTCTTTAATAGAACAAAGTATTTGCTGTATAAAAATATATACAATAATTAGAATGAAATCTGTCGTTGATTTTTCTAATGTTTTTTAAGTTTTAATTTTTTATTTTTTAAAAATTATCTATTTTAATTTTAAATTGTGTTACTTTTAATCTTCAAAGTAGTTTGGATAACATTTTATAGATAAATGAAAAATAATTTTAGATAACAATTGAAGATAAAAAATAATATATTTTTAAAATTAGAAAACAAAAAATAAATTAATTAATCAAAGAGATTAAAATTGAATTTCAAAAATGACGTAAAATATATTTTATTCAATTATTTTTTGGAGTAATTAAAAGTGTGAATAAATATATTAAATGTTTTTAACCTTGTACTTAATTTAAGAGCAAATGATCAATTTTGTTTCTAAAATTGCAATTCAGCGACATTATAATTAATGTAGTATATGATTTAAGTAATAATATTAATATATTCATTAAATAAAATGGAAATATTGATATATATTTAATAATTTTTTTTACAAGTCAAAATTTATTATTAATAATAATAGATATATGTACAAGATTTACATGCACAAAAACAAGTAACCAACAACACATACCAACAAATGAGAATAAAAGCTTAAGAACGGTATGCACAAAGAAAGGGGTTCATGACTTAAAACACTACTCTTACTATCGCAATGGAGCTAAAAACAATATCTCCTTAGTCTTAAACTTTTTGTCTTTGAATATGTTTGTATTTCGAGCTCTTCATATTTGTCAAATACTTGCAAATCAAACAAATGACCAGGCTCTATTTAAGTCTTTGCTCCCATCTACCATCCCCAAATATTATTAACAGAAACTCCGAAAGTCATTGTGAAACAGTCCTGAAGTTCCCCACCAAGCGTATAACCAAGCCCAAATATCACAAGACATGACACCAACAAATGATGACTAGTTTCCAAAGGTGTTTCGCAAAAAACACACCCAATTTTCTCCTCTAACTCCTCTTTTTAGAAGATTATCTCTAGTGGGGGTGTTAGCTTCCAGTTGCCAAACTAAAATTTGCTCATTAAGGGATACCCTTGGCCCAGACAGTATAAAAAAATGCATCCTTTTGAAAAATGAGACGAGTTAAATAATATCTTATAAGTAGAAGTCATCTGTTTGAGGGTTCTTCCGACAAAATCATTGTTCCTAATCTTGTGAGAACTTCCCTACAAATTCTTCTTCCCACACAAAGAGTGGACGTCTCCAATTCCACCTCCACCCAGACTTTCCACCATACATCTCCTTCATTATGATATTTTTGTTGAGTGTGAGTCCAGAAAATCAACCATACTCCTTTCGAAGACGAGAAATACCTAACCACCAATCATGTCAAAACAAAGTCTAATGGTTGAAGATCCCAAATTAGCTAGTGATATAGTCAAACAATAACATATAATAAGATATAAATCTCCCCTTACAAGTTGGTTGTAAAGTTGAGTTAAGTCCAATTTTACCATTTTTAATATTGATCTCTATTTCTCAAGTTTCTTTTAACATTGGCCTTTTCATTTAATTGCACATCCACCCACCGAAACATTTTCTAACTAACCATCTAATATATATTTAATAATCAAAATAACAAGTAATTAAATTAAAATATATTTTCGTAACAAGTAATTAAATTAAAATATAATTTTATCGGAGAACCTTGGGAAGTGTGCAACATTGACCACCTGCTCTTTCGGTTTGTGCTTTCAACGTTGGTCTATTTCCTGGAAATTATCCGGAAGCAGATATTAGTATTACTTTATGATTGGATGTAGATTAACAGAAATTATTTTAAATATAATTAATTTTGTAAAATTGATTTTAATATATGTAATTTATGTTTCTGTAAACTCGAGTCGTAGTAAAATTAATGTTGAAGTTATTTCAAATTATTTTAAAATTAATTTTAAATTTTTTAATATAGAACTAAATATATAAGAAAATAAAATTAATGGCCTAGAATCAATTTTGTAAAGCTATTATGATTGAGACGATCGGACACATTATAGTTACGTAAGTGAACGTTGGAAATAAAACTTAATATCAACCTCTTCTTGAAACATGTTCTTCCATGATCAACTTTGTTTCCTGAAAAGTCAACAATTATAATAGTTTGTCTGTCGTATAATTCACCCATGTCTGACGTCAACTTTTTTTTATTATTTTTCTTGATCCTTATATTGGCTGGGGATTCTGTAACGAATAACCAGTAACCAACTCTACCCATGACTCGAAATTGTGTGCGGAGTATAAAAATTCTCCGTCTAAAATTTTAATATTGATGTTAGCAGATTAATCTGTTGCGTAATTTTTAAAATAATAATAAATAAAGTTAATAAATTTATTTTAATGGAGGATTGTAATTTAATATTAATATAAAGATTATTTTTATATTGACAGTGTATATTAATTAAACTTATATTTATTTTATTTGTATGCATTTTAGATTTCAAATTTTTTTTTATATTTAAGAAATGATATTATTATGTTTAAGAACTATAAGAATATTTAAAATTTAACTATTAAATAATAAATATTTTTACTTTACTTAATTATTATTTTATACATTAGTAAAGTTTTTTATGGGTAAAACTATTTTACTGAATAAAAGTTAAAGTTATTTTACTTAACAAAAGTTAAGGTTATTTTTCAATCAACAATGGTCATGGATTCAACCAATGTTGGCAAAAGAAATCCTCTAATTATATATTACAGTAATGCATAATAGCTCACAGCATTGTGATTGGTGTACTACAGTTTTGTATACCTTACATACAACTCCCAATATGAGATTAATCAAGTATTGTAAATCCAAATCAGGTCACTACCAGACCTCCCACAATACAATGGAATAGGTCACAATCCTATGACTAACACTTTAAAACTCCACATACTACACTGATTGGTTTCAATGCATCTTCCATAGCATTTTGGAGTATTCTATAATGTTATGGATAACTCATCGAACTCCGTATATGATATACCTAACATACAATTCCCATAACAAGGTGGGATCAAGAGTGTAAACCTAAATGTAGTTATCAATGCACCTAACACAATACTGTTATAGGTCATAGTTCTATGTGTTATACTTTAGAGTTTCCCATGTCATACTAAGATTTTAGAGCATCTCTAATAGATGTGTGAAATAGACCACATTATTGTAATTGACGCAATGGAGTTCACTATACCTCACATGGAACTCTCACATGCATGGTGGGCTCAACCACATGATGTGAATCTAAATTTAGTCATCAATACACCTATCATAGTACTATGAAGTAAGAAAAATATTGTAGCTAATATTATGAAGTTATACATGTCAATATATAACTTAAACCAACGTTAACAAAAAGCCTTATCAACATATCTTTAAAAAAGTTATAAAAATTGGTTGAAAAATAACTTCGGTCAACATAAGCCAAAAAATAATCCCAATTTATGTCAACCAAAAGAAATTTAGTCGATATCAAGCAAAAAATAATTTCATCTAATTTCAATAAAAGAAAAGTAGATTGAAGAATTTCAAATTCTTATTTTTTTTAAAAAAAATTTGAAATTCTAAAATGTTGACTAATCAAAATGCTTTAAAACATTACTAGAATTTCAAATTTTTTTAAAAATATTCATCCAAACAATATATTTCATTACAAAAAATTTAAAATTATCAAATAAAATTAATTATCCTCTTAAAATTCATCCAAAATAACTAATAAAACTTTTTTATAATAATTTAAGATGAGATAAATTTGTCTAAAAAAAATTATTTTTTATATGAGTTGACTTGGAGACTTTAAAAATATATACTCAATATAATGAGATAATTTAAAATTCACACTGAAATGTAATGAAGTAGTTTAAAATGCAAATTTATGGTTTGCTAATAATAAATTTCGTAAGATGTACTTTTTGCATACAATTGAAGCGAGAAAATAATTATAGATAATTTTATTTTGAACTATATAGGCATGATATGTGAAGATAGAGTCCAGCCACATGGGTCTCGATGCATGAACCACATGAGAGATATAAAACGTAAATTCCTAAGTAGACATAGGCACTTCATCACTTTTTCCCACTTAATCTTTTCTCATGAAGTTTTTCGTTCTCTAATATTTGGGTGTGAGAATCCTTGCAGCACCGGTGACCATTGTGGACCACCGTCGTCAACCTTCATACATGGCTAATGCTATCACTTGTTTGGAAAATATTTCACGACAATATAGTAGTTGGAAATTCTCTTTATATATAACTAAACTAGTGTAATAATTTGTATTTTTTAGGGGAAAATTCTATTTTATATGCATGTTAAGTTTAAATTTTATATTTATTATTTTTTTAATTTAAAATATATATTATATATTATATTTAAAATATATAGTAATACATATTAATATATACATATTATATTTGTATCTTCAAACAAATGTATATTTTTTTTGTTAACGCAAGTAAATATATTTGTACCTACTAGGTGTTGAGTACTTCTCTCCTTCACCACAATACCTTAGTCCTAATACTTTTCTTTCTAGCAGTAGCAAATGACTTGCAAAAGTCATAAATGAATGAACAATTTACCTTTACTTTTATATTTACTCTCTATTTATAGGTTGAGTTTAATTAGTAAGCATTTACACATAAAAGAGTTTTACTCTGATATTTAATTGTAACACTTCATTTATATGACTTTTAAAGTATTAATTAATAAAATCAACAAACTTTTCATAAATGAAGGATTGTGATTAAATGTTAGTGTAAAAACTTTTACACTAAAAGGACACAATTCTTTTTCTCTTATAGTTTTCTTATTGGGCCTAGGATTCATGGGTCTGTTGTCACAGATCCAAGCTTGGTTAATCATAGGTTATCTTCTCGCAATCGCTTTGCAATCGTGTTTAGTCATTAATTGGCTTCCCAAACTCAAATGTACTTAGGTAAGCATGATGGCAAGGAGAAGTTAACCAATGTGAAGAGTTTATCCGAGATGTTCATATTTTCATGATGTTCTAACATCATTAGACACCTAGATTTAGTCTAAGATGTCGTAGGTTTGTCCAATACACTGGCCCTTTAGGCTCAAGTTACAACAAAGAGTCATAGAAGAAAAACATTAACTTCGGTATTATGTTATTTAAGATTCTGTCGAGGATATGTCGTCCGTCCAGTATACTAGCTCCTAGGCTCAAGTTATGCAGTGACGAAGAGTCTTTGAAAAAATAGAGTGGATTTATTGTAATTGTTGTTTCAATCCTCGTATTTTTTGTGTAGATGAACATGTGCATTTGTGAACTATTAATCGAATAGACACAGACAATGTGAATTGGTCGTTGAAGTGGGTCAGTTGAGCCTAATGGCTATAAATAGGAAAGCGGTTGGTGGAAAAGGGGTTAGTGTTTGGAGATTGTGCTTCTTCAATATCATTTCATTTTCCTTTTGATGAGAAATTGTTTCTTCCTTCCAGGTTGGTTTGATGTCTTCTCTAAGTTCATCTTATGCTCCTAGTAGTCCAAAAGTGGGGATGTTATTTGACGAGATCGATCCTGTAGAGGTAAATCCTTTTATCTCTATGTAGGTTATATGGGTTCTTGGGTTAGCACGAGAGATTAGGGGTCATAGTATCAACATGTGGGTCTCGACAGAATGGCTAAAAAATGATTTGAAAATTAGAGGGAGTCACACTAATATTTATTAAAGAAAATATTGAAAAAACCTTTAAAATAAAAGAGTGGTTTGTGAAACCATATTTTTAGTTGGCGGTTGATTAAATGTAAGGAAGACATTAACACCCTACAACGTCTGTTATAAAGGTGATTTCCTCTAATTAAATGAGTAAAATTAAATAACTTTAAAATATTTATTTCATCCTTTAAAACACAAAACTATTTTTTTTCATTAATTTTAACAAGAAGAATTTTATTTGAGAAATTTATTTTTTATAAAAAGATTATTAATATTTTTTATTTTTAATATAATTTATTTTTTATAGACTTAAATACAATTTGTACCCCCAAGTTTTATCAAATCGCCACATTTTGCTCCAAAGTAAAAAACCATAACTTAGTGTCTCCTCCGTCAATTGACACAGTTGACTTGCTTAATTGCTTCAACGGTTTCAATTGACAAAGGGGGCATCAATTAATATATTTTAAAATTATTGGGATAAAATGTCATGATTTTTTATTTTTGAGACAAAATATCATGATTGGATAAAACTTGGAGGCACGAATTGCATTTAAGTTATTTTTTATATTTTTGGGATTGACAAAAGTGGGGTCTTGCTCATATGTATATCCAAGTATATATAATGGAGAATCAGAGTTTACGTAATGTTTTTTAGATGATTTAAGTATTGGAGAGACTTTTGATTTTTTTTAATTTTAATATTCTTTTATTTTGAACTATTTTTACTATGGCCAAATTAGAAGTGTATTCAAAGTGGTCATGATAAATTTTCATGATTCAATGTAATTGTCAAATCAAAAGTCAACCAATGTAACATTTACAAATCTAAATTTTATTGTAATTAAATCAAGAGTGTATTCGAAGTAATTATTACAGCTTTGTGTTTTGTGATTTTATATTTTAAAAACTATTTTTAAAAGAGTTGAAGATAATCAAATCAAAAAGTGACTATCATAAACTTTTATTTTTACACTAGTTAAATTAGAAGTGCATCTAAAGTGATTATTATTATGTTTTATTTTTTAATTTAAATAATTTGATTATGATTTTTATGACAATCAAATTAGAGATACATATAAAATGGTTATTATAATTTTATAATAGTCTTTAAAGTGATTATTACTAAATAAATATTTAAAAAGAAATATACTCATTTTTACTTTTTAGTAAATATATTTTACTTTATTACTTAAGGAATAGGATAAAAAAATAATTGTTAAATTTAAAATGAATACGTTATCTTAATTAAATCATTCACGTCTCATAAACTTCACAAACTAAATGCTTAAAGTATTTAAACACGCGAAAGACAAATCAGTTAGATATGGTATAATTTATTTATATGCCTTAAACGAACCCCTTTTTATTTTTATCTTATTAAAATTAAAAAAATAAAAATAAGCAGAAATGTAAGAAACTCCTGGAATTTCAATTAACACATGACACCTACTCTTCTAAAAAAATTCCTAAATTTTTATTTTATTCTTGATTCTATCTTTTCTCCCTTACATGATTTAGCTGAATATTTAGTTAGTATAGTGTAGTATAATTATTTAATTTTTTTAATAAAATAATTTTATTTTTTATTTTTTTTAGTATACCAACCACACCCATACACCGACTAGACTGTTACAAACTATCCGCACCAACCATACCTTTTGACTGTGAACCCAAATTTTGCCGCTGCCAAACACACTTTTCATTCTCTCACAGACACGTGACACTCGATGTGTTACACAATATCTTCCTAGATATTTTGGAACAATGATTTGCACGGGTATGGGCCTAATGGCTTTGGGCCCAAAGGTTATTTCTTGAAAATTTAAATTAATACCTTCTTTAATTTAGAGTAACAATTATTTTATGATACAAGATTTACATGCTCTTCAATTTATCTCTTCTATCATTCTCCAGCAAACTATTTTCAAAGAGTAAAAAAATTTTGGCAAATGTATGGGTGTGGTTGGTGCGGATAGTTTGTAACAGTTCTAATCGAGTATGATTGTGGTTGGTGGTTCCAGAATAGGGATCATTGACTCACGGTTATTCAATTGTGGCAGTACTGTGAAAGTGTAGTTGGATTCAAGTCTAGCTATGATGGCACGAATGGAAAAGCAAGAGAGGAAGGTAAGGAGAACTGAGATTGGTGGAAAAGGGGCGAAGGTCTCTGCCAGACTACGATTAAGTATTGGTTAATGAGAAATGAAGCACACAATGAGTCGCCAAGCATTTGAGACTACTAACGGTAATGGTTAGTGATTATTCATTACCGCTACACTATAAAATCTCCCTATTAACTAAAGAAATATTTACGAATTCTTTTTAATATTTGTGGGTATTTATAGATATTGTAAATATTTTTAAAAAATTAATTTTTTTATAATTAAATATTTTATAAGATGTTTTATCAAATAAATTTTTATTTGTTGAAAAATTTAAAAATAAAATTATACTAGGTTTTATAAGATTAATTAGATGTAAAAGTAGATTAATATAATATATTATAAGAAATATTTAACACAAATAAAATATTTCTATTATATTATAGGTATTTTTATAATAAATAATTTTATTAATTATGAAGTTTTCATAAGAAAATATGATTGATATAAATGAATTTTGATAATTAATATTTTAATTTGATTTATTTCACAAAAATATTATTTTTTTAAGTTAAATATATATATATATATATATATATATATATAATTTTAGTTTAGCGGTATCCGCGAATATGATACCTCGTACCTGTGCTCATTAAGGAACTTGTAGAAAAAAACTTGTACTCGCAATTAGTTTTATTTCCCGGCTTGTATTTTTGGCCTATAGGTTCTTTTTTTCTTTAGGAGGTGTAATTAGTCTCTTTGTAGAGTGTGTTAATTAGTTGGGCATAGTCTAGGAAGCATGTGGATGTGTGGTATTTATTTTCACACCCTTAATTGCTTCTAAAACCCTTTTAACCAACACATAAAACATGCAGGAGACATGTGGGCACCTTGCTCCCTTGTTGCACTCTACATGTGCTTCTTATTTGAATTTGAATTTTAGAGGTGTCATGTTATCTCCTACCAAAATTCAAATTCAAACTAGAGGAACATAGATCCATATTTTTAGTACCATGTTTGGATATTTAGTTGGATTAAATTAGTGTTAATTGAGTATATGCTAAATTAACACTAAATTAAGCCAACTAACTCTTAATTAAGTCAAGTGGGCGTTCAACTTGAGGATCCTAAGCCCATGGTTAATGTTTTTCTCTATAAATAGAGCACTTCTTCATGTAGATCTTAGGCGGCTTCCTCCTTTGCTTAAGAATCTTCAACCATGGCTTGGGAGGAATGCATCAAATGGGTTTTCAAGAATTTAACCCTTAAGGCAAAGCAACAATCAATTCAATTCCTCCAATAATGATTTCAAATAAAATAGAAGAGAAACTGAGCAAGAATTATATTTCAAGTTATTCAGAATCAAAAGGAAAGGGTAGAAAGAATAAAAATCAAACCCATAAAATAAGGTCAAAACCCAAATTTAAACTTAAGCAAATGAATAACAAGAATATGATTTGCAACAAGAAAACTTAATGAATCAAATACAATTGCAAAAACGGTATTGTTACTACTTTAGGAATTAAATAAAGACTTAAATTAAAAAGTATAAGGGAGAGAGAATTTGCACAGTGATTTATACTGGTTCGATCCAACTGACTTACATTCATAGACTTAGTCTTTCGCTAATTTGTTTTCCACTAAAATCTCAGTATATGCACACCACACATACAAATTTTAACCCCAGAAAGATTTAAACCACAAAAGAAAAGGCTTCCTCTTGCACCCCACAAGAGTTTGTTACACTGTGACATCCCGCCAATCACAACGCCTCACTTGCAACACCCCACTGCAAGATTTCCCAACAATCTTAAGAACACATCAAGAGATTGTTAAACTTTGTGCAAAAACACAAACAAGGGTACAAAATTATATACCTAAAGTTAAGAATACTCAAACGCAAAGATTAAAACACAATGGAGTCTCTTCCTTGAATCTTGAAAATCAAGCACCTTTAAACCATAAAAAATGGGTATGAATCTTGAGAGAATTATGAGAAATCGTACAAGAGAAGTAAGCACTTGATTGGATTGATCAAAAGTTGTAAAATTTGTTTTCAAAATGCTTTTATATCAGTTTTGATGCAGGGTAATCGATTACCTACTTGATTACTTGAAATCCTGCACAAAGCTGGTCCAAAGTATTTGTTCTCGAGAGTAATCGATTACTGATTTCAGGTAATCGATTACCACAGAGAGCATAAGTTTTTTATCTCAAAATTCTCGTAGGGTAATCGATTATTATTTTTAGGTAATCGATTACTTTACCTAAAAATCCATTTTTGAAGCTTTTCCAGTTCAATCCAACCTATGAAATCTATCCAAAATCATCTCAAACACATTCTCAAGCTATCTAAAACACACAATACAAGTAGCACACCTATAAACATGTTTGATACCATAAAATTGATTTAAGACTAAAAACAAAGAGAGACAAGCAAAATCAAAACTTCACCAAACTTCAATGTAGTTCCTTTGGTTCCAACAATCTCCCCCTTTTTGGTTTTGATGAGCCAAACTACCCAATCACTCTTAAGTTGAGCCTTATTCTTTTAGAACCATTTCTCTTGAATCAATACACTTGAGAACTGTAGCAATATCTTCATCATAATTTCTCCAAGTCTTCTACAAGTCTTATACAAGGCTTCTACAAGTGTTCTACAAGTCTTCTCCCCCTTTTGGCACCTTAAACAAAAAGGTGAAAAAGACAAATTGCACATAAAATCAAATGAAATGTGGGAGAAGATGAAATAGCTGGGAAGGCTTCATTCAGCAAAATTGAGACTCCAATAGGTGTAGTGCAAATGCTGCACAAAAACATTAAGAAAATCTGTAGAATTATGCAGAAAAATGTTGCATAAACAGTCCAAAAAAAACTACAAAAAGTGAACTTCCACGGTCCTGCAAATATAAGATATATATCTTCCTATGTTCCTTTTCAAACAGGGTTCAAATTAGCTCAAATAAGATCCAATTTGTAGATAGTGAATCAATAAAGAAATCAACCGAAACACAGATTCAGAACCAAGAATTAAGCTTTCATTGATTTTAAATGATATTACAATGTGCACGGTCAATACTAGAACCCAAGCATAATCAAGTTAAATCCATAGATTCTAAATTCTAACATTAACAAGTAAACATGCAAGAGTCTGAGTAAATAAGTAAACCTAAAAACAAATACAAAGAAGATAAGCTGAAAGACAATACACAAACAATGCAAGTCCTGAGAAGCCTAATCCTAAGATGAAGATGCACAAACAAATCCTAATCTTGTGGTCTAGGGAAAGGGACATCCAACAAATCCAATCTCTTTGAGATCGATTTCAAGGAGTCTTTTATATCCCGAAACTCTTTCTCCTGAAAAGTCCACAATTCCATCATTTGCTTTAAGATCATCTCCTTAAAAGGAGTCAGCACCTTCAGTTCTACAGACTCATCTTCATCTTCAGCTTGCAATTCTTCCTTTATCAGCCAACCTTCATCAGTCTTAATCAGCTTCACCATCTTCAATGAACAGCCTTTAACAAAGTTAACATCCCTAGTAAATTCTCTTGCTTAATTTGAGGTGTCCACTTTAAACTTATCTCTAGCTTTTGAAATAAAGACTGCATATGGACATTTGTACTCATCCAGACGACGAGTCTTCAACATGTTGTCCTTGATGACATCCACCTAGTTAACCTTGATACTGCTTTTGATGGCATACAGCAAGATCATGTCTTCCTCTAAGATCTGAGCATGATTGCTCCCACAACCAGCCAATATCCAAATAATAAAGTAGTGCAGCAATCTATTATCCACTTTCACTCCCTCAGTGTTAAACACAATCTTTTTCTTCAGGTTCCTTACCATACTCCTACATGATTCCCACTCATCAAGTTTAACCAGTGTTGATTTGAAAACTTGCATTTTCTTATAATTGACCTCGTTCTCTTTGAGGTCATCCACACTCACACTAATTCTGGTATTTGCAATGCCACCAATAGTAAGAAACCTATCATCAGTCAATAAATCTTCTTCCTTTTTACCTCAGAAATTAAATTTCCATAATCATCCTGTTTCAAGTTTGAGTAGAAAATCCTAACCAAATTGGGGTAAAATTTTCCTTTGAGTTGAGAAAACTTTGACAACCCTTGAAACTCTAAGTCATCATGAAAATTGAACCATTCTCAGTGAGCCAAGAAAAGATGACCTTCGGAGAGATCACCTCCCTACTCGCATAACTTCGATTCAAGTGGTCTTGTTGCTCTTGAGATGAGAACCACTCATGAGAGTATTCTCTAGTTTTGGCATGAGAGCCTTAAGCAGGATGCTTTGAAGTAGATGGCTTCCTAGAGTGATCTTTAGCCTGAATTCCCTTCATGTGGTTTTATGTTTTACCTTCTTTCTTTGGCTAGGACTACCCTCTTCCACTGTTAAGGTTTGGATGAAGTAGATTTAGAGATTGAGATGACAGAAATTGAAGGATTGAGAGGATTTGGGTTGATGGAGAACCCTAGGTTCTTTGGGAATTTTTGCACTTGAGACTTCTCTTGGAATCAATTTGGAGATTTTGGAATGAGTTGGATTCGCGTCCTTTTGATATTTAAGCAAAGAATTGAAAATCTGATGCAAGTAATCGATTACTGCTTCTGGGGAATCGATACCATGAGGTCTAGGATTAATTCTGAAAAATCCTGACTCTGGGGTAATTGATTACCTGTAGTGGTAATCGATCACTGCAGAACAAAAATCCCTGATCATGCAAATTATGTTATATCATTCTAATCTAACATCATGCAATGCTTTTGATGCATGGATAATGATCAAATGCATTCAATTTCAACCAATTCATGCAATGACTTATCTAAAAACAACCAATCCATACAAATTATGCATTTTAGGATCAACAATCATAGTTAAAGTCATAGTTCATGAGTGCTTACTATACCAAGCTCTCTTCTGAGCTTGTAAAACCTTTCTTTTAGTAGTGGTTTTGTAAATATGTCAGCTAGCTGAAACTCTGTTTCTATGTATTGAACTTCACAATCTTCTTTTTCTACATGATCTCTTAAGAAGATATGACAAATCTCTATATGTTTTGTCTTTGAGTCAAGTATAGGATTCTTTGTCAGATTTATGGCACTAGTATTGTCACACTATAGAGGTATTTTGTTGATTGTGATGCCAAAGTCTTTAAGTTGCTGCTTTAGCCATAAGGATTGAGCACAACAACTCTCAGTAGCTATGTATTCTAACTTAGTAGTTGATAAGGGCACATAGGCTTGCTTTTTGCTTGTCCAAGATACTATACTATTCCAAAATAAATGACAAGTTCCACTTGTCCTTTTCCTATCTAACTTGCAACCTGCAAAGTCTGAGTCAGAAAAACCAATTAAGAAAAGATTTGTACCTTTGGGATACCACAATCCCACATCGAGAGTTCCTTTTAGGTACTTTATCATCCTTTTTACTACAATCATGTGTGATTCTTTTAGTGCAGCCTGATACCTAGCACACAAACAAACACTGAACATAATGTCAAGTCTACTTGCAGTTAAATATAGTAGTGAACCTATCATTCCTCTGTATTTGGACACTTTTACTGGATGTCTTTTCAAGTCAGCATCTAGATAATAGTTGGTTCCCATTAGAATGTTGGAGACTTTGCACTCTTCCATGTCAAATTTCTTGAGTAGCTCTTTTGTATATTTGGTTTGATGAAGCAAGATTCATTTCTCCATTTGCTTGACTTGCAAGCCTAAGAAGAATTCAGTTCCCCCATCATTGACATATTAAACTCCCCCTGCATTTTGGAAACAAAGACCTCACAGAGAGATATGTTAGTAGAACCAAATATAATTTCATCTACATACACTTGAACAACAAAATATCTTTTGAAGATCTCATAATGAATAGGGTTTTGTCTACCTTTCCTCTTTCAAAGTTTTGAGACAAGAGAAATTTACTTAACCTTTCATACCATTGCCTCGAAGCTTGTTTAAGACCATAAAGGGATTTTGTAAGCTTATACACGTGGTGAGGAAACCTGTGATCTACAAAACCAGGAGGCTGTGAAATAAACACTTCTTCATCAAGGAAACCATTCAAAAAGGCACTTTTTCACATCCATTTGATATAGCTTAAAGTCAAACACATATGCAAAAAGGGAGAAACAGCCTAACAATTTCTAATCTAGCTACTAGAGCATATGTTTCACCAAAATCTATACCTTCCTGTTGATTATAGCCCTTAGCTATTAATCTAGCCTTATTTCTGGTTATGTTTCCTGTTTTATCTAGTTTGTTTCGAAACACCTATTTAGTTCCTATGACATTCATACAACTCTCATATGGCCCTAGTTCCCAGACATCATTTCTTTTAAATTGATTAAGTTCATCATGCATGGCTAACAACCAAAATTCATCATTTAAAGCATCATCCACACAAGATGGTTCAATTTGAAAAACAAAAGCCATATGTTCACAGAAAAGATTTAGAGAATGTCTAGTAGTAACTCTTTTCTCAATATCACCAAGTATATTATCAAGGAAAGATATATGGGTGTCCTTCAACTTCAACTTCATTTGAGACTTCCTTTTCCCCCAAGTTAATGGTGTCTTTTGACTTTTCAAGAGGAATATCAGTTGTACCTGCATCATTATCATCTACCAAGGAAACTCCCTTTTTTTGGGGGTTAGATTCATCAAATACAACATGAACTGATTCTTCAACACTCAAGGATCTTTTATTGAATACTCTATATGTTTTACTACATGCAGAATATCCTAAAACTACTGCTTTGTCCACTTTTGCATCAAACTTGCCAAGATTATCTTTATTGTTCAGAACAAAATATTTAAATCCAAATACCCTTAGGTGAGAGATATTTGGTTTTCTACCCTTGAACAAATCATATGGTGTTAATTTCAAAAGAGGACATATCAGAATTATATTAAGAACATAACATGCAGTGCTCACTACATCAACCTAGAAATACTTAGTCATAGAATTTTCATTAAGCATTGATCTAGCTAATTCAATCAGAGATCTATTTTTTCTTTCCATCATCCCATTCTGTTGTAGTATTCTGAAAGCAGAAAAGGTGTGATCAATGTCATGCTAATCACAGAATTTCTCAAACTCCTCATTCTTAAATTCACCACCATTGTTTCTTCTCAAGGACTTAATTTTCAAATCTTTTTCATTTTGGATCCTTTTGGCAATTTTAAGAAAAGCACAGAATGCATTATTTTTGGTAGATAAGAAAGTTACTCATGTAAATCTAGAATAATCATCAATTATAACCAATCCATATAAGTTTCTACCTAGACTTATAGTTCTAGAAGGACTAAATAGATCCATGTGCAAGAGTTCAAGTGGTCTAGTGGTAGAAACTAAATTAATGGATTTAAAAGATTTTCTAGACTGTTTTCCCTTTTGACGTGCATCACAAAGGCCATCTTTAGAGAACTTTAAGTTAGGTAGGCCTACTACAAAATTTTTGCATGCAAGTCTATTCAATTAACCTACATTGATGTGTGCAATGCATTTATGCCAAAGTGATGATAAATCATCTCTAGATGTAAACATGTTATGTTTGATGTAGAATTATCAATGTCAAGCATATAGATTTTATTTATTCTCATGCCAACAAATAAAACATGATTTGATGCATAACTAATAGTGCAACACTCATGATCAAACTTGATTTTAAAGTTCTTGTCACACAATTGACTTATACTTAGCATGTTGAATTTGAGATCATCAATAAGTAAAACATCGTCAATCTGAATAGATTCTTTATTACCCATGCTTCTAATACCAAGGATTTGACCTTTATTGTTGTCTCCATAAGTGACAAAACCACTTGTCTTTGGTTGTAGGGTATGAACTTGTTTCTATCTCTCGTCATGTGCTTTGAGCATCCACTATCTAGGTACCATAGGGACTTTTTTGCTTTAAGGTACACCTGCAAAACAAGTTAATTGCTCATTTTAGTACCCAAATGGAGTTGGGTCCATTTGGATTAGTAACAAGTTTGGATCCTTTGGGAATCCATATGTATTTCCTACTTGGAACTCCAATCTTCCTGATAAGTCAATTATAGATAACATGTCTTTTATGAAAACAGTAATGACAAGAGATATAAGGCCTATAAGATTTTCTAGAATTGAAAGTATTTTTGAAAGCCTTTTTTCTTGGTGGAATTATGATATTCAAGACCATCTTTTGAAGATATGCCATGTTGCTTCTCTAAAAGAGCATCAAGGTTAGCACTCCCCATGTTGAACTTAGAAAATGTTTTTGTAAGATATTCCACTTTACCTTCAAACACTTTACAGTTAGCACAACTAGAGGATGAAGCATGATTGCAATTATAAATGATTTTTAATTTCAAATTTTAATCTTTTAAAGCTTCCATTTATTTTTGCAAGTCATTTATACTAGCTCCATAAGCTTTAATCTGCTTTTTGAAACCAATATTGAGGCGGCTTATTCTTTTAGCCTCACCATGCAATTCAATAAAAGCTTCTTGGAGTTGGTCATAACCATAATCACAAGAAGAGTTAGAGTCAGAATCATTTGCCTCTTTCTCTACCTTGGCATTAGTCATCAAGCAGATATTAACTTCTTGGTCACTTTCACTTTTACTTGAGGACGTGGTGGAGGCATTGTCTTCCCAGGCAATGTAAGCCTTCTTCTTCTTATTCTTTCTGAATTTTGATCTAGACTCTTCATTGTTCTATTTTCTAGAAGGACAATCAGCTTTCATGTGACCTGTCTTACCACATTCAAAGCAAGTGAACTTTGGAGGGGTTGTATTCCCCTTATTTGATTGTTTTCTGCCACTTAAGTACTTTTCTTTGTTATTCTTCTTCTTAATAAACCTTTTAAATTTCCTTATCATGAGACCCATGTTCTCATATTCTGAAGATTCACTCTTAGTGCCTTCATCATCACCTGATTAATCATGAACTTTGAGTGCTAAGCCTTTTCCTTTCCTTTCCTTTTGTTCTTCTTCTTCCATTCTAGCTATATTCATCATCATAAACTCCCTGAGTTTTCCAAAGAGTTCATCATTTGTCATGGTAGCTAAGTTCTTTGATTTAATGATTGTTGTCACGATGCGTTGCCATTTACGGTTGAGAAATTATAGTATCTTCACATTAAGCTCTTCTCCCTCAAACAACTTTCCAAGTCCCTTCAAATGATTATTATATGTGTATATCTTTTTTTGTACATCCATGATTGTTTCAGCTTGATTCATGCACAACATTTCATATTCTTAGATCAAGGTATTCTTTTTATTTGTCTTACTTCAGGTGTACCTTCATGGGTGACTTGGATTAGATCCCACACTTCCTTAGCTGTATTGCATGATGATACCCTGAAAAACTCATCACTATTCAAGGCAGAGTGTATCATATTAAATGCTTTTGAATCATTCTCAACACGTTTTATCTCATCAATGGTCCACAATTCATATGGTTTTTCAACTATTTGATTTCAACCATATATGTAGGAATTTTATAATCGATTACTACAACTTACTAGATGCCTCTGTTTAAAGACTCAATAAAAATTCTCATTCTTACTTTCCAAAAGGCATAATTTTCACCAATGAATAATGGTGGTCTGTTAATAGAGGCACCCTCACTAAAATATAGTTAATTCCCCGACATTCTAAAAAAAATGGATTGATATATTCTTGACTATTTCTCAAGATCCCACTTTTGATGCCAATTGTTGGTCCCATGAAGGAATCTAAAATGGTAGGTTAAATAGATTACCAAATTATTTTTCAAAATTTTTCTATTCAACAGTATCAGAGTATGTTAAAAAACAACCCCTTTTAGAAATTTTCAAAACCTACCTTCTTTTTCAAAAATGGGTTTTCAAGAATTCAACCCTTAAGGTAAAACACCAATCAATTCAATTCCTCCAATAATGATTTCAAATAAAATAGAAAAGAAACTGAGTAAGAATTATATTTCAAGTTATTCAAAATCAAAAGGAAATGGTAGAAAGAATAAAAGTCAAACCCACAAAATATGGGTCAAAACTTAAATTTAAACTTAAGCAAATGAATAACAAGAATATGAACCGCAGCAAGAAAACTTAATGAATCAAATACAACTGCAAAAACTCAGTTGTTAGTGCTCCAAGAATTCAATAAAGACTGAAATTAAAGAGTATAAGGAAAAGAGAATTTGGACAGTGATTTATACTAATTCGGTACAACTAACCTACATCCAGTTTACAGACTTAGCCTTCTGCTAATCTGCTTTCCACTAAAATATTAGTATATGCACACCACACATACAGATTTTAAACCCCAGGAAGATTTAAACCACAAAAGAAAATGCTTCCTCTTGCACCCCACAAGAGTTTGCTACACCGTGACACCCTACCATTCACAATGCCTCAACCTCACTGCAAGATTTCCCAACAATCTCAAGAACACCTCAAGAGATTGTTAAACTTTTTGCAAAAACAAAAAGAAAGGTACAAAACAATATCACCTGAAGTCAAGAATACCCAAACACAAAGATTAAAACTCAATAGAGTATCTTCCTTGAATCTTGAAAATGAAGCACCTTCAAACCATAAAAAATGGGTATGAATTTTGGAGAGAATTCTAAGAAATCGTACAAGAGAAGCAAACACTTGATTAGATTGATCAAAAGTTGTAAAACCTGTTTTCAAAATACATTTATATCAATTTTGATGCAAGGCAATCAATTACCTGATATCCTGCACAAAACTAGTCCAAAGTGTTTGTTCTCGGGAGTAATCGATTACTGATTTCAATTAATTGATTACCACAGAGAGTGTCAATTCTTGATCTCAAAATTCTCACAGGGTAATCGAGTACTGTTTTTAGGTAATCGATTACCTTACCTGAAAATCCATTTTTGAAGTTTTTCCAGCTCAACCTAGCCTATGAAATCTATCCAAAACCATCCCAAACACATTGTCAAGTCTATCTAAAACACACAATACAAGTATCACACCTATAAACATGTTTTATACCATAAAATTGATTTAAGAGCAAAAACAAAGAGAGAAAAGCAAAACCAAAATTTCACCAAACTTCAACGTAGTTCTTTTGGTTCCAACAAATAGTAGTGCAGATGCAAAGAAACTTGATACTTAGGAGTAAGGAGATGTTGGGATGACTTAGAATCTCTTGTTTTTTATATTTTTTTATATCCTATGGTCTTTTGTATTTATATGTATATAATATAGATTACATAGGAACTTATCTAAATATAAAGATGTATATTTTATGTTAGTGTTTATAAATATCAACTTATAAGCGGCCTTGTAATAAGTTTGGATGTTAGTACATTGAATATAGATGAAATTATAATTTATTAGTATATTAGAAATGGCTTTAAATTAAACAATTGGTGTTTCAGAGTTTTGCAGAGTCTCATTGGACGATAACTCTTGTTTAGTGCAAAGTTGTCTCTGTCAGGAAACTTTATGGCTTCGCGCCCTGTGACAGGTCTTGTCCAATGCAAAGTTTTCTCTAATAAATATTTTAAGAGTATTATGCCAAGTGACATGTCTCATTGGGCGAAATATCCAAGTTCCTCGTCTAGCGAGATGATCAGGATCTATTTTGTTTTAACTCTTCTACAAAAATTTAATACATTGTATGTAATTTATAATTGAATGGACTTCGTAGAATAATAATATATAATATTTCTTAGTTTGTTACACCAGATGTTGAATGTAGCACTTATCCAACTACATCCCTATAGTTAGACCGCGATCCAATTATTTCATTTGTGTAAAACTTTGTATATAGAGTCAAACCCTAAAATGTTTTTGTATCACTACTGTAACTCGCCTTGACTAGTTAATAAGGTGGTTATCTCTTGTCAGTAAACCCATTATTTGTATCTTAGCTCCTTATGCTGCTTTTGTAAAACATTTTAAGGATGGTTCTTGCAAGGTATTGGTTGGTATGAATGCTCACAAATATTTTTTTTATGAAAATAATAAACCCAAGTTTCCTTTATTAGACCCGAAATCCCTTCGCTTTAAGGGTTGACCTAAAACTCATATGCTTCATCATGATGTAAAGATATTGTCAGTTCTTAGTAAACTTCTGTGGCTTCTACCAACCTGAGAACTTCTAGATCTATGTGTATCCAATGATCTAAAGACTAAACTAGATCTAAGTGTTTAGCTTGTAGTGTAGCTTCTTTTCATGAAATTAACTTTGCTAAATTTTTTACTTTTATGTAGGTTTGATGGCTTATAAGACTGCAAAAAATCCTTTCTCCTTCAAGAACGTAAGGTCGAACTCATCATCATAGGGATGACATGTTGCCTCCTCCTCCCGAAAAGAAGAAAACCAAGGCCAAACACAGGAGAAAACAGAGTCATGATGATACTCAAATGTTTGAGAGAGAATCCGAGAAGAGAATGCACCAACAGACATTAAATTTCGAAAGTCGAGTGTTTAATCCTAGCTCATTTTTGGATGGGTTCTTTAACCGAGATCTGAACATATCTTCAAAGATGAACGT
Source organism: Psophocarpus tetragonolobus (assembly GCA_037954015.1). Lineage (NCBI taxonomy): Eukaryota > Viridiplantae > Streptophyta > Magnoliopsida > Fabales > Fabaceae > Psophocarpus > Psophocarpus tetragonolobus. The sequence continues at coordinate 6,898,411 of CM075693.1, read as the reverse complement.
GACCAAGCTAAGCTCTTTTGAGAAAGCTCTCTTTTCCTTTGTGACTTTTGAGTTGTTATTGTGTCATATGCGAATATCTAGGGTCACACTTGACTCATAGGTCAGAGGATTGTTATCGACCTAGTGAAAGTTGGTAAAGTGGAGAGATTGAAAAGGAAGTTATCTGAGTCCTCGACTTCAAGATCCAAAAGTTTAAAGGTTAATACTCAACTATCAGATGAGGTGAAGAAATTGAAGGAGAAAATTAAGGTCCTGGAAGAAGAGTCTTTATGGGAGAAGAGATGTTCCATTATTGAAAACAATGAAGTTCTCTTGAGAACTAATGTGTTGAAGGCTTGAAGCTGGAGCTCTATCAGGACATCAAGAAGATCATGTTGGACAAGGACGAGATGATATCGGGAAAAAATTATATAGAAAAGTAGCTTGGCAAAGACAAAGATTGTGTGTATGGAAGCGTCGTGCATGGTTTTAAAAAGAATGTCCATCAAGTGGTCTTTCTGTTTCAAGTTGTTAATGATAAGATTGATGTCGAGAAGCATGAGGCCAAATGATGATGTTGAGGAGATCCTCGATTACGATGAGGTGATTGTTGATAATTTGAAAACTCCTCCTTCCAAGAAAGATATTAACGCTTATGTTGATACCTGAATTTCAGAGATAATATTTTGTCACTTTTTGTAGTTGTCCATACTTTAGATGCTGGTTTTTATAAATGTCCGTCTGGATGTGCCAATTTTTGGGTTTTTTAATATAATAAAAGAAAAAAAATTATCAAAATGACTCTCCCTCTGCATTGTTAACCTAAATAATCTTTTATTATTTATGTTAAAAAATTAGTTGTTCGAGAATCAACTTCTTAACGTGATTTTTTTTTTTATGTAAAAAGCCTATAACAAATTTCTAATCGGATATTTTTTTTTCAGATTTGTTTTTAATTAATTTTTTAAAATTTATTTTTTATTTATGTAAATTTTTTAAATCATGAATTTTAAAATTAAATTTTTATTAGTTAACTTATATTTTATTTTAATTTGTTACATGTTTTATTTTTATGTTGTGTATTTTTTTCATGGTTTTAATTTTTTAAATGCTTTGTAATTTATTTCTCAGTTTATATTTTTTAAGTTAAATTTTTTAAATGTTTTTTATCAAAATAATTTGAAATATTAGGTTTATACATCTTAATTTAAAAATTTAAACTGAAAAATAAACGACAAAGCATTTCAAAAAATTTAAAATAATGAAAAAGATACACAACATACAAATAAAATACATAAAAATGAAATACAAATTAACTTAAAAAATTTTAAAATCCTCATTTGGAAAATATACGTATATAAAAAAAATTAAAAAAACAAATTTGAAAAAAAATTAGTCAATTTTTTTAACTTTCTTAACTTTGTTTTCTATTTATATAAATTATTTGAAATTATGAATTCTCAAATTAAAATTTTTAAAATCTTTTTAGTTAAGTAGTATTTTATTTTATTATAGGTTTTATTTTTATGTTGTGTATATTTTTTTGTTATTTTATTTTTCTAAAATTCATTGTAATTTATTTTTTAGTTTATATTTTTTAAGTTAAACTATTCAAATAATTTTTTCCAAAATAATTTAAAAATGGTTTAAAGTATTATGTTTAAAAATCTTAATTTAAAAAATTTACACTGAAAAATAAATTATAAAGCATTTAAAAGAAATTTAAAATAACAAAAGGATACAAAACATAAAAATATAACACATAAAAAAATAAATATAAATTAACTTAAAAAATTTTAAATTGTGTACCTTTTTCATGTTTTATTTTCAAAAAAAAAATAAATTTTATTATTTTTTTATCTTTACGTTGTATATATGTTTTTGTTACTTTAATTTTTTAAAACGTTTTGTAATTTATTTTTTAGCTTATATTTTTTAAATTAAGTTTTTAAATGCTTTCTACCAAAATAAATTAAAAATAATTTGAAATATTAATTTTAAAAATCTTAACTTAAAATGTTTAAACTAAAAATAAATTAAAAATCATTTTTAAAAATTTAAAATAACGGAAGGATACTAAACATAAAAATAAAATGCATAAAAAATAAAATTAAATACAATTAACTTTAAAAAAATTTAAATCATATTTTAGAAAAACATATGTACATAAAAAAATTAAAATAAATTAAAATAAATTTAGAAAAAAAAATCTGAAAAATTTAGTCAATTTTTTATTTTTTTTAAATTTTTTATTTATATATATTTTTTTAATCATGAATTTTAAAATTAAAATTTAAAAGTTTTTTAGTTAATTTATATTTTATTTTATTTTACTATGTGTTTTACTTTTACGAAATGATTCTTTTTCATTGTTTTAATTTTTTTAAGCACTTTATAATTTATTTTTTAATTTATAAATTACAAAGCGGTTAAAAAAATTGAAACAATAAAAAATACACAACATAAAAATAAAACACAAAATAAAATATAAATTAACTAAAAAAATTTAAAATTTTAATTTTAAAACGTATGATTTAAAACAATATACATAGATAAAATATAAATTTTAAAAAAATTAAAAATTAACTAAAAAAGTCTAAAAATAAAAACGTCTAATAAGAAATTAGTTATCCACCCATCAATTTCTTATAAGTTTTTTATATAAAAAAAATAACATTAAAAAATTAATTTCCCAACAATTAATTTTTCAATGTAAATAATAAAAAAGGTTATTTAGTTAAATAATTTGAGGTGGTTTAATAATTTTTTTTTCTTTTGGTATATATATAATAAAAAATGCCCCAATGTGTGATCTTGTATTTTGTTGTACAAATTGAAGAATAATTGCTTCTGATAGCTTTACTGCGTACCAAGATGTGCTAGAGTATATGTTTCTGTTTAATATTGTAGAGATTAACTTCAGATATAATAATATACTCATTTCTAAAGTCGAGAAGTATTGAGATTTTTTAACTTGGTGGGAGTAAAGTGGCGTGTCAAAAACTTAAGTGTAATAAGATCATGAGTTTAATTGGTATATATTATCAGTGTAAAGATTTTTACAATCATAATTCTTCATTTATGGTAAATTTGTTGACTTTACTTATTACTACAAGTCACATAGATGAAAAGTCATGATTGAATATTAGTGTAAAAATCTTGTATACTTACTGAGTATACCAATTAAACTCTAAAATTATGAACATGAGATCTGTATCAGCGACGCCCTAGTAATGCTAAAAGACTGCGGTGTCCGAGGGTATTTCAGACAAGAATTTGAATATAACCAGACGAATTCTTGCTCTAACATCTCAAATAAACACTATTAGTGTTTTCCGATAGGAAATTTTAAGAGGGTGATTTATTTTATTTTAGAATTTTAAATACTTTGTGATGAATTACCTTGTTTGGATGAGAAATTTTAAAAGAATTTGAAATTCTAGACATTTTAGAAAGCATTTTGATTAGTTAAAATTGCAGAATTTCAAATTCTTTCAAAAAAGTTAAAATTTGAAATTCTTCAAATCTAATTGGTTATTTTTTACTTGATATCAGTTAGGAGTGACAAAACGGGGTGGACTAAGGGGGTTGACCTTTGTGTTCCACCGTTTGCTCGTTTTGGTCTGTCTCGCCTAACTCGCCAATTTGACGGGCAAAGGCGGGTGGGCTGACCACCAACCCACTAATATTATATTTTAAAAATTATAATATTTATATAAATTAATAAAATAATTATAATAATTAAAATATAAAATAAATTATTAAGTAGAATTTATAAAATGGATTTACTAAGAAAATAAAATAAATTTTGTCATAAATTTATTTTTCATTTATTTATGTAAAAGCATATTGTCAAAAAAATAAAATCAATTATGCAAGGTTTACTTTTGTGATTTTTCTATTTATTTACTGTAAACACATTACTTTTTTGAGAAACTAAAAATTTATTTTTAAATAAAATTTTATATTTTTTTAAAAAGATTTTTTTTTCTTCAAAATATTGCTTAGTAAAATAATTTTTTTAGTAGGAATTCAAATACTCTATCCAAATAAGAAAAATTAAAATTCAATAATTTGAATTACCTTATCCAAATAAAATATTTAAAGAATAAATTCATTTGAATTGAAAGAATTTCAAATTCAATGTATTTTAAATTCCTTACATTTGTAAAATTCTCTATCCAAACACAATATAATGTTATCTACGTTATTGTTCATCAATATAGTCATTTACAACGCAATTAATGTCTTTCTCTAAGTTAATGCATTCATTTACATATAAAATTATACTCAGAATACAAAATTTTACAAGCAATATATAAAATGATATATTAGACCATTCGTTGAGCAGAATATGTGGCCCAGCGGCATATGTGGTCCAGCAAGATGTCTCAGATATGAAATTCCAGTTAAGGGATTTTGCTTAGCAAAAGGTGTCGCTAAGCGAAAAGCCCCATAAAAAACTTGGTAGAAAGTGTTTTATGATGAGAGACGTGCAAAGGAAAGAGGAAAACTGGTGGAGAAGAGCGAGAAAAAAACTTAAGATTAGTAATCCTTCTTTGCTAATCGCAACTCCCCTCCTTCACAACTAGATTTTAGAATACTTCCCTTAACATTAATCTTACAACCTTAATTCAAAGAATATATACTTCTATCACCTTCTAACTTGTTGAACTCACCCATCATATTTCACATTAAATAAACAATTTTCTCAAATAAGACACATATATATATATATATATATATATATATATATATATAGCATATCTAGTGAGAAAACCAAATTTATATAAGAGTGGAAGACAAAGCTCAACCATTGAAATAAAAATTAATGGTTGAGATCAACAAATTATTCTTTCTCTTCCAGCATTTATTATTCGTCACTTTTTTTTCTCCTCTCTTAATGCATGAGATTTGTTCTATTTCAACATATATAAAGAAAGAGCAAGGAGGATTTAAGAATAAAATAAAATGTTTGTTGATCGGGAATTATGCCTTGTATTGGACCCTGATCACATATTACTTAATTCCGCTAAGGTAATTTGCTTCGAATGATTTTTTCTCTGGATGAAAGTTTGTGTTATTATATGTTAATATGTTTTATTTCAGTATGTGGAAATGGATCTTTTAGGGAGATGCTTAACAAAGAGGGGGTTGCTTTTGCAAGATATGTTTTTTATGTTTTAATGAATTCATATTACCAAATGAATAGGGCGGTAGATGCAAGCAAGATTCTTTGTCGACTAGTGAATAAAAAGCATTTAAAGCATTGACATTCTACTTATAAACTTGTGTTAACTAAGGCCCCGTTCGGGGTGGTTTTGAGTTTTTGGTTTTTGGTTTTGAAATGTATTTTGAAAACAGAAACCTGTTCGGCAAAAATGGTTCTGTTTTGGTTTTTTACTCATTTTCGAAAGAGTTTTGACTCAATTTTAAAAACAATAAAATTTTGTTTTTAGATTTCTATTTAAATTCATTACTTGACGTCATTTGTCATCATTGACCATCACCTCTGACCAAAAGTCACCAGCCACCACCTCCAACCAACGGTCATCGGCCGCCACCTCCAACCGGCAATCACCGGCTACCACCTCTGACCGGCGATCACCGGCCGACACCTCCGACTGGCACCTCCGATCGGCGATCACTGGCCGCCACCACCGACCGGTAGTCACCGGCCGCCACCTCTGACCAACAGTCACCTGCCACTACCTCCAACCAATGGTCACCGGCAGCTACCTCCGACCGGCAGTCACCAACCACACCTCCGACTAGCAGTAGCCAATGACCGACTGTGACCTTCAACAATCGCTACCTTCAACTAGTATTTTGATTAAGATTTGAAACCAATGTTTTAAATTTGGAAACAAAAACAATGTTGATTTTACAATTTTGAAAACTTAAAACTAAAACTAGTTTTTGTTTTTAGAAATTTTAAAACTAGAAACCAAAAACCACCCCGAACGGGTCTTAAGTTATTGGTTCAAGGAGGATTTACAGAGGCTTTAGAGATGTTGGGTTTAATGAGAATGCCTAAATTTCTACCTTTTTACTGATCCATTTATTGAACACTTGTCAAAGAGTGGAAGTGACGATAATGCTTTACTATTTCTCAGGACAATGTTAACTCTAAATCATAGTATCATGTGATACAATAATAACACTGGCAAGTCAATATTCCAAACTTAACAATCAATGATTTGAATTTATCGGATGCATAAAATGTAAGAAATTTATAAAAGAGAGCACAAATTGTGCACAATTAAAAATAAAAGGACACAATGTGCGCAAGTATCAAAATAGAGGGGTACAAAGTATAATTTAGCACTTATGTATATATGTCAAAATATAGTGTCACGTCATACAATAATGATACAGGGCAAATTAACATTCCAAATTTAATAATCAATGGTTTAAATTTAACGACAAAATGTAAGCAATTTATAAAAGGGGGTGACAAAATTTGTGTAATTAAAATTGTGATGATACATAATTTAACCCTTTCTTTTAAGAGCACAATAAAGTACAAAAACATTAAAAAACTATAGATAAGTATGAGTTCAATTTAGAAAAAAAATAATAATATAAAATTGAGATAGAAAAAGAAGGTAAAGAAGATAACCAACACCAATAGAAGTTAGAAAGAACAAAATAGGTAATGTATAAATAGGAGGAATAATAATTGTTTTCTATAAGTAAGAAATAAAATTATGCTTATTTAGTATATTTAATATTATAAAATAATTAAAAACGGTTGTTCACTTTAATACTTAAAAATGGAAAATTTTATTAAATCATGCAAGATATAATAATTATTAAAAAAATTATTATTAAAAATAATAATAAGGTTTGTGAATTTATTTTTTAAGTTGAATAGATTAATATAAAAATTTTTAGAAGTATGTGATGTGAATCACCGAAAGAGGTTATTCCAACTTAATAAAAAATCTCGAATTTTATGAATATGTAATTGAATTAAATGCTTGTTCGGAGAATTAGATAAATTTACATATATTGATGAAGTGAGAACAGAAAACAAAAATAAAAAAGAAAGAAAAAATGATTGAAAATTTTTTTTGTAAAAAAATTATCCATCCCTCTCGATAAACTGTGAAAGATTTATATACAATTTTAATATTTTTATAACATAATAAATAAATAATTTATGGTAAAAATAGTAATAAATAGAAATTATTTTTTAAATTAATTTATTTTTTACTCTATATTTTATTTCTGTAAATAAGTGGAAATATTTTCTTTTTTATTTTTTTATTCTTTCATATAATACATTTTTTTTTTACTTCTTATCATTATTTTTCCGCTTATTTCGTTCTTTGATAGTTTACTTCCCATCCAAACTAATAATAAAATAAATTTAATCAACATTTTAAACACACAAAATTGTCAATCTAAAATGGATTTACAAATAAAAAAAAATCTAAAATGGATTTATGGCACGAAAAATACAAGCAATTAAGGCTTTTTTTTTTGTGATATACAGCAATTAAGTAATTCCTATAAATGGAATTTTGATTATTACCCAAAAAAATGAGATAAATTTCAATAAAATTTAACAAAAGTGGTAATGATTTTTTATCATACAAAATGTTATTTTAAAAAAAGGTGTCATAATAACATTTCAAACAGCATATTAAAAAATTGAATAACATTTAAAAAAATAGTTATTGTTTTTCATTGATTGGAGCTAAACCTAACACTCCCAATCTGACAAAGACAAATCGAAATCCAAATCGAGCAAATGAATATAAAGAATTAAAGATTCTAATGATTGAATGTTCTCTCACACACTTGCAAGAAGTTCTATCCACAGGGCTACTGTTTTTCACTTCTTCACTTCCAACAAACATTCTTTCTTTTCACTCTCTCCTCACTTCAATCACCATCAACACATGTACGCGGCGGAGGTTTTCGGCGTCTTCGCCGTGCGCGGCCGAGACTCTTCGCCGGTGATTGCCCCCACCTCCATTACCAACAACAAGTGCTTCAAAATCGCAGCTTTCACAACACCCACTTTCCGTAATGGCGTGAATTTCAGGTGGGCCAAGCCTTTGACGCCTTGTCGCTGCACCGTTGACTCAAAGTCCGTCGGCGACGACGTTTTTTCGGTGACTCCGTCTAACAAGTCCGACGTGGACTACCTTGGGGAGAGCACCAAAGGCGATTTGAACGTCAAGATGGAGCATCTTGAGGCTTTTGGTAAATTTTCAAACTCTTTTTTTTCACCCCATTTTTGGTCCTCTCTTTTGATTGTGTTCTGGGGTGCGTTTTGTTACTTAGCAACACGATTGATCAAGATCAATGGTGTTTCTGAATGTGAAAGTTTCTTTGTATCATAGAATAGGACATTGAACTGTATAGTTGTGCCTTAATGTAACATCTCTTTTGTCACCACCTACTATCAGTCATTTATTTTCTCTCCAGTTTGTAATGTTTACAAGATATCTGGCTTTATTATATGAGTGTAAGTTCTATTTAGTAAAAAAACTTTTACTCTCAATCAACCAGAATTCATGGCAGGAATGACTTTCGAGGTAGTTATTATAAAAGTCGATAATTTTATGCCGATTATGATTGAATTACGGTGTAAAAGCATAGACTCTTTACTCTTATTATATGAGGTGGTTTTGTAAGTTATGCTAAACAGGAAAATGTTGGTCCCCTCGTGTGTAGGAATTGATGGTCATGCTTCGTTAGATGGTCCAATTGAGGAAGTCGCCAGATCAGAGGCAAGGGAAGCAGAAGATTTGCTAAAAGACTTGGGCATTGCGGTGCATTAGACCTACTTCTGTAGCTTTTTTTTTTTTCACTGATATTTTTTGGCTTGAAAGGTTCTTTGGTCTACTGTCCTGTGTTATATGCAATTAGTTGATGAATGAATGTATTATTAATATACCTTGTGGTATCCACATCCCAAGTGTGCTATGTTCATGTGATTATCAAATACTTGCGTCAACACACACATAGATGGATAATGGGCATTACATGTGCTGCAAGTGGAGTTTTTGTGAGCTTTATGCTTAATATTTAAGTTGTTTGGGAGTTACAAATTGTGAAGCAAATCACACTGCCACCCCTTTGGTTTACAAAGCCTATGCAAACATCGTGACTAGTTTTAGAAATTACACAGGACTCTCCTATGTTCAATATCCCTCGTAGTCCTTTGTATACAATGAATAAGAGTAGATGTTTGCTTAGGCTTCATGTATGTTCGGATAGGTTGATACTTGATATGATTTACATATATTATCATTTAATTTTTTTTGTTTTCCATTGATGTCCGCAGAAGATAAATAATCTCCACTTGTTGTTGTGGAGTGTCATCCTAGAATGTGAACACTTTATATAATTATTATCAACCTTTCTCTCAACTACCTATTACTTCCTCCATCACTTGTTATTTTTTTCATCTAATTCTTGTTTTTGAGTGGCACCCTTATTGTCTTTTTCGTTTTTTGCATTCTCACTCCTTTCTATTTGGATTTTGACTGGGAAGTAGAGCCCTTCTTCATCCAGAAATTCGCCACGTGGAATTTTCTGCAGCCGTACATTGAATCTGCGGTCCATCAGTGTCATTGGATATGATATGGACTATACCTTGATCCAGTATAGTGTGATGGTACACCTCTGTTCCATATACCATATAGTCTGTGTGAACTATAATAACTCTAATCACTAAACATGTGAGTATAACTTCCTTTGTTCAATTTTTGGTGTGCTGTATGTGACATTTATGAACAAAATTTCTGAAAAACATTACCTTTGTAATTTTAGCATAACGTAATACTAGCTCTTACTAAATCATCAAATTAGTCAATACTCAATACTATTTTATAACCAATCCATCCTATTAGTTCTTATGTTTTACCACATTGGTAAAAATACAAAGTATTCCCCCTTACTCTGTGCTTGATACTTTTATTCTTCTATGTTAAGATCACTAGCATGGTGTTTCAAATCATACAAGTACATAATAGGTTATGTATTGTGTGGTGTAAGTGTTTCTTGGAGCTGTAGGTTTATTTCTATTTTGGTAGATGGACTTTTCTGATATTCACACGTGCTCTTACAGGCTTGGGAAGGGAGGGCTTATGACTACTGTATGGAAAACCTTAAGAATATGGGTTTCCCTGTGGATGGACTTGCCTTTGATCCTGACCTGGTAATATGTTCTCTCTTGAAAGCTGAAGGCATTTGGCAATCCATATTATCTCTTTTTGGTAATTTAGTTTAACTGACCTTTCACCCCATTATAAATTGTTCAGGTAATTAGAGGCCTTGTCATTGACAAAGAGAAAGGCAATTTGGTTAAAGCTGATCGATTTGGTTACATAAAAAGAGCCATGCATGGCACCAAAATGTTATCTACTCGAGCTGTTAGGTAAGTGTCAGGCCTTGTATTTTGATTTCTGATAATGTAGATGCTTCTTGCTCACTTGTTATATCAACATAAGTTGCAGTAACTTATCAAAACATACATCACTTTATGCTGACAGAAATTCATCTTCTAAAATAGCTTGTTTGTGCGTTATAGGTTTGTGCATGAATTGTATGTGTATTATGCACTATTAACACATGCATGCATGCTCACACACATTAATAGTTTAGTAGATGTCATTTATCAAAAACTGGAGCAATAGTTTCTGTAGTGCTACTTAATTTTATATGCAATGGAAGTGAGATGTATGGGAGAGAACTGGTGGACCTGCGAAAGGAGAGTCGATGGGAGTTTCTCAATACGCTGTTTTCCGTGTCTGAAGCTGTGGCCTACATGCAGGTATGTTGCAATTGCTGTTGAAAACCACTAAACTTTCAGTATCGGAGATATATTCTGATATAATGTTTTCATGGTTTATTTAGCTTTTTGTCTGTTCAATGGGTCATGGGTTTTGTTGGCGTCTAATAGTTGAACATTGTTAGTTTTGTCCTGTGAACTCTGATGGGGTAAGAGGAAAGTCATGAAAATGTCTATATCTCTTGTTGATTCTTTAGAGGCCAACTATGTATTCCAAATTTCAAGTAGGTAACAGTGTCCGTATGGGATTGCCAAAATATTAAGATGTGAAGATTGAACATCAGACAACTCCTGTTAGCTGCCTTGCTCTCTCTGATTCTTGATAATAACATGAATTTTCATAGTACCTACTGAATTTATGAGGGTGTTACCTTTTTATATAATGTAATAATGTCTTATTATGACAAGACTTCATTAATGTTGTATTATTTCTTTCAGATGGTTGACAGATTGGATGATGGGACTATACCAGCAAATCTTGGTCCTCTTGATTATAAAGGGCTATATAAGGTAATATGATGCTAATGTTAGAGAAATATAAATGATGTATTGGTTAGTGACATTCTTTTTCTTTACTGTTGCCATGAATTTCAGGCTGTTGGAAAAGCTCTCTTCTGGGCACATGTAGAAGGTCGCCTTAAGGTAAACAAACTCACGCTGTTGTATTTGACCACTGTGAAGTTATAGTGTTGTGCTTCATTCACAACAAATGACATGAAATTTATGTAGAGTGAGATCATGTCTAAGCCTGAACTATTTGTGGAGCCTGATCCGGAATTACCTTTGGCACTTTTGGATCAGAAGGAGGTATTAATTCTAATGTGTTAAATTTTGCATGGCATATGATGCCTTTCTACTTATTAGTTGTCATCATGAAACAGGCTGGCAAAAAACTTCTGTTAATTACCAACTCAGATTATCATTACACAGACAAAATGATGCAGCACTCTTTTAATAGATTCCTTCCCAATGATATGGGTTGGCGGGATCTATTTGACATTGTAAGTTAATGTAAATTACCTCTTCCTTATTTTTTTCTTGAAGACAATTGCAAAAACATTTTCGGCATTGAAAGAATGAAGTACCCTATTGCCTTGTCATTATTTTTCCCTAAATTAACAATCTTATCTTATTATGAAATAACTTGGTATAAATAGATGTAGTTTTGTTCATGGATAGGTAATTGTCTCTGCAAGAAAACCAGAGTTCTTCCAGACATCACACCCCATGTATGAAGTGGTCACAGGCGAGGGTTTGATGCGTCCTTGCTTCAAGGCTCAAACTGGTAATTAGTAGCTGTTTGTTCCTTATTTTATGGATCATTTGCCTTTATACTCTGTAAGAGGATAAAGTTATTATTTTCTAATAAAGAATGTTACATCTTTTTACTTTTTTATTATATAGGTTAATATATGAAGACTGATGTTTTGAATACTATCCCCAAATTTTTTGGGCTAAAAGGATGATATGTGGAAAATTTCTAAACCAGAAAGACATTATTTTGTAATTCATTGAGACTTCCCAAAAATGGAATGTGCGTCATACAAATTTAGATAGATGAACTTTTTTATTTCAATAAGTAATAACAAAACCAAAAAGGTAATGTATTTGTATTTCAGCATTCCTTTCTTGAATACATCTGTCACTGATAATTTTTGGATCTGCTGCTACCTCCTTTATAGAAATGGGAATGGAAGATAAGTCACAAAATGTAGACTAGTTAATAATCTGATATCCCCCAAATACAGAGAAGGAAAGCGCTGATGATATTTTTATTATGCATTAATATTTATCAGGTGCTTAGTTTTGGATATTTTACGTTTGATCATATTCAGTAATAATGAATTATGATCATGGTGCTTTATCTACCATCTTTGGCAGGTGGTTTGTACTCGGGTGGAAGTGCACAGATGGTTGAAAATTCCCTAGATATTCATGGTGACGAGATATTGTATGTTGGCGACCATATTTACACGGACGTCAGTCAATCCAAAGTCCATTTACGATGGCGAACAGCATTGATTTGTCGAGAACTGGAAGATGAGGTTAGTATCTGTCTGTGTTTGATTTCTGAGTAAAAAAATAATTCCACATCATTTTTTCTCAAAATACATAGGTCATATGATTGCTTGTTAACCAAAGCTACAATGTATTTAATGGCTTTCAGTAATCTTGTCTTGAACATGCAGTAGTACTTCATACTTTATAGAGCACATATGGTTCTATGACTGGATCCAACTATGAAATATCCTTGTGCTTTGTAAATCTTCAAACTGCAGTACAATGCTTTGATTGGTAGCCGGAATTATAGAGAATCATTAGTGGAGCTTATAAATCAAAAGGAGGTTGTAGGCGATCTCTTTAACCAACTTCGGCTGGCTCTGCAGAGGCGAAGCAAAGACCGCCCTGCTCAAGTAAGTTTTGGTTTTATAATCTTTTGGTGTATTCCATTTTTTATGCTTTATTTGCGGTAATGGTGGTACCTTTTAACATTGTTAGAAAAATGAAAGCATTAGGCTCTTGAGAATTTGCTTTTCTATTCGTGTGATAGTACTTAGTATCCTTGTTAACACCTTTGCTACTGCTATGTTTGTTACTTTGTACCTTCCTAATCTAAATATAAATATGTAATTATTCATTAGATTCATTCATGTTCCCGACATATCACAGTAATTAATCCAACTTGGTTTTTGTTATAAACTAGTGGCATTATTAGCCTAGTCTTTTTCTTCAATTTTGGAAAGCTTTTTCCTTCCATAATATGTTGAAGCCTTTTAACTCTTCAACTAAGCTTCTTGTGCTAACTGCTCAGTAAATTTACATCTTATCCCTTGTTTAACCTTATGTGACTGCTTGGTTTTCTCATTTTGTGTGGAGGTTTCGGGCATTACTTATATTATAATTTTGTAAAGTTACCCAGTTAAGACTATATATATTATTGGCTTGTTGCTTTAGTACTGACTGTAAGATTTTCCATGTTCTTAAAAGACCCTAGCAGCAACTAACATGAATGATGAAGACCTCACTGATAGCATGCAAAAGCTACTTATTGTTATGCAAAGACTGGATAAGAAAATTGCTCCAATGCTGGAGGCAGATGGGGAGCTCTTCAATTCAAGGTAAACTCGATAGGGCTTTTGATTCAAAAGCTACATAATCTTAGTTGGTCAATACTTGGTTTATTGACTTTTGCTACATGGCTAAATATGTGAACCTACTTCATGCTAATAACTTATTTGTAATGGAAACTAATTACTATTCACTGGCGAATGGGTCCAGACTTAAGTCCATCTTTCCAGGGTTAAAATATTTCCTTACATTATTGGAAAGATCAAAGATCCTCTGTCATGACATTTCCGAACCAGTAAATCTTCAACAAACTGGTTCCTTTTCTTTTGTGGCCCCACAGTGAATGAACTACTGTTCTTGGTACAGTGAAGATGAACAAAAAAACCAAAATAGCAGACAAACTACAGACCATATCAAGAATCCTTGTTTTTGTGCTTTTACCAAGTTGCAAATAAGTTGCTATATCTTGTTTTTTACCCCTTGCCATTTGGGTTATAAGAGTATTTCTATCAACAAAAATTTGGATGCTGCTTGTCTTGCTTTTTGCCTATTTTACACATGCATTTGCCATTAACTTGGTTTACGTGTTTGCATTAGGTGGGGTTTCCTATCTCGTGCTGGATTATGGGATAAAAGCCACTTGATGAGACAAATTGAGAAGTATGTGCTTACTTTTTGACGACCCTGATATCTATTTTACAACATTACTCTTTTGATATTGAAAACTGTTTAAATTTATTATTGCAGATATGCTGATATTTATACATCTAGGGTGTCAAATTTTTTGTATTATACCCCCTTCATGTATTTCCGCTCTCAGGAACAGGTATTATTCAGATAACTGTTCTTTATCATATCAAGCTTTAGGTTGTTGACTTAAACTGACTTTGATATGTTTTCTTTGTGTTCTGCAGAACCTTGCGCATGATTCATACACACACTATTGTTCACAACCCTATAATGAGAATTCTTCCTAGAGAAAAATGGAAGGAAAAAGGGGGGGCTAAGTAGAAGAAATAAAAGTCTGCTTTTGACATCATAAGCAGATGTTCATTGTAACAGTATTTGGTGCTGTGATGATGATACTTTGTATTATTTAGACTGATATCAGGGTCATGAAGGACTCTGATAGCATTTTTTCCCTTGGCTAAGTGGTATTTAGTTGGCCACTCGTTGTAGAATAGTCTCAAGCAAAAGGGAAAAAATGCTAGGGATTTTGTTTCCAATTGGCTGAGATATTGGCTTGAACTGAATTCTACTTCAGCAACATACAAGATGTAAACCAGATTAGCAAAAGGTGGGAAGTGACTATTCATAAGTGTATCCTTCTATATTTCCATTCATTTAATGAACCGTGTATTCCTCCCATCATGATGGATGTTATGCAATTCCAGTTCATAGATTTGATTTTGTCTAGCCGTTGGGAATATGAGTTAGCCAAACTTACCTTTTTTTTGTTTCTCCTTTAAAATGAGAATTGTTTTATCAGGAGTTTTTCTTTTTTTAAATGTTGAAAAAAAGTAAATGTGTTTCGAACAAAATCTTGGGAAATTTTACCATTTGAAATCAGTTTAAATATTAGGAGCTTTTATTTATTTATTTATTTATTTTTTTATGATCGTCTCTTTTGTTTTTTATCATCTAAGGGTACAATGCCGTTCTATCGAAAGTTCTCAAATCTACAAAAGCCTTGTCAGCATTTACTTATATAGTAGCTAATCTGCCATATTGGGTATTTGGGTTGGGTGTATTGGTTTAAGATTTTTGTATATATATACTACACTCGCATTTACTTATATAGTAGTTAATCAAGATTTTATAGTAATAAAATAAAGAATAAACTACACTCGAATTTTAAATTTTTTTAAAATCTTACACAAATAATCAAATATTTGTTTTAAAAACATTGTGACATTGTTTTTATATTACACATTTATTTTTTTAGAGTTTTTGGTACCTCAAGTTTCATAAAAAATTACTTTTACTTCTTAAAATTAAAAAATATGTAAGTATTTTGTGCATTTTTGTACATAGAATTACTCTCTTTCTCAATCATAACCCTCTCAATTTTCAATCTCACACCTTATATAGCTAGATCATTGGAACTTACAAACAAACAATATTAATACAAAAAACAAATCAATGTCAGGATTAAAAAAATATTTTTGACCAAAAGTGATTTTTGAAAAATTTTAAGGACAAAAAACTTATTTAAGCTATTGTAAAAATATCTGAGAAAATTTTAAGAAATAGTATAATTTACTTTATAAATAATAATTATTGTGATATTAAATTAAGATTTCTAAAAATTTTTAAGAATAACAATAAAATTTAATGTTATTTAATTAAAATATAACTTTTTATGTATTATTTTTTTAGGATAGTTTTTATGTAATTTTTCATATATAAATATCATTCTCATCAAACAATCTCACATGAAACTTTGCGATTTTTTTAGACTTTTCTTTCTTTTTTTCACATATAATCTTTTCTCTCTTTGTTAAAAAATGGTGTAAGAATTCATATGAAATGCTTTGCAAATTTTTTTTTTACAAAAAAAATGTAATTTTAATTCAAATTCAATCAAGGTTGTCAAAATGAAGAGTTTACATAAACTCATGAGAGTCCAATAAACTTAACTTGTAAAATTATATGAGTATACTTCATTAAAAATATATCTATAAATAAAATAAAAATTAAAAATTTCAATACATAATGAGTTCAAATTCACATAATAAGTCCAAATTACTTTAAATAAATACAAATTAGAGTTACAACACCCAAAATTTCAAAACTCTTTTTCAGACATAAAAACAAATTATATTCAAAACATCACCCAAAACTTTGCTCACAAGCTTAACATGATTTTATCGAGTCTGTAACTCGGCCAGAGCTACAAGCGGATGATGCTGGACCTTCAAAGTCGAAATCTATGCCTTACTAGAATGCTACCATTCTAGCTAACGTAGCTATGAAATGGAAATTCAAGGTAATCCAAAAAATGATTACCCCCATTCTAATTCCTTACTACCAATGGGTAGATGGGGAAGTTGAGGCGTTTTCATCCTGTTATTGTAATAGGATGATACTTAATGATTTTGTGAATAAAGTCCAAGTTTGTTATTTTAAAGATTGTGAGGAGTTTCCTTCTCTTGTTGGGCAGTGTAAAGATTTTTCTATACCGAACCCAGATTTTGTCTTGCTAGGTCGGTTTGTAGAGGATAAAGGAGATTTTTTCTATGTCTATGATTGTATGTTTTCAATTTTTCATGTCAAGCTTCCTTTTGATGATTTTATTATAGGGATGCTTTGACTATTAATTTGTGTCCCCACTCAACTTCACCCGAACGTTTAGGGTTACATCCAAGTGTTCCGAGCTTTATGTTTATTGACCCATACTAACACTACACCTAGATTAGATAATGCAACAATGTCGAAATAAGAAGTTCTCCTCCAGCAGATCAAAGAGGTTTAAGGCCAAAAACCAACCTCCAAGAACTTCCACCATAACATTGCCTTGCTACCCAAACGTTCTTTACCGAAGAGCATGAGCCTATTGTTTCTATGAGAAAATTTGGCAATTCCATTTTGGAAGAAGGTCGAAAAGCTCTAGAAGGGATGGAGCTAAGCCTTAAATGGCAGAACTATTGCGAGTTCTTGACTCAGGCGCAGGCATTGAGGAAACATATGTTTGTCGATGAACTTATGGCAACAAAGCAACGCCAAAGGAAGGCTGAAGACAGCTTTTTAGTTGTTTCAGATAAGTTAAGGGAGCTGGAGGAGAACATGAAAATAGTGATCTCCTCAGAAGCTCTTGAAGATGTGTTAGCAATAAAAGACGTTGAACATGTCAAATCCTTGGTCGAGAAGGAGGAGGCATTGGAGGAAGCTTGGGACGAAATTCAAAGCCTAAGAGCTTTTTTGGTGCAAAGTGAAAATTGTCGAGAAGGCTATAGGCGGGCATTGGAGAAGGTCGTTGTTGATCATGAAAAATACAAGAAACAGGTGGAGGAAGACATAGTAGTCGGGCATGCCGTAGGTTTTCGACAAGCGGTACACCAAGCACGTTTCTTCTGTACCATTCCGGAAGATTTAGAATTTTCTAAAGATCATGATATCTTTGAGGGTGAGTATAAGCACCTCAATGAGGTTGATGACGAGGTCATTTTGGATGGTGAATCTCCTCCCTCTTCACCGACTAAAGCAGATACTCAGGCAAAAAAAACTGCCTGTGTTGATGAAGTCAGAGGGGCTAGGAAGCCAAAGCGAAGAAGATGATGAGGCTGCCTCCTAAGGGACTTCTTTTCTTTTTTGCTCCTTTGGTTTTGTATTGGCCGAAAATGTATATGCCCACCTTTTGTAATTTTTTGACAATTAATATACAAGGTTTTCCTTTCTATGTTATCAATATTGTTGTTTTATGGCGATTAGATAATGTTTGGCTGAATTATCTATATTTGTTAGCTACTGCCTAAGCCGAATGGTATAGTTCGAAAGGGTATAAGTGTTTATTTAATCTAGATTTGTTGTCTTTCAGGAAGGGCGCAACTGGTTTTATGTAACCCAAAAAAATATGTTTAGGAAAGTACTGTCTTTGCCGAAAATGTGAACTTTCAGGAGGATACTCTTTAATCTTGGATTCAGTCGAAGTTCGTGTGTATAGAAATTACTACCTTTTTCGAAAATGTGAATTTTCGAGAAGGTACCCTTTAATCTTGGATTCAATCATTGTTCGTGTGTGTAGAGTACGACCTCTGCCAAAAATGTGTATTTTTGGGAAGGTACTTGTTTTAGGCTTGAATTATCTATAATTTTTTGAAAAAAGTAAGAAACAAGTAAAGCCGAAGAGTTCTTCTTTTATAGATAGGTAGAAGGCCTTATTAAAAACCTTTTTGTAACAGTCAGTGTGGGATGAAAAACCGAATAAGGAAAGAGTACCCCAAAAGAAGTACAAGCTCATTTCTACTATAATACATCTTGAGATGTGTTGAATTCCAGGTTCTCAGAATTAGTTTTCCTATCAATTTTTCCAACTTGTATGCTCCATTTTTTAGGTCTTGATGGACCCGAAAAGGCCCATCCCAATTAGGGTTTAGTTTCCTTTCATGCTTTTCTTTTCTTGCTTCTCGAGTTTCTTGTCATCCTAAGTCTCTTGAAAGGAAAGTTTTGGGCCAAACTTTAGAGTTAGAACGTCATGGCATTCGCTGTTTAGTAGCTTCTACGACAATTATGACCTAATTTCTCAATTCATCAATACAGTCCAGGTTATTTCGAAGTATTTCACTATTGCCTTCTTTATCAAAATGTTGTCTTCAAAAAGATGGTTCTCCTACTCTCGTTGGCAACATAGCATCTGTCCCAAAGGCTAACCGAAAAAGGATCTTGTGTGTAGATGTTTGGGGAGTACAGCGATAACCCATAATATCTTGGACACTTAATCGAGTCACTTCTTGAGTTCTGTTAGAATCACTTTATTAGCTACTTCCGCCTGTCCATTTGTTTAGGGGTGATCAAACGAAGTGACTTTGTGTTTGATTCCAAGTCCTTCCAAGAAGGCGTTGAATTTTCTGTCTGTAAACTGGAAACCATTGTCGGTGATGATTGAATGCGGAATTCCAAAATGCTTTCATGTGAAGTTTGTACACTTTCGACCAAAATGGTGGCCAAAGGTTCAGCTTCTATCCACTTTGTGAAATAATCAATAACTATCAAGAGGAATTTGCATTGTCCTCGTGTCAGGGGGAAAGGGCCAAGAATATCCATTCCCTAAGTGCAAAAAGGCCATGAATTCGTGATTATTTTTAACTCATATGCTGGGGAATGGATTAGATTTGCATGCTTCTGGCATTGAATGAATTTTTTAATAAATTTGGCATAATCTCCTTTCAATGTGGGTCATTAATATCCTACTCGTAATGCATAACTCGCCATTGATCTTGCCTGAATGAAAATGACAAACACCTTGGTGTATTTCTCTGAGGACATAATCTGCCTCTATATCACTTTAAAAGAGAAGCCGAAAAGCCTTTTTTATAACGTTCTCTCGAAATTAGAGAAAATCATGATGCCTTCATCCTTAACTTCTTGGCTTCTATTGGCTCTATAAGCATTGTTCCATTTTGCAGAAAATCCAAGATCTCAATGTGTCAATCTCGGCTTGTCTAGAGACCGAACAAATCAAGATACTCGGAAGAGGTAACTCCTAATGCAAAACAAGTGCGCAATTGTCCTGATTTTTGAGAACTAGCTAGTTTGGTCAGTTGGTCTGCCCTTACATTTTGTTATCTTGGGATATGCACCACTTCTACTTCGTCAAACCTCTCATTCGCATTAGAGAATACATGGTAGTATTTTTGTATCCTTGCACCATTAACTTGAAAATATTTGTTTACCTGTTCGACTATGATCATGGAATTAGTGAGGCACTTGATTCATGTTGCTCCCATGTCTTTGGCTAGCTTAAGTCCCACCAACAAGACTTTATATTCGGCCTAATTGTTTGAGGCCTTAGAACCAAACCGTAGATATTTTTCTATGACAACATAATTAGGTCCTTCCAATATAATCTGCACCACTTCATCTGCTGTTGAAAGATCCATCTACATGAAATGTCCAATAAAAGGAATGTATTTGATGGGTGGGATGAAATTCATTGAGGAAATCTATTAGGCATTGAGCCTTGATTGGTCTTCTAGGGTCATATTTGGTGTCGAACTCTGATAATTCTACGGACCATGCTACCATTCTTTCTGCAAGTTTAGTCCTCCTTATATTTTAGAGATTAGGCAATTTGTTTTTACCACAATTATGTGACTCTGAAAATAAGGCCGAAGTCTTTAGGGTGAATTAACTAACACCAATGTTGTTTTTTCTACTATCTGGTATCTAACTTAACATCTTAGAGCATTCAGTTTATGTAATAGACTGGTTGTTACCCTTCAACTATGTCCTGTACCATAACTACACTGATGGCTTCTTCCGAGACCAAAAAGTATAATATTAATGGCTTATAAGGTGTTGGCTTTATCAAAATAGGTGGAGATGCAATAGATCTCTTCAAGGTTGTAAAAGTTTCCTCACATTCATCTGACATTTTTGCTCTTTTTTAGGAATGTAATTATGGGTTAGGCCCTTTCAGTTGTTCGTGGGAGAAACCTGGCAAGTAAGGCTAACCTACCCATCAGCCTTTGCATTTCTTTTAAACTGTTTGGACTCCTTGTGTTCAATATTGCTTGACATTTATCCAGATTGACTTCTATGCCTCTACTGCTTAGCATGAAGCCCAGAAACTTTCCGTCTTGTACGCCGAACACACAATTTTTTAGGGTTGAGCCTCATTGAATATCTCTGAACTATAGAAAAAATGTCCTAGAGGTCCTTTACATGGTTATCTGGCTCTTCTGACTTGACCATCATGTCATCCACATAGACCTCTAGGTTTTTTCCAATTTGTCTATAGAAGACATTATCCATTAATCTTTGATAAGTGACCCCTGCATTTTTTAGGCCAAAAGGCATCACCTTATAACAATAGTGTGCTAACTCAATAATGAATATTGTTTTGGTTTCATATCCTCTGGATACATTTGGATTTAATTATAGCCTGAATATGCATCTAGGAAACTCAACAAACGATGACCAGTTGCTCTATCTACGATCTTGTCTATACTTGGAAGAGGGTAAGAATCTTTTGGACAAGCTTTGTACAAATCTATGTAATTCATGTACATTCTCCACCTACCACTTTGCTTCGAACCATAACCACATTAGCCAACCATATGGTATAATGAACTTCTAAGATGAAATTTGCAGCGACAATTTTAACAATCTCTTCCCTAGTAGCTTGTGCTCTTTCTTCTCCCATTTTTGTTCTCTTTTGTACCAAAGATCAGAGCTCCTTATATACACCTAGTCGATTGCACAACAATTTTAGGTCAATTCCAGGCATATCTGTTGCTGACCATGCAAATAGATCAATGTTATGCCTGACAACTTCAATTATCTCCTTCTTCAAGCTTTCTGGCACTAAAGAGCCCACATGGGTTACTTATTTAGGTTTTTCTCCAAGTTGGAAGGGGTCCACTTTTTTAGTGGGCTCGACCCTATCTACTTCCTCACCATGGGGATTTAGGTCTAGACTCAAATCCCCTTTGAATGTAGATGTAGTAACATTGTTTCAATCCAGCTACCTCTCATATGTTTGTGATCTTAGGCTGACCAAGTAACATTCTCTGGCAGCTCGCTAATCTGCATGTATAATGACAATCTTTTTTTCTTTCTAAGGAAACTTCATGGCTAAGTGAGGAGTGGACACTATGGCTCCTAGTTTGTTTAATGAGGGTCGCCTGACCAAGATGTTATACGTGGTAGTAACATGTATGACTATATATCGGATTCATATACTACTAGATTCTCTTTTTTTTCCGAACATAGTATATAAATCAATACAACCTATTGTGGATACTTTCTCTCTCGAGAACCCTATTAGGGGTTCATTGTAGGGAATTAGTTGGTCTTCTAACAGGCCAAATTCCTTAAATGTTCTCCAATATAGAACATCTGCTGAACTTCCTTAATCCATTCACATCTTTCGGATAATGCAATTTGCGATCTCTACACTTATTACCATGGGACCATCTTGTTTGGGGTTTACAGCTTAAAAGTCTTCATCTGTGAAAGTAATTTTTGGCATTTTCGGCTAAGTATGAGAAGCAATCAAATTGATAGACTGAACTGTCCGGGCATGCCTTTTTCTTGCCAAAGAGATGGATCTCCTCTTGTAAAGCCTCCAATAATTGTATCGATAAACTTCTTCTCATTACTTCGATTTTCCTCTCTTCTTTCCCTTGACCGATTACAACTGCGACTTCTATGTCTATCAATCTGTGAGTGATAATTACCTCAATATTTAGACCGAGAATAGTCTTTTCTGTAATAGCCTTGTTTTGCTGATTGGGAATGATAATCGGTCCTATGGACAAAATCTTTTAGATGTCTTTACTTAATTAGGTCTTCAATTTTGTCTCGTAAAGTTGTGCATTCCTTAGTTGAGTGACCTTTATTGCTAGTATACCTGTAGTGCTTGTTGGTATCAACCCTTCTAAGCATATGTGCCTTTTTTGGCATGGTTAGCAGTTCGACTGCCAGGGCTTGTTCTAGAACTAAAGTTCTGGTGGTATTAAAGGGGTGTATTGGGAGTATCTCTGTCCTCTCAAAGGTCTATTTGAATACTGATCCTTCTTTTTTCCGAGATGGCTTTTTTCTTTGTCCTTTTGTGAAGTAGTTGTTACTTCGGCTTGAAATTTTCTTTGAAAAGCAGTTAACTCTTCTACTTGATGAAAGATGTGGCATTTCATCGAAGTTCATACATGTCTAGTGGCGGAAAATGAATCAAGATGGTAGCAAATTTCCCCTGGCTGCAGATTAACCAAGAATGTATGAAGTGTAACATGAGGTAGGAGATTCTTAATTGTCAAAGTAGCCTAGCCAAATCGGTCTATAAGGTCTCGCAGAGGCTCTTTTTTTCCTGCTTAACAATGGCCAAAGCCGTAGATGTGAACTTGTGTGGTCGAGATGTGGCGAATTGGGTTCCAAATCTTATAGATAGTCTAGAAATTGTTGATGGAATTTGGTGAGAACTGGATAAACCAACTCAGAGTCTACCCTTTTAGTGACTTAGAGAAGGTCTTGCATAAAGTTGTCTGATCCCTAGTATACATCCTCACTTATGCCATGAAAGCGACTAGATGGCCATCGGGGTCCGTGGTTCCATCATATCTTTTCAAAGCAACATGTTTCCAGCTTTTTGGTAGGGGTACATCCATGATTTCAGGTGTTAAAGGGTGGTGTGATCGAACTTCAAAGATGTCACCTATGCATGACGCATAAGGCAGCATTGTTTGAACTGGGGTGGAACAACTTGTACTACGGGTGGTGGGAAGGGTGGTATAGTTTGCACTAGAATGGGTATTTCTTTTAGGGGTATTTCTTATGGAGTTGGGTGGGCCGAATGGCTAAGGACGGGTTGGCTATAGGATAGTCTAGCAAAATGTCCCATGGATGGCCCACTAGAAGATGGGGCAGCTGACTCTCCTTTGTGGGATTCTCCTTGTTTATTTTTCTGTTAATCTCATATTCTCGGAAACTACAATTTCGGAACTCAACATTCTCACGCTGAAGTTCCACAATTTCTTCTCTCAGTAACCTAAGGATTTCGGTTACGCTATTCGAATCTACCAACTCTGGCTACCAAGGTGTATCTTCATTATTTTGGGGTTGGTTGTGTGGTACAGTTCCATGCTTCTAGTGATGGTAATGTCCTCTCAGTTTTTATTATGGAATCTAGTTTTATTTTGTGCCCCACGGTGGGCACCAAAATGTTCCTACCGAAATATACATGGGTACTATTCACGGTGAACTTGTCGAATATGTCATTTTTTCACAATGGGGAGAACCTGCAAAAGAGGATTCTAATGCTCAAGTGAGATAGATAGTATGTAGATTATGAGTGAATAAAAAGTAAAGATAGCTTGATCAATTGAATGCTAGACACGTACCTCATAACTAACTATTTATAGTAAAAATATGGGTTTTTACCTAATGGGTATTACCTGTTTAAAGTCAGGTGTTGTCTTTATTCGTTGTGCTCTGTCTTTATCTAATAGGTATCTTGTTTAATTGGTTCAACTTCATTGCTAGTGGCGTTAATAAGTAATTTATGGTAATCAGTATGTGATTAATTTAGTTTATTAGTTTATTATGGACATAAGGATTTCGACACGGCTGAAATTCCTTGTATTTTTTTCATTAGTTTCTCCTTTGAAAGGTGTTATCTTACTATTCGATTTTCGGCCATGCCGAAATCCGAGCTCCTCTTTGCCCCCTATTCTGAGGGTAGTTAAGTTATTTTGTTATCTCTCATTCTTTATGACTATACATAGAGTTTTCTCCATAGTTTCTCGCTATATCTTTATAACCGTAGGAAATGTCTGAAATACCTTTTAGTAAAGAAAAAGTAATTAACTCCATATCTCGCGCCTCTCTTCTTCTTCAACTATTGTTCGAGTCACACCACCACCACCGAACACACAACTCCATGCTACTCACACCTCCTCCTTCGTCTCCTTCCACTCGCGACACCCATTCGTGTGTGACGTAGTGCTAAGTCCTCTTTTGTCTCCCTCCTTTTTGCAGGTCCAGCACAACCCAACTCCTCTTTCTCAGTTCCTTCTCACTTCAAGGTATGCTTTGTTCTCGGGTTCCTCATCGTGCTTTGTAATCCTAAATCACTAAGTCTAGATGGTGATGTCCAGACGACCTGCAATTGCAAAATGCGAACATGAACCAAATCCAGACAACTAATTCCTAATTAATTTCGAATTGCCTGCGAATTGAATTACCCTATTCGGACTTGTAAAAAAATTACAAATTTTTACTTTTTTTAACTTAAAATATTTTTAAAATTTTAAAAAATTACAAAGATATAAGGAGAAATTATGGAGATGCATGAAATCATTCTCTAAAATATATTGAGCAAAACATCAATTTAAGTCTATGAAGGAATTCACCCAAAAAAAAGAAGAACATGAAAAAGGCACAACGGTTAATTTGGTCCTTTGAAATTACCATCAGGTCATATTCTAAAAATATTCTTTAGCTTAGCAATTGTCAATCAATTAAGAGAATAATTGCTATGGAATGACACTGTAAAGTTTTCACAATCATTACATCACAACTTGTTTTATTATATATACAGGGATATATTGAGTGAGAAAAATAAATTTGAGATTGACAATAACAAATCTTAAATTAAAATAAGAGGGAAGAATATTTAAAAAATTCTAATAATTAAAAGAGGAGAGAAAAAAAATGTCAAATAATAAATATTTAAATGAGTGGTCGATTTCAACCATTAATTTTTATTTTAATGGTTAATATGTGTTCTTCACACTTTCATATAAATTTGACTTTGTCAGTAGACATGTCATATATATATATATATATATATATATATATATATATATATATATATATATTTTGTTTAGATAAATTTTTCTAAAAACATTTATAAAAAATAAAAAAAAATCTATTAATTTTTTTAATAGATGTAAAAATTTTCAATATAATTTTCTTTAGTTTGTAAAAATATATCTCATAATTCTTTTAAAAGATGTAAAACTGTTTAAAAACTAGTTTGTAAGCTGTCTAACATCCTTTTTTTTTAAAAAACAAAAAAACTAAGTTGTTTTGACTATTTTCTTTATATTATTTTCTCAAAAAGTACTTCTCAAACTATCTTTCAGGTTGTGAAAACTTGACCGACTGGTTTAATCGGTTGAACGGAGAACTGGACCAGTGTATGATCTATTGTTTCCAAAAAATGGGGCATGCTAGGAACCGGTCAAGAACTGGTCAAAAACCAGGTGAACCTGCCAAAGCTGACCTATTCAAGCGTTAACCAGATTTTATTTTTTTTTTAAAAAAAAAAGATATATAAAAATTCATAAAAATTGAAAATTTGTGGTTTTTAAAATTTTAGGTACACAAATGAGATATATTTTAATAAGGAGTTGCGAAATAAAAAATATTTAAAAAAATATTTGCAAATTACGAAATGTTGATTACAATTTATAATATAAATATTTCTCAAAAATCATTTTAGGCAACGTGTAACTTTATCTCTTTTATAAAGAGAAAATACTTAAACTTAATAAAATGTATTATATTTGTGTATTATAAATCATATATATCTTATTTTTTTGCTTAGATATTACTATATTAGTAAAAATAAGTATAAAAAATAATATTTTATTGAATCCGGTTTAACCTTTGAACCTTGAACCTATGCATTCACTGTTTTAATGAGTGGTTCAGTTTTGAAAACTTTGACTATGTTTAAAAAACTAGATCGAACTAGCTAGTTCGAAAAAAAACTAGTGAACCGTTCTAGTAACTAGTTCAATCAATACAGAATATCAGTCAAGCAAAGAACCAGTCATAAAACTAGAAAACCGATCATGAACCGGTAAAACTAGTGAAAACTGGTGGTTCAACCGGTTTATAATTTCTTTTAAAATTTTTTGGTAAATGCATCTCTCTTTTTCTTAAGTTTACCCTTTTTTAAATTTTTTAAAAATTAATAAAAATAATTAACTTAGCAATATTAAGGTGCATTTAGTAAAAATACTTTTTTCTTTTATAATTAATTTCTTAATAAATTTTTTTTCTTTTATAATCTTAATTTTTATAATACATTAATAATAAAAAATATTATTTTAATATGACCAGTTTCAATAACAATTGAATTAATGAACCGTGAACGAGTACTTTCACTGGTTCGATCACAGCTCCGACTTTAAAAACATAGTTCTCAAATATATCACCCTAACATTAGTAGATTTGTTGACATTATTAATAGATACATTAAAAATTTAGGTTCTAATTGAATATCAATAAAAAATTGTTCTATATTATCAATTTAATCATCATCATTAAAGGCTAAACTGACTAACAATTATTACAGAAAAAGATTAAATTAACTGATTTAGCAATAGAAGAAAGTAAATTAAGTGGAATTTCACGGATCAAATTGATTTATGCTTTTCAAAGTCATGAACAAAATTTGCTTTTTGGGTAATAGTTAATACTGTGGAGCAGATTGATTGGTCGTGCCAATTTCAAGTATTGAATTAATGATTTAATCTTAAACAAATGGAGTACTTGAATCAAATTACATCTTTGAAACAACCATAAAATCTAAATGAAAAAAAAAATAAAAAAAAATAGTCCTAAGATATGTAGACTATTTTGCTGCCTATTATTACAAAAAGAATGGAACCTTACATTTCCTTATGGTATGATGCCTACCAAAACTGTTTGCAGGGCAGCCCGGTGGAGGCAATAGGTGACTTTCATTATAGTTGATAGAAACAAGACAAAGGCCATGAGGAGGGGCAGACAAGCAGTATTTTGCCAGCTCCTTGCGATCTCGACTCGCCAGAATATGTGGAACAATGTCAGGAGGGATAGCTTCCCTGCCAATTTGAAGTAACAAAGCCACCTGGAAAAAGCAAACGTATGTTAATTGCAAAAGTGGAACAACTTTAAGTAATTCAGCAACTGCAAAATAATCTTATATACATTATTATGGAACAAGTAAAACTATTATTTACCATGTTTCGGACTTGTCTATACAAGAAACCCGAGCCTTCAACTTCGAGTTGCAAAAGGGCTCCCTATGCAAGGATATTGAAGTAATCAATCTTTGAGCTTTTAAGTTTTAAAGTATTCACAGAGAATAAAGAAAGAAAATACAAATAGGGTAAATACAGTGCGAAAAAAATACTCATAATGATGATAGCAATGGAAGAAACCTGACATAGAACTAGTTACATACTTACATAATACATACCATTTCTTTCAAATCGAATCGGAATATACGCTTCATTGGATCTGGTAGCCGATCATTGTGGGATGCATTGGCAAAGGCAGAGAAATCATGATTGCCAACAAAATATTTTGCAGCTTCTCTCATGACAGCGCTATTGAGTTTATAGACACTATGGTAAGCAAAATGGCGCTGGAATGGATCCATGATGCTATCATTGTATACCTTGTAATGGTAAATCTTACTTTTGGCAGAAAATCGAGCATGGAATTCATCAGATGCAGGGCTGATCTCTCTAACTCGGATATCAGAAGGAAGAAGGCCATTCAGAGCAGCATGAAGGTTTTCCAAGTTGTCATAGTTAAAAGGTGTGAAAAAATGAGCTACCTGCACCACAGTGAGTGATAGATTTGTGATGGTTGTAACTTGAAAGTTGAAGCCACGTAAAAAGGAACAGATTCAGACCTGACCCCAAGCATGGACTCCCGCATCGGTCCTGCTTGCCCCAACCAAACAGAAATCCTTCCTTTGAAGCTTTGTTGCCTGTGTTAAAGCTTTCTCCACAGTGCATTGTACTGTAGGGGGAGACTGCTGATATTGCCAGCCTAACAGATATGACCATCAAGGGACAAAAACAAAGAATTCAATCATTAAACTAAAGTACTATACACCTTTCTAAAGTCAGTGTAACACATTACATCAAGCTCAAAAGTTCATTCCTTACTATGAGATTTGGGTGATTTTGATGGAATTTAAGTATTGTAATCAGAAAGGGTGGGATGAGGGTGAAAGGAGAAAGTGAACCTGAGTAGTGGGTTCCATCGTAAGCCAAAACGAGGCGCCACTTGTAGGAAGGAGAAGGAGCAGCGGAGTTAAACTAAAACAAAATGGAAGAAAAGAAAGCGTGTTATTATGAGATTGAGAGACGGAAAGTTGGAGTTAGAGATGAAGATGGAGATGAAGATTCAACAACCACCGCTCCTACTTCACACCTCATCCCGCAAGAGCCAAAATCTACTCCCTTTTTCTTCTTTGTCTATTTTACTTTTCTACAACAATTAAAACTCAACTTTTCTTTTTCATTACAACCCATTCTCTTTATTCTACCTCCAATTGCCTTTTTTTTAATATTTGTATTTTATGATTCTTTTTTATCATTTTCTTAGTTGCGTCTGTACTATTTTATTATGTAAAAACTTTTTTTTTTATTGAATATAAATTAAATTGTTATCTGCAGTTGCTAATATACCAACTAAATAAAGAAGGACCTAACAAACTTTCTTATTAATATATGACTTGTTAATTTTGTTTTATGTCATAGCTTACAATAAGGGAGTTAAAATTCGGTTCCTTGTATAAATACCTCTGCACTTAATCATAAAGAAATAATGAAAAAGTTCAATTTTTATATTGCTCATCTTCTTTTCATTTTTCTCTATATCATTTCTTTTCTTAAGATGGTATCAAATCTCTCTTAGGGAGAATTCTTATGTGCACTCAACTATGTCAAAGAATGAAATGGATCCAACATAAAATTTGTCGAATCATTATTATGCACATCTTGGTATAACTTCATTATTATTAACAATAGAGCTAACAATCAAACAGGTTATTCTATCGAACTTTTTAAATAAAATGAGTCGGACTAGACAACTCATATTTTGTTCAAACTACATATTTGTAAATTCAGTCTAGTCCTATATTAGTCCGCCGAGCCAAAATGGGCTTTTTTAAAAAAATCAAAATTCAAATTTTTATAAAAAATAAAACTTTATAATACAAACTCAAACCAATTCAAAACCACACACTAAATCCATTAAAATACATCATAAATAAGCCTAAAATAACATAAAATACATTTATATGTATATTTTAATTTAATATACATTTTAGAAAACATAATTTTTATTTGTTGAAAATATATTATTAAATAAACATCAAACGTACTTTTATATGTAATTTATATATATATTAATAATATACATAAATTGACTTCACATCAAATATATTTTTATGTGTATATTATTTATTTAATACATTTTTAACAATATAAATATATATTATTAATATGTATTTTTAAAATTTATATATTTGTATTTAGGCTGGCCCGTGGCCCACCAGGTCAGCCCAAGTTCATTTATATAGTTGAGTTAAATGGATTGGGCCAAGAAGGGTCACTTTTCTTTGTACCTCTTTTTTTAGAGTCCAAACTGACCTATTTTATAAGCTTGTGAGTCGGCCCAATGAGTCATACCCATTTTGACAGCTGTTACACTTGGTATACATTGATGCATCAAGCTTTGGTTGGGAATATTAAGTACAAATTCATGGATGGTATCGTTGAAGTTCCACCAAATTTAGATCCAAGCTATCAAGCCTGAGAATATGATATAATAATTTAATCCATTCATGGATTATGAATTTTGTTACTGCACTGATTGGACAGAGTATCGTGCTCTTGGAGAATGCGATTCATGTAAGAAATTATTTGCATGAAAGATTTTTTCAAGATGATTTTTATTAGGGTTTTAGAATTGCAACAAGAGATTAGTGCTCTTAAACAAGATTTACTTTAAGTGACTGAGTATTTTACTAAATTAAAAATGTTACAGGGAGAATTGGAAAGCTATAGAATGATTCTTGATTGTGCATGTCAAGTGCGATGTTCATGCACGACTATGAGAAATGCTTGGTTATATAAGTAACAAAACTATGTCATTAGATTCTTGATAGGTCTAAATGAAGAGTTTTTTTGTGATGAAGTCGCAAGTTCTTCTAATGGATCCATTGTCAACTCTAAATAGAGTCTTCTCCATGGTTATTTAACAAAAAAGACAAGGTAATTCTAGTAAGTCAAAATTCTAGAGGAACACATGAAGGTGGAAGAGGTAATCAAAATTATGGCAACAAATATCCAGAAAGAATATGTGCTTTTAGTAGAAAGGTAGGGCATACAATGGAAACATGTTTCAAGCAAATGGTTTCCAACCGAACTTTCAGTCAAAAGACAGTTAACAATCCAAGGAATTTGCAATTAACAATGCTTCCGCAGTTTGAAGGGCAGTTCCAACTTACAACATCTTCCAATCAGATCATGTAATGTCATCGTTCTCACATATTCAGTAGATAATAATGTCACCACTAGTTCGAATATTAAACTCTGGAGCTCGTGACCACATTTGTTCATCCCTTAATTGGCACAAGTCTACTATCAAATTCAACCTATCATCGTCAAACTGTCAAATGTGAATTTTGAGTATGCAGGGACAGTAATTTTTTCAACTACTTTGTCTATAACAGTAATTTTTCAGCTACTTACCTGAATTTTCCTTTAATTTGGTTTTAGTATCCAAACTCTATAATTCCAAAATTAGGTTTTTACATTTCATGATTCTAAGTGTTTACAAGATTTGAATTCGAAGAAGATGATTTATTTTATTGAACAAGTTAAAGGGTTGTATTTTCTAGTGGTTAATGCTAAGGAATCAAGTTGTTTGATTACTCAAGTTGTTGTAACAGTTTCCATTCTAGATTCAGCAATATGACACTTTAGAGTGTGACATCTATCTTCCTAAAGAATGTCTTTGATGCATAGTTCTTACTCTTTCATTTCCATACAAAAATGATATAGTTTGTGATGTTTGCCATTATTCTAGGCAGAGAAAATTGCTATTTTCTCTAAGTAGTAATAAAGGGTCTAAGGTGAAATTTTTTTTTTCTTGTTTTCATTTTCAGAGAAAATAGAAAATAATAGTGAAAATATGTTTGGTTATAATTTAGAAAATATTTTTGTTGAAAAATTTTCAAAAAACAATAGAAAACAGGAAACAAATTGTTTTCAATGTTTTCAAAAGTTTACAGTATGTGAAAACTTAATAACAATATTATAATTATATAAAAAACTATATATAAATGTATTTTAAAATATATAAATAATTTATAATATTTTAGCTAAAATTGATTAATTTAATAATATTATTTATTGAAAATATAAAATATCAAGTGAAAACATATTTTTTGAATGTTGAAAACTTGAAAATAAAAACAATTTTCAAAAAATAAAAATAGAAAATAAAAGAAAAAAAACCATTTTCTAAAATTAAATGTCACTAAAACTTTTGAACTATTACATTTTGGCGTTTGGGGACCTATTTCAATAGCTTTTGTGAATGGACACAAATATTTCCCTATTGTTTTACGTGATTATAACCACTTTGTTGGGACCATATTGTTGAAACATAAGTTTAAAATTTCATGTGAAAATTTTTATCACCTTGACAAAAAATCAATATAACACAAAAGTAAAAATAGTGCGAAATTAGAATTTTTAATTAAGAAATTTATATGAATAAAAATATTTTACACCAAAGAAGTTATGTTGAAACAACGGTAAAGTTGAACACAAACATTAACAAATTCCAAATGTAGAAAATGACATGTTATTCCATTCTAAGTTACCTAAAACTACTAGTGTTATACATTTTTCCGTGCTACTCATATTATAAATCGTATTCTCACACCCCTTTTCCAAAATAAATCACCGTATACTTACACTTTGCTAGTAGAAGGGTTCACGACCAATGGATTTTCTCCCTACATTTTTAAATACCCAAATTACCCTTATGTAACCCCTTAGAACCCTATGGTGGCAACTCTCAACTACAACCTTTCTCCCTTTCACGACGAAGAAAACCTCCTCTTTGTTTGCTCATATTTCTCTTCTTCTTCACTAGAACTTGTAAAAGTCGATTTCCTTCTCTACTCATATTTTGTTGTCAGGGATGACTTAATCCAAATTTTGTTTCTATCTCCGAATGGGAAAATTTGAGTTTTGAAGGAGTTCAAATTAGATCATTCCAACTAATCCGGATGTAGTGATTTAATAAGTTTGGATTAGGTGTTTTGAAGCACCCTAATGTGATATTGAAAGATCTAGATTAACTAATATGAATTCATTAAAATTTGCGTTTTTTACAAGTCCAGATTACCTAATCCGAACTTGTAAAAAACACAAATTTTAATGAATCTAAATTAGGTAATTTGGATTTGTCAAATAAAACAACCTCTAGATTGTCTAATCCAAATTTGTAAAAAAAAAATAATGAATCTAGATTAGGTAATCCATATTTGTAAAAAAACTAACATCCAGATTACTTAATCCAAACTTGTAAAAAAACACATTTTAATGAATTCGTATTAGGTAATCTATTTTTTTAAAATAAAACAACCTTCTTGCTTAATCCGGACTTTAAAACAATATTTTTTATGAATCCAGATTAGGTAATCTAGATTTTTTTAAAAAAAACTCTAAATTACCTAATCCGAACTTATACTAAAAAAATACACGACACATTTAAATGAATTTGGAGTAAGTAGTCCAAAGTTGTCAAAAAGCTAAATCTAGATTACTTATTTCGAAGTAGCCTACCTCCATTGTTCCTGCAGTTTGCCCTTTCTTCCAATCTCCCTCCCTCACTCCGTTTGCAATCCTTTTCCTCTGTGCACTCCATTCTCTCCTGCCCTCTCCTTCACCTTCCATCTTAGCCCCTACACTCCTTAAAGATATTTTTCAACCTAATTTATTATAGAAGTGTAGAAAGAAAATCCCCAAAATGTATATAGTGGGCCTTATTGTCATTTGAAAAAATAAGAAATGGCATTTTCTCCCAACACATCTATAAATTTATTCTTGCACCTCCAAAATATTTTAAAAACTAAAATACCCTCAAGTGACTCTCTAGAATGGGTAATTCAGATTTAGTTTTTCAATCTGGATCACCTAATTTAAACTCATTAAGTATGTTTTTTCAAGTCCAGAAGTAATATGAACTTGTAAAAAAATAAATTTTTAGGGATCTAGACTTGTGAAAAAAAAAAGCAACCTCCAAATTACCTAATCTGAACATGGCAAAAAATAAATTTAACGAGTCCAAATTATGTGATCCAAATTTGGTAAAAATCAAATTCAAATTGGGTGATTTGGATTTGCTATAAATAAATCCAAATTACCCATTCCAAAGAATCATTTGAAGAAATTTTTGTCTTTTAATATATTATGGGGCAAAGAGTGAAAAACAATACAGACTTGAGATTGAGACATTAGAATGTTTATTAAACTATAGTGACCTTTAAAAAGTTAATTTATAAAAATTAATAAATATTATATAAATAATAATCATAAATAGAATTTAATTATTATGCATTGAAAGTGTAAAAAAATTTACACTAACATTCAATCACAACTCTTCATTTATATGATTTTTAAAGTATTAATCGGTAAATTTGACAAATTTACTATAAATGAAAAATTGTAACAGCATGCAAGTATTTTTCTCTTGTAAATGAGAATACTTTTTAAAAGACAAAAAAAAATAGTAGCATGACAATAGTTTAAAAATGATAACAATAAATAAAATTAATTTAAAAATAGGATCAAAATATTGATTGATGTTTGTAATGATTTATTTTATTATAATTGATATTATGGCATTTACTAATTTTATAAATGATATTAAAAATATAGTATAATTATTCATGGGAAATAGACAATAATTTATTATTATTTAATGCCAATAAAAAGTGAAATGATAAAGAAGCACACAACACATGACAATTAAATAATCTTATAATGACGCATACATGAATAATTTAATTGACCAACATATTTATTAAAATCATTTTTACTAGAAAACACAATATAAATAAATGTGATAATAGCCTACTATCATGCTAAATTGTGCAATGAAGTAGTTGAGGTTTTTTAGTTTCTGGCTTTATTCAATGAGTTATATAAAATTGTAATTAGAAGACATTTGAACTAATTTAAGCACTAATTCTCATTGCCTTTCCCCCTTTGCTCGCCAATGGAAAGAGAAGATTCATAGAAAAAAAGCGCAAGATTGTATTACTTATGTGTCCTTTTAATAAAACAATAATTTTGTTATTTAAATATAATTATATTACATCATATTCTTATTGAATTATTATCCGGTATAGACCTAAGTAACGTTAAATAGGATTATAACTTATATTGTGTTTATATTATATTTCTTAGGCGTATAAAAAATAGATAGGATAAATTTTCTATTCTATAAATTTTCATATTCTAACATAGTAACGTTAAATAGGATTATAACTTATATTGTGTTTATATTGTATTTCTTAGGCGTATAAAAAATAGATAGGATAAAATTTCTATTCTATAAATTTTCATATTCTATTCAGGAAGTGGATTATTGTATTTTTTCTTCTCTTTTCTCTCATTATATCGCTTTGTATAGTGTTTACCTTAAAAACTTTAATGATTTCGATTATATTTAATTTAGTCATATATCTTTTAAAAAAATTTATTTAGTTTTTTAAGTCAAAATAGTAACTCCAAAATAATTATTGTTAAGTTGGGACTTAATTTTTGAATTTTTTTATTGATTCAAATTATGAAACTTGTTATATTATATTGGGATATAGGAAACTTATATAATCTAACTCAAGTTGAAATAAAGAATGAGTCATAAATATGGTAAAAATCACATGAAAAAGTAATCTCAATGAGTACTGAAAAACATAAAAAATTTAATATCAAATATGTTTGTTATGAAATTCATTTTTCACATAATGTTTTTACCAGTTGTATGATCTTTTTAGTTTGAACACAAGTTGTATTTTATAGTTTTAATGTAAGTGATTATAATGGGACTAATTTAAAATTAGTAAAAAGTGGTTTAAAATTGTTTTCCAAAATTAAAAGTAATTATTTTTTTTATAATAACCTTTTTGGCTTACTCTAAAACCACATATTTTTAAAATGGTATAAGATTTGTTTAAAATGAGAATTCTCTTTACACCTCTTCATTCCTAAAGAATTATTAATGTGAAAACAAAAAAATAAAAGGCTGTTTAAACAAAATACTAAAATGGATGAATGATTGACTCATTCTATATTAGAAAGAATCAATTTTTTTTTCTTATAATAATGACTTCGAATGAAGTACAATTTTTGTCCATAAATGATCTGAGGGTTAACTATTGTTCATGAATTTAATTTTTTTACCTTGGTCCTTAATTTATTTATTTTCTGTACATTTGTTCTTGATTTTTTTTTTGTTTTTTGCACATTCGTGCTTCAATTTTTCTTTTGTTAGAGAATTCTTTTGTCAAGATCATTAATAACAACTTAGTGAATGAATAGCATGGTGGGTCAGCTAAAAAATGTGACAATTATTTTTTACTTTTCTCAATTCTTATTCTCTTAGATAAATTATATTATTTTTTTAATATAAAATATAACGGTTTTTAGACACTAAAAATATAATAAAGGATAATAAAAACATAAAAAATATATATTTGAAGTTTAACTACCAAAAGGAAGAATAATAAACCCATCTTTGCCTCTTTCACCTACATGTAAACCTGACATTTCTTCTCTTTCATCCACCTCTCTAGTGCGATCATTACTCTCACACCATATATCATATATGTAGTTTCAAATCTCCATCAGATATGAGAGAATAATGCCACCACTGTAACCACTCCATATATCATATATGTAGTTTTAAGTCTCCAACAAACATAAAGAATCATGAATTTGATAATGGTGGATAAGGGTGTGCAAATATCAATTTTTAAAATAATTTTAATGGCTTTTAAACAAAAAAAATGAACTCTTTTATAAAATTAGTTTGGAAGCAAACTGTTTTTAATAAATCGGTTCTAAACTAATTTGGTGGATACAGCTACAACACTGTGGGAAACTCAAGACAATATTTTTTAACTATTTTTTACAACTTTAATTTTACAGCAAAAACAACTTACAAAAACGGTCACATATTGATGGATAGTTCCACAGGTAAATCCTCAACACCATTTGATATCGGTGTTGGATATATAAACCATGTTGGTGCTTTCAATGTAGTACTTGTATATATGATTCGAAACCAAATGATTATTTTATAAAGGACAAATATTATTTAAGATGGAAACAATTACATGTATAAGATATGGTAGTAATAAAAAAGTTACATCAAATTAGTAGAATATACTTTAGATTCACATTACAATTAAAACTTCACTCCACAGTAAATTCTAACTCAAAGACCCCATGACAGAGACCAGAGAACTACTAAGACTTTAACACAATTATAAAATTCTGATGTTATAGTCCTTACAAACTTAATTACCAAATCGTCCTAAACTATAATCCTCTTTACATATAGATAGAATCGGTTGAGAAGCCCATTCAGAATATCGTGCTAAAACACTCAAAATGATTGGTGATTGAGCTGAAAGAAATTGGCTCCTTCTTTGGCATTGTGAATAGTAACTTAACTTAAGGATGTAATGATAAAGCATATTATAATCCTAACTCTATGGATGAAAAAACTTTATTGGGAGAGGCAGAGTGCACTTTGGGATTTGATTCAATTACAGTTTAGTAAAAAAGATAAATGACAGATCCACACCACCCTGACATCAACTAAAATAACTCAGAAAATTAAGGCATGTACTGCCACAATAGAAAAATAGTGATTCCTAGTAAAATCCCTAATTTACTAATGATTGACCTCTATGTATACGTGCCCGTGCCTCACTTGACACATGCTTTAATTATTAGTAATTGAAAAGACAGAAAATATTTGAGTTAGAAAAATAGATCTGCAAATCAAAGAAATGAAATATGCAAATGAAGCATTCATTTTAAGAATTATAATATGCTTCATCATTACATCCCTAAGTTACTATTCACAATGACACCTACAATGTAGTTGACCTCAATTACTAGGATATTGAGCAAAGAGGGAAAGGGCGTGCTGCAGTGTTGGCTGCGGATTGATACTGTGTGTACCTTAGTTAGCAGCTGAGTTTATGAAAAAAGACTTGAATTTGGTTCTCAGGGTGATAAATTTTAACTCTGACTAAATCTTGAGTGAAATAATTATGACTATTATTAATAAAAAAAATGTTTTAGCTTAATTATTTTTAACATGTTAATTAATTATTTAATTAAAATTTTATTTCTAAAAATTATATTCTTTTTATTTTGATCCTTTAATTATTTTTTTAAATTTGATCATTTAAAAAAAATTGTTTGATTTAATCTATTAGTGTCTTATTTCTTGTCACAACAACCACTCAATGTTATGTAAAGAGCTTTACATAACGATTATTGATTGGTTAAGATATGAGGCATTAATTTGAAGTACAAAATTTCGTTCTAACAGTTTAATCACTTATTATGTTACTAGAAAGTCTGACAATATAGTTTAATATAATTATTGAATAAATTAAATTTTCAATAACAAATTTTTGTCTATGTTTTAAATTATTTTGTATATATAAGATATTAAAGGCATAATTTGTTCCAAAAAAATTGTAGAACTATCCTTTTCTATCGACTTGATATATGAAAAGTCATTTGAAATATAAAACTTCCTTAATTATACTTGTTACTTGAAAATAAAAGGCTAAAATTAAAATTGATATTTAAGAATGATGACTAATATCAAAGAAATAAAAAATTAAAAAAATATTTTTTGAAATATCAAAACAAAAAGATACTATTTTCAGGATAAAAATTTCTTTAATTCATTTTATTATTATTCTTTTAAATTTTAAAAGCTTTTTGTCAAGGTAGACATTTCGTGAATTGAAATAGTTTAAGTTATGTTTGGTAAAAAATAAACTAATTTTTTTAAATAGTTACTTTTTTTTTTCTTCCTGAAAAGCTACTTTAATTAATTCTTTTTTAAAATCTCATATGGTCATCTACTAACCCTTTTTTTTTTTACAATTACATCCTTTATTAATGAATTGTTCTCACTATATTTTTTTTTCTCAAACATCCCAAATTATAATATAATTTCTACAATTTAAATATTTAATTACCTAATATTAAAATATCTAATTATAAAAACTCATAATTTAAGTATGTAATTATAGTAATTTAAAATTTAAATATTTAGTTAAAAAATAAATTTAAATATATAATTACAATAATTTATATTTAAATATTTAATTGTAGAAATTTATAATTTAAATATTTAATTATAGTAATTTAAAATTTAAATATTTAATTATAGAAAATTATTATATAAATAATTTAAATATGTAATTATAGAAATTTATAATTTAAATATGTAATTAATGTAATTTATAATTTAAATATGTAATTAAAGAAATTTATAATATAAGTATGTAATTATAGTAATTTAAAATTCAAATATTTAATTATAAAAAATTAAAATTTAAGTATATAATTATGGTAACTTATAATTTAAATATGAAATTATAGAAATTTATAATTTAAATATATAATATAGTAATTTATAATTTAAATATAATTATAAAAAATTATATTTTTAAAGTATTTCTTGATAAATTTATTAAACATTCATCCTGCAAAAATTTTTTAATATACTATATTAATAATATGAGTTTAATTAGTATATATTGTCATTGTAAAGATTTTTACATTAATATAAAGTTATATAAATAAAAAGAAGTCATGATTGAATATCAGTATAAGATTCTTTACCTTCACAGGATATACCAATAAAACTCCAATAATATTTCGAGATACTGGTTAACATGACTCGTAATAAGAATATAATTATTTTTACTCATATGTATGCATATAATATTTTAAACATAATTAAACAATATGAGTGAAAATTATAAAAGGAATTTATTTTAGCTAAAATTAATAAACTAAGTGTGTTATATTTTAAATGACTGATATATATTCAATTATATATTTTCTTAAAAATTCAAATACTATATGTTACTTCTCTAAATATTTGAACATCCGTTAATTTATCTTTTTCAAATTCTATTTATCTCTATTCAAATTGGAAATTACGGATAAAAAAATTATTTTATGAATTGAAAAGTATTTAAATATTAAAAACCAATATGATGTTTATCAACTAAAGTTAATTATATTAACTTTACTTTTACCTTATAAATATAAAAAATTAAAATAATTTATAATTTTAATTTTATAGATCAAATTAAAAGTTTACCTCTCTTTTATATATATATATATATATATAATATGAAAGTAAAAATATCTAACATTGTAAGCAATATATATGTGAATTCAATCGTCGAATTAAAATTATATTTTATTTTTTATTATTTTTATATATTTTATGAAAATTGAGCATAAATAATCAATTGATAATATATCCTTACTAGAAAAAAAAGACATTTTGTTCTCTCTTTATGCTTTTAAATATAAATAAAATTTTAAAAAAAAGTTAAATATAACCTAAGAAAATTTGGAAAAGAAAAAATTAAATGAAATATGTGGTTGGTAGTTAATTTTTTAATAATTATTTAAGACAAAAAGTATGAAAAAAAATTCAAAAAAAAAATTAATTAATATATTTATTAAAATTAGATATTCTCATTATAGTAGATTATAGATATAGGTTAATTATCTTTATATGTACTAATTATAAGAGATATTTTGTTCTTTTTTATATTTTTAAATAAAATAAAAAAATTAAATAAAATTAAAATAGAATTATATTTAACAAAAATTTAATTAAATGTGTAACACAAATAGAATATTTCCATTGCAATAGTTATAGATTATAGAGTAATAAGTTATCAAATAATTCTAAATTTTTTTTTTGTTAATCCAGTGTTATGTTTCTTTTTTCATATATAAATTAGAAGAATTTAAGCCTTAAAAAATTACAAGAAAATAATCAAATTTTAATTTTTTAAAGGTATTAAATTTTAAACTTAAGAAAAAGAAAAACTTGAAAAAGGTGATCAAGTATTAGTTTTGAGTATAAATATTCCATACATAATATAAATTTAAAATTATTTTATTAAAATAAAGTAAGTGAAACTATGAATGTTAAAACTTTTGATAAAAATAAAAATAATTTATAATAAATAAAATGATTAAATATTATTTTAGTGTAATATAAAATTTAAGTAATTAAGTGTAAAAAAGATAACACCTGCTTTTAAGAGAAAAAAAGGAAAAAATATTACTTGTTTAGGGTAGCGATAAAAAAAATAAAAATAAAAAAGAATGTGGAGCTGTGTTATGTGGAAATTAGAAGTGAAGTGACGTTCAATACGTCGTCGTAAAGCGAGGCTTCACAAATTTGGCATTTGGGCGTAAAACCCAAAAGAACAGAGCTTTCTCCCTCCGATTGGTTTGCTCTCATCATCTTTGCAAACACAAACACCTGAAATTCCTCCTTTTATTCTGCATTTTAGGTTCCTATCTCCTTCTTCTTCCTTCTCGTTCCGCTTTTCTTACTTGCTTTTCTTCAATTACATTTTTGCCACCACCCTTCTCACTTCCTCCTATCAAAATAATATATTAATTCATTTGTTTTTTCTTTCTTTTTTTAATCTATCAACCTTTTTCCTATTCTCTAAATCCCTGGGGTCTCATGTGGACACTTTTATTTTTTGTGGGTTATAAATATTGAATTTTTGTCTAAAATTTTTATGGTAGATTATGTTGTGTTTGTTTAACATGTGCTTCGCTTCTGAATTTTGATGCCAAACATGACTTTGGATTTTGGGCAGTGAAATTGACTTGTTGGGTATCTGCAATGAAAAGTTCAAAATGCTGAATGAAAGAACCCATGTCACTGTTTATTATCATCTACCCTGATATTTGACTTTTGGTTATGAAATTGGCAGTTGCGTTGTCTCACTGGTATAAAAAAAAAATAATTATATATTTGCTACTTGGCAGGTCATGGGTACGAGGAAAGTTATAGCTATATGTCAATCAGGAGGTGAATTTGTTGCAGATAATGATGGATCATTGTCATACAGTGGGGGGGATGCATATGCAATAGACATTGATCAGCAGACAAGTTTGAGTGATTTTAAGTCTGAGATAGCAGAAATGTTCAACTGCAATGTAAGTACGATGATTATCAAGTACTTCCTTCCTGGCAACAAGAAAACACTTATTACAGTGTCAAAAGACAAGGATTTGCAACGCATGGTCAGTTTCCTTGGGGATGCTAACACGGTTGATGTGTTTGTTATGTCAGAGGAAGGAGCTGCTCGAAATAATAATTCCAACATGCCTGGTAGTAGGTAGTTATTCACTATTTCTGTTTGTTCATTGTTTCTTCTGTTCATCTCACATAGACCTCTGTAGATACTGATAGACATTTATTATTTATATCATTTAAATTTTCCCATAATTTGGCCAAAAAGCAGAAATGGCGGCTTGGATGTGATGTTTAAGAGTTGCACATCTGTTTAATATCATATTTTCCTGTTGTCTCAAGTTGAACTTGAAGATGTTACCTACATGATTGGTATGGCATGGCTTTGACCAAATATGAATAACCGTAGGATATTTTAGATTTATATGTATTCACTTGTGCATTATTTTGAAAATCTTATAGAACACCTCTTAATGCAGGTCAAGCAGGACAACTGTGTCAGAAGCTGTTGTTCCTGTTGTTGCTCCTATGGATGTCATTGCTGATGCTGTCCAATGCATGGATCAAGTAGGGGTAGATGTAGTTAATGAAGTCCCTGCACGTTCTATTTGTTATGGGGGCAACGAAGAAAATCATCGGAAAGCTGCACAGCAGTGGGAAAATACCATCACTGGGGTGGGCCAAAGGTTCAATAGTTTT
Source organism: Psophocarpus tetragonolobus (assembly GCA_037954015.1). Classification (NCBI taxonomy): domain Eukaryota; kingdom Viridiplantae; phylum Streptophyta; class Magnoliopsida; order Fabales; family Fabaceae; genus Psophocarpus; species Psophocarpus tetragonolobus. The sequence goes on along the minus strand of CM075693.1, from coordinate 6,855,531 downwards.
AGTGAATTCCGAGAAGCATTGCATAAATACTCTATTGCTCATGGGTTTGCTTATAAATATAAGAAAAATGATAGTCATCGTGTCACAGTCAAATGTAAATCTCAAGGCTGTCCTTGGAGAATATATGCATCAAGGTTGTCGACCACTCAGTTGATTTGCATTAAGAAAATGCACTACAGTCATACGTGTGAAGGATCTGCCGTTAAAGCTGGGTATCGAGCAACCAGGGGTTGGGTGGGAAGTATTATAAAAGAGAAATTGAAAGATTCACCCAATTACAAGCCAAAGGATATTGCTGATGACATAAAGCGGGAGTATGGGATTCAGTTAAATTATTCTCAAGCATGGCGCGCAAAAGAAATTGCTAGAGAGCAGCTTCAAGGCTCCTATAAAGAGGCATATACTCAGCTACCATCTTTCTGTGAGAAGATAAAAGAGACCAACCCAGGGAGTTTTGCAACATTCACAACTAAAGAGGACTCAAGTTTCCATCGTCTCTTTGTAGCATTTCACGCCTCAATAACTGGTTTCCAGCTAGGCTGTCGCCCTCTCATTTTCCTTGACAGAACTCCTTTAAACTCAAAGTACCAAGGGGAGTTATTGGCTGCAACTGCTGTGGATGGCAATGATGGCATTTTTCCAGTAGCCTTTGCAGTTGTAGATACTGAGACTGAAGACAACTGGCGCTGGTTTCTGCAGGAGCTGAAATTAGCAATATCGACATCTGAGCAGATCACTTTTGTGGCCGATTTTCAGAATGGCTTAAAAGAGTCATTGTCTGATATATTTCAGAAATGCTATCACAGCTACTGCTTACGCCACCTTGCAGAGAAATTGAACAGGGACTTGAAGGGACAATTTTCTCATGAAGCCAGACGTTTCATGATTAATGATTTTTATGCTGCAGCATATGCACCCAAAATGGAGACTTTTGAACGTAGTGTTGAGAATATTAAAGGTATTTCTGCTGAAGCCTATGATTGGGTCATACAAAATGAACCAGAGCACTGGGCAAATGCATTCTTTAATGGAGCAAGGTATAATCTTCTTTCATCAAATTTTGGACAGCAATTTTATAGTTGGGTGTCTGAGGCACATGAATTGCCAATTACTCAAATGATTGATTCATTACGAGGTAAGATGATGGAAACAGTTTATACACGACGGGTAGAATCTGATCAATGGATGACAAAGTTAACACCATCCAAGGAGGAATTACTCCAAAAGGAAACTTTAGTTGCTCGTTCACTTCAAGTACTCTTCTCACAAGGTAGCACATTTGAAGTTCGTGGAGAATCTGTTGATATTGTTGATATTGATAATTGGGATTGTAGCTGCAAGGGATGGCAACTGACTGGTGTCCCCTGCTGCCATGCCCTTGCTGTCTTTGAATGTGTTGGTAGGAGCCCATATGATTATTGTTCGAGATACTTCACAGTTGAGAATTATCGATTAACATATGCAGAATCTATTCACCCCGTGCCAAATGTTGACAAACCACAAGTGCATGGTGAATCTACTGATTTGATTATGGTAACCCCTCCACCAACCAAGCGCCCTCCAGGTCGACCAAAAATGAAGCAAGTTGAATCGTTAGACATAATTAAACGTCAGCTTCAGTGCAGCAAGTGCAAAGGACTTGGCCACAATAGGAAGACATGCAAACTTTCATAGTCTCGCAATTGACAACATAGTAAGCAGTTTTCTCTGTGCCTTACTCCTTGTGCATGCACTTTGTTGCCAGGCTAGTATCCCAATTCACATACAATGTATAACTTTTGAGTGTAATTGTTGTCAAGCTAGATTATAGTCTGTTTGATTTGGACTTTTACAACGAACCGTCTTCCACACTTTCCAAAGCATCCAGACATTTCCAAACCAGCCTTTATTGGGAGGAGAAAAATTCTCTTTCCCAGGTTGTCAGCATTCTAAAAAATCTAATAGTCTTATATAAACAATGCATCTATGCAGCCTAAAGTGAGAATATGCATGGCAACTATTTTTTTTTCCTTGACTCTTCCAGCAGTCTTTCTTGTGATTGTTCCCTAAATGGCGAGTCAGGCTCAATAGGGGTATGAACTGAGTTCTTTAAATAACTTTTTTTCCCAAATCCATTTATAAATACTTGGATAGATATATGCATTTAATAGATTAAGAGTAGCCTTAGATACGATTTGATGGAAGAACAATAATAAAAGCCAAAACCCAATTAGAATCGCAATAACCTTAAACAATTAAAGTGATAGTTCAATTATCAATTTCTATACAGAGAAACAATAAAGAATTTGAAATACTCAAATATAGAATAGTATAAGGGATGGAGAAAAGTGTACTGAAGAATTAGACTGGTTCAATCGTAAACCACTGTGACTTATATCATGCTTTAGAATTTCTTCCGCTATCAAATTAGAGCATTACAACAATATGACTATACCTCACTCTATATCACTCTAATACCCTAGACCTAGAGATATCACATAGTAATACCACATCCTGAACAACCTAGGAATACCATACCACACCCTAGAAAACAAATAGGGATATCCATCCTTTTACGGAAGAGAAAAAACAAGAGATTCACTCTATATAGTTATGATAAGAACAAATTGAAGCACAACTATGACTCTAACCCAATAGAAATGGCCAATTCTTGAAAAAAAAAATTTCTCCAAATTGGTTGAATTTTGAAGTTTAAAAAACATTCCTTTTATAATAGCATTTTAGTAATAATAATTTGGCAATTTGAGAATTCTGAAATCCTTAATTTGTATAATATATTTGAATTTGAATATATTAATAATAGACTTTCAATTTGGGAACTGGATAAATGCTTAATGGCCTGCTTATTTGGAATCATATTGATTTATTTTTACCAGAAACTGATACAAGTCTGTACCATTTGTGCGTGAAACAGGGAATCTTTTTTATTCAGAAGGCAACAGTAGAGAATTGAGATACATTTTAGTAGCTTCATGGGATTTGGTTCAGATCTCCAAAATTCTTGTGCGCTAGAGATTATCAAATTGCGATATTAATCAGTTAGTCAGTTTTTTCCCTTGTTCTGACCTATCCAATGTTATCCACCGAGGAACAAATTCCTTTGTCTTGAGAAGTATATATATTTTGTATACTGTTAAGATAGAACAGAAACCAAGAGTTCTCAGGTGTAGGCTTTCCTTGTTACGATTTTCTATTATATTTGATTTTATTTATTTAATGGAATCTAGTTCTGGGCTGAGGTATGCCCATAGATGTTTCTCTTGTTTTTTATTTTCTAATGGAGCCATTTTCTGGAGATGGCTACTTAATTTCATCATGACCAGTAAAAGACATCTAGATTAGTTGCTCAGAATACAGGCTGCCAGAGTGCTTATGTGAAGTCTCATTTGCATACCTCACTTAATGCCAGGTTTATAATCATCATAACTCTTAATGATATTTGAAGGCATCTTCATAGGATGATTCCTGTAAATTCTAAGGTGTGGAGATGCACTTTGATAAAAAAAAGTGTAATAATAAGTATTGATTGAAAAATATATGGTTAATATTTGTAACTATATCAGGTGGATATATTAACAAAAGATTCAATCACAATCTAAATCATTAATTTTTAAATAGATAGTATTGATGTACTTTACGGTTTATCTTTTAAAATATATTGTATATTAATTAAAATATTAAACTTTTGTTTTACCATTTTTAATGTAACATTATTTATCAATTTTAATTTTAGATTTTAAAATTAATTTTTTAAGAAACCAAAAGAAATTAAAAAAAAAAATGAGACCTCCTTACATGTGAATTTGGCTTAAGACCATGTTTGTTTTGGGTATTTAGAGGAAAAGTAAGCTGTTTGTCATGCGTCTCTAGATTATTCATTTGTTGGAGGAGCAAGAAAATAGTTAACTCAATAAGGCTGAGCAATGTGCATTGGAGGTAAGGATAAAAATATAAGAACCAAGTAATAAGAGAACACAGGAAGCAGCCAGAACAGAAGCTAGTTCCAATCTTTCACTCGGTGCATCCATATTCCATCAGGGCATTGACACGTGCCAACTGGGTTAGCATAAAAAATCCAAATAACTTGACACGTAAAATTTGCTACCTTATAACCAAGCCACGTTGCATGCATAACGCCGCCCATGTTCATCAATTCACTCCACTCCCTTATATAACCCCCATTCCCCAACCAACCTCTACCACCACTTGTATTTCGCTACTTTCATTTCTTGAGGAATCTCATAAACTTGTTTATTGTGTTACTCGTTATTTTCAACTCATTATACTCACTTCTTTATTTATTCTCACTCTTCATTATATTGGTGCAAAAGTAACATCATGGATTCCAGGGTGGTTTCGGTTTTGGTGATAGTGATAGTGATGTTGCTAGCCATGAACTGTAACTGCGCTAGTGTTGGCCACATGCCCTCAAACAAAGAGGAAAGTCACGATTTTCATGAGGTTAAAGCCAAGACCACACAAACTGCGAACAAGGCCATGGAAACAGGGAAAGAGGGGAAAGATGCCGCAGAGTCATGGACAGAATGGGCTAAAGAGAAACTCAGTGAAGGACTTGGCTTCAAACATGATCAAGAACCTAAGGACTCCACCACCAAGAAAGTTTCTGACTATGCCAGTGACACTGCTGAGAAATCAAAGGACTATGCCTGTGATGCTGCTCAGAAATCAAAGGACTATGCGGGTGACACTGCTCAGAAATCAAAGGATTATGCGGGTGATGCTGCACAGAAAACCATGGACTATGCCGGTGACACTGCTCAGAAATCAAAAGACTATGCCGGTGACACTGCTCAGAAATCAAAAGACTATGCCGGTGACACTGCTCCGAAATCAAAAGACTATGCCAGTGATGCTGCACAAAAGACCAAAGACTATGTTGGTGATGCTGCACAAAAGACCAAAGACCATGTTGGTGATGCTGCACAAAAGACCAAAGACTATGTTGGTGATGCAGCACAGAAGACTAAAGATCATGCTGCTCAGAAGACCAAGGACTATGCAAGCGATGCCAGTGATGCTGCAAAGAAGACCAAAGATTATGCTGCGCAGAAGGCCAAGGACTATGCCAGTGATGCTGCGCAGAAGACCAAGGACTGCGCCAGTAATGCTGCGCAGAAGACCAAGGATTATGTAAGTGAGAGTGCTAAAAAGAGTAAAGATTATACCAACGATTATGCTAAAAAGAGCAAAGACTATGCGGACGATGCTGCACAGAATGTCAAAGATTATGCAACACAGAAGACCGAACAGTATGCTGGTGATGCCTCTCACAAGAGCAAAGAAGCTTCTGAGTATGCCAGTGACACGGTTCAGAAGACGAAAAACTATGCTAGTGATGCTGCTCAAAGAAGCAAAGAGGCGTCTGATTACGCCAATGATGCGACGAAGAAGACCAAAGACTATGCTGACGATGCTACAAAGAGAAGCAAAGAGGCGTCTGATTATGCGAGTGACACGGCTCAGAAGACCACAGACTACGCCAGTGACACTTCTCAGAGAACCAAAGAAAAGCTCCGAGACATCGCCTCTGGTTGGTACACTAACTATCACAACATTTCTGTTCTCCACATGCTATACATACTGTAGAGAAACACCATCTTTACACACTCAAAGGGCCTCATTTCTTTTTCACTCTTAGTGTTACACATGTTACTTATATGCACTTGTGTTGTTCCACATGTGGTGGGACATCAGCATTCTGTATTTCCACAGAAACAGTTTCATTTAAAGAAACACTTCATGTACTTAAATTTGGAAGACCCTTCATCTCAGTATGATATAAAGATGTTTTGAGGTTTAAGGGGGTTATAAAATCAAAAGGGTACAAGTATTTTAAAAATAGGACAAATCTAGCTTAATTTGTCCTTGTATGATGTGCAGAAGCTGGTGAATACAGTGCAGAGAAGGCGAGAGAAATGAAGGATGCAGCAGCAGAGAAGGCTAGTGACATAGCTAAGGCAGCCAAGCAGAAATCACAACAAGTGAAAGACAAATTAGGTGGACAAAGCAGAGATGCTGAGCTTTGAGATGGTTTAATCACTTTGTACTTGTCAATTATGCCGCTACAGTTGTCCAACTCTGCCAGAAATAATATTGTGTGTATATATGGGAGTTTTGTCTCTCTGTGAACGGGGTTTGGTCTGACATATTACCAATAGTCAAGGCTGGAATATTTTGTATTTACCCACGTTTAGTTAAAAAATAATAGATGTTCAACATGGCATTTCTTTCAATAAAGGCCCATAAGCTAGATTATGTATGAATTGGGATCCCATAACTTTGCACAAATGAACAGCTTCCTAAATTAGAAGAGAAATCTAGGATAAAATTACCTTAGTCTCTGACTACACCGCCACATGAATAACATTGGGAGTACTATTGTGAATTCCATCTGATTAAGGATATTTTCTGTACCTAAAATAGAATTGAATATAAAACTGCGAAGAAATGAGATTAAGTCTTTTTTTTATGAAGTGAAATGAGATAGAGTCATTAAGGAAAAATTCTAATACTTTAAATTAAAAATAAAATAAACATGGTTAACCCAATAGAATATAGATGGTAGGGCTTATAAAAAGGATATTTATGATAATAAAAATTGAAAAACAAAAGAGTGTATTTAATAAATTCAGCCAATCAAATTGGGCCGAGAAACGGTAGGGATCGAGATCTCATGATGAATTATGGGCTTTTAAGAATTTGATGGTCTTTTGATTTGATCCTCAAATTATCAATTTTCTTCTAATGATTATTAAGGGCGACTTTTTCCTTTATTTTGAGATTGATACTTTCTGAAAATATAAAAAAATATATTCAAAGTAGTGATGTACTGGATCTATAATTTCTTATTTTCATCATTTATTATTATTTAAAAAGTATATTTTTTATCAAATATATTTTTTATCAAATATAACTAATTAATTTTCATCATTTATTATTATTTAAAAAGTATATTTTTTATCAAATATAACTAATTAATATTATTGGACTGTTTCAGTTTAATCTTTAATAACTATTCAACATTAGTATAATTTAAAGATAAATTAATTAATTAATTTTTTCCACTTTTTGTGATAAAAATCATATTTATTTTCTCTATAATATATTATTAGAAAATGTGAAAATTTAAATTCACATTTTTTTAACTGAGAATTTTTTTATCAAAATTCACATCCGAACCGTAGAAGATAATAAATCTCAATTGTTAGTGAAAAAATAATAATTATTTCTACATAAACGCGTCCATAAAAAATTATAAATATATTAAATTACTGATCGTTATTTTTTTTACCAATAATTTATTTATAAATTGCTATCTTTTTTTTTTTTATTTCAATCAACTAGTCCCAATTGGTTGAGATATTTTTTTAAGTAAAGCAATGTTGTTGTATAAAAAGTCTTACAATAATTTTTATATCAAGAAAAGAAAATAAAAAATTGACCATTCTTAAATTTATGAATTATGGTGGTTGAAAGTAACTTTTGGGAAGTTATTTGTAGAATAATTTGATATATATTCAAAGAATGACCTTTCAAAACAAAAATATTGAAAGAATAATATGATTTGTCCATGTCCTCCACGAAGGCAAGGAACACGTTGTTCAAGCAATACAAACGTCATAATTAGGACCCCTTTGATGGAGAATTTGGAAGAGAATCTTGAAATGTAAGATATGATTTTTCAGAAATAAAATTTCAGGTTTCATGTCGGAGAATGAACTCCTGTAAAAAATGCGCATGGACATTTATTGAGGGCAAAGTAAAATGCTCAATTTGATCCAATCAAAATTTTTGGATCATCTCGACTTGAATCATTTATTACTGTTTCATTTTGCCTATTATACAAATACACCATTTTAAATTATACATTTTATTAATATTTTTTATTTTTTTCTCTTTCTCATTCTATCAGTAAATTCTATCATATATATATATATATATATATATATATATATATATATATATATATATATATATATATATATATCTTTTTTTTCTTTTTTTCATTAGATTTATAATAAATAATAGCAAATGAAGTATTCATTTATCATTTTTCTTTCATATCTTAAAATGTCATTAAGTTTGTAACGTTTTTATTGGTTAATGTTAAACTATTTTTATTTAAATATAATTATGTATTTTAATTTTTTATTTTTTATTAATTTTTTAATTAATTAATTTTAAATTTTAAAATATTTAATATTTTTCAAAAAATAATTATAAATAAAATTTAAATAGTGGGATCTATCATATCCAAATATAAGATTTTCTATTAGAAGAAAAAAATAAAAAAATCTTAAATACACATGTGGTATTGTAGGATCTATAAAAAGGTATTCCAAAATCTTAAATGAGATATAGGGATGAACATATCCTTAAGAACAATAATTTAAGAGAAAAAGGCTCACATTTAATTACCTTTTAATGTATATAAGTTTTAAAGAATTGACTTATAAAGTCAACAAACACTATATATGAAAGATTATATTTGAATGTTAGTATAAAACTTTTTTATATTGGTTGTGCATATAAGTGTTAAACTTATATTTTACTCTTGATTTGCAATGGGTTTGATTTGCAATGGGTTTGATTTAGGGATAGTAATGGGGTAAGGCGAGTGTGGGTTTAGCCTTTCTGTCCCCATTCGCAGAGTTTTCTCCTTATACCTCCATGATTTCGCCTTGCACCTCCATGTTTTTTAAAAATCCCAAACATAGCCTAAGGTAAAAAAGTATAAATTTTGTTACCTCCCTCACGTTTACACCTCCTTTCTCCTTCTCTGCCTCTCATCCTTTTCCATTTTTCGTCGTAGTCATCTTCCTTTTCTTAATGAAAACCATGTAGATATTCTAGAGCCTCCACATTTATCTTTTAATTCTTTCTATCATTAATACTTTTCAATGCATAAATTAATTTAAATGCATGTCCACTAGCTTCCATCTTTAAAATCTTCAAAATTCCAATATCTGAAAAACCTACAAAGTACCCTTGAATCACATTTGTGTGAAGAAGAGATAAGTATCATGATATGGATGGCTTGTCTGGATGGAAAAGAATGCAAACAGACAAAGAGAAAGAAATGCAAATATTCTAGATGGATATATCCAGACTTGTAATTGCAATTTTTTTTTTATTTATCCGGACTTGTAAAAAAATTGTAATTACAAGCAGTCGTTATGTCACTATGTCGTTGGTAGTTAGGAGTCGAAAGAACAAAGAACAAGGGTGGGTCATGAAGGAGAAGGTGTGTGTCAGTGCAGATGAGTGTATTCGAACTCAAAGAAATCCAGCTCGAAGGAGTAAAGAGAGGTGTGAGGAGAGAGAAGAAGTTTTACCTAAGGTTATTTTAGACATTTTATAGGTTATGAAGGTGCAGTGAGAAAATATAGAGGTGTAGGGAGAAAAACTCATCCACAAGAAGTATGGGACAAATTTAGATTTGATATAAAAGAAGTGAGTATGAAATGTTAATCCACATTTCTGTTGGGTATTTTTTAGTTCAAGTATGTGTGTGTGTATATATATACACACACGAGTAACCCTTTATATTCTTTTTTACAATTTCAATCTACTTATTTACTTATACTATTAATAAAGGGAAATACCTCCTTTTGATGTCCACTTCTCAAAATATCTATTCTATCCTTGCACCTATTTTAAAATTAAAAAATAATTTTGTTATAAGAGAGACTCAAACCCACAATCTCTCATTTCCTAAACTTAACATTTACCACTAGACCAACCTTATAACTTTAAAAAAAATTACTTTAAAATATTGATATCTAATATACATAATTGTTCAAGTATATGTATAACTTATAATATATAATATTATATTATATATTATATCTTTTATACTATTAATAAAGGAAATACCCCTTTTTTATGACTACTTTTCAAAATACATATTATACTCTTACACTTATTTTAAAATTAAAAAATAAATTACTTTGTCATAAGAAGGACTCAAACCCACAAACTCTCACTTTCCAAACGTAAACTTTACTACTAGACACCTTGTAACTTTAGCAAAAAAATTACTTTAAACTATTGATATCCAACATATATAGTTGTCCAACTATATCTACAATTTATAATATATGATATTATCTATACTTCCATACTATTAATAAAGATAATACATCCTTTTGATGTCCACTTTTCAAAAAACTTATTCTACCTTTACACCTATTTTAAAATTAAAAAACAAATTACTTTTTTCATAAGAGAGACTCAAACCCACAACATCTCACTCCTTAAACATAAACTTTACCACTAGACAAACCTTATAATTTTTGCAAAACATTACTTTAAAATGTTGATATCCAACATGCACAATTTTTACTTTATCACAAATTAATCTTCCTTAAACATGATTAATATATGTATACATTTCATGATAAATATTCTTGATAAACATGCAAATACACATGTGCGACAATATTTTGAGTTCTATTCAAACTCTTTCATCTTCTCATTTTTTCATGTTCATTGCATATTTGACATATTCATTGATGATCTAACATATTTTTATCATGTTATCATAAACAAAAAATATAAAATCAACAAAATATATTTCAAAACATGTCACATAATAATTTATATTTCAAAATATAAAAATTTACAAAAGATATTAAATTAAAATCCTAAAATTATTATAATATATTAAAATAGAAATGTGAATACATAGGCGTGACAGCACACGTGTTTTCGCTAGTTATTAAATAAAGTATATATTAAGTTATTAATTATATTCTAATTTAAAATATATATAAAGAATAATAAATAAAAAAATTAAAAATTAAATTTTAAGAATTAAATTTTTTTATTAAATATATAACTTAAAGTTTATTATATAATTATTATAATTACAACAAGGTGGATATGGATTCAAGTACAGGACAGGTAGTTAAATACTCATACCAGCATCGAATAATACTTATGCTTATACATATACTATATTTGATCAAAATAGATAATGTTTGTCAAAATCAAAAAGAGTTCGGAGCAATCTCACATGGATCACTATTTTTGCAATCCCAAGATTGATATAGTGATGATCCTAAAAGTCATTTGAATAAAACATGAAAAGTAAGTGATAAAAATAATAAAAATCATAATTCTGCTATGAAAAAAAAGTAATTATTTTATATCTCTCTTTTTTTTATTCAGCAAAATGATAGAAACAAAAACTACTGTTTTCTAATACAATAAACACCTTTTGTCAAAAAAATAAATAAAAATAATAATTGTGTAAACGCAAAGAGTCTCATAAAGTTGAGACGGGCAGTTGCACACGTGACCATTTCTCACTAAGTGGAGATGGGCCCGAGCCTGAAATCGTCTAATTAACATCCCAATCACTATAAATGTTTTAATTAGAAGTTTTCTTGACCAGTCAATCCAGTTTAAATTTTGTAGAATTATTATAAATAAATTTTTCTTTAAATATTTAACGTAATTAAATATTTAAAAATTTGAAGTTAAAGTTGCTACTTAAATGAAAAATGTTAGTTAATTCAGACACTAAATAATAACCACCATAAATGTTTAAAAATGTAACAGAAAAATATCTACTGCTAAATATTTAGAAAATACATTATGAATGTTTGTTTCATGCTCTTATTTTATATTTCCAGAAATCATATTTCTAGAGATATCATAAGTAAGAATGTTATTTTTTAATATTTTTAGTTAATTATTTATATTCTAAATTTTAAAAATAAAAAAAAATTCTCAAATGAGTAATAATAAATATGTAACTTTTCTGAAGATAAAAGATGCCTAGAAATTTTTTGCAAATATCTTTTAAGAAACATGGTGTAACTATTTTTACTTTCTTATTTCCATAAATGGAAAATAATTCTGCGAAACAACGTTTCTTGGTTGATTATATATATATAAACCTCTTATTGGATAATGAATATTAGGAAAAGTGCACATTTAGATAAACGAAGAAGTTTCGGGCTGGTTAGCATTGGAGGGTCCCACCCCATCAGAACAAAAAGCCCAGAAACCAGTTAGGAAGAATGACAAATGCTGATTTGAAGCCTAAAAGAAAAAACAAAGTTTGGTTTACCTGACATTGTTTTTTCTTTTTTGCCACAAAAAAACCACAATATATCTCATTATTATTCCAGCTACGACCCATGGATTTCACAATTTGGCATTTTTATTTTGCCATGGAAAGATTAAAGGTTGCATCAGCCTTCCATTAATTGCTAGAAATATTAACTTAACTTTTCAGTACTTCATAAAATAAAATAAATTCAATATTAGTAAATAATATACTTGGAGTTGTAAGGTTGACCTGGAATTAACGTAAAATTCTTTCTCCCAACAAAAATTAACATGAAAACTAATATTTATCCTAAAAAATATCTTATCAGAACCTCTCGTACCAATCTTGTACTTTCATATTTTTAATATATATTAAACACATCTCTTTTCCTGATATATTTCATTTATAGAAATGAGTTTTTAATATGAGATACATTATACTCAATCAAGATATCTCATGTTTTATTAAATTCTTAGAATTTAGGCTCAAATCAAATTCAACCCACAAGCTAGTTCACGATGAAAAATTATATCTCATTTATATATATTGTTTTGATCATAATATTAGTTAATATGAATATCTACCACAAGTCCTTATATTTGTATATTGAGAGAATTGATTCAAATATGAAACTTATTCAACGTTACGTTTCATTTAAAAAATAAATAAATTAAAATTCTCATTCTTTCTCTCTTTCTCACAACCTTCATCCTTTTCTTCCTTCTTTCTTTCCTTCATCCAATTTCCTTCTTCCTCCTACTTCATTTTCTTTCCTTCTCATCTCTTCAAATTTTGTGTTTACTCTCAAATTCTTTACCTAGTGAAAGATAATAAAACTCAAAACTTCTACTCATTCTTTTTTTCTTTCCAAAACTAAGTTTGGTAATTTTTTGTGTTAGGAATAGTGTTATGAGGAAAGATAAAAGTACTCACACCATAAAGGTTACTCATTTTGACTCTGAGATAAATTCATAACTCGCAACCTTTGAGTAGAAGGTTGCGATAAATTCATAACTCACACCCTAAACTCTGAGATAAAATAAACTATTTGCAAGTGCTAGCTTTGAGTAGAATCATTTTTAGAGCATGAAACACTACTTTTAGAGATTTTTATGGTTACCCATAAATAGGTAGAATTGCATGGAAATCTTTGTTGACGTTTAGATCTGTTGATTTTTACCTAGCATAATACTCCTGAAATTGTTAGGAAGTAGTTTGGTTGACTCTCTGTAGTTGTGAATGGCTTAATGATCATTGTGACCTATTTTAACATTTTTATAATTATCATTTTAATTCATATTATTATATTTTAATGTTGTTTACCTAATAGGTTTGGGAAACATAGTCTTTATTTGATTTTATTCTCTATGAAATTTATTTCAAAGGTTTGGAGCTTTATAAATTTAAATAAATTATATTTGATGAAATTGGAGATTTATTTTGGAATTAACTTTGAAGTAGAATAAATTTGGTGGTATTTATATTATGAGGATCCATGTTAGAAACCTGTATGTTGTTAGCGAATGATAACGGGCTAGGAGAACCTAGTTGTATAATGCTGGGCGGAGAGGCTATCGTTAGATGGAGCTGCCACCTTGTGGAGAGGGCTATCAACGAGATGGAGCTGCCTCCGATGATATTTTATGATATTGAGACATGATATGGTTCCGGAAGGAGAGGGACATCCATTAGATAGAGTCGCCCCAAGAGAAAGACCACTATTGGAGGAGAGGGTTATCAACAAGATAGAGCTACCTCTTGGTTCAATCATGAGTAATCCCGTTGTATTTACATTTCATTCTAATTATGTTTTACATTAATGTATTTCATTTCAAATTTGCTTATTTAATATATATGATAGATCTGCTATGATAAACGTAACATTTTAGATGTTCGGTATAAGTTAACTGTGGTTGTGAGATGTATTGAACTTGGTGATTTAGTAAGTTTTATATTGAGAAATGTTTTTATCGAACAATTCATACGTTAATATGTTTCATTTCTAGTTCATGGTGGTTGTTAGGTCCTCACCAAGTCTTTATGACTTACCTTCTCTCTATGATTTTTTATCCAGATTCCCAAACACCTAAGTAGCAAGTAGCTTACATCTCCATTGTTCAATCTTCTGTTATTTCTTTTTTGTAGGCCTCATTTGTGTCGGCAGATAATTGATGTTATTTTGATACTATTTGTACATTTTGCAGTTATAAAAAGTATAGTTATGAGATTTATGTTTAGATATTATATACTTAATGTTGTTGAAAACTTTGGTTGATGAATTATTGGTAACAAGTTTCTTTGTAAATTTTGGGATGCCTAAAATATAGAGGAGACTCTGTTAACATTTCTGCAAAATCTTAAAAGTATGTTTAATTTGAAAAATTATTTGTCATATTTTATTCTATTCTTGTAGGGTTTACCAGACTAAGAATTGTTAGTCAATGCATTGGTCACGACCTTGAATTTAGGTCGTGACATTTATAACACTAAACATATATATAAATAATTTAATAATGATCCAACAGAAGGTAATAACAAAGATAACTAAGATAAACTTTTATGCGAAATTAAAATTTAGATTTAAATCTAATTTGATTTCAAATAGCTTAGAAGTGAAAATTATTATTATCTCATGTTTTATGTAATTATTTATCTACATAAACATATATAAATTAGTATTTTGGATTATATGTATTATAAATATTTTAAAAATAAATAATTTTTTTGCATAAATTATATTATATTTGCAATTATAATAACAAATATATTTAAACGTATAATTTATCAATATTTTGAAAATCAGACCATCAACAAGTTGTATTTAAAGTTCACCATTTCAACTAAGATTGAAATGGGGTTGAATCAATATTAATAAAATAAATTAGTAATAAATAATAGATAAAATTATATTAAGTACATATAATATCATACTTTATAACATTTAAGGTTAAAATAAAACAAAGTTTTAATGGTCACAATACACATAAAAGTCTAAATAAAATATATCATAATAGTTAATTTAAAATTTTAATAATTAGTAAAATATAACAATATCAATTTTATATTTAAAATAAAATTAATAAATTATTATAATATAAAATATAATAAATTAAGATATAAAAAATTATAAATTAATATACATGAGTATATTATATATTTTATAAAAAAATGATAAAATAATATATACTTATTTATAATCTAACATATTCATATTTATCTTTAATTTTTACAATAAAAAATGTTTAAAAATTAAAAAATATTATCTAATTGGAAACTAGTTCAACAGGTTCTGGAAATGGTTTTGGCCTATTTGTATATGATTTTATTAATTCTTAACTGGTTTTCACCGATTCTGAAATCATTAATTTATATGTCAATCAAATTGGTTACTAGATGATTTTTAGTTGAACCAATTAGTTCAATTTATTTTAAAAAACTAGGTAATTTATAATTTGGATGTAAAATAAATAATTTAAACTGTGGCTTAAAGTACAATTAGAAAATTCTTTTGAAAAATAACTATTGAAGTTTTATTAAAAGATTAAAATAAAAAAATAAAAAAATAAAAAATCTTTTAAAAAACTATCAAAGTTCAATTAAAAGATGAAGATAAAAAATTAAAAAATTCTTTTACAAAAACTATTAAAGTTCAACCAAAGGAAAAAGGTAAAAAAATATAGATTAAAAGTTATACGGGGTTGAAAAGTTCAAATATATCTATACTATATACTATTAATAAAGGGAATACATCTACTTTTCAAAATACCTATTTTACCCTTACACCTATTTTAAAATTAAAAAACAAATTACTTTGTCATAAAAGAAACTTGAACTCATAACCTCTCACTCCCCAAACGTAAACTTTACTCCTAGACCAATCTTGCAACTTTAACTAAAAAATTACTTTAGAATATTGATATTCAACCTATATAATTGTCTAACTATATCTATAATTTATAATATATGATATTATATTATATACAATATATCTATATTATTAATAAAAGAAATACCTCTTTTTGACGTTCACTTTTCAAAATACTTATTCTACACTTACACCTATTTTAAAATTAAAAAATAAATTATTTTGTCATAAGAGGAACTTGAGCTCACAATCTCTCACTCCCCTATCATGAATTTTACCACTATACTATTAATGAAAGGAATACCCATTTTTGACGTTCAATTTTCAAAATACTCATTCTACCCTTACTCTTAAACCCACAACCTCTCACTCCCCTAACATGAATCTTACCACTAGACTAACCTTATAACTTGAACCAAAAATTTACTTTAGAATATTGATATTCAACATACATAATTGCCCAAATATATCTATAATTTATAATATATGATGTTATGTTATATACTATATATCTATATTGTTATATACTATATATCTATACTATTAATAAAGGGAATACCCTATTTTGACGTCCACTTTTCAAAATACTTATTCTACCCTTACATCTATTTTAAAATTAAAAAATAAATTACTTTGTCATATGAAGAACTTGAACACACAACTTCTCACTCCCCAAACATAAACTTTACCATTAGACCAACCTTATAACTTTAATAAAAAAATTACTTTAGAATATTGATATCCAACCTACATAATTCTCCAACTATATCTATAATTTATAATATATGATATTATATTATATACGATATATCTATACTATTAATAAAAGAAATACTCCTTTTTGACGTTCACTTTTTAAAATACCTATTCTACCCTTAAACCTATTTTAAAATTAAAAAATAAATTATTTTTTCATAACAGGAAGTTGAACCCACAACCTCTCACTCCCCAAATGTAAACTCTACCATTAGACCAACCTTATAACTTTAACCAAAAACTTACTTTAGAATATTGATATCCAACCTACATAAATGCCATATTATATCTATAATTAATAATATATGATATTATAATATATATTATATATTGATATCCAACCTACATAATTGCCATATTATACTATATACTATAATTTATAACTATTTTACCTTCTAAACATTTTATAATTATTCCCATTTCGCAAATATAACTTCTCCCTATTAATATATGCACATTTTCACAATTTCTACTTTATCACAAATCAATCTTCCTTAAACATGATTAATATATGTATATATTTCATGATAAATATTCTTAATAAACATGCAGATACACAATTGCGACAATATTTTGAGTTCTATTCAAACTCTCTCATCTTTCCATTTTTCATATTCATTGCATATTTGACATATCCATTGATGATCTGACATATTTTTATCATATTATCGTAAACAAAAAATATAAAATTAACAAAATATATTTCGAAACATGTCACATAATAATTTATATTTCAAAATATAAAAATTTACAAAAGATATTAAATTAAAACCCTAAAATTGTTATAACATATTAAAATAGAAATGCGAATACACAGGTACAGCAACGCCTGTGTTTTTGCTAGTATGTATAATGATAACAAACTATTTTAAAATGGTTAAGGGTGATTTTTATTATATTTTACTAAAATGATAACGTTAGGTTTTAGAAGGTCCAAATGACCAGACGAACTCTAAATGCTCAGGTGGTTTTGATGATAACAAATGTGATTAATTTGATTATCTAACATTTATCTATGACAAATGTTTTAAATGATAAATGTGTATAAATATAACAAAGATGCAAACACAAAATCCATAGAGAAGACTTCGTGAATAAGATGCAGCTGATTTTGTTTGTAAGACATAGACGCAACTCAAGAAAATAAAATATGCAACTTATCAAGGATGAAGATGCAGACACAACTTAAGAAAATATAATATGCAACTTATCAAGGATGAAAATGCAAATGCAGACTTAGTCAAGCCAGATGCAGACATGCAAACTCAAACGAGTCAAATGCAAGAATTAGTCAAGTTAAACGTACACTCAGATAAGGCAAATGCAAACTTAGACTGGTCAAACACAAATGCAGTTTGAGTTAGATGCAAACGACCTATTGAAGATAAGATAAAGAAGATACATTTAATGCAGATGAAGACAAAACCTATCAAGATGAAGATACAAGAAGAGAAGCGACATTCAATGAAGATGAAGACACAACTAATTCATCATAATATAAAGATGAAAGACTTGAAGACATAATTTATGAAGGTTAGATGCATAACATGCCAGACGAAGACACGTGATAAGAAGGCATATTGCTCGAGAAGACTCAACATAGAAGACAAAACTTTAGAATATGAATACAAGAGCAAAATGAAACATCAATAGGTGAAGACACACACTAAAAAGTCTACATAAGAAGTATATCTATAGAATTGATAAAGCATCTAACCTTCTTATCTTGAAGATACAAAAGCTACTTATCCTAAAGAAGCAAAGGTTTGTTACTTGATGGAAAAAGCTTCTTATGATGAGATTTAAACGCTAAAATAGCTTAAGTTGAGTTCTGATTTGCACATTTATGATTATTATATTAAAAATCAACTTCTCATCATTAAATACACTATTTCAAATGAAAATATTTGGTTTAGGCAAGTGGAGTAAAGAAGAGAAATGAACATGCAAAAATTGAATAAATGAAGCGGTGGAAAGGCACAAGTGGTGCATAAATTAAATTAGTTTCATTTTTTTACTGATTTTCTCTTTTAAAATGTTTTCTTTCTTATTTTATTTATTTTTTGTTTTTCTTTTTTCTTTTTTATTTTTTATTTTTTATTTATATATAGATATATAATAGTTTATGTTATTTTATTTATTCTTTTAATATTTATATATTTCTTTAATATATTAAAAATTAATTTATTAAATATATTGAAAAAGCATCACAATGATAATGCAATTCTATGCGAAACGTCCAATTATTTAGGAGGTAGTCAAAACATCACAATTGATTTCTTGAAAGTGGTGTCATAAAACCAATTTAACATTATACTCTCAAATGGATCATGAACCTCAACTCATGTGTTAGAGTATGTGTGATTTTTCCCTTATGTTTGTTGTCTTTACTACCACATGTTCTCTCTTAAGTATACATAACCTGTTTGGATTTTTCTTAGGAGTTATAATGTAAGTTTGTAAATGGCACGCTTATTTAGAAAACATTTATTATGCTTTCCATTATTTTATGAATATAATTTATTTTCAAAAAAAAGAGTGATTAGTAGTAATTAATAATAAAACAAAAAATAGAATACTATTTTATTTGCAAAAGATTATATTGGATTGATATAGATTTGATATTGTTATTAAATTAAAACTAACCCAAAACACACATACGTGCACGGTGTATATATATATATATATATATATGGAAGAAATCCACTTACTCTAAGATTAAAAAACTTATTTTACATCATCATCTTTCATTTTGTTGAAATTTAATAGTTAAAGTTAGATACTTATTACCATCAAATGAATGGATATAATAAACATTAAGTCTTCTATACTAAATCCCCTTCCCATATATATATATATAGTTACTCAAATATAAATAGTGGGATATGCTTCGAATATTTGAAGTTAACCGGAGAACAAGTGACAGAATGGAAAATTAAAAATTTCAATAGCAGAATTATATTCAAAATCTAAATCATCGAGTTAAACACAAAATCACGTATGTGTAAAGCTAACACGGGTTAAAACAATTATTTGGGAGTGAATCGACAAGTCAACAAGACAGTTAATTAGATTAGATTGAAACAAAACAAAACAAACTTTTTATTATAGAAATGAGTGGAGGATAAGAATTGCAAAAAACGTGGGGAACTAACGTAATCAAACCAGATTAGCAATAGTATATGGTGGGGTTGGATGGTTGGTTGAATAGTGAATCTTTTATTTTACGTGTAGCACATCGCTTATTTATTATTTAATATTGGGTGGAATCATAGTAAGACGAATAATTTACACCCTAATGAATTAATATAATACAAAAAATAAATTTGAAGTTCGTAAGCATTTAGACGCAATGGGCTGAAACCTTTAAAAGCTAGGTGTGTTCTCTAATCTTCATTCTTTTTTCTAGTCCTGTTTGGTCAATTTGCGCATTCCAATTTTTGTTTGGGGAATGGCGTAATAATCTCCCTCTGTTGCTTCTTCCATGTCACATGCGTCGTTATGGACAAAAGTGATAAAACAAAAAAACAGATAAAGAGCAACAAGATGGGCATTTGGCATTCGAGAAAGCAACAAGACTGGGTGGTTCGTTCCGATTTCTTTGATTTTGGATTGGTTTTGGCGTGAGGTGGGAGCAGTGTAGGCAAAAGGGTATTTTGCCATTTTGCAAAAGGAGGGAAAGAAGGAGAAGGAAAAGAAAAAGAAAAAGAAATGGTTATTATGACGAAGCTTGGGGAGAAGAAGAATGAGAGGGAAGGAATGCGACTTGGGAAATACGAGTTGGGTAGGACTCTTGGTGAAGGCAATTTTGGTAAAGTCAAGATCGCTAGAAACACTGACTCTGACCAACCTTATGCTGTTAAGATCATCGATAAGAATAAGATAATCGATCTCAACATCACCAATCAGGTCTGCCATACCATCTTCTTTTCACACAAATTTGGAATTCGATTCTGGATAATTCATGCACTATCTTTAGCCAACGTCAGGTTTTTTTCCTTTTCTTTTCAATAAATTGGAAAAGTTTTCGCCTTCATTTCCCCATGAATAGTCCTCCCAACACAATTATCTAATTCTTGAGTTCTCTGCCATGAAAAAAAGAGACTTTGTTTTGATCGGAAAACTCAAGTCCATTCACCATCTGTATTTCATTCTTTTTAGTCCTTTCAAATGCCACTATGCTGGACTCTTCCTCACATTCATGTTTTTAAGGCCTAATAATGTTATCTAGATCAATTTGTCTAATTCTGGTCAAATTTGCAGATAAAGAGGGAAATAGCCACCTTAAAGCTTCTCAGACATCCCAATGTTGTTAGATTGTATGAGGTACTGCCATGCTCTGTCCATATTTAATTTACTCTAATCATGTTTATTCCATTAATAACCAACTATCCCAATCCCAACTTGTTGCACATTCTCCTAATCTTATGCCGTGTGTGTTTGGTTATATTTATTCTAGACTTGTTTTTTAAGTTAAATAAAAAATTAATAGTTATGTTTTTCACAATTCACAAACCAGAAGTGATTTCTTGCTTTTTAACTTGTTTTCAATTTTCAAAGATACTATCAGTCAATTTAATTTACTTCTTTTTTTATTGACTTGATTTTTTTTTCCAATGACTTGTTACTGCTGTAAGATCTGGCATGTAACCCAAACCTGCTTTGCACATTAGGAGTTTAGGTCAAACATATCATTGGATCGGACATCTATTCTGACAAAAAATTAAACTCATGTTTTAGCACAACCGACGTTTGAACTGGTGCAGATTTTTTTTTTTCTCGTTTTCTTCTATTGTATCGTCTTTTTTAACACCAATAGTCTATAGAAATGCTCCCTTAATCCATATCCGAATTAGAACTGCATAAATGTGTTTTTTTTTTTCCCAATTAAAAAACATAATCCCCAAAATTCATAGGCTCGCGAACTTCTTTTTTTTTATGTCTGAACGTGACATGTCGTTTTAGGAGAAAAAACAAAAATAATTATAATAGCACATGTAATTGTTAGAGTAAAAAGGAACCATGACATTTAAAAAAAATCCTATTACAAATATAGTAAACAAAATTATTATATTAAAGATTTTTATACTAATCTTTTAGTAAGTTTTTTAATTTTATTAATTAGTATTTTAAAAATCACATAAATAAAAATTATAAATTTTACGTTGAAAATTTATACATATTAAACTTTTTTTTATGTTTATGTTATCTTACACATTTTATCAATTTCTCTTCCCCGTCACATATCATACTCATTCTACGAACATGTTTGCATGATTTTTAGAAAATAGTTTTAGGAAAACAATAAAGTATTTTATAATTTCTAAAAATATAATTTTTTCATAAATTGATTTGTAAAAAAATTATATAAAATGGATTAGTTTTATATGAAATATTTTTTGACTTTTATATATTTTTTTCTATAAATAGTTTTGAAAAAACCTGTTATTATATATGTATATACATATTCGATGTCTCTACTATTTACGACCTGTATGGAGAAACGTGGCCATTGAATCAGATTATCTTTTAAGCAAAGTTCATGGAAATGGGCTTGTTGGTGTTGAACTGAGTCAGAGGCAACCTCTGATTCTGACATCACATTGCTTAATTAAATGACATGAACGGTCGTTGGATTGGTAAGACTTTAATTTTATTTGACAAGATTGAATTATTGATAAGTGGCATTGAGCCCGTGAAGGCTTTTAAGATCACAGTGTGAGAAAATGATAGCAAGCGGTCAATTTGTCGAATTAAACTCAGCAACAAGTCACCAACGCCAATCAAATCAATCCACGTTAAGAATTAATACAGCTTTACGATTAGTTTATCAAACCTAGGATTGCACTCTTTTGACTTATGTTTTGGTAACATCTTCTTAAGCACGTAGGAGTTGCTTGTCTACTTCAAATTCATCTTTTCTGAGATTTAATAATTATTTTCTTTTTATATTATTTTAATTTTACTCTTTCTTAATCAATATAATTACATTAAAAATAAATAAATTTCTATGATGACTATGAAGTTATGGAAGATAACATTTTGTTACACTTTTGTTCCAATTTGTATGTATTGTTTGCTTGGATTTCACCTCATAATCATTTCATCCAGGCTGAATGATTAACATGTGGCACAGGTTTCTATTTGGATTCCAGTCCATAAATCCATCATCGTAAAAATGTCCCCAATAAAAAACATACTATTTTTTTTTTTTTAAATCTTGGATGAGCACCTGGTTATTACTATCGTCATGAGCACATGTTTTTATTCAAATCCGATGGTCCCACCAGATGGAGTAAACATCTCTTTTGTCTATTTCTTATCATTTTTTATATTTTAAAAAATGTTAATTAAATAATGAAAGGATCCTAACCACTACCAAATACAAATTTCCCCCTTTATTTATTGCTTCTTTTGCTTATGATAGAAAATTAGAAATATGTTATGCGTTGGTCGTCCTTTTATTGTGCATTAAAGTAATTTAATATTGAGTTTTATTTATTTATTTGGTAGAGTAATTTATTATGTCTGCAACTTGCATTTGTATTATTGATGCTTCTGATTATGATTAATAATTATAAACACGCAGGTCCTTGCTAGTAAAGCAAAAATTTATATGGTTCTTGAGTACGTGAATGGAGGGGAATTATTTCACATAATTGTAAGAAACAATTACTTTTTATTGATTTTCATGATTTGAGTTTAATATTTATGTTCTGTATTAGAAAAAAAAATTATTATCAATCATCAATCAATATATAATTTCCAAGATAATTATCAGAAAAAATATATCATACATGACCCACTGTTAGATGAGAATGTAAAAATCCATATCATTAACGTTTGATAAGTTAATTGTATTCATAGGCATCCAAGGGTAAGCTTACCGAACGTGAAGGTAGGAAGGTATTCCAACAGATGATTGATGGAGTAAGCTACTGCCACACTAGAGGTGTCTTCCACAGGGATCTCAAGGTTATTTCTCTCCCTTTTCAAGTTGAAATTTCCCTACGTATGGTTATCTGGTTTTCGGTGGCTTTAATATATGTCTTGCATTTTACACACTACTAATGCTATTATGTCCTTGCAGCTTGAGAATGTACTAGTGGATAACAAAGGGAACATAAAAATAACAGATTTTGGCCTTAGTGCTTTACCACAGCATCTTAGGGTAAGATATTCTTTGAACCACACCTTAGGGTAAAAAGCATATCATTTAATTTGTTATTGGCTTATGTGAGAAAATTTTCAGGCAGATGGACTTCTGCATACCACTTGTGGAAGTCCCAATTATGTCGCACCCGAGGTTCTGGCTAATAAGGGATATCATGGTGCAACATCAGATACATGGTCATGTGGTGTTATATTATATGTAATCCTAGTTGGATACCTACCTTTCGATGATAGAAATATTGTAGTTCTTTATCAGAAGGTATATTCATATGTTACCCCCATGTTCTCTTCTCAAATAGAGTATATTAGTTTTATATATTAATGTTCATTTTTTTTTTCTGTGAGGGATAACAGATTCTTAAAGGAGATGTTCAGATTCCGGCATGGCTATCACCGGGTGCACGAAACATGATAAAGAGGATTCTTGATCCCAACCCCGAAACACGGATAACAATGGCTGAGATCAAAGAAGATCCATGGTTCAAGAAAGGTTATATTCCAGCAAATCCCGAGGATGAGGATGTATATGTTGACAATGAAGCCTTTCCCATCCGTGAAGAGGTGTTATACTTGTGTTCTTTCACCCCTCCCCCTTTTTCTTGTCTGTTGTAATCTAAAACTATTCTCATGTTAATAGACAAATGAAGTAGAACAGAGAAACTCAGGATCAGCAACCCTTATCAATGCATTTCAGTTGATAGGGATGTCTTCATGCCTAGACCTCTCTGGCTTTTTTGAGAAAGAGGTGAGCATAGAAATTATTAGTTGGCAGATAATTTATACTATTATAAATTTTGAGCATAATTTCCTGTGTCTTAAAACATTAACCATCTCGTAAGGAAATTTAACTCATTTTCATGCACAATGTGGTTTTTGTTGACAACAGGAAATCTCTGAGAGGAAGATAAGATTTGCATCAAAACTTTCAGTTAAAGATCTGAATGAGAGGATTGAGGACACTGTGACAGAAATGGGATTTATAGTCCAGAAGAAAAATGGCAAAGTTAGTAGGCATCACTTATGTTTGTTAAGGCTGCTTCTATTTGTGACAAACTTGCAAATTGCAAATAAACTGGATGTTTGCTTAGCTAAAAGTAATATAACATTAGTAATTTAATATTTCAGTTGAAATTGATGCGGGAGAACAAGTCACACAAAACTCTAGGCTGCCTCTCAGTGGCAGTAGAGGTAAATGCATGTTTAGAATGAGCTAATCGATTTTAAATCTTAATATCTGCATAATTTGCTAACACTAAGAAACCAACTTCATTTCAAACATAACAGGTGTTTGAAATAAGCCCATCACTGTATGTAGTAGAATTAAGGAAGTCTTATGGAGATGGTTCTGTATATAAACAGGTATTTGTTTATACTATTTCTCTATTCACTTTCTAAAATCTGAGGCTGATGACGTGATTGATGATTATATATATATATATCTTCTTTTTTTCAAACGGTGCAGTTATGCAAGAAACTATTGAATGATTTGGGTGTTCCCCCAAAGCAAGAGCTAATGAGTGAGCTCAGCAGCCAATTAGAAGACATATAACGTTTATATATACATATTTTTCACAGGTCGGATATCCTACATATATGATATAAAAACCAATTGTAAAATGGATTATGGTTATAAAGAGTAAGAAAAATGCACAAATGTTGTCTCAAAAAAAAAAAAAGAAATGCACAAATGTTAAAGTTAGTGATGGTAGCAATTTTTAATTGAGCAATCCATCAAATGGTTGAGCACTATAAAGCTAATAGGCATCTTGTCTTGCATCGGCTTAATTTTTTGGCAAGTTACAGTAATTATAGTATCTTCTTATTTTTTACAATTATTTTCGTATTTTTAGACGATGTTAGTATAAAGTTTAATAAAGATGTCAGTATAATATTTTTAAACTTATAAAGTGTTAATATAATAATTTTAAATTTTAAAAAAATAATTTTAAAAATAAAAAATAAAATTATGTGTGATTGGATAAAAATTTAGGAAGTTTTTGTAATTTGCTCCATTTTTTTTTCAGCGCCTTGCATAACATATCATAGACGTTTATTCATTAACAGAGGCGCTCAATGAGGATAAATTAGAACTTCGAATAATTGATAAACTTGTTTAAAACTTTAAGTAGGACAAAGAAAAATTGATAGAAGAAAATGAAATAAATTAGAAAACTAAAAACAAAGGAATGATACTTTTTCATAAACTAAAATTAGTTAATACTCTTGAATTTTTTTAAAAAACTCTCTCATCTAGCTTTTTGCATGTTGATGTGTACAAGCTATATTTTTAACTAAAGGGTCATTTTATGTACTTTATTCATTTTATTTTCTTTAGCTATATATATTTATTAAGAAGTTTGTCAAAATTAATCTTTAATATGATATGATATGATATATTGAATGTATTATGATAAAGCACTGACCTTCTTTTATATACATTAATTCTATATCAGAATTCAAATAAAAAAGAAAAAAAATTCAAATAATAAAGAAATACAAAAAATTAATCCTCTCTAAATAGAAAATTGTTAAAAAAATTATATATTCTAGCATGGGAAGTTAGAGAAACTTTATTTCAAAGTTATATATACCTAGATTGCCTACTTATAAGTGAGTGTCACAGTCAGACAAGCATAATTTATTTCAAAGGCTAATATGTTTGAGTGCCGAAACACTTCTAGAAAGAAGATGCAAGAAAAAAGTCAAAATAATTTTTTATAAGTTTCTTTAAATGTAGAATTTTTACAAGTTAATTTTTAAAAAAATTAAATTTTCTAAAATCTTTTTAAAATAGTTTTTACATATTAACTAAAATTAACTTTAAAAAATCTCATATCTTTTAAAAACTTTAATTTTTTTTAATTTTTTCCTTCAAGAAGTACTTCTAGTGAAGCTTAGTGTCTAGGAAATTGATCTTAAACAAAATTTTATATTGAGATTAGTCTAATATAAATTATTTATTATTTTATTCTAATTTTTGAACTACTAAATTATTGACATAACTGAATTAAAATAAGATTTAGACAGTTTTTTTATATAATTACAAACATTCATTGTCCATAGTATTTGTTCTT
Source organism: Psophocarpus tetragonolobus (assembly GCA_037954015.1). NCBI lineage: Eukaryota > Viridiplantae > Streptophyta > Magnoliopsida > Fabales > Fabaceae > Psophocarpus > Psophocarpus tetragonolobus. The sequence continues at coordinate 6,828,581 of CM075693.1, read as the reverse complement.
ACACACGTATCGAGCCTATTTCCTTTTCTTTCCCTTTTGACTCTCAGTCCTTGGTCTGCTACAAGTAGGTGTAAAGACACTCTGACGCTTTAATCAGAGGAGATTGATTAACGTATGTGAAAAAGTACAATATGTCAACAAGAATCTCGTAGTCAAACATGTACCGGTGATTTACTATTTATAGGACATTGTTCTCTAGGCTTGAACATGTATAAAATTTCAGGGTTTCTTCTTTACCTATTAGGGGTAATGAGGTCTTTTCACGTTGTAGGTCTCTTTTCTCCATGCATTAACCTATACCTAGATCTAGTTTGACCATAGCTGTTCATTCAAATTTGGGGCATGTCTAGTCCCAGAGAGTCCTCTGGTACATAACCCCACCAACGTTGAGGAGTGAAGCAAATAAGACGTTCACGAAGGGATATATGGTCCCTATAATTCGCTTTAGTAGGAGGGATGTCCAGTCCTGAAGAGTCCTCTGGTACACAACCCCACCAGCGTTGAAGAATGTGACAACGAAGACGTTCAAATCGAGAATTTTGGGGTTTTGATGCTTCCTGCCCTTTTACTAGGGTTTCTCCCACTTTTTACTATTGCGTACTATTGTTTTTCAAGTAGGGCAGTGTAGGAATAAGGGAGCGATTAGAAGTGGGAAGACGGTGATCATGAACCGTTGATCTTGGTTAATTTGATAGTTTAGATTGCTCTGCCTCTTGAATTGTCGCATGCCTCATTTTTATAAATAGGAAAAAGGTGGCTCCCTCATTTTACTTTTGCCTTTCATCTGCTAAAAACTCCTAGGTCACTCCTTCTTCTGTCCAAGTACTCCAAGTCTCCCTACTTTTTGTGTTTTCTAATTACGACTTTTGGGTTTAGTTCTTCTATGAGGGAAGTTTCTCTTCCCTCGATTGTCGACCCTCTTATGCAAGTAAGGGTCGGTTCTCCAGATCAGGCAGTGGAGGAATCTTCCACCTCTACTGTCGGGGGCTTCGCCAGGGGGTCCCTTTCTCAAGGGGAGCACTCCTTTACCGAAAGGGTCCGACAGTATCTTCCTTATTCCCTTGTCGGGTTCAAGTGGGTGAGCGCTGAAGTGGCCAAATATTGTTCTCAAATAATGGCTCAAGGTGATTGTATGTCCTTCTATGACACTTTCCCTATTTGTCTTCTTGTCGACCCGACATTGAGCCCCTTTATGATAAGGGTGTGTCGGAGTGACGGGACTTTAGAGTTGGACTTTGTATTTGGGAACCCCCCATTACCAAGCAACCAGGATTACTTCTATGTATATACTTGTTTGTTTAAAGACTTAGATGTAGAAATCCTCTTTAACCAATTCACCATAGGTGTGCTACGTATCATGAATACGCTCTTACCCAGATCCATCCCAATGTATAGGCTGTCATCCAAGATTTCAGGATTCTGTGTCAGGTTTGCTATATCAAGGCTACTTGGAGCCTTTTCTTTCACTTTTACTGAACCTTTCCTATCTTCCCAATTCGGTGGTCCTCTGTTAGTCGCATGATGGATCATCCTCTATTTAAGGTTTTTATTTCCTCCTACAAGGACTAGAAGACTAAGTTCATGAAAATAGTGTTACGGACCTCGCAACAAACTTCTTTTACAACTGAGAGGGGAAACCTTTGTTCCCCTTCAGCTGGCAACCAAAGCACCGCCACTTGTCCGCTTTGCACTTTGAAATACTCTCATAACAGGAGAAGAAGGATACAACTTTCTTAATGTTGTTGCTGAAGTGCCTTACTGCCTTCTGAGTGCTTTTCCTTTAGCATTTTCCCAACCCAATCTGGGATTTGGAAGGTAAAGGATGACATCTTATTTTAGCTGAGTTTGTCCTACTTATGTTTTTTAGGGCACCTACTTACCAAGTTCATAGATAATTAGGATGTCTTGTAGTGATGACAAGATGGTTCTCCTAGACTTTCATTATGAGATCTAGGCTTAGTCCTCTCCAGGAACAAATTTTAGGCGACAAGAGGCCATTTTAATGGAGCCAAACCCTGACTGCATAAAGCCTGTTGTGGATGTCATTCCTCCCACGACCCCTTCTTCAAAGCTCAAGAAAGAAAAATCCAAGTCTAGCTCCAAAAGGCGACCTCAAGATGACAAGGGGGGCTCGTCAAAGAGGTTGAGGCATTAGACGAACCCTTTTTCCTTCCTTGCCATTCCCCCGCCCTTATGCACTAAGGGTTTTTTTGTTGATTCTTACGATCTGACCATTCAGATGTTGAAGATAACATTTCCATCCCGGTTCGTCAGGCTTTGTCAACATTGAAGATGTTGCCGCCTAGAAGAACTACTGCGAGTTGATTGCCCAGGCTCAAGTTGTGGTGCATCACCTCATGATGGCTCCCCGATCCAAGGTTGCAAACATAACAAAGAAGGTTAAAGATATTGAGTCCACTTTAAAGGCTACTATAGAAATTTCCTCCAAAATAATCGGCGGATAGTCAAGCATTGTAGGGGATTTGAAAAAACAAAAGGATGTTGCTGACACCCATGCCCATTAAGCAGAATATGACATGGCCTTCCTAGGGCTCAAGGTAAAAGAGCTCTTTGATCCCCTGACCCAGATGACCAAGGAACATGACAAGACTGTTCAGGCTAGGGAGAAGTCCAAGGCTAAGTTTTGGACGTGGATGAAATGGAAAAAATCCATAGTTGTCGAGCATGATGTTAGGTTCTTTTAAGTGGTTTGACAGGCTGAAGAATTCTGTCAAATCCCTGAAGGATTTGAATTTGGAAAAATGATTTTTTTAATGGGAAGTTCCTTCTCCTTACTGAGATGCCAAAAAATCCTAAGCGCCCAATGTTCACGCTCTCCGTTACTCCCAACCGAGTGAGGCAACTTGGACTACTAAGGTCGAGGATGACAGGGCTAATGCTGAGGAAGAGTTCGAGAGGTCAGAGGAAGTGGACGTGGTTGGGGAGCCATTAATGGAATTGATTTTGTTTAGATAGGGGGACTTAGGCTTTTTTATTTTGTGAATCTTTTGATGTAACACCTTACTTTTTGTACTTTGACTTTGAACATATATAAGATTTTTCTTTTCCTACTTTGTTTATTTTGTCGATCTTTGTTGGCTTATTTGAGTTTTCTAGTTTTGCATTTCCTTTTTAAGTTTCTACCTTATGGTATTCTCATAGTGGTCCATAAAGTCACGCAACGACTTGATTTTTCCTTAACGATAATCAATAAGTGCCAATGATGTTAACCGTTGAGGGCATGAGGGTCGAACTTATTTACAAATTGGGCCATCAGCTCTACAAAAGAAGAGATGGATCTAACTAGGAGGTGAAAGAACTAGTCCAAGGTCGGGTTGGTTAAGTAGGTGGGAAAAACTTTACACAAAACAGAATCCGAGGTGGTGTAGAGTTTGGCTCGTGCAACGAACGCGTTAACATGCTTCTCCGGGTTGGTCTCCCCGCTATGCTCGAGGGAAGGCTACTTCCATTTGCTGGGAATAGGGATTTCCATAATTCCTGGGACAAAAGGATGAGGCATATTAGTATCTTCAGGGGTTCTGGTAGCATGCAACTTCGCCTCTGTCATAACCTTAGTGGGCAAAGACTGAGATTTTGCGGTATGGATTGATGGGGTGGCCCTAAGGAGGGAAGATCGCTTAGTTGGACGTGAGGATTGCGTCGACCCCTGGTCTTAAGAGGTCGCTTCATCTTCTTCTCCTTGCTTCAAATTACGAACCACCCTTCATAGCCTCTCATTATCCTTCTTAAGCTTGGTCATGTCCTATTGTATCTGCTGAAACGCTTCACGCCAGGACATGTCTCCTCTATTCCCCCAATCTTGATGGGTTGGCTTCTCACACGAGTGAGCTTGATTAATTTGGATCCGCAGGGATATCAGGTCCCAGAGAGTCCTCCGGTACACAACCCCACCAGTGTCGAGAAGTGGAGCAAGAAAGACGTTCACAAGGGAATACCTAGTCTCTATAATTCGCTATAGTGGGGGGATGTCTAGTCCCTAGAGTCCTTTAGTATAGTATTCTATTAGTAATTGCATGTACTTGAAAAAAAACTTTTCATCTGATGTAACACTTATGATAAAAAAGTATCTTATCTTTTTATGTAGTGTAACACTTTTAAAAATCTATAATTATTTAATCATGAATTTATTAAATTTTTTGTTGCATTACAAAATCAACCACGCACTGCATGTACACACAGTTTCACGCCCTTGTAGCCATGTGCAAACTCGGATAACAATGGTATGTAACTATGCCTGTAGCATGGCACATTAGAAGAAGGGAAGGTGCATGACCCATGACCACGAAGGCCAGTTTCAATCACTGATCAAGACAAGCTATTAAAATTATTCCCCTGCTGCAACTGCACAGCTGAGACGCACAACAAATGAATTCAGAAAAGATATAATTACTGACAACACGTCCCTCATGTTTGGGAAAATACAAACTCTCTTATTTTCTTATTGCGGAACCCTTCACCTATTAAACAAGAAAGGCGCTTGGTGAGCGTTTTTTGTTCGTGATTCGTTTCAAATAGATGCAGCAATAGCCTGAGCAAGAACATCCAGTCGAAACTGTCGTAGATTTTCAACTCAATTCATTCATTCCTCGAAACCACCAGTGTAGTGTTATTATTCAATATTCACTAAGAAGCGTATGAAAAGATAGCTATATGCTTACATGTGCACTCACAATAGGGGTTCAAACAGAAGTGCACTTGGTTACTAAACATTAAGTGCTGCAGCACTCAATGAATGTCCCACATCGTTAACATGAGACATAAATGACTTAATGCTTTACAATAAAAAGAACCTCTCTAGGCTATAACACTCATACCTTTCTCGGCCTTTTGGCTAAGATCAAGTGTAGTATCTGTTCTTATCAGTTTAATATCTGATACGTGGGCCATTGGTCCACATGATATTAAATTAATTTTTTTATGGGGAGGGTCCAATACAGTAGCTTGCTACTGGGATCCTCAAGTGTCGCTCATGTCTTCCACTACTGCATGAGCCTGGCACACCCTTTAATGAAGTATAAAGTTTTATTTTGTTTATCTTATAATGTAGATACTGTTAGTATTTTGAAATTTGTATTTTGTAAGAGCATTCTAGAATCTAGTAATTGTTGTTTGGTATATTCTTATATATATATTATTTATGTAATGATACGTAGGAAATAATGGTTGTTTATCGAATGGCAGATGAGAAGTTTTTCATCTATGTTATTTAGGAAATTTACTATGATAGTTGCTTTGTGTATTAAAAAGTTTTTCAATTCTTATTACAAAAGGGATAATTTTATAAGGCATATTCATAATTAGAAATTAATAGGATGCACTGATTATTCTATCAATGTAGTTTGAAAAATTTATTTCTGCAGCAATGTTCGGAATCAGTGGGAGGGATGATTATTGTGTACACTGAAACATAGTTGATATTCAATGAGAGATTAATGCATTTTTCAATGATAGTTTTTGGGCTATTAATTAGACATCAATGAATTAACTAGCAAACCAACTTTTCTACCCAAGAAGACTGCTATTCTCACCACCCCTCACAGGTGTTTTTTTTAATAATTTGAGTTATATGTCCTCCAAACCACTCAGGATGTGGAGACATCATCTACTTATGTATATTAGAAATGACTTGGTATAAGACATTTTGGGTAGTGTCTCAATATTATTATACAAATTAAGGCGCACTATTCTTTTTTTATGATTCATTGATAACAAAGAAATAATATGATCTCAAATTTATTTTATTTGCAAAAAGATAAATTCTGACATCAATACATTTGTTTCGATAGAATTTGCGTATTATCCAGGAGCTGCATGACGAAAACCACTTTCTTGTGATCTTATCATGTCAAAACTTGAGTGATTATCAGGAATTGTTATTATTTGTTTTTTCTTGTTCAGTTTATTGGTTACATGCAGTCAATTATACAGCTGTTAAGTTGTACTTATGGACTAAACCAATGCACGTAGCATTTAATTCCAAACCAGTTATATTAGCTTCATATATGATCTAAAAAACAAATTGTAAGATGAATTTATGTGAAATCTGCATAAATTAGATAGTAATGATTGAATATGGAAGATGTCATCTCCATGTCTAGGGGAAGTATTGTATCTTCTGCATAGTTGCATTAGCTTCACTTATTTTCCCCCCTCTTAAGACTTTCTAACAACTTATCATATGTTTATTAACAAGGATTTGTATGTGTAATTTTTTTAGAAGCACTCTTGGAATAAAAAAAAGTCAATAATTTTTTTCAACAAGAATTTATTTGAACATTTTTTTCTAAAAATGAGTATTATTGTATTTTTTAACGGATAAAAATCTGTCCGATTGTCACTCGCACTTTACACCTTATTTTAGTTGAGCCCTAACTCAAACAAAATCAGGAGGTTAGAAGTAATGAATCAAATAACAGACAATAAGATCTAGAACTTAGGCTTATAACCATTTGTATAATTACCCATCACTACAGTTCATTAGTTCCCATTATAATTATAAAGGCTACACTTGTTATTTGTTGATATTAATTTAGAAAATGTGAAGTTATAAAATAATAGGCCGGAAAAATAAAATTATAAGATTTTGTGACCATTTTTAATAACTGAATTTCACTATGCCATTAATTAATTTACATGGAAAATACATCACTTACACATGTGACTACAACTTCATGATCGTATCACAAGTAAATTAAATTGTGTTTTATTATGTCATTATTTGGAGTGGATGCAGCTCTAGCTCGCAATCCTGCTGCCAAACTCCTTGTTATAAACCTGAATTAAACCACTCTCATCTGCCATACGAAACTTCTCATCCAATAATTTCTTGTATTGGTCATCTCGGGCCTCTAAATTACGCAGCAACTCAACCTATAAGAATGTTAAAACAGGTGATTTAGCAAGCATTTATTTTGATCCACATCATATGCCTACAACTAGCATATATCATAAAAGTGACAGTAATTGTGAATTCAGGCCAAAATAATAGTTATGACCAATTATGAAATGTGGAAGACAAATCAGGCATGAATTTGCACATTTTCCAAAATTGTTCTAACTTAAACATGAAGATGCAGGGAAAGGAAGCTTGGGTAGTGGGATCTCATTAATCATGAACACGCAGGGAAATCAGGCACGAAGAAGCACTTAACAAAGAATGAACCAAATTTTATAGCTGTCACAGGATATCATATCAAATCACCTGTTCTTGGAACATATGGAATTCATCAGAGCTGAGGGAGCCATCACTATTTGAGTCAAGGAGCTGCATCATTTCTCGGGCATCTTCTCCTGGTGCACCAAGCTCCTCTATCACCTCTGTAAGTTCCTCAATGCTAATTTTACCATCCCCATTCTTGTCAAGAAGGTGAAACACCCTATCTCTCTGGTCAATCTCAATCCCTTTATGATTTGTACTTGGAAAGTCTTTAAGACGCAGAGCAGCCAATTCAGCTGCAGCCAGCATGATGGTCTTGAGACGCTTGGCCTGAGCATCAACAACTAGAACATAAATGCCAATTCTCTTCCTTGTGTTCTCACAAGAAGATAAAATGTCTCCATGTATAGATGGTTATTTCATTTGGACATGTCAAGAAGGAAATATCTGTGTATAGTTCTATGACAAACATGTATATTTTCATTTTTGAAAAATGACACTAACCTCCTCAGTGTCAGTGAGACCAGCCTTGTATAACGAATGAGCTGCTGTTCCACCAACAGCTAACCTGTCCATTTCAGTTGTTCTTATCTGTATTTCCATCAATGGTCTGGTCTTACCATTTCCACTAACATCAACTGCCATATGTAAACTTTTATACCCATTGGCTTTTGGCCTGGCAATATAATCCTTTGTCCGACAAGGGATTTCCTTCCACATAGATTGGATGATCTGACGAGTTCTATAACATGCTCTCTCTCCAGCCTCCAATGCATTGTGTCCAGCCTTAGGACTCAATATCACCCGCATCCCAAGCACATCATGAACATCTTCAGGTTTCCGGCCATCCTTCAACAGCTTCTTCATGGTGCTATAACGACTCTTATAGCGAGCTTTGATGGAGACATCATCCACGAGTTCTGTGAGCAAGAGATCGGCCTTCAGAGTCCCCAACAGTTCCTCCTTGTAGATGTCAATAAGTGACACACCTCCAGTCTCATGACCTCTCAACCACGCATCCACATAGAGATATGAATATGGAAACAAGTACTGAAACGAGAGATCTTCCAATTCCAGTGACAGGTAGGTAGTTCCCAGGGCATGAGCAAGAGGAACATGTATCTTGATGACCTGCAAAGAAATAATCTGCTGCTGATATCTGGGCAGATATTGAAGGTGTCGCATCATGTCAAGCTTCAAAGCCAGGTCCAAAATCAAGGCCCTGATGTCATAGTAAGTGAGGCAGAACTTTCTCAAGGCAGCAGCATTATCGTCGTCCACCACATCTATTCTGGATGGAATATTGTTGACACGCAAACTCTCGTGCAGCAAATGAGCAGTGGCCACACCCATCTGATTCCGAATTTCCTGCAAGCTCAACTCTCCCGATGCCAGCACCTCTCTCAATATGGCAGCAGAGATAACTTCAGCATCCATCTGCAGACAGTCCTATACTTAATTACTTACTTTCTTGGAAAGACAAGACTCATAATTATGTTGAGAAACATGGTAAGTATTAACTAACTTGGAGATCGGCGAGGAGCATGGCCAAGGATAAGGCTCTCTCGAGAGGGGAACGGCCATCGGGAGCAAGAGGGGACGTCTGCAAGATAGGAATTGAGAGTTTGAGGCACTTGAAGAGAAGAGCAGAAGAGCTGCTTGATAACACCTTCATTCTCTCTGTTAACTCGTTGAAGGCTCCCACCAGCTCCATCACCATCTTCCCTCCCTCCACCGCGCACGCCCGCACCCTCCTCCGCCGCCGGAACACCACCGAGATTAACTTACTCCGAGGAGGGGAAACGGCCTTCCAAAGAGAATGCCCAGCAGGGAGAAGATCCCCAGCCAGCAACTGCAGCACCTCCATTCAATTCCCCACCACATAAATTTTGCTTCTTTTTTAATTGGTTCCCGGTGGGCCTCGTTTTTATATTTTATATTTTATATCTATATAAGAAGAAGAAGAAGAAGAACAAGATAAGGTGTGTGCAACGTTGTGAGTTGTGAAGTGAAATGACAACTAGTTCTTGGGTTATTCCTTGGACATGTGGGAGCATGGCAGAAGTGAAGCAACAGCACTCCCTCCTCGTTCGGATGGGACTCTGGAGCGACAACCACGCCGTGTCTGGCATCTTGAGCTTCTGCTCCCTCTCCAAACAGGGCGACATAGACTACGCTCTCAAACTCTTCACCACTCTTCCCAACCCTGACACCTTCCTCTACAACACTCTCTTCAAAGCCTTCCCCTCCCATTCCCTTCTCTTTTACTCCCACATGTTACAACAATCCCTCATACCTAACACCTTCACCTTCCCCTCTCTCTTAAGGGCTTGCAACAGCTACCCAGAAGCCAAACAGCTCCACGCACATGTTTTCAAATTCGGCCTTGGACACGATACCTTTGCTCTTAACAACTTGATTCACGTCTATCTCGCGTTTCGCTCCTTCCATGATGCTACCCGAGTCTTTTCTACCATGCCTCATCCTAATGTCGTCTCTTGGACCACCCTTGTTTCTGGCTACTCCCAGTGGGGACTTGTGGACCGGGCTTTTCGTCTCTTTCAGCTCATGCCTTGTAAGAATTCTGTTTCTTGGAACGCCATGATTGCCGCTTTTGTCAAGACCAACCGCTTTCCGGAGGCCTTTGCTTTGTTTCGAAGGATGAGGATGGAGAAGGTGCCCTTGGATAGCTTTTTGGCTGCTACTATGCTCTCTGCTTGCACGGCAGTCGCAGCTTTAGACCAAGGCAAGTGGATACATGGATATGTTGAGAGAACTGGGATTGTGTTGGATTCCAAACTTGCCTCAGCCATTGTTGACATGTATTGCAAGTGTGGTTGTTTGGACAAGGCTTTTCAACTGTTTTGTGGCTTCAAAGTAAGAGGAGTTTCTTCATGGAATTGCATGATTGGGGGGTTTGCAATGCATGGGAAAGGAAAGGAAGCTATTAGACTTTTTAAGGAGATGGAGGAAGAGGCAGTGCTTGTGCCTGATGCCATCACTTTTGTCAATCTTCTCACGGCTTGTGCGCATTCTGGTATGGTTGAGGAAGGCCGTTATTACTTTGATTACATGGTCCATATCCATGGTATTGAACCCACCAAAGAGCATTATGGTTGCATGGTTGATTTGTTTGCTAGGGCGGGACAGTTAGAGGAAGCAAAAAAGGTCATAGATGAGATGCCTATGAGTCCTGATGCTACTGTCTTAGGTGCCCTTCTTGGCGCTTGTAGAATTCATGGGAATTTGGAGTTAGGGGAGGAACTAGGCAAGAGAGTGATTGAACTAGATCCTGGAAATAGTGGGCGATATGTAATACTAGGCAACATCTATGCTAGTTGTGGTAAATGGGAACAAGTTGCTCGTGTGAGGAAAATGATGGATGATAGGGGAGTGAAGAAGGAGCCGGGAGTTTCCATTATTGAAATGGAGGGTGTAGTGAATGAATTTGTTGCAGGGGGGAAGGATCATCCTCTGGCTGAGGCTATATATGCTAAGGTTTATGAAATGTTGGAATCAATTAGGTTGATTGGTTATGTTCCTGATACAGATGGTCTGTTGCATGATCTTGTTGAGGAGGAAAGGGAGAATCCCTTGTTCTACCATAGTGAAAAACTTGCAATTGCTTATGGCTTGTTGAAGACTAAATGGGGAGAGACCCTTCGTGTCACCAAGAATTTGAGGGTTTGTAAAGATTGTCACCAAGCAAGTAAATTCGTCTCCAAGGTTTATGATTGTGATATAATAATAAGGGACACGAACCGTTTCCACCATTTTAGTAAAGGAGAGTGTTCTTGTCAGGACTACTGGTAACTACAATTGTGTGATCAGTTACCAATTTATTTTTTCTTCTTCAAATGTATAAATCCTCTATCTCTTGTGAATCCAAAAGCACCATGTGCTCAACATATATCTGTGTATCTAATCATCAGTTAAGCTATAAATGGATGTATTTCTACCAAATAAAATTGCCATGCTGGATCAAATCTGTTCTCCATATCAGTAGCAATAAGTTTTAATCATAAACAGGACTAAAGGAGGATGAAGAATGATCACAAGGACTTATCTCACCATTAATTAATTGAAAAATAAGGAAATCAGTTAATCGCATATATGGGGTTTAACTTGAATGTATTATAATGGTTTTTGAAAAGTGCAAGTGTGAATAACTCACTGTCGTCCGAGGAGCATGCTTAAAATATATCTTTGTATCTAATAATCTCTACTGCAAAAACTACGATGGTGGATGATATACATGCGGCATAATTCAGTAGCAGCAAGGTTCCTTGGTTGGTTGTTGTATTCCTGTCAGTAATACACCTGCATTAGCTCAAGGGGGAAGTGATGTTGGTTCTCCGAGTCAATTCCGAGGTTAACCTACAGGAGTATGCTCCCAAGCTAAAGGAGTATGTTAAGGGAATCAATTAATCAGATATAGTTTAGCTTGAATCCATAATGGTTTTTGAAATATGGAATTGTGAATAACTCACGATCGTCTCTTATAACCCTCATTCTTTTTCAATAGGCAGGTTGTTCTACCACATTTTTAATGCATCATAGGTAGTGGAATATTGAACTGAATAGCAAAGAACTCTTGTAAGATTTAAGAGGTCGCTGGTGCGACCCTCGTAGTAACAAGTCCCACACTGCTATTATATGTTTCCACTCACATAAAGTTTTACTATAAACTTCAACTCTGATCAACTAACAACTCATACCTTTCTCGGCCTTTTGGCTAAGATCAAGTGTAGTATCTGTTCTTATCAGTTTAATATCTGATACGTGGACCATTGGTTCACATGATATTAAATTAATTTTTTTATGGGGAGGGTCCAATACAGTAGCTTGCTACTGGGATTCTCAAGTGTCGCTCATGTCTTCCACTGCTGCATGGGCCTGGCACACCCTCTAGTGAGTATAAAATTTGATGTTTAGATTTTAGTTTTCATTGAGGTATTTCTTAAAGCACATTTTGTCTATATACAGGTGTTTAATTTGTTATTTAATTTCAATTATTCAAAGGAACGATATTTAACAATAAAAATGTTATAGATTTTTATGTTGTTATATTTCGTGGATATAACTAAGCTTCTTGATTCCTAAACACTTCTTTCAATTCTTGAAAGAGGGTGGGATAAAAATATTTGTGATCTGGTGTCCATTTGGAGGAATTTTAAAAATACTTACACTACTTAAACGTAAATGAAAAAGCGAATTCAACATTTGATATTGTAGAATAGGAATTTTGAGCTGTATTTTGAAGTAAATACATAATTTGTTTAATAAAAGCTTTGATTACACAGTTAAATTAAAATATCCTTAAAAATCACTCTTTGAGATAGTCTTTTTTGCTGCACTTGATGAGATTCTTTCCATAGCTAACCAAAAAAGATATTGGGTCAATAAGAAAGCCCCAAATTATTAGAATTAAAATCCGCAAATACTCCTTATGGCCAGGTTAGCATACTTTTGGTGTTTTCTTATAAATGTTTACCCTGGTCATTTACTGATCTTTACGGCAAAGGTTCTTGTGAATCCCCAAGACGACACAAATGTAGATATGCATCAGTCCCTGCAAATAATAAACCTATCAATGTATGAAAGCTTCATAACTATAATAAACCTATCAATGTATGAAAGCTTCATAACTCCTTCATAACTCCGTAGTATATATAAAAACAAAAAAGGTCCAAGAATAAAATTTTACAGTTATAAATTCTCTTTAAATATCTTAATAATCTTTCATTATAAAATAAATATAATCTACTTTTTATATTTTCAAATATTGAACAAATATTTTATTTAACAAATTTAAGAAGGAACTCAAATAATAGAGACACTAACCATATCCTTCCATAGAGATAACTTGAAGATCTCCACCAAAATACCTAGCGTATAAGCGGCTAATAGGAAGCCCATAACCATTTCCAGCCATTCTTACATTATCAATCGTTCCAAGATCAGAAGGAGGCTGAGATTCATCCATCGAGTTTTTGGCTGTACTGTAGAGATATGTGAACATTTTTGGAAGACCACTCCTTGGTATTCCACCTCCCTCATCTGAGACCTAGCATGTCATTTATATAAACAAAAAATATCTTTGATTATATAGCATGTAAAAAGCCTCCAACAAAAGTCCAAAATATAATATGTTTATAACATATAAGATAATGCAAAAAGCTACCATGGGTTTGCTTGGATAATTTTCTCCAAAACCACTTCTAGGAGAAAAAATCACAAATGCAAAAATCAAATTACTTTTTTATAAGTTAATTTTTTAAAAGTCCCAAATTTTTAAAAAAAACTATGAGAATTAACCTGAAAAAAGTCTTTACATCTTTAAAAAAAATTATAAGAAACTTTTTACTTTTTTTTTTTTTTGTATTTATTCTTTTAGAAGTGCTAGCAGATAAACTTACCTAAACAAATTCTAATATACTCCAACAAAGCTTCTCCTTCAAAGTTATAGAAACTTACCTTTATGGTAACATCCTCTGTTCCATCAGCTATTACTATTCTAATGGGGGGAGCAACTTCATCAGAGTCCATAAAACGCTCTTGGACAGCACGTAGTGAGTTCTTAACCAATTCAAATATCATAAGCTGCAAGTGACCTGGAACGTACCTTTAGCAACAAACAGAGAAATAAAGAAAAAAAAAGAAAAAGGAAACTGACCTTTCCACGAAGGGTTGTATGAAAAACAAAAGGCAAATGGATTTGCAGAAGTAAAAAGAGTGTTACTCACGGAAAAGTAAAATCAGGATCCCCGTAAATCTTAACATCTGGGGCACTTCCATATTCACGATAACACATAGAACGTGCATCCTCACTGGCATTCCTCGCCACATTCAGAGGAGATAATTTTGTATGTATATAACCTACACAGTTGGGAGGAGGACTGGGATTGTGCAACTCCACATGCTGTCCTAAATCCCATTCAAATGAAAAACATACACACAATAGCTTCTTGTAACTACAAGGATTTAGATGCACAAATCTTGGAACAAATACATTGATTAGCTTCACATAACCTATCAGCATGTTCTTGTAACTAACCTATCAGCATTCGGATTCCAATTCTTGACATGTAAAAGCGATCAAGAAACTCATCAATATGATCTGGATCCTCGGAAACATTCTTCAATTGCTGAACACCTAAGGCCATTGTAGGTACCACATTGTTGTGTCTCATCTTGATGGCCTTGATCATTTCAGTGAATTCTTTCTCATCTTCCATATTTTTTATCTCGGAAAAAGATCTAAGGTCTCGAAAAGAATGTAAGTACCAATCTTTAACCTGAAGACAGAAAAAAGGGGCACAAAGACAATCAATCAATAAGCAGAAGTTAACCTTCTTTCCCAAGAAAGAAAAATTTGCCATGATGTGCACAAGCACAACAGAAACAAACATCAAATTCACTTAAAATCAAGCCATACGATTTAAAGGCATGTGCACATTAAACATGTCATTCCACACAGTGCATGTTATATTAAAGTTGTTTTTTCTTTAGGGTATACCAACTGATGTCTGATGACGCAAACATGGTGGATAATAAAAGCAACAAATAACAATGTCTGTGGAAAAGAAGAGAAGGGCTAAAATGGTACCTTCAAGACAGGAGGCATGTAAGACAAGCCATGAGGGAGCGTGTGAAGCTCTATGGCTCTCCTTGCGATCCTAATGGGAAGCTCCTTGTGAAGGAACTGAGCAGAAAGGAGCAAATTGGTGTCAGTTGGATTGGAACCAAACTCGGTCATGTACCTCAAACTCACCCCAGTCTGCTTCAGACAACCCCATTCCTTTACCTCCTTCAGCAGACTCTTACACATTGACCATGTCTGCTTCGTCTTAATCTCCATTTCTTGTTTCTCAACCCTATTTGAACAACAACATATAAACAAAGCAACCAGTTACCAAGTGACATACATAAAAACAGCACTGTCCCCAGAAGTGTGGACAAAAAAAGCCAAGTGGGGTGCTTCTGAAAAAACAAGGCTTCAATTAATTTTAACTGCTCGTTTCATTGATGACAAAGTTTCTGTTTTTTCTGTGGCGTTTTGCCGTACTATGCGTTCTTTCAGATCAATTACAGCAGTTAGTTTGTTATTAAAAGGATTCATAGGTTCTGCTGTTGGCACGGGGACACACTCTGTCCCCATGACACGTGTTTCTTCAACTGATTCAAATTATAAACATAATTATAAAAATTATTATATAGACCTTATTAACTATTTTTATAAATTAAAAACTTTAGTTAAATATTATATACAGATTGGTTGATCATTGAATGCGTGGGTCAATTGAGACATAGTTGTCCGAATTTAAATCAGTAGCTTTGAGCTCCAACTTCTGAGCATACATCTTAATTAGATATTCAGAAGATGAAAGTTTGAGTTTCTCATGTTTAAACTGGATGACTTCCTTGAAAGATACCTGTAATTAGCAAAAAAAAATTGATCCAAACAATCACAAATAGTGATTTTAAACTTTATAATAACTTTTTAATTTTGAAATATATAAGTGGAAAGAAAAATAAAACTAGAGGAGAAAAAATTGATAAATGTGATAAAAAAAACAAGTAAATAGAAATAAAAGGTGATATTAGATATATAGAAATTAACCTGATGTTAATAGAGAGTAATCGCATTTCAATTTTAGTTTAAAAATATTTATATAAAAATAGTTAATTTTTTAAGAAATTTATTTTATAATATAAATATTATGTAAATTAATTTTGTATGAAAAAAATTTATTTTATAAATATATTTTTCACTAAATAATCAAAAACTAAAATTAATCAAACAACTTTTAACTTAAATAAAATTTTAAATTAGAAAATTTGGAGCTCCAAACATTGACAAAGTTATATTTATATTTTTACTTTAATTTAAAAGTAATTTTTAAGGTAAAAACAGGTTTAATCATATGTTATTAATAGAAAATAAGATACATGTGTTAATGTAAATCAATAGAAATTTCCTGCAGTTTGGAAAATTTTCAAATTCAAAAAAATTGAAATCATTAAATTTAAAATGATTTCCATATTCAAATGAATATATCTTTTATTTGAATAATGTAATTTAAATTTATTGAATTATAATTTTTTATTTGGATGAAATATTTTAATTTTTACTAAATATATAAATTTATTTTAATATTACATGATATTTAATAATATAAAAATATCAGTCAATGATTTTTTCGATGACGTATTTTTGTTGACATTTTTTAATGTTTTTCAATTAATGTGAGTTAACATTTTACAGCTAACGCTAGTCATAACTTTTTTCCAAATTTAGTTAGCCAAAACTTTTTTTGTTGACATCAATAATTTATTTTAATTAACATAAATTAAGGTTATTTTTCAACTGATAATTGTCGGTGATATTTGTTAATTGATGTTAGTAAAAAGTTTCTCCAATTATATATATAAGAGATCTGTATATCATACTATATTTTAATAAATCTCTCACAATAGTTTAGAATAACCTACAATGTCTTGACTAACAAATTAAAATTTTGTATATCTCTTATGCAAATGTTACAATATGACGGACTTGTTCATAAGAATATAGACCTAAATCAAGTAAACAACGCACCTCTCATAGTATTATAGAATAGGTCACAATTATATGACTAACGTTCTAAAACTCTATATTGTTTGTGTTTTCAGCACATCTCCCATAATGTTTTAGAAGACTATCTAGAGCTTCATATACCTCACACGTAACTCCCAAAGCATGATGGGATCAGTCACAGGAGTGTGAATGTAAATGTGGTCACCAATACACCTTCCACAATAGTATGAAATAGGCCACAATCATGTGGCTAAGGCCACCAATACCCTAGCGATTAACACAACTTTCACATTACCATGAGTTTGGACATAATGTGTGCTTAATGTAGTAGAGATGTGCATGTGAGACTCAAGTTTCAACACATCTTCAACAATAATGTGAAATAGGTTACAATAACGTAAATACTAAATTACAAGGGTGAGATAAGAAATGATTATTATTTCTTAATTCAACCAAATCATTATACTAAATCACTATGTGATGATAAGGATATGTACTTACAATCTAACGATTAAAAAATATATTTTTTATTATAAAATTTATTATTGTGATTAAGATTGTACACCGTTGTACAAGTGACTACAAAAGATCCATTTCTAAAGTAATATCTCAAATTACATATGCAATTATCTTAGAAGAGGAATGTTATCACTTTCATTTTTATCATATTTTTTATTCTATAAAGAGAGATAGGTAAGACATCTCCACATCAGAATCAGGAAAATTATTTTCTAAAAATATAAATAACTTTTTTATTTTAATGATTCTGAATTTATAGATACGTTGAAGTTTAGTTTTCATCATTTTGTTATACTGAATTTTTATCCTTCAATTATACACTTCCAATTTTTATTTAACTCCCCCGTTAACTTTCTATTTCATTTATGTTTTATCTTAACATGTATGTTACATTTGGTTGAGAGAAAAAAAAAATAACAGTGAAAATATTTAATAATAAAAATTTCTCTTCTATTTATCATCATGTCAAAATAAAGCGCGAAAGAGGTACGGTGTACTTCTATTTCTTGTACCATATAATAAATATTTGTCTTATACACTGTATTTTTTTTTTAATACGAATGTACAAGTTAAATATTATTTTATAATACAGGAATATATTGTTGTTAACTATATATTATAAAATAAAATTAAAAGCTAAAAAAAGGTAAATAAATGGATTATAATAAATATAGATATTTAAAAAAAAAAAGAGAATGCATTAGATGGTGGATAGAATTACAATCTTGTCCGTCTTCACGGGTACCGCCCTGTCCTTGCTCTGATCTTGACAGGAAAAACCTACGTTGTGGGTTTCCATCCCTCGTCTCTGCCTAGGCCTAAGATAACCAAAAACAAAGACGAGTGTGTTTATTTTGTTACTTATTATCTCGTCCTTGCACTTATGTATTCTCCTTCTATGTTTAATATATAATTATAAATTAAACAAAATTTTATATATGTATATACAAATTTACACTTTATGTGCCATTAAAATTAAAATATAATTAATAACTTAGTATATAATTTATTTAAAAATTAATAATTAACATATAATTTATTATTAAAATATAAATAAATATAAATATAAATTATAAAAAATAATATACCGAACTAAAAAATAGCTAAGAGAGATTAGAAGGGAAAAACGGAGTTGGGCCGCGAAGGTTTCCATATCTCATGGTGGGTGATAGTAATATGAGTTAAAACTTAAAAAGGGAAAGTGAATGGCGCAGTCCCAGTGGGACCCACACACAGCGCATTCCACTTCAACACTTCTTTTATTTGCAATTTGCATTTTGCATTACTGCTTCACTTCTTAACAATAATAATAATAAAAAACCACCACTATAATTAATTTTATATTTTCATCACAATACGTACTAATTAATTTTCTAATTTTATGCAAACAGACCCAACACCTAATACGTCCACATATCTATAACTCCGTCATTGATTTTGGTTATTTAGTGTACACAACGCCTGCTTCTAAGATTCAAAGCAAAATAAACTTTTAGTGAATTTCAGTAACATCTTTCAAATTTCAAAATCCATCTTCACATTTTAACTAAATTGCCAGTTTTGTTTTTTTTTTTATTATTATTTAAAGCGAAATGAACGAATGGCGATTGGCGACAAAACTCTCCCGCGCTGTGCCAAGCTGTCATCCATTCTATAATTTAAAAAGTTTATAATTTCTTTAATTTAAAAATAATAAAAACAGAGTGAGAATGAATGAATTAATGTGATATTATTTGTAGATGTAGAAAAAATAAAAAATAAAATATTAGGTGACAACGGTTCCCTTTCCTAATTGCATAGTTTGTTCAGCAAAGGTGGAAGTTCGTGGTTGGGTTTGTGGGTTGTGTTGTGTTGTTGTTGTTCTGTCTCTTTTGCGATCGCATTCTCCACAAACTATTATGCATAATCATCGTTGTCCTCTCACACCAACCTCTTAGGGTTTCTCTTTGACGTTAGGTTTTTGCTTCTCTGCCGGGATTTTGGGGGCAGACTTAATCACCGGCAGCTATGGCCTCGAACTTGCAGATGAGTCCTCAGGTGGAGCAGATCCACGGTGAAATTCGCGACAACTTTCGAGCCATCGCGTATGCCCTCTCTTTCCCTTCTCATCAAGGAATTCATTTCATCCATAATTCAATTTTCTTTCTGCCACTAATTCTGATTTCTTATTTTTTATTGTTTTTCCATTCATGTATTAGCCTTTCCATTGTAATTTCTTATCAATCAATTCTTCAGACTTGGCTCTTCTTTCTCCTTTTTAGGTTTTTCCGTATTTTAATTTTTCTATGCTAGGGACTCATTTATGTTGTGCACACAAATATTCATGACTCTTGAGAGTAGTCAGACTATAAGGTTGAGTTGCTTGGTTTTATTTATCAGTGCACATAATTTATATGGTCAGAGTGGTTTATTTATCATCTCTTGTAACTGTGGTTATTACTGTCTTGGATAGCCTAGGTTGCCCTCTTTCACTCAAAGATGGGCTGAACAAGTTGATCCGGTTATGTTATCCTTCCTTCTTTTTTATACAAGTCATTATTCATTTGTGGTTTACTTTTATTTTTTTCCCAACTATAGTCTTGTAATAAGGTTTACTTAGCTGATACCACATTCATAGTTATCAAACATCTATTCATGGAAAAGGGAATGAAAGAAACATGGATTTATGGTAATTTTGTAAATAGACCCCATTGTTTAAGCAGTTGGAGATACATCGTGGAGGGTTTGTGATGCGTTACTTAGTGCATGTTTGGGTATCAAGTGAAAACTTAAGTTTGGGTCAAAAGTAATTTTGCAGATGCATCAGGACCCTTGCTTTTATTTTCATTTTACTTTTAATCTATTGGATATGCATTGAAACATGCCTACAACATCTCTAACTTTAATCTAAACACGAGGCTAGTTTATGACAAGGTTCACCTTTTTGCAAACAGAAATGGCTTCCAGAAGCTGGATAAGATTAAAGATGCCAATAGACAAAGTAATCAGCTGGAAGAACTCACAGACAAGATGAGGGAGTGCAAAAGGTAACTTATGCATTTATGTAATTTTAATATTAGTGTCACTTAGTGGAAACTGTAGCTCTCTGAATGAGATGAAATAAAATAATGGAATATTGTGAATGAGAAGGGAAATGCAGATTCTATTAAAAAAAATTTAGGTTGGCATGGTGGAAATTGTGCTCATTACTTTTAAATACCATAGACAAGAGTTCTGTAATGGAATTTACATGGCATGCTAACTTCCTGGGATTTGAATGAGGATAATATGGGAAACATGGAACTGTGTTCTGTTATTATATTGAATATTTTATGAAAAAGAAATGGATAGCCGTTTTGTTGTTTATCATCCTACCTATGTGCTTTCCAGACTTCTTATTTATCTGGTAGAATTAATTTGCCCCTTTTCAGTTTTCAACACACATTGCTGTAAGAAGTGATTTTCCTGTGATTTTGACATATTTGTAATTTTCTTTTGGAATATGTTACTTGCATACTTAGATTAGAATATGAAATAATATTGTTATTAATGGTTTCAGGTTGATAAAGGAGTTTGATCGTGAAATTAAAGATGAAGAGGGAAGAAATCCCCCAGAAGTGAATAAGCAACTGAATGACGAAAAGCAATCAATGGTCAGTACCCAGAATGCGTATTTTTTTTCTTGATCATGATGAAAATCTTGTATCTAACTCTTCAAAGTTTGCCAATTTCTTTCTGAGTATTCTCTAGACATCAAATAAAGTGATTTCCAGATGGTCAGAAAATTTACTTGTTAGTTATACATTGTATGTCCATGTATACAAACAGCCAACTCTTTATGTTCGCTAACATACATTTTTCTTGCAGATCAAGGAGCTAAACTCATATGTGGCATTGAGAAAAACGTGAGTTCTTCTTTATTCTTCCACTTCTGTCTTTAACACACACAATTGGTTCTTTTGGAGGTTATGGAACCAATCAGATAATTCAGATTATTAATACCAATTTTCTTTGCCCACATATTCTACATTTTAAATAATGCATTCATGATAAATGTTTAGTGTGAGTGTTAGCAGAACCAATAAAGCAAAATTTAGTTTCCTCTTTTGTAGATTTCTACTGCTAAAAGCTTGAGATATTTGAAAGGAGGATTTATACATACTATCACTTGAATGTTCAACAGGTACATGAATACCATTGGAAATAAAAAACTTGAACTTTTTGACAATGGAGCAGGAGTAAGTCAACCTACAGCTGAAGAAAATGTTCAACTGGCATCAGGTAAGATTTTCAATGGAATTTATGACTGGTGCAATGAGGCAATACCTGAACTTTGCCATTATAATTTAAAATTGATTTATTGTATGTTTGTGTTTCTTTTGTAGCCAGTTTCTATATAGAATTTGTGCATTGTGTTTGAGTGCTAATTTGTGCAATGGAGTGCTTCAAACTTTCATCGTATTGATGCATCCTTCTTGCTGTTGTGCTAAACAAATTAATTAGGCATTTCTTGAATTAAGTGCATATCATCTAATAAGTACTTATGTAGAAGTTGTTTCTATAATCAAAGAGTAAATAAGGTTAAACTATTTTCATATATGCCCTAAGCTAATTTCTATAATCAGAAAAGCATTTATGGTAATTTTTTTAATTGTATGGGTAAATTTTTTAAAATAAGCAGAAACAAAAAGCTAGAAACGGCTTATTTTGATAAGCAACTTGGAACTTCTTTTATAAGACTCACTTATGAATAAATCATTTTTTATAAACACTAGAGTTAAAACAAATGCATCCATTATAAGCTATTTTAATTACCACAAGTATTTATGTCATAATATAAGTCCAAATAAGCTACATTTAAGCTCTTTTAAACCAACCCTTTGTATTTTTTATTTATGTTTTTATGTGTAGTAAGTAGAATTTAGTAAATGACATTTATCTTAGCAATAATGTTGTTTGGCTTCTATTATAGAAATGTCAAATCAAGAACTTATCAATGCTGGGATGAAAACAATGGATGAAACTGATCAAGCTATAGAGAGATCTAAGCAGGTGAGTAGTCACTTCACACTTAATTACACCTTCATTGCCCCTGGACCTTTATTCTTACCCCTGTCAAAATGTAGGTCGTTCATCAAACAATTGAAGTTGGAACCCAAACTGCTGTTACCTTGAAAGGCCAAGTAAGTCTGCTTTGCATTGAGCATGGAAGTATGCTATATGAAGGGGATTGTAAATTATAACAATTTTGATCTTTGTTTCTGTCTATAAATAATGCAGACTGAACAAATGGGCCGTATTGTTAACGAGCTTGATTCAATTCAGTTCTCAATTAAGAAGGCCTCCCAACTTGTAAAGGAGATTGGTAGACAGGTTGCTTCACTTTCATTGCTTCAATGCACTATTTATTTTCCTTCAAACCTCTCTCATGGAAATAAGTTGTCTTTCCTCGTTATCAGGTAGCTACAGACAAGTGCATCATGCTTTTTTTGTTCCTTATCGTCTGTGGTGTAATTGCCATTATTGTCGTGAAGGTATCAAGTTCATTTCATCCATTACTATGAATTTGTTCTTTCGTGGAATTTTTTTCTTCCCTCAAATAATGTTAGTCTTTGAAGGTTCAAATAAGTTTTCCTAGAATTTATTTCAAAGAAAAGCATTTTTATTTACAGGAAATCTTTGAAATAATGTAATTTTGGTAAATCATTATGAAACACAAAAGTGGTGAGAAATTGATATTGGCTGGTGTTTTACACTGCTGATTGCCTATTGAAATCCTTATGTTTAATAACTTGCTTACAGGTTTTCCATTGTGCACTATTAAATGTTTCTTATTTGTGTATGATGCTGACTCGATGCTTTTAATTTATTTTTTATAGATTGTGAATCCCCACAACAAAGATATCAGGGATATCCCAGGATTGGCACCTCCTGTTCCCACCAGGAGGCTTCTGTATGCAAGGACTGGTGATCATTTTGGTTAATACTTATATTTGAACAAGAGTGAACTTCATCCTAGTCCTACCCAACTTGATTCTTGTTCTCATTAATGAGAAAGTTAGAGGATTGCTGCCTGGAGGCTTTATTTGGTCTCTTAAATTAATTAAATATATATACACTTGCATACCCTTGTTTGTGATTTTATGTAAATCACACGAGAGCCTTCTGCTTTTATTTCGAGTGTCATGTTTCTTTATGTAACATTCCAAAAGTGTAGGACTAGAGAGAAATCAATACTGTGAAATTCGTTCTGTATATGTCTAATTCAAAGGAGATTTACCCCCACCCCCCTCTTTATTTTTTTTTTTTATTTGAAACTGTCTGCTGAATTGATTTTGTAAATTGCACCAAGAGTTGGGGCTTGCAGCTGTTCATATTAAGCTTCTGTACAAAGATCTTCAAGCCTTAATTTGTTTGTTTATTTTAGGAAAAAATGTTTTTTTATCAGTTTCTTCAAGAGAATTTATATAAAGTAGTTATTTTCCCAAAATAAATAATACCTAAACATGCATTTAATCATTATAGTGATGGGTGGTTTGTCGTTACCCAAACTCGAGCCATGGATTGTCTTTTCAGAAATAAATTATATATGCAGATTCCAATATTTTGTTGTTCTGTAATTGGAATCTGCAGTCTTTTTCCTTCTTAAGTTATGTTATGTCCGCATTTGATGATGTTTGCTCTACTCTTTAAATGTTATCGTTCCAGACTCATTCTTAACAGAAGACATTATTAATAGGAGAGAAAGGAAGGAAACAGTTAGAAGTCAATCTGCCCAATAACATGCAACTCAATTCAAAAAATCTTTTCAAAAGGTGGTTGCAAAATATAATCAATATGATTATAAGAATGATGCCCAATGACATGTCCATGTAAGCAAGTATGTGGTGATATAGATGATAGTGTAATTTATTTTTCTAACAAAGCCAAATCATAAGTTAAAACGTATCTATAATTAAAAACAATAAGCGCGTAAGTATCATAATTTTAGTTCCTTTATTTTGGAACTGAATTTTAATTTTAATTTTTTAATTTTAGTCTATTTTTGAAATTTTATAATTTTATTATTTATTCCTTTATTTTTTTCACAATGTTTTCTTTTATTTTGTCCTCTAGTTTTTAAAAAAATTATTATTTTTAAAATAGTAAATTCATAAAATTTTAAAATAAATTATTGAAATTACAAATCAAATAAAGGCTAAAATTCTGAATTTTAAAATAGAAAAGCAAAAAATAATAAAAATAGACTAAATTTAACAAAGTATTTTATAGTGCACATTATGATTAATCAAATTAACAAAAAATCAGCTTTTTCTTTTATTTGTTTTTTTTTATCTATTTGGGACTTGGTATCTGAAAATTGCTTTGCTTGGCTGAAATATGTTATAGCTAAGTCCACTCAAAAGATTGTTAAGAACATTTCAAAGAAAACCGATCTATAGCTCCTTTCATTCATTGTGCCCCAATGCTGGTTATAAATTTAAATTGATTATTGTAGGAATTAAGATGAAAATTGTGCCCCGGTTACATAGAGCAAGCATGCATGATTTCATTATAAAACATACTATTTAAAAAGAATTAAGAGGAATATGGTGCATTGGACCCAGCTTCCTCTATCTTGTTATTTCTCCGAAAGAAGAAGATCTAAAATGAATCTTGTATTGGAGTTTTCATTTTCCTGTTGCATGGCTGGCTAGTTGCATTCGTCCAATATGAGAAACCCTTGATGAAGAAATTAGAGGTGCTTCTTCATCAATATTCATATCAGAAACAGAACCATTGCCTCCACCATTCCCCCCATTGTTACTAACATTATCTGGCACATAAAAATCAGATGACCTCTTCTCGAATTTCCAGTCCTGTATGTTAACCGAATTTGATAAGATCAGATGAATAAACTAGAAATTAAAATACATGTGAGAACATTTTCATCATCTTTATCTGTTACTTCATTCTCAACTCTTGCTACCATGTATAACTAGTCTACATTGGCTCATACAGATGCTAATAAGTATGTCAAGAAGATACCTTTGTGATTTCATCCGGTGATTGAGAGACTCGGACATCCTTGACCTTTATATAATTGTACATCACAACTCCACATAGAGCTGCAGGTAAAAAATACTTAAGGATGAACAGGGAGGGAGATTAAGAAAAAAAATTATCATGTAAAACAAAATTTACCAACGGCATAGCCAATTATATTCAACCGAGTTATTGTAGACTCTGGAAATATAATGGTCGAAAGGGCTATTAATATCCAATCTTTAAGCACTCCAGCAACCCGGATGGTTACAGCACCGGTTTTACCAATTACTAAGAAAATGGAAAAATTCAAGGCGAGAGCACACAGAGCATTGGAAAAGAAGATCCAAAAATTGAACTGAATCTGTGAAACTTCCATAGCAGGCTTTTCCAACAGGTACCAGGGCACAAAGAGAAACACAAAACTGCATATAACAAAGTACAAAAGATTATTGAGTTGATCACATATGGTATGTTGGGTTTGTTGATATGCATACATTGATACTCCGGGTAACATCACATTACTTTTTTACTTAATATTGGTGGCAATAAAATAGATGTAAAATAAATAACTACTGAAGAAACTAAAATATAAGAATGGCTGCATATTACATATTATTCACATGTGTGCATGTACATTGCCACAAAATCAGTATTGCCTAATTATCCACTATGGATTTGTTTGGATAATTTTGTCCAAAAGCACTTTTAGCAGTAAAAAATACAAACAAAAAAGTAAAAACAGTTTTTCCATAAATGTTTTTAAATGATGTGGGACTTTTTATAAGCTAATTTTTAAAAAGAGAAAAGAAAAATCTATTCAGGTGGATTAATATGACCACTGTACAGACTCAATTGACTATCTATCTATTTATTTACACATTGAAAACATCAACAGAGTATACCTGCATGGAGCTATGTAATATAAGCTTGTAATAGGATTTAAACTCAAGCCCTTCTTCTGTAAAAGGACTTGTGTTAAGACCAGTCTTAAAGCTTCAGCAAAGATGCCAGTGACCTGGTAAACTGTACCAACTATATTAAAATGAATTTCTCCATAGGAGGAAATGACAACTCCTACACTGACCAGCAACATGTTGAAGAACACATCACACCGTGCTTTGTCAGTGCCACACATAACAGCCACAACAAATGTTGCCACAGGCACTGAAATATCAAGTTTTAGAATTAAGAAAATATTCAGACAGTAAGCAAAGCAAGTGAAGTTTTTTAAAAACTTACTCAGAGCTTTGAGCATCTGGATAAAGGCAACAGAAATATGCAAATAAGCTGTGTTACCAAACCTGTAAAAACCAAGAACATATTGTTTATAAAAACATGATTATTTCTTTAGATGTACCAAGGTGTAAGCATGAGAATAGAGCAAGTATAGAAGATCCAACAAAGTAATGCAAGTGAGGTATCATATATCTTGAGCAGATGAAAATGATGGAAAATGAGCAAATTCCGTGTAGTCCAGACAAAAAGTAAAATATAATTTTTATAATAACTTAGGACCACAGCCACTGACAATCTATTCCAGAGTTAGATAATGACCCTTCATTGGATAGAGAATGTTGGTAATTCCAAGTACCAAATGATGCTCTTCACTCCTTATCATGCTAGATTCTTTAATAAAGGGTTTTAAATTTAGAACATATAACTCCATGCCTACAGTACCATCTTGATAGTTTTAGACTTTTGGTCAATGCAGTGTTGACATCTGTACACTAATGCAGGCTAATGAGAAAATTCATACCAAAGTCTTAATGGTGTTACATTAGAAAATAGTTTCTAAAAAAATTCAAAGAAAAAAGTAAAAACAGCTTTTCCACAAGTTTTATAAATGATGTGGGACATTTTTAAGGATTTTTTAAGTCCCACATTTTTTAAAAGATTATGTGAGATATTTTCTAGGTATTAGCAAAATTAGCTTGAAAAAAGTCCTAGAAAAGTTTATGAAGAATTTATTTTGAATTTTTTCTTTGTATTTTTTTCTCTTCAAGAAGTGATTCTATAGAAGTTAACCCAAACATGCCCTCAGTACACCAGTCAGGATAATTCCAAAAAGGTTAAAAAATAGGCCTTAGTAAAAAACTAATTAAGAACTGAGACAGAAGACAGCTTTGCACCATATTTTCACAAGTATGTGGGATAGTCCCATTATCAAATCTGACGATTCTGTTTATCCCAACACAGAACAACTTCAGTTTGCCCACCTTATAGTGCTTACCAAAGACTAGAAGCAAAGAAGGCACTTATTGGTATGACGCAAGTTGCATATCTGCAATAGAAGGAAGTGTTTTAGAAATAAGTTGGTCAAAGGAGAACACGCTCAACAAAACTTCAACTCTCAAAGACACTCACATTTCAAATGTCATTTTGACAGGAGATACAACCTGCAATGGGATAAAAGAAATATAAATTAAGACTAATCAAATAACCAGACAATGAAAGTGATCAAAACAAGGTGGAAGGAAGGCAGTAAAAGTGAAGGGTTGTGCAAATGGCACAAAGAACCACATCCAAATGAAAGTGAAACACTAACACACACATATTTATGTATATAAATAAAGTTTAAGAAGTCACATCATTGAGATTCACCCAACAAGGAAAAAACTATAATTAAACGTAACACTCTAACAAACTGAACAAGATAGAGGTGCCTAGATGCAATCAAGATCAAAGCCTACATTCCAATAAAGGGCACAGTAACATTCACTGTACAAATACACAATTCAACAACTTTGCGGTCAAAATAAAGCCAATATTGAATACGAAGACAATCAAAATTGACGATAAATCAGGAAAAGGATCATATTCCCAAAGTACAACACAACATCCAAACCAAAATGCCATAACATACCTTAAAGACCCGGACAAGAAAAAAAGCCACTGCCCCAGAAAATCCCATATGAATCATGGTGAGTGTTATAGGAAGCGGAAAGTTAAAGTACTTTGGAGACAGAACCCACTGCAAGATTGAAAAAGAAGAACACAAGATGATGCCACATTGGTAATGTTTTAACTAAAAGTACATACTAGTTTAACACAAGAATGGAAGTGGCTAGATATAATATATATATATACCTTGTTGTACAAAATGACTCCAGAAGAAAGCAAAATATAGACGAACAAGTAGAAATAAGTGAGGAAAAGAGTTGTATTCATCATGTTGACCCCAAAGAAAGAAGATTATTCTTGTGAAGTAGAAGAAGTTCAGTTAGACGAGAATCCAAAATTGGAAAGAGGCGAGGGCAGTTGTTTAAGACCCATATCCTAGAATGGAGTAAAGTTGACATCTTTGGAGTTGGGGCATCGATTCAAACAGTGAGACATGAAGAAGAGTAAAAGGGAAGGTGCAGAAAAGTGGAGAAGATCCATGGCGCGAAGCAATGAGTGGAAGAAGATGGAGGGGGTGAGTTGAGGTGAGGTGAGCTTCAAATGGAAAAGAAAGCGCGTGAAGAGAAGAAGTGCGTGGAAGCATGTGCGTGTGTTACGTGCGACTCAGCAGCAGCAGATGAGTAACGCACCTGCAACATAACTTACATCGGTACTACAAAGTACAGTACCCACTGTCTCTTTCTACTGCATTTTAACATAATAATATTATAACAATTGAAATTGATGTTTATATATATATATATATATATAAATAGATTTTCAATGTTTTATTACAGACGTTTAATAAATATATTAAACTAGATATGTTACGTCAAATAGGGAAGCGGTTACTCATTTTAAATTTAATAATTAATAATTAATTAAAATACTTTTAAATTATTATTTATTAGAGTAAAATGTCGTTCTTGTTTTTGTTCTATAATAAATGATATTAAAGTTAATAATTAAATTTGGTTATATCTAATACTTATAAACTTTAAATTTTAATCTACTTTTAAAAGATAGGGTGTCTATAATATCAATTATTTAACCCAATTTGAATAAAATCAAATAAATTAAATTAAACCTCACTTCAATCACTTATATATTGAGTTGTGACTTTTAAATTTTTAATCCAAAACTCAATACAACTTAATTTATCCTATCAATAATAAAAATAATAGTTAAAATCATTAAAATATGAAAATATAAAATAGAATAAGATTTTATAATTGTTCAACACATTTTACTATTATTTTTAATTTTAGTTTGAACTACTACTATTTTTTTAGTTGATATTAATATTTTGTTTTAGAGTAAAATTTATAAGTTAAATATTGATAACACTTTATCTATTTCTTTAATTTTCATTTGTTTTGATTTAATATCTTAATTGTAGTTATATTATTTATTTATTTTTACTTTACAATAATTATATTGATTATTTTAAAGAAATTGTTATAAAAATTTAACAAAAAATTAGTTTTAAATTTTAAATTTAAAAATAAATATTTAACCCAATTAAACCGATCCATTCATAAGCTGGTTGTGTTGTTGGATTGTGTTTTAAGTACAAATTATACGAATTCAACCTAACCTAATAAAAATTATTTTAATTAGGTTAAGTGAAGAGTTTCACTAAATTTTACATTCAATCCTATCTATATAGTTAAATTGGTAAAGGTGATTGGTTTTTGTTGAGCATGACTTCAAAAGAAAAGGACAAAAAAGACTGGGGTCCAGGAAGAAGTAGAAACTTGATCAAGACAAGCATAGGAGTTCCTTGGACAAAGGTTATACGATTTCAAACCATATAACTATCGTCATGCTAAATCATCCATTAAAAAGAAAGAAAAAAAACTATTAAAAAGAAATTGTGATAAATAAATAAGAATGACAATAACAGGGTGTACATATCTTTATTTCTCATTTTAATATATTCGCGTGTGTGAGAGTGTGTATATGTGTCCATATATATATATTAAAATTTTATATTTTCTAATTTTATATATTTATATTTTTTTATATTTTTATTAAAAAAAAATAATTATATATGTTATTTATGTGTTTAAATTTATTAATTTTTTATATTTTTAATATTCTTTTATAAACATGTTTATTATTATTATTTTATATATATTTAATTTAAAAATATATTTTATTTTTTAATATATGATAATTATTATTATTATATTTATTTTTTAAGTTGATTGCCCTACTATTTTTTCTGCCATTATTGTACAATAGTACATGCTAAACGAGTATTCAAATCAAATGTAACAACTTATACAGATTATTGAATTATTGTGTTTACGCATATGATAATGCATGCATTGGTGGTGTTGTCGGTGGTGTTATTGGTGTAGCACCTACACGGATCATGGATGCTATGGCGGTGTGGTGTAGGGAGAATATATGCAAACAAACTATTACAATGTGAGTGTACTCTTTTGACTAAGAGGTAGAAAGGGAGATAATATGAGAGAAAAAGAAAAATGAGTAGAAATAAACTCTTGGTCATGTCGAATAAGGCAAATACACCTCCAGAAGTAGATATTAGCAAACATTGCAAGTACAATAAGAAACAAGTAACATTCCACCGAAGAGTGTATGACTTTCAGAGACAAAATAAAAGACTTAATCAAGTAAGACCACCTTAAAGATTATGTGTATAAACAGAAGAGTGGTCACCACCAATCTGGCCACATTGAAGATTATGATCGAGATAGCCATAGTTGCCAAAAAGAATATGACCGATCTAGGAACAACAAAAAATGGAGTAGGAGTAGAAGCAAAAGTAGATCTAAAGAAAGGAGAAATGTGCACTAGGGAGACCACTCCAAGAAAGTGATAAATACAATCGCAGGAGGATTTACAGGAAAAGAATCTATCTCTTCCTCCAATAAAAGACACCTTCGAACAATGCGATCAATAAACTTTGTAATGCCACATCTTAGTCGAAAATGTCAGCCATCACTTTCACAAATAAGGATTTTCAAGTTGTGAATCCTGAATAAGATGATCCAATGGTTATTAGTGTAGAAATACCAAACTATATTGTGAGGAAGACCTTGGTGGATCAAGGGAGTTCGACAGATGTATTTTATTGGAAAACCTTCCAAGAGCTTGGCATCCCTGAAGGGTAGCTAATCCCTTATGATGAACCGTTGATTGGATTTGTAGGAGAAAGAGTGACCATTCGTGGTAGGATTAATATGCATACCAAGTTTGGAGGGGGCGAAGGACCAAGTCACGCTATAAAAGTGATATACATCATTGTACAGACGAACACATCTTACAATATCTTGCTCAAAAGACCTTCTTTCAATAAGTTAAGGGCAATAGTGTCTACCCCACACTTGCAATGAAGTTCCTGTCAGTAGAAAGGAGAATCATCACAATTCATGTCGATTAATGCACTGCTAGAGAATGCTATTTAACCAGTTTGAAGGTTTGGCCATATGTGGATAAGCAGGAAACTCATGCTGTCAATATGTTGGCACACCTGAAAATCTCCGACATGGAGTTAAACCTAAGGCCCGAAGAGACAGAGAAAGTGGAACCAGTAGAAGATGTCCAAACTTTTCAGCTAGGAAAAGAATAGACACAAGTCACATATCTCGGATCTTCCCTACCGAAGTGGCAGCAAAAAGAGATCATGGTCATAGTTCGCAAAAATGTAGACCTTTGCACCTAGACAGTAGCGGATATGCTTGGAATAAACCCCAACTTCTTACCACACAAGTTATATGCGTGTTCCTCGGCCAAACATATGGCTCAAAAGAAAAGGAAAATGGGAGCTGAGAGACTTGAAGCAACCTGAGAAGAAGTTAGAAAGCTATTGGTAGCCAAATTCATAAAAGAAATCAAGTATACCACTTGGCTTGCAAATGTGGTGATGGTAAAAAAACATAAAAGGAAATGAAGGATGTGCACTGACTACACTTACCTTAACAAGGAATGTCCTAAAGATGCCTACCCCATGCCCAAGATAGATAAATTGGTGGATGGAGTAGCAGGCCATAGGGCATTGAGCTTCCTAGATGTATATTCAGGCTACAACCAAATTCAGATGCACCCCTTTGATGAAGAAAAAATGGCATCCATCACCGAAAACCTTATCTACTGCTATTGAGTCATGCCTTTGGATTTGAAGAATGCAAAGGCTACATACCAAAGACTTATGGACAAAGTTTTTTATGATCAGATTGGTCGAAATATGGAAGTGTATGTAAATGACATGATCGTCAAATCCGAAAAGGTCCAAAATCATGTAGGAGATTTAAAGGAGGTGTTTGGAACCATAAAGAGGCACTTCATGAGGCTGAACCCAGAAAGTGTGTCTGCGGAGTGTAGGGAGGAAAATACTTAGGATTCATAACCAAGAGAGGGATTGAGGTGAACCCTAACAAGTGTTCGACATTACTTCAAATAAGAAGCCCGTCAAACCAAAAAGAAATTCAACATTTAATGGGAAGTTTAACATCGTTATCTAGATTCCTACCATGTGTCCGAAAAAACCAGACCCATCATAACCCTTCTCAAGAAGGCACAACCTTTCAGGTGGACCAAACAATGCCAAAAAGCTTTCATGACCCTAAAGAAGACCTTAGCCACACCACCTGTACTAACCAAGCTAACCACAAGTGATCTCGTTGTATACTATCAGTGTTATGTTCGACAATAAGTGTGATGATAGTGCAAGAAACTCCAAAACGAGCAACACATGGTATACTTTACAAGTCACATCCTCCATGATACCGAAGTTAGGTACCAAACGGAAGGTAGCCCTAACTTTGGTCAATGCAGCTAGGCACTTCCTATTTTTAGAGTCACATAATGATTATTTGAACTGATTGCCCAAGTGGAAAAGGTCTAAGAAAGCCAGAGCTAACTGGAAGGATGATAACATGGTCCATTGAATTGTTTGAATTCGATATCCACTATGAAGCAAAGGGACCCATCAAATCGCAATTGTTAGCTGATTTACTCAATGAATTCCACACCTCCATCGAGATGATTACTAATCAACTATCCCAGTGGATTGTCCATGTGGATGGCTCCTCCAACAATGGAGGTAGTAGAGTCAGCATTATCATAAAAGGACCAAATGGGCTTGCCATTGAGCAATCTCTATGCTTCAATTTCAAAGCCTCAAACAATCAAGCAGAGTAAAAAGCTTTGCTCGCCGGGTTGAAACTAGCCGAAAAGGTGGGAGCTAGAAGAGTCAAATGCCTCACAAATCGAAAGTAGTGGTCGAATAGGTCAACGAATCTTTCCAAGTCAATGAGCTTAAGCTGTGAAAATATTATCATGATTTCCATGAAGCCAAAACTAAGTTTGATGTAGTAGAAGTAGTCCACATCCCCCGAGATCAGAATGAGAGAGCATATCAACTTGCTAAATTGGCAAGTAGCAGAAAACCAATCAACTCAGAAAATTCATTCAATAAGAACTACTCACGCCTAGCATAGAAGTATGCGTCATTTTGGTAACATCCGACAATTGGAAAAGTGACATTTTGGCTTACATATAGCCGTCCAATTTTCTACAAATTCGGCCCAGGCCAAAGCATTGCGAATTAAGGCAGCCAAATACACAGTGATAGTGGGGGAACCGTATAAAAAGGGGTATTCGAAACCCCTACTAAAATGCTTGCTAAAGGAAGAAGCAGATTATGTCCTCCATGAAATCTATGAGGGAATTTGTAGCATGCACACAGGAGAAAGAACTTTGGCTATAAAGGTATTGAGAGTAGGTTATTATTGGCCCACTCTCCAAGAGGATTGTTCGGTTTTTATTAAGAAATGTTTACAATGTCAAAAACATGATAACCTGGTACACCAACCAGTTGATGACCTCAAGATAATCATCGCACCTTGGTCATTTTGCAGGTGGGGAACGAATATTCTTGACCTTTTCCCCATATACAAAGGACAGTGCAAATTCCTACTGGTATTCGTAGGCTACTTTACCAAATGGATAAAGACAGAACCTCTAGCCATGATCTCAGTACAAAATGTAAAAAAATTTATTTAGAAGAATGTTATCACAATATTCGGCATTTTGTACGCTATTGTCACTAATAACAGCCTCTAGTTTATGGATAAAAAGCTCAATTCTTTAATGGAAGGGTAACCTTAATCGAACATCCACAGTCAAATACCGAAGCAGCAAACAAAGTCATCTTAAACGAATTAAAGACGAGAATGACCAGAGTTAAGGGAGGATGAATCGAACAAATACTAGAGATTTTGTGGGCCTATAGGTGCTCTCCCAGTCATCAACAAAGGAAACCCATCGACTCACATATGGAATAGACGTTATGATTCTAGTGGAAGTAGGAGAACCCTCGCATCAAAAAGTACATTTTGATGAAGAATCAAACCAAGTAGCCATGTTTGCCATGTTGGACTACAGAGATAAAGACCATGATAAAGCAGCAATTGCCATGGAATCATACAAGCAAAGGATGGCTAGACGATTCAACACAAAAGTCCAAGCACGGAAATTCCAGAAAGGTGACTTAACGTGGAGAGCTACGGGAGAAGCGAGAAAGAACCTAACAGAAGGAAAGCTAACTGCCAATTAGGAAGACCGTTTCGATGGAGCTTACAAACTTGAAGAGATATCAAGAAAACTCATCCCAAGGACGTGGAATTCATCACACCTAAAACACTATTATAGCTAAATGTAAAGCAAGTACTCTTTTCCATATTTGGATTTTTATCCCCAAGGAGGATTTTTACCAAAAAGATTTTTAATGAGACTTGCTCATCAAAGCATTTCAATTAAATGATGATTTCAATCTCATTTGCATAATTCACATTTTTATTAGATTTATACTTTACAGTTAGCACAACATCATCCCACCGTGGTTAAAACAAAAAGTGTTATCCTAACTTGCAAAAAGAGTTCGGCTCAAGCAACACTCAAAACTCTAAGTTGCGGTAAAGTGCCCTCCCGATTCGCAAAAGAGTTCGGCCCATGCAACACTCAATACTTTAAATATTGATACAGTGCCCTCCCAACTCACAAAATGGTTCAGCCAAAACAACACTTAATACTTTAAATCTCGATAAAATGCCCTCCCAGCTAGCAAAAAGAGTTCAGTCAAGGCAGCACTTAAAGTTCTAAGTTTCAATCAAGTGTCCTTTCAACTTATAAAAATTTAAGCTAGCACAAAATACAAATTAAATTGAAATTACTAAGCAGAAATTATTAAACAAAACCAAAAATTAATCAAACAAAAGTATACTATTTGTTTCCAAAATAACATAACAACTAGCATTTGCATTGATAGTAAAAATTACAAAAAGTTCAAGGCCACTACTTTGGCCCATATACAAAAAGACAAAGGCCACTCCTTAGACCCATTTACAAAGAGATCAAAGGCCCCTACATTGGCACGATAACAACATCTCTTTCGGCATCCCTGTCAGACTCGTCTTCAATATTAGCAGTCTCTTCAACATATACGGTCTTGTCAAAACGGGGCATCATTCTGAGGCATATTCGTTTGAACTTCAATCATCAAGCACGTCGTCAAGATGCTTAAATTCCTTGCCGAAGAAGTCCTAGTTGGAATCAAACTTGAAATCAAGGGGAAAGGAGCCCAAATGGAAGGCCTGACACACAACTTGAAGAAAATTGGCCTCGTGTTCATTGCAAATGTCTTGTTTGGCCTGATTCTTATACTTTTTGAAGTCCTCCTTAGATTATCAAGGTTAAGACATAGGGATTCACGAATTGTTTCTCTTTGCTTGTGGGCAGCGTCAGCCCCCCTCAACCTTTCGGCCAGCTCCATGACCTTGTCTTCTTGCTCCTTCACCAATGTCAGATAATTTTTGGCCGAAATCATGGTTTTCTCTTTTTCCTTCAACTCTGCCACCTTGACCTGTATAACATTGACAGTCTTCACTATAGCTTCAAATGCCTCATCTAAACGCTTTAGCTGCTGGCTTAACCTGCCATCTCAGTTGCAAAAAGGTGGCATCCCATTGCTTGTAGCCGAGCCAAAAGCTTATAATAGTTTAGCCAATGCAAGGTGGGGTTTATTCCAAACAAAACTTTTTGGCCCCCTTTAGAAAGGCTCTTGCCCACATCACCCACCACGGTAAGCGAGTCAAAATCCTCCTTGAAGAAGAAGGACTTCATGATTGAAGGGGGCATGATCATATCAGTTGGGGGTACTTCGATTTTTTGCTTCTTCAACCGACTCGAAGAAGATTTTTCCCCTCCCTGCTCTTTCTCTTCCCTTTATATTTTTCTTTTTCTTTCTTTTTATCTTTCCCTTTCTCTTTTTGCTTTAACTTGTTCTTCTCGTACTCGGTTAGAGGAAGCTCAACATTATGAGGAGGGCTCTTCGGAGAAGGATCCATTTCAAACACCTGTTGAGGAATCAACTCTTCCTCAGACTGAAGTTGAGCACACCTAGCCTTGCAAAACTTCACCATGTTTTCTCCACCAACTATAACCACACCTGCATGAAAAGCAAAGATTAGCTTAACTTCAACCACAGTAGTGGCAAAACTATGATTAGTTACTCACTATCTAAGTCCTCAAATGGCATAGGAGACTGAAACAGATATATCATCTCTGCCACAAGAAGGCATCGAGGAAGAGAATCTAGGAAGACAACATTCACCTGCTCTTCAGCCGTGAGCCGTATGATAGCAATCATACCTCCTCAACACTCGTTCCAGATAAAAGAAAACAACTTTCCTCCTTCCCGGTCATAAAAGTGATTATGGCC
The DNA here is from genome assembly GCA_037954015.1 of Psophocarpus tetragonolobus. Lineage (NCBI taxonomy): Eukaryota > Viridiplantae > Streptophyta > Magnoliopsida > Fabales > Fabaceae > Psophocarpus > Psophocarpus tetragonolobus. The sequence goes on along the minus strand of CM075693.1, from coordinate 6,791,663 downwards.
AGAGACAGGGTTCACTAAAATCTTGAAGAACCTCGTCTTGAAACATTTATATGGCATGGTATATAAAAATAGGAGGGGACACTTGGGGTTACGGTAGAGTGAAACCCATTTTCACTTCTTGCTAGACCGAGTAGTGAAGTGACGTAGGAGCAAGCCAGGAGTAGCTTTTCAACATGGGGAACAAAGACAAAGCTAGAATGTTTGAAGATAAGCCCAAAAGTTCAGATGAATTTGGGTAGAGGCAACACTTAGAATTTGAAGAACTCTTACGGTAAACTCATCAAATGGAAAACAGACGTGGAGATCTCGGAACATACAATCGTGAACGTAAAAGTCTCGATCATCCTTTTCATCCTTATTAAGATATACTAAGTCTGGGTTGGGAAAGGTGTCATCATGGCAACACCTAATGAAAAAAGGAAACTCTTCGGCACTTTCAAAATGACATAACTCCACACTCTTAACAAAACTGGTAAGCACATTCCTAGTGTTGTAACACGAGAAGTATGTGGTCACCTCCTCATCTACCCAATCATACCTAGGATAAAAAATTGGAGGATAGTTCTTGTTCGGATTACCGATGCGTTTTGGCTTGATGGACACAACATTATTTGGCTTTGACAACGAAGCAACCTTGGTTGTATGAGCGACCACTACAGAGGAAGACCAAACAAGGGGAAGATGACTGATCATGCATTGTTCCCTTCCCTAGAAGGGGTGACTTTGGTTGAGTCTGAGGGGTCACCCTGAGACATAAAGGATCCCGAAGGAGTCTCAGTAGAAAAGGAAGAAGGAGAAGGCATTTAGGCAGACATACCTAAGAAAGAGAAGAAGAGTTGAAAGCTGGAAAGATGAATATTTCGGCTCAAAACACAGAATTTGACAAAGTCCAACTGAAGACACGATCTCCTATTTATAGCTAATGGGCCAAGAGGGCCCAAATCAACCACAATTGCAGATCTGTCACAAACCAACGGTGCAGATTAAAGCACCTTTTCCACTCCTCACAATACAGTTCACCCAATTGTAGGATGACACCAACTCGTTGTTCAGTTCCCAAGGCTACCCAACTTTCCATAATTTCAAGCTCTGCTAGGTAACGCCTGGGATAGGGGGCAAGTGCACGAGACATGCGTACTCGGCTCCTCAAGACAACACGATTCTTTGTAGCTTCGAACCCCTCTACGCCACGCTCGAACCTAGGGGCAAGTGTACTGGTCATGGGTGTTCGACCCTTAGTAGGAATGTTCGATTTTCAGCCCTAACAGGGTTAATTAGCCTAATCCTGATTATTATGCGTAAGTTTAGGGTTGTATTACCTAATTTTTGACTAATTAGGTAAGGCCCAACAAGTAAAAGGCTAATCCACTACTATCAATAGGTAAGGATATCAAGGTGAAAGGAATATGATATACATAAAATCTTGTTCATTGGTCTGGGTTCAATACTATCTAACTTGAGTGTCAGAGTGCATTTTGCAGGTATTTCACCTCTTGGGAAAGGGCATTAAAGGATCAACTACGCAAGGATCTGAAGATTTAAGTATCTGTATCTGGTAGTAAGAAAATACAGGTACATAAACAAAGGACATAAATAACAATATTATATTGTAGGAGAAAAAAATTTAATTTTTAATTTTATTGTATCATTTGTAATGATAAAATTTTTTTACTATATACTTAATTAGATATCATGTTTGAAGTTGTAAAAGCAAAATTTATCCTTAAATTTTTTTAAAGTAAAATTTATTTTTAATGTTGAAAAATTATGATTTTATACTTTTTTTTTAACTTTTATTCATCTTAATTGGTAGGAGAGATAAAAAAATTATGGATATAAAATAAGATATGTGATTGAAAATGTTGAGTAAGGAAAAATGGAATATAAAATTAAATAAAACAAGACTTATAAGACATAAATTTGTATAAAACATTACTAACAAATAGATTATGTATATTAATTTTAGAGTTTAATTAACCAATGCCCTAATTAAAAATTATATGGGGTATAACTGAAAATACATTAGCACAATTGTTTATATTCTATATTCTAATAAAAAGAATTTCTTATTTTAATTCCTTAACTAGTGATTTTAGATACTAGTTAGCGTTAACTATTTTTAAATATATATTTTGGGGTAATTGGACCTTAAATAATTGATAATCTATTAACATGATTTTTTTTTTAAATGTATTAACATGATAGTAATATATAAGAATAATATATTATTTTTCTTAAACAATGAAATAATATTTTTGAATTTTTATTAAAAATATTTTAAAAAATAAAAAGATCTTAAATTGTTTTTTTTAAATTATGCTTTTTTTTCATACTTTTTAAAACTTGTATCCACCTTAATGGGTAGAAGTGATAAGGAAATGATGGATGTAAAATATGTTATGTGATTGAAAATGTGATGAACAAGAAAAAATAGAATATATAGTTAAATATATAAGAAATAAAATTATACAAAATCATTACTAAGAAATATATTATATATACATATATTGTGTACATTATTTTTTAGGATTTTATTAATCAGTTTTCTAATAAGAAAATTATTAAAAATTATATGAGAATGTAACTAAAAATCTTACATGAGCACAAATTTTCATATTCCAATAAAAAAAATTCTATTTTTGTTTCTTAATTAGTGCTTTTAAGATACTAGTTAGCATTAGCCTTTTTTATTTTTATTATATATAAACATTTTTAGGGACATGTAAAGTGTATATCAAATAATAATATATAAATAAATTGAATAAAAAATATGATATTTTTAAAATTACACTATTTATTTAATATAATATAATATAATTTTTAATACAATTAAATATTTATTTTTATACTATATATTTAGATCGTAAATTATTTACATTAAAAATCATATTTACAATTTCATTCATACCCATAAAATTTCACGATAGCAAAAATTTTCCTTACTCCATAATTTCTCTTTTGTACCTATTGCTTTCTCATACGAGATGTTTAAACTTAACACCTATTGACGGTTCACAATTTAATTAAGTTTTGGGGGCAGTTGTTGGAATAGGGTTAGAGAGACAAAAGAGTGACTTGAAACTTGAAGGGTTATATTTTATTTTTATAAGTCAAATGATTTCATTGAAATGGAAACCATAAAATGTAACTTATTTATAAAATGTTACATTCATAAGATTATATAGGTCTAAGATTAAAAACATTATCACATTACTCTCCCTTGTGTTTGATGTTTTGGTACTGCATCTGATCTTGGTTTTCATATCTGGAAATTGCGTCTGCCTCCTTGGATCTACGTTGGATCCTCTATAGATTGATCTGACTCTCCCCGCGTATGACACTCTAGCTTCAGACCAGATTTATTGTGTTAGTTTCTTCTTCATCTGTTCTTGGTGATGCATTTACCACCCCATGATTATCTCTCTTGTGTCTCCTATTGGAATATTACCTCTTGTTCATGTATTTGTTTTCTTGTAGCTGAATTACTCAACGCACATTGTACAGAATTTATCACCTATTCTGCAAACGAATCTGTTTTACCCTTTCATGTGCCATAGCCAAATATCTAACACTATCATGCAGTATTTCAAAGAATTAAAAAACTTATATTGAATGGGTTTAGAATATCGGGGGTATTATTTTGATTTTAAATATTGTTCTATTTTAATTTTTCTAAACTAAGATAATGACACCTGTGACCTCGTTTATAGTACCAAACTAGCAGTTAAGTTATAAAATTGTACCTTAGAGGAAGATGTTTACTTTTCACGGTGAAAAAATATTTTTTTATGAGGATATGAATTTTCTAAAGAATTCTCCCATCTTACATTATATAAAAAATGTTTTATTTTTTCTCCTAAGTACTAACTATTTGATTTAATTTAATTTTATTTTTTTCCAAAAAATAAGACATATGAGGGTTGATTGATTTAAGTTAGTTTTTTTTAAATAATTATATAAATGAGACTGTTTTAGAAATATTTATTAATGTGTGTTTGGTTTAAGTTTGACTCATTCTCCTATATAGTTTTAATGTCATGTTAATTGTATGGTCACTTAACTTCGGATTTGACATCAGTCAACTAATAAACTAGAATCATGGATGACAGTTTAATGAAAGTCAAAGACAATTTTATTGAGATCAGTCAACTAACAAACATTATCTCATGGTATTTTGATGTTAATAGAAAATATTTTCTCACGGTATTCTTATTCTATTTTGTGATTTATTAATTTACTTTGATACTAATATTTATATATTGAAGATTTACATTGATTATGTATTTAGTTAATAATATTATTTTTGTTAGTTTGTGTAAATAATTTATTTCTTGCAATTTATGTTATTTTAATTATAACATGATTTGTGACTGAAACTTTGGACAACGTTACTCTTAAATTGCATGACAAGTTATAGTTTGCTGTTTTAGCGGTTGGTTATTAACCGCTAAAACTACATTCACAACTTATGATTGTAGCTTGATATCGTGCCTCCCATGGGTCATTTCAAAAGGCTGCCTTGTAATGGGACGATACATCGACACTGACACCGCAAACCGTGATTGTAATTTTTGTTATTGGTAACCACACTCTCCTATTGGACACTACTAAAGAATACCTTATGAGAAAATAGGACATTAAAACCACAATCCATAATTACAGTTTGGCTAATTGACTATGTTAATTTCAAAGTCACGTGACAATACAAGTGACATAACACTCATACTGAAAGTAAAAATTACAGTTTGATCAAGATAAATATAAAAACAAACTCACTCTAATAAATATTTCTAAATCATCCTATCCAAATCAAAATTCTCGTTGAACTAGATACACATTTAATATATATATATATATATATATATATATATATCCACACATTATAGCGAGGCAAACTAGTTTATTATTCTTTGTAATACTATATGCGTTTACTATCGCCCAGAGGGCAATGAGCGTGACGTTGTTATTAAACTTCAAACTGAGGTAAAAATCAAAAGTCAAAAGGCAAAAGCAATAATCATTAATCAATAATTTGAGAGCAAGATTAACTTCATACCTGTAATAAGCAGTTGAATAAGCTACTAATTAAAAATTCAAACTTAATTAGTTGATCAACGTATGTGAATTGTTGTAAATTTTTTACTATCTGAGTTCGATTCTTCTATGTTGAAAAAAATCAATACGCCCCTTTAATTTGTTATTAAGGTTGATAATTTATCAGCTCAATAATCTTATCAAATTTTCTCTACTAGATATTGGACTTGCCACGGTACTTTGATTTGTTATTTGAATTGTTTGATAAAGCCCAGTTTTCTTTTCTATATGACTAATGAAACTTTTGATAAATAGTTGGTGGCCCAGAATTTAGCACACTTATTTTCCGTATTTCAAAACTTGAATTTGGAGACAACCTGGCATGTTTATTCAGCCTCTAGGATACCTTCAATCTGCATATTTAATGAAAATCTTAGAATTCGTTTATAACTCCTACTGTTTTTTCTTCGTGTTGATACCTCTACTACAACTCCTCTAAGTTTAATATATATATATAGACACATATATATTAGAATAAGTATTTATTTTATTTCGTGAAAGAGTTGACATGATCACTTTGGTCTTAAAATCTAAGCCTTCAATCATTGAAAAGTGACGTTAAAATCATTGTCTTATGCCTATGCAAACCTCAGGGTTGAAGAGTTATATTGATACTGATGTCATCTCTTATAATCGAGGAACTAAATTAATATGCGCAACTGAGAGATTGAATACGAAATTAATTAATTAATCTTAAGTTAGTTAAAGACCAAATTGATGTCACTTTCCATTTTTCAATAAATATGCCATTTATTTTTCAAACAACAAATTGGCATCTTATATATGACAATTGAAAACTTCTTATGTGACAAATATAATCTCATTTTTAAAGAGAAGGTTGAAGCTTGAAGAATGGAAGAAGCCTTAAAAAACAAGTAGGTTTAGGCAAATTCAATTAGACAATAGTGTTAGGCCCACTTCTACTAGCAGGTCCATTATGGTTGAGCAGTCAAGTCTAAAGAATATTCAAGAAGGAGCAGAAGATGATGCAAGACTCCAAAGAATTCGAAGGAGACCCTTTCACCTCAAGGATTATGTAACTGAATAAATATGTGGCAGTATCTGTAGGAATTGGTTAGGCAGTAGGGAGCATGTCTAACAAACTTTATTCCTTTTTCTTACATTGCACATTGCATGTATGGTGCTATATAGCCACAACTAATGATTGAGAAGAGATATGATGAATGATATTGGCAAAATCCCTCTCTGATATTCTCTCTTTTTTTCTATTATTCTTTTCTGTTTTCTGTGCTAACCTTTCATTGGTGCTTTCATTGACCCTTTTCCTCTCATGGCTGACCCTTCTGACACCTTTTCCTCCCTTGACAGAAAAATTGAGCAAATTCTTCTTTCCCAAGCTAATTTCTCAAAAACATTACATGACATAACTGCTCGCACCTCCCTTTTGGAATCCAAACTCTCTGTACCACCTCTCCCTCATCCACAAACCCCTGCTCGCCCTCTTAAGTTTGACCTCCCTTCTTTCAACGGTGATGATGCACTAGGTTGGATCTTCAAAATCACTCAGTTTTTCGATTTTCACATGACACCACCAGAACAGAGAACCCAGATTGCTTCCTTTTACTTGGAGGGACCTGCACTTGTGTGGTACCAATGGATTCACAATAATGGCCTTCTCACTTATTGGGATGCCTTCCTTCGAGCACTGGAACTGTGATTTGCACCATCAAAGTTTGATGATCCGATCGCTGCACTCTGCCGCCTCACTCAAACTCAGACCCTTCATGACTACATCTCCGAGTTTGAGTCGATTGCCAACCGCATCTCAGGGTACCCAACCAGCTTCTACCTTAGCTGTTTCATCTCTGGCCTGAAGCCCCACCTCCGCCGTGAAGTCATCGCCCTCCAACCCACCAACATGCCACAAATTGTGGCATTTGCCAAATTACACGATGACAAATCCAAAATCTCACTCTCTCCTCTGCCCTTCAACAAATTCCCCCGACCACCACCATCAACCACCTCTTCCACCACCCCCAAACCACTCCCACCGCTACTTCCCGCACCTCCCTCTAAACTACCCATTAAATGCCTTACCAAAGCTGAAATGCAAGCGCGTCGCGAGAAAAACCTCTGCTGTAACTGTGACGAAAGGTATACACGTGGCCACCGTTGCAAGTCCCAATTCCTTTTACTCATCGTCTCTGACCCCGATGATGCCTCTGAACCACTCACGGAGCTGGACTGTGATCCACCAGATAACCCATCCTTGGATGCAGGGTTGATCAACCTCCACTCTATTTCGGGTCATTGGACACCCAGAACCTTTCGGGTCACGAGCTCTATTAACGGTTATGAAGTACAGATCATGGTTGATAGTGGTTCAACATATAACTTCATTCAGACTAAGGTAGCCCATTTTCTTAACCTTGCACTTGAGCCCACACCTAGCCTATTAAGAGTCATGGTTGGGAATGGGTAATTTTTACCTTGCACTACTTTCTGTCCCAAGGCCCACATAACCTTAGCCTCTTTCGAATTCCCTATTGACTTATACTCCTTAGTTCTTTCTGGTACTGATATAGTATTAGGGGTGCAATGGCTTACTCAAGTTACCCATTCATTATGGACTACAATGGGCCTTTCATGAAGTTTATGTGGGAAGACAAGATGATAGACCTCCAGGGGGAACAAGGCCCACACCCTACCCCTATAACAACCCACAAACTCAAACGCCTACAACACACCAACAGAGTAGACGCACTCTTTCAACTCACACTTGAGCCATCTCCTTCCACCTCTTCTACTCCACATATATCCCCTTTACCCTCTAATACTGCTATTCCCTCTTCTTCTACCCCTCAACTACAAAACCTACTCATCACCTACTTTTCTCTATACTTCCCGCCAACCACCCTTCCCCCATCTCGTTACACCGACCATGACATCACCCTCTTACCTAACACTGCTCCCATCTCAGTACGCCCTTACCGTTACCCACACTTTTAGAAGCAAGAAATAGAGGCTCAGGTTCAGAAAATGTTGGATTCGAGATTCATTACCCCAAGCACAAGTCCTTATTCTACCCCTGTTCTTCTTGTCAAGAAGAAGGACGGTACATGGTGGTTTTGCATCGATTACCGTGCCCTTAATGCAGTTACCGTTAAGGACAAATTCTTGATTCCTACTGTAGATGAGCTTTTGGATGAAGTTGGCAATGCTACATGGTTCTCGAAACTGGACTTTTTCTTGGGGTTTCATCAAATCCTTATGTTGCCTAGTGATTCCTCTAAAATAGTGTTTCGCACTCACAACGGCCACTTCAAGTTCTGAGTTATGCCCTTCGGGTTATGCAATGCACCATCCACCTTCCAAGCTACCATGAATGATTTATTCTGCCCTTATTTACGTCGTTTTATTATCGTCTTTTTTATGATATTCTTGTCTACAACCCCACACTGGAGGATCACATCTCTCACTTGGAAACAACCTTCAAATTGCTTTTTGCGAACAGTTTTTGTCTCACGGGATCCAAGTGCTTCATAGGGCAGCAATCGATTCAATATTTGGGTCATGTAGTTCGCCACAGGGTGTCTCACCAGATCCTTCAAAGGTCCAAGCTATCGTAGATTGGCCAATACCAACAACTCTGAAGTCTCTACGTGGTTTTCTTGGACTCACAAGGTTTTATCGTCGATTTGTACAGGGTATGCCTTTATTGCTTCTGCCTTAACTGATTTACTTAAGAAGGATAACTTTATCTGGTCCACTACAGCTACTGCGGCTTTTGAGAACCTTAAAACTGTTGTTACTTGCACCAGTTTTGGCTCTGCCACGGTTTGATCTAGTTTTCTCTGTTTATACAGACGCCTCTGGTTCAGTTATGGGGGCCATTTTATCACAGCAAGGACACCCAATTGCTTTTTTCAGTAAGCAATTTTGTCCTAAATTGCGTAATTCCTCAGCATACATTCGGGAACTCTGTGCTGTCACATCTGTTATTCAGAAATGGCGCCAATACTTACTCGGTCGCCACTTCATTATCTACACTGATCAGCAGGCCATAAAGGAATTGCTCTCTCAGACTATGCTAACTCCTGACCAGCAGTCCTATGTAGCCAAACTATTGGGGTTCTACTTTGAGATACATTATAAACCAGGTAAAACAAACATCGTTGCTGATGCTCTTTCCCGTGTTTCACCTGATGCAGATTCATTCCTACTCATTTTTGCGTCTCATATGGACTTCCTCCAAGATCTTAAGCACACCCTCGCTACTGATGCTTCCTTTTTGGATCTTAAGAGTCCTATTCTACAAGACCCCTTTAAGTTCCCTGATTTTTCCATTCAATAGGACCTGATACTGTATAAGGGAAAAATTTGGCTTCCCAAGTCTTGCTCCATGATTCCCTTGCTCCTCCATGAGTTTCACTCTACTCATTTGGCTGGTCACCCAGGGACTAATCGTACATTGGCCAAAATCCAGGCTAATTTTTATTCGGATTGTATGAGGAAAGATGTCTTCTCTTTCGTTGCTCATTGCACCACTTGCCAGCAAACGAAGATTCCCACCCACCGCCCCTCTGGTTTGTTACAACCTATCCCACCTCCATTACATTGCTGGGAGGATCTCTCCTTAGATTTCATAATTGGGCTTCCCCCGTATCAAGGCCATACTACCATATTGGTTGTGGTGGATCGGTTCTCTAAAGGCGCTCATTTTGGTATGCTTCCTCGTTCATTCACCGCAACTAAGGTTGCTGATCTCTTCACTCATATGGTGTGTAAACTACATGGCCTTCCTCGGAGCTTAATTTCAAACCGAGATCCTATATTCCTCAGTCACTTTTGGAGGGAACTCTTTCGTTTGAGTGGCACAAAGCTGCGTATGTCCACAACTTACCATCCTCAAACGGATGGACAAAACGAGGTCTCAAATAAGATTCTCCAACAGTATTTGCATTGTTTTGTCCATCACTGACCGTCTTTATGGGCAAATACCTTCCATGGGCAGAGTGGTGCTTCAACACCACCATTAATTCCTCTACTGGTTTCACTCCATTCGAGGTCATGTTTGGTCGTCCTCCGCCTAACATCCCTCAGACTTTGGATATGGATACTACCAATGTTGCTGCTCTGTTTGAAACCAGCACACGCGATGCAATTCTTCGCGAATTGCAGTCCAATCTTCTCAAAGCACAATAGGCCATGAAATGCTGGGCAGATTCTCACCGGCGAGATGTTCACTTCAACATCGGTGACTGGGTTTATGTGCGGCTTCACCCATGTTGCCAACACTCTCTAATTGGTCAGTACCTTAGCAAATTGCAGAAAAGGTTCTTCGGTCCCTATCAGGTTCTTGAAAGAATAGGTGATGTGGCCTATAAATTGGACCTTCCCTCTACTGCTAGGATTCATAATGTGTTCCACTTGAGCTTACTTAGGCCTCACCAGGGTCCCCTTCCTTCTCCTCAACCACTTCCTCTTCCTCCTGACATTGAAGATCATCAACCAATCCTCACCCCCATTGCTATTTTGGATTGGAAGCTGTCCTCTGACACTGATGCTCCACAACAATTGGTTTTGATTCAATGGCAGGGCCTTCCCTTGGAAGAGGCCACCTGGGAACCATGGGGACAAATCAAAGCCCAATTTCACCTTGAGGACAAGGTGAATCTCGAAGAGGAAGGAGATGTTAGGTCCACTTCTACTAGCAGGCCCATTATGGTTGAGCAGTCAAGTCTAGAGAATATTCAAGAAGGAGCAGAAGATGATGCAAGACCCCAAAGAATTCGAAGGAGACCCGTTCACCTCAAGGATTATGTAACCAAATGAATACGTGACAGTATCTGTAGGATTTGGTTAGGCATTAGGGAGCATGTCTAACAAACTTTATTCCTTTTTCTTACATTGCACGTTGCATGTATGGTGCTATATAGCCACAGCTAATGATTGAGAAGAGATATGATGAATGATATTGGAAAAATCCCTCTCTGATATTCTCTCTTTTTTTTTTATTATTCTTTTCTGTTTTGTGAACCTTTCAATTAGCCTTTTTACTTAACTTCCAAGATACCTCCAATCCGCAAATGCCAATTTTAGGTAGGAGGAGATTTTAGTCACCATCATGATTCGTGACAAATACTTGCTAATTACTGTCCTTGGCACACGATGTTTATGTATAATAAAAAGACACATTAAATCATGTGCAAATTAATATTAGATTCATGTATAAACCTGAACCAGACCCAACCTCTGCATAGTTATTAAAAAAATCCACATGAACTGTTGAGGGTCTAATGATTATTTCTAAGCTAGCACAACATATTAATAAACTATTATTACGATTACATATAAAATGGATGGATGAATGGAAGTGTGGTGACAATACCAGCTAAGCTAACTATATTATAAGCATGACATGAAGAGACAAAGCAGTTTCAACTACTAGCACCACAATTCATAAACACCAAAGCAGAGTGCAGAATGTAATGTTGCGTGTGTGGTCACATTTTCGTTAAAAATCATGCGTGGACATGTCTTAAACGGCACGACCACATCCTAATTTTGATATCCCACCAGCCTAATGCTTCACATGATCATTTTGAAATCTCAGGAGAATGAAATTCGTACCAACTCACCTGTTCCTCAGAAAGCTTCCCTTTTCCTCACCAAGGTTATTGTTCAATATTCATGAACTCATTACATCAAATCATTTGCAAGAATAAGAGTCCCATCGTGGGAGCTTTTTAATTGAAATGAAATCTACAATGCCAGATAAGCTCGCATGATCTTCTATCTAAATTGACAATCTTAAGATTGAATTTTAGATATACATAGGGTACTTGTATGAGGGTAACTATGATTTTTCTTTTTGTAATATTTTAGTCTATGTCTTAACTTTTGTTGGGTTGGATTTGATTAATGAAATGTGTATGACAAGGTATAATCTAATGTGGGAGACTTCCCATTTTGTTTTATTTATGTTAAGCATATGTAGTGTAGTGTTGGTTTTGGAACTATGTTAAGTTGTTAACTATATATACGAAGCATAATTAACTTTATGGTTTTGGGTCCGAATATAGGAGATTGCGCAATATAAATTGAGGACATGGAGGACCGACCCTCTATGAAGAGGATAAAGACAAGCCAGGAATAAAAATTTAAAGTGAAATTTTCTTAATGACCAAAAAGAGGTATTGGGCATTTGTGTTTGGTGATTGAGTAAGTAAAATTGAAAGTGAGAGTTGTGTGTAAGAAGTGAATGAATATGAACATGCGCACATTTCACGTTGTTTATTAATGTGTGTTCAAAGTACAAAGTTCAGTTGTATCTAACTTGTGAGAAAATCTAACTATAGGAGGCAAATGTCCATGAGAGGGTTGACTAAGTTTTACTTTATTGTAAAAAATAAAAAAGTAGGGGCCAAATGCCACTGTCGGTAGAAGAGGGGTCTTTGCATTTGTTTATGTTATCTGGGATGGGACTGGGAGAATATATGCTGCCACCAATGTCTCCCTGTTTCGTTTACCCGACATGATATGTGATCAGAAATAGGAAAGGGAAAAGAAAACCTATTTTTCTTCTTCACGATTCCAAAATGATTTTACTCCATGACCTTATGTTTGAATTAACATTCACCATTCATGATCTAGTGCAATTCATGCTCAAAATAGGTCAAATAAAAACTAATAGTTATTTTGAGTAACCCATGTCACAATGTAGTTAGGCTATGTTTGAATATACAAAAACGAAATGGAATGAACTTAACATATAAAATAATATATATTAGAACAAAAAATTGTCATTTTATTATATGAAAATTTTATAATGAATTTAAATAAATTTTTCCTTAGAAAGAAGATGAAATGAAATGAATTATAACCTTTTAATTCGCATGTTATTTTTATCTATATTATTATCATATAAAATTTGTTCAATTCTTATTATTGTAAATTTTTTTATAATATTATAAGAAGATAATGTTCCACATTGTAACTGTGTTAGAAATCATTTATAATCATTAGTTCTATTAAACTCATTTTAATAAGGTTTATTTAGTCTATCTAGTTCTATTTAAGATAGAGCATAACTCATCACTTTTTCTTTCTTAGCAATTGCGATTTAGTAACATGGGAGATTTGTAACTTTTTCACCAAATTTTTAGAGAGCAATGAGTTTTGTAGGAAAAGAAAATGAATTTGGAGCTAAAAAACTCCATTATGAAAAAATTATTCACATAAGTTACTTGGATTCACATAAGTCCTTAGCACGCGCACCACAGTGGTGTAGAAAATAGCACATGGGTATGAGATACTCTCAAGAGGAAAAGATGAATAAAGGGTTCTTCTACAGGGTTGTGTTAAATACCACATTGATGTGGGAGACACACAAAAGGGAAAGATGCATCCGACATTATCCCATAAAGCTATGTCAAATACCACGTGGATGTGAGAGATAGATAAAAGGAGAAAATGCATCAGTGATTCTTCCACAAAGTTGTGTTAAATAGCAAATTAGTGTGAGAGACGCGCAGAAGAATATGTATTAGGGGTTTTCCCACAGAGATGTGAAAAATCCCACATAGTTATGTGACATGTGGTGAAGCAGAAAATACTTTAGATTCTTCCACAACACTATGTTAGAGTCCACGTAGGTGCGGAATAAACCCAAAAAGAGATAGTAGCAAAAAAATGTACAAGTTGTTTTAATAACCTTAATTATAAAGTTAAGAATTATGATTATCTTATTTTGACATATTTTTATGTTATGATGATTTCCTATATTGTTGTTTGATATATATTAGAGAAAAAGGGAATATGTCCTCGAAGAATTTAACATTCTTAGTCTCTACGATAGTATTACAATTAATTACATCACCCTTAATGGCAAGAAAATAACCAATAAACATGCAATAAGAAATCTTAAGTCCTATTTTCTTTCTTTTAGGATTAGGTAACATAACTTTAGCTAAACACCCTCGTAAAGTCAGATATTCCAAGTTAAGTGTATATTATTTCCATAACTTATAAGGTACTTTCCTATCTTCTTAAGAGATATTCTATTCTGTTAAAAACAAACAATTAAAAGGGTTTCTCCCAAAAAGTTGTCAGGTGCAGATGAACTAACTAACAAAAGATTCATAATTTCCTTAAGGGCTATATATTTTTCCTCTCAACTACTCCATTAGACTCAGGGGAATATAGTGGGGTTACCTCATGGATAATACATTCTTTCTCACAAAAGTCATTAAACAAAGTGTAATCATCATCCCTATATGATCTTATCCTTTTTATCTTTCTACTTAATTGATTTTCAACTTCAACTTCATAACATAAAAACATGTTAAACGCTTAATTTTTATGTCTAATCAAATAAACTATCGTATATATAGAGAAATTATCAATAAAGGTTACAAAAAACTTTTACCAACCATAGACATACATTGTTTTAAATCAACAAGATAAAAATAAATAAGACTAAGATGTTCAATTTCACGTAGTACAGAAAAACACGAGATTTTAGTTAACTTAGATTCTACACATACTTCACATTTTCTACTTTGCTTATCATGCATGTTGATTAGGTTTAATTATTGTAATTTAATAACATATGAGGAATTAACATGTCCTAATCTAACATGTCACATATTATATGAATAAATCATGTTGGAAATAATAGTGGATTGGTATTAATCAATTATATTTTATCATTATCTGGCAATTTAAGTTTTGGTGATAATCATATCTTATAATATCTTTATGATTATTTGAATGGGATTATAGTAAGATTGACTATGTGATGGGTTGAGTCAATCATAAAAAGCCCATTTGAGGGCTCTCTGCCTACCCTGGGGGATTATAAATTTGCCATCCCATTAAGCAAATTATAACAACAACAACAATACACATTCTCTAGAATAATCCCCTAGAAAGTAGGTAGTAAAACCCTCAAGAGTTCTTATTGAACTCATATCTCTACAATAATCATTCATAGGGTTTTTGTGTTTGAAGATCAAGAACTTCAATTCAATATATCTGAGGTACACAGATTCTCTTTCCTCTACCTTTTTATATTTAATTCTCTATACATACTATAATCTTGTATCTATTGATTTAAGGTTTCCTTTTATTACCATCAATTGGTATCAGAGCCAAATTAGATACATATTATGGTTGTTTTCTATTAGAGAATTATGGTTGTTTTCTATTAGAAAATTAAATTTGAATTGAAGATTTTTTGTGTATAGTTTATTATTATCTTTTTCACAAAAAAAAGAGGGTTTACGCTACTTGTTATTGTTAAAATAACATGTTAAAGTTTCATTCCCTTACTCTTACATGGGTAAATTATATATTGGAACTTCTTTTTAAGCGCTATCCCTTTAAAACCTAGTTTTCTTTTAAATAATTACGGGGTAAATTGTTTTCAAAATTACTTAATGGTTTTCCTTTTGTTATGTTTGACCAATATGAGTCATTTGTGTGGGCAACATAATATATTTGTGTTAACTTTTACTTTGGAAAGTATTAATGGGGTTGCATGGACTCATTTTTATACCCATATTTTTGTGATTTGGTCAAGGGAGAACTTTGTCGCTTTGATACGATCATGTATGATGATTCGTGTGTTAAATTCATTCTCAAAAGCATTGAATGTTGTTGCTAATTTTTTATATTCTTATTTTTTCAAAAATACC
This sequence comes from Psophocarpus tetragonolobus, assembly GCA_037954015.1. NCBI lineage: Eukaryota > Viridiplantae > Streptophyta > Magnoliopsida > Fabales > Fabaceae > Psophocarpus > Psophocarpus tetragonolobus. The sequence continues at coordinate 6,775,908 of CM075693.1, read as the reverse complement.
ATATTTATTTAATATTTTTATATTATTGGTATTTTTTAGTATAAAAAAAAATTGATTAATTCAAGATTAAATTAAATTTTTTTTTACTATTATAATCTTGAATTTTGTACCTATTTTCATTGTGATAATTCTTTACAGTATTTGTATTCTCCAATTATACTGTACTCTCTTTAATATTGAATTATCATTTATAAATTAATTTTAGGTTATTTTATTAATTATGCACAATCTTAATTGTCCTTCTATTATGAGCATAATTTTCTTTATTAATTTGCATTATTATTACTTGTCTATCATGGGTATAATAATGTGAATTTTGTATGTTGGTCATATAACATATATGATTAATATTATGCAAATTTATTGGACAATATGCATAATTTCTTTTTTCATTTACATAATTATAATTTCACCATTTTGGATGCATTTATGTGAATTTTGTGATATAATTATTTTTTTTATTGCATTGATGATAACTATACTCTATCGGTGTATTGTTATTAATGTAATTTGGTGTTATACAATGTACTTTTCTTGGCTTATGTTAATGATTTTTTTATACCCTATCGGTATTAGGATTTTATTGATATAAGTTATAGTGCATTGTAATTTCCTTAGGGATTCTCTTTTAACTGAACTTTTAGAATTACATAATGTTTCCCTATTTTTGTAATGTTCAGTTTATTTCCCTCATTTGATCATGTTTAGTTATATTTATATGGAACCAAAATTTACACTCTCATTCTTTTTGTTCCATAATGACTTATAACCTTTAATTGGACATTTTTTCCTTCAAAACAAAAAAAAAATGTTGCATTTTTTGTGGTGCAAATTTATATATATATATTGATAAAGAAATAGTTGAATTTTATTTAGCCCTCTGGGTATTTTTTTGTTATATCAACTTATTTTTTCTTTATCAAGTGGAAGGATTTTGTATATTAGAATTTTAATTAATATCTTATAAAATAAATTTTCGTGATATAAGATTTTTACCTTAAATGTCCAATTAATCATACATGTGCAAAAAAAAAAAACAAATGTTCTTGATAAAATTTTTTTTTCTTATCACATTATTTGTTATCACATTGTTGGGATCTATATTAAGGATTTTATATTGGTCTCTTGTAAAATATTTTCTTGTATAACAAACTCTCTATTGATTTGCAATATTAGTATGCAATTCTTGTAAGGACAATATAGGAATCCCAAATTTGAAGAGATTAATTTCTCCATACCATATTTTATAATATTGTTAATGGTATTCTTGTAAAAGCTAGAGGCTTTATTTTGGGATATATAAATAAACCTATGTCCATTATAAATTGTGATGAGAGTTAGAGACTATTTATTATTATATCCTTAATATATGCAAGAATATGTCTCATTCTTCCGCTGCATGTAATCATGTTTTATTCTCAAGTGTGTGTAAATATTGTTTATTGTAGCACTTGATTTTTGTTTATGATTACTTGAGAACTTGCTTATGATCTCATATTCTACGTAAAATTATCAAGTGATCTATTTTCTCACTCATGTAATTATTTTTTCAAGATCCTCATAGGGGTCAATATTTTTGTAAAGATTGATTAATATGTGGTTAATTATGAAACCATTTGTGAGAATTATTTATTCTTATGGATGAATTTGTAGGTTTCATATTCTTGTTATTTTAACCACTTCTCTCATTAATCATTTGTTATTCTACTACTTTCTAATTCCTTAAGTAGAATAATAGTGAATTTTAATTCACTTTTATTATTATCTTATAAAGTCATCATCCCACTATCACTAGAACTTTTAATACTAGTGTACCCTAATGATAATCCTAATATTTTTTTTGTATATTAAGGATTAGTGGGAGTATATATAATCTTGTATTATCTCTCGAAACTTATATATTTTTTTATTGTCATATAATCTTGTGCACATTTAATTATGATATGACATATTCTATAAGGCTTCTCTATTTATTTTTGTCCTATTTTTATTGAGATACATAAAATCCATTGTATCTTTGTAGACATCTTTAACTGATGTTAAGGTCATTCTGTTGGGTACTGCACATTAATCCTTTTGGCATAAAATTATGCATTGTGCATCTCTTTTACCCAAATTTAATATTGATCAAAATTTTAGAAGTATATAATTTTGTATCATGTCTCGAGACTTATCTATCTGTATTGTCATATATTCTTGTGCACATTTAATTGTGATATGATATATTTTATAGGACTTGACTATTTATTTTTGTCCTATTTTAATTGAGATACATAATTCATTGTATCTTAATAGACATCTTTAATGGATGTTAAGAGCATTTTGTTGGGCATTGCACATTAATTCTTTTGGTATGCAATTAAGTATTGTGCATTTCTTTACCCAAAATTTCACATTTTGTTTGGTCAAAATTCTATAAGTATATTGTAGATGCAATACTCCTATCGAGTATGATTTTCTACTTTGTAAAAAAAGTGCTTATTATGATAGTACTCCTATTGAGTACAATTTTGCACTATTGAAGTACTTATGAATTCTTTTTGACCAATTATCTAAGTGTTTGCTCAATTGACATTTTGTAGCCACAATAATCTGAGTATCATTTTATATAAACTAGTTGTCTATGTGGTTTTAGTAGGGAATTTATGGATTTCCTACTTATCTTTGGATTCTTACATAGTCACTTATTTTTGAAACTCGGATTAGTTAAATATCAAATATTATAGAGCATTTATGTAGCCTATATGTAATTACATATGTTATTGGGCTATGATGAATAATTAGATGCATGTAAATTATGCTTTCTCACCTATATAATTTTTCGGACTCAAGTAAAAAAAAATTATATTAATTAAATATTTTTTTATTCACTGATCAAATACTTAACTTTGGAGTTTTATAACTCATATGGTTTGGTTAAGTTTTGATGTCTTAGATCAGTGGGAGTCTGAAAACTTTCTTATGAGATATGTGTAAAGGAATATCATTTTAGTAACATATCTCTTAGCATTTTTGGATGCTTGAGACCATGTAGTATCATTTTATTGAACTACATTATTCTATATACTTTATGAGAAATATTTATGATATATATCCCTATCGGATATTATTTTGTAGCTCAAATTTCTCATTGTCTAATATAAGATTTGTCTATAATTGTCATTCTAGCTTAATGATTTATCTTTGTATTATTGATTAATACCATCCAAGTGGGAGAATGTTGGAAATAATAGTGGATTGGTATTAATCAATTATATTTTATCATTATCTGGCAATTTAAGATTTGGTGATAATCATATCTTATAATATCTTTATGATTATTTGAATGAGATTATAGTAAGATTGACTATGTGATGGGTTGAGTCAATCATAAAAAGCCCATTTGAGGGCTCTCTGCCTACCCTGGGGGATTATAAATTTGCCATCCCATTAAGCAAATTATAACAACAACAATACACATTCTCTAAAATAATCCCCTAGAAAGTAGGTAGTAAAACCCTCAAGAGTTCTTATTGAACTCATTTCTCTACAATAATCATTCATAGGGTTTTTGTGTTTGAAGATCAAGAACTTCAATTCAATATATCTGAGATACACAAATTCTCTTTCCTCTACCTTTTTATATTTAATTCTCTATACATACTATAATCTTGTATCTTAATTGTATTTTAAAAGCAATAAAAATACACATTAAATACAATGACTACGTTAAATACAATTAATGATAAATGTATTTTAATTGAATTTAATAACACAACTCTAAAATTAATGTAACGACCACTTTATCTCCATTACAATTGGAGTAATCCAGAGACTGAATACACGTTGCCAATAGTATTGCGTGCATCCAAGTAACAACACAAAACAATTAAGCAATGGTGCATCAGTATTAAGGAGTACAATTATGTAACCATATGCTAGTTTGGTTCTTAATTAATAAATAAATAAGCCTTTCTCCAGCTGAATTGCTTTTCAAATGTGCTAATTGGTTCTCTTCCTTTATTTTTTTTTATCAACTGTTAAACATGTTCCAAAAAATTATAAAAAAATGCCAAAGAATAAATGTTTTTCATGTGAATAAAATACTTAATGTTTCACACCTAGCTTTTGCTTTCTAACCTTTTCTATATAGAAAAAAAGAAACCTAATAACCCTGCAAATAATAAAAAAAAAAGACTTTCTTTAGGAATAAAGACTTGTTTTTTTTTATTTTAATAGTGCAAATGTTTTGTTAATAATGTTGGTTTTTATTAGCTGAAATTTGAAATTTGAAATTTGAAATTTTTTTTATCTTTTCTTCTCTCTTTAATCAATATCACCTTCTTTCTCCATCAAACTTCTTTGTTTATATTATACACTTAAAGTATAAGTTATTACAGTAAATAAGATTCTCGTTGGATGTGATAATGAAACAGTATTTATTTATTGGTGGAAATATTATAGCAAGAAGTATAAGAATTACTTGCACTGTCATAGAAACATTTTAATTAATCCTTTTCTTAATCATGATGGAATTCTTCCTGGTTACGCTTATACCACAATAACCATACTTAAGTATAACTAATCTCTCACTTTAATTAACTTTATGCTTTAGCAGGTATTTATCTTATCACCCCAGTACTTTGTTTCTGCTATTTTTTTTTCTTTTGACTGGGCCCATTTAAAATTGACAAAAGAAGCACCGCATGATTAATCAAGTATAAATCAAACTTGAAACAAAATTATTGGAGAAAAAACACAATAATAAGTGCTCAAAAGAGACATTGACTACAAGATTTGTTCAGCCAAGGAGCACATAATTATGCTGTGCAAGTCATATATCTTGTTAAACAACAATGCCAAAACCACAGGCATCTTTCTAAATAAACAATTATGTTGAATTTTACAAATTTAACTCGTTATATAAGTAGAATGTGGTTCACAGCGTAAAAGAAAATAAAGAAAAAATAAGTGTAAACTTGCATGAATTACGTTCAGACACTAAAACAAATAGTATATCAAGTGAAAATGATTACCTTAATACTTTACCTAATATATAGTTATATTTACTAATTACAGTAAATAATTAATACATAAACTGATAAAAGTTGTTTGAAAAATATTTTCTTTTATTATAGATCCGATTCCTTTTATTTTTTCAAAAATATTATTAATAGAAATTACTGAGTTATGTAATTTTTCATAATTAAATATTTAATTTAAGTATATTTTTGTTTCTTACAATTTGTATTTTTATTTTTTTATTTAAATTATATATTTCATCAAATTGAAAATATTTTTCTTTTTCAATACATTAATTTTAAAAATTGTGTAATTTTGATAAAAAAAATTATTGGAAAAGCAATATATATTATGATAATAGAATAAAAATAAGTACAAGTTGTCCTATATCTACAAATATAAATCCAAAGTTAGTCCCTGTTTACACTCAATTTGATGTAAATAAAAGTTAACCATAAAACCTCTCATACAACATCTAATTACAAACCATCTTAACTTTAAGGGTCCATTATGGACCAAATAAGGAACATGATAGGGTAGTTTTTTCATATATTATCTTATATCAAGTGTTTGTTAGGTCAATATGATATAATAGGTTATTCTATTAGCTTATCCTATCCTATTATCTAGTATAATTTTTATCTTAAAGGGAGTCTAGGTTAGAAAGTGAAATGATAGAATTATCTTTTAATTTCTTATTTGCTCTTCTATCTTTTCTCGAGCTCGACTCTCCCTACACTAACTTTTCTATTCTCATAGCTACACCTTTCAATCTTCGGTGAATCTCCTCCCTTCCTCCCTATCTCTCTTTCTTCCTTTTTTCTCTCTCGTTGCTAACTGTCTCTTTCTCTGGTCATTTTTTTTTCTCAATTCTTTTTCTCTTTCTCACGTTTTTCTTTCTCCATTAACGTGCCACTGAGGTACGCAAACACATCTGTCATGTCCCACCGAGGATGTTGGAGATTTTGAGAGAACAACATGGGGATTGTATGAGAGTGAGGGTAATGGGAGGGTGCAATGGAAAAAATGCTTATTTGACATTAAAGAGAGGGTGAATGTAGGTTTTGAGACAATTGTTACCGTCATCATTTTGGACTTCGGTCAAAGTTATTTAAACAAACATAGATCCTAATTCTATAGAACTTCTTAACTATTTTTTTTAATTGAATATTTTTAATATAAATAAATTTTTATTTATTTGTACTTATTGAAAAGCTAAAAAAAAGCTTAAATTAAATTTACTTAAAATTATATTTAAATTTGTAATAAGGGTAATTTTACCTTTTTAATATTCTTTATATCCTATCTTACGATGATCTATCTATCTCAATCGTAGGATAGGATAAAATAATCATATATGTCTTCTTATCTTGATATGCACCCAACATAGGATAAGATAAAAGTTTATCTTGCTCTTATCCTATCTTGTCTCTATCCAATTTTTTTATCCTACCATATTATATCTTATGCACCAAATATATCGTAAATAACTCTCACAGGATATTTATATAACTGTGCAAAACCATTAGAGTTCCAAAATCATCATGATGCACCCCAATTTTTTTTTAATTGGATGCCTCGAGGACACCTACACATTTGTAAATTTTTTCACAGAATTGTGAGTTTTGTAGCAAAGCTAGATGCCTTTAGATATACCTCACACCTTTATGTAGTTCCCAAGGTAATTGTGAGCTGGAAACAAAACTAGACATCTAAGACACAGTCCACATCTCTGTATATATTATCATATAGTTATGACCTTCATAGTCGAACCAGACAACTCCAAAACGCACTTCACATCTTTGTGTATATTTCACATAATGTGCCATTCGCAACAAAAATTGGATTCACATAGGACGCACCTGACACTGTTGTGTATTTTCTCACATGGTAAATCTTAATTTGAATTTAGTTTTAAATTTGATGTAAAAATAATATGTTTTCATTTTAGTAATTGTTTTTATGATTTTTTCTTAATTTTAAAAGTCTTATCTCTTTAAGTTATTTTTATTTATATAATAAATTTCATTATTAATTAATAAAAATATTACAGAACTTCTTTAATATATTTTATTTATAACTTTTGTTTAAATTTAAAAATATGTATATAGCACACAACTTGCTATTTATTATACATAGTAGAGCACGAGAACAAGTGATTCTCTGTAAAATAGAATGATAACTTTATAATCAGAGTGATCTATAAAAGAATAACATTTAATTAACTGAGATGTGAAGCAATGCAGCCCTGGATATTTGAATAATAGTTTTCCAAAAAGAAATAAGATGGACCACAAAAGGGATTATGTGTATCATCACTATTTTGTTCTGAATGCAAGCTTTGGCCTTCCAAACCAATCATTGTTACATACAGTGCGGAGTGTATTAGCTGTTTTTTTTTTATATATTTTAAATATTAGTTGTTAATTGAATAGTTTTTATTAATGGAGAAATTCAAATTTATAATTTCTTATTTTTTATCTTTCTAATTTACTACTAAATCATCTTATAACCCTAAACATTTTTGTTCTGTGCTCATCTCTTTCCAATCATACTCTACAATCCCCTTCATTCTAATTTTTCATCCTAATTGGAATATTTTCGTAAGATGACTTCAGATACTCCTATTTCGTATTTTCTTGTAATAAACTATTCATTCATTTATTAAATAAAATATTTATACTAAATCTTACTAATGATGTTATATTTTATGTTATAAACTAAAATATTAAATAGAATAATTTTTCTCCATATTTATACTTTGAAAGTAATTTTGTTCAAGATATTCTAATCCTTTAAACTTATTCGCATTATTTTTTTATACCATGAAACTTAAAGTTTTTTTTAAAAGAAATATTATTCAAGAACCAATCAGTCACATGACATAAGAGATGACAGTAATAACAAAGAGTTGTAACAAAGTAGTAGAATATATTTTAGAGCCCCAATACATTTACAAAATTGATCTCACTACCAATTCTCAACCCCTTGACAGAAACCACAAAACCAAAAGGACTTTATTACAAGGATAGAATCCTGAAACTAAACTTCCCACAAACATGATTATCTAACCGTTTTAAACTGACACTCTCTTCGTACACAAAATCGGGTGGGATGACCATTCAGGAAACGAATACAAATATATATACAATTGACTTAAATATTTAAAGGAAGAATTTATTATTTATAATGGTCTTACAAGATTACAGCAAAGTTGTTTCCAAACGATATATATAATTAGAAAACAATAATCTTGATTTTCTTGAGGAAAATCTCTTTCATAAAATTCGATTATGTTAATAAATAAATGAATTTAGTATAGTCAAATGTATAATTATTATTATTATTATTATTTTGAATGGAACATAATTATTTATTTATATAAATAAATAAATATTTTATGTTACTAAATATTTTGTTGTTTATAAATTTAGTCTTAAATTATTTTATTTTAAAGAAACTTAATAAATAAATAAAAAATAGTCATAATTTTACAAAATTAGTTTGTTATATTAGGAACTTAATAATATTATTGTTATATTAAAAAGTTAAGATAAATAGATAATATTTATTTATTTTTAAAACACACCACTTTCTTGTTTAGGGGGTGAAGTTACGGTTTTCTTGTAAAAAAACAAAAACAAACCTTTTAGATATTCAATTTTATCTTTCTATTATTTCTTCTAGCCCCCTACTCTTTGGAAGAAGAGGAAGGTTGAACACAGAATAGAGGAGAGATTGCAAGTTTTAATGTGTAATGGTAAGAAAGAAAGATTACACCCTGCCAACCTAGGATATATAGGAAAAAGACTTCTAGAATAGGGGTATTATAGGGTATATGAAAAATAGGTATGCTGTCCAGTCTGTTTCCTTGACTATTCAGCTTACTGAATGAGATAACAAAGTCTCATTTAATATACACATTCAAATAAATTTAGCAATTTACGCAATTCAATGGTATAGAAATTTGCAAATATCATGACTTTAGCTTCATTTGGTATGCATTTGTTCATTTGACCTTTTCAGCTTTTTTTCCCCCTTAATTACCTTTTTAAATTTTTTAATTTTAAATGCTGTGTTCTGGAATTTATCGATAGAACTTAATCTTTTTAACTAAGTTTATGTATTATGTTACTTAATTTTGTACACATTCACATCACTTAATTTCTTATATCATAACTATCAATCTACTCAATAATTCACAAAAAATACGGAATCATACATTTTTAAATTTTAAAACATAATATCACCTTTTTAAACTATCAGTATCTAAAATTAAAAAAAAAATGAAAATATTAATTATAGTGTTTTTTTTTAACAAATCTGCAGTATTACATTTTTTTCCATATCTCACTAATTCCTTATATAATGTAATTGTAGTAATAATAAGCCTACTACTATTTACGATGTTTGACTAAAAAAAAGAGATATTGCATATAAAGTTAATCAATTTTATTTTTTATTTCTTCGTATCACACTTGTTTTTTGTGTGATGAAGTAATAATAGTAAAGGTACTAATGATGTTTGACTCAAAAAATGAAAGAAGAAAAGAGAAGAGAGAGATTAAAATGAAGTTAAGAAATTATTGGAAAATGGGTATTGTATTTATAATTTCACTATTTGTTTTTCGCTTTCCACACTTGTGTATTTAATGTGAAATAGTACTAGCGAAGCATCTGTTTATCTGTCACCGTCTGAAGAAACCTTAGGAATAATAGAAAACAATAAAAAATAAAATGGAATGGAAATAGAAACTAGAAAGGGAAAGGGAAAGGGAATGTGAGAGAAAGAGAGAAAGAAAAGAGGAGGATGTGTGTGGGGGAGGGAAGAAATTTGAAGAAACAGCAAAGCAAGTTTCCAATATGATGCTTATTTTTCACCATAAGGCAATGTGAGTCCATGTCACTTGCCTAGGCTATCTATCACCTACCACTGATAATTCCATGCCTTGTTATTAACCCAACCACACCATTTCCCTCTTCTCACACTTTCATGTGTCTCTTGTGTTCTCCAATTCCCTCCAACAACTGTACAATACACAAGGCCGGTCGGTGACTTGCCTTTTCTGTCTGTGAGGAGGGGGAGTGGTGCTGCTCTCAAAAGCTCCCTTTTTTAGATTGGAAACGCAGACCCATTGCCACAGTTGAGGAATCCCATAAGCCAAAATCATATTTTCACAATGGGGTTTAGCCGCCCTTGTGCCACTGGGTTCACATCCAAGAGGACTTTTAGTGCATGTGAGATCTATTTTTTGAGTTGATTCATGGTCTGAAAACAAACTACAGAAAAATCTGAGAAGGATTTAGGTTGTGAACAGGTATTCAGTCTCTTTCTTACCTGCTGGTTTATCCCTCTTTAAATCTGTGGTAAGTTGCAGGAAGGTCGCAGGTGATGTTTACAAATGGTCATTGGTTTTTTGCTTAATTGCTTTGGAGTTTTGATTGGCTAATTTTTAATTTTTATTGGCCTCATTTTTCCAATGTACACAACTACAAATTGAATGTGGTTTTGGTCTTTCTCTCTAATTTGGTTCTCAAGTGCTACATAAAACTGATTTTATTAATTTTCATGTTCTTTTGGTTTCTAAGATTTGTATTTTCCAAAAAATCTTGAGTCAACTTGTTGCAATTTGCTTTCACAGCTCAGGTTCATGTTTGCTTGATTTGGTTGTCTGTGATATGAATGCTGAGTTTGTCAAATGCAATTTTTTTTCTTTCCTTTTGCACTTTTATTGGAAAACTGAGTTTCTTTCACCAAATGAATGTCCTTTTCTATTTGTTTTTATGTATTCTTATATCTAACATTGACATATGCAGTTATATATATTGACAGCAGCAAATGGCATCTGATCTAAATTCAGGGTTGTCCAAGGAAACGTCTGTTTTAGGGTTGAAAGCATGGGAATTAATGGGGATAATAGTTGGGTTGTTCATTATAATCATACTTGTGGTGATATCAATATGTCTTACCTCAAGAAAGAAATCTAGAAGAGTCAATGGCATGCTTCCCCTTAGCCATATGTTATCTGTTTCTGAAGAGATAAAGGATATCAGAGTTGATCAAGTTTCTGCCAATAATCATCCTCAGAATGGAGCTTTTATGAGCCTGTATGACAGGTTTAGTGACAGGGACTCGGAGAAGGTTTTAATCCAAACAAAGAATGGGGAAAATAGCAGTCAATCAGGCTCATTTGTTCATCTTAAGAAAGATGATGGTGGCTCTCAATCAGGTGAAGAAAGTGGTGCTAAGTCTGTTTCTACTTACAGGTCTTCTTCTCATCCTATAACTGCACCATCACCCTTGTCTGGTCTGCCTGAATTCTCTCACCTTGGCTGGGGACACTGGTTTACATTAAGAGACCTAGAACTTGCAACAAACAGGTTTTCAAAAGATAATGTAATTGGTGAGGGTGGATATGGAGTTGTTTATCAAGGCCAGTTAATCAATGGGAGTCCCGTCGCTGTTAAGAAGCTACTCAATAATCTGTAAGTTTTGATTTAAGGGCTTGATTTGTTTGGTTTTGTTTTTTAATTTTTGAAAAACGTTTTTAAGAATAGTTTTCAAAAACTGTTTTCGAAAAGAAAAAGAAAAAAAAATTGTTTGGTAAGTCTTAAAAATGAAAAAATTTATTCATGTTTATTAGAATTTCATTAATGAAAAGTAAAAAACAATATATTCTGATTGTATTTTGAGTTTTCAAAACAAAAATAGAAAATTGAAAAGCAAAACTACTTTTACCTGATCCTGTTTTTTAATTTTTAAAAATTACAAAACCAGAACGATTTTCAGAAAACATTACTGAAACGAGTTTTTTAGTTTTTAAATATTAAAATACTGAAAACAATTTTATAAAACTATTGCCAAACAAACACTACATTTTTTTAATATTTTACAGTTTTTGTGTTTAATTTCAGCTTCAAACTTGCCTCTTATCTGTTGTTTATGTTTTAATAGCATGTCTTCATGCCGTTAGTTTAACTAGTAGTGTTGATGCCTATCATGCAGAGGACAAGCAGAAAAAGAATTTAGAGTGGAAGTTGAGGCTATTGGCCATGTGCGTCACAAGAATTTGGTTAGACTTTTGGGCTATTGCATTGAAGGCACTCACAGGTATGATGTTGTTTTGTCATTTTATTTGGGTTAAACGTCCAGATGTCCAGTTGTGTTTTTATTCTATTTACTTTGGAATCAGCAAAGAGGTAAAGATGAATTGTCAGTTGTCACCAATTATGCCCTCATGTGTGTTTAACTGTTTCTGTCAGCTGTCATCATCAGTTGGGCATTTGATTGAGATAGGTGATAAGTTTAGAAAATACATTTTTTAGTATCTTGTCAATCAATTAACTGTAACAAATGTTGTTGAAAATGATTTTCAGCATAGAATTTATATGTAAATGATGTCCGTGGGTTTATTTTAGGGATTTGCCAGCAAACACATTTTGTTTTTTAAAAAGTAGTATAATTTCGATTTTTTAAAATACACCTGAAGTATAGCTTGCCAAAATATTCCTTCTAGAAGGCGAGCTTACATTGGTAAACCCTATAAAGATTTTGTACCTATTTGCTAACAACTTTCATCTTGATTTCTTTGGTTTGATTGAAATAGCTTACAATCTCACAAAATAACTTTTGTAGTATCTTGTAAATTTGTTAACTGCAACAAATGGTATTGAGATTTTCTTTAGTGTAGAATTTATTAGTAAATGGTGTTTATAGTTTTATTTTGTAGTTGTATTTGCATACTACTTTTTGGGTACTGTTTGTATAATTTGAATTCTTGATCCTAATGAATTCCCTGCTTATTTCAGGTTGTTGGTTTATGAGTATGTTAACAATGGCAATTTGGAGCAATGGCTTCATGGAGCCATGCGCCAATATGGTTTTCTTACTTGGGATGCTCGGATTAAAATTCTCCTGGGAACAGCTAAAGCGTATGCTTGTTTAGCACTTGTCTTGATTTTCCTTTTTCTTTTTTAAATTTCCTTCTTAGTTTTGGTGAGTGTCCTTTTACTGATTTGTTATTCTATTGTAGACTCGCTTACTTGCACGAGGCAATTGAGCCAAAAGTTGTACATCGAGATATTAAATCAAGCAATATTTTAATTGATGATGACTTCAATGCCAAGATATCTGACTTTGGGCTGGCAAAGCTATTGGGTGCTGGAAAAAGTCATATCACAACTCGAGTAATGGGTACTTTTGGGTAAGTTGTTTCTGTAATGCCTACAGATTAGGGGATTCTTTATGATTCAAAAGTACTTTTTCTTGTTATTTTTCATTCTGTAAGACACAGGCAGTTGCTGTTTTGCATTTTTTATATATTTTATAATGCAAATGGGAGTATTTAATAGTTATTCTCCTAGGTTAACTATTCTTAGTAATTTGATCATGAAATGCACACGGAGCAGTATTAAAAGGGAATATCAAGCATTTCATTCTACGATAATATTTATGAAAAAATTACAACATTGCAGACTGAATTTGCCTTTTAACTGCTCTGGTCGGCTAACTACATTCTTTTTGGTGCTTCAATTGCATTTGTCAGATATGTTGCTCCAGAATATGCCAATTCTGGCTTACTAAACGAGAAGAGTGATGTTTATAGTTTTGGGGTTTTGCTCCTTGAAGCAGTCACTGGAAGAGACCCAGTGGATTATAGTCGACCAGCAGCTGAGGTGTGTCTCTGGTAACCTGTAAAGAACAGAAGAAATGAAGACTGTAATGTGCATGTATTTTTATTGTCTGATTGATACGAGTGAAAGAACTTTTAACTAATACATATCTTCACCTGAATTTAAAATGTGAAGGGTGATATACATTAGAAATTTTCAAGGAGTAGTTGGTAACCTGATCTATTTTTCATGACACCGTGTCTTGTTTGGACTGGGACTTTTAAAACTTCCCTTAACTCTGTCTTATTATTGGATGGTTGTTGTAGGTAAATTTGGTTGACTGGCTCAAGATGATGGTTGGGAATAGGCGTGCAGAAGAGGTGGTAGACCCTAACATTGAGACCAGGCCATCAACAAGTGCCCTTAAACGTGCCCTTTTAACTGCTTTGAGGTGTGTAGATCCAGATTCTGAGAAAAGACCAAAGATGAGCCAAGTAGTCCGCATGCTTGAATCAGAGGAATATCCCATACCCCGAGAGGTTTGAATTCTCATCATCTCATCTATTAAATCACAACACCTTTCCAACATTGTGGCAGTTGTTTTTTCTTTTAACAATAAAACTTCAACCTGTTCCTTGAAACAACAAATTTTTTTTTTCTGAAGATGCATATATGTTTTTCAAATGAAGTGTGTGACATTTCAGGATCGAAGACGCCGAAAGAGTCAGGCAGGAAATATGGAGCTGGAGAACCAAAAGCAGACTTCTGATACAGAGAAGAATGACAATCCAGATTCTAAGTCTAATGGCAGAAGGCACCAAAGAAAGTAGAGCCATGAACCTAAAAGCTAAAGGTACCAATTCCAGGACAAGATACACTCTTGAAAGGGCATTTTTGCATTCTTTTGAGCTTCTGAGTTTGGAAAACTGCCACCATTGACATGAAAGACATGGAACAAGAACGAGTTACTTTGGATGGTTTGTATACCTATTTTGTTGTTATAGCATAGATGTAGATGATAGAATGTAGATGATTGTGTATTACTATGGGACTAAAGATCCCTTACACCACACTAGTGTGTACAGCTCATTGCTATTCATACATTACCATTGTCTTTTTATTTGTTTCAACACTTAATAGGATCATGAAGGAATTGTTTCCTTGTGTAAGATGACAAGAAAATTTTACAAAAGCGTGAAAGACACAAAAGATGTGGTTATTGTCTATATAATTGCAGTGAGAAATTTCTTGATTATTTTGGTAAGCCTAGTAGGCTCTCCACTTTTTATTGGTTATGACAACCACTTTTAATACCACCAAAACCCCGTGAACATAATGCTTATTTTTCGTTTATCTTAACAAGATTTTTTTTATTTTGGTTGAATCAAGAATTCTATGTTTAGTAGTATAGAAAGTCGCATCAGAAAAAAGAAAGAGATCCAATTACGTGGGTATGAGATTGAAGAACTTGGTATTAGTTGGTTTTGGTAATATCAGCTTTGATTCTGAAGTTTCAAATAAAGCGGCCTCTTTGTTTTTGTGTAAGATAACATGAGTGTTTTGTTTTTGTGTAAGATAACATGAGTGTTCACGAGAATAATTATACTTGTAACTCAAAATTTGACTTGGTCAATTTTCTAGATTTAAACAAGTTTTTAATATAAAAATGAAAAGTGTAATACTGATCTCCTAATGTGGAAAAAAGTTTAATACTATGATAGGTTTATTAATTTTATTATTTAATATTTTATAAGTTATATACATTAAAAAGTTGTAATTTAATGATCGGTACATGAGCTTTTTTTTTTTTTCCTAAAAAATCAATGTTATATTAACCTTCTTAAGATTAAACCTAAATAGGATGAGATGGGGTTTAAATGAGACTTTTCGGCACATGAGATAAAGACACTTGAACCTAAATCATTTTTAATATGGGCGAATAAGGTAAAACTTCTTAATATGATGGCACTTATACTTTAGTAAATGAGATTATGACGAGATAGTTAAACCTAAATCATTTCACATATACTGAAATGAGGGCGAATATAGCAGAACTAGTTTATAATTTTAAAATTTTTTAAACTTAAGCCACACATTATCACGAGCAATGACTTTTCAAAAATTTCTATAATTTAATATGTATCATTGCCAAATTTTGTTTTACATAAACAACTAAATTTGGCAAGGTGCAGGCCTTCTGTTTTGAGTTAATTGGATTGTGTTCCACTTTTCCCTTTGTGAATATATGCAGACGTAGCAGACAGATACTTTGTCATGGATAGAAAATAATTTTGTTGCGAATCTCGTCTTAGACTCCACTAATATGTCTGTCAACCGTAAAAGACCCAACAACTTCCTATTCAATAGTTCCCATGCTCCATTCAACACTAGTATTTAGTAACATGATGTTTATTTCGTAACCTATCATTCAATTCTTCTGGCACAAAATAACAATCATGAAAATAGTAAACAATTCTTCAAATCAACCAAAAGAACAGTGTCCCGTTGCATGACCCGTGAATCATAACCATGAAATTAACTAGTGTACAGTGAGAATAAATCCTATGTGGTGGAAGAATAAAGGATGTTTAACCATATTGTCATTTAACGCAGCTCATCATTACCTTATTTCAATGACTTAAATAACCACTAAATAACTATGACTAAGACCAGTTATATATATATAACCACTTACATATTTAAAATTGGTTACATAATTAATTATATAATCAGTTATTTAAGCAGTTATTTGTTCATAAATAATTAAAGATTTTGAATAAAATCCTTTTTTAAAACTGATTTTTTTAGTAACATATTTCTCATTCGTACGTAGGTATTAACACAAAGATGTTGTCAGTGATAAGGAAAGTTTTTTTGCTCAACACATTATTCACAAAGTTGCGACCTTTATCACATAGGTGTGAGAAGTTTAAGGGTAGATTTTCATCATAGAACATTAATCCTAGGGCCGTAGACATTGTCACAAAGATGTGGACCAAGGTTAGGAAAATTTTACTCTTTTATCATAGGGATGTGACTATTTTCACGTATGCATGAACGATGTTAGAGAAAGTTTTTATCGACAAGGATATTGCATTTTACACACAAGTGTAGATGGAATTAAGAAAGTTTTTTCTAGTTAGTGTGTTATTCACAAAAATGTAGTTATTTTCAGAAAAATGTGGATGTTGTTAGATAATGTTTTTCTATTGAATGCACATCCCACAAGGATGTAGCCATTAACATAGAAATATAAATTATGTGAAAAGTTTTTACTTAATTCATTATTCACAGTTGTTTTCATACTTGATTATAAATATATATTCGTTTTTCATAAAAATTTAGAATACTTTTGTATTTATTTGTATTTTATTTTTTATAAGAATTATTAAAATATTATTTACCAATATTTTTCATTAAAAATTAGAACAAAAAATTTTACAATAATTAAAAATAACTAATTATGAAATCAAATTTAAACATAATCAATTTTTTAATATAAAATTAGTTAAATTACCAATATTCATAAAACAATTAATAGTTTCATAACCAAATTAAAATAACGGTTATTATATAACCAAAGTAATATTTTCACAACTTGATTTTTTAAGCAGTCCTACTGTCATCCTACTGTCATCATTTAATAATAATCTGTCCTGTATTATATGCTGGTTGATTTTTATAATAATTGTCATAAACTCATATCATAATGACTTCTCATTAGTTGGTAGTGTAAAATTTATAGTAACAATGCACAGAAATTAAACTTGTATAGTAAAAGCATTAAATAGACTAGTTGCTCATTAATCATAATAAAGACGTAATTCATGAAGGATATGGAAAGCTAATTGTGTGGTTGAAACTCCTTTTCTTGCAACAGCAGGTGCTTTTCCTTCTCCTCTGGGGTCATGAATGCCATAATAGGGAAGGACTTTCCAATCCCCATGGGGGTCTTAAACAGTATCTTGTGGCCCTTAGGATCTTCTATGCACATCTCAGATATTGGCACCCACAGCAGCATCTGCTTGGTCTTAATGCCAGTCATTTTCTTCATCCTAAACTTCTCCACATAGCCAGTGACCTCCACAGCATAGCTCACCCTTGTGTTGGTTCCCTCAAAGAAATGCTCATAAGGGGCCTTCTGTTTCATCCACACAAACCCACTTTCTCTAACTCTGCCACACTCCACCAGCTCTTGCAACGGAAGAACACCCTTTGGAAAACCCAACTCTTCTAAAAGCTCTATGGAGTGCGTGTAACACCCTTCAGAACCGTACACTATCTCTGCCCCTGCCCTCTCCTTTACCACACTGCCCATCTCTACAATTATAACTCTTCAACTTCAACCAATGTGATGTCCATTCAAGCCATAACTTACCATTATATAATCATAAGGGACTACAAAAAAGTTCAGCAGATTCGCCTATTTTGGATGCAGTGGTTCACCCATTTGCTTCTACCCGTTTATGGTTTGGTGGGTTTTTGTTATGTTTACCTACACGTGAATATGTAATTTGTTACCTTCGTTAGATGAAGATTAGACTATAACTTATTCCTAAATTTAGATAACTTATTCATTATTTGCCCACAATTCTCAATCACAATACATGATATCTGTTAAGTCTAGATATATATAATATGACAATAATACTATTAGACAGTCTTCAATCTAAATCTTATTAAGCAAATTATAAAATTCTCTCTCACACATATATACAAGTTTCATTAAATATTTGTAAAAAAAATAAATTGTTGTCTACTATTTAACTTAAAGTAAGTCTTGTGCATATAAAAAAATAAAATATGAGTTTAATTGGTATATACTGTTAGTACAAAAAAAATTTATACAACGTTCAATCATAATTTTTATTTTATGTGACTTTTAAAATACTAATAAATAAAATTAACAAACTTACCATGAATGAAGACTTGTAATTGAGTGTCAGTGTAAAAATCTTTACACTGACAGTGTATACCAATTAAACTCATAAAATATATTAATTTTAGGTTAATTTGTTTAAATTTTTTATGAGAAAAAAAATCACATATTTAAATAAGTATTTACTACGTTTGTTAAAATTTAAAAAGAACAGAAATTATAATAAAAAATTGAAAACAATTTAATTTGATGCAAACCTGTTATAAGAAATTGATACATTTAAAAAATCAATCTTATAATTATACTCAAACATAAAAAGTTCTGTTTTCATAAAAATTACATATAAATAAATTATTTATTTTAAAATCACTTAATTTTCATTTTAAAAAAATTCATCCTCTATTAAAACAATATAACGTGGACAACAAAGTTTATGTTTCCACCATTTTAGAGTTATTATATAAGTATATTGTGCTCAGTTAAGAATTACTTGTTTCATTTACCATAAAAATGGATCAAACGAAAGTGTTGACGTTAAACTAGTGAAATAAGTGGGTGGAATTTGTTAGAAACAGGTGGAACTACGTATTAATCTTCATATTGTGGTGGGGTTAGATATGGACTTTTTAGTGTGAACAAAGTTAGAGTGTTCTCATGTGCAATTTGAAGAATAAAAATGGAAGCACGTTGGTGTTGTTGAGAGAGTTGAGAATGGAAGCAGCAACTTAGGCAAACTGTTTTTAACTGGGACCAAGTGTAAAGTGAATAACAGAACAAGGATACATGTACGTTTTCACATTCCTGTCGTTTCCTCATTTGGCCGATCCAAACGCTGTATAGCTTTGTTCAAAACTAACCTTTTTTTTAGACATTTTAAAAGGATGTGAATCTCTTTGGTTCCTGCTGTCCAATAATGATTTATCGCGTTATTAAATAATTTTAGCATATCTTTCATTGATTATCAAAATTAATACGTACTATGCACGTCATTACATAATACTATAAAAAAAAATTACAAAGTTTCAACCCTTTTGGCTTGACCTTTAAAGTTGTTGAAGTCTGTTAAAGTATGTTAAAGGGTAAATGATAGGATTGTAACTAGAATGTTTTTTTTTTTTTTTTTATAAAAAAGGAAAAAATGGGTTAGTTTGTTTGAACATAAAAAATGTTCTTTCTGAAAATCTTTTTTTAAAAAAAATGGAAAGTTTTAAAAAAATAGATTTTTTTTTAGACAAGCAAATCAAAACCATAAAATAATATTTTTTAAAAATGAGTTTAAAAAAAATATTAATTTTCAAGCTAGGCATACTAACACAAAAATGAGATGTAAATTTCTTTATACATTCCATTTTACATTCTTTGGAATGTCTAATCCTGGGCAAAAAAACAGCCCAAAATAGAGCGCAGACCAAATTTCAGGTGTAAGGAGAAATCGATAAATGAGATTTATAAGATCAATTAAGAGATATAAGTGGAAAACAAATATTATAAGATCCAAAATAATTATGAAAAAAAGGAGTCAAACAAAAGAATTCCAATAAATGAATGCAAGATTTCTGTTATCTGAAAGCTCAAACATCAAATGATAAATACAAATTCAAGGTGGAAATTGAAAGACAAGTTACAACAAGAGAGACATAATATCCAAAGCATGAAGCTATTTTTAGACAAACAGGTGAGTTAAGGCCAGCAACACTCTCCTTCACTCTTGGACAAAACATTCTAACGTACAAGAAGGTCTCTTTTTTGGTTCACGGAAAAGGAATCAAATTCCATACTAAATAAATTATAGTAGTTTACTCCCATTAAGCAACCTCCTTAATAACATGTTCTTGGAAAATCTTTGACAATTAAGGATGTTATTTCCTAATATGAATTCATTTTCTAATTTTATAGCCTATACTGGTCTCCTATCGTTAAAAAAAAAAAAAAAACTTACATCGCTAATGACACATTATTTTTATTAAGTATTAACAAAATTTCCTAATTATTAAGCTTGAATTATAATATTTCTTGAATTTTTAAAGTAAATTTAGCAATTTTTAGCCAAAAAATTATTTAATACTTATCTGTGTAATTTTTTAACAATTATGAGCCGTTAGAAATCAAAATCATACACCATTAATCGCGTTAACTTTATTTTAATAGTAGACAATAATAACTAAAATTAAAAATTAACAAATGTTAGGACCAAAACATAAAAGAATTAGAGATCAAAATTTAAAAACACATTCAAGGATAAATTGCATATTTAGACCTTTTCAAAATTAGCAAGATAAAAGGATTCTTGATTTGATTAGTTACACAAGTCACTTATAACCAAGATCAACTCAACAAAATACTCATTTGATTAGTTACACAAGTCACTTTTAACCAAGATCAACTCAACAAAATACTCATTTTAATTCGGTTATTAAAACATTTTTATTACATAATAATTATGATATGCGTCATCCTTTTTTATTAGAGGTGAACATGCATTAAATTGGGTCAAATTTAGATAAACGCGGATCACAATTTTAAAAAATATTTTTTTAAATTCTTTTTTTAAAATATTGTTTTGTTAGCTTTTTTAGAATATTTTTTGAAAAAATAAATTATATAATTGTTATAATATAAAATAAACAATAAATTATAGTTACAAATTATATATCAAAACTAAAATAAATTAAAATTCACATCCGACTAAATTTTTAAGCAATAATAACTAAAAAACATTTATCTAAAATAAAAGTAATCACAGTTTATTTAAACTAGTCAAACCATACAAATAAATACAAATTACATAATTTGCTTAAACTAACAAAAACATAGTATCAAAAGCAACACATTAATAAAATACATAATTTAAAATAGAGTTTAATTGGTATGCACTGTCAGTATAAATTTGTTGACTTTACTCATTACTATTTTAAAAGTCACATAAATGAAAAGTTATGATTGAATATCGGTATAAATTACACGACAGTGTATACTAATTAAACTCTTTAAAATAATAATAATAAGATGTAATAATTTAATATTATGATCGGATTGAGTTAAATTAGGTCTCAAATTCAACTTGCAGAACTTGTCACCTAACCCGTAATAGATTGAGTTTGATTGGGTTGGATCATCATAAAAAAAAACTCAACTCAATCTATTTAAATTGGATTGGATCTTTAGGTTGCCCAACCTATGAACACCCCTATCTTTTATTATTTGTGACCTACTCTTTGATTGATTAAAACCTTAAAAAAGCTTTCGCTTTATGTGTATAAACGAAAAAAAATGCAAAACAAAATAACGCAATGAACGCATGAATTAGGTCAAATATGTTCATAGCAAAATATAATCAGTAAATGACAACCTTCTATTATACAATTGTAAAGGGGAAAAAATAAGAATGGAAGGAGAATGGGCTTAGAAAATGATAATAACTAGGGAAGAAATACACGGTTACAAGTTGTTAAACTCAACGTCAAAAAGGAAAAAATATAAGCATGATTCTAGATTCCCTAATCCCTATGCGTTGAGAAGAAGCCTCAATTTAAAATTGCAATGCAACTAGACATGTGTTGTCGAAGACAAGTATATATAATATTCACTTGTTGTACATGGCTTGTGGAAAATCCCAACAAAAACAAACACACAAGTGTCTAATAAGTATTCAAACCATAAACTTAACTATCTATGATAGGATCTTGCCACCTACATCACTATTCTTATAACTTGTTTAGTTGAGGTACAAATATAATAACGCAAAAGATACTTCAATACTAAATGGCTAGGAAAATGTAATTACTGACACCTGTCACAAGGACAATTCGTCAACAACTCTGCAGTCTCAAAGAAGCAATTGAATGACTTCGGAATTTACATTTTGGGTGATTCCTTTGAGTGAACAGAGCGAGTATGCAGTAGAGGTTGTAGAGCTTTCACTATAATGCTCATATTTGGCCGAAACTCAGCTTCATATTGCACACACAATGCAGCAACAGCAGCCATCTTTTACATAATACAATACAATAATTAGATGAAATGAAAACTATTAACATTTTTTTTCCAAATAACTACGTGGTTGACAAGGAGAATATAATCTAATTACCTTTGCAACCGACTTTGAAGGATACTCTCCCTTTAGTCTAACATCAACACACTGCTTCACCTTGTCCTCGCTAAGCTTTGGTGCTGCCTGATAAATCCAATGCATAAAAATCACAACGTGCAAAATCCAAAATTGAAAGTAGAAGAAAACACAAGAACAAATATTAACAGAACGGAAACAAGTAAAATATTGGTACCCAGGTCACAAGGCTTTGCTGTCCTCTGGGCAGTGTATGATCAACCGGCTTACGCCCGGTTAAAAGTTCCAGCAGGATAACTCCAAAGCTATAAACATCACTTTTTGAAGTGAGTTGTCCAGTCATTGCATATCTGCCATAAAAATATTCCCAATAAGTTCCAAAAAGCCACAACTTTAAAATGTAACGACTAAAGAGAGACAGTAAGTCAAATTTATAACTAACTGTAAATTTTTGGTTTGGATTGAAGTTCATTACAACACTGTCCACAATTTACTATTTTAATCAGCTCCAGTTTTTTTTTCCATCGTTTAACTTAAGTAGAAGAAGTTCTTTTATTTAACTGCATTTTGAATGTGAAGAAGCAAGCAAGCACTCAAACAAGTAAATTAGGCTTCCAGGAATAACTTACTCTGGAGCATGATAACCAAAGGTCCCAAGAACACGGGTAGAATGAAGCCGTGCTGCAGCATCAGGGGCTTGGTTTGATAAATCAAAATCAGCAATCTTTGCAACATCATCATAAAAAAGAAGTATGTTGCTGGACTTAATGTAACGATGGATGATATGAATCTCTGCCTTTTCGTGAAGATATTCAAGTCCCCTGGCTGCTCCAACAGCAATTTTAACTCTCTGAGCCCATGAGAGAACTGGACCAGGTTGTGCACCCTTAACACCTTTGCGTCCTGTATCCACAATTATCATAGAATTGCATATCACAACGAAGGCTTTAATATGGGGTGGGTGGTAAAGCAGCTTGAATGTCATAGGCAAAAGAACTTGTAGAGGTTTCCATCCAATCAGTAAAAATTACAAGATTAGTGACTGAACATGTGGATAAAAACATCTACTTGATGGCATGATTTTTCAAAGCCATTAAGTTTCATTCACAAGGATGAGACTGTTTTCAAAATTACAGTTACAAGTTTCTATAAAAAATCACTAAATCAGCCAGCATGAATCTTAAAATTACATTAATAGAAGTTTGGGTATATCTATATAACATGCAGAAAATATGACCTACCATGTAGAATATCATGAAGGGATCCTTTAGGAGCATATTCATAGGAAAGGGCACGGAAAGGACCATCAACACAATAGTTAACAAGCTCAACAACATTTTCATGCTTCAGCCTTGATACAACGGAGACCTATATAAAGTTGGAAACAAAAAGCACTGAATAAAAAACATAGTTCTACTTAGAATATGATGCACCAATGTTTTACAATATTATCATTGAAAAAAAAAAATTACAACTACAACTGAACCAAACCTGTGAAAGAAATTCTTGTTCTGGCTGATTACTGGAATCTAACTTCTTGATTACCACTGCACGTCCATTTTTTAATGTAACATGATATACTTTCCCATATGCGCCCTCACCAATGAAATATTTTGAGCCAAAATTATCTGTCAAAGACTTCAATTCATCAACTGTAATGGAAGGGACAGCAATAGGTTGAAAATTTATTGTCTGAGGAGCAGGTACTGCTGCGTGTCTGCCATGATAACTGGTATTCCCTGAATTGCAGTGACAGAATTGAAGTTGAACAAAAGAGGAGCTAAAAAATGAAAGCAGAGTCATAAAGTGCAAACAGAAATATACAATTAATACAATCACTAAGTCCAGACTGAATGGAGCACTAAATGTAGACTTAGGACAGGCCATTTTTGGAACATTTCAATTTAGAAAGTGGTCACTTGAGAATGGCACAAAAGAAATACAAGAAACAAGTGAACTGTTTATGACAGCAAGTTCAAAAATGTTCTTCTACAAAAATTTGTTCAGACTTTAGACACAAAGCATGAACCTTGTGTTTCAAATTATGACAATGAGCTGTATGAAATTAATCGTAAGATAGAATTGTGAAACAGAAAATTTTGAAGAAGGAAAAAAGACTGGAAATGGCAGATTACCAGTAGGAGTGCTCTGCGTGAAAGGTCCTCTGTCAGCAGTTCTAACACTATCATCTCCTTTGCAGAAGCCAAAGCAACCCATGATCCTCTATTTTCTGGAGGTAAGTTTCAATATGAACGATTAAGTCACTGCAAGAAGTATCAATGAGAAGATTAGGCACATACTATCAATACCAATTCCCTCCCCCCTCCCACAAGATAAACATCAAACATAAACAAAAATTTTGAACTTCTCACATAGTGGAATCACCTTTTGGTATTGCTGATAAACTCACAACTTTTGATCAATGATCATTTTCATTTATGGACAAAAACTTAAAGACCGAACATCGATTGTTATAACATTACATTGTTCAAGCTTTCAAATGATGTGAATTATGAAAAGGAATTCATAAATTGACATAGACATCATTTTTCATCTTTTCACCTTTACTCGTACAAACTGAATAGCCATTTTAATTTTTCAAAAGAAATAAAGCGTTAGGAACAAAAACATAAAATGCACAATAAAAACTGTAAACAATACAAGGAAATAGAAATTTAAAGGCAAACTAACATGTCATGTGTCAGTAACTTCGTAACCACATGATAAAATAAAATGAAAAAGAAGAAGAATACTCAGGCTCTTCCAAAACAACAAAGGAATAATAAGAAAAGTAGCCTCTCTTGACTTTAAAAGGTCATTTACCTTCACATGGACATTTAATAAATACATACACCATAAAGGACATACATTCCTGTTTAATCTGTTATTGCATGACAGAACACCAAACTATATACAATTAGTCAAAGTGCAAACAGGAGCACCGACAAATGAATCAAAATTCATAAAAATGACTAACCATCCCCACAAATCAAAACCAACAACAGCACATTATATTATTTCCATCAAATAAATACGGTGAAACAAATTTCACATCCAAAAAACGAAAAAAAAAAATCACCAAAGGTTACGGTTACATTATATTACCCTCAAACTCCGGGAAGCCTGAAAGTATAAAATTTTCTTATCTCTACCATTTATATGTATCTTCATATCACCAAAAATTGTAAACCCCACGAAAATAACTGGCTAAACAAGCAAACAAACATGCAGAACCACTGTCCAAGATGATAGAAATAGACAAAAGACTAATAACAATAATAATTTAAAGACAATTATTCCTACAAAATGATAAGCAAGCGGAAAACCAAACCAAAAAAAGAGAATTCTGGGTTTTAAATAAATAAATAGTGACCTCTTACAGAGGGAGTTTATAATTTCACTCTTTTAGAAAAAGACAGCGATAAACATAAGACGGGGAAAACAAAGGAAAATATCTATTTTCTAGTCTAAATATTTCAGCATGTTGAAGAAAAAGAAAAAGGGTAAACGATAAAAGAAAGAAAACAAAAAACAGAAAAGTGCATGGACAAGTGAAAGGAACGAAAACCCAGAAACAAGAATTGGCGTTACAAAAGAGAAAAAAATAAATAAAATCTGACCTATAGAAAAGGATAAGCGATTGCAGAGTTTGTGTAGTTAGGAGCAGAAAATGGATGAAGAAAGAGAGGTATGAAGTTTGAAGATGTTATGTTATGTTGAGTTTGTGTGTTTTAAGAACAGCCTTGACTTCACCGAGAAGACAGACACGTCTTAAGAACATCACCAAACGTTATTTATTACAACCACTGCCTTTGCCTTTGCCAAGTCAACAATCAAAAGCCCGTTTCCAAAACGGCGGATACTTTCTTCTATCCCATCACTTTCCCAATTTTATTTTATTTTTTCTTTATTCTCGATTCTCCGTTACAAATTGTCCGGTCAATGAAATATATATATTTATTTGTTATCTACAAACATGAATCTATTTTTCCCTGTCTGCCACTGTCCAAAACCCTCCTCACAATAATATATTTTTTTGTAAAAGTTGTAATCACTTTTCATATACATCTTAAATAAAAATCAAATTACTTTATTTACCTTTTTATTATGTTATTTGTTACAACAACCGGCTTTCATTTAAAAACAACAACAACAACTCACTCTTATGGTTCTAAAATAAAATAAATCTTATTTAGGTTTATCATGTTTTATTTTTTTTCTATTTTGGCATATTAAATTTTTTATTTTCATCTTTTATATTTTTTAAGAGTTTTATTTTGTTATTTTTTTACTGAAAGCTTAAATATGCTAACGAAAAATGTGACATATCCTTTAATACTAATTAGGAATTTATGATAATGATGTGAAAATAAATTATTTTTTTTTTAAGATGTGTTTTGTATTAAAGCTTTTAAAAAGTTTTCATTTTTATGAGTTGTATTATATAAACTTACCCCAACAACACTTTAATTCTTTATTTTTTTAAATTATTCATTTTGAAACTTTAAAAAAATGGTTTTGTTCTTGTCCATCAAGTTTACAAAATTATATATTTTGATTTTACCAGTTCTGTATGATGTTGCAGTTTAATAAATGTAAGTGAATATGTTCTATCAAAATTGTTTTTTTATCCGGTCAGTCGTGTTCATAATTGATCAACCGTACAATAAGGAAAACCCTTGCTTCAAGTCACTACAAAAATAAATATTTGTCTTTAACATTTGTAAAAAATTTAAGCTATAAAATCTTATGTTATTTTTTTACTTAAAAAATATTGTTTTATTGATTTTAATTAATAATGATATCTCTTAATTAGTATATCAAAATGTCTCTCTTTAAATATATTAATTCTCACCAAAATTAACAAATTTTTATCTAAATATATTAATTATTACAAATCTCACAAAAATTAAATATTTAACATTAATATTTATATAAAAACTAAGATCTATATTTTTTTATTACTTAAAAAATAATTTTTCATCGTTTCAATTAATAAATATATCTTTTTTATATTTCTTAATTAATAATTAATAAATATATCTCTTACTATATCAAATGCCTCTTTGTAAATATCTTTCTTTAAAAGATCTCACTAAAATTAATTCTTACATTTTGATACTGTCATTTCTATATGATAGGTTATAGTTGTAAGTAAAGACATTCTGTCAAAAAAAAAAATTCAGTTAGATGTTCATGGTCAGCACAACCATAAAAGAAGAAAACTGTAATATCTCAATTTTTTAAATAAAATTTATTTCATAAAATAAATTATATATATAATAATTTTACTGATTAGTAAATAATAATGTTAAGTTATTTTATTTAAATATAGAAATCATTAAAATAAATATTCATTAGAATTTAAAAAAAAATAATTATTTGGATATTAAAAAAATGACAAAATCTATAAGAATTTATTATTATTATAGTCTAAATAAAATATTTATTATATTTGAATGGGTAATTTTTAAGATATGAATATTTATCAAATAATATATATATATATATATATATATATATATAATACTACACTTATAGAAAATGTATTTGATATGAAGATATAAAGTGAAATTTAAATAAGTGATATAATCTTATATTTTATTTATTCTTATAAATTATATTTAAGATAATAATATAGCATATTAAATTTCATAAAATTAAAAGATTAAATTGTTATGATTTTTAAATAAAAAATAAATTGATTTAAGATAATATTACTTTTAAATTAGATAAGATTAGGAAATATTTTATCTCACTTTAAATAATTAAAATAATCTTTTATAAAAGGAAGGAAATCAACATAAATTATTTATACGAGTTTAAGTGATTGATAATATAATAGGAGACTAGTTTATTATTAAAGGTTGAGCTGAGAAAAAGAAAAAAAACAGTAAAAAAAAATAAGTTAAAGTTATAGAATTTTGTTTCAAAGAGAGGAGTAAAACACACTTTCAAAGTTTCCATGGTATGAATTTCTTTCGATAAATTTGATTATACTCCTTATTTAAATAACTTAAATTAATATTGTTTCCAATAATTAGTTGAATTATGAGTCATGTTAAGGTGCATGAAAATATGATTTCTACAATAAATAAATAATAATAATAAACCGGAATAATGTAGTTTAATATTTTCTTTCTATATCAATATTTGAAAATAAAATGGATACATTTTGTTTGGAATTGACCAATCGTGGTTGGTTTCATCATTATATTTATACACCTTTGCAATGGTCGGTTAATAGTGTGTTGTGTGAATTGAGTTTGAATATATATAATTTTTATGATGTGTTATTGCTTTCTTTACTATTAATTTTTTTTTATAAAACTATGTGTGGATGTGATTTTAAAGATTGTGATGTTCTATTTAGAAAATTTGTGTGGTTGTTTGAGATATTGCATTTAATATGGGAATGAAACTTATGATACTTCCATTTAGGATGATGATCAAATATGAGATATTTTCATGTAATATAGGGAAGAGGGGTTTGGATACCTCTATTTAGGATGAGGAAGAGATTCAAGATATCTCCAACAAAGGATGGAGAAGGCAATGAATGTCATTATATGTAATATAAGCTCATAAACTTTTTACGAATGTATTGAAAACCTAGTTTTGGAAAACGAAGAATGGAAATAAGTGATTATAAGTATTATTATGTCGTGTTGTGAATTTATGTGTTTACATTTGATGTTAATTGGAAAATGTTTTTCTTACCGTGCACGAATTATTATTATTAGAGATTATTTAAAACTAAAATATATTTTTACTGCACTGGCTAAGAACAACACTATTTGTGAACCTCTTTTAGCACATGTTTCATTCACTATTTACGACTTTTTTATTTATCTCATTAAGAGTATTGTTTTCAAAGTCTGATAAAGAAGTTGTTAAGGCCGAGGAGACTTGAAGACTATTAATTATATTTTCTTTTAGCATTTTTTAGTAGTTATTTAGAATAAATAGAGATGTGATTGTTTTTATTCCTTATTATACCTCTTTAGAGGTGCCCAATTTGAAAATTATAATTTGTTTCTGTTATGGAGTATTATTCCAGGTAGGATTAGAGTGTATGTGTCAAATGTCTAGTCAAGTATCATATTCATTCTATGCATTACTAACTCCGGCACATGGACTGGGCTCAACAACCTCAAATGGTATCGTGGCGTCTGATCCATAAACCAACATAAAGGGGGTTTCATATGTGGAGGAACGTTAGGTTGTATGATAGGACCAGAGAACTATTAGGAGCTCGTTCGGGCAGATAATCTTTGTCACAGCCAGCCTACGCAGTAGACCCTTTAAGATGACCTTTTTTGCAGCCTCAACCTGCCCATTGGTTTAAGGGTGTTCCACCAATGTATACACAAGTTGGATGGCAAGATTAGAACATAGCCCTTGCTAGAGACATGCAAACGACACCATTCGCCAATAGAACGACTTCACTCGATCTCCTCAACTTGACCTTTCTCCAAATGGGGCATGGACATTTTAGGGTTGTTCCCAATCGCTTCCGATAAGCTCAAGTTCTTAATGGTAGCAATTGATTACTTCATCAAGTGGGTAGAGGCAAATCTTGCAGCCACAATCTTAGCAGACTCAATTGTCTGTTTTCTATAGAAATTGATCATCTATGGATTCAGGGTGCCCAAGGTCTTGATTGCAGACAATGGGACATAGTTTGCAAACGATAAGGTGCAACGACTATGTTCTGATCATGCCATCCAGCTTGTGTATACGTTGATGGAACACTCCCTAACTAATGGCAGACTGAGGCCTTAAATAAGGTCATCTTGAGGGGTCTACGACAGAGGCTGGCTATGTATGACAAAGGCTACCTACTCAGACAAGCTCACAGTGGTTCTCTAGTCCTATCACACGAACCAACATTCCTCTACACATGAAACCCCCTTCAAGTTGGTTTATGGATCAGACACCATGATACCAGTTAAGGTCGTTGAGCCCAGTCTATGCACCAGAGCCAGTAACGCACATAATGAAGACGAGACTTGACAGGCTGCTTGACACATACACTCTAATCCTACCTGGAATAATACTCCATAACAGTTTCTTATGTAAGGATTCATATATTTATTTATCTTATTAATATTATAAAAATAATTTAGACTTTTTAATTCAAAGTTTGTTGTTTTTGAATAATTCCTTATAATTTCCATTAGTGTAACAAAAGAAGTTACAATTTTTGTATTAAAACAGTTCAATCCTAATTGGACTTTGGAAGTGAGTTTTTTTTTTTAAAAAAAAAATCAAATATGGGCTTGTAGGACTGATTGTTAGAACTATGAGTGTTATATGCTAATCTCTTAGATATGAGAATTATCAACCAAATATCTAAGAGATGATGTGCATACTAATTTCTTGGCTATTGAGCTTGATCAACCCAATATCTAGGAGATTGCTTGCATATTCATGGGAACTAAAAAGTGGTCAACAATCATGAGTGAGAGTCTTGCTATATAACTTTGATTGGTCAAAATTAAGTAAAAACAAATAGAGTATTTATTAGATTGAAAAGAGAGAGTTGTCGCTAGAGTGATAATATTTCAAAATCTTTAGTTTGTTGAATTATTTCAATGTTGTAGGAATGAATGTCCACTTATTGTAATAGTTAAAATTTTATTGAAGTGAAATAATAGTTTTAGTTACTATAAAAGATTTAGTTATGATTGCATAAATAATTTGAAATTGCTATGTATATGATATAGAATATTGATTCTGATTGAACACTTTTTAGAATATTATTCATAATGATCTATTCGTGAATTATGATTAAACTTTTTTGACATTGTTGTTTATAATGATCTATTTGTTATTGTAATTGAATATATTTGAGATTGTTTGTATTGTGAAAAACAAATTGTTGTCTATAATTAATCTCTTTACAATACCTGTAAATTGAATAGAGGTAGGACATAATTTTTATATTTAACAAATTTTTATTAAAAATAATGGTCCATAATTTTTTATTATTCTTTCCAACTTAAACAATATTTTTTCATTGATTTCAATTAATAAAGGAATAGTTTAATTTTTATGAATTGACATTATAAAAAAAATCTTACACTGATGTTTAATCATAATTTTTCATTTATATGAATTTCTTTTAAAGTATTAATTAATAAAGTTATTGAGCACACCATACATAAAATATTATAATTAAATGTCAGTATAAAACTTTTTACACTAATAATGTATAATTCATTTTCTCATAAAGAAATCTCTTAGTTAACTATATCAAATATCTCTCTTTAAATATATTAATTTTCACTAAAAATTTCTTTATCTAAAGATATTCATTCTTAAAAGAATCTCATCAAAATTAATTCTTACATTTAATCGTAACAATTTTTACATGATGTCATAGTCTAATAAATGTAAATGTAAGTGAAGGCATTCTATCAAAATTGTTTCGGTTGGAGGTGTTAATGGTTGGCCTAACCCTAAAGCAAGAAAAGGTTTTGTTTTAGGTCCTCCAAAAATAAATATTTAACATTAATATTTATAAAAAAATTAAGGTCTATAACTATCTCTCTTTAAATATATTAGCTAAAAAAATTAACCAAAAATTTATTTATATAAATATATTAATTCTTAAAAAAACTCTTTAAAAATATCAATTCTCTATTAGTTTTTAAAAGGTCCCATTGAAAAATTATTTCAGACCTACAAATATGTTAGATCCACCCTAAATGTGTTTGATGTCATAAATATATTTTGTAATAACTTTCTTTAATTAGAAAACTATAACAAAATATAATTAAGTATTTCCTTCTAAACAATAAAATTTATAAACAAAACGATATAATACACTTACAGTAGAATAATTTATAGACAACTAATTATGTGTAAGCTTGTTAAATATCATCTTTATTTCTCAAAATCTATTATTCTTAATTATAAATTTTAGAATATTACATATTTAGTATTTACAGTGATTTAGCATTACTATTTGACCTATTTGCAAATATGTATACCAACACATAAGTCAATTAGTCATGCTAAAACAATGAAAAATTAAATACATTACGACATACAACTCATAAACAAACCTACTAAACCTGTTACAGTAAATTCAAATTTTAATCTCTTCTTTATACTAGCTAAAGTCAAATAAGATACGTGACTTTATGACAATCATCATAACATTTGTTTAAGGAAGTGCTTGTAAAACAATTATTCATGTATTTAAGACAAAACCTTTGTGACAATATAAAAACTTTTAAGTTGGTAGTGTACTGATAAATAATTAGTTTAGTTCTATTTGTAGTTATACAAAATTAAGAGTTGGATAAAATTGACAATATAGTTTTAAAATTAAAGACTAAAATTATGGGGGGAAATAGAAACATCAAAATGGTGAATAAAAAAGAAATAGAGATCGGGGAACTGAAATTGCATTTTAAGGTAAAACTTTTAAATAATCAGTTACGAGAAAGAGGTATTAACAACAGTTTACGTTAATGCTATACAGCAAAAGGGATAAAGATAGCAATAGCAAAGTGCTCTATTTGTTGTCAACTTTTAGAAGCCTTGGATAGAGTTGCATTTGTGATGCTGGATTTAGCTGGCTTCTGAATTTATCTCCTTGGCACCTTTTTGGACACTCCATCTAGTTTTTTCTTTCATTATTCACCAAAAATACACCATCATATTAATTACAAAATTATATAACTTTTTGTAAAGTTAAAGTTGGATTTCATAGTCACAAAGCCCCAAATATCATTTGATTCCGTAGCTTTATTTGTTTGGATAGGAATCGCGAAATGTTAAAGAGCTATATAAGAAACTTCCAGGAGATGCAAATACAACAAAAATTCAGCCCAAATTCAAATGTAGAGGTCAAGTCAACCAATTCGTGCGTGGTTCAATTTTTTTTACGGGAATGTTCCAAATCATTGTTTGGGTAAAAAGTCTTTCATTGACTGAAATTTCTAACATGTTGTTCAACGCTATGTTTGTATTTTCATAGGAAACACATATGAGGACGGATGCATGTTGATATGAAAATAACATTATTACTTTTCATAAAACAGAACATTAAAACGTTGGGAACCGTAAATCAAACCAGCTCAAATCCCCCAAAATGAAGTGAGCATGATATGATGGATGGTAATAAATTCTAATGTGATTGGTATGTGTCAGATCAAATCTCACATGCGTATTAATGAATAAGAAAGTCTGAACAAGATTGGTGAATAATTAAAGCTAGTTGGGACTTAACATTTAAATATGTAAGCTAGGGTGCTACTAAAAACAATTATTCTTAAATAGTATATAAATAGTTAGATTATTATATATGTAGATTATTTAAATTCACTTTTAAGTTCTTACTTAATGTGCTTTCAGGTTTTAAGTATAACCTCTTTACAGTTTGTAGCTTAATTATGTTAATGTTTCTTTTTTTCTGAATGGAGTTAAAAAAAAATAATGATTTATAATATAGTATGAAACATTATGCTGAAGACTTAACTCTATTTTATTTTTTTTGAAAGAGGCTTAACTCTAATTTATCAGTACAACTCGTTTCTACCTATAGCGTGGTGTTTATTTGTTTTTGTTTTAAGAAGGTGGGGCGATGGGGTTTGTTGATATATATATATATATATATATATATATATATATATATATATATATATATATATATATATATATATATATATATATATATATATAATAACCTTTCATTCTCTTAAAATTTTATGATTAAGGTTAATTATTTATTATAATAATTTGATTTTAAAAAAATGGAGGGTGAGAATGAAAAATAAATATCTTAAAATTAGGCTTAAAATAAGTGAATCTCATATGTAATATGTGTGTGTGAAAAAATAAATTTACATGAGAGTGAGACGAGGAAATATCAATTATTGATATAAAAATTAATGTTTGAGATCAATCACTCATTTTTTTTCTTTCAACATTTATTGTCTATCACTCTTTTTTTTTTCTCTTCTCTTTTAATGGTTGAGATTTTTTGGATATTATTCTCTCTCATCTCTTAATGGGTGAGATTTACTCATTTCATAAATTTAACTTTCTTACTATATATACATGATACATATATATATATATATATATATATATATATATATATATGAGTTTAATTAGTATACACTGTCAGTGTAAAGATTTTTACACTGACAATCAATCACAACCCTTATTCATGGTAAATTTGTTGACTTTACTCATTACTACTTTAAAATTCATATTACACTAACAATGTATACCAATTAAACTCTCTCTCTCGATATATATATATATATATATATATATGTATATATATATATATATATATATATGTATGACAACCTGGGTTAGAAAGAGAGTTCCAGTGAAAAATGAGAAAACTTAATAATAGTCATAAGATTTCAATAAACGATTCAAATTAAGTTGTTCATTAAATAAGCTCATGTGGTTCTTCCACATAGGATTTCTCACACAAATTCTTCATAGACCCAACACATCACTCTCTCCTCCCATGCAACCCAAGGCTCTCTTCTCCGCGGAAAGCACGTAACGACGCCCTTGTCTCTCTCGTAGAATCCTCTTTAAAACCACATGTGTATTGCAAGGTCGCCTCCCTCTCTCTCGTCTCTGCCAAATCAAGACACAGTCTAGTTGAGGCATTGCTCTATCGTTCATAGAATCCTCTCTGGAACCATGTGAGTCATTGCAAGGTTGCCTCTCTCTCCTCTCCACTAAATCCTGAGAGGGAGGCGGTGTCGGGATTTGGCAAATACAAAAGAGAGACAACCTTGTAATGACTCATGTGGTTCTACAGAGGATTCTATCAGGGGGAGAGCAGTGCCTCAACTAGATGCCTTCGGGATTTGGCGAAGACGAGAGAGATAGAGGCAACCTTGCAATGACTCACGTGGTTCCCGAGAGGATTCTATGAAGAATTTGTATAAGAAGTCCTATCTAGGAGAATCACGTGAACTTATTTAATAAACAACTTAATTTGAATCTTCTATTGAAATTCTATGATTATTATTAAGTTTTCTAATTTCTCACTGTAACTCTCTTTCTCACCAGAGTTATCATTCATATATATATATATATATATATATATATATATATATATAGTATAAGGTGTATTCCATGAGAATAATATTCTTATGTAAGAATGGTAAAAATATTTTGTAGTTATCCAGATTTAAATAAAGGGTTTAAATTAAAATAGTTCACTTAAAGATTCCATATGCATCCTCCACCATATTACCTACCAATAAATAATATTCTTCTCCCACCACAACACCACCATTGCCGCTCCCACCACCACCATCACCACCATCGTCGTTGCCGCCACCATTAGTGGTGGCAACAATAATGGTGGTAGTGGGAGAAAAATATTACTTATTAGTAAGGTAATATGATGAAGGATGCACGTGATATTTTTAATTGAGTTGTTTTAATTTGAACTTTTTATTTAAATATGGATGACTAAAAAATATTCTTATCCTTCTTACATAAGAACATTATTCTCATGTGATACGTCCCATATATATATATATATATATATATATATATATATATATATATATATATATATATGACAACTTAGGTAAGAAAAAAAGTTACAGTCAGAAATAAGAAAACTTAATAATAATCTTAGGATTTTGATAAATAGTTCAGATTGAGTTGCTCAGTAAATAAGCTTACATGGTTTTTTCACATAGATACCTCTCCCACAAACTAAACCTTTGTTTAACGTTTCTTGTCACCCCTAGGGATTCTCTGCAAGATCGTCACTGTCCTTACATGCCACAACAGTTGGGTTATCTGTAATTGTGTAAAAATTGTTATTTCCCCTCATCAATTTCCTAAGTATAAGCCAATAACTTAAATAAATTGAAAGACAAAGGAAAATTTTAACTGGATTTAGTTAGGATTAATTAGTTGTTTATTTTAAAATTTTAATCAAAATCGTCTTTCCATAAAATTAGGTCCAAAAGCTCTAAGAATGGTCATCAATGACTGCAACTGATTAATGTATATTATATACACAAAGAGACAAAACACATAATCAATTTTGGCTTGAATTTGGAATCATGCGCGCGTCGGTAAGATCTTAAGTGTGTTTGGAGGATTTGTCAACGAAACATTGTTGAATTTATTCAAAGATCCTCTTCCTTGGACATACGGATAACCCGTTGAGGCCTCAAGTAGAAGTCGCAACTGGAGAGATAAAGATATTTTGTTTGGATTCAGTTATTGTTTATAGAGCTTTTGTCTATTTTATATATATATATATATATATATATATATATATATATATATATAAAACTATATAATAGACCTATTTAGCTAACAACTATCTTTCATTTCCTTGTGAAGTTGGGGTGTTACTCGTATAATTTTGACCTTGAAATTAATTTGAATTAAACACACTTTGATTTAATTTAGATTAATTATAAAATTCAAACCAAAATATTTTTTTTTCAATTTGATTTAGTTCAGTTTTATGATTTAAATTTTCTTATTATTAAGTGTTAAAAACAATACATTAAAAAATTGTATAAAAATTTATTTGTTCTCAACAAAATTATATAAAAATAGCAACCACTAAATTTAAAATACAAATAATCAATTCATTTAAACATTAGATTTTATTGGTTAGTAGTTATGGTTAAATTGTATTCAATGAAATCAAATCAAATAGTTTTGCTAAAATATTTATTCATCAACTAATACATATTAATTAGGAATCTCTTAAAGATTAAGTCAAAATCATAGAAACTTAAAAAATAATTAGTGACGCTATATGTCTTCTTATGAATTTACTAAAATAACTAGGGATAAACAATTTGGTTTGACAAGATTTTAACATCTCAAACTGTAAACCTTGTGTAGTTCGATTTTAAACATCCATGTTGCCTAGATATTTAATTAGAGAATTGTTATTTACACTCTTTTTTACACTAATTTACACATTTTCTCATGTTTTTTAAAACAAGGCTACCCAATAATTATTTTTTTAATCCAATGTAAAAGAATTCAATGATTATTTTTTATCATAAAAAACCATAGATTTAAAATTTTTAATAATTTTTATCATCAACTATTCAATGAAAGTTAATATTTATCAAAATGAAATTTTTATTGTGTAAAAACAAAATGAAAAATATGTTTTTTTTGTATAAATACAAAATAAAAAGTACCTGTTTTTTTTATATTCACACACCTATAAATTAGGTTGTTTTATGTAAGAAAAAAAATATATAATAGAAAGTAATTTTTGTTGTGTTATTTTTTAAAAAGTTATCCCGATATAAAAATGTTTCCATTGTGTTAGATTTAAAAAATCTTTGAATGCAAAAAATTGTTTTTGTTAGGACAATATTTGTAAAAATGAAAGTAAAAAAAAAAAGTTGAGTAAAAAGACAAACCAAGGAGTGTGAATCAAAGTAGTCTCTCCACAATGAAATTATCACTTTTTCTATTTGCACACTATGTTTTCTTCTTGCACCTTCAAGAGCATGGTTGGGATGACTAATTTAAAAGAGGTGGAGATACTTTAGAATAGGTAATCCAAAATTGAATTTTGACAAATTTAAATTACCCATTGAGAAAAAGCCTGATCCTAGGCATCACAATTAGGTAGGTTAAGGGTGGGTTTTGGTCTTCCAGCCCTACCTTATCAAAAGAAATGGTGAGTCTAGGATCATGTTTTAAAAGGAATAATGAAAAGGTCAAATCCAACCTCATTCCCGTGTTGTTTATCAAGTTTGAAATTTTTTGCAAGGAATTCATCTCACACTTTTATTTTTTTATACATTTAAAATAAATCATAAATTAATTTTTTACTGCACTTTAATTCAAATTTAATAAATAGTAAATGACTTTAAATAATTAAATTTTCAGTTAATTATATTTTAATTTTTATTTAATGATATTTAGTGTGTGTTTATTTCAAAATTTAAGGTGATGGTTGGGTGAGGGAGCTGACTTTGAGATAAATGCACAGAACACCAGTTTGCTTGCAGTTGGAGGAGGTCCTGATCATCTAGGGGAGGTTGAGTTGTATTTGGAACTTGGAAGAGATTCTCTCTCTTATGCACCTTACTTATGTATTTGTAACTACCTTTTACCTCATTTTGGAAGGAGTTTTCATGGTGGAAAATGTTAGGACTTAGGAAGCCAATAAAGATCTATAAACAATTCAACATGTGTCTCACACCCTTTTCACTAGTTTATATTTTTTATGGTTTTAAAAGTTCAAAGTGCATTTTGAGTAGTTTATATTTTTGTAGGTCACATTGGTACTTTTATAGGTGTTAAAAGAAATATCTTGGCTTCTCTCTATTTATGCCAAAAAAAACCTTACCCATCCTAATAGATGGTAGGTCAGGCAGGCCAAGTGACCCAACCCATTTTTACTGCTCTTCCTTTAGGTGTGGGTAGAATATGATAAAATACAATGTTAAAAATAATTTATATTTGAAAAAGGATCATTATTCATCTTTAAAAGGGTATATTCAAAGAAAACTATGTTTTCCATTAATGTTTTTATCTCATTTTTCACAAAAACATTCCTAAATGAAGGGTTGATAATTCAACTTTCTTGCGTAGGAAAAAATGTTTCCTAATTCAAGACTCCTAGAAAAGTACAAACTTTCCCTCTACCAAATGCTCCTTAATTAAGAAAGTTAATTGAGATAGTATAGTTTTAGGTGAAGTCTACGATGTTTCCTCTGTTAATTTTGTGGGTATTGATATTTTTGTTCTTTTAACCAATAGAATTGTATGTCTTTCACAGTTCATTTTATGCAAACCTAACTTGATAATTTGTTTATTCTTGTGTTTTTGAATATTCATAACTCTTAACCCTGAACCTGTTTAGTTGAAAACAATTTCTCTATGTGTGTTAGTTTTTGTTTTCCAATGGAATCCTTTATTGATAGATAAGAATAGTCCACTTTTGTCATAGATAATAATTTTTTATTTATTCAAATTTATAAAAATGATTACATGTATAAAATTTACAATTTTATTGGTTAAAAAAATAAAAGTATTAATACCCACAAAATTAACAGAAGCATCGTAGACTTCCCCATAGTTTTTTATGCAATTCCACTTAGCAAGATTTCTTAACTAGGAGGGTTGGAGAGTAAAAATGGCTTGGATGAAGGATAGAAAGATTATTTTAGGTCATAGTCTATGTTTTATAAATATTTCAGCTTGTATTATGCGCATAGTATTTGTGGTTTAGTTAGTACATTTTAATGCCTTGTATTTTGACATATTTCCTTCTTATTTTAGGATAAGGGTGTCATTAGTCTTTTATGTGGAGTGTGTGCATGGAGTGGGCTTTTTAATTGCTTAAGGACGTGTGGTTTTCTCTCCACAACCCTCTAGTTAGTTTTCCACACCCCCTAGCAATACATGAAGCATGAGAGACAAGTAAGGTTCCCTTATTCGTCCATATGGCGCCAATTCTCACCTCTTTCCTAAGTGACGCCTACATGGTCTTTTAAAAATTCAAATTTGAATTAGAGGGAAGTCCACATGGCACTCTAAAATTCAAATTTGAATTATAGGGAACATAGATTCACTTTTTTAGGGACTTATTTAGATCTAGTTAAATTAACTATAGTTAATTCAACTAATCTTTCCCTGATGCAAGACGTCCACCCTTAAGCCACTAGCCTAGTATTTTTTTATAAATAGCCACCACCACCTTTTGTAATCTTTTTACACTTGAATGATAATAGAATTCTATTTTGTTAGTTCCTTTCTCGAATGTCTTCTTCAATAATTGTGAAAGTTCTACCATGGCTTTTATCAATGACTTCTTCCCTCATGGCAAGCTTCATCCAAACCTTGGCTTATCTCCTTTGGTGGCGTATTCCACCACCATTCTTCTTCCTTCCACCTTCATATTGGGAGAAGCAATCATGAGGATTGCATCAAGTGGTATCTAGAGCCTATCTTCATAGAGGTCTCTTCTTTACTTTGTCTTGTTCTAATTTTCAAATTTTCTTCATCTCAATCCTCATTTTCTTTTAGCTTATTTCATTTTGTTTACATCTTCTACTAAATGTATTGATGTATGTTGTCTTGTTGTTTTCATTTTTTTAAAAAAAAAAATCTATGCAATATATTCATCTGTGATGTTTTGTTTGGTTCAATTTTCTTGTTCCTTCAATTGAATCATTGGTGTTGTTTGTTTTAGGTTTCTTATTTTTGCCTTATCTCTTGAGTTTGTTGATTCTATGCTTAGTGTTGCTCCTAAGAAGCACTATATCGTGATTGCACACCTTTGTGGATGAAGCCACACGTGTGTGGTTAAGTGCTTTGAACTTACTTTGCATTCCTTGATTGAGTTTTGTGTTGGTTTTCTCTAATTTTTTAGGCACTTTATTTTTCAATTTTATGATCTCTTGTTTTGTGGTAGAATAGTCTTGTTTAGTCCTTTCATGTCATATTAATTTTCCTTTAAGTTTAGCCTATTTTATTTTTACAAAAAATGTGTTAAAAGCTTCTTGATAAAATGACAAACATGCGTTCATTTGTTGAGGGAATTGAAATCTCTTATATACTTGAGAAAATAAATATGGTTGTAAGAGTTCTACTTGCTTCGAGGTTGAGATTGAAAGTGAGGTAACACTCCCCTACATTGTAAGATTTGAAAACACACAAATATGCAAAGGTATTTTATAAAGTTAAAAAGGTTTATTATTAGTTTATATAATTCACAATAGAAAGAACAAAATAAAAGGTTTAGGATAATTGGGCAAAGAATATGTTATCTGTCATACATGAACCATTGTTAGTGAGATTTACCTTTTCTCCGGAAAATAAGTAGATTAAAATGGAACATGTGCTTATTTTAATCAGAGAAAAGATCCATTCAATATGGAAAAATCCTCCTAATTTGGAAATGTACATCACTTTAGCAAGATTCAACCACATATCTACGACTTTTTGATAAAGATGTTTTGTTTCAAAAAATACAAAAATAGGGTGGTCAACAAAAAAATTACCAAATTATGTAGTTTGATTATTCAAAGGCCAAATACGCCAAGCAAAATAACGTGTTTGGCCAAATCATGTGCCTT
This sequence comes from Psophocarpus tetragonolobus, assembly GCA_037954015.1. Taxonomy (NCBI): domain Eukaryota; kingdom Viridiplantae; phylum Streptophyta; class Magnoliopsida; order Fabales; family Fabaceae; genus Psophocarpus; species Psophocarpus tetragonolobus. The sequence goes on along the minus strand of CM075693.1, from coordinate 6,734,264 downwards.
GAACAAAATACACCAGAGTGATTGGTGTATTTAGAGAATCTTGCTGACAGGAGCAGAAATGGTGACCAAATATGCCAGAGTGATTGGTGTGTTTCATAGTAAAAACCCTAATTTTTGAATGCATTGTGACACAACTCAATTTTCCTTAATGTTTTTTGAGCACCCACTCGTTTTCTTTGTGATACACCTCCTTCTCCTCCTTCGTTGTGTAATAATTGACGATGTCAAAAAATTCCCTAACAAACTCCACACTCTTGTTATTAATGCCATCAGTGATGCTGCGACTGAAGAGGAGAATGAGTTTCCTCACGCAGAGGCGGTGCATAATGATTATCATCTCTTTCATCTTGTCCAAGCTCAATGTTACCACGAACTGCTGGTCAAATTTCTTTACATAATCTTCCTCTCCAGCAAGGTGAGTGTGGCATGCAAAGTATGAGAGAATTTGACGAAGCACATGGCTACTGACATTATCAACCTGAACCACGTTTGAGAAATTCTTGAGGTAAACATCAACGAAAGTGACATCATCTATTGTTCTCACTAAGGATGGCAAAAAAATCCGCACTTGCAGATACCTGTGGATAAAACCTACAAAAATATTCGCACGGATAGTATAAATGAGTGTTTGCCATTCGCGGATATGAGTTGTTTTGTTACCTATCCTTAACGACACGGGTACCCGCTATCCACTATCCATTAAACTAAAATAACATATATATATATATATATATATAATTTTAAAAAGATAATATTTTTGTTAAATAAATCAAATTAAAATATTAATTATCAAAATTCATTGATACAAATCTTATTTTCTTATGAAAACTTCATAATTAATAAAATTATTTATTATAAAATTATGATAATATAAAATAAATATTTTATTTGTGTTAAATATTTTATTATAAAATATTATATTAATCTACTTTTAAATCTAATTAATCTTATAGAAACTATATAATTTTATTTCTAAATTTTCTACAAATAAATTATTTATTTGATAAAACTTCTTATAAAAAATATTTAATTCTAAAAAAGTTATTTTTTTAAAATATCTGCGGGTACCCATGGGTATTAAAAACCCTATGTGTATTTCTTTAGTGGGTACCCGACAAGTTTTTTAGCAGGTGGCCGGTAACGGGTTTTTGTTGCGGGTTGGGCAGCAGGTAACACTACCTGTACCCGTCCTGACCTGTTGTCATTCCTAGTTCTCACCTGAATCCTTGTTTCTTCTCCTTCGACTTTTCTTGAGAATTTCTTTGATTTTTCTTCGTCTTTTCTTGAAGATTTCTTCGAATCTTCTTTGTTTTTAATAGTAAGCTTCTTGAATTCTTCTTTAGTGTCCCAAATACGCTAATCACTCTAGTGTATTCGGTCACAATCTTTCTCTAAATACGCCAATCACTCTAGTATATTTGGTTCAGGTTACATGACTTGGTCAAACATGTTATTTTGTTTAGCGTATTTAACCTTTCAATAGTCAAACTACACTATTTCGAAAATTTTTCTCTTGACCACCCCATTTTCATATTTTTTGAAACAAAACACAATCTCTTTGTTTAAAAAAAAAAAAACCATATCTACATTTATGTTGAGCAGACACATTTGGACTTTTTCTTTCTGAACGGGGGAGTGAAATTAAGAAAAGGAGAAGTAAGAAGTAAAAGGGGAAAAATGATATAAAAGTTTAAAGAAAACACTAAAGTGCCTCTTCTCTCCCAAATCTCAATCCATGAAAGATATATAGATAATTGGGTGTGGGTCAGTTATCTTTTCCCCTCTCGCCCACTTTTCATGTACCATCTAAATTAGGGAAATGATAAAATTCTGACTCCCTTATCTCTTCTCCTTTTCTAATTCAATTTAATTTCTCAGAACGTACTGTAATAAACACTAAAGAGAAAGAGGAAGTGTAGGACAAATGTTAGGTCCACATAGAGAAAAGAAAGAGGCAATGTCGTCCACAGCAAGCACATGAGAGATGAGATGCCCCAGGGACCATTACAATTAATTTTTATGCACACCCTTTTAGTTAATCGTGTCTACATAACAATGCAACATTTATTATTGATTAATAAGTTGCAGGGGTACCAAAATGAGTCAGAACCATATCATATCATATGCTACTACTAATATGATAAGTTCTTCAAAAAGGAGAAGACCTCTACCAAAATAAAAAGTAGAAGACATCTATGTATCCATATACAACGTATGCTCCCTCAACCATTCAATATATAAGCAAATAAAAAGTACTTTAAAGATTAATCATAAATATCAACTAATTTTATTAAAATATTTTTATTAATTAAAATTTCATTTCAATGTTGTTGTTTTATTACTTGTGGTGGGCGTATTCCACAATATTACAAGATATCACTATAATTTACTAGGTTAACTTATGGTTCACGGGACACACACTATTTGGCTCTTTGTGTGGTTGACAAGGAACTTATAGTTCACGAGACACACACTATTTGGCTCTTTGTGTGGTTGACAAGGATTTAGTAGATTTGGCGGATTTGCAACGCTGTGATTTTTAGCCATAGGGTAGCCGATATTTTTGAAATGGTCTTGGAAATTCAATTAAGTTCGTGGAAGTGGTGGAAAGGAGTGAATCCAACATCTTCAACTCATAGAGTGGATTTTGAATCCACGTATTGTTTTGCAAGGACGTAAGTTTGTTTATTTTGTGTTTGGTTTTCTTTTGTCCCTATCTCTATTTTGTTATGTACTCTATTAGAAGACACATCTTATGTTTTCTATTTTATTTATAATATTCATTTGACTTATAAAAAAAACTATAGGATAACAAATAAACTCGTACTTGTGGATATTCTTCAAACTCACTCTAAAGTTTATGAAAATTTTCTTATTTGACTGGACATAGGTACAAGTATGAGAAATATCTTATTTATTAAGTGGGGGTGGAGACGACAATGAGAATATATGTACCACTTTGTCCTCGTCCTTGACTAACACTTATTTTAATGATTAAATTACCTCAAACTTTTATACTTCATCTATTAGATTTAATTTTCAAACCAAATGACTTCTTGGATTCTTGTTTTCTTCTCAAATTATTACATCTTTGGAATGTCAATAAAGGTTTCACATTTTCCTTAAAAAAATAGATAAAGGTTTTACATTTAATTCACAAACTATAAACTTTCATTTATTACATAACTTTTGGATTAATATTATGAGTTTAATTGGTATACACTGTTAGTGTAAAATTTTTACAGTGACATTTAATCACAATTCTTCATTCATAGTAAATTCGTTGACTTTACGTATTATTACTTTATAAGTCATATAATTGAAAAATCATGATTGAATGTTAGTGTAAAAATCTTTTACACTGATAATGTATACCAATTAAACTCAAATATTATTATATTCAAATAATTTATTTTCATTGAAAAATTATTATAATTTTTTTGTTGGTAGGGATGGGTATGTGTTTGGTAAACGTAGATAAGAATGACAATTTCATATTTGTTCATCTCCTATTTTCATGGCTAGGTACAACATAAACATATTGTTAATAAAGAAATACATAATTTTCAAATATTCATAGTAAAAGGAGATGAAATGAGAAAATAAAATATGTAGGCTTAATTAAGTTTTTAATTCTTGAAATTAGATTAAATTTTATTTTTTTCCTAAAAATTTTGAATTTAGTCAAATTTAATTTCTAAAAATAATGTAAACTTAAAATATCTAGAATAAAATATTTTTAATTTTAAAAGGATAAAAATAAATTTTAAAATTAAAAACTTAATTAAGTAAACCATATAATATATAAAAGCTGGCAACATATAAAGTGTTGTATAAGTTATTATATACATTTATTTTAAAGATATGATAACATATAATATCTCTTTAAACATTAGAACATTTTAAAAAAAATAAAATTAGAACATTTAGTTTGAAAGACTTTCACCCGAAAATAATACGAGTCCGCACCACTCTTAAAACTAATAGCTTCTTTAAATTTATGTTTTTCAATAATTACTAATTATATAAATGTGTTAGAAAAATATGTTGTATGTTGTCAATATTTGTAATATACATATTGATTCAAGTTCATATTTAATTTTTTTTATAAAAAATATTAATTATTAATATATATATATATATACAACAACAACAACGAGATTCAAACTCAGGAAATCTCTTAGTGCAAGAACAATCTTATAAGTCGAAGTCCACTTTAATTAATGCGTGTGAAGGATCTGCTGCAATTAAAGGGAAGGGGCCAACAACAACCATCAACTACTATCTTCTTTTCTTATATATATAGTACATGTCCTTGAGGATCAATTAAAATCTTATTTTTGGGTAAAAAGCTATGTCAGATCCAATGGTAATCTAGAATTTGGAAGGACAGATTCTGTTTGTCTTTGTCTTTGGACACATATCTATTATGCATGTATGTTAATAAATTATTTTCTTACTAAATTATGTCAAATTTATTCAATTATACCAACATAATAAGGAAAGTGTTCAAAGAGTTACCTACCAAAATCAAGTGACTTATTAAAAAAAAAAACTAGTGAAATCAAATGAAATGGAGTTGTTTCCATTTAAAATAGTTTTGAAATTAGATTTTGGATATGCAATTAGATATTTGAAATATGAAGTTTGTCGTCCAATGGTGCTACCAACTTGAATAAAATTTGTATCTAGTAGATGATACATGTGATAAAAAAAAATACAATTATAAGATTTGAAGTATGTGTAAAATAAATACAAAATATCTTCACAAATGAAAATAAGAAGCAATCTATAATATATTTTTGAAATATTCGTGATTAAATTAATGAAAATGAATCATATTCTAAAAACATTATTTTATATATTTTTTGTGAGATTCTAGAAATATTCTAATGTTTGTGTAAATTAAATTGATAAATTTGTTGTGCATTGTACAAATGCATTTAATTCTTATGTTATAGATTTATTTTTTTGAAAATTAATTGAATTCTTAAACTTTAAATAAAAACAATAAATTTATCATATTGTAAAAACTGATTGAGTTACTCTTCACTTCCTGTAACTCTTAAGACATTGTAGCCACAAGGTCATATATGTTAGTTAGCGACCATCATGCACTACATATCAACATCTCTAACATGATAGTCACGTAACATTATAGATTAATTCTATTATATTTTAAAAAGATGACAACTAAAATTTTGTCTTCCAAAGTACAAAATCTAAGATTAAATATATTTGACAAAATGTATTCAGAGACTTTAAATATATTTTACCTTAATAATAATGATTTTTAACACATTTTTTATTTTTTTTAATATTAGCTAAATTTTGCATGAATCTTTGGAAAAGGAACACGCTGAGGAAGCTATCTATATGCATCGCATTTGCATGTTCAATTGAAAAGGTGCTTGAAATGAGTACTTCTGCAAGTTGCTTGCATGAAAAGCCATTGTAAAGTTGAAAACCATTGTAATGTTCAAATTCAACAAATCAATAAAGTAACAAGAAAATTTCAACGCAAAATCTACGTTAAGATTCTGCACAAAAACGATAATTAATTTATTTTTTAACTGTATTTTTTAAAACAATTCAATGCATTCAAACCAAAGTTCAATTTCATGTCAAATTAGTAATGAGTATCTCAAAATCTAAATTTTCAAAATTCTTTAATTTTAATATTCTTTGTTTTATTTACATCTAAATCTAAAACTCCATAAATTTTCACTAGGTTGATTTAAAAAATATTGTCGTCAATGTATCCATGAAGAAGGAAGAAGAGAAGTAGAAGAAGCATCTAAAACACAATTAAGATCATACTTCTCTTTAAATAAAAACGAATATTTTATTAACTCATGACTAAATGTTTCAAAAAATGTAACTGTGAGGGTTAAATAAAAGCAAACAACTTTTTAATAAAAAAATTACAATAATACCATGAGCAACATTGAAAGCTGAAAGAAATGACAACTAAAATATTGATAGCAAAATATTAATAAAAACTAAAAAAAAATTAATGTATTACAAACAAGTTTCTCAAAGAAATAAGAATAATAATTTCAAGTCTCATCATGCATATGCAAGGACGAGATTTATTTACAAGATAAAAAGACAAGTTCCAAACTGGAAACTGCATAGCATATATTAAGGAGGCAACCACACAATTTAAAGATTCTAGAAATAGAACAAAGGTGTCTATTCCTCGAACTTACTTTTCATGATTCAATCCATAATTATCATAAACTTATGAGCTACATCACCCATCACAGATTGTCCAACAAGAAAAAAAAAAAAAACAGATTAAGCAAAAGAAAAATCATAAAAACATTGCACATTCCAAACATGAGCATCAAAGAATAGATTATCTATTAATTTTTTTATAAGGATACTAAAGGCATGAACAATTACAAATTCTTCAAACTTGTGTAACAAAATAAAATAAAATTTAGGAATTTATAATGTAGGTTATAATTATGTAATTTTTATTATTTTAATTGTTGTATCCTGTGTTATGAACATTTTAATTATGTAATTGTTATAATGTAACTTTTATAAATTATGAACGTTTTAATTATGTATATTTATTATTTTGATAATATATTTTGTAATGAATTATTTAAATTATGTTTATTTTTTTAAAAAATTTATTACGAGAAAAATATTCTTCTTAGTAATACTAAACAATTTCTAAATTTAAAAATTTAACTAATTTGTAAATAAGATAATTATAAAATAATAAATAAGTTAAGGGAAGAGATTCACTTACTTTAAAAGTGAGGATAAAAGACTTATTCTTTATCTTTATAATTTATTTTCTTAATCTAATGATTAAGATATTTACTTATTACAAACCTTATATCTCAAGAAAAGAAATAGTGAGAATGAAAAGTAAGAACATTTTTTATTTAAAGTTTGCAAGCCTCATTTTTAATTAACCTTTTTTTTTTTAATGTTGCGCCAACATATTTAAAATTTTTTTTGTACATTCAATTGGAAGTAAAATTCTTCACAAGCTTTAGTTGAGTTAAAAGTTACAATAAATTATTTTTTCATTAACTCCAATTGAGTTTAATTCAATTCAACTTTGTAACCATTCTACAAGGAGGTTTTTGGGACATAGATAAGCAATTTTCCAAAGGTAGAGAGGACATTAGGGAGTTGGATATGAAAGAAGACAAAGTGGGGTTAGTAGAGATTGACAAAGTCCTAAAACGCCAAAAGTTGGGGGGACCTAAAACTATGAGTCGAAAGGAAATCTTCTCTTCTAAGACAAAAGTCCAGGATATAATGGTTGAGGGAGGAGATGAAAATTATAAATCTTTTTATAGATTTATTGTAAAAAGGAGAAGAAGTAGTGAAATTCTTGGTCTAAATTTTGATGGCAAGAAAGTGATGGAGGTGGTTAAGCTAAAGTAGAAGGTGAAGGAATCATTTGACATTCATTTTTAGGAAATAGATAGTGCTTGATCAAAGTTGGGAATTATCAGTTTAATATGTTTATTGAAGAGGCACAAGAGTTACTAGAAAAACCTTTCTAAGAGTTAAAAATCAAAGAAATAATTTGTAACATCTTAAAAAATAATAGAAAATAGATAGTGCTTGATCAAAGTTGGGAATTATCAGTTTAATATGCTTATTGAAGAGGCACAAGAGTTACTAGAAAAACCTTTCTAAGAGTTAAAAATCAAAGAAATAATTTGTAACATCTTAAAAAATAATAGAAAATACTAACACTTTCCACGATATTGCTTATAAATAAATAATCATTTCTCACATATTTCATTGTTCAGAATAATTAAAAATAATTATTCATAAAACCATCAACTTAGTACATTAAAGCTCAACATATTTAAAACTCTAAACCCCTAAATCATGGTATACACTACATCAGCTCGCCAAGCAAAGTCAATCGCCTAACGAGACATAGGGTAGCTTGTCTAGGAAGGACCTTGATATACATTGTCCCAGTGAAGGGACTTCGCTTAGCAAGATACTTCGTTGGGCATAAATACAAGTCAATTCTTGATAGAGAGGAATTTGCGTTAGGCGAGACCCTTTTGTTGGGTGCAAATCCAATCGAAATCCAATCCGAAATAACTTTGTGTTGGATGAGATAGCTTGTTGGGAGCAAAGCTACAAATCTGCCTAACAGAGGCTAAATTTCGTTGAGCGAGATCTGTCGCCCAATAAGACCCTCATATAGCAGAACTCAACTGCATAATCTCAACAATTTCTCTAACACTTTCAGCACTCAACTACTTGCAATATTACCTCATGCATAACCATATTCATTCCATGCATACTCAATTAATACTACACATACAACCAGTGTTAAACTTGATTAGTTTTAGCATATATACATACTCATGCTACATATCATTTAAGTATTTCACAACTTGTACTTAAACACCAAAACTCTACATGTTCACATTACACAGTTCCATCACAGTCTAATATACATAATCTATGCAAAACCAAATGAACTCTCTAGTCCCTGTTGAATTGTCATCCTTCTTAATACAATCTCTACTGCATCTGAGCTCCACCGGCGTCATCTACTTCCTGCAAATCACGATCATCGTAGTTAAACACAAATATAGACAAGTAAGGGTAAGCTAAAAAAGAATAAATCAATTCCATGAAATATATCATAAATATCAATATAACATGATACAATTCTACCATCAAACATGTCATACATGCTTATATCCATGAACATAAGCACACATCTCAACAAGACCATAAGACCTAACGTTTTTTAAAAAACACGTATTGAATTTGGATATCGAGGTGACCCAATCACACTTCCTTTTTCAATGGTGTCTAACATCTACTTGATCCAACAAACAACAGGTAGGCCTAGGCAATACTCATTTGATACTTCTGGCTGATATTAAATATCCATAGGATCCAAAGGACATACAGTTTCTATTTGAGTACATTCTTTTGGTGTAAAACACCAAAATCATAAAGACTATACAAATATCCCTAATTCAATGCACACAACTCAATTACCACAAATAACAACCCTAATACAAATCATGAATCATCATCCAGGTATTCATACAATCATTATACATGCTATCTCAAATAGCTTCATCATATAATCACTATACGCGCTATCTCAAATATCATACAATTAGTATACACATTATCTCAAATAGTTCAATCATACAATCCCTACACGCTATCTAAAATAGTTCCACCATATAATCAATATACACGATATCTCAAATAGCTCAATCATATAGTCAGTATACACGTTATCTCAAATGGCTCAATCATACAATCAATATACACGTTATCTCAAATAGCACAATTATACAATCAATATACACATTATTTCAAACAGCTCAATCATACACTTAAACAGTACAAATCACGAATCACCATTCACACATAATACACAATTTTGCGTATTACTAAATCATAATCAAAAGTTCCATTAATCACAATCAATCCACTTCTCACTATAAAATTATAGCTCCATAAACCGAAATCAATAAAAAGAGTTCTCCTTACCTATTTTTCCCTGAAAAAGTTAAAAAAGTTGATTTTGAGGATATAGAAGAATTTACCTGTAGAAATCACTCTAAATATGACAAAATCTTAATTCCAAGAAAGAATCTAATAAGAAATATGATTTTAAGGACATATCCTCTCAATAGGGACAATTGAGCTAGAAACGAATGGTAAAATATTCGAGAAATTAGGATTAGACTTACCAACAATGATCAGCTCTCAAAATCAGGAACAATGAAAGAGACCGCATTAAATTCCAACACTTCTATGTGTCATATGTAGGGAGATAAGTTTGAGAGAGAAGGGAGAGATGTGAGAAAAAGAGGGAGTGTGAAAGGAAAAATGAGAAATAAAATAAGGCAGAAACTATATTTAGCTATTCTAATTTTATCTGAAATTTCCTTATAACATTAATTCCAAAGTAAATTCTAATACAAACGTATATATATAAAATTATATATAAGTTTTTCCACATTGAACTAATTCCATTAAATTTCTCCAACACAATTTACTTTTCTGATTAATTTAACAATCATAGTCGAAACTATATTTAATTTATCTTTTATTTAATTAACACCATTTTTATCTATTATTGAAAACTTAGGATCTCACACAATTAATATGGGATTGTGATAGCAACAAGAGTTCGGGATCAAGTGGCTACTATTTTTAGTTCCTAGAGGAGTTTTAGCATCTACTGAAGGATGATTTTGTAGCTTTCTTTTATGAGTTCTATTTAAATGGCAAGTTAGAGAAAGGATCAAAGAACTCCTTTATCACTTTGATCCCGAAAAAGGAAACCCTCAATTAATAGGAGATTAATGCCTAATATCTCTTATCATTTTATATAGAAGGTGTTGACAAAAGTATTGGTCAGATAGATGAAATGGGTTATGCATACAATAACATTGGAGTCATAATCAACCTTTGTAGGGGAGGCAGATACTAGACAAAGTGCTAACGGTAAATAAGGTGGGGTGAACTTTCAAGCAAAATGGCTTAGTTAGATTAAGGACTGTCTAGAATCAATAAGATTGTCAATGCTGGTGAATGGTAGTCCTACTAAGGAGTTCAGTGTAAAAAGAAAACTCAGGCAAAGTGACCTGTTATCTTCATCCTTATTTCTCATTGTTATGGAAGGATTGAGTCAAGTGATATGGGTTACAATGGTTTTGGAATTAAGGAAGGGGTATGAGGTACAAAAGGATAGGATATGTGTATCTCGCTTACAGATTGTTGATGATACTATTCTTCTAGCTCAAAGGGATTGAGGACTATGGAAGTTATCAAGTCTATTTTGCATAATTTGAAGTAGTATCTGGACTGAAAGTAAAATTTTATAAAAGTCAACTCCTAAATATAAATGTGCCAGAACAGTAAATGAATTAGGCTTTAGTCTTACTAAGTTGCAGAAAATGAGTGGATTGACTTGCACTCCACAAAGGAAATAAGGCAAGGGCAAAGGGGTTGGTTGTCTTAACATGTTAACCATAAAATTGGGGAATGGAAGTTAGATTATGTTCTAGAGAGATAGTGGTTAGGGGATCATGGACTTAATTAGGAATATAATTTATTATTTTTTTTTGCAGCCAATAAGAACATAATGGTTAAGAAAATGATGGAGAACGGTCCAAGTGGAAATGGAGAGGGAGGAGGTTGCTATTTGAATGAGAGGAGGTCTAGGAAAACAAGCTACAATATAAACTAGAGGTGTCATTTAATAGAAGGGTCCATAGATGGTTGGATCTGGACAACAGACAAGTAAGAATTATACTCTATAAGATCTATGTACAAGGTGTTATTTGCTAATACAAATCACCAGAAAGATGATTTTTTTAGAGTATTATGGAAAAAAGGGATTCCTCCAAAGGTCCAATGCTTAGCCTAGCAACTGAATGCAAACAGATTGGCCACATGCGATAACTTGCGTCGAAGACAACTTTCATAGGCAGAAGATGTAAGGTATGCACTTTGTGATTCCGTACTAGAAATAGGGCCCGTCTGTTTTTCAATTGCACTTTAATTTCTCAGGTGTAGTACAAGTTATATACTTGGTGGGGTACAAACACAACGTTATAGAAGGATTTTTGTAGTATAGGGTATCAATTTTTTGGCTTGTTAGTGTAGTAGTTAACAAGGTTGAAGAAGAGATGGTCGTTTGTCTAATTTACAAGATTATGACACATATGGAAGGTTAGAAACACAAAAATTTTCAAAAAATCAAACTCTTGAGATAGACGACATCATTCTTGCAATTCAACTGAGTTCATGAAAATTATGTCATGTAGTAAAATTAACACTCATTCTTATGTTGAATGAGTATTGAATCTTTAATATGTGTTCATGATATCTTGTAAACATCTTTTTTTTACTATGATTAAGTAGACACTTATTGTGTTTTCTGCTTTTTTAGATGCTCTAATAATGTTATAAGAAAAATGTAATTTAGTAAACTATAAAGCATGTAAATGTAGTTTGTCTTCTTTTAATTATCTTAAACTATATATTTATTGTATATGGAATTATATATAAACTAATTGCAATTTTAAGTATATATTTTAATAAAATAAAATTATAAAATAACTATATTAAATTATAAAAATTAATGATTTTTAACATGATTGTTAAAATATTCGGAGAAAGAAGAAAATGAATGCTCCTTTTATTTTTATTTTTTTACTTTTCTTGTCTCTCTTGTTTTCTTTCATTTCGAATGAGGAAAAGCTTAATGCAGTGTCCCTTTCTTTTCTTGCATATCAAATGTAGTGTAATAATAAATTTTTGAGGAGAAGCTATGAAGTGATTTAAAATTATTATGATTCTGACTTATTTTTACATAGTATTTAATTAAGTTTTATTGATTATATGTTGTAAAATAAAAAAAGAATTATATATTTCATAGAAATTGGTTGCACTATGAACAAGTAACAGTGTGGAAGTATAAAAATATAATAGTGCAGGTCCACAAATGTGTAGAGAAAGTCCCAATCCAAAGTGGAAATTGAGTAAGCATTTTTCCAAATTTTATGAAATGGTCTTCATTTGCCTTTTGAGTTTTGAGGTTGGACACAAAACAATTAATGATTTATCAGTTCAGTTCTGAGTTGATCTACTACGTACTGTACCTTTTAACTGAAACTGTAGGATTATTAATTGCTTCAATAATCATCCTTCAATAATAGTTGTTGCTACTTCCTACTTGGTAGTTGTTACCATTTATCAACTCAAGCAAACAAAACTCAAATAATAATAATAAACTTTTCACATGATAATTATTTTGAATTTAAATCCGATGCAAATTACGCAAGCTTTTCACAACTAGGTGGATTCTAAAGAGTTTCTTATGATTTAAAGCATCTTTGGCAAAATATTTTTATTTTAGTATTTTATATATAAGTTAATTTTTTATATCTATAACTAATATATGATTATTATAAAGAGAATAATTCCATATTATTTAAATATTTTTATCCTAAATTATTGTAAATAATTATTTTATTTTATTTATTTATTTAAATTTTAAATATCCTTAAAAATAATTTCAATTTCATTTTTTTCTAACAAAATTTTAGTTTATAATTTTTTAAAATAAATAACTTTAAATTTCACTTAGCCATGCCCTTTTTTATCCTAATTTTTATACAAAGAAAATACTTTTTTTACACACATTTTTAGGATATTTTATTTTTTATTCACATTTTTTTAACTCTAGGTAATTCTAAAACCAACTTTTTTTAAAGGAATTTAGAGTATCTTTAACTCAAAAAATTATTAGAAAAACATTTTTAGGATATTTTATTTTTTATACACATTTTTTTAACTCTAGGTAGTTCTAAAACCAACTTTTTTTAAAGGAATTTAGAGTATCTTTAACTCAAAAAATTATTAGAAAAATAACTACTTAAATGTAATTATTAAAAATATAATTGCTCAAAATTTTATTTTTAATTAAAAAAATTAAAAATTAAAGAAATTGATAGCTAAGCATATAGTTCCGTTTCTTAACGATAGTTTATAAATTAACTTAATTAAAGTATAAACTAGTTTCATTAAAATGGTTTTTTTATACACAAACTTCTTTTAATAGTTTTAGTTTATTATCATAAAGCACTTCATCTAATTTATAACTGAGTTACTAGTTTTTTTTTTTTTTTTTTTTTTTTTTTTTTACCTTTTCTAATTTAGAAATCCTTTTGCTCCTGTCTATCTTAATGTTTTTTATATTTTTTTTCTACCACGTCGTCTTCCATTCTCATATCTACTGAGCGATGACATGCATCCTAACTAAAAATTATAAAGAAAACTGATTGTTCTTTCTTTAAATTATATTATTAAGAAAAAAAATACTAAAAAGCTGGTATATATATCATTGTTAGTGTAATTACATAAATGTGTTGAACTATCTTTTCTTTTCTTTTAATCTCTCATCTATTATCTATGTAATCTCCTTGTTAGTCCATAATGTTAAACTACTTGAAATGAGTAGAACAATTGTGCTGTGGCATTGATTGTCATGCTTTCTCACCATTAATATCTATATTTGTGTCTCCTTTCTCTTCAATCTCTTTATCAATTCGTTGTCTCATTACTGTCGGTGGAGCTAGCTTCTTCATTTCAAATGGGTGTTTTCAAATGCTAAGAAATTTTATTGAAGTTAGTATTATTAAAATCCTATTGATAATCTACTGCACAAAAAAATAATTAAATAATCTTATTTTGATTTTTATTAAAATATCTCTAATAATTTTGTAGAGACACATTTTGATTTTTTCGTTGTTTTTTTAATAAATTTTTTGTTATTGAAAAAAGAGTATTATTAATGATTTTACAATAAAAATTGCAAGAAAGAATAATATTTAAATAATTTTATAGTCATATTTTTCTTGGTGCATAGTAAAAAAATTCAGATATACTAATAATCATGGGCGCATATATTGAAAAAGGTGTACTTACCTCTCTCGATCTCTTCATAAATGCCATTACACCCCAGTTTTCAAAAAGCACTAACCTCTCCTAAATTGCAAAAGAAAAAAAAAAGTGTTTGTTTTATCTTACTAAAGGCGGATTATAACGGATTGGACCATAAAGTGTAAATCCAATTAATTAAAGTTTTTAGAATGAAGTATAAATCCTATAAAATTCTTGCTCTATTTTAAGGCTTATGTTTTTACATGCTGAGTTCATATTAATTTATTATCAAGTCAAATTAGAAACACCTACTTTGGATTATTTGTCTTCAAATTTAAAGATGTGAGTGTCATTTAATAAAACCATAATAAATGTAAGTGTCTATTTAAAACTAAAGGAGAGGTGAATGTCATTTACAATAACTGTTTTTTTTTTACCGCAACTGTTTAATCTTAGAGAGGAGAAGAATGTCTATTTTTTTTATCCCACTGGGAGTTAAATATAAATGTAAGGAGATTTATAACAATTTGCTTAACTAATTGAACTAAATTATGTAAGATAAATGTCTATTTAAAATTTAAACATATACTTTTGTATAAGTTAATGTGTTTAATTAGTATCCACATTTAGTATAAAAGAGTTTTATATAAATGTTCAATCACAACTCTTCATTTATATAACTTTTAAATATTTATGGTTAGAGTCGACAAACCTATAAATGAAAGACTATAATTAAACGTTACGGTAAAATTTTTTATATTAACAGTGCATGTTAATTAAACTCTAAGATAATTTATTAGGTAATGATAACAAATATTTTCTAAAGAGAAGGAGTGAAGATTATTAAGAGTTTTATATCGTAATTCAATTACAACTTATCTTTTATGGTAAATTTATGATTTTAATAACAATTTCTTGAAAAATCATATTAAGAATGTTTTGTGATTGATCAACAATTTTAATTGTTTTATATTATCAATAAATAACTTTGAAATTCATGTTTTCATTTCCATTAATTAACTTTTAAGTTTTTACTACCAATAAATTTCCAATTAGTTAATAAGTTTTTTTATATGTCAAAAGAAATGATATTAAACCAATACACTAAAATCACAAAGAATGTCTAAGTTTAGCAACAGACATCAGGAAAAAAAGGGCAAAAACTCCAAAACATTGTTAACAATAGTAACGCTTAATAAGACATGTGAAACACAACAAATGAGATTCATCATCCATTCAGTATAAGTTCAATGTTAAATCTAACTATGTGACACTATTCCGAAGACGTTAATTGCCATGATTGGACAACATCATGTGTAACATCCCAAATATTTACTATTATAATTAGATTACTATTCACCAATATAACTATTATTGATATAATATGTCTCAGAATATTAAAATAAGTAAATAATAGGCCAATATATCATTATACAACCTCGCTAAGCGAGCTAAGTCACTAAGCGAGAAACAGGGCATCTTGCCCAACACCAAGAGTTGTTTGACAAGAAATTTGAATAGAATCGTTCAAATGAAGGAACTTTGCTCAGCTATATGTTGCTAAGTGAAAAGCCTATTAATTTCTTGATAGAGAAAATTTTGCGTTGAGCGAGACAATTTGCTAGATGCAAAACCAAAAAATTACATCACAAAGATAACTTTTTACTGGGCGAGATCTATCGCTTAGTGAAATTCTGCAGAATGTACAAACAAATTCAGCATAAAACCAACACAATCAATTCATACATAAACTCAGTTTACCTATAATTTAGTATAATAACACACATATGTATCTCCAGGGTCCATATGTCTGAAAATACTATAGGTTCTATAACCATACATACATAAATGCATTACATATATTATATGTCTATAGCTACATAATCTAAGCTTAACAAGAACTATTTCTTCCACCCTAAAATTGGGTTTTCATCACTCTTGATCATTCTACATCCCTACCTCATCACTATTATTTGCTCCCATACATAATACGATAATCACAGCCATACAAAAAACACATACAATACAAAAGTAAACTTAAGGAATAGGAATTCAATTCAATAAAAATAGAATACATTAACAATACCACGTATATATCTATATATATCAAATTCATCAAATAGTCATATATACTTATATTCCCTTTGAAACATAAGCAAGCATCGCAATGTAATCATATGTTTACATCTTTTGAAAAACACATACATTGACTTTACCTTATTGACCCCAAATGCTTTCCTAACCTTTCAAACACCTCTTTTTCCCATACAATGCAAATAACTATTGTCTCCATGACCATTTACAATTGACATTAATTTAATATAAGTCCCAATTATGTTTAACGATTTGAAATTATTTTTATTAAAAGTATTCTAGCTAACATTAAAGCAAATATGTCTTAAGTATTAACCAGTTACATGTAACAAAATAATTATTAACAAGTCACACCGTTAATTGGATTAATTACTCGAGTGAGTGGCTATGTTAATTTAATGTGTAATTGCTTTATAAATTTCATTCCTCAAAATAGTTCTATATCTGAAAAGTACGGACACGGGCTAAGTATGCATATATGCCTAAAACTCATAATTATTACAGTCTGAGTTTAAGGAATATCTGTGAAGTCTCTTTCCCCCCGATTAATTAAAGTAATATTAATACATGTTCTGTTAAAGATATTTTGAAGAAAAAGGTACTAGACGTGGGATATTTGTTAGTATCACTTTTTGTGTTTTGTTTGCTATATTTATTTATTTATTCAAAATATGTGTGACATTCTAAAAAAAAAAAATCGAACAACACCTAACTTTAAAAAATATTTTTTTTATAAATAAAATATTATTAATATGTTAATTTTTATTAATAAAGATTCAAATTTATGGTTTCATTTTTCTCATCTTTTCACTCTACACTAAATCAATCTTAATATATAGCTCCAAATACATAAAAATAATTAACCACAAATATTTTGAATATGAATTGAATCTTTTAACTTCATGTGACTAATGACTATGTGTAGATAAAATTGACTTATACACATATAATCCTTTCTGTTTCTGGGGTATCAGTATTTTTTATATAGGGTGCATTTGAGGAAGTTTATTTTAAAATAAAATAAATATTTTCTGGCTTTTTTATGTATTTGGATAAACTAATACTTAAAGTAAATAGTTTTTTTTTGCTTATTTTTAAAAATATTACCTTCTCATAAAAAAATTATTTTAAAAATGCTTATTTTATAATTTATTTTTTAAAAATTTATCCAAATAACCTCTAACTTAATACCTTACACTTAAATTAATCACCTCTAAATAATTATATTTAATCAATTTATATATGTCCTTTATTTTTAATCATATTTACGTGAACAACAAGTGATCAACTAGATTTTTTTACAGATATTAGTTATTAAAATATTAAAAAATAATTTTAAATGTATATTTTATCTTCAAAATTCAAATACATTTTGCTAATATATATTTGATATATGAACAATTTAACAAAATATAATTGCATATAAAAATAAAATTTTTAATATACATATTGAATATGTTTTGTATTGGTAAATATTATCTTCAAATTCAAATATGCTCCTATCAAATATTTGATATTTTTATGCTTTAATATTAATAAAATGATTTAATTTAATTTATGTCTATTTAGTTGATCATTCTTTTATATTTTCAGTCTGAGTTAAAATATTTTTTAGAAAAATATCAATGATTAAAAATAATAATATATAGCATAAACATTTTCTCACATATGTTTTATGCAAATAAATATTTTTTATATAAGATAAGTTTATTGACTTTTAATTTTATTATAATCATTTTAAAAACTATATCTAAAATTATATTAATAATACCCAAACAAACTGTTAAAATGATTTTATCCAGTAAGAACATTAAAATGATAAACTCGATATAAAGAAATAAATAGCATATAAATAAATAATATGAAGTTTTGTATAAAGTGAATAAAAATTAATTAAAAATGGGATTCTTTTAGAAATAGTGAGTCAAATTTTGTATGTAAAAAACAAAAAACTATTGTATCATGACACCCGTGCAGTTTATTTCATAACTGCTGGTCCGTGACCATATATATATATTAGTAGAATCTGGTTTTAGAAATTCAACGATCTTTGAGAATTTTCAACAATCCAGATAAGTAGTAAATGGGTTTTTGGACAGTGGAGATTCCTTTAGTTTTACCAAACCACGAGGCATGATGACAATGTGGTCACAGTCACACTAAATATAAGAACTAACAGATTCATCATGAGTCTTCAGTCCGAGTAGTCAGCACAGAGAAAAGAGACACTTTGATGTCACATAATATGTTCCTAATTCCTCTCTTGTCACTTTTTAAGACCGCCACTCCCACCTCTTCTCTCTTCTCCCCGCTTCCTTAAAAAACACTAAACAAACTCTTCTTCTCATCATGTAAAGTCCCATGTTTGTGTGAAAATGCTCCTGCAATTTCAATTTTTCTATTCTGGCCTGCCACCCTTTATTAGTTTATGTGTTTTTTGCAGGTGGCGTTGGAATAGGAATGGGAGTTTGTTGCAGAAAGTTGGATTTTGATTCATGGAGGCTGAGTTTGAGGGTAAGAATCAGTTCTTGTATGGAATGAAGAAAGCTGTTGTTGGAAATGGGAGGAGGAGTTTGGAATGGGATTTGAATGATTGGAAATGGGATGGTGATCTTTTCATTGCTCAACCATTCAATTCAGTGCCATCAGATTGTAGGAGTCGCCAGTTTTTCCCGCCTCATCCTGAAAATCCTTCAAAACATGCTAATCCATCAACCAATTTGTCTTTTTCAGTATTCAACTCAGGTGAAGGAAGGAGGGAATTGGAGAAAAGGAGGAGAGGTAGTGTTTTAGGTGAAGGTGAAGAGGAGCGGCTAAATGATGAGGGTGGTTCTCTTAGTTTGAATCTTGGGGGTCAAGGTTACCCTCTCACTGTGGAAGGAGATGAAAAAAGTGGAAAGAAGACAAAGGTAATTGGGACCAATACTGCTGCTACTACTACCTCTAACCGTGCTGTTTGTCAGGTGCAAGATTGTAGGGCTGATCTTAGTGATTCCAAGGATTACCACCGTCGGCACAAGGTTTGTGATGTTCATTCTAAGGCCACTATGGCACTAGTGGGAAATGTTATGCAACGTTTCTGTCAACAGTGTAGCAGGTCAGTTAGGTTGCAAACTGATAATTTCTTGGGGGGTATATTATACATTTTTTATTTGTGATGTGATAATCAAATTAATATTGTTTTTGCAAGTTCAGAAAAGGGAAGATCCTTTATTTCTTGCAGTTTAGTCCTAAGCAGAAGTTGTTTGAAAAACACTTTACAGAATTTCACAGCAATTACCTACCTTTGTACTCAAGTTGGATGCAACTTATTAAATTTGTGGCAGGTTTCATGTTCTTCAAGAATTTGATGAAGGGAAGAGAAGTTGTCGTAGGCGTCTGGCGGGCCACAATAGGAGGAGAAGAAAAACGCATCCTGATGTAACTGTTGTTAATGAAGGCTCTCTGAATGATGAAAGGAGTAGTAGCTATCTGTTAATGAGTCTGTTACGGATACTGACCAATTTACATTGTGAGTATTTGTGACATCAGAAGCCTGTCTGCTTGGCATTCTGCATAAATTTTTGGTAGCTGTTTGGTAAGTCTTTCAATGGTAAAAATCTTAATAAGGTAGGTGTGGTCAGGGTTGATGCTAATTTAGAAAACTTGGACACGTGATATCTTGGAGTTAAGATGAATGGTTTGATTGCATAGTCTAGCTTTTATATAAGGTATTATTGTATTTTGTGATCATTGATATGGCAAAGCATGTCAAAGCTGAAGTTGCTTATGATTTGAGCTAATATTTATACTGATGTCTCTGCTGTTGGAACTTTTTTCCATTTCACCTTCATCCTAGATGTCATCATTAGCATATTTATTTGACTTCATAGATTATGCCTTCTATAAATTGCAGCAAATGGCTCAGATCATACAAGGAACCAGGATATTCTCTCTCATCTGCTGAGGAACCTGGCAAGTCTGGCTGGTCCAATTAATGGTAGAAGCTTAGCACCCTTGTTGGAGGAATCTAAAGGTTTGGTAAATGCTGAGGCACCTGGAGCTGCTCATGATAAACCCAAACTTAATTATGGTTTTGAAGCTTCCGGGCCTTGTGGTTCTTCCATCAAGACAGACAATGGCATCATCAGTCAGGATCTTCCTATGTCGCTTGCGCAGTGCAAAACAGTGCCTGGTAATGGTAGGACACAAAAATGTATATCTTCAGGTGATGGTGGAGTAAGAAATTTAAAGCTTCCATCAGGACCACTGCTCTCAAGTGTACGTCAATCAAGTGAAAGCCTTCCATCTCAACTAACTGCTGCAGCAGAGGCTAAAGTAGGAAGGAGCAGCTTAAATAACATTGACCTTAATAATGTATACAATGATATGCAGAATACTGTTGAGAATCATATGAAGCCTCATCCTCCTGTGGATTCAGAGATTGTGTCTATTGATCATCCCTCATGGTTGCAATGTGATTCTCTCAAATCAAGTCCTCCACAGACAACTAGGAACTCAGATTCAACCTCTACTCAATCACCATCCAGTTCCAGTGGAGAAGCTCAGGCATATTCTTGATTTAATTTGAATTAAATTCCTTATTTTTGAATAACTTAATAATGCTTCTATTTACCTTTGTTTAAAATATTTAGAGTTGTTGAAATGATTGTTTGAATATCTTTACTGATAGATACTATTTTGCCTAAAGGTCATTATTGAGGTCTATTTTTCAGCTTGATTTACCTTTTCATTAGTGTGTATTTTGATTTTAATGTCTGGCTCAGATGTTATTTGTTTACTGTTTATAGAGTCGCACAGATCGAATTGTTTTTAAACTCTTTGGCAAGGATCCAAATGATTTTCCCCATCTTCTCCGATCACAGGTACTTCTTTTATTCCATGAAATGGTACAGACAAATTTTACAAGTTTGATTTATAGTTTCTTTTGCATTTCAGATTTTCAACTGGTTATCTCACAGTCCCACAGAGATAGAAAGCTATATAAGGCCAGGTTGTATCATATTAACAATATATCTCCGCCTTGAAAAATCTGCATGGAAGGAGGTATTGTTTGTTTGATATAATGCCACAAAATCAGGTTCCCGGATGAATCCATTTGAAAAGAGGAAATAATTTAAATGTGCTTATTACTATTTTGATATTGCAGCTTCACTGTAATCTAGGATCAAGCTTGAGAAAGCTTCTTGCTGAATCCAATGATTCATTTTGGAGCGCAGGATGGGTATACGCAAGGGTGCAGCACTCTGTAGCTTTTCTCTATAACGGTTTGTTTTCTAGGTTCACACTGTGTTTTGTGGTAGCATTCCTTTCATTTGCTTGTAATTTTTTTAGTTTCTGCAAGAACTTCTTTTGTTTTATAATGTTGTTGCTAGAAACTGTTTTTTTATTTCATGTATCTCTTCTGCAGGTCAGGTAGTCTTAGATGTGCCCTTGCGTCTCAAAAGCCAACAACATTTTAGGATTTCATGCATTAAACCACTTGCTGTTCCTCCAGGTGCTAGTGCTCAATTTATTGTGAAAGGTTTCAACCTTTCCCAGTCTAGTACAAGGTAAAGCTCTTTACATCTAGTAATATTCAAAATGTTGACTTGAAAGGTTCTAGCTACAGTAGAGCATTTGCACATTGGCAGAAGCTTATACTGCAGTAGGCAGCAATTGTTTCTGTTTTGAGGTTTATCATGCTGCTGCATATACAATTTCATATGGGAGGAGAAAATAGTAAAAACCTACTGTGCAATGTACAGTTTTTCCGGATTTTAGTGCTTCTGAATATTATCAGGAGGAATTTTGAAAGAAAAGGGGGCCCAGATGTTGATCTATTGCTATAATGATTTCCAGGTTGCTCTGTGCACTAGAAGGGAAGTATCTGGTACATGCTAGTGGTCATGATTTGATTGATGGAGTAGATTCATCCATTCAACATCTCAGATTCTCGTGTCATATACCAAATATAACTGGGAGGGGGTTTATTGAGGTAGTGTCACTTTATCATACTCCAAAAAATTTTCTAAGCATTTGTTTTTTTGAGTTTTCTTTTCAGAGAAGTGAAAAATATGCTTTAATTTCATTTTGTAACTTTTAGATTGCATGCTGTAAATTTGCTGAAGCTAACAGAAGAACAGAAAAAGCTCTCATCCTTGCTTCTGAGATGCCATTTATGAATAATTTCATCGTCACTGATTCAATATTGCTGTTGTCGATGCCTGGCATTTGGTTGCTTATAAAATAGCTCTTCTAAACTTCTGGTTAACCTTAGTCCCTTATAGTTTAGGCTCTCTTATAAAGTCTTTAAAACGATCTTGTTGAATGATAATGACAAAAAAAACTCTCCATGCCTAGTTGATTACACCAAAGTATAAATTTTAAAATTATAAAAAATTAGAAGAGTGACTGAATAGAGGCAAGCTATCCCAATAAAGAAAGCAGAAAGATAGTTTCTATATATAAAAGCAATAATTTGAAATGGCTTTTCCTATTTTGCTACCTTCTAAAGCTACATTTTGATCATTTTACCTGTTAGGTGGAAGATCATGGTCTTAGCAGCTGTTCCTTTCCATTTATAGTTGCAGAGCAAGAAGTATGTTTAGAGATCTGCAAGCTGGAGAATGTGATTGAAGCAGCTGAAACCACTTACGACATCCAGATAAAAAACCAAAAGATGGAAGAAAAAACACAAGCATTGAATTTCTTACAAGAAATGGGTTGGCTCCTTCATAGAAGTCATGTGAAAGTTCGGCTAGGTCACATGACTCCTATCCATGATTTCTTTCAATTCAGCCGGTTTGCTTGGCTCATTGACTTCTCAATGGACCATGGTTGGTGTGCTGTAATGAAGAAACTATTGGACATTATATTTGAGGGTGGTGTTGATGCAGGAGAACATGCTTCCATTGAGCTGGCATTACTACACATGAATCTTCTACACAGAGCTGTAAAGAGAAACTGTAGGCCTATGGTAGAAGTACTTTTAAGATTTGTGCCAGTCAAAACCTCAGATAGAGACAGTGAAGTGAAGCATGTTGACAAGGCTGCTGACAGATTCTTATTTAGACCTGATACAGTTGGGCCAGCTGGGTTGACTCCTCTTCATGTTGCAGCAAGTATCATTGGCTCAGAGAACGTGCTGGATGCATTAACTGATGATCCAGGAATGGTAATTCCTTTATTTTACTTCAGGGTAGAGCTATCAGTTTCTCTAAGAGCATATCTCCCCCTTTTCACTGGACATTTGGTCTGGTCCAATGGAATAGAGGTGGATAGAATGGGAAGAGAAAGGAGGTAAAAATGAGTTTAAACAATGGCTTTCTCCGAATTAGAATCCTGGAAGTATAAATTCAATAATATGTATTCATGTGCTTTTTCTGAAATTAATATATATATATATATATATATATATATATATATATATATATATATATATATATATATATATATATATCTTCTGCCACCATCTATGCTGTCCTACCTTATTGCTACTGTATAAGGGATCTATTGCCAATGTTACTTGTGTTCCAATAATAAAAGTCATAACCTCACCAAATTTTGGTAGGGGAATGATTGTTCCATTCTCCGGTTGCCATTCCCACTTTCCACTTTGACCCTTAGGCTCAATATAATGATTTCTAGAGGAACACTCATTAAGAAAGTGTGGTCTTTCGTTTCATTCCAGGTCACATTATGTAGAATTTATAAAGGTTTCTTGTGTTCATATTTGGCTTTAGGACTTCTTGGTGATTGTGTTGACGTAAAGTTTTGGTGGGAAGCACTTGTGCAGGAAAATATGCATGGTTTTCAGTATATTCACAGTGATCCTGATTGAATAACCGATCAGAATTTAGTACACTAAGATTTTAATCTTATGGTTGTTGTATTCAGGTAGGAATTGAGGCATGGAAAAGTTCCCGAGACAGTGCAGGTTTGACCCCCAATGACTATGCATGCCTTGGGGGTTATTACTCTTACATTCATCTTGTCCTAAATAAAACCAGAAAAAAAGTTGAAAGACAACAGGTGGTTGATATTCCTGGTGCTGTTGTAGATAGTAGCACAAAGCAGAAGCAATCAGAGGTGTACAGGACATGTAGAGTTTCAAGTTTACAGACTGAGAAGATTGAAACCACAGCAATGCCACAGCAATGCGGTTTATGCCAGCAGAAGGTGGCTTATGGTGGCATGAGAACAGCACTGGTTTATAGGCCACTCATGCTCTCTATGGTGACCATAGCAGCTGTGTGTGTATGTGTGGCCTTGCTCTTCAAAAGCTCACCTAGAGTTTACTATGTGTTCCAGCCCTTCAACTGGGAATCATTGGAGTATGGGGCAATATAATGCTGTATTTCAGGTGTTTTCTGCTGTAGCCTTGCACCTTTTTTTTAATTTTAATTTTATTTTAGAAACTGTGTTTGGGTATATAGAGTATAGACATATATTATACATCAATAGTAATAGCAGTTGTCATCACCTGGTAAATTTGGGTCAGTGTTAAGTTATTAGGACATTGCGTGGGATAACGGTTGTAAGCAATTTGAGGAAGTTACCTCAAAATTGATCAATAAATATAAATATAAAATATTTACGGTGTGTCATAAGTATATAGACGTAAATATAATATACACGTAGCTGCTTAATGAATGGAGTAACGTAAGCATTATACATTCACCATCTTGTTTTATTTATTAATCATAAAGATACTATGGGAATCTCAATTCTCATGCAAAAGTCAACCCTTGAACTCTAGAACGGATCAGGTACAGATGATGTATAATGTATTTTCGATTGTTGTAATTACCTTCCAAAATACCATATAATACAATTCTATAATAAAATTAAAGTTTTGAAAGGAACTGGTGGTGACCTGATTATCCTTCGAACTTGTTCCCATTTTGAAAAGATATTATCTACTTTTACTGAGTATAGGTATGGAAATTAACATTACTAAATTTCTTGAATAGAGTATTAGTATGAGTATATAATTACTGGTCAATCATTTCAAATAATTGCTCCATTATAATAATTATATAATACACTTGAAGTTATATTTAATTAAAGATTTTAATTCTTACAATTTTAATTTTTTAATATTATTATGTTTCATATTTTTAAATTAAAATATAATTTATACCTTAATATAAAATTTATTAATGATAAATAAGTAAATTTTATATAACTAACTATCCGTGGATATATTTGAATATGAAAATATCTTATGGGATAGATGTAGAGATCAAAATTTTTCATACTCACTTCTATTGTACCCGAATTCACTATGCATTTTTCAGGAATGGGGATGGAAGGGTCAAACCCATACTCGTCTCATTTCCATCCCTAATCATTACAACCCTTTACAAATATATCATCCAAAGTTTAGAACTTGTATCTTGGAGAATTCTCCCTACACCCCATGTCTCTTTCATAAATTTTTAAAATAGCAAAAATAACCTTAATAAAAATAGTAAAAATCTAGTTATCACATGTCTCTTTTTCTTCCTCTTTCATGTGCACTTATCCTCTCACACCTATCTCATTTTCTTCTCTCGGACATCTTCGCTTTTTCTCCATCGAATCGGTGCCTTTCACTTTTTCGTTCGTGATTTGTGTTCTTCCCATTTGTGTTCGGCTTTTTTTGTGTTCTTCGCGTTCAGATTTGTCTTTCTCTTCTCTTACTCGGTACACTATCTTATTTGTTTTGCATCTTCATGGAGATTCTTTGGAAAAAAATTTACAAGTCCGGACAGGGGTATCCAGACTTGTAAAGAAAATGCAATTACAATTTAGACTAGATCTGAACTTACATTCTGTCTATCTTTCACAACGTGCATGGATAAAGAAAAAGATATTGGAGGTTCGTGGGAATGTAGCTAATGTTGGCTTTGTGGCACTGACAATGTAACTAATGTTCCTGTTGTGAACAACAACCAACAGGGGTAATGTTCTTATTGTGAATGACAACCAACAGAGAAGAGAAGCGTGAACGAAGAAGAAGGAGGTGTAGGGAGAGGCTCAGAGTAATGTTGTCTGGAGGAAGGAGAAGAGAAAGGAGTTAACTTATTTTTTACCTAGGGGTATTTTGAACTTTTCCTACATTTATGTGAGTGCAGGGAGAAATTATGTGTATCTTGTCACATATGACATGGATTTTGTGCTAATAATACATAATACCTTACCATATACTAGAGTTATTTTCTATCATCAAGGTTGTGTTTTGTATTAATAGAAAGTGGAAGTGTGTATATAATTTGATTGAGTGCATGTAAAGATGTCAAAACGGGTCAGTCTGACTCACATAAGTTGACCCATCATAAACTGAAAATTAAATGGGTCAGACTGGTCTGACTCACCATGAGCAGGTGAATTAGGTCAGTTGACCCACTAGATTAAAAACAATTAAATTTAAAATCTCATTTTTCATTATTTGAAGTGAGAATTTTTATAAAAATATGAAAATTATTTAAATAAATAATGTTAAAGCAACATACATGTGTAAAACATTCAATACTAATGTTAAATCCATAACATAAAGTATGAAATTAGTGATAGAATTTACATTTTGACCATTTATCTCCCTCTCTCTCTCCCTCTACCTCCTCCTCCTCCTCCTCAATTAACTTACTTTCACTCTCTCTTCCTCATTTTTTTTGTGTACTGAAAGTCCTCCCTTTCCCTCACCCTCTCTCTCCTTTTTTTTTTGTAGAGCTCCTCCCTTGTTTAACTCTCTGATCGCTGGAGACTTAAAAAAATTTATAAGAAAAATTGTTTTAAATTTTGTACAAGGACATATAAGTCTTTTCTATGTCAGTAGGTATGAATTCAAAATGTTGAGAGTGTTAATTTAAATTCCCCTAGCTTGGCCTGCCATTAAAACTTTTGTTTCTTTGGCCCAGCATGGCTGAACGGTGGGTCAGGCTAGGAGAATTTCTCCCTGCACCCTAATAAGTTCTTCGTACACCTCCATAATTTTTCAAAATGACAAAAAATCCCTTAATGAAAATAGTAAAAATTTAATTACCACAGTGTCTTTCTCTTCTCTTTCATTTGCACCTCTTTCTCATTTCACACTCCTCTCTCATTTCGCATTTCTCTCATTTGCTTCTCTCGCACGACTTCATTTTTCTTTTCACTGAATGAGTGACTTTCTCTTCTTCTTCTTCGTGCATTGTTATTCATCCCCTTTGCATTTGCTTTGTTCTTTATGGTTCAAATTTGCGTTTATCTTCTTTCAATACATTATGGAATTAGGTTTTCTTACTAAGTCTGAACACGCTTGTTCAGACTTGTAAAACAATTTGAAAATTATTTTTTACAAGTCCGGACACGCCTGTTCAGACTTGTGGGTCTAGACTAGTAAAAATTGCATTTACTAGGATTAAACTTATTTTTTTACATAGAGTATATGAGATTTTTTCTATTTTTATAAAGATGTCGGGAGAAATTTTGAAGGTGTAGGAAGAAATTCTCTCAAGCTAGTGTTATCTATAAATTAGTTTTCACAAGTGCAAAACATGGATTCAGGATAGCCGCATCCCTCTTACATATATTAAGCCGAGGGTAGTATGAGAATTTACAAGATTATGAGGTGCAGGGAGAAAAAGATGGGGTGAGGAAGAAAAAGGCGTAAGAATGTGGTAAAATAAAATGATTGAAGGAGAAAGGTGAATTGGATTGAGCAGGGACAGTGGGAGTATGGATTCAATGTCTCTGTCTTTTGGTTCATCCGTGGTTTGGTATGGAGTTCCCCATCACAGCCACGGCCACAGCCACAGCCGAAGCAGAAACCGAACCCAAAACCCTTCAATTGGGGTGATTCGGTTGGGCATTTCAGCTCCTCTTGTGAAAAAGCGTCACTGGAAACAGGGCGAGTTTCCTGCTACTTCCCAACCGGACACTCCCAGGAAGACGCCTCTTAAGAACCTCAAAAAGAAATTGGACAAAAAGAACAATGCCAAAGCATGGGTCAACACCGTCACCGAATCCTTATCTGAACGCATTGACAAGAAGCACTGGCTTCAAGCTCTCCAGGTTTCTCTCACACTTATTTCTCCCCTTTTTTTTATAATGGTTAAAATATAATTTTGGTCTCATTTCTGAAATTTTTTGTTTTAGTTTGGTATACTATTTGGCCTCTTGAAGGGTCTCTGTCAGTTAAAAAACGGTCCTTGTATCAGATTTTTGCACTAACTGATGTTAGTTTTGCTGTCTCACCGATTGACCAAATTGGTATTGGAAATTGATGGAAAGACCAACTTGGTCATTAAACTAAAAAAAAAAAGAATCAGATAAGGGACTGAAACTAATACAAATCTGATTGGTTGAGGGTTTAAGAACTTTTAGTGGGTTTGTCGATTTAACTATTGATAAGAATTCTACTTAAATGTACAGGTATTTGATATGCTTAGAGAACAAACCTTTTACCAACCCAAAGAAGGGACTTACATGAAACTCATTGTGTTGCTTGGAAAATCTGGTCAACCCCAGCGGGCCCATCAGCTCTTTACCACAATGATTGAAGAGGGTTTAGAACCTACTCCCGAACTGTACACGGCATTGCTCGCCGCATATTGCAAGAGCAACCTGATTGATGAGGCTTTTTCGCTTCTTAATGAGATGAAGAAGCTTCCTCTTTGCCAGCCTGATGTTTTCACTTACAGTACCTTGATCAAAGTTTGTGTGGATGCTTTTAAATTTGATTTGGTCGAGCTGCTGTATCAAGAAATGGCGGAAAGGGCTATCATGCCAAACACGGTCACTCAGAACATTGTTTTGGGTGGTTATGGCAAGGCGGGGAAGTTTGATCAGATGGAGAAGGTGCTGTCGAGTATGCTGGAGAGTACTACATGCAAGCCTGATGTTTGGACAATGAACACGATCATCAGTGTCTTTGGTAACATGGGTCAAATAGATATGATGGAGAAGTGGTATGAAAAATTCCGTAATTTTGGTATAGAACCTGAAACGCGCACTTTTAATATTTTGATTGGTGCATATGGGAAGAGAAGAATGTTTGACAAAATGTCATCTGTTATGGAGTATATGCGGAAGTTGCAATTTCCATGGACGACCTCTACTTATAACAATGTGATTGAGGTGTTTGCAGATGCAGGCGATGCAAGGCACATGGAGTGTACATTTGATCAGATGCGTGCTGAGGGTATGAAAGCAGATACCAAAACTTTCTGCTGCCTTATCAATGGTTATGCGAAAGCAGGTCTCTTCCATAAAGTAATTAGCTGTGTTCGCCTGGCTGGAAAGTTTGAGATACCTCAGAATACTGCCTTCTATAACGCAGTCTTATCTGCGTGTGCAAAGGCAGAGGATTTGATGGAAATCGAGAGAGTTTTCCAGCGTATGAAAGATAGCCAATGTCAACCAGACAACACAACATACACAATCATGATCGAGGCATATAGAAAAGAGGGCATGAATGACAAAATATACTATTTGGAGCAGGAAAAGCAGATGATGACAACTCATGATAAAGAAGTGAGCCACATTGAGGATGAAACCTTTAGCTGATTTGTGGTTTTATAGTTCAGACTGTTAATGCATCTGTATTCTACACTTGCTCCAGTTCCTGGGAGCAGCTGTTTATTTTTGTTTTGACATGGAAGGAATGACCAGTGGTTGAGCTGCGCAATCAAGCTTCATTTTTCATGATGAATGACAGCTACTCGTCCTGCCTAACTTCTATGTGTGTTGTAAATTTAATTTAAAGTTTTAGTATCTATTTTTTTGGGGGAGAAGAACGTAAAGGTCTGCGCTTTTTGGTGTACATGGTTGATAATATAAACTGATACTAGAGAATTAAATTTTAAGCTCATTATGTTATAGTATTGAAGTGCTGCCTTTTCCATTCCTGCCGCTTACCAGTATTTCTTGTCCGAAGGAGGCCATGCTTGACAGGCTAGAAGTGTTGCTAGAACTCCAGAGTATAAATGGGCCCATGCTTTTCTAATTACTTAATTATTACCTCCGTTACAAAATGCAAGACACAATTTCAGGTGCCTAGTTCATAATTATTAACTCGTAAAATCGTATCTTTTAACGAGTTAAATTGCAATGTGTTAACTCAGTAAAATTTGGAATAGGCTCTGAATAGATTTTTTGGATGATTTCTAATTTTAAGTTATTTGAATATAATTTGTTCTCATCTCTAAAAGAAAGTTTTGAAATTAAGTGTTATGACTCTAATTTATATTTACTTTAAGTAAATTTAAGTATGAAAAACTTTCAATTTTTATATAATTTATATAGTTTTATTTTTAATGAAGTAAGTTTTTATGATTTTATAAATCGAGTTTTTAATGAGCTTTTATAAATTTATGTAAATTTTTAATTTTAATAACCTTAATATAATTTTAGTTTGAACAAATTTTCAAGTCTTTCCGAAACTTGGATGCTTTCAATTATTATTTCATCAACAATTCAACATAATTACAAAGCTACAGTTATGACGTCAGAGTCAAAAGTGTAGAGAAAATAACAACCTTTTGGCTGCCCAAATCTAGCACTAATTAAGGCAGTGCAAAACATGTTTAACCACTATTTTGAAACCTAAATGTATGGATTTTTAAGTCTTTACTTTAAACCAAGTTCTCTCCTTGATAACAAAATACCGCTAATGAAAAATGCACCACTCATGTGTTATTGAAGAATGATATAAAAATATAAAGATAAATATAAGCAAATATATTACTGGAGTAGAAAGGGGGAGAATCCCTTTCCTCCCTAACAAGACCAACCGCACAGTATGAATTACATAACCAACCGCACTTATTCATTCCCGTCTGTCATAAACTTTTATGCATCGCGTAGCTGTTAATGTCTGATATACATTCTCAATGAATCCTCTCTAGTCGAATAAAATTATGTATAATATAATCAAATGAAATCCCAATTACAGACAAAAAAGTGTGATTTGACTTCTCTTCTCATGAGAAATCTTGTGCCTCACTTTGCACTTCTTTGTTTAGTTTTTCTTGGTCCAATGCTCCACATTACATAGTATTAAACATACCTCATTAGCATTTTTTGGAGGCATGCCTAGCTAGTTGTAGCATACGGGAGGGCAAAAATACATATATTATAATCTCCAGTATTTCTCTAATCATCCCAATTTTTATAGATATTATCCATTTTAATGTAATATAGATATTATTCAATGTGATAACTAGAATAGTATATTTAAATTATATAAGTATCCATTTTATATCTAAATTTGTATTCCTTCATTATAATTTTAATAATTATAATATGTTTAAAATTATATATTTAATTAAAAATTTTAATACTTAAATTTTAATTTATAATTTATTGTTATTTATTATTTTTTATATACTTTTAAATTAAAATATAATTAATAACTTAATATATAATTTATTTAATAATAAATAAGTAAATTTAAATTGTAAAACAAAGTATAACAGGTAGTTGTGGGTATACCTAAAACTGAAAATATCCGATCAAGATGGAGATGAAAACTAAAATTTTATATTCGTTCTTCTTACACTTAAACTCGAACCCGCCCCACACCACTTTTCACAATGAGGACGAGAAAGACCAAATCCACACTCGTCTCATCTTGTTGTCATCTCTACATGCAACAACTATGTAATTGAATATCTATTTAGGGCTTTGCATAATTATCTCTAGAAGTATACAAAGAAAAAAAGGCTAAACAATTTTTTTATAAGTTTTTTTTGTAAATGATGTGGAGTTTTTTTGTTATAAGTTCATTTTTAAAAAGTTTTATATTTTGTAAAAAAGTCATGGGAGATAACTTCTACCTATAAACTAAAATTAACGTGAAAAGCTTTCACATCTTTTAAAAAAGCTTACGAGAAACTTTTGTGACTTTTTTTTGTATTTTTTTTCTAAAAATGCTTACAAAGAAACTTACCCAAACAACTCTATAGTACTAAATACAAAGAAAAAAAATCAAAACATTCTTTTTATAATTTTTTTTACATTTTTGCAAACTAATTTTTAAAAAATCCCAATAAAAAAGTTATGTAATTTCTACGTATTAACTAAAATTAACTTAAAAACAATCTCACATTATTTTAGAACAACTTATGAAAAAACTTGTATAACATTTTTTGTTATTATTTTTACAGAAGTATTTTACAAAAAACTTATCAAATGGGACAATATTTTGATGATTGAGTTTTTGTCGCATATATTTTCGGCTAATGTTAGTTTTTTTCTGTGACTACTGTCTAGTGATGGCTGAAGTCAACTCCGGTTATTTAGGGGCACCCATGTAATTTAATCAATTTGTAAAAGTGTTTGATTATCCAATTTGCAAAAGGAACAACCTCTCCTATGGGGTACCTTGGTTTAGTTATATATATATATATATAAAGTTTGGATTTCTTAGGTATTATGATCAGCTAATTACCCTGACTCACAAGTTCATGTCCTTCGAAATCCATAGCAGAATGAAACAGGTTACAATAGAGTTGGACTCGTTTCAGAGACGGAAATTAGGTTCCATATCTTCTATCTTCTGTTGCATATGTATAACATACCAGAAGCTTGTTTCACAAAATGAAATAGAAAAGGAATGAACCATGCCACTTTGATATATTCTTGCATGATCTTATCAAATTCTGACTGTCTATACTTAGTAAAATATTTCCAATTATGTCATTGCATGGACTTTGGTGGCTAATTAATTCTGAAAATTCAATTAAATAATGATAATAATAAAAAAGTTTGTAGTAATATTCTTTTTCCATTGATTGATACATTAACAGCATGTTCAATTGCCATTCACATGCAAGATAACGCATGACATAATTCATTGCATCATCAACTGCCACCAGCTATCTTGTTAAAACAGTACTAAAATTTTCTATATAATGTCTAAAAGTGAAAATATTATGCATTTCGTATATATATCTGAGGTTTAAACCCCTTAGTGTTCTGTTGAGATGGCACAGCTGGCTGGTGCAGATGAGATAGAGTCCCTAAGAATTGAGTTGGCTGAGATAGGAAGGAGCATACGGTCCTCATTTAGAAGTCATGCCTCCAGTTTCCAGAGCATTTCAAGCATCAATCCTGTGCAGCAAGAAGTTGAAAATGATGAGGAAGAAGCCTTAGGATGGGCTGAAATTCAGAGGCTACCAACCTTTGAGAGAATTACCTCAGCTTTGTTTGATATTAATGATGGAATGGAAACAGGTGAGAAAATTAAAGGAAAACAGGTTGTTGATGTTAGCAGGCTTGGAGGTCAAGAACGTCACATGTTCATAGAGAAACTTATTAAGCACATTGAAAATGATAATCTTCGATTGCTGCAGAAACTCAGAGAAAGAATTAACAAGTAATCCTTCCTCTTATATTTTCTTTTCTTTCAATCTCTTTCCCTCTGGAGCCCCTTTGCTTGTAGATGTTTAATTTGAATTCTATAATCAGAAGTCGAACTATAAAGCAATTTTTTAACAAGAAAAAATAAAAAGAAAAAAGTTATAACAACTTTTTTATAAATCTTTTTAAAATATATAATTTTTTTAAAACTAATTTTAGTTAATATTTACATAGTTGTTTATAAAATATTTAACTTTTTAAAAATTAATTGTAAAAAGTCCCGCATCATTTTAAAAAATTTATGAAAAATTGTTTTGATTTTTTTTTATACTTTTTACTCTAGAAGTGCTTATAGAGACAATTATCCATGGAAAAGGATTAAATGACCCGGTAGTGATAATTTATCATATAATTTTGATATATGGTCAATACTTTTGTTTGTTATTTTTGCTCTGTAGAGTTGGTATTAAGCAGCCCACAGTGGAGGTGAGATACCAAGATCTGTGTGTGGAAGCTGAGTGTAAGATAGTTCAAGGCAGGCCCATACCCACCCTGTGGAATACCCTAAAAGAATGGATCTTTGTAAGTAACTATCTTTTTTTTCCCCTATGAATTGTAGGTAACTTTTCTAAATATATCAATATTTGAATATACCTCTTTGTTTTCTTGTTTATTATTTTGCTCACTGCCTAAAGACACTTTCCTCTCTTCTCTTGTTCCTTTTGTGTTCTTAAAAGGACACTACTAGATTGTCACTTCTGAATTCTCAAAATTCTAAGATAAGCATCATCAAAAGTGCTAATGGAATTATTAAGCCAGGAAGGTATGTTTTACCAAGTGTAACAAGTGTTAGAATATTTTATTTACCGATGTTAGCTTACATTTGTATGTTGTAAACAATTGGAATATAATAATTTCTTGTGCTTTTATTTTGTTTTTAGGATGACCTTATTGCTTGGTCCACCGGCAAGTGGCAAAACAACATTTTTGTTGGCATTGGCAGCGAAACTTAGCACTTCTGTCAAGGTTTTATTTTTTGGGCTTTTCTAGTAAATTTACGAAATTCTTACTTAAATGGGTCCTTCCCAGGATTTTGGTACATTAAAAATGTGTTTTGGTAAAAATTCTCAGTGACATGCTCTCTTTAAAGAGTGAGTTTTTTGGGAATACTTTTAGGAAAAATTATAAAGAAAAATAAAATAGCTTCTTAAATTTTTTTATAAGATGATTTTAAAAAACTGTATTTTAAAAATATATAAAAAAGCTTTTATAAAATTAAATTTTGAAAGTATAACATCTTTTAAAATAACTTATTTTCTTTTATATTTTTTCTTATAGAACCTATCTTAATATAGCAGCGCCTGAGTTACTTTTCTGGTTTCACTAACGTGCAATTTTTAATTGATTATTAATTATGTGATTCCAGTGGTTTAATAATGTTACCAATAGTTAACATATTCAATATTTAAATATTAAATTAAAATGACAAGAACAAATCCTCTATAATATTTACTTGATTGTAACCAAAATGCAGCTTAAAACAAGAATGTTATAGGCAATTACAAATCCTCTAACATAATTTTCTCTATAATATGCTCTCCATTGGTATGACTTCCTTCTAACGATGTGGGACTTATTCATGGATATAAGCAATTACAATGAAATTATTTATGTATGAGGCAGAATGGACTCACTATTTGTATTCAGTTTATTTGACAATTTAAAAGTTGAAAAAGTGATCCAAGTTAAAATGAGCCTTTTGTACGTGTTTTTTTCAATAGGTTCAGGGGGAGATTTCTTACAATGGACACATGTTAAATGAATTCATTCCTCAGAAGTCCTCAGCATATGTAAGCCAATATGATCTGCATATTCCAGAGATGACTGTGAGGGAAACACTTGATTTCTCAGCACGTTGTCAGGGTGTAGGAAGCCGAGCAGGTAGCTATACTTAAAGTTAAATGAAATAAATTTAATTTATATATGTGCTTAAGAGTTGAATGATGGATTTTGCTCCATGTATGAAAGAACTCCTAATGGAAATCAGTAGAAAGGAGAAAGAGGCAGGGATAATCCCAGACCCTGATTTAGATGCATATATGAAGGTACTGTGCTGCACATCTTTGCTTTATCCACCTTCAAGTTTTGTTCAATTTTTATATGCTTTAAAAAGAATCCCAATAACAAATTATCCAGTTTCTTCACCTGATAAAATATTTGCTAAAGTAATAGATTGAATAAAGCTTATAAAGCTTGAATAACTTGTAACATCATAGCTTGGACTACTGTCATCCTGAGTTCACATTTTTAGACTTCTCAAGCTTTAGCTTGGAGAAAGTTATGATTGTTTTCTTAACCCAATTTCACTCTTTTAAACCTGAATTTTAGTATGATTAGTGTCTACTGTTTTTAGAAAAAAGTTAGGTAAGAAAAACTAGCAACAGTTATTTTTGTTTATAATGTAAACAGGATAACTGGTGCATGACTTTGTAATTCAAAGCCTTTATGCAAATATGCAATTGTCCCAATTCTTGATAACTATTACTTCAAAAGCAATTTTTCTGGTACAGGCAACATCAATTAACGGTCTAAAGAGTAGCCTTCAGACAGACTATATTTTAAAGGTAGTCTACTCATTTCCTCCGTGAAGTTAGAGTCTCACTTGCCTGTCTATAATTTTCTCCACTAAACATTGTTTAATTGTTGTTTACTGACTATTGCAATGACATACAGATCCTTGGTCTAGATATATGTGCTGATACACTGGTTGGAGATCCTATAAGAAGAGGTATATCAGGTGGTCAAAAGAAAAGGTTAACTACAGGTATACTACAGAATAATAGCTTATCAAACTTATACACCAGTAGAGATTAGTTGATATATGAAGTGACTGCACTCCTGATTCTGGAGTATTATACAGGAGAGATGATTGTTGGACCAACAAAAGCACTCTTTATGGATGAAATATCCAATGGTTTAGACAGCTCCACTACTTTCCAGATAATCTCTTGTATTCAGCATTTGGTGCATATCACAGATGCCACAGCATTAATTTCACTCCTTCAGCCAGCACCAGAGACCTTTGATCTCTTTGATGATGTTGTCTTAATGGCAGAAGGGAAAATTGTGTACCATGGACCACGTGATTATATACTTGAGTTCTTTGAGGACTGTGGATTTAAATGTCCACAAAGAAAAGGCACTGCTGACTTTCTTCAGGAAGTATGTTCATTTCCAATTGTGTATCTCACTAATGTCTCCATTTTCAACCTGATACTTTTTAGATATTGACTATATGGAATGCTCGTAATATCCAGGTTATCTCTAGAAAAGATCAAGCACAGTATTGGAGTAGCGCAGAAAAACCTTACAGTTATGTTTCAATTGACAAGTTCCTACAGAAATTTAGGGATTGCCCTTATGGTCAAAAGCTGAAGGAGGAGCTCCTGAAGCCATTTGATAAGTCACAAAGCCACAAGAATGCCCTTGTATTTGGAAAATACTCGTTAACCAAATGGGAATTATTCAAGGCTTGCATGACGAGGGAA
This sequence comes from Psophocarpus tetragonolobus, assembly GCA_037954015.1. Lineage (NCBI taxonomy): Eukaryota > Viridiplantae > Streptophyta > Magnoliopsida > Fabales > Fabaceae > Psophocarpus > Psophocarpus tetragonolobus. The sequence goes on along the minus strand of CM075693.1, from coordinate 6,696,885 downwards.
ATTCTTCTAATGAAAAGAAACTCATTTGTCTATGTATTCAAGTCAACACAGGTATTTTGTGTTTTTTTTACTTTCGTGCCTTCATGTCATGATAACTATACCAAACTTCTCAAGTTTCTATTCTTTATCCATGCAGCTTGTCATTGTTGCATTTGTAGCAATGACTGTTTTCATTCGAACACGAATGGCAGTTGATGTGCTCCATGGGAATTATTATATGGGTTCATTGTTTTATTCACTAATCATACTACTCGTTGATGGATTTCCGGAACTATCTATGACTGTATCAAGACTAGCTGTTGTTTACAAGCAAAAAGAGATGTGTTTTTTTCCTGCCTGGGCTTATACAATCCCTTCTGCTGTTTTAAAGGTTCCACTTTCACTGTTGGAATCTTTCATTTGGACAACACTTTCTTATTATGTCATTGGTTACAGCCCTGAGATTGGCAGGTTAGTCTGCCAGGGAATGCTAACCTTGTTGCCAAATTTTTTCACTTGTATCTTGTTAAATATGCAAAGTATATTTACAAATACAACACTTGATACTCATTAAGTACAAGAAACTACTACATTTGAAGATGCCTTTTCCTCTAGAATACATTTGTTAACAGTGATACTATAGGCTTTCTTTTTGGATCTGTAGCTTAAAACCTGTTTTGGAATCTCTGGCATATTAGCTAAGTTTTCACTTTAATTTTTCTTCAGGTTCTTTCGCCAGTTCCTTCTCCTATTTATCATACACATGACTTCAGTGTCCATGTTTCGATTCATTGCCTCAATTTGCCAAACTGTGGTTGCTTCTGTGACAGCCGGTACTGTGACCATACTAATTGTTTTACTATTTGGTGGCTTCATCATTCCAAAACGTAAGAATCCAAAATTGATTTACTTTTAACAGTGAATCTTATTCAGAAAATAAAGTTTAGCTGCCTTTCCTTTGCAGCATATATGCCATCTTGGTTACGGTGGGGATTTTGGGTTTCTCCTTTGACATATGGAGAGATAGGGTTAACTGTGAATGAATTTCTTGCTCCTAGGTGGGCAAAGGTAATTAAGTATAATTCTTCATTTTTGTGCTTCAAAGAACATACATTGCATGCAACTAAAAGTCGTAGCATAGCAACTCTTTCCTTTTTTATTAATGAGAGTAGACCAGTTAGCTTCAAAGTCTCAAATCAAAATACCTTTACCTCTTTTGCTTTTGCAAAGTTTTATCTTTTAGCTAAGACTGAGAGTACTTGAATATGTGAAGGCCTACAATGGCCTGTCAATGAAGATATTTGTTGTCTTCATTATCTTGTTACTTTTGGCCTTTTCATCTTAAATTATATGTTTGTAGTTTGACTCATCTATTCATTTTGGTCTCTTTGTTCTTATGAAGATGTCAGCAAACACAACATTGGGTCGGCAAGTGCTTCAAAGCCGAGGGCTAGACTTTGACAGTTACTTTTATTGGATATCCATTGCGGCCTTAATTTTGTTCATAGTGCTGTTTAATGTAGGTTTTACCTTGATGTTGACTTTCTTGAATTGTAAGTTCATCTATCACTGTTTACTTGGGCGTGTTAAGTGATGAAAATATCGCATTTAGATCAATATGTTAACCTTCAGTTTGGCATTGTTCCATCAGCTCCTGCAAGATCTCGAACTCTTATATCCTCTGAGAAGCATTCAGAGTTACAGGGACAACAAGAGAGCAATGGTAGCATAGGTGCAAACAAGAAGCCTGTTGGTTATCTGGCTGAAAGGACTGTAGAAACCAGAAAAGGTGGGCAGCTATCTTGATCATGTACCTCTTTTACTTGGTGCAGCTAAACATATGATCCATATGTAAATCCTGAATATAAAAAATATATACATGTACACAAGTTTTCTGTTAAAACTATGTTTCTCCATCACTTCTTTCTTTCTCTCTTTTTCTCCAGGAGGATTGGTTCTACCTTTCCCGCCATTGGCGGTAGCTTTTCGTGATGTCCAGTACTATGTAGATACCCCTTTGGTAACTAAAACGATTTCCAGTTCTTAAGTATGAAGTTACATCCATGAATATGCTTGGGTAATTATATCATATTGAATGCAGGAAATGAGAAATAGAGGTTTTACTGAGAAAAGGCTTCAGCTCCTTTCTGACATCACAGGTTCATTCAGACCTGGCATACTAACAGCATTAATGGGAGTCAGTGGAGCAGGGAAAACAACTTTGATGGATGTCCTGTGTGGAAGAAAAACTGGTGGTATTATAGAAGGAGAGATTAGAGTTGGTGGCTACCCTAAGGTTCAGGAAACATTTGCTAGAGTATCAGGTTACTGTGAACAAAATGACATACATTCTCCAAACATAACTGTAGAAGAATCTGTGATGTTTTCTGCTTGGCTTCGGCTTCCTTCCCAGATTGATGCAAAAACTAAAATCGTATGGTTCCTCTCAACGCAGCATTTTTATTTTATAATTTTGATATTGTTCACTGTGATTCATTTCCTCTTATGGCTTCCATCATTTTTCAGGAATTTGTAAATGAAGTCATTCATACTATTGAGCTTGATGGGATCAAAGATTCTTTAGTAGGCATGCCGAATATTAGTGGTTTATCGACTGAACAAAGAAAACGGCTGACCATAGCCGTTGAGCTTGTTGCCAATCCTTCTATCATATTTATGGATGAACCTACTACAGGTCTAGATGCAAGGGCAGCTGCAGTTGTAATGAGAGCAGTGAAAAATGTTGTTGGAACAGGAAGAACTGTTGCATGCACAATTCACCAGCCAAGTATTGATATGTTTGAATCCTATGATGAGGTAAACTACAATCCCTTAATGTAGATTTTGTATATATAATGAACCAAGAGATTATGACAGTTCCTTTTGAGCTTTGTTTATCCAATTGTTCAAACTCACCATTTCCCCTTTTGAGGTTAAACAACATATGTACTTCTCCAGGGCAATGTTTGATCATTAGGAAATCATGTTACTATACAACATCTTAAAATGACCCTTAGTACGTATTTAAACTAACCTCAAACTTAGAGAAATGAATCATAATTTTGTGACACTTTAATTTTTCGGTGCCTTGATGGAGTATCACAACTCCCTATAAATGCTTAATTAAAAAGAAAGAACGGAATTTATGGGGGTCCACTCTTGTTGTCCATGAACCTAGGGCTTTCAGTGAACTTCATCTTTAGCATATGTTGAATATGCAATAAACACGGAAATGTATTATGCTTGAAGATATAAATTAACATTTAAAATGTTTATTTTATTGTTCAATCTCTTCAAGAGATGGTACAATGCTTATATGCAATTATACTAATTAATTATGAATCTTGTCTTGTAATTCTTTAAGCTTATTCTCATGAAAGCTGGAGGACGATTAATCTATGCTGGTCCCCTTGGAAAGCACTCAGGTACAGTCATTGAATATTTTGAGGTCAGTGTTCTTAAATCATACCCAACTTCTTTTTCATCACAAATGTTAGTTTGTGTTTACATTCTTGCAACTTGTGTTATATAGAGTATACCAGGAGTGCCAAAGATTAAAGACAACTATAATCCATCAACATGGATGCTTGAAGTTACTTCAAGATCAGCAGAAACTGAACTGGGACTAGATTTTGCCCAAATTTATAGGGATTCAGCCTTGTATGAGTAAGTAATCACAAAGAATTTTATTCATGTGCGACTGCTTGAGAGAATTCTTTGATGATAGTTTTTAGTTTAAATTAAATATAGGTACTACATAGTATAACCAGCACCTACACATAGATGATTTAATCTTTGATGACTTGTACCAAAATTTGAAACATAAATCTTGGGGACCACTTACTTCCTCCAGTTTTTGCTCTTATACATCTATTAGAAAAATCTCAAATACAAATTTATTTTATTTTATTTTTTAAAATGAAAAAAACCTAAATAAATAACAAAACTAATAGCTCAGTCTATATAAGCAACACTTATAGTTGTGTATATCTAATATCACGTAAAAACAAACAAATGATAACTCTAGAAATTTATTTAAAAATTTAGTTCTAGTGAAGTATTCATAATGCACACATCATCATATGATATTATTTACTGTGCAAGTGCAGACAGAATAAAATGTCAGTTGAGCAATTAAGTTCACCTCCACCAGACTCCAAAGATTTGTATTTTCGTTCTCATTTCCCACAAAATGGTTGGGAACAGTTTAGAGCATGTTTATGGAAACAGCATTTGTCCTATTGGAGAAGTCCTTCATACAACTTGATGCGCATCATTTTTGTGACTGCCTCATCTCTTCTGTTTGGGATACTGTTCTGGAAGCAAGGAAGGAAAATGTTAGTGATCATGATTCTATTCAACTAAATTCTCCATTAACAATATGGAATCTTTATAATAATTTTTCCTAATATATCAGATGAGCCCTCAGGTCGGAAAACTAAAGTCGCAGCTGCATTTTACTGATTTTTATAAGTCATTTAAAAAATATAAGATTGTTAGGATTAGAAATTCTTGTGGTGCAAAAGGAGCAGAAATTAATTTTTATTTTCTTGTTACAGAAATAGCCAACAAGATGTATTCAATGTATTTGGTGCAATGTACTCTGCTGCACTGTTCTTTGGTATATATAATTGCTCTTCAGTTTTACCGCATGTGGCAACAGAGCGCAGTGTTCTGTACCGTGAAAGATTTGCTGGAATGTATTCTCCCTGGGCCTATTCTTTTGCACAGGTTTAATTTTCCCAAGATTATGGATTCACTCTTCATTTTCAAATATTCGATAATAAAATTTATCACCATCTTTTCTCCTAACATTAATTTAGAGTTTTCAAGTTACTCTTCCAATAATTTGAGTAACTTTGATTTATTTTGTTTTTTTGCAGGTGTTAATTGAGATCCCTTATTTATTCATTCAAGCTGTTTTATACGTGATAATCACATATCCTATGTTGGGTTATGATTGGTCAGCGTATAAAATATTTTGGTCATTCTTTACCATGTTCTGCAATTTGTTATACTTCAATTACTTAGGAATGCTTACTGTTTCTTTGACACCAAATGTTCAATTGGCTTCAATCGTGGCTTCATCTTCATACACGATGCTCAATTTGTTTTCTGGATACTTTGTACCCCGACTTGTATGTTCCATAACATGTCATTTTTGTTATAATTTTATTATCTACTGTTCATATATTGTTTTGAAACATTACACTAATGGTTGACGGTTTCCAAATTACAGCAAATTCCCAAGTGGTGGATTTGGATGTATTATTTATGCCCCATGTCTTGGTCACTGAATGGGATGCTTACTTCACAATATGGAGATGTAAACAAAGAAATATCTGCCTTTGAAGAAAAGAAAACAGTTGCCAAATTTTTGGAGGATTATTATGGGTTTTACCATGATTTTCTTGGTGTAATTGGTATAGTCCTCATTGTCATCCCCATTGTAATTGCCATTCTATTTGCCTATTGCATTCAAAGCCTCAATTTTCAAAGGAGGTAAAAATATATGAGTATTAATATCAAAATAATGTACTACAATTATGAATCACTTCAATGAATAACAAATGTTTCGACATACAACCACTTGATTCCAGTTAATCTTATAAGCAAAATATAACGTCTACAGCACTATAAGAGAAAACAAATAATAGTCATATTTTTCTAACTAAATTACAGGCAACTTAAAACCATAAAAAGTATTTCAATTTAAGAAAGAAAGAAACAAAAGACAAATAAATTACATACAGCTAATAATAACCAAAAACTAAACATCTAATCCTAATTTAACAAAGTTACAAAAGAAGCAAAACTAAATTTTAATGAAGGGTGTGCCAAAAATTATTTATAATAACAGGCAAAATAAAAATTTATACTATAATTGAGGGTGTGCCTAGCTCATGCAGTAGTGTAAGACATGAGCGACACTCAAGGATCCCAGTAGCAAGCTACTATATTGGACCCTCCCCTTTAAAAAATTAATTTAATATCATGTGGACCAATGGCCCACGTATCAGATATTAAACTGATAAGAACAGATACTACACTTGATCTTAGCCAAAAGGCCGAGAAAGGTATGAGTTGCATTATCTAGTGAGGTACATTTTATAGCAGAACGTTAATGATAAGTATTTGTTTTGTTCAATGTGGGACCAAATTATGAGTGCTTGAGAATTGTAGCCATGGTAAGGTTTCTCTAGTCTGAACCTCACATGAGGGGAGCTGCAAGCTACCTATCTTCTCTTGCTATGGGTGAATTGAAAAAAAACGACATCGAGTGGTTCTGAGACGGGATATTCTAGCTCTGGGTGAAATAGAAAACTAATAATTCCACTTCATGAATTTGTCAGGTTTAATGGTTTGAATCTTCAATTTTTTCTTACAGAAATCCACGGAAGTTCTTGAATCAAAATTCATCCTCTTTCTAGGGACCATCTCCCTCTTAAAACCCTGTATGAAGGGAGTTTCCTTTCTTGTACAATGCTCCATTACCTAATGATGCACTGAATGATTGAAGAGCTTGCTTAACCAAAGAATGAGGGACATAAGAGACACTCACATTTAACAACACATCATGCATGGATTCAGGCTAAAATCTCATACATCTTATTAATTGATTCCTTAAATATTCCATTAATGGTGAGATTAGTAGCTGGGAGCTCAACACTTGGAGAGCATATCTCATACATTTCATTCTCCTTGGAAGTTGGTACTGACACTTGGAGAGCATTTCTCACTTTCCTCTTTGGGCTAACGTAGGTATTAGTAGTGGTAGATTGCTCATTACACGGTCCAAAGCATGCATTAAAATTTAAAACCTGAAACCGGTTGCTACAGAATCATGGAGTACGGATAGGATCCAGCATACTATGAAAAAATACATGTTTTAAGCTTACACAATCTACTTTGGGAATAAGATATATCAGGGTTTATACATTGAAAAGAAACGGTAACTGGTTACACTAGTATTACCACCAGTGACTAGTCTTTACAAAACCATTTCCATATGGCTAGAATAGTGGAAAACAGTTGTTTTTATATCACAATCATAAGCCTTGGAGATCAGTTTACTTTCTTGTTGACAATCTTTATAACAGTCACAATCTTTATAAGCCTTGGTAATTGGTTATATGAATGGACTCTCTTTTAGTTTTTAATAAACCATATGCAATAACATCCTGTAACGCACCATCATCACCATCTGTCTTAGAGACTGTTTGTAACATAACCAATTACCCATCCTCCTTAATGTGTGGAAAAAAAAAATTGCTTCCAACTGAACAGATTTTTAATTCAATGACACTCACGTTACTACTATGTTTTCAGCTTTGGAAAGTGGGATTATCATTCCAAAGACCCAATGATTCCGAAATCTCATCAACTTTGGCTTATAAGATGATATATTGCATAGTTATGTGGAGTTTCATAACGATTCCACCATCAGATTATCAAAGCTTTGCTTTCCCCTACTCATTAATTTCATGGTTAAGAACTATAGGTGAACATACATTGGCACCTAAATTTTATATCAGATTTCATGATTGTTTTACTCATTTTCTTGTTTTACGGTCACATTAGGATTGAAGTTTTTCCTTTTTGTTCTCCTATCAATTTTTCGAAGAAACTTCGAAATTTTTTGAATTAGGAATCAAACGTTTATGAACCAAATATGAAAAAAAAAAGTGTCAATTCTTAAGTTCTTGTTATACATAAACATGTGAGATTAGAGTAAAGTAATATTTATCTTATTCCGTTGAGAAGAAGGGTGGTGCAGTAATAAAAAATAACGTATGGTACGAGAACTAAAATGAAACAAATATTATATGTACAAAATGTTTTTTCAAACCTTAATTTTTCTTCATACCAGTGTTATTTTAACTTATACAACTTGAATAGTCTTTATCGCCACATAAGTAGCTGTTCCTGGGAAAAAATAAAAGGACTATAAACCTATCTCACTTGTCGACATATATGCTTGTAAGTCCCTGGTAGAAGGTTATGGAACATCTCTTTCCTATTCTTTATTTCTCTCCTTTTACTGTCAGGGTCTACAGTACCGACGATACTATAAAACAAATTTGAATATTATATATAAACATCTTGTAGTAGAGATCTTGCTAATCTATGTAGCCACATGTTTTTATATTTCTATTCTATACATGAAAACTGAATCCACCATACTGCAGAAAAATAATCTGTATCTTTGTCTATCTCATCTCTTCTGGTAATTCATTTTCCCTATGAAATAGGCAAATAGAGAAGCATAAATAATTGGATAAGCAATGAGCACCACAGCCACAAGGCTTAATCTGTCATGCCGGAACCCATAGTAATCTCGTAAAAAGGAACCAATGGATTTTTTCTCCCCAAATACGAGTACCTCCTTCTCCAAGTCTCCATATTGTGATGTTAGGAGACCATTCAAGGACCAAGCAGTAGGACAGATCCAGTAGCACCAAACCCACCATTTAGGAATTTTCTGCACATAAAAAGTACAGTTACCATCTCGGGTACGGACATTAATCCCCATCAAATACATGTATTAAATTATGAGAGTTTAATTAATATACATTGACAGTAAAAAAATATTACACTTACATTTAATCATATTTTTTATTTATATAACTTTCAAAATATTAATTATTAAAATCAATAAACTTACCCTCAATTAAGAGTTATGATTGAATGTTAGTGTAAAAAGTTTTAGCCTAAAAGTGTATGCTAATAAACTCTTAAACTATTGATATAATTCAAGATGTAGCTATAATTCCACTGGAAGGTTTTAAGGCAGTTTCCTTATAGTTTCTGTATGCAGGATGCTATAAAGAAAAAATCAAGAAATGAATATTCATGAAAGCTGTTTAATTATTAATTATGATGTGATCCTTCAGGAATGAAATGGACTACATAAGTAAGCATTTGACAGGGACTGGATTGCCCTAAAGCTTGGTTTTGCATCAATTTATGCTTTTCTCAACATGTCAACTTTGGATCCAGAGTTCCCTCAAAAAAATTCTTGAATGCAAAAATATAATATAATATCTAATATAATTAAGGTACAAATTCAAGCCCTTATAATACTATAAACACAAAGCTATTAAAAAGAAATTTTGGTAGATCCAGAAGACTTACCGGTCCTGGCAAGAGGAATCCAGAGAAGAGATTGAATATGGTGTAGACTGCAGTTGACAATACAGACGCTATATCGAGAGTTGAACTCATCGACATTATCATCATTCCAAGATATACAAAGTATAAAAACGTACAGAATGTGGTGTAGAAGTACCAAAACACTTTCTGAACTGACCAATGGTAACCTATCATTGGATATGTGATAGCCACGTATAAAATTGATTGCACTAAGATATATGGTATTTCAATGGCCACCTACATTAAGAAAAGAATACCACTGATTTAAAATTACTGATTTTCCTATCAAAGAAGTATCACTTGAATTTGCCTAAGTGACTGCAAACCTGTGCAAATGAATAAGCTGTGGAAGAATACATTCCAGCAAATTTTTCACGATACAAGACAGCACGCTCAGTAGCCACGTATGGCAGAATTGTTGAACAGTAATTTAGGCCCAAGAATATTACAGCAATATACATTGATCCTAGTACGTTGAACAAATCCTGCTGATTGTTTCTTCAATCATAGAAAATGAAAATATGTGAACATTTCCCTCTATACAACCTCAATACTACACTAAAAACATGCTAAGTTGCTAACATTAATATTGTCTGCACCATGAAATTCACAGTTCAATTAAGAATGTCATATGCTGATTGTGCCTAATGTTTTTTTGGATTTAAGCTCCGCTTTGTTGAATGAACATATCAAAATATAAGAACCTCATATATGTTAATTTTTTAGCAAATTACAAAAACACCCATTAACTTTTATTAAATTATACATAAATCCACTCTTTTTTATTTTCTTACACTAGCATCCATTTAATTTAAAAACATTACACTAATATCCCTTATATGTTTGAAAACATTACACTGGCACTACTCTCAAACAACTTTACACTGTTTTAGAGGTGTTAGGTGACATTGGTTTTAGATATTTTCATTTTCACATCAAACAAGAGTGAAAATATATTTAGTTACATTTTAGAAAACATTTAAAAAAACAACTGAAAACAAAAAAAGTTGTTTTAAAACATTAAAACTATGTAAAAACTTAATAACAATTGTAACAATACAAAAACTATATATAAATGTATTTTAAATTATATATATAAATATTTTATAATATTTTAGTAAAATTGATTAAATTTAACAATATTATTTTTTTAAAATAAAAATAAACATATTTTTTAAAGAGTTTAATTAGTATACCATATAAAATTCTTTAGCTTGTCATCAATGTATACCAATTCAACTCTTTTCTAAATGTTAAGATCTTAAAAATGAAAACATTTTTTAAAAAATAAAAATAAAAAACATTTTCTAAAACTAACCGTCATTCATTTGTTATAGTAGAACCATGTGTTAGATATGAGTTTTTTTTTTTACAAATTATAAGTATATGAAAACTAACTTACATTTTAGTCCCTTTCTGCCAGAATACTGCTCCAAATATGATTGAACAAACAATCATGAAAATGAAACGTGTTAAATTGTACTCGGGACTTCTCCAGTAAGACAAGTGTTGTTTCCAAAGGCATGCCATGAACTGTCCCAAACTATTTTGTGGGAAGCGAGTTGAAAAGTGTAAGTCTCTTGAATCTGGTGGTGGTTCACTTAACTCTGTCACCAATTCAAGGGTATCCCTAGAAACGGAAGCAAAAATTCAAAAGTTGAGATCAGTGCTCTTTGAAATGTATGATCAATAACATTACAACTAAAACCAGTTAGGACACAAAAATCCTGAAAATCCAAAGTTTATAAATATTTGTGAAATGAATAGCAGCAGGTTGGATGCTCACCGGTAAAGGTGTGACTCTTTATATATTTCGGCAAAATCTATTTGAAGTTCTGCTTCTACAGATGCAGTGGTAGCTTCCAACATCCAGGTTGCAGGATTATAATTGTCCTTGATCTTTGGCACCCCAGGTATATTCTAATGGACAATGAAATTACTTATATACAAATTTCAACAACATAAGTGAAGGAGTGGAAGGCAAAGGTAAACACTTCTCTAAGGTAAGTTTTGATTATTAGTAGTCTTGTGACCAGTTTTTTATCAGTCACTCGCATGTTTAAGACTATGGTTAGAAAAGGGCATTAGAAAATAAGATGATCATTGATCTTTCTAGAATCTAAAATGCTATGTACTATGCTGCTGGTTTGAGCATACCTGAAAATATTCAATCAGTCTACTTGAATGATGGCCTACCATTCCGCTATAAATAATCCGTCCTCCAGATTTCATTAGAATCAACTGCATAAAAAATAACTTTTTTTAGTTGCTGACCTGTGTATTATTTTCCTTGTCAACATGACACAGGGTAATATCATGAATTTTATTTCTACATTTGCAAAGAATGGAAGCCAACTTTTTCTTCTTGCCACTTACTTCCAATTTCAGAAGCAAAAAATCAAGATTTACTAAATCACAGAAAAAGTTGTACACACTGATTTATTTGTAGGGTTTTAGATTGCAGTAAATATACTACCTTGTTATTTTCTGTACACAAGATTCGAGTGGACTACCTCATCACATTTCTTCTTTTTTTTTATAAGCCATTTATTATATATTTCAAAACCTGTTATTTTACAAATATCATCAACAGAAGGCACTTTGGACTACCTCATCAAAAGTTTCAAATATATCGATGCTTGGTTGGTGAATAGTGCAAACCGTTGTTCTGCCAGTGGCAACAACATTCTTCACCGCACGCATAACAACTGCAGCTGCTCGAGCATCCAAACCAGATGTAGGTTCATCCATGAATATAATTGAGGGATTGGAAACCAGCTCCACTGCAATGGTTAGTCTTTTACGTTGTTCGGTAGATAAGCCGCTTTGGCCAGGGATACCAACTAAACAATCCTTTATATCATCAAGTTCTATTGTTTCAAGGACTTCTTCAACAAATTTCTGCTCAGTTATAAAATACATGCGTTATCTGGGAAAAGAAACCATGGTGCAAGTGAAGTGATAAAGATGTCATACCCCTTTTGTGACTGAATCAATTTCTGTTGGCAACCGCAACCAAGCTGAGTATGTGACAGATTCTTCAACGGTTATATATGGAGAATGGATGTCATTCTGCTCACAGTAACCTGAAACTCTTGCAAATGTCTTTTGCACTTTGGGGTACCCTCTAATTCTTATATCTCCTTCAATGATACCTCCAGTTTTTCTTCCTGAAAGAACATCCATCAGAGTTGTCTTCCCTGCTCCACTGACCCCCATCAGTGCAGTGAGAATTCCTGGCCTAAAGGCTCCTGTGATATCACGGAGCAATTGTAGCCTTTTCTCATCAGAACCATGTTTTTTCATCTCCTGTTCAGAATGACAAAGTTAAAATCTTAATTGACAACAATCTCAACAACTTCAAATCATGACAAACAAGATGGTTGTGCTTATTACCGGAGGAATGTCAACAAAATACTGGACATCCTTAAATGCTATTGTCAGTGGCTGAAAGGGCAGGACCATTTTCCCTGCATGACCAACCATGTAAAAGATACCAAAATTCCTTAGTATTTTTGCTTGAAAGAAAGACCTTTTCTATGAGATAATTTATCATAGAATCTTTATTCACCTGTGCTTTGATTTTCTCTTGCTGTGTGGCCAATATTAACAGTAACTGACTTTAGTTCGACACCATTGCTCTTTTCTCGTCCCCTTAGTTGAGAGAGACTCTTTTTTGATACCAAAGCTCGAGACATCTTAGGCTCTGAATACATTTCCCATAAATGACAGAGTATTTAACAAAATAAAATCATTGTCGTATTTTTTACCTTGTATTAACTTAGAAAGGACTTACGTTTTATGTATGATAATGCTAAGACAAATCCAAAATCAAATAGTACGGTGAAACCAAGTAGGGCCACAACTGATAGCCAATAGAAATTGCTGTCAAAGTCTAAACCATGACTCCTAAGAACCTCATTCCCTACTGTGATATTTCCCTCTTGGATCTGCAGTTAAAAATGAGTAACTTAGATATTTTACATATGACTGTGACCTATCATGAAGCCAAATAAATAATCATCATAGAAGATACCTTTTGCCAGCGAGGAGCAAGAAATTCATTTAGTGTTATTCCTATTTCTCCATATGACATGGGAGAAAGCCAAAATCCCCACCTCAACCACCGTGGTAGTGATGCTGCAGTGAATAAATTCCATGAGACATGAGTAACTTTGTAATTGGTACATCTTATAGCTGGAGACTATAAAATTGCTTACGCCGAGGAAGAATAAAGCCTCCAAACAAGAACATCAGTCCTAAGACCAAGGAACCAATAGTTGTAGCTGCAACATCAGTTTTGAAAACTGAAGCAAGGCAACGACACATGGAGGTTGATGACATATGCAAAGTGACAAGTAAAAGAAACTGGCGGAGGAACCTAATCCCATAAAAAAAAAATGAGAAAGAGATAAGAAAAATTTTCAAAGTAAAAGCAAAGTAGCCTATTTTGTGCGTGCATGAAATTAAACAAAGAGCTTGCCTTGTTATCTCAGGGCTATAGCCTATAACATAATATGTTAGTGATGTCCAAACTATAGAATCAAGAACCGAAAATGGAATCTTTAGAATGGCAGAAGGAAGGCAGTAAGCCCAAGCTGGGTAAAGATAGAATTCTTTCTGTTTATCAACAACAGGGAGTCTAGTAATAGTCATGATCAACTCTGCAACTCCATTAGTCATGAGGCGGACAAGTGTATAGTACAATGAACCCAATAAATAGTTTGCACCTATCAAATCCACAGCACGTTGAGTACGTAAGAAGACTGTCATTGTTATGATTGCTGTGATAGTAAGCTGCAAAATGAGAAAAGGAAACAAGTAAGAACAAAGTAACTGATTGGAGTATTTATGTGTCACTTAGCTGAGTTGAACTTGATACTAACCTGTGCAGTCTTAAATACATAAATAAATGAGTTTCGTTTCAAGAGAAGAACCTCCCTCTTCATACAAGCTTTAAACAAATCCCATTTTCCTAAGGAGTACTTGCTAAATGATAAAGCATTTTTATGGGATTCAGATTTATCATCTGGCTGTAAGAGCTCATCATTTAACATTCTGCCCCAATAACTTGATTTGAATATTTGAGAGAATTCATCCACTGAAACATATCTGTAAGGAATATCTGTGCGGTACCAGTATTGCCTTTGATCCTTCTTAGAGATTACCTGTACATAGTTGAAATTTATGACTTGTGAGGCCATATTAGGTCGGAGGCAAGAAGGAAAGTTCACTTGAGCTTTGGCTTGAGGGTAGCAATGCCTGGCTCCCTATGACCCAAAAAAGAAAAAGTAGGGGAGGAAGATCATTTGTTATCTCACCTCTTGAAGAAAGTCTGCCACTCCTTTCCTTTCTGGGCACCAGAAACCACAATCCTTAAAAAATTGAAGTGCTTGACTGCGGGGACCATGGTATACTATTTTCCCCTCTGCCATCAATATAAGATCATCAAACAACTCATATGTTTCTGGTGCTGGTTGAAGGAGTGAAAGCACTGCAGTTGCATCTGTAATGTGTACCAATTGCTGGAGACATGTAACTATTTGAAAGGTTGTGGAACTGTCCAAGCCAGTTGATATTTCATCCATAAAAAGCGCTTTTATGGGACCCACAATCATCTCTCCTGTCATAAGATTTTGAAAAAAAAAAAGGATATTTGAAGAATAAATTGTTTATTTGCAGCCTGGCAGAAGTTTCACTAGCCTTCAATTTATCAATGATAACTGGTCTAGTAAAGAGGTAAGGCTTTTCATATTTTTTCAGCTGGGAGGAATTCTTATAGTTACAAGGAAAAATTATGTTCGGAAATTTTCAATTACAACAAAATGACAGAAAACATTATTTATCATTTCACATACCTGTAGTAAGCCTTTTCTTCTGTCCACCTGAAATGCCTCTGTCTAGTGCGTCGCCTACCAGTATGTCAGCACAGATATCTAATCCGAGAATCTATGATATCAAAAGTTTGTATTCATATGTCAAAAAGGATAGAAAAATCTCAAAAGTGGCACTTAATAACTATTTACCCTCAGTCAGCCCTTGCAGCAGATTTACCTTTAAAACATATTCTGTTTGAAGATTTTCGCTTTGTCCTTCAACTGAAATTGCCTGCAAAAATCTTGTTATTTTTTGCTTTGTCAACTGGTTGTTTGGTAATTATGACTATGAGCTGTCCATACTAAAATTACCTTCATATAGGTATCAATATCTGGGTCAGGGATGATTCCTTCTTCTTTTTCTCTCCTGGTGATTTCAGCCACTAGATCTGCAATATAAATGATATATTTTTTTCTTTTTGAAAAGCAATACAAAGGATATATTTGAATGACTATTGCTATTGTATTAGTTATAATTTTGTGGAATAATCTAGGATTGGTAGTAAGAAACATTACCAGCTCTGCTTCCAACACCCTGACAGCGAGCTGAAAAGTCGATTGTTTCTCTCACTGTCATCTCTGGAATGTGCAGGTCATACTGACTTATGTAAGCGGATGTTTTCTGGGGAACAAACTCATCAAGCTTGTAACCGTTGTAAGAGATTTCTCCAGAAACCTGAAGATAAATAAAAGCGGTAGAATATCACCGGGATTGCGGAATAGGGAAATTCAAATTGCTCTATTACGTTTAGTCTTTGAAAGACGTCTAGAATTCCATCATATATGAAGAAGCATCAAACATGTTTTGAATATGATTATGAGAACTCAAATATGAAAAGTTACTTGACTTCAGTCCGTTTGTGTTTAAAATACAGACCTTGAGGGATTTCTCTAGTTTTCCAGCCAGTGCCCTCAACAAGGTCGTTTTCCCACAGCCTGGTGGACCAAGAAGAAGAGTAAGCCTGCACTCAGAACCATATTTGAACTTAGCAATTTAGCCCCTTTTATTTTTGGTCCCAATACAATATCCATGCTTAATAGTTTTCTCTACCACTAAGGGATTGAATTCTGAAAGACAGAAAACATGTGCTTGAGCACACATTCATGACATGAATACTTATTTGGTCAACAACTGGCTTAAAAATGAGAATGTTAGCAATACATTCATGTGAGTCTCATTCCCAATCTTACTCTAAATTATTTTTAATGAGTTTCAACCAATAATAGAAAGCATGTTGATATCATTTCTAAGTTATCTAATGTTCTAAAATAGCATATGCACATACCACATTCACTTACCTTGATGGCTTTATGATGCCACTGACATCATTCAGAATGCTTATCTCTGCTCCTTGAGAGGTACAGGATACAATCTTCATGAAACCCTGTTCAAGTAACAAATTTAGCATATTTTAGCATGAACAGATGCAACTATTTCTTTGTTGTCGTTTTTTTCTTTTTAGCTGTGTCTCTTAATATTGCTTTATATATTATTTGGTTTCTTGCGACAGTGGCCTGCTTAGGTTCAAAGAGGAAGCATACTTACAGAAAGTGAGCTAGAAAAAGAGTTCCATAGGGTTGGGAGTGCCTTGCCTTGAACAACCTCACATTCTACTCCTACATTCAGGTTCTTGTACTTGACCTCCACAGTAGGTAACTTCACATTGACTCTGAAAACAACCAATTTGTCAATTCTTGAAATAAAGTGCCTACATCAACTGGGGGAAACTGAATAATAAGAAAACCAATCAATGGGGGGAAACAAAAAATAAGTTTCTAACATCAAATAGAAATTTAAAAACAGGTCAAAAGCTATCCCATTTTAGAATTGGATCCATACCAAAAAGACAAATATGAAGGGTGGTCACTTGTCAATACCCCACTCTACCAATTTATCTAACAAAAATGTTACCCCTATTGTGTTTGTGACAACAAAAAAAACTTATTTTATAGCTTGATCAAGGCTAGAGTAAATACCTGTCCATCCTTTCTCTTAGTTTCTGCAGCAACTGGAGGTTATCATTCTCAATGTGCTTTATGAGCCTGTCAATGAATAAACGCTTTTCCACTGCTCCAAGCTTGGTAACATCAACCACCCTTTTGCCATCTGCTTCTTTGCTGCTGCTTCCACTCTCCTCCTGACTGACATCAACAAAAGAAGTCTTAATCCTTTTGAAAGTGGGTAGTTTCTCAATAGCAGCCCACTTGGACTGTAGCTCCTTATCTTCCTCCACAAAGGAATCTGCATCTCTCTCAAAGGTCAACACATGACCTTGGGTTCTTCCTCTTGGAGTTAACTCCATTGGAATTGTCTTGAACTGGGCTTTGCTTTAAGCAGCTACTACCGGAGCTGTTAAACCTCAAGCTCCTCACAATCACAGGTATGATGCCAAAAGTTGCCAATGATTGCTACAGATTGTGAGGGGATGCATGGAAGGCGGAAAGAAAAGTCTTCACACAGAAAAACTATAGTGCCTTTCTCCTTTAAAACAATATACACTTCCTATAGCAGCCACCTCTTCTGTGGCCCGTTGATGGGGAAACAAAACAATCTGGTCATATAAATGTCAAAGGTTCATGCATATAGAGAGCTGTTTTGTTACATCTACAAGAACAAACAAGGGTTGCTGTTCTTGTTTAATTTTGTGCATCTCTTTTCCTTTTTGTCATTATTATAATCTCCTCATTCATCATTGACCAGCACAGAAAGTCCTGGTGTAGATTGTTTTTTCCTATAAAAGCATTTTTTTAGTTCATATTATAATAACATGTTATCTTTGAATTGAAGGTAGTGATTAGAAAAGTGAATACTGCTAACAGTTCGTTAAATTATTTACTTAATTTCCTAACTTTTAAGTTTTATTTCTTATAGAAATAGAAAATTCGATAAGTTTTTTAAAGTTTTATATCGTCATGAAGTTTTATTCTAATTTAGCAACATGCATGTGTAGAAATTTAAATTTGCATTTTTCTCAAAAAAAAAAATTAAAACATAAAATGGGATCAATTTTAGTTTTCTCTTAGCTAAAGTTTTGAAACGACCTAAGTGGTGATAACCCACATTTGTCTCTTTCAAAATCACTTTAGTCTTGTAATTTTACTAAAAAATAATAAAAGTTAACCTCGAGGGTTCGTTGTGTTGGCTTACGTCCGCCAAAGGATATACTATGAAATTAAGATCCATACATAATCAAATATCAATATTCAAAGCACCACCTTTGCATTTTTTTAACTAACAGTGGAGCCATGGATTTTCCATAAAGTGGATTAGGAATCTAGGAGAGAGTTCAATTATTAACCTCATGTTATGACTTATGAGCCCAAGAAAAATGTGTTTTTATGTTTAAAAAAAAATATATAGGAGTTTTTGTTCAACAAAGGATCAAATTTGCATTAAAATTATTTTTGAGTAACTAAAGCCAAATTTTCTTGAGCAATTCGTGTAAATCCCAGCATGAATTTGTTGAATATGGCTATTTATGATAATGCATGTGGACTCTCTTCAGAATAAAACAATAATAATGCATGTGGACTTTCAAAGTTCAATGGCGGCTGGTTGAATAAAAATATACTGAAAATAGACAATGAGTTTTTTTTTCAAAATTGTGACTCATCTCGATATGAGATTGAAACTGAAGAATTTGCTGGACTCGTAGTACCTCTAATGTGAAAAGCACATGCTGTATTCTATCTTTATTGGTTTAAAAAAAAATACATCAACAAAAAAATAATTAAAAAGAATATGCTTGTCTCGACTCAACTACACAATTGGTAACATGCCTCAAGTAGTTAAGCCCTTAAATTGTTCAGGTGATAAGTAAGATCTTAATGGTTCGGTGGCTTTTGTGATATATGATAAAAAATTTAATCAGGTCAAGTTTCTTTATTTCGCAGTAATAAGAATCGAAGTTAATATCCATGCAAGTTATTTTAATTCTTCTACTATTAAGCTTATCTTAGTGAGCTTATGTGAAGTATATTTTAATAATAAAGTATTATATAGAAAAAATTATTGATTATCATAAAAGTTATCTTAAACATTATATTAACAATATTTTTTTATTAATTGAAAATATAATTTTTTTAAAAATTGGAATGGTTGAATTCTTAATTTAATTCAGAAGTAAAAAAAAAACTTAATTTAATTATTTTTTCCGTTAATTTAGTAACTTGTTTGTTCTAAGGTTTAAATAATTTATTTCACTTCATTTCCGCGATTATCATATGGACATGACCGCATTGGCCACCTTCATAACTAACTTTGACTATTCCAACGCTTTTGTATGGAATTATTTAATTTTTTTTTTAGCACAATCGAACATCTTTTTTATCATTTTTTAATAATTTAATTTCAAAACTCAAAACATATTATTTTTCTGAAAATTTAATTCTAAAAAACTTCTATAATTCGTTTCCATAAACACTATTTCAATTTTTTTACAAATTAATTTATATAACTAAATTTAAGAAAAACATTTAATTTGTTCAAAAATTAGAATTTAAAATTGTAAATGCAATTATCAAAACTCTTCCAAAACTAACTAATAGAAAGTAACGTAAAGCAGATAGCGTGGGTAAATAAACAATTGGACCCTTCCAATCAGGGACCCTAACGTAAAGCAGTTAGGGCCTTTGCTGTCTTGTTTTGTAGCTTTCTTTCTATTTTATAATCACAATTGTTATATAGTAATTGAGACATATTTTTATGATTGATTAAAATTTATTAAAAATTATAAATGATATATAATATTTACCAAATCTTATAATTTTTAATAAATTTTAATTAATGATAAAATTATATTTAAAAGAGTATAATTAATATTTCATGTTTTTTTATAGAATTAATAATTACAACGTGTGTCAAAAAGTAATGTAATTTTGTAGTAGTATTTTTTTTTAGTTTAATTGATATGCATTAACAGTGTAAAGAACTTTACACCAACGTTCAATTATATATATTAATTTATAATAAATTTATTTATTTTACCTATTAATACTTTTAAAAGTCATATAAATTAAGGGATATGATTGACCATTAGAGTAAAAATATTTTACATCGTCGGGGCATACCAATTAAATTTTATATATATATATATATATATGCTTAACTATACATAAGAAGAAAACTACATTTTCAACCACTTTAGTTAAGACCTTTGGTAAGTAGTTTATTAGATATTTTTAATGAATTAAGTTTTTCATTTTCAGTCAAGTAAATTTATGGCAAAACCCTCCTGAATATACTTTTTAATAGCAAAGAAATTGTGTTAAAATTTAGAAACGTGTGATGACCTTTTTTTTTTTTTTCTCTCACCTTAAACAAAAAAAAAAGAACATATATCCCTTTTCACTTTAAACAAAACCGACATGGCGACGACAAAGTAAAATTAATTCCATAAACTTTTTTAACAAAGGAATTCCATAATATGTTCAAACATATATCTTCATGCTTTAAAATAAAGTATATATTTTCACCCATTCATTACATATAGTAGTTAGATATGGTAAATTGGGTTAACTCTAATGAATTGGCCTGGAATTCAATAAATCGGGTTAGATTAGTTTTTAGAAATTTAGCTTAATGAACTGGCTTGATTAGCAAGGTTGGACTTAATAAATATATTTGAATTCAATTATAATTATTTGGATTTTTATATTTTATATTTTTAATTTATATAAATCTAAATAAAATTAAATCAAATGGGTCAATTTGATATTATTATGGTGAAAAATGTCAATTGCTTTTAATACTCCCCTATCTTCTATTCGCACTTCCAAGTGTCACAATTTTTTTCAAAACCCAAAAATACATTCTAGTTTTCTTACCTTACTTGACTGATGAAGCATATCATAGTAGTCATGCACGCCACCACCACACCTCTCCAATTGTCGCTTCGACTACCTCTCTAGTCACCGCTTCGAGCATCTCTCCGGTCACCGCTTCGAGCACCTCTCAACAAGTATGTTCTAAAAAATATGATTTGGAAGGCAAATGAGATTCAACAAGTATCTTCCGGACAACATAATCTGGAAGATAAATGACATTCAACAAGTATGTTCTGAACAATATGATCCAGAAGGCAAATGGGATTCAACTAGTATGTTCCAGAACACATGATCTGGAAAGCAAATGAGATTCAAAAAGTATGTTCCACATCAACTAATTTGGAAGTGGATCAAATGCGTATTCCGAACTAAGTGGTATAGGGGGTAATTATTGTGAGTTCTGGATCAGCTGATCTGGAACACTATAACACTCGTGAATCGACATTAGTATGAATAAAAAAATGTAAACCAACCCCAAATCATAAATCCTAAAGCGTAAACTTTAAATCAAGAAAATTATACCTGAATAAAATTATGTTTTCCTTTTCAAATAGCGCTTAAATCAACGAATAATATCTTAAGGACTTATAAAAATGATTAAAAATTTACAATAGGCAGAATGTGACAATTGGTGTTTGGCACACAAGAATAGCAAGATAAAGCACAATAAGACAAGATAATAAAAAATAAATTGAAAAATTTAAAATAAAATAAGGATAAGGGGACATTAGGAATTTGCAAAAAAATATGAACTTTGGGGATTGCAAATAACACATGAGGGGTGTTAAAAGAAAATGCTATGAAAAAATTGGTCGTCTGTTTTATTTGGTCTGGCTTGTCTTTGACCCCCAAAAATGTGTCAAGAAGGCTAATCATCATAGTTAAGATGAGTCAAACAAGGTAATTTCTTTTAACACCCTCTTATTTGCTATTCACAACCCTCAAGATTTATAATGTTTTGCAAATTTCCAATGTACCCATACCCTTATTTGATTTTAAAATTTTTTAATTTAATTTTTTTATCATCTTCTTGTGCATGATCTTGCTCAATTGTTCCTCTTGTGTCAAACATCAATTGTCACAATGTGTCGTGTTATATATTCTTAATCATTCGTGCAAGTCTTTTAACGTATTATTTATTGATTTAATCATTTTTTGAAAAGTAAAAACACAATTTTGTTAAGGTATAAATTTATCGATTTATGGTTTAGGATTTAAGATTTTTTTCATTTTTTATTGATTATAACTGGCTTAAAGTGATTTTGTGGATGATAGTCGAGGTTTTGTAGTGTTCCAGATCAACTGATCTAGAATACATTATGTACATTCCGGATCATCATGTTCGGAATACATTTGTCAAATCTAGTTTGCCTGATCCAAAATGAACATAATGTATTCTGGATCAACTGATCCGGAATGCAATTTTTTAAATTCACATAAAGCATTTTGTATCATTTGATCCAGAAGTCAAACATAGACTTTGCAATTACATTCCAAACCAAGTGATTCAGAAGGCAAACAAGATTTTGCAAATATACTTCGGACGGGATGATCCAGAATATACATAATGTATTTTGGATCGGTCGATCCGAAATACATTATATATATTCTGGATCAGCAAATCCGAAAGTGTATCAAATTTGTATTCCGAGAGAAGTGGTTCGGAAGGATAATTTGTGTACTACAAAACCTCCACTATCATCACGCAAAACCACTTTAAGCCAATTATAATCAATAAAAATGCAAAAAAATCCTAAACCCTAAATCATAAATCATACACCTTAAATCGAGAAAAGTCATATTGAACAAAATTGCGTTTTTTCTTTTCAAAAAATGCTTAAATCAACGAACAATACCCTAAAGACTTGCAAGAATGATTAAGAATATACAATAGGGAACAATGTGACAATTAATACTTGACACACAAGAGGAACAGTTGAGCAAGATCACACACAAGAGGATGATAAAAAAAGATAACTCAAAACTTTAAAAATCAAATAAGGGTAAGGGTACATTGGAAATTTGCAAAAAATTATAAATCTTAAGGGTGCTAATAGCAAATGAGGAGGTGTTAAAAGAAATTTTCGTCAAACAACTTGACTCATCCCACAATTGGGCGGGCCGACCGACCCAAATTTAATGAAAAATGTAAAAACAATTTAAGACTTCTAATAAAGAAGCAAGTGTAGGAAGCAAAATGACAAGTACGTAAAGTAATATCTCAATTTTTATCAGGCTAGTTTATATAAGATTTGAGCCCTTTCACATCTAAGTACAAAACAATTTAGGATTTTTCTCCTTGCACCTATGATTTTCTCCATACACCTTAAAATAAACTAAAGGGAGAAAAATATCCTTGAGTCACCCTCCAAAGCGGTTAATTAGAACACCTCTATGGACGAGACTGAAGTGAACAATCCTAACAAGAGAAAGGTTTGTCATGAGGAGAGAGAGATGGGTTGCAATGTTAGGCATGCAAAAGAAAGTGTTGTTGCAAAGGAGAGAGGAGTGATCACGGGGAGAGGTGGAGCTAATGGGCAAAGATGAGAAGTGATGTAATTCTACCTACTAAGGGTCCTATCATAAGGTTCATGGAAAGGATGATAGAAGAGGACTTGCCTAGGAAGAAGTATCATAGACCTAACTCCTATATGAAATCAAGACATTTAGGTCGTAGTCCTTTTGTTTGTACTTAGCTTGTATTTTGCGCCATTTTTCCATTAGTACATTGGTGGTGTAATTAGCTTCTTTTAAGGCCTTGTATTTTAGTTTATTTCTTTTATTTTAGAGAGGAAGTATCATTAGTTTATTATGTGGAGTGTGTGTGTAAGAGATAGCCTTTTTGGAAGCATAGAGACATGTGGTTTTCTTCCCACACCCCCTTAGTTTGTTGTCTACACCCTTCTAGTAACACATGAAGCATGAGAGACAAGTGAGACCCCCTTGTTCCCCTCATGTTGTGCTAATTCTCTTTTCTTTCCTAGGTGGCGCCTACATGGTTCATTTAAATTCAAATTTGAATTGAAGGAAAGTTCACATGACATTCTCAAATTTGAATTAGAGGGAACATAGGTCCACTTTTTTGGGGAATTGTTTTGATCTAGTTAATTAACTATGTGTTAATTAGCTCTTAGCTAAATTAACACTTAGTTAATTCAACTAATACATCCCTAAGTTGGACATCCACCTCTTAATCCCATTAGCCTAGGATTTTCTTTATAAATACACATCACCACCCTTTATACTCTTTTTTACACTTGAATGAATATACTTTCTGATATTGTGAGGATTATCTCTTTGAGTGTCTTGTTCTCTCTTCCCCTTTGAGAGTTTTTCATTTGACTTTTATCAAAAGTTCTTTCCCTTATGGCAAGTTTCTTCTTCAAGGTTTATCTCTTCTTGAATGACACCTACATCCATTCATCTCTACCTCCATCTTCTTCAAGGAACCTTACAAGAAGTTGATCATGGGAGTAGCATGCCAAGGATATGGCATATGGTATCAAGAACCTTCTCCTTAAGGTTCATCTTCTTACTTTGTCTTGTCTAAATTTTCGAATTATCCACTTTTTCTTCATCTCAATTCTCTTTTGAATTTTGAAGTCTGGGTTGCCTACAATTTTTCTTTATTGTCTTGTTGTGTTTATGTATAGTAATTTTCTTCTTCTAAAATTCTATGTACTCATATTTGTGCAAATTTTGTTCGGTTCAATTTTCTTGTATTTCCTTCAATTGAATCAATTGTGCTTGTGTTAGGATCCTCTCATTTTTTCCACCTCACTTTGGTGATTGTTCTATGCTTGATAATCCTTCCTAAGAGAATCTCAATTGTGCTTCCACAACCTTGTGGAGGAAGCCACACATGTGTGGTTGAGAAGTCTTGAAAATTATCTTGCATTCTTTGTTGTGCTTTCATTTTATTTTTCTCTATTTTATACATCTTTCATTGTAAAGACCTGTTTATTTAATAGATCATAAATTCATAGAATAAATAGTGAAGGGAATTAAATTTAAGTTTATACTTAAATTATTAATTGAATTGAGGTGTGATGATTTTATTAGTGATGGTAGAAGAATAGGGGAAAATGAAAATAGTTATTATTCTTTTGCTTCGGAAGGTTTTAGTTGAGCTCGAGAAATTTTTGGAAAGTCCGTTATCGGAATGGGGGTTACATTAGCAATACTAAATATACCTTATGATATATATATATATATATATATATATAAAATTTTTTTTTTCATTTTTTCTTTTAATTTTCTCGTTCTTCATTTTTCTATCTTTAGTCTTGTTGCACCTCCAATCTTCTCTCCTCTGCATGGTGGCTTTCGAGCCGATGAAATCTGACGCGGTCTCTTCCATTGTTCTTAATTCTGAAAGGTGATTAGTATAAGTATATTTTATCGTAGTTTCTAAACCTTTTTTTCAATCATTTTTTATCCTTTCATTTTCGTTCAAAAGGAAATTTCTTTGAAAATCTTAATTTCTAATGTTCTTGTTTAATTTGCGATTCATGTCAGGTTCCTGTGTAATTTCTTCGCTTGATTATTCCCCTTCTGTTTTAATCAGATTTTGGATGGAGAAATAGGGAAGCTATTTTGTTAATTTTTGTTAATGGATAAGATTTGGTAGTTGAGAGATTTGAACTATTTAGAATAGTTATTTTGACTATATTTTAAGCTATTTAAGATAACATTTATTTTAATTGTATTTTGGACTATTTAATATAGTATGTCTTTGATTTTGATTTGAAATTGAGTTAGTGTATTTGTTAATTATGATGTGACCTAATTGAGTTAGTGTATTTGTCAATAATTATGTGAGCTAATTGAGTTAGCGTGTATTAATTGTAATTTGAGCTATTTGAGATAATGTATATTAGGATTTCATAGTTGAACTATTTAAGATAATGTGTATATCGATTGTAAATGTGTAGTGGTAAAGTGTTGCATTGAATGCATGATGATGTGTTGAACTAATACTTGTTTTGAAAAATGGCACATGATTGACATGAATTATTGTTCTTGAAATTAATGATAATGGGTTGAGATATATGTTGTGTTGTGTTGTGTAGTTGATGATTATTATGGGAGTGATGTTTGATCTTGAATTGGATGATTTATTGCAAAATTCGGATGTGGCAATTATAGTAGAGTAACTTAGTTTTGGTTGAATTGATTTTTGTGATTGGAATTCAATTATTGGAATGAAAATGTATTATTTGGAGTTGTGATGTAATACATATGATTGGAATGCATGACGAGGATATATTTATTGATATTGTTGGTTACAGTTGGGTAACTTAGCCTTGGATGATATGTTTTGTGGGTTACATTGATGTTAGGGGCATCGTTGGGGTCAATGTAATCTACAGTATCAGATATACAAGGGGATATTTTTGGGATTTGCATTGTGGTACTGGTACTAGATATGCAAGGGGTGCCTAAAGGACATACTTGGACAACGAATGCGTGTCATAAGGTGTTAGGTAGACATTAAACATCAGTTTGTAGTTGTCAGATAAGTATTTCTTAGACTTAAATTGGTGGAAACACAGGCAAATTGGACGTCTGTCGCCAATTGAAAGGGGTCTTAAGTTGCCTTGGCGTCCGAACTTAATGTAGATATTTCGGAATATATCACGTCTAAACATATTGTTGTGTGAAAAGCTTGTACTCAGGGAAATATAAGTGTGTTTGATTTAATTGATTATAATTAATGTTTTATTGATTGGTTATGAGTGTTAATGTTCAGGTAGAATATAAGAGTGATTATTTCGTTGTTTACTATTAGTGAATGTGAATTGATGGTACTAAATACAAATGTTGTGCAACTTTCATGCTTTATGATTGATGTAATGGTATGTTGCGTATTATGTAAGCTTACCATTTCAATGTTTGTGTTTTTTGTATGATTATGATGATCGTGCTTTGCATGGGAGCAAATAGTAGTGATGATGCAGAGAGGCAGAATGCTCTGAAATAAAGTATGTCCAATTGTGATTATAAGTCTCAAAGGATGATATTCTATTGTTGAATATGTATATAAGAAAGTTGTGTATAAATATTGTTATTTGAATTTAGAGGCATTGTTGTTAAGTTTATGTGATTATTATGGAAGTTGTGTAAGCATAGTGTAAAGAGATAGATGAATTATGATATGCATGCCAAAAGAATGTAGAATTATATGTCAATATATTGGTTGGTTTTGGCAACAAAGGTTTTGCTATCTACAGGGTCTCGCTATGGAATAAATGTCACTAGGCGAGCTACTTAGGGTCGACGAGGTTTGCTGGGTGAGCTGAAATTGTGTGTAGTATGTTATATTTGATTTTGAACTTTGAAAATGTTGTAATGTATGTTTTAATATTGAGTATAATGTAATGAGAATTTTATATGTCAGTATTTGGGAATAGTAATTTAAATAATTATTAAGAGAATTTATGGTATAAATAATATATATATATATATATATATAAATATTTAGGATGTTACATTCATTTTTCAATTTTATAATCCATGTCTTGTCTTAAAGAAGTTGTGATTAGTCCTTTTTACATGTCATATTAATTCCTTAGTTTAGTCTCTTTTGTTTTTTACTAAAAGTGTGTTTGTGTCTTTTTTGAAATTGAGCATCTAAGAGACTTATACCTCTTGAGTAAGTCTTCCAAAGAAGTATCACATGCTTGTAGCCTAAGCATGTTCCTTTAAACAAAATCTTCAAAAAAAAAATTATAGCTCAATTTCATTCTTTTGTTATTCTATATTGTTGAACTAGTAGCCCTTGTGTGTTTAAAGTTTTGAGGTGATTCTTTGCTTGGAGTATAAGGAGATATTAGGCATGATTGAGTATAGACTTGTGTAAACAAGGAAACTTCAAAAACACAACCAAACACTCTAAACATACTACCTAAGTCATCTATAATTTTAGTGCACTTGATTTACTTTTAGTATTTTCTTAAATTGCATTTTAGTTCAAATTTTTTGTGTCTTTGCCTTTGGTTATTGTTCAAGTGAATAACACCTTTAGATCACTCACAAAATTTTAATACAAAAATTAATTAGGTTCATCTAGAAGTATAGAAAAAAAGAAGCAAAAAGAAATTACAAGAAGAACAAAAAAGTGCAAAGAAGTATAAAAGTAAAAATAGCAAAAAAATAAAAATAAAAATAGATGTACCTAATAGCAAACTAAAAATTAAAAAAGAATACAAAAATTTGGTTGAACTTGTTGGAACTTAAGTCATATAGCTCTCAGCTATAGTCAGTTTACTTGGTGCAATTTTTGAAAATATTTTGTGTGATTTTTTTTAGTCCCTAATCTACTATAGTACCTTTCTAGGAGTTCTTAGTTGTGCTTACTTTCTTTCATTGGCTCCTATTTTCTAGTTTTGTCTTTATTTTAATTCCTTCTAAGTTTTTCTATCATCATTCATCCATTTAGATAGTGTTCTTTCATTGTGTTAAGCTTTTCTAGCTTTCACTTGCTCGTATTCTTTGTATTCTTAGTTTGCTTGGTGTGGTGCCACTTGTTTTGTAGAGAAGCCTTGGACAAGAAACCTTTCACAAGGGTAGCACTCTAGGAGGTGTTGACCAAGCCAAGAAGGACTTGATCAAGGGAAGAAGCAAGGCAAGGTGTGAAACACCATTAAGGGAGCTTTGGAGTGAAGTTTGAAGACTTTAGTTTTAGTTTTTATTTGCTTAATTCCTTGTAAAAAAAAAGCCTCTATTAGGAAGTGTTGAATAACCGTAAAAGGTCACTTTTTTTTGTATGTAATATTTTTTAGTATCTCGTTTTTAGGTGTGAAGGTGAAAGTGGTACACCCCTTCACACCTTAGGTGCACATTTAGGAACCTTACTTTTTTCATTTTTGTCTCTTTATTGCTTTTGTGTTTCTTAGTAGAGACTTGAGTTCCAAAGGCTATTGTCTTTTAGGTCAAAAAACACAAAAAAAGAAAAAAGTGAATCTTGTGTTGTTTTGACCTAACCTTTAGTTCTCAACAATCTTTGCACAATGCTAGAATCACACATAAGTTGTAACAAGAGTGTGAACCAATGGGACTCACCTAAGGTGAACACTTTTGATAGTTTGTGCATGAATTTTGTGAGTAAAGTGTTGAGCAAAGCAACATAGGAAAGGAGAAGAGGAGAGAAGAAAAAGAAAAAGAGAAAAGACAAGGATGGGAGGGAAAGAAAAGAAAAACTATAGAGAGATGCCAGAGAAAAGAAAAGGAGGGAAGAAAAAGAAAAAGAAAAGAAAGGGATGAAAGAGAAAAGGGAAGCTAGAGAGAAAAAAAGGAGAAAAGAAAAAGAAAAAGAAAGAAAAGAAAAGAAAAATATGAGAGAGATGGGAAGGAAAGATTAGAGAGGGAAGAGAGAGAAAAGAGAAAGACTAAAGAAGAAAAGAAGATAAGGAAAGAGAAAAAAAGAGAGAAGGAACAAAAAGAGAAGAAAGTGGATAGGTCTAGCCCCTCTAGGTATAGTGAGATGAGTGAGAATGATCTTTATGAGGGAAGACCTAGACCTAGAGTGAGGAGAGTCATTCAAAATAGTAATCATCATAAACAACATGACATCCAACATAGGGAGCCCAAAGTGGATCTCCCTCCCTTTCATGGTAAAGTTGATATGGAAGCTACCTTGATTGAGAGATGAAATCAACTCTTCAAATGTTATTCCATTAAAGAAGAGAAGAAAGTCTCATTAGCAACCCTTAGCTTTCAAAGTGTCATGTATTGGTGGAACGATCTTATTAATGAAAGACTTCTCCAACATATCCATACTATTGAGTATTGGAATGATCTCAAGGAGGTTATGAGGTGAAAGCACATCTCCTCTACTATGAGAGAAAGCTCATTGATAAGTTGCAAAGATTAAAGCCATACAACTCAAGTGTTGAGGAGTATAGGCAAAAGATAGAGCTTCTCATAATGAGAGCAGACATTAATAGGGAACCAAGGGCCACCATTGTTAGGTTCCTTAGTGGTTTGAGCATTGATATAAGAGATAAAGTTGAGCTTTTACCATATGAGGACCTAGATGACTTGGCCCAAATTTGTATCAAGGTTGAGCAACAAATTAAAAGGAAAAATTCTTCAAAGATTACTCAACCTATACAAAGAGGGATCATGTCAAAGGAAACTCTTCCAAGAGCCTCCCTAAGAGGGCCCCCCCAAAGCATCATTCAAAAAGCATAAGTCATTGTATAATAGAGACAAAGAGAGAATATTTTCCACATAAGATGTAAAGTTTTAAACAAAGTGTGTTCTCTTATCGCAGACAGTGGTTTCTATTGCAGCTCAAGGTTGGTTTAAAAGCTAGCCTTAACATCAACTCCCTATCCCAAACCTTATAAGCTTGAATGGCTTAATGAGAAGGGGGACATGGTTGTTAACCAACAAGTGAAAGTACCAATTTCCATTGGAACATATGAAAATAAGATCATATGTGATGTGTTTCCAATGGAAGCTGGTCATATCTTGTTAAGGAAACCATGACAATTTGACAAGAAAGTCATCCATCATGGTCACTCTAATGAGATTATTCTCATCCACAAGGATAGGAAGGTCAAGTCTTTAATTTATGATATGATTGACAAATTTAAGACTATTTTAACAAAAACATATGTTTAATAAACTATAAACATAGTTAAGGTGCCTGATGTTGTTAGTCTAAGAAAATTTTGTATATCGATGAAATTAAACACAACTTCTCCCTCCTATAATATTAATCAAACATAATTTTTTTTGAATAATATTGAGATATCTATTGTAAATAAATTAAGAAAATAATTTAAGATGTTTTTGTTAAAGTAATTTAAAGTTATTATTTAATATTAAAAGTGTTTAATAAATTATTTTAAACATAAGAAAATATAGAAATAACAAAGAATGAAAAATTAAGAAAAATCATAAATAAAACTAAAATTACATAAAAAGGGGAAAATAAGAAAAATAAAAATACAAAAAAATGAACATTAGAATAATAAAAGATAAAAAATAAAATAAAAATATAAAAAGAATAAAAAATAAAAAATGCTAAGTAAAAATAAAATAACATAGAAAAGAACGAAAATAAAAATTAACACAAAAAGAAAAGGAAAGGCAAATAAATTAAGAAATAAAAAATAAAAATATAATATAAAAAAATAAAAATTATTAAAATATAATAAATACAAATAAAAATAATATAAAAATAAAAAGGAAATAAAAAGAAGAAGAAGAAAAAAAATAAAATAAATGTTTTTATTATAGACCAATAAAGTATAATACATAGACATGCGTCAAAATATTAAAAGAGATAAATATCTCTATATATATATATATATATTAAATTAGTTCAAATTAAATGGATGATGAATAAAATAATTTTTAGTATAAAGTTTTTAACTGCAAAATGAAAATATTACTTTTAAAATATTTACTTATAAAATATTTAAAATTATATTAATTATCTTGAGTACGATTTTTTTTCTCTAAATGATGGTAAAATGTTTTTAGATCCTTCAAAAATACTTGAAATATTTCGTATATCCTTAAAAATTTTGTTTAGTTTCTCTAAGTTTGAATTACACAACTTTTAGATCTCTAAACTCATCTAAAACTTTTTTAACTTCCCTAAAAAATACTTACTAAATCACTTGAAGTGATATATTTTAAAATTAAAAGTATAAAATTTATATAAAAAATTGAGATGTGTTTAATATTTAGAAAATTTTCTAGGAACCTTAAAACATATTTTACACTATAATAATATTTTATTTCTATCATAATTAAAAACAATCTAATTTATAATATTATTTGCTAAATATATTTAAATTATTTTTTAGGATAAATATTTCAAAAAATATAAAATAATTACATTAATAATTTAAGGCAATTGTCTACCTAAGCAATTTAGAATTCATAGTCTGGCACTCTGCTAACTCTTGTTCAGTGTCAGTACCCTGAAATATCAGAGCACACCAAGTGAAAATAAAAAATCGCAGATAGTTGAGCTGATTTTTAATTTTATGGAGAATGTAAATTTTCCTTGGAGATGGAGAAGGAACTGACATGAAAAAAAAAAACAAAAAAAAAACAACAAATATCTGTAACCCTGATGACATGAAAGTTGAGTTTTAATTATCTTTCAAGTTATGGGATCTAGCCAACCTGATCTCGCAATTCAAATAGTTCAGTTAGCAATCTTTCCCGTTCTACATGCTCGTAAAAGTTTGAAATCTGGCAGTAAGCACAACCGATGCAAAATGGGTCACTGGCATTTAGAAAGAGGTTAGAACTTAAAGAATATTAAGTTTGCACTCAACTTATAGTTGAAGATGTTGCGTAAGTCTATCATTCTCCAAAGCAAGTCTGGATGATTCCGATTTTTTTTCAATCTTCACTTTAAGCAACTGAAATCTCCTCCTGTAAAGCCTTGTTTTTTCCTCCGTGAGATCCTTCTCAGCTGACAGTTTAATCCATCTACTAATAACTCAAGTTGTTTATTTTTCTCCTTATAATGCCTCAGCATACTAGAAGTATGTTGAATGTTCTCTTCCCTTTGTTCAACCTGCAGAGAATATGATATTACTTAAAGCTCATGATATTAAAACTATTTTGCCTATTCACATAATTTGTTGAAAATTTTTCGGGGTATAGATGTCTCATACAGCAAAACTATTGTCAGGTTTAAAAAAGTAGAATTCTGAGAGCTCACTTTTTTGTCAAAACCATAAATACCAAACAATTTATGTGGTCAATTTCAGCCTTTAAACTTTGGATGGTAGTCTCAGCCATTTGCTGTCCAGACTAACCAAAACAGCTTTCATGCATTTGATCTTTCCAGATAAAATAACTTTATTGAGTCTTATTATGATTATTATTTAATAACCCTTGACCATCTCTGAATCTCACAAGTCACAACCCATAATACCAGACCCTCACCATAACTGCCATAAAACTTACCTCTCTTTGCTTGGAATAAGTAGGTTGTTATGTTGTTACTCTTTCTCCCAGGGAGTCATATCCTTCTGACACTTCACTCCACCAACAACTTTCAGAATTTGGCTCGAAATTTGATAGTAGTTGGAAAATTTATTGTTCATCAGAAAGGACAGTTGACCCTGTTAAAGTTCGGTACATGCCTCGGCTAAATCAGCATTTTGATGTATAGTTTTGCCACAATCTCAACTTTTAATCAAATACCTAAAATAGTTGAATCTGCCACTGCAGTGCACTTACATCAGGAGAAGCATCTTCGTTCACTTTTGCCCTTTGGTGTAAGGGAAAGAAAATCAATTATTTCTCATATTATCTCAATAAAAAATTAAATACCATGCAGCATTGTGGTGTGTAATTCATCTACAAGCTCAAAACTTTAAAAAAAAAAAAAAAAAAAAACAAATGCAAGCATTAGTTGATTGTATGCATGAATATCAATTATACCTTTACCTATTCCTTATACTTGTAGATTGATATTATGTACGCATCCCGAAATGTCCACATTGTTGATTGTTCAAACTTCTTTTGTCAGCACCAAAGGTACTGGGAGAATCAATAATTTAAAAAACAGGTTAATTCATCCAAAGAAGCACTGCAATCCATTCTTTTCATATCATATTAATTATTAAGAGTTTAATACAAACATTAGTTAGGCATACAAACTGAGAACATTTTTTCATTGATCATATAAAATATTACAAATAAAGTACATGGATGGCCGAAGAGACAAAATAGGAGGAGAGGAACACAGTGTAAGCAGACGGATGGTTTTGAAAATTAGATATGATAAGGGTAACGGTTCAAAAACTTGGATGACAGAGCGGTAGCATGAATAATTTATGCCTTCTCCCACTTGAGGGGTTTGACGACTTCCCATGTGAAATCAGGGTCCTCTCTGCCAAAGTGTCCATAGGCAGCAGTCTTCAAAAACCTGCTGTTACCACCCCTCTTGAGATCAAGGTTGATGGAGATCATCCCAGGCCTGAAATCAAAGTTCTCCTTCACAATGTTAAGGATCTCTTTATCAGGGATCTTCCCAGTGCCATAGGTGTCAACAAACACAGACAAAGGCTCAGGCACACCGATGGCATAGGAAACCTGCACAATGCACCTTCTGGCAAGTCCACTGGCCACAATGCTCTTAGCAGCCTGCCTCACAATGTAAGCACCGCTTCTATCAACCTTGGTTGGGTCCTTCCCTGAGAAGGCACCGCCACCATGAGCACCCCATCCTCCATAGGTATCAATGATGATCTTGCGGCCCGTGAGACCAGCATCACCGTGGGGGCCACCAATGACGAATCGACCAGAAGGGTTCAAGTGGAAAATGGTCTTCTCATCAAGGTACTTCTCTGGAATCACAGGCTTGATCACATGCTCCTTGAGGTCAGCAGCAATCTCATCGTTGGTCACAGTCTCATCATGTTGGGTCGAGATAAGCACCGTGTGGACTCGAACTGGAACCATGGCACCCTTGTCATTGTAATACTCAACAGTCACTTGGGTCTTCCCATCCGGTCTCAGCCAAGGGCAGGTTCCGTTCTTGCGAACCTCCGTCAGACGAGCACCGAGTTTTGTTGCAAGAACATGGCTCAACGGCATCAATTCAGGGGTCTCATCGGTGGCATAGCCGAACATGTGACCCTGGTCACCAGCACCGATTTCTTCCGGTCTTTTGGTGAGGTGGCCATGCACACCCTGAGCAATATCAGGGCTCTGCTGCTCAATGTTTACAAGGACCTTGCAGTTGTCAGCGTCAAGTCCCACATCGTTGGAGACGAACCCGATATTCCTGCAGGTGTCACGCACGATCTTCTCGTAGTCAACATTGGCCTTGGTGGTGATCTCTCCGAAGACCATGACAAGGTTTGTTTTGGTGCATGTTTCGCAGGCAACCTTGCTGTCAGGGTCCTGTTCGAGGCAAGCGTCCAAGACAGCGTCGGAGATTTGGTCGCAGAGCTTATCAGGGTGTCCCTCGTTCACGGACTCAGAGGTATATAGAAATGTCTCTGCCATCTTAAAACTTAAATACCTGCATAACAGACCTAGAATTAGTACCTAGCAGTAAATTCAAATAAGAGGGCAAAAACACATGCAGAAATTTCAGCAAAAGAAGAACTCTGAGAAAATTAAAACGCAAGAACCATTTTTTAACCACCCACACACAAGCAAACAAGTAAGCTGCTAGTCCCTGCAAGATGACAGACCAATTTTCGAATACCTATTTAGGTGCATATATTCAGTATCAGACATTATCTAAAAAAGGATTGCCTAACAATGATTCACGTAAGAAAAAATTACATACAAAGCATGTACCACATCAAAATTTACAGAAACCCTCTAATCCCCAAATCACATCTCAGCAGTCAGCACAAGGTAAAGGTTTAATTAGAAATCCAATATCCCCCCAAAAGGTGTAATTTGTTTCATTAGCTATCTGAAAAAGAAAGGACATTAGCATAATGATTTCGACTAGATCTGAAAGTCTAACGCGTATTCTGCAGCAATTAAAGAAACAAAGTGCAGTTCACATTCGTCTAAACCAGTTTGGGAAACAGAGACGGACACAGGTAGAAGCAAAACCAAACTAAAGCAACCGAGAAGTGCAAGTACCCAAAGTATCTAATATGCAATAAGAAATAAGCAATTTCAACAAAGGTTGATGTAGAAGAAAAGGAGAGTACCCTCACCTTGAGGGTTATGAACGATGAAGAAGGAGGAGTGGTGGCTTGTTCTCAACTCTCAAGCGCTGCGAGTTCAGAAGGGAGCATGGAGTTGGCATTTATAGGAGAAGCCAGTGGCAAGTGTAATTTAATGACGAAAATGCCCCTAAGAAACAAGATTAGATTGCGGGTTAGATTCATCCATATGCTTGCGTCTCGGGTGTTGTTCGAAGGAAAATCGACGGCTGAGATTTGGGAGTCGAATGAATCTAAACCGTTGAGCGGCAGTAGAAGTAGTGGTTGAGTTGAAAATGAAAGATGAATGAGAAAAGGGCCAGGGCAGGGGAAAATCTCTACAGCAAATGCAAAAATCTAAACCATTAATCTTATTCTGAGTCTGATTAAATATTGTGCAATAGTTAATCAATTGTTGTGATTTAGCTAGATGGTGGCTTCAGAGCATCTATTTTAGGCAAAGGCTACACCTACCTACCACCCCTTTGGGAGGTGTTGGCCAACTCTGATTTTGACTTAACTACAACTTTAGATAGACTTCCATTTCATGCCATACATTTGTCTTCTCGTATTGACTCTCATTCTCTCAATCCAACACCTACTCCTAGGATTCTACTAGTGGTATTAACATATTTTAATTGCTTATAAATGCACATACTAGATGATAAAATATGAATGTTTTCTAAACAAAACAATTAGAGTGGTTGGTAAAGGAAAAGATCTATGCACATATTACTTAAAGGTTGTGACTCATCAGTTTTAGTCTGATTATCCACTGGGGATCTTCTTCAATGATGGTCAATCTATCAATACTACTATTTATATTAGCATGTTTCATGCCTTGAGCCATGCTGCCTGAATGATTTCTAAAAATTTAATTCAACTAAAATTATCTTTAAAATGTAAAAAAAAACAAAAAAAACTTCATGTTAAAATCTAAACCTTTTTTCTCTAACAGAATTGAGTATATAATATTTTTTTTTTATTAAAATTTTATAATTTCTATTAAAAATTATCACAAAAATGTTCTATATGCTATTATTTCTTTATAAATGTAATTTTTCTTTTGTAAAAAGTAAAATTTATTCAGCATTAACAGGAACCTAACATGTCACAAGAGATAACAGTGAGAAGTTACTGAGATGACAGATAAGTTAACATAATTAAGAACAACCTACAAGAAACCTCCTACAACTAATTACGTGTAAATTAACATAAGTAAGAATTGCTTACAAGAAACTCCTAAAGGCCGCGTACACTAAAAGCCCCTTGATGAGAACTAATACCAACATAGAGATCCTCATACTGAAGTCCAGGCATAAACAGAGAAAAGAGTCTAAGCATTTCTTCTCCCCATCCTAGTAATACATAGAACCGGTTGGGTAGACTACTAAAAAAAAAGAAATAGACGAGGCCTTACAGAGCCATTTGACCCAACACCATGTTCTTTGTATAGATTGTGTCAGACTTCTTCAACTATGAAGGATTCACCCTTAAATACCACTGCATTCCTTGCTAGTCAAATTCCCCACAATGTAGTCAGCCAAATTATACTAAGAAGCTAAAGGGTTACCTCCTGAAATAGGTATCCCTAGTAGATGCCAATAACTCATTTCCAGATCAGCAGGTAACACTAACACATAATCTAATCACCTATAATATTTCATTCAAACAAGGTAGCTAAACTTACATGTGAGTAGTAGATGACTTACAGACTCTAGTAACAAACAGCATACAGGGCATGTATTGTCAACAGAGGGAAAAATGTTTCTCTTTGCCAATTTTACCTTTGTAGGGATTCTACTCAAAGCTGCATTCCAAGAAAATGTCACCACCTTAGAGAGAGCATTTGAATTTTATAGCCTTTTGAAAAATGGAGAAACAACCTCCTAAGAAGTTTCACAAACTAAACGGTATGCTTCCTTTACTGAATACTCCTGAGGATTTCCTTAACTATCACCCCACCTCTAACTATCCTTCACATCCTGTCTCAAATGAACCCCTTCCAAAACACCCTTCAACTCCCTCCCCGCCCCCCTCTCCCAGTTAAATAACTCTCTTCTACAACTAAGCCTCCAGATCCAATTATTATTACACCACTCCCCAACATTCGAAATGCACGCCCCTTTCTAATTAGATAGAGCCTACAACCTAAGGAATATAGATTTAAGCCTACCAGACACCTTCCACCCCCTCCCAAAACTTAAACATGGACCCATCCCTTACCAAAGGCTTTACCTCCCTAGAGAACGACTCACTTAACCCTGCATCTGCTGTTACTTTCAGGATATTGTTCCACCGCTAAGACTCTTCTTTCCTGTGCCTTACAGCCAGATCACTCTTGATAGCTTCCCCATATCTAACCTTCATAACTTTAACCCAAAGAGAAGTACCCCAATGAAAAACCCTCCAACGCCATTTCCCAAGCAGAGCTTTATTGAATGCCACCACATCTTTTATTCCAAGGCCACCTTGACTTTTCTCTTTGCATACCTATTCTGATTTGATCTATGCTACTTTGTTGCACTCTTCAACGCTAGCCCACAAAAAAAATCATCTGCATATATTGGATAGCTTTGGTCACTTTCTTCAAAACCTGTAAAAAGACAGAAAATGAAGAGGTATCGATGATAGGATGGATTTGATCAAGCAAATTCGCCCTCTCAAGAACGATGTTTTTGCCTCCACGAAGATAATTTTGCTCTCATTTTGTCTAAAATTGGCTTCCAGACACTTTCACACCTCACATTAGCCCAACTAGAACCCCTAGACAAGAAAATGACATTTGCAGAACACCACAATTTAATATCTTAGTAAAGGAACACAACTCTTGCATTTTCACCCCAACCCCTCCCAAGTTGCTCTTATGGAAGTTTATTTTCAATCTAGATGCCAATTCGTAACCCCTTAGAGAACTTTTGAGAATATAAACATTTTGGAGCTCAACAAAAACCATGAAAATGGTATCATCCGCATATTGTTGAATCGCAACCTGAAGATCATTTTCACCTATAGTGAAGCCTAAAAGTAGTTTTGTAACTACCACATTCTTAACCAACCCTCCTAAACCTTCAACTACAATTAAAAATAAGAAAGGAGTCATAGAGTCTCTCTCTCTTAATCCTTTTTTCATACAGAACTCCTTCGTAGCACTGCTATTGACTAATATTGAGATAGACAATGAGGAATGGCACCCTTGAATCCAATTAATATATTTATCCCCAAACCCAAAACCTTAAGCATATAAAACAAAAAAGGCCAACTTATAGAGTCATAAGTCTTCTCAAAGTCTGCTTTAAATATCAATAGAGGTTTCTTATGTTGTTTTGCCTCCTGAACCACTTCATTGACTATCACCACACTGTCAAGTAGTTGTCTCCCTTTAATGAAAGCTGTTTGTGATTCTTCAATAATGCTAGTCAACACCTAACCTGTGAGCTAAAACCTTTGCTATAATTCTATGAGTCACTCAAATTATTGAGATATGCCTATAGTCTCCAAGGTCACTAGGACACTCCTTCTTGGGAATTAAGGAAATAAATGAAGCATTAGAGCCCTTTGGAAGCCTCCTATTTTGGTGTTGATAAATATAATATTACATTGTTTTCTTTTATGTTAAAATACACAATTTCATTTCTTACCTGTAAATATATTACACCTTAGTCTATTTTATTTATAATTCGACATTTTTATGCTTGATTTAGTGTCAGGGAAATGGGTGAGAGGGGAGAGATTCTTAAAAAAATTTGTTTGGGTTCAACTTTTTAAAAGATGAGGAGAGGAGAACCCATGAGCGCAAAAGTCATCCTCACATAATATCAGTTTCCCTCCCATATTGGAAAAACTTGAAGGGAATAAAGGCAACTAATAAAATTTATGTAATTTTATTAAATTGTTTTATTTCTTTTTACAATTATAATAATTGGGTTCAATATCTTTGTTTCTTCCGATTCTTATGCATATTCAATCTTTTTATTATCAACTACTAAGAGTTTAGTTTGTCTATTCTTTTTTTTTTTCAAAAGTATTTATTCTCCCATTTTAAAAGTATATAACCTTCCTAGCCAATAGCCATTATAGTCCAAGCCTAAAAAATAAAGTTAAAAACCAGTAACTCATAAATGACGATGTAAATTTTTCTAACCCTAACTCGGTTATTAATGCTTGTAATAAACTTTTGTCCAATTATTCTCTTCTTTCAAAAACTTACAATTAACGATATGGACATATTATCTTATGAGATCATGCCTCAACTGTATGTACATCTTAACACAAGTAGTCTCAGACCATCTGCATGCATTATATGTACGATTTGTTATTTCAACCTTCTAGGTACACATAGAAAAACTCTAAAGAATTTTTGTTGCAGCAAGGAATTTGAATGGGTTTAGTTTGAGAAACTTTCTAGAAAGCTCATTTTAGCCTTTTTACCTTTCCCTCTTAAGTGTACATATAAATAGCCTCGGACACAATCTGTCACCCTAGTTCTCTTTCATCAACATTTGAAAACTTCTCCAACATCTTACTTTCAAAAACATCCCTGAAACCCTATCTGTCTCAAAGAAGCCATGGTTACCAAAGTAGAACACTTATGTGACAACCTTTTGGCCCCTTAGTCTACTACATAAAAGGCAATGAGAGTCATATGCCCATTCATCTCAAATAAGTCAATGATGTGGAAGAGCTTGACCAGGAGTGGTTTCACTAAAAAGGACTTTCAAAATGTGTGGCATATCGTCTTTTTTTAGGGACGACAGATGATATTCCCAAAGTTGATAAGGAACTTTGGGAAATCACCATTGTGATGAAGAAAATGGTTATTAAGGGCTTCATCT
Source organism: Psophocarpus tetragonolobus (assembly GCA_037954015.1). Lineage (NCBI taxonomy): Eukaryota > Viridiplantae > Streptophyta > Magnoliopsida > Fabales > Fabaceae > Psophocarpus > Psophocarpus tetragonolobus. The sequence goes on along the minus strand of CM075693.1, from coordinate 6,656,556 downwards.
CGATTATGAAATTATCATCAACCAACAAACCATATTAGATGTTATAGGGTGTAACATGTACTCCACTTATTACTATGATAGTTAGGACAACATGTACAAAGGTATTGACACTATTGAGAAGGTGTTGTTTGGCCAAAAGTATGATCTTGAGAAGCACTCAAAAACATCGTTTATAGGGACATGAAAAATAGAACCAAGGTGCTACAACAGATACTAAATAGGACCACTTGTTCAAGTCAAGCTCCAAGAATCACATGATAAAGTTTGTAAGATTCATTCTATATCATCTGGTGACAGGTATCCCATTCAACCTTCCGCATATTCTTCTCTTGAATATGATAAGAAACATCAAGGGAATTGGAGAGTTCACAAGGGAGATCTTCTACTCAACCATGTTAAATAGGATCCTATGGAACCTTGGAATCTCCTAAAGTTATATAAGAAGATTCCCAAAGAAACTTGAGAAAATATTATACTAGCAGGACCTATAGTCTTACCTCAACCTACCTTTTGTATAGTCAATGTGCATTAGATGATGTTGGTCTCAATGTAAGATTTTGTTTTATTTTTTATTTAAAAAGTGTGTGAAATAATTAAAAAGGGAAACTAAATTTAATTAAGTGTAATAATAAATTATTTATAGAATATTTGGTTGTGGTATTTATATCTATGTTTTTATTTTGATAAAATGTATCTATTTAATTACGAATGTGACTAATTTGAGTGGATTATAAATAATGGAATATAGGTGGGTGAGTTTAGTAAGGTGAGAGGTAATTAAAGTAGATATTATTTTGGATTGAGGTAATTGGGCTGGTTTTATAGTATATACACATTGATCCTTTATACTTTTCTCCCTCTTTTTTCTTTCTTTCTTCTTCTCCCTTCTTCTTTCTTCTTTTTCATTCTCAACCTTCTCTTTTCTTAGCCTTTTTCTCTTTCTCTTCTATGCTACTCAATTCTCTAAGGAAATCTAAGGAGATTTCTTCCATTTCTCCTCATCTTGATCAAAGATCCTAGTGCGTAAATAATTGTTCTTATTTATTGACCATTTTCCATTCTCTCTAAGGTTCATCCATCTCCATTAAAGGGGAATCAACCATGAAATATCAATTTCTTAAGTTCTCTTTGGTTTTTGGTAGGCTTTGAATGATTTTTTCAACCAAGAAATTTATTTATCATGAGGTGATTGTGGGTTCCTATTTCTTTACTAATCAGCTTATAGGAGAAATAGTAAGATAAACTTAATCTTGGTTTTAACTTAGGAAATTCTGATTGAACATTGTGTTGTTGTAATTGGTTGTAAATAATTTATGTTTTGATCATGATTTGAGTGTTGTACAAAATTGGGTATTCTTTGTAATTTATATGATGTATGTTTAATTTGATGATACAATGGATTGTTGATTTTGGGTTGTTACGAATAGGTAACTTAGCCTTGTTTGAGGTAGGGATGACAAGGGGCAAGGTGGGGGCAGGTTGGCCTTCCCGTCCCTGTCTCCAGAAAGTGCGAGGTGGGGGTAGTATAAAGGAGATGGATATGATATTTTAATCTCTATTCCCATCTCCGTTAGGTATTTTTGAATTCAGGTATACCCGCGGGTACCCGTTATATTATTTTTTATAATTTAAATTATTTATAATTTATTAATAAATTATATTTTAACTTATTAATTATATTTAATTTATTTAATTAAATAAATAAATTGTATATTAAGTTATTAATTATATTTTAGTTTTAATGGTCCACATTGGTATGGATTTGTATACAGACAAGTGAGATTTTATTTAACATATAATTATATGTCAAACATAGAAACGAGGTAGGGGTAGGACACAGACTAATAAACCCACACCCGTCCCCAATTATCTTAGGCGAGGACAGGGACGGGGACGAAGACCAACAATGCGAGTTTTTCCATTCAAAATCGGGGCATGTAAGATTTTCATCCCTAGTTTGAGGTACATTGAGTTAAGGATATATATAAGATAGTTGTGATCGTGGTACTAAGGTCAATGAGGAAAAGACAGTACCTGATGAATATACTCAGTAGCAACTGGGTGTCAGAATTTGGGTTAGGTAGATGCCACAACAGTTCGGTATTAAATGAATATGTCTAGGCTTCGATTGGTTGTTAAATGAGTCAGATGGACATCAGACTCCAATTAAGAGAAGTCATTAGGCCACCTAGTATCTGAATTCAACGTGTTTTTCAAAAATTGTCGTGTTATTTTATCATGTTGTACTAATTGCTTATGTTCAAGGATAACATACGTGTGTTTGGCTATTTGATATTTCTATTGAATAAAAGTAGATATTTATTTTAAGGGGTTTATGTTTAATTGATTTCTTGCTTTGTAAGTTTACCCTTGCTTATATATATATATATATATATATATATATATATATATATATATATATTTATTTATGTATGATTGTCTTTAGCATGGGAGTATATGACAATGGTGATGCAGAGGGGTAGAATGTCTAGGAGTAAAAAGGCATGAATTTGGTTAGAAGTTGATGTTGTTTTGGTTCTTTTTTAATTCCTGTAACTTTTGTGTATTTATGTAAATAGTAAAAATCTATCATAGGAACGGCATAAGATGTAAATATATGACTTATAATGGTAACTTGAATGTGCCTTTTGAATGAGAAGTTGGATATTAGTATCATAGTATACAAATAAATGGATAACTTATTAGTATGTTAGAATTATTTGCAATTATGCAACTAAGGTTTTAGAGTTTTTTAGAGTCTTGTTAGGTGATAACTCTTGCCTAGCTCAAAGTTTCTTCTGTCAAGAAATTTTATGACTTTGCGCCCAACGACAAGTCTCGCTTGGTGCAAAGTTTTCTCGGTCAAGTATTTTCATGGTTTTTGCTCAGTAACACATCTCGTTGGGTGACATTCCTTCACTGGAATACTTTAACCCAAGTTTCTCATTGGGCGACACTTGTTACTAGGAGAGATGTTCAAGATATGTTTTTATTTTAACTCTTCTAAAATTTTAATATTTTGAGTATAATTTATAATTTAAATGGACTTAAAAGAATAGTAAGTGGTATTATTTATATATGATTTTGTAGTTCATTACACTCAATTTGAGTCAAATGGTCTAACTCCAACACTTGACCATGATGAGCTAGAGGAGCATAGGAAAATCAACATGTTCTCTCCATATAAAGGACTCTATGAATTCTTTATTATTGCTTGCTTCAACAACAATGTGAATAAGATATTTACTGAACAAGGAGACTAGGACAGACAAAGAAAATGAGATAAGCCACTTCCTAAGGTTTATGATAGTTTGTCATTAGAAGACTCACTTAACATCAGGCAGGTTGAGGATAAAGTTGGCTCACCATTTGAAATGTGTAAGAAGTTAAGAATCAATGTTAAAAGGATGAAGAATGGGTTACTTATATAGGGAAGAAGAAAAAGTCTTGTGAAGAGAAAACAATCTCCTACTGTAGAAGAACAAGTTCCTCTTATATAGGAGACTGTAAAAGATTTTACTTCATTATCCATGAAAAGACAAAGATTGCGTGATATCTAAAGCCTTGTCAGAAACAATATGAGCAGTAACAGCAGTTACAATAGAAGCAATTGAGCCTATTGATTAAGAACCTTTTGTTTCCAAGCAAAGAAGAAGTTTGAGATACTGATGTTGAAGCAACTGCATCAAAATCTCCTAATAACCCTTATATTCAATTAGTAACAAGTGTACCCCCATCTTCCATTACCTTAAAACTTTCTACTTCTTGACCTCAACCTTATACACTTCAATCTTCAAATCCCCAACCTTCTCCTTCACTTACTACCATTGACCTAACCAAATTCTACAAACTTGTCCATTTACCCAAATAAAAACCACCCACTAATTGGCATATTCTAAATATCACTCAAATTCGTTACTATTCTATCATCAACGAAGGTGACAACTTTCAAGGAAGTTTTTTTTAATGAGCCTGAGGATCTTGTCATTTTCTTGATGATAGAATAGTAATGAATTTAAAAGGAAGACTATAAGGTTGATGAAATATTTTTCTTAGCAGAATCGCAAGCTTCAAAGAGAGAGAAGATGAATAATGCTCTTAGTTGTTTTTTTTTTGGAGAGAAAAAAGAGAGAATTCATGAAGAAGAAGTAAGATGTGGAAGTTGTTGTTTTATAAGAAAGTGAACCACTTAACAAGACTATACCGTTTTGTGATAACACATATGGTAATAGAAAGAAGTTACTAGAAGTTAAGGAAACGACGAACATACCCTTAAGAGATGCAATGGCTAGTTTAAGGTGAAAACCATAATTGGCTAAGTTATGGAAATCGATGGAAGACTAAAAGTATCAAAATATCCATGTTCTTAGTTATATTCAAAATATAAACATTTTGAGGGTTATATGTTAGGTTAAGAAATAAAGTGGATTATTTGGGAATTTCTATAAAAAAATGAGATATTCCCAAAAATTTTAAATGGTTTTGTCTCCAAAAATTTTTAATAACAATTAAATAAATATCAAGGTGTTTATTGGGCTATAAGCTCAAGATAAAAAAAAAGATAAATGGATAAGGGTTTAAGTATTTTTTTCTTAATGACTAATACAATGAGAAACATGACCAAAAATCAAGTAGGAAGGATCAAGATTTGATTATGATCAAGACTTTAGCATCTTCCTTGTAAAGCTCAGAGTTTAATGTTTAAAGGATGCAAGATCAAGAAGAATAGAGATTGAAGTTCTCAAGATTTGAAACTAATGTATTGGAAACTAATGTATTTGAAACTAATGTACTCAGGATTGAAGTTCATACAAGATTAAGGACAAGAAACTAATGTACTAAAGATTGAAGTTCCTACAAGATTGAGGACAAGAGACATGAAGGAGTTACTAGCCATTTTATTAGAGAGATAAAGATACATGTGTAAGCAGTCATAGGCAATTAGTCGTTGTAAAAATAGGCTATAAATACTCTTTACCAGTCTCATCTCTCATTGATTGTAACATCCATATACAATTTGGACACTTGAGACATCTAGGATAATGATTAATAGTGAAAAGATTGACATATATGTTATACTCATATTTCAATGCAATTTATCTTTTATGCACTTTATCTCTTTACAATCTTTCTTATATTTTAATCATTTATATGCATTTACTTTCTAAAGTCTTTATGTTTACTATTACTACTTCGTGCACAAATAAAGCACATCCCATATGAGATTATTTTAAATTGTTTTCAATATGAAATTAACATAGAAACATTGTCATTTTTACTACCTTTAATTGAGAAATTAATCATCATTTATCACTTTTAGTTGAAAGTTATTAGCGTTGGTTTAATAAAAAGAATATACCTTTACAATTCTAAAGTTTCTCAAATAAAAATAAATTTGTTTGGTTTTAAAAATAGGTGAAAATTAAATTATATAATTACTTTATCATTCAACAAATTCACCGCAAACATACCTTTAAAATTATCATTATTATTATTATATAATATTTTAATATTACTTCTTCTAATCTTTTTATAAGGGATATTTAGAGGAAAATATAATTGTTTTTCTAAGAAATTTTGTAATTTCTATAAAAACTAATTTTACTTTTCTTATTTTCACTTTGCATAATACTCACGATACAAGGTATCAAGAATTTTATTAAAAACCAATTCGCTGTGCTTTATTGCAACTTATTGTTAATCAACTTCCTTTTTCCAAAAATTTTTAGTCACACTAATACCCAAGCTTTTTAGGACAAATCCATTTCAAAGAAAAATTTTTGTATATGTTTTTAAAGTACTAATTAAAACTTTAAAAAAACGTTCTAATATAATCCATGAATTTTATGATAACTTTCACCGTGAATGTGTAATGTAGAATCTCAAAGCTAGAAATTTGGGATTTGATTGATTTGGTTGAAATTAAAGAAATAATTTGTAAAATTGTTTTTAGAAAAAAAATATTTGTTTTGAAAAATTGTTTGAAATTGTATTTACGAAATGTCATTCATAAAAAAAAATAAATTAAATAAAATTAATTCTTCTATTTTGAGTTTTTAAAACAGAAATACAAATTTAAGTTTTTAAATAATTTGATTTTATTTTTTAATTTTTAAAAAGAGATTTAAAAATAATTCTGAAGAATTATTTTCTAAAAAAAATCTTATTTGATAGATTTGAAAATTGTTGAGTTGAGAAAATAAAAAACTTGTTTATAAAATATCATTAATAAAAATAAAAAACAAAATCAAATCAATCAATTAAAAATTCTTTGAAATAAAATCCTTCGAAATAACAGTTTCTTAAAATAATTTATAAAATACTAAACGTCAAACCGGTTCCTTTTTTTAATTTTTAAAAATTAAAAAACTAAAACGGTAACTATCGAACGTATATCACCCATTTTATTTTCCTTTATTTCCATTTCGTGGACCATTCAAATTAAGTTTTTAATTAATTCTGAAATTGAAAATAGTGCATGATAAAAAAAAAAAAAAAATTCCACAAGTTAAAATATAGAAGTCTCTAATGATACCAAAAGCAGGAGGTAAGCAAGACTTTTTTGACAGGGATGTGGTTATACAATCCATGCCAACTCGTTGTTTTAATTGAATTTGAAGTACAAAACATGGGTTGGAAGGTTTTACGACCTCATAATGGCAACAAATTTATTAAACAACTAACAATCGATTTTGAGTGCACAAAGGATGTCTTAGCATATAGAGTATTTTACTAAATAATTTCAAAAGTCCAAGGGATTAGAGAAAAAGATTCGTGCTAAAATTATAAGAATTTTATTTTGGTATCTAATGTTTATGGATCATGTAAAAAAATTACAAATGGAAGAAACAGAATAGGAGGATGAGGAGGAGGAGAGGAGAGATACGTGTAAGATGGACGGATGGTTTTGAAAATTAGATATGATAAGGGTAACGGTTCAAAAACTTGGATGACAGAGCGGTAGCATGAATAATTTATGCCTTCTCCCACTTGAGGGGTTTGACGACTTCCCATGTGAAATCAGGGTCCTCTCTGCCAAAGTGTCCATAGGCAGCAGTCTTCAAAAACCTGCTGTTACCACCCCTCTTGAGATCAAGGTTGATGGAGATCATCCCAGGCCTGAAATCAAAGTTCTCCTTCACAATGTTAAGGATCTCTTTATCAGGGATCTTCCCAGTGCCATAGGTGTCAACAAACACAGACAAAGGCTCAGGCACACCGATGGCATAGGAAACCTGCACAATGCACCTTCTGGCAAGTCCACTGGCCACAATGCTCTTAGCAGCCTGCCTCACAATGTAAGCACCACTTCTATCAACCTTGGTTGGGTCCTTCCCTGAGAAGGCACCGCCACCATGAGCACCCCATCCTCCATAGGTATCAATGATGATCTTGCGGCCCGTGAGACCAGCATCACCGTGGGGGCCACCAATGACGAATCGACCAGAAGGGTTCAAGTGGAAAATGGTCTTCTCATCAAGGTACTTCTCTGGAATCACAGGCTTGATCACATGCTCCTTGAGGTCAGCAGCAATCTCATCGTTGGTCACAGTCTCATCATGTTGGGTCGAGATAAGCACCGTGTGGACTCGAACTGGAACCATGGCACCCTTGTCATTGTAATACTCAACAGTCACTTGGGTCTTCCCATCCGGTCTCAGCCAAGGGCAGGTTCCGTTCTTGCGAACCTCCGTCAGACGAGCACCGAGTTTTGTTGCAAGAACATGGCTCAATGGCATCAATTCAGGGGTCTCATCGGTGGCATAGCCGAACATGTGACCCTGGTCACCAGCACCGATTTCTTCCGGTCTTTTGGTGAGGTGGCCATGCACACCCTGAGCAATATCAGGGCTCTGCTGCTCAATGTTTACAAGGACCTTGCAGTTGTCAGCGTCAAGTCCCACATCGTTGGAGACGAACCCGATATTCCTGCAGGTGTCACGCACGATCTTCTCGTAGTCAACATTGGCCTTGGTGGTGATCTCTCCGAAGACCATGACAAGGTTTGTTTTGGTGCATGTTTCGCAGGCAACCTTGCTGTCTGGGTCCTGTTCGAGGCAAGCGTCCAAGACAGCGTCGGAGATTTGGTCGCAGAGCTTATCAGGGTGTCCCTCGTTCACGGACTCAGAGGTATATAGAAATGTCTCTGCCATCTACACACACGCACAGAAATGGAATTAATATTAAACCAAAAGTGCCATTATTTGAAGATACACAAGCAAGTAGAACTGGTCAGGGACTAATTCACCTACTTGAATAAGATTGACTCTTAAGGAATGTTTGAAAAACCCCAAAAAATTAAAAAAAAAAAACACAGAAAAGCAATTAAAAATCAGCTAATTGCCAAACCCGTCTCTGCACAAGGTGAAGGTATAATGAGATCTAAAAACCCCAAAAAGTGAGGTTTTATTTTCATAAGCTATATGAAAGAAAGGGCATTAGGATGATTTCCACTAGATCCGAAAGCCTAACGCGTATTAGGTAGCAATTAGAGATAAACCAGAGTTTAAACTCGTTTGGGGAAACATAGATCCTGGATCGACCCAGTTGAGAAAATTCAAAGCAAACCAACCCAGAAGTACAAGATCCGAAATTGAACCACTGAAGCTTACATATGGTAAGAATCATCCACAGGGAGAAAGTTGAAGAAGAGAGGGAAAGAAAGGTACCTTGAAGGGTATGAACGAGGTGGAAGCGTTGAAGTGGAAGGGGAGGACTCAGTGGGTCTTGAATGGGGCTTGGTTGCGAGTTCTAATGTGAGCATTGAGTTTCCATTTATAGGAAAAAAACGGGTGGCTGGGGTGAGTTAATGACGGAAAAGCCCCTAAGAAACGAGATTGAAATATGGGTAGATTCATTCGCATGTGTATGTCGTGGCGTTTGAATCGACGACTGAGATTGAGTAGTCAGAATGAATCTCAACCGTTAACTGGAGGTGGTTGAATTGGGACTTGAGCTGAATGAAAAATGGGTCACGTCTTTGGGGTTGCTTAACTCTCATTTTGACTTGTTTGCTGCATACCACGTAGCACAGTTTCATGTCATTTCTTAGCCTCCTCTCTATGCTGTCTTCTGGTTTTTAGTTTTGACTCTCATTCTCTCAACATTCTAATGGTGTCTAGTAGTAGTAGTGTTACATATTTTTAATGGCATATATTAAATCATGAACGCTTTCCAAACAAAACAATTATCGTGGTTGGTAAGGAAAAGATCCATGTGCTGACAAAAAAAGAGAAAAAGATCCATGGATGTGAGTCTGATTCTGATTCCCATGATACTGTGATAAATCTTTCTATAAGCGCTCATGCTGGCCTGAAACGTTCCTTTAATTTTTATTTTTTTACATAATACATTCTTTAATAAAAAAAATCACTTCCATTTTTATTTTTTTTACATAATACATTTTTAGGCTTAAAAATTTATGAAGATTAAAATAATCTTAAAATTTAATTTATCTAAAATAATAGGACAAATTATATTAAATGTTTAAAATAATAAAAAATGTAAATAATTATTTTATAAATTATATCCATATAACATCTAATTGATTAAAAATGTAAATATATTCTCGACACCTAAATTTAAAATCTTTAAATTTTAGATTTTTTTGCACCGTCGTATATAAGGAAATCTCCCACCTACTCTTCTTCCTTTTACTCTGTACCCACTTATTGCAATAAATGAGCCTGATCAGCAATAAATTATGTATTGACACGTTGGTAGTATGACATATCTATCTTACCTGGCTATTTGCGGAATTTCAATTAGTACTTGTCTTATTTGAATTAAAATTTACTTTTTAAACTTTTTTTCTTAAATTTCTATATTATCTCTTATTCTCTTTTTTTTTTCTAGCATAATTTATTTTACTAGCACTTATGCTTGACAATCAAACTTGTATCCGTGGGTAACTACCCGTACTTGTCCCGAGTTTAACGGGGAATGTCTGAGTTGACCGAGTTCGGGTAATATCCAGTTAGAAAAAATGGGAACAGGTATTGTGATATCCGTCCTGTACCCGTTCCTGTTCCCGATACATATATTTACTATAATGTCTATATATTGATAGATTGTCTTATTGTTTTATCCTGGGATAGTATAGTAAATGCATATAGAAGTTAAAAATAGAAAGCAAAGGGATGTGTATTAGTGTGACTGTATGACTCGTGAGAGTGAGAGTGACTGAGAGCATCTGGATTCTGGAGGAGCATTTCTGTGTTGGTAGATCTAAGGTTTACTCGTTGTCCTGTTGTTCTCTACTGCTGACTTGGTCTTTCTTTGCTGTCAACTCGGTAGATCTAGGGCTTACTCTTTATTGCCTTCTCTTCCACAGGTATTGAACCTGTTGCATCTTTGATTAAACAAAAAATAGTTGTTGTAATGGGAGGAAGAGGGTGCTTTAATGGTTTTCCGTTAATATTTGAGTTGAGTAATTAGGGTTTGCACCATATGTTAGATATTTAGTTTTATTCTGTTTGAGACCCCATACTATTTTAACTTGTTTCCCTTTATTGAAAATTTGAGTCCCAATTTTACGTTGCTTGTCACTAATGCACTGTACTTTATCCTTTCTTCTCTCAAATCAATCCCAATTTTATTTTATTCATAATCATAACTTCTTGCTGTAACCATGAGAAAGACAAACCTAGAATAAGGAAAAAGGGATTACTGATGAATACTTATTTTTTACTAGTATTTATTACTTTATTAATATTTTGAATTTACAGAGTTACATCATATTTTCTATGAGTAACATATGTAGCCTTTTAGAGGATTTCTGAATCACTTTGAACATTAGAAAGACTGACCTAGAACAAGGAAAACGGGACTACTGATCCAGACTTATTTTTTACTAGTATTTATTACTTTATTAATATTTTGAATTTATAGAGTTACTTCACATTTTCTAGGAGAAAATCGGGGACGGGGATGAGGTCCCTAATGGCTACCCGTCGAGGATCGGAGACGGGTTTAGGGACAATTATGGGGGTCGGGGACGGGGACGGGGAACATGATACCCGTCCTCGCCCCGCCCTGTTGTCATCCCTACTAGCACTTTTTTTCCTCTCATCATCCCATTTTCATCCCATTTTTGTCTGGGTTCTTCTCACTTTAGATTAGTGTAGTTAGTTACATTTAGTATAGTTATTTAATTTTTTTAATATAGTAATTTAATTTTTTATTTTTAATATAATAATTTAATTAATTTTTATAATAATAATAATAATAATAATAATAATAATGGGAGAGTGGAGACCAGAGAGAATAAAGAGAAAGGTTATAGGAAGAAAAAGTATTTATAGTTAAGGTTAAAAAGGATAAAGTTGGTATTTGAAAAAAAAATTAAGAGCAGTAAGTGTTAAATAAAATTTTGATATGTGTGAAATGAAAATCTCACGATTTAGAGTTTGATTGGTTTGACTTTATTTTTTAGTTTTTGAAAAAAACTTTCAAGAATAGTTTTCAAAATCTGTTTTCAAAAAAAGAGGAAAAAAAAAGACTTGTTTGGTAAGTATTATTTGAAAACTGTTTTGAAGATATAAAAATGGGGAAAAATTATATTTATTAAAATTTCATTAATAAAAAACAATGAACAACATATTCCGATTGTATTTTGAGTTTTCAAAACAAAAATAGAAAACTGAAAATCAAAACTACTATTAGTTGTTCCTGTTTTTTAGTTTTTAAAAACTAAGTGCTTGTTTGACAACAATTTTATAAAATTGTTTCCAGTATTTTAGTATTTAAAAACTAAAAAACTCGTTTGGATAGTGTTTTCTGAAAACAGTTTTCGAAAACAATTCTGGTTTTTTAGGGTTTGATTGGTTTGATTTTGGTTTTTAGTTTTTTAGAAGAGTCTTCAAGAATAGTTTTCAAAAATTGTTTTCGAGAATAAAAGAAAAAAACTTGTTTAGCAAGTTTTATTTGAAAACTATTTTGAAGATGTAAAAATGGAAAAATTTATTCATATTTATTATAATTTCATTAATGAAAAGCAAAAAACAACATATTCTAATTGTATTTTGAGTTTTCAAAACAAAAATAGAAAACTGAAAAGCAAAATTACTTTCAGTTGTTATTGTTTTCGAAAACTATTTTTAAAAAACTTATCGAGCAACAAAATAATTATTATATTATTATTTGTGGGTAACACATATATCTATACTATTAATAAAGGAAATACCCCTTTTGATGTCTACTTTTCAAAATATCTATTCTACCCCTACACCTATTTTAAAATTAAAAAAATAAACTAATTTGTCATAAAAGGGACTTAAACCCATAACCTCTTATTTCCCAAGAGTCTACTTTACCATTAGACCAACCTTATAACTTTAAACAAAAAATTACTTTAAAATATTGATATCCAACATACATAATTGTCCAATTATATCTATAATGTATAATATATGATATTATATTATATATTATATCTATACTTCTATATTATATTATATTATCTATACTATTAATAAAGGGAATATTCCTTTTGATGTATACTTTTCAAAATACCTATTCTACCCTTACACCTATTTTAAAATTAAAAAAAAAAACTAATTTGTCAAAAGAAGGACTTGAAACTCATAACCTCTTATTTCCCAAATATATACATTACCTCTAGACCAACTTATAACTTTTAAAAAAAATTACTTTAAAATATTGATATCCAATATATATAATTGTCCATTTATATTTATAATGTAAAATATATAGTATATTATATGCTATATCTATACTATTAATAAAGGCAATACCCCATTTTGATGTCCACTTTTCAAAATACATATTCTACCCTTACACCTATTTTAAAATTAAAAAAATAAACTAATTTGTTATTAGAAGGACTTGAACCCATAACCTTTTATTTTCTAAAGATATATTTTACCACTAGACCAACCTTATAACTTTAAGCAAAAAATTACCTTAAAATATTGTATCCAACATACATAATTTTCCAATTATATCTATAATATATAATACATGATATTATATTATATACTACATACTATATCTATACTATTAATAATCTATACTATTAATAAAGGGAATACCCTTTTTTTATGTCTACTTTTCAAAATACCTATTCTACCCTTACACCTATTTTAAAATTAAAAAAATAAACTAATTTGTCATAAAAGGGACTTGAACTCATAGCCTCTTATTTCCCAAACATAAACTTTACCAATAGACCAACCTTATAACTTTACCAAACTCTTATCTTTCTATTTTTTCATATTTATTACATATTTAACATATTGATGATCTGACATGTTTTTATCATGTTATCATAAACAAAAAGTATAAAATTAACAAAATATATTTAAAAAATATCATATAACAATTTATATTTAAAATATAAAAATTTATAAAAAATATTAAATTAAAATTTTATAATTATTGTAATATATTAAAATAGAAATAGAAATACACAGTGTCTGTGTTCGCTAGTAATAATAATATTGATCTTGACTTGAAAAATTATGCGACGTTAACTGATCAAGCAACGGAATAATTCTTATATTATTATTTGTTGGTAACACATATATAATAATAATATTAAGTTATCTTATTACATCGTCATTGCACGGTTGTTGGTCGATTTTGACCTGGAGCAGATGAACGACGAAAGGAGTTGGAAAACATCATATTCAACTACCCAAATCTAGTAGACTTTTCGGTTTGGAACTTTAGATTAATTATTTGTTTCAATTCCATTCTGAAAACCGAGAACCCGCAAACGCTGGACTTTTCCACTTTCTATGCTGAATGTTTGAATGGAACCAGCACCCATGCATATAAAACTTTTACACACGGGACTCATAAGCTAATCGCTATCTGGTCGCTATTTTCTTTGCTGATCACTACTAGTTAAGAAATTCCTTTTTTGCTGTAATTTCTAATATTTTTTAATGTAAATTTTAACAATTTCTTTTTATTTGAATTTATTCAGTCAAAGATATTGGTTAGCATGACTTTGTTTTTTGACATTAGTTAACAGTTTTTCTTAATTTTTAATTTTAAAGCAAGACTTTGTTTTATGCATTATTATTATATATTAAATTATGACATCGTTATTTATATGATTTTTAAAATATTAATTAATAAAATTAATAAATTTATTATAAACGCAAGATCGTGACTTCTTTGCGGATGTATAATCCTTTTTCTTTTTAAGTTATTGACTATATGTTTATGGTTCACTTTACATTTTCCCAAAGGCTACAGTGCCGCACATGTTTTGCCAAACTTTAATTTGTATGAACTCCTGATTATGGTGTTAGGTGAATAATGTTGCTTATTATGTAATCCAATTGTTCAATTGTCAATTTTTTAATCAGCTGATGATAAACCATTCTTTTCCGCTTCGATTTTTTTTTTCTACTTTCTCGATTCTATAATGATTTGTTGTACTTGAAATAAAATGAGTTAAAGTTAAGCGAGTCACTTTTTTTCTCATGTTACAAGTAAAATACTTGAATATACTACACGTAGAAAGTTGCAGGGATGCGGGGTAGTGGATATATGTAGACTTGCAGTAGTGCCGCTCATTTTCATTTATTCTTGGATCAAACCTGAGTCTCCGCCAAATGACTACATAAATCAATAACATACCTTAAACAATCTTAGGACAATGCATCAACCACTCCAAAAATTATAATCTCTGCCTCTACTAAGCAACTGTCCTTCACCCGATAACCCAAGTTTTGATTGGTGAAATTATTGATAGGCATAAATCTGGACGCACCATTTTCATGGCTTGAGGCACTAAACCAGTAGTTAGCTGCAAGAAGGGAAGATTGCTAGTTATTGAATTGGATTACGCCATTGTTTGCTTAGTTCTGAAGAATGTTGTCCACAATGTTAATTATTAATTCAACTATTATAGTGTCAATGGAGCTTCTCTTGAAGAATTGCTGCTCATAAAGTGAATCAAACCATACCTTTTCCAAAGTGATGCTTGGCTTGCTTTTGGTCAAGTATGCGCAATATTATTTGTGCATATATTTTGGAACCGGGGGAAAGGGTTGATGGGTCAGCTAAGGCTAGATATAGAGAAAGATAATTTCCCATTTCAGCACCCTTTCCATTTGGATATAGTTTTATCTTCCTGCCAAAACATACCATAGTGAATGTCAATTAAGAATTTGTTGAGGTGTCTAACCTTTGCTGCCAATTTTAGAGCAAGACTTCAAGTTAGATTCAAGCTATAGACTTGGCAAGCAAAAATCCTTTGTGTCAATGAATTTTATTAAAGTTTTCTTCAATTGTGTTTATTAATTTATTGTTGGTATGGTTTCTTTATCTTCAACTAAATTAACTTAGAAATTCAGAAAAAAAAATAAAAATACGGAGAACCATATTGGAGTGCATCCATCAAGTTTAGAAACAAAACAGGGTTGATCATCTGTACCATTTAAAGTTTCCAGCATTGAATGGTTTAGAATCAGAACATTCTGACTCCAACTTTGAGAGGTTATCAAACTCATAGAGGTGCTTGTACGTAATGGCTTCCTTCATCATTGCCACACATTCTCCTTTTCCTGTGCTTCTTTCTTTGCAAACGAAGACTTCTGCTCCAAAAGCACACGTGTCTTCCACCAGATAACCTTTAGAGACAAGGTTGAAGTCTTTGAGAGGAACAACTTGATCAATTCCCCATTCAACCTTCATTTTGTGAAATCTCCTTTCCTTACTCGCAGTATCTATTAAATGCAGTGTACCAAAAATGGTGAGAAACCTTGCTTTGTATCATAGCAGCATAAAATATTTTTACAATCTACCTTCTTGTATATCTTTATAAGAGAAGAAAAATAAAAAAGTAAAATAAATTATATAAATTAAAATTAACTTTTGTTTTTTAACTCTAACAAGTACTTCTAAAAAAAACTGTAGTGTTACAAAGAAATTAATCAAATATATGCTAAACCTACTCAATAATTTTCCGTGGGAAAGTACTGGGCAAGCAAATGTATTCAAAGAAACAGCAACAAATTAAAATAGATACCCTGTACAACAAGGTAGTTGTCGTTGTTCTGATCATACAAAAAGAATCGAAAATTGACATGGATTTCCCAACCATGGTAAAGTGAACTTGTGTCATCCAAAGCCAAGTAGAGTGAAATATGTTCCTTTACATTCTTGCTCTTGTTTCCACTAGGGTACAGAACTAACTTCCTACGATATGTAATTGTAAGCAAGTATTTATACAACATAGAACATAGTCATAGGACTCAAATTATATATTGTCCATGGAAAACTGTTGTGTCTCTCATTAAGATTATCTCAACTAGAACATATAATTTGTACCATGTGTAGCCTCCAGCTTCAAATTTTCCTGATTCGTATCTCTCTATAGAATTCTTCGTCAGGAGTGAAAATGATTGTACTTTCATTATGTAATGAGCTGGAGGAGAATCTACTACAGATCGTAAAAGACCTGCAATATTATTGATGACTGGCATAAAATAAATAAGGCAAAAAGAAACCAGATTCTTTTTTCGTGCAAGGAGACATGTGCTTACCACGAGTTAATTTTTCTTGAAAATTAAATTATTATTCTGTTTATTAACATCTCACCATCCAATTTGACCCCTTTTAAAATTGTTTGTTTGGTTGTTCAAGTTATCGTGGGCATAAATTATAATGAAAGACATTTCAATAAACATTGCTGATTAAAAAACAAGCATAGGTGACAAGCAAAATGTATTATGCCCTTAGAAAGTTTAACCTAAAATTCATCCTGGCCTAAAAGATCTCATTGTTTGTCAATTGTCAATTTGCATGTCGCATCGACACATACATACATAACACAAATAAATAAATAAGTAAACGTATACATTCCCAGAATAATTAAGCAGACAAACATGAAAACATTTCAATAGATACTACGCAAGAAAAAAGTAAAGAAGACAAACCATCTGAACTACCCATAATTAGAATTAAGATATGGCGATGAGATCAGAAATGTCGACGACTATTTTTGGTCACCACTTTGAGGATTTGTTATATTTATATTACTCTGTTCCACTTATCCTTTCCTTGAAGAAAGCTGTTATTAGTTCTATCAAGCAGGCATATATTCTCTACTTTAAGCATGACAAAAAAGCAAAAGGGTTCTCTATGAACTTTTTAAGGTTTTATCTACTATATTATTTGTTAGAAAGGTTACATTTCAAGCATAGGAATATTCTTTGCTGCGAACTGTACATGAAGGAATTATTATTAGAGTTACATGGCTTTTATTGAGGTACAAAGTGTACCAGGACTGTCCTTTTTAGATCATGCAAAAGTTAATGACCAAAAGGTGATATTTTCCAATCGCTCATTCCGTGTGCCAACCACGCCTTTGTTTGGATTTAGGGCTTCTTTCATGTTAACTCGGAATTGCAAGTTTTTTATGGTTTATGAGCTGATCAGACTTTTGCTAGGAGCAAAAGCACATCTGAACATTTTTTAGGGATTTTGGACAAGTGAAAAGACCGAAATACATTGTGTACGTTGATACAAGGTAAATGTTATACAACACACAGAAAAAATTTTGAATTTCGACAAAACCAAAATTCACATCTTGTAGGAAATTAATTAAGAGAAATAATCATAACTAATAAGGAAAGTCTCATATTATCACCATACTCGATAAAACTTAATAAATGAAAGCAATATTGAAAAGTTAAAGGAAATATCAGCTCACAAGTAGATAATGTCCATTAGGTAAAGACCTAAATAAACCTATAAATAGAAAATTACATTAATAACAAAGGTACGTATCATTCATATACTTTCTATAAACAGAACTCCCTTCTTACCACCGTAAATCTAAATACTTGTAGACTTGAGCATCATAATCTTTTTTATAGGTGTCGACACATGATGTCTCGACGGGACAAAAAAAAATGGTTTGAAAATCAGAAAAAGCCGTCACCAATATTTATCAAGAAAGATATTGAAAAAACCTTTAAAAATGATCTACGAAACTAGATTTTAAGTTTGGGAGTAGATTAAGTGTAGGAAAGGTGTTAACATTCTACAATGTTTGTCATAAAAACGGTTACCTCTAATTACACGTAAAATTAAATAACTTTTAAAAAAATATATTTCATCCCCTTAAAACATAAAGATTATTTTTATCTATTACTAAAGAGAATTTATTATTATAAAAGAATTTTTTATTATATTTTTTATCTTTAAATATTTCATTTTTATTTTCTGATAATTGACTTTTACATTTTTTGGCTCGACAGAAGTGGATTTCTGATCTTAAGTATCTCCAACCGCGATGGAGAATCAAAATTTACATAGTTCTTAATTAAATTTGTGCATTGACGTTTTTATTACTTTTTTTTTTAGTTTTATTAAGACTTAGGATTTTCAAACTGTCACACTTATACGTCCTAAAAATTTAAATTGACAAAGGTATACACCCGATCAATTTATTAAAATATCTTTATTTTTATATTATTTTTATTTTTCAGAGTAAAAAGAGAAACATTTTTATAATTATTTATTATATATATTAGAGATGAGATTTTAAAATAAAAGTTGTCACAACTTATATCTCAAAATCTAGGAAATAAAAATATATCACATCTAATTATTTCTTTGATCTCTATAAAAAAAATATTACAAATAAAAGTGGTAAAAAGAAAGTTTAGATGCTATGTATTTATGAATTATTTATAGGAAGAAAATATTATCAATTATGATTAAAATTAGATAAATTGGAGTATACTAAATTGTCACATCACATAACCTCAAATTTCATAAGATAAAAAAATGTCACATTTAATAAAGCTTATTTTTTTTCTTAATATGAAATTATCCAAATCTAATACTTTTAATTTAATATATGATTTTAAATATTGGGAATAAAAAGTTGTCACATCTAATTAACTCTTTGATTTCTGTTAAAAATATTACAAATAAAAGTGGTAAAAAAGGAAAATTTAAATGTCATGTAATTATTATAAGTTATTTATAAGAAAATATTCTCAATTATGATGAAAATTAACTAAAATTTTAGTACACTAAGTTCTTGTTTGACAATATTTTAGTATTTAAAAACTAAAAAACTCGTTTGGATAGTGTTTTTTGAAAATATTTTTCGGAAATAGTTTTGGTTTTTTAGTTTTTAAAAACTAAAAGATAGGAACAACGGATAATTTTACTTTTCAGTTTTCTAATTTTGTTTTGAAAACTCAAAATACAATCATAATATGTTGTTTTTTGCTTTTCGTTAATGAAATTTTAATAAATATGAACAAGTTTTTCTATTTTTACATCTTCAAAACAGTTTTCAAAGAACACTTACTAAATAAGTTTTTTTTTTTCCTGAAAATAGTTTTTGAAATTATTCTTAAAAACTCTTTTCAAAAACCAAAAAACAAAACTAAATCAATCAAGCCCTAAACTGTCGTCCTCAAATTCTATAAGGTCAAAATTATTCAACTTCTAATACTATTTGCCAGTATCACTATTACATTATCATCTTCATTATCATCTTCATCATTATTAGAATTGTTGTTGTGCCCGTATATTTTTTACAAAGTAAATTAAGACATTTGTTAATTAGAATTTGCTAGAAGAAAAAGAAGTAAAAGAGGTGGCACAAGAGGATCTTAATACTGAGAGTGAGAAAGAATAAAAAAGGCCATGAGTCACTACTTTGTGCTCACATGGATGGAAATCTTAATGTTAGAATATCAACCATGACTCATTTCTTTCTCTTTCGTCCCACATTTCCTCTCTTAGAAACAAGCGTTTTGAAAGCAAATGAGGGTTTGCCTCTTAGAGTCTCAGCCCCACGAAGACGAAACAAAGATGTACCCGAAAGAGATCGTCCCTTGAAGGTGGTTCTGTGACGATTTTGAGTGGGGTTTTCAGCGGAGGGTTTAGGGGCTTCAATGGCTTCCAAAGGGTTCTAATTTTGGGGTTCCAATTTGGGTTTGATGGAAACAAAGGGCTAGGGTTCAAATTTGGTGGTGGCCACACAACTGTGGTTTTGTAATGGTGATTTGATGGTGGTTCGTGATTTTGAAGAAAAGGGCTTTTGACTTGTTGTGGTTTGCAACCTCAAGAATTGATTCTGTGAAACCTCTTACCTGGTGAAGGAGTTTGCTTCGGTTGCGGGGTTATGAAGACTAAAAGGTTATGATTCAGGTATCGTGAAGTCACTAGGGAAAGGGCTTCCATTGACTTAATTTATTTTCACTTCTTTGTTGTTTCAACTTTGATTTTCTAGAAAAGTATGGTTTTAAGTTCAGGAAGGAAGGAATAACCTATATTTGAAATGTTGAATCTATAGCTAAGGAAGGAGTACGAGTCTAGTTTTGTTCATTACCAAAAGACAAGTTAGCAATTTTATTTTTAAAGTTAGTCATTAGCATATGATTACATTGGGAAATTTCACTGATATCTTTTATTCTACTATAAATAGTCATAGGCACAAGCAAAATAAATTGTTCATATTATATCACAAATGAACTATCATAATTGAGAGTCGGAGAAAATGGATTACCCCAAAAAGAAAGTTACCTGTAGTACGTAATTCTAATTAGTAGCCTTCCTTGCCCTTCTCTATATAATTTTGCCAATTGTATTTTTCTTTTGTTCCTAAGTTTGACTTTCACTAATGGCTTCTTCATAAGAGAAATTTCTTTCTGTGATTGATATATATTCCTTTCCTTTCTATTTTCTCATTGATCTTTTTTTAATTGGCCTTACTTTCCTTCATGGGAAGAAACCATGATGGGTAGTTACTCTGAAAACAGAATTTGGGTGATGCTTTAAATTATAAGTTGAAGGAGCAAAGGTGCCAATTGAAAGACCAGAAAGAGCAAAGGTGCAATGGAGCAGTTGAGGCGGCTGAAGATGGCATATAGCAACCACATATAGCAGGACAACATCTCTACAGAGCAAGCTCTATTCTTGTTTCCTTTATTTATTATTATTATTATCATCATCATTTTATTTATTATTTATGTCTTTTTTAATTTTAGTTATGATATTTTTTTTCATTTTGTATTTTATTTTTAATTCTTTATTTACTTCTTCTTATTTATCTATTTTATTTTATATACTATAGAATTGAGATGAATCAAAAGTGAAAAAGTATTAATTTACAGTATACAATTGCATGGGAATTATGATTGAGCATAAAGTGGAACATTGCAATTTTGATTCTTGTTTGTAGTTGTTTCTTATCCGGTTCTAGCCTAATCTTGATTTAATTTTGCCTAATCCTCATGCAATTTTGTAGGTTGTGACGTCAATTTGGCTAAGTGATGTGAGTAGGAAAAAATCGGTAAGTTGATAAGTGTCAATTTTTAGTGAATAAAAATATGAAATTTTGGTACTTTTGGTCTTAATTGTATTTATTAGATATTAATTATCCCTAATTTAAGAATTATTGAATCTAAATGTACGTTTCCAAGTCTTGATATAAATGAAGTTATTTGATCCAATTTTTTTTACAAATTTTAGGTAATTAAGGATGGAAGAAGAAAAGATTGGAAGAATTATGCATAAATCAAGAAAAAAGAGAAAGAAAAGCTTCTGTCATATTCTCGCTTAAGCGATAATAATCTAGGTTGAGCGAGAATTTTCCAGAGAAGGATGTTGTTTCAGGAACATTCTAGCTTAAGTGAGAACAATCTAGTTTGAGGTAGAATACCTTTCTTCACATTGAAGTACGCTTCTCGCTTGAGCGAGAATCAGCTAGCTCAAGCGAGAAGTTACTTAACCAATGATATAAAAGCTTTAGAACGAATTTTGTGAAAAACAGAATAGCATATTCTTAAAAATAGAGGAAGGGCGAAAGGCAGAAAGAAGCAAATGAAGAGCTACGGAAGTCGTTTTTCTTTAATTCTTCTCCAATTCCTGATGCATTCCTCCCTTGCACGGGTTTGAGCTAGGACCAATAAAGGAGAAACATGATTTGGATAGAGTTTCAAGGAGTTTAGTTTAGGACATGTCCCATTAGTTTGTATTGTTTTGACCATTTTTAGGCTTGTATAAGTACTCTTGTGTCATTAGGATTCCACGGGGTGTAGTTAGTTTTATTTTTTACCTTGTATTTTGACCTTTAGGTTCTTTTTTCTTTAGGAATGTAATTAATATCTTTTGGAGTTTGTTAATTAGTTTGAGCTGGTCCAAGAGAGTTTGGAAGTGTGAGATTTAGTTACCACACCCATAATTCCTCTTTACACATGAAGCATGTAGGAGACATATGAGGCCCTTTGCCCCCTTTTGTAGGTGCCAATTCTAGGGGCACTTCTTGTTGCTTCTTGTTTAAATTTGAATTTTGGGAATGCCATATCATCTCCCTCCAAAATTCAATCAAATTCAAATTAAGATGGAATATAGATCCATGAAAATAGGACATTGTTTGGATCTTGGTTAAATTAATCTAGTGTTAAATTGACATGTGCTCAATTAACACTAAATTAACCAACTAACCTTCCCTAATTAGAGGAGTTGGACGTTCATGCTTATGATAGGCCCATAGGCCCATGCTAAGCTCTATATATTGAGCTCTCCACCTCTTGTAATTCTTTAACACTCATTTTGAATGAATTTTACTTCTCTAAATTTGAGAGCTCTTCTTTTTCTTAGAGAGTGTTCAATGCTTTCTCCTTAGTGAGAGTACTTCATGCTATTATCAAGAGTTCCTTTCCTTATGGCTAGCTTCACTTTCAAGGCTTATCTCCAACCAAGAGTGGTGCCTATTTCACCCTAATCTTCTAGTTTTCCACCTCTATTTCAAAGCTCCAAAGGACCTTTATGAGTATGATCCTAAGCGACATCTTCTTCTCTAACAATTGAGAAACCATGGCTTAGGGATGGATGCATCAATTTCTTATTGTATAATGGCTACCATGAGTAGTAAGCAACCATGAACAATGATTCTAACTGATTTTGATTGACTTTCAATGCTTAATTGTGTTAATTGAGTGATTTTGCATGAGACATTGCATGAATTGGCTGAAATTGCTTCATTTGATCATCATTCATGCATTAAAAGCATAACATCATACTAGATTGGAATGAAATAGCATGAAAATCATATTTAGAGGCATATTACACTATGGTAATCGATTACTCCAGAGGTTGGTTTTTCCAGAACCAAGTATGGGTCTCGTGGTAATCAATTACCATAAAGTAGTAATTGATTACCTTCCCTGAAACTGTCTCCTTAGCTTAAACTCGAAAGTGACACGGACTTCATTCATTCCATCCTCTCACTCCTTGATTCCAAAAGGATTTCTCTATGAGAAAATTGCTAGGGTTCAAGTAACCCATTTCAATTTGTGATTTTTAAGATTATTTGTGGTTTGTTTTCTTCCATCCTCAAGACCCAAGCTTTTTCTGCAAAACCCTACTACTCTAATGGAAAAAGGATGCAGCAGCAGGGGTAAAAGAGTGAAGCACACAATCACTGGAAGAGAGTTTCGCCCTAAGCTGACTCTAAGGAAGCCCATTGCTCCCAAACGCCCTGCACAAGGGTCACCCGCCAAGGAAAAGGATTATGCTCATGAGTAGATCTTTAACCAAGAGCAAAAGGATATATTTTTCAAAATCTGTGTTGAAAAGGAGGTAAATTCTCCTAAGGTCCTTATGTTCTCATGTTGCTTGGAAATGGCTTTAGCTTTCATGATGACTTATAGTTTCAAGGCTTATCTAAGTTTGTTCAGTTGAAGGGCAAGTTTTATCCCGATTTGGAGAAGGTGTTCTTTTCTAATTTGAATATTGATAATTTTGGAAATTTGGTTTCTAAGGTTAAGAAGAAGAAAATTATGCTCACTAACGAGATTTTTATGACTATTGGTGGAATTGCCAATCAGGGCATAGATGTGAGTGTAGATGACCTTAAGGAGAATAAGGTCAATTATAGAAAAATTAAGCTTTTCAAATCTATGCTTGAGGCCTACTGAATGGGAAACTAGAAGGATTTCAAAGAAGGATTCTAGGAAGAAAATCATCTTGAACACTAGCAGTATGAAGGTGGATGATCACCTACTTCATTATTTGATTGTGTGGATCTTGGCTATTAGAGGTAGCAACCATGCCCAGATTATGGAGGAAGATATGATCCTCCTGTGTGCCATGAAGAACAACATCAAGGTAAATTGGTTGAATGTGATCAAGGACACCATGATAAAAACAAAGAAGCTTGATGAATATAAGTGTCCCTATGATGTATTTGTGTCTAAAGTGCTTGAAAGGTATGGTGTAGACACATCCAATGAAGTAAGAGAAGTGACTAGAGATGTCCATTTTGTGAAGGATAGGGCACTTAAGACAATGAAGTTGGTACAGACTAATGAAGGTTGGATAAATAAAGATGAAATCCTTGTTGAAGATGAAGTGGAACCTAAGCCATTATTACCCTTTAAAGAAATGATTTTGAAGAGGATAGGTGCTATGCAAGAGATGCATGAAAAAGAGTTCAAGGAAATCAACGACTCTCTGGAGTCAATTTCTGAGAGACTAGACCTCCTGGATGTTCCCTTTCCAGGAAATTAGGAGAATTTCAATGCATCCTTGCATTTTAGCTCTTAGGCATGTATGATTTCATTATGGTTTTTTTTTTTTTGCATTCTACAGTTTTATCTCAATTTCAAGTTGTTTATTGAATTTTAGTTGATTATGATTTTTTTAATTGCATTTTGGTTAAGCTCTGATTTTTATCGTGCTAATTAATATTGTAACATCAATTGAAAATTAATGAAAGCTTAACTTTTGGTGTGAATTTGTTGTGAATTAGTGTGCAATTGGCTGCAATTTGACTCTATTTGTGCTAACATGTACCTTATTTTTCAAATGAACAGAGGTTAGAAAATGTTAACTTTGCAGTCTTTTGAAAAGAAATCGAAGCTACATTTCTACAGAGGTTCAAGCTATTTCTGTGATGAATTCTGCTGCATAATAAGTGTAGAATTTGTGCAGCTTTGGTGTAGTCTTTTTAAAGCCTTCTTGGCTGGTTATCTCTCCTATAAAATTAACCATTTTACTCACATATTTTTCTACTTACCTTTTTTTACGTGCAAAAGGGGGAGAAGTATCTATGGAAAAACATCTATGGAAAAGTATCTATGGAGAGGTATCCTGGATATTGGAATTTTCTCAATGGAAGATTGAATGAACCATTCTCTTTGCCTAATGTGAAGAAGACCAATCAACATGGTGTTTGATTCAAGATAAAATACTAGAAGAAGTTAGAAGAGTGGTGTTTTGGATTTGGATTGTTGGAACCAAAGGCTTTGGAAAGCATGAAGTATCCCTTTTGGTGTTTTGGATTTGAATTTTACTTCTTAGTTTTGCTCTAGTCAATTTTATGGTACAAAAAACGTTTGATAGGTGTGGTACTTGTATTGTGTGTTTAGATAGGCATGAGAATATGTTTGGGAAATTTAGAAATATATTACATAGGCTAGGAAGTGCTGAAAAATCCTCAAAAGTGAAAACTATGGTAAGATAATCGATTACCTTATTATGGTAATTGCTTACCCTTCGAGAAATTTTGGATATTGAGATTATTGTTCTCGGGAATAATCAATTACCTAAAAATAGCAATCAATTATTCCAAAGAACAAGCATTATGGACTAGTTTTGAACAGGATATCAAGTAATCAAGTAGATAATTGATTACTTGATTTAAAACTCATATAAAGCATTTTCAAAACTTATTTTAACTAACTTTTGAAAAGTTCATTGAATGTTTGCTTCTCTTAACTATTTTACTCAAATTCTCTCCAAGAACTATATCCAGTTTTTTATTATTTAAAGGTACAAGAAATTCAAAATTCAAGGAAGAGACTATATTGAGATTTGATCTATCTTGCTGGGTATTC
Organism: Psophocarpus tetragonolobus; assembly: GCA_037954015.1. Lineage (NCBI taxonomy): Eukaryota > Viridiplantae > Streptophyta > Magnoliopsida > Fabales > Fabaceae > Psophocarpus > Psophocarpus tetragonolobus. The sequence goes on along the minus strand of CM075693.1, from coordinate 6,630,706 downwards.
ATCACTACAATGATATTATTTTAGACCCTATTTTGTGTTTTTGCACAATCTTTGACAATTTCTTGAAGTGTTCTTGAGATTGTTGTGAAATCTTGCAACAGAGTGTTGTGAGTGACGCGGTATCACAGTGTAGAAAACTCTTGTGGGGTGTAAGAGGAAATCTCTTCTTATGTGGTTTGAATTTTTCGGGTGTAAAATTTATATGTGTAGTGTGCATGTACTGATATTTTAGTGGAAAACAGATTATCGGAAGACTAAGTCTAAAAACTGGATGTAGGTCAGGTTGACCGAACCAGTATAAATAATTGTGCAATTTCTCTCTTCCCTATGCTCTTTAATTCTAAATTTTATTGAGATCTTGGAAAACCATTGATTGTGTTTTTGCAGCTGAAACAATTTTCTACAGTTTTGTGGCAACGTATTACACTTTACAAAACTTTTATTTTGATATTGGGTTTGGTAATTGTAATAAGAATTGTGGGTTTGAAACTTGATTCAATTCTTTATCTACCCATTTCTTTTGTGTTTGATAAACCTGTTGGTGCAATTCATATTGTATTTTGACTAATTGCAAAAATAAACTATTCTTGAAAGAATTGCTATATATCAAGTTTATTTTCATACACATTAAAAGGATTGAGTCTTGTCATGTTGCTTGAAAAACCCATTTGCAAAAATTACAAGGTAGATTTTGAAAATTCCTTTAAGCGGAAACTTTTGAAAAACTCTAATATTGATTTGAATAGAAAAGTTTGAAAATATTTTGGTGAATCTATTCAACCCTCTTTTTAGATTCCCCACTGGGACCAACAGAGATTAACATCCCTGGCTAGATTTCTCCCCTAAACTACCGAGAAGGCAAAACCCATAATCGCCCTTCTTCGAAAAACCAAAAATTTTACATGGGTAGAAGACATGTGAAGAGGCTTTTGCAGCCCTGAAGAAATCCATTGCATCCCCACCCATTCTAGCAAAACCTGATCTCAATAAACCACTTGTCTTGTATCTCTCAGTCTCTGATAAAGCAATAAGCTCTGTTATAGTACAATACATTTTGGAGGGGCAGCAATCGATGTATTACATGAGCAGAATGCTCAAGGACACTGAAACCAGATAATAGTTAATAGAAAAAGCATGCTTGGCTTTGGTAAATTCGGCAAGGCAGCTCCCACCCTATTTCCAAAGTCATCAAATAGTGGTCAGAACCGATTGCCTAATCTCCAAGGTACTGTGAAAGCAAAAACTTATTGGAGAAATGGTAGTCTGATCCATCAAATTATCAAGATTTGATATCTGACACAAGCCTCGAGGACCAATCAAAGCTCAATGTTTTGCAGATTGAGGTAGTCTACATACCAAGAGAACTGAATGTTCGGGCTTATTAGTTGGCTAAATTGGCAAGTTCACAAAAGTCTTGCCAGCTACGTACCTTTTTACAAATGGAGTTACCATTGCCCAACATTTCAGTATGCTTAATCTTTTTCACTATTGATGATTGGCGCACCAAGATCATAAAATACATACATAAGGGCATACTATTGTCACGTGTTATACTATTGTCACAAAAATCGCATGCTATACTATTGTCACAAAAGAACTTTATAGACGAGGCTTCTCGACCCCTTTGTTAAAATGCTTAGCAAAAAGAGAAGCATACTATGTGCTTAGAGAAGTAAATAAGGGCATATGTGGATTCCATTTAGGTGCACGGACCATGGAAACTCGAGTATTGTGCAAGGATATTATTGGCTAACGATGAAAGGAGACTGTTCAGAATTTGTCAAGAAATGCCTGCAAAGCCAGAAACATGGGAACCTAATACACTAACTAGCAAATAAGTTAAAAGTTTTAATCGCTTCATGGCCCTTTTGCACATGGGGAATGGAAATTCTTATCCTTTCCCCATGGCTTGAGGGCAATGTAAATTTCTATTAGTTGTAGTAGACTATTTCAAAAAATGGATAAAGGTCGAACCATTAGTCACCATTTCGGCCCAAAATGTCCAAAAGTTTATATGGAAAAATATAGTAACATGCTTTGGTATTCCCTACTCGGTCATAATGGATAATAACCTTGAGTTCACAGATAAAAAATTCAACACCTTTTTAGAAAGATTGAGCATCAAACATAGGGTAACATCAGTTGAACACCCTCAGGCAAACAGCCAAGCCAAAGCTACTAATAAGGTGATGCTGACCGAACCAAAAAAGTGACTCGAAGGAGCAAACGGAAGATGGACAGATCAATTGCCCAAAGTCTTATGGGCGTACTAATGCACCCTACAGGCCTCCACTTAGGAAATGCCATTTGTGGAATAGATACGATGCTTCCAGTGGAGGTCGATGAGCCTTTGTTCAGAAGATAGCAGTTTTGCACCTAACAAAATTTCGAAGCACTTCGGCAAACTTAGATTGTGTAAAACAAGTAAGAAATCAAGTCATCGTAATGGTAGAAGCTTGTAGGCAAAGGACGACTCGAAGATTCAACTCTCAAGTCCAGCCTTGAAGATTTATTCAAGGTGACTTGGTATGGAAGGCGACAGGAGAAGCGATAAAAAAGAGATTGAAGGCAAACTCGCGACAACTAGGAAAAGCCTTTACAAATTCACCAAGAACTACACAATGGAGCATACAAGCTGGAGGAATTGTTTGGAAAACTAATCCCAAGAACATGAAATTCCACTCACTTTAAACCTTAATACGGATAATGGCCATGTACTTCTTTATGGGCACTTTTTTCCTTATTCGATTTTTTGTCCATACTGAGGATTTTTTCCGAAAAGGTATTTAACGAGGCCTTAGTTTTCATCAATAAAAGAAGGACATTCTGGCTCAATTCTAATTATTTTCATTTATGTATATGTGTACCCTCCCGAAGTTTTACACTTCAGCTAAGACAGTACCTAGGGTACCCTCCCGAATTCTCAAGCAATTCAACTAAGGCAGTACCTAACATACCTACCCGTACTTTACAGTTCGGATGAACATGACATTCATTATAAGCCAAAGCGCTAATAGCAACAACAAATATCCAAAACATACAATTCCAAACTAAATGAAATAAATAAGGTATTCAGATACACTTTAACAAGAAGCAAACAAATAAAATATGAGAAAATAGAGGATTATATTAATATTCATATATATATATATATATATATATTCATATATATATATATTCATATATATATATATATATATATATATATATGTGTGTGTATGTGTGTGTGTAAAAAAATGGTATATGAGTAACCACTATACAAAAAGATTAATTACAAAAAGTATCTAGGCATATATTTCGGCCCATAAAAGCTTCACAAACAAGAAAGAGTAAAATAAATCCTAAGAAGTTGCCTCATCATCTTCATCATTCTGTCATCCTTCTTTTTCAAACTCTACTACATAGGCGATCTCGTCTGCTTGTCATCAAGAACGTCATCCAAATGTTTATACTCACCCTTGAAGACATCATGGTCTTCTGAAAACTCAAAGTCTTCTGGAATGGTGCAAAAGAGACATGCTTGGTGAACCGCATGGCAAAAGCCAACCAAATATTCCTTCATCACGTCCTTTTCTTCCTTCTTTTTATAAGTCGCAAAGTCCTCTAGGGCTTGATCCCTCTCCAACTTGTAACCTTCTCAGCTGGTTTTACTCTGCTGGCACAAAGCCTTTAAGCTTTTTATCTGATTTTAGGTTGTTTCCAACAATTTTTCTTCAGTCAGCAAAGCTTTCTCATGAAGATCATCTTTTGCTTTCAATGTCGCCTCATGATCCTCAACTGAAACCATGTAACTCACACTCTCCTTCAACTTCTCGAGTTGGACAGAGACTGTGAGGAAGGCATTCTTAGATTGCCTTTGGCGTTGTTTCGCCTCCACCAACTCATTAGCAAACTTGTGTTTGTCCAAAGCTTGAGTTTGGGCCAATAGTTCGCTATAACACTGCAATTGGATTGATAACTTCATCCCTTCCAACACTTTACAGCCCTCAGTAGAGATAGAGTCACCAGCCTTACTCATTGACACCCATGTGTCGAAGTATTCATAGAAGAAGTTGTGTGGTAGCAGTGGAGCGCTCACGGCTAAGTCAACAAGAGGATTCAAGGTCCCTTTGGATTTCTTGGACTTGTTGGAGAAGGATTTTTTGCCCTCTATCTTCCTTTTCTTCTCTTTCTCTTTTCCTTCCCCTTCTCCTGCAACTTTTGTTTTTTTTTTTTCGAAATCAAAGATCGGGGGATTCATGTCTACAACTAAAGATCTCGGTTGAGGTGTTATTTCCACTAAAACCTTGGGAATGGTCGTCTCATCCCCTTGGGTACAGGTTCGACACAACTTGCAAAAATCCACAGCCTTACCTCCAACCAACATGATAATATCTACACAAAAGAACAAAGGGTGTTAACAAAACAATTTGGAAAATCAAGACAAAAAAAATAAAAAAATAAAAAAAATTTCACGCAAACTAAACTCACCCTTCAAGTCCTTAAAAGGAGTAGAAGACTCGAAGAAACGAAGTAACTTTCCCACTAAAAGACGACAAGGCAACAATCCAAAAAAGTAGCTTGTCTTGGAAATCAATGTACCACCTTGGCACCTGTTCCCAGTAGAATGAAAATAAAGAACCTCCATTTCAATCATAGAAATTATTTCGGCAAGAGTTGGGATCAATCATGACCTTAAAATACCTGGTCTTGAAACCCTTAAAAGAAGTGGTATAGGTCATAAAAAAAAGGTTCTCGACCTTTCGGTACAAAGAGACTCACTTTCATTGAAACCAAATGAGTTTTAGTGATATATCTTCATCTTTAATCTTGAGTCCAATAACTTGTAATTTAGAGACAATCTCATTGAGAGTACTAAAATGATCTGAGACTTTCATGTCATTATCTATGTGTAAGTTATGAAACTTTTCTTTCAACAACAACCAATTTGAAATACCTTTTACTTGATATAACCCTTTAAATTTCTCCCAAAGTTTTTTAGCTATCATCATCTTTTGCACATTTGCAAGAACATTTTTAGCCAAACACAAGCAAATTGCACTTGTAACTTTCAAATCTAGTTCCTCCAACTTCTCTTCTTCCACAACACCTTGTTTAATCTATATTGTATTAGCACATCCTTAATTTGTATCTGCAACAAGCCAAAATTGATCCTTCTATCAAACTTATTTATGTCATATATGACTACACCTACAAAAGACATTGCACCAATAAAGTATGATTATCCAACAACAAGGAATTATTCTTTTCTGATGTGGAAGATCAAACTAGACTGCAATTATAGAACATACTAAGAACATCTTACCGAACCATAGGCTCTTGATACCACTGTTGGGTAAAAGAAAACATTATTATTCTTCATAGTTATCCTTTTAAATAGAGAAGATAAATAAAATAAATAACATAAAAATATAATGTGGAAACCACAAAACCAAAGAAAATTTTTACAACAACTATTCAATCTCTTCCATTTTTTTACAATGCATAGACTACTCTCCTCGTCCCACAATACATTCACACTCTCTAAAGAAGGTAACTTAACTAACTCTGATAGCACTCTAAAACAAGAGTATAAGAAAAGTCAAATACAAGTTTAAAGTTTTTTTTGAGTAGTATACTTTGATACTATAGACTCAAGTCCATTATATAGCATGATTTACTCACTCCCTTGTCCATCCCAAGTAATGTAAGACTTTCTCCAACATATCATGAGACTTTCAAAATGCACTATTTTCATAAACTCCAACAACTATTCAATCTCTTCCATTTTTTTCTTATGACTCATCTATGTATCTTATATGAATTCTTACCCTAAAGACACATCATTATTGGGTAGGTACTAACTATGCCATGAAATTGTTATATGATATTAAATTCTTGAGAAAAGAGAAGACAACACGTCATTTCCCATTTAGTAGGGTGAAAATTGGGAGAAAACATAGGCTTGAGGTAGATGTTACAACCAAGGGTTTTGAAACTTTGTACTTTAGAACTCTTGATCACATAGAGATAGAACTGAGAATTTGGATGGTTAGGCCTACATAATAAAATGAGTCAAGTTGACCTAGCCCATATTTCATTCGGGCTGGTGTTTTTTAAGGAAATTTTCTTTTTGCACCCTCATTTTACTATTTGCACCCTAAATATGTGAATTTTCAAAAAAGTCATTGTCTACTAAATCTAGAGTTTTTAATAAGTTTGGATTACCTAATTCAGACTTATATTACAAAAGTATACTCTTAAAGAATCCTGATCATCTCCAACTAAATCCAAACTCATATTACCACTGATGAGATCGATTGGTCTCCAACTAGATCGTCTGTACCATCCACCATGTTATCATCAACGATACCTTGATCATCTCTTACTTTCAAAATTCTGTAGTCATCGAACCACTAGATCCAATACTTTATCCAAGAATGCCAAAGTCAAAACCTCGTGTCCCATCTTGGAGAACACTTGCACTTCAAAATGAAATAATTTGCTTAATTAAGAAATATGTACGTGCAACGAATAAAAGCCAAGAATCTAATAGCTGGCGCCTTCAAGCCAAATGAACTTACAAATTATCCTTTTCAATATGGTAGCCAGCGATTTAGTAGATGCACAAAAAATCTATCAAAGTCATACAATCGTAAATAAATTAATGGTCAAGATTAAAAGTGATTAATGTCTACCTTTTTCTTTACAGAAATCACATACTTAAAAATGGCAAATGCAGTTTTTAATTTATTTTTGTAAAACTAATATATTATTCTTCATTGTTTCATGATTCAAAGTTCACATTTCTTTATCAATGTTGCTATGCATATTATAACTTTTATTTGTTAGCGTATGCCTAAAATGAGCACATGCATCGTAATTTATGGACCAATTTACGTAATTTAAGATTTATAAGTTAACGTAAAACAAATTGTACCACATGTTTTATTTTATAAGAAAAATGTTATTATTATTAGTAATATTAAATTTTATTATGGTGAAATTTGAATGTATGATCTTCTTTCATTCTCTCCTTTCTTAATTAACAAACTTATTGCATGTTGTTTTTAGTTTAAGGATCGTATTAGAGAAGTATTTGAAAACCAAAATTGATTCTGAAAAGATTAAATATTTATTCTCCCAAAAAAAATAAATATTTTATACTAAATTTTATTTTTAATTTATTTTTATAATAAAAATATGTAAACATAAATTATGTCATTTTAAAATAAACTATATGCAAAAGTGTAATGGTTTATAAATTGAGCGGAGTGTGATAGATTCGTAGGAGGCCACAACACAACGAAGAAGGCGCGTTTACTTTGATAGCAGACAGACAAGACGAGTTTTGGCTGACTTCGTAAGGAACAAACAAATGCCACGTTGGATAGCTTTGACTTCAACTCTGTCTTTTTCTAAGTGCCTTTCACGCGCCACCGTTCTCTTCTCTCCCTCCTTTTCTCTTTTCATTCTTCCTTCATTTTATTTTTCTACCACCCTTCTTCTACCCCCTTTCATTTCTCTGTTAGTCCTTCTCCTTTATCACTTTCATTCAATTCATTTCTCTTCACTTTCTTTTTCAATTCCATGTTTCAGAGCTTATTGCTGTGTCATGGCTGAGACCACCAAATGCATTCCCAACTCACAATTAGGTTAGATTCTCCTTTTTCATCCTAATACTCCTGCTTCAATTCCTCTTCTCCTTTCTCATTGTCACCACCAACTTTGTGCCCTTTTTTCTTTCAATTTACATTCTTTAGTGCTTTCTATTGGATTTTTTCACTCTTTCTGCATGCATGCATCCCCCTGATTGCCTTAATTTTCATTCTGTATGCAACAAACATGTATCATGTCCTTCGTTGGGGTCACTTTTGTTTCTGCATGCTTTCAATAATGTTTGTATTCTTCGCTTGGATTGGATCACTGATAACAATTGAGAAGTAAAACATCTTTCATATATTTGAATATCGATGCGTTATATGGTCAGCCAAGGCACACTATTGAACGTTCCAATTTAATTAATGCATTGTCTGTGTTGTGCAGTATCATATATTTATTTAAACTTCAGTTCCATTGTTGCCTTCACCGAATATTTGTATAAATTTATCATTCAAATAGAGTGATGTATTAAGTTTTATTTTTATTTTTTATGGTGTCGTATGTAACACCCTATGATTGTTTCCTGGATGTAATAGAGCTTGATGACATGCTGCAAGAAGCAGAACATCGTTGGCTTCGTCCTGCTGAAATATGTGAGATACTTCAAAATTATAAGAAGTTTAAGTTAACACCAGATCCACCTGCTATGCCTCCAGGTATTTCCTATTTTCCCTGAACTTCGTGCCCCTCTTGTATTTGGTAGGTGACTGATGGGGTAACAAGCTCACACCACGCAGTCCTTTGATTCCTTTTTCATATGAGGGCACATCATTGTTGCTATCATGATAATCTAAAACATTAAACAAATGTCATGCACTCATGTTTCATAATTTTGAATTTCCTTGCTCTGTTTTTCATTGAGTTCCATGTTAGATGGAGAAACTAACTGATAATGGAGATAATAGAACTCAGTTAAAAATTATAATAGCGTAACCAACACACCATAGGAAAAACCTCATTCTTTATATATATGTGCCTTTAACTGCAGTATATATGCCTACTACAAGGATAGAGTGTTAGTCTTGACCTCAATTTCTTATTCCTTTTTATTAAGCTGGATCTCTATTCTTGTTTGATCGGAAAGCACTACGTTACTTTCGCAAGGATGGTCACCGGTGGAGGAAGAAAAAAGATGGGAAGACTGTAAGAGAAGCTCATGAAAAGTTGAAGGTGTGCTGTTCATTTTTTTAGTTGTAAGTTCACCTTTTAGATTGTTATTTTAACTGAACCTCCAGCCTATTTAAATTGTTGTGTCAAAATTTTGGAATAGCCACATGTAACTAATCCACTTTAGATTCTTATTGTTTAACATACAAGACCATGGTAATGAATTAGGGAACAACTCTGGTTGCATAAGTATGTAGCTTCATCCATGATCCTGAACTGAAATTCATGGCTAGTTTAACTATTTTGTGAATGTGATCATTAACATATATGATAGTACAGAAACTTGATATATAAGCAGGATGTCCTTCTTAAAATGTTCAATTATTAAACCTTAATTTGATTTATGGATTTATAGTTTACCATTAAGATAAAATTAATGGAATAACATAAATTTGTCATACCATCCCCCTTTTCAGATCATAATATTTTCTATCCCATGAACTGCCTAAGTAATTGGCTCTATTTTTTAGTGTAGGCTGGTAGTGTGGATGTCTTGCATTGTTACTATGCACATGGTGAAGATAATGAAAACTTCCAACGAAGAAGTTATTGGATGCTTGACAAGTGAGTTTCTATAATCCTATTAATTGCAGAATAGTTCCTATCTATGATTTTTTTTAAAGAAAATATTCAGTATGGTGCCGTTGCTAATTGCTTATGTATCTGATCAATCTGTAAATTTATTTGAAATGTCAGAGCAATAATAGATCAAGTGTTAAGTTTTCATTTGTTTGAGACAGTGAAAATAATAGTTGTCTGACGCATTCTTTTTCTTTTGGTTCTCAAGCGGTCAAGATTAACAAATCCGAGCCTGGACCTTGCAGACTAGCAATCTAAACACCCTCCTGCAGGGTTTGCTTATTTTTATAATAAAAAATAAAAAATTTAAATTACTATATATAAAAATTCTAAATTTCAATAATTAAATAAAAAGGCCATCTTGCATAGGTTGATAATGAGAATCCAACAATATTATAAATGTTGAAAACTGATAAGATGAAGTCGGCCCTTGTTGTAATGAACTTATTTTTTGAAGATTTGGAGCTGCATAAACTTGTGGGCTTTTCCACTAGTTCTGACCCTTTTACAGTCTTAGCATTGGCAAACTTTTTTCTGTCAACTTGAACATCATGTTGATTTGCAGGCAATTTGAGCACATTGTCCTTGTGCATTATCGAGAAATTAAAGAGGTATGCACATGTTCTTCCTTTTTATTTTACATTTTATATCATATAAATTATCTACATAAGATGCTGTCATATTGTAAGCAGAATCCAGTTTATTCTGATTAGTATAAGCTAAGCTCAATTATCTTGATTTTATTTCTGTTATCTTTCTTCCACGCTTGTTTATAATGATGGGCCCCTTTTGTGGGTTGTGACCAATCGAAAAGACTGACTAATGATTGATTTGTCAATGAATCGTCTGATTTCTTGTGATTCTCCAATTTGCATGTTTTGTGCATATTAATTGTTTTGTTATATTATGTCATATGCTTTACACATTACAGGGCAGCAAGTCTGGCATCTCCTATTTGCATGTAGTTCCAGGAACCCTGGTTGGTAGTTGTCAAAATAATTCAATGCCTTTGTCTCTCAAAATAAACTCATCAATATCTGTAGTTCAAACATCTTTCCCATCAAGTGCAAATAAAGTTGATGAGAATGGACAAGCTTCAGAGTATGAGGATGTCAATTCACATAATAGTCCTCAAGCTTCCTCTCATGCTCAGCCTATCAGCAATTCCATACATCCCAGTGCACCTTGTCTTACTAATGAAACCCCTGGTAAGTTGTGTAAGATTGTAGATGTAGGATTCACTCAAATTATGAGGAATGATTTGAAATAAATTAGTAATAGGTTTGTTATGTCAGTTCCTGCCATATTATTTCACTGTAGGTAGATCCCTGGTGTCATTATTGTTGTTTCTTTCAGCAAATTATCAATAATTTTGATTTTAAAAATTTTTGTCATATGTTACTGATCTTTCATAATTCTCTTTTACAGAGTTACTTGCATTATTATATTTTTGGGGCTTTCATTTTGATATTTTAAAGTTATATCATTATATGTCTTAAGTTTATCTTTTTAAAGTAAAATTCAATTATAAAAATGTTGATCATCTTGGGACACAATCATTATTTTATTTTGTTTTGCTATTACTTATTAGTCGAATGAGATTTTGGTAACCTATAAAAAAAAAAAAAAGAGAGATTTTGGTGACGGATAATGCCTATTGCCTTGGCCTTCCTTCGGTCTCACATCTTTAACAGTATTAGTTTATTTGGCCCATGGACATGGTGCTCTTTGGCTACATTGTCTATAATGGCAGTGTTCTTTGAATTCTCAACATGTGAATTTTGGTATGACTTAGGGTTTTCTGAGTGGTTGAGGAACCCCTTGATTTCATCATGGTCATCTTCTTTCCGTAGCTATTGTCCTGGTACTGGCTTGTCTCCCTGGACCTTAGTTCAGAACTATAGTAGAGACACACTTAATATGGATGATGGAAAACATCATGTTGAAGAATCTGTTGAAGGCTCTGAAGCTGACTTCACTGTGCATAAGCTAAGGAATGCTGGGTTAGATGCTGTTCACAGAATGCAAGATGGAGTAATTTTCAGAGATAGGCTCATCGCTGACATGTACATCCAGCCAGTTATAGGAGATTTTCCGTCTGCGAATCAGGTGTAGTAATTACACTTATCAATAATTTTAACCTTTGACTGAACTGACACATCCCCACTTTCGTTTATGATTTCTCATTATTATTTTAGCCTCAATGTTTTGGGTAGATTTATGCTTATAAGGGGATATAAGGTGGTTCAGTTGATTAAGGAAAGAGGAAGGTGGAGAAATGTTGTGGGTTTAATCCTCACTGCTAACAAAAACTAATATTACTAACAATACTAACATTTAGCATATAAAAAAAAATTATGCTTATGAATCTGAAAGAGAAAACTTAAACAGTCTTAGTAATCATTAGTTTAATCAAAGCATCTGAAGTGCATGTTAAAATCATAATAATGTCTTTCAGGATTTGAGATATATCTTGCGCCTAACTTTCATGCTTGATAATATGACTAGCCAATATATACTGTAGTCTTCTGGATCTTCGTAATACAATATTGTTCCCATGTGTTTTTTTATATATAACTTACTAGCATGCTTCTTCCCCAATGTGACGTTTTTTTAATTACATTGTGGCAGGTGCAAAAGGGGGATGATCTGGATTCATTCCATGATCATCCAGTTGTTGCAACTATTACAATTCCAGTTGAACACAAACTTCAAGATGGCGGTGGTTCAGACAATGATGAATCAGAACTAGTTGAATTTGGGGAAATGAAGAAACTCGATAGTTTTGGAAGGTGGATGGATAAGGAGATTGGTGGAGATTGCAATAATTCCTTGATGGCTTCAGATTCTGGTAATTATTGGAGTACTCTTGATGCTCATAATGAGGATAAGGAGGTGTCTAGTTTACGCCACATGCATTTGGATATTGATTCATTAGGCCCTTCTCTTTCCCAAGAACAACTATTTAGTATCCATGACTTTTCTCCAGATTGGGCCTATACTGGGGTTAGAACAAAGGTGTGTGCCTTTTCATGCACATGCTTAGAATATTATGTATTTGTTTGTTCATGAATTCTCAATATAAAATCCAGTTTTGATTTATTTCTTCCTTCTATGAAAAGGTTTTAATAGTTGGCACATTTCTGGGGAGTAAAAAGCTTTCTAGTGAGACCAAATGGGGATGTATGTTTGGTGAAATTGAGGTTTCTGCTGAAGTTTTAGCAGATAATGTGATACGGTGTCAGACTCCTTTGCATTCACCTGGTCGTGTACCATTCTATGTTACTTGCAGTAATAGATTAGCCTGCAGTGAGGTCAGGGAATTTGAATTTAATGAACATCCAACCAAATTTTTAGGTTCTGTGGGTATTAAAATCTCACCAGAAGATGAGGTACATCTTCAAATGCGACTTCTTAAACTACTAGATTTGGGACCTGGCAATAAGTGGTTGAAGTGCTCTGTTTCTGAATGTGAAAAATGTAAACTCAAGCAAACAATGTATTCCATGAGAAATTATAGTAGAGTATTTGAAGAAACTATCCAGATTGATGGAACTGCTAGTATAAACCCTAAAGATGTATTATTTCAAAGATTAATGAAAGACAAGCTTCATGAGTGGTTGATATATAAGGTTCATGAAGAAGGAAAAGGACCACATGTGTTGGATGATGAAGGCCAAGGAGTAATACATTTGGCAGCTGCACTTGGTTATGCGTGGGCTATGACCCCATTAGTTGCTGCTGGTGTCAGTCCTAACTTTAGAGACACTTGTGGAAGAACAGGGCTTCACTGGGCATCATATTTTGGGAGGTCAGAAACTCTTCTGTGCTTGCATCTGGTATTATCTGGGTTTTATCTTCAACTAAAATACATATTGTAATTCCTGTATCATTCTGTCTTGATTTGCATAGTGGAGAAATAAAATTATATTTTCTCTATATTGTATGAATCTGCTTTTCAAAATACTTGAATTTCTTTTTCAACTAGAAATTTGTATGCCTTGTTTCATGTTGGGGATGATTCTTATTACATATTTTCTCTGTGCCCTTGGACTAGAGTTGTACGTTCTCTCTTTCTCTAATTATTGACATAGGATTTTATGGGCGGGCTATATATAATAATTTTATTTTATATAACAAATGTGTATCTATTCTCACTTTGTTCTGTGTTCCTTTTCTCCAGAGAAGAAACTGTTACTGTGCTAGTTCAATTAGGTGCAGCCCCAGGTGCTGTTGAGGATCCAACATCAGCACTTCCTCGAGGACAAACAGCAGCTGATTTAGCTTCAAGTAGAGGACATAAAGGAATTGCTGCGTATTTGGCTGAGGCAGATCTGACTAATCAATTATCTGTATTGACTGTCAAGGGAAATGAGTCTGGCAGCATTTCTACAACCATAGCAGCTAACAGTGCCTTTCACTCTGCTGAAGATGACTCATATAATATGACAATGGATGAGCAACATTATCTCAAGGAGTCACTTTCTGTGTTTCAAAAATCTGCTCATGCTGCTGCTTCAATCCTAGCAGCATTCAGAGCAAGGTCATTTTGTCAGAGGCAACTGGGCAAAAGTAGCAGCGATATTTCTGAAGCAGTACTTGACGTAGTTGCTGATTCTTTGAGCAAGGTACAGAATATGGGTCACTTTGAGGATTATTTACATTTTGCAGCTTTAAAGATTCAAAAGAGATATCGTGGATGGAAAGGAAGAAAAGATTTTTTGAAGATACGTGATCGCATTGTAAAAATCCAGGTACATGTGTGCTTACAATGTATTCTACTACTATCATACCATGATCATCCCAGCTTTCTAGATGATTTTCATGACAAGTTTTACAATCTGCTTCTGTCCTATTACACCCTAGAGGCCTAGAATAATTGTGTTTATCTTTTTGGATCGCAATCTTTAAAATTGTTATATGGTGACTGGAGCTTTTCTTTATTTTGATTTCATTTGGCATTTGCCATTTGAGTAAACCTTCATTTAAGGCCTGGAGATTGTTAGTATCCGTTGCTTTAGTCCTTGACTTAATACAAAATCCTCATTTTAATCCCTGGTCTTTTTCCACTACCAGTATTGTAACAAAAAGGAATTAGGGGCTAAATTGTTCAATACTTATAAATTCTTTTAAAGGCTAGAATGGAGGTTTACGCCATACCATTTACAAGGGTGAATGCAGTGTCTATTTTTACTGCCTGTGCATCCTGTGTCAATTTGACAGTTTTCATTTTATTTTTACATTTCAATTTATCTTATACTTGTAATGGAAATTACAATTTACATCTTCATTTAACTTTACCATGTAGGCTCATATTAGGGGACACCAAGTTCGTAAGCACTACAAAAAAGTTGTTTGGTCTGTTAGCATTGTGGAAAAAGTGATACTGCGTTGGAGACGCAAAGGAGCTGGTCTGAGAGGATTCCGGGTTGGGGAGCCAGTTGGCGCTGTGGCTAAAGAAGCTGAGTATGAATTTCTTAGCATTGGGAGGAGACAGAAATCAGATGATGTAAAGAAAGCTCTCGATAGAGTCAAGTCCATGGTTCATAATCCAGAGGCAAGGGATCAGTATATGAGGCTCATCATGAAATATCATAAGTTTAAGGTAGTCACTATTTATTTCCTTTTGCTGAGACACGTTTTTTATGCCATTGTGGTATAGATGGCTTTCAAGCTTTGCCAGTCCCATGAAGTAGTGCGATTCATACAGTTTTAGTGAATTGATTCAAAAAGATGATATAATTGGTTCTTATTGATTGAAAACAAATCTGATTGGCTAATTCTATTTTGCTGCTTGTTTTGGCATACCATTGAACAGATTGATGGTGGAAGCAGCCAATCAACGGCACAGCATGTCGGTTAGACTCTGAAGGAAGAAAAGAGGAATACTGATGACACTTAGTGTTTATACTGAAATATTGCAGGTATACATTTTATGTAAATATATCTTACATAGTTTCTACTTTATATGGAGATTTAGTTAATTTGAAAGGTAGAAAAAAGAAATAGGGTAATGTATATATATACCTTTTGATTATCCCTTATCAGTTGAATAGAAGTCAGATACAATATATATTGTATAAAAGTATAAAATATGAGGATGTTCGCAATAATATTACTTCCATTTATATCTTGCTTGGTGTATGCAACTGCAATTTACTTTTATCGCTTGCTTTTTTGTTTTGAGCAAAAAAAATTATTGTTAGGAATTTGATACACTGGTTAAGCAAACAAGTTGAAAGTGAAAATAAAATATTTTTATTTTATATATATAAATAAATGGAGAATGATTGTCGGTGTATTAATTAACTGATTTTTTACTCAACTTTTTAGGTCATCACTTGTCCTTTCATTTATCTAAAGCCTACATATTCAGGCCGTATCCTCTTTAACTAGAAGTTTGAAAGCACATATTAAAAGTTCCCAACTTTCAAATGGTGTAATTCCATGAATTCAACAAGTCGGGAATTGGTTCCTGCGCCTATCGCTTTAGTTTTTGCACCTTTTTATTGCATAAACTTACACGTTTTATTGTTTTCCAGAATACCCATTTTCGAAAGCTAAAAGGACATTATGTAATGATTCTATCTGACAAAAAAAAAATAAAATACAATCCGGATTACATACAATCTAGTTTGGATAATCTGGATGTTTTGGTATACTCAAAGTTTCATATTACTTAAGAATTAAGGCTAAGGATCATTTATAAACATTTTTCCTCCTCCCTTAACCCATTAATACATCTTTTAAAGATAAAACCGTGAACGCTCCAAAGCGGACAATACATTGGATGCAATGATGCTAATGACTTTCACCAACTTAATCTAGCTCTAAATCTCCTTTCGAGTTTTCTCCTTGTATCTCCATGTTTTCTCTCTGCACCTCCATAATTTTTTTAAAATGAGAAAAATAGTCTTAGGAAAAAAGAATTAAAATTGTTACCTGTTTCGTGTCTCTCGTCTTCTTCATCTTGCGCTCCATCGTCGTTGCACCTCTTTGTTTTCTCCTTAGTCATTACACCTCTTTGTCTCGTTTTCTCCTTATACACAGTCCTTGTCCCCATTGCATGTACTCTAGTGAGTGAGTGAGTGACGACCATCTTGAATCATCGTTGTTCCTTTTTCTTTTTTCGATTTGCAATTTAATCTCTCAATTGGTATAATCTCGTTCCTTTTGCATTGAGTGATCTGATTTCTGCAATTTTTTTTGCAAGTCCGGATTACACAATCGAGACTTGTAAAAGTCCAGATTGGTCAATTCGAACCTACAAAAAAATTTGCAAATTGCAAGTTGGCTAATCTGGACTCCCAAGAAAAATGAAAATTTTTTGTACTCCATTATAATAATTTATGTATTATTATTTTAAGCATGTATCTACATGTTCAGAATTGCAATGGTTGACGATTTGATTAGTAAGATGTCAGATGAAGTAGATATGAAGTCTCAATTGGAACTTCACACAAGTGTTGATCATATGACAAAGTGAAGGCACAACCACATAACTTAATGCATGAAGATTATAGTCATGCTTTCATAACCGTTGAGATAAGTGTTTATCAAAATGTGTTTTGTGTAGGTGTTTGCAAGTCGAGATGAATTATTAAAATGGGCTCGAGTCATTGCTTATAAGTTAGGGTTTGTAATTGTTATCCCTAGATCAAACATAGCCAATGACTGACAAGGAAAGAGGATATTTTTTTATTAGGTTGTGAGAGAGGTGGAAAATATAGAAAATACAAAAAATAAAATAAAATACAACACACAACAGGTGGAATATGAAACTCCAATTGTCCTTTTAGGTTATGTGGTAAACCTATGAAGAATAATGCAAGATGGATGGTTCAAGTGTTGCGTGGGATTTATAATCATGAGTTATCTAAGACCTTAATAGTCATCCTTATGACGGTCGTCTAACTACTACTGAGCATGACTTCTGCTTGTTGAGATGACAAAGAGTATGGTTAAACTAAGAAGTATTCTATTAGCATTTAAAGAACACAATGAAGAAAATTTGACAACTATCAAGCAAGTATATAATGCAAGACACATGTATTGGTCATCTAAAATGAGTCTTACAACGGAAATGCAACATTTGATGCATTTACATAAGCGTGATAACTATATTCATTGTCATAGAATGCACAATATACCATTGAAGTTTTGTGTGATATTTTTTTAACACATCCTGATGCAGTGAAATTATTGAATTATTTTAATATAGTATTGATTATGGATAGTACATACAAGACAAATAGGTATCAACTCCCTTTATTTGAAATTGTTGGTGTGACGTTTACAGGGTTAACATTTTCTACTGTTTTTTCTTTATTGGAATGTGAGTGTGAAAATAACTGTGTGGGCACTTGAATGTCTAAAATGTCTTTTTTTAAACAGGAGTCATTTCCTCAAGTATGTGTTACCGATAGAAATTTAACATTGATGAATACAATTAAAATTGTCTTTCCTGTGGCTACTAACTTGCTATATCATTTCCATATACATAAAAATGTTAAGGCAAAATGCAAGATGTATATGCATCCTAAAGATTCATGGGATGAAGTCATGGAAGCTTGGTGTTGTGATATAGATTGTGTTGTAATTGATGATTATGAAAAACATGTCACAGTATTAGAAGTTGTGTGTTCACAGTGACCTATGTTTGTGAACTATGTGAAGGGAACATGGTTAATTCTCATAAAGAGAGATTCATCAAGGCATAGACAAATAAGGTCATGCATTTAGGGATACAACAAGTAACAAATTGTTATTTCATAAAAAGTTATAATTTTATTACTCTAAAATGCTAAAATTTTGTTCATATGTTAAAAATGACATGTTTTTGTATGTAGGGTTAAGTTCGCTCATTAGAGCTTGAAGAGACTGCTTGAAAATAGCATGGAAGACTTATGTAGTTGTTGGGATGTAGTGAACAATTTGATAACTCTACAACATAATGAAATCAAATATTTTTTTAAAGAAGCATTCATCATGCTGGTCATCTGTTTAACACAACACTATACAAGAGTTTGTGTGAGTTTGTTTCAAAATATGCCTTAAATCATATTGAAGATGAGCGTCAACAAGTCAACTTTGTTTGGTGTTGATAGCAGTCAATGTGGTTGCATATTCAGAAGTACACATGGTCTACCTTGTGCATATGAGCTAGCTACATATGAATTCAGTAGCATATAACTCCATGTTATTCATGCATATTGGACTAGACTAAGCTTCTTAGATATGGTGTCAGATGAGTCTTCCATAGAGTTATCTATTCAACAAGAATGGGATGTCATTATGTGTCGCTTTAAAGAGAGGGGACGTGGCTTGTAAAGTAGTGATAAAAAATAAGTTACGTGACATTGCATACCGGACTTGACATTAATGTGTCCACCAGTTAATAAGGTTAAAACTAAAGGTTCTGAAGGTAGGAAGACAACTCAACTCACAAGATTAACAAAACGTAATATTTTGAGCATATAGATGCCCTTCATTTTATGTATCACAGTTCCTTAACAAAGAAATCAAGCCAAACACAATGTCGTGTTAGCAAGCCGAAAAAGTTGTGTCCATGTTTGATCAATTTCACGTTAAACTAAATCCATTTATAGCTAACATAGTTGATGTCAAACCTGATGAAAATTGTGACGTGTGAGTTTGGGCATGGGTGAAGATTCATGGTCTTCGGTACGTATGAGTTTGGGCAAAAAGCTCATTCAATGGCGTGATGAATATGTTTCTTTATTTGGAAGGTATGAGCATGTTGAATGGCTAATGAAGTCTCTTTTGGTTGGTGGATTTGAAAAGGTATGCATTCAATAATTTTATTGATGTTAAAATACATCAATAAATATGTCTTTTACCATCCAATGCGGTTATTTAACAATTTGATGACATGGCAATTTTAATTAGAAAAATGTAGAAAGAAAAAGGACCTAACATCGTTCTAAAGAATACACAATAGGTCATACCACTACACCAACTGTCAAGTTTCATTTTATTTTGCAATTCAAATCTACTTAAGTTTTAATTAATGTTAGTTTCAAAATTAATTAAAACATAAATGTAAATATACAATAGGATTAAAACTAAAAGTTAAAATTAAAAACTAAAAATTTAATTTATATATTTATTAATAATAAATTCCTAGGATTATAAATTAAGAAAAATGTAAAAAGAAAAAAATTTTAGCATGGTTTGAACTTGGGATATCTTTATGGTAAACCATTACTCATACCACTACACTAAATGTCAAAATTAGTTTTATTTTGCAATTTAAATATATTTAACCTTTAACTAGTGTTAGTTTCAAAATAATTAAAACATAAATCTAAATATACAACAGTAGGATTAAAACTAAAAGTTAAAACTAAAAACTAAAAATTTAATTTATATATTTATTAATTATTTATTAATAATAAATTCCTAGGGATTAAAAATTAAAACTAATTAAAAAAATTAAAATTATTAAAAAATAAAACTAAGAAATAAAATTATTTAAATTTTAATTCTTAATTTTAATTTCTATTTTATTTTTAATTTTAGTTATTAGTTTTATTTAAATTAAAAGTTAAATTAAATACATTATTTTAATTCTTAAGTTAAATTACATTTTAATTTTTAATTTAAATTAACTTAAGAAATAAAATTAAAAATAAAATAGAATTAGAAATTAAAATTAAGAATTGAAATTTAAATTAAAAGTTAAATTAAAATGTAAATAGAAGTTAAATTTAAATTAAGAATTAAAATTATTAAAAAAAATTAATTTAAATTTTAATTCTTAATTTTAATTTATATTTTATTTTTAATTTTATTTCTTAGTTTTATATTTTAATAATTTTAATTTATATTTTTAATTAGTTTTAATTTTTAATTTATAATTCCTAGGAATTTATTATTAGTAAATAATTAATAAATATATAAATTAAATTTTTTTTATTTTAATCCTACTGTTTTATATTTACATTTATGTTTTAATTAATTTTAAAACTAACATTAATTAAAGGTTAAGTAGATTTCAATTGCAAAATAAAATCAAACTTGACATTTGTTGTAGTTGTATTAGCTATTTTGTATTATGAAGAGATCTAAGGTTTGAGTCATGCTAGGACTTTTTTCTTTCTACATTTTTCTAATTAAAATTGTCATTAATTAACTCTTAATTTCAAAACCTAACGATGCCATTTTGTCCAGGTAATTTATTTGATTTACTTTTTGCATTGCTATAATGGGATACGTGTGACTAAAGAAGTGGTTTTCATAGATTTACTTGAAGGATAATTCTCCTATACCAGTTAATGATAACCAAAGATCGATGCCTTACATTGGACGAATACAATATTTTTCACAATTAATTGGTATTTGACAGGAATATATAGATCTAGCTGCAGATTAATAATTGCATATTGTAATTATAATTTTATTAGTGACAAGTCATTGTAAATATTACTTTTATAAATATCATATGTTCAAATTTTTGCTTCATTCACTGTTAGTGACAAAAGAGTCAAAATGTTATAGTATCGTTAAGTTATTTTTAAACTATTATAATTTTTTTTTATTTAAAATAATATTATAATGACCATATAAAAGTATAAATAATTAAATTTATTAGTGATGATATTTTTATCTAATTTATATGATTTTCATTAATTAATTCATAAATAAAATAATAAAATAAGAAGGGGATTGATCAAATATCACATAAAAAACCATGGAATTGATCAAGTGTCACAAATTCATCACAAAACAACTTCTTAAATTAAAATTTCAAATGTCAAATGCTACATAGACCAATAAAAAAACAACTATAGTCATTTGCACGTTCCACTACTACTACCAGCTTTCAAATATCTCCTTCTATGTGTAGTTTTCTTGTGCATACTCATTTCATAAACATTTCCTTCAGCTGTGACTCCACATGCTGAATTTAGGGTAACTTGAACTCCATGGTATACATCTATCCCTGCAATTACCCACTTAAGGTCAATAAGATGTCACAAAGTTGCAACAGTCCTCTAATATACTCCCTAAATTGAAATTCAAAGTAATTAATAACATGATGTGGTTAAAAAATTAAACAGAAAAATATTTAATACTTACATCTGCGAGATTATGTTGTTAGGAGCTACTGGGCTCTCCCTCAAGTGTCACTAGTGTCATCCAAATTTACGGTCTTGAAGGATCTTCGTCTCAAACAGACAAATGTATGAATGTGATATTCTAAAAACTACTCTATGTAGCCGGTAACACAATCAAAAGGATGGACTACTGCATGTGTCAATTTGGCTAAATTATCCATATGTTGAAGCCATGTAACATCAATCTGCTCAGTGGTAGGCAGAAACCCCTCAAATGGGCTTTTTATAATTGACTCAACCCATCACAGAGTCAATCTTACTATAATCCCATTCAAATAATTATAAAGATATTATAAGATATGATTATCATCATATCTTAAATTGCCAGATAATGATAAAATATAATTTATTAATACTAATCCACTATTATTTCCAACATTCTCCCACTTGGATGGTATTAATCAATAATACAAAGATAAATCATTAAGCTAGAATGACAATTATAGACAAATCTTATATTAGACAATGAGAAATTTGAGCTACAAAATAATATCTGATAGGGATATATATCATGCATGTTAACAAATATTTCTCATAAAGTATATAGAATAATGTAGTTCAATAAAATTATACTACATTGTCTCAAGCATCCAAAAATGCTAAGAGATATGCTACTAAAATGATATTACTTCACACATATCTCATAAGAGAGTTTTCAGACTCCCACTAATCTAAGACATCAAAACTTAACCAAACCATATGAGTTATAAAACTCCAAAGTTAAGTATTTGATCAGTGAATAAAAAATGTTTAATTAATTTTATTTTTTTTACTTGAGTCCGAAAAAATTATATAGGTGAGAAAGCATAATTTACATGCATCTAAATTATTCATCATAGCCTAATAACATATGTAATTACATATAGGCTACATAAATGCTCTATAATATTTGACATTTAACTAATCCGAGTTTAAAAAATGAGTGACTATGTAAGAATCCAAAGATAAGTAGGAAATCCATAAATTCCCTACTAAAACTAGATAGACACCTAGTTTATATAAAATGACATTCAGATTATTGTGGCCATAAAATATCAATTGAAAAAACACTTAGATAATTGGACCAAACAAAAAAAAATTCATAAGTACTTTAATAGTGCAAAATTGTACTCAATAGAAGTACTATCATAATAAGCACTTTTTTACAAAGTAGAAAATCATACTCGATAGGAGTATTGCATCTACAATATACTTATAGAATTTTGACCAAGCAAAATGTGAAATTTTGGGTAAAGAAATGCACAATACTTAATTGCATACCAAAAGAATTAATGTGAAATGCCCAACAAAATGCTCTTAACATCCATTAAAGATGTCTATTAAGATACAATGAATTATATATCTCAATTAAAATAGGACAAAAAATAAATAGTCAAGTCCTATAAAGTATGTCATATCATAATTAAATGTGCACAAGAATATATGACAATACAAATAGATAAGTCTTGAGACATGATACAAAATTATATACTTCTAAAATTTTGATCAATTAAAATATGAAATTTGGGTAAAAGAGATGCACAATGCATAATTGTATGTCAAAAGAATTAATGTGCAGTACTCAACAGAATGACCTTAACATCAGTTAAAGATGTCTACAAAGATACAATGGATTTTATGTATCTCAATAAAAATAGGACAAAAATAAATAGAGAAGCCTTATAGAATATGTCATATCATAATTAAATGTGCATACAATTATATGACAATAAAAAATATATAAGTTTTGAGAGATAATACAAGATTATATATACTCCCACTAATCCTTAATATACCAAAAAATATTAGGATTATCATTAGGGTACACTAGTATTAAAAGTTCTAGTGATAGTGGGATGATGACTTTATAAGATAATAATAAAAGTGAATTAAAATTCACTATTATTCTACTTAAGGAATTAGAAAGTAGTAGAATAACAAATAATTAATGAGAGAAGTGGTTAAAATAACAAGAATATGAAACCTACAAATTCATCCATAAGATAAATAATTCTCGCAAATGGTTTCATAATTAACCACATATTAATCAATCTTTACAAAAATATTGACCCCTATGAGGATCTTGAAAAACTAATTACATGAGTGAGAAAATGGATCACTTGATAATTTTACATAGAATATGAGATCATAAGCAAGTTCTCAAGTAATCATAAACAAAAATCAAGTGCTACAATAAACAATATTTACACACACTTGAGAATAAAACATAATTACACGCAGCGGAAGAATGAGACCTATTCTTGCATATATTAAGGATATAATAATAAATAGTCTCTAACTCTCATCACAATTTATAATGGACATAGGTTTATTTATATATCCCAAAATAAAGCCTCTAGCTTTTACAAGAATACCATTAACAATATTATAAAATATGGTATGGAGAAATTAATCTCTTAAAATTTGGGATTCCTATATTGTCCTTATAAGAATTGCATACTAATATTGCAAATTAATAGAGAGTTTCTTATACAACAAAATATTTTACAAGAGACCAATATAAAATTCTTAATATAGATCCCAACAATGTGATCGCAAATAATGTGAAAAGAAAAAATAATTTTATCAAGAACATTTGTTTTTGCACATGTATGATTAATTGGACATTTAAAGTAAAAATCTTATATCACAACAATTTATTTTATAAGATATTAATTAAAATTCTAATATACAAAATCCTTCCACTTGATAAAGAAAATATAAGTTGACATAACAAAAAAATACCCACAGGGCTAAATAAAATTCAACTATTTCTTTATCAAAATATATATATATATAGAAAAATTGCACCACAAAAAATGAAACATTTTTTTTTGTTTTGAAGGGAAAATGTCCAATTAAAAGTTATAAGTCATTATGGAGCAAAAAGAAAATGAGAGTGTAAATTTTGGTTCCATATAAATATAACTAAACATGATCAAATGAGGAAAATAAACTTAACATTACAAAAATAGGGAAACATTATGTAATTCTAAAAGTTCAGTTAAAAGAGAATTCCTAAGAAAATTACAATACACTATAACTTATATCAATAAAATCCTAATATCGATATGATATAAGAAAATCATTAAAATAAGGCAAGAAAAGTACATTGTATAACACCAAATTACATTAATAACAATACACCGATAGAGTATAGTTATTATCAATGCAATAAAAAAAATAATTATATCACAAAATTCACATAAATGCATCCAAAATAGTGAAATTATAATTATGTAAATGAAAAAAAAGAAATTATGCATATTTTCCAATAAATTTGCATAATTTTAATCATATATATTATATGATCAACATACAAAATTCACATTATTATAACCATAATAGACAAGTAATAATAATGCAAATTAATAAAGAAAATTATGCTCATAAGAGAAGGACAATTAAGATTGTGCATAATTAATAAAATAACCTAAAATCAATTTATAAATGATAATTCAATATTAAAGAGAGTACAGTATAATTGGAGAATACAAATATTGTAAAGAATTATCACAATGAAAATAGGTCAAAAATTCAAGATTATAATAGTAAAAAAATTTAATTTAATCTTGAATTAATCAATTTTTTTTGTGAAAAAGATAATAGTGTACTATATTATAAAATTTCACTAATAACACAAAAAATCTTCAATTCAAATTTAATTTTCTAATAGAAAACAACCATAATTCTCTAATAGAAAACAACCATAATATGTATCTAATTTGGCTCTAATACCAATTGATGGAAATAAAAGGAAACCTTAAATCAATAGATACAATATTATAGTATGTATAGAGAATTAAATATAAAAAGATAGAGGAAAGAGAATTTGTGTACCTCAAATATATTGAATTGAAGTTCTTGATTTTCAAGAACAAAAAAAACCCTAGGAATGATTATTGTAGAGATATGAGTTTAATATGAACTCTTGAGGATTTTACTACCTACTTTCTAGGGGATTATTTTAGAGAATGTGTATTGTTGTTGTTGTTTGCTTAATGGGATGACAAATTTATAATCCCCCAGGGTAGGCAGAGACCCCTCAAATGGGCTTTTTATGATTGACTCAACCCATCACAGAGTCAATCTTACTGTAATCTCATTCAAATAATCATCAAGATATTATAAGATATGATTATCATCATATCTTAAATTGCCAGATAATGATAAAATATAATTGATTAATACCAATCCACTATTATTTCCAACATTACATCCAGTGTTTCCTAATCATGTTGTCTTCTATTTGATAACAGTGTTCTTGGAACACCCCAACGAGCACAACGAGATGCAGTCTTATCACAGGTAGGTACTACCTCCCTTAAACCAACTTTGAGAAAATGCTCGTACATCCAACCCTGCAATATCAGTACAAAAAACATAATATTTGTTAAGTTTTTATTGTTGGTGACATAGTAACATGAATATCATAAATGTAGTTATTTAGGTGATAATTATACCTACATTAGTGTTGCGTATCCACCCGCTTGCTTCACCTTAGTTGGGCAAGCCTTAGCTAGATGCTCATACAAATGATTCAGAGCAACTGCACCCCATGAATAACCACCATAATTGTTCAAGTGTCGAAAAAGGGATAAATATACCACATAAATAGTTGTGGCACTTTTATCAGATAAAATGGTGCATCCCACCAAATGTAACAAGTATGTCTAAGCAACAAACACTCATAGTTGTTGTACAACACATATGTCATACGTGTCTCTTAGGAATTGCAAGCGAACATTTGGTTCGCGCATGTGCCTTATTTCATCAATTGCTTCATGTTGGGTAACACCTGAAAATTCCATCAGAAGGGGAACAACTTCATGCTTATCTATTGCGAATAACTGACAAATCTACTAGTGATAGGAATGTGTAGCAGAGAAAATACATCATAAGGGTGATTGTCATTTCACCCACTAGTAGATGGAAGCTATTAGTCTCATTGTGCCACCTTTCAACAAAAGTAAATAACAATGCCTTGTCAATCGTCTCATAGCTATAAGTAATCAATGGTGACAATCCAAAGTCTCATATGTAGTCACTGATCTACTCATGTAAGCCTACAAATTTACTTAACTTGCACCCATGAGATACAAATTTCAGGTTTTCATGATCCAACATAAAGTTAAATTGTAAATTATAAATACTAACTTTTAAAATTTCATAATAATATAAAATTGGCTTAAAAAACTATTTGACATTTGTTAACTTACATGTTCATCCCATAAGCTACGGGAATAAAATCAACATATAATGTCAAGACATATGAGTTTTGTGGACCACCATCATAAACTTCCTCTGCAACTGCTGGTGGTACTAAATTTTCCTATTGTTCATAATGGTTGTTGTGATGACCTTCTTCACGTATTTGATGTAGTTTGCGTCGTGCAGATGCAGTTGACCTAATTCCTTCCACATTCTCACAATTTCCTGATATCTGAAACTACTACCTATTTCAGACTCATTTTGGAACGGCCTATCTGGATTTGGTCCATTTAATGCATCCACATTTGCAACTTACAGGCAATCCATATTTGACAATCCAAACTTAGTTATTTGGTCATCCGGATTCATAATTAGAACCCAATCCATACTACTAAACAGCACAAATTAAAACCTAATCTGGAGCAACAATTAAAACCACTTATATTCAAAAGAAGTACATACTTGGAAGCGAGAATGAAAGTGGACGAGAGAGAAATAAAGGTGCGCATTGAGAAGACTTGCATTGCAAATAGAGGAGTTGCGTTGTGAATGGAGTTGTGTTGCACTAATGGAGATGTGCATCTACCTTTGAAGGTTGTTGAACAAACAAGTGAAGGAGATGCACAAAAGAGAAGTAGTTTTAACTTTTTTTTGTCTAAGGCTATTTTAAACATTTCACAAAGTTATGGAGGTGCAAGGAGAAAACATAGAGGTATAAGGAGAAAAACTCTCCCCATTATTGTCAACCAAGAACCCAAGAATGCTTAAAGTCCAAGCAGCTAAAGGCCTCAAAAAAAAAATTCCGACTAGGATATTTCTATCTTTTAAAATAGTCTAAATGAGTCTTAACTTTTTATTGGTATTACAAATAATATTTAATGAGTAGTAACTTTTTTAATAAATAATATCTTTTTATTTTTTAAAAGAGAATAACTTAATAGTAAAAGAAATTGAATAGTTTTTTATCACTTATTTAGTTATGTTTATCTTTATTTCTTTCTCTAACTACTCTCTGCTTTTTTATTTGTGTTTATTTTATTCCTTTCTCTAACTACTCTCTGCTCCTTCAATTATTCTTAAATTTTACTTCTATTTGACATTTAATTTGAGTGTATAGACACCACCTTTTTTTCTTACCTCTTAACGTGGTGTCATTGTGTGTTTAATAACTTCCGAGCTTGAAAATTTTTTATTTTTATTAGGAATTATTATTTGATATGACATAATATTTAATAAAAATTTCCAATTAGAAGGATATGTACATTGATGATGTTATTGAACAATTACAAAGTATTCTTTCATATTTTGAAAGACATATGAATTTCAAAATACATTGACTTTTCTTTTGAAATACATATAGAACCTAAGTTTCATGAAAAATGTATTTATCATAGAAGAAACAATTTTAAAATCTCATTAAAAATTATTTAGAATTAATTCCTTTTTATAAATTATAGATAAAACAATTACTGCAATTCAAAATAGATTTGAAATTTTTATATGAATATATTTTTTTATTTAATATTAAAATTAAAGTCACTTGATAACTTTTCGTATATTAATGGATTATATTTATTTTTAAAATTAAAAATCATAAGAAAATTATAAAACTAAAAATAATAAACCAATTGATATTCTCAATTATATAAAAGAATAAATTCTTTTTCAAATGTATATAAAACTTATTAATATTAATCATTCCGTTATCAGTTGTTTTTGCAAAAATCCCAATCAAGTCACGACATTCGTACCGGGATTAGTTGCGTCTTATGTTTAACAATTTGGTAGGTGAAAAGGTTCACTTTCCGGAACACTAAATAACAAGCGGCATATAATTTGCACATAAAAATTAGGTACAGGCAATTACAAGCCTTTTCAAGCACAGTTGTTGGTGACAAGCTCAAGCGTGTCAAATGAAAACTTCTTGAACAAAAATACAGGGAAGAGAATATATTCAATTAATAACATAATTGGCTCCCCGAGTTGAGGGATGATACAAATGGGCATATATATACATTTCTCTCTCTGTACAGCTTAGCCAGCCTTATGGATTATTACCAGCAAATTTGCGGTAACGAGAAGGCTCGTCGTTAAATCGAGAAAGTCGTCGATCGGGTTGAGGCAACCTTTTACTGAATCCACCGTTACCCAAATTTAATGCGCCCTTGTCCTGTAATCCACAAAATGAACGACAACGCATAATGAAAATGGTGACTAGACCCTACCAAAAATAGAAAGATAAGATAAGAAGACATGCCTTAGTCTTGGATGACTGTTGAGTAGGTTGGGTATTTCTTGTCCCAACTAGTGTTTTCACCATGTCATCCAATTCTGCAACCTTCTTCATGAGATGGGTTTTTTCCCTCTACAAGAAGAGGCAACAAGAAACCGTGAGAAAGCAAAACTTCTAATTCTTATGGGGAAACAAAGATAACAATTATGTGTTTGTCATACCTTCAACATTTCATTTTGGGCAGAAAGCAACTGATCTCGCTCTTGCAGTTGTTGCATGGCTATCTGAGTGTCAAGTATATCTGCCTCTTTGGTTTTCAGCTCTGATATGCAGCTGAGACAAAAAAAAATGTGTATTGAGAATAATGGAAATGGAAGTGTTGAATCATCTAAAGTAGTTAAGATGCAACAACGAACTCCTAAATCAAGAGCTATTCCAAATTGAAGACAATTAATTAGAATGTATAATCACACGTGGAAAGCATATTAGTAAGACATGGTTTCCAAGGTATACCAACCTATGTCTTTCTTCAATGAGATCATTTATCTGCAGTGTTAGATCAAGATTCTCCTTTTCCTAATGACAAAGAAATGGTAATTAAGATAAGCACGTGATAAAATATACTGAACACCATAATTTTGGACTAAGTACCTTTGCGAAGAACTCTTCTCTATGATGATGAGCCTCCTCCACAAGTTTCAAAATTTGGTTTTTGTCTATCAAATTCTATTATAACATACCATAAGTAAAACACATGGCAATGAGAAATCACAACCATGAACTCCCAACAATTAAAAAATGAATATGAAACTTACTGCATATTCCGTAATGTCTAATTTGACACCAAGAAGGTCCCGAATGACGTCATGAGTCATGCTTTCAGTAGCCGCCAACCTTGTTTGTAGCATGCATACCTGACCCAACATAAATTATTAGACTGCTGTGTATTGAGTAATTATTGTGCCAATTCTCCTTACCATGTCACTAAATCTATAATTCTATATAAAATAGCTCCGCTAATCCTATACCTTAAATTCTACACCTGGCCTACACCTTAATTATTGGCTAAGTCTTTGATGATGAGCCTCCACTAATTTCAAAATTTGCTTAGAAAAACAAATGGTAATCCTATAACCAAATATTAAAACAGAGTGTAAGTCGCGGAAAAATTAAGGTGTGGAAGAAACATTTCTTGTTGAAAAGATATTCAATAAAAAACAAATGGTGATATCGGTTCAGGGCTAAGATGAATTATGAATGACAACTAAACAACATGCTAGACGTAGATTCTTGAGGCGATTTTTGTTTTTTGTTTCCTTGTTTTATGTGTCATCTTTATCTAGACCCCTTATAGAGATCATATGAAAATGATATTGATGAGTACTTTCCAGGCATTTAATAAAAGGTTACCTCCTTTTGTCGGCTAGCAGCAAGTGCTTCTAGTTCCTCCAGACGGAGCCTTGCCATTGACAATTCTTGATCTTTCTCCTTATTCATCTGCTGAACAAGATTTGAAATGCATCTGAATGGGGAGCTTGAACCTCTTGTCCTTACTGAGCTTTTCTCATTTTTCTCTGATGCCAGTACTATAGATGTTGAATTTGACATTTCTGTTTTCACTTCGTGGAACATGGACTCCAGGCACTTGTACTAGCCAAAGAAGGATAAGGGAAACAGAAGAAATGGGAACGTAAGTATAACATATGATAGAAAGTTTCTGGTATGAAAATAAGGATATTGGTAATCAAGCATGCTTTCAGTACAATATGCCCCATAAAATTAGCTGATAAAATAAGGAAGTTATATTTAAACATGTACCTTCTGTTGGTACTGTACTGCTTGAGCTTCAGCATGTAACACAATTTCAGATATATAACCTTTGCACCTTTTAATCTTCCAAAATATATACAAAATATCAGACTTAGGGACAATAACAGTATGATGTGTAATACACTTCAATTGTCTTAGAAGTCAAGGAAAAATACCTCTTTGTCTTGTTCTGCATTTTCCTTTTCAAGAAACCTTATCCGATTTAGTGCCTCGTGAAGTTCCAGTATTTTATTGGGTTGCCTGCATCAGGGTTTCCATGTGAACAAAAGAGAAATTGAATCAGAAATGGAATAATTTTGATCAACTTTTCAGGTAAAAATTATTTTACACTTAAATTTAATCTTGTATCTACACATCATTGATGAGAGTAGAATTCTTTCAATGATATGCCAAAAAATGATTGGATAATTGGGGAAATTTTTACACCTAGGGGACAATTAGTGTAAGAGAAGTTTTTTCACTTTGGGTAATCATGATTCTTAAGAATCACGAATCCTGAAAATCATAATTCTTAGGACTGTTTAAAATCTGTTTGGTTTGTCAAAAGTATTCCTGAAAATATTTATATAAGTTTCCCGGTCCGGAATGTTATTTTTTAAAATGTATACTTAACATGGAAAACATGGTTTCAGTTTCCTGGAAATATATATATATATATATATATATATATATATATATATATATATATATATATATGTTTCCCCAACTTCAATTCCTGGAAAACTAAAATTTCTCTTGTACCTAACACCCCCCCTAAAGTTGATCAAGATTAAACTATAACACATATCAAGGAAGGGATAGCAGCTCTAACCTAGATATTTGCTCATCAGTTTGAACACTTGTGCTTTCTGAATCAGCATTCTTGGGAAATTTGTCAACTAACAATAATCTCTCTTTCAAAGCTTGGAGTTCCATTCTTAGTGAATCACTGATTAAACGATGTCTTCCCACCTCCTCATCCATCTCCTGTGCCTAAGACCAATTCATTCTAGTCAGTATGAAGCTAATAAGTAAAAAACCCATTAAATTATCCTACTGAGCCATTCTAATCAATAAGCATGAAAGGTTGTGGCGTTGAACGTTAATAATATTACTGAACTTCACCACTTTGAAGTACTGCCCTAAAACGTTTTGTGTACAAGTGAATCGTACATGAAACTAACCTTTTTCTCTAAAACATTTACAGTTGATTCAAGCTCCTCAACAGAGTGTTCAAGAATCTTGACTTCCTCTTCCTTTTGCTCAGCAAACAGCTTACTAGATTCTGACTCCTACAAATGATATTTCATTTCAACCAATAATAATAGTTTGAAAGTACAGGGTATCACTGTAACAGAATAATCAACATATAGATACCTGAAGCGCTTCCATGGCAATAGCTTCCTTTTCATCAGCCAAGGAATATGCCATCTCTAGCTTACCATTTAAGACACAAACTTCTTCATGGAGTTGGTCTCTCTCTATTATCACCTGGTTTAGTTCATCCTCGATGCTTTCAAACAAAGAAAGTGATTGGTTTTCCAGTAAAGCTGTCAAATTAGCAATTTCTTTTTCCAAACCTCTAATAACCTCTTTATGTTCATCCAATTTCGCTTCAGCTTCAGTTTTGTTGGTGTATAATTCTTTCAGAAGTTTCCTTAACTCCATATTTTGATTAGAAAGGTTCTGAATTGATTCTTTGGCAAGTTCAAGCTCATAATTTGCTGTAGTTAAGGCCTTCTCAGTCTCAGCAAGAGAACCTTCAAGTTTTCTGTTTTGAACCAGTATATCATCAAGCTGACTTGCTTTAATCTCTACTTCATACCGAACTTGGCTTAGAGAAAATATTAACTTCTCAGTCTGATCCTTAATGTCCTTGCTGTTAGAAGCTGATTCCTGCAATAGCCTAAAGTCAAAAAGTAAGCCCTCTAATAACTCTTGCTTCCTCTCTAACTCCTTTCTAAGAGCCATATTTTCATATAATGCATTGGCATTAGGCAAGTCTGGCTGCTCTTGCACTTTTTGGATTAACGTGCATTGATCTCTTTTTACTGCACCTTCATTACCTGTACTAACTACAGGCTCTGCAACACTATGGCAAACTTTTGGCAAATTGTGCAATTCTCTCTGTCTGGCAGATTGCAAATCAAGGTTCATGCTAGTGCAGGCAAATTTACTGACAAGCTCTGTTGCACAGCAACTGTACAGAACAAAGGATATAAACCCTTCATCCACCACCTGTGAGCAAATATCTTCTACTGATGACCTCAGGTTGTTCATAGAGTGTAGCATCTCCTGCCCAATCAGCAGAACATCAGAATACATTGTCGAGAATTTCTTCTCCAAATCAATTTGCATTTGCAAGAAATGCTCTTCTAGTGTAGAAATTGAATTTGTCATCTCTATCAAACTGGAATGGGTATGGTCCTTCAGTAATCGATTCTCTTGTTCTTTTTGACAAATTGAAGATTTGAGTTTTTGAATCTCTTCTTCCAAGCTTTCCCTCTCGATCATCAAGTCTTCACCAGCCTGCTTCCACATAGCTGTCAACTGTTTTGAATCTTCATATGCTTTTGTCAAGGCATGCAGTGTAAGATCAGCTTCCTTCACTGTTGCATGAGCTTCCATAAATTTGGTTATGAAGCCATCATCAGGATTAATCTCCCTATAACCCAATATCTGAGTAAAGGTACAGAATTAGAGAATAAAAGAGGCAGACCTTTATTCTTGTACAGTAAAGACTTTGATAATTGTCAAGCAAGTACTAAATTTAATATTTCATGCATTTATTTCAGAGTTAAACCACTGAATGGAAAGCTACATACCTCTCTGTCATTCTCACAACCTGCTTCATATTTCTGCATCCTCAACAGGAAAGATGGAGCCTCCTTTTTCAGTTCTGTCATTCATCATTACATGATTTAGACTTTTGCAGAACTTTTCAGATGACTAAATACAAATATATGTGACATTTAAATAATTATATATTTCTGAAAGGAAAAATAAAAGTAGTCAAATGAAACCTTTTGGATAAGAGCAGGATCCATCATCCAATTCTTGGTGGAGCGCAAAGAAATGAAGATAAAGTCTTTGAAAACCGTCGTATGCAACATTTAGTTCTTTACTCAGAAAGGACACAACCGTTTTATTACAGATTGGCCTTTCCACAAGCTTTCCTGTATTTGATGATTTGCAATCATCATCAGATTGAATTACAGTGCAGCTTTCAGGGAACTTGAAGTTGCAAGTATGTGGGGATCCATGTAACTTGCTTCCGGAAGCAAAACTAGTAGTTTCAATTGATAAATCAGAGACTGAAGAACTATCAGTGCTCAATTCATCAGCATCTATGAGATTTTCATCCACTAGTTTAAAGGTAGACACATCTGCTTCTGTGCTAATAAAACTCTCTATGACATTCAATCTTCTATTCACTTCAAGAAGTTGCTCTCTTGTCTGATGCAGTGCATGACACTGGTTTGCAAACTCCTGACATTTGTTTGCATTTGATATTAAGGAGTCTACTTCAGAATTTTTATGATACATCTTTAAACCCCTTATTTCTTTCTTCATGTCCCGAGTTTCTTTGACAATGTCCTGAATCAAGTCCCTGTAAGCAGAATAAAGGCCTGAAACACCAGTTTGGAAAGCTTCTGCCTGTGTTTCTGTATCTACAAAAGAGGCCTTTACAGCATTCTCCATCTCCAGTACCTCTAGTTTAGTTAACTCAACTTGAGCCAAAAGATCATTCAGTATCAAATTACTTTGAACATCTTGATTCTCAGAAATAGCACAATTTCCAAGACTGACTTGCACATCAAGTTCAGAAATGGAAATATCTAGCACACTATTGTTCATGTGAACTACATTATAACAGTCAGAGAGCCATTTTGCAACAAGGAATGCTGCATCAGCTTGTTTAGTTACCTTACAAAGTTGATTGTTTTTATGATTTATTTCATTTTCCAGCATCCTTATCATATTGGTCTTCTCATTTAATAACACTCGCAAGTCAATCAGCTCCTCAATGTCTTCATTATTGTCTGGCTGTTTAAATGCATGTAAGGTTATTGTTGCTTCCTTTAAGGAACTTATTTTCAGCTCCATGTCCAATACCATCTTTTGTGCATCTTCCAAGCTACTTTGTAGCTTCTGAATTATTTCCTCCTTCTCAATATACTTTTGGACAGCCAAGTTAACATGTTCGCTAATCCAAGCATTGACCTGAGGAAATGACCAAGAAATGTTTTTTACCTGACCACAGGCATCTTTGAGAGATCTGGAGCCTTCTAGAAGGAAGGTTGTCAGTTCTGAGATTGCTTTTTCCCAGTGCAAACACTGTGACCTAATTTCCTCTTCTTTTTCTGCAATCACATTTTTCAGCTCTGTATTTTCTTGAGCAACGGTGCATAACCTCTCTTCAAACTCTGACTGAAGATAGGCAACTTCTTCCTGTAAATGAAGAATTGTACTGGTTGTCTCCATCTCAACCTCTTGACAGATTGTTTCAGTCATCTGTTTTTGGGATAACTGTAATGTCCATTTCTCTTTATATTGGTCATTAAGTAACCTTGCTTCTTCTAGATCCATGCTCATTTTTTCCAATTTGGCCTCTAACTCTTTGTTTTTATATTCGTTATCTTTGGCCAGGACTACAGAGGCTCTCAAAGCATTTCCTTCAATTATATTTGCTAAAGCATCACCGGCCTCCCATATACAGGATGGAATTTCATCTCCAAAGTCACTTCTCATGGATATTGCCTCAACCTGTAAAATTTAACTCACTATGATGAACTTGATTATAAAAGGAAGCATACACATGTAATTCATTTCCCTAAAAAAATGAGCACATGCCTAACCATTATATAATTTTCAAATACACATGTAGAAATATCCCCCACCACAGGGTTAATTTCGTTAATGAATAATGGTTTACTTAAGATTTTAGAATGTTTGCTCCACACAAGATAACTTTGCTTGGGAGTTGATATGTTATATTATATCTGCATACACTTCCAAGAAACTATTTTCTTTGCTTCTCAACTTTCATTTCAAGTGATGAAATTGCTATGATTTTGGTCATATTGACTATCCAGTATCCACTATTTAGTAGATGCAATCACAGATAAAAACTATCATGATGTACAAATGCATTCCTGTTAAAATCACTATCATATGCAAAACTGCTTAAAAACTGCTAAATAGATGGTAAGCTAAATACTCATTTGTATCTTATTCTTTCCTCACCAATGAACATTTATCTGACTTTTGAATTTCATCAGGATTCTCAAAAGAAGAATTCAAAAACTGCTAAATAGAAGGTAAGCTAAAAACTCATTTGTATCTTATTCTTTCCTCACCAATGAACATTTATCTGATTTTTGAATTTCATCAGGATGCTCAAAAGAAGAATTCAGAACCTGCAGGAATAGAAAGAGATTAAATATGATGGAACAGAAGTTCAGCAACATGTTCACGAGCTTTGTCTGTATTTCATAAAAAATCCTCACAGCATTAGACTTAACTTGATTGTAGTTCAAATGTTTTCCAAGTTCTGCTTGTAATTTTCCAACTTCTCTGCAACATCAACAATAAAAACATAAAGGAACAATTTTTTTAGTAAAATAGTTTTAATGATTGCAATACAATAATAGTATCACTCTACAGGCCTGTCTGTAACTGTGTTATGGAAAGAGAAAATGAAGAAACAAGATCATGTTTTATAAATCTAGATAGTCAAGTGTAATGTTCCACAATAAATGAATTGTTCATTTGTTTGTTCTACATCACAAAATATCAAACAATAAAAACCTTTAATTAAATACAGCATAATAAATTGGTATCAAAGCAGTGTTGTGAAAACCAGTCCCGTTACTAACCCAGTCAAGACAATGGGGTCAACGGGTTAGTGGTCAGACTGGTTAGTCAGTTTAACCTGGTCTATATATAAAAAAATAAAATATATATATATATATATATATATAAACGTAACATTCGCAATTCTCACTTCCTACATTCACAAAAAAAATTTAAAAAAAGTCAGAAATGACATCATTAAAAAAAAAAAAAAAAAACACTCAAACTCAATTCGGTCCGGTTCACCAGTTTTTGCTTGAACCGGCCAGTTCAAACTAGGCCAACTGCATGCCCGGTCTATTGAGAAAACCGGCCCGGTTATGTCACCAGGTCCTAGTCCAAACCGGTTTTCACAACAATGTATCAAAGTTACAGCTTAGAACACACAGGAGCCTGTCTATGAAACTTAGTGCTACAATATCAAATGATGAATGAACAATTAAGAAATTTACAAAATAGAGACCCCATAGAGAATGGAGTACCAGGTTCCCCATAAAAATGGGACCCTGTCTATGAAACTTACTACTACAATGTCAAATGATGAATTAACTATTAAGAAATTTGCTGAACAAAGCCCCATAGAGAATGGAATATCAGGTGTCCCATGAGCAATGATGGTGATGACAATGATTTAAGGCAATTTTTTACCTAAGCAATTTAGAATTCATATTCTGGCACTCTGCTAACTCTTGTGCAGTGTCAATACCCTGAAATATCAGAGAACACCAAGTGAAAACAGAAAATTGCAGATACCACAACTAGTATGGCATAAGTAATAGAAGAAGTGGACCTGATTGCCATTTTCGATGGAGAATGTAAATTTTCCTTCGAGATGGAAAAGGATCTGACATGAAAAAAAAAATAACAAATATCTGTAATCCTGATGACATGAAAGTTGAGCTTAATCTTTCAAGTTATGGGATCTAGCCAACCTGATCACGCAATTCAGATAGTTCAGACAGCAATCGTTCCCGTTCTCCATGCTCGTAAAAGTTTTGAAATCTGGCAATAAGCACTGATGCAAAATGGGTCACTGGCATTTAGGAAGGGATTACAACTTAAGAATATAAATGTGCACTCAACTTACAGTTGAAGTTGTTGTAAAAGTCTACCATTCTCCAAAGCAAGTCTGTACGATTCCGAATTTTTATCAATCTTCACTTTAAGCAACTGAATCTCCTCCTGTAAAGCCTTGTTTTCCTCAGTGAGATAGTTCTCAGCTGACAGTTTACCATCTACCAATAACTCAAGTTGTTTATTTTTCTCCCTATAATGCCTCAGCATACTAGAAGTATGTTGAATGTCCTCTTCCCTTTGTTTAACCTGGAGAGAATATGATATTACTTAAAGCTCATGATATTAAAATTATTTTTGCCTATTCACATAATTCCCTGAAAATTTTTCTGGGTATAGATGTATCATACAGCAAAACTATTGTCAATTTTAAAAAATAGAAATCTGAGAGCTCATTTTTTTGTCAAAACCATACATACCAAACAATTTATGTGGTCAATTTCAGCCTTTAAATTTTGGATGGTAGTTTCAGCCATTTTCTCTCTCCTTAGAGCACTAACCAAAGCAGCTTTCATGCTTTTGATCTGCCAGATAAAACAGCTTTAAATATCTGTGAATCTCATTATGATTATTATTTAATAACCCTTGACAATGTCGTCCAACCCATAATACCAGAACCTCACCATAACTTCCATAAAACTTACCTCTTTGCTTGGAATAAGTTGGTTGTTATCGGTTGTTACTCTTTCTCCCAAAGAGTCATATCCTTCTGACACTTCACTCAACCTACATCTTTCAGAATTTGGCTCGAAATTTGAGACAGGGGTAGGAAAAACTTTATTGTTCATCAGAAAGGACAGTTGACCCTGTTCAAGTTCAGCACATGCCTCAGCTAAATCAGCATTATGATGTATAGTTGTGCCACAATCACAAAACCTTTAATCAAATACCTTCAACTGTTGAATTTGCCACTGCAGCGCACTTACATCACCAGAAGCATCTTCGTTCACTTTTGCCTTTTGGTGTAAGGGAAAGAAAATCAATTACTCGTATATTATCTCGATAAAATATAAAAGTTAAATACCATGCAGCATTGAGGTTTGTAATTCATCTACAAGCTCAAAAAAAATGCAGGAATTTAAATAGGCAAATACATTGTTTTGAATGAGCTTGGCTCGCTGGGCAAACTTCAGTGTGCTTAGTGTTTCATTAGCACAGCTGCAAAAAAAAAACAACATTAATGACATAATAAAACAAATAAACGGCAAGGAACATTGTTTATTATTTAATTTCTAGCAACAAGTTCACACAAACCAGATGGATGGGCTGACATTTGCAATGATAATTGTCTTTGAATTTCCACCTAAAGAATCCTGCATATAAAGTTTAGAGAGTATAACCATATTTTACTGTAGAAAACAATGTAATAGATTGTATGTAAAATTACTGAGAAAATCATTTTTAGAACTTAGTGTATCTTACCTGAAGAAGAAATGTAAGTCTCGAATCTCTGTATGGAACATGCCTGGGCTTCCCATGAGCTAAGTCCACCAAAGTCATTATGACCAAGCTAACAAAAATAATAAAGGTCAGTTATTTGAACTCAACAACTTCTTGTTATTGCGTTCATTAACATTCAACTCGAATATATCAACAGTGAATAAATTAATAAGCAAGTCCTTGGTAGTTAGTTACCCAAGCGTTGACAAGGATTTATTTATATTTGCTGCTTCTTTCAATCGTTCACTGTCTGCTCCAGAGCTTTTCTGCCTAGATGAAAGTGCAAGTCAACCCAGGTTTAGAGAAAGAAATAACAAAGATATATAAAGATTCTAATCATAAAATTTCAGTTACCTTTCAGAACCAGCCAAATCTACTAAATTTAACCTAGCAAACCTAAAGTGAGCCATAGAATCTTTCTCCCATTTGCTTTCAATAATACAGGTGAAAACACTGTGAGACCGACTGCTTTCGCAGTTCATATGAGTGGCAGCCACCTTTCTATTTGCAGTGCCCTGTGTAATTTGTGTAGGAGAATATCATCAAATTAGACATGATCAAGCACACTATAAAATATGAATGTAAATTTTAATTTTAAATCTGAACAAATTTGACCCAAAACCCAACCTGTAACAAAAGCCTGAGAACATCATAAACTGTGTCCACACTATGTTCGGTGAGGTTTTCAACGTATACCCCCTTCTTCAAATCTTCTCTGAGCTACAGAGAGAATATTGAGTTTTAAACAGTTATTCAAAGTATGTACAATAACAAGTCAACAATATATTAGATACTAGAAATTGTGGATTACTTGCAGATTAGTTGATGAAGGTTCTAGAAGATCAGTTATTTGCTCATTGTATATCTCCAAAAAGGAACACTTGCAAGTGTATTTCAGTTTGTAATCCTTCCTGCTCTCTTCTTCCTGCATCATAAACATTCCTTAAGAAACTCAACATTTGAAAGAACAATAAAAAGGGCAACAAGAAACTATGTTAAAGTAATAACAGTCTATTCATTTGAAAACACAAGCATTCTAAATACTACACCGCTTTAATCCTCATAAACAAATAGTCAAAAACTCTTGGTGTTATCCCGCTATCTTCAGTAAGGTATCCTTCTGTTTCCTTAATCTCACCCATCATGGTATATGTTTTTCCACTACCCGTCTGCAGACAATCAGCCAAGCATAACAACTTTAGCAACAAGCCCCAAAATAAGTAACAGCTAGTAGGAAAGAACCAAGACACTAAAGTCCCTCAAATTACACGTACCTGGCCATAAGCAAACATACAACTGTTGTAACCAGATAGACAATTTTCCACCATAGGCACTCCAGCAACTCTGAACAGGTTTTCCTAAATAAATCCACCGCAATAATAAGTAACTAATAAGCTACAAAGTGCCGGCACTTACATTTGCTTCACGTGTCCATATCCAATATGTGTCTATTGTCTAATATCAATACTCTTTATATACTCTAGGATACTCCTGATATGAATGTGTGTCATGTGAAGTGTCCGAGCCTTTAAAAAAATCTAATCTAATATAGCTACATATGAGACATATATAGAAAAGCATGTATAATATAGAACCTAGAGTCATTGTCCCTTGATGAACCAAAAATAGA
This sequence comes from Psophocarpus tetragonolobus, assembly GCA_037954015.1. Taxonomy (NCBI): domain Eukaryota; kingdom Viridiplantae; phylum Streptophyta; class Magnoliopsida; order Fabales; family Fabaceae; genus Psophocarpus; species Psophocarpus tetragonolobus. Next base: position 6,589,947 of record CM075693.1, on the reverse strand, counting down.
AAATTGTTCTCTTTGTGGATCACCTCAAGAGGGAAAGCAATTAATTGTAATACTACTCTTATTCTTATTTGTAAACAATAGGGAGTGATTTAATAACGTCTAAGAAGTATGTTCTTAATTTAGATTTGTAGAATTGCAATTATATATTTATTATGTTTTATGATTTTTATACATATCAAAATATGTATCTTGCATGCAGTGTATTCTATATATTTTTAGAATAATTGTATTCCAAATTAGTGCTATTCTTATTTAGAATAACAGATAATGTATCCGTGCATCATAGCTAACAAGCCTTTGCCATTTTAACTAAACCATTTCCAATTCTGCTCTCTCAGCTTCTAAAATTTGAAACAAAATACAGTTTGTGTACAAAAGACATTAACGACAAATATAGCATTATATTATATACTAGAGAAATGTTAGTGAAACTTTATCAAACTCTTCTTATTTAATGACTCTATCCGAAAATTTGTGATTTCCAATGAATTTTTCACAAGGAGGGTTTTCAAAAAAAAGAGTGTGAGAGAACATTTCTCTGTATAGTATATTTACCTGTGATAATGTCTCACATCCTATATGATCGAATGTGAATCTGGTTTCAGGATGGCCAAGCCAGACAAAAGTTTGCGCACTTTCCTGCTTCAAACACCTAGCATGGCCTTGCGAAACCTTCTCCGTATTACTGAGTGGTCGAATCCTAATTAGCACCTGAAAACGCAACCTCAGTCACATGAACGATGCAAGAAAGAGCAATCGAGAAATGTGAAAGTGAAAATGAAAACCTACCTGCACATTATGATCGGTCCAAAACGAGGGGTCGTCTTTGAGGTCGAAATGAGGAACGTGGACGCAGAATTCGGTGTCCTTGAGCAACGCGCATGCACTCAGTCCTCTGCTTCCTCCGCCAAGCGAAAACCTGGAAGTGTTTCTAGACGGCGTGCTCTGCGCCGAGTTAGGTTCGGAGTGCGTTTTCCCGAACCTGGCAGAGAGCCTGGGAGTGGCGTTCCCCAAGCGAGCGGGTCGAGCAGGTTCGGGATCCTGACACTGAGAGGGGTCAGGTATGGAGTTGAGAGGGGTTCGGGGCGGTGGAAAGTGGATTGGGTTCGGCCATGGGTCCAATTCGTTCTCATTTGTTTCGTTTTTTCTAGCCGAGGTTCGACTTTCCTTCCCCATTTTGATCTGATTTCGAGAACCTCTGAGTCTGAGCTCAGCTCTCACTTGTTTGGTGTTTTTGTTTACTAAATGGAATGGAATAGGAGGCCCCGCCTCATTTCAAATTCAACTTTCCAAAATTGTAGTCCTGCCCTTCAACCATTTCTTTATGCTAACGTCACCCACAAACGCATTTTTAAATTTCAAACGGAAACTGGTTTGCGATTGTGATTTGTTGAAGCTCTTCGCTTTGGTTATTACTTATTACCGATTCCCACTTCCAACCTTGAACGGGCAAAGCCTACGGAATTCTAATTCCTCGCTGCTCAAAAGGAGATTATTGACCTCATCAAACAAAATTATTAAAGTAAACTATCCATTCTTATTATTCCTTTCGAAATAACTCTTCATTTTATTTCAAAACAGAATTACTCCAGCTCATTATTGATTGACTAAATAGTTTATGCAGTACTTTTATTCATCCACAAATTTTTGCCAATGTAATCTTTTAAATTTTTTAAAGTAATTACTCCTTTTTGTCTAATCGGTATTGGTATTGTTCTTGCTCCGAGAACAATACAAAAAGGGAACCTTAAATAAGGTTGTGAGAGTTTAGTATTCATTGGACTCCGAATTTGTTCATTGGTTGAGGTCACTAGGAAATATGGAAGATCGTGTTCTTTTTGGAACCATTGCAGACATGTGGCCCAATAACAGTCGTTGGACGTGTGTGAACAAATTATCTAAATGTGTCGCCTCATTGAATCACGCCTCTATAAATAGGGGAGCGTCTGTTTCGCATCATGCGTGTCTTAATCAAGGTTTTGTGTTGTTCGAGTACATATCGTCCAATTTTTTCCAAAGTGTAGTCGAGCATTTTCCAAAAGGTTGATGCAATATATTCCTCAGATTCCTCTCGCATGTGTTCTAACGAGGTGTCTATATTTGAGGCTAGATTAGGTTCAAAATACTCTAGGGTAGGTGCGACAATAGGATCTAGTCTGGCTGCAGAGCCTCCAGTGGTCGCCACCTTGGTGGGGGCAGGGAGCGACATGACCTCGAAAGAGGAGTATGCTTGTGTAAATCTCAAGATTTTGGAATACGCATCTAATCAGAAGAGGACGCACAACATGGAGTGGGTCCTAGAGAACATTGACTTGTTGGGTGAGGGCATCGGTGACGACTTCATCTCGATGGCAGTGTGTAAGAAGTTAGATCGGATTTGCCATGGCCAAGGATGTGCAAGCGAGGATTTTTTTCTACATGTATAACTGGCTTTTTACAGAGTTCCATGTCCACTTGCCCTTCAGAGAGTTCACGACGTTAATGCTCCAAGTAAATGTTGGCAATAGGTCGGGTCGGGTTCAGACTCATTTTGCTCAACCTGAATGAACCCGCTCTTTTAAATTTTTCACCCATTTCCTACTATTTACTCTTATGGGTTGCAATTTTCAGTTTAAGCAGGTTACGGGTCGAGTTGGGTGGGTTTGCGCGATCTAGACTTTGATTTATCACAATTCTTTTTATTTTCAAAAATTATAAACTTTCAAATAAAAATTGGTTTATAAAAATAAAAAAAAAATTATGCCATACTCTTAAAAAATGTTTTAGACTGAAAAAATACATTTATATATATTTCAATTAAAGAATATGAATGTTAAATAATTAATGTTTCTATAATTGATTAAAAAAATTACAAAAATAATATATCAGATACGTGTTTTTCTATGAACACAATTAGTATGAATTATATTAATTATTTGAGAAGATAAAAAGTAAGAAATTATTATTAATTATAAAAATAATATATATATATATATGTATGTATTATAAAATAAGCAGTTCAAGTCGGGTATCGATGGGTTGTAAAAAACCAAACTTGCACCGCTCGTTGCAACCCATTCGAAACCATACATAAACCTATTTTAACTTGCCAATCGCTCGAAACCGACGAATGTCAAACTTTTTTAATAGGATTATTAGGTTAGGTTAGGTTATGATTTTCTTACCACCACTAGCTCCAAGTTCTGAACATGGCCCCAGCCAGCTATATCCCAATAACATGGGTGTCTTTCTAAACATTTTGAGTACTCTACAAGGTGCTGAATATAGAGCCCAACCCCTGAATTTTCCTGTACCACTATTGTACTCGTCTCGATGAGGTGTTGGGGTGGGTCTCACTAACCGGACAATCTCATTTTGCATTCTTTCCCCTTACACCTTGTCCCTTAAGGACTTTAAGGGAAGTCATTTCAAAGTTTTTGTTAGGTCTGATAGTCATCATTGTTTTTGTGATGAGAACAATAATTTGAAGTTCTCTTTTTATTGAACTCGAGAACCTCGTACATATAGCGACCTGTCCCCGACGTCTTCGAATAAAGGAGATTATGGGTTTGGCATTGTTGGATGATCCCAGATCGAATTTAAAGTGTAAGTATTTTTGTATTCCTTGTTTTCATACTCGATTTTTGACTTGGCTAAATTTTTGTTTTTGTTGTGCAGCTATTATGGCGAAGAAGATATCGTTGAACCCCATTTCCACATTCAAGAACATACGCTCTACTTGCGTCGAGGAGAGCAAGAAAGAGGAGCTTGTTGTCGATGAGGCGGGCTTTGGAAAGCCCAACATGATTCTTCCACCTCCCTAGAATCCAAAAACTAAAGGCAAGGCGAAGCGCAACACCGAGGTCTCATAGCCAACTGGAGATTCTTCAACAAAGAACCAAAGCAGGCGATGACGAGTTATAAGAAGAAGGAGAAGTCATTGGTGGCAATTCCTGAATCTTTCTTTAGGAGAGACTTGAAAATAAATAAGAAAATAAAACTCACTAAGCTGAACTCAGTGGTGAAGGTGATTTTCAACAGCCCTAACTTGGACAAGATCATCGTCAGCTTCACCAAGTTTCATGCTCGGACATGGGTGCTCAACCAACAGCTCATCTACGGTGCCAAGAAGGTCGACAATGACTCTACTATTTAGGGAGAACTCAGATTTGAGTGAGAAGTTGAAGACAAGTGACGAAGTTCAAGTCTCCTTGAAGCAATGGCTGAAAAGGGTCGAGGAGAGGGTTGTCGAGTAAGGGTGGACATGGTCACCCTTGAAGGCGAGGGGTAATAGGCTATTACGAATAAGGCACTGCTTATCAAGCAGGCACAAATGACAATGGAGAATAGCCACAATGAAGGCTTCAACAAGGCTAGTCGCCAACATGTGGTGCTTTTTTAAATCTCAAACACACAATTCAACATCGATTGTGAGGTCTTTGAGGGGTGTGTGATCCCCAAGAAGGAGATCCCAAATCCCACAAAGCCTAAGATGGTCATTCTAGCTAATAGTGGTGTTGTTTTGTGATCCTTCTACACCTCGACGCTTAATGAACATTTAGGCCGTAGTTTTTTCTTTTTGCATAGGCCTAATTGGCCATTATTGTAAATAGTGGCTACACATGCACCAATGTAACTTCAAACTTTTGTTAATGAATGAAATATACTTTTCAATTATCTAGCATTGTTTCACTTAATATATTTCCTATATGACTTCGGTCATATTTACTGCTTCGTTTAATTTTTGTCTGTGCAAGCTTGTATGGTTAATTTTGTGATGTTTGGTACGTGGTGGCGTCGATAAGTCTATCGTGCTTGTTTTACACAAGGATTTCGTATGATTTTTGGTCAGAGTTTTAGGCCGAATTGATCTTGGTGATTGCTTTATTGTATTTTACATTTGTGTTTAGCATTGAAGTTTTGCATAGTGAGATGATATTTTTTTACGAGAGATGTGATGTCGCGATTTGGGTGATTGCTTGATTTGGTATTTTATCATTTATATGATCAACGTGTAGTCAACATTTATCGTTACGTAGCATTTTACGTCTAAGGTCACCCTAGAAGGGATCATTCGTTTTATGGAATGAAGCTTCCAATCTGAGGGGTCATTCATGTTATTGAAAGATCGATGGTAGGAAAAAAAGTAGATTAATCTACATAAATATTCAACTAAAATAAAACTTCAAATGAGTTACAGTCCATGATCTTAGAATCGGCTATCCTGAGAGGTGCTCGAGTTTGTAGGCTCCATTGTCTAAGATATTGTGACACTAAATGGTCCTTTCCAGCTGGATCTTAGATTCCTATCATTGGGTTCCTTTCGTGCCTCTATGCACATTTTCCATATCAAATCTCATTCCTTAAAGCTTTTCGACCTCACTTTGTTGTCGAATCTTCTAGTAGCTCTTTTTTTGGAGGTTGTTTCTCTAATTATAGCTTTGTCACTCAATTCTTGCGCCATGTCGAAATCGACCAAAATCTCTTCTTGATTTCGGTCATGGTCATATAGTTAGCGTCGAAGTGTTGACTCGCCTACTTCGACCAAAATCATAGTGTTAGTTCCATAAGTTAGGTTGTATAAAGTTTCTTAAGTGGTTGACTATAGAGTGCATCTGTAGACCATAAGACCTCGACCAATTCTTCTGCTCGTTTCCCCATAGTTGTGTCGAGTCACTTCTTGAGTTCAGCGAGTATAATTTTGTTGGTTGCCTTGACCTAGCCGTTAGTCTAAGGGTGTTCCACCGAGGTGGTCGTGTCGTATGGACAAGTTTTTCATGAATTCTTCTAACCCTTTTATCAATTAATTGTTGTCCATTATTAGTAACTATTGTATGAGGCGTTCCAAATTGACATATTTTTTCTAGAGAAACTTCTTAACATTATTGGTCATGATATTTGCTAGTGATCAAGCCTCAATCCACTTTGTAAAATAATTGATTGCAACAAGTAGGAATTTACATTGTCCTTTGGCTAGAAGGAATGATCCCAACATGTCTATACCCTAGACGGCAAAGGGCCAAAGGGACAAAGGGATGTGAGACTTCAAAGGTCTTCAGGTAGGGATCTAATCACATTGCCATGCTCTTGGCACTTCTTGCACTTTTTTGACGTAGACCTTGACATCCTTCTTTATTGTAAGTCAGTAGTACCTCGCCCTCTTGACTTTGGTTGCTAGAGTCCAAGCTCTTAAATGAAACTCACAAATTTTGTCATGCAATTCTTCCAAGATGTAATCTCCTTGTTCCGAGGTCAAGCACTTTAATAAAGGTGTCGAATAGGCCTTCTTGAATATTTCATCCCCAATTATAGAAAATTTGGATGCCCTTGCTCTTAATGTCTTCGCCTCTTTCTCCTCAGGTGGTTGTTCTCCTTATTCGATGAAGGCTGTAATGGACATAATCTAATTGGTTTCCAGCTCGGTGTTAGCCACACAGTTGGTTACAATGCTTGGCTCATCCAAGGTGTGTTGTATGACCAACTTATGGTGTTCTCGCTTCTTTGTGCTTGCAAGTTTGGTAGAGGTCATCTCACTCATTGTCTCCTCTAAAGATATGTTTGATGATGACTTTGGCGAAAGATTGTTTCATGTTAACAGTAACCTTGGTATCTTCAATACTAATGATGTTCAGGTCCTTTAATTATGAAATTAAGCTAATTCGCCTTGTTAAACTATTATGTTTGTGCAGTGTCAAGGTTTGACCAAGGTTATGTCCAAGATGACCTCGGTCATATGGTCAATACGAGTATCATGCAAATATTTAACATACTTATGTATTAAAAGTCAATGTTTAAGCTGAGATAACAGTCACAGGTTTGGTAGCTTAATAACTATTTTGTACCCCTCCCAACTTGACCTACTAGCTCAACTATGCCACTGTATGAGCTCAACCCATTTACTGATTCAATCCATCTCCTCCTAAAAATCCTAAACCTTAATCGCAGTTGCACGACACCAAGAGGTAAACCTTCTGCCTTCAAGTACGCAATTCTAATGGTTATTAGAGTATCTTTTGCACAGTACCTACCTGTCCTCCCAAAGACTTTGATTCTCGGATTGAGAGAGAGGTCGAGTTATGCTTAAACATGTAAGAGCATACTTTAATAATAATTTTGGTTTAAGAAAAAATCAATGAAAAAATTAAGTAATTTTGAAGATTATTAGATGAAAAATAAAAATAAAATTATATAAATATTTTATGAAATAATATAAAATAACATTGTATTTGGATAGAAATTTTTACAAATGCAAACAATTTGAAATTCATTAAACTTGAAATATTTTCAATTCAAATGAATTGTTTTGATAAAATAATTAAAATTTATTGAATTTTATTTTTTTTTGTTTGGGTGGAGTATTTCAATTTTTACTATAAATAAAAATTGATTTTGATATTAATATTCATGTTGACAAATGATACTTTTTGACCAAAGTTTTGTTAGTTGAAGTTCGTTAAAGTTTTTTCAATTAATATTTTTCGGCTAAGGATCAATCATGGGAGTGTTAACTTAAATATGTGGACCTCAAACAATATTACTATAATATAGGTTTGTGCAATATTGGAGTTCTATGATGCCATGGAATTCCATGTCATATTGGAGTTTCACAACATCTCTTAGGTGTGTGGAATAGACCATAGTATTGTGGTTTATGCATTGAAACTCAATATACCTCTCACATAACTCTCATAACATAGTGGACTTGATTAGTGGGATGTAAATCTAAATTTGGTTATCAACACATCTATCATAATATCATGAAGTAAGGCAAAGTGACCTAGTTAATGCTACATAGTCAATGCTATAAATAACTTCAATAAATGTTAGCAAAAAAATTGAAGCAACATATCTTTAAAAATGTTAGAAAAAATCGACTAAAAAATAAACTTGGTCAACATCTATTGAAAAATAATTACAATCAATGGCAACTGAAAAAAAAGTTGGTCAATGTCAAGAAAAAACATTCTCACCCAATTTCAGTAAAGAAAAATAAGTTTAAAGAATTTAAAAATCTTATTTTTTTAAAGAATTTGAGATTTTACAATTTTAAGTAATAAAAATTATTTTAAAAATTATTAAAATTTCAAATTATTTTAAAATTCATCGTCAATGTATAGTTCAAATTTTCAAATGAAGTGAATTCATGTTAAAACTTTCCATTCAATAGTATTTCAATTATTTATTTATACATATGAATTTTCTTAAGATATATAAAGTGTTTTTGTTTGTTAGAAAAGAAAAAAAGGTAATGAAAGATTATGAGTTTGATTCTCTCTAACAAAAATTAATTTTACTAACAAGTTAACATTTGACTTATAAAAAATATACAATTTTTACTCTATTTTTCTTGTTACATAGAATATTTTAATTGAGAAAAAACTTAATACACTTTTAGTTTAAAAGAAGGATTATGATTGAATTAATGTAAAACTTTTTTCTTTGAAAGTGTAGAAATATTAAACTCATTTTAATTAAACATGTGGTTTTAGTATTTTACCTACTTATTTTAATTATTGAGTTTGCTATTTTTCTTTTTCTATTCTTTATTCTTTCTTTTTGGGGTTCTCACATTTTGAACAGATCTATAACAGTTTACAGTTGATACTTCCTTCATTTCTTTATTTTCTAAATATTTTTTTATTGATACGTCCTTTTAAAGCTTAATATAATAGTAAAATTTGTAATTATATTTTTACTTTCTATCTAATCAATTGATTAACTTTCATATATATATATATATATATATATTTTTAAAATAAAAATAAAACATATGGTAACTATTTTATTAGAATTAAAAACTATTATTTTTATTAGTTTGTACATAAAAAAATCTTAAGGCCTGAAATGAAAGTAGTAATTCTTTATTCACTTAATATTAATATGCGCGTAATAGGCGGGATTTACATTTGAACTGTGTAACGAGTCATTATTATTTTCACCGTAAGAAGGGCCTACTAAAATTCAAAAAACAATTATATGACAAGATGAGTAATGAGCGTCGATTTGAATTGTAGGTTATTATAACATGATGAGGGAGCCATGGTTGCTTTAGCAAAGGTATGTTTGGATTACTTTACCATAATCAATGAAGGTTAGAATTATAATCTCAAAAAAATAAAACGATACGTAGTAATCATGAATTATAATCTCAAAAAAATAAAACGATACGTAGTAATCATGTCCCTTTCTCATCCCGAATTATAAAATATATACAATACTGGAAAAAAAAATACTTTTTAATTTTCAAGAAAAAAACAAAATTTTGTCAAATTTCAATAATTAAACTGTAGATATTAATTACTAGCATAGCATTAAAAATTCAAAAAATCAATTTATATGGCGAATACAAAAATTAAATTATAAAATTAATTGATAATTTGCAGCAGTCTTTAATCGTTTGAATTAATTTTGAATGTTTTTAACTACAGTATCATCTTAAATAATTAAAAATAGTTTAATATAAATAATATTTTTTTAAAGACTTAAATAACTTTCGAGACTCCATACCTAAACCCTAAACCCTTTTCTATACCTATTAAAAAACGTTTGTCTTAAGTTAATATCTTATAACTTTTTATATTGCAATAAATTTTTTCAAATATGATTATTAATTATTTTATATTACACTAAACATATTATTATATTTATACATAAATTATTAATAATATTAATTATTTTTTATTACGTTAAATCGTGTTATTATATTTATATGGAGATTTCATTTAGTTTTTTAGAATTATTTTTCGAGAATGTTAATTATGCTTTTATGATGTGGCTAAAGATTTAAAAGATTTTTTTTTTTTTACTGAGATATAAGTGTGGTTATTTAATTATGATTAAAAGATAAATTTAAAAATGATTAATATGTAGATCGAAGTAACCACTTTGTATATGTTATAGATGCTATTAATAGTATGATGAGTGCGACGGAGTGGGAGGATTCTACTAGGTTTTGTATGAGACTTTTGAAAAAGAAAAGGATCTATTTGTTTCGAGCTTGTTGTGAGAGTAAATAATAAGTTTTTTTTTTATTTTATTTATTCTATCTTTTCTTTTATTTACTTTATTTTTTGTCAACTTAAAATATTGTTATGAATACATGAAATAGTAAATAATAAAATTACGATTAAATCTAACAACAATAATAATATTATTAAATTAAAAATGAAAATTTAATAATAATACTTTACATACTTTTTCTAATTTAAATATCATAAAGTTTTTAGTTGTTATAATTATTATGTTATTTAAATTATTTAATTTAATAATAGTTATTTTAGATGCACTTTTAATTTAGTTTTATTTTATAAAATATCGTTTATTATAATTATTATTATGTCATTAAATTATTTAATCTAAAATAAAAGTTTAATAATAGTTACTTAGATGCACTTCTAATTTGACTATTATGAAAACTACAATAACCACTTTAAATGCACTTCTAATTTAGTTTTTTTTTATAAAATCTTAGTTGTTATAATTATTATTATGTTATTTAAATTATTTAAAAAAATAATATTAACTTTTGATGCACTTCTAATTTGACTATTGTAAATTATAAAAAAATTCATGACAATCACTTTTGATGCACTTTGGATTTGATTATCGTGAATTCCCTTAAAATTATTTTTCAAATATAAAAATATAAAACATAAAACTTTAATTATGATTACTTGGAATACACTTTTGATTTAGTCATTATAAAAGCTAGTGTGATTTAATAATTGTCACTTTGGATGCACTTTTGATTTAACAGTTACATTAAATAATCCTCGTGACCGTTTTGGATACACTTATACACTTATAATTGATTGCGGTAATAATATTTCAAAATAAACCTAAAAATAATAGAAAGCAATTACCAAAACTTAAAAATTCAACACACAAATTATCTCAATAACTATGTATACTTTGATTCTCCATTACAAATGAAAATAGGTAGAAGCTAGATTGCACTCTTACTGAGCCCCGGAAAAAAATAATTAAGTCAAATAAAATATTAATAATCTTTTTATGAAAAAGACATTTTTCCAATAGTATTTCTCTCGTTAAAATGTTAAATCCACTAATAAAATAAAATTAGTATTTATGTTTTAAGAGTGAAATAAATATTTTAAAGTTATCTAATTTTGTACGTTTAATTAGAGGTAACTGTTATAAGGACAGATGTTGTAGGGAGCTAATACTTTCCCTATGTGTAATAGACTCCCGAACTTAAAATTTAGTTTCGTAGACCACATTCTTTAAATGTTTTTTCAAAGTTTTCCTAAATAAATATTGGTGACAACTCTTTTGTTTTTCAAATAATTTTTTTTTGTCATTCCATCGATATCAAGTTTTGATAGATAGGTTGTTGATAATTTTTTTATAAGCCAAATGTTAGTTGATAATGTGTTAATTGTTGTCAGTAGAGATATTTGAACTCACGACCTCTTCCTCTCCCATCTCTCCACTTTACCACCAAACTAATATAAATTTAACTTGGCGACTTAAGTTCCAAAACACATTCTCATTCCTCCTACCTTTTTACAAGTTTTACCACAAACCAATTCTTACCACTCTGGCAAAGGGTTATCCCTAATAGGCAGCATAGGTCAAATGTTAGCTGTTAATTGTTAGTTTTTTGTGATACATTTACCTTGGTGACTTCGGTTCCAAAACCCACTCTCGTTGCACCCGCCTTTTACAAGTCTGTATCTTGTGTAGAGATTAGGAAAGCCATTATGGGAGGCTTTAAGGTGCCAGAGGAGATATGCTACATGTTGTATCCTACAAAGGTAATTGGGATATTATGGGGGAATCTTTCTCTAAGATGATTGAAGAGGTGCTTGAGAACCCATGAAAGATAGTTGATATCAACTCAACTTTTATCACCCTCATTACCAAGGTTGAGACAGTTAGTTTCATGAAGCACCTGAGACTCGTTAATCTTTGCAACGTCTCTTACAAGATGATCATCGAGAAACTTGTAAGCCCTTGCCATACTAGTTTTATTCAAAATTAAAATAGCTATCAAAATGTTATCATCACCTAAGAGCTCATCCATTCCATGAAGCACAAGAAAGGTAACAAAGGGTGAATGACCATCAAAGTTGATTTGGAAAAAAATTACGATGGTTAAATTGAAACTTTATCAAAGATACTATGAATGATATTGACTTTCTCGATTCCCTTACCAATTTGGCGTGACACTGTATTTCCACTCCAACCATGCATATGTTGTGGAATGACAAGACTTTGGACTCTTTTACACATAAGGGTGATCCTATCTTTTGGTATAATTTTGTCCTCTATCTTGAGCGCCTTTTCCACATGATTAAACTTGTTGTAGATCATAATCTCTAAAAGCCTATCAAAGTTTCTAGAGGTGGGCCTGAATTAGTATATTTAACTTTTGTTGACGATCTCTTCCTTTTTTCAAAAGCCTCTCTTGACCAAGTGGAAGTGATAAAACAAGTTTTACATCTATTTTGTAGTTTTTTGGGTCAGAAAGTTAGCCAAAACAAGGATTTTTTTCTACACAAATGTCCATAGGCAACATTAAGAACAAATTTCAAACGGTCTGGACTATGAATAAACATGCAACCTAGGCAAATATCTTGGCATCCTGCTCCACCATGATCGTGTCTCAAAAGACTTTTTCCAATTTTTCACTGATAAAATCCAACATCAATTGAGTAATTAGAAGAGACACACTTTGTCATTTGTAGGAAATCTTACCTTATCAAAATTAGTTGTGTTAGCCTTGCTACTTATGTTATGCAAACTAACTTTTTGTTTATGTCTATCTGTAATATGATTGATAAGAAATGCAGGGACTTTATTTGAGGTGATTCTAACTTAACAAAAAAAGATTAACTAACTTGGACGAGACACTCTTTACAAACCAAAAAATGGGGGAAAAGGGTCTTGCCATTAGGAAGACCATACAAGTTAATAAGTTTTTCTCACAAAAACAGGGTGACAACTTCTTAGTAGGTTTACTGGTATGTGGGTTCAACTCGTTCGTTCCTAGTATAAATGTCGTGGGACTACAAGACCTATCATTGACTCTGCTTGGAGTAACACAAATTTTTGTAGAGGAATTATCGCATCCTGGAGCAATGTTACTCAAAATATCATCTAGCAAGTTGGCAATGACAGAGAGGTTGACTTCTGGGTCAATGATGGGGTATTAGGGCGAGACCTTCGACAAATTGGTGTATTGAAAATATTTTTCTGCAAACTATTAATAAAGTGTGTTTCTTTGTGGCTCTAGATGGTTCATGAGATGTCTAAAAAGTATAAGAGTTTAATTAGTATGCAGTGTCAGTGTAATAAGTTTTACATTAACATTCAATTACAATTCTTTATTTATAGCAAGTTTGTTGATTGTATCAAATATTATTTTAATAGTCATATAAGCGAAAAATTATAATTGAATGTCAGTGTAAATATCTGGTGGTGAATACTAATTAAACTCAAAGTATAAACCCTTTTGCCAATTGAGGTGGTGAATGATATCTACACTATTGAGGTCCCTAAAGGTGATTGGGATGATGATTCTCTATGTTAGGCGAGGGAAGCTGGTGCCATTTTTGCCACTAAAATGGCATATGAAAGTCTCTTACCCGAAAATAATACACAACAAATTCCTAATTTTAGGTGGTGTGTAAGTGGGATGACCCATAATGCATTTGTACAATCATGTGGAAGTTAGCTTGCAATGTCCTACCCATAAATGATTTGAGTTTCAATACGCATATTGCTGATAATCCTAACTTCTACTTTGTGGCCAGAAGGGGGAATCCATGATGCATGCATTACAAGATTATGTCCACACTGTCAAACTTAAGAAAATGAGGATAAGAAACTTAAACTTTTAAGATTGTTGGATTTGTATTTAACTGTTGGTAAATTGTCATCGATTGTTAAGTGACAATCATTTTTTATGTGACATATCATACAAGGAACAAGATGGAATAACTTTTTCTTATCATATATCATATCATGTTTAAATTAAAAAGTATAATCTATAATAAATTACTATCACATGTCTTTGTCTCGTTTGGTGGACAGATAAGAAACAAGATAGAATAACTTTTTCCTATACTTTTATCTTATATCAAGTGTTTGTTGGACTAATATAATAGGATAAATGTATCATATCAGCTTATTATATCCTATCATCTAGTATAATTTTTATCCTAAAAGGAGGGGAGACTGAGTTAAAAGTGAAAGGATATAATTACTTTTTACTTTTCCATGTTTCCTTAACCCTTCCATTCTCATAGTCACAACTCTTAATTTCCGACGAGTCTCCTCTCTCCCTCTCTCTCTCTTGCCTTTTTCTCTCTCGTTGTTAACTCTCTCTTTCTCTGGTTGTTTTTCTTTCTCATGTTTTTCTTTCTCCATTGACGCACTGCCAAGGTATGCAAACACATCCATCATGCCCCTGCTGCTTCAACGCCTCCACCAGGATGTTTACGCCAGCTTATCGAGGTCAAACCACAACTCGTAGCATTCCGTAGTGGCGATTCCTTTAGAGAGAGTGTTGGAGATTTTGAGATAACGATGTGGGGATTATGCATGAGTGAGGGTAATGAGATGATGCAATGGAGAAAAAAACTTATTTGACGTTTATGGTGCAATGGGGCAATTATTACCACTATCTTGTTGGACATCAACAAAAAGGTATATAAGCAAACACATACCTTAATTATATAGAACTTGCTACCAATTTTATTTTTTGTAAAATAAATTTGAATATTTTTTAATAAAAAATAATTTTTTTATTTATGTTTACTTATTGAAAAGCCAAAAAATAACTTAAAAACTAAATTTACCATAAAATTATATTTAAATTTGTAATTAGGTAATTTTATCATTTTAATATTCTTTATATCTTATTCTAGCATAATTATCTCAAACATCGGATAGGATAAAATAATAATACCTATTTTTTATCATGGTGTGCATAAAAACATAAGATATGATAAAAGTGCTCATATCCTATCTTCTATGTATCTAACTTTTCTATCCTATCCTATCATATTAAGCAAATGGACCCTAAAAGTTGATATCAATCCTACATAAGAAAGACAAATTCAATAATTTTAAAAATTAAAATATGTAATTTTTTATAAGTCATGTTATTTATTAATGTGTCAGGATCTCTCCTCTTCACACGTACTAAACTAGTCTTATAACTTCTAAATATGTAATTATTTAAAAACAGTCTTTTTTTAATGCCTGCAGTTTAATTACGTTTGTGGTCGAATTTTCTGCTAAAATGTATAGTCGAGGACTTGAAGTTGAGGTGGTTAGAAATGTGTGGTGTATGTTTGTCATTTACCATGCCCATTACGAACAACCAAAATGAAAATGAGTAAATGATCTTATCTCTTCTGTTTTGGTAAAGCCATTTTGCATCATAGAGTTGAGAATGATTAACCTTGCGACTTCAAACCACACTTTCCCAATTTGAAGTCTCAAGGAAGTATATCACAAACACAAACTACACAAACTCTCTCTGGCCTCTAACAAAAAGAGTGGAAGACAATTAGACTTAACTCTGTCAAAACGAGCCTCCAGCTCGTAGGAAAATAAGCTGCAACTAGCAAAACCAATAGGTAGTGTGTCCAAGGAGCATTGTTATATCCTTTCGATATTATGCTTCCAGCAGCTGAGATGCAAAACAGAAACAAAGACATTATGATAGTAGGTATTATTTATTATCTAATTCTTTGTTATTTAAAACAAAAACTATATATCTAAAGATTTTTTATCCAATTCAAGAGTCAATTTTTAAGCATGAGACCAAATATTTGAACATTTACTAAAATCACCCAACTTAACATATAAACTTGATTTTAGATAACTAAACCAAATAAACACTAAAGTGATTCAAATTCCAAAGTTACTTACCACATTCCCTTGTTGCATTAGCGAAACTTGAGCAAAGGCATAACAAACCTTCTGTATCAGTATCAAATCCACATGTCCCACCAGATTTTTTGCAACTTTCACATCCAGTATCTGGCACACTGAAAGAAAGCTTGATCCCATAAACCCAGTCCAAAGGGCCAACACCCTTCAAATTTTCAGTATTTAACACACTAGTATAATGCGTGCAGTCCAATATGTTCATGCTCATGAACTTCACCGTATTATAACTGGTGAAACAACACGGCGGGGAACTGTTTGTCAACAAATGAAAGACCCTGAAGGCATTGCACGATCCATAAAGCTCGTCACACGTGTGACCAGCGAAGTTGAAGCAAAGGTACTTGTAGTGGTTGAGAACAGGAGAGTCTATGGAGCAGTTTAGTAGCACGAAAACTGTGTCCTGTGATGGGGGGATTATAGCGGATTGAATATCGGTCATTTCGAAGTCATGGTGAGGTTGGAGAATAGAGCAAGTGGACATTGAGGGGTCATAGATTACCATAGATTTTTTTTCATAGTCAATGGATTGAACTTTGTAAGAACCTGAAGGGGTTTGAAAGAACAAGTCAGTGCTGCAGTTTAGCATGTGTCTGAACTGGGGTGCACCACACCCATCTTCTAGGCCAAAGGGGTAGTTTATGGGAATGCTACCACATGAGGTTTTACAAGGGGAGAGTGTGTGAGTGGGAATGGCTTGTAGTACTAATAATGTTAGCATAAGGAGTTTGAAGATGGTGAATGGTGCTGGTGGAAGCTGCATTTGCATTATTAGAAATTAGAAGCTAAGAAGGTAGCAGTGAGATGACCGGTGCTTAAAGATTTTGGAGGAAGGAGAAAAGGATAGTGACTTCGGGATACTTATTTTTTACAGAGGAAAAGCTGTACAAATGTCCGTAATTTACTCGCGTAAGTTTGAATGGCTTTTTGAACGTTGGACACAGGCTGGTGCTGGGATCCACACGTTGAAAAATGGAATAAAAGTGAGGTAGTTTTACTAGGTTATTTGTGAATAGTCATCTAGCTCCATCGGAATGCGTGGCTGTTTCAATTATTATATTGTATGTATGCACAGCAAAAGCTTGTGCCACTAATGAGAGAAAATTTGATAGACATTGTGGTGCTGAAATTGGCAGAACAGGCCTACAAAACTGGACATCGACCATAGTGCTGCTCTGCTCATTTTGACTTTTTTAATCCAGTTTCAGATGAACATGAGTGTAAATGCTAAAGAAGGCCCAAATGCTGTTTTACACTTTTATGTTAAGTTGTTAACCTGAACGCGAAAAAAGTGACTTTAATTTGACACTATTATTTATGATGGAGTGTTTGCATATCATCAATGGTATTCTATGAACCGTTGGAATCGATCATTTAAAGGGTCCAGGACCACCTTTTACAAACCCTTTTGATAGACGGGGTTGGGATTTCTCATTTCACATTGGTGAATTTGGGGTGTTTAAGGTGAAAGTAGTACTATAACAAAAGTGCAAGGTTAAGTACTCTTTTGAAAAGGAGCTGTCCTGGAGGCTGGAATATAGGGAGAACACAACAACGTGGGAGATGATATTTAAATTAATAATTAACAATAACATTACAATCGTCCCTTGCTTCCAATTTGCAGAGCCTTCCACACCCACTTGTTGCCAATAATTGTAGCGGGAAAAAGAAGTAAAGAACATACTTTAAACATTGCTACCGAAAATTTCACTGATTAACATATTAGAAGGGGGAAAGGCTGCAAATTTATCAATTCGTTGAAGAAATTTGGCTCATTGTCCTTATGCTACCCTTGAGCTTGAAGTCTTCCTCATCAGGGTCCACTGACTGTGTTGAGTTTCATTATTATTTGTTTGCACCCATCAATAGTCAAGATCATTTTCATTTTTTTCTCTTCATTTCTTTGCATTACTAAGTTTTTCAATAAATAAATGTTATTCTATAAAAGTTATATAATTCATATTCAATTAACTTTTTCAAAATATAGAAAAATATAGAAAATGAAAGAAAAGGAAAAAAGGAGATGAAGAGGATCCATTTTCAATAATGATTACTAATTGGGTCACATCATTAATTAACCTTAACATCTGCTTACATGTAACAAAGAAACTGATTGAACACAAAATTACTTGATACAAAAGTATAATAAAGTCAAAGACAACCAGATGCTTCGAGGAAGAGGTAATTGTAATGATCTTTATTACTCTCACACACTTGATATAACCATAAGACCCTCTATTTATACTTAGAGTTATGATAGCTTCTATAATTCTATTCAATCACACATCATGGTTCCAATGCATAGTACTAATGCTAAATATCTGATTTTAAGAAAATAAAAGCAAGTACATGACCATTTGCAAAATAAAAATAAAATCACATTGACAGTGGTTACTAATGACTAATATTCTAGTACTGGTTGATAATTTTGAATTTTGAGATCGAAATTTCTGTTTTCAACAATAAGACTTGACATATTTAAGATAACCAAAAAAGTGAGAAGCTTGTTAGAAGATGATGCAGAGGCCTCTGATTTTCAAACTCGTGTTTTTCTTTTTATCATGCTTCAAAGCGTGTAAGATTCAAAACATAAAGGAATGTTCATTTTATAAATACTACAATTCAATTTTTTTGCATTTTAATGATTTGCAACCATCCACCTAAAAATAAATAAACACATCAAATGATGTGTGTATTTAAATTAGCTCATAACCACTGATAAAAAAATAAACTTATAACTTATTCTAATATGATACTAGTACAAGAGTTAAAGTAAAATAAGTTCCACGTTAATGGAGACGGGGATGTAGCTCAAATGGTAGAGCGCTCGCTTTGCATGCGAGAGGCACGGGGTTCGATCCCCCGCATCTCCAATTTTTGGTTATAATCTTCAAATTTAAAAAATTATTTTATATTCATAAGTTTTAGAACATTCTAACATGGGGATGTAGCTCAAATGGTAGAGCGCTCGCTTTGCATGCGAGAGGCACGGGGTTCGATCCCCCGCATCTCCATTTTTCTATTATTTTTTATTTTCTAATTTCGAAAAAAAGCAACATTCTTTTTTGTTTTCTCTTATCTCGAAAAAGCGGAATCTGCTAGATAAAAAGCAGACACATTCCCGCCAATATGTAAGAGCGGGTGAACGAAAATTAGGGTTTTTCTTTCCAGCACTGAGTGGCACTTGCGTCAGCATCGACAATGGCGGATGATCTTACTCAGATCGTTCACTTTCTCAACCAAACCCTCAGCCCCGACGCCACCGCCGTTCGCGCCGCCACCGACGCTCTCGATCGTCTCTCCGTCACTCCGCACTTCCCTTTCTACCTCCTCTCCATCTCCACTGGTAATTTAATTAAACTTAGTTAAATTTCCCTGTTCAACTCCTACTTTCGGAAAACAAACAATCGTGACAATTCTCGTTTCGTTTTACGCGAACAGGAGCAGGAGATCAAGGTCTGAAAATCGCTGCTGCTACTTACCTGAAGAACCTCACTCGCCGAACCGTCGATAGCACCGGCGCAAAGCCTTCCAATGTTAGCAAGGAGTTCAAGGAGCAGCTGATGCAGTCGTTGCTTCAAGTCGACTCGTCTGTTCTCAAGATTTTAGTCGAAGTGGTATGCAAGTAAATTCTGCTTTCTGCTTTCTACTTTCTTATATCTTATGAACTGAATTTTGCTTTGATTCGTGTTTTGTTTTGATTCGTGCTCGCGAGCGTGTATATAACCGTATGCTTGTATGTATGAATCTGAGTGATGAGTGATTCTGCGGTGGCAGTTCCGCGCTATTGCTGTTGCAGATTTTGTTAAGCATACTTTGTGGCCGGAGCTTGTGCCTAATTTGCAGTCTGCTATTCAGAATAGCCATCTAATCAGTGGTTCAAACACTAAATGGAATACTGTAAATGGACTTCTTGTTCTTCATGCTCTTCTCAGACCTTTCCAGGTATACAGTTTTTTAATATGTTCGTTCTCTTGAGGTTTTAAATGCTGTTTGCCATAATGTGCTCTTATAATTGCAAAACTTTGTATGCCATTAGTGAGTGGCTTAGAAGAATTCGAATTGTTAAACTATAAATGGAGATAATAAATAGTGTGCTTTTGTTGCTTTGACTTATATTCAGACTCACTCCTTGATTTTGCAGTATTTTTTGAATCCTAAAGTTGCAAAAGAGCCTGTACCACCACAGCTGGAGCTTATATCCAAAGAAATTCTTGTGCCTTTGCTTGTTGTTTTCCATCAATTTGTTCAAAAGGTGTTCTGTTTTTCGTATTTTCCTTTCCTTGCTCAACTTTTCTTACGAGCTACTCTTCTGAGTGACTTTATGATGTTTGGATCAGGCTTTAGCATCTCATCGCATTGCAGAAAAAGAAACTGAGAAAGTCCTCCTCACTATATGCAAATGCCTACATTTTGCAGTAAGTATTGGTTTGACTTTGACATGCTTATAGTTGACATACAAAAATCTATACATTAGTTGTTGTCTGCATTGATTTGAAATCAATCATGGTGGAGATAAAACCTTGAAACTAAATGATCTTTATCTATATGGCATTCTTCAATTACCCTCTCATTGCATTGTCTGTGATGTCTATACTCTTCAGGAGTAGTTTTATTATTAAATTACATTAAGTCAATGCTACATCTATAAGTTGGCCTTGGATGCTATCATTTATGAACCGTATATTTGTTGACCCTTGATGCTATTGGTGTTTGGCTTCACATGCTTCAATTGGCATTTATGGAGTCCTAATGTTTTTTTTCCTAATTTGATTCGCAGACTATAGTCAGTATTGCAGAGTGGTTTGTTGAAAGTAGATGGATTTTTCCTACAATGAAAACATAAAATGCAACCCCTTTTTTTATCCATGGCAACATTATCCTGATGTTTGAGAAAATTAAGGATGAAATTACTTAGTATTAGAAACAGAGATAGGGTTTAAAGAATTATTATCCCCTTGTCTCTTATTTTATATTGAAAAATAAAGTGTGTAGGAGAGATAGACCCCTTATTCCCCTCCTGTTTATTGCACAATTAAAATTTTTTATGAGAATTTAGTTCTTCTCTGTGAAAAGGAAAACTTAAGCTAATAGGGCCTATTATTTTCTGTTACCATTTGCCATCTAGTCCTAGACTTTAGGGTTATTTTTTTCCCCAGGTCTATAGTATTCACATTTTAAATTCTTTTCAGTACTGCTATTTATTTGATATCCTTTCTAAATTGTTATATATTTTTCTTTTTATTTGACATTTCTACTTACAGGTGAAGTCCTACATGCCACTGACTTTAGCTCCACTACTGCCTTCATTCTGTCGGGATCTAATAAGCATTCTGGATTCTTTAAGCTTTGATTGTGTGGTCAATCAAGAAGATGATTATTTGACAAGATTGAAGACTGGAAAAAGAAGTCTGCTTATTTTCTCTGCACTTGTTACTCGACACAGGAAACATTCTGATAAGTAATATGGTTCATAAAGCTTTATTTTTTTATTGGATATAAACATTTTTGGCATTATATATTGAAACATATGTCCTTGATTTTCAGGTTGATGCCAGAAATTATACATTGTGTTCTAAACATAGTCAAATTTAGCAAAAATACAAGTGTAAGATATTGTCATTAATTCTTTCACTTAATAATTGATTGATTGTTGGCTTGAACAAGGTTAAGCCTGCTATTCTAGTTCTTTGACTGCCAAATTTCTAAACTACTCATTAATGCTCTTCCTTAATCTGTTGTCTTTAACTTGTTGATTTGTTTTGGACTTATGTTACCTTGATATTTATTGTTATATTTTCTTATATTTTGGGTGTTACAAAATTTGAACTGTCGCATTCCTCTTGCAGAAACTTCCCTTCCTATCAGAGAGGCTTCTGTCCCTAGGTTTTGATGTAATTTCAAATATATTGGAGACTGGGCCGGTAGGTTATCTGAGTTTTTTCCTTCTTCTAATTCTAATTTCAATTATTTTAAAAATTGAATTTCAATTGTTTGAATGCTGCGGATTATATTCTTTTTAGTGTGCATATTCTTCAAAATATCCATCCTTGATAAGTTTCAATTTCAATTTATACAGGGATGGCGATTAGTTTCTCCACATTTTACAACTCTGTTGGAATCTGCAATCTTTCCAGCATTAGTAATGAACGAGAAGGTTCAAATTTATATTAAAAAACAGTAACATGGATAATATTTTGCTTGTTGCTTAACATACATTCTTTCTTGTTAATTTCTTATGGAAATGTTTTTGTGTAGGACATGTCAGAGTGGGAAGAAGACGCAGATGAATATATAAGGAAGAATCTTCCTTCAGATATAGTATGAAAATTGATCTTTTTGTATATTTTTTACCTTAACTTTTAGATATATGATATATCTGACTGACCTGGATTTTATATTTAGGATGAAATTTGTGGATGGAGAGATGATTTATTCACAGCCAGAAAAAGTGCAGTAAACTTACTTGGTGTTATTTCAATATCAAAGGTAACTACTTCATAAAATTTCTTTAATCGATGTCCTAGTTATTATCATGGTTCATGTTGACATTAATGTCTACAGGGTCCACCAATGGAGACTGCCACTGACAGTTTATCAGCTTCATCAAAGCGTAAAAAAGGTCAAAAGAACAAGAGAATCAATCAGCGCCGCTCTATGGGAGAATTATTAGTGCTTCCATTTTTGTCCAAGTTTCCCATTCCTTCTGATTCCAAGTTGTCTGATAAAAAAATCTTGAACGAGTGAGTTTTATTTATGCTTCACATATATATACGTTAAATGCCAATTATATTTTTAAGATAAATGACCTGGGCCACCTGGTCTATGATGATAAACACTGTTCATTTGGCAAAGCATTATGTAGATATAATATGCTGTGCAGTTTTTATGTGTTTCTTTTGAATCAGCTCTAAAAGGAATTTATTTAGCTGAATTTGGTTCATGTTTGATGTCTCTTTTTATTGAAGCAATGATTTCTATCAAAAGGGCACTCTGGAAGCTGCCAAAAAAAAGATTATTTTCACAAATCAAGCATGCAGCTAATTGTGTTCATAGCTATAATGAATTTATACTCATTTGATGCCGTATACATTTTTGGGTGTTGATAATGCCTTTGTGTTCTTTTTTCTTTTACTAAAGAATTTTGTCCTTGATTGAAAAGGACAAAGTTTGTTGTGTAGATAACTAGATATAAGCTCCTTATTTAGCTTATTTCCTTTGCAATTTTTGCTTCCCTTTACATGTTATAAGCAGTGCCTCATTCCTGAACTTTTTTAATTAATATTTCATTTATATTTAATAATTTTGTTTCCTTCTTTATGACTTCATCTGCATGTTCTTGTTACATAATGAACTATGGCAGTTACTTTGGCGTTCTTATGGCATATGGTGGTCTGCAAGATGTGAGGACATTTCTCCTTTTGTTCTAGAATCCAGCAGAGTTTCTATGCTGATTTATCAATAAGAAGTTTTATATTCTGAAATTTTTAATGCAGTTTTTGAGGGAGCAAGAACCTGAATTTGTAACAACCCTGGTTCGTACACGGATTATGCCACTGTATACAGTAGCTATGTCCCTACCATACCTAGTTGCTAGTGCAAACTGGGTACTTGGAGAACTAGGCTCCTGTCTACCAGAAGTAAGAATGTCAACTTACTATCATAACTCATGCAAATTCAGATTCAAATTGCTTCTCAATATTCTTTCATATAAATGTTGCGATGAAATATTTTCAACATAATTTTAGTTATGTCTTTTCAGGAGATGAGCACCGATGTATATTCTCAATTGCTTATGGCATTGGTCATGCCAGATATGCAGGGTCCTTCTTGCTATCCAGTGCGAGTATCTGCTGCTGGGGCAATTACCACACTACTTGATGTGAGCTTTGAGTTCCCTGATTTGTTTTGGACTTGGATGGTCTTATTCTTTTCCTCTTTTAGCACTTAGCTTTTGTTGTCTGTTTCAGAATGATTACATGCCCCCTGATTTTCTACCCCTTCTCCAAGTAATAGTCAGCAACATTGGAAATAATGAGGGCGAGAGTGAGAGTTCCCTGTTATTTCAGCTTCTCAGTTCTATTATGGAAGCTGGAGATGAAAAAGTTGCCATCCATATCCCACATATTGTCTCATCAATAGTGGGTCCAGTCTCAAAATGGTTAACTGCCAATCTCGAGCCTTGGCCTCAAGTATGTTAATCTTGTTTATTTTATATTGGTTTATACTTTATAATCATTTCTATTGTCTTCACTTCACAATTCGAATCACATAATAACATTAAATCAGGGTATGCTAAATATCTGTAACATCCAGATTGAAAGTTTCAAAACTTTGGTTTGGATGAGATTAAAGACTTATTCACCCTGTGGTCTGCTAAATTTTATGGGTTAACTATGGTCCTCCTATTCGTCTTCTGTAGTGTGTTTTGTAGCCAAGTATGTAGTCACATGTGCATTCAAGTAACATTTCATTCTCCTATTTCTTTATACATTCATGGGCCTTGATCTGTACCCAATATAATGTTTCCCTCTATGATAACATTGACTACATCTTTTGTGCCATAGTATTGTGTTTGCCTTACTTTATTTTTTAAGGTTGCTTTGATTGGTTAGCACATATGCATGTCTTGCTTAAATTTTTAGTTAAGGCAACGCAAGTACTACCTTTTGACAGTATCATATTTGTATCGTAGGTGGTTGAACGTGCAATTGCTGCTTTGGCAGTTATGGGTCAGACCTGGGAAGATTCCAGGCCTGAAGAATCTGAGTCAGATGAGTCTCGTGAAACGTGGGCTATGGGTCAAGTGGCAATTGCTAGAGCTTTTGCTTCACTCTTGCAGCAGGCTTGGCTTACCCCTCTATGCACACTGGTTAGTTTGAGTTCCTTCCTAAATTGAACTTTGGTTTTCTTTACTTTTTGTCACCAAGGGAAAGCAGAATAGAAAATTTATATCAGTTTAATGAAGGCTATCAGATCACGATTACCTTTCCTTGAGTCTTTTACATTATATTAAACAACAATAAGGCCTTATCCCACTAGGTGATGTTAGCAACAATCATTAAAATAAGGTTAAATATGTTTGTCACTGCAGAAAGGGAAATGTTTTTAGTTTATGAAAAGTAAATTGTGTTTGTCTGGTTCTTTATTTATGAAAATGTGTCATGTAATTCTCATATCTATAAATGAGTGACCAAAAAGATAATTTTTTGTGAAGGTCAAGGATTACATCTTATACATTTTCGTAAATGAGGGATCAAATGGAGACTTTATTTTTTTTAGACAAAAAAAATGATATTGCATTATTTAGAGAGACTAAAATTTATTTAACTGGTTAACCCTATTAAAATATATTGTTATTGTTGAAAATCAGAATATAATTTGATTTATTAGTAAAACTAGTAACAGTAGGTTATAGGCATGTTATATTTTATTTAGAGGAAACAAAATATTATTTATTTATTTACAATCAATGTTATTAACCTATATAAATAGGGTTACATTGTGTATTCAAACATACGGTTTTAGTAGTAAAACTAGTTCATTATTTAGAGGAAACACTGTTTTTCTTCTTTTATTTAAACATGGTATTAGAGTTAGGTTGATGGAATACTAAAAAAGGTGTCCCTCATTGAGGGCCAATTGCCTCATGTGGGCTCCTTTTGCTTGTTGCTCCTCTTCAAAAACCTTTCCTCTTCGTCCGATGTTGCTTTTCGTATATCTTCCTTTTCTAGTGAATTTTTCGACAACTGTCATGACTATTCTGGCCATCAGTGACCATAGAGGACTTTTTTCCAGTAATTTACTAGCACCTTTTGTTTTGTCATTTTTCGGTAAAGAACTGTTTTTCCTTTTATCTTGTTGCCATCAACATGTTTTCCGGTCACTACCTTTTGCTTGTCACTGATCTTTCGGTGAAGAATTTTTTGGTAGTTTACCTGACTCTTTATTTTTTGGCATGTTTCTTAGTTTAAATAATTTTGAGTCGTAACAAATATTGGTTTGAAACCTCCAAATGTTGGTTTTAAGAAAGTTAGAACTTGTTTTGCTTGCCATGAATTTTCTTAGGCAAATGGATGATCCAACTATTTTGCAATGTTATCTTTTAAGCAAAATTCCCTAACTTCAATATTCTGGGTTTCCTTTCCAAATATTGTTTTGTGGTAGAACTTAATTTTTTGGTTTATGTATTTTTCTACTTCTTGTAACAAGCCGAATGTTTTGTAAGTTTCAGCTTGTGTAGGAGTGTTGAAAATAATGCAATATTTTATCTAGTAGTAAAACTAGTAATAATGGTTTATAGACACATTATCTTTTATTTAGAGGAAACAAAATATTTTGCATTTATTTACATTCAATGTTATTATCCTATATACAGGGCTGGTCCTAAGATTTGTTGGGCTTGGACAAAATTATAAATAAAGTCTCCTTTATATATAAATTTTTGAAAAGGTAAATGTTTATTGCTTAAAAATAGAAACTTAATTTTGTTAAAAAATACACATTTTGTTACATTAAATAATAATAAATAATATAATTTTATTAAATTTTGAAAAGATATATCATATTTTTTTTTCAATGATCACATGATATTGTTTATTATTTAATTTAGATCTCTCTAAAAAATACATATTTGTATATAAGGCCACCTAACTTCTAACATTAAAAAATATATGTACAATATTTGTATATAATTTTTAGTGATAATTTTATTTCTTACAAGTATTCAATGTTATTTTTCTTTCTATTCCATTTATTCCTTTCTCATATTGTTTTCTATTACTTTTCATATTTATCTCTATAATTTTTTTCCATTTTTCTTGCCAATCAAGATGGATATATGTCTCAAAAGTATATAATCATAATTTCAACCATTTTTTAGGTATCTCTATTTTTGTTAAATTATTTTTTAACAGAAATTAAAGAATGTTATTTCATTATTCGAAGCTAAGAATATATTATTTTTATTATTATTAATTAAAAATTTAATTTAACAAAATTTGAGGGTCAATTTGCTTTTACAATTTTAAACACTATATTTAAGTTAAAAGTTAAATCTCTTTTCTTTTCAATTTTAAACATTATATTTTAAGAGTTTAATTAGTATACACGGTCAGTGTAAAGATTTTTACACTGACATTTAATCACAACCCTTCATTCATGGTAAATTTGTTGACTTTACTCGTTAATACTTTAAAAGTCACATAAATGAAAAGTTATGATTGTCTCATGATTGTCTTTCACTGACAGTGTATACCAATTAAACTCATATTTTAAACATTATATTTAAGTTAAAATTTAAATCTCTTTTACAATTTTGCTAAGAATATAAAAAAATCTTATATCAATAGAATTGTTACAATGAAATTTAAAAGTTAAATCTATTTTCTTTTGTAATAATGTTATAATTTTGTATCTTTTGTTTAATTTTTATATAATTTTATTTTCGTGATATGTGGATAATTAGTGATTTTTAGTTGTTAGATAAATTTAATATATTAATAAAAATAATTTAAATTTAATTTTTATATTTAGATACCTAAACAAAGTTTCAATGTTATCTTTATCATAAAAAAAGTATGATAATTTTATATTAAAGTTTACAATTTTTGTTATTTATTAATATTAAGTTTCAGTTTTAAGTTCTTGATAATTTGAGTTTTGTTTTTTATTTTATTTTAATCATGGTATTGGTCCTGATTACTCATCATCCGTAAACTGACTACACTCTACCAGGGACCTTGAACACATACAAGATGGATACTTTCCTTACATGTGGTTTGCTTCATTCTCAAAGTGACATAATTAAGGATCATAAGTTGCTATTACTTGTATTAATCAATGTTGATAGTTTTGTTTTATTGAGTCTTTTATCTCGTTAAAAATCAAACATTTAAAAAGTTCATTCAACATAAATCTTTAAATGTAATATATTCTGAAAAACTAACACCAATAAAATTACATTCTATAATCACATGCATGTCATATTTGAATTTATATAAAAAAGAAAATAATAATTTTAATGATCTATAAAAATAATATAAAATTTTATTTATACAAATAATATAAAATTTTAAAAAAATTTGGGCCCCTTTTGGTCATGGGCCCGGGAGGAACGCCCCTCTTATCAAGGCTCAGGGTCGGCCCTGCCTATATAAATAGGCTTTAGCCGAGTATTCAAACACGATTTCAGTTGATTATTTCCTCTGTTTTTCTTATTTTTAACTGTTATTTTAAAGTTTTATCATGTTTTCATAAATTTGATGAAGGATAGGTTTCAATTCATTATTCCTCTGTTTTTCTCTTATTTTAACAGTTATTTTAAAGTTTATCATTTTTTGTTGAATTTGATGAAGGATCAAGAAGACCAGCATGCTCCGCCCTCATCATGCATAGAAGATTTGTCAACTTTACTGCAGTCTGTCTTATTATCTATTGATGGAAATAACATGATTCAAGAGCTTAATGTGTCAGAGTTGCTGTCAGTTTGGGCTGAAATGATTGCAGAGTGGCATGCATGGGAGGAATCAGAGGATTTATCGATTTTTGACGTGATTAAGGAAATTACCAATTTAGATAGCAGATATAAGCTGAAAAAGTTTATTGTAAAAGCGATGCCATCCCCCCCTGCTCCACCTGTTCCTGAACGCTCAATTGTGGAGGGCATTGGCTCTTTCATCACTGAGGCAATCAAGCAATATCCTTCTGCAACATTGAGAGCTTGCTCATGTGTCCATTTATTGCTACATTGTCCAACTTACTCCCCTGAAACTGAAGGTGTAAAGCAGTCATTGGCTGTAGCTTTTAGTCAGGCAGCCTTCTCTCGCTTTGTAGAAGTTCAAAGCACACCCAGTGCACTTTGGAAGCCTTTATTGCTTGCTATATCTTCTTGCTATTTGTGTTATCCTGATGTTGTAGAAGGTATTCTTGAAAAGGGTGAGAATGGAGGCGTCACAATTTGGGCATCTGCTTTATGTCATGTATCTAATAGATCTTTTGAACCTGGTCTGACAACAGAGGCTGAGATGAAGTTAATTGGTAAATAGTTTTTGCCTTCAACCATTGTAAAATTTTCTGTTTTCCTTGTTTTTTTCTAAGTAATTGTCTACCCTGTCTATTGATCGTCTTTAAGATGCTTTATTCGTATTAACCTTCTAAAATTGTTTTAATCAATTTAGCAGAATTCCATTCTGTTGTTTGTGCTGAAAGTTGGGAGCACTTTTAATGTACCTCAGACTAAGTGATTCTTCATTGTAAATTATTTTGCTCGTAATTGAATTTTCAACTATAATTGTTTGGAGGTTGCTATTCATGTGAATTTTAAGTTCTGACAATCACAAATAAGCGGTCAAACAGTTCAAACTGTTTTTTCACAAACTTTATTTCTTTCTGGATGACTTAGTGATGACACTGGCCCGATTAATCGAGCAACTTCTCAAACAAGGGAGGACAGGTGATGAAATTCAAAACTGCTTTACTTCACTGTTGGAGGTATCTGTACGATTGAAAGAAGTACATGATGGGAATGAAGATGAACAAGGATCCGAAGAAGCTGAGGATGAAGATGAAGACGAGGACACTGACAATGATGATTATGATGAGGTTGATATTTGTTGTTTCTTCATATAAGAGATGTTCGCAATACACTCTTAAACAATACTAACACTATTATTACCTGAAATTTCTTAGAAACCACAAAATTATGTCACTGTATGTAATGAATTTTGTTATTGATTTTGTGATTTTCAATGAATTTTAATAGGATAAAGTGTGTTAGTGTGTTGCTGATATTCTTCTTCATGTATATCTCACTTTTACTGTTCATAGTTTATAGCACATCCATATGTACCTTCTTTTGACTAGTGTGCAGTGATCAAGTGTTCTCCTGCTTATGCATTTTTCTTTTTCTGGTTTGTTTGAATAGGACTCTGGGACTGAGGAATATGAAGAAACAGAGGAAGAATTTCTTAATAGGTATGCTAAAGCTGCTGAAGCATTGGAAAATGGTTCAGCTATTGAAGAGGGGGATGTTGAAGATCAAGAACTGGAGCTGGAATTAGGTAAGGGTTTTTATTTATATGCGTATGGAAATATGTGCTTATCTGCTTTTTTTATTTTGTACATGCATCATCCATATACAAAAAAAAAAAAAGAAAGAAAAATGAATTTGTGGTTTCATCATTGTAACTAATTTGGATTTTGGAGGTGGTTGTATCATTGCTACCAAGGACAATTTATTCCTGAATATCATTTTCAGAAATCAATAAAGTTCAAAAATCACAATGAAGGGCTTGATTGATTTTTTTTTTAGTTTTTGAAAAAAATTTCAGGAATAGTTTTCAAAAACTTTTTGGTAAGTGTTATTTGAAAGCTGATTTGAAGATGTATATATAAAAAAACTTGTTCATATTTATTGAAATTTCATTAATGAAAAATAAAGAACATCATATTCTTGTTGTATTTTTAGTTTTTAAATACTAAATTACTGAAAACAGTTTTATAAAATTGTTAAAAGACCAACACTTAATATGCTTGGATTTTCAAACTCCTCATTACTTGCGATCTGTGTCCTGGTTGTAATTTAGCGCTTATTATCAGTTTAATCGTAAATGGAAAATTTACCGTTGTTAATCAGTGGACTGTTGTCATGACTCAAATACAGGTCAATTAATGGATGTTGATGAACAAAGTGTAGTACTGTCCTTGATAGACAAGTATCACCGTGTGCTCATACGAGGACTAGTTTTGCCATCGGAGCTCGTCATCAATTTTCTGAATGCCTTCCCGAGTTACAATTCATACTTCCAGCAACACAGATAGCCATTGTTTATGTTGTGTATATTGGTTTTCATTTAAGTAAAGTTGGGGTTTCACGTTGTGTATAAAGAAAAGAAATTATTCATTTTTGGGGAGGGGTTTTATGGAAATCTCTGGTTGCTATTCGTTCATTTGTATAATTCTTTTTATTAGGGAGTGGAGCAAGGCGTTATTTATAATGTTTACAACGTCAAGGTTTCAAATGATTTGAGGCAGCATGCATACATGGACCTGCCAAAATGTAATGTTGAACTACTTTTCAGATTTGAGTCGATAATGGTTTCTGCATTGCATTGTAGCTGTTTGTATGAACAGAATTAGATCCTCTAGTCTAGAGTTTAAAATTAGACTTTTTCTTCCTACACTTCCATATACTTTGAAAAAGGTAAAAATATCCTTATGTTAAAATCTTTCATAGCTGGGAGATACTTCCCTTGTCCATCTCCTTTTGTTTGTTGCCGAATTGGGACTTAAAGAGATTTGTCCTCTCCTCACATGTGTTATCCTATTCATTTTTCATTTCCAATCACCAAGTATGAGTTTGTCACTTAAAACTTTGTCTGTGTTTATTGAAAATTACAATGTGGATTGGTGTCCATTTGGATTCAATATTTGATGATGGTAGTTCTTGCTTTGGATTAGGTGTTTTAATTTGTGGACTTTAGTAGCTTGAATAGGTGAATCTAGATGAATAAAGTCCTATGAGGAACAAGTTTGGAATAGGAAAAATAGACTCTTTGTTAAATCAATACACACTAAGTTCTGATCTGCCTGCTAGAAACATCTAATCTGGACCAAGTTTTGAACAAGTAATCCAGCCCTAGTTTGTAATGAGAAATATGGACTCAATTTGGAACAAATAATTTGGATCCAGATTAGAACAAGCAATTTGGACCCAATTTGAATAGGGAATTTGGATTGCATTTTAAGTTATATTTTTCTCTATTTTAAGTTATATTTGTTTCTATTTTTTTCAAATGCAATCTTTATAATCATCCTATATATATTTGTAAGCAAACATGATACAAATTAGAGGTGGTGGTTCTAGGCTTAAAAGAAATCATGATAATGGAGAACAAATAAGGTCAACCGTATTTGTATAACATAAACTACTTCAAAGCGCTGAAAAGGTTCATGGTGATGATCATCATGAAAAGACAGTACCACCACCACCTCCAGTGGAGGTTTATATGATGGTGGATCATAGGACACATTTGTGTTGACCCTGTATGCTCATCATGTTGCCCTTAATTTATGAGATAAACATGTAAGTTGAAAAAAATCAATTAGTTTTTAATTCAATTTTACATTATTCTAAAATTGTAAATGTTAATATTTGTAATTTAAATTTTGTAGGATTGTTGAAAGTTGAAGTTTGTATCTCATGCGTGCAAGTAGATTTAGAATCCCACACCAACAAATTATGTACTGGATTCTGAATTGTTCCTATTGAAGACTTCTAGCTATGAGACAATTGACAAGTGATTGGTATCCACTAGTGTCCAAAGGTGGCATAAGGAGGCCAATAACTTCCATTTACCATTGGGTGAAATGATCATCGCTCTTTATGATGTGTCTTCTTTGTTGCATATTCTCGTCATTGATAGGTTTGTTAGTTACCTCCACCAATGTTGTAAAAAATGTGAGTATACTTACATACTTGTATGGTTTACGCTTTTTGGTATAGATCTCATGTATAATCATGCTTGAGCACAGAGCAATTGCATAATGTAGCAAAAATCGCATTCTTTCATCTCAACTCGCATGATCAGTGTCGTCTCAAGTTTTTTTAGGGTTTTTTAGCCCAATTTTAAACACCTAAGCATTGGGCTTTTTAGGGTGGGTCAATTTGACCCACCTCGAAAAATATAAAGAGAGGTTAGGGTTTGAAATGCAAATGAGATTTTGTGAAACCCTTCTCAACAAAGTGAGAAGACGAACCTATTCAAAGCATTGTCTCGTAGTTCAAAGTTTCAGTGTCGGCCAACCTTGTTGATTTCGACATTGATCATCCATGTCGATTCCGACGCCATCATAGTAGTCATTGTTGCTTCTGCACCAACCATCCTTCTCGCTTTCACATTAACAACCCCTTTCTTTTGACATCGACCATCCCTCTCATTCTCAGTGTCGACCATCCTTTCATTTCCGTGCCAACTATCACCCTCACTTCCAGCACTGACATTGCTTCTGGCACCATTCTTTTTTATTTTCATCCTTTGCTCTGCTTGCTAAAAGCCTAAAACAGTAAGTGTTTTATGGTATTTTTTTCCTTTTATTCCTTGTTTGCAAAGCCTTTGAATTTGAATTAGTAGAATTTTATTTTTATTTTTTTAAGAAAAAATGGCTTCAGGAGAAGTTGGAGATCACATAGAGGATGACTATCTTGAGTTAAACTTAAATGACTTTTAGCCTAGTGTCTTTTTATTTAGTAATTCAACTCATTATGAGTTATGATGATTAGAAATTTTTTTTCTAAATGACTTTTTGTGTAGTTACTAATTAGTATTACTGTATTAGACTATTACGTGATATGAACAATTTTGTAAGTTATATTCTAAGTTGTGACTTGACTTTTGACAACCTATTTTGAAACTTGTCTTAGGTAATGAACCTTAATATTTATGTTTCATTATGAATTATCTCATTTTTTTACTTGTCTATATTATTTTTCTTTATGTGTATTTATTGAATATAATTTTCATATATGTGTATAATTCTTATGAGTTGTGTTATTAATCTTCGAGTTACCATTTTTTACATCCCTTTCGGTTCCTTTACCTAGTTACAAGTTTAACAATGATCTCCACATAGATAAGCACAAAGTTTTTTCCCATGCTTATGGAATTATTAGGATTAATTAGGATTATGCAATTGATAAAGTAAAGCACATGTGTGGACTAAATGTTTCGTTGCAATTTCTTAGAGACACATGTGTCAAGCAAGAGTTGTGTGAGTATTTACTACTAGGGCATACTTGCTAACTTTGGTGTGATGCACAATTTTTGCTAATAAAAGTGACACAACTATGTATTTGAGTTATTTAAAACTTTTTTGACACCTGAACAACTATGTTGGTTATTCATGGGGTGCAACAGCTCTAACTCATATGTATGAACATTTAGCTAAGGTTTGCTTGGCTAATACGAAACAAGGGATTGGTTATGCAACATTAATGCATATATAATTAACACATAAATAACTAGATTTTTTATATTGATATTAATATCTTGTAAACCCTAAACAATAAATATATAATTTTTTTATTGTATTCATGTCTCATGGTTGGTTATTCAAGTGTTCAGTTGTATTGTTCATTTTATGCCCATGAATATATTTATCACACTCAAGTAAATGCATCAAATGTTGTATTCCTGTTTTGGAATCCCTTTTAGATGACGGATACCCGTGTCTTGTATTATACACTTGTTTAATAGTTGTCACATTTTTTTATTGTGTTATTTAAATATGAATAGAATACTTTTTGGTTTAAGTCTACTCTTTATCATCTCAACAAGCATGTCATGTTTAGTGGTCGTTAATGACGTTAGTCGGTTAACATAAGGGTCTACTAAGATCTTAGATAACTCATAGATATATTAGGTCCGTACAAGTTCAAAATCTCTCCCCCTCTCCCTTCCTCTCTCCTAATCCCCCTTTTATACTCTTGATTCCTACCTTTTCCCCCTCTGAATGACCTCTGGCCACCATTGTTTTCCCCCAATTCCAAGTAAATTTTTTTTATATCTATTATGACAAATATTTAAAAAATAGATTATACAAATAAAATTTATAAACAACATTCTTCAAAAGCTCAATTTTTTTTATCAAAAGGAGAAATAAATCAACGAAAACATCAAATTATTCACTTAGTCCTTCAATTTATTTTACAGTGTAACTTATCAATTATTCATTAAAAGTTGTACAACAGTCTCATAATTAACATCGATTTTTTAAATTTGGACGATAACTGAAAACTCAAACGTAGTCTTGTTTTTTCTTGAAATTTATAATTTCTCATTCTTAAAATAGGCACATTTTGTTTCTTTAGTTTTTAAAATTTATAATTTTGACACCTCTATTTTAAAACAAGATGTTTAGTTCCCAAAATTTTATAAAATCCATTAATTTGATGAATTTTCTAAAATTAAAAGTATTGAAAGTTAGAAAATTAATTTTATGTAACTCAAATTTAACAAGAGGTTATCTGTTTAAGTTATGTTCCAATCAATACTAATTTAGCAATAATAAACAGTTTCATTAAAGAACAAAAATTACAAATTTTGCAAAATTTGAATGTCTCTATTTAAAAATAGGTGGACAAAAATTGCATATTTTACAAAATTAAAGAATTAAATATTTCACTTAAAAAATGACTGAAATTGTAAATTTTAAAGGACCAAAATTGTATTTAAATTTTATTTAAAACATTTATTAATTAATTCAAGATGTTGAAACGTGTTTCATCATATTCATTATATGAGAATTATAAAACCAACTAATGTTCAAACAGAAAAAACCGGAAAATTATATGAAATTTTGTTGCATGGGCAATAAAAAAATTGAATAATCTTGTATACGCGGTTGTTTTTGTTATTGTCATATTCACGTGTGACTTATCAGACAATTTTTACCATAAAGGTTGGCTTTTTTTACTATTAGTTGGTTTCTGGAGACAATGAGATAAGGTTTCACTCTTTGAATCATAAAAAAAATGTCTAAAGTTGTCAATTTATATTTTATAAATTCTCGAAAGTATGTTGACATTAATTTAATAATAATTTGTAGTATTATTTGTTGTAAATTTATTAGCATCCATTTTAATTTTTTCTATCTTTTCAAGCACTTAATAAATATAATTCATTATTTATTAAAAATTGTTATAACCAAATGTTTAGGCGGGAGTTTTTGAAAGGAGTTTATATTTTGTAATAATGAACAATTGAATATAAAAAGAACTTTGGTATAGCTGGGAAAGAGGGCAGATTGAAACAAATTAGTCAGCCAGTACAACATGCTATAAAGATATTTTCAAACCTTTGTTATATTCCTATTCGCAATATCAGTTTCCTTTTTAAAATATTTTCAAAACTTTTGTTATTGCATTGTGATAAAGATAACAGTCTAGCGTGGTGAAACTGATAGTGGAGTCGACAGAGATAGTGAGAAGATGAGACCGAGCGGTCGTCGTCAAGCGAAAGAGTCGTTCATTCCGCCGGCGCCGCCGACGCCGGTGGAGTTCCAGCAGCGGCATTACACGTCCAGAGAGTCGGACGTGAGCAGCCGGCCGTCGTCGGTGGGGATGGGACCTCGGCCGAGCATAGACCTGTACAAAGATCGTTCGTACCAGAAATTGGTGGTTTCGACGATCAACAGCTTCCTCTGCTCTCAGAATTTCCCAGTTATCTTCAAAACAACGTCCCCCTCGGCCAAAGACATCCACGAAACCCTAAAATTCCTGCTCTCAATCCTGGAATTGCCGACGTGGAAACTGGAAGAGCTCCCTGATCTGCTGAAAGGCCTAAAGTACCCTTTCAAAGTGAACAAATCCATTCTACTCTCCCCGGCCGCCCCTCACCAATGGCCTACCTTACTCGCCCTCATCCACTGGCTGGTCCAGCTGGCGAAATTCCAAATTCACCTCTCGTCTCCCCCGAAACAACACCATCCCCTTTACCACTACACTGTGGACAGCTTTCTCCACTACATCCGCTGCGATGATAATGCTGTGGAGAAACTGGACAAGTCCTTCAACGAGAAGCTCCTCCACGGGAAGGCCGCCGCCGAGGAAAGCCTCAACGCCGCCCGCAGCACCGTTCAGAACTTGCAAGCCGAACTGGACCGCCTCCGCTCCCAGCCTCCGCTCATGGACGCGCTCCAGAAGGAGAAGACCATGCTCGAGGAAGACGTCATCAAGTTTCGCAAGATGATCGAGGAGCTCACTTCCCGTATCGACCAGGCCGAGAGGGCTCTTGCCGATAAGGAGCAGCAGCTTCAGGCCAAGCAACAGGAGACCGACCGCCTCTCCCAGGAGAACCAGGAGCTTGCCCGCCTCGTTGATGCCCAGACCTTCAATTCCAGAGACGTCGACCGCATGAAGAGGGAGTTGCAGGCTGTCCAGCGTGACTCTGCCGAGGCTCAACTTGCCCGCAATGCCTGGGAGGACAAGTCCTGGGATCTCGACACTTCCCTCTCTCGCACCATCAAAGACCTTCACACTCTCGCTATCGACTGCAACCAAGCTCTTAAGAGGTCCTCTCCCTTTCTTTCTTCTTTCTTTTCTCTCCCACTTTCCTTATTCATCTCCTCCTCCTCTTTTTAGGTTGAAGATTGGCAATGGAATTCACTATCAGATCCATCCCACCGGTACTACCCCTCCCCAGATCATGGGAATTGATCACAAATTCATTCTCAAGCCTGCTCTTGCATCCTTTGCTGATGACATCAAGAAAACTTCTATGGAAAAACTTGAGGAGCTTATTTCTTATCAGCACATGTCCGCTGGAATTGCTGTCAGGCTTGAGGCTAAAAGAAATCAGCTTGCCACGCTGCTGTCTCGCATAGATGAAGTAAGTGAGTGCATCCTTGTGTTTACCTGTTTATAATTGGTGTTAACTGTTATTGCAGTTATTCGGTATGTGCTAATGCTTACTAAACAGTGACCTAATCTTCAATTCAAATTTCTGTATCGATGGAGAATTTTTTATTTTAATAGATAGATGATTCGCAGGGCTGAGATGATAACAAACTCCCAAACTCAATGTACCAAGAGATCAACGCCTCTAAAAGAATATTAAAATATTAGCTATGCTTGCTGTGAGTATGGAACTGCTGCAGGGGCAGTGTTGTTGCATTGATGCCTGCGCTTTCTTAGTTGCAACTTGTACAAGCCAATATATATATTTTACTCTTTAGCTAGTAATCAGTTTCAATTCTTATTCATCTTATTATTTTTCTTAAATTCAAATCAGTTATCATTCTAGCATTGCACTATGAATTAAGTATGACTTCATGTTTCCCGCTAGTTAACACCAAGATTGGTCCATTCTCCAGTGTAAAATTTTTGGTTCAAATAATGGAATTCTTTCGATTGCCATTCTTACATCTGTGGAGAATATTATAGAATGGCATAAAAAATACAGATCAAATTTATCTCATTCTACCTACTTCCAGTTAAAATGTTCTTTTACACTTTGAAGGAATTGATGGGTATTGTAAAGAGGATGCATCTTGCCTTGTGAGGACTTCTGTTTGACTTTCCTTTCTACTCTTTGTTGATTTATCTACCAGATGGAAGCTCAACAGAACATGATAAAGAAGGAAACTCAGGAATACACAAGCAAATGTTCTGCTGAAGCTACGAAAATGTTGGAGGATATCCAGCTAGCAGATCGAGAAATTGACATTATGGAAAGAGAGGCTGCTGAGGTTCTCAGGGTATGTCCTTCATTATGATTTATCTCTTTTAACTATCTACTGATTTTTTATATGCTAAAAGTTCTTCAAGATATTGAGAATGTGCTTGCTGTTCTCTTTGTGGTGTCTCAATGAATTTTGAGAGGCAAGCGAATTTAACTGCCCATACTGATAAGCCAATTTCAGTATTTCCTACAGGTTAAGTTTTTGAATTAATTCTTATCTAACATGACACCTGTTTCACATGGTGTATTGTTTTGTTTCTATCTTCTTTTCTATTTGGGTTCTTATTCATACGGTGCACAAATGAGTGCTTGAGTGGGATTATTTTGATTGCACAGTAGTTGCTATGTTTCTTTTATGGCTACTTACGTACTATGTTCATTCGAGATGGTTTCCAGGTTTTTGGTTTTAAAATGTATTTTGAAAATAAAAGCGTATTCAACAAAAGTTATGATTTAGTTTTTAATTATTTTTAAAGTCATTTCTATCCCATTTCAAAAACAATAAAAATTAGTCGAATTTTCTATTTTTGTTTTTATTAAATTCGCCTTTTGTTGTCACTCGTTGTCACCCTTTACTGTCGCCACTGGCCACCATTGTCAGTATCCTATCGTCGGCCATTGGTTTCTGGTGGTCAGCCACTAATCTCGTGCTATCGTCTTTGGTCATTGCCATCGTGAAAAAGGGGTGTTGATAGTTTAAGATTTGACAAAGATGTTTTAAATTTGCCTTTTGTTGTCACTTGTTACTGTTGCCATTTGCCACCATTATCAGTATCTGATTGTCGGCCATTGGTTTCCGGTTGTCAACCACCGATCTCTAGCTATCATCTTTGGTCATTGCCATCATGAAAAAGGGGTGCTGACAGTTTAAGATTTGACAAGGATGTTTTAAATTCGCCTTTTGTTGTCACCTGTTACTGTCCCACTGGCCACCATTGTCATTATTTGATTGTTGGCTATTGGTTTCCGATTGTCAACCACTGATCTCCAGCTATTGTCTTTGGTCATTGTCATCGTGAAAAAAGGGGTGCTGACAGTTTAAGATTTGACAACAATATTTTACAATTTGCAAAAAATAATTATTGTTTTTATAAAATGAACTTTTTGGTCCTTAAAAAATAGTTTTATTTTTGTTTTGGTCTTTTAAAGAATTTTTTGGTTTTAGTTTCAGCTTTTAAGAGACAGGGCTAATTGATACATTGGAGTGGCATTAGTAGTTAAATGACTTACCATCTCATTAGCCAATTTTGGTCTTTTAAAGAATTTTTTGGTTTTAGTCTCAGCTTTTAAGAGACAAGACTAATTGATACATAGGAGTGGCATTAGTAGTTAAATGACTTACCATGTCATTAGCCAATTTGACAAGACAATCTAGTGTAGCTTTTTTAGGTTAATTGTGTTTTTAATGGCTTTTGAATTTGTTTGACGATAAATTGTTTTGAAATATAAGATATTAAAAATATAGTTTGTCCTAAAAAGTTATATAGGAGTATCCCTGTCAAACTTTTTGATAATGTGTTAAGTCACTTGATCACAAAATTTGTTTAATTAACGTTGTTGGTTGAAATTAACAACTGATAGCAAAATTGTTATTTGACTATAGATACTAAAATCTTTAAAGGACTAAAATAAAAGAGATTTTTTTATATAAAAATGTTATAAACTTGTTTTATAAATTTGAAAATTAAATAAAAAATTATATGGTTTTTGTGGAAGTGCTTATGGTTAAGAGAGCAAGTATGCTCTTCAGCTTATCCAGTATTGAATTCAATAACCCATTCCTTTAGAGATTGATACTTGGCATGTCTTTGTAGTTTTTCAAGATTATTCTAGGGCATTAAGCCAAACTAACTAACTAATGCCAAACTTAGTAATGGGGAAAAATAAGTACTTTTCCTTACTGAATCAGCATAAACATGGTTCTCAGAACCGGATTCGATCGGTCAATTCGATTAATCGAACTAGGAATTGGTCCCCTATACAGTTTGGTTTTTGTGGAAAACAATTTGTCTAGAAAACCGGTTGAAAAGTGGTAAAATCTATGAAAACTAGCGATTCAACCAATTTTGCCAATCTAACTGATTCATAATTTCTTAAAAAATTTTGGATTTTGCTACTTACATCTCTCTTTTTCTAAGTCAACCCCTTAATTTCAAAATTAATAAAAGGTGTTAAACTAGTAATATGAGGGTGTATTTAGTAAAATTATTTTTTTCTTTTATTATTACGTTCTTAATCCATTTTTTTTCTTATATATTTTGAATTACAAAGTATATATGATTAGGATACTTTTATATTTTAATATTATCAATATTGTGATGTTTTTTTTGTTTAATATTGTTCCGTATAGTTACTATAGTGCATTAAAAAATATATTATTTATTAAGACCAGTTTCAACTATTGTTCAACAATAATTGAATCAGTAAACTGTAAACTAATGTCTTCACCAATCTGACTTTAAAACATTGAACATAACTATAAAGTAAACACATTTTGAATGAACAGATATATTTCTTTTTCCTTTCTTTAGTGACGTATGGATATACCTCTTGGTTAAAGTTAAATTGATTTGTTTGATAATATTTTATTCTAATGAAATTCATTTCTGTCAAGACATCCGAATTGAAGTTACAGGAAGCTATTAAACAAAGTGAAGAAGAAATTCAAATGCGTGCCAGGAACCTTTTTCAGTTGGTTGATTCAGTATCGAAATTCAAGGAACATGTGGGGTCAAAAATTTCAGAGATGAGCAAGACTCTCTCAGAAACTGCAACTGCTGTCTCAGATGCATATAGAGGAACTTGTGGAGATCTAGATACTGAAAAACTATGAGAGACACATTAGTTTTATATATTTTCCATCAATTTCAGGTGTTGCTTGTGAAGGTATAGATACTGAAAAATAATGAGGCATATTAGGTTTATACATTTCCATCAATTTTAGGTGTTGCATACATGTCACTTTTATTTAAAGTTATTTAGCTTTGACTTCGTGTGCATTTGTAGTTCTAAACTTAAGCAGATAGTTCATGCAATTCCATGGGTTCCAAAACAAATACATTTTAAGAACTTTCACTGTAAATGGATTATCAGAAGATACTTCAACCCAGCCCCATTCACTTTATAAAATAAGGCTATATTTTTAAACATCCTGGCCATATCCATCGTTGTAAATAACAGTTAGTATGAAGGTCTGTAGACTTGTCACAATGTTCAAGATGATTAATGAACTAAGAAATTCTAACCAAATAAACGTTTGGTAATATAGAGAATGATTATTTAATTGCCTCATTCCTGAAGTGTAATTATTCTTCCCCAAACATCATGATCATATTGTAGGGGAGACAAAAAAGAGACATTTAAATCTAAAGCATGCATTTGTCTTTTTGCTGATGCACTTGTTGTATAGTTTGATTTCTCTAAAATCTTCTTTATTTATTTTTTAGATTATCTAATTTGAAGGTTTATTCAAGATTGGTGTATCTATATTAGAAGATATATTTTTTAGATTATTTAATTTGGATGACCAATATGATTTTTGGATTACTTAATTTGTGGAAGTTTATACATAAATAGTGCATGACATTGGAATTACATGATATGGATTATTGCATATGTTTTTCAAATTATTTAATTTGGATGACCAATATGATTTTTGGATTACTTAATTTGTGGAAGTTTATACATAAATAGTGCATGACATTTGAATTACATGATATGGATTATTGCATATGTTTTTCAAATTATTTAATTTGAATTATCCATATATGATTTTCGGATTACTTAATTTAGAGTTTCGTTTAAGAAAGGTGCATGTCATTGGAATTATATAATCTCAGTAAGCACATATGATTTGCAAACTACCTAATCAAAATGAATAATATGTAATCTCCAAATTACTTAATCTAGAGGTTTGAAATGGTGCTTGCCATCCAGGTTACATAATTTGGATGATTGCATATGTTTTTCAAATTTTGATGTTTTTTGGATTACTTACTAAAGGTACCCTAAAAAAAGATTAATGACATTTGAAATAATTCAATACAAATAGTTTGAGTATTTTGAAATTTACAAACAAAAAAAGAGAGTATAGGAACTAGGAAGCAATAACCAAATAATAAAAGACATGCCAACAAGATAGGAGAATACCTTGTCTGTGCTTAAATATCAAGAGAATTTTCTTCTGTACCTTCATAACTTTTCTTTGCACCTTATAATTTATTATAATGGCAAAAATATCCTTAGCAAAAAAAAGTAAAAATTAATTACCACTTGTGCCTATTTCTCTCTTCCTTTTTCATCTGCAACTCTCCTTCTTGCACCTTTCTCTTTCTCTCTCGTTTACGTCTCTCACTTTTCTCTCTTGTGCATTTGTATTCTTCGTTTGTGAATAATTATGCGTTTCTGTTCTTCTTTCCGTCGCTTAATCTTTCAGTTGGTACACTATTTTATCCCTTTTGCATTTTCACTAAATCAGGTTTTTTGCAAATTTTTTTACAAGTTTGAATGAACTTACCTTGACTTTGTAATTGCAATTTTTTTACAAGTCCGAACAGGGTTGTCCAGACTTGTAAAAAACATTGCAAATTACAAGTTGGCTAAAATCTTTACGGATAACAAAAATGAATGAAGAGAAGGAGGATGAACGAGGAGTTAGGGATGCTCGATAATGGAGGAGAAGGCACAAATGAAGGAAAATGAATAAGAGAAGAGAGGCGCAAGAATGGACGTGAATGGAGGAGGTGCAGGGAGAGAATGGGTAGCTCAAAGTGGTGTCCGAATGTGTGTCGGGAAGGAGAAAATGAGTTAATTTTTTTTTTACCTTAGGGTATTTAGAATTTTTCTACTATTATGGAAGTACAGAGAGAAGTTATAGAGGTGTAGGGAAAAATTCTCAAATATCAAATGATGTCATGTTAGACTAGACTTAAGAATAAAGATTCAAATGCTTATGAGATTTTTCTTTTTGCAATGCCATTTTACTATTTAAACCCTCAATTCGGAGCAGGTATAATGAAAACGGATATGAAATTTTAATCTCGTCGAGTATTTTCGGGTTTTGGTATCCCACAGGTACTCCGCTATTTTATTTTTTATAGTTTATATTTAAATCTACTTTATTATTTATTAAATAAATTATATATTAAGTTATTAATTACATCTTAGTTTTAATGGTTCACATGGGTATAGATTTCTACATAAATATGTGACATTTTGTTTAACATATAATTATATGTAAAACATAGAAACGGAGAGGGGCAGAGACTAACAAATCCATACTTATCTCCATCCCCTATTATCTTAAGCAGGGACGGGACAATACCTGTAGGAGTGGGTATAATTGTCATTCCTACCTGCGAGCCTTCCTCTCTAATACGTCTCTACCTCCCTTTGTCTCTCCTCTTGTACGATCTCCTCGTGATGTCTTCCAACGACCCAACTACCATCCCTACATATGGTAAGTTGTTTCTTTTCCCTCATTTTTTTTTATCCATTGTTCACAGTTTAATTTGTGAAAAAGTGATATGCAATATGCATGCATATTGTGGACAAAAAATCCTAAGCTAAGAATGACATATTATCTAAAAGATATTATATTACCATTCTTAGTTTATATATCTCATGATACGCAATATACCTAAATATATGCACATTGCAGATACGATGTGTGTAATGTATACAAATACATGTTTCAGATCTCATAATGGACAATATAATTAATAATAATTTAAAATTATCTGTTTGTATGTTAAAAGGTCAAAACTATTGTAGTAAAAATATTTTGAATTATTAATATTAAACATAACTTTAATATCTATATAATAA
Organism: Psophocarpus tetragonolobus; assembly: GCA_037954015.1. Taxonomy (NCBI): domain Eukaryota; kingdom Viridiplantae; phylum Streptophyta; class Magnoliopsida; order Fabales; family Fabaceae; genus Psophocarpus; species Psophocarpus tetragonolobus. Next base: position 6,545,980 of record CM075693.1, on the reverse strand, counting down.
ATATGATTAATTTGGATACTCTTTATTAAATATAATTAAGTTCAATAAATTTAATTAAATATAATTTTTGAACTTAAAATATGTCCTGAATGTAGTATTTAAGATATCATTAGATAACATGATGTTATATCTATAATGTATAATTCTATAATTAATTTATATATATATATATATATATATAAAAAATAAAATTCACTAGCATTTATATTTGATTTCAAAATTTATTTTTATTTACTTTTTTCACAAAATACCTATTTAAAAATTAAACAATAAAAACAAAAAATTATTCTTAAAACATATATAACTGATATACATAAATAATTATCCTAATATCCTAAAAAAAATTAATAAGACACAAAATGCCTAATCTATCTCGGTTATAAGAATGAAATTATTTTAATAAAAAATCATATATATGACTATCATTTAAACTATAATAAATTTGTAATTAGACTAAAAAGAGTTATTGATACAACTTATCTGCAAGTAAATGATTGATACAATGCATGTATGCTAATAATAATGATAAAATATGATAATCACAATAGAATATTAAAAACTTTAATATTTATCTTCGTTCATCTTCAATTTTTGTAAGGTTATCTTGTTCTTTATCATATAATTCTTATTTTTCTTATTATTGTTGTACCGGAAGATCCTTTAGGACTGGGACGGACCCCTTAGGACTGGGTATACCCTTGAATTGGTAGGCTTTAGTAAGGCTGGATTCACCCATGGACGTGACTTGACCTACGGGTTAAAGTGAAGTCGACTACATAAAAAGACCTAATTGTCCTCAGCAAGTATAAAGTAAACTCTAAAATTACCTTCTACAAGAAAAGAAATAAGGATCCAAAGCATCTCATATAGGCTCAAGCCTAGAGGGGTAGCACACTGTAAATAGCAGACTACTAGTATAGGTTTGATTATGACGTTACTATATTACTTTCTTGTTGACACGTTGTACATTTGCATTACATTAGTCGACCCCCTTTGATTTGAGCATTAGAGTGCTTTTGCAGGTATGCACCTGTATCATATCGGAGGATCCATTAGATTGGGGGTTTAAAATACCCGAAAAGAAGATTCGATATGTGTGTGCAAAAGCAGTTGACGCCACCATGGGGCCCGTCTAAGTCATTACCTCTTGCCTCAAAGAAGTGATTGAGTTAGCAACACATGTTTTGACTAGAAGTAACGTCGAGGATATGCACGACCCCTTATGAGAAGGTCCCAACCCCAGGACTGCAGCGGATGCAGCAGGAAGCTTTCCAGCAGATGCAGCAAGACATGCTGAAGCTCAGAGAAGAGAATGAGAAGTTGGAGGGAGAAATGAATGATATGAAGAAGGGGAATGATGAGGCTATGTCGCAGCATCAAGGGTCGACCCAACTTCTGCATTCAACCCGACGGATGCCCACAGGCTGGCCATCGCCATCAATATAGGTGTGTGCCTGCAAAGACACTCTAACACTTAAGTCAAAGGGAGGTTGACTGACATAATACAAAAGTACAACTTGTTAGCAGGAAACTAATATAATAATGTCATAATTAAACCTGTACCGGTAGTTTGGTATTTATAGTGTGTTACTCCTCTAGGTTTGGGTCTATATTAGTCGCTTTGGATCCTTATTTCCTTTCTTGTTGAAGGTAATTTTAGGGTTTACCTTATACCTGTCGAGGGTAATTAGGTCTTTTTATGTAGTGAATTTCACTTTGATCCGTAGGTCAAGTCATGTCCATGGGAGAATCTAACCTTAATGAAGTCGATCCGTCCTAGGGTATACCCGGTCTCGGGGAGTTTGTCCCAATCCTAGGGGGTCTTCCACTACCATTGTAGTATGAAAAAATTGTAACAAGTGTTCTATTTCACAATTTTAGTTTGCAAAGTGCATTGAAATTTGCTACTATATATAGTATATTATACCTTAATCATCGTCATATTCACAATTATATAATAATTATAATTAGTGTGAGTAATTTACTATTTTAGTTAGAGGTGTGCACAAAACTGCAACTTAATCCAACCTGACAACTCATTATAAAAATTTGAAATTCAGACGGTTTCGGACGAGTTGACAAGTTAAAACATGTTAAAAAGAAATTTCGAATTGGTTGAGGCAGGCAAGTGCGTGTTTGATTTTTATAACATATCAAAACCCAAAACGAAATTGCCTATTATATATATATATATATATATATATTATAATTTTAAAATACTAATAATTTTCTTAATTTTTATGTTCTCAAACAATTAATATAATTTATACTAAATATACTAGTAAAAAAACATGTATCCAATATATTATTTTTGTAATTTTTTTCAACCAATTGTAAAAATATTGTTTAACACTCATTTTTTTAATTGAAATAAATATAAATTTCTACTCTAAAACCTTTATTTTAAGATTATGACATTATTTTGTTTTATATGTCAATTTTGGTTTGAAAAGTTGTAATTTTTACAAAAAAAATAATCACAAAACCATAGTAAAATAAAAGACAACCCGTCTAACCTTGCGACCCACCCAATTCAAAAAGTAAATGGGCGAAAATGATTTATGAATTTAAAAAGGTGGGTTGAACCAGATTGAGTCAAATTGACTTAGTTCCGTTAAAGTTAAATATGACAAAAGCTAATGATATTCTAAAAATTATATAATAATAAATATATGTTTCAGTAATTAAATTCACATTAATAAAAAATTAATTAATTTTCAATTTTAATCTATATAAACCTAATCTAATTAATTAAAATGTGTGTATATATATATACACACAATAGAAAATAATAGTTGATAATTCACATTATTTTTATCTTTATTATTATTTTATTCTTTTTATATTTTTATTCTAATTTCTTCTTCTTTTCTTTTTATTCTCAGTTTTTTTTTCTTCTTTGCCTTTTCTTTTCCACTTTCTTTTTCTCTTATACTTTTTCTTATTTTCAAGATTTATTTTTTTTTATGTATTTAATTTTCATTTATTGTATTTTTTTATATTATTATATTATATATTATTATTCTTTATATTTAATATATTTTAAGTAACTTATTAAATATATTTTAATATTTAAAAAATATTATATATATATATTAGATATGTCAACAACTAGTTTATTAAATATATTTTAATATTTTATAACATAAATTTAAATTTTATTTTATATTTTTCCTTTTTTTCTTTTTTTATTTCTTAATATATGCATTATTTTTATCATTATATACTTATTAATTTAAATAATTTTAATATATATAATGAACATTAATTTAAATTTTATTTTATGTTTTACCTTTCTTATTTTCATTTTGTATTTCTTAATATATTTATTATTTTCCTTCTTATATCTTTATTATTTTAAATATATTTTAATATTTATAATAAGATTATATATATATATATATATATATATATATATTATATGTGAATAATTATTTTAATAAATATATTTTAATATGTTACAACATAAATTCAAATTTTATTTTATTTAAAATCCCATGCGAACAGAAGTTAAAGAAAGCTCACAAAGGGTGCATACTAAATTTATTTTAATTATTATTAAACAAACCTCAAATATTATTCCGAGAAACAATCTTATTCAATATTATTACGATTAATAAATTTAATTTTTCTGTGATTATTTAACATAGTTGTATTTACAAAATTATCTTGAATTAAATTTGTTTAATTTATTTAGGGTGTCTCATTTTCTTATTTTAATTTTAATTTTAATATTTTATAATTATATATTTAAGATATTAGGAAATAATTTATCAAATATATTTTACAAAATAAATTTAAATCACTTTAACAAAATTATCTTAAATTAAATTTATTTTCATTAAGTTACAATATATACTAGTAAATCATTGTTCACGAAAAAAAAATCAGTTAAAGAAATTGTATTTGATGAATATGTGTCAAAAAATATTGTTATTGGAAGAAGTTTTTTTTTATCTCATTGATATTAATGGAGGAAGTCATGTTTCATTTCTTTCATATGTAAAATTTTCTTTGACTAACAATAATGATACATTATAAGATAAATTAGTCTTCAATCTTATTAGTTGGGAGACATATACCTGTAATATTTGATTCAAGACAAAAATATATAAAATATAATTTTATATATTTTTGTGTTGAATTATATTTATATTATAAACTTTTATTAAATATTTTTATTATAAAATAATCTTAAATTACTTATTCAATAATATCATAAATTGAATTAATTATTAATGAAAGAAACTAAAAAAAGATTAAAGGATCATTTCATCTCAAATACTTGACATTGTAAATTTATTATACCAATTAGTCATATTTATCAGATTAAGATAAAAGAAGTATTTAATCCTTTTTATAATATCTAATCTCTACTATGTGTCTTCCATTAATCATTACCTTTAGACTTAAGTACCCATTATACATGATAAAAAAAAATTCTAGTGACACATATTAGAAGAGAGAAAAAATAAATATTATAGAAAATTATGGTTTTAGAGAAAAAAAAATTATCTTTATGACATATTTATTGTAATCAACTAAATTAATTTTTGTTCTTAATCGAATCACGAAATTGGGTTTTGTAAATAGGATCAAATGAGGTAATTATTACAAAATAATATATAAACTTTATGTTTAATAATTTTACATACACGAAAGTTATCAAAAAAATAATTCTAAAAAATAATTCTAATGAAATATTCATAAAATAATTTTAAAGTAATTACTAAAATATCTCATGAATTAGTTGTGTGTAATTCTTCTTCTTTTGTATGTTCTTTTTAATAATTTTTTTTGCTTATAAAAAAAAATATCACAAATTAAATTGTTTTAAATTTATTCAATGACAATCACTGCAACTATTATTTTCTAAGAGACAATTTTACTCGACACTATTATAAGCAACACATTATAGATGTTAAAGTTTTTTCTTTAAATCTATAATTAACAATACTTTAAAATCCTATAAAATTATTTTAATTTATCAATAAAAACTTATAGTTGGTTAAATATCCTTCTTCAAGTATTATTTAAAATTAAATATGTGTATTAAAAGACATTTAACCAAAATATCTTACAATAAACTAATATTATAAAATCTTATATAGTGCTGATAAAATATTATTAATCAAATTATTATACATCTATTTGACATTTTTTTAAATGTCATGTAAATACTATTAATAAAATATAAATTTTATTATGAAAATTTTTTACATAGGTGCTAATAAATAAAAGATAAATTTTATTGTGCAAAATTTATTTATTAATATCAATATAATACTACTAATTATTTTTCATAAATATACAATTCATATATCAAATTTAAGTTAACAAAATACTTTTACAGCATAAGTTTTTTAAACTAATGATTAAATAACATGATAAAATAAATTAGTTACAGTTTCTTTTATGAAAAATACTACAAGTATTATTCATAGAAGATAATCTTACTTTAAAACATTAACGTAAAACCATGGTGTGTGTCAATATTTTTTTTTATTAGTATTTAACACTATATATATATATATATATATATATATATATTATAGTTTTAATACTATAAAATTATTTTATTTTACTAAAAACAAAATTTTACTTAATAATATATAAAATCTGTTTATATATACATATTTTTTAAATAATTTTCAATTATGTGATTAAAATTTTTATACTAAAAAATTAATTGAAATATAAGCAAGTAATGTATTTATTACATATATTTTTTGCTTTATATTTTTAAAATATTCTAAATATTTTAATGAATTTTACGGAATAATGTGAATATTTTTATATAAATAAATCTATATATAATAAATAATATCATAAGCTAAATTAGTTTGAATTATTTTATAACACACATTACAATCATAATTTACATGAAATATTTACTTGACGTTGTATACAAATTTGATGTTAAATAAAATATGTTATAAGTTCATATGCAAATATAACTAAACTTTTGAACAACTATAGAGATATTACATATTTATATTATTTTTTATATAAATTTGTATATTTATTATCTATTAAGTCATGACTAATTTTAATTATTAAAATACATCATATTTTTATATATCAAAGTTTAAGATATCAAGCAGTTATATATTACATAGTTTATTCTTATGATTTTCATACTTATTAGAAACTAATTTAAATTTTAATTTGTATTCTTAGACAATATTATATTATTACCTTAAATATATATGTGTTTCGTGTTTGTAAAAATTACATGGTACAATTTGAATCTCACATTTATTTTTATTTTCCTTTAAATTTTAAAATGCATATTTCAATATTTCAGATAAGCTTTAATTAATACTAATATCTAGTAAATTAATTAATTCGTGCGGTTCTATGCTAATTTTGATGAAAGAAACGGTTATTCTACAAATATTAATTACAAAATTACAATTAATTAAGTAATTATTTTTCAAAATCAAAACCAGGGATTTGGGACATATATTATAAAGTTGAAGACTATTTTTGTTCTACCATGATTTCAAGGGTGGAAAACAATTCTTGATATGTATGAAACTAGAAGAACTATTAAATATACCATTTAAAAGAGTTAATAGAAATATAAGTAAATACATTATCTCTAATAATATGACATCATTTTAATAATTAATGTTAAAAAAGTTCAATTTTTTAAATCTAATTGACTTATTAAAATGAAGTAGAAATTTTTATAAATAACTAAGTTCCGTCTAGGATGGTTAGGGGTTTCTCATATTTGAATTTAAAATGTACTTTGAAAATAAAGATATCTTCAACAAAAAATTATTCTGATTTAGTCTTTTAGTTATTTTTAAAATAATTTTTATCCAGTTTCATAAGTAATACATTTGGTTGTCAAAATTTTTTTCTATTTATATTCAAACTCCTCATATGTCACCATCTCTAATCAACGGTCAACGACCGTCACTTTCAATCGATGACCAGATATCACTTGCCACTTTTGACCAACGGACACTAGTCGCGACGTCTGATCAATGGTCAATGCTTGTCACTTTCGATCGCACTGATTGTCACTTCTAACTAATGGTCACTAATCGCCACTTTCAACCTATAGCCACCAATGTTGACAATAATTGTTCTAATTTGGTTTTTAGTTATTTTAAAATTTTTTTCACCAATTCCAAAACACAATATATTTTTTTTTTAGAATTTTGTTTTTATTCAAGCTCACCATTAGATGTTACTCACTTTCGCTAATCACCACCTCTGACTAACGGTTGGTCATCTACCGCCACCTCTGGTCATCTATCGATTTTCAATCTCAAAAGAGAAAAGATTTTAATGTGCTTAAAATTTGAAAACAATATCTTAAATTTAGAAAGCAAAACAATGTTTTTTTAAAAATTTAAAAACTAAACCAAAACTAGTTCTTAGACACACGCACACCATTGTTAGACCAATTGCACTCTCATGCTCTCCATTCTTTTTTATCATTTCCTTCCTAAAACTACACACTTCTTTGTTTCCAATATTTACCTTTAACTCGTCTCATATTTTCTATGTTATTCATCTCCTTTCAATTATCTTTTTTATTCTTTCTAGATTTTTATCTTCCTTGAACATCATGGTTCGATTGTTTATTTGTAGCATTTGAAATGCCATTATAATAGTCTCATGTGTATGTCTCTCTGTATATAAAAAAATAAGAAAATAAATTGTACAATTTCAGTGTAAAAAGTTTTACATTGATACTTAATCACAACTTTTTATCTATGATAAGTTTGTTGACTTTACCAATTAATATTTTAAAAGTCATATAAATAAAATATTATGATTGAATATTAGTGCAAAAATTTTTACATCATAAGTACATAAAAATTAAACTCTCTCTCTATATATATATATGAGAAAAAATGTTCATACACCGATAATGTAAAAAAAATTTATACTGTTAGTTAATCACAACCCACCTTTTATATATGACTTTTAAAGTATTGATTGATAAAGTCAACAAATCTACCATAAATAAAGGATTTTAATTGATTGAACGTGAGCATAAAATTGTCCGTTCATAAGTATTAAAACTCTATGTATATTATTCTGTATACATATTTGATAATTATCCTAATCTCTCTTGTTTAAGGTTTTAATTTACTTATATTATGTACAAAAATAGATATAATTAAATTTTAAGATAATTTTCATAGTTTTAGTGCAATAGTTTTTTTTTTTGGTAACATATATACATGATTGAAGTAAAGTTAGTTAAATAAATAATCACTGAGAGAAACTAATAGTTGAATTGCCATCGCCCAATGCTCACAACATGGGCACTTCACCGTAATGTCTCAGCTCACCACTCAAATATAGTGTTCAACAGTCAGGATGGGATTACTCTAAGTGATGGTATTTACATTGCCACTATATAAAGGAAAATACATTGTAAAGGGTATTTTGTCTATAAACATATAACTCTACATTGTTCTAACTTAAAATGATATCCCAAGGATCATGGCTTCACTTTCAACCTGCATTATTTTGCTTTTTATTTCCTAAAATGTTTGAGATGCACCTTTTTTCCATGGGTAGCTAAGTTTTCCTTTAGTTGGAGTTTAATGTAACTAAATCTAACTCTTTTTTTTTTTTTTACTTTTAATCTAAGTTTATTATTTAATATTTGTGTTATTCTCTTCTCTATATTTTTATTTGATAGTTTAATTTGTGGTTTGGATTCAAATAAAAAATGTATTTGAATGGTAAAATTGGAAGACACTTGATGAAGTTTACTTTTAGAAATAAAGTAAAATCCATTAACATCTTTGACTCCTTTACTTAATAAGCTTAGACTTTATTTGTAAAGGATTACTATTAAGTATTTTTCTGAGTAGGTGGAAATATGAGTAATAAACATGATTAAAGATTCATATATACATAGGGACTGTTTAGTGATGTCAAATTTTAACTATTTTTTCATTTGTGTCCAAAACTTTTAATTTTTAAGTTTATGTCATCACATCTTTATTGTTCTTTCATAGTTGTTACTTGTCAATCAAAGTTTATCCTCTTCATTAAACAAGTAAAAAGGATAAAAAGTTTTCAAGCATTAGTCAAGACTTTGTGGATATGACTTTTGTTTATGAAAAATACCACATGATGTGGTATGTTTATCACTAAGATAACACGTCTTTTAAAGATCCAAATTATAAAAGGTCTATCAATTTTATGCTTTTTCACTTTTACTTGCCCAATCAATTTGAGTTTTTCCCATCAAAATCATGGCGAAAATAGATAATACCCCGTGGCATGGGCAGGTGTGATTGTCATCTCTATAAAAAATTGGAGGCTGTAGCTGGTGATCGTATGTCGGAGGTGGCAGCTTGTGACTAGCGAAGGCGACATTTTGTGAACAATATTCAAAGGTGGCAGTTGTTGATCAACAATTAAAGGTGGAAGTTTCTAATTAAAGGTTGGTGGTGCCGGTCGGTAACTGACAATCGAAAATGGCAATCAGTGACCAACAATTTAAGGTGGAGGCCTATGATTGACGATTAGAGGTGAAGGCTGTAACCAGTAGTCAGAGTGGAAATTGATGATCGAAATTGGGAGGTAGTGGCAGGTGGTAAACTGGTGGTGAGTGACGTAAAATAATGAACTTGAATAAAAATAAAAACAAAAATAAAATTATGGACTTTTCTTTTGGCACCCTCTTAAATGCCTGTCATAGCTCATGGATTAATATATTTTTAAAAATCCAAAATACCCCTATTACTCTTAACATAAGATTTGATAAATTTTACCTATACCTCAATCACATTTCATTTCCTTCCTCCTTATTAGCTCTCCTTTTCCCAACATGTTAAGTCTCATCATGCAACCTTTATAAAACCTCCATATACAATGACACAATCTCCCAACAAAGTCACATATCCAATTTATAATCTTTCTTTTATGATGTACAACAGGTACGACTTGAATCAATATTATTTTCTTGACTTTGTTTGTTATTTCAGATAAATTTATACAGATTTTATTTTTCGTGGGACTTTCAGACATTTGATATGAAATTAAATTTTATACTTATTTTATCTAAATTACGTTACTTAAAAAATATTTTGGCATATGTTTTAGATAAACTGATTCAGAATTGAATTTTGATTATTTTATGATTAGTTGATTCAGAACACATAACATAAATTCTAATTCAACTGATACGGAAAACAAAATTAATACTCAGTTTCAGATCAATTAATCTAGAATTTATCTTTTTAGATATTATGAATCAATTGAATGATTGATCAAGAATGTAAGGGTATATTGGGGTTCAAATAGTAATTTTGGAAGTGTTAGAGGAAATTGTCCAAAATTTATTGGTTTTTTTATAAGTCAAGCAAAATATTATAAAGAATCATAAAAGAAAGCACAAGACATACCTTCCAATAAGTACAAAACGGTAAAAAAATATATTTAAAAATTGGACAAAAACTATTTTAAAATAACTAAGCAATCAAATCAGAATCATTTTTATTTAAAGATGTAAATAAAAAAGTAGTAATACCAATCCACATCTCTCAGTCTCCTCACTCCATCACAGTGTTAGTAGACATTCCAAAAATAAAATTCCAAATTGAAATACATTAAGTATTGCAAATTACTAGTATTAAATTTTAGCATGTTTAGTGTTTTAGGATTTATATTCTATTTTTTATAGACATATGTAGTATTACTTTTATATGTTATTTTGAAGAAATAATGTATGTTTAATAAATTTTATTTACAAACTTTTATATTTATTATTTTATTTTATTTATTTTAAAAGAATAAATTTAAAAATTTTTCTTTGTAATTCATAGGTCCAATTTGATTATATCCATTTTAATCGGATCGGATCATTATTGTTTTCCTTTTTATAAATTCGATCTAATACAATCGAATTAAAATTGATCGCATACATTTTCTGTTTACTTCAGATTTAATCCAAATCTATAAATAACCCATGAAGATAGGTAAAAAATGTCTAGTATATACATAATGACAGTGGTTTAATTTACCTTCAATTTTTATCTCAATTGATGCCGACGTTAATTACAAAATTACTTATTTCTCTTTATGCTATTTATCTCAATTGATGGCAGTTCAGGTACCTTCAGTTTTTTGCACTTATTGAATTAAAAAATAATTACAAATCCATTCAGCATTCTCTCAAAGCTTATTATGATTATATATGTTTTTTTTTTTTTTTAAATTACAACCTTCCTTGCTTTTACGTATTGTATCTCTCTTTTTCAAATTTGTATTGTTATGTTTTATGATATGAATATTTTTTTTAAAATTTTGTAACCGTGCAACAATGAAAGTTAAAGAGGTGTCATCGGTAAACTTTGAAAAATATAAGGTGCATGTATAATAACATACAAAACTTATGAAATACATGTGTAATAAATTTATATATGATATTACACTTTTTTAGAAGGAAAGTTGCAATTATAATGGGTACATAAAAATAAGAGAAGTTTGTGTGGTTTAAAAAAAAGAAAGAAATATATATAAAATTACACTAAATCTCACATATACATCCGTAATTACTTGTTAATTAAAATCATGTAAACAAGGCCAAGACTACACCTCTTTTCATGGAGTTGCTATAATGATTGTAATTAGGGATGGCAAAGTGGGCTAGCCTCGACGGGTCGACCTGCCAGCCCGCTTCAATTTTGGTGGGTAGGGATTTTGCTTCATTGACTCGTTTTGACCCGCTTTGCCTAACTCACCAACCCACTAGGCCAGAGATGGGGCAGAGTGGGCTGACGCACTAACCTGCCACCCTAATTATAATATATTAATAATATTTTTTATGTTAATTATATTATAAATGTAAAATATAATCAATCAATTAAAAATAAAAAAAGTATGATAATTAATAAATTAAATAATCAAACTTTAGTATTAATATTTTACTTTATAAATTAATCAAATTATATTAAAATTTAGTTTAGATTAAAAATAAAAATTAGTAATTTACTTTAGTATTACTACTTTACTTTATAATTTTTACATTAGTTTTGATTAAGATATTTTTATTTTGATATTTTGAAATTTGAATCAAACAAAAAATGGTTTAGAAAAAATAAAAAATAAAAACAAATTACAAAAAAATTAGTGGGTCAGCCTGTCGGCCCACCTATAGACTGGATAAGTCTGAAAGTTTAATTTTTGCAGGGCACAGATGAACCTAGATAAAACAGGTGTGAGTGACTTGTTTTGTCATCCCTTATTACAATATAAACATGAAGAAATATACATTTTTCAATAAATTGTAAAAAATAAGAAAGAAAATTTAATTAAATTATTTTTTAACTTACAAACCATGAAAGAAACAAGAATGTGAAAAAAGATAGAGAAATAGAGATTTTTTAACTGTACAAAAAGTTATTTCTTAAATTAAGTGAGTTACAACCTTTTAAATTTTTTTCATTTTGTATTGTTCTCAAATTATTATTAACTATGTATGCTATGCGTTCTTTAAAATTTAATAAATCAATCGCATCGTTATATTATCGTATCAAAATGACTACCTGAATTTTGCTAGACAACCTTTTCTATTAGCGTGTTTAAAAATTTGGTAGTTGGAATTTAAACGTAGGTTGGTTTCTCAAAAGTTACAAAAAGATGCTTCTCTCTATTTACAACTACTTTTTTTTCACGTTAAATAAAAACAAGCTCTATATTTTTTAAATTAGACTGCCACTATGCTAAACAACTTAACCAACTTATTCATTGAGTCACGATATAGCCCCAATATATGATAGAACTCAATGACTAACCCTTGTAAAGGGGACACTTAATAGTTAATATTTTTTTTGTGACACTTAACAGTTAATACTATTTTTTATGATAATATTTTTATGACATCATTGTCGGTGGAACACTGCAAAGGACATTGTAGGTAACGAATCAATTATTAAAGACAAATCTGGCATACCATATTCTCTCTAATAAATAGTTTATTATCTTCAAAATCTATCAAGAATAATCAAATCATATAAACCCCACATTTTATTTAATAATATAACAATATAAAAATTTTGTAAGGAGAATGCTAAGTTACTCTTTAAAATTAATTAATCAACATTAAATTTTATAAAATTTTACAATTAATTATATTATTTAATGAAATATCATTTTAATAGTTATTAATGTAGTTTTAAAGATAAAAAATGTCTATCAACATTTTTAATTGATATTTTATTTGAAGCATATTAAAAATTAAAAAAAATAATTTTAACGTTGTTTTATTATTTTTTATTTTAATATTATTGAAAATTAAAAATATCAAAATATTAAAAATCTGAAGTTAAATGATTTTATTTTTATTTTTTTAATTTAAGTAATATTAAAATAAAAAAAATAGTAAAATAAAGTTAAAATTATTATAATTTTGTAATTTTTTATGTGCTTAAAATAAGATATTAATTAAAAATATTAATGAATATTTTTATTTTTTAAATAAAATAAAAATATATTAATAAATATTAAAACATAATTTATTTAGTAATATAATTATTATAAACTTTGTAAAATACAATGACAATTAATTATTTATTTTTAACCCGTATCCTAAGATACTTGTTAGGAGAAACTTCTATAATTTAGGATAAATTTGAGCAGCAAAAATGTGTTAAACTGAAGCTTTTAATATTAACTTTTAAGCACCACGCAGTGGGCAGTTTCCACAGGTCCCGAACTGCCGAAACGGCGACGTTTACCCATTTTTAAAACTAAAATAAGTGACATTTTCGTGGTATCGGAATCAAACAAGGGGGCATTGAAATAAATGAAGATGCCACATTAAAAGGGGTATAAAAATGAAATCGAAATTTTCGTATCTTAAATAGGTGGGAACCTGTATTTCCACGTCTCTTTCATTTCACAAAAGACACACACTTTTCTCTCTTCCTTTTCTTGGTCTGTTTTTTAATTTTTATTTTCCTTGCACGCACCGAAACCGCCCTTTTCAAAGGCCAATGGCTCTCTTCCTCTCTGTGTCAATGGTTAGGGTTTTGTAGAAGCGATATCGGAATGTTCCAGAAGTCCCCTCCTTCGCTCTTTGTCCTCTCCTATTCCGTTATTCCACGGCGTTTTCTGCCAACCATGCATTGAATTCCTCTTTTCTTTTTTCCTTCAGGTTAATACTTTTTGTTTTCTTCTCTTTTCCTGTCCGTGTGTGTATTGATTGATTCGTTAGTTCTTCTATTCGGTGATTGAATTTGACGTTGTGTTTCTCGAACACGTGCGTGGTCAAGTGGAGAACACTGTTCTTCTGAAGTTCGAAGAGTCCAGGGTTTTTTGTGGTTTGGTTTTATGCGGTTTTCGTTTTGTGAGTACTCGATTACGCGGTCGGGAGTGGGTTTTTTACTGTTTTCGAGGTTTAGGTATGGCTTTCTTTTGGGGCTAAATTGGTTGCTTACTTGATAAGTTACTGAGCTGGTTCACGATTTGAAGGTCAAACTGCGTTGGAAAGTTGGGACTAAATCACCATTCTACTGGATTTGCACAAAGTTCTTTTTTTTAGTGGGGATTAGAAAGGTTGGAAGGCAATTGATGTGTGATGTTCTTCTTTAGATTTGGTCTTGGTAGTGTGCTGAGCAGTGAGATTTAGTCTTCTAATTCTGTTCATGTTTGGGGAGTTAACCTTTGTAATCAAGGGGGCTACTATGAACTGTTGTTTGCAATATTTAATTGTGAGAAATGGAAATTTGGTAGTGTTTTAGGCTTAAAGCCCACCTTGCTGATATTTTAGTGTGTCTGAATTAAGGAAGATTCAACTACTAGCACTTTGAAGCATTGGATAGGATAAATATATAGTTGGCATGCTTTTCTTTTCACACCTCAACTTGATATGGTGCTAATGGCGATGTTTGTGTATATCAGCTCAAAGAAGTGCCTCAACTGTAACCCTAACAGGGAGTCAGTGACTAATGACATCCTTTTTTCACAAGGATTTCTGCGTCTCTTTCTGTTTTCATGACATGATGGGTTTTGTTGGAGTTTTTTTGCCATGTCTTCTCTGTAGTTCATTTGAGATTACTGATATTAATCCTGAATTTAAAGTATATCTCGATTGTTTTTACATACTCTGGATGATTTAATGTGCTGCTTGATGCTGATTAAGAAAACCCTGGTTTCTTTCTAATCGTTTTTTCTCACTGCAATACTTTTTGGATATTTTTGTTTGCTTATACTTCATAGTATGGCTGCCTTGCAGTGGTGGCAGTTTTGGTATGGAAATGTACAATGTTTCTGAAAGTAGAAATGCAGATGCCTATTTGGTAATAATTTATTGACTTTTTAACCTCATGTATTTTTTTTTAATATTTATGCACACACCTGCACATTTCAGGTATCCTGTCATGGCTTGATAACGTTATTGTATTTTTGCCTTCTTTGAGTTGTATGATAATTAATTTTGTTACTATCTCTTGGGTTTTCAGATTGAAGGCACTGATTTAAACTCACATCTGACAAACCCAATTTTTGAACAATTTCAAGTCATGTTCAATGATGGAGCCCCTGAATTTGTTGTTGATCAGAACTTGTATTACCCTGCTGCCACCAATTATGGGTATTACTGTACAGGTGAAATCAGAATTATATGCCTTGGCTTTTGAGCTAATGGTACATTGTGTATGCATCATATTGACTAGTTATTTATGATGGTTAGGATTTGAATCACCTGGAGAATGGGAGGACCACCATAGGATTTTTGGTGTAGATGGTCCTGATATTCAATACACGGTGACTCTAGTTCTCTTCTTCCTGCCTTTATGTGTGTTATGTGTTGGATTGACAGCTGATTTAAATGCTTGTTTCTTTGCCAGGGTGTACAAAACGAAAATTTTCCATATGTATATTATACACCTAGCTATGGATTTGCACAGTCTCCATACAATCCATACAATCCTTATATTCCTGGTGCAATGATAGGAGTTGATGGTTCATTTGGAGGCACACAGCAATATTACCCCCTTCCCAATTATCGAAACCCTATTTCTTCACCTGCTTATATTCCCGTTGTTGTTCAACCAGACTACTTGCCTAATAGTTCTGTTGACTCATTGTTTGATACCAGTGCTTCTGTCAGTAGACCTGATGGAAAAGGTTTCAAACATAGGTTCAATTCAGCTTCTGGTGCCTTTAGTAGGAGCTCTTCAAAATCATTATCAAATCCCACAAGTTCCTTGGCCAGGATATCAGAAGGGCCAAGAGATAATACTGGGGTGACGAAAGATGTGACAAGTGGCAGTGTTTCTGGCAGGGGTTTTCTTAATTTGGCTTCTTCACCCATCCATCAGGTGGGAATTTCACTATTTTAAAGTTGTATTTGAATTTGAGTATTCTGAGCCCACTTCTGCTTTTGATTTTTAGGTGAGAATCATCATATCTATTATTTATAATTTATCCATGTACCCCGAAAAGTATTGATACTTGATAATACTATAGCAGTTAAAAGTCTAAATTATTATTGACAAGTTTAAACTGGCTCATTATAATATTATATTATTGTTTTTGGCAATTTGTTTCAATGCTTTAAAGTTTATCCTCTGTTAAAAAAAATTAAATTTCATGAATTTGCTTGATATTTAAATTTTTTTGTTGGTTTTGTAGGTCAGAAGTGCTGATACCTCAGCCTATCCTGGAGATACTATTTCCAATGGAAATGTTTTGTCTCATCGTAATCAATTAATAGTAGCATCCCCTCTGAATGGTGGATTTTCTGATTATGGATCTAATGCTAATGGACAATCTGCAGTTGCTAAACTTCGACCAAAGGTTCACATTGGCAAAGGAGCAAGTGATGTAAATGGAGGTTCTGATGTTTTGGGTGAGCAAAATCGGGGACCGAGAATTAGTAATAGTAAGTTGAAATATCAGCTAGCTGTCAAACCCTATGCAAACAAAGGAGATGTTGATATGCAGGAGAAAATCACCATTTGTACTGATCAATATAACAGGGAGGATTTCCCTGTCAACAATGACCATGGAAAGTTTTTTGTTATAAAATCATACAGTGAAGATGATGTGCACAAAAGCATTAAATATAATGTGTGGTCATCAACACCTCATGGAAACAAGAAACTGCAGAGTGCTTATGAAGATGCCAAGAGAATAGCTGCAGGAAAATCTGGAGGCTGCCCTATCTTTCTTTTCTTTTCTGTAAGTTTTCATCTGATGATGCATTCAATGAGTTTTGATTCTGTTTCTTTCTGATCTGCATACCTAAACTTATGTGCAATCGTAAATGTCTTTTTTGTTGATCATATTGTCCTTTTTTCAATGTAGGTTAATGCAAGCGGTCAATTTTGTGGTGCTGCAGAGATGGTTGGTCCTGTTGACTTCAACAAGGACATGGATTTTTGGCAGCAAGATAAATGGAGTGGTAGTTTCCCTGTGAAGTGGCACATCATAAAAGATGTGCCAAATGGAAATTTTAGGCACATCATACTAGAGAATAATGAGAACAAACCTGTTACTAATAGTAGAGACACACAAGAGGTATTTATATTGTTTTTCAGTTCAGTAGCTCCTTTACCAATGTGGAACTGACAAGTTTGCCCAACTACCTATAAGAGTGTAGCATTAATGTTTTAGTAAGTTTTTACCTGATTAAGTGCATTGAACCTGTGTGTCTGTTAAAACAATACTTTAATTTTATGAAATAGTGTGCCTCCTGTTGACTTTTTATCATATTTCTATGACTTGATAGATGTAATACTTTTTGTTTGTTTATTTTTAATTGGGAGCAGCTGTTATTTCCAATTTATGTTGTTTTGGCTGTTATCTTGTGTAGATTTTCAATGGGATATAATATATTTTTATATCTCTTTCTATTATTTGAAGTAATTTTGGTTATCAAACCGCATTCCTCTTGTGCAGATAATGTACAGTCAAGGTTTGGAAATGCTGAAAATTTTCAAAAACCATACATCGAAGACTTCTTTGCTTGATGACTTCATGTATTATGAAAAGCGTCAGAAGATCATGCAGGAAGAAAAGGCCAAGTTGCCAATCAGAAGTTTTGGAAATACACTATCGTTACCTACATTGGGACCACCTCAGAAGTTGAATTTTGTCATTGACATCCCTCCAGTCGGTGATGAGAAAATTGCGAAGATGGATGAGTTGTATAGCTTAAAGCAGACTTCAAGTGTTGGACATATTGTTAGTAGTTCTGAGGCCACAAGCACTGCATGTGTAGATGAAAAGGTTGTGAATGGTACAGTTGAGAAAGAAGATATTGCTTCTGTCTTGAAGATTGGTTCAGTCACTGTTACCCCAAAACAACTAGATACTAAACCGTCTGGCACTAGTGTCGCTAATAAAGATTCGCTTGATGTTTTCACAGTAGGTTCAATGCCAGTTAAAGTTAATGGATTTGCTGAGTCTTCCGGGTTTTTGAAGATTGGGAGTATCACACTTGATCCAAGAACACTACAGCTCGACGGAGGCACTCGTGTTAAAAATGGATCTTAAAATTTGCTTATAAATTTCTAGGCATATTTTGGATCATTGAGAAAGGATGGAGTTAATGTCTGCCTGATTGTTCAATTGTTGGGAGGTTGTGTTTCTATTCAATCTCTTTTTACAGTTTTTTTGTTTGATACAAGGTCATACTGAATTACTGATGTCATGAGCGGTGCTGATTCAAAATGCTTTTAATGAAATGTAGCCTCTTTTGTATTTTTGGCCGTCGGCAATCAAATATACAAGGATGTTTCTTCGTTGCAGATTTTCATTCACTCTTTTGTTGAGCTTGACAAACCTTCCTGTAAAACCTTCGATTCTGTAATTGTTATGATAATGTTGCCAGTTGTTGAACTCTGCAACATATGTTTGCTAATTGTGGATTATGATAAATTTCTTCATTTTTATAAGGGTTAAATATGTTTTTGCTTTTTTATTCTTATATTAGGGAATTTTGCATTAAATCTCCCGCAAAATTTTGTTTCACACTGATTCTTAATAAATTATTTATTTTGTTGAGTTTTTACAACCCTGTCTAAATCATATTCAAAGAAACTGTTAGGAACTCATGTTGAACGCAGATCCAATTTATAATTGAGAAAAAATACCTGTAAAAGAGTTTAAACTTGTGTTTAATCATAATTCTTTATATATGTTAAGTTATTGATTTTATCAATTAATATTTTAAAAATTATTTAAATGAAAGGTTGTGATTAACCGTTACTGGAAAATTCTTTTATATTAAAAGTGTATAGATGTTAAATTTTTTAAAATTTGCTATTATATCTTTATGGTTTAGGTATGTGTAGTTGATTACTATCACTTAATTATTATTTTTTAAGAGGTTTTTTTATTTTTATAAGATAAAATAAAATAATTTTATATTGTTAATGTACTATTTTTTATTGTAAGTATGCTTAGCTAATTTTTTTTGCAAGTATTTTTAAAAAAACCTAAGAAAAATAATATACTACTCTTTTATAAATTGAAATTAATTTATAGAAAAAATTGTAAAACTATTTATATTTTAATTTATAATGAACAACATGTGAATGTGAGAGAAGAAATTGAAATGATTCGTCAGTACAAAGATTAGGTGAAAAATTTACGTTTGGAGACCCGTAAAATGGTAGTTGCGGGGTAATGTGCCATATCTCGATATGTTTCATGGGCGTACTGCTTATCAATATTGTGGGAGGCTTTTCGTCTATTCTTTAAACGTGATATTGAGTAAAAGTCAAGATGGTACTATGAGCCCAAATTCCAGGGTGTCAATGGATGAAACATTCTGCGAGTCTTAACCTATAGTAGAGGGGTATGGTATGCGATTTGGGCTCTATAGGGCTCATCTAACTGATAATTGTTAAATGAATTTTATGTGTTGGAATTGTCCGGGTGCAGAAGCTGTGGGGTTATTACAAGGTTAAATTACTCATTCTCCTTGAAACTCGGATTAATAATGTTAGAGTACACAAAGTTACTTTCAGATTGGTTTTGATAATTGGCATATTGGTTAAGATTGGTTTTGATAATTGGCATATTGGTTAAGCAGTCGACAGTGCTAGAGGAATTTGTTGTATCTGGAGGGTTGGATGCTGGTAGGTGGATATTATCACGGTATTCTATGGGAGTCCTCACCTTCAGAACAGAAAAACCCTTTAGGAGAAATTGACAAATTTAGCTTCCAGAATTCATGAACCTTGGACAGTAGTAAGTGATTTTAACTCTCTTTTGCATCAGCATGAGAGATAGGGGGTTCACCCTCACTCTTAAGGCGTAGAATGTATGACTTTATGGAATTTGTGTAGTCCAACAATCTTTTGGATGCTTGATTTCAGGGGCCTACTTTTACCTGGCAGTAAAGTAACCTTATGGAGAGGCTATTAATAAATCTTCCTTGGCGTTTGTGATTTCAAGACACTATCTCTTTTCACATGCTTTTTTACAAGTCTGATCATTCTAATTGGTTGCTTACTTCTTTCATAAAGGGTTGAACCTTGAATAAGCAGCGTAGACCATTCCAATTTGTTGCTGCATGGTTGTTGCATCTTGATTTGCAACGTTTTCTTAGAGTTCTGGGGGGAAATGGCGCTTGGAAGGTTCATGTTTCCAAGCTCCATGAAGCATTGTGACAGTGGAATAAGGAAGTATTAAGGGATATTTTTAAATGAAAACGAAAACTTAGCCAACAGTTGGATTGGATTAACCAAAAAATGACCAATCAGATGTTAAAGTTATGGGAGGACAAGCAAACAGAGACTAGCTCAAATACCAAGAAGTCTTCAGGGAGGAGGAACTACTACGGTTTCAAAGATCTTGTGCCAAATGGCTATCCTATGGGAATAAAATTTGTAGTACTTCCATGGTGTTACAGCCATTCGCAAAAGGAGAAATAGGATTGAGGTGCTTCAAGACCCTGAGGGTAATCGGATAACGGAGCTTGCTAAGCTTGAACAACTTGTTAATCCTTTTTTATCAAAAGTTGTTTTGATGATCATAAATGCATGACAACTAGCAACAAAGAGGCTTTTCCCTTCCTGTTAATGAATGAGTTGGAGCTATTTTCGAAGCCAGTTTTTCGTGCAGAGATTCGGAATGCCATTTTCACTATTGGTAAATTTTAAGGCACCTGGGGAGGATTGTTGCAGGTTGTGTTTTACAAGAGCAATTGACATATAATAGGAGAGTATTTCTCCAAGATGATTGAAGAAGTGTTTCATAAGCCAAGGAAGATAGTTGGACTCAACTAAACTTTTATCACCTTCATTCTCAAGGTTGAACCAGTTATTTCCATGAAGCACTTGAGGCCTATCAATCTTTGCAATGTGTCCTACAAGGCAATTACCAAGATCATTGCCATGCGATTGCGAATTGTTATGGAGAAATTGGTAAGCCTTTGTGAGACTAGTTTTATTTCAAGTTGCAGTAGCCATGATAATGTTATTATTGCATTAGAGGTCATCCATTCAATGAAGAGTAAGAGAGGTAGTAATCAGTGTATGGTAATTAAGGTCGATATGGAAAAAGGCGTATGATAGGTTAAATTGGAGTTTTGTTAATGATACTTTTAATTATATTGGATTTTCTAATTCTTTTAAAATTTGGTTTGACACTGTATTTCCACTCTAAAAATGCGTATGATGTGGAATGGTGAGGCGCTGGAAAGCTTTACACCATCCAGGGGATCCATTAAGGAGACCCTATCTCTCTTATATTTTTATTCTTTGTTTGGAGTGACTATTCTCCACATGATTTAGCTTGTTGTTACCTACCATCTCTAGAAGCCTATCAAAGTATCTAGAGGAGGGCCTAAGTTAGCTTATTTAGCTTTTGTGGATGATCTCCTCCTTTTTGCAGAAGTCTCTCTTGAGAAGGTGGAAGTAATTTAACAAGTATTACAAGCCTTCTGCAGTGATTTGGGCCAAAAAGTAATCTAAGAAAAAACGTGGATTCTATTATCTACAAATGTTCATTGGCAACACCAGCATAAAATTTCAGAGGCTTTGGGCTATGATTGTACTTGCAATTTGGGCAAATAATATCTTGGTGTCCCGCTTCACCATGATCGCATGTCCAAAAGCTCTTTTTAGTTTGTTCTTGATAAAATTCAGCTTCGTTTAAGTAATTGGAAAAAGGGATACATTGTCCTTTGCTGGAAGGCTTACTTTGGTCAAATCGGTGGTTCAAGCATTGCCTACTTATGTTATGCAAACTAACCTTTTGCTTGTGTCTATCTTTAATGAAATAGATAAAAAATGCAAGGATTTTGTTTGGGGTGATTCTAATGCAGCAAAAAAGGTCCATTGGATTGGCTGGGACACTCTTTGCAAACCCAAAAAGGTAGGAGGGCTCGGTCTTTAGAAGACTAGACATGTTAATCTTGTGCTCCTAACAAAAGCAAGGTGGCAACTTCAAAGTAGGTCAGATGATTTGTGGGTCCAACTCATTTGTTCCAAATACAAGTGTGGCGGAACAACTTGAATCTCCATTGATTGCACACGACAATGATCTAATTTCTAGAGAGACATTTCAAAACCCTAGAGAAATGTTACTCATAATATGAGTTGGAAAATTGGAACTGGCTGAGAGGTTGACTTTTGGGTTGATGAATAGGTGTCAGGGTGCGGTCCCTTAACAAATTGGTGTACTAGATATTTGAATTTGCAAATAAATAATAAAGTTTGTGATGCAATCTCGCCTACTAAGAGTTCTCTCACTATGGTCATGACTAGAAAGATAGAGGAAGACTTGGTCTGAAAGGACTCATCAAGACCTCAACTCATGATGGAGATAGAATCCATTAGGCCATAGTCCATGGAGTTATCTTTGTACATAGCAATTAAATTCTAATTCCTTTTTAGGCTATGTATTCGATCATTTGAGCTAGTTTTTAGTTTAAGAGGTGTAATTAGCTTAAGAAGGGAAGTAAGGATATTAGAAGGCCTAATAACCCAAGGGGTGTGAGATTTCTTCCCAAACCCCCAAGATTAGGTTGTGACACTCCCCTAAGTTAGAGATAGGAGCTACATTAGTGGGCTTAAGTGGGATTAGTGATTCTAATCCTAAGTAGGCCCAAAGTCCTACATTGCCTAGTTTTGAGTGTCTAGACTTCTCATTAGGCTATAAATACACCTAGTCTCTCTTATAATCAACACGCTTGAATGAATGAACATTATTCTCTTTGAACTATTTATTCTTAGTTGAGTGTCATTGAGAATCCTCTCTCTTGAGGAATCTCTTCTTAAAAGCTTTTATCAAGGGACCTCTCCTTTGTGGTAGACCTCATAAAATTTTTTACTCACTTTTCTCCTTGGAGAAAGTGGCATCTCCCTCCCTATTTCCTGACCTCTCCATCCTCCATCTTCTTAGAGGAAAGAACCTTGGTTGAAGAGATAAAAAAGTGCATCAGTTTGTTTCTTTGTGGCTTTGGATGGTTCTTGGGACGTTTAGAAATTATTAAAAATTTTGCTAATTGAAGTCATAATTGATATCTACATTATTGAACCCTCTAGAGGAGATTGAGAGACTGACATGTCGCGCTGGGAAAAGGAAGTTAATAGCAGTTTTTTCCTCTAAAACAACATATGAAAGTATATTAACCCAAAATCATATGCACCACAGTCCAATTTTTGAGGCGGTGTGAAAGTGGGAGGGTCTAGAATGCATTTGTGCTCCTGTGGAAGTTAGCTTCATCTGCTCTTGCCACAAATGAATTGATATACATTAGGCATATGACAGATAATTCGAATTGTCCACTGTGTGGGCTGGAAAGGGAATCATCAATTTAGGGATTATGCTTACACGGTACCGTTATGGAGGAAAATGGGGCAGAAGGCAAATTGCATTTTTTCATCCAGCAAAATCTTGACAGGTGGCTACTATCAAACTTAACCCAAGATAAGAAGTGGAGTCAAACTTTTAGGATTGTTTTAGACCGACTGTAATGGAAGAGGAATGGGTTCCTGTTTCATGGTCGCTGTAAATCAGACAATCAAGTTTTTCAGTCTGTCAAGGTCATTATCAAAGAGCCCAAGGATATCCAACATCTGCAAGCAATTATAAAGTATAACGAAGCACAGTACATTGTTGTTATACCTCATATTGTTTGGTTGGCACCAAACACGGGTACCATAAAAGTAAACGGTGACGTAGTTGTTCGTGATACTTATATACAGGTGACTATTGGTGAGTTTTTATGTGATCACACAAGTATGTCCTTGTTTGGATTGTCTCACACAATTCCTTATTGTCATATTGACAAAGCATAATTGATGGCTATTTTGCACTCTTTGACGGTAGCCTGCAAGCATGACTTTCGTTCCTTGACTATTGAATCTGACTCACTCAATAATATTAAGTTACTAGATGAATGTTATACTATTGACTACGATATCTTCCTTATACTGGAACATATCTACAAACACAATTGAAAAACGTTAAAAATGTCACTTCAATTATGTCCCTCGTGAACCAAACTCCCTAACATATGATTTTGCATAATTAGCTTTTATCTATGAACTATGAGACTCTTCTTTTTAATTCGGTTTTGAATGGTTTTTAAAAATTTTCAAAATATTCCATATCTTACATTTTGTAATGTATTTTTAAATATATTATGAATTTTTAAAATATATTTTTAATCTATATCTCAGATTCCTGATTCATGATATACTTTTTAACTATAGTGTGATTTTGTAATTCATGTTGTACTTTTTTTAATTATATTTTATATTTTGTGATTTATAGTGTATTCTTTTACGATTAATCTGAGGCTAGCTTTTTTTAACATGGGTTGCAATAGTGCACGTTATGATCTGTAATTAAAAAAGTATATTACAATCATATCATGGGTTGCAATAGTGCACATTATGATCTGTAATTAAAAAAAGTATATTACAATCATATAATCCGTTATATTTGATAACTAAATTCATAATGTTTTGGTGTGACATTACGGATTTGGTTATCTACAATGTTTGCAACTTTCCTTGGAACTAATATGTTATAAGATTTAGTTTACTGAAATTTACAACCAGTCAATGTCTACTGTGGTGATCTACAGAGAGGGTGCATGAAAAGATGAAATAGTTTTTCTTCCGGCGTTTCTATACTTTATTATTGTACTTTTATAATCTTTCAAAATAGTAAAAATGTTCTTAGATAAAAAGAATTAAAAAAACTGTGATTACAAGTTCGAATCAATTAATATAAATTTACAAATTTTTTTATAAGTTTAAATTAGTTGATTAGGCTTTTAAAAACAATTGTTTTTATAAATTTGAATTAGTTAATCTGGATTACAAATTTTTTCACAAGTTCGTATCAGCTGATTTGGATTTGTAAAAAAAATAAATTATTTTTACAAGTCTATATTAACTAATTTAGACTCACAAAATTTGTTACATGTCTGAATTAGCTAATTTGAAATAATTTTGTTTTACAACTCTGGACTAACTGATCCATATTTGTAAGAAAATTTGTGATTATAAGTTCGAATAAACTAATTTAGGTTTACAAATTGAGATCAATTAATACAGATTGAGTCTCGATCAATTAATTAAGACTGAGTTCAGATTAGTTGATTTGAACTTGTAAAAAAAACTTGTTTTTATAAGTTTGGATTAGTTAATCTAGACTTATAAAAAAGATGTGATAATAAATTCGGATCACTTAATTCAAACTTACAATTTTTTTTACAAGTCTAGATTGACTAATCCAGATTTTTAAAACAAATTTTTTAAACACGCAACAGAGGGAGAATTCGTGGTTCAGATTGGCATAGGTTAGAGAACAATGAAAAAAGAAAAAACCTATGAAGAGGGAGAAGAACTATATAAAAAGAAGAAGAATTGTGCAAGAGGAAATCTTTTTTAAGTTTTTTTACCTAAAAATACTTTTATCTTTTTACATAACTATGCAAGTGCAGCGAACAAGTATGAACGTGTAGAGAAAAAAACTCAAAAATGAATTAAAAATTCAAAATAAAGCCCTAATAAGTAATCTCAATAACAATAGGTGGCTTTAGCTTCTTCTTCGTGTTTTTTTTTTTTCCTTTTCTTTTCTGGTAGATGAAATCTTTTGAAATAACAGACGTCAATTTGATTTGAGATGGAAAATTTTCGGTGCAACGTAAATCTCACATTTTATTATTTTATTTCTCTCACATAATCAAACAAGCCATACACATAATACCTCTAACTGAAAGTAATAAATTTGCATATGTAAATAAATTTTGCAACATATAAAAAATAAGAATATATTTAGAATTTAATTAGTATACACTTAAAAGATTTTTACACTGACATTTAATCATGACTTTTCATTTATGTGACTTTTAAGGCTGATTGACCCAATTGGGTTTATTTTTTAAAAAAATTACCAAGATGGGTCTCTTTTATAAAATATTACCAGTATGAGTTTGTTTTAGTATTTGACTTGGCCAAACCGCAACTCCGAATTGCGGTTTCCGTGCCACGTCAATAACGTGATTACGTGGAAACCAGCGTGACAAAAATGACTATAAAACCGCAACTGGAAATTGCGGTTTGACTGGTCTTTAACCAGTCCTCCTTTACCCAACAGTTGCAAAAAAAATACAAATTTTTACTCCTATAAAACCGCAAGTGTCATCTGCGGTTTGAATTAATTTTTTTTTCCGTTATCCATCAGTTTTAACCCACGAAAAGGAAAGAGAGCGGATTTTTACTCACACAAAACCCAAGTGTGAACTGCGGTTTGCATTAAATATTATTTTTCACATAAACCGCAGATCAAACTTGCGGTTTATACACATACACTTATTTACGACTTTACGTGCACATTACTTTACATGTCTTTTCTAAAAACAAAATTACTTTATGTGTCAGAAGGTTACTGCAGGATCACAGAATAAATGTTAAATAATTGAAATACGTATGGCTACAATCGAACAATAAAAATTTTAATAATATTAAATGATGTGTATATTAATATTTATATGTGCTTTTGTTTTTTATCAAAATATGCTTTTTAAAATAAATGTTATAATGTTATAAGTCTGATCTGCGGTTTATGTGAAAAATAATATTTAATGCAAATCGCAGTTCACACTTGCGGTTTTCTTTGAGTAAAAATCCGCTCCCTTTCCTCTTTGTGGGTTAAAACTGATGGACAACGGAAAAAAAAAGTTTTTAATTCAAATCGCAGATGACACTTGCGGTTTTATGGGAGTAAAAATTTGTATTTTTTTTGCAACTGTTGGGTAAAGGGGACTGGTTAAAGACCAGTCAAACCGCAATTCCCAGTTGCGGTTTTATAGTCATATTTGACACGCTGGTTTCCATGTAATCACGTTGTTGACGTGACACGAAAACTGCAATTCGGAGTTGCTATTTGACCAAGTCAAATACTAAAACAAACTCATACTGGTAATATTTTATAAAAGAGACCCATCTTGGTAATTTTTTAAAAAAATAAACTCACTTAGGTCAATTAGCTGACTTTTAAATTAACAGTGAGTAAAGTCAACAAATTTACTATGAATGGTTGTGATTGAATGTCAGTGTAAAAATATTTAGACCGGTAATGTATATCAATTAATCTTATATATTTAATGGAACGGGACTGTAATTAAACGTATGTTTTAGTGTAGTTTTATTTGAGTTTACACTTTATAAAGTAATTTTTAGATAAATTTATTTAGGGCTTATAAAATAAATTCTATCTATTCTTATATATTTTTCAAGCATCCATAGATATTGTTAATTATCTAAAATATTTGAATATTTTAGTTATAACTATTATAATTATTTTTTGCTAGAAGATATTAAAATAGAAAAAAATTATAATAATAGTGTTTTAAAATATTTTTAATCACCTACTTGTAGATATAAACAATAAAATTATACAAATAAATGAAGGGTGAAAGAAAGACAATCTAATATATCAATCATATAGAATATAAATATATAAAGTACATGAATCATCTCATAACAAAAAGTAGCGTAATAAAACATCAATTTTAGTGTAATAAAGCATCAATTTTGTTCACACGCACACCGCACACGTGAATGGGCACACACATATATACTCAAATTAAGAGCTTTGAGAGGATTAAGAGTGCCCACATACACATATACTCAAATTAAGAGCTTTGAGAAGATGTACAATATAATAATTAACTATCATTTAAACATAAATAAATATAATATTAAAATCAAGTCAGCATAACATTGATAGGGAAAATTACAACAGGGCTAAAGTTTGTATAATTACATATGCAATGGTTTTTTTTTACATAAAAGAAGGTGTTTTTGTAGTGTTTTAAAACATATAAAAAATGTTTTTAAACTTAAAAAAAGGTTAGTGTAAGAAAATGAGAAAAAATAAAGTATGTGTAATTTGATAAAAAATTTAGGAAGTGTTATTATAATTTTCTTTTAAACATAAATTTTGTTCTAATTTCATTACAAAGATAATAAAATAATATAACAATTCATAAAGTTTATGATATAATTATTCAACAAAAAGTAACCATCACGTCATTCTTTAGTTTTATTTTTATATATGTAATGTTGGGTTTTAAAAAAATTAAAGCTTGTCAAGGCCATTTTATATATATTTATTTAAATAAATTACAACAACACTTTTTGAAATTTAGTATAATTATACAAACACATCCTGTTTTTGTAACATTACTTTTTTTATTCCAAGTGATAGTCAGTGTAAGATTTGAGAGAAGTTTGAAAAGGGATGTTTGTAACCCTTACAAATTTAATTTAATTTTTTATTTTCTTAGTTTTATAGTTAAATATTATGATTATATATTGGAGTAATTTTATACAAAAAAACACATTAGATTAATACTAGAAACACTAAGTATGGAGTTGTCTAAATTACAAATAAACTAGCAAGACCATGTTTTATAAAATAGTAATTTCAGTACATCATGACTTCCAAAATATTCCCAAAAATCCTAATGCTCTGGTTGCATCAAGTATTCTCTGCTAGACACTTTAGTCTTATCCTGCATAATCAAACCCCTAATATTTAGGGGAAATATGGATCAGACATTCCGTCCGAGTATGAATTAAATATTTAATTTTACTTATGAATTTTAAATAAGCAACCAAGTTTACAACAATTAGTATAACATCAATATCAAATAGTCTATAAGAGATACAAAATGTTTATGAAATGCAAATTTTGACTTAAAAAAAGAATTTAAAAATCATTTTGACTCGGTACTTCATGGATATTTTCCTTTTTGGGTGTCTAGTGAAATCAGAGCTTGTCATCACCTGTCCGGTGATTCAGCAACACCCCATTAGACCAAATTGGTATACAAAAATAAGAAGGTGTTAATGTACCCGGAAGGTCACCTCACTATAAAGCCAATAAGAATTGATCGTATGGGAAATCACCAATACCCCAACACTCCCTAAACCACACAGTCCCTATACCAACTCAACCCAAACCTCATTCACTGTCAAGAATAGCAAGATATTCAAAATAAATGAGTTTCCTTATCATATGACTTCTTATTCTTATTCTCAATCTCATATATTATTCTTTCTTGATAGTGAATTTTAACTTTTGAAAATATTATTTCAAAATCATTTTCGTATTTTATTGTCAAATGTCCTTGACAGTAATTCATATAAAATCAAGTTCGCAAACAATTTCACTATTTTTCCCCCAAAATCTTTTGACTCAAAATCATATAAGGCACTATGAATTATGAGGCAAAATGATATATGCATCATTCACAATACAATAGGAGCGCATAGATAAAAAATTATGATATTCAATTCATCCATCTCTAAAACTTCTATAGATTAAACTGTTATTTCTAATTTTAACTCAATTATATAATAATACTAATTAATTAAAATTATTTATATAGAATTTTATTAATATATGTTAATTTTATTGTTCTAAACAAAATTTTTAATGTAAGTTACACATATGTGGCTTAAGCCACAATCCAGTGGTGGAAATCGGTAACATGCTTCAGGAAAAAATTATATTTATGCGTCTAAAGTCATAGCTTTGAGGATAATACCACAAAATTTTGGACAATTCAGTTCTGACTAATTTTATATTTTTCTATTCTTATAATATAATTAAATTTTTAAGCATTTAAACTTTTACAAAACTTTCATTATAACTCTTATCTTCCTCCCTTAACCAAATCACTCTTCTCATTATAAAATAATCAAAACTAAAATTAATTTCTCAACAATAATTATTTAAATAAAGATTTACACAATTATTTAAATTAAAATTTACACCAACTATTATCAAAATCCATATAAAATTTCACAATTTTATGACTCCTAACCTCATATGTTTTAAATTAATATAATCATAAAATTAATTTTAAATTAGAGTTATTCAAATTTCATAGATGAAATTAAATAAAAAGATTCACAATTTCTTCCAAGTCTTTTTCTTCTTTCCTACTTCTTTTATTTCTTTCTCCTCCTTTCATCGTGTAATAGATGAAGAATTTTGCTGCAATCTCTCTGAGTATAGCTTTCCTAGAAGATGTTTTTTTATGAACAACTTTTGTGATTGGCCAGTTTTTATAACCGACTTCACTGCCATTCTATGTGACCCACATTTAATAAGTTGTTGATTTTATCTCACTCATACCAACGGTACAATTTTTATTATCAATATTACTATTAGTTAATTATTATTTTTATACCTTGCTTAAGCTTTTCACCGACATTAATCATGTTGTCAATTTTATTTACTCACACATGTTCACCGCCTAACTTTTATGGTACCAAATGAATCAAAGTAATTGAACTCTATTATAATAAAATTCAGCTATTTTATCTTGTGATATTAGATATCTACCACATGATCATTAGGTGTCTAAATTCTAGAAATCTATAGAATATTGTAGGTTGAAAAAATAATCTTCACCGCGTTAACAATTTACATCAAGTGTCCATCTACAATTTTTTACATTCACTGCCAAATTTTACTGCAACATATTATGATATAAAAATTTTGACCAATTTTGTGTTAATCTTGTTTCATTTTGTTTTTATCAATTTATTGTCTAATTTGTTCAAAATTCAGTTTACATAAGGATTGTCTTTTCTTTTTACACGTCATCACAACTTATGATGTTGTTCTTTACAATGGATGGCAATTTGAGCGGGTCAGCCCATATTTTGTTCAGTAATATACTTTTAAGCCCAGCCTAATCCTATATTTTAAAAATTCATGTATTGATATTTGTATTTAAGCTTAATAGATTCAAGTCCATTTACATAGTCAGGTCAAATGGACCGGGTCCAAAAGACTCGCTTTTATTTAGACTTTTTTTTAGAGTCTAATCTGACCTATTTTTTAGTCCCATAGGCTGGTCCAATGGGCCAAACCTATTTTGACAACTATAACACCAATGTTCCTATCACTAATCCGATACATTGTTAGGGTGAGTCACGACATTTGATTATTATCCGTTTTAGAGCTCGGTGGTTACGTCACAATTTTGTTCTGAAAATGTGTCTTTGTAATTAAAGGAGGAGGATGTTTATAATGATCCTAATAAGTAACCTCACCCATATCTTCACAAGTAACCTCTTTTCTTTATCTATTTTCTCAAATCATTATATTGCAAATCAAATCACGTCGAAAATATGACATATGTATATCATAATAAAAAAAATATATAACAATTAATAAAATACATTTTGAAACATACTAATTTAAAATGATTATAAACAAAATGAAATAGTAAATTGTTATATCATACTAAAATTATTACAAAACATATTAAGATTAAAATTAGTATACAAAATAACCTATCAAAATAGATATGTAAATACACATTCACCATAATTAAAGTTGTCAAAATGGGTTAAAACCCGTGGGTCTACCCGACCCACCATGAATGTGGTCGGGCAGGGTAAAAAAAACAAGAAAAATGAGTTGTAATAACTAAAAATCAACTTGACCGACTTAAGACCCCCGTACAGGTTCAACCCGAGTGTCCACACCGGCTCGTATTCAATTCACTAAATATTTATTATTTCAATATTTTACTAAATATTTATTATTCAACCCACTAAACATTTATTATTTAAATTATTATATTACATAATCAAATAAAAAATATTTCTTAACTTTAAATAAATACTTAATTAAATAATTAGTTTTTAAATTTTAAATAATCTTAAATTTTATTTTTTTTTATATTTTTTGGTGGGTTGACTCATATAACCCACCAATCTGTGATCGGTTGGATCGGTCTAACAAATTAAGTAAAAAAGTTTAAACAAGGACATATTGAGTTGACTTGTTTTTCTGGTAGGTCATGTGGGCATATAATCATATGAGTTAAGCCAACCCGATTTTACAGTTATAGCCACAACACATGTGTTTTTGGGTATATATATATATAAAATGAGTGAGATGAATATGGTGTAGAGATGCTTGGCAAGACTAAATTCAAATTATATTTTGCCAATTCTAAGAAAGATGACGTTTTATTAAGAATAAAAAAGAAGAAATATCTTGTTTAAATAAGTTTTTCTTCCTGAAAACCTAGGGTTGTTTTATTAAATATTTTGTTTAAAATTACTGTATTTTTTTATTAAAGACCTCTTTTTAATAAATACTTTTTTATGCTGTATTTATCGGCTGATTGACTTAAGTGAGTCCATTTTTTTAAAAAATTATCTAAGTGGGTCTGTTTTAAAAAATATTATCGGGATGAGTCAGTTTTCAAATTTAACCTGGTCAAACTTCAACTCGCAATTGCGGTTTATGTGTCACGTCAATTATGTGCTACGTAGTGTTCAACGTGGAACAAACTGATGCTAAAATCGCAACTGACAATTACTGTTTGACTGGTCTTTGATCAGCGCCGTCCCTCTCTGCAATGGTTACAAGCAACACAGATTTTAAGAGGGCTAAAACCGCAAGTCAGACTTGCGGTTTGTGTGGTCTTTGACCAACCCATTTTTTAACCAATAGTTACAGATTTCTAAACGGCTGAAACCGCAATTCACACTTGTGGTTTGTATGCAGTTTCTCTTAACCCGCGGATATGAATGAGTGCGGATTTTTAGGTTGTTACCGCAATTGCCACTTGCGGTTTGTATTAAATATGCATATTTTTCCGTTACAACATTTTATTCAGCCGTTAATGTCCACGTAAACTGCAGATGGGACTTGCGGTTTATGTGGAAATTTACATTTGCCCCTATAGAATCACACAATCGAAATCGCAAGTTTAAATTTTTAGCATTGTTTCCAAATATTCAGGTTTGTTTTCGTATATAATATTGTGATTTTTTTTCTTATATTTTATTTTTAAAACATTACAATTTTAAAAAAAATTACTTAAAAAATTAAACAGATAAAAAATTTTAAAACTCAAAACTTAAATTAAAAAAAAGTTTAATTGGTATACACTGTCTGTGTAAAAGATTTTTACATTGACATCAATCATGACTTTTCATGACTTTTAAAGAAGTAATAATGAGTAAAGTCAATAAATTTAGATGAAGGATTGTGATTGAATGTCAGTATAAAAATCTTTACATTGACAGTGTATACCAATTAAACTCATTAAAAAATAAATTTAAACGATAACGTAAAATCTAAAAAAAAAGTAAATTTTACAAAAATTTAAAAATATAAGAATAATAAAGTAAATTTAAAAAAGATAAATTTAAACTTATATCAATTTTACAAAATTTAAAAATATAACTTTTTAAAATTTACAAACCTGAATATTTGGAAACAAGGCTGGAAATTTAAATTTGCGATTTCGATTGTGTGATTCTGTGGGATAAATGGAAATTTTCACATAAATCGCAATCTGCAGTTTATGTGGACATTAACTGCTGTATAAAACCCTATAACGGAAAAAAATGCATATTTAATACCAACTGCAAGTGACAATTGCGGTTTTAACGTCATAAAAATCCACATTCATTCGTATCCGCGGGTTAAAAGAAACTACATACAAATTGCAAGTGTGAATTACGATATTAACTCTTTAGAAATCCGCGTTTTTTAACAACTGTTGGTTAAAAAAAAAAAGGCTTGTCAAAGATCACACAAACCGCAAGTCTGACTTACAGTCTTATCCCTGTAAAAATTTGTGCTGTTTGTAAACATTGGTTAGAGGGAGGGACGACGCTGGTTAAAGATCTGTCAAATCGTAATTGTCAGTTGTGATTTTAATATCAATTTATTGTTACGGTCTGACTAACTCAAATTTAAAAACAGACCCATCCCAATAATATTTTTTAAAATAAGCCAGGTAATTTTTAAAAAAAATGTACCCGTCACCTTTATCTTGTCTTGCTTTAAATAAATAAATAAATAAATAAATGAAATTCCTTCAAAAGAATAAAAAATAAATGAAGAGTACAGTACATACGTGTAACCGGAACAAAGACAAGCAAGAGATTTGTGGCGATTGGCAAATCAGGGGAGACCGTAAGAGTGAGATGGCATGGTGTGGGACCCGCGAATTCCCTATGACTTGTGTTACTTGTTGTGAATATATATATGTTTCAGTTCACTCCATTTTTACTGTCACCGTGACATGTGATTTACTTTACTACTTCTGTTTCTGTTCTGTTCTGTGTTGCGTCTGCCGAGGAATCTCACTCGTGTCTGGAGCGAGTGTAACCACGCCCCGCCACCCCCTCCGATCAGGTATTCTCCCTTCGCCTCTTCTATTTGCGTTTCTCGCACTCAAATTATTTCATTTATTGTTTTCGTTTAATGCTTTAGTTCCTGCATGAACCTGAACCGGTTCGGTCCGGTCCGGTTCTCTTTGGGTTGGCCCTTTTCATTCGAGCTTTGATCGCATTCTGGAACCAATTCCACTGTTTATTGCTTTCGCCGAAATTTTAGCTCCCGCAAACCTGAACCGGTTCGGTTCGGAGGTTCAGCAACCAAGCTCGCTATTGGGTTTGGCCTTTGACATTCGACCTCTGATCGCATTCTGTAATAAACTACCTTATAAGAAATTGCTGGATTTCCAGAACTGTTTTTTTTTTCTCGACATGTGCTTTCTTTTACTGCTATTCGATTGAGAAAAACAGAGAGGAAGGGCTTTTTGAAAATAAAAATAAAATAGGGCTAAGTATGTTTTAATTGGTTAACTATGATTTACCTTGATAATCTATTTTTATGTTTAATTACCCCAAAATGATTAATTAAAATTTATATACGCAATGCCACTAACGCCATTAATATTACATGACAGTGAATAATACATGGCATTTGAAACTATGGTAAAATCAGTACGCTGGGGCTATGCTGTCAGTGTTTGCTGAAAATGTTTTATTTTGTTCAATGTTTGAATTTATATTATATTTTTCTTGAGGTTTAATGTCATGCGAGGTTTGTGTGGCTGGTCTTCTAGATTTCCTATTAACATTCTACTTCAGTGTAATTATGCAAGTCATTCCAGTAGAAACGTTGAAATAGCTATTGTATTGGTGCAATCACAACCTACTGTTTAAATATACAGGTAAAATGGCGGGGAATTCAGATAGAAGAGAAGGAAAAACTGTCATGGTTCCCAAAGCTGAGGATTTGGATTATGAGTTACCACCTTATACTACATTTTCAGGGGATGCTGGGGTATGATGCTCATTTCTCAATATACACAATACACATGCTGAGTATTAGATGCTGTCAATCATTTCCATGATGCATGTATTCTCATTATGATCATAGTTCCTTACTATTCTCTGAATGTTAACCTCAGTGTTTTAAGTCCCGGATAGTGGTGTGTAGCAGCCGACCCAAAAAGTGCCAAAGAGGGATAGTGGATAGTGTTATAAGTACTATTTATAAATTTTTATATACTGTATAAATTCTCAGATATGATAAAAATTACTCAAAATTCATGACACTATAATTAACAATAAGTCATAGGTGTCTTAAACAAAAATACAAGTAGATACCAGAAAATTTTTTAATCATATAAATTAAAATCTTCTTTATCATTTTCACTAATTTTGCATCTATACATTTCATTTTTGGAAATTGAAATCCAAAAATAGCCTCCATAAAAGCCCTAACATGTCTGCTTAGACTCCTCAGAGGGCTCTTTTGAATCAAAATTCATGACATTATAATTAACAATAATAAGTCATAGGTGTCTTAAACAAAAATACAAGTAAATACCAGCAAAATTTTTAATCCTCAATGCATCTAAATTAAAATCTTCTCTATCATTTTCACTAATTTTGCATCTGTACATTTCATTTTTGGAAATTGAAATCCCAAAAATAGTCTCCATAAAAGCCGTAACATGTCTGCTTAGACTCCCCAGAGGGCTCTTTTGAATCAACACATAGTGCCGTTATTCAGCCTGCTTTTTGGTTTGCTGCAGCCACTACACTAAAACACTCCACAATGGATACCTGGTAGCAGCCAAGGGTCACTCCAATACATCACTTTAGCTTACACTGAACCTTTAGCTTCCTGATGTTAATGTTGATAAATTTAAACAATATATGAATTTGGGCAATATTATATGAAATCTTCAACGGATTTTTTTCCAAGAAACTATTCGCTGCAAAGACTCCAGCTATTTGGTACAATACTACAAGCCTAAGATGAGTTTTGAATAATATCTCTTAACCAATTGTCTCATGGAATAGTCCTTCTGGCCTGACATGTGAATCCATTACTTTCTTATGCTATAGTATAGTTTATTTGTGAGATTGGGGGAAGCAAGTTCAATCTTGATCACACTGATTAGAGAAGCATAGAACCCATGTCAAGGAGCAAGTCAAAAAGCTTAAGCTGTAGGGGTTGGCATATGTATAATTTGGATTCATATATGAGAGATTCCAATGTATTTACTTCCCTGCAAAATGTAAATTAGTTATGAATTGACTAAGTGCCTGTTTGGGTGATCTTTCCAAAAGTACTTTTAGGAAAAAGAATACAAAGAAAAAAGTCAAAACAACTTTTCTTAAAAGTTTTTTAAATGATGTGGGACTTTTTACAAACTAATTTTAAAAAAATCTCATATCTTTTAAAAAAGTTATATGAGAAAGCTTTTACATATTATCTAAAATTAGTTTGAAAGAAGTCTAACATCTTTTAAAAAAGCTTATGGAGAAACTATTTTAACTTTTTTCTTTGCATTTTCTTATCTTAGAATTGCTTATAGAGAACTTTACCGAAACAAGCCCTAAAGCTAATGTCATATCTTTTTGTGCTATGTTTTCATATCTCTGCTACAGAGCATGTTTTGAATTTCTATTCTATTACAGGAGATCTTATTCTTAGGTATTAGTGTTATGTAACAGCTACAGTTATTAAACTGCAGCCTTGGGTCAAGTTTTAACCTTGGGTTAACTTCTTTTCTGTTAGAATCAGTTATAGTTAGTTAGAGCAATTTTCCAGCTCAGCACTTCTATATATAGTGCATTTGTATTCTGTTTTGAGTTGCCCAATCATAATACAGAATTTCTCTTTTACAAACTTCTATTTTCTCTTAAATCTCTTTCTCACAATAATGAGAAACTCTAATATTATGTAATCTGATGAGGAAACCAACAGTGTGGTAACCAAATTCTGATCGAAATAAATTTCTTAAGAAAGATCCATGAAATGAACAATGTACATACATCTTGGTCCTGTGTATGGAATGGATAATCTAATTTTTGTGTGTGGGTTATCAATGATTCAAAGATCTTTACTGTTTGTGTTTCTTAACCTTATCATGCCAATTTTATGAATTCTCTCCATTTAAAACTCCATACATATAGCACTACTAGACATTATGTCTACTTGTTCACTATGTATAAATTATAATAAGCTAAATTATAATTCGTGTTCCTCAATTTATTCAATTGCTACCGTTTGTCTCCCTATTTTGAACTGCTCACATTTTGTCTCTCCATTTTATAATTTGATGACATTTGAACCATTTGTTAGATGATAGTTGTTGACGGTTAAATCATTAAATTGACTTCTCACATTATTTGATTAAATGACTTTCCATGTTGACACATGAGTAGAAAACTTATTTTTTACATAAAAATAGGGGAAAAAAGTTCCTTCTTATTTCTAGAATTATACTTTTGAGTCTACTTTTCCCCCTTAAACTAAAGTTTCAGGTTTTTTACCCATGTGTCAATGTGGGAAGTCATTTAATCAAGTTACGTGGGAAATCAACATTAATAGTTTAATAGTCAACGACTATATTCTAAAGGAGAGTCAATGACTATATTCTAAAGGAGAGTTCAGATGTCATCAAATTATAAAATAGAGGAATAAAATGTGAGCAGTTAAAAATAGGGTGATGATGTCAGCAATCAAATAAATTGAGGGGTATGAGTTATAATTTAGCTATTATAATAGCTATAACATAAAAAACTAATTAGCTTCATAAAAATTTAATTTTTCTTTGTTTACTTATGTTGAACTTCTTCCTTCATAATTTTCATTTGTTTAACTTCTTCCCTTGTAATTTACCAGGACAATGTTGCAAGTTCATCTGGAGGCAAACTACGGGGATTCTTTATAGGAATGGGATTCCTACCATCCCTTGTTGATAAAGTGATACAGGAGAATGGTACATTAGATGGGACCCAAATACTTATGTCATGTACTAAATGAGTGGCACACTTCACTTTTGGATTTAAATTATTATTGGTCTTGTTTGAAATTTACAGGTCAAGAAAATTCTGAAATTTTATTAGAGGCTCTCTTGAGATATTCTGTAAGTAGCCAGAATATATGTTATAATCTGTTTTTCTCGTCAGTACTCTTGGGATTGGGATTTGGAAAGTTTCTATATATTTACTTTTTAAATTTATAAATAATGATAAAAGTTGAAGGATACTCTGCTTGTTCATTGACTTAAGATATGTTAATTTGTATAGAGAGAAGATATGCATATACATGAAGGACTCAAACTATCATTTTATAAGCATTGTCCCTGAAATACTTATTGCTTGTACTAAGTAAAGAATTGGTTAAAAAGACCATAATTAGTTTTTTATTTGGAAGGTTTGTTTGCTCCATATAAATTTCCTTACAAAAGACTCAAATGTGTGACCTGGTATGCTAATACTGCTGCTGCCACTATGCTTTCTAAACTTTGGACTTAATATCTGATGACTATTGTTTCCAATTGATTAGGCTCCTAAATCCAATTGTGATTCATCTGATTCTTTGGGTGGTTCTCACAATACAAGGAAGGATAGAAATGCTCCAAAATTCTATCCTGGTGGTCACTCAAAAGAGGTAACTTGGTGCCTTCTATCACCCCTCCTTCCCAATGTTTAACCTTTCAGGTTAGAAATTAAGTCTATTTACTGACTGTATGTTGCATTTTAAAGGTATAATGAGAATTTGACCTTTTTTTAGTTGATTTATTTATTTAAGTGTTGACTATCCTTCCCTTCTCTACTACTAGAAAATTGAGGATTTGTCTTGCCATATGACTTATTTTGAGACGTAATGCCTGTGGTCATTTTTGCTGCTGGAGTTAGAATTAGGGATGGGAAAGTGCTTAATGCAACATATTCCTGTTTTCATTATGTGAATTATTTTGTTAGAGAGAACTATTAGATATTTCAAGTAACTAATTATGCCATGAAATGCATTAATAATAAATATATAATTGGTTGCAAATGCACTAATAATGTTACCCAAAAACTCCACCTTCTTGGCTGCCAATTTGAACTTACTTTGCTTCACAAAATAATGATTTCTCTCAAGATTAGCAACTACACTGTCAAATGCTTTCACATGATCTTTGATGGAGGGACTATAAAGTATAAACCAAGATATCACCCAAAGAAAACTAGGAGAAATATTCTAAGTTGAGTTTTGAAAATTCTGTTCATGCCCCCTTGAGAAGATGCAAGAGCATTGGTTAAGATAAATGGCATAACAAACCATCTACAGTGGCCACTGTGAGTGTTGAAAGTAGTTGCTAAGATATATGGCTCAGATTCTGTTGTGTTGCAGATATAGGAAATATAGTTTGTATTTATCTTAGTGGCGTATTTTTTAGGATATTTGCCGTATAAGATAATAGCCCAATCTTGTCCCTATCTTATTTTAGATTTAGCTTATCTTTTTCTCATCTTCAGCACTACCTTGTATCTATATAGTATATATGGATGAGCACCTTATACAGCATGAATAAATAATTTTCATATCTTTCTCCCTGATTTCATGTTTTCTGGTGGCTTGGCTTCGTTGGGCCTATTGGGCCACTCATTATTTGGTTGTTATCAGGTCAGTCATTGATGTCTATCATGCCATTGTATGGTGGTTGGAAATGGGAATTATAAAACTGCAACACCAATGCTTTTGTATTCTGTTTTTGCCAAAACCTCCTACTATAATTCATCACTGCAGCATTGTAATAGCACAAATTGCAAATATATGTGTTGAGATATGATCGTATCTTATCTATCCCCATTGAGATATGATTCTATCTTTGTTATTATTCTACTTGATAAAGTTTCTGATTTTATTTTGATCTGCATATCAGATTAGCATTGTCTAATCATTGTAATTCGGATTAGAATTATCCTATCTTCATAATTCAGATTAGCATTATCTTTTGTAATCTCATCATTTAAAAAAAGTGGTTGAGGAACTATTTCCCTCACACATTAAGCAACCTTACTCTGATATTCTTCAAGTATGTGAGTCTGCAAACTGATGTGAAAAGCAAATGATCTCAAAGAGTGATGTGTACTTATTCCAAATTGTGCAATTTGCTTCTTTAGATAGTGCTACTGCCAAGCCATATATGACTTTTGCAAATGGTTACATGTGTGGGAATTTATAGGACTCAAAGCAATTGTTCAAATTTATTTTAAGGTGTTCACTCACATTCAATTGAACTAGACTATAAATAAGATTGTTGTAAATGTCAAGGTGCTTCAATGAGCCTCAAATCAATGTTTTAAAAACGGGACTGGTGATTGACTTGGTCAAGCTATTAGGTCACTAGATCAATGGTTGAACCAGTGAGAATAACTATCCTGCGTGACTCTTTGTCTCTATTTAAAAAATTTAAAATTTTTTATTAATACAAATTTCATACTTGTAAAATTTAATGCTATACATACATTAAAAAGAATAAAAAATTACAAATATCAACTATTTTAATCCTATGTAATGATATTATTCCCAAGCATCTTTTAATTAATTGAGATTTTATTTTCAATGTTTTTTTTTTTATTTGGGATATGAAGTTCCAATAAACTATAATTAGAAATAATAATCTTAATTTTTTGTTGAGAAATGAAAATTAAATTATGTTAAGTTAATTTTTTTATGGAATTTTAACTTATTTTTTAATTAGTAATTATTTTCACATATATATTCATATATATATGTATGTATGTATGTATATGTTGTGTTTATTATCCTAATGGTTGCCTTGATTATTCAGTGGTTGAGCACACTCTAAAGCCATGCATGGTTGCAGGTTTGGTTCCTGCTCAAGCAAGTTTTAAACCTTTTTGTCTTAATAAAAAAGTGCCACTCATATGACTTATGCCTGTGGAGAGGTTTGAACAGCTTCTTGGCATTTGTGCGCATGGAGAAGCCTGGAGCAGTGTGATGCGTGGGGCAGCTCAAAAGGCTGTGCACATGCTGAAAATTTTCCAACATATAAAGTAGAATAAAAAAACCAGTTTAACATGCAAACCACTGAGTGGACATTTTAACTGGAAAACTGTCCGGGTCATACCTGTTCGTACTCGGTCAATAGCAGTGTTGTTAAATAACCGCCATGGCGACACAATAGCACCATGACATGGTGGTTTTTTTGCCAATTGCTATACACAATTTGTAAAGCCATAGCTGCGTCATAAGGCGCAATGCAATGAGGTGTTTTTTTAGCAGAATTTTGG
Source organism: Psophocarpus tetragonolobus (assembly GCA_037954015.1). Lineage (NCBI taxonomy): Eukaryota > Viridiplantae > Streptophyta > Magnoliopsida > Fabales > Fabaceae > Psophocarpus > Psophocarpus tetragonolobus. The sequence goes on along the minus strand of CM075693.1, from coordinate 6,504,119 downwards.
CCTTCCGCTATGTTCTGTCATCCGCCATTGATAACATTCGTCAATAGCATGAATGATCCAATACCGGGCTTACACTGGACGGGACTGGTGGTAACACATGTTTCCAGTCTAACTGCTCAGTCTGAGCCGATTTTAAAACTATGCCTGGAATCACTAAGAATAGGATAATTGTCCTGTTTCTATTTATCCACATTATTTATTAATTGATTATTTGACTCTGTAAATGGATTATGTTAAACTTTTAACTGCCTTTTCAATTTGCTTTGTAATCATATAGGCAATTCAAATATCAAATTCACAGTCTTCTGATTCTCTGGATAGTTTATTTGATGATAAAGATGCTCCAGAGGTTTCTAATGTCAATCAAGTGAAAGTGGTACTTGCTTCTTATTCCTCAGAAAACATCAATTAGTATGTTACAAAATTTAGTCAGAGCACATCATGATAAGAATCAATTGAGTATTTAAACTTGAATATTGGAATCAAGTGAAATGGTTTCGTGTGATTCTTGTAGCTAACCTCATATAGTGATGTTGTTGTTGTTTCTCTATTGCACGCTATAATCCTTTGATATAATCATATGCTACCTGTCGGTTCTTTAGATCTATTAATGTCACATGTTTGTGCTAGATGTAATATGCAAATCTGTGTGGGTTTAATCTTTTTGTTCGGGTATACTCTTATGTCATCCCAAATTCCAAATACATATTTTCTTTCAAATAATTTCTTTTTAGATTTACTTGCATCTCATTGTCAACCTTTAAAACAACTTGCATAATTTTTAAAGGGTGCGGTACCTGTTTGTTCCATATACCATGTACATCAGCTAAAGTTGTGGTCACCAGTTTGTTGCATATGAATGATGAATTCACCCAGCAATAAAGTAGTAGAGTAGGGGATGGTTAATAAATGAAGCATGCGTACCACTGTAGTTTATGCAGAGAACTGGAGAATTAATTAAACAAAATGGTCTCTCTTTTAAAATAAATTGTCATATTGGAGGGGAAAGATCGATTATTTCCCTCTCTTTTTGCACATTTTTTTAAAATAAACTTTTTTAGGGTTTCTCAGAGTCTGGTGATCAAACCGATTCTGAGTCGTTTCAGATGATTCATAGGCAGATGCGCAACCAAAAATGATTCACTATAGATCTGTATCACTGGAACTGAGAATCGGATTGAATTGCAAGTAGTATTGATGACAACGGTGGATGGTTTGGGTCCTGTTTGTTGTGTATGCCATATGCATCATCTGAAGTTTTGGTCACTAGTATGTCACATGCACTGCTTGATGCATTTGCCTTTTCTTTCCAGGGTCGCAATTAAATATGCATTATGATGTATTTCAACTTGCCCTTGACCATTGAGTCTCTTTATTGTGCTTGGTATAAGGTTTCCTTTGTAGTTTCATTCCTTAACATAGCATATATTTTTCTAATTCAATTTGATTCTTGTTTGACAAAATCTCTCTTGCAGGAACCTGATGAACTTAATGGAGTCATTGATGATAAAAGAGGCTCCTTACTGATGATGAATTTCTCTGTGGAGGAAGTTGAATTTGCAATCCACAAGCTTGGTAAGAGAATGCACAAATATTTACCTGCACTGTTGCTTTGTGCAATTGGTGTATGCTTTCTGATTCTATGTGGGACATAATTATTTTTGTATCAGTACTTGTTGTAATTGACCTAGAAACATATGTTGTTAGGTCTTTGAGTTGTCAAGGAAGTAGTGCAGGTCTTCAATAGATATAATTTTGTTTAAAATATTTAATTCATGCCTGCATGCTTGGATATGCTAGTAATACCCGGAAAAAGTAGAAAAACAAAATGATGTTGCATTTATAGAATTGAAGTGTTTAGATTTGTGCAGGGAATATTCTATATAAGTTGTGCTTTGATAATTGTTGAAAATCAAAATATAATATTTTGATTTAGTAAAAATAGTGGTTTATAGGCACATTATCTTTTATTTAGAGGAAACAAAATATTCTCTATTTGTTTACAGTCAATGTTATTAACCTATATAAACATGTTTCTGCTGTGTATTTAGATAGACAATTTAAGTAAATTATTTCTTTGTTTTCTCTAATTTTAACATGGTATCAAAGCTAGATTAAAGGAATGCTAAAAAAAGTCCTTCACCGGGGGTAATGGGCCCTTAGTGAGTTCCTTTTGCTTGCTCCTCCTCTTTTGAAACCTATTCACCTTTTGCTGGTAATCCTTTTTCGTATATCTTCCTTTTTTTGTGCATTTTCTGGTGACCGTTTCCGCCTTTCATCGATGACTTCTCCAGTCAAGACCTACATCATCTGGATCACCAAAGGCCGATTTACACAAATCCAACCATTATGATCCCCAACCAGTCCAGCACGCGCCCTCATACATGCGTTTTCCACAGCGCCATCTTAAGCCAAACATCGCATTTTTTGGCGTGTGGAGGCGTGTGAAAAGCCTTTTTTGGATGTGTTTCTAGCTACATGGTTGCCCCACCAGCACCCTCCTACCCTTGGGCTTTCACTCTGATCACAACTCATTTGCCTTGCATTTACTTGAAAATGTGGTCTCTCTCACTTTTGCGACGTTTGACCCAGTTGGGTTTGTGGATCCTTATGGTTGCTATGAGGTTCTTTGAGGATTTTGCCTAGTTACCACCTTTTGCTTTATTTTCTAGTGAAGAATTCTTGTAGTCTATCTTGTTACTGTTCTTTTTCATTGTTTTTCGGTTATTATCTTTGATAGAGAACATTTTCCAGTCACCTGTATTGATGTTGTCTTTTTTCAGTTTAAAAAATTTTGGGTTTTCACAAATATTGGTTTGAAGTTTCCAAATGTTGGTTTTAAGAAGGTTGGAACTTGCTTTACTTGTCATAAATTTTCTTAGGCTAATGGATATTTTGACTATCTGCAATGTTATCTTTCTAGGCTTCTAGCAATATTCCCCGACCTTGATTTGAGTTGCCTTTACAAATATTATTTTACGTGGAACATAATTTTGGTTTATTTATTTTTCTATTTGCTCCTTGTAACAAGTTGAATGCTTAGTAAGCTTCAACTTAAGAGGGAATGTTAAAATATCAGAATATAATATTCTAATTTAGTAATAGAGGAAAAACTCATGCACTTCCAGTTACACTGACATTCAATCACAACTACTCATATATGGTAAGTTTGTTAACTTAAACAATTAATTATTTAAAAGTCATAATCGAAAGATTGTGATTAAATATCAGTGTAAAGCTTTTTTACACTGACAGTATATAAGGATTAAACTTTTAGTAATAATAGTAGTTTATAGGTACATTATGTTTTATTTAGAGGAAACAAAATATTATCTATTCATTTACAATCAATGTTATTAATATGGCTTAAACAAGTTTTTGTTCCTAAAAATCAATTTTAGTCCTTAAAATTCAAAAATATTCTTTTTAATCCTTGATTCACTTTTAGTCTTTCTTTTCCATTTAATGTCGTTATAAAATTGCTGATAGGGAGTACGTTTTTGTACTCGTAAATCACTTTTCTCCTCAATCCTAACTCTCTCAATCTTTAATTTCACATCCGACACAACCAAATATACCAAAACTTATAAACAGACAACGTTAATACAAAAAACAAATTAATTTCAGGGACTAAAAAGATATTTTGAATTTCAAGGACCAAAAGTGATTTTTTGTGAAACTTTAGAGACAAAAAACTTATGTAAGCCTATTAATATATATAAACATGTATTCAAACACATAGTTTCAGTCAATTATTTATTTGTTTATCTGATTTTAACCATAATTAACTTTTTAGGTGGCCCTACCAATGCTGGTCTCTTGACAAAAATGAAAACAATACTTAGTTACCAACTATGAATAATTTGAGCAAGTTTTTTAATGTTTGGTTGTAGACTTTCCTAATTTTGTTTTCAATGTTTGTCTGACATCTAAATAGCTTCTTGGTATAGTATGTATCCTTATGAAGATAGAAGTTCATGTCTACATTTACGAATTACTTGTGTTAAGAATTTAAATATTATCTTATCTTTATTTTGGAAAACAATATCTTCATGTGTAATTTATGAAATAAGTCCATATAAACATGTTTCCGCTGTGTATTTAGAGATGCGGTTTTAGTCCATTATTCATCTTTATTTCTTTGATTTTAACATGGTATGAAAGCTAAGTTGAAGGAATACTGAGAAAGCTTCTCTCACCAGGGACTGCCCCTGGTGAGCTCTTTTTCCTCTTCTAGCAAATTTTTCGATAATCGTTGATGACTATTCCAACCATGACCTACACCATCAAGGTCCTTTGATGATTTTATCCAATGACTTACTGGCACCTTTTGCTTCACTTTTTTTCTATGAAGAGTTGCTTTTCTGTTTATCCTACTGCCATTCTTCACAATTTAAACTATTTTGGGTCTTCACAAATACTAGTTCGAAGCCCCCAAATGTTGGTTTTAAGAAAGTCAGAATTTGCTGTGTTTGTTATGAATTTTCGTAGGCTGATGGATGTTCCACTACATGACAATGTTATATTTCTAGCAGTATTCTCTGACTTTGCCAACTTCCTTGAGTTGTCTTTCCAAATATTGTTTATGGTGGAACTTAATTTTGTTACTTGCTTCTTGTAGCAAGCTGAATGCTTAGTAACTACAGCATGAAGGGTAATGTTGAGAATCTTAAATATTATCTTATCTTTATTTTTAAATATAGTATGTAGGCATATTATATTAGATATTATAGGAAACAATTTCTTCTATATTCATTCATAACCTATGAAACAAGTCTGTATAAGCATGTTTCTACTTTGTATTCAGAGACATGGTTTTTAGTCCATTATTCCTCTAATTTTTTTTATTTTTTTTTATTTTAACAACTTGCAAAAACAAGGATTTATTTTGTTTCATTATAGGTGATCAAGCATCAATTCCTGAGCTGGTGGATTTCATCTTTGCTCTGCAGATTGCTAAAAAATTGAAAAAGGAGCCAGATGATATCACCTTCACCTATTATGGCAGTGGCAATGAGGTTTTGATATTTGACCCATTTAATGAGAGCTTTTTAGGAGATAAATTCTGTTTCTGCTTATTAGTTTTTTATATTAACCCTCAACTTTATTGTCCATTAGAAAAAATAATATGGTCCATTTTGCAACATGTGTACTTTAATGTTGTTAAGACTTGGATGTGATTCTAATGTTTAGTGAAAAATAATTATGGCAGTTAATTTCTTTTACACATGCCTTTCCCTGCCCTGTGAACTGTATGCTATAGTTTGAAAATTGAAATCAGTAGTAGCTTGATCCATGGACTTGGGAGTTGGGATTTTTCAGAGAATTTTGGGTGGTCACAATTTGAGTATTTTTAGTGGGTTTTGTTTTGATAGTAAGCAGTGTACGGTTTTGTAGTATTCAGCTCTGCAGGGACGGATCGGGGGGAGGCCCCTCAAGATCCTTTGTATATATATGAAAGAAAAAATTAAAAATTATATTTATTAATAAAGAAAAATAGAGTATTAAATTGATGTTTGTTTAATTTTCTTAGTAGAAGATTCTATCTATAATTTTACACATATGATTAATAATAAATATTTTTGTAAAACTTTTTATCTATTAAATAATTATTTGTTTGAAATTAAATATTTAAATAATTAAAAAAGAATTTTGCCCCCTCCCCTCTTCATAAATCCTAGATCCATCCTTGGAGATCTGTATATTGTAGTTTGGTATATTTCTGAAAGTGGAATGTTTGTGAAATAAAGAACTCAAGATGATAAAACCAAAATAATTGAAAAAAAAAATCAAGAAGCATGCAACAGGGCATGCCAATCTCTGAAAGATCTAATAAAGGCACCCCCTGAAAAAGACTATGAGCAGAGCATCATCACCATGAAATAAGTTATTCCAGAGATAAAAAACTGATGGGCACATGCAAGAACAAATTAGAGCAAGATTCAGATTTCAGATAGCTTTATTATACTACCTATGTCCCTAAATATATAACATTTTAAAATAATTCACCCTTCTTCAGAAAGTTACTTATTTTAGTTGAGAGCATTAAATTTAAGTTAATTTCCAAAATTACCTGTAAAGTTATTGAGATACATCATTTTTCTCGTTCTACTTAATTAGTATACTTTAAACATATCCTTGGATCTTTACAATAGACAAAATGCATTTATTGAAAAGTAAAAAGGATATTTTGGTAAAAAATAATTAATGAGTTTAACAAAGAAATTTACAATTGTCTTATATTTAGGAACGAAGGCAGTACATTTTTATTATGTAATTTTCAGAAGATTCTATTTGTGACGTTTATCAGGCCTTTCCTTAGCAGATATGTGGATAAGTCCAATAGATTGATTATGAATTTGTATAATTGTATTAATGAATTTTCCCCCTTTTTTCTTAGGTTTAATTTAGTTGAACTTAGTTGTATCCTATTTCTTTGAATTCTATCCCCCATCAAGAAATATGCTTTCATATTATTTTAATTAATTTATTTCTATATTATGCCTCTAATATTTGTTACTTATGGCGAACTGGCGATCATAGGTCACCAATGAAAAACTCTTTGGAATTATGGCAAAAACACTTCAATTGTTTGAAATGGGCTTCTCTGAGAATGAAGTATCATCAGCAGTTGATAAATTAGGTAAGTCTTTGTGAAAGTTGATCTTTTTTGAACTATGCAAATATGAGATTAGGTTCGCAGCCTTGCCTTTTAAAAGTATTTATCTGTAGTTATGAGATGATAAATCTGGAAAATGATATCTATTCTTTTCCTTTCTCTTCCTTTTTCAATTAACTGGACTAGATTTTGCTTTGGCATCTTTAGCTTACCAATTGGCTGTTTTCAGGTCCTGAAGCTCCAATTTCAGAGCTTGCAAATTTTATTTTTGCTGAACAAAATGGCATCGATTATGTGATGGAATATAAGGTTAGATTTTTTACTTGTAATATTTTAAATTTTATGTTCTATCATTTTTGTAGTTCAGCTTCTTTTGTTTATATAGAATTATATACTCTTTTTTTTTCTGGAAAACGTATATAATGATATACTTGATTTTGCAATAATCAGCATTTTCATAGGATAATACTTACATTTTTTTTTAATTTATGCTTTGTTGTGACAAGTGACAACTATATGCACTTTCTGTATGTTGAAATGAGACCCTCTAGGACTAGGAGTTTATGTTGTAAAACTGAGGAAAATAGTGTAAAATTGACTAACTGGTAAAACAAAAAGATCCAAGGAAACTTAAAATAAAAAAGCTGGAAAGATAACTATTGAGAAGTGTTCGGCCCTGATTGGGTGGTTTTGAAATGTATTTATAAAATAAAAATGTCTTTAGCATGATTTGGTTTTTTAGGTATTTTCAAAAAACTTTTCACCCAATTTTCAAATCCCACAAAATTTGGTTTTCAGATTTCTGTTTTTGTTTTTATTTAAGTTCATTGCTTAATATCACTTACCACCATCTCTAATTGGTGGTCACCGCTTTGAGCGTCGGTCAATAACTGCCACCTCCAGTTGTTGGTCAACGATCGCTACTTCTGACTGACGATCTTCGGTTTCCATCTCTAATATGTAGTCACCAGCTGTCATCTTCGACAAATGGTCATGTGTTGTCACATCTAACTGCTGATTATTGGTTGACACATCCGATTGCCTCTCACTGACTGTCACCTTCGACCTTTTGTCACCAACAACCACTTCTGATCTTTGGTCTCCAGTCACCTTCTCCGATTGTCAGTCACTGACCACCACCTCCAACTATTGGTCACAGGCGTCACTTCTGATTATTGATCACTAATTGTCATCTCCGACTGCCGAGCATCACCTCTAACCTCCACCTTCAACATCGACCACAACTTTCGACCATCCATTTCTAAGGAATAAAAATTCTAATAGGGTTAAGATTTGAAAACAATATTTTTAAATTTTGAAACCAAAACAATGTTGTGTTTACCTTTAGTTTTAAAAAATTTCAAAACTGGAAACTAAAAACTACCCTAAATAGGGCCTTAGAATTTAGGTTTAAATGCCACAAAACTGACTTTTAAGCTAAGGACTAGCAAAACCGATAAGCTCTATTTAAGACGTGTCCCTAGTCCGTGTTAGACTAAACCACCACAAAATTGACTTGTAAGATAATTATGATACTTTTATTTTTAAAAAGCTATTATTCTTTTTATTTATTCTTTTCCTTTTATAATTTATTTTTAATTTTGGTTATTTATTCCATATTTAATAAAAATTATCTATTATGTATTTTTTAATTATGGAACTTTTAATTTTTAAAAACTATTTTTCTTTTTACTTTTCTTTCCTTTTATAATTTATTTTTTAATTTTAATTATTTATTTCATATTAAATAAAAACATTATTTATTATTTATTTTATTAATTATGGGACTTTTATTTTTAAAAACTATTATTATTTTTATAAATAATTATATTTTATTAATAATATTTTTTTAATTCTAAAATAATCTTAGATTTTTATTTATATTTTCCTGTTCTATTTTTTAATTTTTATTTTCTTTATTATTTTAGTTCTATCATAGTTTCTATTTTTTAAAATTTTGTACTTTTGTTCCTTTTAATTATGATTTTTCAGTTTTTTAAAAATGACAAATATATGTATTGTATCTACTAGTTGTTTTTTTTTAATTTGATGATATTGTATAAATTCTACTTTTGTTTATAGTTTTTTGTTTATATTTACTGTTATATTTTCTGGTTTTCTAATTTCTTAATTTATGTTTACTGTTTTATTAGTCCTTATATGCATATATATTATTATTTTTAGTACTACATTTCCCCGAATGCCATCGCCATATGGTGGTTTTTGGCAAACTGCCATGATTCGCCATCTACCACTGATAACATTGACAACAACATAGAAATAGGTTAATGAAGGAATTATTGGTAAATCATTAGCTTCTCTTAGAAATCTACATCAAATAACTTTAATTCCCAAATTTCACATTCAATTTTAAAAATAAATAGTAGCTGTTTTCAATCTATTCTGATATTTTTTTAAAAATATTTAATATTTAATCTAATATAACACCATTGAAATTCACCCGAAAATGACGAAGTCATAGTTTACTTTTTCATGTCCTTAATCTCTTGGTACATTTGTACATGTTATATATGTACTCACCATCCTCTTACTCCAATATAGAGAGGGGGAGAGAATCCTCTTACTCCAAGAGTAAGTTTAAGGAAGTTAATCTCCATCCTCACCATTCATTTTATTGAAATCTAATAGTTGTAATGAATAACTAATCTTTACCGTTAGATTTCAAGAAAATAAAGGGTTAGGATGAAGAGTAAGTCTTTTAAACTTACTCTTGGAGTTAGTGGATCCCCTCCCATATATATATATATATATATAGTTAATTAAAATGTTTAATCTTCAATTATCATTGTTTATTACTCATAATGATGGAAGAATGTTCAATTCAATGATTAATTTAACATATTATTTATGTGAATATACCAAGTCGTGCTTTAGTACTAATAACAACTCAGGTTTAGAGTTAAATTCATGTTTGGCGTGTTCCCGATAAAATTGTATTGTGCCAAGTCATTCTTTAGTACTATTAATCAGTCAGGTGTTTACTGAGTGATGAAATTTGTTGCTTGTCTAGTTTCCTACCACTTCTGCTTATTCTGTGGGGATCAAAGAAGAACCAGAAATGGATTTATATGGTACAGCTGAAGTGAAAGCGGAGGATTTTAGCCGTGAACCTCCTCAATCAAGCCAGGTCAACTTCGAGGGAAACAATGATGATAGGGTGAAGGAAGAAGAGGGTATTGATGCATTTCCCAGCAATATTTCTGATCAATATTTTGATTTAATGGAGAATAATAGAGGTAAAAGGCCAAAATATGAACATGGTGATGATTCAGTCTCTTGTCTTGATCCTTCTTGGGTGGAAGAAAGGGTTGATGCTGTTGTTGCTGAAATGTCAAAACGTCCCAAACCAAATCCATCTAGGTGTCTTAACAGTGTGGCGTCAAAGCCACCATTTTTCTTATTTGGGAATGTTTCAAACATAGCCTATGAGTCATGGGCAAAGATGTCTCAGTTTTTATATGGTATTGAACCTGAATTAGTGAATACTAAGTCTTTTTCTGCTTTAGATAGAATAGAAGGTTATATACACAATCTTCCGGTTGAAAACAGGTTCCACGTCCATCCAAAGCCATCTATGACAATCGAAGATGCAATACCGCGGACAAAGAAATGGTGGCCACCTTGGGATTCAAGGAAGCAGTTGGGCAGCATCTATTGTGAAACCAGTGGAGTAGCTCAAACTTGTGATAGACTAGGAAATATTCTAGCTGATTCAGGTGGAATGCTCACATCTGAACTGCAGAAAGACATTCTTCGTTATTGCTGTGGATTGAATCTTGTGTGGATTGGCAAATTCAAACTGGGTCCTGTAGAGCCTGAACAGTTGGAGCTCATATTAGGCTATCCTCAGAATCACACTCGGGCTGCTGAAGGCAATTTGACCGAAAGACTTAAATCACTAAAATACTCCTTCCAGACAGACACATTGGGGTATCATCTTTCTGTGTTAAAGCCCATCTTCCCTCGTGGATTGACAATGTTATCACTTTTTAGTGGTATTGGTGGTGCAGAAATTGCCCTACAACGCCTTGATATCAAAATAAAAGCTGTTGTATCAGTTGAAACGTCTGAGACGAAAAGGAAGATTCTTGAGAGGTGGTGGCGTCATTCTGGACAAACTGGTACTTTGGTTCAGATTGAAGACATTCAAAAGCTGACTAGTAAAAAGCTTGAGGGTTTAATCACTAAATTTGGTGGTTTTGACCTGGTCATTTATCAGAATCCGTGCTCTTCTTACTCAAGTTCCAGGCTTCAAGCCGGTAAAGGTCTTTCAGCTCTTGATTTTTCAGTGTTTTGTGAATGTGTTCGTGTCTTGCAACGTATAAGAGGTATGTGTCAAAGGAAGTGAGTGAAATGACTGGCATCGTGTAGAAAATTGTCTTTCGATGCCTTTGGTGGTATTCCCCGGTCTTTATATGAAAACTTGCTGTAATGTGATTTCATATAAATTTTTCAGTGCAGGCCTGCAGGGAATTTGTACGCAGAGTTATCTTTCTTTTTTAACCGCAATAAGAATTGTTCATATAAATGCAGCGGTAGGCATTTTGGATTATTTCTTGAATAATACACCAAATTAGTCCATGAAATTATGAATATTGATTAATTTAATTATTTATAAAATTATAAGAATGTTATTTTAATCTATGGAATTAGTAAACGTTGTCATATTAGGAAACTAATTTCTTGAATAATTTTAAAAACATAAATTATTATCTTTTTAATCATTTTAGAAAATGAAACGGACATTTTTATAATTTTAAGATGTAAATTGACCATACCTATGGTTTTAGAAGTTAATTTACTGTATATCAATTTTATATTTTTCTACAGTCCGGCGGCAGGACAATTATTCATGAACAAAGGTAAAAATAAAAAATAAAGAGTTTAATTAGTATGCAGCTGACATTTAATCATATTTTTTTATTTATATAGTTTTAAAAATATTAATTAGTAAAATCAATAAATTTATTATTTATTACAAGTTAAGGATTGTGATTGAAGTTCAATGTATAACACTAACATTGCACACTAATTAAATTTATAAATAAATTTCATTGGTGAAAAAGTGAGAACAATCACTTGGCTTTTTCTTTTTGTACCTTGAATATTATGAAAATTTCCAAAATCCTATACATTGTGGTTTTCTTAATCTATAATGTATTTTTTTAAGTGTATTGCAGATTGTATGGTTCGGAAGGTATATTTTTTATTAATATTACAAATTTTGTAATTTATTTTTTAATTATATTATGGATTTTGTAATCTATAATGTATTTTTTAATATGTTATTGATTTTGTAATCCTCAATGTAATTACTAAACCTATATGATTTGTTATTAATTTGAATTTATATAATTATATAATTGCATATCAAATGATTTTTAATGTATTGTAGATTAATTGATTATTAAAACAATGTATTTTAGATCAATTGATAACGTATTGTTACATAATTGTGAATCATCTTATTTACAACACAAATTCTCAATTTTAGCATTAATAATCATTGGATTTATAACTATTATAACTATGTTGTCAACTATTTCGGATTTCAAGATTGAGAAAAAAATAATAATGTGTGCAAATTTTACCATCCAGAAAATGTAAAAAAAAAAAAAAAATTGTTGTTCGGATCATAAAATTTGTATTCTCCATATTAAAATAAATCACTTGTTTTCTTTTAAGAATATAAGAATGAAACTTACAACGTGACGTCATTATGCTTTTCTAAGAACAAGAAACTAGCGCACACCACCATGGGTACACCCTATTGTAGAAAAATGCTTGAAACAAAAAACTCGTAGGAGAAGGAGATAAAAGAATTTATAAAGTAATAAGAGCAAAAGAGTCTCTCATTAATGGATGCAAAAAGTGAAGTGAATGTGCAAAAAGATAAGGCCCAATCACTTGCATACACTAGTGGGTAAATGGGTGATCCAAATAGTGGTGAACTTAAAAAGTATTATTTTTTACACGCCTCCCTCACCCCCTCTTGCGAATCATGCAATCTCCAACACCCCTCTCCTCTCTTGTAGATCCACGGTTTCACAATAGTGTATTTGGCTTGCAAATCATATGATTCGCAGGCTAAAAAAATTGATAAAATATATTGTGAATCATGTGATCTGTAATGTACTTTACACAATTGTGAATCAAGTGATATACAATATATTATTTTGAACATTTTTATCATTATAATCAAGGTTATCAAAATCGAGAGTTTACGTAAATTCATAAAAATGTAGAGTCGAGTTTACTTTATTAAAAATATGATTATAAATCACATAAAAATTAAAATTTTTTAATACATAATAAGTTCAAATCCACATAATAAATTTAAATTACTCCACATAAGTAGAAATTAAAGTTGAAATACTCAAAATTTCAAAACCTTTTTAGACATAAGAACAAATTATATTTAAAACACTCAAAGTTAGAGTCAACATGGAAAAATATCACCTAAGAAATTTATTCACGAGTTTACTCTTATTTTACCACGTTTACTCCGATTTTATAAGTTTACTCCAATTTTATTGAGTTTACTCTGAGTTTACTATTCTTTTGATTTTACATATCATTTAACTTGTTAGGGACTTGTAAACTCATACGATTTTACAAGTTAACTCGCGATTTTGATAACCATAATTATGATCATATGATTTACAATTATGTATAACACATTACAAATCAATCATCCACAATGTATTTTTATTTATTTTTTTAGCTTGTTGATCACATGATTGACAAGCCAAATACGCTAGTGCAGATTCGAAGATCCGCAAGTAGGGGAAAGGGAGTTACGAATTGTATGATCCAATAAAAGGGGTGTGAGAGTGGGGGCATGTGTGAGGGAGGCACAGGGGGAGGGGATGGTTGCAATAAAGGGTGGCGACATGTGGTGGTGGAGATACGAAGGAGAGGAAGACACTATGGGGAGTTAAAATTCTAGGGAAGAATCTAGGTGCAAATAGAGAACACTTTAATAAATTGTCCTAAGGCTTCTTTTTTGTACTCAATTTTATTATTGTACCCCTTGTTTAAAATTCCTAAAATACCCTCCATCTTTTTAAAGTTATTTTATGTTTACTTTGAAGTCTTAATTTTGTTTACTCTCTCCTATGGCCACCACTACAACCCACCCAGTGGTAAGTTCTACGAAACTCATTCATTAACCATAATATTGGTTTCGAAGGAGGTTGCTTTGAATGTTGTGAATAGGCAAATCCATAATGTTATATCAAAACATCACAAATTTAATTATTAATAAATTTGCTTGAGTACCAAATGTTACTAATCATGTGCTTTTGTAATATACTTTTCAATTACATGTAATCAATTTGTAGTGCATATGATTACTATAACCCACCTTAAGAAAAAAACCAGCATACGGCTAATGCATATGAATTATGAAATTTGCAATATAGGTAAGAAAATACATAAAGAGATATGAAATCTACAATATATTTTAAAAAAATTATATTGAAAATTTTAAAAATTACAACATACTATTTTAAAAATTTTAAAAATCTTGCGGATGCAAAAAGAAAAAGCCCAAGGACAGTTTAAACAACTATCCAAAGTTAAAAGGTAACAATATTAATAGGTAACTTCTTTTAGTAGCTCCTCATTTTTTATTTGCGCTTCCTTAATATTTACAATATTTTGGAAAACCCAAACATACCTTCACCATTATTTGATTTTTAAACCTTCAAACTTCTTCTTTTTATTGTGTTATTGTGTGTTTGTGCATGATCTTGTTCAATTACTTCTCTTGTGTGTTAAACATCAATTGCCAAATTGTGCCCTATTGTATATCTTTGATCATTGGATGTCCTTGCTAGTCTCTAGGGTATTGTTTGTTGATTTAAGTGTTATTTATAAAAAAATAGATGCAATTTCATTTAGGTATAACTTTCTTGATGTTTCTTGTTAATAGTGTTCTATGTACATCATTCTTTGTATACAATATTGATTTGTAGTGTCCTGTATCAACCAATCCAGAACACTAAAAATTATAGTTATAGATAAATCGGTCCAGAATACAATTTTTTTACAATTCCAGATCCCCTCATCTAGAATACAATTGCTAAATACACGTTTGCTTTCCAGATCACGTGATCCAAAATACAATTCCCAAGTCCATGTTTACATTCTAGATCACCTGATCCGAAATGTACATAATGTATTCCGATCAACTAATTAGAATACATTGTGTATATTTTGAATCATGTGATTCAGAATGTTTTTTGTGAATTTAAAATATTTTTTTTCTTTAAAGTAAGGAGACATGGTAGAGGAAGCTTAATGAAAATCAACGAAGAAACTAATGAGTGCTCTTTGAAAGAGGTGACAGATGTGCGCACAACGTAAAATCTTGGTTGCAATGCTTTGTGAAAAAAAAAACATAGTTTAGAACAAGTAAGGGTACCTTAGGAATTTGCATAATATTATAAATATTGAAGGGATACAAATAGCAACTGAGGAGTGCTAAAAGAAATTGTCACATTAATAAAGTGCTAATGCAATAATATATTTGTATTTTGATAAGTGTTGTAAGAATAATTTTCAATGAAATTGATTTTGAGATGATTTGATTTGTGTTTTCGAAGAAGTTAGATTTAGTATAAAAAAAATTTATCAACATAGAAACTACCAATTTGTTCAACCCAAAATCAATTATAATTTTTCTCTAACATTAAATTAAACATACAAATTTATCTAAAATTAATTAGGGTTTCGTGGTCAATTTTGTAAAGTAAAACCAAATGTATATTAAATTTAGACGTTACCACTTTGATGTTTACACTAATATATAACCAAATAATTGCACGTAGATAAATTGATAGATAGAGAACAATTCACAATTGACACATATATGAATAAATTATAGAAATACTTTTAAAGTTTAGTATAATTATACATGTATCCACTAATTTGTTTTACCATTACTTTGTTAGTATAATGTTTTAAACTTAAATGGAGGTTAGTGTAGAAAAAAATGGAGTTATATATAATTTGATAAATGTTGAGAAATGTTGGTGTAGTTTACTCTACATAGTTTTACACTAGTTGGTAACTTTTTAATACAAAATTTTTCATTAAAATTCGCTAATGGAATAAAAGTTCTTTTAAACCTTTAGGTTCATTAAAAATTATTTAATATTTCATTAATTAATAAACATTTATTAAAATTGATATAAAAATTAAAATAATTTAACATTTATTAAAAATAATCCAATGTTGATAATTTATAAAGTATAAATAAATTCTCTATAGGATTACATCTATAAATATTTTTTTTATCTAAAAATTTTGGTATAGGAATTATAAAGTATTTTACTGTCAGAAAGTCTACGTGAGAGAGAGAAGGGAAAGAGAAAAATTATATGCTCAAATCTCTTAATGAATATATTAATATCTAATGTTTGTGTATGTAAAAAAAATCTAAATTTTAGTGTGGATCATAAATGAGTTAATATTAAAATATTAACAATTGAATATTAATGAATTATGAATTTTTTTTCTTATTTTTCTTCCATTTTAATCCCATTTTAGAAAATCAACATTATTATATGAATATTAATAATCAAAATTCTTGTGTAAGTTCAATTTATTGAATAGAGTCAAAACATTATTCTTGTATAAATATACTAACTAATTATATTTAAATAATTTTTTAGTAATAAAATTTTGAGTACGTGAGAGAAATATTAGTAAAAAGTTATCTATGAAATTGTTTAAAATCATGTTTATGATTTTTAAGTAAAAATGTTTTCCTAAATTTAAAAATAAGAAAATATTGTTGAGTAATACTCAAGTGTGTTAAAATTTAAAGAAAAACAATGTAATGGTGTTGAGTAAAACAAATTTGACATATGATATTATTTTTTTAACATTGTTTTATACAATGTTTAAGTAAAATTTAATAGTTGATCATTTACCATCATGTCTTAAATACTTAAAGAAATAGATTTATTATTTGATACTCATTGTTCTGTTGTTGGTTTTCATATGGCTATTATTGAATGTTTGTGGTAAATTCTTGTAATGGTAAGATATGGTGGATAACATTCAATAATTTATGCAATTTTTTCTAATGCACGAACGGCTTGTCTCAACTAGGTAAACTTCTTTGCATCATGAGGTTGGTCAGATTATTGCATTGATCAAAATGTTGTTTCCATTTGGAAACTCACGACTAAGGTTGTCAACATATAATTGTTAAAAAAAATGTTTTTTTGCATGTAAGTTGAGTTAACTCACCAGTACAATCAAATGTCACCGTGAGTACCTGAAGCTCGTTGTGAAGAAGCAAATGGGTGAGGGAGAACCGTCAACATAAAGTAAAAATCTTGATGCATACGCCATAAAAATTGAATAAAAAATTAAAATTAAAGCAATGGAGAAAAGGGAGAAACATAGTGAGAAACGTATTATATGACCCAAGTAAGTTTCATAATCTTAAACTCAGTTCACACTTCAAGTCACTAAAATACCTTTTAAATTTGTAATGAATATTACACGAACCAAATTAATATTTATATAACAATATTATGTAAATATCAACCATCAAATTTAGTAAAAGAAGTTTTTAAATATAAACTAAAAAACTAATTTTTAATAATATATTATTTAATGAGATTTAAATTAATTTTTTAGAATAAAAATTTTACTTAAAAAATTAATTTTCTTAAAACAAGTAAACGTGTAGGATTTCAAAGTATAAATAAATAATGTTAAATAATTATAGAAAATGTTTATGTTCATAGTGGTATGAGTTATTGTTTTAATAAAAAAATATTATTTATTAATATGTTAATTTTTATTAGTCAAAAAATTTAAATTTATGACCACTTTTTTTCCCACTTTCTTCACATGTAAATTTTGTAATTAGACCAATTTTATAACCCTTTAATTAATTAATTAACAAATATTAATCAATCATGAATTATTCCATGAATGATAATATAATTTAATGCCACACCGATTATAATTTCTTCCTCTAAGATTATTGGACAAATATTAAAAAAATGAATCAAATAAAGTTTCTTTTGAATAATAATATGTTTTATACTAAATTAATTAAAACAATTTTACTTTAAGATGTTAGTAAGTTAAAATTATTTGTAATATATTAAAATATTAAAAAACAGAGAAAAATAAAAATAAAATCATATATGTGCATATATATAGAGTATAATAAAAATAAATAAATTTAGGAAGACAAAAAAAAAATTTGAACATGTACCGTACAATTAAAGTAACTCTCTAGCCTAGGATTCTAATATATACTTAATTTTCTAAGTAAAATTTAATTTTGTTAGAAATTTAAATAATTTATATGATTCTAATATATGAAATTTTTATAAGTCTTTCAAATGTAATAATATTTTATGTGTGTAAAGAAGGGTATAGGCAATAACACAACTCGAAATACATGAATATTAGAAACCACTATAAAGTTCAAGCCCATATGAAAGATAGTAGATCAAGAATATGAAACATAATTGGACAATCCTAGTTTACAAAATCGTTAATCAACAAGTTCACCTGATGTGAAATAGAGGTGAAGTTGCAATGAGTTTTACTCCTCCTCTTGTAGATATGGTCCACTATGGGAACATATACATATCAATAACACAACTGTCATCTAATAACTAAATCATATTAAAGGAGTTTGATTTAATAGTCATATTGTAGAACTCATACTCGTATGCCACTGTTAAGGATTGAAGGATTGCCAAAGACTCAACCTCGTCTACTTAACAATTGAGAATCATGTAGGAAAAGCCAAGTATGAATGTATCTCTGCAATCACGCACTACACCTCTAACAATCGCTTTCTTATCAGACATAAGGACAACAACATCATCATTGATCTTTAAATGTACCTAGGTTTGGGGACCTTCAAGGATTTCTACATCCTAATTCAACATGATGCACATTGTTATCCTTCGTAGTTTAGTGCATATGATAAATATTTGTTAGGTTACTAAGAGGGACTTCACATAATAAATGATTTACTCATGAGAGTGACTGCTGCCATTGAAGATAAACTCATTTTGCTTCCACCACTCTCAGTATAGGGTAACACCAAAGATTTGATACTAGTTGTTAACAATATGGTTGTACACACTAGTTATGTTGGAAAGGAACTACAAATCAAAGTTTTGTTGAGCAAAGAAGTTTGGAATAGTGGTGGCGCTCATTTTCCTTTAAACACTAATAATATGGACACAATCCCAGAAGACATGAACCATTGTTTCCTTATGTTGGTTGTAAAGAGAACAAGTAGGATTGTTTGCCATGTTTCTATTATATCTCAACTCATTTTGTAAGAGAATATTGCATGCTAGCTTCCAAAGGAATAAACGAATGTGTTTCGGTTCATCCTATTTCCACAAACTATTAAAGATGGGACTATGTTATGTAACATTTTGGTTCAAGAGGTTATCATAGGACATTTTAGTTAAGAACATGTCATCCAGTTCCCTTACCCAATGAGGGAAATCAATACGCATATCCCCTCTAGGGCCCTCAATCTTACGGATATCATTCACCATATCATGTGGCAAATTTGTTGCTAATTTATGCACATCCAAGAACACACAAATCAATTAGTGAGCCTCACCTAAGCACCCAATTGCCAATATTCTAGATGACATTCTAGGTAATGTTGCACCAAGATTTTGTGATGTCTCTCCAAAAGTTTGTGCCTTTTCATGTTGGGTCTAGGAGTGGTTTAATAGCCCCACCACACTTATACTTGGACCAAACAAGTTGGACCCACCTACTAGTTCTTCTATTGAGCATTTGTTATCTGAATTTGTGATGAGAGTTAGATTTGGTTGTCTTGTCTTACAAAGACCAAGGCCATCCAACTATTTTGGTTTGCACAAACTATCCAGTCAAGCTAGTGGATCTTCTCTGTGGTATCAAAATCACCTATACAAAATTCCTGCATTTTGCTCGTCCCAAAGAGAAATTTAGAAGGGGAAGTTTAATAGATTCGAAAACATTTTTCAATTTTCGCAATATCAGAGGTTAGAAAACAAAATTACACCTTTAAGAAATCTCCCAAATCAATCCAAGAGTTTTAATAAGAATTTCAATTAAAATTGAATTTGCACAAGGAATCAACTTTAATCTCGTAATCACGTATTTAGTCCAATATTTGCAAAACACCCAAATATGATTTGAATATTCAATGTTGCAATTACAAAGATTTAACAATGTAGTAAAATCTACACAATGTTAATCAAACTAAAGAGTAAGGCAAGAGAGATTAACATGAGTTTTTTATATTTGTTTAGTCCTCAATGACCTACATCCAGTTTTTAAATTTCAGCCTTTTGCCAAATCTTCTTTCCATTAAAATTGTATACACACACAACATACATACACAATTTACAGAAGGATTAACAACACAAAAACAAAGAAGCATACCCTTGCACTCCACAAGGGATTGTTAAAACAGTGACATCCCGTCACTCACAATAGTCTCACTTATGACACCCCATCATGAGATTCTACAATAATCTCAAGAACACACATTAAGAGATTATCATACGCATACAAAATAAAAAATTTGGGTTAAGAACAATATCACCTGATGTGAAGAATTACCGAAACAAAGATATTGTTGTTCTTTGATTGCTTACACCTTCAATCACAAATCTTGATACTCATATAATGCAAAATTTGGGTTTTCAAAGGTTTTCTCTCTTGAATTTAAGTTTTTATCTCATGAAAACCTAAAGACTACTTTTTTTTCAATTAAGAGAACTGATTGAAAAAGGGTTTAAAAGCGAGTGAAATCCCAGAGTAATCAACTACCATTCGTAAGCACTTAATTACTTGGTATTTCAATCAAAATAACCCAGAATGACACCTTCTCTGTGATAATAAATTAGCAGGATCAAGTAATCGATTATTGCAGAGAGCTTGCAATGTATGATCTAAATTTTGCATAGGTTAATCAATTGCTTAAGTATGGTAATCGATTACATCCAATAAAACTCAGATTTATGAGTTTTTTGCTTGTTCCAACTAAAGTATTCTATTACCAACTTACGAAATTGATTACCCTTGAGGCAAATCAACACTTAGCTTAGTAATATTGACACATTTGCTTTCCAAACAAGAAAACATCACATAGATCTTAATTCAATCTTGAAAATGATAGAAAACAAACATTCAAACAATTAAAACACATACTCATACCTATCTAAAACATTTAATACAAGTACCACACTTTTTGAAACATGTTTGGTATTGCAAAATTAAAAGAAACAAAAATCAAAACCTACTAAGATACAAGACTTGAGAGAGAGATCCATTAAAGGTTGCATCCAATATTCTTCAATAATCTCCCCATTTTTTCGTTTTAATGTTTCCAAACACTTTCAATTCATTTCCACTTAAGGCAATGAGTTTGAGTCTTAGCTTTGCTTATCCTGTAAAAGGATAGAAACAATATTGCACTAACATGATATATTAGAGCATAGCATAAGATATATATCTTTTCCCCCTTTTGGCACTTCAAAGCAAAAAATTAAGAAAAAGACAATAGTCCTATACATATTATAGCAGAACGAGTAAAGTCAGCAAATTTTAGCATATAGGATGGTCATTTAATAACTAAAAATGCTGAATAATTTCAAGTTAAAAAACCTGCTCAAACATGATTAAAATCAAGCAGCAAAGCAGGTTAAAGATAGCAGTAAAAATATGCATAAAACCAGAGTTTTATGCTGCAAAAATCTGCACTAAAAACTGCATAAAAGCAATTAAATTCTTGAACAATTATCAGCTTTTTCTGCATAATCTTTGGCCGCAAAGATCTGCACTTCAATGCTGCAAATTCTACACAAAACGAGTACAAAATTCTGCACTAAACTAGCTTAAAAAACTACATAATTTCAGCTTCATATGACTGCTAAAAAGCTTGCAAAATTCAACTCAAAGCTTGCTTACCTCTGTTATTAAAAACAGGGTGTGATTAGCTAAAAATCACATATCAAAAGTTGCAGCGTTCATACTTATCAAACGTTATAGAATTCAAATTTCATTGATAACCATGAACTAAATTACATTTTAATCAACACGCACTAACAACATGATCAAAGCTTAAACATGAAACTAACGGGAATTTCACACAACTGAAATTTAAACCAACATAAAAACTGAAATTCAAACATACACAATTCAAAATGCAAAATGAAACATCCTAAATGCTTAAAAGCTAAACAACGCACTGAGAGGGCATTCTAGTTCTCTGCAAACAGAACATATTCAGTAGATCCAATCTATCAGACATAGTTTCTAGACTATCTTTCAACTCCTTGAACTCCCTACTATGCTTTTCTTGCATACCACCTAGCTTCTTCAAAATCGTTTCTTCAAACAGTGAGAGAGCTTTGAGCTCAAATTTAATAAATATCAACAAAATTCAAGGATCATTATGGATCATGTTCACTTACTATACCATGTTCACTTATTATACCAAGTTCCCTTATAAGCTTGTAGAACCTTTCCCTTGGTAGTGGTTTAGTTAATAGGTTTGCTAGTTGAGACTCTGTGTCCACGAACTGAACTTCACAGTCACCTTTCTCAACATGATCACTCAGAAAATTATGACAAATCTTAATGTGCTTCGTGCTTGAGTGAAGAATTGGATTCTTTGTCAAGTTGATTGCACTTGTGTTGTCATTCTTTAGATTAATTTTGTTTAGTTTGACTCCAAAGTCTTCAAGTTGTTGTTTCATTCATAGTGATTGCACACAACAACTTCTTGTTGCAATATATTTTACTTCTATTGTAGAGAGAGTCACACAAGCTTGTTTATTTCTATTTCAAGATACAAGACTATTGTCAAATAAGTGACATGTTCCACTAGTGCTTTTTCTATCCAGCTTGCATCCTGCAAAGTTCGAATAAAAAAAAGCTACAAGTGAAGAATTTGTACCTAGGAGATACCAAAGACCAATGTCCAAAGTCTTTTTCAAGAACTTCAAAATCCTCTTGAATGCATTCATGTTTGGTTCTTTTTATGCGACTTGATACCTAGTACATAAACACACTAAACATAATGTTAGGTCTACTTACAGTTAGATACAATAGTGAGTCTATCTTCCTTCTAAATTTAGATATAGCAACAAAATTTCCTTTTAAGTAGTTAGCATAAAGATAAGAGTTGGTTCTCATTGGTATGTTAGAGATTTTACACTTTTTCATTCCAAATTTCTTGAGAAGCTCTTTCGTGTACTTTGACTGATGCAAAAAAATTCTTTTCTCTATTTGCTTAACCTTCAAACCTAAGAAGAAATTTAATTCTCCCATCATTGACATATCAAAATCCCCTTGTATTTTAGAAACAAAGTCTCACACTGAGAAATTTTAGTCGACCCAAAGATTATATCATCAACATAAACTTGAACTAAAAGCATATCATTGGAAGATCTCATAAAGAACAAAATTTTGTCTACCTTTCCTCTTTCAAAGTTTTGAAAAAAGAGAAACTTACTTGATCTTTCATACCATTGTCTAGGAGCTTGCTTATGTTCGTAAAGAGCTTTCTTCAACTTTTAGACATGATGAGGAAACCTATGGTCTGCAAAACCAGGAGGTCGAGAAACAAATGCTTCTTCATCCAAAAAAAACATATTCAAAAAGGCACTCTTAACATCCATTTGATATAGTTTAAAGTCAAACACACATGAAAATGCAAGAAGGAGCCTAGCGGCTTCTAATCTGGAAACTAGGGCATATGTTTCACATAAATTTATACCTTCTTGTTGATTATAGCCTTTAGCTACTAATCTAGCCTTATTTCTAGTTATGGTTTTAGTTTCATCTAATTTGTTTCTAAACACCCATTTTGTCCTATAACATTCATATTAAACTTATATGACACTAATTCCCAAACATTATCTTTGTTAAATTGATTCAATTCATCATGCATGACTAATAACCAGAATTCATCATTCAATGCATCATCTACACAAGATGGTTCAATTTGAGATACAAATGCCATATGCTCACAAAATAGATTTAATGAATGTCTAGTAGTAACTCCCTTTTCAATGTCATCGAGAATGTTATCTAAAGAGAGATTCCTTGGTGTTCTCCATTCTTTAGGTAGGGGTTGCACTTCCTTTGGAACTTCAGTTTGTTCTGTGTTACTTCTTTTCTCAATGCTTTCAATTGGGACACCTACAGTACCTGTATCATCATCATCACAAAGAGAAGCTCCTTTTTTCTAAGGGTTAGTCTCATAAAAAACAACATGAACAAACTCATCAATAGATAAAGATCTCTTATTAAACATCCTATATGCTTTGCTACATGTCCAATATCCTCAAAACATAGTTTCGTCCATTTTTGCATCAAACTTGCCAAGATTACTCTTATTATTGTTCAAAACAAAAAATTTGCATCCAAATACCCTAAGGTGGGAAACATTTGACTTTCTGCCTTTGAATAACTCATATGGGGTTAATTTAAAAAATGGTTGAATCAAAATTCTTTTAAGAACATAACATGCTATGCTTATAACATTAGCCCAAAAAAATTTTAGGTAAAGAATTTTCATTGAGCATTGTTCTTGTTAACTAGATAAACGATCTATTTTTTCTTTCTACAACTCGAAAAAAATGTGATCTATACTGTGTTTTTCATAGAAATTCTCAAATTCTTTATTTTTAAATTCTCCTCCATTATCATTTCTCAAAGATTTTATTTTCAAATCTTTCTCATTTTGGATTCTTTTGGAAATTTTGATAAAAGCACATAATGCATTATTTTTAACGGATAAGAATATCACCCATGTAAAGCCAGAATAATCATCAATGATTACTAAAACATATATGTTACCGCCTAAGCTTACAGTTCTAGAAGGACCAAATAGATTCATATGCAAAAGTTCAAGTGGTCTAGAAGTGGAAATTGAGTTAATGAATTTAAAAGAGGTTTTAGACTACTTTCCCTTTTGATATGCATCATAGATTCTATCATTTGAAAACTTAAGGTTAGGTAGCCTATTAACAAGATTTCTAGACGAAAGCTTATTCAATTGTTCTAGATTTATGTGTGCAATGTGTCTTTGCCAAAGTAATGATAGATCATCCCTAGATGACACACATGTAATGTTTGATGCAGAATGGTCAATGTCAAGTACATAGATATTGTTCATTCTTTTACTAACAAACATAACATTTCGAGATGCATCACAAATAGTACAACACTTATTATCAAATACAATTTTGTAATTTTTATCACACAATTGGCTAATATGCATATTAAACTTTATATCATCAACTAAAAGTACATAATCAATTGAGATAAAGGTTTCGTTACTGAATCTTTTGATACCCAGTAAATAACCTTTGTTGTTGTCTCCATGAGTAACATAACTAACCTCTTTTGCTTGCAGAGAGACGAACTTTCTTCTATCTCCCATCATGTGCCTAGGGCATCCGCTGTCTAAGTACCACAAGGACTTCTTCACTTTGAGGCACACCTGCAATACAAAGTTATCACTTATTTTGGTACCAAAATGAAATTGGGTCCATTTGGATTAGTAACCATCTTAGAACCTTTGGGAATCCATATGTATTTCCCACTAGGAACTCTGATTTTCCTTATTAAGCAATTAAAGGTTGTATGTCCTTTATGAAAACAATAATTTCAAGTAATATATGGTGTACTCAATGTTTTTTCGAAATTGAAAGAATTCTTAAAAGCATTTTTCTTTATTGAGTAACTATATCCAACACCACCTTTATTTGAAATGTTTTGTTGTTTACCTAAAAGAGCATCAAGGTTTGCTCTTCCTATTGTGAACTTTGATGAAACTCTTGTAAGATATATTATCTTAACTTCAAGTACTTTACAATTTTCATGATTAGAAGATGAAGTTTGATTGCATTGGGAAATGTTTTTTAGATTCACATTTTTATCTTTCAAAACTTTCATTTCCTTTTGCAATTCATCAACTCTAGCAACAAACACTTTGATTTTCTTTTTATAAACAACATTGAAGTGACTTAATTTATTAGCCTCTTTATGCAATTCAATAAAAGCTTCTTGTAATTGATCATATCTACCATCACAAAATAGTCAGAATCACTTACCTCACTTTCCGACTTAGTCTTTGTCGTGAGGCAGAGTTTGAATTCTGGGTCACCTTCACTCGAGGTGGTCTAGGCATTTTCTTCCCAAGCAAGTAGACCTTCTTTTTCTTGTTCTTTTTTAACTTAGATTTGCACTCATCATTGTTGTGCTTTCTAGCTAGGGTAAGACAATTTGCTTCTATGTGACCGATTTTTCCACCTTCAAAACAAGTGAATTTAGGAGAGGTAGTGTTTGACTTCTTTGGTTGCTTTTTAACAAGTGAATGTTTTCCTTTTCCATTCTTTCTTTTCATGAATCTTTGAAATTTTCTAATCATGGGATTGATATTTTTGAATTCCGATGATTCACTTTCTGTGCTTTCTTCATCACTAGTTTTCTCATTTGTTTTCAATGCAAATCCTTTAATTTTATTTTCTTTTTGTTTTTATTCAACCATTCTTGTCATATCCATCTAGTATTCTCTAAGCTTTCCGAACAAAATTAAGCTTTAGACATGGCTGTGAGATTTTTGGATTATGTTATAGTTGTTACAATAGGTGGCCATTTTCGGTTGAGAGACTTGAGGATCTTTATATTCGACATCTCTTTATCAAACTTCTTTCCAAGTCCTTTGAAATGGTTACTATGTGGATGAATCTCTTCTGAATATCCATGATCCTTGGTTCATCCTAAACATTTCGTATTCTTGAATTAATGTATTATTTCTTACACGTCTTACTTCAAGAGTTTCTTCATGAGTAACTTGGATCAATTCCCACACTTCCTTGACAGTATTACATGCTGAGACCTTAAAAAAATCATCTCTATTCAAAGCAAAGGGTATAATATTCAAATCTTTTGAGTCATTTTCAAGCACGTTTTATTTCATCTTGAGTCCATAGATCATACGGTTTTCAACTATTGAATTATCAATAACATGATTTGGGATTCTATAGTCAGTCACCATAGCTTGCCATATACCACAATTTATAGATTCCATAAAGATGTTCATCTGGACTTTCCAAAAAGGATAGTTTTCTCCAATGAATAATATGTGTTTGTTAATCAAGACACCTTCTGATGTGACCATGCCTAGCCAAGGACCTATCACTAGGGTCATGACTAGAAGGATTGAAGAAGACCTAGCCCTTGCAAACAAAGGAAGACTTCACCTCCTGTAGAGAGTGAAGATATTAGGCTAGGGACTTTAGTTAATAAAATGTGATTTTCCTTTATTTTAATTTTGAGGAGCATTAGGAATTTAATTTGGGACTTGTATTTAGTCCATTTTTATTTTAGGAGGTGTCTTAGGAATTTAGAGGGTGGATTTAGCTTTTTGGGTCTTTATGAAGGAAATAAGGGGTAGCCTTAATATCTACACCCCTCTTTTCCTACATAAAACCCCTAATCTAATAAGAAGGAATCTTGACCCTTGGTTTGAGAAACTTGGGCACCAAGTTTGATGATCTAAGGAGGGAATTGTTTCTCAATCCTCTTCCCTTAGATATCTCCTTTTAATCCTAACCCTTCTTTTTTAGGTTATCTTATTCAAGAGGTTAACTACCTCTATAAATAGGAGCTCCTCCCCTCACATGTATTTTTTACACTTGAATTTAATCCTAGAGACCATATTGGTTGTGAGATTTTACCTTTGAGTGTCTCCCCTTCTCCTTTGTGAGAGCTTCTAAGAGTTATCAAGGGACCCCTCGCTTGTGGCCTCTCCATTTTGGCTTATCAAACCTAGTATTTGTGGCACCTCACCCCATTCCTTTCCTCTCCATAAATCCATTTCCCTTCCAAGTGACCTCAGAAAGGATCCTTTGGGCAAGTGATCATCAAAGATCACATCACCTTCACTAAAAAGTAATTGATTCCCAGACATATTTCAAAAAACAATTTGATAAAATCTTGAATTTTTCTCAAGATCCCTGCTCTAATACCAATTGTTGGTCCTAGAGGAGAATTTAGAAGAGTGGTTAAATAGATTCCAAAATGTTTTTCAATTTTCGCAATATCAGAGTTTACAAAACAAAATTACCCCATAAAAAATCTCCAAAATCAATCAAAGATTTTTAATAAGAATTTCAATTAAAATTGAATTTGCACAAGGAATAAACTCTTTTCAAGATTGAGACAATACCAAGACTAATACAATCTCACAATTACGTATATAGTCCAATATTTCCCAAACATTCAAATATGATTTCAAGATTCAATGTTGCAATTACAAAGTTTTAATAATGTAGTAAAATCTACACAATATTAATCAAACTAAAGAGTGGGGAGAGAGAGAATAACATGAGTTTTTTATACTGGTTCAGTCCTTAATGACCTACATCTAGTTTTTAGATTTCAACCTTCTGCCAAATCTACTTTCCACTAAAATTGTATACACGCACACCATACATACACAATTTACAGAAGGATTAACAACACAAAAATATTTTCTAATATTACAAGTTCACTCAAAACCCAATTTATGTGTTTTCTTCTTGGCGTTGCCTATGTACACTTGGAGATAAGTAAACTTGAGTTTTATCCTGTCTAACTTTTTAGCCTAAATTACTACGGAAAAGATGTAGGATCTAGTTAATCACCTTCACTTGGTCAAGATAAGCTTTTGCAAAGCATAAGAGATCTTCATTAAATCTCAGGTAAAATTTGGTTCTCTTCTTGAAATTTGGATAGACTTCCAAAGCTGATGTTTGACAACAAGACAAATCATGTGAAAAAGATGTTATAGGCATAGAAGAAATAGATATAGAAAGATATGATGGGATCACCCCAACAAATCAAATGCGGTAATGTTAAATACTTATAAAAAAATTTATAATTTATAATGGTGTAAAGTATTTTGTTAAATCTTTCAAATGCCATTTTGTTCTAGGTAGAGAACAAATAGATATAACGAGAAAGAGAAATAGAGAGAGGGAGAGAAACACAGGAAGGGGGGAGAATGTATAGTACTAAGATCTAGAATGACGAAAGCAAGTAAATTGGTAGCATCAATAACCATAACAACATAGTTTGAGCATTTAACATTTTACTTTTCAAATTTCCTAGCCCAATATGGAGCGTATGCATTATGGAATTTATTTTCCAAATGAGGCTTGATGAGAGATCTTGTCATTCTGAAAAAGACTTATCATCAATCTGACCATGGTTTTGGCTTTGTCACTTTTGGAACAATAAAGGATATGGGGTCGTTAGCAAAGAGTCTAGACACAATTTGGATGGGGACATACAAACTGTGATGCATGCCTTCTTAGATGCTTGCTCCCCTTGATCCTCTGCCAAGGTCACCAATGAAGGAAATGAATGGTGGAAGAAAAGAAAGTGTAATGGTTGGCGCCACC
The DNA here is from genome assembly GCA_037954015.1 of Psophocarpus tetragonolobus. Classification (NCBI taxonomy): domain Eukaryota; kingdom Viridiplantae; phylum Streptophyta; class Magnoliopsida; order Fabales; family Fabaceae; genus Psophocarpus; species Psophocarpus tetragonolobus. The sequence goes on along the minus strand of CM075693.1, from coordinate 6,475,010 downwards.
TTGTGAAAGATAAGCCAAAAGTAGAGATGCCTGCCATAAGGGAAAAATTCCTTGATAAAAGTTCTAAAGACTCTTACTAGAAGAGAAAGAAAGACATTCAAGTTTAGAGACAAAAGCTTATGCTCATAAAATTTAAGCGTAAAGTTACAAGAGGTGAGATGACTCTTAGTTATAAGAAAACTAATGGAGTTGGAGGTCCAACTCATAACCATGGCCCAAGCATGGACTAATTAAGGATTAGTTGAGTTAAACTCAATTAACTCTTAATTAGTCACAAGAAGATCTAAATATGGCCCTAGAAAAAGGGATGTATGCTCCCTCCAAATTTTAATTTGAATTTTGGAGTGCCATGTGAACTCCCTCAAAAATCTAAACTCAACCAACTTGCCATGTAGGATGCCATATAAGGAAGAGAGAGAAATTGACGCCTAATGAAGGGGCAAAGGGACTTATCTTGTCTCTTGGTTATTGTGTGTTGGTTAGGTGGTGTTAAGAGAGGTTTAGGGGTGTAGTTAACAATCCACACGGCCCAAACTCCACCAAAGACCCTCCTAATGAATACACCTCAACTAAAAGACTAATTATACCTCATAATAAAACTAAACTACAAAATAAGGCTAAAATACACAAACAAAAGGAAGGAACAAGTTTTCAAAGAAGAACATACACATAAGACCTAAACTAGACTAGGACTGAGAGACTATGGCCTATATTCTCGATATCTTGATGTCTATGAGAAGGTGAAGTCTTCTTCCCTCCTCTCTTGCCATATCCTCTTCAGTCCCCCTAGCCATGATCCTTTTGATGAGACCTTTGCTAGGGAGGATGCATCAAAATGAGGGTCAATATCTAAAAATACAAGAGGAGGAGAGCATATCAATCGAAAAGGGGAAAAACAAGTTGAGGAAAATGGGAAAAAGGAAGTAAAAAAAGGGGGATGTGAAGTGCAATAAGAAGGAAAGATCTAAGATTTCAGCTTAGGTGTAGAGAGTGAAAAAGAATTATGCTTAAGAAGACAACAAAGATGAATAGAAGAAGGGCTTAACGTTTACTGTAGAGATAGAGACTGTTCAGGATTTAGAGAGATGTTTTATTGGACAAGTAATTGCTTTGGAAATAATTCATGCACTTCAGGAACATTTATGTCGAGAAGGGATAAATTCAATAAATTTCATCCTGATGGGAGGGGAGATTGTGTTGCTAAAACCAATAGAGGAAGAAGTGTTGAAAAAGTTGTTGTAGGAAACATAGTAGTTAACGTCTTCTTATTTTTACAATCTATCACTATGGAAGCAGACGTACATGGTTCGCGAAAGGTATGTATGGGTACCCTTAAAGGAGTACTTGTTCATGCATGGTCATTTAACTTTTTTAGTATATTTTTCACAACATAGGGAAGTTTCTAATAGTAGATGAATGCATATTATGCCAACAATGTTTGGATGTAGCTCGTATACTAATTAGTAATGCATATTGGAATCCTATAAATTTGGTGCAAGAGGTGAATGTTAACGGAATCATGTTCGCAATATGGGTGGTGGTGGAGTTCTTTACTCCAATTGCTTTTGTGAATGATTATGCAAAAATGAGTGGATCCAAGTCATGAGAATAGGACTTATGCTGGTGGTTAAGCTGGTGGTTAGATCATGAAACACTACATTTAAATCAAATAAACAAAAAGAATCTTAGGCAAAAGATCTTGATACAATTCACACAAAAATATTGGAAGATACGTTAAATGATATCAAATATTGTAATAGTATTCGTCAATATTTTATGGTTAAAAATTTTTTGACAGTTACAAATTGTGACTTGAATAAAGAAGGGGAGATATCTTGCAGATAATGATGAGCCATCATTGTTGAATGGGATGAGGGGTTCTACACATGGAAGTTCACTTAGAAGGGGAAATAAGGTTAGGAGAGTGATGCAATCTTGGATTGCTCCTCTCGTGATATTGCTTCTAAAAGGCTTTTAGGTGAAGAAGAAGATGAATTAGGTAAAAATGGTTGATGAAGGCGTTGTTGTATCCAAGTTTAGCAAAAAGGGAAATTCAGAGGGGGGTGAATGAATTTTCTTTGAAAACTTAATCTTTTTCGATTTAAAAAACATTTTCTTTTATTCACATCCAAGATATCTAAACTTTCAAATTCAAATAATTAATACAATATTTAAAATAAGATAAAGAGATAGAGAGATACACAAAGTTTATACTCGGTCGGCACAATCTTGCCTACATCTAGTTTTGATCTATTCACCCTGGACAAATCAATCCACTAAAACTTTGTGAGGTACAAACACTATGCACACACAAATTTTCTATGCCCTTTCTTGAACCTTACAAGGAAAGATAGATTTTCCTACGATCAAACTCTATTATCACAACCCATATATAACACTATGCAATCTTACAGAAAAATAAATTAAAGAAATGGATCAAATTACACCTGTAACGTGTAGATAATCCAATATTAACTTTTCTCTAATATCTCTTATCTAGGAATTCAAATATTCACGATCTTGTTGAAAAACGATGTTATCTTGTCTTGGGTGGTTGTTCAAAGATATAGGAATCTTTTCTAAGAATTTTGAAATGTTTTTCGAACGTTATCTGACAAGTATGAGTGGGTTATTATTTAAAGAAAATAGAATTTAACGAGTTTAATCGATTAAAAAACAAGGATAATCGATTAAAAAACAAGGATAGAAAACAAGTATGAGTATGCATTATGGAATTAACAAATAAGAACTAAGTAATCGATTATGAAAAATCCATAATCGATTAATTTTTCCATTTATGAAGTTCTTGTTCAATTTCAGAACTGTTGCAACTTGTTACAAAAAATTTGTAACTAGTTAAAACAAAGAAGCCTGATTTTGAACCAAAATGCAAAATGAACTATGTAATAGATTACAAAAATGTTGTAATCAATTATCAAGATAAGATTTTCAAAAATTAGGATTTTGTTCAATTTCAGTTGAAGTTCATAATCAATCTAACATATTAGATGAAACTTGTAATCGATTATCTCGATGTTGACCTTGCTTCTAACTATAAAACTAACTTTGAATGTTTGTTTGTTTTTTTTATCTTCCTCATCCATTTTCTTCTCTAAAATAAGTTGATCCTCCATCACTTGTGAACATGAAAGAGGGTAGAACTTAATTTTATTACCTAAGTGGATGAGGACAATCTCATTAGAGTGACCATCATGAATAACTTTCGTATCATATTTTCATTGTCTCCCTAATAAGATTTGGGCCACCTCCATTAGTACCACATCACAAAGAATTGCATCCTTATAATTCCCATGGAGAAAGACAGTTCTACTTGTTGATTGACTTCCACTTCCTTACTCTCATTCAACCATTGAAGCTTGTGTGGCTTAGGGTGAGGAATGAAATTCAAGGCTAACTTCTTTGCCAACCTTGTACTTCAACAACAATTACAACATGAGTCACTATTTACAATGAGATAACGTATTTTACCAAAAACTTTAGTCAGATGTTCTATCTTTGAGATTAGCCAATGTTACAAGGTTGACTTCCAATAAGCCTTCTTATCATCAACAAGTCTCCCTCACAAGGACAAATATCCTCAATGTGTATACTACCCCCTTCTTCCTCACTCTTACTAGAAGAGGAAAATGATTCACTTTTAATGTCTCGGTCCCTGATCATTGGGAGACAATGTAACCTATCCTAAGACATTTAAAACACTTAATACTACTAGTTTTAGATGAAGAGCTAGTAAGGGGATCCTCTCTTGAATGCATAAGGTTTTTCTTTTCAAGCATGCTTGTGATGGGTTATTCTTTGGGGGTGGTTTTTGGAAGAGCTTCCCTTGTTTTGGTTTCTTTGCATAGGATCCCTTTGCATAAGAATTGAGGGAATGATTAAATTAGTCCTTCTTTAAGGCTCATTTAATCTATTATCTGCTTTGCCAATCTATTATCTTTCGTTCTTTAAGGCTCCAAATGGTACCATTTCTAAACTTTAATCCCTTTTAATTCATTTTTTTTTTGTGGGGAAGGAAGGAGAATAACATGAAAGTGCATTATGTGTCATAGGATAGAGTATGTAGGTCAAATGTGAAAGGGGGTTTAGGGTGAGGGAACTGCATCAGTTAATGTCACCTTACAAGGAAAATTGAAGTGAAGGCTAGTTATAGAGGAAAATAGGTTGTTGGAACACATCTTGAAATGTGGTACTAGAACAAAGACAATTAGTGAAAGATACAAGGTGGAAAATGTTCTAAGTGGTGGAACGATTTTACACTCCATATAGCAGCGAGGGTGGGGCAAGAGGATTGGATGACTCAAAATTTTAGACAACAACTTGGGGACGAGAACAATATTTTGTGTTGGAGGGATAAATGGATAAGTTATAGAGTTCAAGAGAACAATACCTTAGGTTATTTGAGTTAGCGATTATCAAGAACATCACAGCGAAAGAGATCTGGGTTGGGGTGGGTTGAGATGGAAGTGGAATTGGAAAAGATTATTTGCTTGGGAAGAGGGGATGATAAATGAGTTAGGACAAAACCTAGAGGCTAGAGGGTCTCAAGATGGTTGCAGCTGGAATGTAGAAGGAATATGGTTGTACTCAATACGATAAATGTACAAGATCTTGACCAAGGTAGAGTCCCATGAAAAAGATAATTTCTTTAACATAATTTCAACCAAAGGAGTCCCTCCAAAGGTGCAATGTTTAGCCTGGAAACTAGAAGTAGATAAGATGCCAACAAGAAACAATCTTTGTTAGAGGAATATTATGAAAAGATGAAGGTATATGCTTTGTGGCAAGGTTATGGAAACAGGACATGTGTTTATGAACTGTAAATTGTCAAATTAAGTTTTGGTAAGATTATATGCTTAGTGAGGAACATCTATGACTTTACATAATATGATTCATAGTCATTGTTGTCAGTGGGATTGATCAGTGGATCAACAAAGTTGAGACGAGCATGGTCTTTTGTTTGGATAAAATATTCAGAGACAAATTCAAGAGGTTAATGATCTAGTTCAAGTAGTACAATTGAAAATGTAGAAATGATATCATGCAATGAAATTGTCATAACACTTATTGACAGAATGAATTGTCAATCTTATACTGTGTGTTTCTTAGATAATACCTTATATATGTTTTTTTTTTGTTTATTTAATCATTTGTTAAACAAGCACATCTTGTGCTTTTATTTAACTTTTCTTTTCCAATAATATTCATTGACTTAAAAAAAAGTATGATCATCTTCTTAAAATTAAAATTAATTTAATTTATGAAATCATTCATATGAGTTATTTTATATAAGAAATTAATATTATTATATAAATATTAATAAAAAATTTCTATATTTTTTCAAAATGGAAATTAAAAAATATTTTATAATATATTAACATATATTTAAGAAATTTTTTTAACATATCAAGTATCAAATATAGAAATATGAAAAATTTATAATACAAAATATAAAAAAGAATAAATAAAATAGAAAAACTTAAACTAATGAGAAATAATATAATTATAAATATTAAATATAAAATATAAAAGAATAAAATAATAAAAATAATAACATGAAAAATAAAAAATTAAAAAATTTATATCAATTTAAATCTTTTGGATTTGGAATGACATGTTTCAAATCAATTCAAATTCAACCAAACTATATATATTATTTTTTTTTAAGGAAAGAAACTCATCTCATTTCATATCATATATTAAAAATAAGTGAGTGGGATAAAATGAAAATGTTGTTGACTAACATAAAATCTCGACTCTCAAGCTAAGCCGTGACAACTTGATTTGTTTGTCCTCGAGCAAGAACAACCTTGTTTGTATTAATTGTTTACATTTGACCGGTTTTTTGAATGATGGCTCCAAATTACTCTAATTGAAATGAGTGGAGTGAAGGTTGTCGGCTAATGGTTGGCAATTTAATTCAAATGTTACGAATTGAAATACAATATATCTATTTCATTATTATTTATTGGTTTGTGTTTTAATGCTTTATAGTTATTTGATGGGTTGGATATATTATTTATGTTTTCTGTTGTGTCATTAATTCGAGTGAAAAAACTATTTGTGGTGTTTTTTTTTTTATAAAAAGTGTTAATACTACTTAATAAAAATTTTATTGACAATTTTTTTATTAAATAATATGTATTGTATTACTTAATAACTTTGATATACCCTTATAAGTATTTTTGTTAATATAATTAGATTTAATTTAAAATAACATTTTTAATGTAAAAAAAGTTGGAAATTAGAAAATAAAAAATAAAAATAAGGATATGTTAAAAAAATTAATTCAAATCAAATTGCATAAGTTTGATTTATTGGTGTTATTTGAATTTTATATTATGTTCAATCTGAAGCTAAACTTGCCAATAAAGATTATAATTGTCAAAAAGATGAAAAGTTAAAAGAATAAAAGTACTAAATATTTTGTTTTAGGACTAAGTTTGACATTTACAAAAAAGTTAAGAATAAAAATATAATTACCCTTTTTGATACGTTTTTTTATACGTTTAGTTCCCTGTAAAAAGAATTTAAAATTAATGATTTAAGTTGAAACAATTTTATATTTAGTTTTACTCACATCACAACTGACTCTATTCTAAAAAATGTTTAAACATAATCACATTATTTTAAAATCAGCTGTTAATTTTAAAAACTTATTTAGTTGAAAATCAATTTTTATCAATAATCTTGTTTTAACATGCAGTAATAATTTTTTAGATTAATTACAACCTTTTATGTATGTTACATTTGTTAAACTTTATCAATTAATATTTTAAAATTTATTTAAATGAAGGTTGTGATTAACCGTAAGTGTAAAACTCTTTTATACTAACAGTATATAGGTGTTAAAATAATTTTTTTTAAGAGTTTAATTGGTATACACTATCAGTGTAAAAATTTTTATATTGACATTTAATCATGCCTTTTCATTTATGTGATTTCTAAAGTAGTAATAAGTAAAATCAGCGAATTTATCATGAATGAAAGATTGTGATTGAATCTTAGTGTAAAAATATTTACAGTGTATACCAATTAAAATTTTTTTTAATGCGTGTGACAAATTTAAATTTCAATCAATTTAACATGCACTAATATGACAAAAAAATAAATTAAGTTAAATATTTATGCATCCACAATATAGAAGAGTTTTACACAATGATTGTTATTGACTGTCAATATAAAACTTTTTACACTTATCGTGCATAAATGTTTTTCTTAATTTCTCAATTAAGAAACCAAAAAGATATTAAAAAATAAGTTTAATTAGTATGCACTAGTATATAGAGTTTTTTACACGACACATTCAATTATAACCCTTCATTTATAATAATTTTATTAAGTTTACCAACATGGTAAGTAGATACTAATTAAAATCTTAAAAAATTCAATATAAGTGAAGTTAGTGGACCATATGGTTGGGGTCAGCCGATATGACATTACATGTTCTCACTATGTTTAATTACAACTATAATTTATATAACATTTAAAATAAAATATTAATTGGTAAAGTTAACAAATCTATCATATATAAAATAATTGTAATTGAATGTCAGTGTAAAACATTTTACACTTACATAAGTGTTTTTCTCAATTAAAAAACAAAAAAAACATTAAAGAAAGAGTTTAATTAATATGTACTTCTAGTGTATAAAGTTTTTACACTGATATTCAATTATAGCAAATTAGTTAAATACTTATACACCTACACTATTGAAAAGTTTTACACTATATTTAATTATAACTATAATTTATATGACTTTTAAAGTAAAATATTAATAGTAAAGTAAAAAAATTTATCATATATAAAATAATTGTGTGTTAGTATTTTTTTCAATTAAAAAACCAAAAAAATATTAAAAAAATTAATTAATATACACACTTCCAAAATATAGAATTTTTACACTGTATATAATAAATTTGTTAATTAAAAAAAAAGAAGAAAGAAAACTCTTACAAAAAAAAAAGAAAATACAATATGAGTGAAGTTAGTGGACCGCAAGGCCGGTCTCAGCCAGTACCAGGTTCTGGCCTTACATGTCCTCACTAATATACTTGCGAGTGACCGGGACCTATATAGCTTAAGCGTAAGTTCATATCGCCAAACATTTCTCTCTACTTCCTCTATCTAACCGTCTGCATCTCGGGGACACTTTCAAGATCAAGCCCTAATTATTTTTTTTTCTCCTTCTAATCGCCAATCTCTTCTTCTTAATCATCATGCATCCTTTCCAATATCAGGATTAATTAATCGCACTCCGATTCTTCGCCATGTTCGAAGCTCACGTAAGAATCTCCTTCCTTCGTCACTCTTTTCCTCAGCAATACCGAACCCGATTCTAAATTTAAATTTGAATTTGCTCTGCGTGTTTGGGATGTTTCTTCCTTCCAATAATCTCGAAGTTGAATTTACGTTTTCTGTGTACGATGCTTCTTTTACTCGGATTTTTTTTTGTGCAAGCATTTCAGAATTGAATTTAAATTTGCTTTGTGCGTGTGCATCTACAATGTTACTTTTCGTCATCTTCAGTTGGATTTTACAATTTTCGGTTTGCATGATGTGTTTTCGGTGAATTATGCGCAAAGGAGATAGTAATGTTGCTCTGTTTACAGGTTTTGCATTTGCTTCGAAGATATTTGGGTGAATATGTACATGGACTCTCTACGGAGGCGTTGAGAATAAGTGTCTGGAAGGGTTTGTATTCTGCCATTTTCTCACATTTTACTTATTTCTTTCACTGCGTGTGCTGGATTCAAGTATAAATTTAAAAAGTTTACCATTAATTCTTTATGGTATTTTCTTCACATGCATACATTCTATACTCTGTATGGATGAGGTTCCTCCTTCTCTTTTTTTCTATTTTGATTTCTGGCAACATGCAACTACTTACCAATTTTGTCACATGTCTTAGTAGGTTCTCAATTCAGATCAAACTGAAGACAAATATGTTTATTCTGATTTTATTTATTTATCTGGGGCCTGTTTGGGTTTCTAGGATAAGAAAATACGAAAAAATAAAAAAACGAAAAATCAAAATAGTTTTTCGATAAGTTTTTCTAAAAGATGCTGGACTTCTCCTAATTTGTAAAAAATCACATATATTTTAGAAAAGTTATATGAGAGAACTTTTACCTATTAACTTGTGAACTAATTTTAGCTTATGAAGAAACTACTTTTACTTTTTTCTTTGCATTTTCTTCTCCTAAAAGTAATTCTAAAGAAATTCACCCAAACAAGCTCGTATTTTTTTTTTTTTTATCAAAGTCTTCAAACCTGGTAAAACTTATTGAATTGTGAGGTAGGTTGTCAATTATGGATGATGATGTTTGGATAACATTGGATTTGTTCTAGTTTGGAACTCTATATTTTTCCTCTTAATTTCATATTCCACTTAGGTTTTCTGAGTACAAAGGAGGGTCAAATGTGCTAGAATTATGCTCTTTTAACTAGACTACATGTGGTACATTTGGTTGGAGTGTAACTTTAGAGTCCTTATATCGATATTTTATGTAATGGGTGTTGAAGGAATTATTGCAACAAAACCAATTTAATTTGTGAAAGTCTCCACAGAGAATCATGCAATAACCAGATTAATTTTAAAGAATTGCTTAGACCACAAATTTGGTGTAAAAGTAACAAAAATTTAAATTACAATTGGAAAAACAATTAGTCAAACAGTTGGCTACAAAGGGGAATTCACAATAAGTTTGAGAGTATTACCAGGGTTTGAATTCACCGACAACCAATTCCAATTGCAAAAAGCATTCACCCAATCAATTCATTAATTTTTATCACAAGAATTATTTTTATCCTATTGTCTATCCCTAGAATAGTAGCCCTGATTTTTCCAATTTTACTCTTAGTTCCTTGACTTATAAAATTGAAAATACATTGCTCACAAATTCAGACTCAAACTCACAAATTATATCCTATTCCTAGGCATACAATCTATCAGTTGTTGCTGAGAGTTCTTAATTCAAAAGTCTCTTTTCATTCACAATCAAATTAACAAAATCATGCAATAGAGTTGTCAATCCTAAATAGATAATAATTAAAACAGAAAGAAACAATAAAAATAACTGAATTGCAAGGAGAAAATACTTCATACTTCATTATATGGAATAGTTGTAGCAACAAGAGGGTTAGTTCCTCGTAGAAGTCATGAAAGAACGCCTTAGCTCAGATAGGATGCACGGTTCCTGAAGCATCTAAGTTAGCCTATCAATCTCTCTCTATCAATTTAGAGCCATACAACAGTGTTATCAATGGCAGAACATAGCGGAAGACCAAAATTTCACCATAAAAACACGTCATTGCGCCTTATGGTGCCACCATGACGGACATTTCTTCACAAATTGTGTATAGCGGTTGGTAAAAAAACCGCCATGCCATGGCGCTATTGCGGCTCCATGATGATTATTTAACAACATTGCCATACAGTGTGTAAGACTAAAAGTGAAATGCCTTATTTCCTAAAACAGGATCTATTTATACATGGGCTGATGTGGCAGTATTATGAGGGCTTGCTTAAGCACTTCCATGGTAGCCTTGCCTAAGCGATCTGATGGGCCGCTTAAGTGAGCATGGCGGTTGGCAGTCCATGGCGGTTTTCCAAAAAAACGCCATATGGTGATAGAGGATGGTGTTGTGGGAAATGTTAGACGCCATGGTGGACTAAAAAATAGTAATATATTTATATATAAACACTATCAGAATATTAAATATAAATTAAAAAACTACAAAAACAGAATATAAAACATGAAATATAATAAAAAAACAATGAAACCAACACTCATAGATAACTGTTAAATTAATATTGTATTTGGTTATTAGTTGTTAGTTGATGTATATTTTGTTTCATTTATGGTTTATGTCAGAGGTTGGTGGTAGTTGTATTCACTACTCTGATTTTTCTAGATTGTATTACATCTCTATTAATAAGAGGTTCGAAGCTGAGTATGCATCTCAAGCTTTTTCTATATTCAAGTTGGTATCAGAGCGGGTTTGACCCCTGCTTTTTAAGTCTAGAGTCATAGTAGGCTGTCCGCTGCCGTCTGCCGCCGTCTCCAGTGCCTTTCTCTTTGGCGGACCTAGCATCAGGAGCGCCTCGACATGCGCTGTCGACACCTGGTAATCGCTCTGCCAGCCGCCGTCACATGCGCCCTTACACGTTGTCACAACTTCACCAAACAGTGGGCACCGTCATTTCGTCGTCGTCTTGGTCGCCGTAGCTGTTTGGTGCCATTGCTGGTCTTCGTTTGTCAGTTTGAGCAAGCTTCCTTAGAGTTAACTCAAATTTCTCTCGGGCCTCCTTTCTTACCTTTTTTCAGATCTGGAAAATGTATTATTCTACCCCAGTCAACTCTGGTCCCATTCTCCCTATTTCTGGATCTGCCGTTATCTCAACAGAAAAGCTCAATAGTAAAAATTATTTATCTTGAGCTGATTTTGTGGAACTTTGGTTCCTTGGTCAAGGACACCATGAGCATCTACAAAAGGTAGATATTGAGGGATCAGCTGAACAGAAAACTCAGTGGAAGAAACTTGACTTTCAGCTTTGTGTTCTTCTATGACAGTCAGTGGAACCTAAGATATTGAGGAACCTTAGAGCATTCAAAACCTGTTATTCGTTTTGGAAGAAAGCCCAAGATATCTACTATAATGACATCCAACGCTTGTTTGATTATGTTCAAAAGCTAGCCTCCTTAAAACAAAATGATTTAGATATGATGTCTTATGTTTCCGAAACTCAAGCCGCGGTAGAAGAATTGGAGTTTTTCTTAGAAGCTGATTCTATAAAAGAAATAAGGAAACAACTTGACAATCTCTATATGGTTATGATTCTCCGTGGTATGAACACGACATTCAATCACATTCGTGATCAAGTTCTGACCGAACAAAATATTCCTTCCATGGAGAGCTTAACTACTTGTCTCCTCCGTGTTCCTACCTTAAACAATGAGGGTACCTCTCTTGAAAGTAATATGGAGTCTTCTGTTAGGTAATCGTCCACAATGCACTCATTGCAAAAGGATAGGTTATACTCATGAGATATGTTACTCCCTGCATGGTTTTCTAGACAAGTCTGCTCATGTATTAAGGTCTGAGAAACTGGAAGAGAGGAAACTATCTGAAGAAGAATATCAAGGATACCAAAAGTATTTGAGGATGAAGTCTAACAGCCTTGTTGGAACTTTTTCTGGACCTAATGTCTCAACGGCCTGCATTTCTCAATCTGTGGGAGGTCAAAACCCATGGATTGTTGACTCTGGTGCTTCAGATCATATCTTTGGTAATAACTCCTTGTTTTCATCTTTATCACCTCCCAAATTTCCCCATCTTGTCACATTAGCCAATAGGTCAAAGGTTTCAGCTCAAGGAATGAGTTCAATATCTATTTTTCCCTCCTTAAATTTATCTTCTGTTTTGTACATTCCTTCTTGTCCTAATTTACTTTTCTTGAGTCAATTGACTAAATCATTAAATTGTTTAATTACATTTAATTCTGACTCAATTGTCATTCAGGACCGTGGTATGGGCAGACAGCTTAGCGCAGGACATGAATCACGAGGCCTCTATTATGTGAAATCTAGCTTTTTAGTGTCTTGTCTTGCATCCATTTCTCCTAAATTGTTGCATGATCGGTTTGGACACCCTAATCTTGCGAAATTAAAGATAATGACTCCTAGTATCTAGAAAATCTAAACTTTAGAATGTGAAGCTTGTCAATTAGGCAAACATGTTAGGTCTTCTTTTTCAAGTAAAGATAAATAAACAAATAATTCAGCTTTCTTTATTGTTCATTAAGATATTTGGGGTCCTAGTCGAATTACTTATTTTGGATTTAAATATTTTATCACCTTTATTGATGAATATTCTCGGTGTACGTGACTTTATTTAATGAAAGAAAGGTCTGAACTTCTATCCATATTTGTGTTCTTCTTCCATGAAATAAAAAATTAGTTTGGCAAAACAATTAAATGTTTTAGAAGTGATAATATAAAAGAATATTTTTCTTCTGAACTCTTTTCATTTTTGTCCTCTCAAGGTATTTTACATCAGTCCACTTGTCCACACACTCTTCAATAGAATGGGATAGCCGAAAGGAAGAATGGTCACCTTGTTGAAACAACTCGCTCCTTAATGATTAATGCAAAAGTTCCATTATATCATTGGGGAGATGCGATTCTTTCTGCCTGCTATCTTATCAATAGGATGCCCTCTTCCTCTCTTGATAATCAAATTCCTTATTCCATCCTATTTCCAGTTGAACCTCTGTATCGTGTTTCACATCGTGTATTTGGTTACACTTGTTTTGTTCATGATATGTCTCCAGGTATCGATAAATTGTTAGCTAAGTCGATCAAGTGTGTTTTCCTGGGATACTCCCGCCTTAAAAAAGGATACAAATGTTATTTTTCTCATAACAAGAGGTATTACATGTATGCTAATGTTACCTTCTTTGAAGATTCTCCCTTCTACTCATCCTCTACACCTGACTCCATTTCTATTCAAGAGGTCTTGCCCACTTTTTTCTCGAGTCCAGAAATTGTCATTTCTCCAGACATGTCTTATCAATCTTATCATACCAATATTAGTCCAACGCCTAACTTCTCTAAAACTGATCATTCTCCCTCTGCTCCTACTCATGGCATGATACCTGAAGCTAACCCTATAATTTCTATGACTCTCGTGGCTCATGTCCCTCTCCATCCGCTTCTTGTACAACGACTCCTAATTCTCCTTCTATGGCTGATGACAACTCATGTTGGCCTGTTGTCCTTCGAAGAGGTATTCGCTCTTCTCGAAACCCTCATCCTATTTACAATTTTTTGAGTTATCATCGTCTGTCTCCATCTTATTGTTCCTTTATAAATTCCTTATCGTCCATCATTATTCCCAAAAATGTTTGTAAAGCACTTGATCACCCTGGATGGCGACAAGCCATGATTGATGAAATGCAGACCCTTGATCACAATAGTACGTGGGAATTGGTTCATCTTCCTCCTGGGAAGAAAGCTGTTGGTTGTAGATGGATCTATGCTATTAAAGTTGGTCCAAATGGTGAAATTGAACACCTTAAAGCTAGTTTGGTAGCCAAAGGTTATACTCAGATCTATGGACTTGATTATGGAGACACTTTCTCCCCGCTCACTACTATTCGTCTTCTTCTTGACATGGCAGCTATTCGCCATTGACCCCTGTATCAGATGGATGTTAAAAATGCATTCCTTCATGGTGAGTTAGATGAGGAGATTTACATGGAGCAACCTCCTGGTTTTGTTGCTTAGGGGGAGTCTGGTCTAGTGTGTAAACTCAGGCGATCTCTCTATGGTCTTAAACAGTCGCTAAGGTTTGTAAAATTCAGCAATGTTGTCAAAGATTTGGAATGAAAAGGAGTGAAGCGGATCACTCTGTCTTCTATTATCATAAATCTGTTGGCAAATATGTTTATTTAGTTGTTTATGTCGATGACATTGTCATTACAGGAAATGATGAAGTCACAATATCTCATTTAAAGCAACACTTATGCAATCAATTTCAAACAAAAGATCTTGGTCATCGGAAATATTTTCTGGGAATAGAAGTAGCTCAATCCAAAGAAGGCATTGTAGTTTCCCAAAGAAAGTATGCCTTGGATCTTCTGGAGGAAACAAAAATGTCTGATTGTAAGTCAGTCAACAGTCCTATGGACCCATACAAGAAGTTAGTGGCTGATATGGGAGACTTATACTCAGATCCAGAAAGGAATAGAAGGCTGGTTTGGATAAGTCTCCCATATCAGCCACTAACTTCTTGTATGGGTCAGTTGCATTAAGGTTTCTTCTTTGATTTATTTATTTGTAATGAAAACACGAGTTGGGGTATGTTTTGGATATAGTTTCAGACATAGTTATCAAACTCTCGAGTTAATTTTTTAACTCTTACAAGTTTACAAATTCATTTATCTTCTCTGAGTTGACTCTTACAAATTCTCTTTTTAGTTGAGTCTGTACAAACTTGGTAGAGTCTTGAGTTTACTATTGAGTATCAAGTCAACAAAATTAAAAAACTTGTGCAAATGATAGTCATTTTTGGTTATTTTTTGTATGTTTAGGGTTCAATATACCTCCATTTAAGGTGTTGTTCTTGATTGAAGAGTCTTCGCCTCTAATAACATCAAATTCTCATTTTTCAATGACATCAAAGCCTCGTTTTCCAAAATAGGAATGATCTACCGTTATTATCAGTCACAAATTATAATCTTATAGTAATGCATTGTTAGACTTAGTGATTTAAGTATATTGGAATTTCTGGTTTATTATTTTGCTTTATTATGTTATTAAAATGTTTAATTGATATGTTTCTATAGATATTTTATTATTTGTAGTTTTATATGAAGTAAACTCTTATGAGTCTACTATTTGAGTTTATAGAGCTTCCATGGGTATACATAGAGAGTTTGATATTCTTGGTTTCAAATGTTCATATGTATTTTCGTTTTCATGCCTATACATTTTATAGAGCAAATTACATTGACCTCCTCTACATGCCTTAGTTGAAATGCGTTTCTTGCAACCTTGGGCCATTATAATTAGTAACTATGTTAATTTGTATATGAAATGTCAAAATTACCCTTATTATTCATTGCACCCACAACTCTTTTGGAAATGGACGGCAGAATTGAGGAATGAATGACACCCACAAATAATATTTAGACGTGTTCTGTTGCTTATGAAATGATAATGGATTTCTATGTTGGTGTTCTTTTTTGGGATTGTGATGAATGAGCTAAAGAAAATGTTGATTTTAGTTGGTTTAACGAATTGATCTGTTCATGTAACAATAGCCCATGAGGAAGATAAGGGCAAAAATGTCCTTAAACTTCATAAATAAAGCATGTGTGGCAGGCACACATGATATACTTTTGTTAATGAAACCCCAATCCTAATGAAGAAAGGAGGTGCTAGTGTAACAAAGTTGGAAACATTAGGTGGTTTTGTGTAGGGGTAATTTTTGGAGGGGGTACATGTGTAATAAGTCCTAAACTAAGGGGTGTGGATGTGATTTGCGCTACATTTTATTATTTATGTGCTTTTTGTGTGAAACCAGATTTAAACTTATGGCAGGAATTATATTTTCATTTGAAGAATTTTTCTCAAAATACATTGACGGGTTAAAACTATTTGTCTTGCTGACTAGGCTTGTAAAATTTCACATTACCCCAAAATGGTTTTGTGTATTCCATTGTGATGTCATGTTCATTGTCATTCCAACTAAGACTTGATCTCTGCAGGCGATGTTGTCCTCAAAGATTTGAAACTGAAGGCAGAGGCTCTAAATGCACTAAAATTACCAGTTACTGTTAAAGCTGGCTTTGTTGGTACAATTACATTGAAGGTACATTTGGTCATTTACAATTACTGGTTGTCTGCTGCCAACTTTTGGGTCATCCATTTACACATGCATAATTTACTGGTTTGTTAGTCATGCACATGTATATTCATGAATCATTATGTGCTCTATTCTACTCATCTAAATTCTAAAATTATATGAATAGAATAGTAAACATATATACATACTTACATGTGTGCTTGTGTGTGTGTAATAGGCAATATATGAGTAAGGTTTCATAATTGCAGTGCATTTTGTTATATTATTCTTGTCAATGCTTTCTGGTTTACAATACTCATTCTTCTTCTCTTTTTAACTTTTCATCTCCTATTGAATTCTTAATCCATGTGCTTTCAAATGGACTGTTTATTTGATTTTTTTTTTTCTGTTGCTAATATAATTTAGGTTCCATGGAAAAGTTTGGGGAAAGAACCTGTGATTGTTTTGATCGATCGTGTGTTTGTTCTTGCTCATCCTGCTCCTGATAGTCGGACTATGAAGGTATGTAAGTATTCTGTATTTGATCAAATTAGGGTGCCTTTGGAAGAATTTATTTCCAACTTATTTGTACTTATCGAATGACATAAGCAATTGTATAAGTTTAGGGTAAAAGCTTGTAAAAATAGGTTATGATATGTCCAGAAACTGTTTTCAGCTTATTTCTGTAAAAACTCTCTAGGATAGCTTATGAAAACAACTTATAACTTGTATAAAAACAATTTAACGTTATTTTCTCTCTGATTATAAAAACAACTTATAACCAAGTCCTTATATGATAACTTAATAAGTACTTATTTAATAAGCACTTAATTAAACTCTCTACCAAACTGTGGCCTTAACAACATCTATGTCTTTTGCTAAATTGAACTTGTTTTGTCATAGGAGGAGGATAGAGAAAAACTTTTCGAAGCCAAGCTCCAGCAGATTGAGGTCAGATTCGATGTAGCTTTTGTTAAAATATCATATCTATTTAGTTTAGGGCTTATTATAGTCATGCTTTTTTCTCAGTTAATTGTGTTATTTATAAGTTTTTCCCTTGTATTATAGTCATGCTTTTTTCTTTTACATATCTATTGTTTGATACGTAAATAATGTTTTCCATCAGTTATATATGTTAAGTGAATTATAATTGACCTGTTTGTGGTGTGTGAAATCTCTGGAAACAAGCTGTTTAATATTTGAAAATTGAAATTACAATTGTGGAATGGGGATTTCCCCATCAATCTTTCTAAAAAAAACTATTTAAAATAGTACCTTTTTATGAAGCAGATGAGATTTGCGTAAAAAAACATAAACTTGTTTTTCTTAAGAAAAAGTAGTTTAGACAAGCATAAAAAAGTAGTAAATTGCTTATTTTATTAAAAGAAGTGTTTTTTTTTTTAAAGTTTAAATAACAGACCCATTTTCTTCTTTATAAGTGTTTTTGATGCAGTTTATCCAAACCAGCTGTAAATTGCTTTTCTCTACCTTTAGAGGTGCTTGCTTCCCCAAGGTCTGTTTGATTTGCTAAAAAAACATAGTACATGATAGTACAATTATAATTATTTCATATTTGATTTGAGAAAAGTCCTTGGGACTGCCCAACTTACATTGTATAGGATAGGACAAAAATTTTATTATTTGTTACTTGATATACCCTAGGACAACTTTTTGTCCCAGGTACAGAAAAAAGTACAAAAATACACTTCTTTCTTATCTTTCGTCCACTTCTTTCTGTTCTCTCTCTCTCTCTCCCGGACCTCATTCTGCCCCACTTTCTTGCTCCCTCCCATTTCTCACAACTGCTTGTTGCTTCTCCATGTTTTGTTACCTTGCATCTTGGAATGTTTGCGACACACACACACACTTGTTTTTTTTTTGTGTATGCTGTTTTTATTTTTTTAATTATATTTACTGTTATATGTTCTATTTTTTTTTTAGTTTTTTAATTTATATTTACTCTGCTTTGATGGTGTTTATATATATATTGTTAATATCAAAGAATTAATAAAGAGGAATGTTGGAATGAAACTGTGGGTATGAATACCCGCAGGATGAATCTATTTATAAGTTTATTTCATAAATTATACATGAATATAAAAGATATTTCCTATAATCTCAAATATATTATTTGTACCTACTAAATTTAAAAACAAGATAATATAATATCAACATAATATAATATCTAAGATTCTCAACACTCCCCCTCAAGCTGGAGCTTACTAAGCATTCAACTTGTTACAAGAATGCAATAACAAAATTAATAAACCAAAATCGAGTTTATCATAAACAATATTTGGAAATACAACTCAGGGATGTTGGTGAAGTTGGGAAATATAGCTTGAGACCACCATTGCTACTAGGGCATAGTTGAAACTAGTGTAACAGGGACAAATAGGGCCAGTGAATCTGGGACAACGATAGGGGCCAGTGAATTTGGGATAAATTTGAGGTCAGTGCATCTAGGACAAAGATGGGGGGCCATTATTGAAGAGGAAAATAGAGGTAAGATGAACAATATCAAAATAAAACCACCATTGCTATTGGGACATAGTTGAAGCTAGTGCAACAGGAACAATCAGGGCCAGTGCAACAGGAACAAAGGCAAAGGTCAGTGCATCTATGACAAAGATGAGGTCAGTGCATAAGAGTAGAAACGAGCTGATGAAAGCCATTATTGAAGAGGAAAATAGAGACAAGATAAACAATATGGATAGGAGCTACAAGCAAAAAGAGGTCACCGGAGGCAATGGGCATTGCCTCCCAGTGAAAGTTATCTTTTTTTAGTATTCCTTCAACCTAGCTCTAATATCATGTTAGAAAAGGTGAAATTGGGTCTAATTCTGCATCACAAAACCGGTTTTTAAGGTGAGGTTTACATCTCATTTATCTACTCTTATTTGGTCATATCACTAGTCGATGTGTGATTTCCAACACACTCCCCTCAAGCCGAGGACTGTACATCTCGAGTGTGAAGTTTAACACATTTTTATTGGTGGTCTGATAGCGGTCCGATAGCGGGCGACACGATAAGCCCAACAAGAATAAATCACTAGGATAGACTTTGATACCATGTTAAAATCAGAGAATTAATAGAGAGGAATGTTGGAATGAAACTGTGTGTATGAATACCCATAGATAAATCTATTTATAACTTTATTTCATAGGTTATACATGGGTATAAAAGATATGATTTTCTATACAAAGATATTATTTTTACCTATTATATTTAAAAACAAGATAATATAATATCAAAATAAGATAATATCTAAGATTCTCAACAAGCACACACACCACACACACACACACACTCTGCCATGGTTTACTATTCATCATCGATAACACTGCTCTAAGAGACACTTTTACATTAAAATGAATTAATGAACTAAAATGCAACATGTAAATCTTTCGTTGGAAGGGGGTGTAGTTTTTTAAAATAAGAGGAGGGGGGGGGTTGTGATTTAATCATCTCTATCAAGAGGGGTGAAGGTGGGGAGTGTGTTTTCCCTACTTCTCTATAATTTTTAAGAAAATAGATGGGGGAGGTAGATAATGGCGTGTGTTGTAAACTTGAGGTTAGTGTAATTCACAGGGGAAGAACTGTAAAACTGTGATTTGTTCTATAATTTTTAAGAAAATAGATGGGGGAGGTAGATAATGGCGTGTGTTGTAAACTTGAGGTTAGTGTAATTCACAGGGGAAGAACTGTAAAACTGTGATTTGTTCTGTTGTTGGGGGAGTGAATGACCATTGAAGTACCAAGTAGAGGTGAGCTTGGTTTCATTACATTTCAACAAAGAGATTATACAAAGCCTTCTTTCACCCTATTCACTCTATCTTCATAATCATATGGGTAAAGTCACTTATAACAAAAGGTTATGAAATTCAACTTTGCCTTTGGGACCAAAACACATCCAAATGCAAGTACATTTGTACACCTCTTAAACCATAAATCCTAAAGCCCTCTATAGTCATTGCCAAATTTTTTATAACCTCATCTTCACTATTCAAATTTTTATCCAACCCCATATCTATAATTGTAAATCGAATGAGGTAGGTAAGATGCCTCATATATTAAATTAGTAATATCATAATTGGTGCCAAAAACTCAAATCTTTTCTCGACTCTATCCCATTCTTCATTGGTTGGGCAATACTTGTAAAATCTATCACAATATGCCAAATTAGGGAATGCATGACTATACTTGATAGCACTTTCAAGCATCATATACATAGTATTCCATCTAGTTGTCACATTCAACCCCAAGAACCATCACCTACTCCCCTCAAATACACTTGTTCAACGCACCATCTTTGGAATTATGTCAACCTCGCCTCTTAAGACCTAACATAGTGTACACTATGACTTTATATAAAGCATCGTCACCCACAGTTTTCAAACCTTCTTGGACAATGAAATTCAAGATATGTGCACAACATCGAACATGAAAATACTTACCCAGCAATACCAATGCATTTTGCAAACTAAGCCTTTCTCTTAAATATTTTACCATGGTTTCATTTGAGGAAGCATTATCCTATGTAATAGAAAGTATTTTGCCATCTATGCCCCAATCCTTTAGTACTTCAAGTACTTCCCTAATATTTCTAACCTAGTATGTTGACATTCCAAGTGAACAAATTCAAGAAACTTAATATTTAACTGCCAGTTGTAATCAACATAATGAGCAGTAACAGACATATACCCTTGGTTAGTTAGAGCTGTCTATACAGCAGAAGTTAAACAAACTCTGCTAGGGATAGTACTTAATGCACTTTTTAGCTTTTCCTTTTCCTCTGAATACAATTTATAAATATCACCTTTTTAGTGTTTCATGTTGTGGGCTTAAAATCTGTATTTAGCATTCTATTAAACCTCATGAACCTCCTCATACTGGACATAACTTAATGGGAGACCATGCTTGACAACAGCTCTAGCAAGACTTCGTCTATAAGCCATGCTATTAAATTTGTACTGCTTCAATAAGCTAGCCCTGTTATCCTACATGGCCCCCACATTTTTGTATTTAGGACATGAACCACATTTACTCACTTCCAATTCATACTTATATGAGTATAAACCCCCCACAACCTTTATATTTGCATTTTTCAACTCCATCAATTAAACCAACTTTGTCAAAATAATTCCAGACCTCTGTAGTAGTAACTTTTCCCCCCCCTTAGATTGACCCTCTTTATTGTCCTTTACCTTTTTTATCAGGAATACTAGCACCACAGTTATCAAAGGGAGTACTAGTTTGACTGACTTCTTTGTTACTAATATTATCCGGAGTTCCAATTTCTATTTCATTTATTTCTTCCTCATCCATATTCTCAAAATGTGATTCTACATTCATGATTGATTGACTGTAATATTAAAAAAAAGTTAACTAATTAATTTACTACTATTTAGAGTGTAGAAGTAGCATTATTCCTTATTGAGTGTAAATTCAACAACAACAGTTGTGCTCGTGGGAGTATGTTGGAGAGACAGAGGGAGGCTGCACCTGTGGGACTTTGAATACCAATTCAGTTGTACCTGTGCTGTGTGGGATTTTGAATAACTAGATTTGTGCCTGGGTTAGGGATTTAGGCACTTAGTCACTTAAGGTTAGCCTAAAAGTCAAACAATAACACATTACATGCTGAATTCGGGCCTGACTCCCTAAGGCCCAATTTCAGTTTTATGTTTTTATATTTTTTAACAATATATTATGTATATAGTTATTATATATTTTTAAGTTATATATTTATATTTTTATTCAGGCTAGTGAAAATGGGTTACTCAAAAAATGCTTGCTTTTATTTGAGTCTCATCTGTTGGAGTCCATCTTTTGTAGGCTTCCGGTCCGGTCCAGTGGGCTATACCATTTTAACAGCTGTAAACAAAAACACTTTATCTTACAGTTTTCACTTTCTCTCAATTCTCTCTTTTACCATGTTCAGGAAATCTAACAGTCATTGCCCAATATTTTAGAATTATTAAATATTGTTTAAGATTAAAATAAATTTTTATATTTGGTGGGAATTGAAATACTCTATCCAAATAAGAAAAATAAAATTAAAAAAATTTGAAATACCTTATTCAAACTAAATTTCCCTAAATTTCTTAAATTCGTTATCCAAACGCAAGGTAAGCCAGTTTGTATATGCTATATTGTACATATATTGTTTTACAGCTCTGCAGTCTGTTCATTTACCTTTATTTCTTAAATTTTCTTTTGTAATATTCTTATTGACCAATAGTCTCTTTTATTCATCTTCATGCAGGAAGCAGAGTCAGCTACACTTGATGCAATATCCAAGTCCAAGTTGGGAAGTGTATGGTTGCATATCTGTCCATATATCTGTATATTGAAATAAATATGAATGAATGTGTTTTGGTTGCATTTCACTAGAAGTTATTGTTAAAATGATTGTTTCTTTCTTTTCTGTCATGTAAGGATGCATTTGGAATCTGATTTTCAATCATGTTGGAGATGAGAAGGCTATTGATTTAGTCATCTGTGAGAGGGTGTATAGAAGAATATCTTTCTAATTAAAATTGGAAGGATTAGTAAACAAATGCACTGCTAAAATGTGATTCATTTTATGGTTTTATATATATAATTAGCTATTCTACTTTGAGGGTTTCTGAATGTTCCTATATTTGCACGTCTATGATGCTATTATGTCAACAATTAAGATTGGTTTAGATGTGAGTTGTGAGAAAAAGACTACTGAGCTTCTTGGAGTTTGTTAATGATAACAGAATTAGATAATAAAAGATCTAGTTATGTTTGTTGTTTGGATGGTGAAATGGGTCAAAATTTAGACATACAATGTATAATTGCATTTGGTTGAAGTGAGAAAAATTAGGGAAGACTGAAGAGGTACCATTTATGGATAGTGCTTTATCTGAGAATTTAATTGGTTAAGTCAGTGGTGACAGTGAGCATATTTCTCTCTCTTTCTGTACATGCACACGATCTCAAATACACATAAATACAGTTGAAATAACATGATTATTTTCTTATTATCTTACAGCCATCTTCTGGAAATTCATGGCTGAGTTCCCTAATTTCCACAATTATTGGAAACCTCAAGATATCTATCAGCAATGTGCATATCAGATATGAAGATTCAGTCAGGTTGGTTAACAAGTACTGTTTTAATTTCTTTTCAGGGTATACGTGTACATAGAGATTGCCATTTAATGTATTTTTCTTTTTTATTTAGGCTAAAATACGTCCTTTACGATTTTTACTATATTCAGTCTGGTCCCTTATCTTTTAAACAGTTCAGTTTAATCCTTTTTGTTTGTAAAATGACCATCTGCTAAAACAATGATAATTTTTCGATTTTGAGACACAATTTTGAAATACAGGCAGGTTGGTTAACACTTAACAAGTACTGTTTTAATTTCTTTACAGGGTATAACTATGCATGGAAATTGGCATTTGATGTATTTTTTTTTTTGGTTTATGTTAGATGTAGTTCAATATATGGGCCTAAGCCCATTTCCTTGTATTTGCTTTTTTGTACAGTATATATATATATATATATATAATATCTCCTTGGTTGTGTAACACACAAAAGGATTCATGCATGTTCATCTCTTTCTACATGGTATCTAGAGCCAGGTGGATCCTTGCCTAAGTTTTATTCTGTAAATTGTGTTTCGTTTCAATTTTTAGCCGTTTCCTGCCATTTCCGGCTGATTTCTGCCATTACTGTCGTTTAGGTCGGCGACCCTGTCATTTGCATTGCTGTCCTCCATCGCCATCGGCAGCTCCTCCGTCAGATCTTCCACTCACCCTCACGCCCGCCAACAAGCCACACTTGTCTTCTCACTTCCCTTCTCTGGCTGCTGCGAGTGGCAGCGCGTTCAGCGTCTTTTCTGGTGGCGGCGGCGCTTGACTCGCCGTGTTGTCCTCTTTTCGGATCTGGTCTCGGATCATCCATTGGGCCTTGTCTTCAGTCTTCTCTCTCCTTTGTGGATTCTTTTTCTTTTCTCTCTTGCAGCTTTTTCCCTCCCATCTGTCTCCCATGGCTTCTGTTAGGTCTGACTCGTCTTTGTTTACGAACTATGTCAATGTACCTCTCTCCATTGACATATTAGATGACACAAACTATGACACCTGGGCCTCTGACATGTAGCTCTGGCGTAAAGGCCAAGACTATGTTGATCACCTCACTCAGACATCTGCCTCTATTGATGAGAAAGGTGGAAAGTTGATGCTCAAGTTTGTAGTGTTATAAAGTCGACTATTCATCCTTCTTTAAAGCAAATATGCTAGGCCCATGACACCTGTGCTGGCGTTTGGGAATAGACTTGGTTGCTGTACACTAATGATACTCAGCGCCTCTCTGGCGTGACTGAGAATCATTGGCCCCCGCCGCCTTGACAATCTCATGGCTGAATATTTGGGTAAAGTTCATGATCTTCTTCATGACTTCAATGAACTATTGCCCCCTGCTGCCATTCCTACTCAGGAACTAGAGCAATGCCAAACATTCTTTATGTTAATGGCCTTATATGGGCTTCCTGATGAGTATTCATCTGTTCATCATCAGATTTTGGGATCACCGACTACGCCTACTTTGAACTCTGCTTGGTCCACCCTATTGTGTGTGTCATACATGTTATCATACATGTTATGCACACTTAGTCGACTCACTCGTTCTCTTGATTGTCTTGTTTTCTTTTAGTAACGATTTTGTTTTCTTACAGGAACGGAGTTCGGGACGGATAATTGGAACTAGATGTGAGTCAAATGGCCTTTACCACCTATGGACGTCTGCTCATGTTGGCCTCAGTTGTAGATTCTCCTACTCTCATTCATTCTCAACTAGGTCATTCTACTCTTGCCAAGCTTCAGTGCCTTGTATCGCGTTTATCTAAGTATTTTAATTTGTCATGTGATTCGTCTCAATTAGGAAAACATAGTCATAGTTCTTTTCCTAAGAGTGTTCCCTAACGAGTTGTGTCTCCTTTCACTTTAGTTCACTCGGATATTTGGGGTCCGAGTTGTGTTAAGTCTAGTTTAGGCTTTTAGTATTTTGCAACTTTCATTGATGATTATTCTTGATGTACTTGGTTATTTTTAATGAACAATCGTTCTGAGTTGTTTTCCATATTTCAAGCCTTTTATAATGAAATAAAGACTCAATTTGGTGCATCTATTCGTATCTTTCATAGTGATAATGCTCGTGAATACCTTTCTCAGTTTTTTCAGACCTTTATATCTTCTCATGGTATTCTTCATCAAACTTCTTGTGTCTATACCCCTCAACAAAATGGGGTTGTAGAAGGTAAGAATAGACACCTTATTGAAACAACTTGAACTCTTTTACTTTATGGTTATATTTCTCCAAAATTTTGGGGGGATGCTGTTCTCACTGCGTGTTACCTTATCAATCGCATGCCTTCTTCTGTCCTTAATAACCAAATCCCCCACTTTATTTTGTTTCCTCATGATTCACTCTATCCTTTACCCCCTAGAGTTTTTGGCTCCACTTGTTTTGTTCACAACCTTAGTTTTAGTCTTAATAAATTATCTGCTCGATCTCACAAGTGTCTTTTTAGGTTATCCTAGGTCTCAAAAAGGTTATAAGTGTTTCTCACTTTCTTTTCGTCGATACTTGATTTTCGCTGATGTCACCTTCTTTGAGTCTTCTCTCTATTTTTCATCCAATTCCTCATCTTCTGAGCCTATTTCTGTCTCCCTCCTCTTTTTGTCTTCCATTCCATAGATACGTTTGTTGTATCCACCAACCTACCACCTCCTCCACCTTCTCTTTGGGTTTATCATCGCTGACATGTTCGACTTCCCGTTGGACTAACCATTGACTCTACTTTGATGCCACTTACTCCGTCTCCTCTGGCTCCTCCCCTTGTGTCTGATCTACCTATTGCTCTTCTTAAAGGTACACATTCCACTCATAATCCCTCTCTTCATTATGTTAATTTGAGTTATCACAAGTTGTCTCCATCATTTTACGCTTGTCTTTCTTGCATTTCCACTCTGTCCATTTCTAAAACTATAGGTGATGCCTTATCCCATCCGGGTTGGAGGGAGGCCATGCTTGATGAATTGTGTGCTCTTCAGAACAGTGGTACTTGGGATATCATTCCTTTGCCTCCTGGGAAGTCTGTTGTTGGTTGTTGGTGGATCTTTACTATATATAAGATAAAAGCACATGAAAGATGAGTCTGATAAACAACCAGAAAACAATTTGATATGATAAATTTCAATTTTCTGATTGTTCATTTTGATTTACTTTTCATGTGATTTTGACAATATTTATTCTTTTGAATTGGATGCTATAGTTTTATTTTCGTGAATATAATAGAACAGATTTTAAATTCGTGTTCTAAAATCGAAAATAATCATCATTTTAGAATGACCATTTTTGACCCACTTAATATAAAGGACTAAAGTAAATTTTTAGAAAATAAAGGACCAAACTGAACAGAATAAAAAACATAAAAGGACCAAAATTATATTTTATCCTTTTATTTATGATATTTTTGTTTAAGCTTTATTTCTATTTGCTTATGCTAATTATTGTTGTTTGCAGTAATCCAGGGCATCCATTTTCTTCCGGTGTGACTTTGGCTAAGCTAGCTGCTGTGACAATGGATGAACAAGGGAATGAAACTTTCGATACAAGTGGTGCTTTGGATAGGTTGAGGAAGGTAATGGGTCTCTTGCTAACATAGTTTTTATGAACAGCATTGAGTGTTATTTCTAATTTGACAAACCAAATTGAGACATAGCAAGATTGTTTTGATGCAGTAAAGCATCATCTTTTCATGTCTTTTTATTTTGTAGTTTGTATACTTATGTTTTACTTTTCTATTGGTTGTTTGGTTACATAGAATTGTTTTGCAGTATTTCAGAATTTAGTGGAATGGTGAGATTATGGTTCTGTTATCTTTGTTTATATTTGTAGCTGGCTCAGCTCTTACTTATTTACGACAACCAGTTTCTAAATAGTTTTGCTAGCTGTCATTCATTTATATTATGACGGCTGGAGTTAGTTACAACTAAGTTAAGTATCCCTAGTAGCTTCTAGTATATTGAAGCGTAGTCTGTATGTATTCTGGAGATAAAGGTCTGTAACATATTCTCTCTAATTAATCAGTATTAATAAACATTTTAAGTTTCTCCAATGTCTAAGTTACTTATGTGCTAATGAATTTGTTGAGAATCTTAAATATTATCTATTAAAAATGGTAAAATTCGACCTAACTCAATCCCACAAAACCGGTTTCTAAGGTGAGGGTTTGCACCTCACTTATAGTTTTGAATAGTGCCACTTTTGCGGTTGTTCTTGCGACCATCGCAGTTGTAGAGCCAGTTGGGTCGCATCATTGGCTGGGAAGAAGACGAATGAGTTAGCGTTTCAATCTTTTCTTAAGCTATTTAAGTGAAACACACCGTTTCACTCAAATGAGTTTATTTTTATTATTAAAATAGTACCCATGTAGAATGCACGTTCCACTTAAAATAGTTTTTTTAACTCAAACAAAAATAAGTCCATGCGCCTCTTCCATTCCAACGTAACAGTGAACTCTTTGGCAACAAGGGCAACTTCTAGTGGCGAGTTCTGACATCTTGGTGCGAGTTCTGACGCCATTTTCGATGGCTCTTCACTTTGCAACCACCTTGTTTGTTTGAAGTCATCCCACTCTCCACTCTTCACCACTCATGGCTTCACCCACAGGTCAACTATCCTCTCGCTATAGCATTTTAAGAGGGCGGCTGCTATGCATCGCTATCTGCTATTGACTACTATGATTCTATTGTTTAGCCATATCATTGATCCATGTAGGACTTGGGGTTCTTTCCTAATATACTTGCTCACTCCCAACATTATTGGCTTGGTGTATGGATAATATGGTGGGTAACCCTTTTAATAGATCTAGGATAGGTTCTGATAGCATATTAAAAATGGTGAAATTGGACCTAATTCAACTTCAGAAAATTGGTCTGTAAGGTGAGGTTTGCACTTCACTTGTATATTGTTTAGCCATATCACTAATCAATGCGGGACTTGATTTTCTTTTCCAATATTATTTTATCTTGATTTTAAATATAGTATGTAAGTATATTGTCTTAGATATTATAGGAAACAATATCTTTTATATTCATGTGTAAAGCATCCCTTACTTGGATCCACTGCCCCAATTAACTCTTTTGCTTGCTGCTCCTTTTTTAAAATCTTTTTCCCTTCTTCTAGCAATCCTTTTTTTATATATTTTCCTTTTTCTATATGTTTTTTTGTCTGCTGCCAACTTGTTCAGGCGAAAATCCTGTTTCGGCAACCTTTTTTTTTGACAATTGATGCCACTTTTGCTGTACTGGCTACCGCCTTCTGTTTGCCATTCATCTTTCGCCGAAGAACTTTTTGTCACCTACTTGACGTTGCCTTTTTTGGCTTTTTTCTGGCATTTTCTCTGTTTAAATGATTTTAGGTCTTCCCAAATATTGGTTTCAAGCATCCAAATGTTGGTTTTAAGAAAGTTGGAACTTTCTCTACTTGCGATGAACTTTCTTAGGCTGATGGATATTCCAGCTATCTAGCAATACTATATTCATTGCAATATTCCCCAACATCTGTAAAGTGTATTTCTAAATATTATTTTATGGTGGAACTCAATTTTGTTACTTGCTTCTTGTAACAAGTTGAAGCTTACTAACCATTCAGCAGGCTCCAACTTAAGGGGAAGTGTTGAGAATCAACTTTTCATACTTTTCTACGAGATGGAAAATTTGGACACTAGCTGAAAACTATTCCAGAAAAACAGGAAATGTAACTAAGTAGCACTTTAGATATTCTTATCTTGATCTTAAATATAGTATGTAGGCAGACGTATTATCTTTAGATATTATATGAAACAATATTTTTTATATTTATGTAATTTATGAAATGAGTCTATATAAACACCCATCCAGTGTGTATTCAGACACGAGTTCATTATTCTTCTGTTTCTCTATATTTAACAGAATCCAAGGCAGGTGGTATTGAAATTGAACTATTCATAATACCAAAAAAATGGCTCATCTTTTGCTCTATCTTCAGTAGCCATATGGTTTGAGCTGGGAATTTGGTAGGTTTGTGGGCAATTTCTGTTTTTTTTTTTTTTTTTTTTTTTTTTTTTTTTTTGTGTGTGTGGAGTTTATGATATGATTTCAGTGGCCAATTTTTCTGTCCCTTGATGTTTTACACGTGGCATATGGTTGGAGCAAAGCAGAGTTGTGGTAGAAATATTAACAAAGCCATTGCTTGATTCCTAAAGCATGTCTTTGATATACAATAAGGTATAGAACAAGGAGATCAACAATGGACAACCACTTAAGTTACAGGACAGTTCTTGACAATGTTTGGTGGACAATGGATGGTACAAGAAAAAAAATAACATTTTACTATAATACCCATTTTAATTTTGTTTATCTAAATATAAATAATATTTTTTATCATATACTATAAAATACAATATTATATATACCTGAATAATATGAATCATAGTATATGGGTTAGGATTTGTTTACACTTCCAATAACTTTATATGGAATACAAATTTTACCAATCTTATCGTTGAATTTATGATATTTTATTAATAATCATGTATATTAGTTTTTACATAATTTGGACTTTTCTAGATATGTTATATAATAATGGATGTTTGATAATTCTAAATATCATTTTATACTGATGAACTACTAAATAATTTTGAATTTGCGTGAAATTTTGTATACTTGATTTAATTAGCAAAAATATAAAATTCAACTAAATAATTTTGAATTTGCGTGAAATTTTGTATACTTGATTTAATTAGCAAAAATATAAAATTCAACTGTTAGATTGGTAAAATTTGCATTCCATAAAATGTTATTGAATGTATAAGTTGACTAATTCTTACACCTTGTTGTAAACATATCTTGATATATATGTATGTGTATATATTATAAACAATTTAGTATCACAACATTAATTTATATAACATTTATTATTATGTATAGTTTATGGATAAAGAAAAATGTGTATTTGTAGATTCCGGACACAATTGCTACCTGCAGTTATTGACAGCATTTTTTAATTGTCATGAAGAGAGTGGTCGGTAAAGAGCAGGGAAGGGAGATGTGGGGGTTGGGGGAGAGAAAAGAGTGAAGTTGTAAAGGTACTTTTGTCTGTGCGTGTATGTACATGGGGCAAAAAGTTGTTCTATGCTTTTTTGAGTAACAAAAGGTTATATTTTGGTTCTGTTCAGTCCAATTTAATCTGTACTGTTCAGTGATCCTTTTTCAAATCAAATGTTGGACGATTATATTTGTTCTGTCCAGTATTGTACTTTAGCGAATCAAATGTATCCAAAATGTTTTGAACCTCTTTGACATAGTTTAATCCTTGTTACCCCCATTTTTTCAATTTATTTAATGGTTTGGCTTACAGTTCAAGTGGGATTTTGTATGTTTAGACTTCAGAGTGAGTACACCTTACTATTTTGGTCTGACTAATATTTTATTCTTGCTACAGTCAGTTCAACTTGAGAGACTAGCTCTTTATCACGATTCTGACCAGCTTCCTTGGGAGATTGATAAGAGATGGGAGGATATCAATCCACAAGAATGGATTGAGGTTTATTCTATTTTGATAATTTCCATCTTTCTCTTTCTATGAGCTTCATATAAGTAACTTGTCTGTCAACTGTCTTCCTTTATTGGTATGGTATGTGATTTTTGCCTTTTATAGCTTTTCATTTTCTGTATTAGATATTTGAAGATGGCATAAATGAGGCTACTGAGGATGATAAGTTAGTATCAAGATGGGCTAGGAACCGTGCGTACTTTGTTTATCCTATCAATGCAGTCCTACATTATCATCGTCTTGGAAACCAAGAAAGAGTTAATCCACAAATTCCATTTGAGAAAGTATCCCTTGTCCTCAAAGATATCTCTCTCACTCTTACAGAGGTATTTTGTTTTTTAATTATCTGATATTTCTAGAATCAATGCTGATTTTAGTGCTAAACAGGAACCTAATTAAGAAGATAACTCTACAAATCTGGATGGTTTAAAGCATCTTCCTTGTTTGTGTTAGATACTTGTTTGCATTGAAAATAATCATTATATACCAGATATCTAATTTCTTTTTTAAATTTTGTGCCAATATTGCTGTGAATAGGATGGCATTAGACTTTGACAAATGTTGGTTGTCTGTGGTGTCCATTTAAGATGAAGTTGAAGAATATTTTTTTATTCAGTTTTGTCTTTAGTCATATTATATTTCAATTAATTTTAAAATTTATGTTAGAGTATGATAGGACACTTGTGTTAGTTAGTCTGCTAAGTTGGCTGCATGTGTTATTCTTTTAGCAGCTAGTTATTTTTATAATGAATATTTAGCTTAGCTTGCGTATAGAATGCTAGCAACTGATTACTTTATCATCCTCTCTCAGATTTCTCCCTTTAATATACCTTTATCTTTCACTTATGTTTTCTTGGTTTTCGAACACACTGCAATTCTGACAATTTATGGCGTTATTGGTGTTGATATTTGTCCTGTCAGGTTGGTTCATGTTTTCCTTCTTGAACTTAATTTAGGTTCACTCTTTATAGTGGAATAGTGGATGAATAATTTATTATAGCTTGATTAACTTTTGTTTAATATTGTGAAGATAATGAAGAGAAATTTTGTAGTGATTAGAATTTAAAACAAATAAACATCATTGCTTAAAGTTTATGATCATCTCGAATGAGTTCCTTGATTTTCTACCTTTGTTTTATAATATATATTTTTTAATTGTATGTCATAATATTTAGAGAAAGATCAAGACAAAGGAATGATTAAAATTTTTATATTTTCCTTTTTTATTAACGTGTTTGTGTCCCAACCCTAACCACCACTGGTTGGGTTGGGTTTGGAGTTTCTACCCAATGCAAAAATGGGTCTAATCCAACTCAACATGTTTTTCAGTGGGTCGAGGGCATGTTTGACAGCCCTAGAACTGCTGTATCCCAAACTGTAGTTGTCATATACCTGTATCCATATCTGTGCCACAAGAGGACATTTGATTATGTCTTTGAATGGAAACTTGTAAAATACATACATATGATTGATCTACTACTGAAAATCAGTGAAGCCTGTTACTGATTTGCTATGGTATCTATCATGAATAGCCTGTTACTGATTTGCAAGGGATGCTCTCCCTCCTTTCCAGCCTTTCCACTCAATTCTAATTTGTCTCTTCCAATACTCCCCCCTTAAACTTTATCTCCACCTGTTGAAAATCTTAGATATTATCTTATTTTGATATTATATTATCTTGATAGCATATATTATCTGATATTATATTATCTCGTTTTCAAATATAATAGGTAAAAATAATATCTTTTGAGATTATAGGAAATCAGATCTTTTATACTCATGTATAGCCTACAAAATAAAGTTATAATAGATTTATCCTGTGGGTATTCATACACCATATACATAGTTTCATTACAATATTTCTCTTTATTTCTGTGATTTTAACACCACCTATTCTACAAATTCAGCTTCTCTCACTTTACATGCCACATAAGCAATCTGTTATGACCATACCAGGGAGATTATATTTGCAAAGTCCAATTCCTCTCATTTTGCTATAACAGGGAATATTATCCCTCTCAATACCCATATGTTGATAGAACACCAATTGATAAAAGTAATAGAAAATAATATCAAACATTGGAATCACACACAATACAGCAATACACTTGCTGTCCCACAACAAAGTCTCCTACACAGTTTTCGCTGTTCATAAACTGAAAAAACAAGCTAGCCTAACCTATACAGGTTATAGTTTAAGTAGGTTGGGCTAGCTCGACTCACCTTAAAAATTCAATCCGGCCTGACCCACCATAGGTGGGTTGCCCCACCATATTTAAAATAAAATAAAAATTAAGTAAAAAATTATTTTCTTCTTTTTACTAAGCGATTTTTTTTTTTCATAAAAAAATTTGCAAATGAATGAAATGACAACATTAAAAAATATATAAATGATTTATAAGAAAATATTTTTCTTTTATTTAAGTGATGTTTTTTCATGAAAAAGTATGCATTTTTTAGATTAAGTGGGTCAGGTGGACCAGCCCGAATAATTTTTTTTTTTTAATTTCTGGTTCGGCTTTGCCCGAACCCATGGTGGTTTGGTTGCCAGGTCCTTTTTGACACCTATTAGATATATATTCCTAATGCATGACAACTGGCTGCTACTTTGTACATATAGCTTCCACCCTGAAGTTTCCGATAGAAAACTAACTACTGGCAGTTATTTTCTTTGCATAACTGTTGGAGTTTGTAAAACTGATCTACACATAACTTCCATAAGTGTCCCTGATTATTAGTCGTTTGAAAGCAGCCGTGTGTGCGTATTCGTCGATACCTCAAGAATGTACTAGGTCACGTATTGATAATTGAAGATAAAGATAATTCCAAAATTGTTTGCTATTTTGATGTTGCTTGAGTAAGATCACCCTCAAATAGGAGATCCATTTCTGGGTATTGTGTTCTTATTGACGGGAACTTGATCCCATGGAGGAGTAAGAAGTATAAAACATTTTCTAGATCTAGTGTTGAAGCAAATATCATGCCATGATTGCAGCAACTTGTGAGATTATGTGCCTCAAATAACTTCTCCAATAGTTAAAATTTGGAGATGTTCATGACACTAAGTTAATGTGTGATAACAAGGCTGCTATTCACATTGCATTAGATCCTGTCTTCCACAAACGGACTAAACACACAAAGATTGACTTTGAGTTTGTTAGAGAGAAGGTGCTCTCCAGACAAGTTGTTAGTTGAAGTGATCAATTTGCAGGCATGCTCACTAAATCCCTTAAGGGCTCTTGTGTTGATAGTATATGTAACAAACTTTTCTTATATGACGTATATGCTCTAGCTTGAGGGGAAGTGTTAAAGATATGAGTTGATTGTATCAATTAATGAATTGTGTTTAGGGATCAATGTTATGAATGGCAGAACATATCTGAAGGCCAAAATTCCACCATAAAAACACGCCATTGCGTCTTATGGTGCCACCATGGTGGAGATTCCTTCCCAAATTCTGTATAGCGTTCGGCAAAAAATTCGCCATGCTATAGGATTTAGTCATTAATTATCTTTATTACGTTTTTTTCTTTTTATTATACCTATTACTCATTATAAATAAGAAATCAATGTGTAGATACACACAATTAAATTCATATACCTTTATAGTAAGATTTTATATTTTCTATTATCATGTTATTTCTTTTTTTATATTTTTTTTGCTTGTATTATATTTTTCATTTTTTATAATAGAAGCAAATTTTATTAGACTTTTGAAGATATGAAATAGAGAGATATTAGTGAATTAGATCATTTAGCATGATTAGTGTAAGCCAGACCAATAGTACTCAGTATGTTCTAACAATTTACTTTCTACCTTAACTTTCTTTAGCTCACCCTTTTGTCTATAGTTGAAAATATTGTTTACTTATTCCTCTCTGAATTACAGGCTCAGTATCATGATTGGATTAAACTTTTTGAAGCTGTTTCAAGGTACAAGACATATATGGAAATTTCTCATTTACGACCGGTAGTGCCCATTTCAGGAAAGAAGGCGGCATGTTTGTGGTGGCAGTATGCTGCACAGGCTACACTTCAGCAGCAGCAGAAGTGGTAACTTGAATTTTTTGTTCATTAAAAATAAGTCCTCTACCTTTTGGTTAATGGTAGGGAGAGAATATTTAGAAAAGATTGTTGAGAAAACAATTGTTGCTGATGTATTTTTTGTAATAGATACAAAATGATAGAGCTGTTGACAGTTAGCTTAGATCTTAATGGAAGCCTCTAGACACAGCTGTGTAACCAATTCAGTGACCTTTTGAGAAATTCAGTCACAAAAAAACGAAAAGAAAAGAAAAACAGAAAAAAACTCAAAGGTGGTTGAGATTGAGAATGAGTTGATGGAGCTGAAACTCCTTCAATTTGTCTCGTATGCTTTCTTTTTTGAATAGAACGGGGAAGGAGCAGACTGGTGACAGTGGAGAGGAAGGATAACTTTTAAAATTTGTTCCCTTCCTTTAAGGAAATAAAGTTTTATATGGGCTCACTACAAATTTTTTAATTCTCTCCAAATTGTAAAGAGACCAGGGGAAAGAAGCTGGTCAATGTAAAATGACTAAATAGAACGTTGTTTTGTTATCCTTTTTTTTTTTTCTCTTTTACAGGTATTTATGTCATCAAGTCATTTCAATTTCTTTCATTTAATTTTTTTTATACATTAAAAAATTTCTTTACATTCACTTTTCCCCCTACCAAACAACTAAAAAATCATCTCACTTTATATTCCTTTTCTTCCCTAAACCAAATATACCCTAAGAAACAGAAATCTGGTGGGAGAGGGGACTTCGCAAGAAAGTCAACCCATTGATCTTGGGCATGAATATGCAGTGCAGTGAGATTTTTGCAGATGACAATTTCCCCAATGATGAAAATATCAATTTCCATGTGCTTAGTCCTTGCATGGATGACAGGGTAGTGAGCTAGAGAAACAGTACTATGTCACAGTAGATGATAGGAGCAGAGAATGAGACCCCAAGTTCAGTGAGAGGGTTTCATTCCGTTAAATCGCTGTGGTGTGATGTGACATTGTGGCTTGAGATAAACTGCAGTATTCTGCTTTTGTGCTAGACCTGGCAACAGCCTGTTGTTTGCCGGACCACCAAGAGATTACATTTTATATATGTTAGCACAAGAAGGGGATCTGCAAATATCAGGGTCTGCTGCCCAATCTTTTAAAGTAGCTGACAAGCAGCAGCTGGAAGGAGCTGAAGGCCAAAGAATAAAGTACCCTTAGGGGTACCTAAGGATATGTTTGCATATGTACTGAGACTCTAGAGGTTGATGCATGAAAATTTTCACTGGGCTTATTTCTGGTCATGTAATGGTGACATGTTGGAGAGCCCCACAGACCTGTAGATCAACCAGAATTTCCGGACCATTTTTTGAGTCTGCAGTTAGATGCCATAGAGGAGAAGATATGCTTGGCTTTAGCCATGCTGGTTTTATGCAGAAGATCTCTGAAGTATTGGCTTTGTGCGAGATCAGAACCATTAGAAACATTTGTGACTTCAATGCACTGAAAGTAATCAAGGTTGCCAAGTTGGTTATAGCAAAAACAGAATTTAGTAATGTAATGAGGCTTTGGGACCATGTTAGTGTTTTTGAGAGTGAAAAGATTGTAGAGAAAGCTATTGTTATTGAAGTACTTTCGGTAATTGATACAAAATGAGAGTATAAGTGAGGGGTGACCCATATCCTATGGGGTAGCTTTTGAAGTTGAGTTAGACCCCAGCTCCTGATCTAAGATGATATCGAAATCTATTCTAGATCCATTAAAATGGGTCACCACCTTTTATCCATGTGGGAAATATGCAAGTCCCATACCAGATATAGAACCGGAATATAGTGTATAAGTGGGGGGCAACCTTCACCCTATGAGTTAGCATTCTCAACCCCATTCTAAGAGAGAGGTACAATTAATCATTTATAGAGCTGTTAACACTTATGACTGCTGTTTAATCGACTCAGTAACTACCTAACTACCCTAGAGTCAGTTAAAAGATTGTCCTCTGTACAACAGACATCTTTTAATGAGATTTGTATTCCCATTCATTTCCTGGAATCTGGATCTGAGGCTAACTTTATGCTTCTCTGTTGAATCAGTTACCGTTTGTCATGGGACCAAATTCGGCATCTATGTCAGCGTCGACGTCGATATATTCAGTTATATGTGGCTTCTCTTCAACATTTATCGCATGCCAATCTTACAGAAATCAGAGAAATAGAGAAAGATCTTCATTCGAAAGTGATTATTTTATGGAGGTTTGTATATTTTTTTATGCTATTGTGCTGAAAAATATCATGCGTTATGCTATTCCTTATGACTACTGTTTTGGCATTTCGAGTATAAGATAGATGCATTGATTTTATTTCATCTATGATTTACTGGAATAGAGAAGCTTGTGAATGTTAGTTCTGTAGTGATCTATTTTTAAAGAATTCTTAATAAGAATTCAGTGATAGTGAAAAGCTCTTGATAAAGAAAATGCTATGGAAAAATAAATTATGAGAGAGGAAATAGAGATTCTGGGTTCTGAATTTGGGGATTTGTTAGTGTTTGTCTTTTTTTTTTTATAGGCCAAATATTACTTGTTAATGTGTGGGTTTTTATTAGTGGAGGGATTCGAACCCACAACCTCTTTCTCCCTCGTCTCTCTATTTTATTATCAGACCAACCTTATAACTCCTTGTGTTTGTCTATTAGTCCAGTCCAAATTGCCTTAATTAATGAATCCAAAAATGACTGCTGTATCTATCACTCTTCAGAGAGTGAATAGAGAATTGAGAAACAGAGAGTTTGTATTATTGAATTCTAAAGAGATTACTGAATGTACCTGTTTGTAGAGTGCTGAAGTTGGTTACATCTGACTGATTGTACAATTGAAGGAAACACACTGCTGTCATCGTAACTAACTGCTTAAC
This sequence comes from Psophocarpus tetragonolobus, assembly GCA_037954015.1. Lineage (NCBI taxonomy): Eukaryota > Viridiplantae > Streptophyta > Magnoliopsida > Fabales > Fabaceae > Psophocarpus > Psophocarpus tetragonolobus. The sequence continues at coordinate 6,437,081 of CM075693.1, read as the reverse complement.
AGCCCTTCCAGGAAGTCACTGGAGTATTAGACTAGCTCATATTAGTTGGATTGTGTCTAAATTATTACTGTTTTTTCTTTTCCTTAATCTACTACTACTAGGAAATGTTGTATCCATTTTTTTGGGTGAGGCATACCCTTGGTCTTCTTCCTGCAATATATGTTCATTTACAGATGAAAAGAGGTTTTATCTATGTGTCAATTTTGTTTGGTATCTATAGGCTTCTAGCTCATGCGAAGATTGAATCTGTGAAATCAAAGGTAGCAGCTGAAGAAAGGAAGATCAAGAGAAAAAGCTGGTTTTCGTTTAAATGGTACATGGCAACTTGATTACTTCTTTGTATTATAACTTGGGATTGTTTTTATGTTTGTGGATTAAATTTCAGCAATGTCAGAAGAAGCTGCATTTGCCATGGATAAAAACTTAGCTCTAATACCAAGTTGAAACAGAAAGCAGAGAAAATATAGAGAGAATTTCAGAGAGAAAAGCATTCTCTAAATTTTATTATTGTGGAATGAAGAGAGAGTACAACCAAGTATTTATAGGCTAGAAGAGTACAGTTGTCACAAGGACAGTTAACTGAATCATAACAGAAAACTAACAGCTGTCACAAGGACAGTTAACAGAGTCATAACTGAACAGAAAAGAAGAAGCCCAGGAAGCAGTAATAACTGCTTCCTTTGTAAAATACTCAGTTTTTCCATATATTTTTTATGTGTATGCACGAACATTTACTGTAGTTCCATTTTATTTAGGCGTGACACAGAAGAATCCTCTTTGGATGATGCTTCTGAAGAGGAACAACTTAGAGAAGAATGGCAGGCTATCAATAAGTTTCTAAGTTACCAGCCTGAGGAGGAGTTGAAGTTACGACCTGCAAAAGATATGCAAAATATGGTCCAGTTTCTGGTGACTGTATCTGTTGGTCAGGCTGCTGCCAGGATTATCAGTGTGAATCAGGAGGAAATTGTCTGTGGTCGATTTGAGCAACTTAACGTTTCAACCAAGTTCAAGCATCGCAGTGTTTACTGTGACATGTTACTAAAATTTTATGGTTTATCTGCTCCCGAAGGTTCGCTTACACAGGTTTGCTTCTATGCAATTTATGCTGCATAAATATCTATGGCATAATTTTCAAGTTGCTGAATCAACCATAGTTTTTAGATGTATTTACTTACATTTGGATTCCTTTTTTACCTGTCCCTTTTTAGGTTCCTTAAAATCCCATAGACTTGCTATTATAAGTGAAGTATAGCAGTTTTTCATTTTAAATTTTTCCTTGTTCAAACTTGTTGCGAATTTATCATGCAGAGTGTCTATAGCGAGCAGAAGGTAAATGCATTAGTGGCTAGTTTTGTGCACTTACCAATTGGGGAGAACATTGACTGGAGGTTGTCTGCTACAATTGCTCCCTGCCATGTTACGGTAATTTCTCAGTCTTTGGAGAGTGAAAAAGGGGTGTTTTTTTTCCCCATTTCCTTTAAATTGGATCCTTATCTTTCCTTTTCCTTTCCTTTTCTTCTTTTTTTTGAAAAGACCTCTCTGGGCCCAATACTGAGACTCTCCCTTTTCCCTAAAATAACTGAGCTTAGACTCAATGAAACTGTAAGAGTTTTAAAGGAAGTAAGTTTGTTTTTTTTCTATTGGCAGTGTAATAATGGAAGTAATATCTCTGAATGGTTTAGCATTGTGGTCTTTCTAAATATACCGGATCCTTAAATACATCACAGACACTTCAGAAGATCATCTATTCAAACCTTGAAATTGAGTAAACATTTAAAATAAAAACGGTTGGCAGAATGGTTACCAATCAAATATTGTAATTTGTATGAACTAAATTATTGGAAAGGGAGGGGCAGCGATCTAAACAAATAGAAAAACTTGTACTTTTTAGTGGCTTGAAATTGAGCTATTCAATTTAGTAGGTTCTTGTTTTTCATCATTTTCATCTTTGGAATCTTTGTTACTCTTTACATACAGGTTCTGACAGAAAGTATTGATCGTGTCTTGGAGTTTTTAAAGCGAAGTAAGGCTGTAAGTCCTACTGTTGCATTGGAGACAGCTACAGCCTTGCAGGTGATTATTTCCTGGTGCATGACTTTGGTAAAAATATTTTGAATTATATAAAATTTTAAATATGATTGCTAAGAATGCCATCTTTAATTTCTGAGTTTCCTTTTTTTACCCCTCAGTTATACTTGATAAGAATGGTTTTGTTGGATTCTTTTATTTAAATGCTTTTTAATTAAAAATATATCACTTCTCAGATATTTTGAATTGTTTGGATAAGATTAAAAAAAGGAATCAGAAGAATAGTACTTTTACTGTTTTAATTGAATACATGCAAACTAGCAAATCAACTTTGCAAGTATTGGTGCTCTTTTTATGATTATAATAACCAAATGCACAATAGCTTTTCCATTACATATTCTTTAGAAGACATTTTTACATGATCTAAAATTCATGTTTTAAAAACATGAAAAAGTACTCATATTTATCTCAAAGCATAAGCTTGTATATTATTTAGAATTGTAAGAATTGAGAAGTTGATACTAGAGAAGCTACACTACTCCATTTAAAACAACCTATAGTTACTATTAGATTCAGTTTAGTATATGGGCCTAAGCCCATTTCCTTGTATTTACCTATTGTATAGTGTATATATATAATATCTCCTTGGTTGTAAAATACACAAGGATTTATGCATATTCAGTTCTTTCTACATGGTATCAGAGCCAGGTGGCTCCCTCGCGCCTTCGGCAGCCGCACGTGGCGGTGCGTCCGGTGCCTTCTCCGGCGGCACTTGCTGGCGTTAGACTCGCCGTGCTCTCCTTTCCTTGGATATTGTCTCGAATCTTCCATCAGGCCTCGTCTTCAGTCTTCCCTCTACTTTGGGGTGTTTTTTGTCTTCTCTCTTGCCGCTTTTTCCCTCCGATCTGTCTCTCATGGCTTCCGTAAGGTCTGACTCGTCTTTGTTCACGAACTATGTCAATGTGCCTCTCTCAATTGACAAGTTAGATGGCACAAACTATGATACTTGGGCCTCTGACATCAAGCTCTGGCTTAAGGGCCAAGACTATGTTGATTACCTCACTCAGACAGTTGCCTCAATCAATGAGAAAGATCGCCCACGCTGGTTGAAAGTGGATGCTCAAGTTTGTAGTGTTATAATGTCCACTATTCATCCTTCTCTGAAGCAAATATTTTGGGCCCATGACACTTGCGCTGGCATTTGGGAACAGGCTCGGTTGTTGTGCCACCAATGATACTCAGCGCCTCTATGGCGTGCGCCAAAATCTACTGAGCATCATTGGCCCCAGCTGCCTTGACACTCCCATGGCCAAATAGTAAGGTTCATGGTCTTCTTCATGACTTTAATGAATTATTGCCACCTGCTGCCACTCCTGCCTAAGAACTAGAGCAATGTCAGACATTCTTTATGTTGATGGCCTTATATGGACTTCCCGATGAGTATTCTTCTGTTCGTGATAAGATTTTGGGGTCTCCGACTATACCTACTCTGAACTCTGCTTGGTCCACCCTGTTGTGTGTACCATGCAAGTTATCACCGAACGTATCTTCTTCTGTTTCTCATGGTGACTTCCCTGCTTTGATCTCTCAGCGTGATGATTATAATCGTTCGCGCAAACTTAGTCGAAGTCGCCCTCGATGTGACCATTGTCACAAACTTGGTCACACCATTGACCGGTGCTATGCACTGCATCTTCGTCCTCCCTGGTCGGCTTCTACTGCTGCTGCTGCTCGAACTACCCCCACTGCTCTTGTTGATTCTGGTGTCACTTCTTTTGGTAGCTCTAGACCTCCGGTTCTGTTCAACGACTTTCTGAAATGGTACGAGGAACGTTAGGTCTCCAACTCCACTGCTTCTGTTGCACGCACGGGCTCTTCCTTTGCTGGTCTCACTCATTTTGCCTCTTTTGGCCCTTGGGTCCTTGACTCTGGTGCCACTGATCATATATCTGGTAATAAGTCTCTTTTTTATTCTCTTGTAAGTTCTGGTCTTTTAACCTCTGTCACTATGGTTAACGGCTCTCGGGCCCCCTCTCATGGTATTGGTACTGTCCCTATTTTCTCTTCTCTCTCTGTTGATAATGTACTTTATGTTCCTAGGTCTCCCTTTAATTTACTATCCTTTAGTCGTCTCACTCGTTCTCTTGATTGCCTTGTCTCCTTTACTAAAAATTCTGTTTTCTTACAGGACCAGAGTTCGGGACGGATAATTGGAATTGGATGTGAGTCAAATGGCCTTTATCACCTACGAACGTCCGCTCATGTTGGCTCAGTTGTAGATTCCCCTGCTTGCATTCATTGTCAATTAGGTCATCCTAGTCTTGCCAAGCTTCAGTGCCTTGTACCGCATCTATCTAAGTTGTCTAATTTGTCCTGTGAGTTGTGTCAATTAGGCTAACATAGTCGTAGTTCTTTCCCTCAGAGTGTCCCCAAACGAGCTGTGTCTCCTTTTGCTTTAGTTCACTCGGATATTTGGGGTCCGAGTCGTGTTAAATTTAGTTTAGGTTTTCAGTATTTTGTAACTTTCATTGATGACTATTCTCGATGTACTTGGTTATTTTTAATGAAAAATCGTTCTGAGTTGTTTTCCATCTTTCAGGCCTTTTATAATGAAATAAAAACTCACTTTGGTGCATCTATTCATACTTTTCGTAGTGATAATGCTCGTGAATACCTTTCTCAATCTTTTCAGGCCTTCATGTCTTCTCATGGTATTCTTTATCAAACTTCCTGTCCCTATACCCTTCAACAAAATAGGGTCGCTGAGCATAAGAATAGACACCTTCTTGAAACAACTCAAACTCTTTTACTTCATGATCATGTTCCTCCAATATTTTGGGGGGATGCTGTTCTCACTGCTTGTTACCTTATCAATCGCATGCCTTCTTCTGTCCTCCACAATCAAATCCCTCACTCTATTTTGTTTCCTCATGATTCCCTTCATCCTTTACCCCCTAGAGTTTTTGGCTCCATTTCTTTTGTTCACAACCTTAGTCCAGGTCTTGATAAATTGTCTCCTCGATCTCACAAGTGTGTCTTTTTAGGCTATCCTAGGTCTCAAAAAGGTTATAAGTGTTTCTCACCTTCTCTTCGTCACTACTTAATTTCCGCTGATGTCACCTTCTTTGAGTCTTCTCTCTATTTTTCGTCCAATTCCTCTTCTTTTGAGTCTGATGTCTCTCCCCCCTCTCCTTTTGTCTTCTGAGTCTGATGTCTCTCCCCCCTCTCCATCCCATAGAGGCATATTGCCTCAAATCCAGTATTTCATGAGAGGACCAAACAACCACTTCATTTGCGAGAAGATTGTATCTGGAACCATTTCTACCCAGTTTGTTAATTCCTATGATCAGTCAGCCGATGTTTTCACAAAATCATTACGAAGTCCTAGAATTGATTATATTTGTAACAAACTTGGTGCATATGATTTATATGCACCAGCTTGAAGGGGAGTGTTAGATTCAGTTTAGTATATGGCCTAAGCCCATTTCCTTGTATTTACCTAGTGTATAGTGTATATATATAATATCTCCTTGGTTGTAAAATACACAAGGATTTATGCATATTCAGCTCTTTCTACAGTTACAACTAACCGACAGCTGTTCACAACATAAATTATAGTTGTCTGTTACAGATAAAGGTAAGTGACAACTGTACTAACACGGTAACACCTGTTCTATACAGAGAAAGTAAGTTCTTACTTATACACTAATTCATGCTACTGCTCTAGATTAAGCACGATGAGATATTGTGCAATTAAGTAATTTGAAAAATACTACAATGTTGATTAAGAAATCTAGAACTTGTTTCTAATGAGTGATGCTGTACTGTTAATATTGGATTGGATAGATTTCAGAGAGAATGTAACTGAATTTGTAACTATAAATCCAGTTAGTTATCTGAAGTGAAAAGTTTCCTATTCTATATTGTTACAAACATGGGATACACGTATAATCTAATCTATGTGCTCCATGTGTTTCACTATAAAAATTTCATTGCTTATGCCACAGGCTATGTCGTTAAGGAACAAATTGATGCCAACTTTTTTGTGTATGGGAAAATGGAAAAAAAAAATATTTTAATGTAAGAAAATGGAGCTGACCTAATAATCCCTGGACATAAGGTGCATTTTGTGGTTGAGTTGCTTCTGTCTGAAAATGTAAATTGCAAAATTTCTTGCGACTTTCCAAAGATATGCTAAGGGACCAGAGAGTCTGGACTGATGAGTTTATTTTGTTTTATTTATTTATATTTTTTGCTTTCTTGTTTTTCTGGAGGTCATACTATCTTTCTCCATCTGTTGTCTCCTCTCTTTATAAAAAAAATAAATTGTCCGAGAAAAAAAGTCGATTAGTAAGTGAACTGTATGTCCTCAAGGCATTGAATATGATTCTGTTGAAATTAAAAGTAAATTGTGAAGAGCGAAACATGTAATTTAAAAGTAGAAAAGTGAATTTATATTTTTTCTGAGCTGACATTTTTAACTGACAATTGTGAGGACAGATGAAGTTTGAGAAAGTGACTCGTAGAGCACAGGAGCAATTTCAAATGGCCTTAGAGGAACAAAGCAGGTTATCACCAATTGTTCTTCTCCTTTTCTTTTTGGGGTGATGTGTTTGGCTTCTCTATCTTCAATGCATGCTTTTGCTTCAATTTTCTGTGTTTTCCATGTTCTTACCTAGTGAAAGCTTGTTTGAGTGTTCATCAAGCTGGTATTGTTTTGAAATATTAAGTATTTTTGTGAGATAAGGCCTGCAATGCCTTTTCTTTTGAGTACGTGAGGAAAAATTATTGCCAAAGCTGTTATTAATATTTTGGCTGTGTTATAATGGGAATCAATTCCTTTTTGTTTTTGTATTACTGGCACTGTTGGTATGCCTAATTTGAAATGTGTTACTTTGGAACTTTTTCTTCGTACTTTTTATTATTTTTCTGTTTAAATTGAAGTAGCACATAATGCTCATTTACAGATTCTTGTTTCTGACTGTTCTTTCAGATTTGCATTTGATATTGATCTTGATGCTCCTAAAGTTAGAGTTCCTCTCAGAACAAGTGGTTCAGACAGATGTGATAGCCATTTTTTTCTGGATTTTGGTCACTTTACTTTGCATACTGCGGTAAGCTACATGAAATACAAAATTTTGAGTTGCACTTATGATTCGGCTTGGCATTTTTGTTACTGATTTGGTGTTTTCACAGGAAAGCCAGTCTGATGAGAAGAGGAAGAATCTTTATTCTCGGTTTTACATATCGGGACGAGATATAGCTGCCTTTTTCACAGATTGTGGCTGTGATTTTGGCAGTTGTAGTATGGTGAAACCAAGTTGTGACAGTCAAATAACAAATTCACCTATTGCCAAAAAAGATGAAATTATCTATTATCTCATTGATAGGTGTGGAATGGCAGTACTTGTTAATCAGGTTATTTCCTATATACTTATATTCAAACTGTTCTGCTGTAATTTTCTGGATGACATTTTGATGTCCATAAGTTCATATTCTGTTTTTGTCTCTGGTTAATCAAGATTAAAGTGCCACATCCAAGTTATCCATCCACTCTTATATCCATTCAAGTGCCAAACCTTGGCATTCACTTTTCAGCGGAGAGACATTTCAGAATCATGGAACTTCTGAGCTTATTGTATGAGACTATGGAAAATTGTAGTCAGCCTACAACTGATAGTTTCGAAACTAAACTTGTTCCTTGGAGTTCCGCAGATCTTGCCACTGACGGTAGAATCCTTGTTTGGAAGGTAATTCCACAGTTCTTGTTAAATTTACAGTTGGCCATTTACATAAAATTAATGATTCATACTATTCAATAAAATCGAAAATCATATTTCAATTTGCAGGGAATAGGCAATTCTGTTGCTACTTGGAATCCTTGTTTTTTGGTGCTATCAGGATCATATCTTTACGTATTTGAATCCGCAAAGGCTCAGAATTACCAGCGATACCTAAGGTTTTATACTCCATTTTCTATTTTTTCTCTTGCACATCAATACCAATTTTTTTATGAATGAAAAAAAATTATTGAAGAAAAGAAAAAAACATCTACATGGAGGGTAGTAAGCTATTCTTAAGAATAGGAAAAGAGTAAAGAAGAAATATATACTTAAGACTGGAAATATTTGAAAACTACTTGAGAGCTTATTTCTTTCGTTGCAGTGCTATATATTTATAGATGAAACTTGTTTATACAAAGAGTGAAAATAAAAAAGGCTACTCCTAGGTGCCAGCTGGAAAACAACTTTTACACTTAGAAAACCTACTCTAACAAGTTAAACAATGTTAACAAATTAAACTATTCAATACTCCCCCTCAAGCTAGACTATATAAATTGTATATGCCAAACTTGGAACATATAAATTGAATTTGAGTTCCCTTCACGCATTTAGTCAAAATATCTGCAAGCTGGTCGTTGGAACTGACAAATTTTGTGCAGATTTCGTTGGACATCAACTTTTCTCTTAGACAAAATGACAATCAATTTCAATGTGTTTGGTTCTCTTATGAAATACAGGATTGGAAGCAATGTAAATGGATGCTTGGTTATCACAATACTTTTTCATTTGCTGAATTTCACAAAATTTTATCTCTTGGAGAGATTGTTTTACCCATACAAGTTCACAAGTGAGAGGCGTCATTGCCCTATAGCTTCAACACTAGATCAAGCAACCACATTTTGTTTCTTACTTTTTTAAGAAATAATATTGCCTCCAATGAACACACAATATGCAGAGTGGAATGTTTGTGTATAAGAGATCTTGCATAATCAGCATCACAATATCCAGATATCTACAGATTTCCCTTATCTTTATATAGCAAGCCTTCTCTTGGAGCCTTCTTAAGGTATTTGAGAATCTGAATGACAACATTCCAATGGTTTAGGCCAGGAGCCTACGTAAACTATCTACCCACTCCCACTGCAAAGGGTAAGTCAGGTCTAGTAATTGTGAGATAAATAAGTTTTTCAACAAGTCTTCTATATCTTTCTAGATCTGAGAAAGACTCACTTTGTTCTGCAATTAATTTTTGATTTGGATCCATAGGGCTGTCCATGTGTTTGGTCCTCTCATGAAATAGTGGATTCGAGGCAATATGAAGAGCAACTTGGTCATCACAGATTAGAGTCATCTATTTAAACTCTTCAAATCTCAATTCATCAAGTAGCTATTTGAGCCAAATAAGTTCACAAGTTGCTAAAACCATAACTGTATACCTTGCTTCTATACTAGATCTTGCCATTGCTTCTTACTTTTCCAGGAAATCAAGTTGTCACTTACAAAGACACAATATCCGGAAGTGGATTTCCTATCAGTGTGAGAACTTGCATACTATGCATCTGAGTATCCCACAACCCGAGTATGATTATGGTGCTTATACAACAAACCTTTTCCCGGAGCTCCTTTAATGTATTTTAGAATGTGGAGTACAACATTTTAATGTCATGTACATGGTGAATTAAGGAACTGACTTACCACACTGACAACGAAGGGAATGTCAGGACAAGTGACTGTGAGGTAGTTTAGTTTTCCAACCAGTTTCCTGTACTTCTCGGAATCTAAAAGTGGCTCGCCTGACATGGTAGGAGTTTAGTATATGGATTCATAGTGTGTAAATGGGCTTGGAACTCATTAGCTCAACCTCCTCTAAAATGTCTAATGCATACTTCCTCGAGGAAATCACAATCCCATTGTCAGATTCTACTACCTCAATGTCCAAGAAGGATCTAAGTTTTCCAAGGTCTTTTGTCTCAAAATATGAAGAAAGTATTGTTTTATCTGAGAATTAGGAGCCTTGTACAAAAAACAAATGGAGAGGGCATGAGCCACGAGAGTCATCATGTACGATGGGGCTAGCTTCAGGTGTCATGCCTTGAGTAGTAGCAGAGGGTGAGTGATCAGCTTCAGTGAAGTTAGGAGTTGGACAAATATTGGTATGGCAGATTGAGAAGAGATGTTTGGAGAGATGACAATTTTTAGACTAGAGGTGGAAGTGGGCAGTACCTCTTTGATGGAAATGGAATCGGCTCTGGAGGATGAGTAAAAGGGAGAATCTTCAAAGGTAACATTAGTAGACATGTAATACCTTCTTGCTATTAGGAGAATAACATTTGTACCCTTTTTGAAGACGGGAGTATCCCAGAAAAACACATTTTGTAGACTTAGCTGACAATTTATCGATACCTGGAGACATATCGTGAACAAAACATGTACAATCAAATACGCGTGGTGATACATGATACATAGGTTAAGTTAGAAACATGATGGTATGAGGAATTTGATTATCAAGAGAAGAAGAGGGCATATTGATAAGATAACAAGCAGAAAGAATCACATTTTTTTAATGACGTAATGGAACTTTTTCATTAATCATTAAGGAGTGAGCTGTTTCAACGAGGTGATGATTCTTTCTCTCTGCTATCCCATTCTGTCGAAGAGTGTGGGGACAAGTGGACTGGTCTAATATGCCTTGAGAGGACAAAAACGAAGAGAGTTCAGAAGAAAAATATTCTTTTGCATTAAATAAAAATTTCAATTGTTTTGCCAATCTGATTTTTTATTTCATGGAAGGACACAAATATGGATAGAAGTTCAGGCCTTTCTTTCATTAAATAAAGCCACATACAACAAGAAGAATATTCATCAATGAAAATGACAAAATATTTAAATCCAAAAGAAGTAATCCAACTAGGACCCCAAGTATTTGAATTAATAGTAGAGAATGTTGAATTGCTTTTTGGTTTATCTTGACTAGAAGAGGAAGATCTAACATGTTTTCCTAATTAACAAACTTTACATTCTAAAGTTTGGATTTTCTTAATACTAGGAGGCATTATCTTTAATTTGGCTAGACTTGGATGCCCAAAACGATATTGCAATAGTTTAGGAGGATAGATGCAAGACAAGACATCAAAAAGCTAGATTCCATGTAATGGAGGCCTTGTGATTCATGTCCCACGCCAAGCTACCAGCCCGTACTACATTCCCGAATGACAGATAAATTAGAATTAAATGTAACTGAACAATTTAATGAATTAGAATTAAATATAACTGAACAATTTAAGAATTTAGTTAGCTGACTCAGAAAATAAATAGGGACAAGAAGGAATGTACAAAATAGAAGTTAAATTTAAGGAGGGAGAAATAGATATTAAACCCACTACTTGAGCTGAAACCTTTGACCCATTAACTAATGTGACAAGATGGAAAAATTTGGGAGGTGGCAAAGATGAAAACAAGGAGTTATTACCAGAGATATAGTCTGAAGCACCAGAGTCAACAATCCATAGATTTTGACCTTCCACAGGTTGGGAAATGCAATCCGTTGAGACATTAGGTTGAGAAGAAGGCCCAGGTAGGCTGTTAGACTTGATCCTCAAATACTCTTGGTATCCTTAATACTCTTCTTCAGATAGTTTCCTCTCTTCAAGTTTCTCAGACCTTAATACATGTACGAACTTGTCTGAAAAACTATGCAGGGAGCAACATGTTTCATGAGTATGACCCGTCTTTTTGCAATGAGTACAATGAGAATGATTACCTCTTCCACCACGTCCTCTATTTCCACGCCCCCCTCTACCTTTAAAAGATATCATAACAGAAGATTCTACTTTATTTTCAAGAGAGATATTCTTATTGTTTAGGGTAGAAACACGGAGGAGACGTGTAGTTAAGCTCTTCATGATAGAAATATCTTATTCTGTTAGAACTTAATTACGGATGTGATTAAATGTCGGGTTCATATCACAGAATCATAACCATATAGAAATTATCAAGCTATTTCCTTATTTCTTCTATAAAGTCAGCTTCTAGGATGAGTTTCAACTCTTCTTCTATGGCCCGAGCATAAAAAACATACGACACCATATCTGAATCATTTTGCTTTAAAGAGGCTAACTTCTAAACACAAGCAAACAAGTGTTGGATGTTATTTAAGTATATATCTTGGGCTTTCTTCCAAAACGAATAACAGGTTTTGAATGCTCTGAGGGACCTTAATATTTCAGGTTCTGCTGACTGCCATAGAAGAGTAGAAAGTTGAAAGTCTAGTTTCTTCGACTGAGCTTTCTGTTCAGCTGATCCCTTAATATCTACATTTTCTAGATGCTCATAATGTCCTTGTCCAAGGAACCAGAATTCCACAGAATCAGCCCAAGATAAATAATTTTTACCATTGAGCTTCTCTGTCGTGATCATGGAAATTCCAGAAATAGGAAGAATAAGGCCTGAGGTGACTGAGGTAGAAGAGGACGTTTTCCAGATCTGAAAAAGGGTAAAATAGAGACCCGAGAGAAAGATTTGAGCTAAATCTAAGGAAACTTGCTCAAACTGAAAAACGAAGGCTGACAATGACACCAAACAGATCTAGCGACTAAGACTACGACAAAACGATGGTGAATGGAGCTTGTTTTGCTGGCGCATGGAGCTCACATGCCAGCTATTTGGCGAGGCTTGCGGCGGCGCGTGAGACGTCTGATGGAGGAGCGATCACCGGGGTTAGAACACGCACGTTGAGGCGCACCTGACCCTGGACTCGCCGGAGGATTGGTAAGAAAAACCTAAAATAATTATGAATCATAAGATTCTCATGAATAGTTGAATTATGTGAATCGTAAAATTCATACTATTCATTTATGTATCGTAGATACAAAACTAATTTAGATACATCTCAAGATAGGTATCAATAGATAGTCAAATCGTATCGAATCGTAAAAATCAAATCGTGAATTGTAAGATACTAATAACTATGAATAAAAGAGTAATGATTAACATTTCCTGAGACTTGTCCATTCAGTGTACACCCATCACAAGAATGATATGTATAAATATGGTTAACCTTATCTCACAAGTCATTAAGAGTAAATGAATGTTATTGTCTATAATTATCATTCTGTCCTTGTGGTACTAATTGTTATATATGCCTTTCTTTTAGAAGAGAGAATATGAGAATAGAAAAAGTGAAAAACATACAATTTAATTTGCTCAAGAATGTTTTGCACCCAACAGATAATTAATGGGGAAACAAATTATAAGAGAACAATTAAGATATCTCTACTTCCTAAGCAGGTCGAGTATGTGGTATCTCTCTATATATATGTATGTTTAGTTACTCTTTGCTGTCTCCATCCATTTATTGAAGTCTAATGGTTGTACTGAGTAATTGATCTTAACCTTTAGATTTCAAGAAAATTAGTGGTTAGGATGAAGAATAAGTTTCTTAAACTTACTCTTGGAGTGTGCGGTTCCCTCGTCATATTAAAATTAGTATTCGTTTGTTGTAATTACAATGGTTACTGTTAATTAGTATAAAACTAATTATTTTTGTGGTTCTTATTGCAATGTTTAAGTTTATACCTAGTGTAAGTTGTGTAAAACTAGCTGTTATTATGTATTTTGCTGAATAGGTTGTGGAAACACTCCAAACCCAAAATCAATAACCTCCAAAACAGAATTAAAAAAATCAATATTCTCCACCTGTGAGTTTACATCAAAGTCAGGTACCGAGTTAAAAAACATAAATCAGTAAAGATAAACCAAATTTCCCCAAAGAATCTGCCATGCTATTTAGCTCTGTAGGAATATATGCCGGAAATAGCTAAGAGGGAAGCTATTGTTCAATCTCAATATCTCCCAAATGAGTTCGGGGAATGTGTTATTTAGAGACAAGTAATTATCGATCAGCCTAAATGCTGCAAGACTGTTAGACTCCACAGACATGGTTTGCATACGTGCATCAGAGGCCATTTCTAAACCATAGAGAAATTGCCCGTAACTCAGCCTCAAGAACTGAACAATGATCCAATCTTCTTGAGAAAGCATGCATCAATTCATTCTTACTTGTGTCAAAATTTCCCCACACCAAGCAACAGATGCAATAGCATAAATAACCCCGTCAAATTGGAGCTCACACCAGGGTGGATCAACACTTCGCCCACAATTAGCCATGGTTCTTGCAATATTAGCGAAGCTAGAACAATTGGCAGTAGGAACTTGTCTAATATTTATGCACTGATTTGAAAGTTCAAAAGCAAATTAGAATCCAGAATATAATAAAAATTCTTATTGGGCAAGTGATGGGCAGTATACATGGGAGGAAAATCTTCTCATAAACCTAAACTCATTGCTAATGTCCTCCCAAAATTGTGTATAATCACCCAACTGAAAAAAACCAGAGGTAAAAGGAAAACAGTAGGTTGTCTAATTATTTTACTATTGTCTCTTTCTCTCTGATTATATGACCATTTCATATTAGTAACATGAGAGAATCCTAATCAATTTCTGATGAGCTCTTATTATAGTTCATACCCCCCTTCATGACTGATAGCAAATCTTACTTCTTTATTTACCTTAATTTTTTTTATGATTTTGCTGTCGGCTTAATTAATTGCTTTTTTGGTCCCTTTATTTTGGATCATGTGTGACTTTTTTCACAAAGCTTTTCTTGAAACATTTAAGTCCTTTTATTTTTATAATTAAGCCAGCTTGGTCCCTTAAGTTTTCTCCTACCTAAAACCCCCAAATTCTCACTTTCAACTAATTTTTCACAAAATAAACAATTAAGGGTTTTAAATGTTCTTTCACTTGAAATTCCAAACCAAAACATTAAATTTTGCAAAAAAAAAAAAATGCAGTTTCACTATATTGAGACCTTAATCTTACATCACTTAACAGAAGTTTTCACTAAATTTTTTACTTAATATTGAAAACATTTTCTGCCAAATCCATCGTAATGCGCAAATAATTGGATAGAAAATGAGAGGATTTAATTTGCCTAAGAGATTTTGATGGATCAAATTTGCAAATACTCTAAAGTCTAAACTTAAAGAGACTGGAAGTACAATTAAGTCGTTTATCATAGTTATAACTTCTGGAAATAATTTATCATTTTAAAAAAATCTTTGTTATTTATGTAATTTTGTCTTTCAACTCTGCAGCATGGCTAGTAGGCAGGTCCTTGATGTCCCTCCGACAAATGTTGGTGGTTCCCCATTTTGTATTGCTGTAAGCACTAGGGGAATGGACATTTCAAAGGTGAGTGAATTAATTTCTGTATTCTCTCGAAACAAGAAACATTCCATAGCATAGTAGTGATGAAAATTTTCCCAATTGTTTATTTTGTGAACCTGTGCATTACATGGTGCATGTATCTCAAGAAAGAGTAATGTGGAACCCGTGTTTGGAAAGTGCTTTTTGCATTGTGTAAATACTAAATAATACAATCTCTATTGTCCCTTTTTTAGGGTATCAACCATGCCTTAAAACAGGAAGTAATGAAACCCTATCTAGAAATATAGATATCAAGATATAATAAGATACTTTGGATATCATAAATATCTATGATATTTACAACACTTTCCCTTAAGTTGGTAACTGTGTATCAATGATTCCTTACTTGCCAAGAAGATCTTGAAATCTAGTAATGAGAAACCCCTTGTGTGAAAACATCTGCTACTGTTGAAGCTCAATAGGAATATGTCTTGTAGCTACAAGACCACTTTCTACCTAGTGATGTGGCCAAATTATGTATGTGAGGGCAATTCCAACCCCACAAGCTGGTTTTGTGGGATTGAGTTAGGCCCAAACTAAATTCTAAGTTGTTATTCGAGCTCATTGCTGTTGATGAGTCCATCAGGGCACCCATTATGCACCATTCTTGTTAGGGTTGCTAAAAACAACTTTTTTTTAAAAAATAACCATAATTATTAATAATTGGTTATCATATAAGTAATTATATGAATGTAGTTCTAAAACTATCACCAGTTTTATAGAAACAGTTATTTCAAATAACTTATTTTTATTCAAAAAACTTTAACAAGTTTTCTATCAATTGTTATTTCAAATGTTATTTTTATGTATCCTAATCAATTATATAAAACTAGTTTTATATATAATTGGTTATATGCAACTAGGTATATTCATAGCCAGTTATATAACTAGTTTTTAAAAGCAATGATCAATTATACCAAATTATAACTAATTATACCAAACTAGTTATGGTTATTATAATCTAGTTACTTATTAGTTATAGTTATGGTTATATAAATAACCAAATGACGAGCACCCCTAGTTCTTTGTCATGCAAATTTCACACCTGAGAAGTTCAGTTGTCAGAATGACGGAGTGTTAGATGTTGCATCTCACAAGCAAGTTTTTTTATGGGGTTAGGTTAGGCCAAAGTCAAATTCAAAGGAACTCCTGCACTCTAAATATAGGTGCTTTTCTATAACACCTTAGTTTCAATAACACATAATTTTCTCAGTATTCAATTGTCTCTTCTGTGGCTTATTTCTAATACTCACCCCTGATTTGTAGTTTGTTTCTCTTAAATTAATGTTTTCTATAAAAATTATTTACTTCGTGATGGGAATAAGGGGTGAGAGGTGAATTGCTGAATTTTTTCAAGAACAGGTGATGTAGTGGATGTTTTATGCTTTGATTGCTTTCTTCTGTTTTTGAATGCTGAATTATAAGTAGGGGCATAAACAATACTGTTAGGAATGCCTATATTTATGTTTTTGTAACTTGCTCAGTTTTTTTCTTTTAATTTGTGATTTACCTTTTAGGCTCTGGAATGTTCTAGCACATGGATCTTAGATTTTCGAGAAGAGGAGGAGAAGGCTAGCTGGCTTAAAGGACTTGTACAGGCCACATATCAAGCTTCTGTATGGCATCCTTAATCTGCTTCCTTATCATCCTTTTTGTTTTTGTAAATAATTATTTCTGTTTTTCTTGTCAATTTGATAAAAGTATAAATGCTGCATATAGACTCCGCCATCAGTTGATGTGCTAGGTGACTCAGAGGGTGATGCTATTTCCGACAATGTTCTTAGTAGCACAAATTCAAAAACAGCTGACATTGTTATAAATGGGTCACTGGTGGAATTGAAGCTGTTTATATATGGAAAGGTTAGATGCATTCCTTTATGTCTTTGTCTTGCAATAATAGCTGGAGGAATGAGCAGTATGTTATGCATAGAGACATACATTTTGTCCTCTAGATTCCCAAACATTGCTTTTCCACTATCTGGTGGTTTAGAGTTGATTTTAGAACTCAATTATTTTTTCCTGTACTTTTGGATATTTCAACTTATTCTTCCTCGGACTTATTCGTTTAGAGTCCATTCTTTAAGGTTGACATCTGTTTGTGCAATATCTATAGAGACATATCTGTTTTAATATTTGTTCAGGTTGGGGACACTATAAATGGAAAGCTTGATGAGTCTCTCATTCTTGAAATTGTTGCAGATGGGGGAAAGGTTTGTGCTTATATATTTCCTATATTTTGTTTATTGATAGATACATTTTTGAATAAGAAGGGCTCCTACATTTATCAGTTTTTTTTTTAATAGTAATTTTAAGCACTTTTGTCATATGCATTGGTGGAGTGCAGAGAGGTCTCCCTAGGTTTCAGTGACAGTGCATGATAAATGTTTGAAAATTCTACCTACTTCCTTTGGCCCTTAATAATATGAGGCATTTTTAATTAAACTACACAAACTAATAAAATCAGTCAAGTTTGTTGGTTTTCTTGATTTTTTTCAAAATATTGATGATGTACCAATTTTACCTTCATTAATTTATTGTGGATGACATTGAAATGTTAGAGTATGAAAATATTATGCATCTCTATCATTAAAAGATGCAAATATTCAAAGTCTTTAATATCTGTAAATAAGGAAAAGAAATTTAAATGCTTCATAGAAATTAGTATATAGGGTAAAAAGAAGCATATCTTGCTTCTGCAAAAATGTTGTATTTTTCTTTTCTTTTAGTGTTAGTACTTGGGGTTTTAGTTTTAGCTTTGGGCTCAGCCATATTGGATGCCAACTGTGTATTTCAGTCTCCTTATAGATAAGGGACTCTATTCTATTGTAACTAACTATTATTTCTCAACAATAGATAATGAATTCAGATCTTAGAATTCTCTGAATTCTATGTTGGTAACCAGAGCAGGGTTCAAACACTAGCTGCCATTGATTTTTCCTCCCACCCTTTCTCTGTGTTTCAATCTTTCCCTTGTCTTTGATTTTTCTTCAACGACTATGTCTTGTAGTCCTTCTAATGCGCTAGTGCTACTAACCTTCTCGCATTCCATTACTGAGAAACTCATCCAGAAGAACAACTTACATTGGTGTCTTCAAGTGGAACCGATCATTAGGCCATAGGTTGCGTAATTTTCTTTTGAATCCGATCATTCCATAAAAGTTACATTCGGTCTGATGGAGGTTGTATCTCAGAGGAGTTTCTAGGCTGGACGCAAGAGGATTGACTCCTACTTTCATGTCTCCAATCTTTGATATTAGAAATGCTATTGAATGATTAGATGTTGTTAAAGATATGATTTGATTATGTTTAAATAGGGAAATAGAGACCAAATACGTAGAGATTTTATTTTATTTCCTTATTTATCTTGTATATATGATTATAAATACATCAGTATTTGTGTGACCCAATGTAGAACACAATTCCTCTACACTTTACATGGTATCAATAGTTTAGGTTTTATTTTCCAGTTCCTTTTCATTTTTTTTTTCCGGGTGAACAGTACCCGTGTGAGCTAACAATTGTAGTTGGTTCTACATAGTTTAGGTTTTCTTGTTAGCTCATGAATTGTGTTTGGTAAAGTATGACAAAATTTCTATTTCTGATTTACCATTGATCAATGTTGCTCATGCAAATCCTAATTCCTCTTATCAACTGCTTCCGATCATTACGACTTGTCCTCAAGGATCTTTTCGCAGAACCAGGACTTTGATGGTGGTTTATGTGGGGGCTACAATTGTGGCTTCCAACACAATCGGGGTGTGGTGTCAATGGTGGTCGCTGTGACAATAATCGTGGCAGAGGAGGCAGATTTGCCAACTTTCAGTGTCGGGTGTGCCTCTAGTTTGGTCACACTTAACAAGGTGCTACTATCGATATGATCAAGAATATCAACGCTTTTCGTCTTTGGCACTTCATGATCCTTGCATTGCTGACTATTCTCAGTTTTCGCAAAACACAGGCAACCCAATCCAGCTTTTAATTCCACTGCTAATAGCAGTGGAAATCAGTGTTCCAATGTCTAGCTCAATCGAAATTCTTGATCGAACAATACTACCCCTTTTGCTAGTGCTATGATCACTAATGCTTCCTTGAATCCATCTCAGCTTAACACTACGTGGATTCTCGACTTTGGCGCCACATTTCATGTAATAGGAGATCCCAAAATGTTAAGCAGTTTGAGACCTTTGATGGACTAGACCAAATATTCATTGGCAATGGTCAAGGTTTGCTCATTAACTCTATTGGTTCCTCTCATTTCAAGTGCCCTGTTAACCCACACAATTCCCTTTCCCTGAACCAACTTCTTCCTATCTCTTTCATTACCAAAATTCTTATTATTGTGAGTAAATTTGCTCTTTTAATTTTAGCCTAATGTCTCTTATTAAATCCTAAGTTTCCAATGAATTTCTACTTCAAGGAAAAGCTGGTATAGATGGTCTCTATACCTTTCCCAATCTATAGTTGTTAAGCTGGCATCATAATTCTATAGCTTGATGTCTTTCTACTTATGTTAATTCCACCAATGTTTGGCCTCTTTTGTCTTTTAATTCTAAAAACAGTGCTGGAAGTTCCTTATGGCATGCTCGCCTTGGCATCCTAATTTTTCAATTTTAAAACTTGTACTATAACAATGTAATATCCCTACTTCTAATAAAATTGTCATAGATTTGTGCAATGCTCGTGTTATAGGAAAATTTCATAGACTTCCTTCCAATAGTTCCACTACAATTTTCTCTTCTCCTTTAGAATTAATATACAACAACTTGTGGGGATCTTCTAGTGTTGTGAAATAACCGCCATGGCAGCGCAATAGCACCATGGCATGGTGGAAGTTTTGCCAACCACTATTCAGAATTTGTGAAGGAATGTCCGTTATGCCAGCTCCATAAGGCGCAATGGCTTGTTTTTATGGCGGAATTTGAGGCTTCCATTATGTTTCGCCATCAACCGTTGATAACACTGAGACCTTCACATATTCCTTATGCTGATGGATTTTTATACTGTTACTTTTGTTGATGCCTTTTCAACATATTTGTTCTTAAAAGCAAGGCCGACACATTTTTTTTTGTTTTCAAACAATTCAAAAGTATGGTTTAACTTCAGTTGATTCAAAAATAAAATGTCTACAAACAGATTGGGGAGGAGAATTCAGACCTTTAACCCCGTTCCTAAATAGTTGTGGCATTCACCATCGCCTTACATGTTCTCACACAGATCACCTAAATGGTGTTATTGAGAGAAAACACAAACATATCACTAAAATTGGTCTAACCCTTCTAAAACATGCCTTAAGAGCAATTGTATCCTTTGCAGTAGTAACGGTGATCCTAAGTTCAAATATCGTACTTAAAGGACCAAATCTAGTTAGGATATCATACCTTAAGGAGAATTCAGACCTTTAACCCAATTCGTAATTAGTTGTGGCATTCACCATCGCTTTATATGTTCTCACACAAATCACCTAAATGGTTGTATTGAGAGAAGACACAAACATATCACTGAAATTGGTATAACCCTTCTAAATCATGCCTTATGGGCAATTGTATCTTATGTAGTAGTAACATTGAACCTAAGTTCGGATATCGTACCTAAAGGACCAAATTTAGTTCTCAAATAATTAAATTCAGAAAATAAAGAATAATTTATGAAAAACAATAATGACACATCTGGGTGCTCGATGGTTTAGACTCAGAGTAGTGGAAAACAAAAAGAGAGTAATAAGTTTGAAATTTAACAGATTAAGGCCTAGGGTTGTGATTTTCACTACAATGTTTTTACCCCTTATTGCCAAGCAATCTCATTCTTTGTTATTTATTAATCACCAATATTTTACCAAAAATTGATGTTATGCGTTTGATCATTCACACCGCATTATAACCCTAACTTGTTATCTAGTTTGACTATGCAAGACTTCTTATTATAATCGGTTTTTTTACTATTAAATTGGAGGTACGCGTGATGAATATGGTCAATCCTACTATTGGAGCGATAACCTAATTGCTTCCTTGATCAACTATTCAAATATCAATGGTCATGACTATTCAAATAATGAACATGTACAAGTGTAATACGAAGAAGCAAATTAATTACTGAATAACATCGAATGATAATGCAAAATACTTGGGAGAATCAAAAGAGTTTATATCACAATCCCAGAAAGAAGTTTAGCCAGACATGGGTAATGTATAGCGAAACATCTTAAAATTTACCCAATACATTAAGTAGAGAAAGAATTACTGTACAGAACACTGTGAATCGACTCATTCCAAAGCTTTCTTGTCGTTCCTCGCCCCTGGGTGACAAAACTTGCCCCTTTTTGTTTCTCATCTTTTGATATTTATAGAAAGGTTTTGTTATTTTTAGCATGGGTGTGCTACAACGAGCTCGACTGTGCTTGCTTTGCCATATTTATATTTCTTGAATAATTGCTCTATAAAAGCATGATTTTTCCTTTTTTCCTTCCTGTTTCTTAAGTACTTGTCTAAAGTGAGAATAAACACTAAAAAATGAGTTTTGCCAATAAATATGCAATTCTTTCTTTACAAACAAGTATTAAAAATGATAAAAATAGGGGTAAAAAGTAAGTTTATCGTTTTGCATTCCTGGAACCGTACAACCATCACAAACTAAACTTTAGGTTTCTTGATTGTGTTTTTCTAGGGTACTCTAACTCTCACAAAGGGTATAAGTGTTTGTCTCTAACGGGCAAAATATTTATTTCCAAGGATGCTATTTTTAGTGAATTAAGGTTTCCTTATATTGAATTGTTCCAATCTCAGTTGTCTAACAAAGTGCCCTCTGATTGTGCAAATAATTTTCATCTCACTGACATTCCTATTGTCAAAACTTTACCTCAACGTGAAACTGCTCCGTCTGCCTCTTCTCCACCTGAACCTGTACCATCTAACCTACCTAAACCTGCACTTGAGTCTGCACCTAAGTCTACACCTGAGCTTGCACCTATCCGACCAGATCCCACACGACCTCTAAATACTCATCCCATGCAAACAAGATCCAAATCTAGAATTTTTAAGTATAGAGTTCATCCATCTGTTCTGTTCTGTCGACTCATTGTGAACAAAAAATTACCAAACATGCTATCTCTTATCCCACTTGGTTTTCTGCCATACAATCAGAATATGAGGCTCTTTTGAAAAATAATACTTGGGACTTAGTTTCTCTCCTGCCTAACAGTAAAGCTATTGACTGCAAATGAGTTTTTAGGATTAAAGAAAATAGCCAGTTTAAAGCTAGGTTGGGTTCTAAAGATTTTAATCAAATAGCCAGTTTTGATATTAATAAAACCGTTTCTCCTATCATCAAACCTGTGACAATCAGACTTATTCTCACTCTAGCTCTCACCTACAAGTGGCTTATTTTTCAGTTGGATGTAAACAATGCTTTCTTTAATGGGCTATTGTCTGAAACTTTTTACATTACTCAACCTCTTGGCTTTGAAGCTTCCAGCTCCGCTTTAGTCTGCAAACTACACAAAGCCCTCTATGGTCTCAAACAAGCCCCAAGACAGTGGTTTGAAAGGTTGCAATCTACTCTTCTTACCTTTGGGTTTATTTCTAGCAAGTCTGACCTCTCTTTGTTCATCTATAAGTCTAATTCTGAAATTGTCTACTTGTTGGTCTATGTTGATGATATCATTATCACTGGCAGCTCTGTGAACTTAATTCAGAAACTAACCTCCAAATTGCATGCTAATTTATCTTTCAAGCAACTTGGTCACCTAGACTATTTCTTTGGCATTGAAGTTAAGCATCTCCCTGATCAGTTTGTCTTAACTACAGACAAAGAGTAAATATATATGAGATCTCTTGCAGAAAACAATTGGCTGAAACACAGTCCATTTCTTCACCCATATCTTCTAGTTGTAAGCTTACCAAGTCAGGATCTGATTTGTTCTCTGACCCCTCATTCTACAGATTTATTGTTGGAGCCTTCGATACCTAACTGTCACTAGAATTGAGATCAGTGTTGCTGTAAATAAATTCTTCCAGTTCATGTCCAACCCTCTTGAAATTCATTGGGATGCTATGAAGAGAATTTTCAGATACCTAAAAGGCACTGCCATACTCCTATATGGTCTACATTGCAAGTTGCTTCCTCTAATCAACAATTCTGTATGAGTTCACTGTGCCTCTAATATTGATGAAAGAAGATCCCTTTCAGGGGCAGCTACTTACCTTGGTCCTAACCTAATTTCTTGGTGGTCCATAAAGCAACAAGTTGTTGCAAGGTCAATTATATATATTGATAATCAAAGTGCTGTTGCGCTTTCTCATAATCCGGTTCTGCATGTTGTACCAAATATATGGAGATTTCTCATAAGGCACAAATTTCTCAGCAAACAACTTCTAGTTCTTCACATTCCAATAGTAGATCAATGGGCTGATATTCTTACAAAACCTCTCTCTCCTACCAAATTCTGCTACCTAAGGGGCAAACTCAATGCTCTTGTCCTCTATTAAGTCTCAATCACCTTGGATTTGAGAGGGGGAAAGGGTGTTATAGTATTTTTTAGCTAGTTGCAATTGTTAAACTATAGCTGTGGGATATATTTTGTTAGAAGTCTGTTGGAGTCAGTGTTGTTAAATAACTGCTATGGCGGCCCAATAGCACCATGGCATAGCAGGTTTTTTGTCATCTGCTATACAAAATTTGTGAAGGAAGGTCTACTATGGAGCACCATAAGGCGCAATGGCGTGTTTCTATGGTTGATTTTAGCCTTCTACTATGTTCCGCCATCCGCTATTGATAACATTGGTTGGAGGTAATTTCTTCTGTTAGAAGTCTATTGGAGTTAGTTTCTTTTGTTAGAAGTTGTCTCATTCTATTAGGAATCAGTTTTACTATGTTCCCTTTCTTTATGGGTTTTGTTATGAGTTTGTTACTGAGTTGCTTGATTTCTTGGCATTGCACTTCTATATAGTGCATTTGTATCTCTGTTTGCTATTGCCGAATACAATTGAATTCTCTCTCTGAATTCTTTTGGTCTCTATTTCTCTCTTTTTCATGTTCGTCAACTCTAACAGTGAACAATCACTACGCCTCTCAACCCAATGCTTTTGGCCAGCCATCTGCCACTTCAGCTGATTCTTCTACCTTTGTTACACACTCTTTTAATCGTTGTGGGCATGGCGACAATCGTGTTAACAAGAATTGTTGTTGCCATTATTGTAAGAATTATAGCTACATCGAAGCTGAGTGTCGCACCAAGGCCCCCAAGTCAGCTAATGTTGCTTAGACCACCACCACTCCTACCCACTCTGAGGATGTTACTATCTTTGTTGCTGACTATAATGAGTTCTTTTAATTTTGGGCAACCCAGGAATCTGTTTCGTCTGTTACTGTCGTAGCTCAATTTGATTGCAATTTAGAAAACATTTTTCTGAAAATGTTTTCAAAAAACAACCAAAAACAGAAAAAAGTTGTTTTTAAAAATTTAAACTATGTAAAAACTTAATAATAATATTGTAATTATTACCAAAGTTATATATAAATGTGTTTTATATCATATACATTTAAATATGTTATAATATTTTTATTAAAATTGATTAAATTTAACAATATTATTTTTTGAAAATAGAAAATATCAAGTGAAAACAAACATATTTTCTGAATGTTAAAATGTTGAAAATCAAAACTGTTTCTCAAATTAACACCACCTAAAAGAGATTTACAGTTGTACTATGGAGTTAATTGAGTTGTTTTTAACTATAGGGAGGAAATGGCATAGTTAGCTTAACTATAGATAGTAAGTAACTTTTCCTTTAAATATTCTGGTAAAATATCAATATCTTTTGGATTCTTCTTTTTATTAACTGGATTTATTTAGCAATATTTTTATTATAAGTCATCAATATTTCAATAATTCAGAACATAGCATAATAAGTAAAGTTCAATATTGATGATAATTCATATTTATGGCTATTTGTTACCAATTTTTTTTTTATCTAGATGTGTTGGGAAGCAAAAATGTAAGTGAGAAACAAAAGCACATTTTTTAGCATAAGCAAGGAGAGACTGAAGCTCGAAATCTTATATTTTTGGAATGACAACAATTTTGTTATTTCAACATGTTTAAATACTGTAAAGCTGACGAAATAGGAATTCACTTCTATTGTAACAAAGAGAGCAGTTGAAGTGGATTTTATGCATTATAGAAAGGAACATGCCCACATCCCAGACCTAATAGGAAAGCAAGGATGAGTTCCTTAAAGTGATTTGAACTAAGAAAGGAGAAACAAAAAGTAATGTGAAATAAATTTACTATCCATCGAGTTATTTGGCAGTAAAGTTTTTCCAACTTGGAACGTTGGAAGTTAATATGGTATTTTTTTTTTTATTTTTCAACTTTAGTTTAATTATGGATGTTGCTGTGGTTGGTGTTTTGCTTCCCAGGTCCATATCCTTCTGGCAGATGGTGAGCTGACAATAAAGATGAAATTGCATTCTTTAAAAATTAAGGATGAACTTCAGGGTCGTCTATCTGTTGCTCCTCGTTACCTTGCTGTTTCAGTTTTGAACAGTGAAACTTTATCCTCTGACGATTCCCATGGGAAGGAAGTGTCTCATGATGATGATGATAGCTTTACAGATGCATTATCTGAATTCATTTCTCATAATATGGATTTGGAACAGCAGGGACTGGTAGGGATTGCCTCTGATTTTGAGTCTGTAGAAAACATAATGCATGAAAAGGGCACTCCACGTGAGGTATATTATGAGGCACAGGGAAGTGATACTTCAAATTTCGTATCTGTTTCTTTCACATCCAGGAGTTCCAGCTCACCTGATTATGACGGTATAGACACACAGGTACTTAATTGGGCATTGCTGACAATGAATTGGATTTTCTGGTTTGCACTTGTATGTTATGACAGATTGCAGTATTTACATTTCTGTTTGTTAATCTTCAGATGTGTGTTCGCATGTCCAAACTGGAATTTTTTTGCAACCGACCTACTATTGTTGCTTTGATAAGTTTTGGCTTGGATATAAGCTCTGGGAATAAAGCGACAAATCCCACCGACACCTCAACAACCTCTTCGGAGAAAATTATGGCAAAGGAGAGGACTGATGAAAAGGAGCCTGTTAGAGGATTGTTGGGATTTAGTAAAGAACGTATTGTATATTATTTGAACATGAATGTGGACAGTGTAACTATTTTTCTTAACAAGGAGGATGGTTCTCAACTTGCTACATTAGTTGAAGAGAGTTTTCTACTGGATCTTAAGGTAATGACATACCTTGTTTTATCTGGTCTAGAGCCTTCCTTTCTCTTGTCTGTGGCGTTCTATATGCTTTTGTTTTCTAATTTTTCTAAGTTATGCTTTTCTATTTTCTTTTGTTGTAAAATCACCGATGCTTTCTATTATTTGCTGTCATTTGTGTAAAACTCTGAAATCAAATATTTTTTGTAGGTTCACCCAAGTTGTCTTTCCATTGATGGGACAATAGGCAATTTCAGACTTTGTGATACATCCCTTGGAGCAGACCAGTGTTGGGATTGGCTTTGTGACATTCGTAATCCTGGTGTTGACTCCCTTATAAAGGTTTATCTTTATCTACAAACTATCAATTTAAAGACTCCTTGTCACTTGTAAATTTTTTATTTGATTAACAAACATCATACAAATTATAGTGACAATTTAAATTAGCTTAATTTTTATCTTGGAGAAGTTTATATTAAACATAATTATTAAAGATATTATTTGATTACATATAAATAGGGAAATAGGGCACAAATATGTAGGGATTTTATTTCATTTTGTTTCCTTATTTATCTTGTACATATGATTATATATGAATTCTATGGTGAACCTATGCATAAGGTGGTTCACCAGTGGAACAATGAAAATAATGGTTACCGTAGCTCAAATTTAATAATATACTTAAATACCTAGATATATATAAATGTTATATATAATTTAAATTGAATGAATACCCTGAAAGAATGGAAAAAGTGGTGGTCACTTTTTGGAAAAGTCATTGACAGCAAGTGGTGATGGTCACTGAAAAGTCACTTACAATAGTTGTCGAAAAATGCATCGGAAAAGGAAAACATATGAAAAGAATTGTTGGAAGAGGGGAAAAGGTTTTAGAAGACGAAAAACAAACAAAAAGAGCTCACCGGGATTAGTCGGTCCCAGTGAAGGGCATTTTTTTTTAATATTTCTTCAACCTAACTTTGATACCATGTTAAAATCAGAGAGACAGAGGATAATAAACTGAAACCATGTGTTTCAATATAACCAGATGAATGTTTATATAGACTTATTTCATAAATTACACATGAATATAAAAGTTATGATTTCCTATAATCTCTAAGACATTATCACTACATACTACATTTAAAATCAAGATGATAATATTTAAGATTCTCAACAATATCAAAATAAGACAATTTCTAAGATTGTCAACAATTATGAATGAGATATGAAGCAATTGGTTTAGAGGAAGGGAGATGTAATGTAGATGACAGAAATAAGAGGAACCAGAGTGGATTGGATGTGCAAACCTTGGCATTGCCCAGAAAAATTTGATTGAGCCCTTCAAATCTTTCAACTTGCTTAATATTTTGAGATTCTCATGTAACATGAAAGAAGGCTCTGAATCTAGAATCCAAGTGTCGTTGACTTGAGTGGTCAAATGGTGTGTTTGCTATCATAGCACTAGAATTTCAGATAAAAGGATTGGCTTTCGTATTTGGTTTGTCCGAACATTAGACCAAGAGTTGTTACTAGCAATCATGTAACCTTGAGAAGCCTGATTTGAGGTGTTTGAGTTGTTCTGATTAAAGCTAGAATCATGTATAATCAAAGAAGGAGAAGGTTTATACACTTGGTCATAACGATAGTAGTAGCGGGTTGCTGTATCTCCATACTTACAACCTATCTGACATTGGAAATTAGCAAAACATCCCCTTTGACCATGACTAGAATGAATACCGCCTTCATGTTGAGACTATTAGACTCATTAGTGTGCGAGTATGGATTGGGAGAAAGGGAAAATTGATCAAAACCATACTAGGAGCTAGGGTTTCCATGAGCAACATTGATTGATGGATTATCAAAGTGGATATTTTTGTGATACTTGCCTAACCGAGCTTCAAGAGCCAAAAGTAAAGCCTCAACCTCTTTCAACAAATGAGGTTTGAACTTGCATTCAATAACTATGAATATCGATGCATACTTGCGAGGGAGAGGGAGACATTCAAGAATGACATCAATGTGATCTTGAAGAGTCACCAAACCTTTGACATTGACATTGGCTTGGCGGCTTATTCATCACAAATTGACTTGATATTGTGAATATAGGTTAACAATGTGTGATCTTCCAATGACTGCAATCCCAACTCAAATTTTAGTTTACAAACCCTAATGTGTGTTTGGTTCTTGAAGTAATCATGAATTTTATCCCAACCTTATATGCATGGACACATATGAGCATTTGAGAAAGTATTGGCTCTGAGAGAATCCTTAAAGCCATCTAAGAAGAACCTGATCTTGCTGTTCCCAAACAATTATGAATGAGTGATTTCATTATTATAATGTGTTTATAGTAGTGTTGTAAAAAATGCAAGTATTTTCGCTTCCTCGAGCCTTTTATGTGTTTTGACGGGGCTCTCATGCATAATCATGGGTGAGAGCAGAACGGAAGCGGAATGCAGCAAAGATTGCATTTTTTTGTTTGAACTTGCAGGAAAGGTGCTTTCATGAGTTAAATCTAGGGTTTTCAGCCTGATTTTAAAGACCCAAGCAACTGGACTGTTTGGGTCAGGTCAATTTGACCCAGTTAGCAAATAAGAAAAGGAAGGTAGGGTTTGAATTTTGAAATGCAAAATTGATTTTGTGTGGCCCTTCTTGTGAGCAAACGAACCTTCGAAGCATCTTCACGATTGTCGTCGATGCCATTGCTTCCGGCATCGGTTGACGTAGTAGTCTCTATTGATTCCGACACCAACCATCCCTCTCATTTCTGGCAGCCTCTCAGCTTTGATGCTGACCACCGCTTCTATCACCATTCTTGTTTTCTCATTTTGTACTTCTCTCTGCTTGCTAAAACCTACAACAAGTGTTTTAATTCTTATTTGTTGTCTTTTTAGTCTAGTGTCGTTTTATTTAATAATTTCAACTCATTATGAGTTATGATGACTTGTAAATCTTTTTTTGAATGATTTTTTGTCTAGTTATGTTGTAACTTGACTTTTTAGAACCTATGTTAAAATTTGTCTTATACAATGAATCTTAATTTTTATGTTTTATTATGGGGTATCTCATTTTCTTTATTTGTTTATATTATTTTTCTTTATGTGTATATATGTAAATATAATTTTCATATATGCATAAAAATCTTACGAGTCGTGTTACAATCTTTGAGTTACAATTTTCTATGTCCTTTTCGATTCTTTACCGTGTTACGAGTTTCACAACATTAGATTCCAAAATGGTATTGAGTGAAGTGCCAATTTTGTCCTTCTGTTAGCCTTTGTCAATAACGACCTTAACCAATAAACAATGATGCTAATGTGACACCACAATTAGTAGTTGCTAAAAAACGACACAATTTTTTTATTTTTAAATCTTTCCTCTTATGGAACTTCTTTTTAGTCTCTTTTGGCACTCATTTTGTGATTTTGTTTTAGTAGTACTTGTTTTTACAAGTTTGCATATTTTAGTTTTGTGATTTTGTAGACTTAGTTCATTGCATTGGGTTGGTGTTTCTCCTTCACCACACATTTTGTGATTTTGTAAATTTTAGAAATTTGAATGAGTATTATAAAGTAAGTTATTATAATTTCGTAGCATTTAAAAATCATTATAAAACTTTTAAAAGATTGTGTTGTCAATAATGGATTGCAGAAAATTGAAAATCCGTTATATGATATATAGTGGATAACGTCATGAGCAAATAGCGGAAGTTACAAATAGAATATATATAACAATTAATATATATAGAAAATCATGTTATTTGTAAATAAGAATAAGCTAGATAAACATCAAGATAATAACTAAAGAGTTAAAAACCCTAACAAGACAAAATAGTTCATTCTACTTTGTTCCTTCCCCTATCCCCAATACAATAAAAAAAAATTAATAACAGCTCAAAGCTATTTGGCTAAACAAGTTCTAGCCAATTAGCTAAGCAAGTTCCATTGAGGCATATAATAAAAAAAGCTAAAAGTCATTCAAACATCTTAAGGAGTGGGTTCTAGAACTCCCCTTTCCTAATATATTCACAATCCCTTATTTCCCATGGACAAAAAATCAAGGCAGAAAAAGAAGAAAGTTGGATGAAGGGGAGAGAAAAGGTTTATATGTAAGGACTAAGGAGTGGGTTCTAGAACTCTGAAAATTGAAGAGTTGCAAATAGTAGTATTTTTACTACTAAAAATACTTCTATTGGGCTATTAGGAGACAACCAAATTCCATAAGTAAAAGAACATAGTAAAAACTAAAAAGAACACAATAAAGAGTAAAAAATATTACTATTGAGTCTATTAGACCGCTCAAAATCCAAATTCACAGGCCATAACACCCAATTGCGGTTTTTGCAGATTCTGCAACATGTTCCCATCATGTTTGCATTTTCTCCAAGATCCATGATGCTATAGCGCAATTGCACCGCTACAGCTACTATTTAACAACACTAATTATCAAGAAACTAATTTTTCCTAAAAATTCTTTTAGGGATCTATATGCTAGTACTTATAATTGTCAGGGACCAAAATGGTGGTTTGTTGTTTAATCTATTTCAAAATAATTTTTAGTAATGATTAGTAATTAGCATTGTCATTCATAATTGGAATAGTAACTTAACAAATGCATATTGATTTTTCTCTTCAGTTCAAGTTTGATTCTTATAGTGCTGAAGACGATGACTATGAAGGATATGATTATAGCCTGCAAGGCCAGCTATCTGCTGTTCGCATTGTTTTCCTTTATAGATTTGTGCAAGAGGTATGGTCAAAAACTCTTAGTTTGGAGTCAGATATTAAGACTGACACTTTTGGGTCTCTCATGTTAAAGCAGTTTAACTTCTCAGATACAGTTTGTAGCACTTTTGTTTTTAAAATTTTTAAATACACATGGTCTGAGGTCATGTAGCATTTGTCATTTTTCTTTGTCTCTCTATTGAAGAAAGCTATTTCTATGTTTGTCGGTGGTTTCAGATAATGATGTACTTTATGGAACTTGCATCTCCTCATACTGAAGAAGCAATTAAACTTGTTGATAAAGTTGGAGGATTTGAATGGTTGATTCAGAAATATGAAATAGATGGAGCTACTGCACTCAAGCTGGATCTTGCACTTGACACCCCAATTATCATTGTTCCAAGGAATTCAATGAGCAAAGAGTTAGTGATTTTTCATTTAAGAGGCTTAGTGGAAAAATCCAAATATAATAGGGCAATAATTGCATTGCATGAATATTCACATAATTAATTGTCACATTGAATAACAATAAACATGATAGTGTGTTCACGATTATGTGTGATGGTGTTTGCTT
Source organism: Psophocarpus tetragonolobus (assembly GCA_037954015.1). Classification (NCBI taxonomy): domain Eukaryota; kingdom Viridiplantae; phylum Streptophyta; class Magnoliopsida; order Fabales; family Fabaceae; genus Psophocarpus; species Psophocarpus tetragonolobus. The sequence goes on along the minus strand of CM075693.1, from coordinate 6,405,478 downwards.
ATGTTGTTAGTTTAAGATGGTAGTATGTTTTGTTAGAAAGTTACTTATTTAGTTATATTTCTTTCTTCTGGATACTTTTAATTTTGGTGATGGATGACAAATAAAATTCTGGGAGGATATGTGGGTAGGGCAAAGTTTCTTTACAAACATATCAAAATTAGGGTTTTCTTCAGGAAATTGGGATAATAGGAGAACTGAAGATTGGTATCAGTAGGTGGAAGTTGCGTATCATTTGTTTATTATAGTGGCTTCATTGAGAATTTAACTATATCGTTCTCCTTACATACTTACATATTAGAATGGTGGAAAATATACTAAAGGAAAAAAGTTGTTCAGAGTCTGTCTTTTAGTTTCCATTCTTCTCCCTTGTCTTCTTTAATTGATTTTCTGCATGTACTTACATGTTAATTGCCCTTAAAGGATCTTGCGTGGGTTTTAACTTTTTATTGCTAAATTCTTAGATGCCTCACGCCAAAGTCCAAATGGAATTGTAGTGTAGACTATGCACATGTGGGTGTACCCTTTTAGCTGTGATGAATTTCATCTTTTATTTAGAAGATTGTGGGCAGTAAGTATTGAAGGCCTTACCGCTTGACTATAGAAACTATGATTCCTAGTTAAACCTACCTCTTCCAACAGCTTAATCCTTTAGGAGATTGACAATATACAATTTTTATATCCTACATACATGCTGAAAAATATTAATCTTATTGCTTTATCGATTTCCAGTTTTATACAACTTGATCTGGGAAAGCTGCAAATTAAAAATGAATTCAGTTGGCATGGATCTCAAGAAGAAGATCCTTCGGCTGTGCATATTGATCTTCTTCATGCTCAGGTACACATTTCTTGTCATAAGGCTTCTTGCAATTAGTTGCTGTATTCCTGACTACAAATGAATTAACAGATTCTGGGTATTAACATGTCTGTTGGAATTAATGGTTGTCTGGGAAAACCAATGATACGAGAGGGTCAAGGACTTGATATATTCGTTCGTCGAAGCTTGAGGGATGTTTTCCGGAAAGTCCCAACATTTTCACTTGAAGTGAAGGTAACTCCAATTCCAAACCCTGACATTTAAGTGTTTTCTTGTATTTCCATCTGTATTTGTAAAACATGTCCCTTCCATTTTGGAGTCTGCGCTAATGAGCATGTTAAAATTTGGTAGAGTACTAGAGTTTGAACATTACGATTCAGAGAAGGAAAATACAGAGAGAAAATTTGAGAGCAATCTGTAAAGAAAAGACATCTGTTATTTATGAATAAGCAAAATAGTTATAGAGAATAGAAGCACTATTTATAATAGTGCCAAGGCTAACTAACACCTAACAGACTTAGAGCAAACCAACTAACTGCTAACTGAACTCCTAGCTGAATTAGAACAGACTAGTGAGGTTACAGTATAGCCCAAGGTTGAAGTTTAGTAACTGCAGTTGTATGATTACTTTTAATACCCTCCTCAGCTGAAGGTGGTTGAGACTTTGTAGAAGACTCAAGAATAGGATCGCAACAGGGCGGGACGGGTCCGGCTTTGGCCTTCTCCATCTCATTCCCTAGAAAGTGTGCGTATAAAAGGAGCGAGTATGCAATCTCAATTCCCATCCATATTCCTGTAAGATATTTTTGGGTTCTGGTATACCTGCAGGAAACCTATTATATTATTTTTTTATTTAAATTTATTTATTTATTAAATAAATTATGAATTAAATTATTACTTATATTTTAATTTAAAAAGTATATAATGAATGATAAATAACAAGAAATTATAAATTAAAGTTTAAGAATTAAAGTATATTACTTTAGACTTATTATACAATTATTAAAATTATAACAAGATGAGTATGGGTTCAGGTAGTGGCATACCTATACCCGTATCCGACTGCTATATAGTGTAATACTCGTGCCCATATTTGATCAAAGTAGGTAATACCCGTCAAAATCGGACGATTTCAGGGTTCATGCATATTTAGCTCTTTCTACATGATATCTAGAGCTAGGTGGGTTTTTGCCTAAGTTTTTTTTTTTTTTTTCTGGAAATCGTGTTTCTTTTCGATTTTTGGCCCGCCGCTGCCACTGCCATCTCCTTCACCGTCCTCTGGCGACTCCAGCACCACCGGTAACTTCTCCGTCGGAGCATCTACGCGCCCTCACATGTGTAGACAAGCTTCACTTGTCTTCTCACTTCTCATCTCTGGCAGCCACGCGTGCGTCTGGTGGCGCTTATCGGCGTTTGACTCGCCATATTGTCCTCTCTTTGGATCTAGTCGCGGATCTTCCATTGGGCCTCGTCTTCAGTCTTTTCTCTCCTTTGGGGTGTTTTTTGTCTTCTCTCTCTTGCAGTTTTTACCCTCTGATCTGTCTCTCATGACTTCTGTGAAGTTTGACTCATCTTTGTTTATGAACTATGTCAATGTGCCTCTCTCCATTGACAAGTTAGATGACACAAACTATGATATCTAGGCTTTTAACATCAAGCTTTGGCTTAAGGGCTAAGACTATGTTGATCACCTCACTCAGAGAGCTGCCTCAATCGATGAGAAAGATCGTCCACGCTGGTCGAAAATGGATGCTCAAGTTTGTAGTTTTATAAAGTTTACTATTCATCCTTCTCTGAAGCAAATATTCCGGGCCCATGACACCTGTGCTAGCGTTTGGGAACATGCTCGGTTGCTATACACCAATGATACTCAATGCCTTTATAGGGTGTGCCAAAATCTACTGAGCATCATTGGCCTTGACAGTCCCATGGTTGAATATTTGGTAAGGTTCATGGTCTTCTTCATGACTTTAATGAACCCCCTCTTGCCACTCCTACCTAGAAACTAGAGCAACACCAGACATTCTTTATGTTGATGGCCTTATATGGGTTTCCCAATGAGTATTTTTCTGTTCGTGATCAGATTTTGGGGTCTCCAACTGTGCCTACTCTGAACTCTGCTTGGTCCACCCTATTACGTGTACCATGCAAGTTATCACTGAATGTATCTCCTTCTGTTTCTCATGGTGACTCCTCTGCCTTGGTCTCTCAGCGTGATGATCGTAATTGTTCGCGCAAACCTAGCCGAAGTCGCCCTTGATGTGACCATTATCACAAATTTGATCAGACATTGACTGGTGTTATTTGTTGCATGGTCGTCCTCCACGGTTGGTAACTACTACTGCTCAAACTACCCCCATTGCTCCTGTTGATTCTAGTGCCACTCCTTCTGATAGTTTTGGACTTCCGGCTCTGTTCAACGACTTTCTGAAAAGGTACCATGCAAGTTATCACCAGACGTATCTCCTTCTGGTAGTTCTGGACCTCCGGCTCTGTTCAAGGGCTCTGTTCACTAGTTCTTCCTTTGCTGGTCTCACTCACTCTTCCTCTTTTGGCCCTTGGGTCCTTGACTCTGGTGCCACCGATCATATATTTGGTAATAAGTTTCTTTTCTCCTCTCTTGTAACTTTTGGTCTTTTGCCCTCTGTCACTATCGCTAATGGCTCTCGGGCCCCCTCTCATAGTGTTGGTAGTGTCCTTATTTTCTCTTCTCTCTCTGTTGATAATATACTTTATGTTCCTGAGTCTCCCTTTAATTTACTATACCTTAGTCGACTCACTTGTTCTCTTGATTGGTTTGTTTCTTTTACTAAAAATTCTATTTTCTTACAGGATCGAAGTTCGGGAGGGATAATTGGGATCGGGTGTGAATCAAATGACCTTTATCACCTGCAGAAGTCTGCTCAGATTCCCCTACTCTCATTCATTCCCAATTAGGTCATCCTAGTTTTGCCAAACTTCAGTGTCTTGTACCGCATCTATCTAAGTTGTCTAATTTGTCATGTGAGTCGTGTCAATTAAGAAAACATAGTTGTAGTTCTTTTTCTTAGAGTGTCCCCAAACGAGCTATGTCTTCTTTTACTTTAGTTCACTTGAATATTTGGGGTCCGAGTCATGTTAAGTGTAGTTTAGGTTTTCATATTTTGTAACTTTTATTCATGATTATTCTCGATGTACTTGGTTATTTCTAATGAAAAATCATTCTGAGTTGTTTTTCATCTTTCACTCCTTTTATAATAAAATAAAAACTCACTTTGATGCATTTATTCGTATTTTTCGTAGTGATAATGCTCGTGAATACCTTTCTCAATCTTTTCAGACCTTCATGTCTTCTCACGGTATTCTTCATCAAACTTCTTGTCCCTATACCCCTCAACAAAATAGGGTCCCAAAACGTAACAATAGACACCTTCTTGAAACAACTTGAACTCTTTTACTTCATCATCATGTTCCTCCAAATTTTGGGTGGATGTTGTTCTCACTACGTGTTACCTTATCAATCACATGCCTTCTTCTGTCCTCAATAACAAAATCCCTCACTCTATTTTGTTTCCTGATGATTCACTTCATCCTTTATCCCTCTAAAGTTTTTGACTCCACTGTTTTGTTCACAACCTTAGTCCTGATCTTGATAAATTGTCTGCTCGATCTCAAAGTGTATCTTTTTAGGCTATCCTAGGTCTTAAAAACAGTATAAGTGTTTCTCACCTCCCCTTTGTCGATACTTGATTTTCGCTAATGTCACCTTATTTGAGTCTTCTCTCTATTTTTCGTCCAATTCCTCTTCTTCTAAGCTTATTTCTGTCTTCGCCCGCTCCCTTTTTGTCTTCAATCCATAGATACCTTTGTTATACCCACAAACCCACCATCTCCTCCACCTCCTCTTCTGGTTTATCATCGCTGTCAACATGTTCAACTTCCTGTTGGGTCAACCACTGATTCTACTCCACCGTCACCTACTCTGGCTCCTTCATGTATGTCTGATCTACCTATTGCTCTTCGTAATGGTATATGTTCCACTCGTAATCCCTCTCCTCATTATGTTAATTTGAGTTATCACAGATTGTCTCCATCTTTCTATGCTTGTCTATCTTCCATTTCCATTGTGTTTATTCCTAAAACTGTCAGTGATGCCTTATCTCATCCGGGTTAGCGGTAGGTCATGCTTGATGAATTATGTACTCTTCAGAACAGTGATACTTGGGATCTTACTCCTTTTCTTCCTGGAAAGTCTGTTGTTGGTTGTCGGTGGATGTTTACTATCAAAGTGGGCCCTGATGGCACTATTGATCTCCTCAAAGCTCATTTAGTTGCCAAAGGTTATATTCAGATATTTGGATTAGACTATACTGACACATTCTCTCCTATTGCCAAGATGGCTTCTGTTCGACTTTTCTTAGCCATGGCTGCGCTACGATATTGGCCCCTCTATCAGTTGGATATAAAAATGTCTTCCTTCATGGTGATTTGCATGAGGAGATTTATATGGAGTAACTTTCTGGTTTTGTTGCTCAAGGGGAATCTTATGGATTGGTATGTCGTCTCCACAAATCTTTATATGGTCTAAAACAGTCTCCCGGGACATGGTTTGGTAGATTCAGTGAAGTAATTCAACAGTTCGGTATGAATTGTAGTGAGGTTGACCATTCTGTGTTCTATCGTAATTCAGGAGGTGGGTATATCTATATTCTCAAAATTTAGGGTGAAATCATTTTCCTTATTATTATGCTGAGAATACAATTCATATATATACAAGACTGACCTAATAGGGAAGAATAACAATAACCACCATATCCCTATGATTCAGGAATATTCCTATCATACATTATAATTGTAATCTCCTAAATAAAGAAACAATACAACTAATAAAACATAGATTCTGACAGGAATGTAATAAAACATATTCTAATAAAACAGATTCTAACACTCCCCTTCAAGCTGGTGAATAGGTATTCTCAATTCCCAGCTTGGAAACAATCTTCTCAAAGATGTTGTTCAGCCCCTTTGTTAGAATATCTGCAAGGTTGTCTTGTGAGGAGACTTATGGAGTGCATATCAGACCACTATCTAATTTTTCTTTGATAAAATGTCTGGCAATCTCAATATGTTTGGTTCTATCATGTTGCACTAGATTATGAGCTATGCTAATAGCAGATTTGTTATCACAATAGAGTCTCATTGGTTCATCCGATTTTATCCTTAGGTCTTCCAAAATAATCTTCAGCCAGAGTAGTTCACATATCCCTTGTGCCATTGCCCTGAACTCTGCTGCAGCACTGGATCTGGCTACCACACTTTGTTTTTTACTCTTCCAAGTCACTAGATTTCCTCCAAGGAAAGTGCAATATCCCGTAGTTGACCTCCTATCCACAATCGACCCTGCATAGTTTGCATCTGTATATGCTTCCAAATTTACATTCCTATTTCGTTTGAACAAAATTCCCTTGCCTGGGTCCCTTTCAAATACTGCACAATTCTTAGTGCAGCTTGTAAGTGAACCTCCTTCGGCTGGTGCATGAACTGGCTGACTAGACTTTCAGCGAATGCAACATCAGGTCTAGTGTGAGATAAATATATCAGTCTACCAACTAGCCTTTGATACATTTCCTTGTCAACTACAGTATCTTCTTCTGGGTTTCCCAATTCCAGGTTTGGGTTAATTGGTGTACTTGCAGGCTTGCATGCTGTCTTACCAGTCTCTTTTAACAAATCAGTGATGTATTTCTGTTGACATATGAATATCCCCTTTTTAGAATCGGCCACTTCAATTTGCAAAAAATACTTCAATTTTCCCAAGGTCTTAATTTCAAATTCCTTGGCTAGATGTTGGCCTAACAATCATTGCTCTTCCTCATTAACACCTATCACTATAATATCATCCACATAAACCAGTAACACTGTTACTCTCCTTGACTTAGAGTATTTAGAGAACAAAGTATGGTCTCCTTGACTTTGTTTAAAGCCTAAACTTATCATAACTTTAGTAAACCTTCCAAACCACGCTCGTGGTGATTGTTTCAGCCCATACAATGCTTTTTTTAGCTTGCAAACAGTGTTGGCAGCTGTTTTTTTACTGTATCCAGGGGTAATTCCATGTAAATCTCCTCTTCAATTTCTTCATGGAGGAAGACATTTTTAACATCAAATTGTTGCAAGTTCCAACCATAATTAGCCGCTAGGGACAATATCACCCTAACTGTATTCATTTTTGCAACTGGAGCAAATGTTTCCACGTAATCCACTCCATAGGTTTGAGTGAATCTCTTAGCTACTAACCTTGCTTTGCACCTCTCAATGGATCCATCAGTCTTGTATTTTATCGTATATACCTACTTGCATCCTACTGGTTTTTTTCCATTTGGGAGAGCAACCAAATCCCAGGTACTATTCTTCTCTAATGTTTCCATTTCCACATCCATGGCTTGTTTCCATTTTTTATCATTCAATGCCTCAGATAAAGAGGTAGGTGTTGTTGTAGTGTTTAGGCTTGTGAGGAAGGCTTTATGGGTAGGTGAGAAGTTTCTAAAGGATAGATAATTGGCTAGAGGGTACAGTGGTTTGGTGGTACATTTCCTGGTTTCTTTCCTAAACGCAATTGGAATACCTAGGTCCTCATAAGATGGTGCTGGACTGGTTTCAAGTTCCTGTACAGTTGGGAAATCAGAGGTTGATTTAGTGGAGATTAAAGGAACAGGAGCAGTTACCTTATGTAATGTTGGGTTGGATTGTTGGACATGGACATATTCTGGAATGACCTTTGTCTTCCTTTTATAAATCAATCCTTTTCCAAATCTTACATCAGCTCCATCTTGAATGGATTTGGTTGGTTCCTTCTCAGTTGTTACACCTTTAGTCCCTATTTTTGAGCCCAAGTTTAAATCACGAAGCATAAGAAGATTCTCTTCCTTTCGTGCAGTGTCCCCCTGAGGATGATCTTGGTGGAAGTAGCTTTTGTGCTAAAAATAGGTGACATCTCTGAACATGAGGGATTTTTGTGATGGTGGGTGATAGCATTTATAACCCTTTTGTGTGGATGAGTATCCTATGAAAACACATTTTAAGGCTCTAGGATCAAGTTTACCTCTATTACCACTGTGGATATGGACAAAAGACACACCCAAATATTCTTGGAACAAGTTAATTGGATGTGGAAACATCAGGATAAAAGGAGGATAGAACCTCCATAGGGCTTTTCGAGGCTAGAATACTAGAAGGTAGTCTATTAATTAGATAACATGCAGTAAGAACAGACTCCCCACAAAGCCTTTTAGGAATCTTATGTTGAAAAAAGAGAACCCAAGTTTGGTCTAGTAGGTGACCATTTTTTTTCTCAACAATCCCATTTTGCTGAGGTGTTTTGACACAGGATGACTCATGAATGATACCTTCCTTTTGAAAAAAGGAAATAAGCTCATGGTTAAAGTAATCGTTTACCATGGAGAAAAAACGCTGAACCACAGAGCTGACTTCAAATCTTTGTTTTAGTAAGAAAACCCATGTGACACAAGTACAATCATCTATAAAGGTGAAGAACCAACGGCCACCAGAAACATTTGAGACAATTAAGGGACCCCACACATCAATATAAATTAAATAGAAGGGAAAAGTGCTCATATTATTACTAACTGGAAAAGGTACACGCTTGTGCTTAGCAAGCTCACAAACTTCACAATGGAGACTTTCCACATCTAATTTGCTAAAAAGGGAAGGGAATAACAATTTTATGACTCTAAAAGAAGGATGTCCAAGATAGCAGTGATGTAGGAAGACCTTCTCCCTGTTGGTCTTTATTTACTCAGAGAAAAAAGAGTTGCCGTTTTCCAGGTCTAGTGGCAAATCCGGATTATCCAAGTAATAAAGGTCATTCCATTCTCTAGCATGTCCAATCGTCCTCCCCGAATACTTGTTCTGCAGTATACAAACATCGTCATAAAAAATGGTATTACATGATAGGTCTTTTATGAGTTTTTTTATAGAAATCAAACTGACAGACATTTTAGGAATATGAAGGCATTTTTAGGGGTTATAGATGGGCTTATTTCAACTTCTCCTTGGCCTGCTGCAATCATCAGAGAGCCCATCTGCTGTTGATATTTTCTTGTTGCTAGGGCAACGGGTGTAAGAAGAGAAATGTTTAGGTAGGGGTGTCATGTGGTCGATACCCCAGAATCTAGTATCCAGTATGGGTTATAGTTTTTATTTGAGGCATTAAGTCCAAGAGAAAAAGGAAACATATCTGAATGAATGTGCCAGAGAACAAGTACTTGTTGACTTATTCAACTTGTTGAGAAATGATCTCATCTGCTCTACTTCATCCTAGTTAAGTTGAATCACTCCTCTGTTTTCTTCACTGGTGGCAGCACCTATGTGTGCTTGTCCTCCCTTTCTGATGTTGTCTCCTTTTTTTCCCCACTTCTTGTCTCGGTTTTGAGGCCCTCAATCCTTACTGGGTGACTTTCCATGCAGCTTTCAGCATTTTTCACGAGTGTGGCGAGGCTTGTTATAGAAGGTACACCACACTCCTTCACCTTTCTTCTCCATATTAGCTATTCCCCTCTTTTTCTGGTCTATCATCATGGCCAATCCTGAAGCTACCATGGCTGAATTTTCCATGATTGGGGTTTCTAGCATTATTCCCCTTCTGCTTTCTTCACTTCTGACCATAGCTACTACTTTATTAATTCCTGGAATTTTTTCTTTTCCAAGGATCTGGACTGTCACTTGATCAAATTCAGAGTTAAGCCCTACCAAGAAATCATAGACTCTATCTTGCTCAATATATTCTTTGAGCATTGGTAAATCATCTGAGCACTTGGCTTTTATGACCCTGTAATAGTCTAACTCCATCCACAATGATTTGAGTTGATTGGCGTAGTCTATAACAGTCTTGTTTCCCTGTTTTGCAGCGACAGTCTTCACCTTCACATCATATATTTGAGCAGCATCTTTAGCTTTGGAGTATGTCTGCTCCATGGCATTCCAGATCTCCTTTGCAGAATTAAGAAACATGCAAGTATTAGTGATTTTTGGGATCATGGAATTTCATAGCCATGCCATGATCATAGAGTCTTCTTCATCCCATTTTGTAAATTTGGGATCTTCTTCTTTAGGAGCATCTTCAGTTAAGTGGTTAGCTTTCCCTGTATCTTTCAAAGTTCTACGAACAAGCTAGGCCTATTTCAAGTAATTCTTCCCATTTAATCAGTAGGCAGTGTTGAGGTTCTGCAGCTGTTCCTGAGTGTTCTGAAACTTAGTATTCACCACTTCAGTAATTGGGTTTGTCATGTCCACTGTAGTAGAATGACCCTAATGCAGTGAGTATGTATTTGATTGTTACGACGACAACTAAGAAACAACACTGCAAATCACAGCAGCAATGAAGGCTGGCTCTCCTAAAAAAATGATTGACAGCAATGAAGACTGTCCAGGAATGAAGGTTGCCGTCTAGGGTTTTGGTTTGTGCAGTAAGAGGCGGCTCCCAGAATTTGAGATCTCTAATACCATCTCAAAATTTAGGATGAAATCATTTTGGTGTTCAAAGACTTTATCTTTCCCATGGAGTTTGTAGCATATATGCGTAGTATCCCTAACCATTTATAGTATGTGCAATAGTGTCCTTAGTTTCCTTTTGCGTGAGAGTTTTTCCGTGGGGATGATCCTCCTCTTTTATTTGATCCCTTGTGAGGCCTTTCTCGGTTGCCATGGTAGAGCCTGAGTTGGAGATTCCTCCCTTAAGCATGACAAGTCTTTGTTTTTCTTCTCCCCTGACATGAAAAATACTTTTGACAGTGACGACAATTTGTCTTTTCTCAAGATTTGTATTTAGACCATGTAGGAATTTAAAAATTCTCCCTCTTTGTGATTTCAACTTACGTACCAACATTTGGTTTACATATTGTCAATTGTTGATATTGACCAAGCTCTATCCATAATCCATCTAGGGTTCTATGATATTGTGATACTGAGAAAGAACATTGTTTTTTATTAAACATTGTATTCTCAATATAATAGTAGAAACCTGTCCTTTTTTAATGAAAAAGTAGAATTCAAGACATCTTATATCTCTTTGGCAGAGGAATGGAACATGTAGTTCCAACTTACTTCAAGAACCATGGAATGTCACATCTAGGTCATAATTAGGGTATCTTACAACATCTAGGTCATAATTAGGGTCCTCCTCACTGGATATGGTCCAATCGTGACCGTCCCTTGAGAACCGTCCAAATATGTTGTGCCAATTGCAAGGATTTTTGGCCATCAAATGGTAGGCACCCACCACATTCAGAAGTTCATTAGGGCCTAGAGGAACGAGTTTCACATCAGCCATTGTAGGATACCACAAATCTGTCAAAGCTAAGGGGGTGTGTGATTTTTTATAGATCTACAAAAAACAGAGTTGCCTAGGACTACACTCCCCCTTGGAATGGACTTAGGAGGCGGTAGTGAGTGGGTCTCAACAGAATAGGACATGTGGGCTTCACATGACAACTTAGCAACGAAAATCGTCGGCAAATTTATAAGCGACTTTCAGAGTTTTGTTCATTGGAGTGGGGTGCATCAACGGGATGAACAATGGAGACCCACCCTTATTTCCCTGTTCCAGTGTAAGCGGAATAGAGCTCCAACGATTAGGAGCTCTATACCAACTTGAACTATGCTAGAAAACAAAATAATTTTATATTTCATTCATATCAGTTATATTCTCAACTCAAGAATTTATAATGGTTGAGTTCACTAAAAAAAGGAAAGAAAGACTAAATACAAATAGAAAATAAAGATAAAATCAAATAAAACAATCTTAAGATATTTTCTCCTAATATTTAATGATTATTTCCAGCAATTCTAGATCTCATTTATAACTTCCTTAAATAGTAATAATTTGATGATGTGGTAGACAAACGTGTCGATACCAACTCTTGCAGTCTAAGAAGGTTTAGTTGGGACATAAAAGCCTGTTTCTTGACATAGATAATATAATCTAATTAATTAGTAGAATCAAATCCCAATAAATTAGCATTTGTAGTCACTTTAGCTTGATTTTGTTGACTGAGAAAGCAGTTTCACTCGGTTCAACTTAAGTAGAATCAACAATTCTAGATTATTGAGATAATGTATAGTCATATCTCTCGGATTACCATTCACCATAGGTGCCTCTTTTGGCCTTCTATGGAAGCAAGTCTAGGGACATAAGTTCTGTCAATGATCTTTGCTGCTCCTGTCAATGACATCAACAAAATTGCATATAGATTATAGAGTACACTGCTATAACACTTTTCCCAAATTATAATGGGGATTCAAGATCTGACCCAAAGTAAGTCTGCTAAGAGTATATCTACAAATATGAAAATCTTGTGTCTTTCTTAAGTCCAGAGCAGTTTTGTACTGTAAATAGTAATTATTATGTGTTTAAATTCTTGTGTTTCACCCCACAAAAGAAACCAAATTGTTCAGTTAATTTTATGAACTTGTGTTCAGGTGGATCTATTGCATGGTATAATGTCTGATAAAGAATATAAGGTGATTTTGGATTGTACATACATGAATTTATCTGAAGAACCAAGGCTTCCTGCTAGCTTTCGTGGTGGAAAATCTGGGTCAAAGGATACTATTAAGCTTCTGGTTGACAAGGTTAATCTGAACAGTCAACTTCTGTTGTCACGAACAGTTACAATCATAGCTGTTACTGTGAATCATGCCTTGCTAGAGCTTTGTAATGGTACTGGTGGGGATTCTCCATTGGCTCATATTGCTGTGAGTTTTCATAATTTAAGCAGATGAGTTGGTGTTTGTTTTTTTTTTTTACTAAATCATTACATAGCTTGAAATGTCTGAACAAAACAAGCTCATCTCTCATTCTGCTTTATTTTATTGCGTATTTTTTGCAGATGGAAGGTCTTTGGGTTTCTTATCGAATGACTTCTTTATCTGAGACAGACCTTTTTGTGACCATTCCAAAATTCTCTGTACTAGATGTTCGCCCTGATACAAAACCAGAAATGCGTCTGATGCTTGGATCATCCACTGATGCTTCAAAACAAGCAGTGACTGGAAATGTTCCCTTTTTGTTTAACCCGGGTAGCTTTAGAAAGACAACCAGTGAAGCTGGAATTGATGATGTGCCTGTTTCAACAATGTTATTGATAGACTACAGGTGGCGGATGTTGTCCCAGTCATATGTGATTCGTGTGCAGCAACCTCGAGTCCTTGTTGTACCAGATTTTCTTCTTGCAGTGGCCGAATTTTTTGTGCCTTCTTTGGGAGCACTGACTGGAAGAGAAGAAAAAATGGATCCAAAGAATGATCCTATTAGCAGAAACAGTAGTATAGTGCTGATGGAATCAATTTACAAGCAGAAAGAAGATGTGGTTCACCTCTCCCCATCTAAACAGTTAGTTGCAGATTGGGTAGGCATTGATGAATTTACATATGACGGTTGTGGAAAGATTATTTGTTTATCTGTTGAAACAGATGCAAAGGAAGTCCGGAGCACTAGGTTTAGACCAATTATAGTCATTGGACATGGCAAAAAATTGCGATTTGTTAATGTAAAAATCGAGGTAATAGGCTTGCTGTCAGTCTGTAGGTTATTTTTCCAATTTCTTGTTTTTGTTTGACAGTGCTATAATTTCATTTTTGAAACGAATTTCGGAATCCACAGCTTCCTCAATGTTATTAACTACCTTTTTGATATCGTAGCCACTTCAATGTAGTGTTTATTGTACTGTTTTTCTCCCATATTACTTGCTTATTGAAAGCTTATACCTTTGTTTTTTATTCACCAGAACGGTTTTCTTCTAAGGAAGTATACATACCTTAGTAATGATAGCAGCTACTCAATCTCTAGTGAAGATGGAGTTGACGTGATGCTTCCAGGAAATTTTCCATCTAGTGATGAGAAAAGCCTTGACAATGTTAATCAAACGTCAGAGACTTCTATCTATTCTGAAAGTGGTTCAAATGGAACTCAAAGTTTTTCCTTTGAGACGCAGGTAGATAACCTTTCATGTTTCCATCGATAATATACAAAGGATTTGATGCCACATGTAAAAGATTTTACATCTCTTCTAATTAATGCCATTTGCTTAAATAGATCTCTAGTTTCTACTCTTGCCTGTTGGGTAGTTGGTTAACCAGAACTTATGCATTAATTCATTAGAGCTCCTATTCACCAAAATCATTTTGCTGCATATTGGGTCATAACTAGTCATAGTTCAATAGCCTCTGATAGTGCCACTATCAAGGTGGGGCGGAGTGGAATGGGCACCCATTCCTCCGATGGGCATCTTGTGTTGCACCTTGCAAGAGCAGGTTGTGACACCTTATGTGGCCCAAAATGCGGCACCTCCCCTACACGATGAGATCGCTACATTTTGGGGTAGCAAAGATACATGTTATGTTTGTTATTTTATATATGCAAACAATAGAAATACATATATTATCATTTCCCTCAAATAATAAATATATATATTTCCTTGCAATCAATTCTTTATTTTTCAGCGAGTATATATTACATGCATCTAGTAATATACATTCACATAGTGATCTATACAGCAGCCATTCCACATTGCCTATCTTGTACAACATGATAGGACCAAACATATTGAAGTCAACAGACATTTCATCAAAGATAATATAGACAATGGTCTAGTGGTTTAGTTGGTTCCTGCAAGAGCCATGTGATAGTTAGCGGAAAGCAGACATATGTATTCTTCAATATCTTAAGGATGCAACAGGTCACAGACAGTGTTGTTAAATAAATGTTATGGCAACATAATAGCGACTTGGCATGATGGTTTTTTTGCCAGTAGATATACACAATTTGTGAAGAAATCTCCATTTTGGCGACACCATAGGGCGCAATGACGTGCTTTTATAACAGAATTTTGCCTTTCAATTATGTTCTGCCATTGATAACAATGGAAGCAAATTGATATATGAAGATCAAGGCAATTCCAAAGTTGTCTGTTATTTTGATGTTGATTGAGCAGCATCATCATCAAATAGGAAGTTCATTTCTAGTTATTGTGTTCTTATTGGAGGAAATTTGATCTTATGGAAGAGTAAGAAGCAGAAAACAGTTTCTAGATCTAGTGCTGAAGCAGAATACTGTGTCATGGCAATGACTACTTGTGAAATGATATGGCTCAGACAATTTCTCCAACAATTAAAATTTGGATATATTGGTGATACTAAGTTAATATTTGATAACCAGACTGCCATTCACATTGCATCAAAATTTAGTCTTCCATGAACAGACTAAACACATAAAGATTACCACTAAATTTGCTATTTTAAGTGACCAACTTGCAGAAATGCTCACTAAATCCCTCAATCGTTCTTGTGTCGATAGTACATGTAACAAGCTTGGCTCATGACATATATGCTCCAACTTGTGGGGGAGTGTTACATATATGATTTTATACTATTAAGTAATATATTATCTTTAGGGATTTAGTCATTAATTATATTTATTTTGTTTCCCTTTTTACTATTAAGGTGTCACATATATGATTTAGTCATTAATTACATTCATATTGTGCATGTCGTCCACGCGCCTCCCTTTTCCGACAGTGCCGGTGTTTTCCAATGATCCTCTCATTGGCGAACCTCCCAGCCAGATCATCTCCCTCCGATGCACCACCTTGGGTGTTGTTTGACCCCTTTTGGCTTCATTTTCATTGTGTTTGGCTCATTTTGGTCTTCATTGGTGCATTTGACCCTGTTTTCTTTTCTTCTTTTTTTTTCTTTTGGCTTGTTTCTCATGGTCTATTCAGATCGTGCTTATGTCATGCCTGCTATGACATTTACTAATGCCCCTCTCATCCCATGTGAGAAACTCACTGGCTTGGCCAATTATGACACACAGACAGTTGCAATTCAACTTTGGTTTTGCGGTAAGGGATACTTCGACCACTTGACCAAAAAGGCTTCAAAGATTCCCGAGAGGGACAGAACCCACTGACAGGAAATTGATGCCTCTCTATACTTACAGTCAAGTCCACAAAATTTCTACTGTCAATTGGGTTTGTCCCTCCAAAGTCTTTTAAGTTAAGTGGTAGGAGCGTCCTTCACCACGAAACTGCGGCAACCCATATGGTATAATGGGTCGAGACAGTGAGTTTCTCACATAGGATGAGAGGGACATTAGTGAAAGTCATAGCAAGTATAGCAGAACCAAGATATGAATAGGCCACGAGAGACAAGCTAAAATGATCAAACACACTCACGGTTGGACCAAAAAGAGATAAACAGTTTGAGAACATAGCCAAAAGGGGGCAAACAGTGCCAACGGTGACACACCGGATGGAGACAAGAAAGTTGGCGAGTGGGTCACCAAAAAAGGGAGGTGTGTGGAGGACACGAGCCGGAGGAAGGGGCAGCATGTGCAGTAGTGGAAGCGGCTGGGTTGCCAGAACAAGATGGTTCCAATGGTAGGAGTATTCTGGCCAAAGGCGGTGGCAGCGCTGTGGAGGGTGTTTTGCCCACGTGGGTTTTGTTTTCCCAAAAAAAAAATAAAAAGAAAAAGAACTAAAAAATAAAAACTAAACTACTGATATCGTGTAGAATGTAGAGAAACTGTGTTGTGTATTATGTGATACTGATGTATTTATAATCATATGTATAAAATAAATAAGGAAACAAAATCTCTGCATATTGTCTCTATATTTTCCTATTTAAACATAATGAGATCATATCTTTAACAATAAAAAAGAAGAGTGGACAGTCCTCACTTATAAACTTGTTTTGTAGGATTGAGTTATGTCCTGAATCCAAATTCTAAGATACAGCATCACCATTTTCTAAGCGATTCTGTCAGATTTGTTGCACCTTTGAAAACATGTTTGTGACACCATAATTGCATGACCATGTCTCTGTTTGGAAGGCAAGAGAAATGCAGTGATGATTTTTATATTGAACAGCTGCTAGATAATTGTGGTGCAGACATTTTATTATATATTGGGAAAGTTTTATCTTTACAGAGAATGTGGAGTACTTTCTCATGTGCTATTTTAATGGGTTTTTGAGGAATAGAGAGGCTATTGTTGTTGTACCATTTCTGTGGAAAGAAGTAGTAGTCTTTGCTTCTTTGTATTGTGTGACTTTTTCATTGGATATTCAACGAGATTATTGACTTTTTTACATTGTTTATTGCTCTAGGTAATTCTTATTCTTTACTCCTGTACCTCCTTTTCTTAAATAAATAAATTTCTTGTTTCTCAAAAACACATGAAATAGCCAACATTACTGCGAATATTGGAAAACCTCCTTATCTGACTTTTGGGTAAAATGTAAACCTCCTGTTTGATACTAGCCCAGATCATTTGGTAAATTGTATTATCTGGCTTAGTTTTGTTAAAATCCAAACCCAATCGTCTTTCCTTGCATCTTAGTTTGTCTAGGAGCAGGAGTAAGAAGTCATAAGTAGTGGTGAATCTGTGTAGCTATCAGCTGCTTAAATGGTAGTTGTTTATTCTCACCTGGTACCTGCTTTTAGAGAAGAATCTCTCTTGCTTGGAGCTCTTCTTCGTCCTTCGACCTTTTCAAGAATGATGTCTTCTCTTCTGGCTTTGGTGGTTGCGGTATAGCCTTTTTAGATTTAGATTAGAAGAAAATATGAGCTACAAGTATATGAGCTAAGGCCAGTGGATTCCTCTCTTTAAATTCCTTAAAAAATAAAAGAAGACAGGATCTTCTACTTATTTGTAAGCTCCAAACATGGTTTATTATATAGTGTAGATAGTGTACATTCTTTTCTATTAAGTACTATTGTTTAGATTTTTGTCTACCTTTAATGCATGGAAAAACTACACACCCCCTGGAGAGGTGATATCATTCATTTTCTTCTATGTTGTCTAATGGCTGTGTACTTTGGTGTTAGGTTGTTTCTTCGGAATTCACCTTCTATGATGGCACTAAGTCATTTCTTGATGAGTCATCTTATGGCGAGAAGCTTGTTCGTGCAAAGTTGGATCTGAGTTTCATGTGAGATATGTATCTTGCAAGACTATTAAATTTTCTTGGGAGAAATATGGTTTTTTGAATTCTTGATAGAAATGTTTTCAGTTTGGGAACAAAGGGACTAACTATGCTGTTTCAGGGTTAGACCATTAACTAATAAACACTGAACATTATGAAGCACTTGTTAATTTCCCTCAATTTGAAATATTTTTGGCAAAATTTTGCAAATAATAATCATCCCAATTTTCTCTTGCAAATTTAGCATTCAATTTCTCTCTGAACTAGCGTTTGACCTGTAACTTTCTTCAATATGTTTGAGTAGGTATGCCTCCAAGGAAAAAGACACTTGGATTAGAGCTCTGTTGAAGGATTTTACTGTCGAGGCTGGTTCTGGTCTTATCATTCTAGATCCAGTGGATATATCAGGGGGATATACTTCTGTAAAAGACAAAACAAATATATCTTTGCTATCAACTGATATCTGTATACATCTTTCACTTAGTGCTCTTTCTCTTATACTGAATCTGCAAAGTCAGGCATCTGCTGCATTAAATTTTGGAAATGCAATTCCTATGGTTCAATGTACCAACTATGATCGAATTTGGGTGTCGGATAAAGGTTTATTCCTAACTGGAATTGGCTCATTCCAATTTTTCCTTTATTTTATCATTTATGTAATCAATTTATCAACTTACTGATATATGGTGTACCTTATATAACAGAGACCAAGTTCTTATAATGAACTATTTTTGCAGGGACTGGTCACAACAACAATATTACCTTTTGGAGACCTCGAGCTCCTGCAAATTATGTTATATTAGGAGATTGTGTGACATCAAGGTGTATTTCTTTTCTCTTGCTTTTATATATACCTTGTATTTGAATTGCAATCTTCAGGAATTCACTTTATTGATCACTCCCAATAAAATATTTTCGTGTTGTATCCTCTTTCCTTTTTAGCAAATTCAAGAACATTGTCTACGTAGTTGAGAAAGTGGTCTTTGGTAAAAGCATCTTGATTGCAATTGTGAAGTTCTGGGCATCCCATCAATTCTTTAACCTGTCAGTATTAGTTTTAGAAAATAGCAAATATTCAATATCTTTTAAGTCTTCTAGTGTTTAAAAGTAGATAAATCTTCAACTAAACTTGCTACCTTTTATTATGATGGAAACGTTGTAGAGAAAGGAGATGCAGATTCTGAAGTTCTGTATTTGTTGCAAGTCAGCTCACAATGTTAAACTAATTTGAATTACCAAAAACAATTTTGGAATATAACATTTAGTTGTTTCATATGCATTTTACATTAAATATGATATGATGTTTACTTATTTTGCCAGTGGATTTGCATGTGAATTGTGATATTTTTTCCTGTTTCTTATACGATGGGTTCCAAGATAGATAGCTTCCTTACTATGTTAATTTTATATTTTCATTTATTTTCAGGCCAATTCCTCCTTCACAGGCAGTAATGGCAGTAAGTAATGTATATGGCCGTGTAAGGAAGCCAGTTGATTTCCATTTTATTGGGTCATTCCTCGATATTCAAGGGCATGGTGGAAGTGAAGACCGTTCTACTGATGGAAATGATTGTTCTCTTTGGGTGCCCATTGCACCCGCAGGGTACACAGCACTAGGCTGTGTTGCCCATGTTGGGAACCAACCACCCCCGCTTCATGTTGTTCATTGCTTACGTGCTGATCTGGTAACATCAGCAAAGTATACAGACTGCTTATTTAATATCCCATCAAATAATCACTTTACCTCTGGTTTTAGCATATGGCGCCTTGATAATGCTATTGGCTCATTTTTTGCGCATCCTTCAACTGGTTGCCCTCTCAAAAATAGATGTTATGACTTAAATCATCTGCTTGTTTGGAATTCAAATCGAGTTCCCCTGATAGTTCCAGTATCAGATTATCCTTCTGATCTTGAAAATAATAAGCAGCAAACAAGCAAAAGTATGAATACATCTGGATGGGATATTCTTAAGTCCATCTCAAAAGCAACTAACTGCTATATGTCTACACCAAACTTTGAAAGGATATGGTGGGACAAAGGCAGTGACCTCCGTCGTCCAGTTTCCATTTGGCGACCAATTGCACGTCATGGCTATGCTGTCTTGGGTGATTGCATTACTGAAGGGTTAGACATGTTGATTTTAAGGCCTTTTGTCAAACTTTCTATGATCTATCTTTATTAGAGTAAAAATACTGTATTCTAATAATCTTCAATGTTGGGACTAATATTTTTTCTCTTCTCCTATCTTCAGACTAGAACCTCCTGCACTAGGAATAATCTTCAAGAATGACAGTCCTGATATCTCTTCAAAACCTGTTCAATTTACCAAAGTTTCCCATATTGTAGGGAAAGGAATGGATGAAATTTTCTTCTGGTATCCAATAGCTCCTCCCGGTTATGTTTCTCTAGGATGTGTTGTCTCCAGAACAGATGAAGCTCCACGTGTGGATCTGTTTTGCTGCCCAAGGATGGATCTTGTTAGTCAAGCAAATATTCATGAGGTGCCTCTTTCAAGATCTTCTAGTTCAAAGTCTCCTCAATGTTGGAGCATATGGAAAGTAGAAAATCAGGTTAAACATGACTTCCCCTTCACTTGGCTCACTTTAGAAGAATATTTTGTATTAATGGTTTCTAATTATGCGTGATATACAGACGTTTCTTTGTTATGCTTAAACCTATGTGCTTGTTAACTTGACCCACATGCTAAGGAAAAAGCTTAGGACCTAATGGCCTATTTGGTTAAAAAACATGTTTTCTATTTTCTGTTAAAATCTTTGAAAATAGAAAACAAAATGGAAACTACGGCATTTTTAAATTTAGAGGCAAAAACAGAACATTTTATTAATGTAAACAGGACCTTAGGGTTACATATTTTCAACTCCTCCACTCAAATGAAACAAAAAAAAAAAATGTTTACTTATGTGTTCAGGCTTGCACATTTCTGGCTCGTTCTGACCTTAAGAAGCCATCAAGCCGATTAGCATACATAATTGGTGATTCTGTGAAGCCCAAGACTAGAGAAAACATTAATGCTGAGTTAAAGCTGCGGTCTTTTTCCATGACAGTTTTGGACAGCTTATGCGGAATGGTATTTTTTACCTATACCTATTATGAAATATATGACAATAATTGGCATTCACCAGTTTTTCACCAGCAATAACTTTTTTAATATAGGAATACTCATTGTGTAATTTCACTGCTGAATTCAACTACCCTTTCAGATGAGACCCCTATTTGACACTACAATTACTAATATTAAGCTTGCAACCCATGGGGGACTAGAAGGGATGAATGCAGTACTGATTGCTTCAATTGTAGCATCAACCTTCAATGCACATTTAGAGGCATGGGAGCCCCTTGTGGAACCATTCGATGGAATATTTAAGTAATTTATTAGTTATTTACTCTTTTCGTGCCCTATTTTAATTGCAAATTGATACTGATTTGTTCATTATCTTGCTATTTTAGTGATGAGCCTGTCCTGTTGAGAATATGACATTAACTAGATATTTACTTTGTAACTTGTTAAGGTTTGAAACTTTTGACACAAACGTACAATCACCATCAGGACTTGGGAAGAGAGTTAGAATTTCTGCTACCAGTATCTTGAATGTAAATGTCAGTGCAGCAAATCTTGAATCCTTTGTAGGGAGTGTTCTGTCATGGAGACGACAGTTAGAACTTGAACAGAAAGCATCAAAGCTAAATGCGGTCCAATTCTGAATCCTTAATCTGCTTGTCCTTTAAAACTTGTAACTTTTAAAAGCCTTACTTTTGGGTTTGCAGGAGGTTGGTGGTGAACATGGCAAAGGAGAAAATACTTTTTCTGCTCTAGACGAGGATGACTTGCAGATTGTGGTAGTTGAAAATAAACTTGGGTGTGATATTTTTGTAAAAAAGGTTGAGCATGATGTAGATACAGTTGACAAGCTACAGCATGGCGATTGCGCTTCTGTCTGGATTCCACCTCCTAGGTTTTCAAATAGGTTAAATGTTGCAGATGAATCTAGGGAAGCACGTTATTATGTTGCTGTGCAGATACTCGAAGCCAAGGTTATAATATGTTGAAATGGTTTATACATAACTCCAATCACCTTCCTGCTTTTCCTCCGTGCCCAGCACATTGAAACCAATTCATTTCAAATTTTGTAGGGCTTACCTATCATTGATGATGGTAACAGCCATAACTTCTTCTGTGCTTTGCGTCTTGTTGTTGACAGCCAAGCATCAGAACAGCAAAAGCTTTTTCCCCAAAGTGCAAGGACAAAGTGTGTGAAGCCTGTTGTATCAAGTGTTAATGATCAGGTTGAAGGCAGAGTAAAATGGAATGAACTTTTCATATTTGAAGTTCCCCGAAAGGTATTTAATTGTTAACTGATTAGTTTTATACTTTTGATTCTTCATTCCTTTGTAGTCATTAACCGAACTTTCTTAGGAAGATCTTAAGCTGAAACTTTGGCCTACAAGAAAATTATGGCATTACTTTAGAATTTGTTTCTCTAAGGGGGCGTTTGTTTTAAGGATTGAATTACATTCCTAGAATGATATTTCTAGAAATAATATTACTAAGAATGTTATTTCCCCCATCAATGATGTCTGGTAAATGTTAAAATCAGAGAAATAAAAGGAAATAATGGACTGAAATCTTGTTTCAATAACACTAGGTGAATCTTTATATAGATTTATTTCATAGATTACACATGAATATAAAATATGTGATTTCCTATAATCTCTAAGATATTATCTCTACATTATATTTATAATCAAGATAAGATGATATCTAAGATTCTTAACACATCTCCTATTTTTTCCTTTCTTATCTACCCTTTTTCCTTCTTGTCTAAAAAGATGCTATTTAGCCTGATTATACTTTCATGTTCTCCCTCTTCTCCTTTTTCTTCTTCCTCTTTAGTTATCTTTTCTTCCTGTTGCTGGAGCTCTTTCCAAGCACTCAACTTGTAACAAGAACCAAGTAACAAAATAAACCAACCAAAATTGAGTTCTTCATGAATAATATTTGGAAAGACAACTCAGTGATGTTGGCTAAGTTGGTGCATATTGCTTGAAAAATAATGTCAGATAACTAGAACATCCATCAGCCTAAGAAAATTCATGGCAAACAAAGCAAGTTTCGACATTCTTAAAACCAAAGAGACATCAAACTAATATTTGTGAAGACTCAAAATCATTTTAACTGAGAAATATGCCAGAAAAGGGCGGAAAAGGACAGTGTCAAGTAGGCGACTAAAAAATTCTTTGCCAAAAGATGAGTGGTGAACAGAAGGCTGCGGCGGTTGTCAAAAAGGTTGCTGAAACAGGATTATCACCTAAACAAGTTGGCAGCAGAGAAAATACAAATTGGAAAACGAAGGATTGCTAGAAGACGGGAAAATAATTTAGAAATGAGCAGCAAGAAAAAGAGTTCACCAAGGGCAATGCCATTAGATGAGGGATGCTTTTTCAGTATTCCTTCAACCTAGCTCTAACACCATGTTAAAATCAAAGAAATAAAGCGGAATAATGGACTAAAACTGTGTTTTTCAATACATACCAAATGAATTTTTATGTAGATTTATTTCATAGTTTACACATGAATATAAAAGATAGGATTTCCCATCATCTCTAAGATATTATCTCTACATATTATATTTAAAATCAAGATAAGATGATATCTGAGACTCTCAACAGTAAACATTTATCAATACTTGGAATATATTTAAACTTATTTTAATTTAAAATTAAAATATTAAAGAACCTTGATGGTGTTGGTCCATCGGAAAGTCATTGACAACAACTAGTGGCAGCAGTAAGGCTGAGAAGCTTGATGAAAAGACAGCCCTCAAGCAATTGGAAAGCACACCAGAGAAAGGGAAACAAGGCCCTTAAATTAAGGCAATGAACATAAATAGAGAATATTGTGTTTCCTCTAAATAAAGATAATGTGCCTGTAAGCCAGTATTATTATTTCTAAATCAGACTATTATATTGTGGTTTTGAATAGAAACAGACACACTCTAAGACAACACTTATTTCATATCTTTGCTGTCATTTTACATCAGCTGTGGGTTTTATGTTTTTTATTTACTTTTGCTTGAAAGATTGTGTGTATATTTATTACTATTATTTAGACTCACTTTAGTATTAACATGAGCTCTAGAACAGCCTTCTCTTAAGACTTCTTGAATTTTTTCTTTAGATACTTAAAGAGTTATTCCCTCCCTTCCCCAAACATATATATACAGTTTTGCCTTCATCAATTTAGATACTTAGGAGTTAACTGCATTTAATGTTTCATTGAGAATTTTCTTACAGGCCCCTGCTAAGTTGGAAATAGAAGTTACAAATTTAGCTGCAAAAGCTGGGAAAGGTAATTCTTTAATTACTTATTCAGTGAGATTTATATGTCTCGGATATCCTGTTGAGCAAAACTTTGAAAAAGTTCTCCATAAATTAAAATTAACCTATGCATAAAGTAATTTGTAGAAGACTCCACATATTTTAGAAAAGCTATATGAGAGAGCTTTTACGTATTAGCATATATCTATATATAGGAATTGTGTGTATTAGGTCACACTCACACATACTAATGTGTTTATAATCATAGGTACAAGATGAAAAAGGAAATCAAATAATATCTTTGACATTCCCCCTAAAGCTAGAGCATATATATCATATGTTCCACGCTTGTTACAAACATAATCAATGCGAAACCTTTTAAGAGATTTTGTGAGCATACCTGTCACTTGGTCAACGGAGTTGACTCCTGAGAGCATTTTCTCTCTTACAAAGTGATAATCAATCTTTGTGTTTAGTCCGCTTATGGAATACTGATTTCGATGCAATATGAAGAGCAACTTGATTATTATAGATAAGCTTAATGTCTTGAGTGTCTCCCAATTAGAGTTGTTTCGTAGTTGTCGTAGTCATGTAATTTCACTTGCAGCTACTACCAAGGCACGATATTTGACTTCAGCACTTGACCTAGCAAATATAATATACTTCTTGCTTCTGCATGAGATCGAATTACCCTCAACAAGGACACAATAGTCGGAAGTAGACCTTGCAATGAAACCTGCCCAATCAACATCCGAGTAACAAACAATTTTAGAATCACCTAGTGCCTTCTTGAGATGACGAAAGATGCATAAAAAACATTTCAATGACTATCACAAGGGGCATTGAAGAATTGACTTACTACATTGACTGCAAATGTAATGTCGATCCTAGTGATGGTAAAGTAATTGAGCCTATCAACCCTAACCCTGAAGGAGCTTGAGATAGGGATCCATAGGAGTGTCACTCGGAAGACACTTAATCATATCAGTCTTAGTGAGAATAACCAGAGCATATTTTTTATGTGAGATAGCAATACCCGAAGTAGATTAGGCAACCTCAATGCTTAGAAAATATTTGAGTGGACCAAAACAAGTGCTACCAACGACATACAGAGGAACATGATAAAGGTCCTGTTTCAGATACAAAATAGAGTATGGAATCTGATTGTTGAGAATAGATAAGGGCATGCAATTAATCAAGTAACAGAAAGTAAGAATCGCATCATCCCAAAAGCAATGAGGAACATTAAAGTGAATGAAAAAAGTACAAGTTGTTTCAACCTGGTGATGGTTTTTCCATTCAGCATTTTGTTGTGGTGTGTGAACACAAGAAGTTTGATGAGGAATTCCTTGTGATGTAAGAAAAGGCTGAATTGGGAAGACAAATATTCTTTGGCATTGTTAATGTGCAAAATTTTAAAGAGGGACCCAAATTCAGTAGTAATTTCATGTGCAAAATTTTGAAAAATAGAAAAGACATCAAAAAGATTTTTCATTAAAAAGACCCAAGATCAACGAAAAAATTCATCAATAGAGGTGACAATACGAATATCCTAAAGATGAATAGACTTGACTAGGACCCCAAATGTCAGAGTGGATTAACGCAAAAGGTGATGTAGCACATTTATTAAGACGGGGACTATATGATTGACAAACATGTTTACCTAACTGACAAGACTCGTATTGCAATGACTTAAGTGAAGAGAGACTTGGAATTAAAAGATGCAACTTTTGCAAACTAGGATGACCAAGATGTTGGTGGGCAAGATCAACAAAGGTAGTAGACACATAGGTAACTGGTGGTGAAGTATGATACAATCCCTCAGACTCATGTCCTGCACCAATTGTCTGTCCAGTGCGTTGATTCTAAACAAAAAGAGAAAAATTTTGGATTTAGTTTTGCTAATGGAAATCAAATTGTAAGGACAATCAAGAACAACCAAGACCAAATTTAAAGTGAGATTAGGAAGTGGGTGGGTTTGGCCAATGCCATGAACTTTAATTTGTAAACTATCTGCAAGAGTAACAAAAGGGAAAGAGTCTAATAATGATAATTGAGCGAAAAAAGATTAGTTACCAGTTATGTGATCAGAACCACAAGTATCCAAGGTCCAAGAGAGGAAGATTGGGAAATAAAGGCTAGAGGATTACCAAACTGAGCCACGACAGTAACAAGCGATGCAAAATGTTGGGATGCCCAAAATTCAAGAAATGCACGACAGTCAAAGGCAGAAACATTGACATCCTTAGAGGAGGCAGTTTTGGTAACTTGAGCAATGTTGGTAACTATCATAGCAGGCATGGCAAAAGTAGGATCTAAAAAGGCTGTGAGAAACAAACACAATGAAAACATACCTCAGAATTTAGGGTAGAATAATTTTTCTTATTGAATTATACTGAGAATACAAGTCATATATATACAAGACTGAAGCTAATAGGGAAGAATAATAATAACCACCGTATCCCTATGATTTAGGGATATTCCTATCATACAATATAACTGTAATCTCCTAAATAAGAAAACAATACAACTAATAAAACATAAATCCTTACAGTAATAAAACTGATTCTAATAAAATAGATTTTAACACTCCCCCCCTCAAGCTGGTGAATAGGAATTCTCAATTCCCAGCTTGAAAAAAATCTTCTCAAAGATGTGCTGTTCAGCCCCTTTGTTAGAATATCTGTAAGGTTGTCTTATGAGGAAACATATGGAGTGCATATCAAACCACTATCTAATTTTTCTTTGATAAAATATCTGTCAACTTCATATGTTTGGTTCTATCATGTTGCACCGCATTATGAGCTATGCTAACTGTATCCATTTTTAACATCAAATTGTTGCAAGTTCCAACCATAATTAGCCGCTAGGGACAATATCACCCTAACTGTATTCATTTTTGCAACTGGAGCAAATGTTTCCATGTAATCCACTCCATAGGTTTGAGTGAATCCCTTAGCTACTAACCTTACTTTGTATCTCTCAATGGATCCATCAGCCTTGTATTTTATAGTATATACCCACTTGCACCCTATTGGTTTTTTTCTATTTGGGAGAACAACCAAATCCCAGGTACTATTCTTCTCTAATGCTTCCATTTAAATATCCATGGCTTGTTTTCATTTTTTATCACTCAATGCCTCAGATAAAGAGGTAGGTGTTGTTGTAGTGTTTAGGCTTGTGAGGAAGGCTTTATGGGTAGGTGAGAAGTTTCTAAAGGATAGATAATTGGCTAGAGGGTACAGTGGTTTGGTGGTACATTTCCTGATTTCTTTCCTAAGGGCAATTGGAATACCTAGGTTCTCATAAAGTGGTGCTGGACTGGTTTCAGGTTCCTGTACAGTTGGGAAATCAGAGGTTGATTTAGTGGAGATTAAAGGATCACAGGTAGTTACCTCATGTAATGTTGGGTTGGATTGTTGGACATGGACAGATTCTGGAATGGCCTTTGTCTTCCTTGTATAAACCAATCCTTTTCCAAATCTTACATCAGCTCTATCTTGAATGGATTTAGTGGATTCCTTCTCAGTTGTTACACCTTTAGTCCTTATTTCTGGTCCCAAGTTTAAGTCAGGGAGCATAAGAAGATCCTCTTCCTGTCTTGCAGTCTCCCCCTGAGGATGATCTTGGTGGAAGTAGCTTTTGTGCTAAAAAAGGGGACATCTCTGGACACGAAGAATTTTTGTGATGGTGGGTAATAGCATTTATATTCCTTTTGTGTGGATGAGTATCCTAGGAAAACACATTTAAGGCTCTAGGATCAAGTTTACCTCTATTACCACTGTGGACATGGACAAAAGACATACACCCAAATATTCTTGGAACAAGTTGATTGGTTGTGGAAACATTAGGATAAAAGGAGGACAGAACCTCCATAGGACTTTTTGAGGCTAGAATACTAAAAGGTAGTCTATTAATTAGATAACATGCAGTAAGAACAGCCTCCCCCCAAAACCTTTTAGGAACCTCATGTTGAACAAGAGCCCAAGTTTGGTCTAGTAGGTGACTATTTTTCCTCTCAGCAATCCCATTTTGCTGAGGTGTTTTGACACAGGATGACTCATGAATGATACCTTTCTTTTGACAAAAGGAAATAAGCCCATGATTAAAGTAATTTTTGGCATTATTGGATCTAATCCTCTTAATGCTAATTCCAAACTGATTTTTTACCATGGAGAAAAAACGCTGGACCACATAGCTGACTTCAGATTTTTGTTTTAGTAAGAAAACTCATGTGACACGAGTACAATCATCTATAAAGGTGAGGAACCACGGCCACCAGAAACATTTGAGAGAATTGAGGGACCCCATACATCAGTATGAATTAAATAGAAGGGAAAAGTGCTCATATTATTACTAACTGGAAAAGGTACACGCTTGTGCTTAGCAAGTTCACACACTTCACAATGGAGACTTTCCACAGCTAATTTGCTAAAAAGGGAAGGGAATAGCAATTTTATGACTTTAAAGGAAGGATGTCCAAGACGACAGTGATGTAGGAAGACCTTCTCCTTATTGGTCTTTATTGACTCAGAAAAAAAGTTGTTCTTTTCCAGATCTGGTGGCAAATCCAGATTATCCAAGTAATAAAGGTCTTTCCATTCTCTAGTATGTCCAATCGTGCTCCCCGAATACTTGTTCTGCAGTATACAAACATCATCATAAAAAATGGCATTACATGACAGGTCTTTTATGAGTTTTTTTATGGAAATCAAACTAACAGACAGTTTAGGAATATGAAGTACATTTTTAAGGGTTATAAATGGGCTTATTTGAACTTCTCCTTGACCTGCTGCAGTCATCAGAGAGCCATCTGTTGTGGATATTTTCTTGTAGCTAGGGCAAGGGGTGTAAGAAGAGAAATGTTTAGGTAGGGGTGTCATGTGGTCGGTAGTCCCAGAATCTAGTATCCAATATGGGTTATAGTTTTTATCTGAGGCATTAAGTCCAAAAGAAAAAGGAAACATATCTGAATGAATGTGTCAGAGAACAAGTACCTGTTGACTTATCCAACTTGTTGAGGAATGATCTCATCTGTTGTACGTCATCCTGGTTAAGTTGAATCACTCCTCCTATGTTTTCTTCACTGGTGGCAGCACCTATGTGTGCTTGTCCTCCCTTTCTAGTGTTGTCTCCTTTTTTTTCCCACTCCTTGTCTCGGTTTTGAGGCTCCCAATCCTTACTAGGTGGCTTTCCATGCAGCTTCCAGCATTTTTCACGAGTGTGGCAAGGCTTGTTACAGAAGGTACACCACACTCTTTCACCTTTCTTCTCCATATTAGTTATTCCCCTCTTTTTCTGGTCTATCATCATGGCCAATCCTGAAGCTACCGTAGTTGAATTTTCCATGGCTAGGGTTTCTAGCATTATTCCCCTTCTACTTTCTTCACTTCTGACCATAGCTAATACTTCATTAATTCCTGGAATTTTTTCTTTTCCAAGGATCTGGACTCTCGCTTGATCAAATTCAGAGTTAAGCCCTATCAAGAAATCATAGACTCTATCTTGCTCAATATACTCTTTGAGCATTGCTAAATCATCTGAGCACTTGCCTTTTATGACCCTGTAATGGTCTACTCCATCCACAGTGATTTGAGTTGATTGGTGTACTCTGTAACAGTCTTATTTCCCTGTTTTGCAGTCACCTTCACATCATATATTTGAGCAGCATCTTTAGTTTTGGAGTATGTCTACTCTATAGCATTCCAAATCTCCTTTGCAGAATTAAGAAACATACAAATATCAGTGATTTCTGGGATCATGGAGTTTCATAGCCATGCCATGATCATAGAGTCCTCTTCATCCCATTTTGTAAATTTGGGATCTTCTTCTTCAGGAGCATCTTCAGTCAAGTGGTTAGTTTTCCCTTTACCTTTCAAAGTTCTACGAACAAGCTGGGTCCATTTCAAGTAATTTTTCCCATTTAATCGGTAGGCAGTGTTGAGGTTCTGCAGCTGTTCCTGAGTGTTCTGAGACTCAGTATTCACCACTTCAGTAATTGGGCCTGCCATG
The DNA here is from genome assembly GCA_037954015.1 of Psophocarpus tetragonolobus. Lineage (NCBI taxonomy): Eukaryota > Viridiplantae > Streptophyta > Magnoliopsida > Fabales > Fabaceae > Psophocarpus > Psophocarpus tetragonolobus. The sequence continues at coordinate 6,375,335 of CM075693.1, read as the reverse complement.
TCCACTGCAGTGTGTATGTATTTGATTGTTACGACGGCAACTAAGAAACAACACTGCAAATCACAGCAGCAATGAAGGCTGGCTATCCTAAAAAAATGATTGACAGCAATGAAGGCTATCGAGGAATGAAGGCTGCCGTCTAGGGTTTTGGTTTGCGCAGTCAGAGGCGGCTCCCAAAATTTGAGAGCTCTGATACCATCTCAGAATTTAGGATAGAATAATTTTTCTTATTGAATTAATGTAAGGATACAAGTCATATATATACAAGACTGAAGCTAATAGGGAAGAATAACAATAACCACCATATTCCTATGGTTCAAGGATATTCCTATCATACACTATAATTGTAATCTCCTAAATAAAGAAACAATACAACTAATAAAACATAGATCCTGACAGGAATAAAAAAGGTAATAAAACATTCTAACACCCAAAGTCTAATGCTATTGATTAAGTCCATCTAAGTAATTTAATCAATTAAATTTCTAATGTAAAATGTTTTCTTCCAACATTTAGTGTCATTTATTATTTCCATATTAAAGCTATATATTTTCTTCCAACTTAACTGCTTTTTCCTCAGAACTTATATATTCATCATGCAGGGGAAGTTGTGGGAGCACTTTGTTTTTCTGTCGGACATGGTGCAAATATTCTAAAGAAAGTTGCTTCTGTGAAAATGTTGCATCAACCAAATGATGTTCAGAGTATTAGATCATATCCACTTAGTAGAATGGTCAGTTGCTATATGTTAATATTTTAACAGGATTTGTCTGTTTAATGAATATTAATTTATTTATTTATTACTCTTTTCCTCTTTCACTTTTGCAGCTTCAGCAAAATGTTGAAGCCATGCATGAAGGATGCCTCCTTGCGTCAACCTCTTATTTTGAAAGAAACAGAATTGCTAACCTTCAAAATGATAGGGAAAATGAGAATGTTGGTGATAGAGACATAGGTTTTTGGGTGGGTCTTGACCCAGAAAGTGAGTGGAAGAGTATTCGATCACTGCTTCCACTGTCAGTGGCTCCAGTATCATTACAGAATAAATATATAGGAATGCAAGTTGTGATGAAAAATGGAAAGAAGCATGTAATTTTCAGGGGTCTTGTTACAGTAGTAAATGATTCAGATGTTATTTTGAATATTTTGACATGTCACACATCGCATGCTAGTGATCCCTCGCTTGGAGCAAATAGTTCTAATACTGTAACTGAAGAAGTCTTTCAAAATCAGTATTACCAAACATCATCTGGTTGGGGTAACAATTGGCCAGGTGTGCACAATGACAATCCAAGAAATTGGAGCACTAGGGACTTTTCAATCTCATCTAAGGTTGGTATATTTATAAATTTTCTATTATCACTTGTTAACTCTCATAAGATACCATCATCATTATTACTTTCCTCATTCACTGGTATTATTTTTAAGGATTTCTTTGAACCTCCACTTCCTCCTGGGTGGAAATGGGCTTCGGGTTGGTCCATAGACAAGTCTCAATATGTTGACAAGGAAGGCTGGGCATATATGCCTGACATTAAAAGCTCAAGATGGCCTCCTACTTCACAGTTTTCAACCAAATCAACCTCTGATGTCGTGCGTCGAAGGCGTTGGATTCGTACCAGACAATCTTTTTCTGAGCAAAGTACAGAATGCTTGCAGAACGGAGCAAGTACTGTTCACCCTGGAGCTTCTGCTGTTTTATCATGGAAAAGTACATCCAAGGACTCAGACCAATGTCTGCAAGTTCGACCTAAATTTGATAATTCTCAGCCCACGTACTCATGGGGTTGTGCTACTGCTGTTGGTTCAAGTTATATATATATCAAAGACCAGATATTAGATCCAGGTTCTAGACAAACTTCTATTACACCAAATTCCTCATTGAAGCTTAATGAGCTAGAGAAGAAGGACATACTTCTGTGCTGTAATCCTAGTAGCGGAAGTAAACAATTGTGGTTTAGTGTATGTACAGATGCCTCAGTTCTAAATACTGAATTAAATGTGCCTGTATATGATTGGAGAATATCTATTAATTCTCCTTTGAAATTGGAGAATCGGCTTCCTTGTCCTGCTGAATTTTCATTCTTAGAGAAAACAAAGGAAGGAAATTGTATTGAGCGGCATCATGGTGTTGTATCTTCTCGTCAGAGTGTACATATCTATTCAGCTGATATTCAGAAACCCTTATATCTTACTTTGATTGTGCAGGGTAGCTGGGTCATGGAAAAGGTGATAACTAATCTATCTCTGCACATATTTTATTTTATAATTGAGAAATTGTATTAAATTGTTTGCGTTTTGCAATTTAGTTGTTTCGGATTCATCTTTTTTACTCAATTCATCTGCTCAGGACCAAATTCTTGTACTGGATCCTTCTTTCTCAAACCATGTCTCTTCTTTCTGGATGATTCACCGACAAAGTAGAAGGTACATAGTCTGTTTTTATTTTAAAGATATAATTTGATTATATGTAAATAGGAAAAAAGAGTAAGGATTTTATTTCATTTTGTTTCCTTTTTATCTTGTACATATAATTAGAAATACATGAGTGTGTAACACATAATTTTTGAATTCCTCTATATTCTATGAGGAGTAAATCTCCAATTACTATTATTAGATTGATCTTTAGTAATTATAAATCCTATGTAATCAATTCTGATCTTATTTGATCATATTTGCTCATTGTGTGGCCATCCAATATACATTGACACATTTACATGGTATTAGAGTCTAAGCTAAATCCTAGGAATTCAAGTGTTTTGAGTGTCTAAATTGTCTGTCATATATCGTTGTCTTTCTCATTGGTGGACCAGCTGTCCAAAAACCCACTGTTATGTCATCGTCTTCCTTCTCTAAGACTCTTCCCAAAGACCTTTCTTGGACCATTCCTGAAGACCAAACAACTTTTCCATAGACCCTTTTTCATAAACTTGTCCTGGAGACCCTCCTTGAAGACCATTATCGAAGATCACCATGTCATCCATGTAAGCCAACTCAAAACACCATTGCACATGGCCCAAGAATGGCCTTGGCATGTGAAGTTCATGCAAATGATGTGTGACACATCTCAAGAGACTTTCTACAGAGACCTTCCTGAGACCATTACCATATACCCTTGAAAACTTTTCTTGGAGACTACTCTTGGTGATTCTTTTTAGTGCTTTTTCTCTTATTTTTCCACCTCATGGCATACTTCTCCTTCTATCTTAGGACATACTTTGTTTACAGGTGAACAGTACTCGTCATCACTACATACCTTTGTTAGTTGTCGTCAAGTCATCTTTATCTAGCACTACTACACGATTGGAACTGCCTTTGGTTTTTGTTTTTACCAAATTGAAACATCTGTAACAAAGCTTGGTTCATAGGGGGAACCTTTGAATGACCCGACAAAATACGAAAACTAGTTGGCAGGCTCAATTATCTCAGTTACTAAGCCCGACATCGCATTTGCAATTAGTGTAGTAAGTAAATTCCTCAATGCCCCTTGTGATAGTCATTGGAATGTCATTATGCGCATCCTTCATTATATCAAGAAGGCGCAATTCGCAAACTCTTATATGAAGACAAAGGTAATTCCAAAATTGTGTGTTACTTTTATGCTGATTGGGTAGGATCACTATCAGACAGAAGGTCTACTTCTAGCTATTGCGTCCTTGTTGGGGTAATTTGATATCATGAAGTAAGAAGCAAAATGCAGTTGTCAAAGCTAGTGCTAAAATTGAATATCGTGTCATGACAATGGTTGCAAGTGAAATTACATGACTACAAAAACTCCTCCAACAACCCCAATTGGTAGACGTTCATAACACTGACTTATCTGTGATAAGCAAGCCAATCTTTATATTATATCTAATCCAGTCTTCCATGAATGGACTAAACACATAAAGATCGATGGTCATTTTGTGAAAGATAAAATGCTTTTAGGAAAAATTGCTACTAATTCTGTCAAATCCAATGATGAGTTGGTAGATATGCTTACAAAAATCTCTCAAGGGGTCTCATATTGATTATATTTGTAACAAGATTGAAACATATGACATATATGTTCCAGCTTGAGGGGGAATGCTAAAGATATAATTTGATTATATGTAAATAGGGAATTAGAGTAGGGATTTTATTTTATTTTGTTTTCTTTTTTGTCTTGTACATATGATTATAAATACATAATTTTGTATGATCTAATAAACACAATTCTTTAATTTCTCTATATTCTATAATATGCACCCATGTTATTGGTATTTTATCATGTTATCAAAACATAATCACTAGTGAAATTTGTTTCATCTTTTGCAAAGGAAATAGAAATATGAACCAGTGTTGTTAAATATTAGCCATGGTGGCACCATGGTGGAATCGCGATGCGGTTTTTTAAAAAAATTGCCATAATATGGCGGTGGCATTGTGTAATCCAAATGGTGGGTCATGGTGGCCGCTATTCTCGTGGAATTTGTGGCAACATGGTGGAAATGGTGGTCTGTAATGAAAAAATTAAAAAAAAAAAAAAAGGTTTGGTCAAAGGCCCAACCTGATAGCCACTTTTTTTAAGGGTTGAAACCTTTAAACCAAAGCAGCAAGCTTTTCTCCCTCTACTAGCAACCAACATCTCCTTCTCTCAACTCAACCCACAAAACACTGCTTGGCATCGTGTGGCGACATACTCATTTGGCTTCAGTGATTCGCACGATCCTCTCTAGAAACTTGTGCGGCCGATCCTCTCTGGTGACGAAATCAAGAGACTCTCGCATGGTCGCACCATCTATAGTCAATTATTCTTTTTTATTTTTGTTAAATTTAGAGAAACAAAGAGGGAATATTGGAATGAAACCATGTATTTGAATACACAGCAGAAACATGTTTATATAGACTTGTTTTATAAATTACACATGAATATAGAAGATATTGCTTCCTATAATCTCTAAGATATTATCTATATATATTTTAAAATCAAGATAACATAATATATATAAGATTCTCCACATAAGATGGATAATATCAAGATAAGGTGATATCCAAAATTCTCAACACTCCCTCTCAAGTTAGAGATTACTAAGCATTCAGCTTAATTGAGTTCCATTACAAACAATATTTGGAAAGACAGCTTAAGGATGTTGGCAAAGTTGGGGAATATTGCTGGAAGAATTAACATTGTCAGAAAGCTGAAATATTCATCGGCCTAAGAAAATTGCTAGCAGATCAAGTTCTTACTTTCTTAAAACCAACATTTGGAGGCTTCAAATTAATATTCTTGAAAACCCAAAATTATTTAAATGAAAGAGAGAGGCCGAAAAAGGACAGTGTTAGGTAGGCAACCGAAAAGTTCTTCGTCGCAAGATAACTGATGAGCAAAAGGCAGTGGTTGGGAAATTGGAAAGCATGCTGAAAAAGAACAACAGCAAAATAGACGGCGAGATAGTTCTTCACTGGAAAAAAGGAAGAAGCAAAAGCTGGTATTAAACCACTAGCTTATCCTCAAAGAACCTTGATAGTGTTGGTCATGGCTAAAAAAGTCATTGACAATAAGTGGTGATATTCACCAAAAAAGTCATTGGCAATGGTCACCAAAAATGCATTGAAAAAGGAAAATATATAAAAAAGATTCTCAAAAGAAAGGAAAAAGTTTCAAAAGAGGAGCATCAAATAGATAGAGTTCACCGGGGGCATTGGGCGTCGGTGAGGGATTCTTTTTTAATATTCCTTCAACCCAGTGTTGTTAAATAAACACTATGGCGGCGCAATAGCACCATGACATGGCGGATATTTTGCCGACTGGTATACAGAATTTGTGAAGGAATGTTTGCCATGGCAATGCGATGGCGGCACAATGACTTGTTTTTATAGCAGAATTTTGGCCTTCCGCCATCCGCCATTGATAACACTGCTTTAGCCTAGCTGTGATACCATTTTAAAATCAAAGGAATAGAGAGGGAATATTGGAATGAAACAATATGTTTGAATACACAGCGGAAACATGTTTATACAGACTTATTTCATAAATTACACATGAATATAGAAGATATTGTTTCTTATAATCTCTAAGATATTATCTTTAGATATTACATTTAAAATCAAGATAAGATAATATCAAAATAAAATGATATCTAAGATTCTCAACAATTTGCTTTCTTGACTTGTTTTTACATTTTCTTTATTGATTAATTATTTTATATTATTTTTTATCCTTAAAAGTCTTATTTTGCTGCTAAAACTATTTTTGTTTGTTTTTGTTTTAGGAAATTATTATTTAGTTTCTAAAAGTTATTTTTAACATTCTGAAAATTATTCTTTTGCTTCTGAAAATTATTTTTACTTTTTTTTTCTCAAAATTATTTTTAATTTTTTTTGTTTTTGTTTTTTTTAGTAAGTTATTATTTAGTTACTAAAAAATTATTTAGTTGTTTTTGCTTTGAGAAAGTATTATTTAGTTTCTGAAAATTATTTTTGGCATCATGGTTATCAATATCAAGAGTTTACGTAAACTCGTGGAAGTCCTGTAAACTTGACTCATAAACTCGTAAGAGTTTACTTCACATAAAAAATTAGTATATTTGTATGCAGCTGCAATATAAAATAACATTTTAACAATATAAATATATAATAATAATACCATCAAATTCCAACCATAAATGATAAGTTCAATCATAAGTCATTAAAAGTTAAAACTACATAATCAAATATTGAAATTATACCAAAGTCCTTAAAATTTAAAACAATAGTGAAATACTCAAAGAAATTGCAAAGTTCCAAACAAAGTCCTTAAAAAGTTATTAAATAACTAAAAATGCACAGATGTCTTCAGATGACCATGTCTAATCCTCTAATCTCACCACCTCCGCCGCCGCCGCCAGTCGCCGCGTGCTCTGCTCGCTGCCAATCGCCTCACCGGCAATCACCGCATTGCTCGTCGCCAGTCACCGCGCGCTGCTCGCTGCCCGGCGATCGAAGGACGAAACTCACCGTCAGTCGCCGCCGCACGCGCTGCTCGCTGCCAGTCGTTGAAGCTCACTGCCAGTCGCTGAAGCTCGCCGTCAGTCGCCGCGTTGCTCTCCGCCAGTCACCGCACTGCTCACCGCCAGTCACTGCGCGCGTTGCTCGTTGCGAGTCGCCGAACCGTCACCGCCAGCCGCGTCGAACGCCCAAACTCACCGCCAGTCTCCGCCGCCTGTCACCGCCAGTCTCCGCCGTCAGTCTCCGCCGCCTGTCACAGCCAGAAATCGGTTTGCAAAAACCAGAATCGGAAAACGCGTGGGGGAAGGGGAACGGACGCAGCGCACGAAGGAGACAAACGAAATTAGGTTTGATAAATTCTCTTTCTATTACAAGCAAAACGACGTCGTTTTGCATTTTCGTAAGCTCGTGAAATCGTGAGTAAACTCGCGATTTCACACGATTTTACCGATTTCGCACGATTTTACCCGATTTTACTCAAAAAACGAGTTTACTCACGATTTAACTCGAAAGGGACTACTAGACTCGTAAAATCGTACGATTTTACGAGTCATATCGCGATTTTGACAACCATGTTTGGCATTCTGAAAATTATTTTTACCTTTTTTTCTTTAGGAAATTATTATTTAGTTTCTGAAAATTATATTTACATTCTGAAAAATATTATTCAGATTCTGAAATGGCTGAAATATTATTTAGTAAATTATTATATTCTACTGTTTTTGATTTTTATGTATGCTGTTTTTTATAGTTTATTTTATTTATATTTACTGTCATATGTTTTCTATTTTTTTAGTTTATTAATTTATATTTACTATTTTGTTAGTGTTATATGCATTTATATTTTTTCTTTTAGTAAGCCATTTCATGCATCGCTATCAGCTGTCACCATATGACGGTTTTTCGGTAAACCGCCATGGTCTGCTATCTGCAATTGCTAACATTGATATGAACATTTGTTTGTCCTCTAGCAAGGCAGTGTCAAAGTATATTTCATCATGTTTTCTTGTGTCATCATATTTTTCTTTTAGAACTAGTTTATGGATGTTGGTGATCTCAGAGCTCAGCTAACTCTCTTTCAAATGTAATGCCTTATTGAAATGAATGTTCTAGATTATATTATGTGTTGCTTGTTTGTTTGGAAGAAAGGTTGAATGTGGGAAAGTATACTTTCACCGGTGCTAAATGTAAGTCTGTATGCACTGTTTCTTCATGCAGATTCTTTTCCATTGGGGTTATGTAATTTGTAATGGTTCAGAACTACAAGCTATTCTTTTTGACATAGATTATTGTTTCATAACACTAACAATTTTCCTTTTATTTAATTAGCAAAATCTTTATTTTAGCATTGGTGATCTTCATTGTCGTTTTGCAGGAAATTACGTGTGAGCATTGAACATGATATGGGTGGAACAAGTGCTGCTCCAAAAACATTAAGACTTTTTGTCCCTTATTGGATTGTCAACGATACTTCTCTATCTTTGGCGTACCGAGTGGTGGAAGTGGAACCTTTGGAAAATGCAGAGATGGATTCTGTCCTACTCTCTAGGGCAGTTAAGTCTGCAAAGACTGCCTTGAAAAATCCCATAAGCTCATTGGATAGAAGGCATTCTAATTCAAGGAGAAGCCTGCAAGTGCTTGAAGTAATTGAAGACAATAGTCCATTTCCAAGCATGCTTTCGCCACAAGATTATGCTTGTCGTAGTGGAGTTACAATGTTTCAATCTCCTAAAGATACATATTTATCACCTAGGTTGGGCATTTCTGTTTCTATGCAATCTTCAGAAGTTTATGGCTCAGGGATTTCGCTTCTTGAAATGGAAAAAAAGGTGTTTCTGAAGTGTATCTTTTTGACAATGCATAAGTATTTCCTCAGGTTAGTACCTTGGTTAATGTTCATTGAAACTCTTGCAGGAACGTATTGATGTCAAGGCTTTCAATTCTGATGGTTCTTACTACAAGCTTTCAGCGTTGTTGAACATGACTTCAGACAGAACAAAGGTTGTGTATATAGTCTATTCCATACTTGCCTTCAGTATATTATAAACCAAATAAGTTATCTTTGATCTTCTGGTAATAACCTATTGCCAATGGCTATTGCATGTCATGTGGTTCTAGACCAACCTCATGCCATATGCTCAATAGAATTAACTATTTAGCTATTTAATGTCCAGGTGGTTCATTTCCAGACGCACACAATGTTCATTAACAGGTTTGGATGTAGTCTCTGCCTGCAGCAATGTGATACTCAGTCAGCTGTATGGATCCATCCCACTGATCCTCCAAAGCCTTTTGGTTGGAAGTTATCAGCCAAAGTTGAACTTCTGAAGGTGTGTTCTATTAATTTTCAAACTACTTGTCCAACTTACATATTTGGATTGTTTTCTATATCTCATGAAGCATCATATATTTATTCAGTTGTGTATTGATGGCTACAAATGGAGTGCACCATTTAGTGTAAGCTATGAAGGTGTAATGCGCATTATCTTGAAAAAAGATGTTGGAGATGAACAAATTCAACTAAGGGTAGCAGTAAGAAGTGGTGCAAAGAGATCACGATTTGAAGTTGTTTTTCGTCCAGATTCACTGTCAAGTCCTTACAGGTTTTCATTCTTAGCTTCTCCCCTATGAACCATCATAATACTGTCTTTTCTTTTTACAACATTTTTGGATATCTCACATCAAATAGTGATATGACCAAACAATAGTATATAAATGAGGTGCAAGTCTCACCTTACAAGCCGTTTTGTGAGGTTGAGTTAGACATGATTTCACCATTTCTAATCAACATTGAGGATGGGAAATATAGGGATTCACTTGTATCCTTATATGTTGTATGAAATATATAAAGCAATTATTTTCCCTGGCTTGAGTCAATTTATGCTACTGTGTAATGTATTATGCTGGAAAGTCTGAGAATGTGGGTTTTGAGCCTAACTAAACCCAACAAAATTGACTTGTGCGGCGAGTGTTCCTTCCCACTTATATACACTATTTTAGCCACATATTACAAGTTGATGTGGGACTAAGCCACTAAATCACCACCTTCGAGTTTGCACTTCAAGCAACTCCCAAAGGGGATGCATCTAAGGTGGGCTAAGGGGTGTCTACAATTAAGGCGGATTTTCCAATAGAAAGTTCTGTACTGGCTGCCTTAATTAATGGAGTGCAGTTTCATGTTGGACAATTTCACTTAGTGTCAATTAGTTTTAAGATGAAATCTAATATATGACTTCCTTTGTTCCTTTTTATGTCTGTTAGGGTTGCTTTGTAGAAACCAATAAATGCAATAAATTTTCTTGATCCAAATAAAATAGTCATGTTTACTTCACAATAAATGCATGTGTGTGAATTAATTAAATATTAGGTGGGAAGTAAGGTTATGCTTGACAAAATAGTAATTAATGTTATCTTATACTTTACAAATGACAAATAAAAGAACAAAAATCTTTTCAAAATCCAACAAAAGGAACGAAGGTTGTACTTTTGAGTCACATTTGAAGCATATAACTTTCTACATTACTTCATCTACTTATGTTGTTGTGATCTTAATTTGGATAAGAGCCAAGACTAAGTACTTGTTTGGTAACAGTTTTATAAAACTGTTTTCAGTATTTTAGTATTTAAAAACTAAAAAACTCGTTTGGTTACTGTTTTCTTAAAACAGTTTCCGAAAACAGTTCTGGTTTTTAGTTTTTAAAAACTAAAAAACAGGAATAGCTATAAGTAGTTTTACTTTTCAGTTTTTTATTTTTGTTTTGAAAACTCAAAATATAATAAGAATATGTTGTTTTTTTCTTTTCATTAATGGAATTTTAATAAATATGGACATTTTTTTTCATTTTTACATCTTCGAAACAGTTTTCAAATAACATTTATCAAACAAGTTTTTTTTTTTTCTTTTTTTCCTGAAAACGGTTTTTGAAAACTCTTTTCAAAAACTAAAAAACAAAATCAAACCAATCAAGCCTTAAAATTTTCATGAACTTCTTTATTTCACACTTCATCTTTATTTGTTATTCAGTTTTTTCATATTTTTTATGTACATTTTTGTAGAGAGAAAACTTTTGTATATTATGGAAAAACTGAAATGATACAAAAGGCACTGAGCTCTGTTTACAGTTAGCTATATATTATATATTACAGAGATCAGTGCAAGTTAGTTGTAACTACCTGACTAGGATAGTTACACTAACCAGTAGAAACTATGTTTAATACACATGAAAACAGAATTAGTTATTTACACTCATACATTTATGTTTACAGGATTGAAAATCGCTCCATGTTCTTGCCCATTAGCTTTCGTCAAGTTGATGGTATCAGTGATTCCTGGCAGTTGCTTGTTCCAAATTCTGCTGCTTCATTTCTATGGGAAGATCTTGGTAGAAGACGTTTATTGGAACTCTTGGTAGATGGAACTGACCCAATGAAATCACTCAAGTATGATATTGATGAAATTTCTGATCACCAACCGGTTCATGTAAATGATGGACCAACCAGAGCCTTGCGTGTTACTATTGTAAAGGAGGAAAAAATCAATGTGGTTAAGATCAGTGACTGGATGCCTGAAAATGAACTTACAGGAGTTTCGAGAAGATATTTATCATCAATAAATGATTCTCAAAAGCAACTAATGTCTATTACAGATTGTGAATTTCACATCAATTTTGATCTTGCTGAGCTTGGGATATCTATTATTGATCATACGCCTGAGGAAATTTTGTATCTCTCTGTTCAGAATCTTGTTCTGGCATATTCAACTGGTTTAGGCTCTGGGATTAGTCGGTAAGAGTTGCAACAGTTGTATCTTTAATTGGCTAGAACTTGGAAAATTGTTATTCATCTCTCATTAGTTATTTTCCCCAGTTTCCTGGTAAAATTATATTTCAGAATCCAGGTCTCATCATCTAGTCAACCAAGACAAGTTGATCACTAGCCTAGAAGATTTAATTAACTATACAAGATTTATTTTTGTCTAGTTATCCCATTATGTACCGTCATTGATTTTGAAAATACAATTTCAATCTTAATCCAGATTCAAAGTCAGAATGTGTGGGCTACAAGTGGACAACCAACTGCCATTAACTCCAATGCCAGTTCTCTTCAGGCCACAGAAAGCTGTATCGGAAACCGACTATATCCTGAAATGCTCCATTACAATGCAGTCAAATGGATCAGTGGATCTTTGTGTCTATCCATATATTGGTCTTCATGTGAGCATCACCATGTTATAATTACTATTCAGGGAAAAAAATTGTCAATATTTAACTTGTTCATAAATTATGAGAGCTGTTTTATTTATTATTGGTTTCTTACAAACAGGGGCCAGAGAGTTCTGCTGCCTTTCTGATAAATATTCATGAACCTATTATCTGGCGCCTTCATGAAATGATCCAGCAGGTGAAGCTCAGTAGGCTGTATGATTCTCAAACCACAGCTGCATCAGTTGATCCTATCATTCATATTGGGTATGTAAGAATCTTGGAAATGCATGATTATCTTTATTTTTAGGGTTTGCTTGAAACTGCATCTGACATTACATTAAATTACAGTGTCCTTAATATTTCGGAAGTTCGATTCAAAGTGTCGATGGCTATGTCACCAAGTCAAAGACCAAGGGGTGTGTTAGGGTTTTGGGCATCCTTAATGACTGCATTGGGTAACACAGAAAATATGCCTGTAAGTATTGAGTTCTTTCTGTAAGTTAACCTCAATTGAAGGTGTTTGCATGGCTTATATCAAATCTATCCGGAAAGAAACCCAAATCCTACATTGACTAGTGATATGGCTAAACAATAGTGTATAAGTGAAGTCAAACCTCATCTTATAAGTCAATTTTGTGAAGATGATTTAGGCCTAATTTCAATAATTCTAATATGGTATCAGAGTCTATCCTAGATCTATAAAAAAAGTCACTCACCATATTATCCATGCACCAAGCCCAATAGTGTTAGCCATTTTTTTGCCGCACAAGTCCTACACTAACTTTGATTTTTGGTGTTAGTTGTAAACTCAAGCCTAGTTGCTTCACTCCAATGACATATAGTCTTGTACTAAGATAATCAATCTTTGTCCATGTCAACTTGGCTAATTCTATAATTAACTAGGAAATCCCTAAATATCAGTAACCTCAATTAAAAGAATGGTTGACCATTATGGCACATGATAATTGAGCTATAATCTCAAATTCCTACACCTGATGGTATCTTCTCTGCATTTTAGTGTCATAGATATGTTTAATCATTTGTAGTATTTAGGAAATATGCTGAAATAATGCTAACAATTAACGTCTACTCATTAACCAGGTCAGGATAAACCAGAGGTTTAATGAGAACGTATGCATGAGGCAAAGTTCTATGATTAGTATGGCTATCTCAAATATCCGAAAGGACCTTCTAGGCCAACCACTTCAGCTTCTCTCAGGCGTAGATATATTGGGCAATGCAAGTAGTGCACTTGGACACATGAGTAAAGGTGTAGCTGCATTGTCTATGGATAAAAAATTTATTCAAAGTCGACAAAGACAGGTTTGTTATTGGACGCTCTTCTGTGCAATATTTTCCTTGGTTATTATGCTTTAAATCTGATAGAAATTTCTAGGATATTAATCTTTAAATATAATCATGTTAACTGTAATCCTGCTACTATTTTTTTAACATGCACTTTACATGGATAGGGGGCTATCACAAGATTGTTTACCTGATATGCCGATACTAAAATAATGCAATTGTCCATTCATATCATTTATTTTTGAATTGTTATGATCCAATGTCATGAAACCCCTAGAAAAACAAAATAACTTACTACAAGAAACTCTATGCTAGTTTAGAATTGAATGTATTTACAACATATTTCCTTTAAGAGAAGTGTTAGGAAACTCTCTTAGAAGCTCTTATGTAGGGCCAGATACCTCTCTGTGGAGCAAGAAGCTCTTGTGAAGGTGGCAAGTGGCAATAGTAAAGGGGCATTTGGAGCATGAGATAATGTTGGGAGATCCATGGGTGGATCTATTAGGGGAAATCAAGGTCGTTGCTGATAGGTGATTAGTGGTGTTGTAGCAACAATCAGGATTAGGACAATAGAAGTAACATCCTAGAAGGGCATTGTCGATAGTGTTCTAAGAGGAATATGGTAAACTCTGGATGTTGAAGAAGTTAGGGGCAAAAGCAACAATACCCTTTCTGCAAGCAACAGTAAACGAGAAAAATATACTTTAGGAATTTGGAAGAGTTTATCTTTATGAGTAAGATCATTCATAAAATAGGTACTATTGAAAACACAAAGAAATAGCTTAAAGGTCTTGTTCCAAGTATAAAGAAGAGTATGGAATTTTACTATTAAGGACACACGAGGACATGCAATTGATCAAATAACAGTCAGTAAGAAGTACATCACCCCTAAGTGAAGAGGTTCAGCAACACCATTTTGTTGTGATGGGTGAGCACATGAGATTTGATGAATAATCCTTGGTAGTTAAAAAAAGACTACAATTAGGATGACAAATATCCTCTGGTATTATCAATTCACAAAGTTGTAATACGTGTCTCAAATTGGGTTTTAATTTCATGCAAAAAATGTTGAAAAGCAAAGTATACATCAAAGCAATCTTATAATAAGAAAACCCAGGTATAATGGGTTTTAGGTAGAAAGAAACCTAAGTCCTTCGTGGGTTAACGTATTTTATTCTTGTTGAGAATCTTAGATATCATCTTATCTTGATATTATATTATCTTGTTTTAGGTAGAAAGAAATCTAACTTCTACATCGGCTAGTGATATGGCCAAACAAGAGTATATAAGTGAGAGGCAAACGTTACCTTACAAGCTAGTTTTGTGAGATTGAGTTAGGCTCAATTTCACTAATTCTAATATGGTATCAGAGTCTATCTTAGATCCATTTAAAAAGGGTCACCTACTATATTATCCATGCATCAAGTCCAATAATGCTAGATGTAAGGGGGTGTATTCGGAAAGAAACTTAAATCTCATATCACCTAGTGATATAGCCAAACAAGAATATATAAGTGAGGTACAAATCTCACCTTACAAGTCAGTTTGGTGAGGTTGAATTAGGTCCAATTTCACTAATTCTAATATGTTAAGAACAGTGATGTTAAATGGCGGTTATGGTGGTGCCATAACGCTGTGGCGCTTGCCGCCGCAATATGTTTTGAGCATTTCAGTCCTATATGGCGGGGTTTCGTCATTTACAGTATGAGGGCTGCCATGACCATAACGTCATGGCGAATTACAACAAGCAAGGTGGTTGTGGCGCCCGTTTGGGCCTTTTTCTTTGTTTTTTTCGATCTGGGCCCGATTGACCCGACCTGGTGGAAGCCAAACATAGCATTTTGCATCGCGAACCTTACTTGCACAATCTCTCTGAACTCTCTCCTTCATGTCTCACCTCATGACAAGCTCCTATGCGTTGCCGCCACTTTCGACCTCCATGAACGCCGCCACCACCGACGACGAGCTATGCGAATGCCGACGATGACTCTTCTTCTTCTCCTCCTCTCCGTGAGGTCACAAGCTTCTCTTCTCTTCTTCGTTAGGTCTAAATTTCTTCTTGGTGTTGATGGGAAAAGATATAATTTTTTCAAGTTGGGATGACCATTGTGTTGATGGGAAAGTTCTGCAAAGGCAATGGAGACCTAGGCAACCAAAGGTGACAATTGATATAGTTCAACAAACTCATGTACTATTTCAATCATTCATCTAGTGCATCGATCCTGAATTAAAAAAGGATTATTAACAAAAAAAATAGAAATTAAGGACAATTAACATAAAAGTTATTGGTTATCAGTTATATGGTTAGAGGTATCAGAGTCAAGGTAGGTTGTTGGGCTCCCCAGAACAGGAGGAAATCATGATACCCACCATAAAAAATAGTTAAATCTGTTGGTAGGGGAGGATTGGCGGATCCAATCAGTTTTTCACAAGGGATGATAGGCACATTTGTTATCGTTGTCATGGAAGCAAAATCAAAACGAGTGTTGGAGGAGGTCTTTAAAAAAAAAGTAGCCAAACAAGTGAGAGTCGTGCTAGAAAGAGATCGTGTGTGGAGTGCGGCACCAAGTGGCAATGTGGTGACCGATGTTGAGGTTGCTGACAGCAGATGATGCTGTCAGTGGTAGCGTTTACAGAAACACTATCAAGAATGTTGCCAAACAATGATGGAGGTAGGCACAATATTGTTCACCACGTGAAAACTGCACAAAAAGGAGAGAAATAAAATAGGGATCGAACCTTATTTGGTACGCATGTATTTAGATCAATATATTGTAATACTATATAATAAGCAAACCTAACAATGAACGTTATCCTAATGATTATTGATTAGTTATATGTACTTCCTTTATTTACATGAGATACAATGAAATCCAATCATTTTGTCAGATACCAACATGAGATATGAAACACTTAACATCCCATAGCTTCTTGTAGAAAATAACAATTCCCAACTGTTGTTAGAATGTGGGTTTTAGGAAACTTAACCATACAAAACCAGCAAAGTGAGGATTGTTCCTCTCTTATATACTTTTTCTTAGCACTATCTCTGAAATTTAGCACACCCTTTAGTTTGCCCACAACTACCTTCCGTATAATGTAAAACTTCAACACACCCTATTCTACCTGTTGCATAGGCTACCTAATGTAGAGGTGACCACAATCAGGGTGACTTTAGGATAAACTCTTGTTAAAAATAGATAAACAAACAAATAATTGACAAAAAGTGTGTTTGAATACACAATGAAACATGTTTATATAAGTTAATAACAATAAATACTAATAATGAGGGAATCTTTTGTTACCTCAATCATATTCTACTTTCTTAGAATAGTGAATGTTTATTATTTTACTTTGCTTTAAATACCTGTATTCAACACTCTCCCACTTGAAGGAGCATTCAGCTTGTTACAAGTAACAAGTAGAAAAATAAATAAACCAAATCGAACTCTACATAAAGCAATATTTTATAAGACAACTTGAGAATGTTGAAGTTGTTTAATGTTGAAGAAGTTGGAGAATATTGCTAGAAAATAACATTGCCAAATAGCCAGAATACCCATCAACCTAAGAAGATTCATGGCAAGAAAAGCAAATTCCAACTTTCTTAAAACCAATATTTGAAAGTTTTAAATAAATATTAATGGAGACCTAAAATTATTTTGAACTTGAAACTAAGTCCATTATGGGAAAGAGACCACCACTGATACTAGGACATATTTGGGACCAATGCAATAATGGCAAACAAGGCTAGT
The DNA here is from genome assembly GCA_037954015.1 of Psophocarpus tetragonolobus. NCBI lineage: Eukaryota > Viridiplantae > Streptophyta > Magnoliopsida > Fabales > Fabaceae > Psophocarpus > Psophocarpus tetragonolobus. The sequence continues at coordinate 6,358,123 of CM075693.1, read as the reverse complement.
TCATTTGGGATAAAAACAGCATCTATGACAAAGTCGAGACCAATGCATCTAGGACAAAGATGAGGTCAGTGCATGTGGGCAGCGACAAGCTGATGTAAGCCATTATTGAAGAGGTATGTAAATATGTGTCAATGTGTGTTGGATGGTTACACAATGCCTTTATTTATAATGAGAGTCAATATGATCAAATAGGAACGGTATTGATTACATGAGATCTCCCTAATAATGAGTAAAGATATTCAATTACTAGCTAACCATAAATAAGGAAATAATATATAATATTTAACATTCCTAAATAGCGAAGGTCTGCAATGACGATGGGTATTGTTTACCTGCAAATAAAGCACGTCCTAAGGCGGAAGAAGAGGCAGAAAAATAAGAGAAAAATGTTGGAAAGAGTCACTAAGAAGAGCTTCGCAAAAATTCTTCAAAGATATGTCGTGCATCATTTGCAACTTCACGTGCTAGGGCCCTACTTGGGGCTACGTGGATGGTATAACGGTCTCTAGGAATGATCTTCGGAAAGGGTCTCCAAAAAGGAAAGCGGAGATATGATAATGGATTGCTAGACAGTGGATCCATTAGTAAGGAAGGCAATGATTAGATACCATGTCAATGTGTGTTGGATGATTACACAATGCTTTTATTTATAATGAGAGTCAATATGATTAAATAGGATCAGTATTGCTTGCATAGGATTTCCCTAATAATGAGTGAAAATCAATCCAATAATAGATAATGAGTAAATATTTATTAACTATCTAACCATAAATAAAGAAATAATATATAATCTTTAACAAGGTAAATAAAGGCTAGAGAAACAACACCGAAAAAACATCCTATTGTTAGGTGGATTGAAAAAGGATAAGAGATCAACATAGATATTGATAAAACATGTTGTTGGCGGCAGGCGGTCGTCAAAAAATCCACTAAAAAAGGAAAATATATGAAAATGATTGTCGAAAGAAGGGAAAAGGTCTTACAAGAGCAGCAACAAGCAAAAAGTGCTCACCAAGGGCAATAGGCCCCCAATGAGGAACACCTCTTTTTTTAGTATTCCTTCAACTTGACTTTGATACTATGTTAAAATCAGGAAAACAAAGAAATAATTGACTAAAATGATGTGTTTGAATACCCAGCTAGAAATTCTACTTTCCTGTTAATAATAAATGTATTATTTTATTTTAATTTTCAACAGCTCTCGTACGATGTTAAAATATGGCTTTTAGGCTTAACTTAATCCTACAAAACCGAGTTATAAAGTAAGGATTGCTCCCCATAATTCTATCTTGACACACCTTTTTTTTTGCCCATGGCTACTTGCCATAACTAAGGTGGGCTAGGGGTGACCACAAGGTGGCTTTCCAACAATAGTGATGAATGCTCATTGAATCTGTTCAAAATTAGAAGAGAAAAAATATATATAATGGCCACCATCATAGTTATTAGTATTTTAAGATTCACGATTCGATACGATTTGACCATCTATCGATATATATTTTAAGATGTATCTAAATTGGTTTTGTATCTTACGATACATGAATGAATAGTATAAATTATGATTCAACGATTCATATGAATCTTACAATCATTACTATGTTAGTTTTTTTTTTTTTTACATCAATTCTCATAAAGAATTTAAGAAGTCATATAACCTTAAATGAAAAGGCATTAGATTAGAATAACATTTCCAAACTTATCCTTTTTTATTATTCATCTACTTTATTTGTTGCTCATTCATTTTGTTAGAATCTGTTTTATTAGAATCTATGTTTTATTACCTGTTTTATTACATGTTTCAAAACTTATCCTCTATTTTATTACCTGTTTTATTCCTGTCAGATCTATGTTTTATTAGTTGTATTGTTTCATTATTTAGGAGATTACAATTATAGTGTATGATAGGAATATCCTTGAATCATAGGGATATGGTGGTTATTGTTATTCTTCCCTATTAGCTTAGTCTTGTATATATATGAATTGTATTCTCAGCATAATAAGAAGGAAAATGATTCTACCCTAAATTTTGAGATGGTATCAGAGCTCTCAAATTCTGGGAGCCGCCTCTGACTACGCAAACCAAAACCCTAGAACGGCAGCCTTCATTCCAGTTAGTAATAATATGAGCACTTTTCCCTTCTATTTAATTCATACTGATGTGTGGGGTCCGTCAATTGTCCCAAATGTTTCTGGTGGCCGTTGGTTCCTCACCTTTATAGATGATTGTACTCGTGTCACGTGAGTTTTCTTACTAAAACAAAAATCTGAAGTTAGCTCTGTGGTTCAGCGTTTTTTCTCCATGGTAAAAAATCAGTTTAGAGTTAGCATTAAGAGGATTAGATCCGATAATGCCAAAGATGACTTTAATCATGGGTTTATTTTCTTTTGTCAAAAGGAAGGTATCATTCATGAGTCATCCTGTGTCAAAACATCTCAGCACAATGGGATTGCTGAAAGAAAAAATGGTCACCTACTAGACCAAACTCAGGCTTTTCTTTTTCAGCATGAGGTTCCTAAAAGGTTTTGGGGGGAAGCTGTTCTTACTGCATGTTATCTAATTAATAGACTACCTTCTAGTATTCTAGCCTCAAAAAGCTCTATGGAGGTTCTGTCCTCCTTTTATCCTAATGTTTCCACATCCAATCAACTTGTTCCAAGAATATTTGGGTGTGTCTTTTGTCCATGTCCTCAGTGGTAACAGAGGTAAACTTGATCCTAGAGCCTTAAAATGTGTTTTCATAGGATACTCATCCACACAAAAGGGATATAAATGCTATCATCCACCATCACAAAAATTCTTCGTGTCCAGAGATGTCACCTTTTTTCAGTAGAAAAGCTACTTCCACCAAGATCATTCTCAAGAGGAGACTGCAAGACAGGAAGAGGATCTTCTTATGCTCCCTGACTTAAACTTGGGACCAGAAATAAGGACTAAAGGTGTAACAACGGAGAAGGAACTCACTAAATCCATTCAAGATGGAGCTGATGTAAGATTTGGAAAAGGATTTATACAAGGAAGACAAAGGTCATTCCAGAATCTGTCCATGTTCAACAATCCAACCCAACATTACATGAGGTAACTACCTCTGATCCTTTAATCTCCACTAAATCAACCTCTGATTTCCCAACTGTTCAGGAACCTGAAACCAGTCCAGCACCACTTTATGAGGACCTAGGTATTCCAATTGCCCTTAGGAAAGAAACCAGGAAATGTACCTCCAAACCACTATACCCTCTAGCCAATTATCTATCCTTTAGAAACTTCTCACCTACCCATAAAGCCTTCCTCACAAGCCTAAACACTACAACAACACTTACCTCTTTATCTGAGGCTTTAAGTGATAAAAAATGGAAACAAGCCATGGATGTGGAAATGGAAGCATTAGAGAAGAATAGTACCTGAGATTTGGTTACTCTCCCAAATGGAAAAAAACCAGTAGGGTGCAAGTGAATATATACTATAAAATACAAGGCTGATGGATCCATTGAGAGGTACAAAGCAAGGTTAGTAGCTAAGGGATTCACTCAAACCTATGGAGTGGATTACATGGAAACATTTCCTCCAATTGCAAAAATGAACAGTTAGGCTGATATTGTCCCTAGCGGCTAATTATGGTTGGAACTTGTAATAATTTGATGTTAAAAATGCCTTCCTCCATGGAGAAATTGAAGACGAGATTTACATGGAATTGCCCCCTGGATATGGTAAAAAAACAGCTGCCAACATTGTTTGCAAGCTAAAAAAGACACTGTATGGGCTGAAACAATCACCACGAGCGTGGTTTGGAAGGTTTACTAAAGTTATGATAAGTTTAGGCTTTAAACAAAGTCAAGGAGACCACACTCTGTTCATTAAACACTCTAAGTTAAGGGGAGTAACAGTGTTACTGGTTTATGTGGATGATATTATAGTGATAGGTGATGATGAGGAAGAGCAACGATTGTTAGGCCAACATCTAGCCAAGGAATTTGAAATTAAGACCTTCGGAAAATTGAAGTATTTTTTGGGAATTGAAGTGGCCCATTCTAAAAAGGGAATATTCATATCTCAACAAAAGTACATCACTGATTTGTTGAAAGAGACTGGTAAAACAGCATGCAAGCCTGCAAGTACACCAATTGACCCAAACTTGAAATTGGGAAACGCAGAAAAAGATACTACAATTGACAAGGAAGTGTATCAAAGGCTAGTTGGTAGACTGATATATTTATCTCACACTAGACTTGATGTTGCATTCGCCGTGAGTCTAGTCAGTCAGTTCATGCACCAGCCGAAAAGGTTCACTTACAAGCTGTACTAAGAATTGTGCAGTATTTGAAAGGGACCCAAGCAAGGGAATTTTGTTCAAACGAAATAGGAATGTAAATCTGGAAGCATATACAGATGCAGACTATGTAGGGTCAATTGTGGATAGGAGGTCAACTACGGGATATTGCACTTTCCTTGGAGGGAATTTAGTGACTTGGAAGAGTAAAAAACAAAGTGTGGTAGCCAGATCCAGTGCTGAAGCAGAGTTCAGGGGAATGGCACAAGGGATATGTGAACTACTCTGGCTGAAGATTATCTTGGAAAACCTAAAGATAAAATCGGATGAACCAATGAGACTTTATTATGATAACAAATCTGCTATTAGCATAGCTCATAATCCGGTGCAACATGATAGAACCAAACATATTGAGGTTGACAGACATTTTATCAAAGAAAAATTAGATAGTGATCTGATATGCACTCCATATGTCTCCTCAGAAGACAACCTTGCAGATATTCTAACAAAGGGGCTGAACAGCAACATCTTTGAGAAGATTATTTCCAAACTGGGAATTGAGAATACCTATTCACTAGCTTGAGGGGGAGTGTTAGAATCTGTTTTATTAGAATCTGTTTTATTACCTGTTTTATTCCTGTCAAAATCTATGTTTTATTAGTTGTATTGTTTCCTTATTTAGGAGATTTACAGTTATAGTGTATGATGGGAATATCCCTGGATCATAAGGATATGGTGGTGATTGTTATTCTTCCCTATTGGCTTCAGTCTTGTATATATATGAATTGTATTCTCAGCATAATAAGAAGGAAAATGATTCTACCCTAAATTTTGAGACATTTCATACATGCACACTATTTAGCTATTAAATTGCTTTTTGTTTCTAACTTTCTAAAATAAAAACTTCACAAACTCATATATAACTAATAATTTTATTCTATAACTTATAGTTTAATTGTTTTATGATATGGGTTAAGTACTAATAAACAATTTATAACTAATAATTTTGATCATAAATCTTATGATTCACAATTCAAAAAATAAGCTTTCCGATACATAATTTATATCTTGATTTAACTACCATGGCCACCATGACAATCACTCAAATTCAATTTAAAATATGATGGGCTCATATGAGATGAATAATTGCTTGGGTGGATTGACACGAAATTTAACACTTCTATTTGACCTATTGACCACCCCTAATGGAAGGCAATTATAAGGAAGTTGATCTTGTATGCAAAAATTTAGAAATACACACACAGGGCCGAGGAGAGAGTATATCAAGTGATAATTCTTGGAAATAAGAACAATAAATATAAATTACCAAATTTTATTTGAATACTTAAGATTAAAAGATAAGTGCACAAGTTATGATTGTATGATCCACATTTATCTTAATATGATATTTGTTCTCACTATAGGTCCAATATATATTAAGCATGAGCTCTAACTACTGAATGTAAAAGCCTATGCAATTAAGCAACAGCCCAAGAATATGTTGTTGCTTCTTAGCTTGAATTTCCCCTCTTTGTTTTTTGTCATTTAGTTTTTTGGTTTTAAAACACTCAGATCATGTGCGGTGGTTTGATAGGTTGCTAATAATACCTGTATTCAAATATAACTTTGAGCAACAGGAAAACAAAGGTGTGGAGGATTTTGGTGATGTTATTAGAGAGGGAGGTGGAGCATTTGCTAAAGGTTTATTCAGAGGGGTGACTGGCATTTTAACAAAGCCTCTTGAAGGAGCAAAATCTTCTGGTGTTGAGGGTTTTGTTCAGGGTGTTGGGAAAGGAATTATAGGTGCAGCTGCACAACCGGTGAGTGGAGTTTTGGATCTTCTGTCAAAAACAACTGAAGGTGCTAATGCTATGAGAATGAAAATTGCATCTGCTATAACCTCTGATGAACAACTTCTCCGGAGGAGACTGCCTCGTGTTATAAGTGGAGATAATTTGCTTCAACTATATGATGAGTACAAAGCTCAAGGACAGGTACTCTGGGTTAACTTAAAGATTATTTTTGAATTGTAAACTATTTAATTTTAAAATGTACCACTTATTGACACATATTGTGTTTATATAGGCTGAAAGGCGAAAGCTAGAATTGTATTATTGTCATTGGGAATCCTGTTTATATAGGCTGCCAGATATTGTGCTTAATATAGCACACTTTTATCTATTAAAAATTTTGAGTTCAATTTGTCTTATATATTTTACTGACCATTTCTGAATTAGAAAATACCTACCTACTTCTGTGGTCTACACCCTTGTATTGTTAAACTATCGCCTTCGCTAACACAATATTCACTTCTCATTGATTCACCTAAAAATTAATTCACTATAAACTAAGTAACGACACCTAAAATATTTCTATTTTTACCAAATTTGCGGTTCATTAGCTGTTCTCCTTCAATTGTTACCTTAAATTAAGTGGATGGTCATTGTTACGAAAATATTTTGCTTTGTAATTTTACTTGTTATACTTCATTACCAAAATATCCAATCAACGAAATTTTCCTAATTTCCTTTTCGTACTCTTTGTTATTGTGTGTGTTCGGATTTCTGACTGACTTTCTTTTGGGTGATCAATTTCTAAACAATTCCCATGCTTCTGTTATGAAAAGGTCATACTCCAGTTGGCAGAATCTGGTTCATTTTTTGGTCAAGTTGATCTGTTCAAAGTTCGTGGAAAATTTGCCTTATCAGATGCTTATGAAGATCACTTCATGCTTCCAAAAGGGAAAATCCTCATGGTCACACATACAAGAGTCATACTACTGCAAGTATGTGTATTCATGATTGGGAACAATGAATAAAACCCATTTTCTTGAATTAACTGTTACTTATCACTTGTCAATCTTTGTTACTGTCAGCAACCATCCAATATTATTGCTCAGAGAAAGTTCAGCCCTGCAAGGGATCCATGTTCAATAATATGGGATATTTTGTGGGATGACCTCGGTACAATGGAACTGACTCATGGCAAAAAGGACAACCCAAAAGCTCCCCCATCACGGCTCATTTTATATCTGCGGTCTAAGTCAATGGATATGAAGGACAACTTTCACATTATAAAATGCATCCCTGAAACCCGTCAAGCTCTTCAAGTTTACTCTTCAATTGAACATTCATTGAACACTTACGGCCCGGGAGTGTCAAAGGTATGTTTTTATTTCCTCGTGACCATGCCTAAATTGCCACTGAAACTTTCTAACTCCAAACAAAACATGCTCATGCATCATATATAATGTTTAGGCATAATATATATAGTTCTGACTTCCTAATGGAACTATTTTGCATTGTTATTCAGGGAGTTATGAAAAATAAAGTGACAAAGCCATATTCACCTCATGTTGATGCCCCTAGAGTTGACCTAGCCCCCCAACATATGCCTGGATCGGCCCCTCTCTCCTCAACTTTTGGAAGCAATGCCAATCACTAGGACTGTACATTGTTCATCACTTTCAACATAGTCATGGCCCTATATAAACAGTCTTGTGCTCTATTGAAATTTTACAAAATAGTCTACCTGATGACAAACATTCAACCAATGCAAACAGTCAGTTTGAAAGGTATCATTCCTTGCATTTTCCTCACCACCATATCAGGATTAGATTGTATGCTGGTTTCTGGAATCATATACCTACCCGATGACAACGGTTATGGTTAGAGGGAATTGGTTCAAAATCTATGAATCTTGAAGAAGGCCCAGATCTCCCATTTTTATTAGAATAATAATACTTCTTGTATAAATATTGAATGAAATAGCTTCCCTGTACATATATAAAATCACACAGCTCCATATCCTTAGAGGAAAACCAATAACTTGTCTGCTTTGCATGACAAAATACGTTCTGAATAGTTTAACTTTATCCTTCATTTGAGGAAGCATTTTTTATATATAGTGAATGTTTAACTGATTGACCTTGAGAAAGTTATTTCATCAAAAGTTCGACTATTTTACTAACAAAATAATAGTATATTAAGAGTGAATATTAATATTCATTATCGTGATTCGTCTGATATTGATTATATTAATATATTTAATGTCAAATTTTACACCAATATTTATTTAAAATTATATAACTGATTTTACACTAGCTATTAATTAAAAATATTTTAGGAACATTTTTAAATTAATAGAGTTAATATCATAGGTAAAATACTATTCAATTGCCTACCTCTTCAAGTCTAAGAAAAATGGAAAAACGGTTTGATTAATTGATAACAATAAAAAATTAAATTTTTTTTTCAAAATCATCATTGTACTTTTAATACTTCACTTTCTCTCTATTTTATTATTTATTATTTACATCTATTAGGGGTTATTTAGTCTAAAAATAATCAATGCAAAAAATATTGTAGGTTGAATCTTATAAAAAGATTAAAAAAAAATATTATTTTGGATCTTATAAATATGAGCGAATTGAAGGAAATAACCGAAAATTATCAACATATTAAAGCTATTTGTACTTTGATATTTTCAATTTTTAACAAGTACTATTTCTAGAACACCAATCATCAAAGACCCATAGGAGCATCTACAATTTTGGGAGTTTTTAAATGGGTTCTTAATATTAAAAATATTTATTGTCATTCTACAAAGTTGGATGTAACTCTTTAATTTGAAGCATCCTAACTTTGTGGAACTCACACTAAGATATGTTTAATGTTAAGAACTTTCCATTGAAAATACTCTAAAGAATTTGAAACTCATTTGAAATTTATTTTGTTTATATTAAAGTAATTGTTAGTTATATTTTATGAAATAAGGATAAATTTATGATATATATTAGTAATATACTCTCTCTAATATTCTATTAAACAAATTTTATTATTATTGAAATTTAAAAATATAGTTTATAGACAAATGTTAGTGGAAGTGTTTAAGTCCACAAACTCTTCTTACCTATAAACTTTGTCACTACATTAATTTTATAACTTCTCAATTATAACATGTACATTAATTTTATAACTTCTCAATTATAACATGTATACAAAATCAAAGAAACTTATTACTCTTAACGTATTCTATATTTATATTAAATGCATATCAGTTATTAATTTTTATTTTGATATGAATAGTTGCTTCAATGTAAATTTAATTTGTTTTTTATATGAAACTTGTATATGCTATAATTTATTTAAAATCTAATTTTGGGTATATTAAACTATAATATGCTTTTAATATAAAAATATAGCCATTTATTTTATTTTTATATAATAGCTACTTTATTATAAATATAACGCTTTTCATATTAAAATTATATTTGAATATTAATCATAATGTGATTAATTATCATACTTTTTTTTAAAAAAAAAATAGAAATCTTTAATAGGAAAATTTAAAATCACGCTTGCTTTTTAGTTTTTTATTTTTCATGATCATCATCTTTTTTTTTTTTTACAAAATGTAGAATTTCAGCAGCATTTATGACATTTATAATTTTTAATTACATATAATATTGATTGATTTCTATCTTGATTTTAAAATTTAAGAATCAAAATTTAAAAAGTATAAACTAATGACAAAAACTAATACAATATATTGATGTAAAATATGTTTTAAATGTATATTTTTATTTTAACTTATTTAAATTTATTTTTATCATAATTTATTTTATTATTTCGAATTAAAATATAAATCAATTTGAAAGTAATTATTATAATTATTTAGGTTTAGATTTTAATCTTAAGTGAATTTATTTAAAGTAAAAAAAAATTATTTGTAATAAAAATACCATTTATAAGAAAAAAATCATATGATTTTAGCAATTAAATTTATTTTTTATCTTAACTTAACTTATTTAATTATTTTTTGGTATCAAAAGAAACAATTTCTAGTCAATATGAAATCAAACAATCCCTAATCGACGCCACAAAATATAGTTTCTCTTCCTCAAAACTTATTTTTCGTATTTTGAATTTTTTAAAACTCAAAAATGAATTTATTAAGCAATATGATTAAGTTGTGCTAACTTATAGATTAAACTTGCAAGCGCATGAGTTGTTATGAATCTCTTAACATTATCTTCAATTTCTAACACTAAAAAAAAAAAAAAAAACCTCAACTACACAAACTCAAAATCTTTCTTTATATCAACAAATCATTGGTCAATATGGTTATAAAATTGATAAATAAAATTCACTTGCAAACAGTTAAAGATCTCAGCACAAAAATGTTGGAGAAGCCAAAAAAATAAAAATATACTTCAAAAAAATTATATTTTTTACAAAAATTCTGTACTTATTAAATAGAAGAAAAAGTTTGGGAGAAAAAAGGTATACTACAAAAATTATAATTATTTTTAAAAAAAATCTTTATTTACTAAAAAGAAAAAAAAATTTGGGTAATTTCTTTTTGTATCATCTCATTTTTAATCGCACCTCCATAATGTTTAAAATAATCCAAAAAGACTCCAACATATCCTTGTGTGTATTTAGATCAACTAATTCATAATATAAATTTTAAAGTCTTCTAGATAATTAGATCTGGAATGTCTAAAATTTATATTTCAAATCAGTTAATTTAGAATATATTGTTAATTTCAAATCAGGTAATTTAGAATGTAATAGAAAGAGATGGTCAATTGTATTCTAAAATGTCTCATCCAGAAGAGTAATTATCATTATTTATGTTTTAGAACAACTATTTCGGAACATTAATTATTTTTTTGTTTTAGATTAGTTTATTTGAAATACAATTGGCCATGTGCATTTTGGATCACCTGTTACAGAACTAACATAATGCATTTTAAATCACTTATTGGAGTATACATTTTAAAACATTATAGATCAACTAATCTAAAATATATATTTTAAGATGTTTTGGATTAAAATAGGGTGAGGGTATGTTAGGGATCTTCTAGTTATTTTAAATGTTGTGGGTGAATAACAAATGTGAGGATGTTAAAAGAAACTACCTTCCCCTGACTCGTAAAGATCAGCTATTGCTGGTTGGGTTGAGTTGAATTGGTTTGGATCTTAAGTTTAATTTGTTGAACTCATCACTCAACCCATATTGTATCAAATTAAACTATATGTAAAACTAAAAAAAAATAAACTTAATCTAAAAACTAAAAAAAAATCATAAAATAGTTTATATTAAGTATACTTACAAATAAGAAAATCATAATACAATATTATTATTACATTGTCTTTTAGATAACCCTTTTTTTTTCAATATGATATTTATACCAATATCAACATAAAGGTAATTGTATAATCATCAAGAGGAAACAACACCTAAAAATCATCAAGGTGCTGAAAATCGAAGTATATAAATTACCACATTATCAGAACCTAAAATACTACCCTAAGAGACTTTGGATTTTGACATGGCCGAAAACCTAAAAGAATATAAACAAAAAGAACAAAAAGGGTTTTAGATGAGAATAAAGGTGCCAGATAAGGGGACTTCAGATTTCAGTGTAGTCAAAATCCGAAATATAACATAACCCCTCTAAAGAGAGGAAATAAACCTCAAAGGATTTCGGCTTCGCCGAAATTCGAGCTCCTGCAAATAACAAATCAATTAGCTAATTTAGTCAAAAAGATAAATCAACATAATCACTTATTAGCATTATTTCCAATAAAACAAAGCAAGATCTACAAAGTGTCTACTGGATAAAAGTCAAACATGTTGGGTTAAAGGAATTCACCAAGGGAGATAGGTATTGATCGTCAGGTAGTAACAATATTTCTTACTATAAATAAAGGTAGGAGGTACGTGTCATTTACTCATTCAGGAAGATTTATTACAATTCAACCTCTTTCGCTTATTCTCTCTTACTCATTTACTGACTTGAGCGTCGGAGTCATCTCTTGAAGGTTCTTCCCTTTTGTCCACTCTTAAAGGTGTTAGGATACTTTACCAAGCTCATCACAAACATTTGGAAGGTTCATAGCGATTGTATTCAGGTACTTTTCGTTAAGAACATTTTGGCGCCCACCGTGGTGCTTGAAGTAAAATTAGATCATCACGGAGCCATCTCATAGCCAAACCCTCATCCATCCCGAAAGAAGTTCCCACACCATGTCAAACAATCCCACCCTTCACACCTCCTTCAGCACACCCTATCCCTACTCCAGTCCAAACTATGCCCATTTATACCTCGGACATGAGCAGGATATCTAAAGTTCGACCACATCACCCTTTTATGGCAAAAATCATGGACATTCCTCTACTAGAAAGCTGGAAACACGTTGCCTTAGAAAAATACGATGGAACCATAGACCTAGATGCCCATCTAGCGCTTTCATGACATAAGTAAGGATGTACACAAAGGATAAAACAGCTTTGTGTAAGATCTTCCCCATGTCACTCAAAGGTCAGGCTTTGAATTGGTTCATCCAACTCCCGCCAAACTCCATCAATAAATTCTAGACATTGTCCATGAGATTTGGAACACAGTTTGCCACATCTTGCCACACAGGTTCACATCAACAACCTTGGCCACAGTTCGGCAAGAAAGAAACGAGCCCCTTTGAGATTTCATAGATCGGTTTGGTCGAGCCTCCCTAACTATAAAGAACCTACAACTTGATGTAGCACTTCACACATTCTTGGTTAATCTACAACCAGGAGAATTTTCTATCAGCCTAATTCATTTCCCCCCTGTGGACATGTACGAGCTCCGAAGAAGAGTCACTCCTTTTATTGAGGTGGAAGAACTTACGGCTTTCCAGCAGAAAACTCAGGCTAAAGCCCCACCTAGCTCACAAAAAGATAAGGAAAGAGGCAACTCCAACAACAAAAAATATCAATATTCGAATAGACAGCCAGAGGGTCAAGATACACCCAGTACACTCCACTCAACACCAGCAAGGCTAGAGTATTAGAACAAGCATTAGCAGTTGAACTGTTAACTATGCCAAAGAAAGCACATACACCGAGGAGCTGATCCTACTAAACATTGTAGGCATCATAGGAACAAAGGGTATTCAACCAAAAAGTGTACAACACTACGAAGTAAAATAAAAGACTTAATCAAGCAAGGGCATCTAAAAGACTTTGTCCACAAGACCAATAGTCACCCACCGCTAGCTAGACCAAGTCATTTCCAAAGGAACTATTCTCAGCACGGCGAATGCAATGACTATCGACGATGAACCAATAAACAAAGAAGCTGAAGTCAAAGCAGGTTAAAAAAACGCAGAGAGAATAGACATAACAAAGATAAAAAGATCATCAACGCAATTGTTGGTGGTTTCAGAGGAGGAAGATCTACCTCCTCGGCCAGAAAGCAGCATGCCCAAACAGTCAAATCCATCAATTTGGTTGCCCCACATGCACACCAAAGAATTTCGAACATCACCTTCACATAACAGAAAGGCCAAATCACCATATCCATGACCTGCAAGACATTTTCTCCACTATTTACAAACATTCAATGAGGCTCAATCTAGAAAAATGTGTATTCGAAGTGTAAAACCGAAAATTCTTCAGCTTTATGTTAACCAACAGAGGAATAAAATCCAATTCAAATAAGTGTAGGCAATCCTAGACATGAAAAGCCCAAAAAACCTAAAAGAGGTACAACGGTTAATGGGCAAGTTGGCATCTTTGGCTCAATTCCTCCCACGCACAGCCGAAATAGAAAAATCAATAGTTGCACTCCTTAAGAAAAGCAAGAACTTCCTCTAAACAGATGAATGCGAAGAAGTCTTTACCATGCTGAAAACATCTATTGCGTCTCCACCTGTGTTAATTAAGTCAGATCTTGGAAAGCCATTAATTCTCTACCTTTTGGTCTCTCAAGAAGCAATTAGCATTGTAGCAATCCAAGACACTCCTAATAGTCAACAGCCAGTTTATTATGTGAGTTGAATGCTCCACGATGTCGAGACCAGATACCAGATGGTAGAAAAAGTAATTTTAGTTATAGTTAGCTCAACATGACAACTTCAACCTTATTTTTGGAGCCACACCATAATAGTTAGAATAGATTGCCCAATTGGCAAAGTATTGCGAAAATCAGAATTGGCAAGATGCATGATTGCTTGGTCTATTGAATTGTCCGAATTTGACATCTGATACAAACCTAGGGGACCTATAAAAGCACAATATCTGGAAGATTTCTTAAATGAGTTGCATCTAGTCTCTACAAAACATTCCTTCCTTTTGACGTTGCACATAGATGGGTCCTCCAACAATGGGGGCAGTGGAGCAGGTATTATATTGGAAGGGCCCAACGACATCACCATTGAACAGTCCCTAAGATTTGGCTTTAAGGCCTCAAATAATCAGACCCAATATGAAGCACTGTTAGCAGGACTTAAACTAGCTGAGGACATAGGGGCATCAAGAGTCAGGTGCCTAACTAACTCCAAAATTGTGGTAGAGCAAGTAAACAGTTCTTTTCAAATTAACGATGAAAAACTATTACAGTACTATCACGCATTCTCGCAAGATAAAACCAAGTTCGAAAAGCTAGAGGTTCTCCACATACCACGGGAACAAAACTTGCAGGCTGACCAGCTCGCAAATCTCGCCAGTTCCACAATCTGGGGCAATTACGCACTTTTTTACAATAGGAATTACCCTTCCCAGCATTTCAGTATGCTCGGCATCCACGACGGACACAGATTGGCGTATCGAAATCATAACCTTTCTGTAAAATGGGATAACCCCAACAGAGTCAACAAAAGTCAAGCCGTTAAGAACAAAGGCCTCAAGATTCTCCCTTATCTCGGGAGAACTCTACAAAAGGAGTTTTTCGTCCCCCTTCCTGAATTGCCTAAATAATGATGAAGCCAACTATGTGCTTCGAGAAATCCATCATGGTATTTGCAGTTTTCATTCTGAGGCAAGGTCAATGGCCAACAAGGTGCTAAGAGCTTGCTACTATTGGCCAACGTTAAAAGTAGATTACGTCAAATTTGTTAAAAACCGCACTCAATGTCAAAAGCACGCCAATCTAATTCATGCCCCAACAAATGAGTTGAAGGTAATCACAACCCCATGGCCCTTTTGTACTTGAAGAATGGATATTCTTGGCCCTTTCCCACTAGCCTGTGGACAGCGCAAATCTTTATTAGTAGTCATTGATTATTTTACAAAGTGGATTGAAGTTGAACCTTTGGCAACTATCTCGGCCAATAACATCCAGAAGTTTATATGGCAGAACATCATGATACGTTTTGGCATTCCACAATCAATAATCACTAACAATGGTCTCTAATTCACAGATAAAAAATTCAAAAATTTCCTACAAGGGCTCAGAGTAAAACACAAAGTTACTTCGATCAAGCATCCACAAACAAATAAGCAAGCCAAAACAGCAAATAAAGTCATTCTAGCAAAATTTAAAAAGTGAATTGACGAATCTAAAGGGGAATGGGCAAACCAAATCCCACAACTCCTGTAGGCATATCGTTGTACCCCCCAAACGTCCATGCATGAAACTCCATTTCAACTAACCTTTGGCACAAATTCTATGTCTAAATCAAATGTTAAGCATAATAAACTAGCTATAAAACATGGTATATCATGAAACATGATGTCTACAATTATCTACCAGTCTTCTGTGATCCCTAAAAGATGCAACAAATTAAATAAGTGTAAATTCTTAATCCATATGAATGCAAAAAGCTTTTACATAAGTGGTAAATATTTTTCTGGAAGAAATAACTAACTTCAGTTTTATGAGTATCAAAATAAAAGATGCATTATTATAAATATAACAAATGAGACCACAAAGTACCAATACAGAAAACACAGGAGCCAAAAGGGAAGGACCAACCATTGACAACACTATCTATCATTATGGCACTCTCATTATCCTAAAGAGCACACAATATGTAGCCTTACTATCATAACGCCCAGAATTCTGCCACAGAAGAGTATCTCCTCCAATGATATCAATAAGAACAACAATTTCCTTTATACATCCATATGCTTTCAGGAAATGTCCATCCAACTCCTTACCAATACCCTCCAATGTTTTCCCACTTTTACCAACCACAATAGCCATAAATGTAGTATCTTTTCTATACAAATTCATTGTAGATGAATTTTCATCAACTGGTTCTATAAACTGTTGTTTTCCCTTCCTCAATCTTTCAGCAATTATAGCAGTTTCTGCTTCTGCATCCTCATCCTCAAATTCTGTTTTGGTTTCTTCCTAATTATCTTCCTCCACTGCTTCTACTATTTCTTTCCCAATGTAGCAAAACAGTGGTAATGAGCTCAAACTTGGATCTAATTGCAACGGAGGAACATTGTTGTCATCGTTCTCTAGCATTTCATCTTCTAGCACTGAAGCCTTGTCAGTAAGAAAATGAGGCCGTTACAGTGGCCGTAGAGAAGAAGCAGGCTCAGCCATGCCATTAGAAGTAGTTTCAAACTCAATTGTATCAGACTCAGTGAATTGCCTAATAGTGGCACTAGTGTTCCTCAATACTTTCAAATAAGCCAAAAGGGAATCAGAAAACTCCCCTCTAATATTCATCAATTGTTTCATTGCCCTCTTCCTTTCCTTGCACATGTGAATCCTTCCATCCTCATCAATACTTGACAAAACATATCCCATTTTGGAATATTCAAACCTCAAAAGCCACAAAGTTGTCCAGAAATCTCTTAATGGATATCTACAAACAAGACTACAAGTTTTCCAAAAATTATGAAACAATTTTGTAGTGACAAGAATGCCAATTGGTATGCTCAATCAATAAACTCCACTAATTCAACAGTCTTCACAGCTTCCAATATCTCAATAACCAAAAAGTATCACCTACGACACAAAAGCAAACATATCAAACTACAAGAAGACATAAAAAGCAAAAAAAGAAACACCCAATTTGAAAATTTTCGTAGTTCTCAACCATTTTACCACAAATAAAATTAACACAACCTAACTTACTTAACTCCCTGCTTCATTCATTTTTCCAATGCATTTCTTGCATAATTAGTCAAAACCTTATATTTAATAACCCAAAATCTGTAAAACAGTATGAAAAATACTCTTTCCAGAGAGTATTGCAAGAAAAGCACAATGTAAAGTGTAAATTATTGCCATAAACCAAACTCAGCAGGTAGCAAAAAAAATTAAGAAAAAATACTTCATTTCAGCTCGACTTAACATTTGGTTCATGATATACTTAACTTCGCTTCAGTGATAATATTTTGATGAAACAAACAACAACGAAGCATTTTGGCATGACTTGGACTGCGTTGAAAAAATCAGGAATCATGCCCTAATAATTGCAGAGGCTTCCAAGCAACAGATGTCGCAATGCTTTAATTCAAAGGTAAGACCAAGAACTTTTCTCTCAAGTGACTTAGTCTGACGTGCAACCAGCGAAGCAAGAAAAGAAAAGACGGAAGAAAAACTAGCTGCTAACTGGGATGGACAATTTTGGATCCACCAGGACCTCGGCAACGACACTTATAAACTCGAAGACCTCACTGGAAAACTCATTTCACGCACTTGGAATTCAACACACCTAAAAATGTACTACAACTAATACATGAGTTTATACTTCTTTTGGGGCACTCTTTTCCTTATTTCGGTTTTTATCTTAAAATGGAAATTTTTCCGAAAAAGGTTTTTAACAAGGCCCCCCACTCGCATATAAAAGAAGCATATTTTCGGCTCCACATTCTTTTACTTGAAACAATTTTGGCTCACTTACATAAAAGCCTCTAAGAATACCCTTGCGAAAAATTTCCCTTTTTGGATCAGACAATACCTCCCTCAAAAAATTCGAAAACTTATGCCAACAATAACGCATCAATTCGGCTTACATGAAAAACAAAAGAATAAAATACAACTTCGGTCATACTTGAACAAAAAACACCTCGTGTATTCATTATCGAAATTCATTGTTTGAATACACTTTTAAAACAAAGTAAAAATAAACTAAAAAAATCATTAAGAGGCTGCTTCATCATCTTTGCTTTGGCCTCTTACTCTTTCGGCCCCATCCACGTTAGCAGTCTCTATAGCTTAAGTCTCTTCGACCTAAGTCTCAACATTTTCTTTTGATGCTGAATCCGGTGGAGATTCCCTATTTGGAAGGGTTGCATCATCCACTTCATTGAGGCTCTTATACTAACTCCCAAAGATATCATGATTCTCAGAAAACTTGACCCCCTTCGGAATAGTGCAGAAAAAGTGAGTTTGACGCATAACCTGCCGAAATTCAGCAGCATGTTCCACCAGCACATCATCTTTGGCTTGAGTCACGAATTTCTCGTGCTCGGCCACAACCTCCTTATAGGCCCACCTATAGCCTTCTCGGCTTTCTTCACTCTAAGTCGAAAGGGCTTTAAGACTTCGCACCTCTTCTTCAGCCTCCTCTAGGAGCTCATTCTTCTCAGCCAAAGCCTTGGCATGCTCGACATCTCTTGCAACCAGAGCCTCATCAAGCGCCTCGTGGGGAGATCATCGTTTTAGTACTTTTTTTCAGCTCCTGTAGCTTATCCGAGATAACCAAGAAGTTATCTGCGGTTTTCCTTTGTTGCTGCTTCGCAGCCACCAGCTCATCAGCAAACAAATATTTCCCTAGCATTTGTGCCCATGTTAGGAACTCGCAATAATTTTTTCATTTGAGGTTGAGCTCCATCTGCTCTAGAGCTTTACGGCCATCAGCTGAAATCGAATCTCCAAATCTGCTAGAGGCCGCCACATGATCCAAGTCCTCACAGAAGAATGATGGTGGCAGTAAAGTAGTGTTGATGGTTGAGGTCTTCGGTGTTGAGGACTTCACCTTAACCTTCTTGAACTTGCTGGAGGAAGATTTCTTCTCTCTTTTACTTTTCTTCTCTTCCTCCTTACCACCTGCAAGCACTTTTTCCTTCCCCTTTTGTTTTTGTTTTTTCTTTTCAAATTCAGATATAGGGGGAAGGGTGTCCACTGGAGGAGACTCCGGTGGAGGTTGCTCTTCAATTTGGATTGTCGGGATGGTGGCTTCAACATTCGGATCTCGAATTTTGTAGATTTTTTGAAAACCCACTACTTTGCCACTAGCTTTCACCATGATTTCTGAAAAATAACCAATAAAAAGTTAAGATTGATTTTGACAAAACATCATCAAATCAGTTCATAAAAAAATACACTCACCTTCGAGATCAATGAAGGGAGTGGTTGATGCATAAAGTTGCAACAACGCTGCCACAAGAAGAAGGCGCAGAAGGAGATCAAGGAATTCAGCATCGACCTTCTCCTCGTTTATAAGGAGGTCTCCAGAGAAATCCGTGTACCTTCTCGGCACAAGCTCCTAGTAGAAAAAGAATAGTCGGTCTCTTTGTTATTCATAAAAATGGTTTCAGCCAACCTCGGGATTTATCATAACTTTGAAGTACTCGAACTTGAAACCCTTAAAAGAAGTTGTGTATGACACAAACAAGGGTTATGGCCTTGCAAAAGAGGGAAACCCATTTATATTTTGCATGAGGCTGAGTAGAGAAATGACGAAGGAACAGACTAGGAGTAGCCTAAGTATGAGTAAACAAGCACAGAGTTCGGAATGCTTGGATGTAGCCCCAAGCATTTGGATGCAACTGACTTGGGGCACAGTTCAACACTCTAAGTATCCCCTAATATAATCATCAAAGAGGAGCCTTACATGAAAAACCGAAAACATACAATCATATACATATAAAAAATCACTTTTATCCTTAGGAGTCCAACCCAGGAAGACAAAATCTGGTTTCGGCACAGAAAAATGTTGGATTACCCTTGAACTTGCGTTTCATAGTCACTTTGGCTAAAACGCTAGCTTTCCAATGGGGTAACAATTTCGACCCTGATGGCCCAGCGCCATCTACTTATACTTTTGGGTACATTGCAAACTTGTTGTTGCTGCCTGAAGCAGAAGTAGAGACTTCGGCAAACTCAGGAGGAACCCCCCTGCAAAAGGGATTTCGAAATTAGAGGGAGAAGACATTTTTTATCAAAAATTAGAAAAGTTGAGGGTACCTGACTGACGGGGAAAGAAGACTGACGAAGGAGGGCTTGAGAGAGTTTTCGGCACTAGAAGAGAGCACAAAATGGCAAAGCATATATGAACTTAACAACCCCTCTCCCCTTAAATAGCAGTACGACTCTGAAACTCCCACACTTATCTCTACTGTTGATCTAATCTAGATCAACCCTCCATGACACATAACTATTCACTTCCGTTGCAGTACCCGAGGGGAGCGACTATTCGTTTTCCCGCCCTCCGTATCACTTGGCAGGAAACAAAACTAGAAACCCTAAAAAAAATTCATCCACTTATACCTAGGGATTTCGGCCTCAGGCCACAAAACCAAAGACTTTGGTGCCTCCTTTTTTCGAAAAGACTCCATCCTTGTACTTCACACTTCGGTTGGAGCATAAAGGCAAATGTATAATCACCAAGAGGAAACAACACCTAAAAATCATCAAGGAACTTTGGATTTCGGCATAGTCGAAAACTGAAAAGAGTATAAACAATAAGAATAAAAAGGGTTTTAGATGAGAATAAAGGTGCTAGATAAGGGGACTCTGGATTTTAGCATAGCCGAAATTTGAAATATAACATACCCCTCTAAAGAGAGGAAATAAACCTCAAAGGGTTTCGACTTCATCGAAATTCGAGCTCCTGTAAACAAATCAATTAGTTAAGTTAACCAAGAAGATAAATCAACATAATCAATTATTAGCATTATTCCCAATAAAGCAGAGCAGAATCTACAAAGTGTCTACTGGATAAAAGTCAAACACACTGGGTAAAAGGAATGCACTAAGGGAGACAGATATTGATCGTCAGGTAATAACTACATTTCTTACTATAAATACAAGGTAGGAGGTACGTGTCATTTACTAATTTAGGAAGATTTATTACACTTCAACCTCTTTCACCTTCTCTCTCTTACTCATTTACTGACTTGAGCATCAGAGTCATCTCTTACAGGTTCTCTCCCTTTGCCCACTCCAGAAGGTGTTTGGATATTCTACCAAGCTCATCACAGACATTTTAGAAGGTTCATAGCAATTTATACTCAAATACTTTTCAATAACAACAGTAACTATAACCCAATAGGGAGTTGATATATATTATACTAATTTTATAATTAATAATATTTTAAAGGTTAAAATTTTAATTTTTCAGTTTAATATATTGTTTAAAAAATTATATCATTATAAAATTTTTAAATTCATTTTACTTTGAATTAGGAATGTAATAATAATTATTTTGTTAATTATTGTCATAAATAAAATAGTTAACATGTTAATTAATATATTATAATTATTCCATAACCAAACGAAAGTTTTATGACACATTGTTTGACAACATGTGTTATCATTTATTCTATATGACATTTGTGATGGGAATCTTTAAATCCTTTTTCAAAGTGTCATGCGTAACTTTAAGATGAAGATAAGATTTATCTGTGTTCACAAAGCTTAAACTAATAATTTATTTAAGGATGCACTAATTACTAATTTTATTGGAATGCTAATATGTTTCATATTACAATAGTTACACATTTATATTAACTACCCAATCAAAACTATACCAGATAGGTTACATTAGTCTCATAATTAACCTCAAGAGTTATATTTCTCATCCTTTCCTTTCCTTTTAGGTATTTTAACCCTAATAATTTGTAGTTGAGGCACTTGAGTCTAGTATGATGAAGTTCCCAACACATTTGGCGACCTGGTCCTTGCCCTTTAGATACTTCACCACTTAATCCCTACCCGTAAGACTTGTCATTGATCTCTATCTTTCACCCCTCAACATTTCAAGTTGTCTTTTACTAAAATGTTTCAACGCATATTGCACTAACAATGGTACTTTCTACAAATATATTATGACTTATATCACTAATATTTTATTCTCAGATCATCAGTATTTTGAGCACAATTCACTCATCTTTTATTTTCATAGAATTAATTCACTGTTAACTCATCTCTTAACAATTAAGCATAGTCTACTAAGCATAATTATGTTTTATATTTACTTGTCTCACATTTTCATAGCACCGGTCTCTTAATCCATATTTGGTACATATCATCAACTCAATCAATCATTTTATATATTTTCCTAATAATCCACTATTAGTAAATATATATTTTTATTATCATAAATATTTGTCTTATATATCAATCAATTTTAATTGAACACATTTTTAACTATAATTTTTTTAATAAAATTATGTACAGAATTTCTCCCTGCACTCAAACCTTCATAATTTCTTAAAATGTTAAAAAAATCCTTAATGAAAACAGTAAAAATTTAATTACCACATATATTTTTCTTTTCTTTTTCATCTAAACTTCTCTCTCATTTCGCACATCTCTTGTTTTACATCTCTTTTTAGCTTCTCTTACACGATTTCATTTTTCTTCTCACTGAATCAGTTATTTTCTCTTCTTCTTCGTACATTATTGTTCATCCCCTTTACATTTCAGTTTTGCGTTTGCTTTGTTCTTCGTGGTTTAGTTTTGCATTTATCTTTTCTCAATACATTAGCTTTTTTTACAAGTCTGGACACCCTTATCAGAACTTGTAAAAAATTTGCAAATTTTTTTTACAAGTCCAGCCACCCCTTTCTGGACTTGTAAAACATTTTGCAAATTTTTTTTTACAAGTCTAGATACTCCTGTCCGGACTTGTAAAAAAATTTGTAAATTTTTTTTTACAAATCCAGACTTGTAAAAAATTTAAAAATTTTTACTAGGATTAAATTTTTTTTTACCTAAGATATTTAAGATTTTTCCTACCTTTATAGAGGTGTAGGGAGAAATTATAGAGTTACATGGACAAATTCTCGATTATGTATATGAAACATTTTTAATCAAACATATAGATACTAAAATATTTTCTTGGGCTTTTGTTTATAAAACCATGGTCTTGGGTGAAGTTCCCTATTAGGATTCAATTTTTTCCTTTTGCATCCCCTGATGTCTTTTTGTACCCTTATATTTTTAAAACTATCAAAATACCTTTCACTATTTTAAGTTGTCTACAACTTACTTTGAAAATCCTAGTTTCGTTTTATAAAATCAACTAATTATCTGCATTTGAGCTTATAAGCCACACAATCAACAACACAATTTTCCTTATTCCAAATATGCAATGTTATGTTTAAGTTACCAAAAGTTAAAAATCATGAGATTTATAACATGTATATGCTTTTATACTTACATATTTGTATAATTTGTAAGGTATATTTTCCAATTCAAATTGAAAACTACACATTATGGATTATCCAAATTTATATTCCAATTATAGATCGGGTGACCACAGTGAATACAAAATGCTTTAATATGAATCAAATATGTAATGCTTTAGTTAGTTGTACGAATTAAGTAATTCACAATTCTTATTAGGATCAGATTTCATTAGTAAGAGTATGTAGTCACTCTAAGACACCAAAGCAAGTTGGACCTACACCACAATCTAAACCAACAGAACTTTATTATCATCATCATAATCTTAATATTTGCTCTAAAAACAACTATTTGAAGGGATCAATGAGACTTAGTGATGCAAGTCAACCGAAAAACCCTATGAAAAGGATACAAGAAGATCCTTTTTCGGATCCATTGAATAAATTAAGTTTAGAATTTTTCTTCTGTTAGTGCTATTTTTTACCTTTTCTTAGTAGGTTGACTCTTGTAATTAATCAATTTCTTGTTATCTTGTATTTGGCCATTTTTTCTATTCTTTTATTTCATGAAAAAGGGTGTTATTAGTTCGTGTGATAGTGTGTGGGTATTTTGGACTCAATGAACCCAATATACAGAGAGGACATAAGAACCACAACCCTATAGGTATGCCATATTGTTGTGGTTGAGCTGATACTCTTTCTTCTTGAGTTTTACGCCTATTCTCACACTCTTTGTTTGACCAAAAAATGGTCCCACATGTCCCTTACATGTTATTGTCTCAAGGGAGCAAGGAGACAACGTGATTTGGATGGTTTTGGTTAAGGAGAATTAATCTTGATTAGTTAGTTCTAATTATTAGTTAATCAAACTTAACCTACATCTTCTAATCTCATTTTCATTCTATAAATAGGCTCTCTCACTCTTGTATTAAGATTTATTCATCTAGTTAATTGAGAGTACTTTTTTGTTAAGTGATTTTCTTTATTTGGTTAAACTCTTCTTGTATTCAAGAGGAGTTCCCTTTTCTAGCTTTCATTAAAGATTATTCCTTGTGGCAAATATTTTGACTTATCTCCTTTGAGTGACGCCTATCACATTCATTTGTAGTCTCTTTCACCATTTCACCATGAAAATCAAATCATGAAAGACATTCCATGAGATTTTACATCAGATAGACTTAGCAATTTTTACATGATAAATTCTTAGGAGTTTCACTTCTCTCTTGGGGCAAAGATTATTATCAGGTATGTAATTACTTACTCAATGGAAAACCTAAAACGATTTCATCATCTGTCGAATAATCAGTTCATTGTAGAAAGGCTCTTCTCCAAAGCATTGACAACCCAACAAGTTCACACAAATTTCCTTACCAATATAACAAAACAAAATTATGGATTATGTAATATGCACAATATATGCTCCACTATATAGCAAAACAGAATTACCTTGCAAATAAACCATACCCAAAATATGTAACATCCCAAATTTCTTTATTATTATTTATATCATAAATTCTCTTAAAAATTATTTAAATTACTATTATCTATAATTCAAATACCAAAATATAAAATTTTCATTATATTATACTCAATATTAAAGCATACATTATAACACTTTCAAAATTCAAATTAAAATATAACAGAGTACACACAATTTCTGCTCGCCAACGAACCTTGTCGCCTGACGAGACCCAGGGTAGCTCACTCAGCAACAACAATCGCCCAGCTAGATCCTGCAGATAGCAAAACTTGGGCGATAGTAGAACCTCTATTGCCAAAACCAACTAACATGCTGACATATAATTTTACATTCTTATGCATGCATATAGTAATTCATCTATCTTTTTACACCATATTCACACAACTTCCACAATAATATAATAATCACATAACTTCACAATAATGCCTCTAAATTCAAATAACATTATTTCTACACAATTCTTTTATATACATATTGAACAATAGAATAACATCCTTTGAAACTTCCAGCCACAAGCCAACATACTTCTTTTCAAAGCATCTTGCCTTTTTGCATCATTACTATTATCTGCTCCTGTGCAAAACGATCATCACATTTAGACAAAAAACACAAACAATGCAAGGGTAAACTTACATAATACGCAACATACCATTACATCAATCGTAAAGCATAAAGGTTGCACAACGTTTATATTTAGTATCATCAATACACATTCACTAATAGTAAACAACCAAGCAATCATTCTTATATTCCACCTGAACATAAGCACTCACGACCAATCAATAAAATATTAATTAAATATCATAATCAATCAAATCAAACACACTTATATTCCCTTGAATACAAACTTTTCACACAACTGCATGTTCAGACGCGACATATTTCGGAATATTTACATTGAGTTCGGACACCGAGGCGGCTTAAGACCCCTTCCAATTGGTGACAGATGTCCAATCTGCCTATGTTACCACCAATTTAAGCCTAAGCAATACTCATCTTACAACCATAAACTAATGTCTAGTGTCTACCTGACACCTTGTGACACACAGTTGTTGTCTGAGTATGTCCTTTAGGCACCCCCTTACATATCTGATACCAGGACCATAATGTAAATCATAAAAATATCCCCTTGCATATATGATATTCTGGATTACATTGACCCCAGCTGTGTTCCTAACATCAATGTACCCCACCAAACATATCATCCAAGGCTAAGTTACCCAACTGTAACTGCCCATAATCAACAACATCAATAAATAAATTCTCATCATCCATTCCAATCATATGCATTACATCACAATTCCAAATAATACATTGTCATTCCAATAATTCAATTCTAGTCACAGAAAATCAATTCAAGCGAAACTAAGTTACCATACCATAACTGCCACATCCAAACTATCCAATAATCATCCAATTCCAGATCAAACATCATTTACATAATAATCATCAACCTCAACTATGAAATCTTAATATACACTAACTTAATTAGTTCAAATCACAATCAAATGTGTACTATATTAAATAGCTCAAAACACAATTAAAATAAATGTTATCTTAAATAGTTCAAAATATAGTCAAAATACTCGTTATTTCAAATAACTCAAATCTCTCAACTACCAAATCACTTGTCCATTTATAAAAATAACAAAAAAGCTTCCCTTACCTATTTTTCCGTCCAAAATCCGATTAAAACATAACGGGAAGAATCAACCGAAGAAATTACACAGGAACCTAACAAGAATCCTAAATTAAATAGGAACCTTAGAAATCAAGATGTTCAAAGAAATTTTATCTTGAACGAAAATGAAAGGATCGAAAACGATCGGAAAAAGGTTTAGAAAACTACGATCAAACATACATATATTGATCACTTTTCAGAATCAAGAGCAATGAAAGAGACTGCGTCAGATTTTGTCAGCTTGAAGGCCACCATGCAGAGGAGAAAAGATTGGAGACACGAAGAAATCGCAACGAGAAAGAAGAAAATTTTGGAGGAGGGAGAAAATGTTTTTAAATATATATAGCGTTGAGAGTGTATTTGGTAAAATTAGTTTGCTAAATGCAACCTCCCCTTTAAAACAACGAAAATCCTAAAAACTTCTTGAAACTCAACTAAAACCTTCCAAAATAAAATAATAATAATTATTCTCATCTCCCAATTCTTCTACCATCATCTAAATATAACCACATAGTCTCAACAAACTAATAAATGCATCAATCTCAAATAAATTAATAATCTAAGTTAAAGCTTAAATTTAATTCCCTTCACTATTTATTCTTCGAATTTATAATGTATTAAATAAACAAGTCCTTACACAATAGTTACAAATTATATGATTTATAACTACTATTTATATATATACATTATGAATTTAGTAATTCATAATGTGTTTTTTTATTAATCATACAATGTGTAACGATAAAAATCTAAGATGGAAAAAATATCCCTTCTTTGAAGTATCTTCTACCAACCATAAAACAAAAAGGTGGTTTAAAGTTTGGGGTGCCTATAAAAGCTCCAAGGGAGTGTTCCAAGTCACACAAGTAGAGAAAAATGAGGAAAAAGGAAACACAATATAATAATTTTGTAGGAAAATTTGTCCATTTTTTCAAGTGATATGCAATAAAAAAAATTGAATACAAAAAGAAAAAAACTTTTGTGTTTTATATTTTTTAATTAGAAAATACTCTGGATTTACCAAAATATGTTTGGGCATATAAAAATCACTTTGGCTACAAAACAATTGTTATATATACATAAACTCGCAAAATATTTTAGGTGACACTCCAAATTTTATTATTTTAGACTTTTGTATAAAGCCCTTTGAATTTAAGAACACTAAAATACTTACTTTGTGATTCTTAAAATATTAAATTATTTAAATAAACTTATTGATAAAATCATTTTGTTGTAATTGTTTCTTGTAAAATCTCAATATTTATTTTTAAAAATAAATTTCAATTTGTATTTAAAACTTCATGAAGTAGTTCAAATTCATAACAAGATGTAAAGAAAATTATAGCCTCAGAAAATAGTATAGATCACACAAAAATAAATTTTCAGGAGTAAAAGGAAAATTGTTAGGGTGAAATAGAGAAAAGAGAAAGGTCTACTTCAGGTCTTCATAAATCCCTCAAGCGATGCTTCCTGAGTGTCTCGAAGTATTTACTGTTTATTAAATATTTTACTTAAAATTTTAACAAAGGGATGAATTTATAGGAAAAGATGGTGGGAGAGAAAAAGAGAGATAGTTTTTCAAGTTCTATAAGTAGTTGAAGGTGGGAACGAAAGAAAATCATGGGAAAAAATAAAAAATGAGAAAAATAAGAGGAAGGAAGAAAAATTCAGGGTCACATGCATAATTAACTATTATTAAATTAATAATGAAATATTTAAAATGATTATAACATATTTTAATAATATAATTTTTAATATAAATTAATTACATATTTAAATTATAAATTATTATAATTATCTATTTAAATTATATTTTTTATAATTAAATATTTAAATTATATATTTAAATTATAATTTTTTATAATTATATATTTAAATTATGAATTATTATAATTACATATTTAAATTATAATTTTTTATAATTATATATTTAAATTATAAATTACTATAATTACATATTTAAATTATAATTTTATATAATTAAATATATAAAATTTAAACTATATATTTAAATTATAATTTTCTATAATTATATATTAAATTATAAATCACTATAATTACTTATTTAAATTATCATATAGAAAAAAAAATAATAAAAAAAAAGAAATTATAACATGTAAGAGAGAAAATAAAAATAAAAGACAACTAATTAATTAATTATCCAATGAAAACCAACAAAATATTACTGAGATTTTAAAAACTTTTCACCTTTAACCTAAGCTAATAAAATGAGGAGAAAATCAAACTCAACCCTTGCCTCGTATTTCAGTATTTCACCCGAGACACACTACGCAGATCTCGCTAAAACAGTATCCAAACATCGTCTATAGTTGCAATGTTGCTGTTAGCTTAGGTACCTAAAATGTTAACCAACCAAACCTACTTTTGTTTATTAAATAATAAATAATGCTATGCCATGGAGTGGGACTCCAACATCCCAGTCTCTGCCAGAACCATGTCGCACCCTTCTTCAATGGTCAGTCAATGTTTCTGCCACTTCATATTTCCTTTCTCAACTGCTTCTCAGCGTACGCTGATCTTGCGCTTTTCTTCACTTTTGTCCAACAAAATGGTGACTTTATAGCACAACTACTAATGTCCCAACAATTTGAATAAGGTCACTCTATTCTATACTAAAACACTGAACAAAAAATTTAGTTATTCTGTTTGTTCGTTTTTTTTTTTTTTTTTTTTTTTTTGCTATACAACAGAACTTAGCATTAAGAAGTAACTCAAATACCGCTATACAGGTGCCACTAGCCTTTATTCACATTAAATTTCTTTTAGGGGTGGGGGGTTACGAAGTAGCTCTACAGTTAAAGATTGAGAAAACCATCAAATTAGTCCTTGAAATTAGTAATTCCGCGTCCTTTAGTCAATATTTTTTAGGGTGTGTCTATTTGATCTCTCATTCTGGTCCTTGACTTTGGTGTACGCATAAGTAAATTTGATCTGTAATTTTGTTGGGCATCAATATTTTGATTCCTTGTAGGGATCAAATTGATAATAATTAACACATCCCAGAAATAAATTAATTGATTATTATGTAATGTTAGGGACTAGTAGTGACGGGTGACTCACTGGTGGAACCAATTTTAAGGGCTAAATATGTTGAGATGTGAAAGTCAGGTTCTAACTTTTCTTTTTATAGTATAAAAGACAAAATTTACTAGAGCTTATAATTTCAGGAACTAATTCGATGTAATACTCATTAAATGTTTTTATTTTTGAAACAAGTGAAATTTGGTTGTCAAAGCAATGAAGCATGTAAGTTAAGATTCAATAATCTGAACCCTATTCACCTCTTGCATTTTCTCTCTAAAGTGAATGCTACTTTGCATATCAAGCACTCATGCTCATGATTCATTTTCAGCATTTCTATAGGTTATTCTATTCTTTATCAGCTCATATACGATGCTTTATTATGTATATTATGGGATTCCCCTATATAGTGTGAAAAACGTATATGGGGTCCTTCCTCCATTATCTGATTCAAAAAGGCATAAAATGAAGCTTACTGATAGCACAATCACTATTCTCCATGGATTAGGTCATGTCAATTGTACTCCATTGGTTAGCTTTGATTCTTTGTTTATCTATAAGTGGTGCAACTCTTGTTACTCATGTTGTAGTAAAAGTTATCCGATTTATGAGCATGCAGAAACGACTACATTTAATTCAAGGTTCACTAAAAATGAAGTGGTATGGTGGCTTGTTGATAATGGCTCTGGGTATGATGTTGTTTGTCCTATACAACCTCAAAGGAATTCAGCCACAGAAGCAATCATCAAAACAGTCAGCATACGATTTCTTCAATAACCATACACCAGATGATTCTATTGACAGAAGCAGCAATCCCCGAGTAAACTCTTCTGAGGTGGAACTAAAAAGGGTACTAACTCCAACAAAAAGGCCATCTTTGATACATGTTGCAGGACTTGATGATCTATATGACATGAAAAATTTGTCTAAAGGTTTGTCTAGAGGAGAGATGAATGCTGTGCTTATTTGGGATTCCTTACATTCCTTGCTGTCAAGGTCAGATGCTTTGGCTGAAACAGCTCAAGGAGTTAAAGAGGCTTCTGTTGCGTGGAAAGAGTTGCTGTCCACTGTTGAAAAGGACAAAGATTCTAAGATTAATAAGATGGATGGCCTAGAAAATCGAAACTGCCCATTCTCTGTGACCTCACCTGGTAAGGCTGTACCAGATAGTGGAATCACTCTAGATCTTCCATGTGGTCTGGTTGTAGATTCTTCAATTACACTCATTGCAATCCCTAATGGACAAAACAGAAGCTTCCAGATTGACCTTGCTGCTCAAGAGCTAGAAGGGGAGCTAAATCCTCCAATTATCTTGCATTATAATGTGAATCTTCCTGGAGTAAATATGACAGAGGAACCATATATTATACAAAATACATGGACTAGTGATTTAGGGTGGGGAAAAGAGGAAAGGTGTCCTGCTCGTGGTTCTGCCAACACCCAAGAAGGTATGTTTAGTAAAATTTAAATTTATAATCATGTGTTTTTCATTGTTAAAAATGATGAACTGGTGATCAGTTATACACCTTTAATGTTAAATTGGTCAATTCTGCATGCAATAAGGGGTAAAAAGCATTTTTTAACTAGAAATATCTTCTTTTCTTGTAGAGGAAATTATAAATTTATAACTTAACTAATATAATATCTTGTTTTAACACCATTTTCCCTCTGCAATAGACTATAGCTGCAGTGCAAGCAAGTGTGCAACACCTCACGTCATGCTTAAGTAGCTAAGTTTGTAAGACTCTAATCATATAATAATTAATAACAAAAAGCTCTTTTATTTTGTTTTCTTTAGGTCTCCTTATTATTCTTGAGTGCATTTGTGTAAGTAAGAGGGGGACTTGCTTTAACTTCTAAATTATCTAACTGTATCTTGTAGTTGATGGACTTGTTCTCTGCAATGTACAAGCTGTCAGAAGTAACAATGAAGGGAATGTAAGTGTCAATGAACCTGCTAGTGATATACCTTATAATATTTCCTCAGAAAGTGCGCATAGAACTGCTAATTTCCCTTTTGCTGAGGGCAATCCTTTCACTTCCACAATGTGGGTTGGTTCAGAGGGGTTTCACATGACTGTGAATGGAAGGCATGAAACATCTTTTGCATATAGAGAGGTATGGTATGGGAATAGAATACTGCTAAAGACAAAAGTTTTCAATAGGAGTAGTCATTTTAACCTTGTACACATTTTGTGGATGCAGAAGCTTGAACCATGGTTAGTCAGCAGTATTAAAGTGGCGGGAAGTTTAAATCTCTTATCAATCCTGGCTAAAGGTTTACCTGTTACTGAAGATAATGATATAGTCGTTGATGTTGAGAATCTAAAGGCTCCTTCTATCTCCAGAAAAAGGCTTGTTTTGTTGATTGGAGTATTCTCTACTGGAAACAACTTTGAGCGTCGCATGGCCCTGAGGAGGTCTTGGATGCAATATGAGGTTGTACGCTCTGGAGAAGTTGCGGTCCGATTTTTCATTGGGCTTGTAAGTGATGCATTTCAGACTTGTTTAAGTGAAATTACACATTAGTATAATTGTTGCTCTTTTTTATGCACAAGTTTTGCCTAGAAGAATTTTATTAATTCTGCTATCTTGATTATTTATGTGCTTTTCTTTGGTTGAAACTTGAAAGAGATATAGATGAAATTGACTGGTTTATAAACGAAATTGATGAAGTGTAATTCATTGTTATACATGTATTATCGGTCAATGGTTCTCTAACACTAAAATAAAAGCTGCTGAACTCTAACACTATAACCCATCAAATTCAGTATTGTCGACTCCACCAAGCATTCTGCATTGTAGTAATTTTTTGCCCTCTTTTCTTAAATATTTTCTTCTCTTGTCAAAAAATTGTTGGGTGATGTTTTATTTTGTTTGATTGCAGCACAAGAACAATAGGGTCAATTTTGAGTTATGGACTGAAGCTCAAGCATATGGAGATATTCAATTAATGCCTTTTGTGGATTATTATAGTCTGATTTCTTTGAAGACAATTGCAATTTGCATTATGGGGGTAAGTTTTGTAAGATGTTATGCAATGAATATGTTGGGATTGCCTTTGACTCAACTGCATACAGCCTGATAGAATGGTGTTGAGTTTTATTAGTCTTTTGCAGTAACTAATATTTTATAGTATATGTTGAAGTCAGTTTTTTATGTCCTATTTTTTATAGCTATCCGGTCCTAGCCTTGTCTTATAATTATATCCTACTATGCTGTATCCATTTTCACAGGGTGCCTCAGTCTGCACCTCAGATGCAGGGTATTGACTTTTATTCATATTTTCTCATATATATATAATAAACATCATCTGAGTAGTACTCACTGATTTTTTGCCAATTTCAAAACTTAAGTTGGCAATCAGAGTGGGAACAATCCTGCCCTGCTGTTTTCCATCGCTGATGTCAAAGTCAGTCATTGGAACCTCCGTTCGCAGCCATGGAAGTGGAACTTCAGATTTTTCAGATTAAGAGACATTAGCTGCCTTATTAGGAAAACCACGTAGAGAGTATCAAGAATATTTGAGTCTGAAATCCAGCAATCAAGTTCAGTCACCTTCACTGTCAAGTGCCTCAACTCCTAGCATCTCACAATCTGTGGAAGGTCAAGAAGGTCCATAAATTATTGACTCAAGTGCTTCTGACTATATTTCTAGTAATAATTCCTTGTTTTCATCCATCTCTTTGTCTAAATTTCACTTTAGCCAATGGGTCCAAAGTTGCATCTCAAGGAATTGGTCAAGTTTCTCTTTCTCATTCGTTAAATTTAAATTCGGTATTGTGAATTTCCAACTGTCCCTATAATTTAATCTCCAAGTCCATAAATTATTGACTCAAGTGCTTCTGACTATATTTCTAGTAATAATTCCTTGTTTTCATCCATCTCTTTGTCTAAATTTCACTTTAGCCAATGGGTCCAAAGTTGCATCTCAAGGAATTGGTCAAGTTTCTCTTTCTCATTCGTTAAATTTAAATTCGGTATTGTAAATTTCCAACTGTCCCTATAATTTAATCTCCAAGTCTACTAACACGATCATTTAATTGTTCGGTAACTTTTTATGCTAATTCTTTTGTTAACCAGGATCGTGTTGCAGGCCATTTGATTGGCATCAAACATGAATTGCAAGGTCTTGACTATTTGGAGACCAGTCCATATGTGTCCTATTTTGCTTCTATGTCTCCAATGCTTTTGCATGATTGTTTGGGTCATCCAAGTCTAGCAAAGTTAAAGATAATGGTTCCCAGTCTCAAACAAGTTCAGAAGTTAGAATGTGAATCATGTCAATTAGGAAAACATGTTAGATCCTCCTTTCTCAAACAAATTGAAAAAAATTTAATTCAGTTTTCTCTATCATCCATTCAGCCCGTGTAATTATCTTTTGGTTTTAGATGTTTTGTAACCTTTATTAATGAATACTCTCGGTGTACTTGAGTTTATTTAATGAAAGATAGGCTTGAACTTTTGTCCATTTCTATGTCCTTTTAATGAGGCCATGAATCAATTTGGAAAAACTGTTACAATGTTTAGAGATGATAATGTCAAGGAATATTTTTCTGCTGAATTTTCATTCATTCTATCCTCATTGGGTATTTTTACATTAGTCCATGTGTCCTTATACACGACAACAAAATGGAATAGCATAGAGGAAGAATTGACGACATTTGGTTGAAACTTCACGCTCCTTAATGCTTGCTATAAATGTTCTTGTACACCATTGGAGAGATGGAGTTCTTATTGCCTGTTTTTTATTGTACATGTTTATTGTTCATGATATTTCTCCAAGTCTAAAAAAACCTTCTCCAAAAGCTATTAAATGTGTTTTCTTAGGCTTCTCCCATCTTCAGAGAGACTGTAAATGTTATTCTCCAAGTACTTTGGGAAGATGCTTTTCTTATTGCAGGATGCATTATTAATAGAATGTCATCTTCATCCCTTAATAACAAAATCCCACATTCTATTTTATTTCTTGATGCATCATTGTTTCCCATTCTTCCTCATATTTGTGGTTTCACTTATTTTGTTCATAATCTTACTCTAGGTCTTGACAAGTTGTCAGCATGTGCTATCAAATACATTTTTGTTCACACCATATTGTTGACATTGCACACACCTTGTTACTTCACTCTAATGCACCTTTAAAATTTTGGGAAGATGCTTTTCTTATTGCAGGATGCATTATTAATAGAATGTCATCCTCATCCCTTAATAACAAAATCCCGCATTCTATTTTATTTCTTGATGCATCATTGTTTCCCATTCTTCCTCATATTTGTGGTTTCACTTATTTTGTTCATAATCTTACTCTAGGTCTTGACAAGTTGTCAGCATGTGCTATCAAATACATTTTTCTTTGGTACTCTTGGACACTAGGGTTATCAGTGTTACTCATCACTAATTGCTTCTACATATTTGTTGATGTCACTCTCTTTGAAAGACCTCCCTTCTTTTCTCAGTCTACCTCACTTGACTGTGTTTCCTAGGTATTCCCATGCCCTTTGACATTCTTACACTATATGTTCCATTTGTCCTCTCTGTCCCTCCTCTCCTTACTTATCAGTGTTGCCCACACCCCCCCACCAGTCAAAGTAGCTCTTGTTACAGAGACCATTGTTTCATCTCCTGTTCCATCTCGTTAGCCAGATCTAGTCCAATCAGACTTACCCATTGTCGTCTACAAAGGTAATCACTCTACTTGTAATCCTTGTCCCATTTATAATTTGAGTTATCATTGTGTTTCCCCTTCCCATTATGCCTGTGTCTGTCATTTTCGCTGTGTTTATTCCCAAAATTGTATAGGAAGCACTTTCCTATCCAGGATGACAACAAGCGTTGATTGATGACATGCAAGCTTTGGAGTCTAACCAGACCTGGGCCCTTGTTCCTCCCTCTCTTGGGAAGTCCATTGTTGGTTTTCGATAGGTCTTTACTATTAAAGTTGGTGCAGACAAATAGATTTACAGGTTAAAGGTTCATCTTATAGCCAAGGGTTACACATAGATCTTTGGTCTTGACTACAACGGAACCTTCTCTCCAGTTGCTTAGATGACCTGTGTTCGTCTCTTCCTATCTATGACTATCATACGTCATTGGCCCCTTTATTAGTTGGACATCAAGAATGCATTCTTACATGGTGACCTAACAGAAGTCTACATGGAGCAGCCGCTTAGATTTGTTGCTCAGGGAATCTACAGGGTTTGTTTGCAAGTTACTTAAAGCGTTGTATGACCTTAAACAAAATCCAAAAGCATGGTTTAGACGATTCAATTTTGTCCTACAGAGTTTTGGCATAACTCGCAATGAGTCTGATCATTCTGTATTTTACAAATTTCCTCCTCTACTAACTAGTGCATTTATTTTGTAGTTTATGTAGATGTCATTGTTATTACAGGTAATGACAATAGGGGTATCCAGGACCTTAAAAATCATTTGTTTCAGCATTTTAAACCAAAGGTTTGGGACGACTAAAGTATTTTCTGAGGATTGAAGTTGCCCAGTTAAAAGTTGGTATTGTCATTTTCCAAAGGAAATATGCTCTTGATATCTTGGCAGATGCTGGAACGTTAAATTGTAAGCCCATCAATACTCATATGGATCCAAATACCAAACTTTTGCTTGATGACGGGGAACTCTTCTTGGATCCTGGTAGATACTGAAGAATGGTTGAGAGGTTAAATTATCTTGCCATGACTAGACTAGACATATCTTTTGTAGTTAGTGTTCTTAGTCAATTCAGTTACTCTCTAAGCAAGAGTCATTGAGAGGCAGACTCAAATTCTGAGATATATAAAGGGGGCTCCTAGCAAAGGGCTAGTTTATGAGGACAGAGGTAATATTGATATTGTTGCATATTCAAATGTAGATTGGGCTGGTTCTGAAAGTAATCGTCAATCAACCTCAGGGTATTGTATCTTAATTGGAGGGAATCTTATCTCTTGGAAGAGCAAAAAGGAAAGTACTGTGTCCAAGTCTAATGTAGAAGCGGAATATCGAGTCATGGCCTTTACTACATGTGAGTTGATTTGGCTAAAACAACTCCTTAATGAGCTAAAGTTTTGCAAAGTTGAATCCATCAAGCTCATTTGTAACAACCAAGCAGCCTTACATATAGCATCTAACTTGATTTTCCATGAACGGACTAAAATATTGAAATTGATTGTCATTTCATATGGCAAAAAATTGTTTCAGGAGAAGTCACCACTGCCTTTGTTGAGTCCAATGATCAGCTAGTGGATATCTTTACCAAGTCTCTCAGCAAATCAAGAATATCCTACATTTGTTCCAAGTTGGTTGCCTATGATCTATATGCTCCAATTTAAGGGGGAGAGTTGAAGATTTGATCTTGTTTTATATTTCTTGATTATGTTTTTATATCTTGCTTAGTTACTACTTTTACATTATATGATTTGATTTTACATTTATTTGTAATTCATTATAATCATTATAAATAAAGAGCTACGGAACCCTTGTTCCTCAAGCATTTAGAACCACCAAGTATCTCTTTTAACTTGAGCTATTCTCTAGTATTCCTTCTAAGTTCTAACAACCTTTTTCTTTTCTATTTTGTGAGTGTCATTTTTTTAATCAAAGTAATGGCTTTTGTCTTTTGATCAAATCAAGAAGTTGGTTGTAACTATTTTCAAGACCATAAAATGATCCAACAAGTATTATTTATCTATTCAGATTTATTATTTAAAAAATGTGGTCGTATAGGGTTCACTATTTTGGCCTTTTACTTTCTACTAGTTACTTAATATGCTCTTATTTATTAAAACTGCAGACAAAAATCATCCCTTCTAAATACATAATGAAAACAGACGATGATGCATTTGTTAGGATTGATGAAGTACTTTCCAGCCTTAAAGGAAAGCCATCCAACGGTCTCTTGTACGGTCTCATATCTTCTAAATCATCTCCTCAGAGGGATGAAGGCAGCAAGTGGTACATCAGTGAGGAGGTATTGATACCTGTCTGATGCTATTAATAAGCTACATTAGCTTCCCCCACACATTTATTTATTTTGTTATTAATCATTATAATTTAAGGAATGGCCACATGATACATACCCACCATGGGCACATGGTCCTGGCTATGTTATCTCTCGAGACGTAGCAAAATTCATTGTCAATGGCCACCAAGAAAGAAAACTCAAGGTAAGAATTTCTTCTTCCCATTAAGGGACGGGTGATGAAAAATGTGCTCATTTAGAATCTTTTGGATAATTCAAGGATATGCTTCTTAAGGTGTTCTTTTGTTTTGTATTAGAGGTGTTAGTGATTGCACATGCTATACTTGATTATTGGGATCAGGAATAAACCCCACACTTGAGTCAAGTGTCAATAATTTCCTTAGGACTTAAATAGGCATAATAAACAAGTATAATCTCGACATGGATACAGGTGTATTTGTAAAAAACTTTAATTGTGTTATCATTACATTATTCTTATATGTTCACCCTACAATATGTGTCTTTATTGAATACAAAATAGAACTGTTTAATTATTATTTTTCAATCTCTTTTAACGTACAATCACCTTATTTTTTTGCTTTTATTTTTATTTCATAGCTCTTTAAATTAGAGGATGTTGCCATGGGCATATGGATTGAACAGTTCAAAAATGGTGGTAAAGAAGTGCATTATGAGAATGACGAGAGGTTTTACAATGCTGGATGTGAATCAAATTATGTACTTGCCCACTATCAAAGCCCAAGGATGGTGCTATGCCTCTGGGAAAAGTTGCAGAAAGAGCACCAGCCTGTATGTTGTGAATAGATATCTACGTTTTTAATTGTAACTTTGTTGATTTCTGAGGTTTGATCTCTTTTAAAATTTTAGGTTATATCACTTTTATGTAAGTTACCTCTTACCACTAATCATCTTACACGTATTTTGTATTATGTTGTTCATTGATTTATTCATTCATTATAATCATTTCAGTAGAAAGATTTAGTTTAACTGTTAAATGGTTTGCATGAGATACCTGTAATATATTTTCCGCTAACTTCTTGTGACATTCTGGCGCTGCACAATGAACATTAAAATTCTTGATCACTCTTAAATTAAGATGAAAACACTGTATTGTACTAACTTACAGGCTAACTGATGTTTTTGGTCCCTCAAAATATTACAACTTTTCGGTGTAGTCTCATTTATAAAGTAATTGTATTTAGTGTTGTATTTTTTTTTTCCAATTCCGGTGCAGTTCCTTTAGCTGTTAGTTGTGTCTCACAAATGCTTTTTGTTTACCTTTTGGTCTCTCTGAATACCACTACTTCTTCATTTGGTCCCTTTAGATGACACAAGTTTGTCTTGTCGTTGGTACCATATATTTTCAGAGCTGCGTACAAATATGTAACAGTATTCAAAACAAATGAAATCCTAACAGAGGGACTTCATTGGAACAAAAAAAAAAAGCTAAATAACTTTTTAAAAACGGAGGACTAAATAAGAAGTTATAGTATTTTAAGGGGGGGAAAACATAATTTAGCCTAAGTTTTATTACCCATAATGCTAATTAATTATGCCAGTCAGAATGTCAGCAGAAACACATTTTTCATTTGTAAACTTGAACAATAGCCAAATGCTAAAGTGGAGTTGCCATATTAATGAGATGGTCTATTTGATGTCTCATTTCAGTTGTTTACAAAGTTATCTCGTCTCGTTATTAAATACGTCCCAAAATAGAGGTTATCTTATATCTATATCCTGTACGTGAGGCTTGGTTGGCAAATTGATCTGTGTAAACATTCGGCACACTTTATATGCAATGTAGAAGTTCAAAATAACCCATTACTGTTGTTTTACACGCATCAATCATTTAAAAAGTGTAGGTATGTATTCATTGAGGTTTTTGTTTTTACTCTGGACCAGGTTATTTATCTATTCCTTCACCTTAAATTTGTATTCCTTTTAGAAAAAAATTAGGGATATCAAAAGAACACGAGGATGTGTAGAAAGTAACTCAATATTGCCTGTGGCCTGAATTAAAGAAAGTGAAATTATTATAAAAATGGAAACTTGCGAGGCAAGATGTGGGACAGGTTTTGTCTTTAACAGTTGGTAATTAGTAGCTACGGTCAGTAGCAAAATGGAACTCAGCTAGTAGTACGCAACCATATTATGACTAAGCGTACCACTTACGGAAAGATATTTTGTAAATAATAATATAAAATTAGAGTAGGATTAAAATGGAAGCTGGCCATAGATGGATGCTTCCCATTGCTTCTTTTCTAATAGTGATATTAAAAGTCAAACAATGACCTTAATTTTTTTGCATCCATGCATTGAATTTGAACAGTGTGGGAAAATGGGGAGCAATTTCTTTCCTTGTTAGTCAATTAATTGGTCTACTTAGAAGATAAACTATGACAAGTCCAACATATTTGTGCCTTTTCATTAATTTGTGGGTATTAGTCAATGAGTCATGGCTTAATGAATTTAGCTTTACAAATGAGAAAAATTATAAATAACCTTGAATTTACTATTTAAAGGTCAATCACTTCAAAAAAATATTTTAAGGTTAGAACAAATCTTTCAACTAGATGATATAGTGCAGAGTGCTAATAATATTTTTTATTGCTTAAAATTTATTAAAAATATAAAATTATAAGTGAAATTTATTAAATAAATTATAAGATTCTTATAGTAATAGTATTATGATTTTTAATAAGCTTTTATCAAATAATATATCACTAATGTTTCATTACTAAAAAGTATGTTTATAAGTGATGTTGTGATGGAGATTTCTTTTGCATTAATCACATAAAACAGATTGAAGAATAAACTATTGTCTTAACAATTTAAGAATCATAAACAATTGTCACATGGATGAGACACGTGAGGATAAAGATATGATTAAAAGTTGAGTCAAAGATTTAAAAAATATCCAATAAAATATCAAACTTTGAGATATTGACCTACTTTTTTGTAGATTTTGTAATGTCATTTCACTCATTAATGTTTCTGAAGGTTGATCTTAAAGTCAAGATCTATCCAGATAAGATTAACCATTAAAAAAAAAGAGTTAATATTCAAGTGGAAATTTTATTCTTCTCAAGAACAAGTAGATTAGCCAAATATTAAAAAAATTATTTTTTAATGTCTCTCTTCTCAACCTAATATACAAAAACAAGTATTGGAAGCCCACTAAAAGTGTTCTAAGATCATAAAATATAATCTTCTATTGGAGTAAAAAATGGAATAGATCTTCACAATAAATGCCATTTTGGGGAGATTTCTTTTGCATTAATCACATAAAACAAATTGAAGAATAAACTATTGTCTTAACAATTTAAAAATCATAAACAATTGTCATTTGGATGAGGCACGCAAGGACAAAAATATGATCAAAAGTTGAGTCAAAGATTTAAGAAATCCAATAAAATATCGAACTGTGATATTAACCTACTTTTTTGTGAATTTTGTAATGTCATTTCACTCATTAATGTTTCTGAAGACTGATCTTAAAGTCAAGATCTATCTAGATAAGATTAACAATTAGAGAAAAAGAGTTAATCTCCAATTGGAAATTTTATTCTTTTCAAGAACAAGTAGATAAGCCAAATATTTAAAAATTTATTTTTTAATGTCTTTCTCCTCAACCTAATATACAAAATCAAGCATTGGAAGTCCACCAAAAGTGTTATAAGATAACAAAATATGATATTGGAATAGATCTTCACAATAAATGTCATTGTGGTGTCAAGCCCTCAACTCCAATAACATAAGTAATTTTGATTTAATAACATCATCTTCATTCTAGGGATCAAGCCTTCAACTCCAATAACATAAGTAATTTTGATTTAATAATCTTTTACCTAGAATATTTAACCCTCACCCCCAACATTTCTAAAATTAGAGTGCTTCCTCGTTCTAAAATTAAACATTATTTTTTTAGTCTCTGATTCCCTTTTAATCATTTTTTTCTAGTTAACGCAGTTAAAAAATTATTGACAGAAAATATATTTTTGTACATGAATTACTCTCCTCCTCAACCCTAAACCCCTCAATTTTCAATTTCACATCCGGCAAGTATATTGAAACTTATAAACGAAAAAACTTAATACAAAAAACAAATTAATTTTGGGGACAAGAAATTTTTTTGAATTTCAAGGATTAAAAGTGATTTTTAGTAAAACTTTAGAGAGAAAAAACTTATTTAAGTCAAAAATTAATTTAACATAGCTTAAATTCTGTGACACACTGACATAACATGAATTCATTTGTTTATTTCATTTCATAATTAATTTTAGTTTGGTGATAATCAACATTTGATGAAATTATCAAAATTGTAAAATTTACAAAATTAAAAATATGTAAATTTTGATATTTGGAGATAAAGCCCTGCAAAATTTTAAAAAAAAAAATCAAAATTACATTTAAACTGACTTAATTTTTTAATCCTGAGCTAGCCTAAATTTTAAGTTGTAAAAATAATACTAAATACTAATAAATTCACCAAAAAAAATCATATCAAACCATAAAAAGTCTTATGTTATCTTTGATAATCTACGTTGCACGATATTTTATATATAATTAATTAAAAACTTTTGATAATTATATTTTATTATATAATAATATAACAAACTAAAAACTTATAATTTGAAAGTCTCAGATATTATTATTCTTAGAAGTTTATAAATAAGAAACATGAATGTGTACAAATAAGTAGAAATATTTTAAATATAAAAATGCAGGGATTTAGTTTTTAAATATCAAACTGTAAACTTTTTTACTACCAAATATGTGTCACTTGCTAATTTATTATTTCTAAAGTTTTAGTGGGTGTAAATTAACAATTTTTTATAATTATAGGATTTGAAAACTTATATGCATTTATATTTTAGAAAGAGTAAGTTAAAAAATTATATCTATAATTTTTTACTCAATTAAGTTTAGTTCTAAAATTTGACTAAATTCTATTTTTTTCTCTAAAAATTGAAAATATTTTTTTATCCTTGAAATTTCAAGTTTACATTGTTTTTAGAGAGAAAATTTAGATAACTTTGACTAAATTTAAAGATGAACAATTATTTTTTATTTTTAGGAACTAAAAATGAAATTTAGTCAAATTTTAGAGACAAAAAGCTTAATTAATGTGTTCAAAGTTACTAGCTTATTTATTCTTAAAAAAACATGTGTAAGTTAATAAACAGAACATTTTTTATTAATTGTATTTTATTATTTAATACTTTATGATATGTAATTGTAAAATAAGTTTGGGAGTCATGAATAACTCATCTTCTAATTTTGCCTCTGATTTCAACAATTCTCAGCTACTACCTCTTTCAGAATTGTAGAGTTAGTAATTAGAAATAATTCTTGGATTGACTTTTAATATAAGAAAAAAATCATTTATTATTTTTAGTTGTGTTGACTTTACTCTTTATTTCTTAGAGATAAAAATAATTCATTTTCTTCTTTATATATTGTAATTTAAATTTTTTTTACTATAGTTATGTTAATTTTACCTTTTTTTTTCTAACAATGTTAGCAAGTAGTAAAAGGAATTTAAAATTATACTAAAAGAAGTAAAATAAAATATTTTTGTTACATATACAAAGTAAAAGATAAAGTTAGCACAATTATAAACCATAAATGAACAATTTTTTTCTTAATATAATTATTTTAAAAATACCACTAGTAGCACATGGATCATTGATAAGAATTGTTTCCTCTTAACAAGAGATTTTGAGTTCAAATTTTGAATATGTGATTGCCTTTGCAATTAAAAAAAAAATGTAAATAAATTTACCATATATATTATATTTATATGACAACTTTTGGTTTGATAATAAAACAAAAATATTTTATATTGATAATATGTATTATTTATTCTTCTAAGATATCATAAAAACTATTCAAGTATTCTATACAAGAGATGGTTTTAATAAGTGATATGTTATATTAATAATTTCCCTTTCCCCTGTTATAAATGAGCCCTTTTCAGCACTGAATTTAATTAAAAAAAAAGTATTCAGGAAATAACTGTAGCGTGAAATTCCAATGAATTTGAGAAAAAAAATAAAGAAATGTTAACATGTTTAATAAATTTGTTATTATGAGATTGGATGAAGTTGATGTTGAATTATGAGATGATGTGAATTATTGAATGGTTCTTATGTTCTATTTAAAGCATATGACATAGAATAATAACACGTTAGAAAGTTATATTCACAACTTGGTCCGTGTTAATAATAATTGGAATATTGGAATATTTTACATGCATAGCCACACTATTTTTGGGTTTATTTCTATTGACGTGGGTGTCAGTTATTCACAAGGTATTAAGTCAACGAAAGGTGCAATTCTCGCAATTGATCATTACTTATACGCAACCTCAACCTTGAACAGTACATGGATTGGCACGAGCTTAGCCGCAAAGTTAAACTTGAAATATTACATCTATTAATCTGTGGGTTACTAAACGCACGTTACGTTAATCATAAGCTAACGCATGGGTAATTCTGTCATTTCACGAACCCGATCTACGTGAGAAGAGGCGTGACGCTTCCACGTTCTTTTCCTCGCGTCACAACTCACAAATATACCCTTTCATTCGATGTGTCACGAAAGAGAGAAAATAGGTATGATACGACACCGCCTTTTAGGGGCATTATTGAG
Source organism: Psophocarpus tetragonolobus (assembly GCA_037954015.1). Taxonomy (NCBI): domain Eukaryota; kingdom Viridiplantae; phylum Streptophyta; class Magnoliopsida; order Fabales; family Fabaceae; genus Psophocarpus; species Psophocarpus tetragonolobus. Next base: position 6,313,943 of record CM075693.1, on the reverse strand, counting down.
TTTTCAATAAAGCACCCTTTAAGTACCTGCGCTGGATTCACAGCAGACACACACGGAGGCAGAGAAAAGAGAAACCCTAATTTTGTTACTGTTCTTCTTCTTCTTCTTCAAAGAAAACCCCAATTTCGAACGCTTCAAATTCAATTCAGGAAACCCTAGTGATCAATTTCGTTGTAAACCGGTGATTGAAGATGATCGTGAGCCAGAAGATGGTAGCGGAAGCCGAAATCATCTGTCAGCAAAGCATTCCGATGTTGGACGTGAAGTATCATGTTTGCGTGGCGCAAGAACACAACGTGAAGGTTGAGGTTTCACCCAAATCACCTTCACCTACGGTTCCGATCTTTGGCCAAGTATGATGTTTCTCTTAATTCATCTTTTCTCTAACATCTCCCTTGAATCTATATGTTTTTATTTTCCCTTTTGGGTTTGCTTTCAATTGGGATTATTACTGATTTGATTTGGTTGATGGAATTGGTTTTTAAGCCGTCCTTTATGCTTGTTTATTGTTAAATCTGAATCGGGTCTGTGGCTTTGACGTTGTTTCTTCGATTGATAAATGTGGGGAAGATCTAATACCCTTATTGTGTTTCCTGGGATTTTGAATTGTGTATTTTATTTATTTATTTATCGCATTTAACCTAGGTTGCTTCCTGTCTACCATATATTATCACCTTTCCTAACACCAAAAGAGAGGAGGTCGAGTTTCGGTGAAATTTTTTTACTTGATGAAATTAGTTGAAATAGCTTGCCTATTAGTAATTTTGTGCTGGTAGGCCTTGTGAGTTTAATAAAGTCCATGTTCATGTTTTTTCTGTTTGTTTTTCTCCTAACACGTTGAGTTGATCGCTTTGATCTTGATGATGTGCTTACTTTTGTGTTGCATATGTATCAGGCAATGAGTTGCTCTGAAATCATTAAAGATTCCATATTGGAGGCCCCTGCAATGAACTTTATCCCGAATGTACGTTCTGGTAGCTATGCTGAGATTGGACCTCGGATTTCCATGGATGATGAACATATTTGTGTTGATGATCTAGGAGCTCATCTTGGATTTGTGTTCAAGTGCCCAATACCAAGTGCGTTTTATGCAGTTTTTGATGGTCATGGAGGGCCTCATGCAGCCTCTTTTGTTAAGAGGAATGCTATGAGATTGTTTTTTGAAGATGCGGACATGCTGCAATCATATGATACTGATGTGCTTTTCCTGAAAAAGTTGGAGGACTCCCATCGGAGAGCTTTTATACGGGCAGATCTTGCCCTTGCTGATGAACAAACTGTTAGTAGTTCTTGTGGGACTACTGCATTGACTGCCCTTGTGCTCGGAAGACATTTGCTTGTTGCTAATGCAGGTGACTGTCGAGCTGTTCTTTGCCGCAGAGGTGTGGCAGTTGATATGTCTAACGATCACAAGCCAACTTATCTACCCGAACAGAGGAGGGTGGAGGAGTTAGGCGGGTTTATTGATGGTGATGGATACCTCAATAGTTATCTTTCTGTAACCCGTGCCCTTGGGGATTGGGACCTGAAATTTCCACTTGGAGCTGCATCTCCTCTTATTGCTGAGCCTGATGTTCGACTGGTTACATTGACTGAGGATGATGAGTTCTTGATCATTGGTTGTGATGGGATTTGGGATGTAATGTCTAGCCAGGTTGCAGTTAGTCTTGTTCGCCAAGGATTAAGAAGGCATGATGACCCACAGCAATGTGCCAAGGAATTGGTCAAGGAAGCATTGCGCCTAAATACGTCAGATAATCTCACTGTGATTGTTGTATGCTTGTCGCCCATTCAAAGCATTGTTGAATCATGCCCTCCCCAAAGACGAAGATTCAAAGCTTGCAGTCTGTCTGAAGAGGCCCGTAATAGGTTGAAGAGTTTGATTGAGGGAAATTGAGTGTAAATGCAATCCTTGTGATTCACAAATGTTCCTTTTTAGAAAAGAAATTAATCTGTTTTTTGGGCTGTTTCAGAGAGCTAAAAAGCAGCCTGCAGTTTTGTAGGGATAGAAGGGATATTTGGTGAGGGTAGAGGGAGTTTAGACCTATTTAATTGGGAGATGTGTTTCTGGGTTATGTTGGTATATGTAGAGACAAGTGTAGCTAATTTTGGCGGATTAGATTTGGTCCCCACCATGGTCGTTCCCATTTTACATTGTTTCTGCTTCTGTAAATAGGAATATGATTTAGGCTTTCTCAGCAATTCTTTGGGGTGCGTGCCACCAAAATTTAATACTAATTTGAAACTTTATTGCATATTTACTTCAATGACGGGTTGTATTTGACATTTGGATGCATGGTTGAATTTCTTGTTTGAGGCATGTTTACTGTTCTTGGATCCTCCTTGTTCTATGGATGGATATGCTTGGCCCCTCTTGTCACTTTTGAGGCATGTTTGGCGTCATACAAGCTAATCGCTTATTGCATGTGATGATTTTTTCTCCGATATCTTTTTATCCTTTAATAAGGAGTTTGAATAGATATACTATTATTTCAGTTACTGTCAGTTGTTTTGTCTTTTAGAAGGAGACGAATGGAGCCTGTCAGTTGCTCTTGTCCAACCAAATACTCAGGCTTTGGTAAGGTGTTTAAGGTCGTTATTTCGTTATCTTAATCTTGCAAACGTGTGACTAGGAAATTTGCTCTGTGGCATCCATGCTCCCAGAAGATGAAGCTTCTAATCTACAATTTCAGATCCTAAATATATGGCAGGTGTTTCTGCTCATAGATTTTTAGAAATATGTACGTTTTCAATGTTTGTAACCATTTTTTTTACTTTTTGTTCCTTCACTCGTTGTAGGTACCACCTTTGTCTTTATATAAGATTATAAGATTATAGACTTAATCAAGTTTTTTGTTGTTAAAGGTTTACTAAAAATTATTTTGATTCTTGAAATTCAATTTTTTTTATTTCAGTCTCTGAAATTAATTTGTTATTTATATTAATGTTATTCGTTTATAAGTTTCAGTATATTTGACTATGTCAAATATAAAATTGAAGATTTAAAGTAAGAGTTGAGGAATAGAGGGATTCATGAGTATAAAATCGTGTTTTTTCTCGGTAATTTTTCTGACGAAGTTACCTGGAAGAATGGTTAAAAATAAATTAAGAACTAAAAAAATATTTTTGAATTTTAAGATAAGAAATATCATCTAATATTAAATTTGATATTTTAAAGACAAAAAAACTTAAATTTTAGTCTCTAAAATTAATTTACTATTTATATTAGCATTATTCGTTTATAAGTTTATATTTGACTATATCGAATATAAAATTAAAAATTTAGAGTTAGAGTTGAAAAATAAAGTGATTCATAAGTACAAAATCATGTTTTCTGTCAGCAATTTTTCTAACAAAGTTACCTAGAAAAGAATGATTAAAAATAAATTAAGAACTAAAAAAATATTTTTGAATTTTAAAATAAGAAATATCAATCAATATTAAATTCGATATTTTAGAGATAAAAAGACTTATTTAAGCTAATATTATATCAACTAATATTAAATTCGATACTTTAACTAAGATTATTTCTAAATTACTCTTAAAATGAAGAAAAAGTACAAAAAAAAAATTACAGTGGAAGACAAATCTTTGGGCTTTATTCATAAGATTTTAACAAATTCCAAAAGAAATTTAATTGATAATTAAGTTTATTTTAAAAGTTTATACAGTATGTTAAAATTATAAAATAATCAAGATGTTTTAATTAAAAAATCAGAAATATTTAAAAAAACTTAGAGAGGCAAACAATTTTGTCTCTCCAAAGAGTGTTAGAAATATTAATGGAGAGTAGCTTTTATTCTTTACGATAGATCAGATCAAAATTGAAAATTAAGGGTCTTGTACATAGAAAAGGAAGTACTATTAAATTTTAATGAAAAGGTGATTCATTTTTTCATCTTTATTTTTTATAAAAAAAATAATTTACTCTATTCTCCATGAACAATTTTATATCCAGATTACTTATGGAAATATAAGATATAAAAATGAAAAAATTTGTTCATATTTATTAAAATTTCACAAATGAAAAACAAAAGACAACAAATTCTTATTATATTTTGAGTTTTCAAAATAAAAACAGAAGACTGAAGAGCAATATCACTTTCAGTTGTTCCTATCTTTTAGTTTTTAAAAACTAAAAAAACATAACTGTTTTCGAAAATTATTTTCAAAAACATTACCCAAACGAGTTTTTTAATTTTTAAATATTAAAATACTAAAAATAGTTTTATAGAATAGTTTTCAAATAAACACTTAATATTTTTCTCTTCTTCATTAATGTAATTATCATTATTTATAATTTAAATATATAATAATTATAGAAATTATAATATACGTATGTAATTTAAAATTTATATATTTTAATTATAGAAAATTATAATTTAAATATATAATTATAGTAATTTATAATTTAAATATATAATTATAATAATTTATAATTTAAATATATAATTATATTAATTTATAATTTAAAATTTATATATTTAACTATAAAATTATAATTTAAATATATAATTATAGTAATTTATAATTTGAATATATAATTTATAATTTGAATATATAATTTAAAATTTATATATTTAATTATATAAAATTATAATTTAATTATAGGAATATATAATTTAAATATGTAATTATAAAAATTTATAATTTAAATATGTAATCATAATAATTTATAATTTAAATATAGTTAATTTATATTATTAGAATATATTATAATTATTTTAAATACTCCATTGTTGATTTAATGACTAATGATATCTTTATTTATTATTTTACAACTTTTAGCTAGTTGATAAACTAGTTTTACTAAACACTTTAAGACTTGATTGATTTTGTTTTATTTTTTATTTTTTGAAAATATTTTTTAAAAATGGTTTTCAAAAATTATTTTCTTGAAGAAGAGAAAAAAAAAACTTGTTTAGTAAGTGTTATTTGAAAACTATTTTAAAAACATGAAAATAAAAAAAATGTTCATATTTAAGAAAATTTCATTAATGAAAAAAAAACATATTTTTATTGTATTTTGACTTTTCAAAACAAAAGTAGAAAACTGAAAAATAAAACTACTTACAATTGTTTTTCTTTTTTAATTTTTAAAAACTAAAAAAATAAAATTATTTTCAAAAACTATTTTAAAAAAATACTAACCAAATGAGTTTTTAGTTTTTAAATATTAAAATACTAAAAATAATTTTATAAAATTGTTATCAAACAAGTATTTAAAACCAATTCTTTAATTTTTAACTAATTTTTCAAATTTCAGTTAATTTTATAAGCGGTCATGCTTTGCAAATTATGTGTTGTGTTGAGCTGTGATTATTTACTTTTCTTCCTTTTCTCTCACATTGCTATGTCATAAAAAATGTCGAAATAGTTCCCTAAATTTTGTTTTGAGTTCTCGTTCTCATCCTTTCTCACTTTGAACTAGCTACTCAGTAGCTTTTCTCTCTTTAGCTTCCATTGTCTCTTCCCCTTTTTCAAAACCAGTATAATGTATTAGAATATTATATTGTAATAAAATTACTTAAAGCTATTCATTCCCAATGTAGTGTGAGTAAAAATGGCATAACTTTCTAACATACCACGTGATAATTGTGGTTATATGGAAGTGTTACCATAAATAGGAAGTCAATTTGATACCATTTGATCTGTCTTTACACTACGATCGTTCAAGTACAAGTTGTAACAATTTTTTTTTTCAATCCGCACCCGCTAAAAAGAATCCATATTAAACAATTTTTCCAATTTTTTAACTCATGGCCCAAACCGATCTGCCAGAAAGACTAATTTTTACCTCAGTTTGAACAGGTTGTGGGGTATCAATTCATGCTCATTCCTAAATGGGAAAAGGGGAGATAAACATATATCCTTTAATAAAACTAGCATGATACTCATGCCTCTGCAGTGATTTAGTTGTTGTAGAAAATTTTATAAGTAAATAATATAATAAATGTTTAATTTATTAAAATTATTTTAATGGGGTGAATATATTGTTTGCACAAGTGTAAATTATGTTTTTTTTATCAATAAAAATACAACAGTAAGAAGAAAATCTTTAGGTAGAAGAAAATATGACATAAGTTTGGACATCAAAAAACCATCACACCTATGAAATTGAAATAATTATCAATGAAGTTCAAATTTAGTATATTACTAAAAATAAATAAGATAAACTGTTTGTACATAATAATATCATTTATATTATAAATTAATATAATAAACACATTTGAACGAATCAAAGTGTTTTTAATTTAGAAAAATATTAAAATAAAATAAAATAATTAAAAGATGAAAAGTATTTTAACCTTATTTAATTATAAAATTATTTAAAACAAAAATTTATAATTGATAATTGTGAATAACCATGAAAATAAGAAAAGATGAGAAAAAATATTTGTTCTCTGTTCTTACTCAATAAATTAAAATAAAATATTAAAATAATAAAAGATATTTTAATATTATCTAAATTTATAATTATTTAATACAAAATGCACGAGTGATAATTATGAATAGGAACCACAACACTAAATGTCCTTTCGTGTCCCTGGTTCAAGAGTAAGTATAACTCTCTTGACACTGTTCTTCTACACTAAAAATGCTTATGGCGTAAAAATAATATATTCTTCGATAATAGTTGGATAGGCAATTAATATAAACATAAATAATAAGTAATATTACATGTATAATATTCTTTTATATCGTAATAATAGATAAATAGATTTTTTATATATAGTAAACAGATAAATAATATATAACAAATGATATATGATGTGTAACATATTGTATAAATTGCAAAAATATATTAAATACTTAATAATAATAATAATAAATTTTTTATAATACAATGAAGATTTTATCACAAAACATGTGGATTAACCTATGTTTTTAAAATCGGACCGATGATGAAACTGATAAAGACACTAATTCATGGTTTATTGGTTCAAACATTATTGAACCAACTATTAAATCGGTCTTGATAAATAATATTTTTTTATTATTAATGTACTATAACAATTAATATTATAAAAGAAAAAATGTATTAAGGTTGTAATTATAAAAAGATAAAAGTAATTTTACTAAATACAGCTTCATATTGCTGAGTTAAACCCCATTTTTATTAATTTTTTAATTAAAAATTGGTTGATTTAAAAAAATAAAAGGTATATTTAGCAAAATAAAAAAAATACAAACGATTGAACTATTGATTTTAATACAAATTTTTTGTTTCATCAGTTTTTAGGGTTTACCGAACCAGTTACCAGACCAATTCACCTATTTTCCGGTGAACAAATTGGTCGGTATGATTTTTATAACACAGGAATTAACTAATAAATACCTTTCCAATTTAAGCAAATATCTCGAATCGGAGTGCATGCAACTGTTATACATACAAGGCTCAAACATAATTTATCTAAATTTAATACATGCAGTCAAGTTTTGTGTAAGAGAGTGACATATAACATGTGTGAAAATCTTTTATCTTTTATATATGATAATAGATAGTAGAGAATAAATATTTAACATAATAAACAAATAATATATGATATTAAAACATTAATATTAATAATAATTAATATTATTATAACTATGAAAGTGGAAAAAATAGATAAAAAAGTAAAAATAAAAAAGAAAAGTTTTTTTTGTGAGAAACATAGGAAAAATATGGACATTTTTTAATACATAGTAATAATATATAATAAAGATATATAGATAGTTAACATTATAAATAAACAATATATAATATTATAACATTTAGAATAATAATGAAGATTTGTCTTCTTAACTTTTAAGAATAATATTCTATAAATTTAAATAAGTAAGATGGTTTTGTGTGGGATGGACACATGACAAGCATAACATTATTTTATATATAATAGGCATTCAAAAGAGACTATTATTATTTCATGTTGAATTACTTAAACCTTCTAATAGGTATTCAAAAGAGAATAGATGTAGCTCATTTTCATATTTGTATCGCATTTGAGTCTTTTTCATATATTTTTTCTTATATTACAAGTTAGTGAACTTTCTTGAATTGGAATAATTATCTTTGTATTTTTGTATTTATCTATATTTTTTTACTTTGTATTTTTTTAATTTTCTTTAATTGTAATTTTTTTAGTTTTATTTTCTAGTAGTTTTTGTTATTTTTAAGGATAATTTCATGTGGACCAAGCCTAATTTAGTTTATATTTCTTTAGATAGCATTCTCTAGAAGTTTTAGAAAGACAATATAATAGTTTCTCATAATTGACTTGTAACAATTTTTTTTCATTTGTTAGAATCACTTAGAGTTAGTTTATCTCTTTTTTTCTCAACAAGTTTCTCTTTTTCTTCTCTAACAAGTTTCTTTTTCTCTCGCTTCCTTCTCACACAAGCTTTTATGGAGATCTTCATGGAAGTCTAATTTTTTAATCAATTTGAGGCCTCCTTAACACCGGTACCCCTCTATTTGGGGGGTAGAGTGCCCCTCTATTTAGGGAGTAGCTCACTTTGTGCCCCTCAAAATTTTTTTTTGCACACCTTTTGCCCTCCAACTTTTTCAAAAGTTTAATTTTTGCCCTTCTATCAAATTTAGGACATTGACCTTAGGTCTCGAGGGAAGAAAAGCTAAAGTCAATCCACTAGGCCAAAGGTAAAAGTTTATTTTATTTTGCAATTTCAATGTATTTAAACTAATCAATAGCAATGTTAATTTTAAAAATGTAGAAAATTTGAGAAAAGTTAGAATTGAACCAGGTCTAGAAGTTTAAACGCTAAAGTCATACCACAAGACCGAAAGCCAATATTAATTTTCTTGTGAGATTTAAATTTAATTAAACTAATCGTGGCAAGATTAATTTTAAAAATATATTAAAATTTACAAATTTTTTAAATGGAGAAATTTTAATTTTAAATTTTAATTCTGAATTTTAATTTATGTCTTTATTTTTAATTAGATTTTAAATTTTATATTAGTGTTAATAACTAAATTTTAGTTTTAGTTGTTAACCCTTAAATTTTAATTTCATCTTTTAATTGTTAATTTTAGTTTCAAAATCACAAATAAAATATATAGCATAAAATGACCTACAATAGATTTAAAATTAAAATATACAAATAAAATATAAAATCTAATTACAAATAAAAGATAGAAATTAAAATTTAAATTAAAAGTTAAAAACTATAAATTAAAGTAACAACTAAAACTTAAATATAAACTTAAAAATTAAAAAAAAAAAAAACTTATTCAAATAGATTTAACATAAAATCAAGGTAAGTAGTTTTTAGAATTTAAAAAAGTTTCTTTATTTAAAAAATTTACAACATAAATGACCAAGAATAGTAAAACAAAACAAAGAAAAAGAGACAACAAAACCAAAATCGGCTTACTATCTAGTGGTATTGTCTTACAACTCTCACAGGTCCTAGGTTCAAATCTGACTTTGTCCAATTTTAATATAAAATTAATGTTGTCACATGATTAGTTTAATTAAATTTGAATCTCATAAAAAAACTAATATTGACTTTTGATCTAGTGGTATGACTTTAGCAATTAAACTTCTAGACTTGGGTTCAATTCCAGCCTTAAATACATTGGAATTGCAAAATAAAATAGGCTCTGACCTTTAGTTTAGTGGATTGGCTCTAACTTTACTTTCCTAGGACTTGGATTTGATTTTTGCTATGGTACATGTTTTTTATATTTTTAAAGTTAACATTTCTAAATAATTAATTAAACTTTAATTAACTCTTAATTACAATATAACTATGCTACGTCACTTAATTACGTAAGTCAACATTCATTTTTAACAATCAATGCCCTAAATTTGACGGAAGGACATGAATTTTATCCTTGAGAGATGACCTAGGTTAATCCTTATATTGTAGAATTTGGGGAAATTAGTTGTTTGATATTGACTGCGACAAATCTCTATCAGGGATGAGAAGGGTAAACCCGCCCCATCCACTCTGTTACCATCCTTGTTTGATACTTCAACAATAAGAAGTTTCCTTATGTGTAATACATAAGTAGCTTCCATGTGGTAAAAAAATTATAATGATAATAAAAAATATTTTTGTCCTTATGTAAATGAATATAGACTTATATAAGTTTTTTGTCCTTAACATTTCACCAAAAATCACTTTTAGTCCTTAAAATTTAAATTTTTTTTTTAACCTGTGAATACTTTTAGTCATTTTTCTCTAGTTAGAAAACACATTTTTATATTTGTGAATCACTCTATTCCTCAACCCTAATCCTCTCAATTTTCAATTTCACATTCAACACAATCAAAATATACATGAACTTATAAACAGACAACACTAATACAAAAACAAATTAATTACAGAGATTAAAAAAATATTTTTGAATTTCAAGGATAAAAAAAAAGCTTATATAAAACTTTAGGGACAAAAAAATTACTTAAACCATGAATATAATTACATTTTAAAAAGATGCATCATCCCTTGGCAATTCGAAGGGAATGTCTTATCAAGATCTCTTGCATCCCTAATATGATCTTGCTTTAATACACAAAAAAATCAACTTCTAAATTCTCTTATTTGTACAAGATGTTTGCATCACAGGTCAAAAGTAAGTTAGAAGACAACAAACAATTTATATTTACATGCATCATATCTTTTCATAAAGGAAGATCATGCATGAAAATGACAACAAATTGCTTAATATTATATCTAAGTACTATAGTCTTTATCTTATTCTTTAACATTTTCATCAACCTTCTAATCACGTATTTTGGTGTTGCGAAAATAGTTTTTAAGCATATATTATATATTCTTTTGTGAAGTTTTTTTTTGAAAAAACCAAAATTATTATTAATACAAAGCTACAAAGACAACAACAAACAACCAATAGATTTTTTAGTCCTTACTAACTTCTATAACACTTATAAAAGATTTTTACAAAAAATGTTATCTTTTACAAACTGTTTTTTTAAGTCTCTTATTTAAGGAAATATTTTTCAAAGTTTTGTTAAAAACTTTTTATAACTTTGTTTAACTTCTTCTAAAGCTAACTTGTCGTTTAATACACGTAACAACTATGACAATATTTATATAGATATATAATAGATAAATAAATTATAAATATTTAAAATAATATAAATAATATATAATATTAAAACATCAATAATAATAATTTACTGTTTTCTTCATTTTAAAAAACTAATATATTATAATTTTAAATAAATGTATATAATAATAAGAAAAAAATATAAAAAACTAAAATTGAAAAGAAGGAGAAAAAATTCTTGGGAAGAAAAAATTTAACAAAAAAATTTGACAGGTGTCTACATGAAACTTCTTTTTATATATAGCGAATATATATGTATATATATAATATTCAATATATAATAGATGATAAATACAAAAATATTATTAAATATTAATATTTATTATCAATAATAAGAATAAAAGATTTGTGTCATTTTTTAATTTAAAAAATAATGTATTTTAAATTAAAGTAAATAAATACATATAATAATAAGATAAAATATTAAAAACTGAAAAAAAGAAAGGAAAATTTATGAGACAGAATGTCATTAAAAACTGGCAAATATAAATTTTCTTTTTATATACAATAAATAGATAATATTATAAGTATTATTTGAGTATATCTAAATAAGTCGCATGTTTTTTAATTTTAAATGATTTGTCACTAAAACTTAGTTAATATATATATATATATATATATATATATATATATATATATATATATATATATATATATATATATATATATATATATATATATATGATTGATAAGTTAAAAATCCACAAGTAACAATAATATTTTTTTAAAAAAAAAATATACTAATATAATAATATTTTAAAACAACAATAAGAAAGAAGAAAAGTATGTCAATATATAGTTAAAAAGAATAAATATAATTTTATTTCTAATTATTATAATTAAGTTATTTATAAAATTTTTAAATTTAAATATAAATATTGAAATTCGATATCATGATCGTACTATTATTTGAAAAAAATATATATATTGATCCTGCGGCATGTTTTGCAGGTATAAAACAAAAATGCATAAAATATAATATAATGTCTACCGTGACACGACCCGGACAGCTTTAATAATATTATTTATTATTTTTTAAAATTAAACTTGTTTAATAATACTTGTGAGTTTAAATTTTAAAAGATAAGTAACTTTTATATTATGATGAAATTATTAAAGTAGTTTTTCTTAATAATTAAAAATAATGTTCATACAATTTTAATTAAATTAAGAAAACACAAACAAACGCGTATTAATTAAAAGAATTAAATAAACTTTTTATCTATATATTTTTTTTTAGTTCTTAAAATTTAAAAATATTTTTGAATTTGAAAGTAAAAAATAATTTTTGTGAAACTTCAAAAAAACTTACATAAGTCTAAATAAAATACTCTGCATAATTTGAGTCCAACTTTTTCGTCCACAAAGCACAAACATGTCCGCCAGCTGAAGGTAGAATAAAACGTTATCACAAACAAGATCAACGGTCCAAAGTAAAGGTTGAATTCGCATGCGAGAAAAAGAAAACCAAAAACTAAAAAATTATATAAAAATAAAAAAAACGCAATAAATAATAAATGGAGGGCTAAAAGTGCACTGGCAATGATCTAAGGGCTGACATGGAATCAAGACATAAGAGGAGACACTAATTATTTATTATTATTACCATTATGTTGAATGTTGATGGTTATATAATACTTAGTTATGAAAAAGAGCATGAGTGGGGTGTTAGGTTGTGAGAAAGAGGGTGTGGTGTTTTGGAGGTGGTGAAGAACTCAAATCAAATCGAATCGAATCGAAGATCATGGCGATGGCAAACCTAGCTCGACGGAAGGGTTACGCTGTCGTTTTGTCATCAAGGTCGTCGTTTTGTCTCACAAGGTGGAGGGGATTCGCGTCCGGATCTGAAGAAAACGAAGTCGTCGTCATCGGTGGCGGTCCCGGCGGCTACGTCGCCGCCATTAAAGCCTCTCAGTTAGGTCTCAAAACCACTTGCATCGAAAAGCGTGGTACTCTCGGTGGTACCTGTCTCAACGTCGGATGCATTCCTTCTAAGGTTATTTCCTTTTTCATGTTCTTCTTTCCGGTTTGGTTTTTCTTTTTCTTTTTTGTTTGTGTGTTTGGAATTGGGAATTCGCTTACTGGTTCTTTTAAAATTTGTGTTGTTTATGGTTGTTGTCTTTCTTCTTCTTTTTTTTTTTGGAAATGGATTATAAAAAAGAAAGACATTGAATTGAAAATTTTGGAAGTGTTATGCTTATTTTTTGGTAGGAGCTGTGTTCTTTGGGTTGGACTGAGAGGAGCTTGTTTTGCTATTGTTATCAATGTGATGACGAGGTGGTGGTAGGTGAAAGTGATAAAAATGGAGTGAAGTTGATGAAGAATGAGCATGGTTTTTCATTTCCATTTGGTGCTTTATCAGCACTCTGATGTGTCAGAATAAAATTCAATGCAAGTATAGGTGAATTTCATGTTTTTCCTTCACTGTTTTGGTTTGGATTTTCCATGTTTCTCTTCTTGTGTGAATGAGTTATTTGTTTATCAACATCAATATTAAGGTCTCATGGAATATTTGCTGGAAGAGGGACGTTGTTTAGCTTGCCTCTGCCTGCTAATATTTATACACTAAGGCCCAGTTTGTATAAAATTCCCCCCAAGCATTTATATGAAAACAAAAAAGGTAAATGATTTCAGCTTTCCCCGTTAGTTAAAATCAACTTATGCACTTAATTTTTTATTAAAGCTCTAACTTCTGACTTCTTCATAGCTTGGGTGCATAGGTTGATTTTAATTTATAGGGACTACTCGATTCCTTTAGTTTCTTATTTTCTTCTCCTACAAGTGCATATGGAGAAGTTTATTCAAACATGACATGAATTGCATTTAGGCATGACGACAATAACCCGAACCGAAGCTATAAGCACCACTTGAACTCGCCTCGATTTTAATGGGAAATATTTATGTTGATTGGATATGGGTTCGGGTAGTACTGATTTCTTGAAACTGGGACGTGGACTAACTACCCGTCTCATCCTCATCCCCTCCTCTCAAAATAGTTATTTTATTTTTATTAAACTTTATATATTTTTTATTAAAAATGGATCAAGTTTATGTTATAAATTATTATATTTTATGATATTTAATTTAATAACATATAAAATTAGTTTTATATTTAAAATTAAACAATATATATGTGTGTGTATATAGTTTTATAAAAATAATTTTTTATGAGCAGGAATGGGTACGAGACGGGTATAAAATGTATATTTATCGGGGATAGGGATGTAGAATGTCATAATTGCCCCTGTCCCACCCTATTCGTTGTAGTTTATTTAATTTTCTATACAAAATCTATTCCTATCCTGCGGTAGATTTATATATTCCAACATCTTGTCTGAAAATTTTATGTATTAACTGCCATGATTTCCTGCATTGTATATTTTAAGCAAATTAACTCTTTGAATAATTGGTGTTTGATTTAATTCAACGGTATCATTTAATCTTATCTCGATGATCTCACCTAGTGGGAAAAGGCTATGGTTTTTGTTGATGTTGTCCTTCCATATATAGTTTAACAAGAATATTGGATATAATATTCTAGAGACCTGTTTACTCATTTATGGTACCTCCATATTTTTGGTTCAGGCGCTGTTGCATTCTTCCCACATGTACCATGAGGCTATTCATGCATTTGGCAATCATGGGGTTAAGTTTTCATCTGTCGAGGTTGATTTGCCTGCCATGATGGCCCAAAAAGATAAAGCTGTTTCTAATCTTACTAAGGGTATTGAAGGCCTGTTCAAGAAAAACAAGGTAAACTATGTCAAAGGTTATGGCAAGTTTATTTCACCATCTGAAGTCTCTGTAGACACCATTGACGGTGGAAATACTGTTGTGAAAGGCAAGCATATTATAATTGCCACTGGTTCGGATGTGAAATCTCTACCCGGTGTCACTATTGATGAAAAGAAAATTGTATCATCAACGGGGGCTCTTGCTTTGACTGAAATCCCTAAGAAACTTGTAGTCATTGGGGCAGGCTACATTGGGCTAGAAATGGGCTCGGTATGGGGGCGGCTTGGCTCTGAGGTAACAGTTGTTGAGTTTGCACCAGATATTGTTCCAACCATGGATGGGGAGGTCCGGAAGCAGTTTCAGCGTTCTCTTGAGAAGCAAGGGATAAAATTCAAGCTGAAGACGAAGGTGGTTGGAGTTGATACTTCTGGGGATGGTGTGAAGCTAACTGTTGAACCGGCAGCTGGTGGTGATCAGACTACACTTGAAGCAGATGTTGTCCTTGTATCAGCTGGTAGGACTCCATTCACTGCCGGACTTGGATTAGACAAGATAGGAGTTGAAACTGACAAGATAGGACGGATCTTGGTAAATGAAAGATTTGTCACAAATGTCCCTGGTGTTTATGCAATTGGAGATGTAATTCCAGGCCCAATGTTAGCACACAAGGCAGAAGAAGATGGAGTTGCTTGCGTTGAGTTCATAGCCGGTAAGGTTGGCCATGTGGATTACGACAAAGTCCCTGGTGTTGTCTATACAACCCCTGAGGTTGCATCTGTTGGGAAGACAGAGGAGCAGGTGAAGGCACTCGGAGTTGAATACCGTGTTGGCAAGTTCCCATTCTTGGCTAACAGCAGAGCTAAGGCGATTGACAATGCTGAAGGATTGGTGAAGATATTGGCAGAAAAGGAGACAGACAAGATATTGGGAGTGCACATTATGGCACCAAATGCAGGAGAGCTCATTCACGAAGCAGCAATAGCACTACAGTATGATGCATCGAGTGAAGACATAGCACGTGTGTGCCATGCACATCCAACAATGAGTGAGGCTGTGAAGGAAGCCGCAATGGCCACTTATGACAAACCCATTCACATCTGAAGAACCATTTACTTGTTTCTGGTTTCCATTTTTATCCAAGAATTTTACAATGACTTGGAGATGATACCAACTCTGTTAAATTTAGATTCAGGTTTTTAAATACAAATTAGTACCTTGTTTACTTGTTTGTACAATAAGAGGATGATTGTTTTCTTATCCTTGTTGAATAATATATATCTCCCCTTCTCTGGGATAATATTTATCTCCCCTTTTCTGGGACAATATATATCGCCCCTTCTCTGGGACAATATGAAAGGGCGAGGACTAACGGGAGTGTGAGACGGTTCTCAATAACACATTGTTGGGCATTTAAAAATTGATTTTTATACCAATTTCTTTTCGATGGCAGTAATTCTTTGCACGAGCAGGATACTTGTTATCGTGTTTGTGATTAGTTTTAGGTATTTTCTCTTTACA
This sequence comes from Psophocarpus tetragonolobus, assembly GCA_037954015.1. NCBI lineage: Eukaryota > Viridiplantae > Streptophyta > Magnoliopsida > Fabales > Fabaceae > Psophocarpus > Psophocarpus tetragonolobus. The sequence goes on along the minus strand of CM075693.1, from coordinate 6,297,613 downwards.
TCTCTTTCTGGAGCAACTCATCTTAATTATAATGATTGTATTCATGCTTTCAAGTTTTGAAGTAAGGTTGAAATTTGTGAATCCGGAGACTATCCGGGTTTGTCGAACACCTAAATTTTTCATACAGAATTATTTATCCGGGCCTATCAAAAGTCAATAAGATATACGGATATGGGAGTGAATAGTGTTTAAGGATAATTTTGTCCTATTTTCATTGTAGAGGTGCAGGAAGTAAAACGTGTGGTGCAGGGACAAAATCCCCTAGATTTATCCATGAAGTGATTCTACAAAGAAATACACAGAATGTGTCACTAGTAAATTTCAATGCAAAGGAAGCCATCAAACATTGGAGGAAATTTTTTCCTGCAACTCCATGTTTTCTCCTTGACCCTTCATATCCTTAAGAAATGTCTAAAATAACCATAAGTAAAAAACAAAAGTTAAAACTACTACTCTCTTCGTGCCCTCTTGTCTTCTTCCTTCATCTCGCAAGTTCAGTGATTGAACAAGTTAGGTCCGACAATGCATCGACACACCTCTTCTTTCATGACGCACCCTTTATTCGTACATTTGTCCAACTTTGTTCTCGCTTTTGCTACAGTCTCGTGCACCCTTCATTGCAGCACTCTCGTTCACCTTTGTTTGTTCTTGCCTCCAGGTACTTCCAAATTTTTTAGCGAGTTCGGATTAGCCAATCCAAACTGAGTCCAAATAGTGTAATTCAGACTTGTAAAAAAAATTGCTTTTGCAAGTCCTTGTAAAAAAATTTGCAAATTTTTTTACAAGTTCGGATAGGTTAATCCGGACGGAGTCCAGATAGGGCAATCCGAACTGAGTCCGAATTGTGAAATCCGAACTTGTAAAAAAATTTACAAATTTATTTACAAGTCCGAATAGGTCAATCTGGATGTATAACAAAAATTATTTTTGCAAGTCTAGATTATCCAATTCGGACTTGTAAAAAAAATTTCTTTTACAGGTCTACATTGCACAATCTAAACTGAAGAAGATGAGAGGTGCAGGGTAAAAAATTTTAACTTTTTTTACCAAAGACTATTTTTGTCATTTTTAAAAATTATGGACGTACAGAGAGAAAAAGGCAACATTGGACTAGATAGACAAATACATGAATCAAAATTGGTTTGAAGAATATGCAATTGCATAAGTTGAGATTGACATGCTATCATGATATCTTTAGGTTTGACACTAGACCAAAATTGAGTTGTTTTGGAAGATGCAATGTAAAAGGACTAAAATATCCTTATAATAATATAATAATTTATAAAAGGTGTTCCATAATATTTAAAGGGTTGAGTATATCCACAATAGTCTTTTTGAACTTTCATTAGAGTATTTTTATTGGTGCACCTTGATGCTTAAAAGGATCTCATACTTGACACATCAAGAATTTTTATTTTATCTTATTTAAGGGTTGATTGACCTAAGTGAGTCATTTTTTTAAAATAATTACTTAAATAGGTATGTTTTAAAAAAAATTACCAAGGTGAGTTTATTTTTAAGTTTAACTTAGTCAAACCGCAATTACCACTTGTAGTTTTAGTGTCACTTCAGTTGTATGGACACGTGGCTTCTTAATTGGCACAAATGTTCTCTTAAACCAATATCTGTGGTTGCATTTTAATGAAAATCAAAGACAACCTTCTTCCTTCTTTCGTTTCTTGTGATTGTAACAACGTTAGTGCTTATTTATTCTTCATTTTTTAGATTTTTTCATTTTATCTTTTCTGCTTAATTTGAACTCTATTTTGCATCTCACTTTGTCTCCCTAACATAACTGATAAGTGTTTGTCTACTTTTATTTTTCTTTCTGCAATTAATCTAAACTAACTGGAATTTGAAAACACTGAGGTATTTAACAAATCCATATTTGTTAATTCGAATATTGAAAAAAAGAAGTTTTAACAAGTTTGGATTAGCTAATCTAGACTCACAATTTTTTTTACAAGTCCAGATTAGTTAATTTAGGCTCACAAATTTTTTTACAAGTTTATATTAGTTCGGACTTGTAAAAAAATTTGAGAGTCTGGATTAGTTAATATAGAATTCAGACTCCTAAAAAAATGTTTTTTTTTTTCATTTTTAGGTAAGAACACACGCAGCATGAGGGAAGACTTGTTGTCTTACGATTCAAATCGACACTAGGCGAGCGAAAAAGGAGATGCATGAGAATTGCGAAGAAAGAGAAGAATTGCGAATGTGGTCTTGAAAGGAAGAAGATTATCAACTTTTTTTTACCTAAGGGCATTTTTGTCATTTTGAAAGAGTATGATGGTGTAGTGAAAAAGTATGGAGGTGCAGGAACAAAATCTCCAAATTCCATGTAGACCATGAGAAATGTACTAACCCCAATGTCCGATTCAAAGTTTCCAAATAACCGGGGGAGGAACGAACCGGCCTGGAATCCGATGAACCGTCCGCCTGTTTAGGGGTCACACTCTTTTTTATTTTTTTTTAAAAAACAAGAAAGAAAACACAAAAAATTGAAAAATAGGGGGTATTTTAAATTTTAGGTATACAAAGGAGAAATATTTAGAAGTCTAAGATCATGTACATGAAACTTTCTACACTTACTAGTCTCTTTACCAAGTCTTATTGTAATTTAGAATATAAATATCTCTCAAAAATTCATTTTAGACAATGTGAGACTTTACCTTTTTTGTAATATTATAAAGACAACAACACTTAAACTTGATAAGATATATTATATTTGTGTACTATAAATCATATATAGCTTATTTTTCGTTAGTATGCTATTATATTAGTGAAAAATAATATTTTATTGAATCCAGTTCAACCCCGTTTCAACCTTTGAACCATAAACACATCCCTTCATCGGTTCAATGACCAGTACGATTTTGAAAACCTTAGTGTAGACATACTACAACCTCCTTCGGTCCCTAGCGCATGAAATGCCCAATAAACTTCTCATTAAAGGTAGCATGAAAACAAAACTTTGAATGCTTTAAACATTATCAAGTGGATCAGGGCACTTTAATAAGTACATGAATTCTCTAAGATTTTCTCTCTACACCTTCATACTTTTTCATTGCACCTCCATACTCTTTTAAAATGGAAAAAAATGTCCTTAGGTAAAAAAGTTAATAATCTTCTTCCTTCTTACCATTAATTGTTTTTCCCTCTCACTGCATCTCTTTCTTCTGTCGCTTGCTGTGATTCCCCCATTATGCCTGCCACCAACTCGGACTCCCTTTTGCATCTCGCTCCGTCTCCCTGACATAGCTACTAGCCTACTTTATTTTTGCTTTCTGTAATTAATCCGGACTCATTAGAATTCGAAAATACTAAGGAATTTAACAAGTCTGAATTAGCTAATCCTGACGTTGAAAAAATAAGTTTTTAACAAGTCTGGATATGCTAATTTGGACTCACAATATTTTTTATAAGTCTAGATTAGCTAATTCGGACTTACAAGTTTTTTTACAAGTACAGATTAGCTAATCAATACTTGTAAAAAAATTTGTGAGTTAGATTAGCTAATTCAAACTTATTAAAAACTTGTTTTTTCAAATGTCTGGATTAGCTAATTTGGACTTGTTAAATACCTTAGTATTTTTTAATTCCACTAAGTTTGGATTAACTGTAGAAAGCAAAATAATGGTAGGCAACCACTTAGCAGCTATGTTAGGGAGATAGAGTGAGATGCAAAAAGGAATCCAGATCAGTGGCAAGTGTGAGGGAGGAATCGCTATAGGCAACAAAAGAAGGAGATGCAGTGAGAGGGAAGAACAAATAGTAATGAGTGAGAAGAATGTTATTAACTTTTTACCTAAGCGCAGTTTTGTCATTTTGAAAGACTATGGAAGTGCAAAGAGAAAATAAGGAAGTGCAGGGAGAAAAAGTCGAATTCTCTATGCATGGGGTTGGATTGATCTGTGCCCGATGCCAAAAGGTTGGCCTTTTCTTTTCGCACATCCATTTTTTCTATTCGCACCTCAAAATCTTAATTTTCTAAAATACTCTAGTCTCTGTCACCTTTTTCGTCCATGAGTCACTGCCCTTTGTGCACCCAAACCCCACCCGTTTCCCACCAGCTCACCCTACACTCGCCCTTGCACCTACCCATGTATTATAATAGAAAAATTTGGATAATATGTTTCAGATAATGTGATTTGCAAGCTAAAAAAATTGTATAAAGCAATATGTAAGAATTTAATGCATATGCACTGACAGTATAGAAAAGTTTTACACTGACATTCAATCATAATCATTCATTTATTTTACTTTTAAAGTCTTAATTGGCAAAACCAACAAACTTATCATATATCAAGGGTTGTGATTGAAGGTCAATGTAAAATTTTTTACACTTAGAATGCATAAGTTATTTTCTCATTACGTAATTATATAATTGCAAATCATGTGATCCACAATGTGCTTTACACAACTGTGGATCATGTGATCCATAATGGTGAAAACGTATATAAAAAATTATTACAGACCACTTAATCTACAATTGTGTAGAACACATTGCAAATTATTATACATATTTTTTAGTTTGCAAATCACCTGATCCACAACTTATTGATCCTAAGTTTTTATATTATAATGCGTGGTGGGTGCAAGTGAAAAAGTGGGGGGGAAGGGAGATGTTGGGTTCGGGGATGGAGGAGAAGGGGAAGGGTTGGAGGCGTCGGCAGGCTGTAGGTTGGTAGCTCATGGGGGTGGATAGATGCAACACACGGTGGGAAAAAATGGAGACGAGTGTTTTAAGTAATTAGGATTTTGGAGATTTGAATAACAAAAATGGGGAAGCAAAATAAAAAAAAAATATATCCAAAGATTAAGGGTTTGATTCGTTTGGTTTTGTCTTTTAGTTTTTTAAAAGAGTTTTCAAGAATAGTTTTCAAAAATTGTTTTCGGAAGAAAATAAAAGAAAAGCTTGTTTGGCAAGTGTTATTTGAAAACTGTTTTAAAGATGTAAAAATGGACGAATTTTTTCATATTTATTAAAATTTCATTAATGAAAAAAAAACCCAACATATTTTGATTGTATTTTGAGTTTTCAAAACAAAAATAGAAAACTGAAAAGCAAAACTACTTTCAGTTGTTCCTGCTTTTTAGTTTTTAAAAACTAAAAAACTAGAACTGTTCTCAGAAAACACTACCCAAATGAGTTTTTTAATTTTTAAATACTAAAATACTGAAAACAGATTTACAAAACTGTTGGCAAACAAGCACTAAGTTGGTGCCTTAGGGAAAAAGAGGCTAGCAACCCTATCTAAAGGAACGACTATAAGGATTATACGACACATGACTTTATTCAACTAGGAGAATTTCTCCTTATACTTCCATAACTTCTCCTTGCACCTCTATAATCGTAGGAAAATTCTAAAATACCCCTAGGTAAAAAAATAAGTTAACTTTTTTTCTCCTTCTTCCCGTCACATGTTCGGACACCATTACTCCAAGCTACCCATTCTCTCCCTGCACCTCCTCCATTTGCGTTCATTCTTGGTACACCTCTCTTTTCTCATTCTTTCTCCTTCATTCGCGTTTTCTCCTCTATTATCGCGCAACCCCAACTCCTTATTCTTCCTCTTTTTCCTTGTTCACTCTCATTCATTTTATTAGTACATATTATCCAACTTGCAATGTGTTTTACAAGTCCGGATGGACTTGTTTGAACTTGAAAAAAATTAGTAGAAAACGCATAATGATTCACAAACGAATAAGAGAAATATACAATGATTCAATGGAGAAATAGTGAGAGACAAAAACAAGAGAAAAAGGTGCGAGGAAGAGATATGCATATAAAAAAGGAAGAGAGAGACACAAGTTGTAAATAAATTCTTACTTTTTTTACTAAGGGTATTTTTGTTTTTTTTAAACCAATAAGAGCAGACTGGTGTAGTTTTTCAAATAAATGTTGTGCGGAACTAATTATACTATATTTTTACCTATTGATAATTACAAGTAATAATTAAATGCGTGAGAAAGAGGAGGGGAGGGAGTGAGAGGTAAAAAGAGAGGGAGGGAAAGAAAATAATCCCAAATCCATTTACTTTGCATGAGAAGAAAAAGAAAATGTAACAAAAAAAAAATAAAAGTAGAAAAAGAAGAAAATTAATAAATTATAAATTAAAATTAAAACAATTACAAAATATTTATTGAGTTTTAAGAGTAGAGGATAATTTTAGAAAGTTCAACTTTCTTTATACTTTTCTTTTTTTTTATACTTGTTTTAACTTTTGAGTGAAAAGTAAAATAAAATAAAATAAATGAGACCACAAATTATTAATATATTTCCTTGCTATTTTATTTTTTTTCTACCGAAGTAGAGAAACACTATTTTTCTTCTTATTTCCTTATCAAGTAACTTTTCATTCCTATCTTTCCCCTACCAAAAAAGGAATAGGAATAAGTATCTTAAAGAGAATGAATGATGGTTAGGATCTCTTGTACTTATTTTTAAAATAATTGAATCCCTTTTTTTTCCCCTCTCTCTCTATATATATATATTTGCAAAAGATACAAAACTTTTCTACACAATGGTTTATACATTATAAAGGTACATATTTTATTTAAATATAATTTGTATTTCTTCTATGAAGTACATAACCAAGTGAAGAAGCCGCGCAGAATTACAGAAGATCAAAGTTTAAGCTATGCGTATGATGATTTTTACGTTCACAATCATAACTTAGAAAATACCATAATCGAAGACAATAAAATGAAACAACTTCAATGAAGGAGAATAAAACCAGCACATAAAACATATTAATAGTAACACCATACTTATTCTAGGCTTGGTATATGCAAAAATCGGGTTCCAATATTTACTTTAGAGGAATTCAAACAACCAAATAATCGAAAGACACAATTAGTTCTTCGAAAACACCTTTGGCGAGTTGTGAATGTCTTCTTTGAGGCTCTCAAGCAATGGAATGAACTAATCTCAGTCTAAAATTTACAGCTGTTTCTTCTCTCTAGCCTCCTATTTTTCCGTCCCACATCAAGTACCATGTAATTGAAAAGCATTTCAAATCTCAAACCTCTCTTAATGCATCGCCATTAATGTGATCAAAGGTCTTTTACCTCTTCAGAGATCAAGACCTTCTCGGGAACTATAGCAACCAGACCATCAACTCACTAAAGCCAATACATAATCCTCCAAAAGTCTCCAGTCTTCAACTACCTTCAGTCATCCTCTTGCATATTATCTAGCCGCTTCCTGGCCTGCAGAGCCAGCCGTGCATCTCTCTCCCGCTCAAACTCACGGTAATCTGCTCGCTGTAAGAAAGAAACCTTGTCCAAATACTGGTTAGAACTCTTCTTATAAGCATCAAGCTCTTCTTCCAACCCCTTATTTTCTTCCTTATATTCTCCCCAGTCCTTTTTGGTCTTGTCAAGTACACTGAGCTTTTGTTTCTTCTTGATTTGTTCAAGGACAACATCCACAGCAGAAGGTGGAGGAGCTTTGGTTCTTTCCATTGCCTCCTTTGAGTCAGAATCAACAAGCTTTTTAACTTCAATTTCTTGACCAGCAAAGTCCCGAACCTCAGTAATCTGATAAAGAAAGCAAATGAACATTGAGACACATGCCCCACATGGGTGGTGGGAATTATCGGTCATCAACCAAGTCAGAATCCAAATAATTTCAAATTTCCAAGTAGAAAAATGTGTATGGTATATACTCAATTTGTGTTTAACTTAACAATGGGCACCCCTGATACATTACATACTGAAACAATTATATATAAGCTAAATCCTGTCCCATGTCAAACAATCTTTGATATAATTCAGGCATCTCTACATATTGAATTTGAAAATAAAATCAATAAATTGAAAGTTCAAAGCACAATTTTTTTACTCTTCAAGTCTTTTATATATTTTCCCGTTCCATTCGGCTAATTGCACAAAAATTTTCCCACTTCAAGCTTGATTAGCACAAGACCAAAAATATGTGCAACGGATAGCAATTTGCTTACCACTAGCTTGCCCCTGCTTGAGGCAGACATAGCAGCATCATCTTTCACTGCTGCAAGAGCTGCAGCAGCAAGTTTCTTGGCTTCATCACTTGAACTGCTTTGCAGCATGCCAGGTTCATTCCAGGAAACACCTTGCCCGAGGGATTCAGTTGCCTTTGGTGCCAACCCCAAATAAGACATCCAGTTCTATGTTCAAAGTTATCAGGTTGAAAGAAATTAAAGTGAATAACTGTGAAAAAGTGTTTTACTTTATTTTATTTATTTACAAACAGCTTCAAGAAGAGAACAACAGCAAGGTCTTACAGATGGCTTCATCTTTGCAGCTTTTTTGGGGGCAGAATTAGGTTTGCTTGTAAACCTGTTGAGGATCTTATTAGATACTCCTTTATTCATCTGCTCCCACATGGCATCAACTTGAGCTTTTATTTCTACCAAGACAGAGCATGCGATTTAAGCAAGTTTATTCCCAACAAAAAACATTAATCTCTCCACAACAGACACAATAATTGTCAAAGAAAAACAAAAGTTTTAACATGCATATGAATTATGAAACCAAACGCTCACCAGTTCCCTCCTGTTTTGCTTCCAAGCCATCTTTAACGGACTCATCTGAAGTCGCATTAACGGTATCTGAAACATAAAACCTAAATTATGATGCAAAGTAATTCCATCGTTATGCACAAAACAAAGAATTGGACAAAGCGTATGATAAAACCAATTCAAAAACACATGACCACAGACTTCTTCACAAACTATATTTGATGGACAGTGTCTAAGATTTAAGAAGGACCTGTGTTGAACCATTAAGACCCATGATTAAAAAATGAAGCTTTATTTACCTTTAGCTTTTCCCATGCGTAACGAGCAAACTAAGCTTGGACTTAAATCCAGTTTACCTTAGATAAAGTGAAGAGAGGTATCTCGAAGAAGAGGTAATGAAGGGGAAAAAAAAGAAGCAAGAACAAAGTAGCAACCAGTACGTGAAAGTAAATATAATGAATTAGGGTTTTTATAGTAACCACCAGCAGAGAAATCTAGTAAAATAAAAGAGAGTGTAGATGAGATGAGTGTATTCAGAGGCAAATCGAAGGGCGAAAAGGAAAAGGCGATGAGATTGAATGTTGAGAGTTGAGAGTTGAGAGTTGAGAGAGAGAATGAATGGAATCTAAAAGAAACGAAAGGCTTTACCGGCGGAAGTCATGTTTGGCGGAGGCGGAGGCGGAGGCGGAGGCGGAGGCGGAGGAAAACAGCACAACACCCCTCTCACTGACTCTCCCTTTTACGCTCTGTTGCTCTGCTCCCTAATCATCTCCTTCCTTCCATCTATACTTTTCTTTTCCAATATCACCCTTTCGATTTCTGTCAATGTTTTTTTTTAATTGATACATTTGGGTCCTTGAAACGGCATTTGTTTTTCGCTCTCCGGCAATTGCTATTTGCACCCCCTTTTTGTTAAATACCCAAACTGTCCTTATGAGTTTCTCACCAGCTCACACCCTTTATTTTCTCTTTTCCTTTCTTCTCTCCGTCGTACTATTGCTTACTTTGCTCAAATCCTTTGCTGTCGATTCCCATTGCAAGTATTCAAGGGAAGGGAGGTTTCCCATTGCAACACTACACTCCAGGTGAGCTCAAAGTGTATTTGTTTTCCTAAGTACGAAGGCAAGGATTTCCAAGGGTCACATGATCCGCAATCAAGAAAAAACCTTTCTTTTCTTAAATATGGATCTATTCGTTCGTAATTGTGTGAAAAACATATTCTGGAATCCACTCATTGGTAATTGATAAAATTTTAATTGCACATCAGTGACCCGCAACACATTTGTTTTAATTTTTAATATTTATTAATTTATTATTTGTTTTATTTAAATTTTTTGAATTATTTATCCCAACTTAAGACGGGAAAAAAAGACTATTTAAACATTAGATTTAAAGAAGTATACATGAACGAAGTTGATATAAACATACAATTAGACAAAAATAACATGAATATCTATAGAATTAGTAACAACATTGACTATAGTGAAACATTTATGATGGACAACTTTATTAAACTATATATGTTTAACATTTTATCAAACATTAATAGTCATTGTTGTTGATTTTGATGTATTTTTCTATTTGTGCAAATGTTTCCTAATCGTTATTAAATGATTAAATGGGCCTGTGATATTGCTTTTCAATATGGATATGTAATTATCATACTGAGATGACACAACTATTAGACAATATGGGAAACACATGTTTTAGGATGTGAAAGTAAATACAAAAGGTAGACAAATTATCTCGTAAAAAATACAAGTGAAAGTAGAAAATGTGAGTTCCATTTAGAATCATAGGGAGATCACTAAAAAACAATGAAAGGTGGATATTTAAGATGATGTGTTGCTCTCACAATCATAATTTAACTGACACTTTAGTTAGACATCTATATGTTGGACAATTACTTAATAAAAAGAAAACAATATTAGTAGATATGATCAAGAGAATGTGCAATTTGAAAAATATATTACTCACTTTGAAGGAGTACAATGAGAAGAGTGTGACGACAATTAAACAAATATACAATGTAAGACATACATTCAAATTATATAAAAAAGGCCTAGAAGAGAAATGTAGCAATTGATGATATTACTTGAACTTGACATGCATATTCACTACTATACACTAAATGAAGAATCAAATGTTTTTCGTGGTCTTTTTTGGACAAACTCTTATGCAATTAAGTTATTAAATGCATTTTATAGTTTTTCTAATGGACAGTACTTGTAAAATCAACAGGATGTCATTACTTGAGATTGTTGGTGTCACATCTACCAAATTTACATTTTTTATGGTTTTGACATATTTGGAAGCCAAGCATCAAACGAACTTTGTCTGGACACTTGAGAATGAAATAAGAAGTTAACTCTAAAACAAGGTTAAATAGAACTATAAAAAAGTTTTTTGATATTCTTTTTTAACACTTCCTTAAGAAGCTTTAAGAGTTTCTTAGGTGAGTAGATGACCCAATAAACTATTTTAAAACCCGTTCACAAAATTCTTTTAAAAAAATATCTAGTAGCATAACCAACATGTAAATATAAAATGTTGTAATAGATAGTGCACATGAGTGTTTTTATACTAGTTCACTTAACTCGAGCTACATCAAGTTCTCTTCTAGCAACTTTTGAAAGATTTCACTATATAATAATTATTATACAATACAAATATTCTTTATGTCACTCCTAGCTTACAACAAGTATAACAACCATTCTTAGTTTTACGCTTAAACTGCCCTTAAGCTTAATACCGAGTACACAAAGTCACTTCTTATTATCTTTGAGTATTCTTTCTTCAACAAGCTACTTCTGAATCAACTCAAATATTCATTAAACAACATGCCACTCTTGGCTTAATAACCTAAAGATAAGAGGATTATGTTTGGTATGATTTAATCTCATAAAGAGGATATACAATTCACTCAAAATTAATTTCTTTACTAGGTGAAGAATGTACAAATTTTGCTCAATAAAGGTAAGTTGCTAATCACCCAAACTAAGTGTATATGACTTGTTTTTGTAAAGCTTAATAAGCTTGATTGTTTACAACATAGTTCATTGTATATGTGTTTGTCAATTAAAAATTCTTCCTTTTTCATATTTTTTTCATCCTCACTGTCTCTTTGTATATGAGCTTACCTTTTATAAATAGTGGAACTTTGTAGTCGTAGATATGTTTAGTTGTGCTATTGTTTTTCTCGTAGGAAGCTTTTCTGTGAAATCTGTTGAGTGCTCAATTTGAGAAACTATTTAAGCAGTTTTATCATTTTTAACAATCTTCTTGTTCTAACTAGCTTTAACACCTATGCTAGCTTTTAGGTGTACTTGTCAAGGATATTAATGTTGGACTCATATGTTGTTGTCTTGTTTTTTGAAACATCTTTGAATAACGAACTTTTGATGCCCTCATAATTGATCAACATGTATTGATGAATACTTGTAAAGTAATGGTTATATATTGTGTTTGTTTGATGTATTAAGAAAACATGTAATTATGATTGATTAGTAACTTCCGATAACTATTTGCTATTCTAACACATGTCATTGTTCTTTTTCACTCATCCTTCTTATCTTTTAATGCTTGTTAACCTTCTAATTCTCTAACATGTTTCAACCCTCTCATAGTTTGATACGTTGTAAACTTTTGAGTAAATGCTTTCTTTCTTGTGTGGATGTTCATTTCTTATTATTCTGCATCATTATTTGCATTTATTTTATCTCTTTACTGTCGTTCACTTGATCCGTTACAATTAATGGGCAATACATCAACAAATATGCTACACAAAATTAAGGATATTTATCCAAACATTTAACCACACTATCATGTAAAATTTGAATAAGATGTCAAATGAGACTATGGACTTACCATTGCACTAGGATGATCAACTTCTACATATTGTTGACTGACACCTACTTCTATGGGTAAAACATCTTCAACTCGAGGACGTGAGAAAGAATGTGACACCCTCCTAAACCACCTCATATATTGTGGGACACAATCTCCCAGATTCTCCATAAGTATACGGGGATTTATGATATATTGTACAAATGATGTCCATCTCTTATTTATTTAATGAGGTGAAGTGGGTTTGACTTTGATGAAAGAGGTATATCTACGGATATCCTGGAAATACTCATATTATTATGGACCCTCTCTGGAATATGCAAGTGCATATACCTTTTATACCTAATCAACCCAAAGAAAAAATAAATGATATCAAAATGTCAAATACCTTTGTGTTTTGCGTAAAGACTCCATATGACATTTGAAATTATCAACTTATCAAACAGTACCTATACATAAAAAGACTCAAACAAGATCTATCAGTTCAACACTCGATACTAGAAGAAGTCTCCTTGTAATAATCAACTAAGTTTCCATGCTAAGCCATGAAAAGTGCTCGTATATTAATATATGTGCAATAGATAAACTTTAGAAGGTAACCACATAAATAACAATAAAAATTAAATGAACATGAGTATTGTGTTACAACCTGTACAAGTGTTGGGAAGTAGCCTACTTGCTTCATAGAAGCCCAACTCGGGTCACTTAGGCTTTCATACATATATGGCCAGTGCAGACACACTCTATGAATATGATGAACATTACTAGAGGTTAGTAAAAAATTTGAGAATATTCCCGTTGACAAATGTGAAGCTCTTATCCGCAAAGATCGAGCAGCCAACAAGATGCAGCAATAAGGTAGCTTATGTGGGGAATGGTCAAGCAAATAGAGAGGTGGCTCGGTTAAGTTGGGACTTGATTTGCAAGAAGGAAAATTGTGGTATTGGAGATTTATCAGATAAAGGATTGTTGTCAGACATGCTTTAAGCTATTCCCAGTTTAAAAAAATGATAAAAGTTTATGTTATTAACAACATTAATAATTAACTTTTAAAAAATAAGGAGTCTGAATGGTGGATTAATCTGATAAAGGTTACGACTAATAATATGATAAATAACAGAGAATGAGTCTGAATTATATTTTTAAGTAAAATTTAAAATTTAAATATTTTTATAATTGAAAAATAAGAAAGTGAAAGAGAATGTGTAATAAAAAATAAGTATGAATAAAAGAATAAATGTGGATAATATAAAAAAAAGAAGAAGAAAGTGATTAAGTCAATGGTAGGGGTAAAAGGTGAAGAAGGAGTTTATCCTAATTCCTATCCAGGAGTGATAATAAGAGAGTGAGGCAGTGAGGCAATGGCAGCAGTCACATGAGAGATAGATGGCTTCTCTGTCTCTGCAACTGAGCGGCCTCAAGTGCTCTCTCTTTACGAAACCGTCGTCCCTTTGGAGAGGGACGCAGAAGCAGAAGCAGAAGCAGAAGCAGAAGCGTCTTTCACTTGTCATAGTGAACTCAATTGCAATAAGCAATGCACAGAACAAAGAGAGAGCGAAGCTTAAGAAGCTGTTCGAAGAAGCCTACGAGAGATGCCGCAGTGCTCCGATGGAAGGTGTCTCCTTCACCCTTGAAGACTTCACTGCCGCTCTGGACAAGTACGACTTCGATTCTGAAGTGGGCAGCAAGGTCAAAGGCACTGTCTTCTACACTGATGCCAATGGAGCTGTTGTTGATATCACCGCTAAGTCCTCCGCATATTTGCCACTGCAGGAGGCCTGCATCCACAGGGTTAAGCATGTCCATGAAGCCGGCATCAGAGCTGGCTTCAAAGAGGACTTTTTTATCATTGGTGCCAACGACGCTGATGATAGCTTGATCTTGAGTTTGAGGTCTATCCAGTATGATCTTGCTTGGGAGCGTTGTAGACAGCTTCAAGCTGAAGATGTTAGTGTCAAGGGTAAGGTGCGTTTTCTCCCTCCTTCTATTTTCTATTTTCTATTTTCTATTTTCTATTTTCTATTACGTATCAACCTCAATATGTGTCTTCCCTTACTTATCTTTGCTCTCACAGATTGTGGGGACCAACAAAGGTGGCGTGGTGGCCGAGGTGGAAGGCCTTAGAGGCTTTGTTCCATTGTCACAAATATCAACGGTTAGCTCTACCTCCTCACTTTAGCTGTATTTACATTTATGGTTTAAACTCGCTGTATCTCAAGTTGTGTCTTTTACCCATCGATAGCTGCTAATTAGTACTGTTTCAATTTTCTAAACAGACTTTTATGTTTCTACAGCACCGGGTTTCTATTTTTTTATTCTACTTTTAGTAAACATCTCAAATTCTTTTGTCAGAACTCAAATGTAGAAGAGCTTCTTGATAAGGAGATTCCTCTCAAGTTTGTGGAGGTGGATGAGGAACAATCCAGACTTGTGCTGAGTAACCGCAAGGCTGTAGCCGGCAACCAGGCACAACTGGGAATTGGATCAGTGGTTACTGGCTCTGTTCAAAGCCTGAAGCCGTATGGTGCCTTCATTGACATTGGTGGAATTAATGGCCTCCTTCATGTTAGTCAGATCAGTCATGACCGTGTAACTGATATTTCAACTGTACTTCAACCGGGTGACGTATTAAAGGTAAACCTATATTAATTAAGTTATGTGAATGTTTGTCCAGATTGGACTTAAAAATCTCAAGTTTTTATTTGTTTAGGTAATGATCTTAAGTCATGACCGAGAGAGAGGTCGAGTAAGTCTTTCCACTAAGAAGTTAGAGCCCACACCTGGAGACATGATCCGCAATCCAAAGCTTGTTTTTGAGAAGGTACGTATGTTACAAAGAAGGCTTCTTCAACCTCTTACTCTTTACATATCAACTGCATCATTAGATTCAATTTATTTTCATTTCCTGCTTTTTTAGCTATTTAATGTAGTGTGACATCCAATAGACAGTTAAAAAAAGAGGTCTCCATGTTTGTTTTATATTTGTTGGATATCCTAGGTTGATTAGTGACATCATCAAAATAATATTTAAGTGGAACAAACTCCCTCACTCTAATGACCTTGTTTTCGGGATCAAGTTAGGCTTAACTGCAAATTTTAAAATGTTTTAAATCTAATTCAAACCCTTTTCATTAGTTTTTTTTAAGGAGAATTCACTCACATAATTCTGAACATTTTTTGTTATAGGCGGAGGAGATGGCTCAGACATTCAGACAGAGAATAGCCCAAGCAGAAGCTATGGCTCGAGCAGACATGCTTAGGTTCCAGCCTGAGGTATCGATTGCCTATTAAAGTGAGACTATAGGAGATACAATGAACATAACAAAGTCAGGTTCATGGTGCTGCTGAAGATTATAGGAGCTTCTGAAATGAAAAGTATTAAATGATTTAAATGGAATTGAGATAAGAATACAATGAACCTAAATGATTTAAATGGAATTGAGATAAGAATACAATGAACCTAGGCATATTCAATTACCTGACTTGAGATAAGAATACATA
Organism: Psophocarpus tetragonolobus; assembly: GCA_037954015.1. NCBI lineage: Eukaryota > Viridiplantae > Streptophyta > Magnoliopsida > Fabales > Fabaceae > Psophocarpus > Psophocarpus tetragonolobus. The sequence continues at coordinate 6,281,759 of CM075693.1, read as the reverse complement.
TTTGCTTCCTCCTATAACAAGTATGCATACATGCTAGAGTTTTGATATTGTTTGCTCATTTGATGGACCTTTGTCACCCATATTCAATTTTTATTGGCAGAGTGGATTGACTCTCACCGGTGATGCGATCCTGGGACCCTTTACTTCTGACTTGCCTGAAGAGGGACTGGATCTGAGTGAGGTTCCACCAGCTGAAGAATCATGATTCAGAATTTCGTGGTCTTCTTTTGCTTACATTTTATGATATAGCTTGTAACAATCAAATATCAGGGCCGATCGATATGTCTTGATGCCAATGTATTATTGTGAGTCAAATATATAGAACTATCAATATTATCACTCTCCACGTGATTCTTTGGCTGGAATATATTCAACGTTCAAGCAACTTAGAAAAGCGTATTCACTGTTATGCTTCTACACCAGCAAACTCCCCTCTCTAGTCTTAGCATGTTGACATAGTAGTAGTGTTAGGGTCAAGAAAACAAAAAAAAAAACATTATTTTAATAAGAAAATTCTATCAAAGATCGAGAATAGCAAAAAGTAGTAAAGATTGAGACACAACATGGTGACAAAAGTTTGAGAGTAAGGTATTTAGGATTCGTAGAACGAAAACCTCAATCTGTTTTGATATAAACATACGGGACAATTGAAAGATCAGTGGTGAATCGAACAAATCTCAAGTTAGGGAGAATTCAAGTTGTGAGTTTGAATAGAGATGAGGGAACCTCGAGAGACAAAAGTGGTTAAAAGAAAAAAACTCAATGATAAGGAACCTTAATTGAATAAGTGCTACTTCAAAAAAGTTTACAAAGTGAAGAAAACTCAAGACAGACATGGTTAAAGACATCTCTTAGCATATGAATATCAACACTTCAAATGATAGGAGATACAAAAAGAAGTTATTCATAGTTTATAGTTTTTTGGGAAGTTTCTTTTCTTTGAAGGAAAATATGATACATGTAAGTTGTTGAGGCATTTTGCAGTTATATGATTTTTTATAAATAATCATCAATTTATTCATTGGTTACCTCACATAACAATCTAAAATACTTAAGACACCTAAAACAAACAATGGCAAACCGTGACAAGATTAATGTGTATGTTCATACCTATCTTTTTAATGCAATTTCAATTTTCTGTACTTTGATTTCATTTACTTTCTAGTCTCGTCTATTTCTCACATTTTCCTGAACACATAACTTTGTAAACATCCTATCAAGAGGAACTTTATTACTTTATATAAAACAAAACTCATCACTTATATTGCTTTCTATACTGAATTTATTAAAATGACTATCTACAAATGATAATCAATTCTATCAAAGTTGCAAAAGTGTGTCATCTTTAGTTGAAAGTAATCATTGCAGTTCGAATAAAAAGAAGACACTTTCACAATTCTAAAAATCCCATAACGTTTGAAATAAAAATGAAGAAACATATCCGCAATGTGCACACCTTCTCAACTCACCACAGATTCTCCCAAAAACAAAAAGGAAACGGAAAAAATGAAGAAACTTTTCGAAAATGGGAGGATCCTAATTCAGAGGAAAAGAGTGCAAGCGCTAGCAAGAAAGGGTGAGAGAGGGTTTTGAGAGCGGGTGTATAGAAGAGAGAGATAAAACTATAAATCCATAAATAAATAGGAGGAATAGTTTATGTATTTTGTAAAATTGAGGGTGCAGATAACAATTCTGGACTGAAAAAGAAACACCTCCAATAAAGCAGTTTTTTTTTTAATATTAGATATTATATTAATTTTGTTTTTATGGCTGTGGTGTCGGATCAAGACGATCAAGTGTGAAATTGTTAAACTTAATATCCTACTTAAATTAGGACAAATACAAACTTATTAAACTCATGAATACAATCCTATTTTTTTTCTCTCAAACAAAAGATTAAAACATTGTTAATTTATCATTTTTTTCTTTATTCCCTGGAAACCTAATTTTCATACTCACCCTTATGCAAAATAACGAATACCTCTGAGAAGTAGTTTTTTCAATGATATAAAATAATGAGAAAAACCCCTGCGAAAGAGAGAGCTTTACAAAATAATACATATTTTAGATATGTACATTATAAGAGACAAATTGAAAATGAAGATTGAATAAGAATAAGAGTATATATACATATTAGTCGCACATAGAATATTTTTATTCAGTTCTATCCATCAGATTATTTGTCGTTTCCCTTTCCACTGACAATCGTCATCGGGGAGTCGTCCTCTACCGGCTTCAAACCTAAAGATTTCGTAAATTCCGCTGTCTCCTTTTAACTTAAATCAAAGCCAGCATCAGCATTTATAGCATACAGTAATTTGGTTTCCAATTGCTCCTTACTGCAACATGTTTTGTCAGGGAAAATAGTTCAAAAGAAAGAAAAAAAACTTCGTCAATGTGAAGCAAGACGAAAACTAAAAGCAACGGATGATAAGACAAGTTAAAATAACATCCAAACCGGATAGTTTCAAATTCAAATCAACAAAATAAGATGGATACATAGAGCAAGCAAAGAAAGATAGTTCAAAAACTGTCTGTTTTCACAATCATAGTCAGATACTTGCGACCAAGATCTTTCAAGGCAAAATAGTAATAATACTGAAATCATAAAGCAAAGACTTGTTCCTTTTTCTTGAAACAGAGGAAAACCATGGAATAGACCATGTATCATGTATGAACTAAAATTGACATGAAACATAAAGGATTGCAGTATAACTACGATCATCTTTTCTTTTCTTTTCTTTTTTATTTATTGAACAAATTGATATTTCATATGAAAATTTATGTAATAAAATACTATTTTTTATGTTGAGAAGATGATTTCTGCGAAACCAACTTCTAAACAATTTTTAGTAGGTCGACTCCTTGATGAAGTTTTTAATTTTATTTTTAAATGCATTGATCTATATATTTTTCCAAAGCAAAAACATAATAATAAAGTAACGTATAAAAGTCCCCATAATTTCTATCAAAATTCAAATCTACCAAGTTTAAAACTTACTGCATCTAGCATTAATGGCACATTTAAAAAGTCGCAACCTGTGCACTGTTCTTTCTCAGAATAATTTGTTTCAAACAAAACCCAGTCAACAATGCTTGTTTTTTATGCACTCTACACAGACTAAACAATTCAGATATCAATTAGTTTTAGTTTCAAACAAAACCCATTCAATTAATTATGACGTCAGTGTTATCAGTTCAGATATCTCCAGTTATGGCCATTTAAGTTCTATACAACGTCAACTACAAAAACAATTCCATGTCAATATTGCTAAAGTAAGCTAGCCTAGGACAAACCTTGTATAAGGCGGAAGCTTTAGTAGATTCATACAAGTAGCCGATGTTGGTAATCGGTCCAGTGATTCCTCAGAGGAATTGCCGGAAGCCCTACAAGAAGAGATATCAGGTAATTCCAATCTATTATGTTTGTATTAGATATACATAGTAATAAAAGGAAAAGAAAATCACTGGAGAGTGAGAATTAAATATCACAACATTGTTGCTGTAGCAGCTTTCACCTTTGAATGCAAAACAAGGGTTCAAGATATCGAAAACCAAGCAATGGCCCACGAGAGCAACCTGTCACAAATCTGTAGAGATGATAAACTCATTATCCATATTGAGATCTGTCATATAAAGGTCTACTGATTCATGTGTCTGTGGATATCTTACTTCAAAAATTTCTTCCTGTTTTCCAATGAAAAGCCTTTGAGAACTTCCCAAAATATCTCGATAACATAATGCTCCTGTTAAAAGAAATCGCATATTAGAATTCAATAATGTCAATAACAAAAAAAAAAAAATTCAGTCCAATGGAATGGGCCCTTGTCATCAGAAAACTAATGATTTCAGAGGTAAGACTCGATGTATTTAAACTGAATGGGATACGTTAAATGAATGCATGCTACATGATCCACAGATTCTCATGCGGATCTTGTTGCAGTTTACCAATTTAACATGAAGCAACAAATGCATTATTGTTTGTTCCTTAATTCTTACTGACTACAAGAGTAAATGCACATAAATGCCAAAGGGCTTACACTATGATAGCCTCCTGCATAGTTGGTGTGCAGCCGCAGATCATCAATATCCAGGCTGTCAAGTGAACCTGATATCAGAAGCTGTTGAAACAATAATGTCAATCAAGTAGTATACAGAATCACATAAAGACAATTGCAGGTGTTAACATTCTTTATGAGTAAAATATTTGAACATCACACCCAAAAAGATTTGACAATAATAAAAACAGAATTGTAGGATAAGACTTGTTTGATAACTTAAGATAATTAGGAACAAAATTTATAACTTAAGATAAATTTCAGTTATCCGTCTTCTAGCTTTTGCAAGTTTAGATTTATTACATATTGTCTGGTTCTTGTATACATCTTTAACACGACCACACAAGCAACCATCAAATCAAGAATACAATTGAAAAAAGAGGATAAGATTATTAAAATAAAAACCTGGAGTTCATGTTCATTAAACATATCAATCCAATCCTTCTGAATAAGTTGCTCAAATCCCCTCAAGAAATGTGAACTTTGTTGGCGTATCTGAAACCATAATTATTTTTATTATGTAACTGAACGATTTGTAGAACAAGATGCAGTCCAATTTATTTATTTTTTTGAAATACTTTACCTGAAAATTCAAGCGGTGATTGGCTACAAGATGAATAAAAGTAATGACATTATCATTAGTGACACGAAGGTTCCTTCCTCCAGGAAGCAGCTCCTCCTCTGTTTGTTCTCCATATTCATTATTTACTATAACAAAGTATAGTTCCAACTCCGAAATGTCACCCCTATAATGCTGTCAGTCAAAACAGATTGGAGGGGCAAAAATTGAGTCAATAAGAAAATAACAAATGTCCCATAGAGAAATATACCATATTTAAAAACTCCACATCACCCCATCCCAAATCCAAAGTCCATACGTAAATACTATTTAACTAGCACAGTATGTATTTCAAAATGATTATCAAAGCATTTAATTGTTGTACAGACAAAATGCTAACCAGGAAAAAAAAAACAAAAGCAAAAGAGATTTAAAAAAAAAACAAAAACTAACAAGTTCGTTCATATTAGTTTTACAAGCCTAAATTACAGAAACAAGAAATCAACATTCAGAAAAGGAATTATGAGTAAATAAAGTCAGAATATTTAATAAGACATTCAAGTCATATATTTTGTTGATCTTCACTCAAATGTATATATTGAAAAGAATAAGAGTTAAGACCAAGGCAGATGCAAGATGAAAGCCACAGAGATAGAAGTAACATTACCTTAAGAAAAATGAGATGACGGTATAATTCTGGGTCCAAGGAAGGCAAATCATTCAAATAGTTGTACCTGGTATAAAAGAGCCTAAAGATGTAAGAAAATGAGAAATAGAGAATCCTATTATAGCATGGCAGTCCCTACTTAACACATACAACATCTATCCTCGTTAAGTGTCTTCTAAGGTAGTGACACATGAATTACGAAGTATAATTAATTTTCTCATTTTTATTAAAATTATTATCCGATATTGTACCCTGCATCTATCTTAATTCTCTTTAATTTCATGAGAAATGTGTAAAATAATTAGAAATTAGGTGAAAGTAAAGGTATAATTAACAAAATAGTAATAATTAATAAATATTATCTTGAACATTTATAATGTCAAATAAAAAGGTACAATTTATTTTCTAAAAGATTAACAGTTAAAAAGGAATGGAGGTAATAAAAGGACTTCAAAAAATTCAGAGACAACTCATTTTCTACTAACACCACCTTCACCATTATGTGTATATATATATAGACCTAAAATATCTATTTAATCCATGAAAAATATTGCAATAAAAGAACAATAACTACCTTATTTTTTCTTTTTTTGATCGACAAATTTTAATTGTTAGTGGGAGGAATTCACACCAGCGACATCTTTCTCCTCCCTTCATGCAACTTTTGTCACTCGACCAACCTTATAAATTATAACTCCTCAACAATTTTCTTACTAAGTCTATCATACAAATAATTTAATATGCAATAATCTGAATTAAAATTTAAACTTAAACATTTTGCAATTTCGTTTTTATTTTTGAGACATAAGATACTACTAACCAGAAGTGCACGAGGTTAATTGAATTCTAGAAATACAAATTTATCAACAAGTCACTCTTGTGAATCTCATATTAGTAAAAGGCAGTTGAAACTTGTAAGCAAAAAAATAATAATAAATAATCTGTGAAAATCGAAGATTTTAACATTGAACTAATTCAATTTAAATGACCAAACTACCTAAAGCAGAGCAAGAGACTCCTTGTGTCTTACTTTTGTTTCAATTTGCTCAAGAAGAAAGTAGCAAAAGGTATATCAACCAGAATTCCTTCAAACATAGCCTGCACATGCAAGTGACAACTGTGAAGCAAAGTTCTAATTAAGAGCAAGCAGTAATGGAATAGGATGCAGACCAATTCAAACTACATGACAAAAAAGATAGAATAGTATTTCAAAGTAGATTCAATCATTTAATTCAAAGATCCACTTTATTAGAAGAGAGAAATTAAAAAGGGAAGGGAATGAGGGAGGAGAGGGAATACCTTTGCAAGAAGAGTACCAAGGAAGTGGAAAAATTGAAAATGTTGATCGTGTATCATTCCAGATCCAGGATTAGGATAGAGGAGGTGATCTGCTGTTTCCTGGATGCATTGACATTCAGTATGCCAAGAATCAGTAGATAGCAAGAAACAAATATAAGGATAATATCTGTAGGATTATAAAATGAAGTAATTGTAAATGTGCGTTAATGTGTGTTTGATGACCATACAATGTCATTATTTATAATGACTCAATAGGATCAATCTTATAACACGTAATAAAGCATAAATATTCCATTACTATCTAAGCATAAATAAGGAAATAATATATAATCTTTTAACATTCTCCCTCAAACTGAAGCATGTGTGATATGAACCAAGCTTCTTATAGATGTTGTAAATCTAATAAAAATAAAAAATTAAAAACAAAATGCATGGGGACGAACAGATGTGTGATATGAATGGACAAAGCTCTCTCTGGGGCGCAGTGTTGTTAAATAACCGCTATGGCAGCGCAATAGCACCATGGCATAGCGGATATTTTGCCAACTGCTACACAAAATTTGTGAAGAAATGTCCATCATGGCAGCACCATAAGGCACAATGTGTGTTTTTATGGCGGAATTTTGGCCTTCCGCTATGTTCCACCATTCGCCATTGATAACATTGTTGGGGCGGCAAGTGTACGGTCACGTCACACAAGTAGGTGAGCATGTTGCCTGTGACGGAGTTGAGGGCGACAACGAGGGCACCGTTAGCCCTGGCGCACGACACTAGGCAGAGGAGCTCCTTGGTGGTGCCAGAAGAGAACCCATTGCAAAGCTCTTGTCACTTGTGTCAATGGACTCTTCTCCTTGGATCATATGAAAGGAACATCAAACAAACAACGGATCGTCAGATAGTGGATCCATCGATGAGGGTTTGCATGTTGATTTGCTTCACTGAAAACATGTGTAAATAAAACATCTCGTGTCCAATAATGGTCGTGTATTTGACATATCAGGTTAACATTGGGGTGGCATGCATGAACCTTATTCTAGACAAGGTTTATAGTCATTAGTGAGTGATGACATGATAGTGAGTCATTGGATAGTGGGTCCACAGGTGGCCAAAGGTCACCGGGAGACAATTTAGACACTCAAGACACTCGGGCTCCTAGGATGATACCATGTAAAAATGTGTTATTGTGTGTTGGATGACCATACAATGTCATTATTTATAATCAGTCAACATGATCAAATAGGAACAATATTGATTACATAAGATAGGATCAATATTTGATTACATATGATCTCTCTAATAATTACTAAAGATCAACCTAATAATAGGTAATACTGATAAAAAGTAAATCTCTCGTTACTATCTAAGCATAAATAAGGCAATAATACATAATCTTTTAATAGTAACTTTCGACCACTGCATCTATCCATATTGCACCCATATCCATGCTAACTAATACTTCAATAACCTTGATTCTAGAATGGGGTAAAATTAAAGCATAGAAAATAACCTTCATGGGAAACAAAAACAGTAAGACAACATTATTATGACCTTAAATAATCCATACTGCACATCAAAAGCAGCACGTGTGATGTTCTCCATGAAATCTTTGAATATTCCACCACCATCAATTCCAGCCTCTTCAACTCCAAATTCATTGACAAAAGTCACACGAATCTGCAAAGTAGCAAATAACAGGCAGACTTACTAGCTCCCTTAAAAACCAGTAAATAGGGAATGATTAATAAATATGGAAAAATATCATAGAAAAGGATTTTACCAATCCTCGGAGACTATCTTCTGTCAACTGACTCATTTGATTATAAGCATCTTCCAAAATCCGATCCCGCTTTATTCTGAACCGATTTCTAGAAAATACAGCCTGAGATCCATGCCTTTGCCTAACAGCAGCTAGTTGAGACTGATGAAACAATAAACAGATTAAAGCCACCCCAAAACTTGGCTTCCAACTGCAGCTATCTATTGTAAATAGATATCACATACAACTAGAAACAAAATCAAAGTCACAGAAGAGATGCTTACAGAGAATATTTTAACCCTGCTTGTAAATGGTATCAAGAAAGGTGCCTGCTTCAAAATTTCATTTGCTCGTGTATTTTCTATTACAGCCTGTGGAAAAAGGATTCTAAGGATTATACAAATAGCAATTCAAGTTTCCATCCTGTAACCTAACAGATCAATGAAAGAGAAAATACCTGAGAAATAAATACGTCATTCACCCCATCAGCATGGAAGTTACTCGGAGATGTAAACTGCCGCCTATTGTTCCAATCTTGCAGCTATGGGAAGAAATTCAGAATGCAAATTAGAAATGTAGTGAAAAAATCATATCATATGGTAATTGGTGGAAAATCGTAAACAGATAAGAAGGATTTTTAATAGAGATTGAAACAGTAAAGGCTTGAGAAAATGTTTTTGGTCCATTTGATTTGCTAAACAAAATGGTACTGGACAACTATAATTTTTTCATGTTAGATTTTAGAAAAAAGTTAATGAGACAACACAACTTAAATTGGTATGTAATATGGAACAAAATCTTCATTTTTTATACTTGATAAATCATGGGACAAAAATAGGGATATAAAAAATTTAGAATATCATTTGTCTGTTTCCTACTGAGATGTAACAGGGAACATGAAATAAGATACAAATCGTATACACTCTTTCTACCTGGGAGAGAAGCTCAGAGACTAATATGCTAACCCTCTGTTGAATGGTCGGAACAGACTGCCACTTACTAGAAGAACTAACTGGAACAGATTTTACCAAATTAGCAGATGTGGTATGATTCACCCACAGTAGCTGCCACAGAACCTATGGAAACAGAAAAAACAATCTAGAATTAATTGTAATTGCAAAGGTCATATTTGCATTAGCTTCTACAGAAACCATTTTGGCAGTATATTCTAGGTCAAAGCTATCAATTTTTCAAAAAAATGTGACATACTCTACTTTTTTGGACTTGGGTATACATTCACCCTTGCAAAGATTCAACACAACATTTAGGTTTTACTTTACATGATCCATTAATGAAATATTGTCCTATTAACCACAAAACTGTCAAGAATTTTCCAAGAAAAATAAATCATAAAAAACATTTACCTGTCTCAATATAATGATGAGGCTTCTAATATCTTTTAGTGATAGTGGTTTCTCCTGCTCATAAAATTCTTCATTATGGACAATCATAAGCATATGCCTGGTAAGAGAAAAATAGGTTATGGTATACTTAAATGATCTAGAGCACATAGGATATAGTTGAATAATAATATTTTCTGAATTGCTTGAGTGAAAAGCACTTAGCTGGCCATATATTTATATTGATTCAAGATTTAAATACGTATAAGTACAATAAAGGGTAGAAAATACAAAATTGATGAATCAGAAAAATCAAGGAACCTCCTAGACTTTAAATGCTAGCTGGAAGACCCATTACCAACAAATATATTCAGAATAAAAATTAAATTAAAAAATAACTCAGGTTATTGCAAGCAGAGAGAAAACACTTCATGCCTCCATACAGGCATTTATTAAAAAATAAAATGGTTCAAAAAGTCCTACTTGTAGACAGGACAGAATACAGCGAGAGGTAACAGCCAACCAGGTGCATCACTTGAGAGGTGTGGTGACAATTTTTTATTCTCATGACACCAGTTCATAAAATTCCAAAGCGTTGGAACAAGTTCAGTTCTGTAAGCAAGCACAGTCATAATTCGTTCAAGCGGCAGTTTGTTGAAGGTGACATACAAAAATCCACAAACCGCATCAACAGCTGTTATATCTCTATCATTGGGTCCATAATTTGAACCATTGATAGATGAAATCTCTTTAAATAGTATATTAGTCTGTACATGTCAAAAAGTAAAAATCTTTATCAAATTTCAAAATAAATGTCAAAGAAAAGTTCCAATCAAATAAAATTCCAGATACAGATGTCATTTGCAAGATGACATACCAGTTGCAGAAGGAATCGAGGATTTATGGCATTATAAATTTGCTGCTCCAATTTCCTATCTAAAGCTATTTCCATGACTTCATCATCTCCATTCAAATCATCTTCAGCAACCATAGAACCTGACATTACCACTCAAGAACTTGTTTGGATAGAGATCGCATTGGACCCATCTCAACACAAAAGCAAACTCAAAATCGAGGACTACAAATTTATTTTGAAGAGTAATTGGCACATATAGCCAGCAGATGTGGGATCTTAACACACACCCCTCACCCATGACAAGACATTTGGAATGCAAAATATTTTCAGACAACTCGACAAGTAATCCATCAACAAGATGACAAGCTAGCTCAATGGAGAGAATTATACAAGTCCATATATGTAATACTTTGACCACATACCTAGCTGATGTGATGACTTTTACTTGAAAATAAAAAGATGACTTTTTTAAAAACCACTGAAATATACTACTTCTATCCTTATATATAAGAAACAAATCAAAGCATTTTTTTATTTCTACATATAAGAAACATATGACCATTTTCAAATACATTTATTAAAGATATAATTTGATTATATCTAAATAGGCAAATAGAATACAAATATGTAGGGATTTTATTTGATTTTGTCCGCTTAATTATCTTGTACATATGATTATGAATACATTACTGTGTGAGTGACCTACTACACAATTCCTATATCTTAACTTAACTTTTGTACCTCCGATCACATGATCGACAACCAATTTTTTTCCTCTCTATTGTCATTATAAGACTCTTTGTCTTTTGTTACTCTCACATATGGTTTCTAGATTAAAGTTTGTATTACAGATATTATTTGATTACATTAAGTAGTATATTATCTTTAGGGATTTAGTCATTATTTACATTTATTTTGTTCCCTTTTATTGTAAGAGTTTATGACTGTAATTGTGTGTTTAGAGTACACATGAAATTCTTATTTATAATGAGTTATAGATACAATAAAAGGGAAACAACATAAATGTAAATAATGACTAAAATCCCTAAAGATAATAATATACTACATAATGTAATCAAATCGTATCTTAATATACTACTTAATGTAATCAAATCATATATTTAATACCTCCCCTCAAGCTGGAGCATATATGTCGTATGAGCCAAGCTTATTACATACACTATCAATACGAGAACCCTTGAGGGGTTTAGTGAGCATGTCTGCAAGTTGGTCAATTAAACTAGCAAATTTAGTGGCAATTTCTCCATAGAGCATTTTCCCTCTAAACAAAGTGATAGTCAATCTCTATGTGGTTAGTCCATTCATGAAAGACTGGATTTGATATAATATGCATGTCAGCCTGACTATCACATATCAGTTTCATACCACCAAGATCTTCAAATTTTAATTGTTGGAGAAGTTGTCTGAGCAATATGATCTCACACATAGCCATTGTAATGACACAATATTCTGCTTCAGGATTTTGAAACTTTAGAATAGCCTTTACCTTCATATATCAATCAGTCAACCCACTAGACGACAGTATCTTTCAGGGTCTTTCAAAGGATCCCCCAGACCTAGAATGAGCTTTATATGAGGGTCTATAGGTAAGTCACTGGGGCAACAATCAAGTATACCCATCTCGGTCAAGATGTCTAAGGCATACTTGCGCTGGGAAATAACCATGCAAGTGGAGGATTGAACAACATCAATGTTGAGGAAATATTGAAGTGGCCCCAAGTCCTTAGTCTGAAAGTGATTATGAAGATGAAACTAGAGACGAAGGATCTCCTCAAAGTCATTGCCGATTATGACGATGTCATCAACATAGACAACCAGGTAGATGCATAGGCCAATGGAAGAGTGAAGGGAGAAAACGGTATGATCAACTTCAGTACAAGTCATACAAAATTCAAGTAAAGCAGAGCTGAGATGACTAACACAGAGATTGCTTCAAACCATAAAATGATCAGTGAAGTTTACAGACATGGGGACAATCACCCAAAACTGTAAAACCTGGTGGCTGATCCATGTAAACCTCCTCCTTTAAGTCACCATGGAGGAATGCATTTTTTATGTCCAACTGGTGAAGAGGCCAATGGCGAATGACAACCATAGTAAGAAGAAGGCAAACAGAGGTGATTTTGGCCACCGGGGAAAAAGCATCACCATAATTAAGCCGATAAATATGAGTATAACCCTTAGCCACCAACAAGCTTTGTAAGGACTACATGACCCCAAAAAGGAACTAATTATTGACAACCGATGTAGGCATGCAGTTAATCAGATGACAAGCTGTAAGAACCACATCACTCCAAAAATGTGATGGGACATTGCAATGGAGAAGAAGGGTACAAGCTGTCTCCATTAAATGACAGTTTTTGCGTTTAGCTACACCATTTTGTTCTGGTGTATGAGCACATAAAGTTTGATGAAAAATCCTTTGCGAGGTCAAAAAGGATTGAAACTAGGATGACAAATATTATTTTGCATTGTTAGTTTGTAAAATTTTAATAGAACAAGCAAATTGTGTCTGAATTTCAATGAAGAAATTTTGAAAAATAGAGAAAATATCATAATATTTTTTCATTAGAAAAACCCAAATACAATTGGAAAAAATCATCAATAAAGGTAACAAAGTAAAAATATCCTAAAGTTGAACAAACCCAACTAAGAGCCCATCGGAGTGAACTAAAGCAAAAGGTGACGCAACATGTTTATTGAGACTAGGACCATAACTAGTACGGATATGTTTACCTAACTGACACGACTCACAGAAAAGATTGAAATTTTGAAAATCGATGGACAAGCAAATGCATTTTCTCCACACTGATGCCCAAGACGTTGATGTTCAAAAGCAAGAGAAGCAGAAGAAACACAGGCCACGCAACATGTTTATTGAGACTAGGACCATAACTAGTACGGATATGTTTACCTAACTAACATGACTCACAGAAAAGATTGAAATTTTGAAAATCGATGGAAAAGCAAATTTCATTTTCTCCACACTCTGATGCCCAAGACGTTGATGTTCAAGAGCAAGAGAAGCATAGGAAACATAGGCCACTAGAGGTGTAAGTAAGTACAATCCTCTAGACTCATGTCTTGCTCCAATTGTCCGTCCAGTGAGTTGATCTTGTACAAGAACAAGAGTTATTAACAAATAAGACAGAAATATCAAGGATGTGGGTGAGTTTACTAATAGAAACTAAATTAAAAGGACAACAAGGAACAGATAATACAAAATGTACGGAAAGATGTGGAAGCGGACAAGTTTGTCCGATGCCCCAGACTTTAATTTGGGAGTCATTTGCAAGAGTAACAGAGGGCAACAAATCGGAAAGGGTTAAGGAAGAAAAAAGAGATTGGTTACCAATTATGTGACCAAAGACACCAAAATCAAGGATCAAAGGTCCAAGAGAAGAGGACTAAGAAATGAAAGCCACAGGATTACTCGACTGAGTCACAACAATAACAAGTGATGTAACGTCCTTGGCTTCATTGGTAACGCGCAATTGAAGGAGCTCATTAAACTTAGTGGCAGAGATAGTAATGTTGGTGAAGGTCACAGCAAAGTCAGAAGAATATTCATGAGAAGGGGAAACTAAAAGTTAGGAACCAAACAGGCACTCACTGAAAGAAGAGCCAAACAGCCCCTAAATGATGGCGGTCGACGCAAAGAATGGCGGCGAGAGGTGCAGGCGGCAAATGGAGACACGCGTGGATCTCATGCGCAAGAGAGAGGCAGCGCATGCGGTGGCAATCCAGTGCCGGAAATGGTTGCCAGAGAGAGGCAGTTCCAATGATAGGTTGCACGACGGGTGAGTCTCACCAGAAGTGGTTGTTCTGAGCTTTCCAGTGTACGACACCGAAAAAAAAGAAGAAAGGGATCAAAACCCTAAACTCTTGATACCATGTAAGAGTTTATGATTGTAATTGTGTGTTTAAAACACACATGAAATTCTTATTTATAATGAATGATAGATACAATAAGAGGGAAGCAAAATAAATGTAAATAATGACTAAATTCCTAAAGATAATATACTATATAATGTAATCAAATCATATCTTAATATACTACTTAATGTAATCAAATCATATCTTTAATCGTACCTATCACTCATTATAAATAAGAATTCCATGTGTGCTCCATTCACACAATTACAATCATAAACTCTTACATGATATCATGAGCTTAGAATTTCGATATCTCTCTTTTTTTTTTCTTTTTTTTTTTTTCTAGTGCCGTACACTGCAGAGCCTGGAACTACCACTTTCGGTGAAACCCATCCGCCATGCAACCTACCGTCAAAACAACCTCTCTCCAACGACCATTTCCGAAGACTAAATGCCTTATTTGCTCATAAAATCTCTCAACAGAATCTCGCATTGATTATATTTGTAACAAGCTTGGAACATGACATATATTTTCCAACTTGAAAAGGAGTGTTAAATATATGATTTAATTATATGTAAATAGAAACATAGAGAACAAATATGTATGGATTTTATTTTATTTTGTTTCCTTATTTATCTTGTACATATGATTATAAATACATCAGTGTGTGTGTGTGACCTAATACACGCAATTCCTAAGTTCCTCTATATTCTATAAATTCTATGGGTATTTTTTTAATATATACTCATGATATTATTAATTAAAATAACTAATTTAACTACTTTCATTGTCTTGATACATTAGGTATTTGTTTCTTATGTTCTAGAACAAAGGCAGAATGTCAGAAATTGATACATTAGGCTTCTGTGTTATGTGCAAGTATATTAAAATGGACCGAGATCCTACGGGTACCTATAGAAATACCCTCATGTGGAGCGAGTAATTACCCATAAATTGGGTCTAGGTATAGGATGGGTCAGGACCCAAAAAAATTATGCAATGATGGGTCCTAGTACCCATCCCACCCCACCCCACACCTTATACATAATAAATATAATTATATTATTATATTTAATATAAACTACATAAATATAACTTTGAGTAAAAATATTGCTAAAAATTATTTGCATTACAATCTATAATAAATAATACAATTATAGAATAAAAAGAGACAATATATTTTACTCAAATTTAATAAGATAAAAATACAATTTACAAGACAAATTGAGCTATTTATAGAGTATCTTTTAATAAACTTGTAACATTATTTAATGTTATAGTTAACGAAGCAAATATTTACATATAATCATTTAAAACTTAACAGAGTATTTTTATAATTTGTTTTATGTTTAATATTATATTGGTCTGCTTTTGATATTATGTTTACTTTGTGTAAAAAACATTGATTTATTATTTCATATATAATAAAGTTCAGGTCGCAAGTGCAGGTATGGGTATATAGGTACCCAACAAGTATGGGGATGAAATCAAAGTTGCTACCCACGGGAATATGGGGCTGGATTTGAGGGTACAAATACTATAGTATCCTACCTAGACTTTACTTATTGTCATCCCTATACCTCGTGTAATTTTCAAAGATAAAGTTAGATACTTCTAGAGAGCTATTTGTTTAAGATTCCTAGTGAACAATGGGTACGATCTTTAATAATGACCATTGGAGCATATTCTCATCATACACTCAAAAACTTTATCAAGAATAAGGAGATTATTATGGAACTATCCAATTTTAGCAGTTCTTTGATGTATTTTGAAGAAGTCTGCATGCAATTACAACAAGTCTACCATGGCATGAAATTCATTTTGGGACAAAATTGGGCTTTTGGTTTCTATTTGGTGCTCTACACATGGTTGCCTCAATCTCAATGGGGCTTGTTTATAGCTGAATAGCTGATACAGTTACAAAAAAGAGACTAGACTCTAGCTTTTCAAGGCCACATAGGCTTGTACTTTTCTTTGAAAATGTTGTTAGTAGGATTACTCATACTCCACCATACGTATTTCCCAGTTTTTATTTATAACAATACATTATTTAATAATAAAAAATGCAATTGTATTCTTCATTAAAAGAAGTAAAATCTTCAATTCAAAAAATTGAGCAAACAATAGGAAATCATACTTTCTCTACTATTTGAAGTTTTCACAGATGGGAGTGCCTCTAGCAAAAACGTAGAGACAACAGCAAGACCTATTGCCTGAAAGGGAACAAACATTAATCAAGTGTTATTGATAGCAGATAATGGCCTATAACGGCAAGCAAAAGAACCTTTACGGAAATAGAGTAGATGACATAAAAGGTTATGGTAGAAGCATAATGGATATAGTAATGTTACTTTTCAAGCAATATTCCCCGACTTCGCCAACATCCCTTAATTGTCTTTCCAAGTATTATTTTATAGTAAAACTCAATTTTGGTTTATTCATTTTTCTACTTGCTTCTTGTAACAAGCTAATTACTTAGCAAGCTTCAGCTTGAGAGAGTGTTGAAAATCAGAATATAATATTTTGATCTAGTAACAAAATTAATATCTTTTATTTAAAGGAAACAAAATATTCTTTATTTATTTACAATCAATGTTATTAACCTATATAAACATGCTTCCATTGTGTATTCATACTCATGGTTTCAGTCAATTATTTTTCTGTATTTCTCTGGTTTTAACACTATATATATATATATATATATATATATATATATATATATATGGACAGTTGGTTATATTTATAAATGACAGCTTTTGTAATAATTTTAATATTGATGTTGGGCCAAAGGCAATACAAGATGTGGGCAGCTACAGGATGTAAGCAGCAACTGACCTTTGATAAATTGTAAAATTAGTTCATTTTACCCACAATCAAAATCATGGAGCTGAAGGTAATGGACCATAATTGCACAAAAAAAATAAAGGGATATCTATATCATCTAATAAAATGTAAAGCAATTCAACTCTTTCTTGTCTACTCTTTAATAGAAGGTTTGTAATATGAACTTAAAACAATAAAAGATATGTAATCACTCATTGTAACTCCCTTCTCCCCATAATGAAGCCACTTTTATGTTAAAAATCTCAAAGCAAACTATAAGGGACAGGATATCATCTAATCTGTTTTAATAGAAGTAAAAAAAAAAATTCCTACAGCATCAAATGTATATCCATATGAGATCAATCTCTTCACCTAGATAGGTCATGAAGTGACACGAATGAGGCAAGTTACAGCAGATGGCATACTGCAGTGAACATACCATATCAAATGAACATTCAGGATGAGACAAAGCAATTCCAGCAGTTTCTAATACATTTCCAAGCATACATGCATGGCTAGGAAATTCATTTGATATATCCTTAGGAAGCAAATTGATCAGATTATGCCCAAAAGTTGCCATTTGACGAATGTAACATTGGCCCAGGTCCTCTCCTGCAAAAATCTGAGTACCAAAGCAAAGAAGTTTAAATATACGACTGATCCTCCAACACTGATGCTTTATTTAGATGATAAAAGATTTTACGAAGAGAGAATTAATAGAAAATGGATAGAATTTTAGACAGCGTTTTATTTGAGAAAATGTCTTCTATTTTCGGTTTTTGAAAATAGTTTTCATTTTCAAGTTTTAAACATTCAGAAAATATGTTTGTTTTCACTTTGTATTTTCTATTTTAAGAAAATAATGTTAAATTTATTCAATTTTAGTAAAAATATTATATGGTATGTTTTTATATAATTTAAAATACTTTTATATATGTTTTTGTTATAATTACAATATTGTTATTAGGTTTTTACATAGTTTTAATTTTTGAAAATACTGAAAATGACATTTTTTTTTTGTTTTCAGTTGTTTTTAAAAAATGTTTTTAGAGAAAATGTTTTTTAAATTGTAACCAAACATATTTTTACTATTGTTTTTTATTTTCTGTGAAAATAAAAACAAAAAACACCCAAAACAAACGTTACCTTAAGTTGTTTGAATTGAGAGAGAAATGAAATAAGTAAAAAAGAAAGAAAAGTGGATAAGAGTTTTATTTACATATTTATCTCAATATTTTATTTACAAAATATAAAATAAAGGTGGGTCCCACAAAAAGAAAATATATAATTGCAAAATATTTTATTTAACAAGTCACTTCAAATGTCGTAATAGAAATCTCCTCACTTTTGGAGAGAACTTTTTTTAAGTGTGGGTCCCACCCCACTTTTCTCTCTTCCCTCACTTCTCTACTCATCCAAACAACCTAAAATTTATTCTCTCTTCCACTTCTCTCTCCCCACTTCCCTCTCCTCAAAATCACCCCTTCCAAACGATGCATAAGACTTATAACAAAAACCAATGACAGGAGTAAACATAATCAATCACTCTTAAACAGCTCAAGCCCTTCCACCATGTAAATTCAATTTACACTGCAAGTAAAATTATCAAGTCCAGAATAGAGCCATCAGCACATAGAATGAAGGAGTAAATAATCTAGTTCACATATAAACATTTCCATTTTTTGTTTTCATTCAGTTGGGAATTGGAATTTTCTGGGTCTGGCTAATAATAGTTTATTGTCCATAGAAATGCTATGCAGTTGTGCAAACAGATATTAGAAGAAATTATTTATACAGTACATTATTCAATTTGTCTATTTGCACATAGGCACACAAGGAATTTGAAACAAGCTTCCCTGTGTTTGGATGGATAATTTTAAGTGAGTGATATTTGAATTTTTTTCAGTTAAAATTCTTTGTTTGGATAAGACATTTTAAAAATTATTAAAATTATGATCATTTTACAAAGTATTTTGAATAACTATATCAGAAAAATTTTAAATTCTCTCCAAAATAAAAAAATTTAAATTCTTCGCTCTCCCAAAAAGGCAGATCACAACCAAGCTTGTGCCCACACTCTCGACAGCTTTGCATGTCGACCATTCTCTCATTTGCTCTCTGCAGGTTTGTTCCCTAATCCCTATCTCCATTTGTTTTCTCCCTTGCTATCTCTGTTCATTTATTTTATCTTCCTCGCTCTCTCCATTTATTCTCTCTGTTCGATCTCTCGCTCTTATTAATCCTGATCGTTGCGTTTCATTCTCAATCATTTCCTTTTGTTCTTAAATCATTCCCTCATTCTCTTGTTCTCTCTTGTCCTAGGGTTTAATAATTGAAATTTTGTATCTCTCTTGTTCTTGTCTTGTGTTTTGTGATTTCTGTTATTGCTTTTATTTCAAATTTCTGATTTTAATTGATTGTGCAGGTAATCAAAGAATGAATTATTCATGAGAGATTGCTCTCATTGATTCTTCAAAAGAGGGAAATAGTGTGTAGGTTAGGAAGGTGGACTATCATTGGGTACTTTTTGAGCCCCTCTTTCGCTTGCATTATGATTGTTGCTGATAATGGAAAAAGAAGTGAGTTGGCTTGTCTTTGTTCATGTAAGTTCCTTTTTCTTCCTAATGCCTTATAACTTAATTTTTGTGCTCTAATGCTTATTATGGTATATTTCTTGTCTGAGTTCAAGAGACTTCTCATCCTCTATATTTTTCAAATGAATGGTTCTGCAAAATTAGACAGGTGATGATAAAGCATTTAAGTTCTGACTGTGAGTTTGGATTATAATAGAGAACAGAGAGAGAGAAAAGTATGGAACAGAACTGAACTGAAATGTATTAACTTGAGAAAATGAAGTTAAGTTAAAGTAGAGGTATTTATAGAGCTATTTACAAAACAGAATCCTAACCAAATTCTGACAGCTCAACTAACTAGATGCTAAAGAACTCTAACAGCTCTAATAACTAAATATCAAAGCAGTTTGCAACTATATACAACACTAATATCCTTGGGTGAGTATTAGTGACAAGGACTGTAACAGGGACAGTCACCGAGGCATGAGAGGACTACAATGCAAAAGATTGAACCTTGGGTGATTGACCAGAAGGAATGTTGGGTGGTGGAAGGAATAGGTGTGACAATTGGTGGGGTCAGATTGGGGTTTAGGTTAAAATCCTTTACAATATTAGGAGTATTAGGAAACAGGTCAGCATTAGAAAACTAAAGTTCATTGAATATGACATCTTTAGAAATGTATATTCTACCAGTAGAAGAGAGCATTTATACCCTTTGTGAGAGAGTACCCTAAAAACAGACATTCCTCAGATCTAAAGTCAAGTTTGTGCAAATGATAAGGACGCAACAAGGGGAAATAAGCACAGCCAAAAGTTTTGAGGAAAAGAAAATCAGGGTCTTTATGAAAAAGAGTGGTATAAGAGGCAACAAATTTAAGAGAAGTTGTAGGCAATCTGTTGATGAGATAAACAGCTGTAGTAAAAGCATAATCTCAAAACTGTAAAGGGAGAGAAGCATGATGTAACAAGTTAAGACCCAAGTCAACTATATGTCTATCTTTTCTCTCAACAACACCATTTTGATGGTGTGTGTGAACAGATAAGTCTATGAGTGATACCATGATTGGCTAAGAAAGCAATAAAGGGTCAGTATTCACCACCCCAATTAGACTGAACATTTTTTATTTTGGTATTAAGCTGCAATTCAACCAAAGACTTGAAGTTCTGGAAAACAGATAAGGTTTCAGCCTTAGACTTAATAGGAAAAATACAAGTGAACCTTGAAAAGGCATCAATGAATGACACAGTACTTATAACCAGCATAGTAGGTAATGTGAGAGGGACCCCACAAATCAGTGAAAATTAATTCAAGTGCAGAGTAGACCAAATCAGAAGCATTTGAGGGCAATCTATGAGACTTGCCAACACAACAAGAGCAAAAATGAGTCAATTTTATTAGAGGGAGAAATTTTACAATGATTCAAGACAAGTTTCATAACATGACTATTAGGGTGACCCAACCTAGAATGCCACAAACTGACATTGGTGGACGAAAAAGTTACAGACTCAGGATTTACAGCAGTAGTGTTATTAGTACTATCTCTAACAGCACTAAACAAAGAGCTAACAACTGTTGATTCACCATGATCTTGAAGCTTGAGATTGTGGAAAGAATAAAGGCCGTTAGCATCAACAACTCCTTGAAGAAGGACTCTATTCATCCCCTGAGATTTTACAAGACACAAGTGAGGATGAAACTCAAAGAAAACTGAATTGTCTTTAGCTAATTGGCTGACACTCAACAGATTTTTAGTGATAGAAGGAACATGTAACAAATTATCCAGTTTAAAGGTAATGTGTGAATCATTAGGTGACACAAAAGAAGAACAACCAGCACTAGAAATACTTAAACCTTCCTCATTCCCTATGAAGATTTGATCAAGACCATCAAAATGGCTGAGTTGTTTGATATTTTGTGGTTCACCCGTCACATTGAAGCTGGCCCCTGAATCAGGAATCCAAGAGGTGTTACCATTTCCTTGAGAGTTTGAATTTGTCAGCATTCCACTAGGCTGAGTGGTGCTTCCAAACTTAGCATTAGGATTAATCCAGGTGTTGGAGGATTTGAGAGAACTAGTGGAGTAAGGAATGGACTGCTGAGTGGTTGGATCAACAAAATAGAGAGACTCGTGAGCTTGATAGGATGAGTCAAACCTAAAGTGGCAAACATTTGCAGTGTGTCCAAATTTCAAACAAATTTGGCACTGAAAATTAGCAAATCTACCACTGTCACAACCTCTACTGGAGCTACTGTCACGACAATTCGAGCCACCACTGGAACCTTTAGTGTAAAAATCATGAGTAGTTGGAATATTAATTTTGCTTTAGCATTAAGGTGCTTCTTCTAAACTTAGAAGCTCTCGTGTTCTTATCAATGGCATATTTTTAGTCTACCATGGTCCTTTTTCTAATTGTCAATAAGAGAATATGGTTCTGTAAGGTGTTAGATTTGTTAAATATGTTAAAAAATCTTGAGGCATAGGAAGTAATATGTAAAACAAATAATTTAAAGGCAACCTCAAATATGAAACTTGTGTGTGCGTGCTTTCCTTTTTATGATAGTGGTATTAGATATTAATGTCATTCATCATATTACGTGAATATATTCACTTTTTCCATTTTCTTTTTTCTTGCCTGATAGTGAATTTCAAATTCAAATTAGTAAAGAACATCAATAGTTAAGATATAATCATAGACTTTGGTAAACTTTTATACATCAACTTTTGGAAAATTCACGCAAGAAGTTGAAAATTTTCCCATCATAAATGATTTTCACTTTTTGTATTGGTCTCATTTGCCTGATGTGTGCAAACAATTCGTTCCAGTTTGCAGACAACTTATTTTTTGGGAAGCCTTTGTCCAAGTCAACAGCAAATTATTTGAAATTTTTATTTTATTTTTCCGTGGACAGTAATGTGGTGTCTTTGATGTAGTTTTCCTTGATTCATTTGTGTTTTTACCTGTCTTTACTTGATTCATCTGTGTCTTTACTTGATTTATAGTGACAGACTCACAGGTGAAAGTTATTCTCTTGGTTCCTTCCTACCCTTGTTTATGTGTGCTGTTGTATTGCAGAGGGAGATGACGATTAAGCATGTCTTGAGGATTACAATAGTTTCTACAAATAACCAAGAGAACTAAGTCTATTCACAAGCCATTAGAGACAAATTTTTAAATTGACATTTTGTTTTTGACCGAGAGAAAGAGAGTACTATGATTAAGAATTGTTTTGGTTGAGAATCATTATCTTTTTACCATGCAAATGAAATTTAACAAGTTGTGCTACAACATTGTATGTTTTTTTGATAGCCAAATATGTGTGTGTGTGTGTGTATATATAGACACACACACATAGAAGAGAATCCACTTACCCCAATAGTGAGTATAAGAGACTTACTCTTCACCTCCACAGTTCATTTTCTTAATATCTAATGGTTGAGATTAATTACTAATCTTAACCATTAGATTTTAAGAAAATAAACAATGAGAATAAAGAGTAAATCACTTGTACTTATTCTTTAGAATAAGTAGATCCCTTCCTAATATATATACAGAGAGAGAGAGAGAGGATGTATCAAGTGAAAAAAATGTAACACTTGATACGTCCTATCTATCTATCTATATATATTATTCGCTTTTAACCATCAAATGAAATGTGAATAACTCGTCCTCTCCTCTTTGAAATAAGGGTAAACTACAAGATATACAACACCCTAGATGATCACCCAACATTGTAGGCATAAATTTCACATGTTGTGTGATAAATAGATAATTTCAACACACACCAAATGGCTATGACAGATTCCACAACACTGTGATTGATACACTTTATGCAGAATGAAACTACATAACTATTAAAACCCATAGCTTTGTGAACGATGCGATGAAGAAGTAAAAGAAAACATCTGTGTAAGATGCAAACTACAGGATTGTGGGCAAACCCACAACACTATAAGCGGCACACTAGTGCAAGAAGCAAGCCGCATAACTATGGACCAACTTGCATTTCTGTGAGCGATGAACCGAAGGAAAACGAAAATTTTTATTTATTAAATATTAAAAAAATTAATTTTTTTTGGTAAAATTTAGTATTAAATATAAAATTTTAAATAAACATTTTAAGAATTAAAATACCTAAATTTGAATTTTGATACCCAACAAGAAAATTAACATAGAAGGAATTTTGCATTTCTCTTTCCATTCAAATGCCCTAGACTTTAAATTCTTGAAATTGTTAAAATGCTCTATCAAAAAGCAGGGTTAAAGTTCACAAAGTAAATTCAAGATGCAATACATGAAGACTTCCTTTCAATAGTTTGCCATGTATCTACAATCCAAGTTTTCTATGTTAATTTTCAAATTTCTCTAAATGTGAGATCTTTACTGTTCTTTTAGTTTTCCTTTAAAGATAGACATCCTTGATAAGTGGAAAACATCTCTTAAGCAAAGAAAAGGAACCCCGTCAAATAGAATAAGCAGAAAACATACCTTTTGTAAATTTGGGAAAAGATGCCACAAGAAAGGAATTGTGATAATTTGCGATGCAAAGCTATATCTTGAATCAATATGTGAACAGATACATGGCTTCTGACCAACATGACATATTACAGCGTTAAGCACACGCTCCAATGATGACCCCTTGCCAATGGAAACATAATTTTCTGCATTATCCTACAAGTGATCACTTGGGTAGTTTAAGCACTTGGTGAATGATATAATATAATACATGAAAGGAACATGCTCTGAAATAACAAAACTAGAAAGTATAATATAAATGATAAGATATGGATTGAGCAAACAACTTATATTGCATATTTAATCCACTGGCCTCGTTTATTTCCTACTGAGGTAGGACAACCCCCATTAAGATCTAGCAAGGGAATTAGGGAAGGTGCAATCAACCCCCCAAGAAAAAACACTACAGATCCTTGGTGACTACAGAAGGTGCCACTGGGCTACAAAATCATTGAGCTAGTATTTCTTTACTAAACTGATCATTGAACATAAAGAATAAGAGCAATTTTTTGTCAAATTACACTAACAACCCAACTTTTTTAAAATCCTACACAAATCTTCCTTTTGCTTTAAATTTATTACATTAACACAACTTTTTTCACATTAGACTTACCCCTTTAAGTTTTAAAAACATTACATTTACACCCCAGATCCCCCAATAAGGGAGGTCGTTGCAACTTGCAAGGGGAAAAAAACAAGGAGCATATGTTTAATCTGACAAAATATCAAGGTGTGCCAATGTAAGTTGCTCATGTATTTTTGTCATGTCATACATTTAGAAAAACAAGGATTTTTTTGAACCACAAAAAAAGGAAGTACGAGTTACACTAAAATCATTATTTCCATTGTCACTCCTATATTTTTCAAACACCTGATAATATAATCTATCAACTTATGAAATAACTTGATCCCAGAAAATACTACCTTTCCTGTGAGAATGATCTCCCTGAGTAGGCTGACTGCATTGTTTTGAAAGAGATATTCTACTATCTTACAGCTCCATGGCAATTTGGGATCAACTAACAATACTAAAACCTCCAATAAAGGAATAGCTGGCACATCCAATTCCTCAGGAGTCAATAAAAGCTGATCTTTTAACTGATATCTGTCAAGTTAAAAAATAAATAAGCAAGCTAGCACAGAAATCCAAAAGCATAAAGGAGCAAAAATACAGGCTTTTTTGAGTTACTAAAAACAAATAGTACAGGAACATCAATACTAAAGGGAGGGTACAGTCAATGAAGATTACAAGTTTGTATGTTAACTGAAGAAAAACTTGCATATCATCCAACGGCCAACATATATGCACAGGAGGGATGAAGCACTATTTATCTAGTGAACATCATCATGTAAGTCATTTTTTGTTACTTCTATTTCTCATCATTGCAGACAAATGGACATAGAATGTTAAGATGTCCCACATTGGCTAGGAACAAGAAATACTCCTACTTATCAGATCCACTTGCAGATGTTCAATTCTACAAACATCATGCTCCAAACATGCAATCTTAAAATGCCCATACTGGCTAAGAATATATCCAAAATAATTTTATAAGTTGACTTAAGCCTAGAAGATTTATGGAGCAATCCTTAAGAAAATTACACCTCCCTTCTAATTATCCACCACGGTTCATGTAAGTTTAAATTACAATTTTTAATTTATTTAATTTATAAACAACTGAAATAAGATAAGAAAAAATGAAACATGCTAGAGCCAGAGAGTGGCAGTTAGATATTGTTGCAGCATGTAAAAAAGTACAACTGTTACAGGAAAAAATTTAGTTTCACTGAACTTAATAGTTTATTTGATTTTGGGAGAGTCAGTTTACGACAATTAGCATCCTAATAATTTAAAAAATGCTTAAAGAAGAAAAAACAAAAGTATGCAGTGTATAAAAGTTAGAATTGAGTACGTTTTGAGAAGCATTTATAATATTTGCCACAAAATATAAGATATGAAAATATACACATAGTAGCCAAACATTCATAGATAAAACAGCTTCTTGTTGATATTAATTACGCTATAGTTAGTGCTTAAAAGTCACAACCCACACATAGAACAAAATTATTGCATAATACGAATAAATTAGATTTCATGGCATGGTTTAGTACATAAAAAGAGGATATAAAACAAAATCCAATCAGAAGCAATGCAACATGAACAGGAGAAAATCCTCAGTAACAAACTAACAACCAATATCTTTAAAAGACATCAATTTAAGTGTAACATGAAAGAGAATGATAAAAATAAGCTAGTGAATTCTGAAGAGCCAGAGCCTTAGAAAATAATGGAATTAAAATATGGTCATCAAACCTACCTATTATGATGCAGAGCACGAATACAAGCCTGTACAAATCGCTTCACTCGGTAGTTCACCAAAGCACAAGTGGATGAGTAATCCACCCCCGCAAAAAGTTTCACAACATCCCCTGTTGCAAAATTTTAGCTGTACAAGTTCAGTGGCAAACACGCTTAAGGGGGAAAATAAGATGGAAGGCAAGAATTTACAATATTTCAAATTGCTATTCTTATAACTAGCACCACATGTAACAATACCAACATGGTTGTGTCAAACACTTCAATACCTATGCCTTTAAGAGATCATAAAGAGATATCAAAGACTTGATTGGTTTGGTTTTGTTTTTTAGTTTTTAAAAAGAGTTTTAAAAGATAGTTGTCAAACAGTTTTTTCTAGAAGAGAAAAAAAAAACTTGTTTGAAAATGAAAAAACATGTTCATGTTTACAGAAATATCATTAATGAAAAAGCAAAAGACAACATATTCTTCTAATATTTTGAGTTTTCAAAACAAAAATATAACACTGCAAAGCAAAGTTACTTCCAGCTATTCCCTTTTTTTAGTTTTTAAAAACTAAAAAAATCAAAACTATTTTAAGAAAACACTAACCAAATCAGCTTTTTAGTTTTTAAATACTTAAAATACAAGACAATTCTATAAAACAGTTGTCAAACAAGAACCTCGAAACTAGAATACAACCTTTGTCAAATAACACAACCACAAGGATTACAAAAGACACTTACAAATAAAATTTACCATGAGGATTGTAAACAACACCCATAGAATTAAAATAGCTGGTTAAATTAAAAACAAAATTTAAATGGTCTAGGGACCAAAACTTCAATCATTAAATCATAGTCAGCTAACTAAAATGTTTTAAATAAAACAGCTGGTTTCCACATAAAAGAAAAACCTATTAAGAGAAGGAAGATAACAAGTAATAAATAGTAAAATTCATAATAGTCAATAGCAAATACCAACATGGGATGACAGCTATTACTATTATTGCTATTACTGTTGAGAATTTATGAAACAATAACGTGGGATGACAGATATTAATCTTTATTTTAAAAATAGTATAGGAAAACAATATCTTCTATATTCATGTATAATTTATGAAATAAGTCTACGTAAACAGCTGTGTATTCAGACACGAGTTTCATTCCATTATTTCCTCTCTATTCCTTCAACTTTAACAATTACTATTATGCTTTAAATAAGATTTATATTTTTAACACTAATATATTTTTATTATTATTCTTTAGTTGATTTTATTAGTCAGCAGAACGAACAGACATAGACCACCACAAGGCCCAAAACAATAAAGACTCCTAAGAGTGGCCCAAAAAGCAAATTAACCTCCTCTAAAGTGTAGATAATGCACTCTAGAGAATAAAGTGCATTAATAACTATAGAATTTGTGGAGGAATTATGTGTATTAGGTCATACACACTAATATATTTATAATCGTAGATACAAGAAAAAAAGGAAATAAAATAAAACCCAACATATTTGTTCTTTATTTCCCAAGTTACATACAATCAAATCATATCTTTAATATTCCCCCTCAAGCTGGAGCATATATGTCATATGTTCCAAGCATGTTACAAATATAATCAATGTGAACCCCCTTGAGAGATTTTGTAAGCATATCTGTCAGCTAGTCATCGGAGTCGACAAAGTTAGTAGTGATTTCTCTTAAGAGAACTTTCTCTCACAAAGTGATAATCAATCTTTGTGTGTAGTCCGTTCATGGAAGAGTGGATTAAATGCAATATGGAGAGCAACTTGATTATCACAAATAAGCTTAGTGCCTTGAATGTCTTCCGATTAGAGTTGTTAAAGCAATTGTCACAGCCATGTAATTTCACTTGCAGCTACTACCATGGCACGATATTCGGCTTCACCACTTGACCTAACAATTGTATTCTACTTTTTGCTTCTTCATGAGATCAAATTACCCCAACAAGGACACAATAACTAGAAGTAGGCCTTCTGTATGAGGGTTAACCTGCCCAATTAGCATCAAAGTAAAAACAATTTTAGAATCACATTTGTTTTCATATAAGAGTCCACGACTTGATGCCTTCTTGAGATAATGAAGGATGCATATAACAACATTCCAATGACTATCATAGGAGCATTGAGGAATTGACTTGCTACATTGACTGCAAATGTAATTCGTGCCTAGTAACGTTGAGGTGATTGAGTCTACCAACTAGTCTTCCATATCTTTCTGAGTCTTTCAAAAGTTACTCCTGACCCAGAATGAGCTTGAGATTATGATTCGAGGAGTGTACTCGGACGACACTCAATCATGCTAGTTTGAGTGAGAATATCCAGAGCAATAGTTCTCTGTGAGATGACAATACCTAAAGCAAACTGGGCAACCACACTGCCTAAAAAATATTTGAACGAATCAAGATCCTTCATCTGAAAACAACTTTGAATGTGAGATTTAAGGTGACAAATACCCTCAGAGTCATAACCAATAATAACAATGTTATCAACTAGACCACCAAATAAATGCACAAACTAGATGGGAATGGACACAGCCAGACTGGTCAGCTTCCTAAAGAGTCATACCAAACTAAATTAAAGCAGAGCTAAAACGACCAAACTAAGCACGAGGAACATTAACAAGCCATAAAGGGAACACCTTAGGCAACAAACAAGATGGGAGTCATCAGAAGCAATGAAATCTGGTGGTTGATCCATGTAAACCTCCTCTTACAGTTCACCATTTAAGAAGACATTTTAAATATCGAGCTGGTGATGTGGCCAATGACAAATAGCAGTCATGGGCCCATGGCAAGGAACAAACAAACAAAAGTAATCTTGGCCATGGGAGAAAAGGTGTCCTCATACTCAAGGCCAAAAATTTGAGTATAGCCCTCAGCCATCAAACAAGCTCTATACCTGTCGATGTTGCCAGCTGGTCAAACCTTCATTGTATACACCCAACAACAATCAACAATAGTCTTCTCCAGAGGCAATTGGACCAATTCCCATGTGTCAAAGGTTTGTAAGGCAGCCATTTCATCCAGCATCGTCTGTCACCAATGTGGATCAGTCAAAGTTTCACCTATAAACTTAGGAATAGGCACAGAATCCAAAGATGATACAAAAGAGAAATAAGGAGATAACATGTGAAATAGACAGTGCAACCATATTTAGGACTAATATTATGAGTGGACTAGATACTTTTTCAAAGGGCGATGGAAAGCTCTTAAATAGGGAACATGATCAAATGGTCATATGGAGTAGGAGATGATGTTGGGGGATAAGTAGGTGGAACCACTGGTGAATGTCTCAGCTTTCATTGATAGACAATGGTGATGGATCAACCACAGTGGTCGAAGTTAGAACAAGAAGTGGATCCGCCATAGGTGCATTATTGATAACAATGTTAGAGTAGAATGGAGTAGACTCACAAAAAGTGACATCAGCAAAAATAAGACTATGTTTTTGCGGACAGAAACAACAATCATTTTTGGAGGTGAGAGTAACCAAGAAAAACACATTTTAGAGACTTGGCAGAGAGTTTATCTTTAACCGGGGTAAAATCATCGACAAAATAGGAGCTACCAAAGACACGGAAAGGAACATGATAAAGGTCTTATTTTGGATACAAAATAGAGCATGGAATCTGATTGTTGAGAACAGACGAGGGCATGCGATTAATCAAGTAACAAGCAGTAAGATTTGTATCACCTCAAAAGCAATGAGGAACATTAAAATGAATAATAAGAGTACAAGTTGTTTCAACCCGGAGACGGTTTTTGCGTTCAACAACACCATTCTATTGTGGTGTGTGAGCATAGGAAGTTTGATGAAGAATTCCCTTGATGTGAGAAAAGATTGAAATTGGGAAAACAAATATTCTTTGGCATTGTCAGTGCGTAAAACTTTAATGGGTGACCCAAATTGAGTAGTAATTTCAAGTGCAAAATTCGAAAAATAGAAAATACATCAGAACATTTTTTCATTAGAAATATCAAAGGACAACGAGAAAAATCATCAACAAAGGTGACAAAATAGGAATATCCTAAATATGAACAGACTCAACTAGGATCCCAAATATCGGAGTGGATTAAAGCAAAAGGTGATGTAGCACATTTATTAGGACAAGGACTATATGAATGATGAACATGTTACCTAACTGACATGACATGCACGGTAATGGCTTAAGTGAAGAAGGACTAGGAATTAAAAGATGCAACTTTTTCAAACTAGGATGGTTAAGGCGTTGAGGGGCATGATCAACAAAGGTAGAAGAGACATAGGTAATCGACTGTGAAAGATGATACTATGCCCAGACTCATGTCCTACACCAATTGTCTATTCAGTATGTCGATCCTGAACAAAAACAAAATTGTTAACTAGACAAAAGAATTATGGTAGTTTACTAACGGAAATCAAATTGAAAGAACAACTAGGAACAAACAAGACCAAATTTAAAATGAGATTAGGAAGTGGGTAGGTTTGGCCAATGTTGTGAACTTTAAGTTGGGAACTATCTGCAAGAGTAACAGACAAAAAAGAGTCTAATAATGATAATTGAGAGAAAAATAATTGGTTATCAATCCATGTGATTAGAGGCACCAAAGTCAAGTAAGTATTCAAGGTCCAAGAGAGGAAGATTGGGAAACAAAGGCTAGAGGATTACTAGTCTAAGCCATGACAGTAACAAGCGATGCAGAATGTTGGGGAGCCCAAATTAAAAAAACAATGCACGATAGTAGAGGTAGAAATAGTGACATCCTTAGACGAGGCAAGTTTGCTAACCTGAGCAACATGGGTAAATGTCATTGTTGGCATGGCAAAAGTAAGATCTAAAAAGGCCACGAGAAACAAGCCAAAAATAGAGGTAAACACTCTCAAGGAGTACCAAAATATGCCAAACACAATGAAAACATAGCTAAAAGGGGACAAACAACGTCCACAGGGGTGTGCCGAAGGGAGATGAGTTGGCCGAAGGATCACTAGTGAGTGGGTCATTGGAAAACAGTGACATGCGCCAAAGAAGGGAAGCACGTGGAGAACACATGTCGGAGAAGAGGCAACTCATGTGGGCGCATGCAATGGTGTCTGCGAAAGCAGCTCAACAAGCTGGGTTGCCGAAGCAAGACGACTTCAATGGCGATGCTATTCCAACAAAAAAAGGCGGCGACAACACTGAACAAGACGTTTGGCTTATGTGGGTACTATTCACCCAAAAAAATGCAAAACAAAAACTGGAAAAGGAAAAAACCTAAACTACTAAATCATATAGGAATTGTGTGCATTAGGTCACATACACTAATGTATTTATAATCATAGTACAAGATAAAAAAGGAAATAAAATAAAATACCTAGATATTTGTTCTCTATTTCCTTATTTACATATAATCAAACCATATCTTTAACAATAACCATTGATTTGATAATCAAGGGTTGGAATTGTGATTAATTTTAGATTTTGCAATATATAAATTTAACTTTATCATAAAATTTAACGATATCTATTCTAATCAAGAGTTATTATAGCATTTTATTCTCTAAAGTACACCTCCGCACTTTAGAGGAGCCAAATCCCCAATAAGCATATTATGATTACGTGTTATGAAAAAAAGCTATTGGACTTGAATGAAGGCCCAACAAATAAAAATATACTAGAGCGGAGAAAAAGCACCATGTAACCCTAAGACCCAAACCATAATATGGGTCTGCACTTTTGCTAGTGGCACCTATATGGAAGAAAATGAAGATGATTGAGTGGGAGGACAGCAGCAGTAAGGAGATTGCAGAGGCTGTTTGGAAAAAATGAAGGTCTCCAAGCCTTGTCCAAGGATGGCAAGGTCATTGATCCTTGTTTAGTGATGGCAAAAATGGAGTAGCGGTTATGATTTTCCACGATTTGCTCCATGAATGGCACAACAATGGCTGCAAAACTAGGCACTCCACAACTAGTGTCTTAGGTGCGGCAAGGGGTCACTCCTCCCCACATCCCCAGATCATGCACTATTGACTACTATGGAAAAGTTACAAACAAACCTAAGTTTTTTAACATCTTCAGCAAAAGTCATTAATAATAATAATAGCAATATTTAAATGCTTGTGACTATCCTGGAATTTTCAATCGCAAAAAGTACAATTCATGGGACTAATAACAGAGTGTGAGATAGATTTCAATTCTGTGAAACCCATAGCTTCATTTTTTTCTTTTATGATTATGAGAAAATGAATCCACTCAGGGAAAACGGTAACTAGAGGCAAATCAAGTACCATAAAGCCAGTTAGTTAAACTGGAAATATCTTCTCTGGTGGTGGGTGAAGAGATTAAATGTACTTGAATATAGGGAAAAAACTAGAGTGGTTCACATACACTCAACTCAAATCCTCTTATTAATAGAGACAAACCAAAATACATAAGAAATCAAAAGGGTGAGCTTCAACAACCACTTACCTCTGACATACGATCATAAATGAAAGACAAAATGTAGTTTAACTAACATTAAATACAAAACTTATATTTAACACTTCCCCTCAAGTTGGAGCATATAAATCATCGGTTCCAAGCTTCGAAATTAAGTATTGAATCTGAGGACCCTTCAAGGGTTTGCTTAATAGATCTGCAAGCTGATCATATGAGCTAGCAAACTTGGTCCTAATCTCCTTGGACAACACATTTTCTCTTACAAAGTGATAATCAAATTTCAATGCGCTTAATCATTTCATGAAACACTGGATTTGAGGCAATATGGAGAGCTGCCTGATTATCACATTAAAGTTGCATTGGAGAAATTTCACAGAATTTCAATTCTTGTATGAGTTGTTTTAACCCACACCAACTCAAATGTAGCTAAGATCATAGATCTATATTCAGCTTCTGCACTAGATCAAGAAACAGTATTCTGTTTCTTGCTCTTCCATGAGATAAGGTTACCACCCAAGTACACACAATAACCAATAGTAGAACATAGGTCTATATCGGATTCTGCCTAATCAACATCTCAGTATCCAACAATTTGACTATTTCTTTTATCCTCATACAATAGACCTTGACATGGAGCCTTCTTTATGTATTTGAGAATACGCATTACTTCATTCCAATAATCAATACAAGGTGAATTCATGAACGACTCACAACTCCAACTGCAAAAGAAATATCTGGCCTAGTAATAGTAAGATATATCACCTTCCCAACCAACCTTCTACACCTCTCTAGATCTGAAATAAATCTCCCATATCAGCCACTAAATTCTTGTAAGAGTCGATAGACTGCTAATGGGCTTACAATTAGACATTTTGATTTCCTTCAGAAGATCCAAGGCATACTTCCTCGGAACCTACAATGCCTTCTTTGGATTGAGTTACTTCTATTCCAAGAAAACATTTCAAATGACTGAGATCTTTTGTTTGAAAGTGATTGCATAAATATTGCTTTAATTGAGATATTATGACTTCATCATTCCATGTAATGACGATGTCATCAACATAAACAACCAAATAAATACATTTTTCAAAAGATTTATGATATTAGAAGACGGAGTGATAAGCTTCACTCCTTTTCATTCCAAAACTTCGGATAACATTGCTAAATTTTCCAAATCAAGCCCTTGGAGACTGTTTAAGCCCATAGAAAGACCGCCAAAGTTTACACACAAGACCAGACTCTCCCTGAGGAACAAAACCAACAAGTTGCTCCATGTAAATCTCCTCATCTAACTCATCATGAAGGAATGCATTTTTAATATCCATCTGATACAGGAGCCAATGGCAAATAGCCACCATGGCAAGGAGAAGACAAATGGTAGTGATCTTGAGTACCGGTGAGAAAGTATCTCCATAATCAAGTCCATAGATCTTACTGTAACCTTTGGCTACAAGACAAGCTTTAAGGCGGTCAATTTCACCATTAAGACCAACTTTAATAGCATAGATCCATCTGCAACCAATAGTTCTCTTCCCAAGAGGAAGATGAACAACTGTTGTGTACCATTATGATCAAGGGACTGCATTTCATCAATCATGGTTTGTCGCCATCCAGGATGATCAAGTGCTTCACAAACATTTTTGGGAAGGGTAATAGACGATAATGAATTTACAAAGGAACAATAAGAAAGAGACAAATGATGATAACTCAAAAAATTGTAGATAGGATGTGGGTTTCAAGAGGAGCGAATACCTTTTCGGAGAGCAATAGGCCAAATTGAGTTGTCATCGGCCATAAAAGAAGAATTAGGAGTTGTTGTACAAGAAGCAAATGGAGAGAAACATGAGCCAAGAGAGTCATCAGGTACGATGGAACTAGCTGCAAGTGTCATGCC
Source organism: Psophocarpus tetragonolobus (assembly GCA_037954015.1). Lineage (NCBI taxonomy): Eukaryota > Viridiplantae > Streptophyta > Magnoliopsida > Fabales > Fabaceae > Psophocarpus > Psophocarpus tetragonolobus. Next base: position 6,246,804 of record CM075693.1, on the reverse strand, counting down.
TTGAATAGTGCCAAAGGGTGAAGGATCAATATTAGTGAAATTTGGAGTTGGAGGAATATCTGCATGATCAGATTGAGAAAATATGTCAGGAGAGATGACCATTTCAGGACTAAAAGTAGAAGTGGACAGTACCTCTTGGATGGAAATCGAGTCGGAAATGGAGAATGAGTAGAAGGGAGCATCCTCAAAAAAGGTAACATTAGCAAACATGTAATACCTCTCGGTATTAAGAGAATAGCATTTGTAACATTTTTTAAGATGAAAGAATCCTAGGAAGACACACTTGATGGATTTAACTAACAACTTATCGATACCTGAAGACAGATCATGAACAAAATATGTACATCCAAATACACATGGTGATACATGATACAAAGGTTTAGTGGGAAACAGAATTGTACGAGGAATTTGATAATCAAGAGAAGGAGAAGGCCTATTGATAAGATAACAAGCAGAAAGACTCACATCTCCCCAATTATGTAACGGAACTTTTGCATTAAGTATTAAAGAGCAAGTCGTTTCAACAAGGTGACGATTCTTTCTTTCTTTCTGCTATCCCATTTTGTTGAGAAATGCAGGGACAAGTGGATTGGTGTAAGATTCCTTGAGGGCAAAAAGGAAGAGTTCAGAGGAAAAATATTCATTTGCATTATCACTCCTAAAAATTTAAATTGATTTTCCAAACTAATTTTTTATTTCATGGAAGGACACCAATATAGACAATAGTTCAGACCTTTTTTTTATTAAATAAAGTCACGTACAACGGGAATATTCATCAATAAAAGTTACAAAATTTTTAAATCCAAAAGAAGTAACCTAACTAAGTCCCAAATATCTGAATGTGTAGAAAAGGCTGAATTACATCTTGACTCATCCTGACTTATCTTGACGAGGGAAAGAAAATGTAACATGTTTGCCTAGTTGACAAGTTTCACATTCTAAAGTTTAGATTTTCTTAATACTAAGAGACATTATCTTTAATTTGGCTAGACTTAGGTGCCAAAACGATCATGCAACAGTTTAGGAGAGATAGATGCAAAGCAAGACACTAAAGGACTAGATTCCAGGTAATAGAGACCCCTTGATTCATGTCCGACGCCAAGTTGTTGATCCGTACCACGTTCCTGAATGACAAATGAATCAGAATTAAAAATAACTGAACAATTTAAGGATTTAGTTAACTGGCCTAGAGAAAGTAAATTTGGATAAGAAGGAATGTACAAAACAGAAGTTAAATTCAAGGAGGGAGAAACAGATATTGAACTCATTCCTTAAGCTGAAACTTTTGACTCATCGGCTAATGTTACAAGGTGGGGAAATTTGGGAGATGACAAAGATGAAAACAAAGTGTTATTACCAGAGATATGGTCTGAAGCACCAAAGTCAATCATTCATGGATTTTGACTATCCACAGATTGAGAAATGTAGATAGTTGAAACATTAGGTCCAAAAAAGGGTTCAACAAGGTTGTTAGACTTCAACCTCAAGTACTCTTGTATCCTTGATACTCTTCTTCAGATAATTTCCTCTCTTCAGGTTTCTCAGACCTTAATACATGTGTAAACTTGTCTGGAAAACCATGCAGTAAGTAACATGTTTCATGAATGTGGCCCATCCTTTTGCAATGAGTACATTGAGAACTATTACCTCTTCCACCACGTCCTCTATTTCCACATCCTCCTCTTCCTCTAGAAGACATCGTAATAGAGGATTCCACAATACTTTCAAAAGATGTACCCTCATTATTTAGAGTAGGAACACGGAGGAGTCATCTAGTTAGGCTCTCCTTGGTAGGAATATCTTGTCCTGTCAAAACTTGATCAAGAATGTGATTGAATATCGAGTTCATACCACGAAGAATCATAACCATAAAGAGATTATCAAATTGTTTCCCTATTTCTTCTATAGAGTCAGCTTCTAGGATAGCTTCAACTCTTCTACAACTGCCTAAGCATCGGAAACATAAGACACCATACCTAAATCATTTTGCTTCGAGGCTAGCTTCTGAACACAATCAAATAAGTGTTGAATGTCATTAGAGTAGATATCTTGAGCTTTTTTCAAAAAAGAATAACAAGTTTTGAATGTTCTGAGATTCCTTAATATTTTAAGTTCCACTGACTGCCACAGAAAGCACAAAGTTGAAAATCCAACTTCTTCCATTGGACTCTCTGTTCAGCTGATCCCTTAGTATTTTCTTCCTTTTCTAAATGCTCATGGTGTCCCTGTCTGAGGAACCAGAATTCCAGAGTCAATCCATGATAAATAATTTTTACTATTGAGTTTCTCTTTTGTGATAATGGCACTCCTAGCAATAGGAAAGACAGGACCTGAGCTGATACTAGAGGAGGTCGAGGAAGACATTTCAAATCTGGAACAAGGAGCGGAAGGGGACCAAGAGAGATTTAGGCTAAAATGTTCAAAACTTGCTCGAACTGGAAAGCGAAGACTAGGAACAGACTCAGCACACTCAAGCGACTCCCACGAAGGTGAAACAGTGGCAAACGGAGGTTGTTTGGCCGACACGTGGAGCTCATGCGCCACCTAGAAAGCGAGAAGGAAACCAACGCGTGGAGGCAACTATGGAGACGCACCTTCGTTGGTTGGGTTGCGCACGTTGAGGTGCACCAAACCCTAAACTTGCCAGACAAAACTCACTGGCAGACGGTGGTGGATGGCTTCAGACAGCAACGGACAGTGGCAGATAGCCAACTGTGACTTTAGAGTCTTAGAGCAGGATCGTTCCCGCTTTGATACCAACTTGAATGTAGAGAAAAGCTTGAGTGACTCATATACACTCAACTCAGAACCTCTTATTAATAGAGATAAATCAGAGTGCATAAGAAATCAGAAGGGTGAGCTTCAACAGCCACCTACCTCTTATATACAATCATAAATGAAAGATAAAATGTAGCTTAATTAACAACTAACATTAAATACAAACTTATATTTAGCAAATGTTAAACAAATATACGTTACAGTTCACAATTCTTTTCCCAAGGAATTTAATTAATATGTTCTATTACTATAAAAAATTTTACACTGACATTCAATCACAACCCTTCATTTATGGTAAGTTTGTTGACTTTACCATTTAATACTTTAAAAGTCATACAAATGAAGAGTTATGATTGAACGTTAGTGTAAAACTTTTTATACTATCAGCGCATACTAATTAAACTTTTTCCCAAATGCCTTAAAACCGAAGTACATTAGAAAAAGAACAGTAAAATTCATAGGAAATGGAAGGCTGATTAAAAATTACCATTATCCTGAACAAACCACCAAAGTAACCGGCATATTTGCACAAGAACTAAAAAATCATCAATATTTTCTGGCTTAAAGAAATAGAGGAACTGGCAGAGGAAATCAGAATCTGGACCAAAAGAATTCCTGGATGCCCACAAGATGACATTAATTTGATTAGAGAGATGTTGCAACTTTCAAGGAAGATCATACCAGAAAAAGCTGCATCTTTAATTACTACAAAAGCTAATAAAAAAATAAAATGAACAGTATGCAACAATTATAATTGTTATGATTAAATTTCACCTGTCCACATTCTGACAATGCTTTCCATAGGCTTTATAGAACTGCTCTCGCAACTTAGATTGTTCAGTCTTGACAGCTTTTCTCCCTCTGAAGCATTTCTGTAACTAGAATCAGTCAACAACTTGCATGACACATGAAAGTTGTTGACTACCATCAACAACATGACTTCCAGCAGGCATACATTGTATTAAATTACCAGAGTATACACAAGACATCAAACTACAATCTAGGCAGCTCAACTTTAGGAACTGCACAATGGTGCAATCTTATTTTTATTTTTCATGTAATAGTCAACGTTCAAAATATTTATAAATTTAAAATAAAATATCATGAAAACATACAAAATAAGAAGCACCAACCATTGCCAAAATTAAAACAAGCAATGCAACTTTTGTCAGGACTTAATACACTGCTATGATGTATGGCATAATCCAACAGAAGTTTTAATACCAAAATTTCATTACAGACAAACAAGAACTGAAAGTAGTGTGTTAATAAATTAATGGAATCTTTTTTTTGGCGTATATAAATGACTGGAATCTAAAACTTCTAATATTGAAATCTGAAGCAAACAGTATTATCTTAACAGATTCAGTCAGTTATACATGACTTATTAAATTGTAACCACGAAAGTACTTCACTGTAAAGTCTTGGTCTAGAGGAGGCAAAGGGAAATAGTATAAACGTGGGTGTTCTTTTGGTTTTGGGGAGAGGGAGGCATAGGGATGAGTACAGAATGAAAAGTAGGAATCAGGATATAGGAACATTTGTCAAGAGGCTTCTCCTCTACTCTGGACCTCTAATTCTCTGCATAATTTCCCCATGAAGTATTTTTTATTGCATTTGGCGTATGATTTTTCTTGGATCTCTCTCTTCCTCAAAAACTTGAGTGACAGATAAAGAAGTGAAGTAAAGTTCCTTTTCCTTTTACTTAATTGTATATATCTCTACTCCAACTCAAATAGTTACGTTGTAATTCCAACTCTTCTCATGTAGCTTTTTAAATCCTTTTTCTCAGTTTTTTATTCAATCACCTAATCTTTAGAGATTCTCCTTGACAAACACATTTTGCAAGTCTTAAACACACTATAAGATCAGGTCATTCAATTTTTTACACAATAAAAAAAAAAAAAAGGAACACACTGTTACAAATTAGTAGACTTTACACGGCTCTTTCTCCTAATGATTGCCTAATGAGTCATGAGCCAGTCTAGTTCAAGAAAAATTTGCCCATTTATTCCTCCAATGTAAGGTAGCTAACTTGTCTGGCCTCATGGGATAGTGAATAATTCTATTAGAGGTTCTTGGTGAACTAAGGGCATCCTTTCAACCTAGTGAACCAGGGTACTATAACATGTTTGCATACCTAGACACCGAACCAGAATACCCATCATCACTTCTCGTATCATATTCATTCCTATAAAAGGAGGCATTTAATATTCCTAGAAAACTTAGGCATAAATGCATATTTTGGTTTCGAAACTTCTATTTTCCAATAAGATGGAATCTGAAAAGATAGAGCAATACTTGACAAAACCGATATAAATTATCTGAACCAGTTAAACGCAACAACAATTTGACACCATCAAGCATTACAATGGGAAGAATTTAGTGGCCATACTAGACAATTGTTTTATGGAAACAGTGATGCACAACCAAATTGCAAGAGTAAAAGCTAAAATAAACTAAATGCACTTAAACCTGAATTTTGAGTGCAGCAGAGTTCTGCTGGCGCAACCACAAGCGCCGGTTGCGTTCAACTCTCGTCTGTTCTAAAAGGTTCTTCCGGTCCCTTTCCTTTGAACTGCGACCTCCCAAATCGACACGCTTCCGCGTAGAAGGATCACCGCTGAAGTACATTTTTTATCGTCTTTTCTTCTGCGCGGCCAATTCATGCCCTAGTTTCCATCACAGTGAAGATCGCAGCATGGAAAGCGCGTTCACTTCGGTTGGAAGGAAGGGATTCGGGAGAAAAAGTAGCCCTAGAATTCGAGAAAAGTGGGAACCGTGTTCCTTGGTACAAGACGAGAGGGGAGTCTTAAACAGTAATAATGAGAATGGTTAATACGATAAACCAATCTGATCAGAGCAAAATAATAATAATAACAGTAGTGATTGAATGGGAAATCGGTGTTTGCAAATAGAAGAAGAACTTGAAATATTTTGTCTAGCTTTCTACTTCTAGCGCTTTCGCTCACCACTTTCCCAGGAGCGCTGTGTGGGAAGAAAACTCTACTTCGGAAGTATTTTCCAAAAGATAGAACTGTCAATATAGCTTGAAAAGAGAATGGTGTGTTTGTTTAATTTTTTGAAAACAATAATAATAATAAATAATTTTTTTCAATTGCTTATTTAAACTGTTCAAAAATTGTCTTTTTTTAATTCTTGTTTGTTTTCTAAAAATCACTTTTTTAAGAATAACATTTTTTAGAATTGTTTTTTAAATTTAAACAAACATGTATTAATTAACAGGTCTAGTTATTGGTGTAGAAGTTTTGGGAGTCCTCTCGTTCTACGCTTTGTTAGAATGCATGTGTGGTACTCTCCATCTATTATTTCATATTAATACAACTTCATTAGAAAAAAAGGTATAGTTATTATTTTGAATTTTTTGTTAATTAATCTTATTCCTGTTATGCTTGAATGTGCAAAAGTGTAAGATTTTTTTTCAAAAATTGGAACCCTATACAGTTGTTTTAGAAAGTCATAAGTCATGGAAGAGAATCAAGCATGGGAATTTTAAGAAAAAGAAAACGAAAAAACATGATGGACCATTGTGGGAAGTGTGCATCATCATATGGAACCAAAAAAAGTATATTTTGGAGAAGAATGGTGCTAGAAAATCAGGCATGGCAATTAAGTATTGGATTGGATAAAGTTCATCTCCATCCCAACTTATTATTATAAGAGATTAATTTTTATGAGTGTAAAAAAAGTTTTCCATTAACATTCAATCACAATTTTTTATTTACATAATATTTCCATGACTTATAAAGTATTAATCATAAAGTTAACAAATTTATCAGATATGAAGAATATGCTTAAATATAAGTGAAAAAATTTTTTTTATACCAACAGTGCATTCCATATTTTCTCTTACTATAATAGTACGATAAATTTATTAAAATACTATTTTATAGTTAAAAAACTTTAACTGAGTTTTCCAAAATCGATAGATGTTGAAACTTGTTTTGTGAGATTGGTAAATTTTATTATGTTTTTTAAGGATTCAAATTTGGAAGTTGTTCTTTTTTTATATACACTTTGAACTTTGAAAGATTTAATTATAATTTATTGGATTCACAATAAAAAGTATTATTAGGTGTTCTTACCGAAATGTACCTTGATACTGTTTACTGATAACTCTCTGAAATATCTTTTGTCTTCAGAAAGAGAGAGAACCTGCAAAAGAAGACTTTGACGGTCAAGTCAATAAATGAGTGAGATGGGGAAATAAAGAGTAATAAATTCTCTAACATGAATGTGTGACATGTACCTCATAAACAGTATTTATAAGAAAGATGTGTCTTTTATGTGATAGTTATTACATGTTTAGCTCTATATATTACTTTTATCCATTATGCTTTATTTTTATCCTGGAGGTGCTTTGTTTATTATGCTCAGCTTTATTGGGAGTAACGTTAATTAGTAATTATGCTAATCAGTCTCTTAATTAATTTGGTTGATTAACTTATTACAAGAATTCGGATTTTGGCGAGGCTGAAATCCTTTGTATTATTGACACTACTTCCTACTTTCGAAGATGTCATTCTACATTTCAGTTTTCGGTCATGCCGAAATACGAAGTCTCTTATATCTTCCTTTCTGTTAGTGCCTTCAATTTATATTGCTAATTCAAAATCCTTTTGATCATGACATCTTAAGATGTTCTTTTATGCCTTATTTTATTCTTGGGTTTTCGACCATGCCGAAACTCGAAGTCCTTTCTGCCACCCTCTTCTTAGGGTTTTCGACCATGCCGGAATTTGATGTCCTTTTTGCCACCCTCTTCTGAGGATATTTAGGTCCTTCTAACTGCCTTTTATCCTTATAAATATACCCTTGCCCCCAGGCTTCAGTCCAAGTGCAAAACACAAGGGTGAAGTCTTTGAAGGAACATCCTACACACTTCAGATTTATGCCCTAAGGCTGAAATCCCTAGGTATGGGTTAACTAAATTAGGGTTAGTAGATTTTTTCCTGCCAAGTGATACCAAGGGCATGAAACGAAATTGTCGTTTTGGGACACTGTAGCAGAATAGGGAAAATGAACAGTTGCATGTCATGGATTATTGATCTAGGCTAGATCAACGATGATGATGAGAGCGGGAATTTTCAGAGTCATATTGCTATATAAGGGAAGGGAGGTGACAAGTTCAGATAAACTTTGTCATTTCTGTCTCATTCTTATGTCGAAATCTCTGTCCAGTCTTCCCTCCTCAATCTCCCTACTTTAGAGTCAAGTGTGCCCCACATTCTCTCTATATTTCGGTCAAATGTCTTATTCTTCTCCTAATTCTGAAATCTCTTCCATTAAAGGTGGTCATTCTGGGTCTGTCGAAATCTCTCCTTCTATATCACTAGAAGCTCAATGTTTTAGCCAAAATGGCTATGAAATGCAAATTCAAAGAAAATCTAAAAAAGGATTACCCCTCCCCCCTCATTTTAATTCCTTCTTACCATTGGGTAGATGGGGTAGTAGGGGCTTTCTCATCTTGATACTGCAATAGGCAGATTCTAAGTAACTTTGGAAACAAAGTCCGGATCTGTTATTTTGAAAATTGTGAGGAGTTTCTGATGCATGCACGCCTAGCATAGGTTTGAGTTAGGACCAATAAGGAAGGAACATGACCTGGATTAAGCTTTAAGGAGCTTAGTTTAAGACATATTCCATTTAATTGTATTCATTTAACCATTTTTAGACTTGTATAAGCACCCTTAAGTCATTAGGATTTTAGGGGTGTAGTTAGTTTTATTTTCGGCTTGTATCTTGGCTTATAGGTTATTTTTTCTTTAAGAGGTATAATTGTCTCCTTGTGGAGTGTGTTAATTAGTTTGGGCTAGTCCAAGAGAGTTTGAATGTGTAGGATCTTATTTCTACACCCCTAATTCCTCTTTACACCCTTCTAACCAATAGATGAAGCATGTAGGAGACATGTATGCCCTTTTGTCCCCTTATTTCACTCCACATGTGTTCTCTCACTCTCACTCCTACATGGCTGATTCTTATTCATTCTTATTTTAATTTGAATTTTGGAGGTGTCATGTCATTTCCCTTCAAAATTCAAATTCAAACTAGAGGGAACATATATCTATATTTTTAGGGCCATGTTTGGATTTTTAGTTGATTGAATTAGTGTTAATTGAGCACATACTAAATTAACACTAAATTAAGTCAACTAACCCTTGTTTAAACATGTTGGACGTTCATGTTAGTGCCTAGACCCATGGTTCATGCTTTGCTCTATAAATAGAGCATTCTCTCATTCATGTAGTTTTTAACACTCATTTAAATGAAAATAACTTTTCTCTAAAATTGAGAGCCCTTTTTTTCTTAGAGAGTGTTCATGTTCTCTCCACTCTTGTGAGAGTCATTCATGCTATTATCAAGGGTTCCTTCCCTTGTGGCTAGCTTCACTCACGGCTTATCATCTACAAAGTAGAAGTGACGTCTACTTCACGTCCATCTCCTAGTCTTCCACCGCCATTTCTTCAACCTCAAGAACCTCTAAGAATAGATCCTAAGTGGATTCCTCCTTTGCTCAATAATCTTCAACCATGGCTTGGGAGGGATGCTAATTTAGTATCAGAGCTTAGGCTCTGATAGAATTTTACTATCTCTAGCTTTTAAATTTTTTCGTCTTGTTCATTGATTTGTCATCTTCTTCTTCTACTCCAATTCTATTTTCTTTTCACCATTTTGTGGTTTGATAATATTTATTGCTTGTCTTCTGTTATTTGGCTTGTTATTGTGATTTTGTTCAGTTCATTTTAATTCTAAGTCATTTCTCTTCATTATAATCGGTGCAATTATGTTGTATGCACTTTATTTTGAGTTTACTCGATTCAAATTGCTTGTTCTTCCTTTGAATCATGTATTCTTGTGTTTATGACTCATTTCCATCATTAACTTTTTCTTTTGAGTCATTTTGTGCATAATGAAGTTCCTAAGAAATACCAAACTGTGAACCCACACCTCTGTGGCGTTTCCCACAACATTGTGGCTCCTGTATTTTGGCTTCTTTTTTGCATTTCTTTAACTGTTTTTTGTGCATTTTTCCTGTTGCTTATCTTAGGATTTATTTTCAGTTTTAAAATCTCAAAGTATTTGTCATTTAGAGTTTTGTTTAGTCCTTGATTTTGTCATATGAATTTCCTTAGGTTTTACTAATTTTTTTGTGTTGAATTTGTGTCTTGAAAAAAAAGTTGTGTTCACTTCTTGAAATTGAGCTTCTAAGAGTTTTTATCTCTTGTTTAAGTCTCTTGAGAAGTCACACATGCTTTTAGTTCAAGCATGTTTCCTCAATAATTTTTCAAAAATTATAGCTCAATTTCTTCCCTAAATTTTAAGTGTCTTGTGTTGCATTTTGTAATAGCTTTTAGTGTGCTTGTTTAAAGTGAAACTATTTTGGTATTTGGAGTTGTCCTTGGCTGTGTGATATTGAGAAAAAATTGTGCCAAAAAAAGTTAATTCATGCATAAATCAAGCACTTCTAAGCATACCTTAAAACACTTCAAATTTTAGTATATTTTTTAGTTACTAAAATTTTCAATAGTTGCACTTGTATTTGAAATTGTGTGGCGTTTCTTTCTAAATCACTTCAAGCGTTTAATGCCTCTTGATTCCTCTTAAAATTTGCCTTCCAAATCTGAATTAGGTGCATCCAAAAGAAATTTAGAAAAAAAAAGAAGAAAAGAAGTCAAAAGACAATTTAAAAAGAAAAAACAAAAATGAGTGCAAAAACAAAGAAGTAAAAAAAAATATATAGACAAAACTGTTGTACCTAATTGGAAGTTTATTGTAATTGTAAAAAGGGACCTAAAATCATATGAAATAGCTCTAAAATTGAACATTAGCATTCAGCCATCACTTTTATTATTGGTACAATTTTTGAAAATTATTTGAGTCATTTTACTTTTCGGTCCTTATCCTTATCTAGAACTTTTCTAGGATTTCCTTTGTGTGCTATCTATCTATCTATTAAAACAAGTTTTTTTTTCCAAATTTCAACCTCTCATTAAATTTTTTCCCTCCAAATCTTGTATTTCTTTCTATCTTTTCCCTTTCTATTTTTAATTGAAATCTTTCATTATTTTTACCTTTCCACTTAATACTTATTATAATACAAAAATCCACCATTATTTTACTAGCCAAATTAAAAAATATGTTAATATATCTATTTACATATAATGTCTTTCTCTGAGTTAATACATTCATTTACATATAAAAATATACTTGGAATTAAAAAAATTACAAGCAATAACAAAAATCATATACTGGACAACTCGTCCAGCGAGACATTTCACTCAATGGGAATTGAGGCACCTTGCCCAATAGCAAATGTGGTCCAGCAAGAGGTCTCAGACATGAACTTCCAGTTAAGGAACCTTGCTCAACGAGAAGTGCCATTAGGCAAAAAACTCCATGAAAAAATTTGCAAAAAGTGTTTTGCGTTGAACGAGACATGTCACTAGGTCCAAAACTAAAAAATTCCTTAATTGGGCAAGACCTGTCACCCAGCAAGACTCTACAAAACCTTCGCTGCATAAATCACAGCCACACTTAGACTCCAAACAACACAAGTTCAATTCCAATGAGTTATTCATTACATTCCTTGGAGTTATAAGGTAAGTCTGGTGGTAAAGTAGAGATATGAGGGAGGGAGAGGTTGTGATTTTGAAACCTTTCACTAACAAAAACTAATACATGAATAACTAACATTTAACCTATAAAAAAAACACTACGTACCTTATTCACGTAGCCAAAACATAATATAATTACATATGCACTCCCTACCTTTTTAATCATTACTTTCACACACCTAAGCGATGTTAGTGTAAGGTTTGAGAGAAGTGTTGGTTTAATGTTTTCAATGATACAAGGTGTTAATGTAATATTTTTAAACCTAAAGGGAGATTAGTATAGAAAAATTAAAAAAGAGTAAAGTTTTGTGTAATTTAATAAAAGTTGAGGAGGCCTTTATATAATTTTCTCTAATAATAAGTTTTTATTATTTTAAGTTTTTTATTATTTTACTATAATAATAATATTTTTATTATAATAATATTTTATTATTATGTCAATGATGTTTTTTCCATGAGAATGATGTTATTTTTTAGCTTATGCACTTTGTATAGATAAAGAATAACTAATGAACATTAAAAAAAAAACATGTACCATCCTATCCAAACTTACATATTGTCCTAATTAGATCCTCTGACATATAAGAGTGTAATAGCCACAACATTGTGGCCTATTCCATAATATTGTGGGATATGTGCAAAAACCTCATTGTGACGTGGAAAGTTTCAAAGCATTAGTCGCAATATTATGACCTACTTCATGGTACTGTGGTAGATGCATTGATAACTCAATTTGGGTCCAATCCCACCATGTTGTGAAAGTTACGTGTGAGATATACATACCTCTAATATGCAAGTCACAATAGTTTGGACTATGCCAGTCTTAACTTTTTGGCAAGCATGTCAATCAAGTAGTATATCCAAATGAGTACAAGGACATATTCACATGGACTGATGGACTTAATTCATACTTATGAAACTTATATACTTTTTACTTGGTAACGAATGGTGTGAATGTTAACTAAAAACTATTAAAACTAAGAAAAAGATAAAAACATCAGCATGTAAAGGAAGAGTTTTGTTCACAAACACAAAGAACTAGTTGAAATTTGACTTCATTATCACCCATGCATAAATGACCACTAATCATGTTTATTACTCATGTTTCGATCACTTATAAAAATACCCTAATCCCTAACGAGTAAGATCAAAAAGTTCATTTGAGGTTTAAGTTATCAATTTCTTGCATAACTTAAATCAAACAACTTGCTTTCAAAGAAAGAGTTAATGATGATCAATGTGGTTGTACAACTACATGTGTTTTAGTTTATTCCTAGAAACAAACCACATTGTATATTCTTCTTTTTATGATTCAAATACATTTTGAAATCACATTCAAAATATAAAATAAATGAAAAATAAGAAAGATAAAGCATAAAGAAAAGAAAAGACACAAACATTGACTAATAAACTTATTAAATATCAAAATATACACAAGTTCATGTTATTCATATTAAACTCAACTAGGGAAACACCTAACCACTCATGGAGAAGAGGAGTAACCCAAAATGATGGAGTAAATACAAACATAAGAGAAATAGAAGTTGGAGAATAAACCAAAAAGCTCTAGAATTTGCCTTCGATCATTAGAGGTCAAAAGATTTTTTTTTCAGATAAAATACGCCTTTTATAGTGTTGTCAACTCGAACACCATCGCCCAACGATCACAACATGATCATTGAGCACTTAGCCTCAATGTTGAGCAAAAGTATCATCATTGAGCACCTAAAGAATGTGTTAGGCGATTAGGGTCAACTACTCAATTCTTTCTATCTGCCACAACTAGGTAGTCATGAATTGGACGTTGGTACTTCACTTATTTTAATCTTTAAACTTCAATCCTCAAAGCAAATAAAAACATATGCTAAATGGATTACTTGAATATTTGACATTGCTTCGATCCAACTCCAAAACCTGTACATGTATTTCCAAAAATAATAGTAATTTTTAAACCAAATTAAATATACAACTTGAAATCCTAAATATACCTATTTTATACATAAAATAAAACAAACAAAGCCTTAAATAAAGAAGGATTAAAATAATTGTGCTCATATAATTGTATAAAATTAAGTATATGAGGCAATTATCAACCACACTATTGTAGGAGATGCACTAAAATCCTTGCAAGGATCTATTTATTTAATAAATCATAAATCGGTAAATACATAGTGAAGGGAATTAAATTTAATTTTTACTTAAATTACTAATTGATTTGAGATGTGATGAATTTATTAGTTTGTTGATACTATATGGTTGTATTCGGTTGATGGTAGAAAGATGGGAAAGAAGAGAATAACTATCATTCTTTTGTTTCAGAGAGTTTTAGTTAAGTTTTGGGAAGTTCTCGGATAATTCGTTATTGGAAGGGGGAATTGCATTTACCAAGCTATTTTTACTAAATACATCCTAGTGCTATATAAGTTGATTTTTCACTCTCTTTCTTTAAAATTCCTCATTTTTTCTTCCCTTGTCATGGCATTTTTTCTCTTGTGCTTCCATTCTTTTGTTCCTTGTATGGTGGCCTCCGAGCTGAAGAAACTCAACGCACCTTCTTCCATTGCTCCTGATTTAGAATGATGATCAATATAGGTATGTCTAATCGTAGTTTTAAAACCTTTTCCTATTTGTGTTCAATCCTTTCATTCTCATTTAAAAGGAGAATTCTTTTGTAAATTCTAATTTCTTAGGTTCTTGTTGAAATTGGGATTTCTGTCAAGTTCTGAGAGATCTCTTTGGGTTGATTCTTTCATTTCTATTTTAGTCAGCTTTTAAAGGGAGAAATAAGTAAGACAAGTTTTTTTTTTAATTTTTGTTAATAGATAAGTGATTTGGTAGTTGAAAAATTTGAGCTATTTGAGATAACGAATATTTTGACTATGTTTTGAGCTATTTAAGATAATATGTATTTTAATTGTGTTTTGAGTTATTTAAGATAACATGTATTTAATTGTGTTTTGAGCTATTTAAGATAGTGCATATTTGATTTTGATTTGTTGATAATTGAGTTAGCATATTTGTTGATTGTGATGCTGAGTTAGCGTATTTGTTGATATGTGATTTGAGCAATTTGAGATAACGTATATTTGGATTTTATAGTTGAACTATTTGGGATAGCGTACATGTTAGTTGTATTGTTGAGCTATGTGTGATAATGTATATATTGATGGTATAAATAAGCTATTTGAGATAACATGTATGTCGATTATAAATGCGTAGTGGTGAGGTGCTGTATTAAATGCATGATAATGTGTTGAGTTGATGCATGCTTTGAGCAATATGTGAAATTGTGTATTGTGTACGAATGATGAGTTATTGGAATTATGTTTATGGATGATTGGAGATTGTAATTCATTGATAAGGAGTATTAATGAATTATGTTGTATACTGTTATTAATAGGTAATAAAGCTCTTGAGGTGATGCATTGAATTAAAGAGGTGGATAGGTTTAAATGATCCTGGTGCTAAGGTCCCGTTTCGGGTAATGATGCATTGTTAAGGCCTTATGTCAGGCGATGATACACTAGTGTTAAGACTTTGTTTCGAACAATGATACAAGGCATAAATTGGTTATTCAATGAGTATGCCCAGACTTCAACTATTGTTGGATGGGTCACATAGATACCAAATAACAGTGTGGGGGAAGTCAAATGAGTTGGTACCTTGGTATCTAAATTCAATGTAGTGAATTTTTCCAGAAAGCATCAGTTATGTGTTGTGCTTGCTTATGTTCAGTGGAGCATAAATGTGGTTGATTGGTTGTACTTGCTTATATTCAGGTGGAACATAAACGTGATTGATTAATTATGAATGTTTATGTTCAGATGGAGCCTAACTGTGATTGATTAGTAATGCGTGCTTGTGTTTAGGTGTCGTATAAGTGCTTATGTTCAGGTGATGTATAAATGTGATTGATTGGTTGTAAGTGCTTATGTTTAGGTGATGTGTGATTGATTTGTTGTTATACTTTGAGATTTCATAATTATAATATAATAATAATATGTCTTTTATCCTATGCTTACGCTTGCAATATTTGTGTATTCTGTATGATTGTGATGAACGTGCTTTGCACGAGAGCAGATATCAGTGATGATGGTGCAAGTCAGAACTAGCAAGGTTGGTGGAGGATTATAGACAACAGCAAAAGTTACTTTGTTTTGTGATAGAAATAATTTAAGTTAATGTATGCATCAAAATATGTATGTATATACAAAGCTAGATCCTTTTGAGAATGTCAAATGTATAGATTGTTTGAAATTAGTGCCGTGTTTAAGCATGTACAAACACTTCTGAGAAAGGTTAAGTTATACTGTTGAAGTTATGTTATGTATGAGAATATGCATTAATTATGTTTTAGTAGATAGATGACATGTTATGTATATGTGTAGTATGAATTATGTTTTGATTGTGAAAGGGCACATAATGTATTTGTGTAGATAAGATGTTAGGAATTTGTTAAGTGAAAAAAAGTTCACTAGGCGAGCTAGTGTTGCATATGTTATGTTATATTTGGTTTCAAATTTTGACTACTTTTAAAATGTTTATGATCCTAGATTGACTGTGTTGTGATAAAAAAATTTATATTTAGCAATTTGACTTATAAATTTTATGAGGAATAATAATAAATGAATTAAATTAAGTGGTTAAAGAGGTATAAATAATATTAGACTTTTGGGATGTTACAACTCTAGTGTGATATACAAAGCTCTAGAACCTTAGATTCCACTATCCCTTGGGAGGTGCATTTATGACCTCATTTGGGTTAACACTCTTGTGTCTGAGCTTACATACTTTAGAAATTGCGTATGACATATACAAAGTTCTACTGTGTCAACTACAACATTATAGCTTATTCCATACTATTATGGAAGATGTATTAAAACCTTCTGTGATGCAAAGTTCTAATATATAGTTGACAAAATTTTTTGGGTCAATAAGAGTCAAAATAATATGCTTGGTTAATATTAGCTTAGAAAATAACCTTAATTTATTTTAGCCAAAATAACTTAGTTCAATGTCGACCAAAAACAGCTTTGATTGATGTTAGCCTAAAAAATGTTGACTAACATTAACTAAAAAGATCTTTGTGAACTCATCAAACAAGCAACCTTGACCAAAAACATCTCTAACCAATATTTTTAAATTATTAAATATTATTTAATATTAAAATAAATTTTTATATTTGATGGGAATTGAATACTCTATCTAAATAAAAAAATTAAAAATCAATAATTTGAATTACCTTATCAAAATAAAACATTTGAAAAATAAAGTCATTTGAATTGAAAACATTTCAAATTAATGTATTTCTATTTGTAAACTTCTCTAGTCAAGCACAAGGTAGTTTATTTTAGAAAAATATTTAAAATAAAAAAGAGATATTAATTATTATTTGAAGGTATAAATAACACGAGTCTAACAAAAACAACATCAAAATTATATCAAGCACAATTCAATTAAGATTATATCCAAACTAAGGTAGATTGTAGAGTACACAATAGTCTATATTATTAGATTTTTCTTTTTTAGAGACAATCTTTAATATTAGTAAAAAGTTATTCAAAATAGTAAAGAATCATTCTCATAAAATTTAGTAGTTCTATTAAAGTTTAACAAATAATAAAAAAATATATTTGAAATAGTATGTTATTCATAATTCTCTTATAAAAAAATGTTGATTTTGACTCAAATCATTAAAAGGTTGAAACTTTTGATGGTTAGTGAGAGAGAGTCGGGTAAAAGGTTTTGTTGGAATGAAAGTGTGTTTGATGAGAGTGTCTCATACTAATGCCTGTAGAGATCATTTGATGGTAGTGTCTAAAGTGGATCTTCTGGTACTTTCATATGTAGACCATTTGTTGTATATGCTTACTAGAGTTTTTGTGGTACCCTTAGTAACTTTTAGCCCTTACCATATATAATCTATATAGGGAATATGGATTAGTTATGCCATTGGCATGTTGTGAACCACTCTCTTAGTTCTCTTTTTTTCATTCTTGCATTTGTGATGCACTTGACCTTCTTGATTGCCTTGTGTGAGCTTCTGATACATGAACCTCAACATGTGACACCATCTGTGCAAAGGCAAAATAGTCAAGAAAGTTTTTTGAAGATGACATGAAGTTCGACATTCAGAAGTTTTCTAGAAGCAACAATTTTGGATTGTGAAAGATCAAGATGAGGGCATTCTTGATTCAACAGGAGTGTGAAGAAGAATTGAAGGGGAGGCAAGTCAATCACCATTTTTTATGCCGACAAAAAAGAGAAAGATAATAGATAGAGCAGGAAGTGTGACAGTGTTATGCCTTGGTGATAAGGCGCGAAGTGAAGTTTCTATTGAAAGAACGATTGCTAGCATGTGGGCAAGCTTGAGGGCTTGAGACGTTGTATATGATGAAGTCCTTGGTTTACAAACTCTGTTTGAAACAACAATTGTACTCATTCAAAATGATAAAGTCAATAACGATTGACAAATAGTTTCTGGCTTTCAACAAGATGATGGATAATCTTGAGAACATCAGCATGAAGCCCTAGGATGAGGGCAAGGATGTGATCCTCCTTAATTCTTTACCGAAGTCCTTCGAACATTTCAAGGATGCGTTGTTAGATGGAAATGAACAAGCCATCACCCTAGTGGAGTGAATGGTCTGATTGTGGCAACAAAGGGGAAGGGAAAGAAGAAGGAGGAAAAAGGAAAGTCCAAGAATAATCAAGAGGAAAAGTCTAATTGGAAGAAAGACATACAATGTTACAAGAGTCAGAAGTTGGGCTAAATTCAAAAGCCTTGTCCAAAAAATGAAGGAAGATAATCTCAAAGCTCGCAAAAGTTAGCTGATATTGTAGAAGCTTTTAAAGATTTTGAATTCACCGGAGTTCTGGTAGCATCTTTTAGTGACTCGATCAAGAGTTGGGTCATGAATTCTGAGTGTACCTGCCACTTGTGTCTTGTGAAGGACTTCTTCGAGATCCTATAGTTGAATGAGATTGGGACGGTTCTCCTAGGAAACAATATGACTTGTAAGTGTATGACATAAGGCCACCAGATTCAGATGTTCAGTAGTCGAGAGATGCTACTATAGGAGGTGAGGTATGTTTTAGAGTTTAAGCAAAACCTTTGTTTATAAGTATATTTAATGTTATGGACTATTTCACTAAGGTGAAACATAGAATGATGAAGGTGTTTAATCAAGTGTTTATGATTGCTAGAGAAAAAGGAGGAATAATTTGTACATCCTAGAGTGGTCTACTATCATTGTGTATGTGTCTATAGCCAGTCAGATGATGGTAGACAAGGTTAAGCTATGATATTTGACTTTGGGTCACATTAGTGATAGAGGCTTTATTGAGCTTTAGAAGTATTAACTGCTAATGAGGGACAAGCTGTAGAAATTGGATTTCTATGACCAGTGTGTTTTGGGAAAGTCCCATGGAGTTCAATTTGGGATTGAGAAACAAACATCTAGCAGACCTTTTGAGTATGTCCATGCAGATCTCTGGGTTCATCTAGGACACAAACTTATGGTGGAGGGTTGTACTTCTAAGCATGGTCGATGATTTGTTATGAAGTGTCTGAATTTAAATTTTGAGGAACAAAGTAGAAAGTTAAAGACGTTCTAAAAGTCCAAGGAGTGACATAGTCAAAGGAGAATTAGTAGGGGACTAAGTTGAAGGTGCTTAGGATAGACAATAGGTTAAAGTATATTCTAGAGGGATTTAATAACTTCTACAAGAACTAGGGGGTAAAAAGGCACAAGATGATAGCATTGACCTCTTAACAGAATGGACTAAATGAAAGGATGAACAAGAATATTATGAAAAAGGTCAGATGCATGCTCTTAGTAGTAAATCTACCTAAAGACTTCTAGGGAGAAACTACTAACATTACAACACACCTTTTAAATAGATGTCCTTCATCTACTCTAGATTGCAAGACAATGAAGGTTTAGGTGGGGTTTTCAGTGAGGTCGTGCTTTTGGGTCTTTGGCTTGCTTTGAGGGGACATGGTGGTTAAGTCCTCTAGAGCAAAGGAACACGTAATTGACCTGTAAGAAGCCTTTGACACCCTCAACTGACACAGTTTGAAGCTCAATCCCGAAAAATGCTCTTTAAGGGGTACGAACTGGCAAATTCCTCGACTTCATGCTAATACATAATGTTCAACTTTACTCTTTTTATTTTCTTTTTTATTTTTATTTTTATTTGTTTTTTACACCTTATATGATAAACATTAGCTAAGAGATGTTCATGCACGATGAATTTTCCATTCAAAGAATTTTGACAGTATATGTATATATGTGTATATGTGTGTGTAAAAGATGTTCATTGCACACACACATATTTTTTAAAAAAAATAATTCAATCAAAACTCAAAATTTAATTTTTTTCTAGTTTATTTGATAATTTTCAGTTTTAAATAAAAATACTTATATTAATTCATGCAATGAATTGTGACATTAATTGAGTGATAATTTTACCTTTTAATGCTAATTAATTTTTAAAAGTTTATTGAATAGTCATTTGCTATCATAAATTTGTGCATGGATTAAATTATAACTATTTTTCTTTTGGGTAGAAATAGAATATTATCCAACACACAATTGATAATATTAATGGAATAACAATATTATTTTTAATGTTAGTTGATTGTGAGATTTAATAACTAGTCATTTTCTAGTTTAAGTTCTCGTGCAAGGTTATTGCTTTTATGAAAATGAAAGTTGTCATTTTTTGATAAAATATTAAAAAATAAACATACAATAACTAATAGCGTTAGCATTTTTATCTTTAATGTTATTGTAAGGGTTTAATGACTAACCATTTGTTAGCTTAAATCCTTACACAAGTTTTTTTTTCTTAAATAAAAATGGTCTTTTTCATTTATATAAAATTAAAATAAAAGATAAAAAATATATATTTCTTTCTTAGGGGTAAAATAAATATTTATAGAATTTTGTGCAATTAAATTAAAGGTACTATTTTTAATAGATGCTGTAGGGTCTTAATACGTTCTCTACACGTGATTGACTTTGAAACTCAACTTTGACTTTAAAGACCAATATATAAAGGATTTTCCCGTGCTTTTCCTTTAAAATAAAATATTGGTGGCGGCTCCACAAAATATATATTGTGTCACATTTGTT
This sequence comes from Psophocarpus tetragonolobus, assembly GCA_037954015.1. Lineage (NCBI taxonomy): Eukaryota > Viridiplantae > Streptophyta > Magnoliopsida > Fabales > Fabaceae > Psophocarpus > Psophocarpus tetragonolobus. The sequence continues at coordinate 6,226,250 of CM075693.1, read as the reverse complement.
GTGACTCTTGTTACGACACACGTTATACTTAATTTGCTCTTTGTCTAAGTTTATAACCTATTCAATGTGTGTTTTGCACACACATCAAACATGGGTATATTTCTTTTAGTTCCTCCTTCAAGTACAAACACTTAAGAAATGCTTAACCTGCCATTTGATCAATACATAATAAGTTTTGTGTGTGTGTGTCAAGTCCAAAACATAATATATTCGTTGCCACCGTATCTAGAGCAAGAGATTCTATTTTGTTTGAGAAAACTATAACTGCATCTTCTCTACTTTCATCAAATTACATATAAACTCTACTCTTTTTTATTTTTCTACATTAACATTTCTTTAAGTTTAAAATTTACACTGATACCTCTATATGTTTGAAAATATTATACTAACACCTCTCTCAAACCTTAGACTAACACCATTGGGGTGAAATTAATAATTAAACAAAAAGGATGTACATGTATAATTACACTAAACTTTAAGAATGTTACTGTAGTTACTCATTTTGTTTTAGTATATTTCTTAGGTCTTGGCCTTAAATGAGTATTTCTAATTTCATATGCTAAAGCCTAAATCCCTCTTTAATATTATAAATTCTTTCCCTACATCCAATCCAATTAATTGGACATCAATTGAATATTATTTAGATTTTTAAAAATCCAAACAATAAGTGTATAGAGTCATTAATAAAATGTTCTATTTTATTCTTGTATTTACATTTTTTTATTTGAGTATTTTATAAACAAAATAGTTAATTTTTCTATTTTATATTATTTGTCACATTGGTGTGACTATTCTCACAAAGGTGTGAAGATGCATTGAAAGAGAAAATCAGAAAATTATAAGGGATCACTCACATACCTATGGAGCATACCAAAAGTATGAGATATGCGCTAAAAAAGAAAATGCATGTGTGTATCTCACTCCATGGGATGTACCATTTGTGGTCAAACTTCCGATACACTTTATCTTCTAACACGCTCCCAACACTAATGTGGTAGATGTTAAAATAACACTTACGAATTTTACCATAATTACAATTAGACTTTAGGATGCTATTTATATGATAACAAGACTTTTTTTGTATAAATCAAATAAGTTGTGTGGTTAAATATAACTAAAACTAGTCTTTCAAAATTAATTATGATGGTGTGGCCAAATATCTTAAAATTGGATTTAAATTATTAGCATGTTTTAAATCATTTTCAAAAAAATTCATTCCAATTAAATGAATATAAATTAAATCCATATCCATTTAATATTGGATTTGAAATATATAATCCATGCACCTCTACAGCCAAAACATGTTTCTTGGTTTGTTATTTGCCTTTTGGTAAAGTGACAAGATTAATTTATAATCTCTTTTTTCTAGTTAAGGCTTAGTAGCTTTACAATTTTTAAAAATTTTACTGACCCACCCATGCCATATTCCTACATAATTTCCTTAACTCTTTGCAAAGGATTATGAACTAATAAATTGGTGGAATTGCCATTTTGAAAATAAGTTTGATCATTCACATTGGTTAACTTTGATCCTTTAGTCTTGACATAGAATATGGTGGTTAGAGTGAACAACAAGTTAGTGAACCCACGAACACTCATGTATAATATCAAATGCTAATCAACATCATAATGATTAAGATTGTGTAACCCTTATTGATAAAGAGGTGTAATCCCACCAACTTGACCTTTCCTTGCAAGAAATTGAAAGGTCTGCTGAATCAAGCAACTCTAACCAATATGAAGATAGTTAATGAAAGGATAGTATTTTACTTTACTTACTGTTTGAGAAGCTAGATTTAATGAAAGATCATGGTAGACCAACTGATACTCATCCATCAGCCAAAGCCTCTATTGCTAAATAAATATAAGTAAGACCACTACCACTAAATAATTTAGGAAAAATAAAGATAAATGGTTTTTGTTGTATACCTTTATAGCATAAAACCAAATGGATTCTTTGTCGTCTTAATTTTTTATCAATAAAATTTTCCAAAAAATTCATAGCATAACTCACGATGCAAATAGCACAATTCTAGCTATCTCCTTTATTCTTAGATCTCAAAGTCTTATTAAAGTTTCATGAGACAAATGAACCCTTGTTCTCCAACACACTTCAGAACTTCAATAAGGATACCAACCAGACCAACATAACAACTTTAATTACCCTCATTCATTCTATTAATGTCCCTTCTACCTTTCTAAAGCAAAAATCACTACCCAACTTTAGGGCTAAGAATCATGAGAAATTCATACGGAAGGAAAGAAAATTCTATAGTAGTATATATGATAAAAGAAAATTAAGAATTTGGGTGCATCTAACATTTTCATTAACATAACCAATTTTGCTCATGTTAAAAGAATCATCACATTCTCTGCCCCTAACAAAATGTTATATAGGAAAAGTAGCAACAATTGCATAAGTCAAGTCCCAACATAGTACAACAACTTACTATATGATTATTTAGGAAAAAACAACCCAAACCTATATTGGACTAGTATTTATTCTAAAGAAATCTTGGTTAAATACTTAAAAGTGTAAATAGTAAAAGCAATATTTTGGCTTCAATGCTTACTTCACATATCCCAATTCAACTTGATGATTAAAGCATTCAAACTCATGAGCAGTTAATTGGCTTAAAAACACTGAGATATAATGTAAAAATGGAAATCTGCAACAATGGTGTGACTCCAAAAATGAGCAAGTATCATTTCTTCTACCCTTATCTGATAAGGATTACAACCTTAAAGAAGCTAAATAAGTCTAAAGTCACTACATGAACATTTAATCCAAAGTTACTTGTGCCAAAAACAATTTTCATCAATCTATCCTTAACACGTTGTCTCTGTGTGTTTACGAAGCCTACAATAAGTCTAAAGTCTAAAGTCACTACATGAACATTTAATCCTATAATAAGCCTACAATTTTCATCAATCTACCCTTATCTGATAAGGGTTACAACCTTAAAGAGGCTAAATAAGTCTAAAGTCACTACATGAACATTTAATCCAATGTTACTTGTGCCAATAACAATTTTCATCAATCTATCCTTAACACGTTGTCTCTGTGTGTTTACGAAGCCTACAATAATGGTGTGGCTTCGAAAAGGTATGTAGCACCATTACTTATATTCTTATCAAAACAGTTTTACAATCGTAAAAAAACCAAATAAGTATAAAATTCTTCTGTTTTGATGTTCCTCTCTGTCTTTTGGATTTCATAAATGGCAATACATTCCTAAACTATATTCCAAGGACAATCAACGATGCAAATTCAGTTATTAGTCACATTTCATAACCAATACTACAGGGGATAGCCACCACCACAACAAAATTTCATAACCCAACACAAGTCCAAACAAGGAGTTATAAGATTGGTATAGTAGCAACATTTATATGTAGGGAGTGTTAGTCCTAAAGGGAATCTAGAAATGGTTGAATAGATTCACAAATTATTGTCACTTATTCAAAACCAAACTTTAAGAAAAAAATCCACTTTTCTTTTGCCTTTAAAATTCTTTCAAATGTTTTTTTCAGAGAATAAACCAAATTATAAAATAGATTCCTCAAGATTTAACAATTCAAAATTGATTCAAACCCACATTACAATTAAGTAAGAACAAATTCTGCTTTCAAATCCAAGAAAGTATAGGGATAGAGAAAATTAACATTATTATATTGATTCAGGCATAACACAACCTATATCTAGTGTAGATTCAACACCTTGCTAAACCTGCTTTCACTAAGATATTGATTACAAAAACCTTTCACATACAATTTTAAAGAAAAAATTAAACAACAAACAAAGGCTTAACTCTTAGACCCCACAAGAGCATGTTCTTCTGTGACACTCTGTCACATAAACATTTGTCCACTTATGACACCTCATTACAAGATTTCAACCAATCTCACTAAAAACACCTTTCAAGAGATTTCCCAATACAAAAAATACAAAGATTTGGGTTAAAACAACAACATCTTAATCTTGTAGATTTACCAAATGTGTAAGATCAGCTTTTCTTAATAGCTTCTCCTTCAAGTGCAATTCTTGATGAACAGTCAACAATTTCTGGGTTTTCCTTTTGATTTTCCTGAAGATTTCTCTCAAAATTTCACTATTGATTCATGAAAATCTAATTTTCTCTCTTTCTAATATTCGAAATTATAAGTAGTTAAAATAGTTGAAAGTTTATTATAAATTATATAATCTATTACCATTTACAGGTAGTTGATTACTAGTGCTTTAACATAGCCTAGAATAGATGCAGTTCTCTATGGTAATCTATTACCTTTGCAAGTAATTGATTAAATCAAAGAGCATGCAAATTGAATGCTTCTAAGATCTTAGAGGTAATCAATTATTTAAATCAGGTAATCGATTACTACACAACCTTGACTTGAACTTGCTTGCTTTATTCTTGCTTAAGTCAGCTATGTAATTTATTACCAACTTATGTAATCAATTATTAACTTAGCAATTTTGATACCATAGCTTACCAAACTTGAAAACAACAAAATGAATTCAAAATTCACTTGAAAATATCAACAATAAGAACTATAAAATCACATAGTCATACCTAATCAATAAAACAATCAATACAAGTACCACATCTAATGAAATGTGTTTCGTACCGCAAAATGCATTGAAATAACAAAACCAAAACTATACTTGATACAAGACTTGAGAGAGCTTAATTATATCTTTTAAAGCTTTAAGTCCATTCATCTCAACAGGGAGAAGGGAGAAGAAAGAGGTCATGAGCTCAAATTCCTTTACTAACAAAAGCTAACACATTAACAATTAACATTTGGTCTATAAAAAAGTCCAAACAAACAAACGCATCAAAAGATATAGGAACCGTACAAGAAAAAATCCACACTTAAGCTTTGAATAAGAAGTAAATTAGTGACTCATTAAAGGGTTTTATACCTAAGTAAGAATGTGTGGAAACACCACAACTAAGATAGGGCCACGAGAGGAAGAATGCAAGGGTTGCGTAGAAGAATTTTAGGTCTCACCACAACTAAGAGAGTGATGGCTCACATAAAGAACTCAACGAGAGAATGCAACAAAATGCCTAATAAGGAAAGTTTAGGGTTTCTCGTAGAAAACAAGAATGTTGGAGGAATGTTCAACAACACAAAAGAATTGAGAGAAAGTTTTTTATGGTGGAAAGGGATTTGAGAGAGGGCTCACATGGAGTGATTTTGCTAATACCAAGGGTTTAGAAATTAAGAAACAAAAAAAGAGAATGAATAAAGGTGAGTGAGTAAAAATTTTTAAAAGAGTGATTTTAATTTTTGTATCATTTTGTTCTGGTTGAAAGAAGTTGCCCCCTTTTATGGGTTTCCGTCATGTGATTTATATAGTGTTGGTTATTACCCGAAGGTTATGTGAAGTCAGTTATGAAGAGTAGTTACTTGGTGTATGGGTCAGTTCCTTGTCGGTTTCCTAGAGGTTTTTGAGAGATCAGTTATGAGAAGGTCACTAACCGTTCTTTCCCAGTCCCCAAGTTCCTCAGCCTTGAGCCCTTTAGGAGTGATAAGACTTTATTGTTTTTTCAATCTTAGCTTGAAAATGCAATTTTGTTGGTATTGTTGCTGAAATTCATGTGTTGTTTGTCAACCATTAACCTGAAAATGCAACTCTCATTTGCATTTGAGGTTAAATTTTATTTATTGCTTTGTTGAGCATGCTTTGTTGTTGATATTGTCAAAGGTAGATTGTTTTGTATTTGTGCACGCATGCTAAATTTATAAATCTTTAAGTGTAATTCTTATGTACACTGAGATTAAAAATTAAGGCATAGTAATGTTTATAGTCTCTAAGTGTAAATCATGTTTACACTGGGACCTAAGATGGACCAGTGGGTACTATGCATATCGGAGTACTGGGGTCATATTACTTTACTTAGTAGCCTACAAAATGTTATATGCATGGTATGTATAAAGATACAAGTTGGTATGTATAAAGATGCAAGTTATTTAGTTATCACATGATAATGGGGATGTTTATTGTATGATGGGATATATATACAGGATAGTATGAAAGTAAAAATATAACAGTGTTGGAATCAATGTTTGAAGCTACCATGCAATTTCTTCTCAACCAACAGGCAAATGCTATTGCCTATACATATTTCTTCACCTACTGTTTTGATGGACATAAAGTAAAGTTTATTTTCTCTTCAAAATTATAATTATTATTGTCTCCGTGATTAAGAACAAAAGTTGGATTCTTTGGTTTTGTCCCCCTTCGATAAAAGATGATACTTCCCCTTAGGCCTTCGAGTGTTTTTTACATGGTTAAGGTAACAATATCATCGTAATCAAATGGTCTAGTTACTCCCAAACTTCATCGGCATTGGAATTTTCTTTGAGATCTTTAGTGTGCCGTGTGCTTCATTTTCCATTTCCATAATATTTCTCCTTGTGGTTCAGTTCCAATCTCGTTCACAGACGGCACCAGAACATTAATGAAAAAATCATAGCAGAAAAAGTTTGCAATTTTAAGTAGAGTATAACTAAAAATTTTAAAAATCTCACGTAGAAGACCTAACCAACCAAACAGTAATCAATCTTTGTGGTTCATCTGTCCCGTCAAAACTTTATAAGTTAAATTGAAAGAAAAAGGTTTCCAAGTGTTATAGCCCCACGCAATAATACATAAGAGTTTCCCAAATTTAATTAGGAATTTTGTGTGACAAAATTAAAAAATAAAAAGAAATTAGTATAGCACAATTTTATGATACGTACGACAAAGACAACTTGTGACTGTCATAGTATATCCATCATAGATGTTATCCTGCACTAACAACTACAGTTTCTTTGGCAGCCTTGCCACACAAAATAAAAAAAATCTTGCTTTTCTCTTTGATGACAGAATGTCAGTTGCATGAATACTTTTCCCGGCTCCTACTATGATTACCAAAATGTTCTAGTTGAAAGAAGACACCCCTTTTGTGGGTTTCCATCATATAACTTATATAGTGTTGCTCAAACCTTTGAGCTAAGCAGACTAACATAATTGAAATTGCGTATGCATATTAATTTAATAAACTGTTCCGATTTTAGTTATTAATTGTTAGTTATTTATAACATAATTCAAATTAATACGAACCTAGAAAAAATATAAAATATCCAATATTTAAATAGATATAGATAAATACTATAATATAAATATTATAATAGTATTTAGTATTAATAATACTATTTAGTAATAGTATTTACAATTCGAAGTCAAATATTCTAATTTTTTAGAATGTATAATAATGTAATAATTAGATTAAAGTAAACACTAATTGATATTACTTAGAATCTTGTTATATATTAAATTCTAATATTTATATTTATAATCGATAGATTTATATATTAGAATTATAAGATATTTGATTATTTAAACGGTGGTTAACTAGAGGTTATGTGAGGTCTGTTATAAAGAGTAATTACTTGATGATTTTTTAGAGGTTTTTAAGAGATTAGTTATGAAGAGGTCGCTAACCGTTTTTTCCCGTTCCACGTTTACCAGAATAAAAAATGTGTATTGAGTTTTATTGACTAGAGTCCAATATACAATAAATATATATATATATATATATATATATATATATATATATATATATATTTATTTGAAAAATCAAGTTTCAACATTGGTTCGTTAACTTTCGATGTTCATATTATTAAACAATACTGCTTATTCTAGAATCGATGTTAATATATTTTTCAATATTTACAATATTGTCACCACATTTTTTTTTATAGTGACTGATGTTCGAATGATGTTATATTTCTATTTGTAGTAGAGTTAAACAAGATAGTTGACATTTATTATGTTAGAAACAAGCAAGATGGTTCCAAATTAAGACCGAGCAATGAGAGAAGAGAAGAGTAACATCATGACAAATGACAACATAGCATGCAGCCAAACTAAAGTTTAAATTTCAAAGGGAAAAGCTGTTTATGAAAAAGGGAGAAAATTAGTTCCAGCTAGCCTAGACCTAGCCATGAAAAGAGAAAAACTGAAAAGGAGACCAATGATGATAGATGGAATAATTTAATTGATTAGCATTGTGAGAATGTAAATTAACCAGTTATTATTTGAATAAATGCAGAGGTAGAGAAATACTGTTGCACAAGACATGTCGTTTTTATAACGTGGAATATGTTGATAAGTGCCAGTGAATCTGGACTGTCTATCTTTCTTCAAATCTTATATTTTCTCCGCACAAATTTGAAGACTACTCATATGTCACTTTCTCAAGCTTTCTCTTGCCACAACTTGTGTTGTTCCATACCCAGCTCGTCATAATCTTCATCTTTTCCCTCTTTATCTTTATCGTCCAACTCCATCCTTTCCATTTTCGTATTGTCACCCTCCATGGCCAAAAAAATGACACGATCACATTGCTTAAATAACCAAAAAGGAAAATATTATGATTTGCTTATCAGCAATGACCAAAACGGAAGAGGCCAACGTGTACTGATTTTTACATAAAAGAAACGAGGTATCGATCCGTACTTTAATTTACTGTAAAAATTAACATACACTACATGATTCTCCGAAAAAACAACTAGGGTAACAATATCAAGGAATGGAAAGGAAAAATAAAAAGGCTATATATACAAATTTGAACCTATCATTTATACAAATCCCGGAAGTTTGATATTTGATATAGAAGTTGCTTAATATCAATTTAGAGTTAGTATGAATATAGACTTACCTTTTTTTTATATATATGTCTGTCGTCTTTTCTATAAAACCACTTATTACCTTTCTATGTATCCTTTTTTCTCATTAATTTCATTCTGATTATATATCTCTTTTTACTCCTTAACTAATCCACCCAATATGAGGTGCAAGTTCACAGTATTCTTTTATTAATTTATTTGCTCCAATAAGAAAAGCAGAATGCATTTTAAATTTTTTTCTATGTATTCATATATAGAAACGTCACAGGAAACAAGAAAAGAAGGGAACCGTTTCTTATAGGATCATCTTATATATCGATCATGGTATTTGATGAGCATCTGTTATCGTTAGCTAGTGGGGAATTAATGGACGCTTTGATGACTAGGCTAGGTATTGGATCCAATTAAGTAATTAAAATGACACATATGATAGTTACTGCCGATGAATGAAGCTAGTCAATTTTCCACGTAACCATGGACGGTTATCTAAACATTGTGATTTTCTCAATCTTTGGTCCTAACCTACGAATCTCTCTAAAACAATACACATGTAACCTTATTCAACACAACCCTCTGAGCCTCCAATCACAACTCGACATCACCCATGCACCAGATACGATCGAATAGTTTCACCCAAAGATCGTCTTGCAAATCTTTGTGAAAGAAACCATATTCAAAGCAATCATACACGTATCTCAGATCTCAAAAAAGTTCACCAAACCCAAAAGTGGGTTTTACTAACTAAAATGAACACATATGTTCGTGGTCCCCCACATAGGTAGCCCTAGCTAGTTAAACTATAGACATGTGTCGTGGCATGGCGTTAATGTTAATAATGTGTGGTGCCCCGAATCCGATTTAGTTATTAATTTCCTCCATGGTTTCAATTTGCGCGAGACACACACCACAGCACACCACACACGTGGTGTGAACTCTAAATTGAAAAGGAAACTAGATAATGGCAACCCCTCTAATTTTGAGGCACTTGAACGTACAAGAGATAGAAGCAAGTTGAAGATATTAAATTAAACCTTATAAGTTATGATTATGTTGGACTGGTGGACATATTCAATTTGAACAGTGGGTGCAATGAAACATACAACACACTATGGCAGACTTCACCAGGGGGCTGCTTGTGACCCGACGAAGCACTGCTTATTTTTATGTGTAATTGCTGCGACTGTAGAGTTTGAAACCAACATAGTTACGTATCGTATGTTACAAAACTGGCAAATTAAGACTAGGGAACACAGATTCACGCTTTGGATTATAATAATGCTTCGCAATCTTAATAATTTACTTCAGAAGCCCTAGTGTGCGTCGAAAGGACACGACAATGGTGCTCGTCTTTTTCCTTTATGTCTTGCTTTGGCGGCTTCTTTTACCACGTTTTATTAAGGCACGTTTTGACTTATAGCATGAAATGCATGTACATGACTTTCTAATCAACAAAACAGCACTCACGCATTAATTAAAATGGACTGCACCAGAAGACAACAAAGTGCAAATGAACTTTGATAACCACTAGCGTTTAATTAAAGATTATGCAAACAAAACACTATATATAAAATAAATTGAATAAAAGACTCACAATAGAAGGCCGGGCCGGAGACCTCTTATTCCTTTTCATTTAGAATATATATAAATATAGAAAGAACATGTTTCACACTGAACGAAATGATTAAGTAGGCTTGGTACTTGGACATATTAATTGTTAATTTAGTTCGCTAACTTCACACTATTAAAGTAAATTAACATCTCTTTTCTAAAATATGTAAATATTACATGAACCTTCTTCTCTCTTATTTTAAAATAAATATGTGAAAATATTTTCTTATGTTATGTATATTTAATATTGTTCACTTCACTTAATACGGTTAAAGAATGTTGTATGAAAGGTTTTGAAATATATACTATATTAATTTTAATTTACCAAATCATGTTTCGCTGATCACCCAATATTTATTTCAAAATATATAGTTCGTTTTAAAATCATTTATTAAAATAATAATTATGAATATAAGTTGCGAGATAAATTATTAATATTACTATTATATAAAATTTTACTATTGTATTAATTTAAAATTATTTTAAAAAATAATTTTTTATCCATATTATATATATAAGCATTAAATTTTGTAATAGTTAAGTTTATATAATGATAATGTTTGTACATATACATTAGTTTAAATATTTATATACTTAATATATATATATATATATATATATATATATATATTAAATTTAATAAATATACTATTTTATAATATCTATAGTTCAACACAATTCTTTAGTTTTTTTTCTTTTCTCTAGGAGGTTTTGTATAATTTGTAGATGTTGATACTTTAAGCAAATGAGGAATAGTTAATTTTGATTTATCAATGAAAATGGACATGATGGAGGGAGCTATTTGCATGGAAGATAAAGTTGTTGGAAGAATTACGAAATAGGGTGGGTTGATCAATACTTTTGTTCATTGGGTGCTAACTATAGATAGGTTGATTTGGACAGCATAAAGAACAAAAGTCTGCTCAATCTCATCACATACCAGGTTTTGGCAGCAAATCCACAAGAATAGCATGATGTGTACGTTCAAATTTGGGTGAAAGGGTGCTTCCAAAGGTCCAATATTAATTATTGGTATGAGAATTAGAAGTTGATAGATTACTAACAAAGAGAGAATTTGATAAAACATGAAATAACTCAAATTGAAGCGACCACATACATGTGGGTTGTGTGATGCAACAATAGAAACAAGTTCTCATTTATTCCTGTGTTGTCTAGCTCTAATAGATGTTGGGTTTAGTTATGCATTTGGTGGAGGAGTTCTACAATATTACATATCAAGATTCGATGACATGACCTACAATTCATGAGATTCGTCGATGTAACAAAGCAGCTTAGAAGGTCTAGTCTTTTGTGTGGTTTGCATGCAAACTTATGATACCTTTGGAAGACACACAATACCCAATCTTTCATAGCAAAGCACTAGATGTGCATGTAATAGTTCTTGTAGTTTAGCTTAATTCTTGGGAATGAAGTAGGGTTTTAAAGTTAATATCACATAATTTTGCAGAATAAGTAGTGAATCCATTTTTTTGTATATCAGGGGAGGGGGTTTGGCCAATGTTGTATTAGGAGAGATAAGAGTGTTTTCCTTTGTTTATAATCTATATTTTAAAATATTTTGTATTACATTCAGATGACATATTTTGTGTTTTTCTATAATATTGTCTATAATATATTGCTTGAGTACTTATTAAAAAAAAGTTATTGATCAATATTATGAAAACAATCTCATAGCTTTGTTTGTTTTTTTTCAAAGGAAAATGATTATAGGTTTAACTAGAAAAAAATAGTATTCACAGCCATGTAATGTTTTTTTTTTCTTCATAAGATCAAATTAAAATATCTTCTGCGGTAAGAAACTTTATTCGTTGTTAAAGTTGTGCAAAATTGCTATAGACAATTTTTTTTTTCTTAATATGTACTAAAATTATATATTTATAATTCAGAATCCAACATTACTTATTATGATGAAACACCTTTGTACAATTTGATACGTGTGTATATATATATATGTATGTATATATGCATATAGACATAGACAGAAAACACTTCATGTAAAAAAAAAAAGTTACGACGACAAATAAGTAAACATTATAATAATCATAGAATTTCAATAAATGACTCATATTAAGTTGTTAATTAAATAAGTTTACGTAATTATCTCAGATAAAATTATGAATTTTAATATTTTGAAATTAAAAAATTTCAAACATAAAATACATATTTTAGATCAAACAATTGCTTATTATGTATGGTTATTGATATTAAAATATTAAAGTCACTTATAAAAAAGCTTAACACATTATCCACTACTAGAAAAATCAAATTAGAAAGGTAAAATCGTGACAAATTTAAAAAAAACATTTGTCCCTCATTAATCAGTGACAGAATTTTGATGGAATAAAATTTCTCATAAATATCAGCCCATAAACACTTTTGTGAGAGATTTTGTTGTTCCTTCACGGTTAGTGACATTATTTTATCTGTCACATAATTTAAATATTTTGTAGCAAAATATAAAAATAACTTAAAATATTTAGTATTATATTTCTTTATTGATTGTGACGGAAAAAAATCATTTACAAATTGTCAAGGATTTTGTTCATCACAAAATAAATGAATTTTCTTCACTGTTTATGATGAAATAATTTTGTTCACAATTTGTGAAGATTTAATTATCACAAATTGTGAGCAAATATAAATCCGTCACAAAGATTCCTTCTTTGTTGGTGATAAACTCATAATCCCTCACAAATTCAAAAAATATTGTTACAAATTTATTCTCACAAAAATCGGAAGTTTTTTTTTCTTAAATATCATTTATCTAACAATTTAATGATGATAAAATCTTTTAAATTCTTCACTATAATCTAATTTTACTATAAAATTATAATTTACTCAAGAAAATCAAATACAATTATTCTACTCAAATTTAAAATTCAACATAACTATAAATGAGTTTATTCATCACCTAAATAAGAAATAAGAAAGAAGGTCATGATGTTGATATATATATAGATACAAAAGGAGCATAATGATTGCAAATAATTTTCACATCATTAGTGAGAGTTATCAGGTCGTGTCTTAATTTTTTTTTTTTGAGTAGTCAAACACTTCACCTTTCAACCAAACCATTATTGTTTTCCTACAAAATTAAAATAATATATTAGACATTTTTAAATTAATTTTAATTTAAACTTATTAAAATATCTTGAGAATAAGTAGAATTATAAAAAATGAAAATTTTCTATAAACACTATTTTCATATAATTGTAGTCAGAAGAAGACTAAATCAACTAAAATATTAAAAACGATATTTCATTACAATATTTGTATAATTAAATTAAGTTAATTATTTGTTTACCTACAAAATTAAAATAATATACTTAATGTATAAGAAATTTTAAAATTAATTTTACATTAATAAATATAACTAAAAATTTCTTGAGAACAACCACAATTTTGAAAAAAAAAAATTATTTTTATGCAGTTCTATCTTCCTGATTAGTTAATAGTTTTCTTAATTGAAAACTAAAGAATATTTGCATATTATAAGTTACTAGGCTCACAATACACTAACAATTATTTTTAACGATTGGATTGTGGCAATAATTTTTGGAGTGAGAGATAATAAAGTTATAGTAAGAATTGTATTTTTAAGATCTTACATTAGTGGTAGAGTTCATATGGAGCCTCTACAAAATTTGCTACCTGTTGGATGTGTTTTATTTTTGGACAAAATCTTATTTTTAACCGTTGGATTGTAAAAAAAAATGTATAGATTGAGAGGCAATAAAGTAAGACTAAGAATTGTATTTTTAAAATCTTACACTAGTGATAGACTTCGTTTAGAGCCTTTACAAAATTCTTTAGCTGATAGATTTGATTTTTTTTAGAGTTATTTCATAAATATATTAATATTTATTTTCAATGGTTAGATTGTGAAAGTAATGTTTAGGGTGAGATATAATAAAGTGAGAGTAAAAATTATATTTTTAAAATTTTACACTAGTGGCAAATTTCATCTGTAGTGTTTATAGAACTTTTTAACCGTTAGATTTGACTTATTTTTGGATAGTCAAGTCATAATACATTTATATTTATTTTCAACTATTATATCTTCGAAACAATGTTTGGGATAAGAGATAATAAAGTCACATTAAGAACTATATTTTTAAAATCTTATATTAGTTGTTGACTTTGTTTGGAGCCTCTATAAAATTGGTTAATTGTTAGATTTGTCTTTTTTTGGGCACTAGGTTCACAACACACTAATAATTATTTTTAAAAGCTGGATCATAGTAATGATTTTTGGAGTAGGAGATAATAAAGTCAGAGTAAAGATTATATATTTAGGACCTTACACTAGTGGTAGAGCTCATATGGAACCTTTACAAAATTTATTAACTATTGGATGTGGTTTATTTTTTGACAGTAGGTTCACAATATTCATTTTTTTAACTGTTGGATTGTTAGAAGAATATTTGGATTAAGAGACGATAAAGTAAGATTAAGAATTGTATTTTTAGGATATTACACTAGTGACAGACTTTGTTTAAAACCTTTACAAAATTTGTTAACTGGTGGATGTGGTTTATTTTTTTATAAGGTTTTGTTTTAGGATATTACACTAGTGATAAGGTTTTGTTTGGAACCTCTAAAGAATTTGTTATCTGTTAGATTATGTTTTTGGCAAATAGGTACATAATACATTAATATTTATTTTCAATGATTGGATCATGGAAATAATTTTGGACTAAGAGATAATAAAATTAGAGTAAGAATTATATTTTTAGGATCTTACACAAATGACAAAATTTATTTGTAGTCTCTACAAAATTCGTTACTTGTTACATTTGTTTATTTTTGGACAGTGTCTACAAAATTCGTTAACTGTTTAATTTTATTTATTTTTTTAAAGTAAGTTCATAAGTTATTAATCATTATTTTCAACTATTGGATCGGCGAAATAACGTATGGAGTGAGATATAATATAATGCTAGCAACAATTCTTATAAAAAAATTAATTATAATTATTAACATAATTCACTTAAAAACTATTTCAACTTATTTAGTATACTTTTAGTGAAAGAAAATTAATGATATTATGGTTTTTTTATTAGTCTTAAATTAATATTGATTTGATAGTTGTTTTAATATAATAAAAATAAAAATATGCTATTTTAATTTTAGATTGACAATAAATAAGTATGTAATAAATGTTACAGTCTAAAAATAAATAAAACTATATAATACTATACAATGAAAATCATGAAATATATTAAATTAATTTCAAATTCACAAAAAATAAATGTATTATAAAAATATATATTATATTATAAATAAAATTAATGAATCACGTTAAATGAATATTATATAGTAAGTAAATATTTATAAATAATGCAACCTGATACATAAGTCATTTCAGGTAAGTTAAAAAACTTGGTAAATTCTTTTAAGTAACTAGCATTGCAGTTACTCTAATGATTATATTTTTAAAAAATCACAAAATAAGTAATATATTTTTTAAAGTTATTATGATAATTATTTTTTATTTCCTTAAAAAATAATTAATTTTCATACATAATTATCATAATGATTAATTAAACATTTTCAATTAATTTTTTAAATTAAATATATAACAAAATATGTGATTAATAGATTTATAAAGATTTTTTATGTGTTAATGCATTTAATTAAGTAAAATATCCATCACAAAAAGTTATATTAAATTTATTTTTTAATATTGTGATGGAGTAAAATCCTTTTGAAGAACTTTGTATTTGTGATGGAACAATTAGTGACGGATCATTTTCCATCACAAAATATCATTACTAAAGTAAAAATATTAATTTAGTGATGTCATATGTAACATATTATTTAGAGAGAAAAAAATTCATCACAA
Organism: Psophocarpus tetragonolobus; assembly: GCA_037954015.1. Taxonomy (NCBI): domain Eukaryota; kingdom Viridiplantae; phylum Streptophyta; class Magnoliopsida; order Fabales; family Fabaceae; genus Psophocarpus; species Psophocarpus tetragonolobus. Next base: position 6,210,091 of record CM075693.1, on the reverse strand, counting down.
AATAACTTAATTAAGAGTCTGTCACAAACTTTAGGAATTCCTCACAAAAATTGTTACAAATTGTGAGGGATTGTATTTCTTCACAAAAGTCTATCATAAATATTACTTTTTCTAGTAGTGGCTACTCTTTCTCCTCGCCTCGCAAAATCATCTGTAAGGTCATCACCATTCTCACTCCACAGTCACTAGCAAAGGTGGTGGCAGCATCAATGAGGTGGTAGTGGTGGCGAGAACAGTACCAACGATAATGGTGATAACGATGGTAGTGATTGTGGCCTCCGTCACCATCATTATCGGTATCGTCACTGCCATCGTCAGTAACAATAGTAATAATAGTGGTATCGACAGTGGCGATGGTGGTGGTAGTAAAGTGAAAGTAATATCGATTTTATAGAAGATTCCTTGGAATAACAAAAGAGAGTGGCGTATTAAGTTTTTTATAAGTTCTAATAATTTTTTTTAACTATTTTTTTTTGTGTGTGATGTACGCTTTTTATATATATATAGTATTATAGTTTATAAATAGTAAATCAGATTTAAATACGCATTAACTATCTGGAGCTTGGGTGCTTTATCGACCCTTATAGTGACTTACTAGTTAATTAACGACAAAATTGGTCAACATGAAGTTGGTGAACAATAGTATAGAATTCCTTAATCTAAGCCTAGATTGCATTTGAAACTAGTCAGTGTGCATTGTCATTAGATTAATGTCTACTTATTGTTTAAGACAAGACATCATATAAGACATTCTTTGCAGATAGTTGCAATATTCATCAAGTAAATGGTAAGCTGTGTCAATACAATGGATTGTTCAATTTTCTTTTCTTTTCTGTCATTTCTTCCTTTGATTTGAGTTTCCCTGCAGTCTTTCTACTGTTGTACACCTTTTTATACCTAACATAAGTATACTTCTTAAGAGGGGAGAAAATACACGCTTTGCCTCAAATTGAAAGAGGTCAAAGATTAGGGAGAAGGGGAAAAAAAGGTAACAATCAACAAACACACATGTAGGCAATTTGGGTCAAAGACGCTTCAGATGATAATGCAGAAGCCAAATTAAGATAATTAATTCCATCAACTAAGAAGGTAATCCCTTTTAATTAAGTACAAAATATTACAAAAACGCATAGAGGATAGTGTTGGCAATTTGATGGAGAACGCCGTCCATAACAGAAATGTCAACGCCATAAATCCTGAAAATCCGGCAATCTTTTGACCAAATAACAGGATACTATGGATGATGTCAGTGTCACTCTCATTGAACCCAAAGTATTCCTAGTGGCATGGTTCCCAACAAAGTGACCTACTATTATGTTTGTGAAATTCAATTTAATTTCACTGACTAATTATTAGGTTAAGTATAATTTTATCAGTCTTAGAGCGTTGTAGTTGGCATGGGTATCCTTCACTGGTCAGTGGTCACTAATGCTGTTATATGAGGAAATTTTATCACTTAGTTTGACATGCTCTTATTTCTTGTAAAAATATCTTTGCACTGATGCCCTTTGTACCTAACAAAGAATATTCTTTTTCACTTTCAACTAGTGATTAAATTGTTAATTAAGTACATGCAACAATCCTGCTATATATTTTCAAAATATACGGTTAATTATATTAACCACATCTTTTAACATGTACAGTTCGGACTTCTGAAAATTGATATAAAAAAACCTGAAAAGATCGAAGATAGTTCTTGTAAAAAAGTAGAAAAATCTTGTGATAATATTGGACATTGTAATGATTTCTCTCATGTTTTCGTGCCTAGTCAATCTTTGACACTCTTTCTCTGTTCTTACATATTCCTTCAGCAGTTTGCAAAACTTTCCATGAAAATGATATATAATTACCAGAGTGAGTGAGTGACCTAAATTTCAAACCCTATTTTTGTGTATTATTATCGAACATAATAAAACCAACGGGAAGATATATAATCTTAAGAAAAAAATGAAACAGTTAAAAGTTGAATAATACATTACATTCTGATAATTAAAGGTTCGATTGGTGGTGGGGTTGGACAACTTGGTATCCTCAAAAAGTGTTGTTATGATGGGATTGGGAGGCTAATGGCACGTGTCATAGACAGATCATAAATGGGAATCCGCCATTCAACTTAATTAACTTGTGAGTCTAGTTTCCTTGTGGGGTGTAGCAACTGATCCTTCCAGAAAGCCTACAGAGTTTGTCTCTTTACCAGTAACTCCTTTTCACACTGTATCCATTATCCAACACAAGTTCCAACATATTATAATCGAATTTAAATATATCTAATAATTTAATCTTCCTTTCCCTTGTTCTTGATCCCTAGAGTTTATATAAATGAAAGATTAATAAACTTCCAAGTTATATATCTCTTAAGTAGTGTTGTTTCACTTAATAACAAATTAAACATAAAAGCCAATCATATAAAATATATAGGTTACTATTTTGATAATAACAATATTTTGCTACTTTTAGTTTATTTCGCATAACTTGAAATGGTAAAAGTAAAAAATACAATTAATGGACAAAAATGGGTTTTGAGATGATTTGGAAAAGCATTAATTACACAGTACTGAGTACCCTCTTTTATTGTTTTTGTTTCTGATAGAACAATCAATATGCAGTCAATTTGCAGTTACTATAAATCAGACAAATTCTGAACTGTTTAGAAAAATAATTGGATGGTTTCAAAAGTTATGAGGGCTTCGTACAATTTTCTCAATCAGAATATACCAGTATAACACAACCTTTTTTATTAGTTATTATTCGAGTTTCTTTTATTAAATTATATTTTAAAATGTAGAAATTTTACTCATGGAGAGGGGGAAAGAAAAAGGAGTTTAGTCTAGATATTTATTTAGAATAGAAGATTCAAGCTACATTCCAGTTTCGTTGATTAAGGGTTTAATTTATTAATTTGGAAAAGCATGATTAAGCCTATGAATTAGATAGGAGGTGCTAGTTAGTTAGGTAGAGGCGCTTTGTTTACGTTCCATTGGTTCATCTCAAAAGAGAATGAAATTCCATATATAAAAGTTGATGGAACGTTTCTTAAGTTCTTATTCTGCTACAGCTAATCCTGTTCTTCAAGAATGTAAGTTATAGACAGGTTGCAATTCAATATCTGTACCTCCAACCACATAATATAATTTGTAGATGAAGGGACATTTTAGGGGAACTTTTCCGCATATAATGGAGTTATGGAATGTCTATTAACTATTATACTGAAATATCTCATTTTTGTGTCTATATTTATTTGAATTTTTTTATTTTTAAATAATTATTAAAAATTAATTATCAAATATGTATTTTATGTAATATTTTTTATTTAATAATATAAACAGACCACAAAGTGTTCTCTCCCACGGTAATTTATATAATCAATAACTATTATAATAAAAATATCCTATTTTTATTTCATATATATTTATATGAATTTTTTATCTTAAAATGATTACTAAAAATTTAATTATCAAATACATATTTTATATAGCTTTTTTTTCCCGTTTCAGTTTTCATGTTTTATTTGTTTTTTTCATTTAAAATATAGAGAGTCTCCCACTATCAAACATAATGGCGTTTCCATTATTATTGGCAATTTCCTCTTAAGTTATAATTCGATTAGACCACCCTTTAAATTAAATTAAAATAAAAAAAACTAAAAAAACTGACGTAATTATTTATAAAACGATCAGGTGCTTTCTTTTCTCTTTCTAAAACAACGATTCTATTTTTTTATAAAAAATATAGATAAGAAAATTAAATATGATTTTATTTTAGAGTTTAATTGGTATACACTATAAGTAAAGTCAACGAAATTATCATGAATGAAAGATCGTGATTGAATGTCTGTAAAAATCTTTACACTGACCGTATATACCAATTAAACTCTTTATTTTATTCGAAAGTATTATAAAATTTGAAATATATCAAATTAATTGTTATGATTTTATTAGGTTCATCTTTTATGAATTTAAAAATATGTTATTAATGATTACTCATTATGATTTTTAATATTTTTAGAAATATTTAAATAATTTATGTTACTTTAAAAATCATTTAAATAAATTTTCTAAGAATAAAATTATTGGTAATTTACTAAAAATCAGTTTTAGTCTAAAACTATAAAATAAAACTCATTACATATATCTAACAAATAGAAAGTAAAGTTATGCTACTATCCATTATTTATTAATTTATTTTTGCATGCCTAGGTTTATAACATAAGTTATATCTTAAACTAGGCATTATTTGAAAAAACATGTATATTGTGATTTTATTCAATTTATGATTGTTTCCAAATCTTAAATCATAAACCAAATCGAATTTAATAAATCAAACAACACAATCAATTTTGGTTTTTTTTTATTGATTTTTAAATTTTTGAGCTGGTTTTCAATTTTTAATTTGAATTGGTTCAATTTTAAACATCTTCACAGCAATAATATCTATTTGAAGGGAGAAATGATTTAGTGTTAAACATTTTTTTAAGCTTGCGTATGTTCTATTTTATGCAAAATTTTATAATTTTTATGCTCAAATTGAATAATGAGAAAATAGCTAATCCAATTCCACACACTAATGTGTAAATAGGTAAGCCAAAGACAGGCCATGGTAGTGAAATGACCTACCATATCAAGGATTAGCTGAACTGTCTATGACCCTATCTGTAGGTGGGATAACTTGCCAACTTTATCCAATTTTCATTTTAAATTTCAAGTTTTGTTTTAATAATACTAGATTATTTTTGTTTGACCCAATTCTTTACATTATTTTAATATCATCAACATAACATAATGATGACTTAGTAAGTGATTCAATTAACAAATTAATGAAATTAATTTTAAACCTAACAATTTATAATTTGCAAACAGTAACTAGTGGTGCAAATGTGTAGTGTTCCAAATTTAGTATTTTTACCTTTTCATATTTATTTTTAAGTTTAATTAATTAATTATATTTTTACAAATATAAAAAAATATGAATAATTTATTATATTAAGAGGCGAGCTAGTAGGCTAGACGCCTATGAACCAATAAACATATGGGTCAAGTGGCTAAATATTTCTCTATGTCCTTCCGAGAGGCAATGCCCATTTTAATACCAATAATATTTTATCACCTCTCCTAATTTATTATGATTATATATAACCTATATCACAATTATATATAATTTCTCATTGCCATTCATTTCCAATTATCATTATTTTCATTACCAAACAAATTCAAATAAGAAAATGAGTATTTATATGTTTAAATTAAAATTTTGGATATTAAAATAAAAATAAAACCAATATAATATTAAAAATAACTTTCATTTTTTTAAAATAAAACATAAAGGTAACAATCATACCAAACAAATATTAAAATAATTTCAATTTCAAACGCATAATTCTTTAGGTCATTAATTGAAAAGGCTTAAGTAACAATAGATCTCTTAAAAATATAAAGTTAATATTTATATTTTTAAATCTTTATTTTGATCCTTTAATTTTTTTTTATAAATTTAATGTCTATTTTAAAAAAAATATTAAATGAGTTCAATTTATAAGATTATTAAAGAGTACCGCAGGTAAATAACATAAACCGTGGGAGGCAGATTTGTTACACTCTTTGAAAACGTTATTGCAGAATGTGGCTCTCATGGATCAAGTATCAAATGTGTGGGTGTGGAATCCAAATACGAATGGAGGTTTTTCAGTGGCGGATGCATATAGAGTTTTAGGAGGTGAAATGAATTCCTCAATAATCATATAGATGTTGATTCACATGTGTTGCGTTGAATGTGGAAGGATAAATTACCATATAAGGTGATTGCATTTTCTTGAAGATTACTCTTAGACAGACTAACCCACCATTGATAATCTGTTAAGGCGAGCAGTGGATAATCATTTACTTGATTCCATATGTGTGTTCTGTAAGCATTATGCAGAGAATAAAAATCATCTCTTTTTAACATGTTCGCAAGTCCACTTGTTGTGGCACAAAGTACTGAGTTGGTTGGGGATACAATCACCACTTCCCAAGGAATTGATCTAGCTTTTTCTTTCATCGAGCGAACAGGTAGTTGGTAAGCGCAAGAAAAAATGCATGTATGTATTTTGTCTCGCTGACAGTTGGTGTATCTAAATATCCAGGAACTCCATTGCATTTGACAAATCAACGGTAGTGGAGTCTTTGAATATTTTGATGTCTATTAAATTAATTTCGTGAAAATTGTTACTGAATTCTTTTGAATTTAATAAGGGTGCATTTTTCCTTATTAATGTGTCAGTCTTAAGTTGTGTATGCTCGATATAAAATAGGTTTGTGCAGTTGATTGAAGTATTATAAAGAGGAGAGTATAATTTAGTATTAGTGTAAAGATGGAAAGACTTTATTTCATCAAATTTATATATAATATATTTCATTTTTTTCTTAAAAAAAAAAAGAAAAATAACATGGACCACAACGAATAGCATGGCGGTTCACTAAATGCGTGCTCTAAAATTTTTGAACTTATGTAGATAGATGCTTACTCGTATAATTTTATGTATTTGGAGCTTTGTTTTGGTGGTTCAGACAATGCTGCTTTGCAGGATGCAAGCTGTATTTTGGTACATATATTTGATACTCTTAAAAATGTGTAACATTTTGCACCGTCCTAGCTAGTTAATTAAATTATAAAGCTCCCGACCACAATACTTGGGACTCCAAAACAAATAATTTGATAACCAAAACATGCTTTCATACTACAAGTGACAAAGAATCGAACTTTCTGTCGACACTAGAAAGCACAAAAGTTTTAGATTTACCAGCCACGTGATTCACATGTGAACAAAAATTAATGTTTCATCTTTCTTGTGCATACATCATAATCACATATACAAACATACGAGCATGATAATTAACAACACTAATTGTTTAAATATTATAATAATTAAAATATACATGTTGATCCAAGTTTTAGATTCCACTGATTAATTATGCCTTTGTTTAATTTTCAATCTTATCCGAAGGAAATGCTTTCTTTTTTTATTTTTAAAGAAAAAATAATGGACGAACCGCGGCGTTAAATATCATTCCTTTTCCGAAACACATTTTTAAAGTTCCATTAAGAAAATCATAAGGTAGCCCACTAAAGCTCAATATATAAAGCAAAATTCTGATGTAGTAATATTTTAAGAGATGTGTCTTATTCTCCCAATGTGTAATCCTTGATTCCTTTGATGGAACCCAACTTCTCTCTCACCTTTATTTTTCTGATTTTATTAAGATAATTAATTAAAGAGAATAGCCAACTTATACTATATTTATATATGATGTTAAGTGTTAAACTTTTATATTAGTATTGTTTAAAAAAATACCAAATTAATTATCACTGTTAAATCGATCAAAGATCACTTCTTTCGAATTATATAATTTGTTAGGCAAAAATTTATCAAAGATAGCATATTTCTATTTATAAATTTTGTTAGACAAGAGTTTAATACAGTAAGAATAGAATATGATACTAGCTTCAATCTAAAACTTTAAGATATTATATTTACAAATTTTTTTTTATTTATATATTATTTAACTTTTTAATTTCTATACAGTGTAGTAAGAGTTTTACCTTTAATTACTTGATGCATTTTAATTTTTAAATTTTAAAATAATTACATTATATCTTTTTATTCTTAAAATTAATTAATGAATTTGTGCTCTCAACCGTTGATTAAATTCACGTTGACGGTTAACATAAACATTAACACATAATAGTAACTTGTTAGTAATTTAATGAGATGACAAATTTTAATTATATGTTTTAAAGACAATTTGCATAATGAAAAAATACGTGTAATTAAAACACCTTTTTAAATAATAGAATTAACATCAAGTTATTAAATTATTGTAACATTTATCGCTTAAAATTTAATATCAATTTAACGATGATTAAACATAAATTTACAATTCTAAAAAGTGATATAATATCATGATTTAAAAATTGATGGCACAATATTAAAAATTGAAAAAATAAGAATACAAAGCAATTTTTTTTATAAGCTAATAATATACTAATAATAGTAAAAACACTGCAAGAAGTATAAAAGACAAGGTTCAAAATTTGAAAAATAAAAACTTCGAATCTAATAAAGATTCCATTTGAAAACAGCTAACATTCAAGAACCCATTTCAAGTTACACAATTTTATTGTACTCATAATTCACTTTGCAAAAAGCGTCAAAGGTTAACCGTAAGGGTACATTCTCACACATTGAGTTGTGCTGCAAAATCAATAGCTCAAGCATGTGGTATTGTTTCCTAGACAATCGAATCATTTTTAGTCTTCCATTAATTGGTACCATAGACTCACAATGACTAGATAGTTTGTGGTACTTTGTTGCCACTTACTTATTCCATGGATTGGTTAATTCATTTACTTTCTATAATGTTAATTCATTTATATGTTAAATAATATGCTATATTATTAATTCATTTCTATTCTATCTTTCCTGTTAGCATGTCCTGTAATTTGATAAGCTTTTCATATTAATGAAATCCTTTTATTTTATAAAAGATGGCTTACTATTTTTAATTCTCTTGTTTTTGTTTCTTTTAGTTTTAGTTTTAGCTATCAAATATTTTTTTTGAAGTTTTTTTGTCTTTATATTGTTCTCTCAATTAATAGCTTTAATTCTTATGACGATGCTACAAAATAATGTAATCATAACATTAGTACTCTGGTGACTTTTCATGTCATCAAAATTTTTTATAGGACAATTACGTGTAATTTACTAATAACTGAATGGATTATTTTTATATTTTATAAAAAATATTAAGTATATTTGACATCAAATGTTAATTAATCTTGTCTCTTGTTTTAATAGTGTTCTGTCTCTTTATTTAAGAAAATTGCTTTTTGGTATAAAAAAAATACATATGAAGCACATACGAATAACAGTACGTTATCATTATTTCTGTTGTATGTTATATTTTAATAAATTATCTTTAAATAATAAAATACAAATACTTGGGTTTTTGTATTTTTTGTGAGAAAAAATAATAATACTCAATGTGTCATATTTTATTTATATATATATATATATATATATATATATATATTTTGAAACAACTCAAATTATTTTAATTTAAGATAGATAAATATTTTTAAAAAAATATATTCTTTAATAATTATAATTGTTTAAATTTTAAAAACATTATTTGTATTTCAGATATTTGTTGAGAGTCTTAGAAAATAAAAAGTATTTAACTCAAAAAAAGAGTTACTGTTTTAATTGTAAAAGAGAATTATGTATGATGTAGAAGAACAATTTGTGAACATAAATATAAGGTGGTGCAAATTACGTTAACTAAAAAGAAGATAAAATTCACAAATTTTGCAATAATTCAAAAACATTTTCTTAAGTGTACGTGTGAGTAATATGTGAATAAAATAATATATTTTTCCATATATTAGATATTATTATATTAATATTATTTTTATCAATATAAATAAAAAAGTTTAGTAATTATATTTTGTTACAACAAAATATTGATATATTACATAAAGAGAAATTAGAAATTTAATAAGAAAAATCCTCTTCGATCAACTGACAATTTTCAATAATAAAAAAAAATAATTGATAGTATAAAAATTTCTTTTTAACATTTAATTTTAATTCTTTATTTAGTATAAATTTATTAATTTTATTTATTAATACTTTAAAAATTATATATATATATATATATATAAATATAAAGAATTATGATTTAATGCGAGGTATCAATTAAAGACAATAAACATACGAGGTCGACTAGTCTTTTTCCTCTCGAATTGTTAATTTGTAATCACTTAGCGAAAGAAGCCGGACTCCTGCGTCGGTGTATTTCATGAACATGCTTTTAGAAACGTTTTACATTATAAAACATTGTGGATGAGAGAGATAAACATTAATTGACAAGCTTTTGCATCAGATGTCCCATCATTTGACATTGTAACGTAAACAGGGGAAGTGTTGAAATCATAAGAGGTGCCACTTATTTTGCATAAAAAGAATATCAAAGGGAAAAAATAAAAGTAGCAATAAAAATCATAACATTGCTCCTTTTATTTTCTAAAAAGATAAAAATATTTAAGACTTGTTAAAGCTGACTAATGTCATATATGTTTTCATTACCTAGTAGTCGTGTTATGCATTATGATCGAATCATCTTATACCGAAAATTACCCGCTCCATATATGTTTTCGCTCATAATACATTTATACTAAATATTATTAGATCATGCTTTGTAATGTGACTAAAACAACAAACTTCTTATTCAAAGACTGTTTTAGCTTACCAAAGTCGTGTCAGTGAGTTTTTCTCTCAAGATGTGTAGATGAACTTGCAAGATGAGGTTTTTTCGTTATTTATGTATATACGATCTATTAAGAAAAAATACATTCTAAATTAAATTCAATGATGAGATTGTGAAATCTATGTTCATATGTCATTTGAGTTTGAATAACAACCAACAATTTTACTTTGTCGAAATCACCAAAAGAAATTTTGCAGATAAATCTAACGAGAAACGTACCTTTGTAATATCACACTTGTGAGATTCTAGTTTTTAATATCAGATAAAAAGGATGTGAATTAAATAAAAAAATAAATTAAATATAATTTTGATGGTGATTATTAAGTTAATAAAAAAAGTAAATTGTGTTGAAATAATTCAAAGAAATTAGTTGGATGTGGAAAACTTTTATTTATATATATATATATATATATATATATATATATATGTTTCAATTAAATTTACTTTTGAAAGTTATAAGGAAATTTTAGATAAAAAATTTGAATAACTATATATAGCTTCAACCTCCTCTTCTTTCTCAATTTTCCTTTCACGTCTCTTTTGCACGTCTCTCCCTTTTCTCTCAAACTTCTCTCCTTTGCATGTCGCACCTAGAGGTGTTGAATTTCGATGCAGTATTCCATTGTTCCTGATTCTACGAGTTGATTCTCATAGGTAAGTATAATCCTAATTTCTCGGATCCTTTACCCTTCGTTTCTAGCTCAATCGTTCCCGTTAAAGAGAGATTTCGTTGAAAACCTATTTCTCCTGAATTCTTCCTATGATTTGGGTTTCTGTTAGGTTTATGAGTGATTTCAGTGGGTGGATTCTCCCCTATCCTCAAAATAATTTTTTTAGGGAGAAATAAGTAAGGAAACCTTTTTTTTTTTTTTGTCAAGGGATGAATGATTTGGTTATTTAGATGTTTGAGCTATTTGAGATAGCAAATATTTTGACTATTTTTTGAGTTATTTTAGATAGCAAGTATTTTGATTATGTTTTTTATTTATTTCTAATAGTGTATATTTTAAATATGATTTGAGAGTGGTGATTTGAGTTGATTGAGTTAGTGTGTATGTTGATTATGGTTTTAGCTATTTCAAATAGTGTATATGTAGATTTCGTGGTTGAGCTATTTGAGATAACATGCATGTTAGTTGTGTTATTGAGTTATGTGTGATTGTGTATATTTTGATTGTATAAATGAACTATTTAGGATAATGTTTGCATTGATTGCATGATGAAGCTATTTGAGATAGCGTGTATGTTGATTGTGTGACTATTTGTATAATTATTCATTGTTTGCGGATTGTTACCTGTGGTAATTGAGTCATGTACATTGAATTAGGGATATCGGAATGGTCATTCTGATCCTAACGCTTTACACAAAAAGATGTACTCGGGTAGAGACTATATGTTCATTGGGTCCTACAGATTTCATACATAAGTTTGAAGTACTGATGAGCATTGCCTAGACTTTAAGTGGTTGTCTAATGGATCAAGTAGATGTTAGACACTATTTGAAAAAGGAATTTGATGGGCCACCTCGGTATTCAAATTCAATGCGTGTTTTCCAGAAAACATTGAGTCTTATCGTCTTATTGAGATGTGTGCTTATGCTGAAGGCATTGTTTTCAAACTCGCATTTAACACGTAAAATCTTAGGGAAGCAAAACGAGCCAACTTGCATTAAACTCATCCACAGGTAAACTCGGGTGAACTTGGGTGAAGTCGAATGAACTCAGCTTTTGACATTGTTTGACAAGTTTTTTAATTCTAAATGAGCACACATGCAATTGATTCTTATTATGTTATTATTTTGTTAATATGTTTTTATTTTTGAACAAAATGATATTTTGTATGTCTTTGACTTTGGTTAGATTTAGTTAGTTTTATTGTGAAATTTGTTGATGATATTTTATATAGCTTTATTATGGACTAATTCCCTTTTAAATGACTGTTTGTGGATTTTGATGAAATTTTACATTTTTTATTTATGTATTGTGGTATAGAGAAAAATAATTTTTAATATTATTTTAACATGAGCTAAACTCTTATAGGTTTATGAGTCAAGTTTATAGATCTCTCACGAGTTTACGTAAACTTTGTAGCATCCCAAATTTATATATACTATTTATATAATAAATTCGCTTAATAATTATTTAAATTACTATTATCTATATTCTCAAATATTGAGATATAAAATTTTCATTATATTATACTCAATATTAAAGCATACATTACAACACTTTCAAAATTCAATGCAAAAGATACAATGATACATACAATCATAACTCATACAAAACAGTTACACTACATGACATGTCTCCATTAAAACTTAAATATTACAAAACTCATACATAACAAAACTCCAACCATAACAACTTAGTCATTCTTAGTAAAATATGTACATATGTAGAACATACGTACTAGTTTTACTTAATCCACACATTTAGCTTTCTCAAAGGTCTAGCATATACATATACATATGCTTTGCTACATAACTTAAACTATTTTCTATACAAAACATAGTAACTTCATTGTTGTTATTGATCCACCACTAATCCTGTTAATACTGATCTTCACTGTCATCACTGGTATCTGCTTCCATGTAAAGCACGATCATCATAATCATAAAGAATACTCATACAATGCAAGGGTAAGCTCATGCACTATAAATCAACATAAACATAACATACAATTATATTTATATCAAATCTTAATCACAATAGTGATAACTCAACTAATCTATCACCTTTATCCTCTACTTGAACGTAAGCACTCACAATCAATTAATCACACTTATGTTCCACCTGAATATAAGCACTAACAACATTCCAATGACGCTTTTCGGAAAGACTTTATTGGGTAGGACACCAAGGCGACTAAAGACATCTCACAATCAGAGTTGAGTCTAAATGACCCTTCTGACAACCAACTAAAGTTAGTAACATACTCATCCAACATTATTTCCTAGAGTCTATTTGACCCTTATAACACATAATTGTTGTACAAGCATATTAACTTTTCAACAATTAAATCATAGTTTCTCAAATTACAATCAAATATTTAGCTTCCTTTACCTATTTCTCCTTTCCAAAGCTAACTCAAAGAAAAAAAGGAAATCCAACAGAAGAAATTTCACAGGAACCTGACAAAAATTCTAAATTAAATAGGAACCTTAAAAATTAGGATTTTCAAGGAAATTCCCTTTTAATGGGAACAACAGGATTAAAATGATTGAAAAAAGGTTCGCTGGTTCATCATTAGACTTACATATCAAAACAATCAGTCAACAACAGGAATCATAGAAGAGATCGCATCAAAATCCGTCAGCTCGAAGGCCACCATGCAAGTCTCCCAAGAGGGACGATGAGAGAGAATTGTTGTGATGAAGAAGAATAAATTTCGAAGAAGAAGAAAGGAAGAAAGTAAAAGGAAGTCGATGTGTATTTAGTAAGTTTCACATGCTATTTGCACCCCCTTATTTTTCTTATTAAATAAATTTCTAAAATCCTTACAAAATTAGCTAAAACCTTCCGAAACAAAAGAGTAATACTTACTCCCACGTTCCCATCTTTATACCATTAACAAAATATAACCATAAAGCATTAACTAAATTCAATTAATAAATTCACTTAAATTCAATTAATAATTTAAGTAAAAACTTAAATTCAATTCCCTTCACTATATTAAATTAAATATAACTAAATATTTAATTCTCCATAATATTTATGTTTCTTCCACAAATAACCTATTAATTAAACCAGTCTTTACAAACTTTCGAGTTGAAACACCATGGTTGAAGGGAATATGAGCGTGTATGTCATGATTGCTGGTGAATTACATTATGTTTAATGGTTTTACTACAATATGTTAAATTAATTGTTTTTTTATGTTTCATTGAATTGGTTTCTTCTATTTTAGCTTACCCTTGTTTGTGTTTACCCTTATTTGTGTGTGTTTGTATTTGACTATGATGATCGTGCTTACACGAGAGTAGATGACAGTGGTGAATCTCAGAAGAAGTAGGACTTAGAATGAGAAGGATGATGAATTGACAGGGACTAGAGAGTCCATTTTGTGTTGTATATTTTATGTACATAGGATATATTGAACCTACAATGTAAACTTATAGAGTCGTGTTTAAGTATGAACGGTGAATTACTTAAATGGTATTGAGAATGAATACTTATGTATGTAAGCTGAAACTAAGTAATTGGTATTCTGGTTATATGTAATGATAGTAAAGTATGTATGGTTTGGATGTGAGTATGCATGATGTAAGGTTACATGTACATGAGTATTGAATGTATTAGAGAAATGTTGAAATTATGCAGTTGAGGTTCTACATTTTAAGGGTCTCATTGGGCGGTAGGTCTCGCCTAATGAATTCTTGCCTTTGTTAGGTATAATTGCGACTTTGCACCCAACAAGATGTCTTGGTCAGTGCAAAGTTGTCTCAGGTTGAATTATAATTGGATTTGTTTCCAATGAGAGGTCTCGCTCATCACAATTTAATTTATGTTTGGAATTAAATAGAGTTTCCACCCAACGACATGTCTCGCTGAGTAAAGTCCCTTTACTGGGAAATTTTGATATGGGATCCTCACTGGGTGATAGTGGTTGTTGGGCGAGTTGTCCTGGGTCTTGTTGGGCGAGATGATGTTGTGTATGCCATAACTTAACTGTTTAAAGTTTTAAAAATGTCGAGTTTTGGATTTACTAAGTTTATGAATATGTGCATGATTGTTTCTCTTATGTATTTCAAGTAATAAATTATGTGGAAATAAATATTTGTCTCTAGTAACATTGTAGAAAATGTTAGTATTTTTGGGGTGTTATAGTGCTGCCCCACCAGCAGCCACTTCCTTATTGTTCCTAAGGACAATTGCATCACAATTAATTTCAAGCGTGCCTATTGTTGAAGGTTGCCAAGCTACTCGATTAAGTGCCTCAACATAGTGGACTCCTTTATCTTTCAAAATCGTGCGCATCTGGTGGGCCATCTTGAGATCATTGAGCAAGGTCATCACAGAATGCACCACCTGATCATTTGACAAAACCTATTAATTTCGTCTTTATCATAAATAGTCCTTCATAATACCAGAGACTTAACTCTCCCCATACTAACTGCAGTGGTGGCCATGCTTTAAACTTTCTGACAACCAGATGTCAAAATTCAGCTGTGCAAAAAAGAGTTGGGAGGCCAATCGTGCCAATCTACCCTTAGATCATAGAAACATGGATACAATCATAAAGAGCATGCATCATGGTTTCTCTACTATTGTCATAGAGAGAACATTCTAAATTGGTAGTCATGTGCTTGATATATCTCAAATCATTTGTAAGGAGTGTAGCAGTTGCCAATCTCAAAAGTAATAGAAGAATACATCTCGATCCATTTTATTTCATAGACAGTAAAAAATGGGACTCTGCGGAAAAACATTTTGAGGTAGGAGACTTACATATGCTAATTTAGTGGAAAAAGTGTTGTCCACTTCCTCAGACCACCATGTAGAGTCAACAACCAAATCTCATCTCATTTGGGAGCATCAATGACACACATGTCATTAAGCACAACATGTAATACAAGAGTGGTCAATTTATTGAAATCTCAGGAACCCTCTAAATCCACAAAGAAACAAGTTTTATTATTGACTTAAACAAAGATAATATTAACACATCATTTTGCTAGAAAACCCCACTCCGCTACCCAATTATCAAACAAGAAATCAATTGTTCTATAATTACTAATTTGTCACATAATATTTTGATTAAATTACTCTAAGCCGTTGTAACGTTCCTAAAAAAAATTGTACCTTTTATGATGGATGAATTGTTTAGAATTTCACTCCACGCTGTAATGCCACATATACATAATATTAACTAATAATTTTTTGTATTGACTAAAAATTACCAGCTCCATATATGTTTTCAATTTGCTATAAAATCGAACATAATTGAGTTTGATAGTTTTAATTGTATTTAGTAACGAATTAAACAACTGACGTTAATTTTATTTATATAAAATTTTGATATTAAATATTATAAATAAATTAATAAGGAATGTATACAAAATTAGACATCCACAGGAATTAAAAGTTAATTTTCTATAAATCAAGTTTTATTATTGTATAATTATTTTTTTTATAAATTAATAATAATGAAAAAATTATAAATAAATTATAATATATATATATATATATCATATGATTAATTTTTATTTTAATTTTATTTAAATCTTAAATAATATCTATTTTAAAGCTAGTCTACATATATTAAAAAAACACTATAATATCTTTCTATTCAGATTAAAATTTTTTTATTGAATAGTTTGGTTTTTTAATGCTTACATAATTAGTAGTAGATATTAAATAAAAATGTATTAAATTATTAATTAAACTTTAAAATTTTAAAATAACGACAACAAAGGTTTGTTTCATAAGGAATGAATTCATATAGCATAAGAACATCACTCCGTTCAATTTTTGTTCTTAATATGAGAAGCATAATCTGGAGTACTCTACATGCAGCCGTTTCTTTAGTCTTGACGTAGGTTGAATAATAATAATAATGATGATGATAATAATAATAATGATAATAATAATAATAATAATAATTTATATTATTAATAAAAAAAATATTCCATTTTTATGTTCACTTTTTAAAATATTTATTTTATCCTTATGTCTATTTGAAAATTTTAAAAAAAATTCACTTTCTAAAAGTAAACTTTATCATTAGATCAACTTTATAATCTTAAGATAAAAAATATTTTAAAATATTTATATCCAACAAAGATAATTATTCAATTATCTATAATCTATGATATATATACACACACTATTAATAAAGGGAATAACCCCTTTTGATGTTCACTTTTTAAAATATCTAATCTACCTTTACATCTATTTCAAAATTAAAAAATAAACTATTTTTTCACAAGAGGAACTTGAACCCTCTCTCTTCTCAAATATAAACTTTGCCATTATATCAACATTATAACCTTAAGAAAAAAATTACTTTAAAACATTTATATTTAATATAGATAATTGTTCTACTATCTATAATTTATAATATATATATATATATATAATGAGAATAGGATAGGTTGATGTTCAAATTTTATGACTTCTCACACATTAATATATGTATATTTTTTATCATAAATATTTTTAACAAAAATATGAATACACATGCACGATAATATGTTTAATTTTATTCAAACTCTCTTATCTCCATTTTCTCAAATCTTTACAAATCTTACATATACGTTGATGGTATCATGTTAACTTACTAAACTAAAATTATTGTACACAAAATGACACGATGAATTATTTATATATTCTATTATGTTATTAAAAAATATTAAATTAAAACTCTAAAATATAATATCAAAATAGAAATGTGAATATACAGACCAGACAACATCTGCATTTTCGCTAATAATAATAATAATAATAATTTTCAAACAAAAATAATAATTCATGTTTATTATTTTATTTTATTATGTTTGTAATACAAGTTATAATAATAAAATCAAATATTATATTAATATTTATATTTAACTTTATTTTTTAAATAGTAACTTTCAAATATATTTTATGAAATATAATAATTAAAAAAATGATCTAATAAATATTTGGTTAAATATAAAAAAACTTATAATATAAATGTCTTCTTTAATTTGATTATATGAACAAATGCCTGAACCAAAATATGTGATTACTATGGGAGTTTGTATAACTAAGGAGGGGAGTATTTAGTATCGATGCTTATAGTATTGTTTGGGCTATGGATAAGCTAAGCTAATTCCTATGGATGTCTATTTGTTGAATTATCCACCTAAACCGGAAAACCATTATAGATGTTACAACAAAACTTAATAAGAAAAAATCTATTAAGATCAAATGAGTTATAGTTATGAGATGATTTAGCTAATGAGAGAAAAAAAGGAGATGAGAAAATATTACAAGTTCGATTTTCAGCACAAACAAACTAACATTCAGATATTACTGACGTTTAACCCATAAAAAACCTATAATATAAAACTATATTATACATTAAAATATATGAGAATCTAACAATTGTTTTTTTTTAAGCATCCAAATTGGTTGACTATATAGTTTGTGAGTTTTATAAATATTTTGATCCAGTTTTTTATTCCTATAAATTAAAAATACAACAAATTATTAATTAAGTTATATATACGATTTTTAAAAACTTAATTTACGTATTTTATTAAATCATTAATTTTAGTAGTGAGATTAATCAGATTTACATTTTATATAAAATTATATATATAAATTTAATTTTACAAAGTTTAATACATATTTTATTGGATCTAGAATAGACCTGGGGTATCCACAGCCGGCGACAGTATTAATATGTTAGATGTGATTTAACATAGTTTAATATTTTTTGTATACAGATTATAAGATTGCTGTATTAATAAAAATCGTATAAAAAAATTTAAAGAAGATTGAAATCCTTTCCATCAAAATTTAACAATTTAACATTTACTTATTCTACCATATTAATGGTTTTTATTAATTTTTTATTTCAATAAATTATGCATAATGTTCAAACTTGTTATCAAATTAAAAAAAAAAAAAAAGAAGAAGAAAACCCGTTATCAACATCTTGTCAACTTTTAAAGTTCCTTGTGTGGTAATTTTGAAAATAGCTGATTAGATAGTTGATTTGATAGGTCTAATTAATTATAAAAACATATGGTAACTAATTCATTAACTTTTAAAAAACTAGAATAGGCGGAAATTGGTTAGTTCAATTTAAAACTAATAATTATATAGTTTTAAAAATTGGTTAATTATAGCGTGGATCAGCTTAATAGGTGATCCATGAGAGACTATATATTATGTTCATCCATTAGATGGATATGTTTATTAACAGATGATTACTCAAACCACATTATCTTTGACTGTCGTTTGTTGTTCACGCACGAGGTTATTTCGGAGATTACTCAACCCACACACCAATTATATAGCTAGAAATCCACCGGGTAGGTGTCACTTCCATTACTGAAGCTGCACCATGATTTGTTTAAATGGCAACAAACATATTAGACCAAGAAGTAGGAGCATAAGGTGGTAGGAAAACAAGAATAAAAAAATTAATTTGTTTTCATGGGTGGGTTTTGCTGGTGTGAGAGAAATGTTCTGGTGTTAGTAGATGTATGTTATTTTCATGAGATCAAGGTGGTCTATGCTAATATGGTTTTAAAAATTAACATAAAAAATCAATTTTAAGTTTGAACCATTAGTATTTTCTTTTAATTTTAAAAATTTAACTTAAATATTAGTTTAATAAAAATTATAAATATATATAATTTTTTTTTGAGTGAAAGATATTTTAATTTTAGATTTTAGTATTATTAAGTTGTGATAATTTGATTATTTTTCTATTAATATTTAATACAAGAAAAAATAAAAACATCTTTTTCATAAACTTTTCGCTGAGACTCTTAGCTGGATCATTTTTAAAAAGATTTATATCTTTTAAAAATTTATACAAGAGATAGTAATTTATAATAAGCTAATTATAGTTTATGAAATTTTTTCTTGCATTTTTTTACTTAATTACATTATTTATCTTTATATTTTTTTTAACATTTGGTTTCTTATTTTAAAATTATATTATGTTCTATGATTAAAGCATCCAATTCATAATTGACGAATTCGTAGGTTTAATTTCTATCAGATGCACGCAAACGAGTAAACATAATTTCATACTAGATATCACAAATACATATAGAATTTAATTTTTAAAATTGCTAAATTTGTATTCAACTATTATTAAGTGTTAAATATTTATGTACATATGATAATAATTTCATGATATAACAAATCAAAATTATGTGATTTAAAATTGATTTAATTAATTTTAAATATTTATTGATTATTTAAATCAGTAGATTATTCACGTTATTAAATTATTGGCAAATATTAGTATAAAGTTTATTAATTAATAATAAATGTCATATCATGTTTTAAAAATTGAAGGAGAGAATATTATTATCAGAAAATATAAAAAAAATTCATAAAATATGAAACAACAGGTAATATAACTAAGTTTTGTTTGTTTTTTTTTACAAGTGCTTTATAGAGAAAGGCATCCTAGATGAACTAATTTAAAAAACATTCCTTGATGCTTTAATTTAGGGATTTTCATTTGTTATTTTGGTGAAGTAAAAATCTGAAATACGTTAGTCCCACTTAACATTAAAAGGTGTGAAATTGTCAATGAATAGCTGATCACTAGTCTAGATTGGAAGGGAAATGAAGATGAGGTGAGGGATGGAGTGGGAGAGTACTAAAGCTAAAACCAGTTAATGAAATAGAATATGAAAAATGGTCCATGAAAACCTGATAGAAATTCAAATGGTGGTAAATGGATATTTTATTGCAGCCGTCCTAGAAGAGGCACATGTAAAAATTATATATATATTTCAATATATAGTCCACTTTCACTATAAAACGCGGTTTGTGCTGCACATGCAATGCCTCAGATTAGTGCCTGAGTGCTTCGGTAATATCATATCCACTTCAGATTTATTAACCAAACACATCATTCAATTCACAAGGGATTGTACGTACGTAATCAAACGCTAATTTGAAAACGACCCTTATATAAATAGTTTATTCATCATAACTATATGCTAAGCTGAGTTCACCTGTACATATCTATCTTATTAATAAAGAAATTTTTTTTCTAATAGTTATTTTTAAAATAAAAAATAAATTATTTTTTCATAACCCATATTCAAATCCATAATTTTTTTCTTATCAAATATAAAATTTTACTAGTAAATCAATTTTATAGTCTTAAAAAAAATTTTAAAACATATATATCTAACATATTTAATTATCCTACTATTTATAATCTATATGTATAATTAATAAACTAAAATATTATATTTATATTTTATATTATATATTATAATGAGAATAGAATCTTTTAGTATTTATATTTTATAACTAAAATATTTTTAATAAAAATACATATAATAGATGTGTACATCTTATTATTAATATTTTTAATAAAAATATAAATATACAAACAAAACAATATTTTAATATATTTCTATCATATTATTATATACAAAGAAATATATAGATTAACAAACTATATTCTATAATATTATATGTAAAATAACATATTAAATTTTATATTATATCGTGTTGTTACAAAATATTAAGATAAAACCTTAAAACTTTTGGATCTATGTTTTTGCTATAGTTTATATTATGGAAAAACTAAATTGCAGTTTTCT
The DNA here is from genome assembly GCA_037954015.1 of Psophocarpus tetragonolobus. Taxonomy (NCBI): domain Eukaryota; kingdom Viridiplantae; phylum Streptophyta; class Magnoliopsida; order Fabales; family Fabaceae; genus Psophocarpus; species Psophocarpus tetragonolobus. The sequence continues at coordinate 6,188,515 of CM075693.1, read as the reverse complement.
TATGGAAAATGATTTTTTTGAAGGGAGAAGGTGAGGTTCCAAATGAAGCCTTTTTCAAGAAATAACACGTATTTAGTTATCAAGAACATATAAAAGAGGGAGCGCATATTTAGTTTTAAAACAAAATCCTTGTTCCCGTAGAAAGACGAGGAGGTGTGAACCTGGAATATATTAAATGTAACACCCCAATGCTCTATTATACGACTATACTTTATTGGACAATTTTTTTTATAATTAGAATATATTTTAGTTGTTTTATAAGTCAAGTGTTAGTATTAAAAATAATAAAATTTAACCTAACTCAACTTTGTTATATACTTTTTTTTAGTTATGTCACTAGTTAATGTCAGATTTTCTATATACTTCTTCACGTCAAGGACCAGACATCTCGAATGTAAAGTTTATATTTTTGGGTGATCCGATAACAACCCGATAGTGGATAGGTCGGCCCAACAACAATGTATTATAAATTTAGGAATTTTTATTTCACACCTATCCCATTTTTATTTCCCACGTACTGGTGGGAAAAATATTAATATACTCATTATGTTTTACTATCCGGCGGTGTACCACCAGAGATTAAAAAAATTTGTAAATTTTTTTGCTTGGAGAAGCAAAAAAATTGAAAATTTTAAAAAAAAAATATTACTCATAAATGTTATTAGTCTCAATTTAATTATAACAAAAAATCAAATTATTCATAAATATTGTTAGTCTCAATTTAATTATAATAGAAATAATAATAATAATAATAGTAATAACAATTAGAGTAATTAACATAAGTGTAATAATAATAATAATAATAATTAGAGTAATTAACGTCACTGTAATTAGATTCAATATAATTAGAATAATTAACGTCATGTAATTAAAGTAATTAGAATAATTATCGTCATGTAATTAGACTTAAAGTAATTAGAGGAATGAGGAACGACAGTGAGTATAATTAGAGAAATTAGACTTAAAGTAATTAGAGTAATTAAATGTCATATAATTATATTCAAATTAATTAGAGTAATTTACAAATTTTTTTACTTCTTCGGCAGTGTATTGTCAAATAGAAAAAAAAAATTTAAGAAAAAGTTTTGTAATAAATTTTATATTTTATCATATAAAATTTTAATAAAATGTTAAAAAATTATATTATAAATAAATTATATTATTAAAATATAAAATTTTATAAATATTATATATAAATTTCTAATTAAAATAATAAAATATAAAATTTATAAATATAAAAGTTGTTAAGAGAAGGTTTTCTGGAATAAACTTTTATATTTTATTTATTTTATGTTATTGAAAATATAAAATTTAAAAAATTATTTTATAAATAAATTATATTATTAAAATATAAAATTTTATAAAGATAATGTAAATAGTTAAATAAAGTTTTTAATTAATTTTTTTCTTTGTTTGAAAAACTTATTTCATAAAATAAGTTATTTTATTTTAAAATGTGAGTGAGTGAGGTTAATTTATTAGAGTAGGTGTTCAGACAGATAAGATTAATTTATTATGGTAAGTGTTAGGATAGATAATTAGGTTAAAGGGTATTTTTGAGTTTTTAAAAAATTATTTAGGTGGGTAGGTATGAAATGAAAATCCCTACATTTAACATTTTGTGGGTGGTCTAATAGTAGCCCAACAAGCTTAACAACAAGAGGGATTTTTATCCCACCAGCAGGTGGGAAATGAAAATGGGATAGATGTAAAATAAAAATCCCATAACAACAACAAATTGCTAGTATAGACTTTTATACCATATTAGAAATGGTAGAATTGAGCCTAATGCAACCTTACAAAACCAATTTGTAGATAAGGTTTTCGCCTCATTATATACTCTTGTTTAGTCATCTTTCTAGCCATTGTAGAATTTCCAACCATTATTAGTGTTGTTAATAATGTTAATTTTTGTTAACAGTCAAGTTTGAGTTTATGACTTTTACATTTTTTTATCTATTAATTTATATTTGTTAAACTTTTCCTTCTTTTCTATAGGCCAAATGTATTTTTAGTATTTAGATGTTAAAAAGTAATTAATAAAGAAGAAGAATTTATTATATTAAAAATATAATACTGAATAATTAGAAGTGTTTTAGTATATTTAATTAATTTTTTCACACATACACATGAAAATACAATATATAATATAATATGTACCAAAATTAAGATAATTATGTAAAAAAATACAATATACAAATCCTTTATTTGTTGTGGAGTTTTATTTAATGTCCATAAACTTATGATGTGAAAGCATTAAATATGTTATAATAATTGTTTCGTTTTTTTGGAAGTAATATTTTTCTATTTAAAAAAAATACTATTTTTTTTTTTATACATAAATATTTTCAGTGTTTTTTATTTTATCCATTCAAAATTTTTAATATAGAAGCACGCAGTAAATAATTTCATAATTGTTAATAAAATGTTATCGTTTTAATCTAGGTATTCTCTATTATTTGCTTGTCCAAAATTATATATGATAAGAATTTTAAAATTTAAAATATAAAAATAAAAAATTTAAATGCTTCATCCATTTCAAAATTTATTTGAAGTGAATACATACATTTTTATGATAATAATACATATATAATAACAAATGTTCTAACTACATAAAAATAAAATATAATTATTTAATTAAATATCTTGATGGTTAATGATTTGTTTGATGATTAAGATATGATAGGATAGATACAGCATGGCATAATAGAAAGATAAGAACTTAATAGAATAAGAGAAGATAAAATTTATGTTTAAATAAGTTTTTTTTTCTTAAAATTTCATAAAAATAATTTTAGTCTTTAAAATTCAAAAAAAAAATTTTAGTTTCTAATTCACTTTTAATTTTTCTTCTCCAATCAAAGCCGTTAAAATATTCATGATAAAAAACACGTTTTTATACTCGTAAATCACTCTCTTCTTCAATCCTAACATTCTCAATCTTCAATTTCATATCCAACTCATCCAAATATACCGAAACTTATAAATAAATAATGTTAATAAAAAAATAAATTAATTTCAAAGATTAAAAAATATTTTTGAATTTTAATAAAAAAGTTATTTTTTTTAAACTTTAAGAACAAATTAAGTAATTTAATTATATCTAGATGAAAGTGAACAACAATCTTTTGAGCACTCTTTCTAATACCTTTTTTATGATTTAATAAAATTTATTGAACACTATCAATTTGGCAAATCTCATTTCTAAATCAGGACAGAGTTACTTAATGAAAAAATAAAATTAAAAAAATGTTATTTTCAATCAATTTTAGTTAATATTACAAAGAGACGGCAAGAAGGATAATGTTTGATAAAGTGTTTTTAACATTTCTATACTATCCAATTTTTAATGGATATTATATCATGATACAAACTAAATAATTATAGTTGATAATGATGATAATAACGTAGGTGTTGAAGATAATGGTAGCAATAACAATAATAATATTGATATTTATTATGGCAACAATGTTAAGACAATAAAGAAGGTGGCGACGTTGGTAATGATATCAATGACAACCATAATAGTGATAATACAAGCAATGTTTTAAAATTAGGTTGGGACTGGGCGGTTTAACTGGAACCAACCATATAATCGATCTGACTTGTCCTTCAGATTGGAAATGCATTAGAACCGGATTGACCAAAGTTATTCGGTCAGACTTGGTTGAGAATTGGCGACCCGACGAATAATGGTCATGGTTTATTTTACTTAATGGGTAAAATGAAGTCATTTTGAATGGGAAAAAATTTCTAATAGTCTTGTCTACCTTCAGTGTTCACTCTCTGCAGCTTAGTGTATTTGCATTTTGCTTCAATTTTTGCGGCTTTGCCCTTCTGCGATCAAATAAGCAACAAATCTGTGTTGGCACTATCTTCTTTAATTTGTGTTCTTGATTTTTTATATAAATTAATTATTTGATGATTTTTTATAGTATAAAATTATATATGTTATAATATATATATATATATATATATATATATATATATATTTTAATATAATATAAGTCGTATATGCCGATTGTCGACCACCAGGTTAACTTATGACTCCTTGCTCTAACCGAGTTAGAGACTACACTGAATCTGATAACAATGAGTAGAAGTGGTGACATATCACTATGATGAAAGAAGTGATAGTAAAAATAGCAGTGATAATGATGGTTCCTACAACGAGATGATGATAATAATGGTGATGAAAGTAAAGATAGTAATAATGGTTATAAAAATAATAATAGTGACAATCACAATGATAAATAGTAATAACATTACGGGAGTGGTGAAGAAAAGGAAAACAGAATTAATTATTACTTTCTACTTAACTTAATTATGATAAAAAAATAATACACTAACAATATATAAGATAGACAATAATAAGATAAGAAAATAATATCATGTTGGTGCACCAAATAATTTACTATAATAGGATATGACAACTATCGTGACAAATGTTTTAAAACTCAATTTAATTGATCTCACTGGAAATGGGACATACTACCAGTTCAAGTATGTAATTAGATTAGGGGTCCATGTGACCTGAAAACACAGTCGAATTAAGCAAAATTTGTGTTACTAAATGAACCAATATTTAGGTGAATAGAAAAAATGGATTCAAAGTTTCCCCTCATAAATCGAAGCCTGTAGATGCTACAACACATGTTGGTCACTCTCCTACTTATAGCAAGTTTCTTAAAAAAAGGATAATAAATAGTGTAGCAAGGATTGAACCTTGCATTTTACACGTAAGTTAAACACACTACACCACTAAATCAATTCAAATCTACATCATGATAATCGTTTAACATGTATAAGATATCCTTAAGAGTCAATGTATGTTTGGTAAAACACAAATATAGGAAAAAAATATTTATTTAAAAAAATTCTTCCAAAAAAGCTAGGAGTGGTAAGTGATTATCTAAAATAAATTGAATCACATATTCACTCAAAATAGCTCTAAAGTAATTAAGCAAATGGGTGAGATTATGGTTGGTCCAATATATATTTAGATATGTGAATATTAGAAAGAGACATTTTTTAAAAAATATTTTATTAAAATATTATAATCTTATATAAATTTATCCCATAGATTTTTAAATTACAAAATAATAATAAAGTATAATTATTTTTTGTAAAAAATTTAATCTGAAAAGATATTATTTTCCTACTATTGAAAGTTTAAGTGAGTTTTCATTAATAAATTTTTCACTTATTGGGCCGGTATGTAAAATTTAAAAATATGTTTTTACAAAAATATTTTTAAATAATTTTTTTATTTTTTTGCTTTTTAAATTTTTTACTACAAAAACTCTTGAGATAACATTTTTTTAAAAGAAAAACATTTCCAACAAATATATTAAAAATGCAAAAGATTGCTTACTTTATTATAAAATGTTTTTCTAAAGCTAGAAAACTAAAACAAAAGGACCCATTATCAAATGCAATTGTGATATTGTGGGTTTTCTTTACTAAATGGGGATAATTTTTTTAAATTTATTAACTGGGGGTGCAACTTGGAAAAAAAATATCGTTTAAGGGTAAGTCGTGGTAGAAATACAACTAACCACAGAAGTCATGTGCAATTTTATGACTTACAAGCTTATACAAGGGCCATTATCATATAAGAATAACTATAAACATAAATTAAACCCCTCGTATTAAAAGACTATAACGATCTAACGTTTTTCTTATGTAATCAGCTTCAACTCTTCTTATATGAGTTTACTCTTGTTAATACTTCATAATATATTCAAGCATTTCTCTAGAGAGGTTTCTAATTAAACAAAGGTCTATAATGTTGGTGTGTAATTAGGATGACTTCAATTTTTCACTTCTAGTAGCCACCCACCTCCCTTAATAATTTTTTAAGCTTATTCATCTTGAGCTTTAATGTTATTTACCTCTTCATCATTCTGAGTGTCAAAATAGTGTTTACCTCCACTCTTTTTATTTTAGTAAGCATTTCGTAGGAATTTTAAGTTTATAGGGTTGATAAACAAAATTCAAAATTACCTAAAGGTTAATTATTTTCATTTCCTTTTCAATATTTTGACTATGACTTAAATTTTTTATTTACATGCCTTTTATTTGCAAGAGTGACAATTCAAGAATGGCTAGAAGGAATTTAGATACTAGTTAGGGCAAGAGTTTGAGTTGGGTGAGTGGATTGAATAGTGATGCATGTTGCATTGACCATGGGTTGATGCTGTTTGCATGGACTAAAATCGCACTACATGGATGCTACACAAAACAATAACATTTTCTTAATTTGGTTTTTAAAGGCAGTGTTGTTTTTTTTTTTTAGAGATCCCATATTAACTAGTGATATCACTAAAAAAAGTATATAATGAGTTAAAAACCTCACTTTACAAGTCAGTTTTGTAAGGTTGAGTTAAACCTAATTTTACCATTTCTAATATGGTATTAGAGTTTATCTTAACGATTTATTGTTATTGTTGAACTTATAAGATCGTTATTGAACCACCCACAAATGTTAAATTTACGACTATCAGATCACGCACAAATATAAACTGCATGATAAGAATTGATCAATTTTAATTTATTATGGTTTTCTTAATATGAACATAATCAATCCAACCGTTATTTAAGTTGGTTTGGATGTTAGAATAATAGAATATTAGTTAGTTCAAAATTTTAGGTTGTTAAAGAGTAGTAGTTAATAGTTTTTTTTTTTATATAAGTTAAGAAATATTATTAATGTTATGCAAAAGTACAAAGAGTTCTTACATAGTAGTAACATATAAAACACCAATAACAAGAACTATAATATGAATACTGACTACACATATTAGGCACAAAACATGGGTGGTTCATAACATACAATATAAGAATATGATGTTAACTTGGCTACATTGCACTATTTCTATAAGTTCAATTGCACAACTTGAATAATTGCATCAACCTTATGTTGTTGGTCCTTAAAAATTTTAGCTTTTTTAGTCTTCCATATATGTCAAAGACCCACAAATCAAAGAAATGATCAAACTCACTTAAGCTCGTTCGCCTTGTGACTAGTCCTAGAAATTGATAGTAATGACTTTGAATCTCTTATGTAAAGTTGTGGTGACCCCCACCAAGTGCATAATTTAGCCTTCAACTATCAGCCTTTGCACATACTATAAACGAACAAGTGTTACCATATTTCAATTGACTGACTGCAAATAACACAATCTACATTTTCTATTGGAATAATCCATCTCATATGTAATGAGGTGTCAAACCAGACATTGCACCTTTGTTGGGATCTTTTTGGCCCATACTATAGGGTAAATATCATCTTCTGCCAAGGTAAATAATGAGAAAACACTTAATATGTAGAGTTTACAAAATAAATGCTTGAACCCTTTGAAACCTAAATCCATCTATCTAATGACCACTCATCTAGCTTAACATTCTCAATTAACTCTTTAAGAATTTTTATAAATATAATTTGTATCCGCTATCATTTGTATTTTTTATCAATTAGTTATGGAAGTTTGTTATCTTTTGAGTTTTATGATGTTTGGCTCCTTTGTTAGTGTTACTTGCATGTATTCTCAATCTCTTTTATCTCAAAATTCTAATAATAATTAACTATTTATATTGTTTAATTTTACAATAAATAACATAAAATTTATATAATCGACCTTTAAACTTTTTTTAAAATATATATGATAAGACATAGCTTAAGATCCGTCTCTTAATTATAATTAAAAGTTTCAAATGGATCTCTCAATTGTTAAAAAAGTTCAATCAAGTCTTTCTAATGTTTAAAAACACTTCGGTCAAATTTCTTAATTATTAAAAGTTTTAATTAGGTATTTCAATTATAATCATATTATTTTTAGGGAACTCTGTTAATTGATTTTGAACCGTCAGATTTTGAATGTATCTCCTTGACATTGTTAGCCAATGGAGCACATCGCTTGTACTTTCGTGATTTGTGTTGCTTATGATCCCTTACAAGATTTGACACCTTCTTAGGTTAACATCTATTAGTTTAGTTGATGAAAACATACATATATACATAATTTTCTAATACAATTGATGTAAAATAAGAAATTTTTACGTTGATTATCAAGTTAAAATACTTGCTTTTGCTTGATTTCTTGAGTTGCTTTTTCTCTCTACTTCTTTTCTTGTCTCTTTCTTCCTCTTTTATTTTTTCTTTTTCTTTTTCAAGTTAAAAATTAAATATTTTTTATTTGTTTTATAGTTTTTATTTTGAACTTAGAATTTGAAGATATTTTCAAAAGGACTAAATATAACATTATTAAAATAATCACATTAAAATTTGGATTTAAACGAAGATTTGTGTGTGTGTCAACCTAAGGCAGTTTCCAATTAAAAGGTAATAATTAAATTCTTTTAAGATATTGAAATTGATTTATGAAGTTAACTTGCCTTAATAGATATACATAAATCTGAAAATAAAATTAATCCGTAATTATGCACGAGTTATATATTGCAGTATATATTTAAAAAAGCTGAATTTAATTGATATACAAGACTTTTACATTAATAATTAATTATAATTTTTTATTTATATAATTTTTAAAATATTAATCAGTAAAATAATAAATTTAAACTGGATATAGGAATTAAATTTTATTTAAAATAGAAAATTGTGTATGGTGCAGTTAGCTAAAGATAGATTAAAGCAACGGCTGTAACATATATAGAAGCGCTTTAAAAAGTTTACTAGCTAGAAACCCAACCTGAGTGTGTGAAAATGTTGGGGGGAGTGGTGAGAGTGGAGACGCGACTCCGCGGTCAGCGACAACAGCCGTAAGTTAAAAACTCTTGGCATTGGCATTGGCATTGGCATTGGCATTGGCATTGGCATTGGCACGCACGCGCACACAAGAAGAAAGGGGGTTGGGGTGAAGAAAGTCAAAGTGTCATACTTACAAACTAATTAATTATGCTCAAATACACGTTTAAGCATTAGTAATTAATTACCCTTCTCTTTCTCTCTCCCCAACCCCAACTATCGTTTTCTCTATCTCCCGCATTTTCAAACCCCGTCCTTCCGTATTTATAAGAAGCCCCACCCCTTCTTTATTTCGATCCAACACTCCTTCTCTCTCTCTCTCTCTCCCTACTCAAACAAACCCCTTTCTTTCCTTTTGAGTTAATTAATACTGAATGGATGAAAAGGGAGGAAGAAGCAACAACAGCCTTAGTGAGGACGAGATGAACCTTCGAAGAGGCCCTTGGACCGTCGATGAGGACCTCACTCTCATCAATTACATTGCCACTCATGGCGAAGGTCGCTGGAACACCCTCGCCCTCTCTGCAGGTAACTTATTTCCCATCATATCATTATCCAATCCTATTTTATTTTTTATTCACCACATAAATATATATATACACACTTCTATTTTCTAACTTATCCAACCCAAACTTTGCTCTTTCCTCACTTAAATTAAAACACCATATTTTTAATTTCTTTTGCTCTTCTATATATATATATATATATATATATATATATATATATATATATTTTAAGGTATATGGTTGGAGCTAATTGCTTGGCCGCCACCCACATGTGAGAAAAGGAAAAAACAATATCATCTCAAATATGTTTCTGAAAACCAAAGTGCCATATAAGGAAGGGGAAAATGCTCTTTCGTTTTCCCTCCTTAATTTCTAGCTTTACCAATATGAGTAATTGATAGCTAATAACCTTTTCTTTTGTTAATTATCTATACATAGGGCTGAAACGAACCGGGAAGAGTTGCAGATTGAGGTGGCTGAACTATCTCCGTCCAGATGTTCGACGTGGAAACATCACACTCGAAGAACAACTTTTGATTCTGGAGCTCCATTCTCGCTGGGGAAACCGGTAATTAATTAACCCAAATATGCATGCATTCTCAAATTAATTCTTCTTCTTATTTTCTATGCATCATTTAAGTAAATTATTAATCTTCAAATCAAGAATCTTGGTGATTTTTATATATGACTATTAGTTGAATACATATATACCAACATTAATCACTTACTAAAATCATTAGTCATGTTGATTTGATTGTGTTAACTGAAATAAGAATGGTTTATTGATGGGAGCAGATGGTCGAAAATTGCTCAATATTTGCCGGGTAGAACCGACAACGAGATAAAGAACTATTGGAGAACCCGTGTCCAAAAGCATGCGAAGCAACTAAAATGTGACGTGAATAGCAAGCAATTCAAGGACACCATGCGTTACCTTTGGATGCCAAGGCTAGTGGAACGCATTCAAGCAGCGGCGGCTGCTTCGGCCACCACCACAACAACAACCACAACCGCCGTCGATGCCAACAGTGCACATACGTATGGGAACAACCTCAACACAACCAACAAATTTGAGGTTCAAAATCACAGGGGCAAATTGGGATTACCCGATCCTGCGGTTATGAACAATGACTTTGTGGGTTCACATGTGACGGAAAGTTACACTCCGGAGAATAGTAGCACGGCTGCATCATCATCCGACTCGTTCGGAACTCAAGTCTCAACACTTTCTGATTTGACTGAGTATTACAGTGTCCCTGTTAGTAGTAACAATAACAATAATCCTGTTGGGGATTATTATCAACCCTCTCAAATTAGTTACTCCGATTGCATCACAAGCCCATCCGGGTTGTTCCCCCAAGGACTAGATTTTCAATCCATGGATCCAAACACCCAGTGGAACATGCAAAGTGGGGACACTTCTGACAATTTTTGGAACGTTGAAAGTATGTTGTTCTTAGAGCAGCAACTCATGAATGACAACATGTGAAACATATATTGGATGTAGGACGATAGAACTTAGATACAGCTCTTCAAATAATATTTTTAGTATTGTGTTTTAATTAAAATTAAAGTTAACGTACACGAGTTATTGAAGTGAAATTTTAGTTTTAATTAAATAATAATACTGAAAATAAGATCTGTATTTAAGTTTTTTTCCTTTATAAATTAGAGAAAGAGAAGGGGTTGTTTGTCAAGTATAGAGAGGTGAAAGTAGAAAGTATAGAAACATGATCGGAATTAATAAATTATTCATGCATAGCACACACCTAGATATACAGGATCTTTGATCCACAAATATCTGAAACTGTGGATTATAAGGATAAAGAGAAGGAATCAATTGGAGATTATTTCATCTTGTAGTTTTTCTTTTTGTATTGTAATTGAGGTGGTGAAAAGAATTGTAACTTAATTATCCTTTCTTTATAGATGATCTCATTCTTTGGAATTATTAACTTTGATTTGTTTTATTTTGATTCGATTCTCATTTTCATTCCCTTGCTTCTTTAGTTATTGATTAGTAGATAGTGAGGGCATTATGGATGCAAAATGGTACATAATTAAATGGTTATTTAAAGATAAGCACACTCGGCTCCACACAAAAAGCCTTTTTTCATTTTCTTTCCTACAACTGTTATTATATTACATAATGAGTAATCCCACTCTTTAAACTTTGTCCACGGGACCTGAACCAGGCCCCTATCTTCCAAAGTTTCTAGATTGTTAAAGAAAAGGTGACAAATATTGGTAATTTTTTAGACGTGGTGCTCTATTATTGGGGGGCTAGCCCCAATGTTCAAGTTGGCCATTAAGGACAAAGTTTTTTCTAAAGTTGTAAAATATGCCACCTAAGTACGACTCCAAGAACCCAAAATCGTCTCACGCTTGTTGGGTTACGTACGGACATTATATTTTTTTACTCCTCTCCCTACTTTTGTTCTTTCAGTCCAATCCATAATTGAAAGTGCTTCATCGGTAATATACTCAACTTTATTCTAATGAGATAAATAGCTGTCTTATGTATTTGGGAATGGAGGCCTCTGCTCTACGTGACAAGGAAGTAAAAAAGAAAACAGATATTATGATGGGCTTTGTACACCAAGTTTCTTGTTAAATTAGTTTAACTAATATTAAAATAAAAAAAAATCTTTATCAACAAATGTTCTGACATTAATTAATAATCAAAAGTTTAAAAATATTAAACGAAAATTAATTTATTTCAAGTATGGCATATTTATAAATTTTAATTTTCTATTAATTAACGTATACAATAGTATTAACTAACAAGTTATTATGAGATGATTACGAGTATACGCTGGAACGAAAAAACTCTTAATATAAGAGTTCGTTTCATAGAACTAGCGCATAAGTTGGTTCAAACCTGGAAAAGTAATTAAAAACTTATAAGTTACTTGCGAATTGGAAGTTGAAAGCTTTTTCTAGGTGAACGTGAAAGTTGAAAGATTTATTAAATTGAAAAGCTTTCACAAAAACTATATGTTGAACTTGCTGATAATAAGTGAAAATTATTTGCATAACTCTAATTTGGTAAATATATTATTAAACAGTTATCCTTCTAATTTGGTAAATACATTACTTAAACAGCTATCTTTTTTTAATTTTTTTACGTGATTCACACCTTATATTTACATTCATGTGCTATCTCTTTTTAAATATATTTTTAAATGAAATGGAATTATATATAAAAATTATATTATAATTTTGATAAATTTATAATATAAAGAAATAGTATTTGATGAAAGTGAGAGAAATACAAATAAGTTTTTTCAACATAAGAATGGTAAAGGAAAAAAAATTAATGAGATAGTAGAGATAAAAATTAAAAAAAGAGAAGCTAAAAGCTTATTAGCTCAAATTCTATATGAAATAGTGTATTTACAAGTTTTTCAAGACAACTTTTAATTTATTTGACTAAATGACTTATTTGGTAAAGTTTAGCTTTAGTAAGTCCTAATAATTGTTGAAACATTATTTAGTGCATTTCTTTTAGTTACAAATCCATATCATCACTTATAGTCACAATTCTTTTATTTTTATATTATTTAATTAACATTTATGAACTCTAGCTACATTTTACCCATTTTTTAATTTAACCAGTTGACTATCGGCTTCAAGCTATTTTTTCAACTACTATTAGTTAATATAATGTTTTAAAAATTATTGTAAATAATGTTTAAAAAAAATCTAATAATACTTATTAGATAATTTATTATAACAAACAAACTAGAAGTTAATTTGATATAGAAGATTCTAAGCAGTTAGGTGAGATGGAAAATTTAGAAGATATTGTATGTTTGAATCAATTTATATTTTATCAGCAAAAAAGTATATATATATATATATATATATATATATATAATTAAAAAAAGTATAAAATTTTGTTTATAAATTCTTCGGTCATATTACATTTAAATTGGACCATCTATAGACTAAGAGTTTAATTGGTATACACTGTTATTGTAAAGGATGTTTACACTAAAATTTAATTATGACTTTTCATTTATGTGACTTTTAAAGTAATGATGAGTAAAGTCAATAAATTTAGCATAAATGAAGGGTTATGATTGAATGTCTGTGTAAAAATTTTTACACTGACGGTGTATACCAATTAAACTCATAGACTAATGTGACTTTTTAATCATCCAAAAATTCTAATTAATTTGTTGACTTTACTTATTATTATTTTAAAAGTCACATAAATGAAAAGTCATAATTGAATGTCAATGTAAAAATCTTTTACACTGACAGTGTATACCAATTAAACTCTTATATCTCCCAATTTTTAATAGAAGAAATATATTATTTCAGGTTTATAAAAAAAGATATAGATTAAAACACTATATTGTTTATGGGTGTTCACAACTGAACCAACTCAAACTAAAAATCAATCTAAAAAATTGAAAATTGATAAGAAACAATTGGAATGGTTTGAGTTTATTTGATTTATTAAATTTATAAGTCATGCATTTTGATTTGATTGATATGCGGTTTAAGATTTGAAAATCAATCCAAATCGAATCATAATTTCTATGTTTTTACTCTCCAAAATAATGACTAGTTTAAAAATATAACATAATTCATATTATAAATATAGTTATATTGAAATAATAATGATCAATAATACTACTATAATTCATACTAGTTAGATATATGGTAGAAATTTATTTTTTTAAGTAGTTTTGAAATGAAGTTGATTCGGAGTATATTACATATTTAAATAATTCTTAAAATAAAATAAATTATTTAAGTATTCTTAAGAGTATTAGAAATCATATTAAATAATACTTAATAATATATTTTTAAGATAAAAAAAATAAATCAAACGAAAACCTTAACAATCCATTTAGTTTTATTCAAATTTTCTAATACTTTTAAATGGAATGAAATGAAACCACACTTAATTTGAAATAATTTTTGCAGTAAAAATAAAATCAAATTGCACCTCTAACACTTCTTATTAATGTTTGAATTTGTTTACCATAAAGTTTGTCTTGATAGCTTAACATATTTGGTGGTCTTCCTTTCATTCATTTGAGCAGAAGACAAAAGAAATTAGGAACTCATTAACTGCATATTGTAAGATGAAGTTTATAATTTATAATATAAGAGATGAATGTATTTTGTGGTGTGAGTGTTCAAAAACAAGGTGAAGGAATAGTTAAGAAAGAGGAGTGTGGCAATGGCGGCGCGGAATCGGAATCTATCTAGGGTGCGTGCCTATAAGGGAAAAATAAGGAAGTGGTCCTGCACTCTGCACAGTGGTGTGCGTGTTTACAAGTTCCCACGTGTTCATCTTTTTAAAATTAAATCCTTTTTCTATAAAAGAATACCCGGAACCAAGCACTGACAGCCGCAACCCTTGAAGTTGAAACAGCTACCGTAGACATTCTATGTCACCTATGACCTGTAACTCATAAATCATAATATCTATTATCTACGCAACTCGACTACCAGTTGTTTTTTAAGAAAAAAAGGAAATCGATGTTAGTAGATTACTTAGTAATCATCGTGTAGTAGTTATCATTTACATTTTTAGTAATTCCTAATGCAAACAAGATAACGCTAAAACAGGAAATTTGGAGCGCAAACAAGGTTGTATTTCTTTTACAACTTCTTCTATATCTAAAATAATATAATTACTATTCCAGTTTATATTGCTCAGTTAAGAACACAAATTACATCTACTTGTATCAACAAATATTATTATTAGTTACTATCCCTTTTTCATTTCTCATAATTTAAATTTTTTTATAGTTTTAAAACATTCATCTATATATCCAACTCAACTGGTAGTTCCATTAGATTAATGATTAGACTCACCATGCTATCAATAATGTACAATCCTATTGACAGAGAACGATAAGTTAAAACGATGAAAAATACTGATGATTTAATCTGATTTAATTGTTAACCTAGTAATTTGACCTACATATATAATTTTTTTTCTTCAAATTAATAAAAAAGTCATTCTATGTTTTTATTAATTATGATGTTTTTCAATTATTATGTTATAAATTATGTTTTCTCTTCATTATCTTATGTTTTCTCTTTGGTTGTAATTCGCTTTGTAGTTGTTATGTGATTGTTTATTTGTTTTTTATAATACTTGTTTAATTTGTTATATTTAAGAGTGTATATATGTAATATATGTAGTGATTTTTTATTTATTTTAATATAGATATAATTTTTTTAAAATATAGATAAAGTCATGCAAGTCCATTAATGACCTACGGATTCAACTGTTAACCAGTAACTCAATGTCTTAACTATGTCAATCACCGGATTATTTTTCAAAACTATGGCTTTTTATTTCTTCTATGTAATAATATAATAAAAAAACTAGAATTATTGTGTTTTTTTTACAAAGTTACTATATAATACCTAATAAACTAAACATTTCACTTTAAGGGTGACTTAATTTGTTTAGACTTAAAAATAAATTAATTATTTAGAAGTCATCTTTATACAACCTTAAAATTTTATGTTTGAGTATAATTATAAAAAGTACTCTTTTAATTTATTAACATTCAATTTCTCATAAAATAACTCTTGTTAGCATATTTTTATGAGTTATTTTAAGTAGTTTTTGAAGAAAAATAGTTTTTTGCTTTTGGTTTCTATAAAAATTTTAACAAAATATTTAAAAAGTTACGATAAGTGATTATTTTGTTTAAATAATTTTTTTTTATAAAAATTTTAAACCAACTTACTCTAAACCAACTAATTTTTTACATTTGCTTATTATAAAAGTTAGGAAACACTTTATTCATTATAATGTTCTTACCTGATTAAAACTATTATTTGTAGAGAAGATACATGTAATTATGGTGAGTATATGGACTCGAGTTTGTAGGTCTCTTAAGCTTGTGATGGTTTTGGACTTTTTTTCTTTTTCAAATAAGCATAATTTATAGGAAAAATTAAGTTAGATCTACAAAGTCTGCAGACTTTAGGAGGCTAGGTTTCCAGGCTCATAAACTTGGCTTGTAACCCGTCTAAAGTGACAAATTTTTTGTTTTAATGTTGTACTTCGTTTGTTGTGAATTGTGGTATTTTAACTTTTTGTAAGGAAAATATTATATTATTATGAATGATGATATAATTTTTAGAATGATATAATAGAGTTTACTTAATTTAAAAAATGTTAGAATTTTTAATTATTATTATGATCGATTCATTAAGTTCACATTCTTTTCTAGTTGAATATAGTCTCTTAACAAGTTTATTTTAAAATACGAACTTTACGGGTCGGACTTAAATGAACCATATTGGTTCTTCTACCCATTCCTACATGTGATCTATGAAAAAAGTAGAGGAAAAATATTTGAATCTATGTATGAATTCAAATGCAAACTCAAATATTAACATCTTTGAAATTAAGACCAACCCAACGATAAGAAAAACCTAAAGTAAATTATAAAAAAATTGATATAATTATATATTAGACCTTTTGTTAATATGTGTAACCATAATTATCAATCTCTTAAGTTAATTCTCTAACTCTTAAGAGTTTATGAGTCTATTTACTCTTTGCAAGTTAACACATGTGTAAACTCTCTTTTTAGTAAGCTCGGTAAATTCTGTGCAAACTCTATAAACTCTCAAGTTTATTACCGAGTTATCGAATCAATAAATTGGATTCTTTTGTACGTGTTTAAAGTTCAACATACTTTCATTTAGTGTGTCATTCTTAAAGTATGTCATTCTTAAATTGAATAACAGTTGCCTCTAAGGATATCAAAGCTTTGTTTTTTAATAATACCAAACATTGATGAGAATGTTCCACTATTATTATCACTTTTTTCAATTTATTATCTGATAGTGAAACACTATTATACGTAATTATTTAAGTATTGTACAATGTATAATTTACTATTTTGACTTATTATATTGTTGAAATCTTTAGTTATATGTTATTTATAGATATTTATTATTTTTATATAAAGTGAATTCTTAGGAGTTTATGAATTGAATTTACGAATCGAGTTTATCAAATTCTCACGAATCTACTTAAAATCTCGAGTTTCATAACTTTGCATGTAATTAAGGCTTTTTTTGCTTTATAAAAATAGCAATAAGTAAAAAAATAAATTATGAACCTAAAATTTTAGCTTTAAAAGTTTTACTTGTGTGTCTGTCTGTTTAGAATATTTAAGTAATTATTAGATCATTGATCAAAATTGCTAAGTGAAGTTAATTGGACAAGAGTGATTGTATTTCGAATTAGACTTGAGGTTAATTAAATTTATATACTTTTACCTAAACAATAGATCAATCTAAACTACAAGTGTTGACCAAAGTTAACATCTAAGTGACAGACTCCTAATATACGCCGGTCAAAGATATATTACCATTAGACATGAAGCTAATTAATAATGCCTTATCAAGTCAGAGTATTATTATCTTGAAAAGGCACCAGTTATCATACTAGAAACATATAGTTTACTGGTTCTCAGACTCCGATTAATATAAATAATATATATATATATATATATATATATATATATATATATATATATATTTTGTTATTGTTGCAAATATAATGTCACTCTAGAGAAATACTTGTTGACTCCAGCATTGAAATTTTTCTATTAGATACTTATTCTATTGAATTATTCATGATTAGGTTTAACTTTTATAATAAATATTATTACGTTGGGCCATAACTTGTAGAAAATAAAACAGGATTTTAGAATTTTCAAAAATAAAATATTTAATATTAATATTTTAATTATTTATAAGTACTATAATTTTTTTATTTTCCCTTACTTAAAAATAATTATTCATTAGTTTTAATTAATAAAAATATCTTTTAATTGATTATATTAAATATCTATTTTTAATTATATTTTTATCTAAATTAATATAATAAAATATTATTAATTTAAAGGAAACACTTTATAAAAGTTATAGGAGTTAACGTCGAACATTTCATTGTTCTTCACCACCTACGTTATAAAAGTTGTAAAATATTTCTTAAAAAAGTAAATTTTATAATAACTTAGTTAATATACAAGTATTATAATTTAAAAATGGTATGAACAATTAAAATTATAATAATCGTAGAATAATATTTTTTAAAAAGAACTATAAAATAATATTATCAACATTATGTTGTGAAACAATATTTGTATTTATCTCTTAAACTATCCATATCTAAGAGCATCTCCAAGGGTTGATCCTAGACATTGATATTGAAGCCAATATTAGTTACTAAAAGTATTTTAAGATCACAAACTTCTAATTTTCTGTTGAAGTAAAAAATAAAGTTGAAATTCGGAATGATGTAGCAGTGTGGGATCCACAAAAAAATTGTGTAAGATAAAAAACTTTGATCTACCTTCAAAGATACTCTTATATATCTATAAAAATTATGACGGGATAAAAAAACCCTAATAAAATAATCAATAAATATTTTTGGGAATAAATAGTTGTACACACCAAATTAATCCAAAAATCCTAATTAAATTGTTTTAACTGAGTAATTCGTAAATGTGATAAATCTATGTCATTCATTTAAAAAATGTAGATGATATTTAGAATAAATTTTATAAAAATTATTTAAACTTTTGAAGATGGTCATTGGATGAGTAGTTTCTAACTTATTTTAATAAGTTTCTTGATGAATTTTGTGAATAGTACGTAAAATAATAGTGGATCAATGTAGATAAATTTTAGCAAACACGGATGAGTATATATTAATTAAAAACATAAAACTTTTCTATCAGCTTACTTATTAATAAATAATTTTGTCTGATATTTAAATATGTTCGAAGATTAATTTGGAAACATCGTGGATTCGTGATTAATTTTTATTTTTATTTTTGGCGAAGGATGGTTAGTTAAATTTTACACGTATAGTTTGCAAAGTTTTGTCTCAGCAAACATAATTTGTTAGATCTAATATAGTAAGGAGTTAGTTACAATATAAATATAAGCTTGTTTACACCAATTGTGTGCAGTGCATATAATTGGATTATTAAAATGATATTATACATGCGTGTATTCATCGTTCATTTATGTTTGTCTAGTGAAAAGGTGTAAAGTTTTGCTTATTTAACTACCTTGAACTTTTTGCAAAACGGGACGTGTATAATTTATCGTTTTCGATCTATTATTTAATTTTAAAATATAAATGAAGATTGTTTGAAAGAAAATTGAAATAATTAAAAATAATTTATGATAAAAAGATATAGAATAAAATTGAAATGATAAGAATGATATGGCAGTAATTGAGAAACGTATTAGAGTACAAGTTAGTTGAGTACTGGAATAAGAAAAGTGTTGTATAACTGGACTCCACAAAGAAAGAAAAAAAGAAAGAAAAAGTGTGCGGAGAAAGACTTTTTATTATTCTTGAGAGGGAGAGCCACGTTTGAGTTTGATTTCAAACTGAAGCCAAATCAATCTTGGTCTGGTGGGACCACCGGAAATGACTTCCAATTTTTTAAGTCAAGCCCGCTGGGACTCACCACCATAAAACCACGTGGGAATTCAATTGCTGGGACCTCTCTATTGGAATTTCATGACCAACTAACTATTTTTCCATTATGTTATTTCATTTTTTCTTTTCGCACTTCCAATTTTACTATTCCCACTATCCAAAAGTTCAAATTATCTCACATGCTCTTATTGTTGTAAAATAGTGCATATATTACAATTTTGCATGAGAAGGAACTACAATTTTAAAGACTTATAGTTGACTAAAACATCTCCGGTGCACCTGAGGTCCAACATGCTCTAGTCAAACCACTGTTAAACGTCTCCAAAATTGAAGTTTTTGCTGAGCAAAACTTCCGTAGCTGGCTCTGTTGAACATGCATACGGTAGCATATGCATTTATTGACCCAAAACTGGTTTAACTTGCCTCCTAAAAGGATATTGAATATTGGACTTATGCTAATAAGGTATGTCGTCATACCCTGCTTAGTGCATTGTCTAACGACCTCTTCGATGTCTCCTACAAGGAATCAAAGGACATTTGGGACTCCCACATTCTGAAATACACTGTTGAGGACGTGGTTAGACAGAGGTGCATAATAGGGAACTTCTATCGCTAAACCATGAATGAAGAAAAAGACATCAAGGTACAAATTAATGAATATCACAAACTGCTTGAAGACCTTAAGACAGAAAACTTGTCTCTCTCTGATGAGTTCATGTTTGAGCTGCTAATTGAAAAACTCTCAAAGTCTTGGACCAACTACAAACAACAATTGAAACATAGGCAAAAGTAGATGTCATTTTCTAACCTCATCACCCGTATCATAATTGAAGATATAAACAGGAAGGAAACTAATGATGTCAAAGCTAAAGCTTTATCTACCAAAGCCAATGTGGTACTAGAGAAACCTGTTATAAAAGGTACACAAAACTTGATCACAAAAACAAAATAATAAGAATAAAAACAATAATATCCCACACTAATAATTCAAACCCTTTATTCAAGAAAAAAAGCAACTACTTTGTCTGTGAAAAGCCAAGACATTTTGCATCACAATGCAGATACCGAGTTACGAGAAACGATAATCCTCCTAAATCTAACTTGACTAAAGGAGATGATATAATTGTTATAAACTTTGGGGCTACCAGGCACATATGTGCTGACAGAAATGCGTTTACCTCCTACACTAACAAGTATTCCTTGGTGATTCTAGTACTACTCCAGTATTAGGAAAAGGAAAGGTTCTTTTGAAGTTCACATCTGCAAACATATTGGCTTTAGGTGATGTGTTGCATGTGTCAAAAATCATAGTGAACTTGGTCTCTATAGCACTGCTGGGGAAGGTTGGGGTAAAAGTGGCTTTTAAGTCGGACAAGATTGACATGACCAAAAACAATGTATTTGTGGGAAAGTGTTATTGTGATCAGGGTCACTTTATACTCAATATCTCTGAAGTTATTAATGAGAATAAAGCACCTACTTCTTCTGCTTATATGATTGATTCGTATGATACATGGCATGCTAGATTAGGACATGTAAATTCTTCATATGTTACTAATTTACAATGGCTAGGCTTAATCAACATGTATGATAAACAAGTTAAGAAAATGTGAGGTATGTGTAAAATCTAAGTTAACTAAAACCTCATGCTTGTCTATATAATATGAAACTGAACCTCTTAGTCTTATTCATTCTTATCTTACTAATTTGAAACAATGTATGTCTAGGGGAGGTAAAAGTTATTTTGTAACATTTATTGATGATTTATCTAGATATACAAAAGTTTATTTGATTAGACATAAAGAAGAAGCATTTAAAATGTTTTTATCCTATAAAGTTGAAGTTGAAAACCAATTAAGTAGAAAGATAAAAAGGATAAGATAAGATAGGGGTGGTGAATACACTTTGTTTAATGACTTTTGTGAGAAAAGAAGTATTATACATGAGGTAACCCCACCATATTCACCTGGGTCTAATGGGGTAGTTAAGAGGAAAAACAGAAATCATAAGAAAATGATGAATGTTTTACTAGTTAGTTCATCTGCATCTGACAATATTTGGAGAGAAGCCCTTATAATTGCTTGTTTCTTACACAATAGGATCCATTATAAGAAAACAAAGAAAACACTCTATAAGTTATAGAAAGGATATACACCCAACCTAAAATATCTTAAAGTGTAGAGCTGTTTAACTAAAGTTATTATACCAGATCCTAAGAGAAAGAAAATAGAACCTAAGATCTCTAATTGCATGTTTATTGGTTATGTTGAACATAGTGTAACCAATATGTTTCTTGTTATTAAGAGTAGTGTACTAGATTGCAATACCATCATAGAAACTAAGAATACTAAATTCTTTGGAGACATTTTTCCTTTAAAATCTAGTATATCTGCTATCTCTAGTGATAATACTGCAATTGAGCAATTAATTGAAACCTATAACAAACCTATGCTTGAGGACTTAATGGATAGTAAAAGACCAATGATAAGAAAATCTTTTGGTGATGATTTTTACACATATCTAATTGAGGTTGAACCTTTGAGTTTTTTTGAAGCTATTAGTTCATTAGATGCAAACCTAAGAACAAGCTATTAAGATTGAGATTGATTCTATAAATAAGAATAATACTTGGAGCTTAGTAGATTTTCTTAAGGGTGCAAAACAAATTGGTTGTAGTGGATCTTTAAGAGAAAGTATAATCCTGATGGATCTATGGATAAATATAATGCTAGATTAGTAGCTAAAGGCTTTACTAAAAAAGGAGAACATAGATTCTTTTTATACTATTGCACGTGTTACCAGGATTTCCTTTATTAGAATTATGATAACATTAGAATCTATTCACAAATTAGTGATTTATCAGATGATGTTAAGATAACTTTCTTAAATGGTGATTTAGAGGAAGAGATTTATATGACCCAGCCTGAGGGATATGTGATTCCTGGTCAAGAGAACAAAGTGTGTAAACTCTTAAAATTCCTATATGGTTTAAAAAAGGCACTTAAACAATGACATGAAAAGTTTAATGAGACTATAATTGTTGATGGTTTTTATTGTAGTGATGATGATAGATGTGTTTACACTAGACTTGTGAATGGTGAATATGTCATTATATGTTTGTATGTGAACAACATGTTAATTTTTGGTACATGCAATGATATAGTTTTTAAAACTAAGTCCTTTTTAGCATCCAAATTTGATATGAAAGACACGAGTGAGACAAGTGTCATTCTAGGAGTTAAAGTCATAAGGACGAGATATAGTATAATTCCGTCCCAAGAACATTATGTGGAGAAACTTCTTAGAAAGTTTGATTATTATGATTATAAACTTGTGACTACCCCTTATGACACTAACTCTCAACTAATGAAAAATAGAGGAGAACAAGTTTCTCAAACTCAATATGGCTAAATTATTGGGAGTTTATTGCACTTGATGAATTTCTCAAGATTGGATATAGCCTATGTAGTAGGCAGATTGAGTAGATACACTCATAATCCTAATAAGGATCATTGGGAAGCACTTGCTAGACTCATGAAGTATTTGAGAGGTACAATGGAGTAGGGTATTGAATACAGTGAATTTCCCTTTGTTCTAGAAGGGTATAGTGACGCTAACTCAATCTCTAATTCATATGAGGCAAAATCCAGTAGTGGCTATGTATTTACACTTGGTGGTGGTGCAATTACATGAAGATCAACCAGACAAACTATTATAGCTAGATCAATAATGGAATCTGAGTTTATTACGCGAGAAATAGTTTACATTGAGGTTGAATGGTTGAAAAACTTTTTGGCTAGCATTTCTTTAGGAATGAAATCAACATCTATACACTATGGTTCCCAATCAGCAATAGTTGTAGCAAAAAATAAAACTTACAATGGTAAGAATAGACATATATAATTGAGATATAATGCGATAAAGCAGCTACTAAAGGATGAAATAATTTTCATAGATTTTGTGAAGTCAGAAGGAAACTTAGCAGATCCTCTAACGAAACCCTTGGGAAGAAAAATGATATTAGAAGCATCGAGGGGAACGAGATGTAAGTCACTCGAAAACAGATAATGATGGTAACCCAACCTTTGTGATTGGAGATCCCATGAATAAGATTCATATGGGTAAAAACATGTTATTTGTCAGTTATGTTAGTGCTAAAATTGAAGACAATCAATTTCGTTTTTAGTCTCTTCATATGATGTGAGAAAGTGCTAGATGAAGCATTAATGAGGTTAAATTTTATAGTTAAACTTTATGACAAAGCTTAACATTTTATAATATTTTTAATGAATTTCATATCACTTATGGGTTGTGTATGATTTGCAATATACACTTGATGAAATCACCTATATGAGTGTCAAGTGAGGCTGCTTGCATAAGATCTTGGCAAATTTCTAGAGCACTCATGAATAATGACAAGGCGCATGGCCTATATGCACAACATAGTGAAAATAACAAATGATTGTAGGGGTATATTGTGATTAGTAGACCACTATCATACGTCACATGTTTTAGGTTCATATAGTCTTGCTACACCAACTACACTGTGTGGTAAGTACTATTAGTCTAGGTCTGGTTCATATAACATGGATATACCAGGTCCAATACAATATATCTCATTTGAGAACCTAGCCGGGGAATTCTTATTTTAAAAAGTTACTTTGACTTTTGTAATATGTGGTGGGTTGTTGTAAAATAGTGCATATATTACAAAAGCTAAAGTCCCACATTGCTTGGATTAGCTACTTGAGAAAGGTTTACATAGAAACAAGTGAACAAGACTTAGTAAAGAGGCTTGCAAGAAGGGGAAATCAGTGTCATGCACAGGAAGGGGAAGTATCACATTACTTGGATTAGCTACTTTAGAAGTATTTATATAGAAACATGTTAATTGGGTTTAGTGATAATTTGGATAAAGAAAACTCTTTAAGGACAATGACAATCACACCTTGGAAAATTGATTTTGCAACGGAACAAACGACACTCGTCTCATATACAAAATTCAATATTTTGATACGTGGATGAAGAAAATGAGTAAATAACACAAAAAGATTATTCTTTTTCGTTCATAACACTGTTGGAAAAAATCATTGGCTGATATTTTAGTATTTTAGAACATATTACAAATTATGAGTGCATCTGTTCTATTTGATAATTTATAAGCAATTAAAATAGTCAAAAGGGCAAATCACTGAACTAATTCTTGATTAGAAAACTCTTTAAGGACAATGACAATCACACCTTGGAAAATTGATTTTGCAACGGAACAAACGACACTCGTCTCATATACAAAATTCAATATTTTGATACGTGGATGAAGAAAATGAGTAAATAACACAAAAAGATTATTCTTTTTCGTTCATAACACTGTTGGAAAAAATCATTGGCTGATATTTTAGTATTTTAGAACATATTACAAATTATGAGTGCATCTGTTCTATTTGATAATTTATAAGCAATTAAAATAGTCAAAAGGGCAAATCACTGAACTAATTCTTGATTTTATCTAGTTCAAATATTATTTGAATTTAATGGGAGGTACAACTACTTGTTAATACTGTTGAAGACAAATTAAGGTAGAAATTTGTTATCCGTGGCTTGAATAAACTTTATGAAGTTAGGATAGCATAAACAATTAATAATAAATTACTTACAGTAAAATTTCTTTATTATTACTTGTCGTTATTTAGCTTGTTTTTTAATATAAATTGCTGCAAAATTTTTGTAGAACTCAATTTAGATAACATAAAGGAATTTAATATTTTGAGAGCAAAAATGAGAGAGATAAGAATTATTGTAACCAGCTTACCTTTTTTTACGTAGTTTTATTTTTTCTTATTTTAGATGTAAGTCTCTTGTGTCTCTTGCATTAATTCGTTTTATAATAACATGAAAATTTAATATGAACAGGGACGATTATGTATTAATTTAATCATTAATTTACTTTTACAACAATAACTTATATACATTACTTTAAATTTACTAATTCAAGTAGTTTTAAGGATGCGTCCAACTATACTATAAAATGAGTTAAGTTAATAAAAAGTATTTAGTCTTAAACAAAATATTTAATTAAATTGGGACGTACACAAAACACACACATTTTTAAGAGAATAAAGTCATTCGTGTGAAAATTCTTGGTATAGCAAATTACAAGAATATTTTCTCAATTTTTATCAAATTATATATAAGTTTAATATTATTTATTTTCCTATGCTAATTTTCAACACACAAACACACTTATTCATACCTTAGGAGCTCGCTTAGATTCTTTCTCTTTCAGTTTTTGTCTTTAGTTTTACCTTAGCTTGTTTAATTCATCCTTAGTATGTGCATGGAGTTCCAAAGACTCTTTTAGAAGTAGCTCAGAGTGTATTTGCATTTTTTTAGGTGGTGTTGAGTTCCAAAGACTCGTACGCTTTAGTAGAGAAACCAAAACAAAAGGTGAGATGAGTGATTTTAGTTCTAGTTCTTCTACCACCTTGTACTCCATCCTATACTCCTTATCCTACTATGAGTGTGAGAAAAGAGCAAGTGAAGAAAGAATAGAGAGAGTAAAGAGAGTAAGAGAGAGGCTAGAAAAAAAAGAAAGGAAAGAAAAAGAAAGAAAAGAAAAGGAAAAGGAGAGAAGAGAAAGGAAAGAAAGAGAGGAAAAGGAGAGGAGAGATAGAGAGAAAAAAAGGGAAGAAATATGGTAAAGAGAAGAAAAAGAGAGAAAAGATTATTGGAGAAAGATAGATGAAATGAGAAAAAGAGAAAAGAAAGAGAGAGAGGAAAGATTGAAGAGGGAAGAAAAAGAAAGAGAGGAGTATTGGAAGAGAAGAAAGGAATATTGGGAGAATGAAAGAAAAAGGAGAGAGTGGAAAAAAGAGATAGAGAGCACACACCCACCCTTGAAAATTTTAAAAACTAAAATTTAGAAAAGGAGATTGGTGAGAAGAGTGGCCTTAGCCAAGAGTTAGCTTTAAATTCGAGCTTAGGGCAACCTTCTACCCAATCGTTGAAAACAAAATATGGGTTTAAGATTGTGCCAAAATTTTTTAAGCACATTGACTCACAATCTCAAACTCTCCTTGAGAAAGATTCTTCATCATGCACTTTTACAAGTATTGGACTTGAATTCTTATCTTTTGAGAAACAAATTTGTCAAGTCCAATGCTTGGGAAAAGACTTTTTGGAGAAATGTGAATGTGAAGTCCTACTTAACACTTCACCAAGTTTTGAACTTGAGACATCCTTAAGGTTCAAACCAAATTTTCAAGTTCAAAATTTGGTCAAAAGTGAGAGAGAAGAGGGTCTTCAAGAAGATAACTCCTTAAGTCCTAAGGAGGATCTTATTAAAAAAACTTCTCTCTTATGACAAGTGCAAGTGGAGGTTGTGTCTAAATAATTTGAACATATCATTCCACAACCCCTAATTTCACATAAAGAAGAAAATTCACCAAGTGTTGAACTTGAGACTTTATCCATAAAGCTCAAGCAAGAATCTCAAGTTCAACATTTGCAAAAAAAGGAAGTTGTTCTTCAAGGTAACTTCTTCTTTCCATCCAAGGAGAATCTTATTGATGACAATTGTCTCCCAAAGCAAATGGAGGTTGTTCTTCAAGGAGATTTATTCTTACCATCCAATCTAATTGAAAACAATATTCCCATGTTACAAGTAGGAATTCAGGTTACCTCATACCTTTTAAGCACAATGAAACACAACCTCAAGTACTACTTGTGGATGAGGCCAAATTTGGTCAAGAGATTGGGCTACAAACTTTTCCTACCCATAGTCAATCTCAAGTCCAAATTAAAGAGACCATGCAATAATGGTCCACCCCTAGGCCCATCATCATCTCTTGAGGTGAACAACAAGATAAAACCTACTTGGCTTTCTTGGAAGAATGCTTCATGGAACCAAGACCAACAAACATTTTTCAAAACTTAGTGCACACCTTCACCACCCTAAGTTTATGAGGTCACACAAAAGACCTCTTGTGCTTATCATGATTATAAACATTCACTTATTTATCCTTATGCTTGTTCTTTTTCAAGATTGGAAAAAGAGGAAGAAAAGCCTCAGGATTTGAGGTCAAATCCTCTCCAAGGGGGATGAGTTGATGCAACTCTGCCTAGCAAGGAGCTAAGCTAGGACCAATAAAGGAGGAGCATGACTTGGATGAAGCTTGAAGGAGCTTAGTTTCGGCCAAGGTCCACTAATTTGTAATAATTAGACATTTTTAGGCTTGTATAAGCACCCTTGAATCATTAGGATTTTAGGGGTGTAGCTAGTTTAATTTTCGGCCTTGTGTTTTGGTGTATAGGTTCTTTTTTCTTTAGGAGGTGTAATTAGTCTCCTTGTGGAGTGTGTTAATTATTTGGTTTTGGTCCATAAGGATTTGGATGTGTGGAATTTAGTTTCTATACCCCTAATTCCTTTTCATACCATTTTAACCAACACATGAAGCATGTAGAAGACATGTGAGCTCCTTTGTCTCCTTGTTTCACTCCACATGCGCTTTCTCACTCCTACATGGCTGATTCTTATTCCTTCTTATTTTAATTTGAATTTTCGAGGTTTCATGTCATTTCCCTCCAAAATTCAAATTCAAACTAGAGGGAACATAGATCTATAGTTTTAGGGCCATGTTTGGATCTTTAGTTGGAATAAATTAGTGTTAATTGAGCACGTGCTAAATTAACACTAAATTAAGCCAACTAACCCTTGTTTAAGTATGTTGGACGTTCATATTCATGCTAGGCCCATAGGTCCATGCTAAGCTCTATATAAGGATTTATCCTCTTTCATGTAGTTTTTAACATTCATTTGAATTAAAATACTTTTCTCTAAAATTGAAAGTTCTTCTTCTTCTTAGAGAGTGTTCATGTTCTCTCCATATTTGTGAGAGTTCTTCATGCTATTATAAAGGTTCTTTCCCTTGTGGCTAGCTTCCTTCTCCTTGGCTTATCTCCTTCAACAAGAGTGGCACCTACTTCCAACTCTATTTCCTAACCTTTCACCTCCATTTCTTCAACCTCAAGAACCTCTATGAGTAAGATCCTAGGAGAGCTCCCTTCTACCTCATAATTCTTCACTTATGCTTGAGGGAGGGTTGCATCACTTATAATAATAAAAAAAAAGTTCTGATTAATTTGAAGAGAGAGAGAGATTGAATAATTCAGATCGACTCATCTATTCAACTGCATGCACTCGGTCACCTATTCATCTTAGTAGCATACCGAGTTGATGACATGACTTGTTCTATAACCAACCAGACCTGATCTGTTGGAGTGCAAGTGTGAGTTGAAGTCTCACATTAGTTACAAATTGGGAAGTTGAGTAATATATAAGTGAGAAATACCCATAATCTAATGTCTTACAGTGTGTTTAGATGGGGAATTCTAAGAGGGTAATTCATTTCATTTTGGAATTTCAAATGCTTTGTGATGAAATGCCTTGGATGAGAAATTTTAGAAGAATTTGAAATTCTAGGCATTTTAGAAAGCATTTTGATTAATTAAAATTGTTGAATTTCAAATTCCTTAAAAAAAGTAAGAATTTGAAATTCTTCAAACTTAGTTTTCTTTTACTAAAATCAATTGGGGTTATTTTTTACTTGATATCGGTTAGGAATGGCAAAATGGGGTGGGCCAAGCGGGCTGACTTGCCAATTGACCCTAATTTTTACAGACCAAACTAGTGTATTCATTTGCTTGCTCGTTTTGGTCTGTCCCACCTAACTTGCCAATTTAGCAAGCCAAAGGCGGGGTGGGTTGACCCCCAACCCTCCAATATTATATTTTCTCTTTTAAAAATTATAATATTTATATAAATTAATAAAAATACTTATAATAATTAAAATATAAAATAAATTATTAAGTATAATTTATAAAATGGAATGTCTAAGAAAATAAAATAAATTTGGTCATAAATTTATTTGTTATTTATTTATCTAAAAGCATAATATTGTCAAAAAAATAAAACCAATTATGCAAGGTTTACTTTTGTGATTTTTCTATTTATTTATTGTAAAAACATTACTTTTTTGAGAAATTAAAAATTTATTTTAAAATAAAATTTTATATTATTTTTTAAAAAGAACAATTTTTTTTAAAAAATATTGTTTAGTAAAATAAATGAAGTCATTTGAATTACCTGATCCAAATAACACATTTGAAAAATGAAGTCATTTGAATTCAAAGAATTTCAAATTTAATGTATTTAAAATCCTTGCATTTGTAAAATTCTCTATCCAAACACAATGTTAAGGTTTTAGGTTGCAGGTGGTGTTATGTTCTCTTATATATGGGTTTGTGACCCATTGTTGCACATCTTCCCCGTGTTTAGTCCCTCTGGTTTGAACCAACATAATCAAACTACCAATTTCAGATCAAACTGGTTAGAGTAACTAAGTCGTCCAAAATTTAAAACTATGAGTTATAATTCACTTTTAAGAGTTAATATTTGTGAATTACCTAATATTAAATTTGGATAAATTTTGATATAATATTAAAAATATATTATACTGCGTGATCTCCCTCTTAAAAGTTAGTTTAAGAGAGGAAAATTAATTGTACAAATTTTATAAAGATGTATATATATAATATTGTTGAAAAATATTTCTAATTATTTCAATTTTATTGATATTGTTAGGTTATTAGGTTAATTTTGTTCTCAACAATTTTTCAGCTATATAATGAATATCTTGGTGTTTCGATCATCATGATTATCAATTATTTGTGTATGAGTTCAACATCCCCTCTTATCTCTTTATGGAATATATTTATTTTATTATTCTTTTAATTTGACAAAATATACAGAATGTTATTACAAGTCAACTTCACTATTATTAATATCAAGTCCATCATTGATTTGGACAAGATGATGGATTAATATATGGGTCATTAATTAAATAGGTGAGTTGTTAATTGAATCAGTTAACTTAGTATATATTAAAAATTATAAAAGAATATATAAATTACTATACAATTTTATCAATCTATATTCTAAATTTAAGTTTAGCGTCTAATTATATAAATTAATAATTAATTTTTTTCATAAAAGTTAAAAAAATTGACAACTTAGGTTATAAGTTCTAATAATTAGGCATGGTAACTTTATTAAATTAGACACTCATGAGTATTAGAATGTTATCAAATTAAATTAGTTATTTCTTCACTCATAAGTTGCCAACTAATTATATGATTTAGTGATAAATTAATTTATTGAATAATTTTTAATTTTATTATTTAATTTTTAAGTATCTCATTTTTTATTTATTTATATTAAAATTTGTGTTTAAAAAAACTCAAATCAAGTTAATCAATTCAACTAAATCATGTTTTCGGTTCAACTAAACCACCAACCGAGTTGACCAAGTCAAAATAGGTTGATTGCATAACTGGTTTGAAGTGCAACTCAAACTCTAATTGTCTGATGTATTCCCAATCCACCCATTAGACCAACCAACAGATTTTTATGACTATTAGTCACCAACAAAGATAAAAAAAAAACTAAGATTAATTGGTCGAGAGTGAAAATGTATCAATATTTTTATTATAATTTAGTTGAACAAAAATGTATTAGTAATTCTTTTCAGTTTTTAATTTTGGTTCAATGATTAAAATTATTTATTTATATATTAATTCTTTCATTATAAAGTCGAAACAATACTTTAACACATAAATATGATGAGGTGACTAGTATATTGTATATAATTTCTTTCAGTATCTTGAATTGAAAAATTTAAGATTAATTTCTTGAAATATTAAGATCCATATATATATATAAAGAGTTGAATTTTCTGTATGTGTTTTTCCATACTCACATATTAAAAATAAGCTCATAATCAGATATTTAAGAAATAAGACTACAATCATTTGACATAGTTTATTAAATTATATGAACGATTGAGTTGAACTCCTCGCTAACTTCATCCCTAAAATATGTAGTTTCAGACAATTTATTCTTTAAAATATTTTAAAAGTTTTTATTGAGATACATTAATTCTTTTGTCTAATTCATTCAATTGACAAATTACTGATCTTAAACAGAATTATAGACAGATTAATACATAAGAGTTTAGCTGAATTAGTATTTTAAAGGGATGTATCACTTAAAATTTCGTCTCTAAAATGAATTTTCAAAATAATTTTTATTAATTTTTAATTACAAATAGGTTGATTTAGAAAAATAAGGGGTGTATTTAGCAAAATAAAAAAAAATACAAACCGGTTAAACCAATCAACTACCGGTTTTCCAATTTTAATATCGGTTTTTAGTTTCACCGGTTTTGAAGGTTGACTAAATCAGTTAACAGACCGGTTTACCAGTTTTCCGATCAAACCAGCCGTTTGATTTTTATAACACAGATATTTATTGTTAAATAACATATCTAATAAAGTCCAAATAACGTGAGATTTGATAACCATAATCATCAAGATAATAAAATTCAAAAAATAAATAATAACTAGACCATAAAAAAATGGAATAGTGGAAATAATATTTTATTTTTTCTATAAACAAATATTAATTGTTAATTAAGAGATTCAAACGCAATCCATGTAATTTTCACCTTCTTTCTAGGTATAAATTTTGTCCTTAGAACAAATTTTTAACCCCAAAAATAATACATTACTTAAAATTAATTTCAAAATACCAAAAATATAAAATAAAATATCTGATAACCGAACCTACAACAGATACAAATCTTACTTACTATTAACAAAATCCCAAGGGCCTGATAAATAGAACAATATCGTAAAGGATCAAACAATCTTTCTTGCACTTTCTCTACTAATAATATTGTCTTTTAAAACCTACAATTTCTATTCACACCTATCATAGTTTGTAAACTATAAGAATTGTCCACGTCTTCTTCCCCTTCTCTAGCGGCCACTTCGCGCCACCTACACTACCATATCAGTCATTAACAATGTCATGTAGCATCTTCAACACATAGCACCATATAACAAGCCACTTACAATAAATAAAAATAAGTTTTAATGCAACCATTCAGTGGGAGAAGTGGAGAAACATAAATTATCAAACAGACTAAACTCCGTCCCCCTCATCCCTTAGTAACAATAGCATGTTAGCCAAACATTCCTCTCTTATGTCTTTGCATCCCCTAAATATTTAAAATAAATAGAAAAAATGTATTGCAATAAATTCCAAATCTCCTTATCTGCAGGTTTTTTTTCTTTCATTCTGAATCAAGTAACTAGTTGTGTTATAGATTAGTTGATCTAGAAGTCTAATAAATTTTTACACTTCACATGAATAAATTTGAAATATATAAATAATAGATTCTGTATCACTTGATCTAAAAATCAAATATCTTTTCTTATCTTTTCTTACATTTTAGATAAATTAATATGGAAAATATAAGTATAATTAATGGTTCCAGATCACTTGATTTAAAAATTAAATAATTTTTATATTCTAGATGAACTCATCCAGAATATGTAAACAAGAAACTACTTGATCTAGAAATCAAATAAGAGTATATTTGGGATTTTAAAAATTTGTTAAGTGGGAGGAGAAATTTGATAAGTGGGAAAAGAAAATCTCACTAACAAATCTTCCCTTTTGGACTTGGTCTGTTCTCAACACTTGTTTTTTTTCTTTCTAGAAAGTTGGAATTGCTTTTGTCACACCTATTTCTTTTCTTTTCTTTTCTTTTCCATTTTGGCTAATTGCACCATCACTTTTCTCTCTCTAAGGATCATTTTAAATTTATCTTTATTTAAATGAGTATATTGATTTTTCCTTCAAAATTTTAATTTTAGAACTATTGTGCTTTGTTCCAAAGAAACTAATTCTGAAAGTGATTTGTAAATATAGGAATTAAATTCTGAAAGTTTTAAAACTCAAAAAGAAGTTGTTGAATGTGACATTTGATCAAGGTAACAATTAGTTTTTTTCTTCATATAGCAATTAGCTCAAGCAAGGGATTCTGTTTGGCCATAAACGATTAAATGTAAGCAGCAAGTGTGTAAAAGATAGATAGCTAATGTAAAGTGGAGGTAGATAAGAAAATGCGAGTAAAAGAAAGCTACAAACTACAAGGAAGTATAGAAAATGAAGTTTTTTTTTTTTTGAGAACTCTTGGATAAATTTTATGAGTGAGGATGTAAATCCATTTAATTTATATATCTCATTAACATTTTTTTTTTCTCGTCGTATTACATTGTAAATTCTATTATGTCTATATTTTTTTTTTCTTATTAATTGTAAGATAGAATATGAGCGTGTATATCTATAAACTTTCTATTTTTACTTATTTATTTTAGCATTTCTGCCCACGAAACTAGCCGTTATACTATATATGGACTAATCCTATAAGCTGTTCGTCGTTGATTGAGTGTCGCCTAATGCCAACAAATATAATTAAGGTTTCAGAATATTAGACCATATGTTTATAAAGCTTTCTTTTGCATTGAGAATCACCATTAAGAAAAAATAAAGTACCAAATACCACTACATGCATTCAAGGGTGACACCGACAATTAAAAAAAGCAAATTTCATATAACAAAAGATAAAAAGAAATTGTTTCATTTATTTAAAGGAGGGAGGTTTTTGAATAAAAATCAATTTCTTACGAAGGAAAACAAAATGCAATAACTAATGTCTTGTAAAAATAATGCAGAAACATTAGAAAAAAGTTGTACTTTCTTTTATTAGTTAGCAAAATAAATAATATGGAAAGTGTTATGAATATAAATGGGTCACATATATTTAATTTTTTACTCAAAATCAACATGAAAAAAAAGAAAAGTGTAAAAAAAATTAGGCTTTTAATATATATATAATTAATTGTAACAACTTTAATTTATTAAATGTTTTTCACTCTTTTCACATATACTACTCTTCACAAACCTGAACTTTAATTTTTATTATATTTTATTTCTCTTTCTTGTTTCACACCTTTCTTTTTCTTTTTTTTTTTTTGTTTTTCTCATAACCGAACAGAGCGTAAAAACTCCTTACATCACAAAATTCCACGCACAATAAAGTACAGGGACGAGAGAGAAAAAAATAGTTTCTTGACAAGGGAAAAGAACAAAGGAGTAAGGAAGGGACTCAAAAATCATATTACTAATTATAAATAATCAGGTCACCAATAATTATTTATAACAATTACATATTATGAATTACAAAATCATTAATCAACCTAAATAATAATTATAGATTATATAATTTGTTAATATCGAATATTATGGAATGAATTTCAAAATCTATAGTATATGTAAAATAAATAATATATTACGGGTTACAAAACCTACAACATAGATGAAAAAGAATTCAAAATTGTGAAATCCAAAATATAATTAAAAAAGTACACTCACGGTCACAAAATCCACAATATATTGTAAATTATAAAATTCACATGTATTTTAGACATTTTAAAATTAAGGACGAAAAAAAAAAGGTGCAACAAAAAAGCCTAACTAATAGTTAGATGAAGAATCAACCTTGACAACCTAGATCATTCGGTTATAAAATGACAATCACATGGGTGTTACTTCCTACACTCATCCTTTATTAATATGATTGTCATATTTTAAAAAATTCTAACATTACTCTTATTAAGTTGTCTTCAGCCTAGGAATCTCTAACCTAACTACACCTTGCCCAGTACCTCATTTTTGTCCCATTCTCTTTCCATTCATGTTGTCTCTCTAATGTTATTGAGAGGCAATCAAAGTTTGAAAGCAAACTGAAATAAGAGGAAACATAAATATAAGTTTGTGTTTGCATATTTTTCCACACATATTAATGTTGTTTTCCAAATTATAAAATTTGAAGGAATTTTTACAACATCTAGATTATATAATCCAAAAATATTTTTAATATATTTGGATTTCATAATCTTAAGAATGTGTACCCGTTTTAAATGAACGTCAATATTAACTAATCTGGATGACATATTATGAATATTCAAATTATTTAACATGAAGAAGCAACCTAGATAACATATAAATGAGTAAAATGATGGGTGAAAGGAGATCCCAACCAAAAAGTAGGAGTAAACATGGGTTGGATTTAGATAAATCCAAGACCCAACTCAAACATAACACATTGGTTAAGCATACCACATTGGATTTACATATAAAAACTAAAATAAATTAAAATTAACACAAAATAAATTATCAAACAATAATAACTAAAAAAACATTTGTCTAAAATAAAAATAAACATAATTTGTTTAAGCTAACCAAGGCATAAAAATAAATATAAA
Source organism: Psophocarpus tetragonolobus (assembly GCA_037954015.1). Classification (NCBI taxonomy): domain Eukaryota; kingdom Viridiplantae; phylum Streptophyta; class Magnoliopsida; order Fabales; family Fabaceae; genus Psophocarpus; species Psophocarpus tetragonolobus. Next base: position 6,152,547 of record CM075693.1, on the reverse strand, counting down.
TTATACAATTTGTTTAAACTAATAAAACACATAATATTAAAATAAATATATAATAACAAAACGCATAATAATAATAATAAAAAATAATAATCTAATATTATAATTAAGTTAGGTCATATAGGTCTCAGGTTTAATTGATTAAACTTGTTACCTAGCGCAAAGTGAATTGAGTTGGATAGTAAAAAAACAACCCTATTTATTCGAAGGGTTTTTCAATTCACATCTACTAAAATTTGAAATTTCACCTACTTCGATAAAAAATAGTAATATATCCAAATTTTTTTTACTCTTCGGCAATGGTTTGCCAAAGAGTAAAAAAATTTGCATATTTTTTTTACTCTCCATCGAACCATTTCTTGAGAGTAAAAAAATTCGCAAAATTTTTTTGTTCTCTGACAAACCGTTGTCGGAGAGTAAAACAAAGTTGCAATTTTTTACTTTCTGACGAAATATTGTCAGTAAAAAATTGAGTTATAATTTCATCGAGTCAAATGAATAGTTACGGTAATAAAATTGTTGCATGTAATTAATGAGTTTGCATTGCTACTATTATGTTTTATTAACAAGTCTCGTTATGGCTTTCAAAATACTAATATTCATGGTTTACTATTAATTATTTAAAACAATAATTAAAACAATATTTATTTTAAATTTTAAATTTTTTAGTTATTTAAAATAATATTTATTTCAAAATTCAATTTTTTTAGTTATTTAAAACAATGCCATTTCAAATTTCAAATTTAAAACAATATTTATTTCAAATTTCAATTTTTTTAGTTATTTAAAATAATATCTATTTCAAATTTAAAACAATAATTAAAATAATATTTAAATTTCAATTTTTTTGTGTTATTTAAAACAATGTTTATTTTAAATTTCAAAATAAATTTTACTCTTAAACAAGAAAATATATTAAATATATTTATATAAATATATGAGAATGAGAAAAAAAAAAGATAATTAGAGAAGAGAGAGAGAATGGAACAACAAGTAAGGTGAAGAAGAAAGTGAGTGGAGAAAATTATATAAGAGAAAAAAAAATAAAATTTTTTAAAAAAATTAATAAAATAAATATTACTTTAAATTAAAATAAATGTTTATTCAAATTCGGACAGAGACCTCTAATCATATGATTCAATTACTCCCAAGAATCCGTTGCAAGTTGCAAGATATTGTTTTTTTGTGATTTTCAATTGTGGCAACTTTGTCGTGCGCAAATGTTTTTCATAAAAAAAAAAAAAAGTGACCAGGAAAGTCACAAGTGTCGCACTTCGACAAATATGGTTTACACGTGGGAAGAGAGACGAAAAATACCGTGACGTTTTACCCTTTGGAACAGGAACGGGCAATGCGAGGCCGAGAGACCAATAAGAAGTGAACACGTACAGTTTACGCGGCGTAGGAAGTGTTACTTGCAACAATTGGACGCTTTTTTAATGGCTTCTATGGTGGTGGGCCCACAGCTTGTCCTCTCATCCATTCTAACATCTACGCTTTTTCAATACCTGCTTTCTCCATTTTGCCCTCCTTCCTTCCAACATGCCTATCCTCACCACGTCATCACTTTCTTTAATTGCCCAATTTGCCCCTTTCCCTAATCTCCCAGAATCAGGGATGTAATGTTACTTACTTGACCTTCTTAAGTAAGGTTTGGAAAAGAAAAGGAGGCTACCTTAAAAATCATCTCAGGAACGAACAAAAGATAAGGATTCGGAATAGACCTCCTTACCAAAACAAATACGCCTCAACCAAACTAAACATAAAAGAAGAGTGCGCAGATGAAGTCAAAATAAATAAATAATTGAACATAAGGAATAAACTTGAAGACTTAAAGTTAAAGAAAAATAACAATTACAAAGTATTTTTATTTTATTTTTTGTGTTTGTTTAAATTATTTTTTTTTAAAAAATAACTTTTTTAAGAAACTAATTAAAACACCCCGCAAACTCTTGTGATCTTCTGTTTTATTATCTGATTTATTTTTTCTTAATAACTGTACAACTTTGGGGATGGAACATTGAACCTACCAAGGCTATTAGTGTAAAATCAAAGGGTAACGGAAAAACCAAACAAGGAGCACGTGTGAGGGACAGTAATGTGATTACACTTTGCATCAATTTCTGAAGCTTTACTCCGAAACTTCCCCTTCTCACAGCCTTATAAAATGGCGTTGAGCTTTCCTTTTTCATTTCTTCAAAGCTTTGCTCTCTCATTCAAACCACTCGATCTCGTCATCGCCATCCTTCTCCCTAAACTGTAAGTAAACCTACAAATCACTGTAAATTTCCATTACCACTCTTAGTTATCAAGTTAGAATCTTCCTTCTAGATTTATAATTATAATTATTCTTTGTTATACTTCTCCCCATTTAGTTATATATTGTTGGGACGGTCTTGGATAAATAAAGTCTTGATTTTTTAATAGTGCAAAACAGTTTCATTTTCTGGGGTGTGCTTATTTGATGATACAAATGAGCAGTGGTAGTTGTATTGGAATCGCTACCATGAAGCCTTGTTGTAGAATCCTATGTAACTATAAAAGTCCATCAATTTTTGGGTTTTCTCCAACCAAGTTCAATGATTCAGCAATCATGGGCATGTTGTCCAGATCAGGTCGTCACAACTCAACCCATCGCCATAAATACAATACCTGTCATACTCAGATTGTAGGGTACATACATGTGATCAATCCGAATCGGAGAGATTTTAGTGTTTCTGGTTCGAATTGGGCTCTTTCTAGGAATTTTAGCACTAGTTTTTGTGTCAATATTGGTAGTTTTAGGCCTAGGGTTGTGTCCTTGATACCGCATGTAGCGTCGGATTTTAGGAATCAGTCTACATCGGTTGATTCTCATGCTCATGACACGAGCTTTGAGAAGATTTACATTCAAAGCGGCTTGAATGTCAAGCCGTTGGTAATTCACAAAATTGAAACTGATCAAAGTAAATTGGAGGAAGTCTCTGTAGAAAGATGCGATCAGTCAAATGTAAATGTAGATAATTTGAAGGATTTGAGTGAGAATAAGGTTCAGAAGGAGGTGTCTGAGATTGAAAAGGAAGCTTGGAAGTTGCTTCAAGATGCTGTTGTCACTTACTGTGGGAATCCGGTTGGTACTGTTGCAGCTAATGATTCTGCTGACAAACAACCACTCAATTATGATCAAGTATTCATCCGTGACTTTGTTCCATCTGCACTTGCCTTTTTGCTCAATGGTGAAGGGGAAATTGTCAAGAATTTTCTACTTCATACGTTGCAATTACAGGTATGGTATTACCTCAACAGCTTAATTTGATTGTTACTGCATATCCTATTTGTTGTTCATCTACAGAATAGTTTCTTCTGTGGTATGTGTAAAATTTTGATCAAGCTTTTAACAATAAATGCTCATAGATTTGCTTCTGTCAGCACTGCTATTTATGTAGTGTATAGTCTGTTGAGGTGATGTAATTTAGCTTTAATACCACACTCTAAATGTTAGATGACTTTGCCTGTCCATCATTTTTATAGTTCAATGGATTTTAGAGATAGATAGTTTCTTCAATGTTGATGAAAGAAAGACAAGAAATCATGTGTGCGGTTATCCTTGTTGCTGAAAGAAGATGTGTGCGGTTATATGAGGAAGTAGGAATTATCTCACTCATGTGTGTGGTTATTTGAATTGTTACATGTTAGATGTTATTGAAGAGAAGCCCCAGTGCATGTTTAGATTCCCATTTTAAAAGCTGTAAGCCATGGCTTGGGCTAAAGCTTGTTTCTTGTAGCTTTTTCTCAAACCTTGGTTTGGAGAATTCCCAACATAAAGCCAAACATCTAAGTGCTTCTCATCCACTGAACCTAAATCAGTTTTCCTCACTTAAGAAACAAAGAAGCCTTGTGAATGCCTCACTAGCTAAATTTTTCTAGTTTGTATCTCAAACAGAAGAAGTAACCAATGAATGAGGGAATGAATATTTTTTCAGTTGTTGTCAACAAACAATGTTGATGAAACTGTTATGGACTTCACATAATGGTTTTTGGTGTACTTGTTGCTCGTTTAAATATTTTAATTTTCAAAGTTTTTGTTTGCCAGAGTTGGGAGAAGACTGTTGACTGCTACAGTCCAGGGCAAGGTTTGATGCCAGCAAGCTTCAAGGTTAGGACCGTGCCTCTTGACTGTAGCAATGAAGCATTTGAGGAAGTTTTGGATCCTGATTTCGGTGAATCAGCTATTGGTCGTGTTGCACCTGTGGATTCAGGTAAGTTATTTATTGTTGTGGAAACTGAGACATTTATATATTACATTGAATGTTACCTGCACTGTCATTAATATGTGATCCTCTTTTCCTGATATAGTCTTACTATAATTTTGCTTTTTTCTTATTGATTATTTGCATTACTTAGTTTTACAATCTAGGTTTAGGCCAAAATTTTGAAGTTTATGTTAAATGTTAACAGGATTGTGGTGGATTATACTGTTGAGAGCTTATGGGAAATTAACGGGTGATTATGCTTTGCAAGAGAGAGTGGATGTCCAAACAGGCATAAGACTGATCCTTAAATTATGTCTGACTGATGGATTTGACATGTTTCCTTCTCTATTAGTCACTGATGGTTCCTGCATGATTGATAGAAGGATGGGCATTCATGGTCACCCCCTAGAGATCCAGGTAAACTAATATATCACTATTTATGAGGAAGTAGGAATTATCAGTTATTTTACTCTTACTGAAAGCGGGAATTCTTCCGCCAATAACATGCTTTCCTGCTCAGTATTTGGAGCAGCATCTTCTTTCAGTGACATTTTTTGGGCAAGAAAAAATGATGTCACCATGATTCAAGAAGACTTTATTCTTTTCAATAGAACAAACTCTGATTGACAATTTTAAAATGTATAAATTTTCCTTTAGTCACTGTTGAACAATGACTGACGTAACTCTTCATATTAAAATAAAAATTTGTCACCATTTATAACCTTCCTCATTGTCTATGATGAAGTTTTGTCAATGCATTTACAATCACTTTGTCTTAAGTTAGATGATTAACAAGTGAAAGGGTGATTTTGAAACTGTTGGTTAGACATGTCCATTCAATATTAAGGTTAGAGATTATAAATTGACTGTAGTGGTCCGCCTACTGCAGTAGCATGCAGCTATTAATAATTCCATGCAATATTATCTAGAAGAGACTTACGATCATTGATTGGATTCAATCCTGTTGCTCTTTTGTTGTGTGTTGTTGGTTCCTGGCTGTCTTGATATATGCCTCTTACAAAATTTCTCCTTGGGTGGATTTGAATTGCATATTTGCAGGCATTATTTTTCTCCGCCTTACGCTGCTCTCGTGAGATGCTGATAGTCAATGATACAACAAAGAGTCTGGTGGCTGCTGTTAGTAATCGCCTGAGTGCACTCTCTTTTCACATGAGAGAGTATTATTGGGTTGATATGAAGAAGATTAATGAAATTTACCGGTACAAGACAGAAGAGTATTCTACAGATGCTGTGAACAAGTTTAACATCTATCCAGAGCAAATTCCTTCTTGGCTAGTAGACTGGATCTCTGAGGAAGGTGGATACTTCATTGGCAATTTGCAACCTGCTCATATGGACTTTAGGTTTTTCACACTTGGAAACCTTTGGGCGATTGTTTCATCTTTAGGCACAGCAAAACAGAATCGGGGCATTTTGAATTTAATTGAGGCTAAATGGGATGATATGGTTGCTCAAATGCCTCTGAAGATTTGTTATCCAGCACTGGAGGGTGAGGAATGGCGAATAATCACTGGCTGTGACCCCAAGAACACGTAAGCTCTTTTTTAAATCTGTTGTTCTTTTTGGACATGATTGTTATTTTTGTGAAGAGTATGCTAGCCACAACCCTTCTGATACAAAAGTTCACACAATTTTGTGATGTAAACCATTGAAATAAACAGTCTGATTCAATATCTTGCCGGACATATTTATGTTTTCTTGTGTGTCATAAAACTTTGGCTGTTGCATTACTCTTTTCTTAGAGTATCTGTTTGCTATCTTATCTCCTTCTTTGTCTCCTAATATACGTTGTAATTATAATTTGTTAAACTGCTTGCAGCCCTTGGTCTTATCATAATGGGGGATCTTGGCCAACACTTCTCTGGCAGGTGAGTTTGATATTTGTTTGGATCATGTCATCTTTTGATCATTTATTAATTATTATATTTTAGTAAAATCAAGAGCCGTTCTTTTATTTTTCTTTTGATCATTTATTAATTATTATATATTGAACGCCTATTGTATATCTTCCTTTGTTGAAGAGGAAACCAACTTCATGTCTTTATATTATATGAATTTAGTTAGAATGCACTGTGTAAAGGTTTCTTACACTGTCATTGAATAATAGATTAAGATATATGATAAAATTGTTGGTTTTTTGTCATAATTATTTTAAAAGTCATATTTAGGACAATTTCTGTTAGTCCCCAATGCTAAAAAAAATAAATTACATTGACAGTGTTTCATAATTAAACTCTTGTTATAGTTCTATTTTATCCTTTTTCAATTATAAATTTATTTGGTCAAAATCAAAGCAACTACATCCTATAGATTTGCTCTACATTTTGTTGTTTGAAGAAGCCTTTTGGAATTTATATGAACAAGGGCCTTGTTTAAATGAGCTTACACTTGCTATGGTATCTTTAAACTTCAGTTCACGCTAGCCTGCATCAAGATGGGAAGGCCTGACTTGGCCCAAAAGGCTATTGATTCAGCAGAGAAAAGGCTTTCTGTGGATAAATGGCCCGAATATTACGATACCCAAAACGGAAGGTTTATTGGTAAGCAATCGCGGTTGATGCAGACATGGACCATTGCTGGTTTCTTGACCTCAAAGATGCTTCTGGAGAATCCAGAAAAGGCATCCTTGTTGTTCTGGGAGGAGGATTTTGAACTTCTTCAGAACTGTGTCTGCATGCTAAACAAAAGTGCTAGAAGGAAATGTTCCCGTTTTGCTGCAAGGTCCCAGTTTCTTGTTTAAGGTCAAGAATCTCCCTACACTGACTTGTTCAGTATGTGGCTGGAGGTTCAGTAACAGAGTCATTGTTTAAACTCTGTAGTGTAGGTGAACTAATTTGTTACAATAATCGATTGAAGCCACTTTTCAGAGATAGTCTGTTAAATATTCCTGTTGTTTGATAACAATGGCTAACTGCATAGCACAGTTCTGTTGCATCATTTATTTATGCGGGGTAACTCACTCCACATATATTCATGTCCTTGGAGATTTCTACTTGTGCTGCATGTGCTCTCTGCTTCACTATGTATCAGATTTGAACACTGCTCACATTAATTCTATAATTATTTTATTCTATTTAACTTATTCGGTGTTTTCAGTTAGCTGTACCTGTACATTTTATTTTTTATTTTTTCCAATCGATGTGTATCAGCATGCCCTTGGGTAATCAACTAGCAGCGCCTTATTAGATGGTTAATGCCAAATGGACTATTTTATTATTAATATTAAATGATCTTATGTTTCGGGATTAACTTATATGAATTTGTGTGAATAAGAATTAATTTCAGGGTTTAAAAACAAATAAGGACATTTTTGTTGTTTTATGAGGTGCAAATAGCAAATGTAGGGTGCGAAAAGAAATTGACAAAAAACGGGAAGTATCAATATATCATAGACTGGTTTTATATTGTCAACCAAATAATTAGTTTTATAATTCTTTTTAGAGGAAACAGTTATTAATATAAAATTATCTTATGTTTCGGGATTAACTTACATGAATTTGTGTGAATAAGAATTAATTTCAGGGTTTAAAAACAAATAAGGATATTTTTGTTGTTTTATGAGGTGCAAATAGCAAATGTAGGGTGCGAAAAGAAATTGACAAAAACGGGAAGTATCAATATATCATAGACTGGTTTTATATTGTCAACCAAATAATTAGTTTTATAATTCTTTTTAGAGGAAACAGTTATTCAAGATTTTTCCAGGTTTGAAAACCTTGGTTAGATGTATATATGCAGAGATTTCAACAGGGTCGGTAAAATGAAATTTTAATAGGTAAGAATAAAAGACATTACAAACAGTGTCTAGAAAGTGGCAGCTGCGCCCGTGATTGAATTTAAATTTGCCTATTGCAACATAGGACTTGTCGCAATATAGATAATGGATGTAGCTCTGTTGATGATCGTGTGCACTGTGCACAAAGACTTTCGAAACGAAGCACATGTTACCAGAATGAGCTGTGTTGGAAAGCATTTCATTTTAATGTCAGCACCTAGTGGATTTTACATAATACAATAAACGCGCTACCGTTTATATAGATTTTTGTAGCTAACACTGTTTTACAACAATTACACAAGAGCTAGACTAAAACATTAGTGACAGATGGGACTTCAAATTATTCCTTTTGGCGTTTGGGCAGTGGAAATGACACTCTCTGATGGGGATTCAGCTGCATGTCTACCTTCTCTCCCTGAGAGGGATTGGGAATGGTAGTTTCTTCATCTTCTCTTTCTTCTAAAGGTTCGGCAGCCCTTTTGTTAGGAATTGCAAACTGGTAGTTAGGACTGATTAGTGTGTCCTGATCAGGTGGAAGTGGGATACCAGGTCCTGCTATAGTCTTTGGCAATGGTATCTTGTTGCGGTTTTGAGCCAACTCCAGAAGCACCTGGCAAGTGATTAGATTAAACATATTATCTTTCAAGATGGCATATTATTGCTTAAAGGAAAAAACCAGATGGTATTAGATCACCAAAGGGAGAGGGACCCTTTGAAGGAAGCAACCAGCAAAGTGAATCTTAGCAAAAGGTTTCTACTTTCTAGATAATTTAGCATGCAATTGATAATCCAGTCCCACAAAATGGTTATCTCAGCCATAATTCCCAAATTACTGACAATTAAAAAAATTAACAAAAGATTAATTTCTGCAAGCTAGTAATAAAACTGCAATACAAAAAGGTGGGGGCATAGAAAGCTAGAGCCCACAGAAGAGAAAAAGAAGACAAGAATAATTTATATGAAATTTCTTATTTAATCCAGATTGATAATTTTAAAAAAAATTTATTAAAACAATATCGCACACATGCTTGTACCATGGTTATCAAATTCAACTTATATAACTGCACAAGTTTACGATTCTAGGCAAGGAAAAGGAACTTATTCCTGAACAAACTTGGGCAGGACTCAAGTAAAGATTCATTCATAGTTTCATGCAAACTAGGTCAGTCACAGTCTAGCAAAAACCCAGTATTCTTCCCCAAAACTTGTGCATAAAAACTGCATTTTAGGTGTTACGTCTTTTCTAATGTGCTGCCTACTGGTTCAGAGTACCCTCTTTAGCACACAAGTTTACTGGAATACTGTCTTCCTACTACAATGCAGGTTTTGATTTGAAGACAGTCGATAAGATATGCAGAGGGTTCTATGGTCTGGTCCTGATATAGTAACAAAGGGAATGCTGTTTGGAAATTTGCTTCCTTTTAAAAGAAGGTGCTCGGACTTCATCAATGGAGTTGAATAAAGCTGCTATGCTGCAGCACGTATCAATTCAGGCTGCAAAAAGTTCTTCAATCTAGGTATGTATTTTACATACAATGCTTTCTAAAAAATAGAAGCATTTTGTTGGTGTATTAAACCACCAAATAATGGTAAACAGGTTTGTAGGAAACTTGTAAAGGTTAGAGAGGGTTGGCTAAAAGATATATATTACAAATTGTAGTGGCAATGAAACCAATACATCTCTCTGGTATGACTACTGGCTGTGTATAGGTTCTATAGTTGTGAGGCATGTACAGCAAGCAGATCATACATAGGGTGGTCCAGTGTTCCTAAAACTGTAAAGGTTGCAGATTTAGTCCCTATTCCTAATTCCAGATGGACCCTCACTGCATCTGCAAGTCAAGATCAGCAAGAAATTGGAGTGTATCAGCCAAAGGCCTTTTCACAGTGATAAACAAGACACGCACAGTTATATTGTTGCTTGATCACTCAGTTTTCCATAAAAATTTGGTCCATGGATTGTTGACTCTGGTGCATTGAATATGTCTAACAACAAAAATCCCTTTTGGAGATTGTAACAAGATTGGTGCATGTGATATATGCTCCATCTCATGGAGAAGTTTTAAATATAGCACATACATCAGCTAAAGATATTAGTTTTTTGCATATGTTATATCTGTATGATTTTATTACAATTAGAGTTGATTAGGTATATCATTGTGCGCATACCGTCGTCGATAAGAATATACATATGTGTGGTCAGTAGTTAACACACAATTACGAAACCTAATACATAAAATGAAATTTAATCATTGAAAGTAAAAGAACTTAAGCATTCTAGTGAGTTTTTTTGAGTTGCAATATAGACAATGTAGACATCATATAAACAAACCAACCTCTCTCAAACTAGCTTGGCATTCGCAAACATCAGCAAGTTGTTTCAAACTATCAGCACAGCCAATTAAATGAAAAACAGGTTTGAAATTGATAGAAAATACAAGATTTGGGGGAAAATACAACACCTTTCTTTCAGAAAATTTACAAGCAACAAAAAAAGAACACAATCCGCAATTAACAGAGGCATGAAAAAAAAAGAATAGAAGAATTGGAGAGAAAGATGAATGAATAATATACCTCACGAGGGGGTGGCTGCGAGAAGCTGAAGTTAACCTTGGATTGGATGGCGAGCTTAACATCGTCGCAGTCAATAGAAGGTTTTCCCGCGTGCTCTGAATAGACTTGTGCGTCGGTTAATACATCAACGACGTAGCGATACCATAGCTCAAGAAACTTGTGAATGACGCGAGGTTCGTAGTCCTCCACGCCCATTGACTTCAACAAAGACTTCACAATCTTCGCATCTCTTGGCAGTGCCGACTCTTCCTCTTTGTCACCCATCTCTCTCTACTGCACTCGCTAAGCAACTCCAACCAACGCTGGCACGAATCGCCGCCAACGGTGTTCGACGGGCTTGATTCCTAAGACGCAACGCTGTCGCCGGTGATTCAATATTTTCATTGTAATTGTAAGAGAAAATAAAAGGGCACAAAACTCCTCCTTTTGTCATGGGCCTCGTTATGGCCCACAATTCTATTAGGCCCAAAGGAATCTATGTTTTTTTTCCATTGGACCAATTACCCTTATGTAAAAACCCCCACAATCCTATCTCCACTACACCCCTTTTCCCTCTCATGGTCATGCTCACAACAACCCTTCCTTTCCCTTTGCTTGCATTTTTCTTCCTCATAGTGGCTTAATTCAGACTTGTTTAAGTCATTCTCCCTTTTCCTCTGATCACATTTTGTTGTTAGCATTGGCTTAATCTGGACTCCTTTCCATCTCCTTCCCTCATCAAAGGCAAATCCATCCATTTGATATGCCATTCTCATTTGGTAAGTCCTTGCTTTATCTTTTGTTTTGGTGTAGTTCGAAGTTACAAGCCAGATTAATGGAGGTGTCAATCCAAATTTAATATTTTCATGGATGGTTAGAGGTGGAGTGTTTCAGATGAAAAAATTTAATATTTTCATGGATTGTAGGTTTCAGATGTTGTTTGATTTCTTTAGTTAATTAGCCCAGATAGACCAATTCAGATGGAAAAATTTGAGTGTTAAAAGAGTATGAATTATCTAATCCGGATTCACAACACCTACTCTAGAAAAAGTACTGAACACTCAAACTAGTCTCAGTCCAATACACCAAAACTAGACCTAGTGTGGAATGCTCAATTTTAGATAATCCAGAACACACAACCCAAACTCAATCTAGAAATTTGATAAAAATTTATATTTCTTTTTTTGTTTTTTATCATGTGCAATATTGTAGCAATCCTATTGATATTTAGAGTTTAGTATTCATCATTGAAAGTTAAAAAGAGTTTTACACTGTCATTCAACACAACCTATCTTTTATATGGCTTTTAAATTATTGATTGATAAAATCAACAAAATTACCATACATGAAGGTTCCGATTGAATTATAGTGTAAAATTTTTTTAAATTGTCAATGTATGAGTCTTTTTCTCTTATATTGATATACAAACATGGCATGAACTAGAATTCGTGGTTCCAAGCTTGGAACAAACCTTGATGATGTAAAACGTGTGAGACCAACAACCTTTGTACAAAGTAGACTACATTGAAGTAGTGAAGAACTTCACGATGAATATCATCATGAAGAACAACTCGAGGCAATATACTGATCATGTTGATCTTATAAACTGATCATGTTGCTCGTAGGTTAAGAACAGCCTGAGGCAATTTCACTCATTAATATTATTTTATAACATGTAATTTTTTATTAATAATATCATAATCACTCAATTCGGGATTTAGTCAAATTTAAGGTTCTTCATCCCTTCTTAAGAAAGTATTTTGCAGAACTCAAGTTCTCCTCCATATAATTTAATTCACAAAACAAATGCATTTATATGTTGTTGGTGTTTTTTTTCTTTACTTTGTGTTCATTAAAAGAGAAATTTAAATGTGAGTACAAACCTAATACAATATGTTATTAACCACTAAATTTGGTCTAGGATGAGAATTTAAATTATTTATACATCTAGATGTTATTTATACCTTTATATAATGGTATACTTTATTTTTATTATATATATATATATATATATTCTTTAATGTTCTTATTTACATTTTCAACATAGTATACTCTTGCTAAAAGACAAACCCCTTTTTAATGTACAATATATTTTCTTCCTCAAAACCTACAAGAATCCTACAGCTCACTTCCTCCTTCTGTAATCTTTTTTTTGTTTTTTTCGTAAATTATCCTTTTGCGACAAGTATTCATCATAACTCTTGTTCATTGTACACAATCTTTGTCTATCACAAACTTTATCTATCATCACACACACCCTTTCTCCTATCGCCTGATGTAGCTACAATAAGCATAATTATTTTTGGCTCCACTCTTTTTATCACCTCAAACATCTTACAAAAATGACTTTCTATATATACATAAAAAAGTAAATGTAAAATGTAAAAAAATATTAAGGTTTTGGAAAGTACTTTTTTAGAACTATATCTAAAAATAGAGTTTCAGAAAGTACTTTCCAGAATAGTCACTTACTCTTCTAGAAACTACTCTTTGTTGTTTTAAAACTTGATCATCAACATACCATGCGTGTACCTATGCATCACTGACATTTTTAATAATAGGGAAGAAAAAAACATACAAAAGATATATTTCATTCTTCATAACATAAGATAAAAAATGTACCACATTATAATAGGAGAAAAAAACTTATACACTAATAGTGTAAAGATTTTTACACTGACAGTTAATCACAACCCTTTATATATGATAAGTTTATTGACTTTATCATTAATGCTTTAAAAGTCATGTAAATGAAGGGTTGTGATTAATCGCTAGGGTAAATTTTTTTTTACATTAACAGTGTATAGGTGTTAAACTCTTATAATAGAATATATTGTTTCTTTTTTTTACCAAGAATTTGTTTAAGCGAAAAATAAAAAAAAAATTACATAGAGATGTAAATGATTGCTAGAAGTGTAAAGAAAAAAAAGATTTATAATGATAATAAGAGTTGTAAAAATATAACTTAAAAATAATAAATGTATTAGTTAAAACATATTAAGAGTTTATATTAGTTTTATAAGAAGTATTTAATATTTATTATTAAATTATCTCATTTCTCACCCTAAGCTTATTTTCTAATATTATATGTGATATATATATATATATATATATAATATCTCTAACTTTCAATCTTTGAATTTTCATAAAATAAATGATTAGGATAATAGTAAGTATCTTAAACTTACTCTTAGAATAAGTGAATCCCTCCTATATATTACCCTTCATCTCCACAATTCATTTTTTTTTTTCATATAAGGGTTTTAACAAATGAAGTTTAAATTATCTCTTAAACTTGTTATTACAATCTATCTATGTGTAAATAAAGATGTGTTTGGGTGATTTTTAGAACATACATTGTTAGTATATGATAAATTTCACTATTTTTTTTACTAAAATACTAAACGGGTCCCTAAAAGATTGAAATGCTGACACTTGAGTCCTTGAAAAAATTTTAGAGGCATCTAGGTCTTTGAATCATTTTACCCTTTGCATATTAGTTTGTATGTTATTAAGACCATTTAGTAAGTGTTTAGTCAATTGTTAAGTGTCAGCCTGACAAAGTTTTTCTCTTATATGTGGCATGCCAGGTCATTTCCCATGTCACAAGGATCTAAGTCATCAAAGTGAAAACATTATTTTGGTCTTCAAAAGATTAAAGTTGTGGCATCTAGGTCCTTGAAATATTTTTTACACACATTCATGTCCTTGAAAATTTTTTAGAATTATGTAGGTCCTTGAAAGACTTTTAGAGACATCTAGGTTTTTGAATTTTTCTGCTCTTTGCATATAGGTTTCTCAATTACTAATAGTTGTGTGATTTTATGTATTAGTTTGATATTTCACCAGAAACATAAGAACTTTGAACAATCAAGTTATTATAATATAATGAAGTTTTCGCTTCATATTAGTTTGATATTTTAGTTCGATGCTAACAAAAAAAACTTGCAAATTCACTTGGTATTGATTTTATTTTCTTCTCTTTTTTAATGGGAAATTAAGGGAGAGGCATAAATTGGAAGATTTTTTTTTTAATTTTCTAGTAGTTAAAAAAACCTCCAAAAATATTTTTTAATTCAAAAAATAAATAAAAGAAAAAAGGGTCTCATGTAAGCAGCTGAATTATTATGTATAAGAGAGAATGATTGACAGAATAACACTTAAATGTTTATATATGGTTGTCTAATGTCGTTAATAACTGAGGAACCTATGTGCAAACGCTAGAAAAATTCAAAGAACCTAGATGCCTCTAAAAATCTTTTAAAAACTTAGATGTTTCTAAAAATCTTTCAAGGACCTGAATACCTATAAAATATCTTTCAAGGATCTAGATGCGACAATTTTAATCTTTTGAGGAACAAAATGATGTTTTCACTTGGATGACTTAGATCCCTATGACGTGGACAATGACATGGAATGCCACATATGAGAGAAACTTTGTCAGCATGACACTTAACAGTTGACTAAACATTTATTAAAGGTGTCAATGATGTAGGGACTAGAGTTTTTTTCTCTGCACCTCTATAATCTTATGAGAAGTAAAAAATAGCCTTAGGTAAAGAAGGTTAAGTTCATTCTCACAAGTTTTTTAGCGAGTCCAGATTGACCAATTCAGACTTGCAAAAAAATTTGATTGGGCAAGTCCGGATTACCTAATCCAAATTTTTACAAAATTTGCAAATTTTTTTACAAGTTCAGCTTGTGTAATCTAGACTTAAAAAAAAATTTGCAATTACAAGTTTGGATTGACCTATCCGGACTTGTAAGAAATTTGTAATTTTTTTTACAAGTATGGATTGCAAAAGCAAATTTTTTTGCAAGTTTGGATTGGTTAATCCAGATTAACTAAAAAAATTGTGAGAACGAAGGTGAACAGGGAGGGTGAGGGAATAGAGGTGCGTTCAAACAGAACTGCATCAACAATGAAGGTGCATCGCGAATGGAGTATAAGAAGAAAACATGGAGGTATAGAAACTAAGAAAAAAATATAGAAATATAGCGACAATAAAGAAGTGTGACACAAAGAAGACAAAAGACACAAGAGGGAACAAAATTTTAAAATTTTTTATCTAAGATTATTTTTGTAATTTATACAAATTATAAAAACATAAAAAAAAAACATGAAAGTGTAAGAGAAAAAACTCTAATATGCAAGTATCAAAACCATCCAAATCCTTAAATGTTAAAGCTTCAATATTTTGAAAGCCAATATTTGACTCCTAATTTTTTATGATTATTTTCTTTGTTTTTTGTCAGCGTATGTGCAAGACACTTTTGCACATGACATGACCATTTGCCAAATTATACAATAAAAGCCCTAACACATTACGCAACTAATCAAAATACTACCATATATAAAGCACATGATGATGAAAAGAGAGGGACACGTTCTTTGAGGACTCTTTCTTCTTTTTTTTTTTGTTTTTCAAATTTCGTCTTTGTCCGTCACCCCATGTAGATCTAGGTTACCATCCAATTTAGCTTTGGCAGCGCGTCGGAACATAAAAACATTAGTAATAGTTGGTAAGGTTATCCAAATAAAAAGTTGGATAGAGAAACAGTGCTGGTGGCACGCGCCACGTGGATTAAACCCTCTCTCTGAAGTCCGATGACTGATGTGTGTGCGTGAAAGAAGTTCAGAAAGCGTTCACGTGTTTGCTTTGGTTGGGCGAGTGCAGATCACGTGCACTTGTTCTATCCTTCTATTAGTTATTAGTTATCAGTTATGAGTTATTGGAGAGTTAGTTAGTTAGCAACAGCAACCCGCATTTCGATGACGCTGGTGGGACTATTTCTCACCGCCACCAAGCTCGCCGGAGCTCTCTTCACTATCACCGTCGCCGCCAACGCCTTCTCCTTCTCCCGCTTTCGCAACAAGAATCTCCGCCGTTTCCGCTCCCCTATCGACGATTCCTCCGACACTCTCGCACAATTTAACATCACCGGTATTTCTCTCTTTAACTATTTCCCTATTCTAAAGCTTTCAATCTTCTTAATTAGTTTCTATTCTCTCTATCCTCAACTAACATTAATGACCTACTATGATTCAGTGGTTTTAATTGTAAATTTAATTCAGTCTCAGTAACGAATGTCATCCAATCATTGTTGATCAAATTCATGTTTAGGATCATTTGGCTGCGTTATCCAGGTTTTTGTAGTATCTTTCAACTGCAAATGTTAAGTGGCCGAAACTATCAACCGTAATTTCCCGCAATATCAAGGATTGCAATAAAATTGTAGCTGTTAAGTGTTACTGCAATTTAAAATCTCTGGAGAGAGTGTAAATTTTTAGTTATATGAAAATTGAACACTTCAATTGTTTTGTTTGAAAGCGCGCCGTGAGAATAATATTTTTTATTGCAGAAGGGGAAGATGGTTTTTTCTTTGGTTTGGCGACAGCGCCAGCACATGTTGAGGACAGGCTTGATGATGCTTGGATCCAGTTTGCCGAGGAAAAGAGTGGTGAAGATGGTGAATCAGAGGGAAAGCACAGAGTGGATGCTGTGATGGGTTCTGCTTCTGGCGACGGTGGGTCCCACCAGGCCACAACATCTCCGCGAAGCAGGAAGCCTCTGAAGGTGGCCATGGAGGCAATGATTAGGGGTTTTGAGAAGTACATGGAAGTGGAAGGGCAAGAAGGAGAAGAGGAACCTCGTCCCAACGTAGCTGCTTGGCATAATGTTCCGCGCCCGTAAGCCCTCATATAATTCTACTTGATGTTAATTGCAGCTAGACATGGATCTTTTTAATTTACATGGTTTGTTTGGTTTGGAGGAAATGGTAGAGAGTGTGAATTTTTCATTTCATGCATATATATTTTCATTAATTTTTAGAATTAAAGGATTAGTTGACAATGTAAAAGCTTACACCAATGTTTATTAAACTCCTTTTGTGAATATTATGTAACTCTCTTGATTCAAATTGAAATTTTTACTCTCCATTACTCCAAATTCCAAAAAAAAAAAAACACTGTAGTTTTATGGCTAGCTAGAATTTTAAAAAATGCTTGATTTTCAGGGAGGAGAGGTTAAGGTTTTGGTCTGACCCTGAAACAGAAATAAAATTGGCCAAGGATACAGGTGTTACTGTTTTTCGCATGGGAATAGATTGGTCAAGAATCATGCCAGTGGAGCCAGTAAACAACCTTAATGAATCTGTAAGTCTGATGAATGATGATGAACTATGGTGCCATTCGTGGTTAATATTTTTTTGGTCAATTGGTACTCTAATGGATCTTATGCATATACTCTTCCATTTTATGTTGAACCTTATCAACCAATTAAACCATGAGTAACTGACCTGCTGTTCTTTCTCAGGTTAACTATGCTGCGTTGGAACGGTATAAGTGGATTATCAATAGGGTTCGATCATACGGAATGAAGGTGATGCTCACTCTTTTTCATCACTCACTGCCACCCTGGGCTGGTGAGTATGGAGGTTGGAAGCTGGAAAAGACAGTGGATTATTTCATGGACTTTACCAGGTTAGTTTTTCCTTTAATGGTTGTTGTTTGTATGCTATTATTATTCTACCTGCTGCGAATAAGTCTCTGCTCTATAGTTTGAAAGTGAGATTAACTGCTACCCTCTGCCAGCCTATATATTGAAATGCATACATTCTGGTGAATATTTGTTTTCTAGATCTTGTTGGATGTTTAGTGTTTTTACTCAAGGATATTAATAACAGTAACAAAAAATAAAATATTTAACTTTATACATGGATCCTTTTCTCATCATCATGGAAATTTTCTAATTTTAGTCCAATTGTGGTGCTGGTTTAACTACTGCAAAATTTCATTTTTACTTGGGTTTGAGTCATTGTTCAATTACTGGTATATAAACCTGTCATGGCACGCTGTTTCCATTAAGATAAGCTTTTATACATTTTGTCAACAAACAAATACTTCATTGAGTTCATTCAATGATTTAAATCGAATAACATTGTTTAAAACAAGACTGAATTAAATAGGTTGGTTCGTTGAGTATTGCAGTACGATAGCACATGGAAGCAATTTGTTAGTGCAGATTAAGTAACGTGAACTTTCCAATTACACAAGATGGTGAAGCGAGATGCCAGACTTAGTGAAGTAGAGGATTCTAAATCAAATATACCAGGTGTATTTTGTAAAATTTTAGGTTAATTTGGAACAAATTAATGGAACAACGTGTTCGTGGATTAAAATGCATTTTTTTCCATATCAAAATAGAAATCAAAATGCTAACTACTAAGAAAATCATTTGAAAGTTAAATGAATAGTTGATTGTTAAGTGATGAATGTATTCCTCTGTGAAATTCTTTATCTTGACTCCGTTAAGATATTTAGTGTCCCAAATGTCTAATCAACAGAAAAGCTACATGTTCTCGCTTCTCATTTTTATGCTTTGGAAAGTGGGTATTCGGGTTTGCATTGATGAAAAGGTTTTTGTTTTCTGCGTCACGTTTAACCATCCTTCTCTCTCTTTACCAATGACTCCTAATTCCAGGCATATGTTTTTTTAATGTATGTTTGGGAAAGTTTAGAGATTGAAATTCCAGCTTCTATCTTTTATTTTGTCTTTTGATGAATATCAATTTTCTTGTTGCTTAGCTCACATTATTGTCTAGTCCTATCCAGTTACTGTTCTTATGATAGTGTATTCATGAAACTCTTTCTCATTTTATCCCTTTCCATGCAGGGTTGTTGTAAACGGTGTCTCAGATTTGGTAGACTATTGGGTGACATTTAATGAGCCCCACGTCTTCTGTATGCTTACTTATTGTGCTGGAGCTTGGCCTGGTGGTCATCCTGATATGCTAGAGGCTGCTACTTCTGCACTTCCAACTGGTGTTTTCCAGCAAGCCATGCATTGGATGTCTGTTGCACACTCAAAGGCATATGACTATATCCATGAACAAAGGTGTTTCTTTCTCTAAGAATCTTCAGATTTGTTGCAAGTTTATGCTGTGCATAATCATCAGAGGCCTGCTTATGGAACTTAAAATTATCATTACATTCAACAATGTTTTTATGATATTTAACTTATATTTATTAGCATCTGTCTATGTCCATTCTTTGTTTGAATTCTTGAATATTATATCTTTCTAGTGCAATCAGTTGTTTTATGCCTTCTCATCCATTCGCATTTTTATGGCTAAACATTTGGAAGTGATCACTTAGGCTCTTTCTAATTTTACGTTTGTACTAATCTGAACCATAATATCCTTTTGGCAGTAACCCATTAAATTCAATAGTTGGTGTAGCTCATAATGTGTCCTTTATGCGACCGTATGGTTTGTTTGATATTGCTGCTGTTTCACTGGGTAATTCATTGACTCTCTTCCCATACATTGATGCAATATCTGAGAAGCTGGACTATATAGGCATAAACTACTATGGGCAGGTTTGCTTTATTAACTTTAACAGTGCACTGTAAATGATGACATCCAGCATACACACATGACAATTCTCACATTTAATTCAGGAAGTGGTTTC
The DNA here is from genome assembly GCA_037954015.1 of Psophocarpus tetragonolobus. Classification (NCBI taxonomy): domain Eukaryota; kingdom Viridiplantae; phylum Streptophyta; class Magnoliopsida; order Fabales; family Fabaceae; genus Psophocarpus; species Psophocarpus tetragonolobus. Next base: position 6,132,497 of record CM075693.1, on the reverse strand, counting down.
GGGTCCAGGCCTGAAGCTGGTGGAAAATGATGAGTACAGTGAATCTGGTCGTGGGGTATACCCTGACGGCTTATACCGCATGTTGCTTCAGTTCCATGAAAGATACAAACATCTAAATCTTCCATTCATCATTACAGAAAATGGAGTTTCAGATGAGACAGATTTGATCCGCCGACCATATCTCTTGGAGCATTTGCTTGCTATTTATGCTGCTATGATCATGGTTTTGATTATGAGTTAATTATTATTTGCTTAAAATTAAGTTATTCTTTCATAAACTCGAACTTTATGTTAGACTTCTCATAATTGTTCTTCAGGGTGTGCGTGTAATTGGTTACCTGTTCTGGACTATTTCTGATAACTGGGAGTGGGCAGATGGATATGGTCCCAAGTTTGGACTTGTTGCGGTTGACCGGGCAAATAATCTTGCGCGAATCCCTCGCCCCTCTTACCATCTATTTTCTAAAGTTCGAACTCTCTGTCTGCATTTGCTTTTTTTGTTTTTTATGACATTTGATGGGTCTTATTTTGGATGACACTATGCTCTCTTGATTGCAGATTGTGAATACTGGCAAGATTACACGTGAAGATCGTGAAAGAGCATGGGATGAACTCCAAACAGCTGCAAAAGAGAAGAAAACAAGACCCTTTTATCGGGCTGTGGATAAACATCATTTAATGTATGCAGGTAATTATTTACTCTTATAGTTTTGACTAACGATCTGCGTCTCTATTGATTTGTGGGCCTGTGTGTTTCTTCTGGATTTTGTGTTTTACTATGAAACTTATATCAATAATCTAGTTATTTATGTCAAGCCCAACAAGATTACAAGAGTAACTTACTATACAAACCTCCTGAGATCCCTGTCATAACCTCAAATCCCAGGAGGGATCTGTGTAATTTACTCTTAAGTTTATGATAGTTTTATAAGAGCACCATGCGAAATTGAAGACAAATATTTGTGGTTATTGTTTTAACTAGAACCCTCAACTATAACTTTTTACGTTGCAAATTTATGTTTAAATATAAACTGCTGTTTGGACTTTGGACCGCATCAAGTTTAAGAAGCTATTTAATATATTATATTCATTCTTCAATGACTTTAGTTCAACATGATTCCCTTACTGAAGCCTGTGTCACAATTCTATTTTATGAGTACCTGGAGCAGGACTTGACTTGTGCCTTTACTGCACTCACGCCATGCTTCTCGCTTTAAGAAATGGAATAACATCCTTGCTATCCAAAACAAACTTCCCCCCCTTCCAACGCAACTAACACCTTTAATGAAATTTTAGCCAATAACAGTTCCAGCAGTTGCTCTAGACCAATTAATCACAATAGATTATGAAACAAACCAAATGTAATTATATAATTTCCTTTTAAGGTCTACGGGAATTAGATTTAGAATGTATAACTAATACTGTCTTTATTGTTCGGATATCAACTTTAAAGTTAAACCTCAGGTCGATTGCGTAAGAAAACTGAAATTGCTATGCTTTAGTTGCAAACTACTATCTGTCGGGTCATTTCTCACTTGGTCCCCTTAGCCGCCCGAATTAGAATACTGCTTCTGGCCCTTGCAGAACTTATAGAAGCTGTTTAAACTCTGTCCTGAGTGCCTCCCACTGAATTTGGGGTTTGGCTCTTTTGGCAAAGGCTAGACCAGGCAAATATAACACCTCATGTCAAGGTGATCATGTTGAAAAACGAACAAATGGAAAGAAAATGGTGTTGGGCAAACTTACTCAGTTACTCCATTTGAAACATGTAAAAACTTAGATTGGCGGTTAGAATTTTTCTAGGAAAATTTGATGGATAAGTGTCTAACAAGTCTTCTTCCTTTTCATGAAGGTGGACTGGATGAACCTGCACAACGACCTTATATAGAACGAGATTGGCGGTTTGGTCATTATCAGATGGATGGACTCCAGGATCCCTTGAGCCGCTTCTCAAGATTCATTATTCGACCGTTCTCCCTAAAAAGGAAAACAGAATCTCAAGAGAAGAATGCAAAATTAATTCTTCAGCCTCTTGAAACTTAGCAATGGATAAGTTACCTATTTCTCTTGTCCCAACTTCTACATTTTGACTGATGAGCACTTTCAATTTCAATATTCAACACCAGATACATCAGTTTAAATTTCATTATGTCTGTACTGGGAATATTATTTTATGATTCATTCTTGTTGTAAAGCTTATTTGTCTAATTTTTAGCAAGAAATTGACATATTAAGATAACCAGTGACGGCAATATGGGATGACTCTCCTTATTAACAGAATGTCATATTAAAGTATTTCGTTAATTTAGAATAAATTGTACCAGTTCACATATTTGTATAGTGAAACTTATAAATTTAACTTTGTTAAAGTACAAGTAATTGATCTTAAATTATATATGTATTTTTAAATTTATAAAAAGTAATTTTTTAAAATAAATAATAATAAAGTTTTTATTATTAGAAAATTATATTATAATTAAATTATATAAAATTTTAAAATATTAATTAAAAAATAGTTAAGAAAAGTTTTAATTAAAAAATTATATCTATAATTCAAGAGGACCGCTTATACAATGATATCTTATGTTCCACTATGTTCCTAGTTATAAGCAACATGGGATAAATCAACTATACCACGAAAAGAAGTTTAAATAGTTAACTTAAAATAAATATACCATAAATTCAAACCTTATCTTAAAAGTATCATTCCATTTCAGTGATTGTTATATTTAATGCTAGTGCTCTTATCTAATAAGTGAATAAGTCAATAGTTAACAATAAATTAAGGTATGAAAGAAATTTATATAAGGACAAAAACAGAATCTCGATTGTTGCTTATAATTAAGACACGAGGTGGTAGTTATCATGAAAATTATTGAAATAAGTTTTTTAAGGTTTAATTACTTTACAAATACTGAAACTTTTACCAAATTTATCAATAGATATGTATACTTTATTTTTTGTTTTTTTATAATGAAGTACCCACACTTTTAGAAAATTTTGTAACCAAGTACTTGTAGTAAAAAAATTGGAATATTTTGTTTTATGCGAAATATATAATTTTTTTTTTGTATATGTACATATCAAATCAGTTTAAAAGGACAAATCTAGGTGATACGTATATGATTTTTCATACCAAATTTGCACCACCTAGTTAGGACAAGGCAACTAGATTTGCACCACCCAAAACAATGCAATTTATAATAATAAAATATTTAAACTTAACAAAATATTTGTTAAACTGCTTTGGTATATTTGCCAGACTGATTTGTTATTCACACTCAAATATTTTGTCTAAACTAACACAATACTTCAATTTTATTTTTTTTGACACCAAGTACCTATTTACAAATATTTGAAAGTTTGAGCATGTGATTACAAAAAAGATAAAGTATAGATACCTATCTACAAATTTAATTAAAGTTTGGATACTTTCGGTGTAATTAAACCTATTTCAAATATAAAACAAGATAAACAACACTTTAAACTATTATGTTTTTTAGTCAGAACATATTAAAAATAAAAGAGTAAATTCCATAAATCTTCTTTGACATGGATATGCTATGAAGCCATGTGGTACCTTGATAAGGTTGTTGATGAGAAAAATGGGAGGCTGTTGCTTGATTTGTAAGGTCTAGGAGTGGCATGGGTCAGGGTAGGTATGAGTAGTGCAAATTTGTATCTGCTATATGCTTAAAACTTGTCGGGTATCTGTTATAAAAATACCCATGAGTTTTTTAATATCCACGGTATCTATAAATATTTTTTAAAAATATTTTTTTAAAAAAATACTATTTTTACTTGAAGTTTTATCAAACAAATAATTTATTGTTGAAAAATCTAGAAATAAAATTATACTAATAAGTTTCTACAAAATTAATTGGATTTAAAATTAGATTAATATAATATATATACAAAATATAGAATATTCGTTTTACATCACCGGATTTTTTATTAAAAATAATTCTATGAATTATTCATTTTGTATGAAAAAAGTAACATTGATAACAATAAATTTTGATAATTAATAATTTAAGTTGATTTATTTAACAAAAATAGTATCTTTAAATTAAATATGCATAGTATTTTAATTGAGTGGGTAGCAGGTACGAATACTATGATACCCTGTACCCGTGCTTGTTAAGAAGCAAGTAGAAAAAAAAAAACCTGTACATGCGGGTGATGTGTACCCATTCAAATTACTCATACGTGTATTTTCATAAGTTTAATATGTAGGTATCTACCCAGACAAAGTTTTTTGCCATCCTTAGTAAGGTCTAGTGCAAAGAAATTTGAATGTATTAAAAAATAAAAAAGCGTTATGTTAAACAAGAATTTGAATAAATAAAAAGTAAATGTTATATTATATTCAAGCATTATGTAAAAATTAAAAAAATAATTATTTAGTAATTTATAAATCAATGATTGATAAAAGAATTGAATAATTAATAATAATAATTAGATAATAATATATTGAAATTATAAAATAATTTTACAATATTATTAAATTATAAATCATTATTGATATAATCATTATAAAAAAATTAATAAATTTATTATAATATATAGTATTTTATAATTAAATAAAGTACATGTTGATTGAATACAATAAATTTTATACTTTATTTAGAAACAAAAACAAAAACTACATGTGTTAATGGTATATTGTTATTGTCACTTATGTTTATACCATCAACAAACTACCCTTTTCATTGACATTTTTATTAGATTACTAACACATCTATTATTGATATTGTCATTATTGCTACTACCACCGTTGACATCCCATCATCTTGAGAATAACATAGTCTCTTAAAATAGAAACAAAAACTTACTTTTGTAATTATATATGCATTTTTTTCTTTTCCTATTACTTCATACCTTTGAGGGTGTTAGTATAAAGTACAAGAAAGATATTAGTGTAATATTTTTAAATATATAGAAAGATTTAATGTAATATTTTTAAATTTAAAGAGATGTATGTGCACAAAATAATATAATAAAAGTGAGATCGTATATTTGATAAAAGTTTAGAAAATATTTTTCTAATTTGCTCTAAAATTTTCAAATTCAACTCAAACCCACTCTAAACATGTTCTAAAAAGATTAAAAATTTTGTATTCATTTATTCTTCGTTGTTTAAACCTTATCATGTATTCCTTATCCTATTTATTAACTAATGTAACTTTGAATATTTTTTAAAAAATATATAAAATCCATTAATAAAATCTTATAATTTCATATTTAAAATCTACAAGATTTTTTTACATCAAAATAGCTATATTTTGAAAACCAGGTCAAATCAACATGTTTGATCGGAAAACCAATGAATTAACCGATTTGCTAATTAGTTTAGCTAATATTAAAAACCGGTCAGGTAAAGAACTAATTAGAAAAATGGTCATAAACCGGTAAAACTGGTGATTTAACGAGTTCAAGGTTCATCAATTTTTTTGAAAAAAAATGGATTTTGCTAAATGCACTCCTCATTTTCTTGTGTAACCCTTTTTAATTCAAAAATCAATAAAAATGGACGTTAACTTAACAATATGAAGTTGTATTTAATAAAATTATTTTTTTCTTTTACATTCATAATATATTTTTTCTTTTATAATCTTAATTGTCATAATACATTGATGATAAAAAAATATATTATTTTATTAAGATCAGTTCAACTACTAGTTCAATAATAATTGAACTAATGATCGCGAAATAGAGATAAACATGCAGGTAACTTGGTCCACGAAACCCACATTCTAAACTGACTCATTATATTTGAGCTTGCAACCACCCTAAAAAGCCCGTGGAGGCTCGCAGGCCAACTGCATAAAAGTATATATTTAAAAAAAAAAACAATTTGTCTCATTTTTAATTATTATAAAAAATCAATATATATCTAAAGTCACTCCATAATGAGTTATAAGACAATAATTAAACAAAGTTAGAGTACATATTACTTAATAGTTAAATATTTAATGTCCATAAATAATTAAATATAATCTCAATTATCAATTCTAGAATATAAAAATAAAATAATTTAAATTTAAAATATACAATTTAGTATAGGTTTCGATTCACCAGGGTTGTGTGTTCTTTGATTAATGTAGTAACCTCTTTTTGTGTCTTTTGAATATAAAGTAATTATCTAAGGAGAGTTTATGGGTGGAGTGCTTACCTTTTCACGTGGTGTTTAGGTTCAGAGGAGGTACTTATCAGTTACCTTATGCTATGGGTGTCCAGGGTTTAAGAAACATTTTGTTTCTCCCCTTTCTTATATTTAATATACATAATATATCTACATTTAAAAAAAAAAGTACAATTTATATAATATCTTTTTAATATTTTTATTACATTAATATTATTACTACACATTAATATTATTTTGATATCCTTTTCAAAATTATAGTACAACACAACTAAGTTGCATGAAAACTTTTTTTCCCCATGTATTGTTTGGTAAATATTGGTAAGTAAAAGTAAAATTTATTATATAATCCCTTTTAATATTAATTAATTTAATACATTAATATTATTACTACATATTACAAATAGTATATATTTTTACATGGGTATTAGTTTTCTTTTCAAAATTTCCTTAGAGCATCTCCAACAAGAGATGCTTGTAAAGTTGCTTAAAAAATTAATGAGTTGTTTGAAGCAACTCTCTCATTGGAGTCATCCTATATAGCAATTCATGTTACTTAAAAAGGGGATAAATTGTTTCACCAAGCAACTATGACTTATGATTAAAAAAAATAATTTTTCACCAATCCTTATAAATTAATAACAATATACAACTGAAAAAGATTAAAAAGTTGATTTTTTTGGAGTAACTTATAATTTCTTCTCTTGGAATAAAATTGAATATGAGTTGCTTAGCAACTCATGGGACCACCAAATAGGAGTGAGAAAAAACTGGTTTTTCAAAAAAATCTAACCAAATTGTTTTATAAAATTGGTTCTGAACTAGTTCAAAACAATTCTAGATTGAACTAGTTTTGAACTAGTTTTGAACTATTTTTTTTTCCAATTCTTTTTTCACCGTGCTGTGAACATGATCATAACAGTGTGAACAGTTAGAGAAAGTGTTTTTCAAGTAAGCATATTTTCCACATGAATGTGAAAAGTTACAAATAGTTATGAGATGTAAAAAAAATATTCTTTTTTATAAACTAATAAACTAAACTATTTTTAAAACTGATTTGGTTTGAACTGAGTTGGTTTAAAAATAATTCAGTTCGAACCAAAGTGGTTTTAAAAATAGTTTGATTAATTTTTATTAAACTGGTTCAACTCAAAATAATTCAATTCAGTTCAAAACTAATTCAATTCGAACTACTATTTTTCCACATTCCTATATCACCAAACATTTCTTTTAATGCAATATCTTTGTAAACCTTATATTCATTCTAAGACTTAAATTTTAACTTTTCCTTTGATACATGATTGTTACAGAATAGGAATATCTTTTTAATATTAATGGTAATTACAAGTATAATTTATTATAACACCCATTTTAATATTAATTATTTTAATACATTAATTAATATTATTTTAATATTTTTTCAAAATTATAGTACAGCACAACTAAGTTGCATGACAGCTTTTTTTTTTCTCATTCATTGTTTGGTAAATAATGGTAAGTACAAGTAAAATTTATTATAATATCCTTTTTAATATTACTATATATCTGCATTATCTACTATGATAATGTTCATATCATCGATTATTTTTTAATTTCATAGTTCTATTTAAATAAGATTTGTAAGTCGTTCAGACGAATGTGAATATTTAAAACAAAGTGAAGGGGAGAATATTACGATATGGAGTATTTGTTTTAAGTTTATAATATTTTCCTGTGTAACTGTGATGTTCCACTTTTTTTGTGATATTCCTTAATTATTTCTAAAACTAAACATGAAATGTGTTGTATGTGTCTCTTAAATTTATTCAAATCAAACAATGAAATATTTAAGTCATAATTTTTACGTGAAGATTTAATTTAATATAAAAATAAATTTTAAATCAATAGACTTGAAATTTTAAGTTAAATTAAAGAGTTAATTTTTTAACAGTTAGTTGGCACTGTAGGGTGATTGACCCAAGTGAGTTTATTTTTAAAATAATTACTTAAAATGGGTCTATTTTAAAAATATTTATCAAGATGAGTTTGTTTTTGGATTGACTTGGTCAAACCACAATCACAAGTTGCATTTTTAGGGCCACGTAAGATGTCTAGCCACGTGGCTGCCATGCGGACAGTTAGTCAACTTGTCAAACCACAATTCGTAATTGTAGTTTAAGGGAAGACACTACTTTATTTGGGAACACACATTGCACATAGGAATGTATACTGCCCTTAAACCGCAAATGGGAGTTACAATTTAAGGGTGTTGTCTCCTTAGACCCAGTACTCACAATTGTGGCTCAATCAACATGTGAGGTTGACAATAATAAAATGCAATCACAAATTGCGGTTTCAGTGTCGTGTCTCGTCAAAAGCAGCCTTTTGTAATGCCTAATTAGAATGTGTGGTGGCCAATAACAAGCTGCAATCACAAATTGTGATTTATGCATCAAGTTTCCCCATCCTTACAGTAGAGATGTCAAAACGGGTTAGCCCGACCTGTTGAGCCTAACCCATCTTGATCCACTTAGTAACCGAGCTGACCCAACTAAGAATAAATAGTTCAAAGAAAATAATGTTCATTCATTCAAATGTGATGATTACAAGGGAGCCTAGGTGTATTTATAGCTCAAAGAGAAAGCTAGGCACACAAAAATAGGCAAAGTGGGACTTTAGGTCTAATTAGGATTAGAATCACTAATCCCTCTTAAGCCCACTAAAAGTGACGCCTACTTCTAACCTAGGGGGGTGTCACGGCCTAATCTTGCGAGTGTGGAAAGAGATCCAACACCCCCTTAGGCTATTAGGTCCTCTAATCTCCTTACCTCCCTTTTAAAGCTAATTACACATTTTAATCTAAAAACTAGCATAAATGGCCGAATACATGGCCCAAAGGGAAATTAAAATACTAACTACTATTTACAAAGGTGGTTCCATGGATTACAACCTAATGAAAACTATCTCCATCATGAGTTGAGGTCTTGATAAGTCCTTCTGGGCCAAGTCTTCTTCTATCCTCCTAGCCATGACCCTAGTGAGAGGCCTTTGGTAGGTAGGATTGCATCACTAACCCACCTTGATCCACTTAGTAACCGAGCTGACCCAACTCGGCTCATCATTCTTTCATGTTTAAAAAAGTGAGCCTGGTTGGGCCCACCACGGGTTGTTGGGTTAAACGGGTCGGGTTACCAATCCATCGAAGAATATTTTTAAAAATATTAAAATTTAAATAACTTATGATAACATTATTTTTAAATTTCATGAGTTTAAAAATAAAACAAAAATATTGAAATGATATTCTCCTCTAAAATCTACATTGTAAAATATTATTTTAAAATATAAAATATTAATAAATAATACCAATAAACTAAAAAATATATTGTAATGGAATATAGATAAAATAAGTAATATAATAATTTAAAACTTAAAAATAAAAAAAATCAAATTTACATAATAATGAAACTAAAATTTAGGTAGGTTAACCCAGCTCACCACTGGTTCAACCCAGATGGGTTGGGTTATGAGTGGGTCAACCCATTCACTCGGTATAATAAGTTCATTTTTTAATTTTTTGAGCTCGGTCCAGCCTAAACCTGTGGTGGGCCGGGTCAACCCACAGATCCAAACCTATTTTGACAGCTTTACTTATAGACACAAGTCACGTCAATCACAAATTGTGGTTTTAGTGTCCTGTCTTGTCAAAGGTAGCCTTTTGCAATGTCCAATTAGCTATAAGTAAAATAAGAAAAGACTAGATGTCCATGCCACCAACCAACTCCTAAAAGAAAAACAAGAGCTTACTCATTGAGTCAAGCAATGATCCAATTGGAGAAACAAACTACTCTTTGTCACCCTATTTCACTTTTATTTGGTCATGTTGATAAGAAGACCAATCAAAAGGAACCTCCTGAGGAGCGTTTGCTAGGGGGCGTAAATTGTCATACCTGGTTCCAAGGGATGAGAGTCCCAACGAAGTAAACTGAGGACATGAAGCAAATATATATATATATATATATATATATATATATATATATATATATATATAACAACTCAAGTGAGAAAAATTGTTATGGTGAGAAATGAGAAAACATAATAATAACCATAGGATTTCAATAAACAGTTCAGATTAGTTGTTAATTAGACAAACTCACGTAGTTCTCTAATATAGAAATTTATCTCACAAACCAAATATTTATCTGTTGTTCTGCTCTCTTTATTTTTTTTATCATGTTACTTATCATATTTTTTTTACTCTTTTTAGATGATAGTTAACATTAATTTTTATATATAATTTATTTTATTTTAAATTTGAGGGGAGGGACTATGGCCCTTGCTAGTCCCCTTGTTCTCTCGCCCCTAGGTGGTGATAGTATTGACGATGGTGGCGACAATGTCAATGACGTACAACGGGAGTGGTGGTAACAATGGTGGTGAAAGTGACGATGGTGGGGGCTAACAGTGGTGGTGGCGCCGCCCCAAATTATCATTACCACTATCATCATTACTGCCTCTATCGCTGTTGCCATAAGAGTCAATACCATCACCCTCATCGTCGATGCCACCACACCACCGTCAGTACCTCTACCACTACTGTCGATGGTGACAACAATACCGGTGGAAGTGGTGGCGATCTTGTAGAGAGTCCACAGGGTTGACGAGAGAGAATAGCGCAACAAACAAAGATTTGGCTTGTGAGAGAAGTTTTTATGTGAAAGAACCACATGAGCTTGTTGAATTAACAACTAAATCTAAACTGTTTATTGAAATCCTATGGTTATTATTATGTTTTTTCATCTCTCACCGTAACCTTTTTTTTCACTTAAGTTGTCCTATCTCTTTCTCTCTCTCTCTCTCTCTCTATATATATATATATATATATATATATATATATATATATATATATATATATATGCTGATAGCTCTTTGTCACCCCATTTCGCTTTTATCTGGTCATGTTGATAACAAGACCAATCAAAAGGAACTTCCTAAGGAGCGTTCATTGGGGGGGGGGCGTATACCTAGTTCCAAGGGAAGAAAGTTCCAATGAAGTAAACCGAGGACACAAAGCAACCACACACACCCACACGCACACACACACACATACACACACATACACACACACACACACACACACACACACATATATATATATATATATATATATATATATATTATTGATTGAGTTTGTTCCCCCACAAATTGATTTCGTCGCTTGGAAGCCTCTACTCCCTAAAAATGGAAAAAAATTTTATTTTTATTATTAGCAAACTTATAAGAGTCCCTTTACTATTTTGTATAAATAGTTTATTTTAGAAATTGGTGTTGGAGGACTGAATGTCAGTCGAAAGACCATCTATGACTTAATACCTAATTTTCCATAGAAGGGCTTGATCCTAGACCTATGTGAAAGCGAATTTTTTTAGGTAGGGCTCAAGCTTTAGTTCACGTAGCTAACTTTACCATCCGCCCCTGAGGAAAGAATAGCAACAAGGTTTAATTTAGATTTGACTATTTGCTCAACTTGGTGGGAATCCAATAGAGTGAAGTTGGACACAAACTTACGAATCTGTGTACATAACAATTCCACTGGAGTCCTTTGTATTATGATAGGTATGTACGGGATGGGGATGGAAAGGGTTCTCCCTTTCCTATAGTAGTGAACCAGTCAAATGTTTCCCCATCCTAACAGGCATAAGTCACGTAAAAATAAAGTAGCATAAAATGTAGATATGAATTGTGGTTTATGCATGCTAGTCCCCCGTATAAATACCCCTTCTGCGACTGTTGTTCAATCACTCTACATGTTTTAGAGTTTCTAAATTTAGAGATTTAGGATTTTAGGCTTATAGAAAAAAAGAAATTTGTGAGCAGAAAGTTTCATTTTTTATTTACAACTTTTGAGGTATTTTATTGTTAGTTTATATAGTATTTGTTAGAAAATAAATTTTCATTTGTTTATGATTAAATATTTTTATATGGTTATTAGGTTGAAAATTATTAGTCATCTCCTTACGATGACATCTTCTTCTATGCATTCTTCATTTGATAGTATCCACTCAAGGCTAGTAGAAAATGACGTACCGTGGATGCAAATTGAACATGTTTCATGACATGTTTGGAATGGGGAAGAGGACAAAAAATTACTAATTAGATGTCTACTCTCCACACATAATGGGGAAGAATCAATTCCTCCACAAATAATACAAAATTTATTTGAAGCAAGGTTTTATGATATGACTTAAATGATTTTTTAAGAATTAATGTTGGTATCGTAAAATGTTTTTGTTGAGAGGTGAGACTCATACTTTTCGCATGAAATGTGGAGAATGCACCATCATCCTTTAAGATATTGCAATGTTATTGGGTTTGCGTGTTAGTGATATCTTTGTCATAGTTCCAACAAATGTTGATTGGGTTGAACTATGTGAAGAACTACTTGAAATTTCACCAGGTCAAAATGAAATTGATGGTTGTAATTTTGGTGACATTGCTAACCATGAAGGCAATGAAAAAAAACTACCGAGATATACTAGGGCATGAATTTTACGACTTATTAGTGGTGTCCTGTTTATTGATAAGTCTAGTAGTAAAGTTTCTTTGAGATATCTCTTACTGTTGTGAAACTTTGCTGAGTCCAGTACGTATGGATGAAATGTTGCTATACTTGGTTATTTGTATAGAGAACTGTGAGTGACAACAAATTATAAACTAAAGTCAATGGACTGTTTATGTCTCTTAAACAAATATGAGCATGGGAGAGATTCCCAAAAATTGCTTCAAATTTGATATCACCATGCAAACCCAACCAACTTGTTGGGTTAGTGTAATTTTCTTTATAGGGGATGATGTAAGTTATATTTATAACAACATTGATAAATTATTTACTTAATAGTAATTGTTTAATTTTGTAGGTTATTGCACGGAGAAATAGACATATTGGGAATGATGATTTAAAATTGCATCATTTACTACTTGATACAATGAATCAAAATGATGTAAAAAAAATGTACATGCATATTTTTAATTAGTTAATAATATTAATTAGTTGTTTCGTTATGGTGCTTTGACAACCATACATAAACGAAGTTTTAGCACAATTACTGATAAAGTGCATAGAGGGGATACATGTGTGAAGGTGCATTGTCTCGTTAATATACTTCAACATTTGTGAATGACACCAACTAGATAGAGTTATGCGACAATTTGGGATGAGACAACCCATACCACAACCTCCTTTGCAACCTAAAAATTGCATGTTCTGACCATATGAGGAAAAGATGTAGAAAATTGACTTTGGTTATTGCAACCTGGAATAATAATATAGAACAACAAAGGTCAATTTACGATTGAGGAAATAGGACCCCAAGTTGGAGATCTCACCTTCAACTTCGAGTATATGGTTTGGTACTGTACCAAAGCAAGATGTTTATCGACCCAAAAAATGCAAGATTGTCATTGTTGGTAATATTTATTTTAAAACTATGTTTTATAAATGGTTTTAAATTTATGTTGTATTTAAAAAATTCTTAAAATGCTTATGTTGTTTATTGTAGGGTGAAGTTGGAGATACATTATCATATATGATGTCTCTAGAAGGAAGAAACAAGGTATGTAGATGATTTAGTCTCATATGTTGATAAAATTATTTTCCTATTAGAAGATGAAAATTGAATTATGAGAGTCGTGATACCAGCACCTGAAAGTATGAATGTGGTGGATGTACCAGAATTTAATATACCACAGTCATATTGTGAGAGTCATGGTCTAAGTCAATGGAGGAACCCAATTCCTAAGTTGTCAAAATGTTCAAGAAGACATTTAGTATCACTCCAGAGTGGATGTTGCCCTACAGTTTTATCAATAATATTATTGATGTGTCTGTTATAAAAAAATTAAAATTTATATTTGTAACAAAATAATACTTTTTGTTAAACATATCTTGTTGGACATTTCTTATTAATAGTGTTTGAATATTATGTCTTTCACCATCGTCAATGTTAGATGAATTATCATCACTTAGAACATCATTTTCCTCTCACATGTCTTCTCACCACATGAATCAACAACAATAACATAATCATCATCTACTTCAACTATATCAAAATTAATTACTCCAGTGTCTATTGGAATAGCTGAACTAGTACCAACAATCAATTTTTCAATGTACAATTCTACTACTGCAGGATCATTTTGCCATTCAAAGGCATTAAGAATATTTTGTATGTCTTCATCATCAACAATTTGTAGTGGCATGTATCTTTCAGAAACTAAAAATCTACAACTGACATATGATATAAATTCATTTGATTACATATTTAATTTCTGATGAATCTTCCTCTTTAATGCACTAAAACTAATACCATGCCTAATTTGAATTGTTCTTTTACTCCTTAAAAATAACACCTTAACCCCCTTCGTATATTCTCCCATGAATATAAATAAACGTTACAATTGGAGCAATTATAATATTCATAAATATACTTACACAAAAATTAATTTTACAACAATGATAAAATTATTTACATGAACTAATAAAAATAATATTATTAACTAAATACATAATCAATGTAAATCTTCAACAAATAAATATTAGTATAAAAGTAAATTAGTAAATCACAAAATGAAGTAATACTACCAAGAGAATGCTTTCTATTAATGAACAATAAAATACGAAATAACAATATCAGGACAATGCTATTTATTAAAGAATAGTGAAATACAGTCAGAGGTATATATACATTATTAAACTCGCATGTGGAACCTACGATTTGACTAAACTGACCCACTCAAATTGCATGTAGAAATTTCGATTTTATCAACATTGGAAAACCCAAGCACACAACTCACATAGATTTTATCAACATTGGAAAATACAAGCACACAACTCACATATGCCTTTTAAGAGAAAAAAAATCTCCCTACATAAACCACAATTCGTATTTACGATTTGTGTTCCAAGAGTTTTTTATTGGACATAAGATGAGTGGGTTTGGGTTTGAGGGAACAACACCCTTAAACTGCGACTTCCATTTGTGGTTTTAAGGGACAATCTACATTAACCATGCACAACACATGTTCCCAATAGAGCAATTTAGACTTTTCTTAAACTGCAATTAAAAATTATGGTTTGACCAATAAAATAAAACTCACCTTAATAAACATTTTAAAAACAGACTTATCTAAATAATTATTCAAAAAAATAAACCCATTTGAATTAACCAGCCAGATAATTAAGGTATTTAAAGCTTGAAACGATTGAGCCCATTTTGATAAGGGTGGCAAAACAGACCAGTCCGACCTACTTGTGGCTACTGAAAATGGGCTAGGGCAGGTTGGCCCACCATACCAAGGACAAGGCTAACTACCTGACCCATCCTGCTCATAGGCGGGTTGACCCGCTGGCTCACAGTTTTCCCATTTTTTTATTTTTTTTAAAACCCACAATTATAAAACGTGAAAACTTGTTGTAAAAGTGTATACAAACTTATCTAACGTCTTCAATTTTTTATTTTTTTAATGGAGTACAGTTAAAAATGTTGAGAAAAAGGAAAAGTAAGGGATATTGTATGTATAAAATTTAGCAACTTTATGTATATGTTGGAACCAAAGAAAATCATTGAAGACTAGTGGAGTTTTGTTTTGATTTTATTTCTTTGTTTTTGCTCTTAAATCAATTTTATGGTACCAAACATGTTTATAAGTGTGATACTTGTATTGTGTGTTTTAGATAGGCTTAAGAATGTGTTTGAGACAGTTTTGGATAGATTACATAGGCTGAGTTGTGCTGGAAAATTTTCAAAAATGGATTTTTAGGTAAGGTAATCGATTACCTAAAAATGGTAATCGATTATCCTGCGTGAATTTTTGAGAACTGAAATTGATGCTCTCTGTGGTAATCGATTACCTGAAATCAGTAATCGATTACTCTCGAGAACAAACACTTTGATCCAGTTTTGTGCAGGATAATAGGTAATCAAGTGGGTAATTGATTATCTTGCATAAGAACTGATATAAAAGCATTTTGAAGACAAATTTAACAAATTTTGAACAGTCCAATCAAGTGTTTGCATCTCACATACAATTTCTAACAATTCTTTCCAAGATTCATACCTATTTTTTATGATTTGAAAGTGCTTCCAATTCAAGATTCAAGGAAGAGACTGTATTGAGTTCTAATATTTCTGTTTGGGTATTCTTCAATCAGGTGATATTGTTCTGTACCCTATCTGTGTTTTTGTACTAGGTAATCAATCTCTTGAGGTGTTCTTGAGATTGTGGAAAAATATTGCAACGGGGTGTTGCAAGTGACCTTGTGAGTGACGGGGTGTCATAGTGTAGCAAACTCTTATGGGGTGCAAGATAAAGCCTCTTCTTTTGTGATTTAAATCTTTCCAGGATTAAAAATTGTATGTGTGGTGTGCATGTATTGAGATTTTAGTGGAAAGTAGATTAGCGGAAGGCTAAGTCTAGAAACTAGATGTAGGTCAGTTAAAGCGACCGAACTAGTATAAATCACGGTGCAAATTCTCTCTTCCTTATACTCTTTAAATTCAATCTTTATTGAATTGTTGGAGCACTAACATTTGGGTTTTTGCAGCTACATTTGATTCATTTAGATTTCTTGCTGCTGATTTAATTCTTGACACATATTCTCTTGACTTTAAATTTGGGTTTTTGACCCATATTTTGTGGGTTTAAGTTTTGTTCTTCCTACTCCTTTAGATTAATTCTGAGTTATTTAATATATAATTTTTGTGAAGTTTCTCTTCTACTTTTTTTGAAATCATAATTGAAGGAATTGATTTAACTAGTGGTTTGCCTTAAGGGTTAATTCTTGAAAACCTACTTTTGCAAGAAAAGGTAGATTCTAAAAATTTCAAAAATGGAGTGTTTTTGAAAATACTCTGATACTATTGAATAGAAATTTTTGAAAAATAATTTGGTGAATCTATTCAATCCCCCTTCTAGATTCCCTCTTGGGACCAACAATTGGCATCAAGAGTGGGATCTTGAGAAATATTCAAGATTATATGGATCCATTTTTTTTAAAAAATGTCAGGGAATCAACTACCTTTCAGTGAGGGTGCCTCCATTAACAGACCACCATTATTCATTGGTGAAAACTATGCTTTTTGGAAAGTTAGAATGAGAATCTTTATGGAGTCTGTAAATAGAGGCATCTGACAAGTTGTTGTAACTGATTATAAAATTCCTGCATATATGGTTGAAAATCAAATAGTTGAAAAACCATATGAGTTGTGGACTACTAATGAATTAAAACGTGCTGAGAATGATTCAAAAGCCTTAAATATTATACATTTTACCTTGAATAGTGATGGTTTTTTCAGGGTGTCATCATGCAATACAACTAAGGAAGCATGGGATCATGCAATATTGTACATAAAAAGATTTACACATATAATCAATCATCTGAAGGGTCTTGGAAAGCTGTTTGAGGGAGAAGAGCTAAATGTAAAGATACTCAAATCTTTCAATTGAAAATGGCAACCCACCGTGATAGCAATCACTAAATGAAAGAACTTAGCAACCATGACAAATATTGAACTCTTTGGAAAGCTCAGAGAGTATGAGATGGATATGGTTAGAATGACACAAGAAGAATAGAAGGAAAAGAAAGGCAAAGGCTTAGCACTCAAAGTTCATGATCAATCAAGTGATAATGAAGGCACTAAGAGTGAATCTTTAGAATTTGAGGACATGAGTCTCATGGTAAGGAAATTCAAAAGATTCATGAAGAAGAAGAACAACAAGGAAATATTCTCAAGTGGAAGAAAGAAATCAAAGAAGGGGAATACAATTCCTTCAAAGTTCACTTACTTTGAATGTGGTAAGATAGGTCACATGAAAGCTGATTGTCCTTCTAGAAAGCAGAACAATGAAGAGCCTAGATGAAAATTCAGAAAGGATAAGAAGAAGAAGGCTTACATTGCTTGGGAAAATAATGCCTCCACCACATCCTCAAGTGAGAGTGAAAGTGACCAAGAAGCTAATCTCTGCTTGATGACTAAAGCCAAAGCAGAAAAAGAGGCAAGGGTTTATGACTCTGACTCTTCTTGTGATTGTGGTTATAACCAACTCTAAGAAGCTTTTATTGAATTGCATGGTGAGGCTAAAAGATTAAGCTGCCTCAATATTGGTTTCAAAAAGCAGATCAAGAAATATGAAGCTAGCATAAATGACTTGCAAAAAGAAATGGAAGTTTTAAAAGATGAAAATTTGAAATTGAAAACCATTTCTAATTACAACATGCTTCATCCTCCACTTATGCTAACTATAAAGTGCTTGAAGGTAAAATGGATTATCTTACAAAAACACTTTCTAAGTTCAATATGGGGAGTGCTAACCTTGATGCTCTTTCGGGAAAGCAACATGGAATTTCTTCAAAATTTGGTCTTGGATATCATAATACCACAAAGAAAAAGACTTTAAAAAAGACTTTCAATTCTAGGAAATCTTATAGACCTTATGTCTCTTGTCATTATTGTTTTCACAAAGTACATACTACCTATAATTGCCTTATCAGGAGGATTGAAGTTCCTAGTGGGAAATATGTATGGATCCCTAAAGGATAAAAAATTGTTACCAATCCAAATGGACCCAACTCCATTTGGGTACCAAAATAAGCAATTAACTTGTTTTGCAGGTGTGCCTTAAAGGAAAGAAGTCCCTGTGGTACCTGGATAGTGGATGCTAAAGGCACATGACGGGAGATAGAAGTAAGTTCATTTCCCTACAATAAAAAACAGTGGTTTTGTCACTTATGGAGACAATAATAAAGGTCAAATCCTTGGTATTGGAAGCATTAAAAAAAGGGAGTTTTCTTGGTAGATGATGATGATATAGGTACAATTGATATTTCTCCTAAAAAGTCAAAAGACACCATCAACTTAGAGGAAAATGAAGTTGAAACTCAACCTCTACCTAAAGAATGAAGGACACCCAGAGATCTCTCCCTTGACAACATACTTGGTGATATTGAGAAGGGAGTTACTACTAGACATTCTCTAAATCTTTTCTGTGAACATATGGCTTTTTTTTTCTCAAATTAAACCATCTTGTGTGGATGATGCTTTAAATGATGAATTTTGGTAGTTAGCCATACTGAATCAATTTAAAAGAAATGATGTTTGGGAACTAGTGTCATATAAGAGTTGTATGAATGTCATAGGAACTAAAAGGGTGTTTAGAAACAAACTAGATGAAACTGAAACCATAACCAAAAATAAGGCTAGATAGTAGCTAAGGGCTATAATCAATAGAAAGGTATATACTTTGGTGAAACATATGCTTTAGTAGCTAGATTAGAAGCTGTTAGGCTCTTTCTCGCTTTTGCATGTGTGTTTGACTTTAAGCTATATCAAATGGATGTGAAAATTGCATTTTTAAATGGTTTCCTTGATGAAGAAATGTTTTTTCCACAACCTCTTGGTTTTGTAGATCACATGTTTCCTTACCACGTGTATAAGCTTAAGAAAGCTCTCTATGGTCTTAAGCAAGCCCCGAGGCAATGGTATGAAAGGTTAAGTAAATATCTCTTGTCTCAGAACTTTGAAAGAGGAAAGGTAGACAAAACCTTATTCATTATGAGATCTTCTAAAGATATATTGTTGGTTCAGGTATACGTAGATGATATTATATTTGGTTTTACTAACAGATATCTCTGTAAGGGCTTTGTTTCCAAAATGCAGGGGGAGTTTGATATGTCCATGATGGGGGAACTGAATTTCTTCCTAGGCTTGTAAGTTAAGCAAATAGAGAAAGGAATCTTCCTTCACCAAACCAAATATACAAAAGAGCTACTCAAGAAATTTGACATGGAAGAATGCAAAGTCTCCAATATTCCAATGGGAACCAACTGCTACCTAGATGCTGACTTGAAAGGACATCTAGTAGAAGTGTCCAAATACAGAGGAATGATAGGTTCACTACTATATTTAACTACTAGTAGACCTGGCGTTATGTTTAGTGTTTGTTTGTGTGCTAGGTATCAGGCTGCATCAAAAGAATAACACATAAAAACAGTAAAAAGGATCATGAAGTACCTTAAAGGAACACTTGATGTGGGATTGTGGTATCTTAAAGGTACAAATCCTTTCTTAATTGGCTTTTCTGACTCAAACTTTGTAGGTTGCAACTTGGACAGGAAAAGCACAAGTGGAACTTGTCACTTATTTGGGAGTAGTCTAGTATCTTAGGCAAGCAAAAAGCAAGTCTGTGTGGCCTTATCAACTACTGAGGCAGAATACATAGCTGCTGAAAGTTGTTGTGCCCAATCCTTATGGCTGAGGCAACAACTTGAAGACTTTGGCATCACAATCAACAAAATACCTCTCAAGTGTGACAACACAAGTGTAATAAATCTAACGAAGAATCCTATACTTCACTCAAAGACAAAGCATATAGAGATTCGTCATTACTTCTTGAGAGATCATGTAGAAAAAGGAGATTGTGAAGTCCAATTCCTAGAAACGGAGTTCCAGCTAGCTGGCATATTCACAAAACCACTGCCAAGGGAAAGGTTTTACAAGCTTGGCATGGTAAGTGCTTATGAATTGTGACTTTGACTATGTTTGATTGATCCTAGAATGCATAAATTGTATGGACTGGATGGACTTATAAGTCATTACATGAATTGGCAAAATTGATGACATTTGATGATTATTCATGCATTAGAAGCATTGCATTTTGATAGAATGGAATAGGATTGCATAATTTGCATGTATAGGGGTTTTTGTTATACAGTAATCAATTATCCCAGAGGCTGGATTTTTTAGAATTAGTCCTAGACCTCGTGGTAATTGATTACCCAAAAGCAGTAATCGATTACTTGCACAATTTTTTCAATTCTGAGTTTAAAATTCAAAAGGGTGCGAATCCAACTCATTCCAAAATTTCCAAATTGATTCCAAGAGAAGCTTCAAGTGCGAAAATTCCTCAAGAAGCTAGGGTTCTACATCAACCTAAATCACCTCAATCCTTCAATTTCTCTACTCTCAATCCCAAACCTATTCCATCCAAACCCTAACAATGAAAGAGGGTAGCTCTAGTCAGAAGAAAAGGGTGAAACACATAGGCACAAAAAGGGAATTTTGGCCAAAGCTCACTCCTAGAAAGCCTTCTGCTCCAAAGCGTCCTGCATAAGGCTCTCCAACCAAAACTCGAGAATACTCTCACGAGTTGTTCTCATCCCAAGAACAATAGGATCACTGCAATAGAAGCTATGCAAGTAGGGAAGTGATTTCCCAAAGTAATTCATCTTTTCTTGTTATACTGAGAATGAGTTCAGCTTCCATGATGACCTAGAGTTCCAAGGGTTGTCAAAATTCTTTCAACTCAAAGGAAAGTCTTACCCTGATCTAGTCAGGATTTTCTGTTCTAATCTAAGGCAGGATGATTACATGAATTTGATTTCTGAGGTAAAAAAGAAAGATTGTTCTGACTGAGGAGATGTTTTTGACTATTGGTGGGGTTACTAATACTGGAATTAGTACAAGTGTGGATGACCTCAAACAGAATGAGGTCAATTACAAGAAGATGAAGAAGGTCTTCAAATCTATGTTGGTCAAACCTGATGACTGGGAATCAGGTAGAAGTGGAAGAAGGGATCTGAAGAAGAAAAATGTGTTTAATACTGGAGAAATGAAGGTTGATGACAGACTGCGGTACTACTCTATTGCTTGGATACTAGCTGCATGTGGGAGATATCATGCTCAAATTCTAGAAGAAGACACGATCTTCATGTGTACCATCAAGAACAGTATCAAAGTCAACTAGGTGGATGTCATCAAGGATAACATGCTAAAGACATGTCGTCTGGATGAGTACAAATGTCCCTATGCAGCAGTCTTCATTTCTAAAGCCCAAGATAAATTTGGTGTGAACACCTCTAATGAAGCCAGGGAGTTTACAAGGGATGTTCACTTTGTCAAAGACCATGCTCTAAAGATGATGAAGCAGATTAAAACTAAAGAAGGATGGCTAAGAAAGGAAGAATTACAAGCTGAGGATGGAGATGAATCGGTGGAACTAAAGGTGTTAACTCCTTTTGAAGACATGATCCTGAAGCAAATGGTGGAATTGTGGGCTTTACAAGAAAGGGAGTTTCAGGAGATAAAAGACTCCTTGGAATCAATCTCGGAGAGGCTAAATTTGTTGGATGTCCCCTTCTCCGGCCCATAGAATTAAGATGTGTCTGTGCATCTTCATTTTAGGCTTAGCCATCTTAGGACTTGCATCTTTTGTGTCTTGTCTTTCATCTTATCTTCCTTGCACTTGTCTTTGTGTTTGCTAGTTCTCTCAACCTTTTACATATTTACTTTCTTTTAATGCCAGAATTCAGAATCTGTGTTTGTATCTTGATTAAGCTTGTATTCTTGAATTGATCGTGCTTCATTGTAATATCACTTATATCATTAATGAAAGCTTAATTCTTGGGTCTGAATTTGTGTATTAGCTAATTTATTTATTGATTTACTGTCAGCAAAATTGAAGTTTACTTGAGCTAACTTAAACCCTGTTTGATAAGGAACAGATATAGCTACATATCCTATATTTGCAGGTACATGAAAGTTCATTTTCTGCAGTTTCTCTCTGGTTTATTGGTTCATTATGCAACATTTTTTTTTGCAGAATATGTTGGGTGCAAAATATGTACTACACTAGTTGAAGTCTCTTCCTTGTAATATTTAATCCTTCCAACTATTTTTTATCATATCACTTTTGTTATATGCTTCTTGTCTATTTCCCCTTTTTGTTTGAAGTGCCAAAAAGGGGAGAAGACTTGTAGAAGATATGGTGAAGTCATAGGGAGAAGACTTGGTGAAGACATTGCTACATTTCTCAAGTTTTGATTCAAGAGCAAAGAGCTATAGTACAAGAAGAATGAAGCTCAACCTAAGAGGGGCTTGAAGAGTGGTTTGGCTCATCAAAACCTAAAAGGGGGAGATTGTTGGAACCAAAGGAACTCATTGAAGACTAGTGGAGTTTTGGTTTTGATTTTCTCTCTTTGTTTTTGCTCTTAAATCAATTTTATGGTACCAAACACATTTATAAGTGTGGTACTTGTATTGTGCGTTTTAGATAGGCTTGAGAATGTGTTTGGGATAGTTTTGGATAAATTACGTAGCTGAGTTGTGTTGGAAAAGCTTAAAAAATTGATTTTTAGGTAAGGTAATCGATTACCTAAAAATGGTAATCGATTACCTTGCAACAATTTTTGAGAACTGAAATTGATGCTCTCTATGGTAATCAATTACCTGAAATCAGTAATCGATTACTCTCGAGAACAAACACTTTGATCCAGTTTTGTGCAAGATATCAGGTAATTAAGTGGGTAATCGATTATCCTACATAAGAACTGATATAAAAGAATTTTGAAAATAGATTTAACAACTTTTGAATAGTCCAATCAAGTGCTTGCTTCTCACATACGATTTTTAAGAATTTTTTCCAAGATTCATACCCATTTTTTATGATTTGAAAGTGCTTCCATTTCAAGATTCAAGGAAGAGACTGTATTGAGTTCTAATATTTCTGTTTGGGTATTTTTCACCTCAGGTGATATTGTTATGTACCCTATCTGTGTTTTTGCACTAGGTAATCAATCTCTTGAGGTGTTCTTGAGATTGTGGAAAAATCTTGCAACAGGATGTTGCAAGTGAAGTATTGTGAGTGACAGGGTGTCACAGTGTAGCAAACTCTTGTGGGGTGCAAGAGGAAGCCTCTTCTTTTGTGATTTAAATCTTTCCGAGATTAAAATTTGTATGTGTGGTATGCATGTACTGAAATTTTAGTGGAAAACATATTAGCGGAAGGCTAAGTCCATAAACTGGATGTAGGTCAGTTGGATCGAACTAGTATAAATCACGGTGCAAATTCGCTCTTCTTATATTTTTTAAATTCAATATTTATTGAATTCTTGGAGCACTAACATTTGTGTTTTTGCAGTTCCGTTTGATTCATTTAGATTTCTTGCTGTTAATTTAATTCTTGACACATATTGTCTTGACTGTAAATTTGGGTTTTTGACCAATATTTTGTTGTTTAAGTTTTGTTCTTCCTACTCCTTTAGATTAATTCAGAGTTACTTAATATATAATTCTTGTTAAGTTTCTCTTCTATTTTGTTTGAAATCATAATTGAAGGAATTGATTTAATTGGTGGTTTGCCTTAAGGGTTGAATTCTTGAAAACCCATTATTGCAAAAGAAGGTAGATTCTGAAAATTTCAAAAAGGGCGGTTTTTGAAAATACTCTGATACTGTTGGGTAGATATTTTTGAAAAATAATTTGGCGAATCTATTCAACCCCCTTCTAGATTTTCCCTGTGACCAACAATATAAATTTCTTTCAATCTAATTAGAATTGTTCGTAGACATTTAGATCTTTTGCAAATCTTGTTGATATCTTTTTGTGACTAAATTTCTTGGCTCAATAACTTATCTGACTTGCACAATGAGATTGTCCTTTATTCACATGTTTGATGGGTTCCATTACCCAAAGTCACATCCATAATTAACGAGGGAAGAAAAATTAAAACTGACCAACACTAAAGGAGAGAGAGCAGAGTGAGTTTCTATATAGTAAAAATTATGAAAATTTTTGTAAAGAAAAAAATTATTTGAAAATAATTTATAAGTTACAAATTTTTAGCTACTTAATTAAATGCATTACAAATTTTAGTTATTTTAAATATACAACTAAATAATGAAAATATAATATGTCCAAAGACAAAATCCAAATACAGTAACATTAAAAGTTGAAACACTAAAGGTCCAAACTCCAAATTATAAACAAATTATATGTTTGGTGTCTCATTGTTAATTTAAATAACTCAATATTAATACACTTATATAAATTTTAATTTTTTATTTAAATTAAATTTTAAATAATTTGATAAATCTCTAATTATAAAATCTTAAATTATCATAATTTTTATTTTTATTTTTAATTAATTAATTATATTTTAAATTATTATTAATAATTAAATTTAAATTATTTAATTCTTTTTCGGTGGGCCAACCCGCCCCGTCCTTGGCCTGTCGGGTTGGCGGGCTAGGCAAGGCGACCTAAACGGATCAGCAGGACAAAATGTATACCTCGCCCTACACATATTGTGGCGGGCCGGACCCGTTTTGCCACCCTACATTTTGATATTTCTCTTATAGTGTTGTGAAAATATGCTTGGTCACTAACTAGGTCAAGACAGTGTGGGTCAATAGGTTAGTGGGCAGACTAGTTAGTAATGTTTAATCCAGTTTATATATAAAAAGAAAAATTTAAAAATATACATAAAAATGTAACATTGCAATTTTCACTTCTTACATTTATAAATTACATAAAAAAAATTACATAATTTAAAGTTTTTTTTTTTAAAAAAGGCTTAAAGTCTGAATCACCGATTTTTACTCCATCAGGCCAATTCAAATCGGACCAATCACATGCTAAATTTATTAGCAAAACTGGTCTATGTGACCAGATTTTGATCCGAATTCGTTTTCGTAATTTTGCTTCTGACTATAATTTTCTTTCCGCGTGAAGTGACAAATTAATAGTTATCCCTTATCGGTCTATTCTACTTGTCAAGTTTTAGGGTTCCAAACTTTAAATACTGGCTGGATTCTGAGCTTACTGGAAGGAGGAAGCATAGTTCACATGCGTGAACGAAAATTGATTTGTAAGCTTTGCATGCTCCTGTTTCACTGTAATACTTTCTCCATTTTAAATTATTATCAATTGTGGTAATATATATAATCTTTAATTACATTAATTATTATAACAGAAGCATTATTATTTTTATTTGAAATACCTTTAATGTATAAATGCATTTCTTAATTAATTATTTAGATGAAATAATAATAAATAAGAGTATTTTTTAAAAATATCACATTTTTATTTTTGAAAATATAAATATTTTTAAATAAATAAATATTGAGGAAGTGATAGATATGTTTTTAAAAAGTAGAAATTTGTTTATAAATATTTTATGAAAGTGACAAGCATATTTATATATTATTTGATGTAAAATTTATTATAATATTAATTTATTCAAATTTAAAAGAAAAATATGTATTCAAATATTGTTAAAAAAAAGTTGTTTTAGAATACATAAATAAAATGACAAAGTCATTGTATCCTAAAAGTCCTAACTAAGAATAAATAGATAAATGTTATGAAATATTTTTAAGAGTTTAATTGGTATTTGTAGAATGTCAATCATGTTTTGACTTTCTTTTTATGTGACTTTTAAAGTTATAACAAGTAAAATTAACAAATCTACTATAAAAGGGGTTGTGATTGAAGGTCGGTGTGAAAATATTTAAACTACCCTATATACCAATTAAACCCTATTTTTAATTACTAAGAAATATTGAATCTTTTTTATTTTTTTAAAAAAATAAAAAGTTGTTCTAGTATTCTTTTTTACCTTTTTAACTAATATCATAAAAATAATTGTTAAACTTACCTATTTTATATTACATAAAGCGTA
Organism: Psophocarpus tetragonolobus; assembly: GCA_037954015.1. Taxonomy (NCBI): domain Eukaryota; kingdom Viridiplantae; phylum Streptophyta; class Magnoliopsida; order Fabales; family Fabaceae; genus Psophocarpus; species Psophocarpus tetragonolobus. The sequence continues at coordinate 6,105,862 of CM075693.1, read as the reverse complement.
TAATTGCGTTGTTTGGCCTTTGGAAGAGCATTCTTGTGAATTTAAAGAGAAAACAAGTGAATCAATCCAAATATTGATGTGACATAGCATTAGTGTAGTTGATCAAGATAAGGGACCACCACGATGGAATGACAGAAATGGTTAGCGGATAGTGACAATAAACTTAGCCGTATTCATAAGAAAACAGAGACAATAAACTTAGACAATATTGATTAAAATAACAGTGACGTGCATCACGATGGTGCCATTGTGGTCAAACAGGTTATATTGGTGGGCTCGTATGGCCAAGGCCAACTCCAAATGTACAATTGAACTTTTCCAACCATTCCAAGTGATTTCACATCACAGTCACTAAAATGTTAGCACCATAAGTAGTCTATGGCCAAAGAGGCCATTTTAGTAGCAGTTATGAACATGAATATGAATATTGATGTTATTCTGTCTCTCCAGTTCCTATGTTTCTTTCTTTCAAGTACTTTGTTCATTAAAGCATATGCAATAAATGTAACCTATGAATCTGATAGAATAATCCACCTTCCTGGCCAACCTTCAAGTCCCTCAGTCTCACACTTTTCAGGTTACATCACTGTCAATGAAAACCATGGGAGGGCTCTTTTCTATTGGTTCTTTGAAGCTCAGTCTGAGCCCTCCAAGAAGCCTCTCCTTCTCTGGCTCAATGGAGGTTTGTTATCGCGCTTGTCAGTTGTCACTTGACCACCACCATGCTCATATTGTTGCATAGTTTTCCACTACGGTTAATTATATAGTTAGATTATAGATCTTATTATATTGATACCATTTTATTTTATTTTATTGGTTTGCTTGGAATAAGGACCCGGATGCTCCTCCATTGGGTATGGTGCAGCTGTTGAGATTGGACCTCTTATAATCAACCAAAATGGGGAAGGATTACATTTCAACTCATACTCCTGGAATCAAGGTTTGTACATGTGTATATTGTTTCTATATTCTTTGGACATTGTTCCAGTGTGTTTGTTTCACTCTCTCTTATTGTATTCAGTTATTACTGTACTAATAAAATATTAAGAAGGGGAGAGAATATTGATGATCTGTTGAACTCTTTGCAGAAGCAAATTTGTTATTTGTGGAATCTCCTGTTGGAGTTGGATTTTCTTACACTAACACATCTTCTGATCTCACCGTTTTAGAGGATAATTTTGTGGGTGAGTTGCCTTTACCTTCTGTTTTTATTGATCAATTGAGTGTCCATTTTTGACGAACTACTTGAATCAGCTGAGGATACCTACAGTTTCTTGGTGAATTGGCTACAAAGATTCCCGCAGTTCAAATCCCGCGACTTTTTTATATCAGGAGAAAGCTATGCCGGTTAGTGTTAGTTTCACAGCGATATCTCGATCAGTAGTTACATACATTACTAGCATATAACTACATTTTTCCATATTTCCCAGGTCACTATATACCTCAGCTTGCAGAGTTAATCTTTGATCGAAACAATGATGGGAACAAATACCCCTTTATTAATCTTAAAGGTTTTATTGTAAGTAAATCCTGTCTAGCTAGGGAAAAATTAGACGCAGTCTTATCATGTTTTTGGTGTTATTTTCTAGTCAAAATCAAAGTTTTATCTCAATTACTAATGTTGACCTTTAAATCAAATCTTTATATACTGTAGATTTTCCCTTGTGAAACTTTACTTATGACTAGAGAACAGCATGCACTTTGTCCAAAACTAAAAATTACAGAGCAACATGCACTCTAGATGATTTCATTGCCTCACAGATATCTTCATATCTTTCAGGTAGGGAACCCAGAGACTGATGATTACTATGACTATAAAGGCCTTCTGGAATATGCATGGAGCCACGCGGTTATATCAGACCAGCAATACGAAGAAGCAAAACAAGTATGTGATTTTAAACGATTTGATTGGTCTAATGAATGCAACAAGGCCATGAGCGAAGTCTTCCAAGATTATTTAGAAATTGACATATACAACATTTATGCACCGGCATGTCTTCTAAACACCACATCCTCAACAGCTGATGATAGCTACACTAACAGCCCTGAATCATTTACTAAGGTACATATGTTCTAAATTATGATCACAGATTATTTTCCATATCAATTGGTTTTTTAAGTTGGGGTAATTTGCTTCTTGCAGGGGAGAAATGATTACAGACTAAAGAGGATGAGAATTTTTGGGGGCTATGACCCTTGTTATTCCAATTATGCAGAAGAATATTTCAATAGAAAAGATGTTCAATCATCTTTCCACGCAGAAAACAAAAGAGCCACTAATGTAGCGTGGAAGGTTTGCAAGTAAGCACTAGAATTTTCTCCTCAATGCTCTAAATTTTTACCAATGATCACTGAATATACTAATTTCGGTGTCTTATTTCCTAGTAATTCCATATTGCGGACTTACAACTTCTCTGTGTTCTCGATCCTACCTGTCTACACCAAACTCATCAAGGGTGGACTTAAGATATGGATTTACAGGTATTTATTACTACATATATCCACTCTTTCTCTATAATTTAAGTAGTAATGATAAAATAACTGTTAAAATGGATGATAGCCATTGGATTTAGAAATTATAAGATAGTTTTGGAGCAGTGCGTCTTTATGGTCCTGTTTAATTATATCTGCTATGAAGATTAGTTGAAATCATAATGGGACCACTTAATAAATTGATTACTGAAAGAGAATTGCTTTTGAAGATCAACGAGTTGCGGAAGTAACATTTATTCATGTGTGATGATATGCTTCATAATTGATAGATATGGTTGTTTAACTTTAGATATAAACAATGTGCATTGAATGACTAAAGGGAATCCTTACATGCTTTCGGCGAAAGGGTGAAGAATTCATGTGCCCTGTATGCTGGGATTACAATCCGTGATTCCCTTTTTTGAATCAGCATTCCTATATCATGACTCGCATTAATTAGGCTTTGTTTCTATTAGTTGGGTATAAAAATGCCTCACAAAATTAAAGAGAGTTTTTTCTAATTTTAATTTTTTTTTTCTTGAATTCAATTTATTTTTGGTACAGTGGAGACGCAGATGGAAGAGTGCCGGTTATAGGGACACGATATTGCGTTGAGGCTCTCGGATTACCTCTCAAGTCTAGGTGGCGAACTTGGTACCATGATAATCAGGTATCACTTTTAAATAGTTATAATTATAAAAGTTAATAACTTTATTATTTAGGGTAGTTTGTGAATAGTAAAAAATAGTGTGAAGCATTAACAAGTGATGCATATTTGGTTTTGAACTGCGGGCAGGTGGGAGGAAGAATAGTTGAATATGAAGGATTGACATATGTGACAGTGAGAGGAGCTGGTCACTTGGTGCCATTAAACAAGCCAAGTGAGGCTCTCTCCATCATTCATTCTTTCTTAACAGGCTACCATCTTCCTACTCGTGGATAATCACTTCTACCCACCCTTCCTGTTCCTAATTTTTCTCACCATTCACCACCTCTGTATCAATATTACTAGTTAATAAATGGAAAACAACACTTTAAAAATTAAGGCATTTTGGGGCTGATTTTAAATTTTTTTATTTTTGGTTTTCAAATACAATTTGAAAAGAGAAACGTTCAGTACAAAAATGTTTTGAATTGGTTTTTAGTTATTTTTAAAATAAATTTTAATTTTACTCAATTTTAAAAATAATACAATTTGATTTTAAGATTTGTTGTTCGGTTACCTCTTGAGTTCACTCTTGGTTGCTAGTTGTGACTTCTCTTACTTTGAATTATTGTGACCTCTCTGTTTGTATAGGTGGAAAGCCGCTGGTAATACCTTTGTTCCCTGCAACTGAATACTAGTCTGTATAATCGTGTTTGTATAGGTTATCTGGTTTTAAAGTATCGGTAAATAAACGCTTATTGAATAATTTTAAGTTTGTTCTATACGTTGAAAGTTGGAACAAGTCATAGTATCGGCTTTCTTATATTAGAGCAGCTACTCATCCATAAAATTTGGCTCGTAAAAACAAATGGTATTTACAAGGCCTAATGGGTGGAAAGCCATGATCACAACTGAATACTCTTCCCATCTTACTGTTCTTTCGGGATCCTTCCTACCATATCACTGACTGAAACCTATAATTAATTAAGTCTATAACTAAAAAATGCATGACCTATTTATTAGTTTGCTCCCATTTACAACAATCATTAAAACTGTAAGTCTGTAATAAGTTCATTTTGGAATGTGTTGTTGCCATGACATTGATTATCTCCCTCCTAATACTCTAGCTCTAGTTAATATATATTAAAACTCTTTTAAGTCAAATTCTGTCTTACATTATATCTATAGATTTACCCGTAGTTCTTATATAACAAAGTGCTAGAGCCAGACTATTCAACACTGAACGTCTTTGGGTGTCTTTGCTGTATGTTTTCCACCATTAATCCTGCCCAAAGGAATTCAGTCCAAGATCAATCAAGTATTTATTCCTTGGTTATCCAAATGGGCAAAGGGATACAAATTAAATATATGATCTCACTGCGTTTATTATCTCAAGTGTCTGATACTATGATTCCACGAAATTATTTTTTTTTTTTTTCCTATTTAGCTCTACACACTAACACAACATTCTCCTGGTTAGTACAGTCACATTTAACTTCTAATGTTTGTTTCCTGTTGGCACCCCAATGAATATTTCTAGAGCTTAGTATGTTAAATTTCATTTTTGCAAAAGATTAAAGTGCTCCAGAAAATTCGAAGACGAGGGAAGTATGATATATTAGCATTAATTCCAATTTCCAATTTAAGAAAAAGTGAGACGCTATTTTTGGCCCACCTTTATCTTTGAAATTAACTTAGCGTTCCATCATAAATTAATGTTACTTTCACTTAGAAACACGATTGCAAAGTCTAAAAGGTAGAACGAAATTTTTGTCTCAAATTTGTATCTTGTTTTCTTTTCCAACTCATCCATAAACATTCCTCAACGGTGACCCGTTTTCCCTCGTCTCACGGATGGCATGCAAAAGAAAGGCACACGCAATTCTAAGAAGATTACGTAAAGAATTTGGAGAGAGATTGAGTACGTACTATAAGCACCTCTTATGGCATATTCTTAAACAAAACAAATAATATTAGATAGCATATTCCTTTTCTTCTACTTCCTATTTCAAAGACATCCGCCATTTTTTTATAAACAAGAACAAACAAATCACTAAAAAGATATATACAAGTTCTTTACTTACATCAGCATAATCAGTACTGAAGAATATAACATGAAATACAATTTTTTTTATTTTTTTTTTTGCGCTAAAATGAATTACAGTTTGATGATTGTCCACAAATCGTGTTTATTTGGCTATTGTTCATAGGGCTCTTTCCCTGATTTGAACAATGACAATGGAAAAGACATGGAGAAGCCAACGAAAGACTTGAAGGTGATGACAGGTCCTTCTGGTTGGCCCTTAACATAAATGTCGGTCAAAGTGAACCAAAGAAAGAAGTCTCTGGCCTTGACCCCAGTGAGATTCTTGATCTTGTTATGCTCCACATAAGCAGTGATTACTGTATCATAGCAGACAAGTATGTTATCAAACCTGTGCTCCCTCTTCTTTTGCAGCTTGAGCCAAACAAAGCCTATCTCCTTCACATAACCACATTCCTCAATGTCCTCAATGGTTAATAATCCATCAGGTAGACCTATTTGTGCAAGCAACAAGGAGAACTTCTCCCTGCAGACTTTGTCACCATAATAAACCTCAGCTTTGGACTTCAATTCCTCTGTTAAGAAAGACATTGGTTGAGCTTTGTGCTTTGTCTCAAAGACAATCTTGACTTGGTAGTAGTGGTTGTGTTTATGTATATATAGTGGTTATGGTGTCTATTAGATATGAGCTTGGACATTGATTGAGAGAATGGATAAATTTTGAGGGCTTCACCGCTTTGGCCGAGTTGAGGTATTATTATAATATACCTGAAATATGCGACCAAACACGAGAGAATATCAGGTTTCATGTTTCACACAAATTTCGTGGTGGGACCAAATAGTTATGCTTCTTCCAGTTCTTACCAAAACGGTCTCGAGAAAACTCTTCCCCCATCCACTTCATAATCACTGAATTGTTTTTTTTTTTTTTTTATATAGATTTAAATGTTATTTTGAATTTTTATTTTAATATTTGTAGTTTTTTATTTTTATTTTTAAATTTATAATCTTGATTTTTTATTTTAAATAGTGATATTTAATATATTAATTTTATAAAATTCTTTGTTTTATTAAAAGTGTTGACAATTAGTCCATTACAATATTAAGTTTGACCGTGGTTTAAATTTAATCATTTGATATGAAATTATTTATTTAATTAATATTAAAATTAATTTTAATTTGATAATAATTTACGTTACTGTGCATGTTAATTTAATAATTTCTTAATTAGTAAAGAAATATTTGGCTTGAATACCACTTGTTTTTTTTTTTTAAAAAAAAAAACTCCACAACTTTGGCCTTTACAAAGATTTCATCCCTAACTTTAATAGAAACATTTAAGTAAAAATGTTAAAATAGTGTCGTAGGAGGATATAATTAATGAAAGATAAAAGTACAATGAAACACAAGTCATGAAAAATACAAAATTGTTTTCTTACACTAATATCCCTAAGTAATGTTTAAGGAAATAGATATATATTATACTAAACTTTAGGAACTGTTAATATAATTTATTCTTTTTATTAAGACTACATAATTTTAAGATGTTAATATTGTTTTATTTTAAAATGTTTTTGAGGAAGATATTTTAATAGATAAAATTTCACATTATTTAAAATATTTTTTTTTAAAGAAATATAAATAATATTGTTGAGTTGAAACATAAGTAAATCTCAACTAATTTAGTATTATAACATCATTCTAATATATCTTTAATCTAATTTAGGTTTTATTCCTAATGTTTTATTTTATTATGCATATATATAAAGTTTTAAGGAGGTAGTTTATATTTTTATTGAAAATGGAACCATTAAATGTTTCTTTTTATAAGTTCAATCAAGGAGTATATTTAATTGGAGTTTAAAAGACTATTATGGCATAAATATACCTATTTAATTTTAAAAATTGTAAAAATATAATAAATTAGAACATGATTCTTAACCACAAGAATCATTCTTCACAAGAAGATAACAAAAGGAGATGTCCTATAATGAAAAATTGTTCTTCTTGGAGAAGCAATTCTTTATATTTTATAGACTTCATATATGTTTAAAGAAATATTCGAAGGTAAAAGAGTTAATAAAAAATATCAAATAAATTATAAGATTTGAATACAAAAAACTAAAACTACTACAATTTTTTTTAATATTTTAGGACACATGTGATTTTTAATTTTCAAAATTTTAAAAAATACAACCAATTTTTAATTTTATTTTTTGTTCAATGATAATGACAATTCGATGACAATATTTGGTAGCAACCGTCTATTAATAGCGTATATGGTGATGATTTATCAAAATAAATTAAAAAACAAAATCTCAAGATTTTAGGTGAATTTAAAATCTTTCTAATCTATTTTAAATAACAAACTATTGAAATTTGTCAAATTTTAAATAGTTAAAGCTTTTTTATAAGTTCTAACGATCTTAATTAAATACCATGAGATTTCATTGCCGTTCTTAAAAAATATTAAAAGTAGTATATATTGAATACAAGTTTTTTGTATATTGTTTAAAATTTTTTATTGAATGCCTACATTCTTTTAAAAAATATCTTTTTTAATTTCTTTAAAATCCTAACTTTGAATACATGCATAAACGTTGTTAACTAACTTTTCTTATCTTTCTTTCAAAAAAAAGAAAAACTTTTCTGATCTTTAAAAAAGTTAACTAACTTTTAAGTTGTGAAGTAGTTAGTTTTTTCTTCTTGTTATATTTAGGAGTGTATTATTATTCTTTATTTAAAGTTAGAGAAAAAAAACTTATGAAATTATATTGCAAAATGTTTTATATTGATATTTTATCATAACTTTTAATGTATATGGTAAGTTGGTAAATTTTTTTAACTTTATTCATTAATAATAATTTAAAAGTTATATAAACAAAAGGTTAAGATTAAATATTAGTATAAAACTCTTTTACAAATAATTATTAAACTTTTAAAGTTAATCCAATTATTTTATTTCTATTTTAGTCTGCAGTACTCCACTTTTTTCTATTTTTTTATTAAAAATATTAGAATTTAAATTTAATGAATGAATTTAGGTTGATATATAAAAAATATATTTAGGAAAAATGTTAATGATAAAGTCATCACACATTTAACTAAATATTTTTTTTTATTATAATCATCCCGTAATATTAAATTAATGAGTTTAGTGGTGATAGATTCCATGATTAATTTATCATCAAGTTAACTAAATTTAGATTAATTAATTTGTATTGAAGTTGATATTTTTTTTAAAGTTTAATTAATATACCGAGACAATATAATTCTTTACCCTAACATCGGATAATATTAATTTATTTATTAATATTTTAAAAATTATAATTATGATTTAACGTTAATATACAATTTGTTTACACGGTCATTACACTATTTTTTTAATTAAATAGTGATTTGCAATTTTTCAATTATTAAATTGTGATTTTAGAAAATGAAATTGTACATTTATAATATATGCTGCTAATGTGAATGGACATTCCACTGCGCAATAGCCATAACCTAAAAAGAGGATCCTAATAATTAGGACATGGCACTTCATACTGTGTCCACTGTTGTTTTGCTAATCTCCCTTTTCTTCCTCTTTGGAGGCTCCAACATGCGATGGTGATCTTTTAGAATTTCATCTGAATTCAGAGTATTTCTTGTATGGTGTTACGAGTCGTGGACTAAAAGCTATAGCTCTAGACCCCTTCACTAAAGATGTCATCATTCAATTTGCTTTACAGAAAAATTGGACATTTGAGGTCATTTAATTTTAATTATTTGCAAAAACAATAAAATAACTTTGCATGTTTCTTTTTATATATTTTGAAGTTTATTTTATGCCATTTAATTAATTAACCAAAGTTCTTTGCTAAATTTAAGCAAGGAATTATTTGCTAAATTTGATGATCGAGCCCTTGGACAGACCTTGAATCCGCCATTCTCCAATTCCCTCAACTTCCTTCTTTTTTCTCAGGACATAGACATTTTTATTGTTACGTCTCATTTTGAGATTTTTAACAAATTTTTTTTAGGTCTCGTAACGTTATATTAATATTAATATCTCTTGTATTTTTTTCTTTTTGTAAAATCTCATTTTAGGATCTTAAAATATTTTATATGGGTCTGACATTTGACCCATTATTTAAATTTTATTTACAATTTTTTATAGAATATAAAAGTTATTTTAAAAATAAAAATTAACTAAGGAAAGTGCAGCGGTGTCTAAAAGGGTTGTTGTTTGGATTCTGATCCCAAACCTCCTAATTGAATTGTATAATAATCAATTCTTGGGTAGACTTGGTGGCACATTGAATACTGTGTTGAAAGTTGATCGTATCACGACAATCCAATCAAGGGTAAGGTATGAGAGAATGTGGAACTTGATCTGAACAAGTCATTACAATCTAAAGTTATTGTGTAGGGATATCTACTCCAAATTCACTATGAAGGTTTGCACTAAATTTGTTATAAATGTGGCCATTATGGCAGAAGGAAGCCAACTGCGTCATGGGTAAGATTCACCAACCTAGAGATATAGAAGGAGAGAATGCCAGAACCATTATGCTAGGACGATCACCATTGGAAGGCCCACCAATAATAGGTAATGGCAAGGAAACTACTAACTCTTGTAATAAAGGTAATTATAATGAAAATAAGAAACAAATATTGTGAGTAAGATAGGTACTGAAGTTACTAAATTGGAAAACAGGGGTCCATGTGATAGATCAATTTTTATAAATGGAGCATTTTATTTTATTTTAAATTAATTGAATTAGTTAATAGAAATTTAGTCATTTATCATAATTAATTATTTCAAAGAGGCTAAAGTAAGTATATATATATATATATATATATATATATATATTGTTATTAGAGAAAAGAATAAAATAAATGTTTTTGAAAACAATTATAATAAGGAGAGGATATTTAAATTGTTAGTAGAGATCTCCATATTGTAAGTTAATAAGTTAAGTAAGAAGGTAAAAAGTTAAGTGAGTTAAGCACAATAGGTTTGTTATTAGAGAAAGGGGGGGGGGGAGGGAGATATATGGTCTCTCTTGTCTCGTTTTTATCCTAAAATTTCTAGAAGTTTGGTGAAAGAAAAAGAGAAGGCATAGAGAGAAAAAGGAGAGAAAGTCATTCCTACATAAACCCTATGCAATTTTTGTAATTTAACCATTGCGAATTTGTTAATCGTTGGATCATGCTAGAAATTAGACAGTTGGTTCCATACGTGTGGCTTTCTATTTTGATTGTTCAGATATGCATTTAGAGGTCTAATTTGGGAGAAAATAGCATTGCAACAAAAGCTCTATTTTGGCTAGGATTCATCGGATTGGGAAAGAAAACTCTTCGATCATATTTGTTTCTTCATCGAGGTAAGGGGGTGAGATTACCTTTCTATATGCACGCTAAGGGATATGGGAAGTGGAGGCAAGCCCTAGGTTCCCACTAGTTGTTATTCTGCTTTCGTAATCATTCGATTTTGTTTCATAATTATTGTTAATGATTTTTTGTACACTTTCATATGATTCTTGAGTTATTTGATGGTTGGATTTGCATTTGTTCATATGTATTTTTGTTCCTTTGAGGTTTTCTTGGGTCTTGTTGATCAGTATGTGAATTGTGTTAAATTACATGAGTAAATGATATGCTTAATCTTATCTTTCGGTGGGTTGAATGATCTTTTGATATGGTAAGATGATTTTGTAAATATTGGATGGTATTAGAATGCTATAGCTTAAATCTTGGTTGTGAAATCAATTATGCAATATGAGTGCAAAGGAAAGGTAGAATCTTGGTTGTGAAATCACATGTTACTTCATCTTTATGTCTTGTGTCTAATGAACTCGTCTAACAAAAGAATATATTGCGTCTGACTTCGTCTAGAGCCTCTACATGAATTGTTAATTATTAGATTCGATTTATTTTTGGATAATAGGTTCTTAATATATTAATATTTATTTTCAATTGTGAAATCATAAATATAATGTTGGGACTAAGACATAATAAAGTCAGAGTAAGAACTATATTTTTATGATTTGACACCCATGACAGACTTTGTCTGGACCATCTATAGAATTCTTTAACCGTTGGATTTATTTTATTTTTGGATAGTTGGTTCTTAAGATAATAATATTTACTTTCAATGGTTGGATCGGCGAAATAATTTCTGGAGTGAAAAGTAATAAAATTTGAGTAGTTAACTATATTTTAGGATCTTATGCTACTTGTAGATTTTAAATGAATGGTTGTCTTAATCTAAGATAGTATCATGTGACTTAAGTTGTGAGTATTAATGATGAATTCATTTATTAGTCATAATATATGTGAAAAATGCTTTTGTGCATGGATGTATAAAGAGTGTCTTATAGTGTGTGTGAATTTATGTTATGTGAATGGGTACAAGGTGGAGTGTTTTATTTAATTTATAAATACATGTGATGTGTTAAGAATGTGAACATGACGTTAAGATGATGAATGTGATTTATAAATGTGTATAATTTATAAATAGGTGTGATGTATTAATGAACATGAGCCTGATTTGAGATAGTGCGATTGATGGTATGAGTGAGGGATGTCTATCAAGGAGTCATTCCAATTGTGGTTGAGAATGTAATTTAATACCATTGTGAGATATTATTGTTATGACTATGACATGAACATGGGTGAGCATATTGCATAGTGGCAACTTAGAGAATTTTGTAAGGTTTACCCATTATGCGACATTCGACATTCCAGACCATTTCTTCTTAAGTTATGTGGAACCTACATGTAGCTAGTGTTGAAGAGCCTTATGCCTATTAGAACCTACGTGTGGATGGCGTAGAAGGGACTTTTGCCTATTGGAATCTATACGTGACTAGTGTAGAAGAGATTTTTTCCGTTTGGAACATAGACATGGTTAGTATAGAAGAGGATTATGCCTATTGGAACCTACGAGTGAATGACGTAGAAGAGGCTTTTGCCTATTGAAACCTACACGTGGTTGGTATAGAAGAGACTTATGTCTATTAGAACCTACGTGTGGTTGGTGTAGAAGAGGCGTATGCCTAGGACAAACCTGCACGAGACAACATGTGTATGATTGTAACACATTTTACATAGAGATGAATTACATGTGTTTGATGTGCGAATTTTAAATTGCATGTGGATGCTATTAACATGTTCCCATATACTATTATATATTTGTATGTAATTGAGAAGTTGTAAATGAGTGTGAAATCATATGATATATGGTATGTAAGGGGTGATGCTATTTCTTGCATGTCTTAATATATGCGAGCCAAGTTCTCACCCCTTTGTTTATTATATTGTTTGTTTTCTTTTGGGGCTGAACGCCTATAGGTCCAAAGGTAGCAGAAGAGGTAGGAGTTGGTATTTAGGGAGATGTTGTTTGTTTTCTTTTGTGTGATCTTGGTAAAATGGCTAAGGAGGTCATGGTAAGGTGAAAATTCTTTTTCGTCCAAGCTTTGAGAGAAGTTGATTTGCATACATCTCCCATCTGTTCGCTACCTCTTTTCTTTCCTTTTGCCCTTTAGAACATTTTTGCCTCCATTTCTTGAAATTTTAAGTTCATTTCCTCATCTATGTTGAAGTGATTTGGATTGTCAAATTTTAATTGGAATAGTTTTCTACTAGCTTGCTTTTACAGTTCTATGGTTACTTCTTGCTTTGCTTGGTTAGGCATGTATGAATAGTGTTGGAGAGGGGGAAGGGCAGTGGTAATGTTATGGCGACTGAGGTTCGAAGGAGGGGGAGAGGAGTGCATAGGATGATGAATTGTGAGTGGATGAGGAGTGCATATGGGGATAGGGTAAGGGTGTAAATGCTCAATTGTGTCCCTATTTTGGCCTATTCCTTAATATATATATATATATATATATAAAGAGAATAAATGCAAGAATTAATATAAAATGCAAATAAAAATGTAGTAATTGTAAATTAAAAAATAACAGAGAAATAATAATAATAATAATAATAATAATAATAATAATAATAATAATAATAATAATAATGAAAAGAAAAAAGAGAGGAAATAGAGAGTAGAGTAGATTGCTCTGTATCACCTGCTACAGCCGCCACTCTATAACTTCAGTGCAAGTTGCTCTTTCTTTCCTTCAAATGAAGTAAAATGATGCATATAAAAATGGTAGAAGGTTAGGGAAAAGGGAAAGTTATTTTAAGATCACAAACAAAAACAAAGAAAGCTAGAAAGAAATACAAGTTTAGAGGTGATAGAAGAGCATCACAATAGAGAAGAGTACAAACAGGTAATCGTGCTTTACACTAACCATTAATTTCTTATTGTTACCAGTAATATGTTTTTATGTGAGAAACAATTTCTTACCATGATTGAAAATATAATCAAACAATGCTCGGAACCTAGCCAAGAGAACAATGAATAGAAAAGAAAAACTACCTTTATGATTAACAACGGTAAGCAAGTTCCCTTGGCACTGGTTCCTCTCACCTTCATGCCTTTCTTGTCTCCTTTCTTCTACTCAAGCAGAATCTCCATCAATAAGAAAATTAATAAACCTAGAGAAATGAAAAATAAAGAAATAGAACAGGGGAAACTACTGTCTTACCTTTGTGTCTGCCAAACCCAAATCAAAACCCCAAAAATCAAAACCCTTATTGGAAGTCATTAAAGCTCCAAGTTTCCTCTATAACTTCTAAAGTCAGAACCTCATGAAACCGCTTGTAGGAAAATTGTCTCCTTTGCTTGCTCTTTTGGCATTGTTCGTGATCAACCATAATCACCCCATTTGAAGACTGCTTTCAAGAGAGAAAATTCCCAATCTTCATCTTTCCTCTAACCCCACATGCGTTTGGTGTATGTTTTCTGGTATTTTAATTGATTTATGCTACTTAACCCTAAAGCATGACCTAATGTTTGGGTTTGGCATCGTACTGGTTGAACCTTTTTTTTTTTCTTTTTCCTTTCATTTCACCATGGAGATTAGGCTTGGAAACAAATATTTGTGCCAATAATACATGATATATACAAATGGCATTTAAACTTTCTTTTTACCACTTTTATTTATGATATTTTTATGTAGAGATCAAAGGATTAATTAGATGTGGCATATTTTTATTCCCGAGATTTTAATATATAAATTGTGTCTACTTTTATTTTAGGATCTCATCTCTAAAATATATGATAAATAATAATAAAAAAACTTTCTTTTTACTTCAAAAAATAAAAATATGAAAATGAGAATATTCTAATTGATTTGGAAGTAAACCCTTGTCAATTTTAATTTTAGGACTTATGAACTGTGACAGTTCGAAAATTCTAAATCTTTATAAAACTAAAAAAATAAAAAAACACTAATGTACAAATTTAAAGAACCACGTAAACTCTTATTCTCCAAAACACTTGGAGATACGTAGGAGCAGAAGTTCTCTCCTATTAAGCCCAAAAACATAAAAATTAATTTATTAATAATATTTTAATAAAAATAAATATTTCAATAATGAAAATCCTTTTTAAAAATATTAAAATTAAAAAATAAAAATAATTTTGTGTCTTGAGGGATGAAATAAATATTTTTGAATTTATATAAGTTTGCATGTTTAATTAGAGGTAACTGTTTTTATGACGGACGTTGTGGAGTGCTAATACATTCCTTATACGGAATCCACTCCCGAACTCAAAATCTGGTTTCATAGACCATTTTTTATTTGAAAGGTTTTTCCAATATTTCCCTTAATAAATATTGGTGGCGACTCCCTTTGTTTTTCAAACCATTTTTTTGCCTTTAGTAGAGACCTGCATGTAAACAAAGGGCAAACACAATGTGTATACGAAAATAGTGGTAGGAAAGACAAAGTGTATTGGGAAGTGCAAGAAGTGCTGAAGGGGAAGTGTAGCAAGTGCAGATGATGGTTGGGAGGAAGGATGGATTGCAAGGAGATGGGGTTGAGATGGAGTGAGTTTAGAATAGGTGTTTCATAGTGAGTCCACAATAGGCAATTAAGATTTATAAAAAATAACATATGGGTTATCCATTCTGAATTCATTAAAATTAGCATGGAGTGTTCAGAATAAATAATCCAAATTAGCAAAAAAACAACATCTAGATTACCCATTTTAAAAAGTCACTCAAGGATATTTTTATCCTTTAATATATTATGAAGGTGCAAAGAGAAATATATGGTTACTAGGTGTAAAAGCTTGTTTCTCCTTAGAATTAGTTATTACACCTTTCTTCTCCCCTTTTAAAACATGGCAATGCCACTTTGGTTTGCTCCATTCAACGAAGCTTGCTTATGGTTGTGACCTTTTGTGATTTCAATTGTGATAACATCCTAAAGAACAACTAGTGGCCACTCTACTTCATCTCACAATTAAGTGTGATAATCTATGCTTTCGAATACCAACAAAATGTTTGTGTAAGTTTTCTTTTTTCAAATAACAAACTTTCATACAAACATTAGTGTGTGTGACCTAGATGTCGAGTTTTTGACATCCTTGAGATATACTAATAAAATAATTAAATATGGAAATATTAAGGATATATGGTAATTATAAAGTATTGGATAAAATAGTTTTTAATACATTTTTTTTCTTTTTCTTTCTCCCTCAAATTCTCATAGTCATAAAGTACTAGGTTTCTGAACAACACCCAAAAGTTTTGCATTTTCTGTTTTCCAGAAATAGTTTTCAAACAATTTTTAAAATTTTCTATTTCCTAGAAAAGTATGAAAATTTGAAAAAATGTGTTTAGATATTCATTTTTTAAAAATTTTTATTTCCTAATGAAGAAAATGGGTGGCAGTGGAGATAGTGGCAGGAGAGGTGGAGAGGCGGTGAAGGTTAGGGTGGAGGTGCAGAAGGAGCATGGAGGTAGGGGTGGTGGTAGTAAAGAGTTGGTGGAGGTTGTAATGAGATGCGTAAGAGGAGTGTTAAAGGTGGTGAAGGTTGGAATAAGGGGGGCAAAATGAGCATGAGATATGACAGTGACAGGTGAAAGGTGACAAATGTCAAAATGGGAATTGCAGAAGGATAATGAGGATGGCGATAGAGAAATAACGGAAGTCGAGTATAAGGCACAAAAGGAGTATAAAATGTGAGAACGTCAATGACAGAAAGGTGACTTACATTATAGTGAAAAGCGTGGAAGCAACGTCAAAGATAGAGGCCTGAGTAAGACAAGGGGTAAGGGAACTTGATGTGGTTGAAGATGGACTATGCTTTTCAATTTTACAAATTTGAAAAACTATTTTTGATAGTTCTCTAGTTTTTTGAAAAACCAGTTTTTCATTTTCTAACAATTTTCGTTGAAAGGGTCTTTAAACCTATTTTCCAGTTTCCTTTTATTTTTGGAATAATTTTCTCTTAGTTTTCTTGAAAAACACTTCTACTAAATAATTGAGATTTATGGTGATAATGATTATAGTGGCAAGAGAATGGTTGTGATAATGATCATAATTGGGATATTTTAGAATGTGATAATTAAAATATGTTATAGATAGATATTTTAAAGAAAAATTTATTGCTAATACTATTTTTACTTGAATTTTAACATGTCTATTTTCTAATCTTTTTGGAAAAAATTTATTTGAATACTAAATGATTGTAATGTCTTTGAAAAAAATTATTTAAATAAAAAATAATGGTTTTTTCACTTTTTGTCAAAAAATTTTGGTTTCAATGTAATGTATTCTAACTAAAAAAAAATTGTCAAATATTTATATAATTGAATTGTTTTTACTTTTTATCCCCATATTTAAATTTAATTTTTCTAGTTCATCATTTTTTTAAAAAATTATCTTTTTAATTTCTTCTTATTTTTTTTTGTGATTTAAATATATAATATGTTTAAAATTGCCTGAAAAGGATTAAAAGAACACATTTTAAAATTATGTCTTCAATTTCTAACAATGTTTTCTTATGTTCCATATTAAAAATGCGTAAAGTGTATTAAATGTTGAGATTCAATCATTTTAATTAAGATGGCCCAATATTTGAAAAACCCCTTAATTGCACAACCACATATGGTTATCGTCAAGAACATACATCCCTCATTTAGGCATATTCCAATTATAATAAATCCATTCACATACACAACTAATATTCATCCACTAAAATATCAGAAATTTTATTTTCAAAATTAATATTAATAATTTAAAATTTATTGGTGTCCAAAAAAAGTAGTATGTTTTCTTTAAAAATCTATTTTTGATTCAGTGTTTTAAAATTTTTTTATTTGATTGTAGTCTCAACTTTCACGAAACAACATTAACTAATATATAATAGTGACGTTAGTAGTCACTTATTATGTCATTAAGAAGTTTGAGAAGATAGTCCACGATAATTTTTAGATAAAATCAATGTATGTGGTTTTAATTATTTATAAATTTAGTTAATATTGTAAACTATTTCGAACATATATAATATTAAAATTTAAAAAGATAGATTGTTATGAAAAATTATACATAACAATCTTTTTTAGACTTCCTAATTTTTTATTAAGTCTATAAAAGCCACTTAATTAAAATTATTGATTAAACCTAAAAATAAAATTGTTATTCGATCACAAAAACTAATTAAAACAAAACAAAAATATTCAAACAACAAATTAAAAAAATTATAAAAGATCAAAACTAAGATAACACCGAAACAGAATATTATTTAAGCCTTTAAAATTTAATTTTAGTGAATACGATCTATTATAAATTACGATGAAAAGAATAAAAATTTGCTTTTAAGATTGATTTTATGGATTTCCACATCTAATTTTTTTGTCACATCATTGCCTAAAAGAATGAAAACATAAACTAAGGAGTCATCTCAAGTTATAGTATTATGTTTATAGGAATCTTATTTATAGGAATAATAAAATGAAACATATTATATTGGGGTAAATTTAAAATTATGTTTGGTTATTTTTTAAATTTTAAAATAATGTAAATAAAAAAGAAAAAAAAAGTTACTGACGTATTATAAGTAACTTTCAATATTTTTATAGAAATATAACTTTCCGACCCATTTACCACGAGAATAAAAGGTAAAAGAATGGAAAGTTAATACATTTTCAAAAATAAAAGATATCAAAAAATGAAATTTCAAAATTTCTAATAAATACAAGAATATTACATTCTCATGTCTACATTTCTGGAAATGATATTTTAATCTATAAAATAAGCTTCTCTATCTATATTAGGAGAGAAAGAAATCATGGCGTGTGACATTATCCCATCATCTAACCTAATTAATTAGTAAGAAATAAAGAAAGTTTTCTCCAATGGAGATTTATTAAATATGTTTCTTAAATTATTTTTTATGGTCCGTAGTATTTTTTTGTGGTTTTTGGGTATTATATATATGTCACTATTAATAAACTCATCAATAATTTATTTTAATAGTAAGACATTTTAAGAAATTTATATTTTATATTTTTTGAGTTTAATTAGTACATTTATTTATGGTAAGTTTGTTAACTTAATTAATTAATACTTTAGAAGACATATAAATGAAAATATATTATTGATAACGTAAATGTAGAACTCTTTTACATTATAAGTGCATACGAATTAAACTTTTTTTTTATGACCTATTGATGGTGATTAATTGGAAAAAATATATTTTAATATTAAGAAATATTTTCTTATATAAGAAACTTATCTTGTAACAAAAAACTTACTCATCCATGTAGATGATGCGATGTCCTCCAATGTAAGTTTCTTGTTATGAAACCACATTTTCCAGCTAAAAATAAAAAAACATATAAGAATCTCTTAATAAAGATGACTTAAATATTGATATATTACATTAATTAATATATTTAATTTAAAATTATATTTTAAAGTGTGTTTGATTTATCATTTCAACTAGTTAAAAGCTAAAAAATTAGTTGAAACAATTTTAGTGTCGTTTGACAAATAAAAAGCTATTAGGTTTTTAGATAGTTACAAACTTTTTTGAAAAACTACTCATTTAATTATTTTTTTTAAAAAATTCTTACTTTTTGCTATAGCTTTTTTTACAATTTTCATTGATGAATTATTATTTTTCACTGTTACTTTCTCCTTATGTATTACAACTTAATAATACAATTTTTATAATTTAAATATTCAATTACCTAATATTAATATTATTAAATATATATTACATAAATTTATAATTTAAATATATAATTATAGTAATATAAAATTTAAGTTTTTAACCATAGAAAATTACAATTTAAGTATGTAATTATAGTAATTTATAGTTTAAATATTTAATTATAGAAAATGATATTTTAAATATGTAAGTGTACTAATTTATAATTTAAATGTGTAATTATAAAAAATTATAATTTAAATATGTATAATAATTTAAAATTTAAATATTGAGTAAATTACAACAACATCTCTAAAATTTAATATAATTATACATGTATCTCCTTTTTTAACCATTAGTTTTGCACCCCTAAATGAGTGTCAGTGTAAGGTTTTAGAAATGTATTAGTGTAATGCTTTCAAACATGTAAGAGGTATTAGTGTAATGTTAATGTTTTTAAACTTAAAGAGAAATTAGTGTAAAAAAAGTAGAGCTATGAGTAATTTGATAAAAATTGAGACAATTTTGTAATTTGTTCTTAAATATTTAATTATATAAAATTATAATTTAAACATATAATATGGTAATTTATAATTTAAATTTAATCATATAATTTTATAATTTAAATATATAATCAGTTTATATTAATAAATTTTATATTATTAAAATATGTTATAATTATTTAAATATCTAATTAGCCCTTATTTTTTATTTTACAATTTTTAACTAGTTTTAGTAAATACTTGCAACTAGTTTTATCTTGGGATGATAAGAATACTTGCATCCTTAGATATTGCCCTGAACTCGTCTTAATATTGACGGATATTTTTCGGTTTGACCAAGTACAGATATGAATATTACTCTAAATGATGAATCAGGTACGGGTACAAGTATACACTGTAACTATATGCCTATACTCAAACCTGGTATAGTCCTTTATAATTATAATAACTATATAATAATTTTAAATTTATATATTTAATTAAAAATTTTAATATATTGTTAAAATTTAATTTATAATTTCTTGTTATTTATGTTTCTTTATATATATATTAAATTAAAATCTAATTATTAAATTTATATATAATTTATTTAATAATAAATAAAAATTAGTTATATATATTTTAAATTAAAATTTAATTAATAACTTTATATATAATTTATTTAATAACTTTATATTTCTTGAATTTAATTTTTTAAAAATTGAAATAAATTTACTAGTCATGCAACCACTACTTGAATGTCACATCATAATCCATCCACGTACGTCTTGTTGATGTGATGCTCCACTAATTTACTAATAATTAATAATTAAAAAATATTTTTTTTAATTAAGAAGAATAAAAAAACATATAACTTTTTTTATGGGAGACAACCAGAAATTTAATTATTTGAGAAATTAAAAAACAGTTTTTTTTCTATTTAAAATAAATATATATTGATTAAAATTTTCATTCAACATGGTAACCCAATAAATTCAATGATAATTAAACATTGTAATCAAAGCGTAGACAGCAAAGTGTACCAAAAGAAGTTAAAACTGTGCAAAAAAATGTGTAGACGCAGTGAACCCTGGTCAATTGGTTATTTCAAAAATAAAATAAAATAATAAAAGAACGAACAAGCACAAACGTATCACTCACTCACTATTAATAAAGGTGAGATTTACTCACTTGCACAAAAAAGCACATAAACGTATAAAATATACAGAAAAGAAGCTGGATATAACAACGGATATTGTAAAAGAACCAGTCATAGACGAAAATATGAAAGCCCAAACCTGTTACTCTGATTGGATGGGAGAGAAAAAAACGTGTGTGTATGTGCTTCTGTGGAGTGCCTTGTGCCTGTGACTATGGCTAAGGACGATAAAGTATAACCACACACTTTCCTCCATTAATATTTAAAATATATATAGGACACAAAAATATGATTTAGTAAACGTATAAATAATAAAACTCTAATAAAATAAAAAATGAGTATAGTAATGTGGTAGTATATATATTTATATATTTAAACTAATTTTATATGATAATTGATTAAAAATCAGCTCAACCATTATTTTTAATATATTAATATGTATGTACATTTAGAGTCGATTTAGATATAAATGTAATTTTATACTTGTCTAAACAAAAAAAAAACAAATTCAATTAGATACCTAATTAAAAATGTTTGATATGTAGATATTTCAAATAGAAGTGCATGTCTTTCGATTAAGGATGAGGTGTTGTTGTGTGATATGTAAAAAGATGAGTGTGCTAGGATGGTAAGATAATTTACCATGAGAATCGTGAGTGGTAGTATAAAGATTAATAAAATCATGAATTGGTAACTGCTTTTATCGAAAATAGGATTTACTATGGATTCGAACAATAACACAGAATTTCATAAAATCGTATTATTTTTTCAATCTAAATAAAGCATGTCTTTTATGAAGAAGATTTGACTAAACATGTTCTATTCGATATGGGTACGAGAACCCAACTTGATTTTTCATTCGCAAGGAAGTATCCACAAGTCAAATGAAAGCAAAAGGTTTGCTTAATTGAGAGAGCAAGTGGTTAGTCGGTCCCTTTCAAGAAAATCCTGGACTAATTGCTAGAAAACTACTTGAGAATAAACCTGGGTACTCACTTTAGAGTAGATTCCTTTTGACTCAGGATATTACCCATTCACTCACTATGCTATTTCAAAATTATCTCTTTCAAATATATAAAGATCCTACGCCTCAGGATATTACCCATTCACTCACTATGCTATTTCAAAATTATCTCTTTCAAATATATGAAGATCCTACGCGTGTATCTACACTGAGACAGATCTTGTTGTGTCAACACTTGACACGTGAAACTAGAAAATTATTTGTAACCAATGAATGATCTTAAAGAGAGAGTTGTGAAAAAACAGGAGTCATACTCTCTGCAAATCAACCTCATGTGTGTGTATATATATATATATTACACTGACCTTGGTGTTTGTTTTTTATTTGATCCTATCTAATAGGAATCGCTTGCTCACATTAACATGTTTAGTTGTTATCTTATATAAACCCTTTCTCTCAAGTATGTTGGCCTTTTATTCAATTCTAGTAACAAATCAAATTATATTAAATCATATTTAGAAATTTGATTAATCTGTTACTAGCTTCTGTTGGAAATATTTTTGACTAAGTCTCAATCAATTTTACAACTGCTCAAACTTTATATTAATTGTATCTTTGGTGCTAGCAAAAAATACAATAATATTCTACTTAAAGAAAATATATTAATTAGATAAAATTAAAAATTTTAATTTAATCAATAATATTTTTCTGTCTAACAAAATTTATAACACTTGTTAGTGTGTGACCCGTAGGTTCATTACTAAATCGGTAGCAATTTAACTCATTAGCTTACTAATCAAGGTTGGCCTCTAAAACCACTCTTTAACGGCCGAATAGCATGAAATATCTTTTACTTTAGAACCATTAGAAGATTAATATAATATTTCCTTCCATCTTTACAGTTCTATGATAACTCTAGAATATGGTATAGTTGTGAAATTCTAATAAGTTAACGCATGATGTATAACTTAAGAAGCTCCTTTCTTCTTTCATTCATAAAACTCTGGCCAAAGTCTTTATTTCTATGAGCCTAAATTCATTACCAAGAGTTGATGAAATATTTCTTGATTAATTATTAATCCTACAGCAATTTAATCATATCTAATAATCATTCAACTAACATCACGAAGCATTAGGTGTCCGATATCAAAACATAATAAATAACTTGTTAATTATCATGATAATCTCAAGTCTAAGGAAATTATATATATTTTCAAAAGAATTTCCTATTGAAAATTTAAAAGTAATATTAACCATTAGGAATTTTCCTTTGAGTCAGTTTAATGGTCATATCTCTATATGCATCATTTATATGTATAATTTAATAAATAAGATTTATTAATTTTTATCTGATAAAGACTACTACACATATATAGATCTATCTGAATTAATGATGTTCTATCCTTAATAATCCTATAATAAAATATAATTTAGATTAAAACTATATAAAACTTATTTTTCATTATTATAATCTTTATTATAATAACAAATCTTTAACTTGAATCAAGTAACTTATCACATGAATTAAAATAAATATGACAATAAAATAAATAACAACATGACAAATTAGATCTAGACTCAAACTCAACCGTTGTTGTATGATATGTAAAATGTTGAGTGTGCTGGTATGGTAAGATAATTTACCATGAGAATAATGGTAGTATAAAGAGTAATAAAATCATGATTTTGTTAGTATATGCATGAATACCACTTAGAATGACATATAACAAGAATTTTACATTTTTCAATGCTTAAATTAAAGAGTTACTTAAGTGATTAATTAATTAAGTTCATATCGGATCAGTTGAATAATGTAACTGTAATCCAAATAATCCTTATTCATTCAGTTCCTCGTATGCTTAAAATTTTCATTAATGCATGTGAGTGTAAAATAAAATAAGGAGTGGAGACAAAAAAAAAATTAATTATTTAGTTTATATTTTTCACATTTTTTAAGAATTTAATGTTCTCAATGTATAAATTTTTACCTTGTTATTCAATTTCATCTATGACTTTTAAAACATTGATGGCTAAAATTAATAAACAAACGTAATGGTAATTGAATAAATGTGTAAAAGTTTTTTAACATGAATTTTTTTTTTCTTTTTCTGCTTTTTTGGCAATTTTAATTCATTAATTTAAATTTCTTTCTTTTTTATTTTAGAATTAGGTTACAATTTAAAAAATGAAAAGAACAATAAATTTCTTCTGTATCTTCCTTTTTCTCAGCATACCTCTACTATAAATACATGTTTAATGTGCATTCCCAAACACATAATTTTGGCATCGAGGAAATAAAAGAGACGCTAAATAATAATATGATGCTTCACGGTTCATTGGTTGTTGTTTCTTTAACCTCTCTTGTCGAAATCCAAGATCTTACTCTTGGGAGACTGATGTAAAGCTCAAGCCCAAAATCAGAGGTTGATTTTCTGGCATTTCCTATGAATATAGCATATTTGGAAAATGAAAATCGAGATAATTAATTTTAATTGGTTTGAGTTAGTTAAATTTTTTAAAATTTTTTTTTTTTGACCGAAACTGAATTAACGAGGATTAAATTGGTTTGGTTCGGTTCAATAAAAATTAATTAAAAAATCAAAGAAAAACGCAAACACAATAATCATAATAAGACAAACTCCAAGCTAATGACGTTTGAAATAATTAAACAACCAACGAGGAAATAATGCGACAATGAAAAAAAAAAAAAAGACAAGAAGGAAAATAATTGGAGAAGGAAACAGATACAAAGAAACAATAATGAAACAGACATTGATAAATAATAGGATATGAAGCCAGGCAGACGCATGTGTTTAGGGGTTCTGAACCTTTTATTCAGCATCCAACCCAGAATCGCAAATGTAAAGTGGCAGGAAGCAAATGTGATTAAATGTGGAAGAAGATGAGGAACTGAAAGTATGCGGAAGACGAAGACAAGAAACAAATGCATGTGAAGAGAGGAAGAAGACAAGGAATGAAGGAAGCAAATGCTAAAGCCGAAAAAGAAAAAAGGAAGTGCGAGTTAGATGGAATACACGTTGAAACTAAAACCCTAAGACTAAAGCTACTAAAAATATAACATAATATTATATATATAATATGGATGTGTTACGACTGGATTAGGATTTTAAAATGTGAAAATTGTAAACTAGATCGAACATAGTTAGTTGTAGTCAGGTCTAAATAAGATTAATTGAAAAAATCAAACTAATTAATTTGATTCATTACATCAAGTTTATCAAGTTAATTGGTGCTACTGGTCGTGGATTGGATGCTTTTGCAAAAAGATTGGCCGAGGGAGGACCCTGTCCCATTGGAGGCAAAAGCCAATCTTACTCCTCACGAAAGATGTCAGCTTAAAGTACAGTCTTATTGCAGTTTCACTGAGGTTCTCTCTAGTCTCCCGTCAGCGTTTCAAACGTATAAAAGGGAAGAGTTATGAAGTAAAATTGTTGCATGGTTATTTTCTTATCTTTTGTTTTAATTTTTCTTCTACTTAATTAATAAACGTTATATTATTAAATGAATTTTTTTATATTTTATATAATTTATTAAATAACATGATATTTAATATGTTTTGAAAATGAAGACATCCCTTCGAAGTATGAATAACTTTTGTAGGCCAACCAAAGAAGTATTTGCTGAAAGAGTGGATAAATCCTTTGGAGAACCTTTGCACCCACCTTTTGATCCCAATGCCAATACTTTCAACTACCTACTTGCCTATTACATAGCTACTTTAGTTTCTCCCAATGTGTATGCTGGAATCCTTTCAAATTAAGTTACAAAGTGCCACGTCCATGACAAGTAAGGCTTCAAACCCTAATTATTATCTTTTTAAATTAAATTTTTCAAATTATTCTCAGATATATATATATATATATATATATATTTGAAAATAAAAAAATGGAATACTTATTCGCTTTATGCCCTAGTTACTTACTATTTTTAGAATTGTGTAATATGTATTCATTGCTTATGTCAACATTCAACAAAATCAATCTTTTCATATGGTTATAATCATGTGGAGGAGCTTTTTGTTAATAGTTCGTTAGTTCAAGTAACACATGTTTAATTTTCTTTCTAAGAAAATCAGGTTCCATATTTGTTTTACGGAAGAAAAAAGCTCAAAGATAGTGGAACAGATATATATTATTCTCACTGTATTGTGCGTTTTAAAAATGTAATCTCTGCTATTAATTAATTATAAATAAAAAATAATTTTTATTTCTATTTATAAGAATTAATCACTAGTTTTTAAGTTAGTTAGAATTAATTTTTTTTATATCTTTAATTGATTGCTATATTTTCATATTGGATATGAGTATTAACATTCACTAACATTTTCTTTTATATCCTTAAGTTAGTTAATTGGGGTAATTTTGGAATAAATTTGAATTTAAGGTATAATTAATTAAAACTACCTACTTTAACTATTTTTAATTTTCATTGGTCTTGATGATTTTTTAGTTTGTCTACAATTAGGATTGGAGGTAGTGTTTAATGAAAAGCAATATTTATTTATATAAATTAAAATATAAAAAATATTTAGTTTTTTAAGAAATGAAAAATATCTTATGACATATATTAAATATTTTTTATTAATTATTTTAAAATATTAGTTAATTAAAAAATTTCAAATTTAGTTTTAGTAGGAATGTCATTTGTTTTTTAAAAAAAAAACATTGAATTAATTAAACATGAATAAGCAAAAGTCTAAATTTTGGTGAGAAGCAAATACTAGATTGTAGATGTTATATATGTATATAGGTGCAGCTTGTTGGTAAGCTTGTAGGAAGCATATCTATATGAACATAGTAACTGGCGGGTGCCACCTTATAGAATGACTGTGGAAGAGTCTCAAATCGCATATCAGAACTGGCAAAAGCAGAAACAAAAAGTGAGGGACTAGTTTAGCGATGGGAAGGAAACGTTTCAGGTAATGTGATTGAAGCCGACAAAGATTCACTTACATATCATGGAGCCCACGTGAAATATTGAGGATACTATATGGAACATAGTGCATGTTTTCTATACTCATACATAATTCTGCAGGATTTAACTGTGCTCTGTCCTAGTTATACTACTTGTATCATTCCACTTCTATAATAAATTGCCTTGTTTTGCCTAAACAAAACTAATTAGATATATAATGTGCCATTAGATGCCTTTATATAATGCATTGAATTTATCATAAATTATTTTTTTCTTACAATCTACAATGCATTATAAAAATTTTTAGCCACTAGAAATTAGAAAAGCTATACATGTTTGTGTCATTTTATAAATGTATTTTCAAATTTCATAATCTTCGTTAATCATATATATTTGACAAGCATAATATTTTAGAAATTTTATTGATTATTAAATAACAAACAACACGTTAAATTATCAAGATTCTTGAGTTTTAAAACATATGATCTGGATCCATTGAATAGCATTTTGGTGCAACTAAATCACTAGATTCCTTATGTGACTTGATATTCCTCTTCAGATAGGGAGACAGAGAGATGTGTTTCTGATTTGACGTACCAAGGACGATCACCATTTTACGATTTTAAACCTATCAGAATTTCTATCAACCCCTAACAGGCCACGTCACTTATTGAATCCATATCAATTTTTTTAATTGGTTGTCTAAAGCTCATTGAAATTATATCACTTTTCTTGAGTTTAACTAATGTAAAATAATAGCTAATATAAATGCTAAAAATGATATATATATATATATATATATATATATATATATATATATATATATATATATAACCCATATTAATTATTAGAAATAAAATTTTTAACCATCTCCCACTTGGACTTCATATTCATCTAAGCATTTATATCACAAAATTCTTTATATGCACAACCATATTATATTTACCTTTAGACTCCTCTTAAACAATGGGGTTCATCTCATCAACAACATGAAATCATTGTAACTTTCATCATAACTCAATGTGACTAAAACACAATGATCACCACAATTGAATGTACTCAATTACATACATCAAACATGAATACGTGACATGGAAATTACATGTAATGTGATCTTTGTCATGTCTATTTCCAACTGATCCAAATTTTATTCTTTATAAAGATCAATTCATTATTCATTATAAAATAAGAAAAAAAATCAACTTATTGATTATAAAATAAGAAAAAAAATAATTAAAACATATAAATAGAACTCCCGCTTAAACTAGGATAATATTAGGAATTACACCCATATTAGCCATATGCTCATGAAAAACTCTAGACACTAAACCTTTGGTGAGTGGATCAACTAGCATAAAATTTATCCCTATATGTTCTATAGAAATGTGCTTACATATTTTAAACTTTTTCCTTAACAACCAAAAAATTTGATATCAATGAATTATGACTTGTTGCACTCCAATTGTTGTTGGAATAAATAACTATTAAATTATTGTCACAATAGATTTTCAATGGCCTTTCAATACCGCTGACCACACGTAAATTAGTGAGAAAATTTTTGCAATCATATTCCATAATTGGATGCCTCAAAACAAGCAATGAGTTGAAAAGGTTATAATAATCTATTTAACAAACTTCCAAGAGATAGCTCTTCCAGCTAACATAAAGACGTATCCAGTTGTGGAGTGTTTGTTATCTTGCCATCTAGCAAAATCAAAGTTTGAGTACCCAATGATCTCTAAACTGTCAAACTTATGATGAGTGAGCATATACCCTTTTATTCTCTTCAAATACGCATTACATGCTTTACTACCTTTCAATGCTACATCCTATGATTACTTAAGTATCAGCCTAATACTCATACTTCAAATGCTATATCTGGACGCTACAAACTTGAGCATACATTATACTTCCTACAATTGAAGCATAGAGAATTTTTTGCATCTCATTTCTTTCAAGGTCACTATTAGGACACTGTTTGAGGTTAAATTTGTCTCTCTTAGCTATAGGGGTATATCCTGATTTACTATTTTTCATGCTAAATTTATCTAAAACTTTATCAATATAGGTAGTAAGCCAAGAATTTGGTTGATTTGGTAGTGTTACATTTTACATTATATGTAAATATTTAACATATTAATATTTAATTTTTAAATTTTTATATTTGAACTTCGTTTTTTTTATGTTCAAATTTTGTATTCTTTAATTTTATATAATTAAATTAATAATCTTTAATAGGTTGCTTAATTATATATTAATTTAAAATTTTTTATTTGAATATTTAACTTAAAAGTCTAATTTTTTTTAATTTATTTTGATTTTTTCATATATTTTAATGTTACTGTTTTCCTTTATTGAATTTTTGTGCACACTAACTCAAGATGCTGGATCCACAGCCACCCCTGTGCATTGTTTATATAAATATTATAGTTTATATAGGTAATTATGCTTAAATTTTATTATAACTGAAAAAATATTTATTATGCTTTGAAAGAAAGAAATTAATAAATTAGAGTTTCAATAAATTAAATACACATTCACTTGGATAATTCAAACATTGTAATGACTTTTTTATATGTATTGCTAAAATTAACATATTATACATGTTTTTAAAATTTACTCCCTTGTTTCATTTTATTACTTTCGTTTAAGGTTTTTTTATACATATTAATATAAACCATAAATGAGCTGGTAAACAAAATACTAATACTAAAATTTCTCATGCATTACATTCATTAACTGCAGTAATTAAGAATTTTACAAATACAATATTTAATTAAAAGAATAAAGAATGCTAACTAGCGTTCTTTAGAGAGTTAAGGATTATTAATGGATATTAAATTTTATAAAAGTTCATTGTTAACTTTATTATTATATAAATTTTGATTGAATAGTCATTAATACATTTTAAAAAACAAAAAATTGTACATCAATGTTTTTATTTGATATTTCATTTAACACATAAAAAACCTTAAAAAATTAAAATAAAATAATTTTAACGTCATTTTTCTATTTATTTTTCATTTTAAAATTGCTAAAAATTAAAAATAAATAAAACTAAAATATAAAAATATTAATAATATAAAGTAAAAACATTAAAATTATTTTATTTTTAATTGTAAGCAGCATTAAAAATGAAAAAAAAATAGTAAAATAACATTAAAATTATTTTATGTTCAATTTTTTTAATTTTTTTGTATACGTCAAATAAAATCTAAATTAAATCGGTATAACATTTATGAGTATTTTTGTCATTTAAATAAAGTAAAAACGTATTAATAGGTATTAAAATCAGAATTCATTTAATAGCACAGTAAACTATGCACTTTTGAAAAATTTAATGTTCATTAATTATTCTTAACAGGGTTGGTTAGCAAGACCCAAAAAAAAAAAGTGATAGATTGTCTGGTCGAGAGTATGATAGAAGCATATGTAGTGGAGTTGATCTGCATATGCTAGAATAGGGTTTACAGGTCCAAACGGTTAATGTCCATATAAAAGTTTTTATAATTGTTAATGTCTAGTATATAGGTCACGTTAGTTATGATATATTAGTTTGTTTTTTGCCTATAAATACCTCTCGTATGAATATTGTTCCATATGCTAGTAAAGTAGGGAGCATCATATATAGGATGACCTATGTGTGACCATATATGCTTCATATTGTGAGGTTATTAACAAATTCATGAGGGACTTTGGTCAAACTTATTGGCAGACATTGAAGTGAGTACTAAGATACTTGAATGGAACTTTGGGGTCAGGTCTTCAATATTGGAAGAGATATCAAGGTGGGATATGCTATAAAATGGTTTGTAGATACTTATTATGTAGCAAGGAACATGAACACTAGGAAATCATTTTCTAGGTATGTATTCACTCTATTCAAGACTGCAATATGTTAGAAGGTAAACCTACAATTTATGATAAAATTATCCAATACTGAAATAGAGTACATTACTTTGGTGGAAGGAATGAAGGAAGGTCTCAGGCTGGAGGGGGTGCTAAGTGAGATGAGAATTGTACAAGAGTGTGTACTAATTCACTCTTAAAGCTAGAGTGTTATTCACCTAGTGAATTATCAGATGTGTATAATGAGAAGGCTAAGCACGTTAATGTGAAGTTTCACTTTATTTAAGACGTGGTTGAAACAAGCGAGCTTAGGGTTGTGAAGATAACATTTGAGAATAACTTTCTGAAAATGTTTACCAAGCCTTTGCTAAGGTCCAAGTTTGAAGGTGCTTTAACTTGGTAAATTTCACATAGAAGTTGGTCAAGATCAAACTTGGAGAAAAAGGCATGGTAATTAAGACCTTGGAGGTATGAAGTCTTTGATTTGGAGTCAAGGTGAAGATTGTTAATGTAAACCCGTAATATTCAAACGAGTGTGATAGATCATCTGCTGTAGAGAGTCTCGAAAAAGCGTCTAATTGGTGGACTTGATCTCCGCTTGGTTAACTAGTATCTAGATACCCAGACGGTCAGAATCTATTTCTATAATCACTAAGGTGATGTTTGTTTTGCCTGTTTTATGTTTTCAATTTCAGAGAAAACAAAAAGCAGTAGTGAAAATATGTTTTATTACAATTTAGAAAATATTTCACTGAAAATATTTTTAGAAAACAATTGAAAACAAAAAAAAAGTTGTTTTCAGTGTTTTCAAACGTTAACAGTATGTAAAAACTTAATAACAACATTGTAATTATATAAAAAAATAATATATAAATGTATTTTAAATTATATATGTAAATAATTTATAATATTTTTGTTAAAATTGATTAAATTTAACAATATTATTTTTTGAAAATAAAAATATCAAGTGAAAACAAATACATTTTCTGAATGTTGAAAATTTAAAAATGAAAATAAAAAACAAAAAACATTTTCTCAAATCAAACGTCACCTAATATTTTCTATATAGCTCATATGAGTTAGTTATAACATGTGTGTTTGCTTTATTTATATATATATATATATTTTGTATGAATCATTGAAATAGTCTAATGCTTACATGCATGCTATTCATTTATTATCAATACAATTTATTTTATTGTTTTACTTTTTGACTCTTGTTTTCTTTCTTATTTTTTTTTTTTTTATAATTTATTGACACTTTCTGTTAGTTGTGTTAAGAGTTTCTTTTCGAATCCAATTAAAAAAAAAACAAATAATCTTACATATAATGTGGTCCTTGAATATGACACTTACAATGGAGAGATAAATATTGGATTTAAATTCGTTGCACAAGTAAGGTTAATCTTTTCTTGCGTGTGGACATGAATTATCTGATAAACTCTAATCATAACTGGTGTTTGTTAATTAGCAGGAAGAAAAGTACATGACGGGAAACGAAATCAATTCATCGTTGATGAGAAGAAAAAAGAACCACACAAAGGAGAATATTATGGTGGAAAATTTTGGTAGCATTTGTTTTGAGTATTTTTATTTTTATTTTTAGAAAAAATAGATAATAATAAAAATATGTTTCATTTTAATTTTGAAAATATTTATATTGAAAATATTCTTTAAACAATTGAAAACAGAAAATAAAAAAAAAGCTATTTTTAGTTTTTAAAAAATTAATATTACGAGAAAACTTAATAACAATATTATAATTATATAAAAATATATAAATATATTTTTAACTATATATAATTTATAGTATTTTGTTAAAACTGATTAAATTTAACAATAATATTTTTTAAAAATAAAAAATATCAAATGAAAATAAATATATTTTTTGAATGTTAAAAATTTAAAATAAAAACAGTTTTCAAAAAATAAAAATAGAAAATATTTTCTCAAACCAAACATTCACTATATTTTTTTACCAGAAAATAAGAAGGAGGAGAAAACCAAATATAAAGGAAATATACATATCAAAATTATACGATACTGAATCTGGCAGAGCCAGTTAGACATCTTCGTATAATCTTGATAGAAAATTAAATCTATATAAATAACAATATAACAGGACAAGTTTATAAGCTACTGAATCTGGCAGAACCGGTTAGACATCTGGTTATAAACTTGACGGAAAGTAAATTTAATTAACATATGATAAGCCTTTAAATGATCATCGCATCTTTAAATATTTATTGCTTAAGGCATCTGAAGATACCTTTCGAGAAAACTACTCCATGCGTAAAATAAAATAAGTGCAAGATTTAAAAAAAAAATACTTACAAAGGGGAAGGAGAGGGGAGGAGTGTAGAGAGAAGGAGGAGTATATTCAGGACCTAGAGAGAGAAGAGTGTAAAGGACCTGCTCAACATAAGAGGTTTATGGTGCTTTTTATAGAAAATTTGTGTGACCTGAAACCGGCTTTGTAGGTAACCTGGTAACTGGTAACCTGCTGTGTAGGTAAATTTTACCCTTCAGTCTATTACTTCAATAAAAAAGTAAAATTACTTTGTCACAGGTAAAATTTTAACTGGCTCGCCTTACTCGAGCTATTGTGGAAAAATCTTGTATTTCTTCTTCCATCTGCTCAAGAAGACTCTGGTCTTCATTATCTTCACAGTTGGAAGGGAATGATGACATCCCTGGAGTGTTCTGGCCATAACAACCAGTTTCTTCATATATTTCTTTGTACAGCTTTCTTTTCCAAAATGTTTTACGAGGGAAAGGTTAGCCTCGATTGGGAATGGGTAAAATTTATTACCCATTAATTTTTTCCAATATAGTTTTGTATTCTGGGTTTCCTTTAAAAGAGTGAAAATTTCAAAATCCCTTTTGGAGAAGTTCCAGTTGTATCCTTCGATGTATGCCTTCCAAAGGTTGTATTGGTACAATTTTTCGTTGTTTAGAGATAATCCTTTGAGTGGATCATGCTCAAATAATGTAAGAGTCTGAAGCTTTGGATTTGTTTCGGTAAATAATTTTATCACATGTGTGGCTACACTATCAGGATTGTGTGCACTTCTGGGAGAAGTGGTAATTTGTAAAGCCACCTGTTGCATGTGTTCAGCCTGAATATCATTTATGACTGTATTTAATATAGGAGACAGAGCTGAAAATCTGTCTGTGGGAGGTATCGCCAAGGAGTGGAGACAACCAGCTTCTAGTAATAACATGGGAGTTATCAGAACGTCCCTGTATAAGTGTGATTTGAAGGAACCCAAATTTATTATGAATTTCAACTGGCATGTGCAGTCTTTATCCATAGTTTTACAATAATCAGAAGATCCCAAACACGGATTTCTGTTATTGAAGTATGTTTGTATTTTTACGAATAAACCCTCGTAATTTGTTATTTCTGAATGGACGTCAAACAAAAAGTCCTGTATTAACCCAAATTTTCCCAAAAGGATATTTGGATTATTTGTTGAGGGATACTGCAAGCAGCAGTAGCATATGTTTGTGTTTGAGCATGAGTCTCAAATTTTACAGCAGTTTTTATTTTTTGTTCATTGATTGTTTCCAACAGAACTGTCATTTTTGCTTCTTCTTTTGAATAGAAGTCTTTGTATGTACACCAGAACTGGTCTTGTTTTGCCTCATTGAGGTCTCTGAATGTGGTATAAACACCTTTGTTCTTGCCTGTTATAAGGGCGAAATGTGTAAAACATTTCCCAGAAAGAGAGGCAGGAGAAGTTAATGCTACTCCTTTATTATCATGGCAACAAAAGTTGTATAAGGCGCTTATGATGCTTTGTTTTACCTTTGTAACTAGGTGTTCATTTTGTGTAGTATATTTTGGAATATTTCAAATATTGTCAATTAAAACATTTAACTTGACATTTGTATTGTCTCTTCCAGGGTACTGGAAAATATTTGTAAGAATTGGCAACTCTTGTTTGCCAAATTTTGAGTATTGGTCCGCCTGAAAAGGAGACTTTACTTGTTTGGCACCATAAGCACCACCTTTTTTTGTATTTTCCAACATGTGGATCTTTGTGTAGATGACCTAACAGGTCTTTGTAGAGATACAAGTCTTCACTTGATATACCTGGATAATATATCAACACAAATATTGTCAAATCCTTTAATGTGTTCAAAATGTATAATTTTCCCAGAAAAATTTATGTAGTCTTTAAAAAGTAACATCTTTTATGAGGTTTTTTGTCATTGTTCATTTGATTTTTGCCATAAGAAACTATGGCTTCACAATCAGTCCTGTTTGTTATTTCTTGTTTATTTATTAAAAATAATTTAAATACATCAATTGCATGTATAATAGTATTGACTTCGTAATCAGTGCTAGTTTTGTAGATTTTTGGTTTTGTTATGTATTTACCAGAGGCATATCTGCAAATTTGTTCTTTTGCCTTTGGTATGTGTTTATTTTTCTTCGTTTAAGGATGACTCCCCATCCTAGTTCACAACCATCACATTCAATTACAAGATAATCAGAATCTAATGGTAATTGTAAAACAGGTAATTTTGTTACCATATGTTTTATTTTCTGAACTAGTTTTACATCTTCAGCAGGAGCATTTTACTCTAAAAAATAGCAGGAGCATTTTTAAGGCCGAATGACATAATATTCCATTCAAATAAACCTTTAGAATGCAAGAAGGTTGTCCATTTTATTGATTTAGGATCCATTTTAACCTGATGAAATCCACTTTTTAGGTCGAATTTAGAAAACCATTTGGCATCTTGAATTCGATTTATTAAAACATCTTTAGATGGAATCAAATAACCATCTTCTATTGTATTATCGTTTAATTTTTTATAGTTGTAAACCATCCTAGATTTACCTCTTTTTTGTTCAGAAGATTTATTTACTATGAAAGCAGGACTTCTGTGTGGATTAACACTAGGTGCTATCACTTTAGTTTTAACAAATTTTGTATGTGAGTCTGACATTCTTCTTGTTCCCAATTGTTAAACTGAATGTCTTTTGTTTTGATTATTAAATCTGGGTTAATAATTTCCAGTTTACAAATTACGGGATCTCTGTCCCAGAATTTTGTAGGATCTTCTCCTATTATATTTGTTTTATTCAACCTATCAAGAATATATTGGATATTTTCAAATTTTATAGATTTTGAAATTTTTATTAAGAAAAAAGCCTCAACTGTATTGTCTAGTATATTAGATAAAGAGGAATAATCCTCTGTTGTTTCGTTTATTATGTATAGAAGTTCCATAGTACAATTGCATGTATCAGGAGATGTTGAACAACGACACTTATCAATGACAATATCTTGTTTTAATGAGTCACCACTAACTATTGGTGTCATTTGTGTTTTATCACTAATCATAACATAATCTTTATTTATTGTAACTGACCTGTTTTGGCCTAAAATAAAATCTAAGTCAATTATCATGGTTTGTTTTGAGGGAACTAAGTTTTCTACCTTTATTGTTTTTACAAAAATTTTATGACAAAAAATGTCACAATTTGTACTGAATTGAAGAGTAACATTGTTAACTTCTTTATCATTTATCATAATTTCTCCAGACATTATTCTGGTTTTTTGTATGTGTTTACTTTTAATTTATAATATTCATATTAATTTTAATTTATTTGTCATAATTACAGCTCCAATCAACGAAAATCAGACTAAGTTAAAATATTGAGTAAATTTGTAAATATGATTAAATTTAGTTTTGATATTGACTTTAGTTTTCATAGATCTATTTTTGTTAAAAATATACTGCAATTCCTATTATTTATTTTAATTAAATTATAGTAACACTTCTGAATTTTTATATAATTATATATTTATTTCCTATTTTACATAATTTGATAAAAAAATTTAGAAATATTTTTATAATTTATTTTTTTATTGGATGACTCTTATTATTTCTTAGAACTAACGACTGATACACTCGTGAAATTTAGTATAATTATACATGTATTTTATTTTTTTTAATTATTATTTTTGCATTAGTATAAAATTTGATAAAAATACTAGTGTAATATTTTTAAACATATATGGATAATTGGAAGAGAGTTTTGTGTAATTTAAATAAAAATAATAATATATAATTTTACTAAACCTGCGTGCATATATATTTCTTATTATTTATGTTATATTATAGGTTACTTTAGAATAATTTCTGATATGATATAATTAGACATATTTTACATCTATATATATTCCAGAACGCATGCATAGACAGCACTAAAGAAGTCCTAAGTATGATTGTTCGCAATTCATTCGTTGCTGGGTCCCTTTTCCTCCTTCTTCTCATCCCAAAATCCTGCACTTGTGAAGAGATGAATGTATCAACAGGTTATTTATATAAAAAATCAGAGGCTGATCTTCTGGCATTTCCTATGAATGTAGCATTTTTGGCGGCTGAATTTTGGTTGATATGTGCTACGGGTTGTGGAATGGATGTTTTTGCTCCAGAATTAGTCAAGGGAGGACCCCCTCCCATTGGAGGCCAAATGGTCAATCTTGATCCCCTCACCAAAAATGTCACCTTGCAGTATGGTCTTCTGGCAATTGGAGTTTTGAGGTTCTTCCATTCTCTCTATTCGCTACAACCATTACTTTTCGGATGAATTTGATAATAAAATTTTGACTTCTTTTTTAATCTTTACAGGGCTACGAAGGACGTAGTAGAAGTTTTTCCTAGGCCATTCTTGAATATAACCAAGCAAGTATTTGCTGAAATCATGGATCAATCTTTTGAACAAACTTTGGAACCACCTTTTGATCCCTATGCCAGTACCTTGAACTATCAAATTGCGTCTTACATAATTAGTTTAGATGGCCCCAATCTGTATCCTGAAATCATTCCAGTGCTACAAAAAACCAAGTTCAAAGAAGTAAGGCTTCAAGCTTTCCTCAAGTATTTTTTTACGAATTTATTACATGCTTAAAGAGTTACTGCACGTGCAATTTATTATATAAATCAATAATGAAAAATATAAAATATATAATGTGATGACGTGAATGTATGAATGAATATATGTACAGCTTGCTTCGGGCATTGAAGGAGTAGCATTTGGCGTTAAAAATAGTATTCGATCATATCTATACGAATGTCGGGACATGTTGGTGCCACCCTATAATGTGTGTGTGGCAGAGTTTACAAATCGTATTTCAGAGCGAGCAAACAAGCTAGGAAAGGAAGGGATCAAAAGTGAGGGTCTAGTGGTACCTAAATCACTAGGTGCTGACAGAAGAGTTTCAGGTAATGTTATTGAGGCTGACAAAAATTCACTTTCATATCGAAAGAGTCCAGAAGAAGTATTGAGGATACAATATGGGACAGGTAATCAATGTGTCCCAGGTGGCTTCTACCCTAAAGGAGCAAATGGTCGTATAGCCAAATATTACCTAAATATATAGACTATAAGCAACCTATATCCTAAAACTATTGTGTGTCAGCTGCCTCATGTTATATGTATAATAAGCAGTATGTATATTGCATTCAACTTATCAGAAACTAAAATTGCATATTTTAATATGTATACATGTCGCATTAAAGATTTGCGTATATTACATGGAATTTTCTAGCATGTTTAGTGCCTTGAAAAACAAAATTACACATGGACGTTGTTAATTAGTTTAGGTCATAATTTGATACTAAATATCTCGAAAGGAAATTCTAGATATTTTGTAATGAGTCATATCATCCAAGTCTAAATTCCTCGACAATGTATCTAAAGATACTAGTTCTCCTGTCAAGAAATAGGGAACCTTATTATAATATAAAAATAAGGGATATTATGTCATTTTTATTTAGGGAACGATTAAATCCATTTTATAGTTGAATTGAAAAATTCAATCCAATTTATTATGTATATGATGCTAGAGTTATAGATTATGGTAGGTTAACTAACCAAAACTTTTAAAAAAAATTGCAAAAGAAAGGGAAAATTATAAAAAATTATGTTAATAATGAATGAGTTAATTAGTATACATTATGTAAAAGATTTTTATACTAACGTTCAATTATATTCCTTAATTTATATGACTTTTAAAATATTAATGGATAAAGCCAACAAACTTACCATAAATTAAATGATATGATTGGACGTCAGTCTAAAAATGTGAAATTCTTTACACTGTCGGTGTATACTAATTAAACTCATAATGAATTTCTTAACTAGTCAAACTTTATTTTCAACTGTATCCCACACCAATTCATTAACTAGTCAAGTATTATCTTCATCGTTTAATTATTTATCTATGCAAAAGAGACCCAATCATATTTACCTCAATGCTTTGTTGTTGTTTTTTTAAAGGCAAAGAAAATGTATTAAAATAGATAGTAGGGTGAAACAAAAAGTTTTTAAAATCCTGAAAAACTACTAAGGATTACTTCAACATGTGAAACCACATAAGGTATCCAAACCAAAACCTCCTAACAAACTACTAAGGGTTTGTTCATCTTTTGAGTTTCTTCACTCATGCTATTAGATAGGAAGTTGTCCCTTTTGTTCATCTTTTGAGTTGCTTCACTCATGCTATTAGATAGGAAGTTGTCCTTATTTCATCTTTTTAAAGCTAGTTTCAACAACTTTATTTTTTGTTTAAATACAAAAAAACACCTAACCCAGAGACTAATAGGTCCATATACTTTTTTTTCCACAAAATGATGTGAATCTACTATCATGAAATCAACTATTTTAAACTCGAAACAACTTTCGTCCCCAATCAATCCCTATTGTGGTGTTTGAGTAGAACCAGACAGTGATAAATCCCTATTCAAGATTTATTGTGTTGAGTATGGCCATATTTTCCACCACTTGTGTCTTACTCTTGGCTCTACTACTACTCTGTACCATGTGTATAACCTCTGTCAACAGTTTCCAGTCTAATAATTCCATGTCTTCTATGAATTTGTTGAATTTTGTGATTTACAATGAATATGCTCCTCACCCCTACTGGACCTAGTCTTTCTTGAGGTCTATGGACTATATTAAAGTCCCAAATGTACATAACAAGGGTGTTCATTCCTTTCAGCTGCAAGAGGTCACTCTAGATCCTTCTTTAACTATAGTGCCTCACCTAAAATGACCCTTACATCTGTGACAACTATAAAGCTCTAACCACAAATACATACCTTATTTGTAAATTTTCCCTTTGGCCATAGGCAAGGAAGATCACATGATGTATTTATAGTTTCCTTTGCGAACCATTCCATTTAATTATCGTCCTAAATAGCTTCGCAAGTTCTATCATTCATATCACCTACTTTTATTTCCTACATACATTCTATTTGTGCTTCAACTTTCGCTATTAAATTTTTCATCGACAACTCTTCTTTTAATGGAATTGTCCATCCTTCAAACAATATTGTACGTTAGTATCTTCATAGTAAACCCATTACATTCCCTCCTTGGTCGTCCTCTTTACATCTTTGCTTTTCCTTTTTATCCCTCTCTTCCATCTCTTGGAACACCCTCATAATTTGTTCTTCATTTACTATGGTTCTTAGTTACCCTTAAACTTTGGCACAACTAACATAATATTTTTCCTTCAACAATTTCATTTTTCAGCCAAAAACACCTGTTACAATTTATTGTTTATGCCCCACTTAGTGAATTGGATAACATAAATGCCACTATTAAGATACTCCTTCCTCTCATCAATTCTGAGATTTGGCTATTGTGAATTTGTAAAACTTGTTTGGAGTGATTTAACGAGTTGGCTACAACTTATTCAAAGTTCTCATTCGCTTTCACCACAGTTATCTGGTTGTCCCCTAATAACATTAATACCTTCCCAAAATTCATTCCACGTATCCCATAAACATTGTTGCACATCACTTTTGGTGTCTATTTGTTTGGTGCCCTTCCCTCTTCACACAACGAGAAAAATGCAAGAATAGAGTAAAGGAAGAACAAAAACAAGGAAAAAAGGCAAAGCAAAAAAGAAAGCAGCATTGGATTGATCAGCAACTGAATCTAATGTTAACAAATTATTATTGAGAAGCTTATATACAAGAATGAGATAAGTCTGCAGTGGAAGCTACACAATTACAACCACTATAACTGCTTTTAACTAACTAACATACAATTAACCAAAGCTAACTAATAACATGAAAGTAAACTCATTATAGTTCAATCAACTATACAATGGTTAAGAGTCCCCAACAAGTTGGGATAGATAGTTGACATTCCCAACTTGGAACAAGACCCCCGAAAAACATGAGGATGTAAAGCCTTAGTAAGAATATCAGCTAGCTGAAGGGAAGAAGCAATGGGAAGAAGCTTGAGGAGACCTTCATTAAATTTTTCATGGACCACATGACAATCTATCTCAATATGTTTGGTATGTTCGTTAAAAACCTGATTGGAAGCAATTTGTAGAGCAAAGTCCTTGTCATAAAATAACAAAGTTGGATGATCGAAAGGAAGAAAAAGGTCTCTAAGAGATGCATGAGCCATTGGACCTCACATGTAATAGTGGTAAAGGTTCTATACTCGGCCTTAGAGGAACTCATGGAGATAATGGTTTGTTTCTTCGATCTCCAAAAAACTAAGGAATGACCAAGCTAAACAGAGAAACCAGTGACGAAGCGACAAGTATCAATATAGTTTGCTCAATCTAAATCACTAAAAGCTTTATGATAGATGCATAAAAGAAAATACCAAAACTTGGAGCTTGTTTCAAATAACAAAGAACTCGAAAAGTTGTCTTATGGTGTGCATTAGTGGGTTTGGACACAAACTGACTTAGTTGTTGAACAGAATGATATATGTATGGTCAAGTGGTGGTTAAGTATATTAAGCAGCCAATAAGGCGTCTGTAAGGTGAAGGATCAGCCAAAAGGGTGCTAGTGGAAGAGGTTAGCCATGTCGTGTAATCTAGAGGTGTAGGAGTAGGACAGAAAGCTAACATCCTTGTATTAGATAGAATATCAAGCAAATATTTTCTATGACATAAGTGAATTCTAGATTTGATGTGAGCCACTTCAAGACCAAGAAAATATTTACAAACACCAAGATCTTTGATTTTGAAAGTAAGATCAAGAAAGGAGGTAATGTGCCTAATTTCAGAGAGGATGTTCCCTGTTAAAACCACATCATCAACATATACAAGGATAGCTATAACTTGCGAACCAGAGAACTTAAGAAAGAGAGAATGGTCAAAAAATGAGTGGTGATAACCATTGGAGAGAAGGAAAGTAGAAAGGCGTGTATACCATTGTTTGTTGGCTTGTTTGAGCCCATAAAGAGATCGCTGCAATTTACACACTTGGCCAGGTTAGGAAGGGAGTCCTTGAGACAGATGCATGAAAACTTCTTCATTCAATTCACCATCCAAAAAGGCATTATTAACATTAAGTTGTTTTATATACCAGTTATAAATGGTGACAATAGTAAGGAGGAGGTAAACGGTGGTAATCTTTGCCACAAGAGCAAACGTATCAAGAAAATCTAGTCCCTCAATCTGAGTATACTCTTTTGCTACAAGTCAAGCCTTCTAATGCTCCATGGATCCATATGAATTATGCTTGATCTTGTATACCCAAGAACATCCAATAGCGGTTTTGTTAGGTGGTAAGGTAGTGAGGACCCAGGTGTTGTTTGCTTGTAGAGAAGTAAGTTCAATAGTCATTTCTTTAAGCCAACATTCACTCTTTGAAGCATTAGCCTATAACTTGGGTTTGGTGGTGATAGAAATGGAGAAAATAAAATGGTGAAAAAGAAGAAGACAATCTATTGTAAGAAAGAAAAGAATGGAGTAGATAGCAAATACCTGAAGACTTGGTTGGTATAGTTGGCAAGGAGTTGCAACGAAAATCCTATAGATAAGAAAGGGGGATATATGGTCTGCTAGATTTATGAAGCATAGGGTAAGGAGAATTAGAAGGTGGTGTATGCTCAGGAGTTGTAGGAGCAAATGTAGTGGGGATGGTGGAACTATGTGTATAGGCTCTGGTAGAGTGTTGTCGGTATATGCATGTATAGTTTTGTCGGTGTATGCAGGTATAGGAGGATAAGGACTTGTTGCTGGATGGATAGAACTGGTTCATAATGAAGAGGAATAGGTGTAGGTTAAAGTGGAGTGTTATCGGTGTGTGTAGGGTATGGAAAATGGTCCTCATAAAATGTAACATTGTGTGATACATCTATGGTATATGTGTGAAGGTTAAAGAGGAGATAGCCCTTAGTGTATGGTTAAATCCAATAAGGTGAAACACTAAAAGTAAAGGGTAAGTTGCTTTGGAAAAGTAAGGCTCGGGTCACATTTAAAATATGTTGGTATTTTCGTTCAACTATGCCATTTTGTTGTGGTGTTTCTACACAATGGACAATTCCCTTAGTAGAAAAGAATTGATTCATGAAAAATTCAGGTCCATTATCGATTCTTATGGTGTTAACTTTTCCCATGAAACTGATTTTCAATATAAGAGACAAAATTAACTATATGAGCTCTAGTTTCAGCCTTAGTAGACATAAGGAACACCCAAGTAAAGTGAGTGAAATCATCTATCATAGTCAAAAAATAATTATGTCCATGCATGGAAATTTTGTTACAAGGTCCCTATATATCCATATGAAGCAATTCAAAAGAGCATGAAGCCCAAGAATGACTCACAGTAAAATAAAGTTTTCTTTGCTTAGCATGGTGACAAGTATTACATGTAAAGTTTTTATTACTGAAAAGATAAGGGTAATATTGCCTCATTGTATAAAAATGCTCATGTGACAAGTGACCTAATCTAAAATGCCAAAGGTCAATGGGGAGTATATTACTGACAGGATGGGTAGTGATAGATATAACAAGTGGTCTATTTACAGTAGTTGCGGGAGAAATGCTATAAAGGTCTTTATGCATCTCAACTATACCAATCGTCTTCCCTGCTTTCGCAGCCTGAATCACACAAAAAGAGTTTGAGAAAGTTGGCTTGCACTTAAGAAAAGAAATGAGTTTTGAAATAGAAATCAAATTAAAGGTAAAAGTAGGGATATATAGAACATTTGTTAAATAAAATTCATCAGAGAATTTGACAATGTCAGAGTGCGTGGCAAACACTTTTTGTTCAATGGGCAATCTAACAATTATTGAGTTAATGTGTTTATAGAAGTGGAAGTACCAAAGAGAGGCGGAGACATGGTTTGTAGCACATGAATCTAATATCCAAGGTCTTGTCGATTGTGTGCTGTTGATAAAGGCTTGGACAACAAATATACTTGATGATAGAGAGGACTAGGTGGGGTAGGTAGATACTGAACCTATTTGGTTAATGTGGGAGGTGTTTCCAACTGTTGAACCTACATTAAAGGACTGATGGATTAAAGGTAGAACTGTCTGGTATTGTTGAGATGTTAAGCGAAACTCCTGATTCTCACTAGGAGATTGTTGTTGATTAGTGACATTAACCATAGTGTTGTTCATTGAAGTA
The DNA here is from genome assembly GCA_037954015.1 of Psophocarpus tetragonolobus. Taxonomy (NCBI): domain Eukaryota; kingdom Viridiplantae; phylum Streptophyta; class Magnoliopsida; order Fabales; family Fabaceae; genus Psophocarpus; species Psophocarpus tetragonolobus. Next base: position 6,061,848 of record CM075693.1, on the reverse strand, counting down.
CTCTTGTTATATGATTTGTGTACAGGAGAAAAACCATATTTTCTTTAGCAAACATCCATGGTATGTTCTGCTCTTCCACAGTGAGTGCATCTTTTGCCAGATCGATTGGTGCCATTCTTATTGCTTCTGGAGTCATTCCAAGGAAACTCATGTTTCTTATAACAAACACTTTTAGTGTGACCATTACTGCCACAGAAAGTGCAGGTAGGGAAGGTATTAGTTGAGTTGGTTGTTGCTCCTTTTGGCGCATTGACAATATTAGCAATAAGATTATTTCCTTGAATTTGCCTTTCTTGCTGCACTATGTAAGAAAAGATTTTGGATATTTGAGGCAATGGATCCATAGGCAGAATATGTGACTTTACATTGCTATATAGCCTGTTTAAACCTCGTAAGAATTACTTGGCCCAGTCTTCCTATTTTCATTCTAAAATTGAGGTGAGAATTCCACACTAATATTTCGTAGATGGATTTGGTTTAAAGTTCTTTAGTTCATTGTATAAGCTTGGTGAAGTATTGAGTAACGGTTAGGTTTCTTTGCCTTAGTGATAAAGCCTCTTGTTGCAAATTTGAAACGCAAATACAACTTCCTTGAGCGTAACGGGCCATCAAGTCTTTCCATATTTCATCAACTCTTTCCATCCAAACAATGCCTTGGCGAATTTTAGGAGAAACAAAATGTGCGATCCATAATGCGACCATATTGTTGCATTTCATCCATGCCAAGTATGATTTGTCGCTTCTATCTAGTTCAGAAACGTTTCCATCAATAAACTCTAACTTGTTCTTGGCACTGAAAGCAGTAAACATTGCTTTGCTCTATGTATGATAATTAGTTGTGTCCAAAAGAAGGGAAATGAAAGCAGTCACCGGATTCTCATCAAGGTTGTCAGGAAGGTTATACGGCGGATGGTGGCCAGGACCTTTAAGCACCATACTGCCATAGTGGATGTCATGGCGGACAAAAAAAAGGGGAAAAAAAAAAAATATATATATATATATATATATATATATATATATATATATATTTAAAACTTAAATTCATAATCTAAAATCATAAATTCCTAACCATATATATATATATATAGCAAAATAACAACAATTTAACAATCTAAAATCATAGAATTCATAATCTAGTGATATTGTCATCATTAAAACTTAAAAACATAAATTCCTAACCAAAACAAAAGGATTAAACAAACATCAAAACAAAAAAACAAAGTTAAAAACAGTAAACACAATGACAAGTCCTAAAACTATTTTATTTAATCCTCCTCATCTTCATCAATGTCTGCATAGTTAACTTCAACAGGGCGACGCTGCTCATCCAAGAATCCTTCAGCTTCTTCTCTATCTGAATGTACCAAATTAGCATTTGACACTAATTCCTCCTCGTCACTGCTAGAATCAGAATATTTTAATGATTCAGCTTCTTCAACCACAATCCTTTTCCCCTTCTTCTTTGAAGCTACTCCTTTGGCTCTCTTAGAAGGATTAGAAGATGCTCCTATTTGCCCATCTCTAATTGCAAGTTGTTTCCTTTTATGATGCCTAGTGTATTGTCTAGGCTCATTAAGTCCCGAAGCTTCATAAACTTGATTCCAAGTAAGGTTATCATCTCCTTCATGAACTCTCTCATCTTCATCTTCTTCTCCATCCATCTCTCCAATTAGCCACTCATTGCAATCATCAATTCTATTGAGATTAATTGGATCAATTTAATCATTAATGTTATACCTTCGATGGAGTGCTTGATTATACTTGACAAATACCAAGTCATGTAGTATTTGATGCTCGAGTCTATTTCTTCTCTTAGTATGAACCTAAAACAATTAAATAAATACTCATTATTTACGGAATAACTAGAAGGAAGATATTGATTGTTCACTTTAAATAGGAAATTAATTACTTGCTCAAACACACTCCAATTGCATTCACAACCTGAAGCACTACATGTCAAGCTAAGGATTCTAATTGCAAGTTGTTGCAAATAAGGAGTTTCTGAACCATACATTCGCCACCATTGAGCTACAAATGCAACCAAATATGTTAAACTCAGACACTTCAGCAAATGACTTGAAGAATAAAAGTTCAAAAGTTTCAATCTTTTGTCTCTTACCAGGTGCAATTTCACCCCTCATTACTTTAGCAGCTGTGGACCCAAATATACCACTCCTAGTTTTATATTGAGCCAACTCCTTATGAACAATCTTCTTCATTTCTGAATCTCCCAGCAATTTATGTATAGAATCATATAAACCCCTAATAATCTCACCATTAAATTCCATCTATGGGTTTGCATAAAAGAACTCAGGGTTCAAAAAGTGGCTAGCAGCATGTAAAGGGCGATGAAGTTGAATATCCCATCTTTTATCGATGATTGCAAACACATCCTTGTATTTGCTTTCATTTTTAAAAGATTTCATAATGGTTTCCTTTGCCTTGTCCATTGCTTCATATATGTAGCCCATAGTTGGTTTTTTCTCACTATCCACAAGTCTAAGCACTTTCACAAGAGGAGTCATCACTTTCAGAATGAAAACCACATTCTTCCAGAAACTAGGCATCAAGACAGTTTTAATGGCTTCTTTTCCCTTGGCCTCCTTTGCTAGCCTATTTTTATTCCACTGTTCTGACACAAACATCTTTCTAAAATTGGTTTTTTCTTCATGAAGTCTCTCCAAGGAAAGATATGATATTGCAAATCAAGTGATGGCATGCCTCACTAACTCCCTTCCACGGTAAAGAATCTTAACATGCTCAACGTGCTTGAATGGCTATATATGAAGCCAAAAGGAGAGATAGCTCGTTGAATGGTCTTCTTTATAGTGGGAAACTTACGAATATCCTCCAACAGTAAGTCTATACAATGCGTAGCACAAGACGTCCAATAAATCTTTGGTTTTTTCTCTTCTAGCAACCTACCAGTAAGAACATAGTTACTTCCATTGTCCGTTATAACTTGGACAACCTTTTCCTCTCCAATCTCCTCCACAATAGAATCCAATAACTCAAACATCTTCTCTCCAGTCTTTACATAGTCAGATGCATCAACAGACTTTAAGAACATTGTCCCAGAAAACGAGTTCACCAAAAAGTTTATGATGTTTCTTTGTTTTCTATCTGTCCAAGCATCTGACATTAATGAACACCCAAAATTTTTCCACTGATCATTTAGTGGCTGCATTAACTCATTAGTGTACTCCACCTCTTTCTGAAGAAGTGGTACTCTAATGTCATCGTAGGAAGGAGCTTTCAAATGTCTCCCAAAATTACCAACTTCGCAAAGCATATCTTGAAAACTTTCTATTTTTATTAAGTTGAAAGGTAGGTCAGCTTGGTACCAAAAGCGAGCTATATATTGGTACACCTTTTCTAAAGCTTTTTTATCACAAAGCTTTCTTATGCCCGCTTGTACTAGTTTTTCTTTCCAATTCTTTACAGTTGTAGACTGAGCTTGAGTAAAAAGGTTCATTGCTCCCTTCCTTGTATCCTTCAATCTCAAATCACCAACCGGAGGTAGCTTAGACAAAGCATCAAAACTTCCTATATCCATGAACCCTTCTTCAAAATGTTCTTCAATATCTTGCATTACTTTTTTAAACGTTTCAATTTGCTTCTACTGTTTTCCATCCATAACTGCCCTTATCTCAGCCTTTAAAACTTCAAGAGCCATCAAGTAAGTTGTAACATTTCCCATTTTTCCAATCAAATGTTGTTTTCCCCTTGTTATACCTCCTTTCATAACCTTCCGACAATAATTACAATAGATTTCATTTATATCATTCTCTCTAACGGGTGTACCGTGTTTCCTTCCTACATCAGTCCTCGTAGAGGTAATTGAATTTGAGGATACGTTTAAGGTGTTTGTTTCTACCCCTGACATGATTATTAAACTGGGGAAAAAATTGAAAAATGGCTTTTATAAAAAAAGAAAAAAAAATTAATATCTCTTTTACAAAAAAAAAAAGATATGAGAGATAGAGCTTATAGTAAGAAGGAGAGAATGGGTGAATGAAAATGTGAGAGATTGAGAATGCGAGGAGGAGAATGCGCAAGAGTGCGTGAAAGAGCGCGAGAATGTAACAGACGAGAACGCGAGTCACCGGCGCCAGAGAACTCGTCAAAGGATGCGCGGTAGCTGGTTGACAATCTCGGAGGATGCGCGACTGGGAGAGAGCTCATGCTGAAGGTTACCAAAGTTACGGCTAGGGCTATAGATGCCAAACACTATGTTTGGCATCAAACCGGGTCGGGTCCACCTGGGTCCAAAACGTTAAAAAAGGCCCAACTGGGCAACACGTCCACCATGCCCGCCATAAACCACCACGGTGTTTCCACCATGGTGCCTGCCACACCCTAAATGGCAGAACCACACCATACCAAGACGTAACACCCATCGCGGAAAGCATCCTCCACTGTTACAGTCCATTATGGCACTGCCATAACGCCGTTTTGACAACACTTATTCTCATTTGGATGCAAATACATAAAATTGCAATCAAGTTCTTCACTCATATTTGACACCGTAACACAACTAGAGAAATGCAAGAACAGAGCAAAGGAAGAATAGAAACAAGGCAAAAAGGCAAAGCAAAAAAGAGAGCAGCACAGGATTGATCAGCAATTGAATCTGATGTTGGCAAATTATTATTGAGAAACTTATATACAAGAATGAGACAAGCCTGCAATGAAAGCTACACAGTTACAACCACTATAACTGCTTTTAACTAACTAATAGACAATTAACCAAAGCTAACTAACAACAAAAAAGTAAACTCATTATAGTTCAGTCAACTATACAGTGGTTAAGATATCTCAATTGACATCACCACCCTTCCCTCCTGATACATTATTTCGCTGTTTTGGTTTCCTATCTTTGTCACCCAACGTGGGATATATGCATAGTATAGTTTGGATAAAGTTGCGTATTGATACAACTCAATCTACGTACATTGTTTTGGCCCAAAAATAGCTTATCAATATCTTTATCTTGAGTAAAAATATTTGTATGTCATGGCCCTCCAAGTTCCTTAGTAAGACTATATCATCCCCCAAGAAGCATGAAATCGTAATCATTGTGAAACCCACAAGAAAGAATGTTACTCATCACTTGTGAATCATATAATCTCCTACCCAATATTTCTCTAGCACTCTTTATTTGTTGGTTTTACTATAAAGGACATCCCCAACCCGCGTGCTCCCTTGGATTCCCGACATCTTCTGTATTTACCATACCATTTTTAGTTGAATCCTTGCTCTGTTAACGACATTTGCACATCAAATTGTTTCTTTCCTTATAGCATCAACATGTTTTATTTGCATCAGTGATGTTTGAACACCTTCTTTTAACTTACTCCCCTCATTATGCTTGTTTATGCTCTTCCATTTGTTACCTATACTTTGGTAAGTTCACATATAGCTTTTGGCACTTATGTGAATTCTATCAAGATACAACACTTCAATTTCTTCCTATCCCTCACACCTGCGAATTTGACAAAACCATACCTCTATTCTCTTCTAATCTTTCTCTGGATATGAAAACGGTTAACCTCTCCACAGGGATAAAATATACTCCACATATCAACCTAAAGAGGCCATTTAGGCTTTTACAAAAACATAAGTTGGGTCGGGTTACTCATATTTTATTCGAATTGCATATTTTTAAGTCATGTATGTTCCTATATTAGGCCACACAGGCCAAAATAGCCATTTTAAAAGAAATTGAATTTTAAATTTTTATTAAAAATAAAACTTATTTTATAATACAAGGCAAACAAAATTCAAAATAATACACTAAATCAATCCAAAACACATTATAAATAAGTCTAAGATAACATTAAAATATATTTATATGTAATTTTAATTTAATATACATTTTAGAACGACATAACTTTCATTTGTTAAAAATATATTATTAAATAACATTGAATGTACTTTTATATGTAATTTTTATTTGTATATTAATAATATGTATAAATTGACTTTACATCAAACATATTTTTATGTGTATATTTTTTATTTAATATATTTTTAACAATATATTATATATTATTAAGATATTTTTTTAAAATTTATATATTTATATTTATATTGGGTCAAGGCAACCTAAGTTCATTTATATAGTCAAGTCAAATGGACGGCCAAAAAGGTTCGCTTCTATTTGGACATCCTTTTTTAGAGTCCAGTTTAACCCATTTTATAGGCTTGCAAGTTGGCCTAGCAGGCTAGGCCCATTTTGACAACTTTGGTCCTATGTAATGATAAAAGAGGATGGTGCTTAAAACTTTAGCAATCAACAAAATTTTTTTCTTCCATTTTGACAACTTTGGTCCTATGTAATGATAAAAGAGGATGGTGCTTAAAACTTTAGCAATCAACAAAATTTTTTCCTTTGTGTACTTTGTAAACTAAATTTTTACACTAACATTCAATTATAAATTATATATATATATATAGGGCATATTTAGTGAGAATGCCAAATTTATATGAGTGAGAAGTACAAATCTCAGCCAATAAGGGAGGAGAGAAAAGAATATCCGAAAAATCTCAGTCATTAAAAAGGAGAGAGAAAAAGGAGTGATAAAGAATAAATACTGGAAGAGAGAGAATGGATAGTCGATCTCAACCATTAATTTTTATTTTGATGGCTAATATTTTCTCCTTTCACTCTCATATAAATTTGGCTTTCTAACTAGATATGTTCTCACAAGTGAACAAAGGGTCAACGCGAGAGATTAAAAACATAATAATAACTAGAACAACAATTTGGGCAAGGCAGGCTAGTCTGATCTGGCTCATTAGGCTTTTACAGCAAAATGGATCGGGTTGGTTCAACCCATATTTTATTGGGTTGCATATTACTAAATCCAGCATGACCCTATATTGGACCACCAGGTCACTAAGTCAAAACAATCCTTTTTTAAAAAAATCAATTTTTTATTTTTTACTAAAAATAAAACTTATTTTATATTACAAGTCAAAACCAATTCAAAGTAACACACTAAATCAATCCAAAACACATTATAAAAAGTCAAATAACATCAAAATATATTTATATGTATATTTTATTTTAATATACACTTTAGAACAACATAACTTTCATTTTTTAAAAATATTATTAAATAACAATAAACATACTTTTATATGTAATTTTTATATGTATAAATTGACTTCATATCGAACATTTTATGCGTATATTTTTTATTTAATATATTTTTAAAATATATGTATTTTTAAAATTTATGTATTTATATTTATTTTTGGATTTAGACTCATTTTGACAACTCTAACAATAATGGTACAATTTCAATAAACAATTTGCATTATGTTGTTAATTAAAGAAATTCATGTAGATATCTCACATAGAGTCATCTCTCAAAACACTTCAAGCACCACTCTCTCTTGTCACCTAGCGGAATCCTATGCAAGATCACAATTATTCTCAGTCCGTTGTTGCTGCCACGACTATCAATACCCCCATTGTCGTCAATAGCGACGACAGTGGTAATCACACCAGGATCATCGCCACCGTCCCACCGTCATCGTCACCATCCCACCACCCTTATTGTTGGCAATGGTATCAGTGTCATACAATTATGGTGGAAGCCACCTTGTAAAGAATTTCAGATGGGTGACATTAAGCGTTCTCTCTATCATTTACTAGTGTCATAAATGATGCCTTTGGAAGACCTCTCTGAACCCTCCTTTCGATCCCTATGCCAACTCCGTCAACTACCTACTTGCATCTGATGTCATTCCTTACGTTGGCCTCAATGGCTTAGTTGGTATCAGTTCAATGTTGCAAAATGTTACATACAGGAACATAAGGGTTCAAAGTCACTTCAAGTTTTGAATGCATTTTTATGACTTTGTTGACTCACCCCATTATTATGTGCATAGCTTGTTGCGGGCCTTCTGGTGTGGAGTCAGGCCAAGATGCAGTTATTTGTGAGAAAAACTCATAACCTATTGCCTTAAGGTTTTGGATTGAAGGTGGTGTCATGTTCTCTTATATATGGGCTTGTGTCCTACAGTTATACATCTTCCCGATGTTTAACCCCCTCGAATTGACCCAACAACTGGTATAGAGCCGACGGTTGTGATCGGCTAAAGTTGACGGTAAATTCTCTTCATCGAAAGTCCTTCTAACAAGGGTTCAGGAGGCGTATCCCCTTGTGTTTAAGGGCAGTGTGAATAAGGGGTTGTCATTAAATGTATGTCTCCGCTGGAGGGGGAGTTTACAATGTGGAAGGGACTCACACTTGAAGTGGAGATTGTTGGAGTGCAAGTGTGAGTTGAAGTCCCACATTGGTAAGAAATTGGGAAGTTGAGTAATATATAAGTGAGAAAGACTCATAACCTAAGGTCTTAAGGTTTTGAGTTGAACGTGGTGTCATATTCTCTTATATATGGACTCGTGTCCCTTGATTATATATCTCCCCTGTGTTTTAACCCCCTCGATTTGGTCCCAACAATTCGAACAATGCTAAATGATCTCGTGAAGCCATATAGAGTGAGTGTGGAAGAGTTCACAAATCGCATTTCAAACCTTAGAAATAAGTTAGGCAAAGATTCACTTTCACATTCAAGGAATGTAGCAGAAATGTTGAGGGTATTATATGGACTACGGAGGAGGCTATGAACGTGTCCCGGGTGGCTTCTTGCCAAATCTTACTCCAAAGCACCATAAACTATGTATACCTTTAAAGTATTTTGTATCTGTCAATGGCAGTATTTTATAATTAAATAAGCCATATATATGTTAAATTAAACTATTAAACAGGTTACTATTAAATAATTTTTTGACATATATTGGTATTGTTCATGGATGTGAGTACGTCGAATCAAGAGTTATAGACGATCAACTGGCAAATGGTATGTACATCTGAATTTCTGTATCAATATACCTTACTGCACGATAGTGTCTAGAAATTTCGAGGCTTGAGCTAATTTTATGTTTGAGTTTAATTTATTTTTAAAACAAATTACATCAACATTTTTAAACTTTGTGTAATTATGAAAGTAATTTTTTTTAATTATTACTTTCATCTCTTTTAAGAAATATAAATTTATGATTTAAGGGTGTAAATTTATCAATATAATATTTTTAAACATGTAAATGTAAAAGGTGTTAATATAATATTTTAAATTTAAAATAAGTTAGTGTAACAATAAAAAAGACAAAAAAAAAAGTATAATTTGATCAAAGTTAAGGAGATATTACTATAATTTATTTTATTTTATATAATTTTCAACTTTTTATCCTCAGGTTATTCTTTTAACACTTAAAACTACAAATCCATTAATCAAAGTTTAATTATGTTAGTCCAACAAGGGTTGCTTCTTGCTTTCTTAACAATAAGCAATGGTACTTGTTTTAATCACATGCTTGGAAGACACTCAGTTGACATTGATAGTTACTTGATATTTATTTAGGTTGAAGATTTCACATGATTAATGATATGGTATCTAGATCCAAGTTCAAAAATATTGAAAAAAAGTCCCTAATTAGGACGCCACTCTATACCATGAGTTTTTTTTTAGTTTTTTTTTTTTTCTTATTGCTCTTTTTTTAAAACCTTTTTCATACCCTTCTTTTGACACTTCTTTTTTATATATTTTCAGTTTTTTTATTATGCTACCAACTTGTGTCACCCTATCAAGTGAGCCTCTCACAATAAGGTTGTCCAACCTGTCCGCAGCAATTCCTGGAATTTTTGTCCAATCAAAACTTATTTGTCTTGCATTTAATTAAAGACGCACTTTTTCTCACTTTTGCTATGCTTGACAAACAAATGTGGATCTTTATGACTGCTACAAGGTTCTTCTCATCTTCATTTTAATTGTATTTTTCGGCCATTTTTTATGAAAAACTTTGGTTGCCTACCTGACATTTCTCAATTTAAATAATTTTGAGTCTTCATATATATCGATTTGAAGTCTTCAAATGTTTGTTTGAAGAAAGTTAGAGTCTTTTTGCTTATTGATTAATGTTTTGGCTACCGGACAGTATTATCTTTTTAGCGTTATTTTTTTCATTTTGCCAACATTATTGAGTTACTTTTTCAAATAATGTTTTATGGTAGAACTCAATTCTTGTAACAAGTATGCTTAATAAGCTTAGTGTTAAAAATCATGACATAATATTTTGATTTAATAATAATAGTAGCTTGTAAGCACATTATCTTTTATTGAAAGAAAAAAAATCTATTTATTTATAAATATTAATTTAAAGCTTTCAAATGTTCGTTTTAAGAAAGTTAGAACCTGTTTTTGTTGAATAAATTTTCTTAGCTTGATTAATATTTCAGCTATTAGATAGTGTTATCTTTTTAGTACTATTTCCTCATTTTGCCAACATTCTTGAGTTACCTTTTCAAATATTGTTTTATGAGAGTAATCAGTTCATGTAATAAATATACTTAATAAGCTTCAACTTGAAAAAAAAATGTCTTCTAAATCATGATATAATATTTTGATTTAGCAATACTATTGGTTTATAAGCACATTATCTTTTATTAAAAAAATAAAAAATATTTTTCTATTTATTTACTATTAATGTTAGTAACATATATAAATATGTTTTCATTGTATATTTAAATACGGTTTTGTTGTATATATACAGTTTCATTCCATTATTTTATTTTATTCTCCAAATTTAAAAATTTATAATAATTAGATTAAAATTTTAAGTTGTTAAAACAGGTTAAATGTAAATAAAATATTATAAAAATTTGTACTGCTTATAGTTAAGAACTTATGATTGAAATAAAATTTATAAAAAACTAGTATAAATTGCTAGTAATGTAGCATAATAGGTGATAGAGAATAATAAATTTCAAAATAAATGAAATCAATGAAAATTTAAAAAGAGTTATTTAAGAATTAATTTTGTATTTATACTTTCCTCTATATATAGAGTTTATAAATAATAAAAATTAGTATACTGTATTTGGCAATGATATTTTGGAGTAGTGGATAATTTTATTTTGTTTAGCAACGTGTATAAAAGAAGTATTTTTCAACAATAAAATCTATTTAAAATAGATTAAAAACTTGATGAACTTCTTATAGAATTAGTATTGATATTCCACTTTCATTGCCTTTTAAAAAGGGGAAAAAAATCTCATTGAGAATCATATCAAAATCCTAAAGGAACACAATTTTGCCTAACTCGATGAACGAATTTGTCGAATATAGTTAGCATTCTCCATAAAGTAATTTCAATATCTTACGTTCATACAATGTGATAACTCATTCAATCACTGCCCTGTAACATATGCTCAAATTGAATCCAAAAAATTTAGCTTTGAAAACTTGTATTAAGAATGACAACGATTTCAAATATTATGGATTCAAATTGAATCCAAAGTAATCACATTGCATATATTAAAAAAATTAATACTACTATAATTTAACACTTTCAATAACACTAAATTTATTCCATTGGTATTCATCTCACTAATTTCAAATTAAAAAATATATCTAACCAGTGACATAAAATTAATGCTCACTCAAAATTTAAGTTTCTTTCAAGATTAAAAAACAGTACAATATTTCTAATTCGTTGTTTTTTAAATTTTTTCTACTATTAAGATTCAAATAAAAAGTACAATCTGATTTCATATTTTAAATTTATACAAATAAGTTGTATATAAAAGAAAGAGAAATTGAGTTAATATATTTACAAAATAATAAAAATTACATAAAAATTTATAAAAAGTCAAAATAATTTTTTAACGGGGATGTATAACCTTTTTCTCTATCATTTAAATCAAAATATTTTTTTATAAATCATACTATTTTATGAAATTCAATGTCAACTCTATTTATTTGAATTAAATTTTTCTATAACTTGTTAAATGAGCGCTAAAACTTGTGAAATAATCTACAATATTTGTTAAAAATACTTTTTTAATAATATTTTTAAAAAAGGTTGAAACTTAAACAGAGCCTAAAGCGGCTGCTCTTTCGGCCTTGTGGCCGAGCAGCTGACCCAGACTCCCAACATGAGGGTTTAGAGGTTGATAATAAAAGTAGGCATAACCCCAAAACCTGGAACACTGGAAGCATGTGTGTACTTTGCTCGTTTGAGCTACCGAAACAGTTTTTGGCAATCAAAATGCAGTTTTGATAGTAACAAACTGCAGAATTTATAGTTCCTTCTCATAACTAAGTCTCATCTACTATTTGATATAATAGTAGTAGATGGTAAAGATAACCGTTATTCTCTTACAACACTTAACAAAAAAATAAGGTTGCATGATATAAAAGAAACAAAAAACGGCGATGCCATGCAGCATGCGCTCACCCTCTTATATCTATACAAACTTCCAAGTTCCAACCCCCTAAAACTGTAGCTATTAGCCTATTAGAATTATTCATTTGTGTTTTTATCATCTTTTTTTCCGTACAAGTTCACTTTTACTTCTATAACTTACAAAAAAGAAATAAATGCATCTTCGGTAAAAGAGTTGGCTTCACAAACCAATTCTAGCAGGCTAGCAGCTGCCCAGTATTTTTCCGAGTCCACAGGAAACTAGCATAGAAAGCTTGCAACAATATACCTTACTAAGGAAGTAGGGTGCCAAGTGAAGAATATACATATTCAAATTTTCAAACCTGCAAATTTATGCATATTTATATTTAGCACATAAAAATGCAAATGTAAAACAATAAAATTTCAACTGTTCTAATCAAGTAGGCTGCATCTAATATATGGTGGTGACATCGCTTCCCAGTTTGCCATGATATTTTCTAGATTATTCACTCAAAAAGCAGTCACATATAATACCAGAAGCCTCACAATTTACTGTGCATGCATAAAGCAGTCTTTCTTACCAGACTCGTCATCATCTCTGTTAGACTGTTATCATCTAATTACGTTTACATCTAAGAAAACTTCATGCCCTGTCCTTTGTGCTTTCATACTTGTGTGTAGTGTTGAGCATGGAAGAAAGCATGAGCTTAAGGAATTGATGGAATATTGCTTAAGTGTAATGATAATTTAAGTGAGCATTGTACAGCAATAACACTTACCAACATTTGAGGTATCCTAAGGAAGCCAAGGGACAAAGAATATAAAACAACTGAGATTGTTGTTGCTGTAATTAAATTGTAAATAAGACGTTTGTCATCTTTGCTCGGCACAAATGCCATTTTCAGTGTATTTGTCAGATCAAAGAGCCTGTAGGAAATCTGCAAAGAACGTTAAAATCAGAATCAATCAACATAAAAAATCTCAATCAAACTTGTGTTTTTAACTTACTGCAACATATATGGATGTAGTAAGCATGAAGTTCAACATTGGGTAGTCTGGGATCAGGGAAAGCAACAATTTAGGTTGCCCATCTGGAACACCTGACCTAAAATCACCAACATAACAGAAAGGAAGAATTAATATATACTCTGATAAATAACAAAAAATTATTACAGACGTATGCAATTTGCATCAAACATGAAAATAATAAGGCATGAATGTATGTTAAGGATCTTACTCTTTCAGCAGTCAGTAAGAATAAAAGTTTAGAACTAGAAAGCTAGGAGTTTTACTAAAATCTCTTTCACCCCTCACAGGTTGAGGTTATCATCCAATAGTTTAAATTCTCATTGCCCCAATTTCAGGTGCAAAGCATATTCCTTGTTATGGTTTTTTCTATGGTAAATTAAAATAAATGAAATCATTACTAGTTAAATACAAAAAATTAAGAAATTTTCAGAAATTCAAAGTTATACACCCTCCACCACCAAAAAAATTAATTAAAACAATTCAAAATGATATGTTCAACATTGAGTGTACCAAACAAACATCTTATATCCAGGCATCTCATGCCTATGAATCTAATATGCTTGGGCAACTAACTACATGTGCACCAAACAACCCCTCATCAACTCATGCGGACAAAAATAAGCATTTTCTAGTAAAGCATCAATAAATGCTAAAAGCAGGAGATTTTCCAGAGTACCTTAACCAGATATGGATCTGGGAGATGTAAGTCTCCAGTGTAATCTTCCCAAGCCATCTAGCAGAAAGTAGACGCATTATAAAATTAGTTAATAAGTTATCAGCCTTGAAACAAAGTGAAGAAGCCATTTAGCAATAAATTAGCTAATTAAAATGAAGGCATGTTCATGTCTGTTTTTGAGTGTATGAAAAAGAAGGGAACAGAAAAGAAATGAATACAACTTACGCAAAAAGGGTCAGCGAATAGCTACGAAAACTTTGAGTAACATTCCGCAGGCATATGTAAACCCTGTCAAATAAAAATGTGTCACATTAATAACTAAAAAAGTCTTGAAAATCTCTCATCAAAAGAAAATGGACATATGACAAGTAAAAATATCACATTAATAACTGAAAAAGTCTTGAATATCTCTCATCATGCCCCTCCCCACAAAAAGAAAATATCAAGGAAGAATAGACATACGTTATGGGAATCCATGAGGTGTAAGGATGATATTTATTGTATGTAAGCTTGTCCAGCTTGTATATATGCTCAAACCATAAATAACCCACCTAGAAATTATCTCAAATGGTCAGGGCCATAAAATAAAAGAAAGCAAAGGTATACTAATATGATAATGCCATTAAAAAAAATATATAATACCAATGAACATATTAGCACAACAGTTGCTTTGATTGATATTCTGAGCTTGATTTCTGCTTCCTCCAATTTTTCCATCCATCGTTCAACCTTACGATACCATGAGACAGTCAATAAGATAATTAACTCAGGAAAATGAAATAAAAGAAAAGCGAGACAGAAAACAGAGATATTTTCCTGCTTCAGAGTCAGCACTCAATCACAGTGAGGCTGGATCTAAATGTTGGTTGACTGTTTTGTGTAAATTATTTCAAAAACATAAATCAATAAACTTACTGTTGGATGATAATAAGCATAAATCATTCCAATTATCCATATGTAACGATCAAGCCCTGATCGAAAATGCCATTCATGCAAGCGAGAAAGATGTGATTTGGAAGGATTTGGGTCAGTATAACCTGCAAGTTTAAAGAAACCTCCCAGTTAGTATGACCTGCTGTGCTTTCAGTGGTGAAGTAAAGTATGATAAATGTTACTTACCAAGCAAGAAAGTAAATGGACTCCAAATCCATTCAAAGACTCCAGGTATCTCCCAAACTAAGATAACAACCAAGAAGCAAGCAATGATTTTTACAGCAATGAACGAACCTTTGTCGTTGTACTTGTTGAGAATACCAAGTGCCCCATAAACCATAAGAGTGAAAAGAGTGTGCATGGGGCAGATGTAGTATAACATGTAACTGTTGTCAAGTACAATACAACAGAACACCACAAAGAAATTAAGCCGCCACATCATCTGCTCAACCAGAGAAAGGAATATGCTGCAATTAGTGTAAGGAAATTTCTTAAATGTGAGCTTTTATAGGTTAAGGAAATTTCTTACCTGAGCAAATCTTGCAAGACTAAAATCTTTACGAACATAATAATATGAGAAGTTCCCAAATCCAGTCATCCAAACATATGCAGCAATGAACAAACGGATTGCATTGTAGATTTCAGATGCAGCAAAGTAATGGTACATCAAAAACAAAACCTGTTACACATGTCAATGTTAAAATTAGAAGAATTTACAATATTAAATGTAACTACAGAAAGAGTTGAATAATCAGAAGATCTGATGAAAAATATCCTGAACAAACTGAATTGCACTTCCTTGATACTAAATGTATTAATACCAGGGGATCAGAAGTTCCACAGACAGTATCTCCATCATAAATTATAGGGGAATAAAGTACTTCAGTAATATCAACCAAAAAAGTAACTAACCTGCATCCAGCCTTTCCATTCTTCAGTCTGGTGCCTATTTAAGTAAAGGATGGATTTCCCAGAAAAAGGTGACTTGTCATGATGTATCTTAAAGGAAGTCATAGCCGAAACTATGATAAGGAGAAAATAGAGAAATAGGAAGAGATCCCTACTGTAAGTCTGCAAAAACAAAAGATTGTTGACAAAAGATTATATTACTTATGCATAGTAGCCACATGACAAACAAAGATAATTTCTCAAAGATACATTACTGCATGGATAACGTAATGCAATTTGGACTACAATTTTTTTCTAGCCTATGACCAACAGCACTGAGTACATACTGAGGTGGTACATTGCTCTTTGTGTGTTCACTTCATTGACTGAGTTCAATCATTTGCCCGTTTTTAATTCAAGAAAAAGTTCAGTCTTTCTTGGATTTTTCTGATTTCACACGGTGACTTTTCATGATATGAAGTGCCACAAAAGATGTAATTTTGTTGAAACAATCAACACTAAGAAGTTAAGAGTTTCGTTAAAGCTAAAATGCCATGCCAATGTGCAGCTACATTTGCTTTGTGACATGACTCCCAATCACAAAATAGTGCTAAGAGATAAATGAAACACGAGAAATATCCTCATGAAATCATCAACCTTTTTTGACGAGGCAAAGAAATCTGTGCGGTCACACAAATAAAAGTAACCCAAAAGGAGACCAAATTCAGACCTATCACGGAGAAAGAGCAGAGGGATGAAAAAAATTAGTTTTATCCACATATACAAATAATTTCTCATTGAATATAATTCACTTACATTGCTCTAAGTGTCAAACGGTTTTCAAGAAGGAAATACTCATCCATCAAAAGGAATCTGAAGATTTGATGAAACGGCCAAGAATGTAAGTCTACATTTAATCAGAGACAGAAATAACAAAATATAGAACCATAATTTAAGCAAGCAAAAACAAGAGTGGCATGGACTACAAACTGAATAATTGACGGAGAAGCAGTTAAGCTCCGTGCCTTCGGGGATCCTGACTGTAGAGCTCCTCCTTCCAATAAAACTGCTCTGTCATCATCTTTAACAACACCATCACCCATTTGAACCAAGTTGATGTCTGAGTTCCCACTAAACAACAACAACTTCGGTAAGAAACCACGGCAACAATTTTGGAATTAACTTCCATTCTTACACATTGGGATAGAATAACATTTCTGGCAGAACTGCCAAACTATTACCCTCTCTCCAAAAAGACTTAGCTCTGCCAATTAATTAACTCATTCATGATTGGATGATGAAATTATCCGTTCTAAAATATTACTGGAAAAAAAAAAAGGAAAATAGAAGTTGCCTACCGGAAGAGACCATAATTCATAACTATAAAAGCCAGTTACTACGACATATATAAATGTTAATCCAATTTTGGCCAACTACTTAACACCTCAAGAATGACACAGCAACTATATATGACTGATTAATCATTTAATTATTACAAAATTCATAGAAACTACATTCCCGTAAAATGCAAACATTGTACCACCACGCGCAACTAAAAACTCACACCGCGAAAGAGCAATGGATCGAACTTACGCTCTGGACGAGACAGAGTTTTTCCGATACTCTAATATCTCCGAATATATCCATGCCACGACGACCGGAATGATCCCGAGCAAGAACGATACCTGCAAGCATCACAATCCGAAGAATCAGTAGCTAGCACAAATCACAAACACAAACAAGTCAAATTCCAAAAGCGAAACCGATTAACTAGCAGGCAAAATGACGAATTAGTTACTCTAACCAAGCATAAACACAACACATCAAATTCCACGGTGAAATGAACAGAACCGAGTAAGTAGCGGCGGAAAAAAAAGAATATGATGCAAGATCTGAGAGCGGTAGAAGTCGGAGCCGAAAAACTTACCTGACCGGGCGTAACAGGACTGAAGAGAAGCATTTCCGAAAAGCGAAAGAGGCAATAGAATCACAGCACAGTTGATGCACCGGAAATCACAGGAACTGAAGCGGCATTCGAAAGAGCGAGCGATTCAACGGTGATCACCACCAGATCTGGTGAGTGGTTCCTAATTTAGGGAAAATGAAAGTGCGAATGAGGAGAAGTTTGAGTACGCAAAATGCTGCATGCGGTTGGGTTCGTAAATACAAGAAGAATGCAGTGAGTGACGTTAGGTGACACCAGTAGAACTCACTGCACCTCTGCCCTGAAGAAGATGAAAGAAAAAAAAGGTCATTATTATTTCTTTTTTTTAACAACTTATTACTTCTTTCATTATTTTTCTTTTTCATTTTTTATGACATACTACTGGTATAAATAATGAAAATACCGGTGTTTTTGGAAAAGCCAAGAAAATTTATTATTTCAATAATAATTAATTATTTTATAACCCTCTGAAGAGGGATCATCACTCCCAATTAATTATTTTATAATTTATTTCATCAAAATTAATTTTATTTGAATAAATTTATTAAAATATTGTTTAAAAATAATTTTGCTTGTTTGAATGAATAATAAAATTCGAAAAAAAAATTCTAAAAAATATTTTTTAAAAAATTAAAAATATAAACAGAAGTTTTAAACATCATTATTTTTTTATAAAAAAAAAAACTGCTTAAATTATGGGGTACAACTAACACATGCTTTTCCATATTTTGTGTTAGTAAAACATGCTTAAATTCGTATATAAGTACATACTTAAAAAAATGTTATTTGTGTGATTAGAAGCTGTGCTTTCAACTAGTGAGGCGCTTTAATACGGGTGGATGCATTTTTTTTTAAAAAAAAATCGTTAGCATAATGAGAAATAAAGTGAAAAATAGTTGAATTTAAATTAAAATGTTTCATTAATTTAAGTTATTAAATATAGTAAATAGATCTCTAAGTATTGTTTTAGCCATAACGTGAAGTGAGGTGTGAAATTGTGATTTATGAGTTGGACATTGCACCCTTAGAAAAGATGAAATATAAAAGAAGAGAATTTTAACCTGTGTTTCTTGTTTACTCTGGCAGTTGTGGAGTTAGAAAAAAGTGGTGCATGTAGGTAATGATGGACAATTTAATTTAATTTAATTTAATTTAATTTAATTTAATTTAATTTAATTTAATTTAATTTGTTTAATATGAATTATGGCAAGTGGCAACGAGTCGAGTTCCATTATCTTTGGTTGATGATGTCTTTATGGTGTGGAGGTTATTTTAGTCATTTCAGCGAGGCTGGATAGTGGCACTACACGTGTTGCACATTTGCTTCACCGACACGAGTATTCCTAAAACCTTCTGCCTTTGCGGTCCATTCGTTCGTTCACCTCGTGTCCAACTACTCATTGCAATCTGCTGCTGTTAAATTTTAGAAATCTTAATACGTAACATGGTACGTAGAAAAATTAAAGTATAAAAATAAAGTTTATATTATTAATTTATAAAAAGTTATAATATTGTTGTAGAGAATCTAAGTTGGTAGTAATATTCTCTACCACATTTTTAATATATTTTATTATTTTTATTTAATTTTATATAAGCATTTTTTATCATTATACACACACATTTACTGTGAAATTGAAAATCTTGTAACTATTTTTCTTAAATTAAATAAGTTTATGGTATTTCTTGACTTGTATTTAAAAATATTACTAAGCAAATAAAAAGGAATGGAGAATGGAGATAATAATACTGTAGATCTTATAAAAAGGATAAAAATATTTAAAGAAAAAATATAAAATTATAAAATAAAAATTGGCTGAGAAATAATCAATTACATTAATATAATTGATAAAAGATTATATAAATATTATATTGAACATTAAAAACAACAAATAGATAAAGTAAAATCTTTCAAAATTTTAACAATTAACAAGAACCAGGAAAGTACTAATTCATTAAGGAAATTTCTAAAGCTTGTTATTAATATTAAATCATTTTTAAATTTTATATGGATTTTTTTATAAATCACTCCCAACATCAATGAACTATTTTCATACTTTTTATAAAATATTAATAGAGCTTTAATTATTTTAATCTCTCCTATCATTAATATATTTATTACTTTATTTTTTATTTTATATACTTGTAAGTAGTAAAAATATATTTTCAAAATGTTCACTGAGTTAGACCATCAAAGAAATTAAGATACTCATATACTCCACTTATTATTTATTAAATTTAAAAGAAAAATGCTCATAACTAAGGGTATGTTATTAATGTAAAAGATGTTTTATATTGGATTATATAAAAATAATTAAACTTAATTTCTAATTTAAGTCTTATTAAAAAAATACGTAGAGTAATATTAAAGATTGGGTTGTTATTGCTTCTTTGCATTTGTACACGTAACTATATTTTTTTTTTGGAAGAGGTGTAACTATATTTTAAACATGTGTGTTGTAAAAATTTATTTAACTTATATATTTTGATATTTATATTTAATATTTTTAAAATTACATAGATAATAATAACAAATTTTAAATATTTAATAATATATTAAATATAATTACAATAAAATTAGTAGGATGATTAATTATATTTTTATTTAAATTTATGATAATTTAATTATTTTTCTCAAGTAACATTGATACAATAAATATATCCAAATCATAAATAGAAAAGTATAATATACTTATGTACAAGAGATAGTTTAAAGAAAAGGAAACATGGTTGCTGCATGGGAGAGAAAATTTCATATAGTTCTAATTTAAAATTTAAATGAAAGGTTAAGAAATTATCAAATAAATTCATTAAATTAACGAACTAATCAGTATGAAATGATTCTAAACTTCAATAATATTTTTTATTAAATTCGTGAATCAATATATTTTCAAAAATTTATATTTATAATTTCATGTTTATGCAAACATATAGATAAATATATTTTTAACAGGATGGCACAATTTTGTTAATTATTTAATATTTAAAAATATTTTATTAAAATATTATAAAAATTTATCTATTTATTTGCATGATTATGATTTTAAAAAGTATTTTTTAATTTAAAATATTTTAAATTTGTATAAATTATATTATAATAATAATATCAATGTGAGTGATTTAATTCTTTAATTATATTAAAACGGATTAAACGACAATTATGAAAAATAAATTTTGATTAATGTTAAGAAAGGTTAAAGCTTTAAATCACGCTGTTATAAAGTCAAAATTTTTATCAATAGCTAAAACTTATTCAAATTTCCTTTTACATATATATATATATATATATATATATATATATATATATAGAAATATTGTCTTTAAGAGTATTGTTTTTATGATAGGTAGTTAAAAATTAAAATACTTAAAATTAAACTAAAATATTATTTAATGATTAAATATTTAAAATTTTATTAAATAAAAGTTAAATTTATTTGTCACATCTTAAAATATCACAATTACTATCAATATTGGTATTTTTCTAGTCTATAAACACCTTAAATCTATATCGATACCAAATAACATGTACTAAAAGTTGAAACTTAGATTTTCAATTTGAAAACCTATATCCTCAACTTATTTTTTTCTAGTCGATAAACACCTTAGATCTATATGATACCAAATAACATGTACTCAAAGTTAAAACTTAGATCTTCCGTTTGAAAACCTATATCCTCAACCTACTTTTTTTTTTTATTGAAAAAACTTAGTGCTTAGTATGTCAATTTTGTTGATGGAGATATTCAAACTCATAATATTTTTTTTCTTTTTTACCCACATTAGATTTTGTCATTAGATCAATCTTATAAGCAAAATAATTGTTTTTCTCACATGGTGAGCACATGTAATTTTTAGATTGCAAAAGTCATTGTGGAATGTTTGTCTAATTGACACATAATGATGGCAACAGCGAGAGTTCGGGTTTAGGTATAAAAAAAATGGGTATGAAATTTTAATTTCCATTTCCAATCAATTTCGAGTCTTTTCGAATTCAGGTATACTCACAGATAACCCATTATATTTTTTTTTACAATTTAAATTTATTTATTTATTACTAAATAAATTATATATTAAGTTATTAATTATATTTTAATTTAAAATGTACATAAACAATAATCAATAACAAAAAATTATAAATTAAAGTTTAAGAATTAAAATTTTTAATCAATATATAACTTTAAACTTATTATATAATTATTACAGGACAGGTATGAGTTCACATACCAGGAGGTAGTTGGGATGCCAATACTCATACTCGTAATCGATTCACTGTATCAGGTAATACATGTACATGTACCTGATCAAAGAGAGTAATACCCATCAAACTTGATACGGGTACGGGAATTTTTATCATCTCTATTACATATAACCTTGTCTAGTTCATATCAATTACACACATTGAAAACATATTATATGGAAAACACACCATTCATCCCCTTTATGCACACCATAGAAAATTGTGTTGGTACACTTTGTGTATAGTGATATGGCTCTCAAACCACTTGTGTAGGACTTGAGTTAGTAATTACTAATTATATATTACTGAAACATGTAGAAATGTGTAGATAAAACTTACAATTATTTTACTTACATCAATTTGTCTCATGGTAACAAGTGATGATGATGTTTCAAGTTATCATTATTTATGTGCATATTTCCACGACTTAACCACCTATAAAATTTAAAAAGATAATAAATTAAATAATATTACATATTTCATAAAACAAACATTCCTTCTTGTACAAAAGCACAATACCTTGAACCAATAGGTTGGTTAGATTTGTATGCTAGTTTGTTACTTAACACAATATTTAAAAATCTTTCTCATGGTCAAAATTGTATTAAAAAGCACAAATCCTTAATTGACTGAATCTTGTAGTTGATTTTGACACATAACTCTCTATACAAAAAGCTTATTAAGCTAGCACATCATGCATAAGTATTACACTCAACGAAGTCTCATAAAAATTGTAAATATCTCAATGATATTTTGCTATTAGATGTATCTATGATTAAATCACCAATAAATCATAAAATCCATGTCCTGGTATACATGTGATCTTCATTTCCTTCATGATCAATAATGTTAACAAAATGACAAGTTAGTCAACCAACTCTAATTGAATTACCCTCAATTTCATTTTATGTTGGTGAAACTCAGAGTAGTTATTCACATAATGTTACTTAACCCATATTAGTTGTTGGCTTGTCACTATTAGAGGGTTGCCAACATGCAACCCCAATAAAATTGCAATATCTTAGAGAATGATGGTGCACTTTCCACATTTCATGTGGAAGATATGAGTTTTTTGTCTCCACCTCTCAACAAAAGCATTTATGATACTACCATTGATATTTTCAAAATCTCATTTGAACAATTGAATAAAATTCTACTTTAATTAAATATTATGTAATTTGTGGAGGAATTTATTCTTACCCATTATATGTGAGAAATACACATCTAATCAACAATTTTCGATTGCCATCACCATTCCAACACATGTTTGTCTTGCATTCATAACATAGCATTTTCAACAAATCCTAAATGGATGTTATAAACAAAAGATTGTGAAGAAGATGATGTCATGTCACCACAATCAATAATGCACTACAATTATTAATAGTTTTCACACTAAAAAAAGACATTTACCTAGGACATTTTTACCTACAAACATAAATTAGTGTTGATTAATCTAAAATATACTTCTATCTACATATGTTTAATTGTAGGTAAGAATCAAAGACCCATATGTTGAGATTGTTGAAGAAGATTAGACATAATCTTTAATGGAGCTTTCTCTCAAGTCTCAGTATCTTAGTAGGTTTTGGCTTTTGTTTCTTTCAATTTATTTTATGGTATCAAACATGTTTCAAAAGGTGTAATACTTGTATTGAATATTTTAGTTAGGCATGAGTTCGTGTTTGATTGATTTGAGTTCTTGATTGTTATCATTTTCATTATCAAATTGAGTTCATTATGTTGTTTTCTTGTTTGGAAAACAAAAATGTCAAAATTATTAAGTTAAGTAATGATTTACCTGAAGGATAATCAATTAGGTAAGTTGGTAATAAATTACCTAAGCTAGATCAAGCAGAAAAACACATAAATTTAAGTTTGTCTAATGGTAATTGATTACCTTTTTAAGTAATTGATTATCCTGCGCAAAAATTTAAATCATTCAATTGCAACTCTTTATAATATTAATGAAAAAGATTTTAGGTTTTCATGAGAGAAAAATTGAAATACATGACAGAAAACCTCTGAGAAATCAAGAAAACCCAAATTTATGCGTTGAATGTGATTCAAAATTCGTGGATTGAAGGTATAGGAATTCAAGAACATTGTTATCATTGTTAAGATAATCTTCATCGAAGGCAATATCTTTCTAAACCAAATCTTTGTTATTGAATGTAAGGGATAATCTCTTGATAGGTATTTATTGAAATTATTGTTGAATCTCATGGTGCGATGTCATGATTAAGGCATTTGTTCTGTGGTAAGGTATCACGATATAACAAGTTCTTTTGAGGTGCAAGAATTATTGCCTATTTCTTGTGTGTTGTTGAATCTTTCTTGAATTACGTATGTGTGATGTACGTGTATACAATTTTAGCAGAAAGTAGATTTGGTGAAAGGCTAAATCTGAAAACTGAATATAGGTCATGAAAACTAAACCACTATAAACAATGTGTTGATCTCTTTTTTCTTACACTTTTTTTTTATTATTAATTTTGAGTTGATTTTACTGCATTGTTAAATCATTCTCAACTGGAAAATTAGAGTTTTGATGTCAGATAATTGGGTTGTTTCTCAAATATTGAATTTGCTATATGTTGTGGAGTTATCTTAAATTTAGTCTTGACATTGTGTTAATCTTTAAAAGAAAGTTGATTTGCTATGTTATTCAAATTTAATTGAAATTCTTTGAAAACACCTTGAAAAGATTTTGAAGTCATCTCAAGGGGTCATGTTAGAAAACTCTTATCTTTGAAAAATAAAAAATTGTTTTAGAATTTATTCAATCCTCTTCTAGATTACCCTCACCAACAATATCTACCACCATCTACCATAGGTAAACCTAGTAAAAGTTAAAAAAACTTTTACTTACAATTACTTGGTGTGGATAATTCTTCATGAAATTTATACCTATATTTGAGTGATGTAGGTAAAATTCAAAAAGACTTTCACTTACAATTAACTAGTAAAGGTAAAAGTCGAGAATATTTATACCCACAACTACTTGACATAAGTAAAACATAATAAAACTTTACATACATTAATTGATGTAGGTAAAACTTCAAAAGATCTCTACCTATAGTTTTTTGGTATAAGTAAAAATTCTATTTTTTTTTATAAAAAAAAATTACATGTAAATTCATGTCAAATTTAAAGCAAATTCAATATCATTACAAAATAAAAAATTAAATTTGTAAAATATTTAATTATAATTTGTGACTTAATATTTCTTTAAAGTATTTTTAACATAAAATCTATTAATTAATGTTTAATTACAATTATTCAAAATTATAAGAATAATATATTAATTAATATTTTAAGAATTAATTTTAATTTAGATTAATAATATTATCTATGAATTAAATTAATATAAAATTATTTTAAAAATAAGTATGTATGTATATATGAAGGACTAATTAATAAAAGTTTAATATATTTGATAAAATTTAAAATTAAATAATTAGAGTTGTACACCAAAAGACCTAATCTTCCTCATTGACCTCAAAAATTCTTTGTTCCCAAAACTCCTCCCTCCATTCGTTCCCGACACCACAACCCTTGGAGGCTCACTTAGTTTATCCCTCAAAGTACTCATGGAGGTAGAAACTCGGCAAGAAGACATATTGTCTGCATCTCATTTTGCATCGAGTAAGGCATTGTTCAACACCAAATCTCATAAATAATATCTTATGACTTCAATTACGAACTCCCTCTCCATCCTTGCTAATGAATTTGGTTTTGCATTGGGTAAGGCTTTGTCCAACATTAAATCTCATTTTGCACAATGTTTGATTATTTTAGTTGTTTTTTTCAAATTATAACCATTGCATTTTTTTCTTCTCAGCACTCTCAAATTCTTTTGCATCAATTTTTTTTTCATTATCTTAATTTAATTATATTCTTCTACTTCTAATTTTCTTTTTAATTTAGTCATTTTTTTAAGCATAAAATTATTTCACTCGTTATTTTCAAATTTGAATTTCTGCATTAGTTATTTTGTGGCGTGCTGAATCATTGTGTTGTATTAAGTTGGTTTAACTTATCAGTATTCTCAAGCTCTTTTGCTTTAGGTTTGTTCATAATCCTTAAGTTATTTGTCATTATAACATTGTGAGTGCACTCTTAAACTGGTAACAATTAGTCCAAGTAACTCTTCTTCATAATCTTAGGCCTTAGCAAAAAAATAAAAATAAATTTAATGATCAAGAACTAGAATGGTGATTTGGTTCCCAAACTTGTTAATCAGAGGTGGTAGTCAATGCTTGTTGGTTAGAGGTGATGTTCAATGGTGGTCAATGATATCATGTGATGAGTTTGAATAAAAACAAAAATTTAAAAACCAAATTTTATTGTTTTTAAAATGAGTGAAAATTGTTTCGAAAATAAATTAAAAATCAAAACAAAACCATTTTTGTCAAACATGTTTCTGTTTTCAAAATACATTAAACCAAAAACCAGAAACTCAGAACCATCCCCGAACAGGCCCGTGAAGTTGATATGAATAATGACTTAGTAAAATTTTGTTGAAAAATTCTTGGAAGTGAAAGAAAGTACCACTAATTAAGGGTGATTAACGGTCATTACAGACAGATTCTGGCCAAAATTTACAAATTTGTCATAAACCAACCATGAAATTTCCGCATGCATCATCGATTGAGTTGTGACAGGTTAGTCAATTGGTGGGTCAACCAGATGGTTATGCACAGGTTCGTCTTTCATCTTTTGTTCTGCAACCATGCGAGAGTTTTGAGAGACCTTCTTGTAGACTAGGATAGAAAATCTTACCTTAGATCTATGGTGGGTGGGGCTGCAACAAGATAAGCATTCCACAGGAACATATGGTTTAGAAAAAAGGGATCAAAGAGTGTGACTTTGTAGAGACATTTGTTTTCAAAGTACATGAAAATGAGGGCTTTAATTTTTTTTCCCCTTTGCTTTGCCATTGTTAGGCTTCAGATTTGCCATGTTTATACACCTTTTCATCTATTTGGCCTTTTGAACATGAGATATGTTAGTGTGTGAGAAAAGGTGATAGTATTTGAAGATGCTTTGCAAGGGTAATTGAATGATTTCTAATAAGTAAAACATGAAAGAGAAACTAACTTTGGTCAGTCCTATGGGATTTGGTCACATAACTAGGTCAATTTCTCCAACAAATTGAATATGCAATTAACCCTTTCAAACCGATTAGAATTGGCCGATTTCAACAAAAATTGGTAACCCAAACCAAGTTAATCCATATTGGGTTGAGCTTGAACTGCTATTTTTTAAGAGTTTAATTAGTATACACTATCAATATAAACATTCAACCATGACTTTTCATTTATGTGACTTTTAAAGTAATAATGAGTAAAGTCAATCAATTTACCATGAATGAATAAAAGGTTGTGATTGAATGTCAGTGTAAAAATCTTTATATTGATAGTGTATATCAATTAAACTCTTTTTTAAAAAAAAATTAAAACATCATTTCTTCTTTCTTTATTTTCTTTTTATTTTTTAATCTAACTTGCAAATATGAAAAGTAAAAATTATAATGTCATGTCTATGTATATATATATATATATATATAGACAAGTTACACTAAATTAACAAATCGAATCAGTTAATGTTGGGTTAATGATCGGGTATTCACAACATTGTGAGTAATTAACAACTTAAAAACAAAATTACAAACAAGAGGTTTAACTAACATGTCACATCCAATTTTAATTTTTTATCAAGCTTTTATATTTGAAAAATTACGTGGCACAATCCTCCGTCAAAGTAATAATTTAAAAACGTATCTATTTTGATGAACAATTTGTAAAAGTAATCCATTTGGGTAAACAAGTCAAACTTAAAAGTCTCTAAATAATTAGAGACCTAGTTATATTTTCTTGTTAAAACTTAAAATTGAGTACAAAATATTCATTCTCAAGTAATTAATCATTCTAAAATAATAATTGTGTATGAATATTCTCAGATTTCATATTAATAATATATAATTATTTATATATAAATTATTTGCTTTTTAGATGTTTTTAACATTGTTAATTAACTAATTGTTTTATGATAGTTTCTTTTTTATTTTATATTTTAATTTAATTGTAACATAGGGGATCAAGTATAAGTTAGAGAGACAACTTAGTTTGTTTTTCTCTGCACCACAGTATCTACTGGAGCAAATATGTAATGTCTAATTAAGGTAAAACTTCCACACAGTAGTTGATGTACATTCTAATTACGGCACTCTACTCTCTGGTCCTGCCTGCCACTTAGATTTGGACGGACGAATAAAGACCAGACTTTAGTGTGAAAAATATAATAATGGCAGACAACACATAGCCAATCTGTTCATTTCATTTGGCCATAGACATAGTGCCCCCTCCCATCTCAACCGTACACACTCAATCAAATATGAATCAGTTTCTTTCCTTTCTGCCATCTACGCTTTTTTCTTACGCCACCTTCTAAACATGTATGAATATTGAATACAGTTTCAAGTTCATCCCAGCCTCCTGTAATATTGAATACAGTTTCAAGTTCATCCCAGCCTCCTGTAATCGAATAAGTTTTTTTCTTTATGGAATGTAAGCCCTTTCCTTACGGCACCTTGTAAGGACTAAAAAACCAGCATGCATGAACAGTTTCAAGATCAACCACTTCTCCCGTGGGAGCTACTTTGTTATGCGCCAGTTGATTGCGAAAAGGTTGTCTCCGTTTTCTTCTCTCTCCATTTCATTGGCTTTCAGAGAAAAGTACGTAAAATAAAATAAATATGATACACAATTTATAAAAAGTAACACTTATTTTCTCAAAAGTTTAGTAATGGTTTCCTCCATCGGTTGATACTCCTCACAGAGGCACAAAGCATTGTAAACTATCGCCCCAGCCAAATTCATTATAAAACGACCTTGTAGTTGAAACTCATCAAAGCAAAAGCAAAATTAAAAATGCATCGCACTCCAACACATTTTCAGCAGAGGGTAACACAATTTTCCTTATATATTATCATGGAAACAACGAAGAATTCCCTTTCTGAGGGCACGTAATAGAAACAGATGAGTGTCCGTAGACATGAAGCAGCCATGAACATGTAATAGAAACACATAAGTATAATAATAATAACAGGACTGTTATGTAAAGCAGAAGAAATCTACCAACAGATACAGTAATACATAACATGAGATGTACCGAGCTACAAAGTACTTTTAAGAAAACATTCAAGTCTGCAAAATTTGTTCTACGAAACGTTTTGACCCATTATAGACTATGCACGAAACATGAAAGTAATAAGCCTAAAAATGTCGCAGCACAATGATACAAGAGAGAATGAAACAATTCCCTGAACCTTTATCTGAAATGGTTTTAAAAGGACAAAGGGAGATAATATGACCTATGGTAGACTAGTTAAGCCTTTGAGCTGAGCAAAGAATGAACCCAACAACTCTACCGTTTAGAGGGTCTCTCATCATCTTCACCTCCATCATCGTCATCCGAATCATCTTTACCCGATCTCTTCCTTTTTGGTGGAGCCTCGGCCTTCTCACCATCCTCATCATCAACATCTTCATCTTCCTCACCATTCTCCTCTGGTTCAAAATCACTAGATGCTTCCTCCTCCTCAGCTGTACCCAGAGGGCGGATAAGGTACTCTGTTCCCAAATCCTCCTACAAGTAATTCAACCACAGCAAGACATGGCAAAATTGAAAATTATATTTATAGATGTTTTCACAATATACGTATAAAGCCACACAATAGATACAGACAACTAAAATTTATTTCATATTTCTTCATTTTCATGTTGACTTGAGGATGACATGACCTGAAACATGTTTTTTAGTTCTTCTAGCAGAAACTTGGTTCCATTTAGTAGATTCTCAACAATCCATTAAAAACCATAAGGCCTAACTAGGTAAAATAAAAAATAAAAATAAAGCGATTCAAGCAACGAGGATATAAGATCCGCTCCATTATACCATGGATATTCCTAGTGAACAGGTTCATGTAGTTGTCATCAACAAGACAACAAGACCAAATTCGCAAGAATATCAAAATATGAACCAAGGAATTACCAAAGATCTAACAAAAATGTTAACTTGAGGAATTGAACAGTTTAATGATATTAATATAATGAAAAACATAGAATAAGTACATTTTCATGGATGGGTAAAATTAAATACGACCAATAAACTCCTATTTTTACAAATCAGCACTAATGGTACTGATTCACATAATTCTGAAACAAGGGAAAAGGACATGGCAGCAGGAGACGTTAAGCCCCTTCCATCACAAAAGGAATTACGAAGAAAAATGAAAAATAGAACGCAAGGTCCTGTAAACAGGTTTATGAGATATTGTTCTAAAAATAATTAAAAAAAGAAAACGAAACATGCAAGGTCTTAACAAATAACCATAAATGATTAAAGGAACGAACTTAGTGAAGAATCCCTAGGTTCGAGTCCCTGGCTTCAAACAGAATAAAAATTGGAAGAAAAAAATAATAACGATAAATTAAACGACAAAACAAACGAATCAAGTGAAAATTAACAAGATAATAGATAATAAACAATCCAGAATCGATATTTATGAAGCATTCAAAACAACAATTTCAGCAAAATTAGGGATTTAGAAAGTAAATCAGAGTCAACTACCTCTTCTCCGTGCTCCTCCTCTTCCTCCTCCTCCTCCTCCTCGTCTTCGTCGTCGTCATCGTCGTCGTCGTCGTCGTCAGGATCACCACCACGGTGGACATCACCTTCTTCTTCTTCCTCCTCTTCATCCTCCTCCTCGTCGTCGTCACCGCCATCAGGAGCATCATCTTCGTCGTCATCTTCCTCATCGTCATTGTCGTCTCCGTCGTCATCATCGTCGTCCTCGTCGTCGTCTTCATCGTCTTCGCCGTCGTCTACTTCATCCTCGGACTCGTATTCTTCATCTTCCTCGCTCACAACCGTGACCTCGTTTTCCTCCACGTGCTCGCTCAATTCCTGCGTGGCCTTCATCTTGGAATCCAGAAACCAGAGCACGTTACGTTCTCCAAGGGATTTCGAAATTTGTCGTTCCGAAAACGGAGAAAAAATCGATCGAAAACCGAGCACGCGAGAATGGAGAAAACAGCCAAGTTACCAGCCTCTTCCCCAGTTGCTCTGCAGCGCCGATCTCGGCCGTTGAAACACGAATTCACGCGGATCGATGACGTGGCACTCAATCGGACGGTCTATGTAAATGCATTTGCGTTTCAGCAGAGATAGTGTGATTTCGCCTTGCGGCGCTCGCTTCTCCTATTTTCTCAGTCACGTGTGTCACGTGCTCTGAAGTGAGCGAATCCAGGGTTAGGGTTTTCCTTTCTGGATCATTCCTTCTGAAAATCGGATTCCTACCCGTACCCGTACACATTCATGTTCAAATTTAAATTATATTTTACCATAATTACATTTTTAGTTTTCTATTATTCTCCTTTAGTATATTTGGTCCTCCTATGTCTTTTACACTTTTCATTTTCACTTTAATTATTTAATTTTGGTTCATGTATTCATACTTTTTTCATGACATCTTTTTAGGAACTGAAATACAGTGTTACACATTATAACACCATTACATCATGTATGACTCTTTTTTGCACTTTTACGTTACTATTAATTACATTTTTTTTAAAAAAAATATCAACAAAAAAAAATTAATTATCTAAGATTTTGGAGTGTTAAACTAAATTTTATTTATATATTTATTATATAAATTTAAATTATCTTAATTTTTATTTTTAAATGAAAATATAATTCTTTTATTTCTTAATATTTGTAATTTTAAATTTTTATTTAAATTTTATCATTTTCATTTCATAAAATTAAAATTGGAAGACTATTTTTTTTCTGTTCTTCAATAAATTTAAAAATTAATCCAATTATACAAGAGAAACTAAAAACATGTTACAAAAATTCAAATTTTCAAAATGATTGAAAAATAGAAAATTAGATTTTTAGAAAACTAGAAGACTATAAAAAATTTTCCAAATTTGAAAAATTGAAAAACACAATCTCATCTTCAACCACATAGAATTCTCTTTCTGTTGCCTTTAGCTCCACCTCTTACACTTCTTCTACGTTGACCTCTGCCACCACTACAATCTCTCAGAATCATTTTACACCTCCTACTTCAACCTCCACCACCTCTTCATTATCACCACTATTTCCTTTTATGCTTCTTTTGCAGTTTCCATCACAACCTCTTCCACCTCTCACCCACCTTTTATGCCTCCTATTCCGACCTTTATCACCCTTTTTTGTCGCAGTCATCGTCCTTTTATGTTTGGAAATGTAATTTTGAAAACATATTATTCCATATTTTTCATATTTCTAAACATATTTTTCATATTTAAAGACTAGATGATGCATGTCTGCCTAGCAAAGAACTAAGCTAGGACCGATAAAGGAGGAGCATGACCCGAATGAAACATGAATAGGCATAGTTTAGGCCATGGTCTTTTATTTTTGTAAATAATTAGTCTAATTAGGCTTGTAATTGCGCCATTTATTTTTAGTAATTAGGTGGTGTAGTTAGTGTTATTTTAGGCCTTGTATTTTGACCTTTTTTGCCTCATTTTAGGGAGGAGGTGTCATTAATATTTTATGTGGAGTGTGAGCATGAAGGATGGGCCTTGATAGCTTGTTGGGCATTATGTGTTGGCTGTCCACACCCCTTAGAGAGCTTCCCACACCCTTCTAAGCATATATGAAGCATGAGAGACAAGTGGGACCCTCTTGTCTCCCATAATTGGCGCTACTTTGCTCTTCTCACTCCTACATGGCACATCTTGTTGCTTCTTGTTTAAATTTGAATTTTGGGGATGTCATATCATCTCCCTCCAAAATTCAAATTCAAAATTAGAGGAACATAGATCATGATCTTAGGGCCATGTTTGGATCTAGTTAAATTAGCTAAGTGTTAATTAGCTCTTAGCCAAATTAACACTTAGTTAATTCAACTAATCTTCCCTAATTAAGAGCTAAGTTGGACGTCCAAGTGTGAGGCCCATAGCTTAGGATTTTCTATAAATTTAGGCCACCTTCTCTTGTAACATTTTAACACCTTCTTCATGGAAAAATCATATTCCTCCTTCATAGAAATTTTCAATCTCTCATAATCAGCATTTGGCATGGCTTTTGTGTAGTTGGTAGGATCAATGCTAGTCTTCTCATACTCCATAGTTAATGCTATAATGTCTACAAAGTCATACCTTTTTAGAGTCATTCTTTGTCTTTTTCCCTTAACTCTGGTTAACATGCAGTCACTATGATTGGTTTTAAATTGAGCTCTTTTACGTTGGTGAATGATTATCATATCAAGTTGCTTAGGGGTAATAGGCTCTACATATAGGTAAAATCTTCTTTCTGTATGTGAAATTTTTGGAACAACAAGGTCATGTTTATCATCTTTCACCATGTTTTCTTCTTGGAAGACAACATATTTGCTTACAACAACCTTTTGTCTTTCCAGACTCAGCAATCCATATTTTATATACTTTCACTCCATCAGGGTATCCAAGGAAAGTCATTTTCTTTGATCTAGGTTCTAACTTGCCCTGATTAGTGTGAATGTATGCATCACAACAAAAAATCCATAGGTGTTTGAGGCTTAGTGGCTTACCTGCCCAAAGTTCCTCTAGTGCCTTGAACTGAATGGCTACAAAAGAAGATCTATTGATGATATATGAAGTTGTATGAACAACCTTTCCCTAGAATTATTTGTTGAGCTTTGCATTTTTTTTACCTTACCTTCAAAATAGTTCTATTCACTTTCTCAACTAGACCATTTTATTAAGGAGTCAACTTTACTGTCATGTGTGTTGTAATCACATTATTCCTTTATAACCCATTGAACTCATCACTCAAGTGTTATAGACCTTCATTAGTCTAAGCACCTTGACTTGTTTTCTAGTTTGAGTTTCAACCAAAGCCTCCCACTATTTGAAAAGTTTTGAAAACTTGGTTTTTGTGCTTTAGCAAGTATATCCACACTTTCTTTGACCAATCATCAATAAAAGTAACGTAATACCTAGCTCCACCTAATGATAGAGTTTTAGCGGGACCCATATATCAGAATGTACATAATCCATAATTCCTTTAGTGGTATGTGTACCAATAGGAAACATAACCAATTTTTTGTTTTCAATACAAACAATGTTCATAGAAATCCAATTTGTCATATTTGGCTTCTTCTAACAAGCTATGCTTATGTAATTCTTCTAATCCCTTATCACTAATATGTGCTAGTCTAAAATGTCATAATGTAATTGAATTATCACTGGACACTGAATAAGAATTAGCTGAATTGATAACTTTTTTACCTTGTAGCCTATAAAGACCATTATGTCTTATTCCTTTCATGATTTGCTTGTATTCTTTTTTGGTGACAATTGCATCACTTTCTCCATTGAAATCACACCCTGTCTCACCCAAAATGCCAAAGGAGATGAAATTTCTTCTGAGCTCAAGCACATGTCTAACTTTAGTAAAGGTTTTTACAAATCCATAATTTAATTTGATTTTGACAGTCATATACCAACTACCTTGCAGGCAATATCATTGCTTATTAAAAGCATTCCAACATCAACATTCTTGTAACTGTCAAACCAATCCAATTTTTGGGTCATATTGGAAGGTGCACCCAAAATCTAGAATCTATTCTTTACTACACAGTTGATAAGTGACAATGAGAACATGAAAATTTCATATTCATCTGGCACAATTGCAAGATCTATTGCTTCTTTGCCTTTGTCATTTCTCTTTTTCTTTCTTTCTAGACAATCCCTTAAAAAATGTCCTACCTTATGGCAAAAGTAACAAGACTTCTTAGTCATAAGCATTTTGTTTGAATTCTTTGATTTGTTCCCATTTTTCTCAAATTTGCCTCTACTAAATAGACTTTCTGGCTCAACATTTTCTCCTTTGATTTTTTAGTAATCTTCTTCTTGTTCTCCCTAACGCTAAGTGTAAATTTGACTTCTTCCAAAGTAAGAGACTTTTTTCCAAACATCATAATGTCAACAAGATTTTCATATGATGGTGGGAGAGAACATGACAACATAATTGCTTGATCCTCATCGTTAACCTACACATCAATGATCTTCAAGTCCAAGATCGTCTTTTTAAACAATGATACATGTTCCCTTATGGATGACCTTCCTCCATTTTAAATGATGAATTCTCTTCTTGAGGTATAACTTGTTTGTTAGGGATTTTGTCATGTACAATCCTTTAGGTTTCAGCCATGCACATGTTGTAGTGGTTTCTCCAGCAATCTCCCTCAATACCTTATCACCCAAAGACAAAATGATCAAACTACGTGCCTTGTTCATAATTTATTTCTTTTCTTTATCTGTCAAAGTAGTAGGTAGTTTACTTTCACTAGTGAGTGTTTCTTTGACCCCTTGATGACCCAAAAATGCCTTCATCTTGAGTCTCTATAAGCTAAAATCATTTTCTCCATTGAACCTCTCGATATTGAACTTTGTTAAGCCCATCATGGAATTTTCCCTTGAACCAAAGCTCTAAATAATAATTGTTATGTTGGGCAACAACAATCAATCCATATTCAATTTTGCAAGAATGTAGTAAATTTCCTTACACTTGGTCTTTGTACAATTAACAAAGGTACTTCACCAAAGTGTCTATGAATCATTATTAAATCACTTACCTAACTTCATATAGGAGGAGATAACAAGCATATAGTTAGTTATAATATATATAATTAACTTAATAAACCAAGACTTCACCAACTAACACTTAACTAAAAATAACAATGACATCTAATAATAACACTTGAGTCTATAAAAAGTCACTTAACTCTACAGTTAAAAAAAAAAAAAACAAAACACAATTATTTTTTTCAAATAAAATTATGTTTTCAAAATATGTTTTACAACTAAAAATTAAAAACACCTTGAAAAGGGTGAACCTTACTTTTTCTTAAAAAAATGGTAATTGTAACTTGTAAGTTAGCAAACCCCAAAGTGTATACTTTTTATTAATTATATTTTATTATTTAATATGTTCTTGTTCATGACTTCCTTTAATCCCTTCAAAGTTCCGCCCTAGTTTATGCTAACCATGGATTAATTAAATTATATAATTAAATACTATGAAATGGAATTTATCATAAAAATAAATAGTTAATTATCCTATATTAACACTAGAAGATAATTTTTCATCATTTTTTAAAATAATCATTATAAAAATCAATAAATCTATATGTATGATTATTTACTGTAATTAAATAATAATATAAAATTATTTTATAGTATACTATTTTTTAATCCAAAATAAAAGGACCAAATTTACAAAATGATGACAGTAAGAAAAATAGAAGCAAGCCTTCATTTATTTTTCCCCTTTATTTTTGTTCTTAAGTAAAATCTTCCCTTTTATCTTAAACTTCTACATAAATTGAATTTGTATTTTCACGATAAATAAATTTTTGAATTTATAAGTTAAATTTAAAATAAAGAATTTAGTATAATATGACAGTATCTTCTCTCCTAAATATAAGTAACAATTTACATTTTTCATTAATCCTATATATAAGCATTAGATAGATATGAGTCCTGAAATTAAATATAATAATCATTCAAAGAAAGTGGTATTTTTTTATTGAAAATAAAATGTATTTTTTTAAAAATAGAATTTAAATGTATGTTACAATTAGTTAAAGCTAATGGATTTAACTATTTTTTTTATCTTAATTAACTGTCTTAGGTTGCTTATAAACTTTAAAACCGTAGGTAGTATTATTTTTAATTATTGATAATTTATTTAGAAATTAAATTAAATTTATAAAGATAAAATAAATTTTAAATATCAAATATAATAAGAAAAGGTTAATTTTATATGGTAGAGAGAAATTTTTTATCTGGTTATACAATTGGTGAAATGTAATTTAATGAAAAATGTTTTACCTAAGCCATATGGAGAAGTTGGACTATGTTGGTCTAGGTTTCAAATATAGTTAGGCCCGATATGACAGATTGTATAATTAGATGGACAACATATTTTTTTTAATAGGTTGATATTGGGTTTGGAAGTTTGCATTCAACTTATGTGGTTCCATCTTTTACATTCTGCAGAGTTAATTCTGGAATATGTCGGAAAGGTGTTAGTAACAAATCATAAATCATGTTACTTTAATGGGTTTTTTTTAGGTAACAAGGTTTTTTCTTTAATTATTAAAATGAATTAAATTTTAAAAATTACACAATTGGATAAATCGTATTTTAAAACACGACTTCCAAATAAGTCGTGTAAACACGATTTGTCATTTATCTTTTTAAAGTCGTGTGTTTTAAAACATGACATATAATTGTTTTTTCATTTACATTAAAATTTACCTTTATTGGGTGAAGGAAAACAACTTAGGTAATTTGGTAATTTCTGTCCAAATTTATTACATCTTGAGATAACAAAATGGTTAGATCAAGGATAATAACACTTAATGTTTGAAAAAGGCATAAGAGAATAGATAAAAAAAGTCAT
The DNA here is from genome assembly GCA_037954015.1 of Psophocarpus tetragonolobus. NCBI lineage: Eukaryota > Viridiplantae > Streptophyta > Magnoliopsida > Fabales > Fabaceae > Psophocarpus > Psophocarpus tetragonolobus. Next base: position 6,024,371 of record CM075693.1, on the reverse strand, counting down.
GATAACTTAAGGAAACTTAATTTTTTTTATAAAAACTCAACCTTGAGGATTTGAATGAAGAAGTTATCTCTCTAGCTATCAATCATCATTGCCACTATTCTCAAAGATGTCTTGAAAGGTTTGGAGTACCTTCACCATCACGGCCACATCCACTGCAACATCAAGGCTGGCAACATTCTCATCAATTCACACAACAACGTCAAACTCAACGATTAGCGAACTCCTAAAATCAACCTTTACTTGAGATGAAGAAACCGGATCAACAACACTCAAGTAACACAGTAAAGCAGGAAAGATCGAGCACTTCCTTGACACTTAGAAGAACAAGCACATCTGACCATACAATTTCAAAAGAGAGATCAATGGGAAACAAGTCAAAAGGATAAGGATTAAAAGTAAAAATGGGAAGTTACTATCCGTTAAGATAGTTATTAGAGGTTAGGAAGTTTTTGGTAGTTTATTTCCATTGGAACAAATGTATTGTAAGAATCTCCATGCATACTCTTCACTTGTGCCAAAATTATGGATCAGAACACTTACATAAAATCCTACTAAACTCAGTATGTGTAGGGGAACGACAAAGAGAGAAGATATTGAGATGTAGGTTGTTACCATAACTTTGAGAACAATTTACATTTTCTGTAATTTCATTTATGGTCTTTTACGTTTAATTTGATGCATTTAATGGTCTTTAATATTTGAGATTTTATGTTTTTGCATTTACGGTTGTTATTAGCATTAGAACTTAGAGGTTTTCTTTTGAGGTTTTCCATTCTTTTATTAGCATTAGAACTTTGAGATATTCTTTTTTGAGGATTTACGTTGCAATCCTTCGTGAACAATTGTGAGTACATCCCACTTGGGATTCCTTTTTTTTTTTAATCTTAACTTGACAATAAAGAACATCATGTTTTCATGAAATCTCAAACCTTCAAAGTCATCATTCATCTCCTCTAGTCCAATTGATTAATTAAAGCTAGTTTGATTAAAAAGAACTCACCCATGTGTACACCTTTTGTATTCTAAAGTTCCTCAAATAAATATAAATTTGTTTGGTTTTAGAATCCTAATGAAGATGTGTTGATTTTAAATATTTATTTCATTAGAAATGAATTTCACTATAAACAATATTTTAAAAAAATCAAACAAAACTTGTTACATAAGCATGACTTTAAGTTTTTTTTTAAATAAGAAAAAATAAAATAAGGAAACTGTTGTATTAACACAATTTCCACTTGAGTTTTTAAAAATATTTATGCAGTGAGGAAGTTGTGTATGGAAGCGAAGATATCCATTTGTTTTTTACTTTTTTAAAATACAAATTTTAATTTAATAAAAAGAATAAAGTTGTCTTTTAAAATATACTAGATTATACATCTAACAATGAGCAAAATAATCAACAAAATTCAAGTAATTACTCAATCCATGTGTTCCAAGGAATTCCAAATATTTAGAGGCAAAGTTAAGTGGATTAAAAAAAGTGTAATCGAATACCCTTTTTGTGTAATAGATTAACTCAAGTTCAACGTACTAGAATTCAAATTTTAATAAGCTAAAGAATTTTATTAAAGAAAGCATACAAAAGCATAAGAAGTGTATTCTGCACACAAAGCTACGGGAGTCCATACAACGCAAGATAACAATAATGGTAACATGTTTATTCAATACAGTAAGTGATGCAATCCTCCATAGCAATGATTCTATCATAAGGACTGTGACTAGGAAAATAAAGGAAGACATGACTACAGAGGAGGGTGAAAGACCTCAACTTCTCATGGAAATCACGACCATAGAAAATAGGCCATGTTCTTCATTGTATAGTCTTTATTTGATGCACCATTGTATTAGCTTCACGGAGGTGTTTTTTATTTGTTTTTTGGCCTTGCATTTTGCCCCCTATGTCCATTTTAGTAAAGGAGGTGCAATTAGTCTTTTATGTAGAGTGTGTAGAGTAATTAAGCCTTTTTGGAGAAGCCTAGGTGAGTGGTTTTTTGTTAACCATACTCCCTAAGTTGTTTCCACACCCCTCTAACTCATACATGAAACATGATAGACATGTGTAGCCCCTTGGTTCCCCCTAGTTGGCACCACATTCACTTTCTCTCCCATGTGGATGGCGCCAACTTCCTTCTCACTCCTAGTTGGCCTTTTCAAATTCAAATTTGAATTATGGAAGGAAGTGACATGATACTCCTAAATTTAAATTTGAATTTGAAGGAGACATGATCCACTTTTTTAGAGGCTTGTTTGGATCTTTCTATGCTTAATTATGTGCAAATTGGCTCTAGCTCAATTAGACGCATAATTAAGTATATTTAACCCTTAAGAAGTGGACGTCTACCCCTCTAAGCTAGGCCCATGGTTCTTTGTTCTATAAATACACACCCTCTCTCATTTGTACTTTTTTAACACTCATTTGAATAAAAAACTACTTTTGTGAGATCATTCTCTTAGAGTGTCTGGATTTCTTTCTTGAGAGAGTTCCTCCTCAAGCTTTCATCAAATGCTCTTTCCTTTGTGGCAAACTATCCTCCAATGGCTTATCTACTTAGCTAGCGGTGCCATTCCTTAAACATTTCTTACCTCTTCATCTCCACTGCTCATGGATCCAAGCATCTTAGAAGAGGATCCAAGGACTAAGCACCAATGGAGGTTGCATTAATAAGTTGGATTCATGATCCAGTCCACAAGAGAATGAGAGGTTAAGGTGATGCAATCTTGGATTGCTCCTCCCATGATCTTGCTCCAAAAAGGTTCCAAGGTTGAAGATAAAGGTGGAGAAAATAGAAATAGAGGGTGAATAGGCACAACTTCATAGAAGATAAGTCATGGTTGATAGAAGCTTGCCACAAGGGAAAGAACCCTTGATTAAACCCATAGAAGAACTCTCACAAATAAGGGAGAGAACAATAACACTCTAAGAAGAAACTTTCAAATATGAGTCTAGTTTTCATTCATAAAAGTGTTAAACTAATATAAGAGAGGGTGTGTGCTATTTATAGAGGCTTCCCTAGGCTTGAATGTCCATTATGAGCTATGATAACTATTATAAGAATTAAATAGTGGATCTATGTTCTCTCATGTGACACTACATCCTAATGTTATGGATCTAGCTCCCTGAATTCAAATTTGAATTTGAATTGAGAGACACTAGGCACCACATAGGAAAGAAAATGATTTAGGCACCACATGAAGGGGACATAAGGGTCCCACATGTTACTTATGCACATGTGTATGCTGAAGAGGTATGAAAATCAAATAAAGGTGTATGGAAAATAAACCACACCTACTTTTGTTCTAAAAAGGATCATTTTCTAACATACACTCCACAAAAATAACTAATGGTACCCTACCCACTAAAATAAAGGGAAAACGACCGAAAATACAAGGCCTACAAAATACTAAATGCACCCACCAAAATTACTAAACAAAATACACAATATTTACAAGTAATTTATAAGACTATGACCTAAAATATCTCTACTATGCTCTATCTTTGCCATGTCTTCTCTTTATTCTTCCTAGCTAAGTTCCATGCTAGGCAGGATTAAGGTGGCCGCATAACTCCATTCCCAAGAGCTTAGTCAGATTATCGAAACAAGTTCTTGAATATCACTCACCTGAGCTGATTGCTACATTTATGACTCCTCATAAGTGTCATAGCCATGCAAACCACACAAAGGACCAAATTTTTCTAATCTCCTTTAATGCATACATCAAACCCATAAATTGATAATAGTGAATCATTACTTCTATTGATAGGGTCGTAGAAATCCTCCACCAACTACAAAGAGATTGTCAGACCTGGGTTGAGACATCACAACTGAAGAAGAAATAAGCATCGGTCTCTTCATAGATCTCACACAAACCACATACTACTTCAACTTGTTGAATCATCCTTCTTTGCAACAAGTTATACCTAGTAAGCAGTCGATCCACATCCAATTGTCAAACCAAACCTAAACCTTTGGTGGAACCTCAAAATCCAACAACATATTGAAAAAAATTAATGAGGTTGATGAAGAGAACCTCTTGTTAGGCCTTGTAAGCTAAAGAGACTGTGTAATGCCCAAAGTCATCCAAATTCCACACTCACCTATCCGTTACGCCTTCTCTCAACTCAACTTCCTCTAAAATCTCTTATAGTTTTGCCAACAATTCCTCCTCCTAAGTAATCAATTAGCGTCTCCATGACCACTTCTACCTTAACCTTGTACCTCGCATATCTTTAACAGATGTGGTTTGACTTTCAGCTAGCTTTACAACTGATAATAAACAATGCTTAACTTTTTATCCCTCGGTCACTGGTCCTTCCAAAACAAAGCCTGCCCCCCATCCTCAATTTTGTGTCTCACATTTCCAGATCACGAGCCCCTTCTCCATTGATGCTCATGCTCAATAGAGTGTAAATCCCTCTACTACCTAGAACAATTACAACCAACTCCTTCCCAAAACCTTGTATCTGCCCTATAAAAAAATATTTATGTTGAAACGATTTGGCAAGTGTATCATTTGTTTATAGTCAGATAAATTGAGTTGTATCCACAAGGACTTAAGATAGTATATAATTCAACTATCCTAATTAAAACTTGTAAATATTAATGTACGATTCATAGTTTTAGGATTTTCATATTTGAATATTGGAAAAACAACTATAAAAATTTCAAATATAAATAAGCATAAATAAAAGTTAATTAGAGATGAATGAGAAGAGATGTTGAGATCGAATTTCATCTATCTTATTCATATGTAATCCTTTTATTATCAACATATGATTTTTATTACTCAATGTTATTGAATTCAATTGATCATTCCAACTTAATTCCTTAACAAGGAAATTTTAATCATCCTAATTCAATAATCAATTCCTTGATTACTTAATTAGAAATATTGCATTAAAACCTAGAATTTAACAACTAATAGTTCAAATTTATTCCTAGCATTTAAAATTATCAGATGAATTGATTCAAGTTGGATTTACAAAACGTTTTCCAATCAAATTCTAAATCTCAAATTATAAGACAAATTATCAGTTCATCTCAAACATTAAGAACCAAATCAAATCACTAACATGATATAATAGAAGAAAATTAGTTATTCATGATAATAAGAATGATTCTCTTTTACAAATAGAAGATGAAAAAAAATTAAATCCACTATTTTTCAAAAGTAGAGCTTCCTTGTTTCTCTTTGTTCTTTGTTTTCTCTTATCTGGTCTCCTATAACTTCTTCGTGTTTTTTCCTTTTACACTCTGTCTCACATTTTTATATAATTTAATCAATTAAATTATAGAAAATTTTAAAATTATGTTAAATGTTTCCTTTCATAATGAAAGTAATCGATTACCCAAAAATATAATTAATTACGTTAAATGATTGATGCATGCTTTAACTTATATCATGAAGTAATTTTAGGATAATATTAAAAAACATGAGCCTAAATTTTAAAACAACTAATGCATTATCACACTTATTTAGATTTTACATATTTAAAATCAATTAATCTAATAAAACCAAACTGCTCCCTTTGCTTTGATGATCAACAAATAATGATAAAATTAGTGCCATGTCGGAAAATTGATATAAATGATTTAAAACACTAAGATAGTGAAATTTTGTATAAAGACTATTAAAAAAAATGATATTGTATTAAAAAAGCAAATTGCTAAAAGTTGATATACTACAAAGTTATTTTACTATATATATATATAATATGTTAGACAAAGTACCATACATTAAATAAAAATAACATTACTAATGTACAAATATTTTTAAATAGATGAATAACATTAGATTGAATTGGAATGATTAGAAATATAGCATGACTCGTCACGAAAATACATCGAATATAATTTTTGAAATCCAAAATGATCATATATTTATCTCTTTAAACCTAACCAAATTAATAGAGGAGGGCACATGTAACGAACATCCAATGAACGTAGAAGTCCCTATCACACAGCTAAGCAGCATTTTTGGATTTTGCATATTATATCACATCATGAATCATGATCATCCAAATCCACATTTTCTCTGTTAAGTGGTAGAGGCTGAGACAGCTTTTATCTTTATGGAGTGTGAAAGAACAATACATTGAGACAGAACATAAGAAAATACAAGGATTTGACAGTTTCGTGTGTGCACAGAAAATGCATCATGCATTAATAACAGTGAAATGAAAGGAAAGAAACCCGCATCACCCGTTTTTGCATGCATCCTCTCTATGGCTGTATGCTTGTCATCTATGCAACTATCTAATTCGAACTAACTCATCTTCCCCTTTTAAAACGTTGTGTCGTGTGTTATTGTTAGTGCTTAAATTAGTTTAATAAAAAAATATTTTAAAATAAATTAACTTTTGATTTTAGTATAAAAGTATTGTTTGTGGCATCAAATTTAGATTTAAAAAACAGTAGCGAATCTCAAATGTGACGTATTCAATTTGTGCAAGTGGTTAAAGTAAAACATTCAAATACAAAGAAGATCGGAAAAGAACAAAAAGATAAATTGTTTTAAAATATGGATAAAATATACATGTTAAATATCTTCATTTTTAGTCATTGTCCCGACCATCTCAAGTATCTAAAATTGTTATAATCAATGAAAAAAATAACTATTTATAATTAATTATTACATTGGCTAAGCTATTCTACATGTGTATAAGGTAAGGATTCTTCTACATTTTATTAGAGTGGTGTTTATAGATCATGTTTGATTGAATTTGAGGTAAAATAAATTTTAATCTAATCAAATTTAATTGAATTAAGTTAAATTAGAATTGAAAAAAAAGAAAAATAAATTAGCGATCTGATCTAATTCAATTAAAAATAAATTGGATCCGATTGAATCCACAAATTACAAAGTTTTTTTTTTTAAATTTATTTTATTTTTTATAGAACATCATAAATAAAATAGAAAATATAAAAATTTATAAACAAAAGAATAAGACATACATTTTTTCTTCAAAATAACATATTAGTAAAATTATATATAAAAAGGTAGTTGTGTTAAATGATAAAATGTAAATTCTAAAAAGTTAAAAACAATAAAATTTAATAACTCCTAATCTTAATTACCGCACTATTTAATATATTATTTTTCCAACTTTAAATCTTCAATTTGTAAACAATATATTTAAACTTTAAATAGTTTTGTCAATTTCTATTTACATAATTTTTAAATATATATACCAAAATATTAAATTTTAAATTGAACAGATGGAATAACGAATTTTTAAAGTTCAAATCCATGATATGATTCGTCTATGGTTAGATTTAATCGGATTGAATAAGATTTAATCCGATTACGTCTGAATCAATTTACAAATCTAATTGAATCACTTTGAATTCACAAGTTGATTTGGATTCATAAAAATCCTTATAATTTATTGACTTCCTCCATCTTCTACGTGTGTATTTTTAAGTCTCAAGTCCTCTTATTTGATATTTGGTTATCTATTTTCAAGGTAAAGGATCAAAAGTCAAGAGTCAACCTGCATGACTCGATCCATATTAACAAATATAAATAATTTATTACTTATATAATTTTATTTTAAAAAATTATAAAAAATAATTATATATATATATTTTACTGTTTCCACATATTTACTAAATAAACAAGTTGGTTTAACGTTAAGTATAGGCACGTTTCAAGATGCTTTGGGAGCTGTAAAATGATGGCTTTGGAAATTACAAGAACTGCAAACTGGTGGCTTTGGAAATTGCTCAATTTAGCCATCAAGTTCTTTAATTAACAAGATTATTTTTAAATTTTTTGAAGAATATTTTTTTTGTGAAATATAATATATATATATATATATATATATATATATATGACAACTTAATTAGCTGAAAAAAATGGTTACAAACTTACAATAAAAAAAAACATAATAATAATAGTAGGATTTCAATAAACAGTAATTAAACAGACTCATATCGTTCTCTCACACACAAACCTCTCTCACAAATACTTCATGCATCGCTCTCTTATCACCTCGCAAAATCCTCTGCAAGGTTGTCATCACCCCACTCCACCACCACTACTGCTACCACCATTATTAATATTATTATTCGATGACGACGATAACAATAAGGGGGCAATAGTGGTGATACTGATGATGGTGGTGGCAGCATTAGTGGTGGTAGCAGTATTGTCGCCTCCGCCACCACCACCACCCCCACTATGGTTGCCACCACCACTGGTCCTGTAAACCGCCTCCGCCACCACCACCACCCCTACTATGGTTGTCACCACCACTGGTCCTGTAAACTTGTTCAATTGACAATTCAATCTAAATATGTAATTATGTATATTATTATGTTTTTTCATTTCTCACCGTAATATTTTTTTTTGTCAGTTGAATTGTTATATATATATATATATATTTAATTGGTATAGACTATCAGTGTAAAACTTTTAACATTTAATTATGACTTTTCATTTATGTGACTTTTAAAGTAATAATGAGTAAAGTCAATAAATTTACCATGAATGAAGGATTATGATTGAATATTAGTATAAAAATCTTTATACTAACAATGTATACCAACTAAACTATATATATATATATATATATATATATATATATATATTATATTATAGCACTTTCCTCTCTAAAATAACGTATTAATGTATTACTACTTGCGTCTCATAGGGATAAAGTTGGTCAGTTGAGCCAATAATACATGCATGCAAATACAGCTGCAAATTAGCATCACAAACAATTTTAATTAAATACCTTAGCTTGCATACAGTAATTAAGATATCCATAGTGGAAGAAAAAGCTCATTGAGTGTATTTGGCTGATCCATATAAAAAAGTTTATGTGTGTATATATAAAAGAGTAATTTCAAAAGAATTTCCATTCTTACTCTTTATTTAATTGTAAACTAATGACTTTAATGATTAATTATTCAAATATAATTTCAAGAACTTTATTTCTTTTTTTCACAATTAATTTGTTAAAATTTAATGATTATAATTAGTGACTAATATTAATATTAGAATTTAAAAAAGAAATCATGAGGATTTAACTTTATTACAAATTAAATTAAATCAGGATAGTTGTAGTCAGTCGTAACTCATGATTAATTGAATATCCAATTTTAGCAGCGATAAATTAAAAAATTGCCTAGGCAACATAGAATGGCGCATATTTAAGCACAAAAAGCAAGCTTTAATGAAGATGATAGTTGCATGTATAAACAAAATAAAATGATAGTTGCAAATTTTTATATTAATACTTGTAAGATCTGTATGAATGCAGAAAAAGTTGGTTTGAAAAACCATTATTTATGAGTAGAAAAGTGACAACATATTATATATTATAAATCACATTTTTATTTATAGTATATATTGTATTAAATGAGACAATTTTTTGAGATTGAGAGTAAGATTTTTGAATATTGAAATAGGAAAAGGTTAATAGGTCTTTGGAGGAAAAAAAAAAGAAGAAAAGGGAGAGGCAGGTGTGGTGGAAAGTATAAAATGGGAGGGGAAGCAGAAGCAGTAATCATCCCTTGAGCTTGAATAATAATTAACAATGAGAAACTCAAAGGCAGTAATTGTGTGGTTGTGTCTGGAAGCCATTGTTGTTATGGTTTTAATAGCATCAAGCGAGTGCAGAAGCTTGTTGGGAAATGATGAAAAGCTTATAGAGAAGACTTGCAGGAAGACACCGAACTACAATCTTTGCCTTCAATATCTGAAGGCAAGCCCTGGCAGTTCCAGTGTGACAGTCACAGGGCTGGCTCAAATCATGGTGGGAGTGATGAAGGCAAAGGCTAACGATGCCTTGAAAACAATCTACGAGCTGCAAAGAGTAAGAGCAGGGCCTAAGCAAAAGAGAGCCTTGGCTTCTTGTGCTGACAAGTATAAAGCAGTTTTGATTGCTGATGTTCCTCAGGCCACTGAGGCTCTGCAGAAAGGGGACCCCAAGTTTGCTGAAGATGGTGCTAATGATGCTGCTAATGAGGCTACTTTTTGTGAGACTGATTTCTCTGGGAATTCTCCCCTCACCAAACAGAACAATGCTATGCATGATGTTGCTGCTATTACAGCAGCTATTGTTAGATTATTGCTCTAGATTCTACCTATGCTTTATTTTATCAGATAATCCTATTGTCTTTCCAACTTGGTGTTGCCAGATATTCAAATAACGCTGTCTAATTTAACATCGTTATAAAAAACGTTATATGTAGTAAAATCCAACCCTCTTGTCATCCATTCTCATGGCTTTCCCAGATATGTAATTTGCATTCACACAAGTATCCTACCTACTTCCTTTGCTCTTTCCTTTGTGATTTTCATCTCCTTGCTTTCATTTCGTTTTGCTCAATATCTGTTTGCAATCAAAATATATAATATATATATATATATGTGTGTGTTTTGTTTTCATGATACAAATATATTTTGTGATTATAGGTTTAAAATTAACAATTTAGAATAGTTTGTGAATTAAGAATCAATGTTAGAGCAAAGTTATTTTTATAACAAAAAACATTCTAACACAAATGAAATAACTTTAAAATTAATTTTATAAAATATCAATAATTTATATTATATTACGAATTATGACAAAATAAAAAATTACATTGTTTTCGACACAAGTGTTTTTTTTTGTGAATTAAGAATCAATGTTAGAGCAAAGTTATTTTTATAACAAAAAACATTCTAACACAAATGAAATAACTTTAAAATTAATTTTATAAAATATCAATAATTTATATTATATTAAGAATTATGACAAAATAACAAATTACATTGTTTTCGACACAAGTGTTTTTTTTTTTTTTTGAAACAGAGTTGTTAATTAAATGGAATCATCTGGTTAAATAAAGCTTTAAACCTTGATTTATTATGAGAAGTAGATTTTTGCAAGAAATATACACTTGTGTCGATTCCATGTTAGCAAAAAGAGAGGGAGACAAGGTGTTTTCAATTATTGGGAAATGAGGATAGGCATAAGCCGCAGAAATGATATGTTGTTATTGTCTTTGGTTTTTGGCTTCCCCTCTCAGTAATGCATGTCTTATTCTTCTTTAGTAATGGAAGTGTGGTGGGGCAAAGGAAGTGATAAGGATAAGTGAAGGAGATTAATCCGTTGGCTGGTTTGTCGTTTTGTGGTGATTGTTGCTGTTTTAGGGTCGTTGGAGATTAATATATATATATATATATAAGCACCACTCTTGGTTATGGCATATTGGGGATGAGTAACGAGCAATGACTTGTGATTCTAACATTAAAGAGACACCACACCACACTGCCCTTTCTTGTTTGTTAGTTGCTACTACAAGCCACTTTGCTATCTATTAAGATCATAGTTAAAATAAAACTAAGTTAATAAGTTTAAATTATTTTTTATTAATAATAAAACATGTAAATCAACACTTTTAATTTATTAACTTAACATGGAACAAGAAACACAACAAAAATCATACCACATGTTTATAAATTTAAATATTTGAGATTAATCAAAGACAAATTTTAAGGTATAATGATATGTCCAACAACATTATATGACAACAAATATAGGGTGTTGGCGAAAGATATGAAAAAGAATGGATATATGAGAGTATTAAAGTGAATATTTGAACATATAAAAATTGATAAAATACATAATAATTTTGTAGTGAGAATATTGGGTAGGATCTATTATAAAAATGACAAAAATTTATTAATGTAATTTAGATTTGTGCAAATAAGATTAAAAGAGAAACGTATTTTAATGATATGATCTTAATATTAAAACAATTATGAATTAATATTAATTAATAATTAAAATATTATCTTCTATTATTATTTTATAATTTAATATATGATAATCCATGAAAAAAAAACTAATGTTATAGTGCTTATTGAGATGAAGGTCAATTCAAGTATATATTCATTACCCACAATTTTACATTGAATTGGATGTACATCATATATTTTGTATCTCTTAATTTCTGGTTGATTATTTTCATCACTTTAATACTGAGAAAAAAAAAAGAAAAAAGACGGAAGCCTAATATAACTTTGAGGGATTTATCAAAAGATTTAAAATCAAACTACATTTTAGCATATTTAATTTTTTAACCTGGAGAATGATACACTGTGGTCTATGCAGTTGACATCACCTTACCTAGCTGAATAAGACTATGTTCTATTTACTATTATTAACACATTATCTTTTATGATCATTTAGTCCTTAATAATAATGACAAATTTGGTCTATAAATTACATCAACTTCATCTATGTTGAAAGAGCTAAATTATTATAAAGTTGGTAGATTTGGTTATTAAATTGATAAAAAATGACTAATCTACGACAAAGTTGATAAATTTGAAGACTAAATTATATGATAAAGATTATGCTTAGTAAAATTACTTGAAAAATTGCTTCAATAATTATTTGGCATTTTTACACTGTTTTTAAGTTAAATTAATTATTTAGTTCCTATATATTTGTCAAAAAAAATATTTAGTTCTTATATACATAATATTTATTATAATATTTATTAGTCTTTTAAGAACCTATATTAATATAAATATTTTGGTCTTAAATTCAGTTGGTTAAACTTAATGTATGAGTTGTTATGTATAAGTTGTTGTAAATCCTTAATATTATGTTATTTTTAATTTATGTTTTTTTTAATGTGACATTGTCTTTAATTCTTATAAAAAAATTAGAAAAATATCAAATTAATATTAGATCTAAAATGGAAATTTATTAATGATGTAGTATATTGTAATTATTTGTAGAAAAATGTGAAGAATAAAAAACATAAATGCATGTTCTGTGTTCCTAAAGCAACAGAAAGGGGACCCGTGAGGCAGGAGGCTGATGAGTTTCGTGCACGACAGAATCTCTGGCACAGTTTCTTAACTACAAAAGGAGTATATAATTTTGAGTTTGAGAAGACATTATTCAATTCCATCTTTGGTTTCAGTCTAGCAGAGATGAAGTGTTTAGTTCTTATCTGGAGCATTATTCTTATAGCCACCATTTCAATGCCAACAGCAAACTGCAGAGTTATGGAGCAAAACAAGGCCAATCTGATAGAAGAAACTTGCAAGCAGACACCCCATGACAACCTTTGCATTCAATACCTCTCCTCGGACCCTCGCAGCACTCATGCAGATGTCTCAGGGCTAGCACTAATCATGGTCGACGTAATCAAGACCAAATCAAACAATGTCTTAGACAAAATCCAGAAACTGCTTGAGGAAAACCCCGAACCTGGTCTCAAGGAAGCTCTCAGCTCCTGTGCTGATAGATACAAAGCTATTCTGCAAGCTGATGTGGCTCAAGCCGTTGCAGCTCTTCAGAAAGGAGACCCCAAGTTCGCAGAAGATGGTGCAAACGATGCTGCTATTGAGGCCACCTCTTGCGAGAACACCTTCTCTGGCCAATCGCCTCTCTCCAATGATAACACTGCTATGCACGATCTTGCTGCCACTACAGCAGCTATAGTTAGACAACTGCTCTAGTTACTCTTCCAAACCAGTCATTCAATTTAATATCTTCTTCCAATCAAATTGCTATGAACTTGATCGGCATCAAATTCTGCACTCTTGTGTTGCGGAAACACTAGTTTGCTTTCGCCATTTCACAATTCTTCCCACAGTCTCTCTGTTTTCCTCTGCTCTCTCTGTTTCTTATTTTCCTTTTCATTGGGTATGTCTATGCGCCATGTGATGTCATATGCTTCTGTCTTCTGTTTCTGCTTTGTTCTAAGACAAATCTTGCTATCAACACAAATTATTATATAGTCTTCAACCACCAATTCATCGTTGATGTTCTTAACATTCAATTTATAATTAGCATGGCCATTTGTAAGAGTTAATTAATTTGGGATTAATTAACTTTCAAAAATTTAAATTCAACTCTTGAAATAGTGCTGGACAGAAGTTGCATGAGAGATCCAAATCTTTAACTTTCAAGATCCAAATCCAATTATTGAAAGAGAACTGGAGAGAGAAGTTATAGGAAATAATCCAAATCCTAATTTCTCCCTAGATATTTTGTTGATAGCACTGTTATTCTTTTAATATTATCAATTTAGTCTTTCACTATCACAACTATTTGTTAATCAGGTCCTCCATATTTTGAAAACTATGAATGAAATTATTGACATTTAAATCTAGATATTTTGTTGATAGTTCTTATTTAAATAGTTCTTAATGCATTTTTAGTTTATTTAAAGAACAAAAGTGTGCAATAATATTTTTAATTGATATTTTATTTTACGAAAAAAACTTAAAACTTAAAAATAAAATAATTTGTTGTACTAATTTTTTTTGCATTATAATGTTGCTAAAAATTAAAAAAGTTAAAATTAAAAATAAATAAAAAATTTTAATATTTTTATTTTATTAATATTTTGATATTTTATTTTTATTTATTTTTAATTTTCAGCAATGTTAAAATTAAAAAGAAATAACAAAACAACATTAAAATTATTTTATTTTTTTTTATTTTTTAAATTTTTTTTTCATCAAATAAAATATTAATTAAAAATATTTATAAACATTTTTATCCTTTAAATAAAGTAAAAACGCATTAATGACTATTCAAATAAAAATTTATATAATAACACAATTAACTATATTACATAGTCAATTTTTATTATTTATCCTTGGAAACTAGTTAGCCTTTTGTCCCTTATTTTATCATATATTCTAAAATTCTCTATAATTATGATAACATAATTGAGTTAATTATTCCTTTGACAATATGTAGTAATGGCACTTGCTTACCGTGTGGCAACTATGATAATGCATTAATGTCTTTTGCAAGGTAGCAATGGAGGAGTAATTGGTTCCTTCTCACAGCAGTGTGGAAGGAACTGAAGGAAGTAAACAGTGCTAAGAAAAATTTAGCTAAAGCTGGATTCAAATAATGTTTAATATTTAACCCCATAGGCCATAGTGTAACTGCAACATAGTTCCTTTGAAATGATAAATTAGCATGAAACGAGCACATTGGTGGGCAATATAAGCTTGAGAAGTAAAATTATTTGTAGCTAAAAAGGAAAGGGTAAGATTAGTTAATAGTTCGGCAGTTGGTACGAATCTGGCCATTAGTGTGAGTTGGTGATAGCAAGGTTCCCATTTTCAACATGGAAAGCTTGAAGTCCTCAAAGAATGCTAATGGGTTCTCCACGTAGGCTTGGACAATGTGTCGAGTCTGATCATTCCCATTGACAAGTACCTGGTCTGATGGCAGCAATCCCTCCCCAGATAGAAGATTAACGAAGTATTGATTATCAAACGTAGCAGGTGTAGCCAGATCAAGATGTGCAACCGTGTTGCTACTATCTGCTCCTGAGCACAATTGTTGCAATGATGCGATGAAATCAATATTAGCATCACCGCTTTCTGAGTTACTATTACTCTGTAAACGAGAGCTAAATGTTCTGCAGCGGGCTTTTCCTATTGTGTGTGCACCTGAAAAGACAAATGGGGAAAGGAAACTATTGCTGATCTTGTTTGTTAATTGTTTCACAATAAAGCACTACAGAGTGTGAGATGAATAACCTGAAAGGGCCACCATGTCTTTAAGTGAAAGGCCTACATTCTGGAACTTAGCTACGAGCTCATCCACAGTGGAGTTAGGACCTGGGATGTTATTATTTGCAGCATCCTTGCTAGCAGTAATGCCATCTTTCCTTCCCATTTGCACCTCCCAAATTGGACCTCCTGACTGCAGTTACAATAATATTCAATCATTTCTCATTGCCACACACAATATAAAAACGCATTGCATTTTTTATTATACACTATACGGTATTGAGAGTTGAGACAACAAGTTAGCAATGACAAACCAGAAGAACCGAATCTCTTGCTGCAGTTGCTAGTATGTCAGCACAAGAGACAGTCTGCGGACAGACTAGTTCTAGCTCCGATTTGATTTTGTCGATTACTTCGAATCCTCTTAGAGAGTTCAAATTTGGACCTGCACTTTTCTCGCCAACAAAGTCCATTGTGTCATCTAGCAAGACTGAAGCATCACAGCCCTGGAATGAGCACAACATATTGCACGGTTAACGAAATTTATGGAACCTTTGAAAACATAATAATATGTGTATTAAAAAAAAAGAATGTCTTGCATTGACAAAGCAATCATGGAAGTGTAGCCTGAGCAGTGAGGCAGGCATTCTTGAGTCTTCAAACACTGCCTGCTCCACCCAATAGAAGATGATGGCCTCAGCTTCAGGACAAGTGTGTTGGTATATGTTAGTCCCTAATGGGTCATCACCATACCCATACCCATCATTTGCAAAGCTTGGACTGAGCTTCAGTATCAGTAGACACAACAGTACTGCTAAATGCATGTCTATATTCAGGGTCAGTAACAATATTGTGGATAACAAGGAAGGTTTAGTGGATAGGAATGCTTAACACTGCTCTTCTATATATAGGAACTTACTCGCAGAGTGTTCTGTGATAAAATGGGTGAGGAATGTGTTAGTGAGTTGTTAAAAGACAGAGTCAAGTATAAGAAGAGGTCAGTGGAGTAAGTAGTCTATAAACGTAATCAAAAGCAAAGGTTTGGACAAGATCCTCCAACTGCTTCAGAAGAGCCCCGAACCAGGTCAAAGGGAAGCAGTGAAGCACCAAGTTCGTGTGCTCATAGACACAGCAAAATCTCGAAGCTGACCGTAGCACAATTCTGCCACAACAGCTGATATAGTTAGACAATTGCTCTAGTTCCTCGAACTAACCACGATGTAATATCAGATTAATCATGTTATAGTATGTTGTTTATGCAATGTCCAATAAAAATGTCATTAACTTGAACGGCATCATAGGAACATAAAATCCTGCACTCTTGGCCACTTCAATTCTCACATTCCATCTCCTCTGCTTTCTTTGTTTCTTATTTTCAAAATAATAGTACATGATATTACTCTTTTATCATGAAACTTGTATAAAAGTGTGTGTACTTGTTAATTATATTTTAATTTTGAAAATAGAAAATATTTAATATTTCAATAATTGCAAACAATAGCATTTATTTTAAGACTAACATCTTATCAAAACCATTGATTTTTATAATATTTTATAATTTTTACATTAAAGTATCTTTATATTATTAAAAATAAATTTAAATTAATTATTTAATAATATTATAAATTAAAGTTGTTTTATTTATGATAAAGACTATAAATATTAGTTATAGGAAGCAAAATCCTGCTTAAGATCGTTAACTTTTATAGTTTAATTTAATTAATTTATACTTTTTTTGTTAAATTATTTTCACTAAATTTATTTAATTTAATTAATTAATAATATCATAAATTAAAATAGTTAATTATGATAGAAAATATAATTGTTTTTTACATAAAAAAAAATCGTATTCAAGGCCAATAATTATATATTACTATGATTTTTGAAATATTATAAGTTTTTTAAATATGATTACTTCATAATATTATAAATTTAAACAATTTTAATATAATAAACTATAAGTATTATTTACAGAAAATAAAACTCTACTTAAGATAGTTAATTTCTATATTAATTTAAATTTTTTTGTTGAAATATATATGCTAAAAATAATTTAAATTTAATTAGTTAATAATATCATAAATTAAAATAGTCTTGCTTAAGATAAAGACTACAAAATTTTGTTTACAAGAGACAAAATTTTAGTCAAATTAATTTCTATAACTTAATGTAATTACTTTATAATTTTTTGTTAAAATATTTATACCAAAACAACTAAATATATTTAGCTAATAATATTTTATTTCAAAAACAAAAGCTAATAATATTTTAAACTAAATTAGTTTTAACTATAATAGAGACTACAAATATTATTTAAAAAGTCCTACTCAAGATAATTAATAATTTCAAATTTTTTATAAGTAAATATTTTTAATTAATATTTTCATTTTGTAGTTGAAACTTTATACTAAAAATTAATTTATCTATCATCTATATCAATTTTTTTTAATATTTGCAACAAAAAATTAAAGATGTAAAAATTTATTATTTTCATTAATTTATATCATCTTACCTAACATTTAATGTTTAATTTAATTTTATAGGGTTCAACAATGTGGTTGCTGGTTGGATCAACTTGATTTCTTGAATATGTAATTTGAATTTTTTTTTAATAAAATTTAAAATTATATTTATTTCATTTTTTAATCAATTAATCTTATGTTTTTGTGTATTACTATTTAACGTAATATTATCATTCAACAATTTATTTTGTAAATATTATAAAATTTTGTCTCTGGTTAATAAGTTGTTGTAAAATATCCTATGACTAATGCAAGTAACTAATCAAAGTTCTTATACATGTGTATATAATCTAGTTAATTTCTAAAAATCAAGAAATTAAAAAAAAATCTGAAATCAAATTTATTTACATTGTAAACAACTTAATAGTTAAAATCCTAGATTATTGTAAATATTAAATATAATAATTATTCAATAAACATATCACCAAAAATTTCATTAACTAAATTTTTTTATTATAATATAGACATTTTTATTTTATATAAATAAATAAATTAAAATAGCCTTGTATTCATTGTAGTTATTCTTTATTATTTTTAATTGCAATGTGATATATAAAGAAAGTTAACTTAAACGATAAAAGAAGCAATTCCTATCAGGAAAAAAAATTATAAAAGAAGAACTTAAATAAGAATACGTTTGAAAAATAAAATATAAATAAAAAGATAAGTTAGGGTCAGATTTTCTTTTAGAGATCGAAAGCAGGAGGTTTGCTGCTTGCTCAATTAACTAAAATTAAACCTCTTGACAATGGACATGAATAGTTATATTAAAAGATTATTCATCATAAATTTATGCACTTTATAATAATTATTTTAAAAATAATATACATTACAAAAGTTGAATCTGAAAAAATGATTTTTATTATAACCTCTTATTTAAAGTGAGAGAATCGAAAATGGAAGAAGAGAGAGAAGGTTAGGATGTAAGATAGGAATGTCATAGGTCATTTTGTTTTTGTTATCACACACTGTGACTCGTGAGTTCAACATAACAAATACAACATAGACCATATAAATAGAAGGTTCTAAACCAAAAATATACACATTATGCGCTGAAGCTTTTCGTTATCTCTATTTTTTAATTTATTGATTTCAGTGTTAAAATTCTTGTAGCTAACCATCATTCGATGAAGAAGACATGAAAGACATTCATAGACCTACAACAAATGATTTCCCCTGTCAAGGACAAATGTCATTATGAGTTTATAAACACCAACGTTAAATCATTAAAATCTTAACATTTTATTTATGATAACTTTGTTAATTTTATTAATTAAAATTTAATTAGTATACATTATAAAATGATAGTGTAATAGAGTTTTACATTAACGTTTAATCATAACCTTTTATTTAAATGACTTCTAAAGTATTAATTGGTAAAATCAACAAATATACTATAAATGAAGAATTGTGATTGAATGTTAGTGTAAATTTTTTTATACTGACAATACATATCAATTCATTTTTATTAATTAATACTTTAAAAGTTATACAAATAGAAAATTATGATCGATGGTAGGATAAAATATACTAATTAAATTCATAATTAAAAGTAGTATAATAATTGTCTAATAGATTTAAATTAATTTATTTAAAAATAATTTTTTATTTGTTTGCAATTTTATTATATTGTAAATTAAATTAATATTTTAAAATCAAACTAGTTTGTTCAATTTAATTTTAATAATACATTTATTAAACATAATGTTCATTTTTTAAATAAAAATAATAATATTCATCTATTTGACACATTATTAAAAATATATCATCATTTAAATTATTATATCATAATTAAGGATGGATGTAAATAAAGATGAACATTTGAGTTCAAGTTCACATACTAGTTGCAACCACGTTTAAGTTCAAGTACATAGACTAGTTACAACTTACATTTAGGTGAATCCTAGATCTTGTACTCATTTAGATAGGTTGGGTTTTTAGACTTCACCAGTAAAACTTGTTGGTTCAACAAGTTAACCTACATAGTTAGCTTTTTAATAAGAAATTATATTACTTATAAAAAAATTTGATGTCATAAGTTAAAAAAAAAAACTTAATACTTTGGTGATAATATTTAAAAATTGATATTTGAGACTTATTTTTGTGTGCATTTATATTTTTTTTGTGTGCATTTTAAATTTGAACATTTCATTTTATATTTGAAAATTGAGATTAGGTTTAAAATGACATTTAAGATTTAATTATTAAATAATAAATATATTTATTTTTTTCTTAACTATGGTCTTGTAACTCATTATATTGTAACTTTAAATATATATTAAAGTTTTTAAAATAATTTAAATTAAGAAAAATTTGTTTAATTTTTTTTATCTTTTTATGTGTATTGGGGTGTGTACCTTCTATTTAAAATGCGAGCTTTGCATATTGAATGATCTAAATGTATATATCTTAATCAAAGGGAAAATTGGTCCCTTGCAATCTAGATCCTTTGTATATGTATAAAAAAATATTTTTTAAAATATATTAATAAATAAAAATAAATATTAAATTGACATTTGTTTGATATTTTTAGTGAAAGACTCTCTTTATAATTTTACACACATAATTAGTAATGAATATTTTATAAAATTTATTATTTATTAAATAATTATTTTAGAAGTTAAAAATTTAAATAATTTTTCAAAAATTTTGACCCTACCCTTCATGATTTGTCCCTGTTCAGAATTATAAAATATTTTAATAATTTTATGAGAATAAAAATAAAATGTATTTATCTTTTATTTTTTAAGTAATTCCCCACCGTTAAATAATCTTGACTTTTTAAAAAACTTAAAAATAGAGGTAATTTTTAAAAGATGGAAATAAAAATAAATGAGAGTTGCAGAATATATTGATATTTCTTAGTGTTTAACATTTATATATTGTTCATTTAAAGAAGTTTTACACTAATATTCAACTACTAACTTTTTTTTTTATATTATTTATAAAATATTAATTGATAAAGTTAACAAATTTAACCTAAAATCTTTTTATACCGAAGATATATAAGTGTTTCTTTTTTAACTTATATCCTTTGAATTTGGATCTGATTACTGAGTAAATCATATCATAACTTGGGACGGAAAAGTGTGAAAAAGGATGAACAACCTCCTTTTAAGCCTCAAACATCGGAAAAGAGTGAATCTTCACATAATTCGTCTTGAACTTGTTCAATCTTGCTTGGGTTAGAAGGATAATTTAACTTATGGATATAGGTTGGTCCTTTTCTTCTGACCTTCAAACTCATTTAGGGTGATATGACCTCATTCAGGTTAAAAATGTTTGCTCCAATTTAATGTAGGGGACCCTTTGGGACTGCTACCATCTCTTGCCAGGGGCTACCTTTGCTTTGCAACCTCAAGCACCTTTCCTGTTTTGTCCTTTTGTGTTCCTAACCACGAAAAAGTGAATACCCTGTAATCAAATTGAATGGTTCTGGAAGGCAGAGAGAATGTGAAGCCAAGAAAAAAAATAATTATGAAATTACACTATAATATAAATAACTTAAACTAGATGGTTTTAAGATTTAAAATGCACTACATATAAAGAATTCGTAGAAGTCTCCTACTTGATTTAGACCACGAGTTATGGGGATTATGTTCAACCAAGTTGGAATTCGAAGGCAATTGAAAATTGTTCAATGACAACAGAGGTATTAAACTATAGATGCTATGCTTGCTTGCTATTAATAATAAGACAAAAGTTGATAACTCTGACTCCTTAAATTGAAGCCATGCCAATTATGCTTGGTGTTAGTTGGTATGTCTTTTTGGAAGGGATGATGACTCTGCCGTGTGATCTTTAAATAAAAAGAAAGCTCTAACACATGTAATCATCACGATCTTGTCATTAATGAAATAAATCTGTAATGTCGTTTGTCCCCCTTTTACTATATTCCCAAGGGAAAGGTTTATTGAACCCAACTTCATCTCGAAAGATCTCTAATTTGTCATCTTACAGCCTACAAGAGAGTGTGAACATAACAGAAAACTGTGGAACTGTTGGCACTAAAAGCCAGCTTAAAACAAGATGTCCGTGATACAAGGAAGGATTTTTCCTTAACATCAAAGTGTAGACGCAATTGCAATAGCACTGCTAGCCCATGGTTACATAAAGCAAACAACACACCTGTGACCACAGATGCATCATTAAATGCACTTTTTTTTTTATACAGTATATTGATTCCCCTCTCTTCAAACAATTTTATTTAAAATCTAATCGAGCATTAAATATCAACACTCGACACATTTTTTAATAAAAATTCAGACTTTAGTTCATTATGCAGTGAAAGACTAGCCTCCTTTACTAGGCCCAACATCTATTGCTACTCATAAATGCAAACAATAAAACAAAGGATTAAAATACACCCCATGAAAGGGGTCCAAAAATTTTTCCCTTTTTTCAATTGGTGGCAAACAAATCTCAATTTTTTAACTCAACAACGACCAACTTAACTTTAAATAGCTGCCAAGAAAGAAGCGTGGTCATTCATTCCCCTGCCCAAGAGAATGAGGAGCTCAAGCTCTGTGTCTTCTTTTCTACTCCATATTCTTCTTCTATCTTGTATTCTTTTCACTCCAACTCATTCCTCTGATGGGGATGGAGATGGTGATTTGGTGGACCAAATATGCAGAAAAACACCCTTTTATGAGCTTTGCAGCTCCATCTTACACTCAAATCCTTTAGCCCCTAAAAGTGATCCAAAGGGTATGGCCCTCATAATGGTCGATGACATTCTGGCAAATGCTACTGACACACTGAATTACATTGAAGAGCTGATCAAGCAAACCTCAGATGAACAATTGGAGCAACAGTTGGCTTTCTGCGCCGAGTCATACATTCCAGTTGTGAAGTACATTCTTCCACAAGCAGCTGATGCCATAAACCAAGCTCGATTTGGATTTGCCAGTTACTGCATATTTGATGCTCAAAAGGAAGTAAATGCTTGCGACAAGAAATTTTCTGGCTCAACTCAAGCACCCTTAAGTGATAGAAACGACATCATGCAGAAGCTGGTGGATGTGGCTGCAGCCATAGTTAAACTATTATTAAATGGCTGATTTATTTTTCTCTCCCTCCATTAGAGCCTTATTTCTTGTAGAATTTAGTAATTATTAGTGCTCTTCTTATGCTTATTCCATAAATAAATGCTTTAGATGCTTCAGTTTGTACAAATAATTATAAGACATAATTCTCTGTCCTCTAAAGATGCTCTTTATAAACCTTTTTTTTTTCTTACAGCCTTGCTTGTCTCACTTTTATGAGCCTGGTTCCCCTTTAAATCATAATTGATTGTTAGATTATAGTATATTTGTTTCAATTTATTCTAGAAAATAATAAGTTTTAATCAATTTTTGAAAAAGAAATTTAGAAAAATGATTGCATTTTTAAAAACAGTTTAAACCAAACATGCAAATATGATGATATGAGCTATTTCACCACAGCCTCTAAACAAGGTTAATTAAATAAAGCTACAATTCAAGCGAGTGGTTATTACTTACTAGCTCCAATTCAGTTAAAATTAGACAACCTAGGCACCTAGGACTGGCAACATGCTTGTCTTGGAATTGACCATAATACTACGTAGTAGTAGAGCTTTGGTTTTCTTCAATACTAGCTAGCCTTTTTTCTTGGAATTGACCATAATACTACGTAGTAGTAGAGCTTTGGTTTTCTTCAATACTAGCTAGCCTTTTGTCAATTATCATTATGCTGTTGACAAACCATCGGATAGGAAGTTGAATCAGGACCAGCAAATATTATTGAATTGTTTCACTCATCCATCCAAACTTGCTTTCAGTAGGAATGGAAACTGTTGCAGGTGTCCACTTCCTAATTCCTATGTGATGAACATTGTTTTGTCAACTTTTTCTTAATTTTCTTTGTCGGATCTCAGAGAGAGAGAAGCAGTGACATGTGAAATCACATGCCTAGCTACTACTCAACATGCACAATAGTCGGTAGAGTCCAAACTGGCATAATGGCATCTTAGCCGAAGCTTGCAAGAGCCACACCTATCTTGAAGTGGAAATTTATGCATTTTTTTTTCATGGGTGGAAAGAGATGGAGTGAGGGAAACTGAAATGGATTGACATGCACAATATTATGTTTCTTCTTCCAAATGAAACCAACAATTTTATTTAGTTTTATTATTTTTCAATCATTTTTTTTCTGTTTCACTCGCCATTGTCTAAATACAACTAATGTCACACACGCCTTACTGTTTTTGTCTGAATATTAACATATTTCTCTGTTCCTTTCTTTGGTTATGCTCCGATTATTGTAAACAAAATAAAAACTAACAATCCATGAGGGACAGGAAAACTAGAGTTTGTTCACCACTTTTTTGTTTCAAATATTATTTTTTAAAATAATTCTACATTATTCAATTATATTAAATTTTGAAAATTGTTTTTGAAACATGTTAAAAAAGAAGAAGCAGAATTAGCTGAGAGATGTTGATCTTCTTCAGGTGTTCCATTCAAATGCTTAAGAGACAAATTTCTATGACAAAGAAATATGTTTATAGGACAAATGCCTATAAAAAAAATGTTTATAGGACAAACACTTTTAAATATGTTGCGGTGCGACAAATAAATTTTAGAAAACAGAAAATTATTTTCAAAATTGTAAACAAATAAGGTCTAAATTTAGGGAGTGTGGATTCACCAAAAAGGGACAACCTATTAAGAACAATAAGTGAATAACACAATCCAATACTGATTAAAAAGAGTAAGATTGTTTCAATGATTTTTTTCAAAAGATAAATTACTTTTATAATAATTCATATATATCTTTAAGAATCATAATAATTATGAATTTTTCACAGAAAAAATAAAAATAAAGATGACTTTTTTATCTGTAAAAATTGAAGCCAATGTTATTAATTTACGACGTTCAAAGTAAAGCAATCCAGCGTTGCTTTGGGATTTCCTCGTCTTTTATGTGGTTTTTGGCTGCCCATAGCACAACCAAACGTGTATTATAGCATTATGTGACACAAATTTAATATGCTTTGGTTCCACGTAACTTTTCCTTCTCTCTAACGATGATTTTTCTCCTTTTGGCACTTCCTGTCTCAGCCCCTTTGGTGTTCTGCACTCAGCTTTGTTCCAAGTTGCAAGGGTATTGCCAGTTGCCACATTATGAACGAGTAAATCATCATTTTAGGACCACATTAATGATGTATTGGCATTATCACTTGCTCAATTAAACGAATTGTTGCATAGTAGATTTTGTCATGTTTCCAAACAAATGTCCATTTTGACGATCTTAGGAGAGGAAATATAAAGGAAAATAAACAGAATACCAAAGGCACCCAACAAAATCATATGAAAGACTTCACTTTCTCCCTCACATAACAACTGGTAAATGAGAAAAAAGCACCGTTACATACAAAATAATAATTAGGTGATCGATTACACATGGTCGTGAAGCTTCAAAAGCAAAATCTCCTCCAACTCTGAATTTCAACGAGTGTATACAACAAGCAGTTGCTGAGGAGGTAACTAAAAGCAGCACCACTTACGATTTAACTCACCCCAACGCCCATTGACTATTTCAGTCTCATGATAAGAATGAAATACGATTTAAAGACAAGAAAAGAAAAAAATCTTTGGTGAGAAGCACATGGAGTACAATACCATATGACAACGACATTTATGGTGTCACTATATTTGCATTAATTAACCTGCATCTCTTCTCAGTTTTGCAGGCAAATCCGAACTAGTGACCTGCTGTACAATTCTGCAAGGTACCATCAAGTAACAATGATTATGTTAGAAGGTTGCTTTGTATTTTATGTGAATAAGGTGCAGACAAAGGAGGTTCAATTAACAGTGTGCATTTCAACTTACTTGTCAGACTCTAAACCAGCCGTATTTGTGTCACTTGAAAATGGATTCAGTTGGTGTTGAACATCAATGAGACCACTCTCTGTCACTCCTGCAGGTACAGGAGATCCATGGAAAGTTTCCACTGAACTTGTTCCAGATGACATGCCTGTAAAGAGAACATTTTAAAAATTAACACCACTCATTGCTTATTCTCGTGAATTTGATTCTCATCTTTCACACTAGTTAACTCCTTACCAAAAAACATCTGATGATTGATTCATAATATATAATATAAAGGGAATTTGTAGACTATGAAATAAAAGACAGCTGCAGGTTGCAGCATTCTCAAATACATATGAAACATAATCAGACAACTGGAAATAGAAGTCTTTCAACATTTCAATGGCCACTCGATACAAAAGTTTAGACTCAAAAACTGGTAAACCAGTTTGTAATTGTAGAACTGGACATTTAATATTTTATGGGTGGTCCGATAGATACCATTTTAGAAATATAGATTAAGAACCCAATTCAACCTTAGAAAATCAGTTTTTAAGTTTTTCGCCTTATCTCTAGTGAATGTGAGATTCCCAACCGTTTCAACTGCAAATAGTTTTAAAAACCAAAAGCCCTTTGCACAACATTCTGAACACATCAGAGAGAAAATAAGGAGAAAATGCAAGGGAATGGAAAATGATTTTCTCAGTTGCTAGTTGGAAAAACAAGTTATTATGAGAAGAGGTGATATGGCACATTAGCACATTAGCACGAACAGATTGAACCTCAAAAGAGAAAATATTTAGTCAGGTGATATGGCACATTAGCACCACAAGCTGAGTGAACAGTACGTAATATGAGAAGAGGATACCCAAGTCTTAAAATTTTATTAATATGTCTCAATAGAATTACTTGAAATGCGTCTTTAAATAATAAATACTGATTTATTTTTTTTGGATAGGCTAATAAATACTGAATTATACTTGACTGGGCTCATTATTTGACAGGACTATTTTGAAATGAAAGCATTTTTATTTTTATTTTTACCTTTTTCCTATTCATAGTAAAATTATCAGATAGCATGGCATTGCAACCTATAGTTGAATTAATAAAGAACCATCAGAACAGAAAAATAGTGACTATCACTAAATTCATTAATAAAAACTCAACATGGTGGTATGCGATACAGTTATCTCAACTTTATAAATACCGACAAAGAGAATTCTATTAAACATGTAAACTTTGCAAAAACGGTTTTTCAGGAATTCACCAAACATAATTCTGAACTTAAGTAATAACCAAAAAATTTGAAATTGCCTATCTTAGAAAATAGAACCAATAGGCATAATCGGCAACGAAATTGCAGAATCCAAAGGTAACAGAACAAGGCAAAACAATATCCGACTCAACAGTAAGTAACACTTGTATCATTAAACATTTGTGAATTGATAGCTCGACCTTAAATCCCTATCATGTTATAGTGCAGAAGAGTAGTAAAAAAAGTGTGCCATGAATGATAAGAATTAATTTTATTATAAATATATTACCTTGGGCTTGGAGTAATATGACGATGCAGAAGACAACAGTGAACAGCATAGCAAACATGCTGCTACTGGAAGATGATGATGCCTTAGCAGCCTTCATCTTCTTTAAGGCTTTCATTCGTTCAATCCTGGCACGCTTTAACATGGCAAGTTCAGTGATCTCTCTGATTAGCTTCTGGTCAGCTGCATCCAACGATGGAGCACGCGGAGGCCTTGGAGGTTTGGAAGCCTTCTTATTACTGCACTTTTTACGTTTCTCCTTTTCTGGGGTATTATTCTCTGCACATTCCACTGAGTACAACTTGTTTGTCACTTTCACCATGTCCATTGAAACTACAGTTAACCTTGACTCGTTGCAGCATCCACTATACCCATCTTCAGCATAAGAAATCTTAGTGAATATTATCTTCCCTTGTTGACTACACACATTCTTTGAGTCATCTTCGGTCACAACCAACCCACTTTCAAGATCAACTTCACCATCCTCATCCTTGGGACTCTTATGTTCCATCTCAAACACACAAATCACAATACTAATTCCCCTGCTTGTTACCCTTCCCTACAAAATTAAAACAGCACCATAATATATGCTCTCCAAAGTGTTTCCCTTATGTAAAACCAGGAATGGACTGACCCTGCATCATAACAAGAGACACACCAAATTAAAATTCTTACTTGTAATCAGTAACCCAAAGAAAAGTAGATAGCTGGGGAGCTATGAAAATTGGAGAAAGAGAGAAAGTTTAAAATTTGAGAGTGGCCAGAGGCAAGGATTGTGGAAAAGTGAATACCTTGCTTGAGGGGAAGAGAAAGAAAGCGAGATCCGATGAGGGACAAAAAGCATAAGAACTCGCTGCAATGTAAAGAGTTCAAATAAAATTTAAAACCTCTGTTTCTTTCTCTCTCTTTTCATTGCCAGAACCGAATCCATGTGATGTATTCAAAATCGGCACATTTATAGTACAGAACGAAAATACTAGGAAGGAAGGAGCATAGCAGAGCCGCGCCGACAGTTGGCAACACTATTTCATTTTCACCCTCTCATTTTTTATTTATTTTTTTTTATTCTCTACCTTTTCCAAACCTTTTCAATGGATTTCGCCAAACTGTGTCATAAAAACGTGGTTTTAAATTACTGACTGTGAATCCAGCTTTTATATATGCTTTTTATTCACTAATATTTTAAAAAATTATATAAATAATAAATTATGATTAAATATTTATACTATTATTAGCGGATAGGTGTTAAATTCTTTGAATTAATAGAGCTAAATATAATTGTAAATGTTGGGATACTATTTGAAGAGATTATAAATCTTTTTATTAGTTTATAAATAAGTATAATTAAATAAATTTGTCACCATTTTATTTTAGTAACTTCTAGTTTATGTTAATATTTCATTATACATTACTTAATGTAATATTAATATTATTTAAAAATATTAATATTGTAACATTATTGTAAGTATTAATACGATTTTATTTCAATAAATATAAGAAAAGAACTGTCCTAATACACTTCCACTAACCTGAGATTAAGGAGCTATCATGTGTTTGGAATATCATGAATATTAATTTAATGATGATACAATTTTCTTTCATATATTTATTAATCTTAATCTTTTTAATTTGTGTAAACCAATTTAAGAAAATAGTTATTTTAATTTTTTTTATCTTACCAATATAGATAAACTTATCTCTTTCATGTATTTTTATTTTATATTGATATAGGAGTATTTTTTAACTTTTTTTTTATTTTTATAAAGATTAATTAGTATATATTGTCAGTATATAGATTTTTACACTGACATTTAATTACAGCTCTCCATTCATGGTAAATTTGTTGACTTTACTTATTAGCATATTAAAAGTCACATAAATAAAAAATCATCATGATTGAAGGTTAATATAATAATTAAATTCATTTTTATAAATCAAAGTTAAAAGCATTATAAAACAACTATCTCCTTGTAATTTTATTAAGAACATCTTTAATGAAAATTGTTTAACTCGAAAACTATTATTTTAACAAGGGTTTTTATAGTTTTTATATTAAACAACTCTTATTAAAGATGTTCTAAATATCTTTGTTAATTAAATTAGTTCAAATAATTAAACACATTTAATTAAATTGATTAGCACATACATTTTTAGCTTTCCAATTAATTTATAAGTTAATTTTGTCAGATAGGCTTTAATATTGGAAATGGATTCTCCACATCTTCTTATTTAATATTATCTAGATCTCAACAAAATTATATTATTTAATACTTGAATTTAGCACTTCTAATTAAATTCATCTATACACACAAATCACGATTAGATTATACTGGATAACTCAACTGACTAACTGAACTTATTTTAGTTTTGTTTTAGCATTGTGCAGTATCACCAACTTATTTAAGTTTAATTTAATATAATCGAGTTAAAACATGACCAGATTTTTTTAATTAGAGATTATATTCAACTCAAATTTAGGAAAAGTGCATCAAAAGGAAAAACATTATCTAAAAAGTATTTAATATATTTTGTTAAATATTTTATATTATTTAAAGAATAAATATTGCTGTAAGAAAAATAAATAAATAATGCATAAAGTATTTTTATAAGGAAATCATTTTCAAATCTTTTAACTTTTAGAATACAAGCAATATTTTCAATTGTTAAAGTTTAAAATATTCACCTTTGGATGTATAGATAATATTAAATATTTTTTTAATTTATATAATTTCATGTCAATTTTAAAATACTATACTTAATTTTAATTTTGTCCTAATGGTTAAAAAAATTAAAAAAAAAATTCATGTTCATACTATTTTCAATTTATTAAGTTTGAAATAAAATTATTACTATAATTAATTAGTTGTTGCTGAAAAAAAAAAACTTTAAGAGACCGTATGTTGTATAAAATACCTATCTTGTTTTAAAAAGTCATCTTGTCACACAAATAGATATGTTTGAAAATGTTTGTACTTAAACAACTCATAAAAAACTCACTAAAGATTAACTAAGAAGTATTTATTCTTTAAATTTTGTCATGTTTGTTATTTCTAATAATTTTTTTTATTTATAAATAGATTTTGTTACGAAGAGGCTAGTATAATATTTTTAATACACTCATTCTACCATATTTTTATTATTTATAAAATTTATTGAAGATTATAAAATTAAATAAAAACACTAAATAAGTGAAGAACATAAAAGTGTGTAATTTTTAATAAATTTTAGTCAATTAAAAAATATTCAAAAGATATTGCATTAGAAAGTATATTGTTTACCTTTATATTTTTCTTTTAACTTTTTGTCCATGTATTAGAAAGTATATTGTTTATCTATGATTTGAGTTATTTAACAAAAACTTAGAAATAATAATTGTGTCATTACTCTTCATAAGGTGGGAAAAAATAATGCAATTAATAAACGGTATAATTAAAAAAAAAAGAGAGTTAGTACACAGAAGAAATGAACAGAATAATATAAGAATATATATTAACCTTGTTTTTTTAATCAAAAGTTTGTTCTATCATCTATGGAGATGTCTTTTAAGTTTTAACACGTTTTTCTTACCCTGTCTAATAATACTACTATTGCTTTAGACATACACGACTTATGCTCCATTTATGAATACTTCTTCACCGACACTTTTTTGGTTATTTATTTAGTTAGTTAGTGAATGGTTATAGATAAAACTTATGATTTTTAAATTTTATTAATTAAAATTAGAGTTTTATTTCAATCACTATATTCCAACTTTTCTTAAATAGATATTTAATGTCAGTTTAGTTTTAATTAAATAATAGCAAAGGTATTTAAGATCCTCCCTATTACACTTAAAATTTGTAAAGGAAAAAAACTCACAGTAGTTTTTTTTTTTTCATCATTTCTTATGAACCGTTTATATTTTATTATTTATTTAATTTAATTTAAAACGGGAAGGATTTTCATTCGAAAAACGTGTTTTACGCTCCCTTTCACGCGTATTTATCGAATACTAGTAAATAGTTAACTGATACATTTGTTTCAATAAAAGAAATTTAGCTGGCATTAGTTTTAAGAGGAAAAATATAAAATCTTAATTTAAGAAAAGATTTCACATTTAAAAAAAAAGATTTTATGCATGATGGTTTACATTTATTTTATTTTACGAAAATGGAAAGGTGCATTTATCTGATCTCACAGAAATGAATTTATGATTAGTCAAATGTAAAACCTTCCTCATTCCAATATGAGCGATGACTAATAGTTGAAAACTGTTTCTGTGGATCATGAAATTTATCCGTTTATTAAATGACATTAAATAATTATTTGGGTTATAGCGCGTTTTCACCCTTTTGGTTGCTGAATCGGATGTAAAAGGTAGAATGTGCACCAACTTTTCCATAAACTTTAAAATTTTAATGTAAAGTCAATTATTTATTTATTTATTTATTTTCCCTATACTTTGATTTGTGAAGTAATTGGGTTGAGCCAAATGATGAAAAATATTGGGAGGTGGGTAAGAGCAGTGGACCAAAATAAGTGAGAGATATTGTGGGTATCCCAAATTGATGATTCTTTATAATTACAACGCTGCCCTGCTCACCACTATTAATCAATGCTGATAGTTTTGCTGGGGACAATTGTTTCTTTCCATTCTATAGCACTGTTTTTTTAAAGACTAAACAAAAAATATATTATATATACAATACCAGGTCATACAAAAAAGTACCAATCATGAATCATGTGAGACCGTGTATGTAAGTAAATTCACTTTTGTGGTAAAATAAGATAAAAATTTAATCTTTATATGATTAACTTATTAATTGGTTGGGAGGTAAAACATTTTAAGACCTATTCCAATCACAGGGTAGCTCCTTAATCTTGGGTGAAGGGAAGGAGCGTAACTATTAACAGGGAAGTATCTCTGATGGAAAAAGATGTAACTACCTCTCAGAGGGAATGCAGCTAAATGAATAAGAGAGTGATCCTCGAGCGAGGAGCACAAATGATAAAAGCAACTACCCTTGATTGCACTGTCATGTCACACCTATTGATTTATTTTCCTAGCATCAAATTGAGAGCTCTTGTTCTTGGTTGTAAATAGTTATATCATTTGTTCATTTTTTTATCTCATCACAAACTTGAAGTCACTATTAGTAGCTCTTTATGGAGAGAGTTACAAACAAGAGAGTTTTAAGTGAGTGTATTCTCTTAGTACAAAAGAAGATGTGAAATTATTTTTTTATATATATATTTAAATAGAGGTTGTAATATTTCTTTCACTTAGTGAAAATATATCTATAGTTTTTCCTGTTGTTTTTTCCTCATCAGTTGAAAAATTTTCACGTAAAATGATTATATGTCAATTCCTATTTTTCTCATCTCTTGTTTTAAGTACAAGGTATTACTTTGCCACTTTGATACTGAATAAATCAAACTAGAGAAACAAGTAACTGTTAATCTAAAATTTTACTTTCGTTAATATCTTCTAGTGTATTAAATTAAGAAATTACCTCTAAAAATTAAGGTGATGGATTAAATTGAGTTCTTTTTATAAAATATTCGCTTAATTGAGTTTATTTTTAAAATGTTATCTAATGGATCTATTTTGACTATTAACTAAGGTCAAATTCCAATTCAAAAATGTGGTTTGAACTTTGCATAAGATTTTTTGTCAAATAGCTAATTTTAATGCACATAAAACTGCATAATCCAATTGCGGTTTTACGAGTTTTTCTCTTTAAATTGCACGAGCCAATTGCATTTTTGTGGAAAGTTTTTTTTTTTTTTTTCAGTTTTCCAACAGCAAGAGCCAATTGCCTTTTAATCTCTAAAGTCTAACAATTGAATTTGATTCTCAATTCTTCACGCAAAAGTAAGAAAAACCATAGCAAAATCTAAAAGACAAATAAAAAAGAATTTGAACGCATTTGATTAAATGATGCATAAAGAAACTACGAAATTTAGATTTCAAAAACCACATTCAAAACTATGAGGTTAATTGATATATATTTTTAGTATAAAAGATTTTTATACTAACATTTAATCATAACTTTTCATTTATGTGACTTTTAAAGTAATAATGATTAAAATTAAGAAATTTACTATGAAAGAAGGGTTGTGATTGATTGAATCTAAGTGTATATACCAATTAAACTCTAAAACTATTAAGGATCACAAAAATGTTTGTATCCATGCATACCAATCTAAGTCATTCTAATTTTGATGAATATTACCCATTTTGACTAGTACGAATATGGGTATTACGCAGTATAGTGAACTGGGTATGGTATGTAACTATCGCCTCGTACTTGAACTTGTACATGCCCAGTTAATTATAATAATTATATAATAAGTTTGAGGTTATATATTTAATTAAAATTATAATTCTTAAACTTGAATTTATAATTTATTGTTATTTTTTATTTGTTATTTATTATTTTTTATATACTTCTAAATTAAAATATAATTAAGAACTTATACATAATTTATTTAATAATAAATAAGTACATTTAAATTATAAAAAATACTATATCGGGTTACCCGTTGGTATACCTAAGCCCAAAAATACCCAATAAGAATGAGATGAGGATTAAAACTTCATATTTGTTCCTTTTATATCCAAACTTGCACCCATCCGCTCCATTGTCATCCCTATATATAATTGGCTCTCATCAACGATAACATATCTACTCACAATTTGTAAATCAGAATGCATATACCGCAACAAAGGCAGAAAATCATTGAGTTAGATAAAATACAACCAAAAAATTGAAAAATAAATTGGAAAAATATCATTGACGATTGGAGATTAGAAATTGGTAAAAGTCATTGGTCACAATGGGAAACGGGAAAAACAAATCTTCCCACAAAAACACAATTGACTTCTACAATTTAAGGGCACCATAAAATCGCAATTGGCTCATGCGGTCTTAGGTGCATTAAAAGTTGCCTCTAATGTGGCAAAAAATTTTACATGCAGGTCTAGTGAATGATCAATACAAATCTACATAGGTAAATATTTTTAAAACGAAACTATTTAGATGAATATTTTATAAAAAAAGACTCAATTTTGTCAATCAGTCTAAAAAATATACATTTATACCTACAAGTTGAATCACCTCAAATGAAAAAAGGTTGTTTCTATCATTTTATCAAGGAAAAGCGAACTCTACTTAACTTTTCCATAAACCATTATCATAATTTGTATTGTACCAAATTAAAGATTGATTGTTGTTGAGAGTTTTAATTAACTACTCTACTTTTGGCAAGTGCATCAGTCATATTGTAATATAGAACTGATTAGATCAAGTCGTCTGCTAAGGGAATTAACAGATGTAAATGATATCCAATGATTATTTGTAGAACACTTTTTACAAATAAAGAAAAAACTTGATTGGAAATCCATGCATAATAATAATCATATTTTTAAAGTTTTTAATGTTAAATGATAAAATGGTCAGAAGCATGAATTAATGTGATGTATAATCCAAGATTCTTTTACCATTTTCTGAAATTGGTAATAATTTCTATATCTTAATTCCTTAGTAATAGAAAATTAAATTATTAAAATCTTCCCTGTAGTAAAGATTTCCATAATTTGGACAACATAGAATAATTATTGATTCAGACATATAGATCCTAACTTATTCCTAAGCGTAAATACTATATGATGAATTTCCTAGTTCTTAGATTGCATGAAACCTTCCCGAGCAATAGAAATCAAACAAATCACGTTATGAGTTGATCAGACAAATAATGAGTATTAAGCATAAAGAAATTTCAAAATAGATAGACAAAACTTCGATATAGTAAAAGAGAGTTACCAAGTAATACTTCTAACAACACCATATCTATCCCTACATAAGTGGGTTATTACAGAAAGAAATGAAAGAAAGGAGAAGAGTAATGGAATTTTGAAATTGGGATGCCTTATTCTGAACCTTGTTCCTCCTTATATAGAACTAGCTAGGTGCAATCGCTCAATGAAAGTTTTTTGCTAAGTGAGTGCTCTTCACTGCCTTTGCTTCGCTTAGCAAGTAGCCTTTTGGTGACTCATTATCATTAAGCGAGTTGTGCTCGCTTAGTGATCTCTCTACAAGCTCCTGTTTATTTTTGTCCTTTTGCTTAATGACCAGGTCTCACTAAGCGAATTTAGCAAACTTCCACTCTTTTCTTCCTTTTTTTGCTTAGCGATCAACGGTGGCTGAATGATCTCTCTTGCTTTTCTTTGTTGCCTTTTGTCACTTTACCCTGCATATCTCTTACAAATAGTGCTAAATGATGTTTGTTAGTTAAAAAACAAAACATTTGAAACATCTTTTAATTTCTTTTAAATATTTACACAAAAGTGGGATAAAACACATTGATTTCCATGGAAAAAGGGATAGTTGTGAAATTTTCTTTGGATTATTTAACTAAAATTTCACTACTATCAAATTTCCTAAACTTACCCTTTTGTTTGTCCTCAAGCAAATCAAAATTAGCAATGTGTTAAAAAAATGTTTCTATTTTTGTCAACTACTTACTACTTCAATTATTCCTATTCCACTGCTCAATCAAAAAGTTTTGAATGAGTAATCTTTTGATATCTAGTGGATTTTAAACTTACTCCTCAGTCATAGGGACTAAATTAGGGGTAGAAAATTTTCAAGATACAATGAATTTTGTTTAATTTATTCCTTACTAATGAGTTTTTCTCTCAATCATATCAAAGGTCAAAATGTATAAAGGGTTGGTGTTTCACTCCTTCAAGTTTGTTGAAATCATTACTAAGTTTTGATATCTTCTCGATCAAAGCAAACAACTTATGTGTGTTGGTAAAATCACAAGGGTTTTTCCAGGTTATAATGGGGCTTTCGGTCACAAACACTTTTTGGTTTTTCTTTGAATTCAAAGTTACCTTAAAGCCTAGAAGAACAAATGTTTTAATAGGTTGTTGCACAATAATTTAAAGAATTTTCTATGAACATATTTACAACATTCTCACTCTTTTGTCTGTTTGCTATTGTTTTTCTCCTATTCTTTGTAATCTGTACAATCTTTTTCTTTTCTTTCAATTTTCTCTTTTCTGACTTTCCTTATTTTTCATTTTCTTGTTTAGCCTTCTTCCCTTTTTTTTTCTTTTCCTTGTCCCACTATGGTGTCAACCTCATAACAATAATTGTTCTTCTATTCAATGAGATAGAGTTTCTAGGATAGAACTGTTAGTGAGCTGTTAGGTTTTGAAAAATATGTACATGTAGGTTCAAAGAGGCTAACAAAGGTTAAACCAATTTAAGGTCAGGCTATTTGGCTAAAAAGTGGCTCAAGATTTTTCAAACAATGCCTTGTTCATTTTTCACTAGCCACACACATAATATTTGAATGAGAGAATCAAGAAAAACTAGTAATAAAAACACAGACTATACTACTCTAATAAAAAAATAGGGCATATATAAGAGGAAATGGAATACTAATGATAAATGAGGAAGAAAATAAAAAAAATTGAAAAAGAAATTGGTGGAGTAGAAAAGGAAAAAGGGAAAGACAAGGAGATGAAGTCATCATTACTTGTTAAAGATCTACCTTAGCCATATGCTCCATCAAAGAAAGACAGATAGCAACAGTTCAACAGATTCCTCAACATACTAAAGAGTCAACATTTCACTCATTGAAGCTATGAAGTAGATGCCAACATATGCAAAATTCATGAAAGAGTTGTTGACAAAGAAAAGAAAATCTTGGAGGAATCAACTGTAGAACTGGAGGTGGGATGTAGTGCCATTATTTAGAAATTATTGCCCCAGAAATGCAGAGATTCTAGGAGTTTTACATTGCATGTTTCCATAGGTAATCTATCAGTGGGTAAAGCTCTACTCAATCTTGGAGCCAACATTAACTTGATGCCCTTATTTATGATATAGAAGATTGGAGATATTGAAATCAGACCAACCAAGATGACTTTACAGTTGGTTAACTGCTCTATCAAGTATCCACATGGGATTATTGAAGACATGTTGGTAAAAGTGGATAAATTTCTTCCCAATTGATTTTGTGGTCATGGATATTGAAGAAGATTATAAGGTCCCCTTAATTTTGGGTCGTTCATTCATGAAGATAACTAGAATAATTATTGACATGGATGATGGGAAGATAAAGCTGAGAGTTCAAGATGAAGTGGTGATATTTAATGTTTTTTAGGCTATGAAATTCTCCAATCCCACTAAGCAATGCTTCAGAATTGATGTGCTAGATGAAGTTTGTATAGAAGCTCATAATGACCTATTTGCATCCCTCACATTTATAAAAGGTATTGATCAATTCTATGGAAGATATAGATTTAGAAGTGTATCCTACTGCCAGCAATTCCTTTTAAGTAGTGGTATAATTTATTTGATTTCCATTCAATATCTTGCTAGCGTATTGGATGATATGGAAGACTTTGTTCTTCCTTTGTCTTAGAACAACTCCTATGGCGTACACAGAATGTATAATTCTAGAAGTTGTTCTAAGACAGAGGAAGATTTTAATAATTTAGTTCTCTATTACTAAGAATTAGGATAAAGAAATTATTAACAATTTCAGAAAGTGATAAAAGAATCTTGGATTATAGTTATTGATTAGTGAGAATATTTTGCTTAGTGAATGTTCCATTTGAACGATAGGAGCTGTTCTAAGACAGAGGAAGAACCAGAAAATTCATCATATAATACTTATGCTTAGGAATAAGATAAGATCTATATATTTGAATCAATAATTGTTTTGTGCTGACCAAATTATTGAAATTTATCTTACTAAGAAATTAAGGGAAGATTTTAATAATTTAGTTCTCTATTACTAAGAATTAGGATAGAGAAATTATTAACAATTTCAGAAAGTGATAAAAGAATCTTGGATTATAGTTATTGATTAGTGAGAATATTTTGTTTAGTGAATGTTCCATTTGTACACATAATGTATAAAAAATGAACAATTTTTTTAAAATTTGCAGGGGGTTTTTTTTTCCATTTAGGTTGATGCTCCGTCGTTCATACAATTCTAAAACGTATCAAAAGAAAATATGAAGTTTTATACATTCATAATCATAATTTGATACTGTTTTCTTTTAAAAGTAGTAGTGATGAATAATGATTGAACATTGATTGATTTGTAGCTGTAAGTTGCCCCTTGCTCTTTTTTCAGAAAGCCTTAAAGCAACTACGTATTTTTAATGGATCAATAATAACCAAATTTACAAAGTGCAGTGGACCGTTAAAAAATAACCACATTAATTAATATAAGCAATTCAGATGTGCCAAGCCCCATGTATAAATAAAAGAGAAAATGACATTAATATAAGTATTAAAGTGTAAATAAAATAAAATAGAAGCAAATAAAATAATAATTATTAATTAATGAGTTGAATCGCTTGGTGGGCAAATTTATTTTGCTTCTTGCCATAAGCTGTTTAGAGGTGTGAGCGTGTGTTTTGAATTTGGGTTCCCGTGGACGAAGAACTGAAATATGAAAGAACCAAAATCATATTATTACTAAATGCCAAGATATTTTTTGGATGTTTTATAATAAGTGGTGATGCACTAGCACGTGCAGTTTAAACCCACGTCTAATAAGTAAGGTACATAAGCACGTGGCTTCTCTTATATTTCAAGATTTG
This sequence comes from Psophocarpus tetragonolobus, assembly GCA_037954015.1. Lineage (NCBI taxonomy): Eukaryota > Viridiplantae > Streptophyta > Magnoliopsida > Fabales > Fabaceae > Psophocarpus > Psophocarpus tetragonolobus. Next base: position 5,985,367 of record CM075693.1, on the reverse strand, counting down.
TCAGGCCCCAACATAACCCATTCTTATCTGTTTCGGATGCGATTACATTAACATATTTTCTGAAATTGTGAAATAATAATCTTATTCTCTCATCCCAATATAAATCTATTATTGCAGATTTTTTGTCAACTATTAGATTGACTATCTAATACTGATGGTAATCATGTCGTGATTTTAATGAGGGAAATTCGAATTGCTGATACTCGTCTAAGATATGGTGTGGGTTTATAATATATAATTATATGTTAAACTTCTATTAGAAGATGAAGCAAGACCCCATGGAGACTGTATGACTTAATTTCTCTGATGGGTATAGAAAGAAGGTCGTCGCCATTTATGTCCTCTGCATGTTAGCACTTTTACCTCACCTTCGTCACTACTTGAACAGAATTTCATGTCTGCGTATAAATTGATTCTCTCGTGGATCATTAAACCAAATATAATCAATAATTTAAATTTTATTTTATTTATTTAATTAATAAATTAAATGTAATAACAAATTAATATATAATTTATTTAATAAATATTAGTAATTTAAATTATAAAAAATAACATAAGAGCGTACTCAACAGGTATATCTGAACCAAAAAATATACAAAAATGATAAAGACAAGAATTAAAATTTCATACTTCTCCTTTATATCTACATGTGCTCCACACATTCTCTGGAGACAGTAAGTTTATCAAACCTGCCACAACCTCTTTGTTATCTAAAAATAAACTTGTAATTTGAGTTATTTGTTTAAAATCATTCTTAAATTTGTATTTCAAAATCTTATTTTATAATTAAATTTTAAAGCGTTATTCTATTTGAATGAAATAATCACAATGACGGTAAAATTTTCTAATTATGGTGGTTTAAAGAATAAAAGATAGGAAAATGCTAATCAGACAACCAGTGTCTTGATTAAAAATAATTAAGGAAAATTAAATTTTAATATTTTACAAAAACTTCTTGTAATATTAAATGAATTTTGATTTGAACTAAAATAGTAAATTATTAAATAATTTTGATAAAAACATTATTTATACTCCCTTAATATGAGTAACAAATGTGTATTGGACCAAGATAATAAATTTTAACCAACTTTCTCCTATATAATAATAGTATGTTTAAAATAGACTTTTAGATCGTCATTTAATCATAAACTAGCACTTATACATACATATATATTATTATAATAATAATAATAATAATAATAATAATAAATAAAATAAAAAGTTTGTTGAAATTTACAACCACAGCTTAAAAATTATAAAAATGGTGATTGATGCTCAAAGTATAATATGAAAAGTCTTTTTTGAAGCACCTCACTATTTTCCGTTTCAAATTGTGTATATCAAACAAGCTTAAAAAATATCGATACTACTCCTTTTAATGCAAATAACTTTCTTTTGCCATTAAATTAGCTATAAACAAAATGTAAAAGTGCACATTATTGAATTTGTCCATCATCTAATTTGACAAATATGATAAAGAAACATTGAGATAAAAAAAAAATCATTATTAGAGCAACTCTATAGGCTACTTCATGTGTTTCTTAAAAATAATAAGCACGGACCATGTTGAAATTAAGAAGAATGAGAGGAAAAAGGTTGGAAAGCAGCAACGGCAAGCAATCAGGAAGTCAATATGAAATATTTTACTTCAACAATTTTCCAAAATCAAGTACGGTGGATTTCTTGTGGAAGATCTTTGCAAGGTAGAGAGAGGTGAAAGATGTTTTTATTCCACAAAAAAGAACTGTTATGGGTCAAGATTGGCATCTGGAGTCATGTCTTGACAAGATCTACATTGGTACTTTTAAACTCAGAGTTAATATTAGAAGGTTTGATCACAGGAAAGCAAAGGAGTGAAGAGGAGTAAAGGTAGAGATGTGTTGAATGAAGAAAAGCATAAAGTGTGCAATAAGGAGTGGAAAGTGAAACTCCATAAAAATGTTGAAGAGGGTGTAGAATTGAAGTGAGATAGTCTAGTGTACTTGGTGGATTCTGTCTCAATGGAGGGATTGAAGGGCTGTTTAGTGGGGCACGTGATTGATCCAGATTTGGTATATGCATTACAAGAGCGCTTGAGTAGGGAAGGAATCCTTTTTGTAACAGTCACTTTGATGGGCGGGGACATGGTACTCTTAGAACCAATTTCAGGGGAGAATGTGGCGGAGCTGCTTGAAGACATAAAATTAGTAATGTCCAAATATTTTTGTTAATGGTCAGCATGGAAGCCAAAGATGGTGGCAAAAGAGTGGTCTGTTTGGGTGAGATGCAACGGAGTGCCAGTTCATGCATGGTCTTTAAACTTTTGTTAATGAAGATTCTGATTTAGTTGTAATGGATGTTCCTGAAGTCTTGGGTAAGGAAGGGTTACCTGATTTAGTTGTAGCATGCGTAAGCCCTCAACAGGCATATCAGGGCGCGTGCAATAGTTTAAGTCAGTAGGGTATTGGAGTGGGCCTGGAACAATTGACGATAGTGAAACACGGTCCAATGATTGGTGAACAAGACTATTGTGTTGAGCAAATTCTGCATGATACTCAAAAAGGCCCGAATGCAGAGATTGAAGCATACAATTCTCAACTTTCGAAGGAGGAATTGAGGGGTGCAAAGAGAACGGGAGTGGAGTGTGGGTTGGACACGGATCCTGGGTCTAATCATAGTGCATGAGTCGTTGAGGGGCATCCAAGGCAGGTGGTGATGAGACTGAAATTGGAGAATGGCATTCTAAGTCCCTTGTATCGAATTGTAGTGAGGCGCACAAAGATGTTGTGGTGTTGGAGCAACACTCATGCAGCTGTGCAGGGACGGTCCAAGAGGCTTTCTTTGACCAGCCTCATATGCATGAGCTTAGGGGGTCACAAGACCGATCATTTGCGTGAGGCAGTGGTTTCAGAGAGGAAGGAAAATGCTAAAAGCATGAAGTTGCTCGAGATGTTTACCGAAAAGATTCTTGAAGTTAGTAATGTTTCAAGTGAGATTGTGCATGAAGTTGAGGTGAAGAAAACTTTATCAAGCCATGATGTTGGAAAAGCAAACCTAGTTAATGTGCCTACAAGAATTAATAGGGGAAAGAAAGGGGGAGGAATTAAACTGAATAATAGGGAATCTTGTGAGGAAAGGAGCAGGATGAATGAAGAGGCTAAAGAAGAGGATAGGATCGGGAGTCTTCAAACTTCTGAGCGGGTGGTGATAAGGATTTGGAATATTGGAAGGGAATTGGAAATGACTTGTCAAGATGAGGTAAGTATGGTGGAGAAATTGGTGCAATTGGAGGAAAATAGGTGGTGGTGAGAAGACAATGTCATTATTAAAGTACTCTTTTAAAATCCGAGGGTTTGGGGGAGGGTGAAGAAGTGGGAAATAAGAAGGTTGATTTCTCAGCATAGGTCGAGATTGGTGTGCATTCAGGAAACTAAGCTGGAAAGTATCAAGGGGATCTTGTGCGAGCATTTGTGAGGAAATGCTAGGTAAGGTGGTATGCTAAGGCGTCAAGTGACAATTCTGGAGGCTTATTGATAATGTAGGATACTAACATTTTTTCCATAGAGGAATGTTTTTCGGAAAACTTGTTTATAAGGGTGGTTGGAAAATGGGGAGGTCAAGAGGAGTCATGATTTTTGTAAATGTGTATGCACCTTGTACTTTAGAAGATAAGAGAAGTTATTGGTTGGATTTAAGGTAGTGTAAAGAGGCACGAGAGGTAACAAATTGGTGTATAGCAGGTAACTTTAATTCGGTAGGAAACGCGTAAGAACGAAAGGGAGTTGGTAATAACAATAATAGTAGAGAAACAGAGATACATTTATTCAATAGCTTTATAGAAGATTATGGGTTACTTGATCTTCCTATGGGAGGTAAAAAATTTACTTGGTACAAAAACGATGGTAAAACAATGAGAAAACTTGAAAGTTTTAATATCGGAGCAGTTCTTGATGGCATGGGAGAGAGTAGATCAACGGGGTTTGAATTGAGGAATTTATTATCATTGTCCAGTGAGCTATCAAATAGAAAGGTGAATTGGGGGGCTCAAGCTGTTTAGAATGTTGAATTGTTGGTTCGATGATAGCCATTTGTTGAGCATAAATGGGGGATAATAAAGGTGGTAGGAAGGAGAGTTTTCGTCCTAAAACAAAAATTAAAGTTGATAAAAGATAAAATAAAAGAGTGAAATAAGGAAGTCTTCGAGGACATTGATAAAAATCTACAAGAGGCGTGAGATACCATGCATGGGATTGATATAAAGGAAGGGGAAAGGGGGTTAGAGGAGGTAGATATCAGGAAGCATCTGGAAATGAATATATTCTTACAGAAAGTGAATTAGACGAAAGTGTTTGTTGTTACACCAAAAATTCAGGTTGTAATGGTTAAAGGACGAGAATGCGAACACAAAATTTTTCCATAGATCCTTATTGAGGAGTAGAAAGAGAAATGAGATTCTTAGCTTACATTTTGATGGTCAGAAGGTGTCTGAGGTAGAGGCTCTAAAATTAAAGATAAAGAATCACTTCAATCAACATTTCCAAAGTAGGGAGTTCAATCCTCCAAATTTGGACAACATTGGTTTGGCTTAGCTATGTGATAAGGACAGGGAAAAGCTAGACAGATTATTTACGGAATAGGAAGTAAGGCAGGCTGTGTGGGATTGTGACGTCAATAAAAACCCAGGTCCAGATGGTTTGAACTTTCTTCTTTTTAAGGAGTTTTAGGATACGGTGAAGGGAGATTTTCTGGCTTTTTTTCATGAATTCCACCTCAATGGCAAGTTACCAAAGAGGGCTAATAACTCATTTATAGCCTTCATTCCCAAAAACTCAAATCTGCATAATATTGGTGACTATAGATTGATCTCTTTGATTGAGTACATGTACAAGGTGCTGGTTAAAAGATTGAGTAAAGTCTTAAATTTGCTAATTTCTGAAACTAATACAGCTTTTGCAGCAAGTAGGCCAATTCTGGATGAGGTTCTTATAGCTAACAAATTGCTGGAGGATGCAAGGTGTAATTGCAAAGAATTGGTGTGTTTTAAGGTAGACTTTGAAAAAGCTTATGACTCAGTTAGCTGGCATTTCCTATGGTATTTGTTGCCTAGTATAGGATTCAATAAGAAATGGATTATATGGTTAAAGGGATGGATGGTCTCAGCGAGAGTCTTAGTTCTAGTCAATGGAAATCCTACTAAAGAGTTCAGAGTAGGGAGAGGTCTTCGTCAAGGAGACCCTTTATCTCCATTTTCTCGTTGTTATCGTTACTAAAGGATTGAGTCAACTCATAAAGAAGGTAGTTGATCTGGGGACTTGGGAGGGATACTCTGTTGGGAGGAAAAGAGTAAGTATTTCACATTTGCAATTTGCTTATGATACCTTGTTGTTTACTCAGAAGAGTTGGCAGTCAGTGAAGACTATTAAAGCTATTTTAAGTTGTTTAAACTAATATTAGGACTAAAAGTGAATTTAAAAACCTCATTTTTTGGGTTAATGTTAGGATGAATGGTTAGGTATGGCGTCCGGCTTCCTAATTGCAAGGTGGGTGCACTGCCCTGCAAATATTTAGGATTGCTTATAGTTACGGACCATCAAAGTTGGTAACATGGAAAACTATGTTGGAGGGAGTGAGAAAGAGACTGATTTCTTAAGATCATAAACATGTATCATTAGTTGCCAAATTGGGATTTTAAAAGCCATTTTATCCGCACTTCCAACCTATTTCCTTTCTTTCTTCAAAGCACCAAAAGGTATCATTTCTGCTTTACACTATCTGTTTAATAATTTCTTGTGGGGTAGTAAGGAAAATAGTAAGAAGTTTCGTTGGGCGAATTTTAACCTTGCATTATTAGGAAAGTGGAAATGGAGGTTGAGGGTGGAGGACAATAGTCTATGGGTCAGAGTGTTACAGTTTAAATATAAGCAGAAGGATGGGAGTTGGGTGGCGAACGGGAATTAGTGTTCAACCTAGTGGAAGAACTTACAATCAATAGAGGTTGGAAGAAAAGGCAAGCGTAATTGGTGGTCTATTAATGTGTGTCATAGTCTAGGGAATGGAAGGGAGATTATGTTTTGGGAGGATGTTTTGATGGGTGGGAGTAGTTTTCGGGATACGCACCCTCGTCTATACGGGGTGACATTAGATAAACAAATCACAGTGACAGAGAAGAAGACAGGGGAAAGGGGATGGAGATGGTCATGGAGAAGACCTTTATTCTCATGGGAGGAGGAGTTGGTTGCAGAGTTAGATAGGTAGCTGGAGGAGAAGTCGTTGTCCAATGGGATGTCTAATGGGTGGGTTTGGACTAATGATGCACCAGACATATATTCTGTATCTTTAGCTTATAGGTTTCTATCTATTGATCTGAATACTGAAGTTGATAACTTTGCTAAGCTGCTTTAGGTAAAGAAGCACCTCCTAAAATTAATGTTTGGTGTGGAGGCTAAGAGTGGACAGGTTACCGACACAGTCCAACTTGGTGAGGCGTAGAATTTTAACAACAGAGAAAATTTTATGTGGTTCGTGTGGAACTCCTAAAGAAACAGGAGAGCACCTATTCCTCAAATGTGTCATTGCGTATAGTGTTTGGCAAGAATTGTCTGCCTGGTGGGTCTTTCAAATGGTGATGCAGGAAAAATTAGGGACAATTTCAACAATGCAAGAAGATGGTAACAGGATCTAAGCACCTAAGGAAAGTTTTTTCTTTTGTGTGGTTTGCTGGGATGTGGCAGATTTGGAAGGCAGAGAATTTTGATTTTCAAGGATTCAACAATGACTACAAGACATTGTGCTGACATCTTAACTCAACGTATGAGAATGGAGTTGCTCAACAAGAATTACATCTCACTCATATCCAAAATGGTTAATGAACCCAACTTACTGTGTGGAGGGAAGTTGAATAGGTTAATTTATGACTGAATTCCTTTTTTAAGTAACTTCTACTTTTATGCTCTATAAACTGTTCAGAAGGCATTTCTTGTACTTTCCATGTTTTAATATAAAAAAACGATAATAACCATGAAATGTTATAAGTTTGGAATGTTTTCTTATCAATAAGTATGGATGCTTATTAGAACCTTAAATAGAGGAGAACAGGTTGACATTCACAGTTGCCTAAAATAAGTACATGTACTTATATATGCACAAGTGCTTATGAATAAAAAATTATTTTGTTTAATATTTCACATCATTTTTGGCATAAGAATAATAAAAACGTGTTTAATTTGTTATGCATTTTAAAATATCATTTATTATTATATTAAAACTATTTTTTAACCATATTAAGTTAATATTTACTTATAATAATTAAATTAAACTTTTAAGTTGTCAAATAAGTTAAATACAAATAATTCTTTTTAAAAAAAAATTTAAATACTTCTAAAAGCCTACCATTAGAACAAAACTTGTAAAAAAAGAAAAATTGATATCCATCACAATTCTTCATTTATAAGAGTTTTAAAATATTAATTATTAAAGTTAACAAACTTATCATAATGAAGAATTGTGATTGGGTAAAATATTTTACACTAACAATATACACTAATTAAACTCTAAAAAAAAAAGTAAGTTGCTTATAAATTACATGACATAATAAAACTAATTTAAAATAAATTAAGAACTTTAGTAATTTTTTTATAAACAACTATACTTGAAGTTGCTGTTAATAATTTTAATAAGAATTAGATGAATCTCGTTATATTATCAAATCATGCATAACATATAACATATTAAGTTTAACACGTGTAACACAATTTTACACTAGTGATTAATCTCAGTAATTAACTATCAGCAAGACATTTAAGCATACAATTCAGTTACCGAATTATCGTGAATTAGTGTATAACACCTCGATTTGATTCTTTTGGATAAAAAAAAATCAAATCAACGTGTCACCATTGTACTAAAATCATTGTATTAAAACATAAAGGATTTTAACTATTATTTAATCATTGCAACTACTTAGTGCATGATTATTTTACGACATTCCTAATTACCAATGCACGTTCAACAGAAAAAATATACATCCATGAGTATTGACGTTCCGAACGTGAATTCAAACACAGCATTAAGATATAAAACGTTGTTTTCGTGATGATACATTTATTTTTCCATTACAGAAGATGACATAAAAAACCGATGATTATTTGTTCCCGTTGTATCAAATAAAATAACTTAACCATGGAAAGAGTGTACTATTTAATCCCACTCCATTAGAAATTGAATCTAGTGTGTATTTAGATCTTTAGAGGGGAAAAACGAAGAAAAGTTTCAGCAATCAGAAGGGAAGCGGGTAAAAAAATACTAAAACTTGAAGATAGCAGCACCACTTGATGGCTTGGAAGCAAATACATAAAGGCCAAGATCGTTCTTATTAATAACGCCCTTGTCTATCCTAGACTGGTAGAAACATTCCTGCAATGGATATAAAATTCAGCATTGACAACTAGTTAATTCCAAATCTCCAATTATTAATTAATTAGGGTTGTTATTTGATAACAAACCTTCAAATTAAGGATAAATTGTGGGACTGTGCTCTCTTTCACCAAAGCAACAGCACAACCACCCCATCCAGCTCCAGTAAGCCTTGCCCCAAGAGCACCATTGTTGCGGCAAATATTTACTAGTTCTTCCAACTCTGGACAGCTGATTCCATGAATAATAGAAAATATCAATTTTAACTGCTGAAAAAGGAAACTAAATTTCACTAGAAGTATTCAACCAGCTATTTTTTAGAGAGAACCAAACTATTGACAATGTACACATTTTTGTTTACAATGCCACAGTATATGTCAATACCTGCATTCATATAAAACGCTGCAGCTATGATGACTCTCGTTCATAAGGTCACCAAGCCTCTTTAGCATGTCCTCGTCGCTGAAAAAAATTGAGCAGTTAACATAAAAGAAATCTATAGCTTACTTACAAAAGAACCGCAAGCACAATATATGCAAAGTTGCAAACTAATGGGATCAGTCCTCAAGGCCTTTTCTTATGAAAATAAAGAAAACTTGTTATAAGAGATTTAGAGTGGTCATCCAATTTACACCCAAGACCAACTGTATACTGCAGAATGAAAATGCACATATTAGTAATGCTGCAAGCTACAAATGTATAGCAGTAGGATGTGGAATAATAATATTTAACGGATTTTCCTGCATGCACCTTATGATAGAAATGTGCAATCAGACTTAAAAATTTCACTGACCCGTATGTAACAGAAATCTTCTAAGGTTTAAATTACACTTGAATGTTTGGCTCTTATTTCTTATCCCTTTACATACAAACTATCAAAACTTTAACTAAATCAAATTTTCTAGAAGCTATCAACTCCTAACTTAATATGAAAATGTTAGTGAGAGTTCATTGAAAACAAATACGAATAGATGCATAGCTACATATGATAGATCCGAAAGGCTCACCTTAGATTTGAAGATACGACATCCTTGAAACCATGTACCCTCTTGGCCTCTGAATACACATGAGCAGCTCTCTAGAAACAATGAGTCAAAATTAAAGAACAACATATAAAAGGGATAATGCCTGTCAATACTTCCACAAATGGAAATGCCTATTAGCAATGGTGAAATACAAAAGCACCAGAAATTTTAAGATATTTCCCGATTAGAGTATGTCATACACGAAACCTTCTAACTAAATAAAATATGCAATCCGTAACCATATCCAATCAACAATTGTTAAATGTTAAAGAAATCCAGAAACAAAAACGAATACCATTTAAAACTAAGCTGCCGTGCAAATTAACAAACGTTTATATTCAGATTGTCACGTGCTTGTACAATTGAGATGAAAGTAACTACACCAACGGGCTTAAATAAAAATCCAAAGATATAAACACTAAACCAGCAGTGGTTTCTAATTAGTACAGAACAAAACAAATGACTAACACCATTTAAAATTAATTTTTCTTAACCAAACTGACAAAATGATAGAGTAAATTTACACCTCCTGCTCCTACAGCTTTACAATGACCTCCACCCCCCCCACCCCCTCTCCCCTTTCAGGGGGTGCAAGTATAATGTTTTTAAAACAGAGGGATGCACATGTAATATAAAAAATGTTGTGTAGGATTTTTAAAAAGCTGGGGTGTTAGTGTAACTCACAGAAAAATGGAAACAACTTTGCTAATGAAGCTTAAAAAAAGAACCTGATGTAACTTATATTGCTTTGCAACTTTTAAGACTTCTAAATAAGCTGCATTATTGTTCAAAAACGAAGTCAGCTTTGCCCCTGTAACTTCTTCTATTTCTTCAGCGGTATATGGCTCTTCCTTCAAATATTCCTGTACCAAAAGGAAAGTTTTTATAACGGGAAAAGGCTTGAGATGTTTATAAACACAAGAATATTAATATTCAAAGATCTATATCTATTGAAATGAAATGTTGTCAATAAAAATAAAACTAAAAAGAAAAAGAAATAGTGTTACACAAGGCTAATTCTAAGGATGACACCGTACCAGGTACAATTACCTTTACAGCAAGTACCGGATCAGAGGAGTTATGAATACCAGCAAACGATACACATAACCCTTCGACATCAGACAGTGTGTTCACTTTTGACATTGCCTCTTTTGGATCCATTCCTAGCTTTATAGCGAGCACAATCTGAAATTTACACAACAGTATTTTTTAGCTAAAAAATATAATCGACAAACACAAAGGACACGCAAGTTGCTGGTCTTCCTAACGTAAGCAACTAGTTTTTGATGCACAAACAAACATGTGTATAAAATGACTAATCCAACATGAAAGTAACATAAACATCTGAAATGAACAGGATTTTTCTTGTTCAATTCAATAATATAGGTAAAATGATGATTGAATTCCAGGATATAATAGAAATTCAACAAGTTAAATCTAATTAACCAATCAATGCCACAAGGAGTGGACTAGGACAAGCGGAGTGGTTTCGGTAGTTTGCAAGAAGTCATTGGTTGGTTCAAATCACCGAATTCTCTTTGCATTAGACAAACAAAAAAGATGCTACCAAACTATTTAGGCATTCTCATCCAATAAATGTGTACCCTTGACAGGTTATATAAAATAGGGTAAAATATATTTTTGGTCCCTAAAAATTTCTTAAAATATTAAATAAGTCCTCCAAAAAATTTTCGTATTTATTTGGTCCCTCTAATTTTGAAATACATTACTTTTAGTTCTCCAAGTGCTTTAGATAGTGTTTCATAGAAAAATAAAAAAATGATATAGCATTGAGAGGGCCAAAAATGGTATATTTTGAAAATAGAGAGACTAAGATAATACAAAATCTTTTAGGACATATTTAATATATTGAGAATTTTGTTAGGATCTAAAACATATTTTACCCTATAAAATATGGTGGTAAAGATGTTTTGCTCCATAAATAGTAATTAGGAAGTGTGAACAAGAGTAACATTAATTAGGTGCAAATGTACTCACAGAAGCCAAACGGCATTCAACAACCCGATTATTATAATTTGTGGCAGCAGTAACAGCCTTCTGAGACTCTGCCAAAGAATGAGCTATCACAAAAGTCCCACCAGCAGGAAGTTGCACATCTGTTGCACGAATTGGGTTGAAATCAATCAGTTCTGCAAACCCGGTCTTGGCCATGACAGAGATTGCCTGTCAAGTAAAACCAAATAAAGAAAGATTTTAATCCAGGTAAAATGTCAAAATGTCCGAAGAAGAGAATCAGAAATTGTATAATAAAATCATATATACACTACAATAAATTACTCAAAAAAAATCTGATGACAGCCAGTGGTAAGCAGATTAATTCACCAATGGTCAATTATGCAACATGCCCCTACGGTGAAATGCTATCATTTTCAAATTGTGACCAGAAGCATGGCGTCCTCTAATTAATCATCCTTAAATTATGGAAATTAATTAAACTACTTGCATAGTTGCATTACTTCCTACCAAAAACAACTCATTTTAAACATCTAGTATTTTATACATCGTAGAGCCTGCGTTTCAAAATTCATACTTTATAAAATAGTAGAGTGCAATCAAATAACAGATAGTAGAATATATTTTTTGTGGTTTAGGTCTGATTAGTGGATTAAACAGCACCATATGTGCACATGTCGAATTATTCACCTGAGACATTATACTTTGAATGTTAGTTACAACTTACAAACATTGGTCAATCAGTGCAAATCAGCAAGAAGTTGTAGCAGAGTAGATTAGTAATATTGAGTACCACCCCATAGAAGATATGGAGGAAAAGACGGAATTTGAATAGGTAGTTGGTACATGTTAACATTAAAATTACAACAGAAAACATCTATAAAGAAAGATGTGCACAACCTGATCCATTCCGCCAGATTGTGTACCAATATGTCGTTCACAATCACATGTAACTTGTGCAAGTTCTTTCTGCCAACAATATAAGATAATTTATGTCAGAAAAGAAAAACAAACAATAAAATATTTTGCAAAACAATACGCATTCAATAAAAGCAGAGAAAATTGCCCAATGCCATCTAAAAGGTATAATCAATATGTATCTTATGTCTATACAGACAAATTATAAATTTTAGCTTGTTTGAATAAAGAAAAGAAAATACAAAGTTTACTAAAATAAATAAATCATTGAAGCATATTTACGAAAGATCAATTTCAGCAGCCACAGAAGTAGATCTCTGACCTTCCAAGAGTGAATATGTGAAATTTCAGTAATACTATCATGACATTGATAAATTGATATCGAATTTTGCTATACTGTTAAATTATGCCACTTCTAAAAAAAATCAAGTTTGTTTTTTTTTTACTTAAATGGAACATAAATTCCAGTAACATCTTATCATAATTCTGATTAATTACTAAAATACATTAAAATCTCTTAAGCTATATATGCAAACAATTTATCCATTAGATGTTCACTGAGAGCTTAACAGAATTTGCTCTTCAAAGTACAGACTATTTATTACACACACGCATTTGCATTTCAGCCTAAAAGGCATTCCGCATACCTTCGGAAAGTTCACACCAAATGCAGCCATAATAGCAATTGTTGATGAGCAGACAAACGCTGCAGAGCTTGATAGTCCAGAACCTGTAAAAATATAAATAAATATGGCTCTTTTTCCCTTTTAATTATTGCCAAAAACAGACAAATTATCATCTAATACAGAACAGAGATAACAATCAACATAACTTGGGTAAATTTGCATGTCCATGTAGCACCATTCTAATTCAAACTAATGAACACACCTGTGGGCACTGTTCCATCAACAAGAACATCAAGTCCAACAGGTTCACCAACATTCACTCCTTTCAGTTTTGCATAGTCATAAAAACCTTTGTACCTACAGAAATTATATGTTAATTAATACTGGTTTAAACAGCAATGCTACAATTCTTTCTTGTTCACCCAGAAAACCTCTACTAGCATGTTTGTGTTACCATTTGAAAGCTTCAAAAGTACTTTTAGATCAAAAGATACAATGGTGTGTTGCTTTGCATGAACAGCCGTTGAACATACTTTTGATAGTTTGGACTTTGGAGCGGTAATCCCAACAAGCCTTACATCTACCCATAAGGTCTTTCATTCATATATGGCATATCATTTAAAATTTCACACCACAAATGGTAAATGTGTTACGTGTCATTAAAATAAACTTGCAAGAGCTCCTTTTATAATTTAAATTTGAAAAGTAACCAATATGTAAATTAGTCCAAGACTGTTAGTTCGAATGACAAACAATGTGAATCATCTTGGTAGTGTTAAGCAAGGTTCATTAAGGAGAACAAAGACAAAGCACATACATCAACTAAGCTTGCAATTATTGGCTTAATTACTTGTTTGGTTTCTGTACATGCACAATTTTTCTGTATCAATCCCTGTGACTATGTCTAAAATCTATTCATTATAGTTCTTAAACATGCATTGTTATCCGTTTTAGTCTCTTCCCTTAAAAGTATAGGAATTAAAATATAAAGAACACGTTTAAGTACTAAAACGAGTTAAAAATAAGTATTGAATAGGAACTAAAAGAAGTAGTTCTAAGATTAGTGACTAAAATGAAAAAAAAAAATGTATAAATATATAAAGACTAAATGAATAATAATTAAAAGCAATTATTATTATATCATAAAAGAAGGGAAGAAATTACATGATAAATATGAAACAAACTCACCCACAAATAAAATAATGGCCCCATTTGTGATTCTTCAAGTCAATTTCCTGCGAGAGAATATAAAATGAAATTATGAAGAATCATAGTGGCAAAGTAAATAAATCATAAGCAATCATTCTGAGAAGGACTTTTTCGTATTTAAAACGGAAAATGATTGGAGCATGAACCTGGTTAGGATCAGCAGGATAAGTACAAAGAGAATACTTTTCACCATTGACATTAGCGATCTTAAGAACCTTTTCCGCCTCATTTTTCCGAATTGCCACGATGGTATCTTGCCGAATAGCCATAGGCAAGACCGAATAACCCTCATAATCAATGTGCTCCCCAATCAAGTTCACTCTTCCTGCACCGCAAAAACAATCTCACCATTCATCGATATCCTTTAACTAATAATTCAACCATAGCACACATATGCCGAATTAAAACGTAACCTGGTGAGCGAGCGAAGATTTGAGGATGATGACCGAAGATTTCAACGAATTTGGACTTGAAATTATCGAAACGAAGCTGAGCCTCTTCCAGAGCGGAACCTCCGCCATAGACAGGCTCTAGGTTATCGTAAATCGGGATCGGAAGCTCTTCGTGTTTCGCCATTACTCTTCGGCAATTCAACTGTTTCTCTCTCTATCTCAGCTCCCAAGCGTAACAGAAGCACCTTTTTAGTTTTTATTAATTTTTGTACTTATTATTATTGTACTTGTTGCACCAGAAAAACGTTCTTTGGATTGTGAAAATGAAAGAGGATAATAATTGGAATTTAAAATTTGGAAACACCCGATTATAACTCTTTCACGTGTCACTCACTTGTCTCATTTGATAAGATACAATACCAATCTCTCGTCTTTTCTTATTTTTTGAGATTTTAATTCAAAATACATTATCGGATCAACCAATCCAATCACGAACTCATCACCTTTTTATCTCTTCAATTTCAGATTAAAATTTTAATCTGTTTTTAAATTCAAAAAGCCCAACGAACAGTAACACCTAGACTCTCATATGACATGTCATATGTCATCATGAGTTTGATTCTTCACTCACTTTCACAAAGCATAGTACATGTGACTGTGAGTTATTTATCATTCATAAAAATCTTCGAATTCAGACACCTTTTTATTTATGTTAAGGTGGGGCCTGATTCCCTCCTAAGATTTCAAATTTTCAATCATCAAAGCATCATCCGAACCATTCTTGTAGCTTTTGGCTGTACCATAAAGGAATAATATCTAATGTGCTTCTCTGAAGTTGCAGACTAATCATGTGAAATTGTATTAATATCCAATGATTGATGCACATAACATGAATTAACGCATCATATATACAATACCATAATAAAGAATTATTTCAAAAAACTTAAAATAAATTTTATATTTAATTTTCAATGTAATAGTCATTTTACTCCTATTTATGAGAAACAAGATACAAAATCATTAAATCAAATGCAAGTAGTTATGTAATTAATTTTATGTTATTCTAAAAATATCCTTTATAAAAATAGTTGGTACATTTAATTAATTATCAAAAATAAGTTTTATTTAATAAAAAATATTATGCATTCCTCCACCAGAAATTAATGTGTATCTTGTAACAATAAAGTCATAAACGTATTTTACTCCTATTTATGAGAAACAAGATACAAAATCATTAAATCAAATGAAAGTAGTTATGTAATTAATTTTATGTTATTCTAAAAATATCCTTTATAAAAACAGTTGGTACATTTAATTAATTATCGGAAATAAGTTTATTTAATAAAAAATATTATGCATTTCTCCACCAGAAATTGACGTGTATCTTGTAACAATAAAGTCATAAACATAATTTAATAATTAATATAAGTCTTTATTTATTATAAATAAATATGATCATATGAAGTATTGATTATTTAAAAGAGGATGTATGCCGACACTTAAAAGAGCTGACGCGTTTTACTTTACCAAGACTTTCTCTGATAGGGACTTGTTAGCGGGTCGAGCTCAAACCTCTGCTCATCTTTTTCTCCTGCGTAGCCCCTCAGAAAATAACCAGCTGCTGGTAGCTCTGCTAAGCAAAGACTCAAGTCTTGCACAATAGGATTTCTTATACTAAGTAATCATGTTGAAATCATATAAGAGACAATATAAATAATAAAGTAAAGTTTGATTTTTTTTCATAAGTAAAATGTTAGTTATTAATATATTAGTTTTTGTTAGTAGAGAAATTTGAATTCATCATATCTCTCTTTACCTTCTCCTCACATATGAACTTTGTTACTAGAGTAACCTTATAACTACTAACTAATTTAAAACTATCAACTAAGAGTTTATATTTGATCAACTATTTTAGCTAGAAAAATTAGTTGAAATAGTTTCAGCTTTGTTATGTAAGTAAAAAGTTATTAGATTTTTTAAGTAGCTATTAACATTTTTTGGAAGCTTCTTGAGTTAAATTTTTCAAAAGATCTTCTATTTTTAATTACTAGCTGATTTTCCTATACAATTTTACCCTTCATCAATTAACGAATTACTCTCACTAATTCTCTCTTCACATGTCACAACATTTTTCTCCTTTATTAATATAATTATAGTAATTTATAATTTAAATATATAATTATAGAAAATTATAATTTAAAATTTATATATTTAATTATAGAATTATAATTTAAATATATTCAAACAATCGAAGAAAAATTCCTAACCAACCTCTTTTCTTCTTATATTTTAATAATATTTTCAAATTCTATTTTCCTTTTACTTCTACCTCCCCTATTCTTTCCCTATAGTTCAACTAGATTCTGCAGTAATATTTGCCTTCAAAGAGAATAACTACCAAGTACATTTCAAGTTTTCAACACACACTGGAAGACTCGGTTTAGTGAGAGAAATTCGATATTTGGTCAAAATCTAAAATATGATTATATGATAAATGGAGAAGCTACAGAAGGAATAGAAATACAATATGGAGAATGTTCTAAAACACATCTTAGATTATATTTATTAAAAAGAAAAATTTGATCAGGTCTGTTGGATGTAGAAATGCCTCCCAGAATTCCTGATCCCACGAGACAATCACCAGAGATTTCTGGTGAAGCAGATGTTCTAGTCATTTACAAGCCCAAAAATAAAGTTCCATCAGAATCAAGCCAAGTAGTGCAAAAACATGTACGAAAAGAACCTAGTGCAAATAGTGTTGACAGCATATTGAAATAATCTGGTTGATTAATTAGTCAAACTTTCAAGATTGTATACATGTACCACACGAAGATCAAGGTACTATACAAAGATATGGCTGTGATGCAGTCCAACTGGATATGAATCAAATCAGAAGCCAAACCTATCAACCTCCTCATCTTCATCCTCATCTATAACATCCTCCTCTTCAGTATATATCTCCAAATCATCATCATCAGCATCATCCATTTCCTCATCCTCATCTTCCTCACCCATTATATTTTTACTTTTACCTGTTTCTTTGTCCTTCAAACCAGTACTCAAGACTACAGTTTCTCCCCCAGATTTCTCCATGTCCTTCCTCAGTTTATCCATGTTCTCCTTCCTGCGCTCTTCCTCCAAACGTTGCCTCTCTTCACGTCTTTTGTCAAGATCGGCTCTAAACATTGTAGGATACAATGAAGTTATTTGGTTAGTTATTTCAAATGACCTGCATTGCTAAACCAATAGTAATGTAACAATGAAGCTAACAAATAAAAAACTGTCAAGTTCAGACAATACTTATAGGTTTCCATGTATTCATCTGCACTGGCTTCAACAGCCTTAAAGAAGGCTTCCATTCCTACACCAGAAACTGCAGAAACTCCAACTGATTTTAAATTGTTATAGAATTCATCTAGCACAAGAGAAAGGCTCTGAGTTAGAGTTGATGTGTAAGAATGATCTGAACTTGCTGCTGCTTGGAATGCCTCAAAATCCTCCATCCACTAGATACACAATAAATTTCAAAAAATGATAAAATATTTTATGCAATCTATAAAAAAACAAGATGGATCATGTAAGTCTGATAAGCAGAAATAGATAAAAATGAAGCAACAATGAATAGAGAAAGTAGGCTGCAGATAGAGTAGACTCGAGGCCAATTATATTTTTTGTGAGCAGAAACAAAGTGATTCTCAAATAGGCAAAGAGAGGAGCCATAAACCCTATAATGGCAAAAGGTTCAATCTCCCTATACTATAAATTCTCCAACATCAAAACAGAAATTAATAATTATCTCCATCAATGTTGTTTTTTATTTCACTCCAATCTCTCAAATTTTCCCCTTTTTTTGGCCTTAACTTCAATTTTTCCGATTGAAAACAATGTCAAGCTGCACTACACAGAAGCCCTTTTGATTGGTGTTTATACATGCAATACTAGTTAAAGTCATAGGCATCAAATACAAGGGACTCAGATACAAATAAATATGCCAAGGTTAAAAATCCTTCAAAAGAACAATTATATCTGACTCCAACTTTATAGGACAATGATTCCATAAATTTGAATGTTGTCTTTTCTGGTCTTGAAAAATCTTCTACTGTGAAGCCAAACCCAATCATAGTTACAGCCAACATGTCATTATGTACCACTCTCGTAGTTTAAAGTTAAAATATAAGTTTTAACAAGGCCCGGTACTGAAAAGCCAATAAGTACAATTTTGTAGTTTAAACAACTTTAAATCTGAAACTATCAAAATAGATTAATATGATTAGAAGCAATATGATAACAATGTTATCGATGGCGAATGGCAGACCGTGGCGATGCAGGAAATGGCAGACGCCATGGCGGACTAAAATATAATAATAATATATATGTGTATATACACTAACAAAATAGTAAATATAAATTAAAAAACTAAAAAAATAGAACATATAACAGTAAATATAAATAAAAAATTACAAAAAAAACATACATAAATATAAAAAACAGTAGAATAAAATAATTTACTAAATATAAAACAGTAGAATATAATAATTTCTTAAAGAAAAAACAACTAAAAATAATTTTTTAGTAACTAGATAATAATTTAGTAAAACAAAAAAGCAACTAAAACTAATTTTGAGGAAAAAAAACAAGTAAAAATAATAATTTTTAGAATGTTAAAAATAATTTTTAGTAACTAAATAATAATTTTTTAAAACAAAAACAAATAAAAAAATTTAGTAGCAAAATAATATTTTTTAGAATAAAAAATAAGAAATAAATAAAATGTAAAAACAAGTAAAAAACAAAGCAAAATAAAAGAATAAATTATTGTTGTGGGTGTGAGTCACTATAAAGGATCACGCAGTCGCTAGAGAGGGTCGTGCAATCACCAAAGAGTGGTTGAGCAAGTCATCAGAGAGGATCACGCAAGTCGCCGGACATGGTTGCACAAGTCGCTGGAGCAACACGAGTATGTCCTTGAGTTGCCATTTCGTGGGTTGAGTTCAGAGAAGGAGACATAGGTTGTTAGTAGAGGGAGAGAAGGTTGTTGCTATTGTTTAAGGGTTTTGAATCCTTAAACAAAGTGGCTATTGGGTTGGGCCCAAACCCATTTTTTTTCTTTGCAAAACTGCTATTTCCGCAATTTCTGCCATGCTGCCACAAACCGCCACAAGAATGGCGGCCGCCATGACCTGCCATTTGGACTCCACCGCCATATTATGGCGATTTGTTCAAAAACCGCACCGCGATTCCGCCATGGCTGATATTTAACAACACTGTATAATAATACATTCTGCAAATAGATTTGACTACTTAACGACAATCTAATGTTAATCATTGAATAGATCAAAACATCCTAATATTAACAAAAAAAAATGGGATAACTATTCTAACCAACACATCATTTGCAATAACATCGAACACAAGAAAAATCATCAGAAATATAAACACTACCTCCAATGCAAACTGATGTGCTACTACATCAACCTTGTTGAAAGTCAAGATGAGAGGTAACCTCGTCTTATAGAGGATACTACAAGCATACAACATGTTGCTCATGAAAGTAGAGGGATCTGCAGAACGAGGTGTATCAACTACATAGGCAACAACAGTGGGAAAAGTGGATGCAAAAGCTTCTGTAATGATAGCACCAGAAGCGGACCAGGTAAATATTTCAATCTGACCAGGGGTATCCACAAGAACATAGTCAAGTTGATCTGCTCGTCTCTCAATTACAGAAATTACCTGAAAATGAGGATTACAAAAATAAAATATGTAATGCAACTATAAGACTAAAAACAAATAAGGACGCGTACAAAATATAACATAACTCAACTGCATCACCATTATGTCCTTGTGCAGTAAAACTTAATTTAAAATGAATGTCACAATTGACAATTGTTTTCAGACTTCAGAGATTAACAAGTCAACTTTACCTCATCAAACCTGGTGGCAAACAAGTTCAGGGAAGTCAAAATCCCACCATTAGGGCCAAGGTTAAACTGCTTCATGACTTCTTTGTATTTAACAGTGTCTCTCACATCAATGTTAACACCATATGGGAGTGTCATGACGGCTGGGTCGAGATTGATCACATAACCCCGAATGTTATTCAAATGTGTATGGCAAACCAACCTATGCATAAGTGTTGTTTTCCCACTCCCTAAAAACACAAATGAGATTTATTATTACTCTTCTTTCATGAAGCATGGTATAAAATAGAAAAACAATTACAAAACTTGGCATGTAAAATAATATAATAAACGCAAAACAACCTGCCATTCCTACAACTATAATGATGACGGGTTTTCTTCTGAAGCTAGGTGATCCATTTCCAGACGAAGATCCTTCAATATGCAGTTTGTTCATATTCTGAGAAAGTTCTTCCTGTGGATCGTCTTTTGCCTTCAAAACCGAACCATAGAAGACTCAGACTCACAAATTTTCAAAGTAAAATGAGAAGAATAAATTAAGATAGCTAGGGTTAATCAGAATAGAAGAACAATTGACCTAGACCTAGTAACGCGAAGTCAACGACAGGAACTAAACAGCGGATTCGGTTTTGATTGATTTCCTAAAAGCGAACAGAGAAAGAGAAGAAAAAGGGAAAGGAGTTGGTACTTGAGCGGCGGAGGAGTTGCCGGAATCCATTTGCATGGGTGCGTCGTCGATTTTGGGATCTCTGGAACCGTTATCGGCGTCCATTTCCGATTGAAGCGTTTATCAGTTCAGCGATGTTGGGACGGCCGCGAGAAACAGAGTTGGGGTTTTATTTTTTCTTGCCCTCTCTCACTAAGGGACAGGGTTTATCAACCCTCCACTTATGTTATTTTGGCTATGCTATGCCTTCTAAGGAATATTTCAAATTTTAATAAACTAAGACCATATTCCATCCCTACCTTAATCTTTATGGTATAAGAAAAGCCACTAACAGTTTCTCTTTCATATAAGAATCAAACACAGAATGTTTATATTTCTTAGAACTGTTAAAATGAATTAGTAAGATAAAACACAAAAAATACACTGTGATTACTCATACCAAAATTTCTATTAATTCACTTTTTTTTTCTAGAAAAGTAATGTAAGTCCAAATAAGTTTAGATTTATATGGATTTTTTTTTTCTTACTCTTTTGTGATCGCATCAACTTTTTAAATTTGATTCTATATAAACTTAAATTTTTTAAGTTTAATTGATTGAGTTGTTGAAGCATAGATAAGTTCATTTGACGTAACCTATTTTGTGAACTTTAAATTTTTTATTTGAATTTTAATGAATTTATAACATAATATTATAATATATATATATATATAAAAGATTTTAACTTGTTTGATGGGTTTTTAAAAAATATTTAAAATTAAAATATGTAACAAAAAATTATAAGAACATCTGTCGGGGATGTTGATGAAGAATGATATTAAGTCAATATCTGATCTTGGCAACATCAACTATTGAACAAAAAAAGTTGACCTTCAAGTGGAGATCTTATTTTTCTACAAGAGGGAATTTGAATTAACATTCACACCTACTACCATAGCAAAAAACTTAGAACTTGATTGGTTTGATTTTGTTTTGTAGTTTTTTAAAAGGGTTTTCAAAAACTATTTTCAGAAATGAGAGAAAAAAATTTTGTTTAGTAAGTGTTATTTGAAAATATGAAAATGAAAAAAAAAATCATATTCACTAATGAAAAGAAAAAAAAATAACACACTCTTATTGTATTTTGAGTTTTCAAAACAAAAAAAACTGAAAAGCAAAAAAAAAAAACAAGAACAACTAAAAGTAGTTTTGTTTTTCAGTTTTCTATTTTTGTTTTGAAAACTCAAAATATAATCAGAATATGTTGTTTTTTACTTTTAATTAATGAAATTTTAATAAATATGAACAAGTTCTTCCATTTATACATCTTTAAAACAGTTTTCAAAAAACACCTACTAGACAATTTCTTTTCTTTTCTTCTTGAAAAGAGTTTTTGAAAACTGTTTTCTGTATTTTAATATTTAAAAACTAGTTTTGGTAGTGTTTTCTGAAACAGTTTTCGAAAACAATTCTGATTTTTAAATTTTTCAAAACAAAAAGAGAAATAGGTGAAAGTAGTTTTACTTTTCAGTTTTCTATTTTTGTTTTAAAACTCAAAATATGTTATTATTTGCTTTTCATTAATGAAATTTTAATAAATATGAACAAATTTTACATTTTTATAACTTCAAAACATTTTTAAATAAAACTTACCAAACAAGTTTTTTCTTTTCTTTTCTTCCCAAATATAATTTTTGAAAACTATTCTTGAAAATTCTTTTCAAAAACTAAAAAATAAAATGAAACAAATCAAGCCCTTAGTTTTTAAAAACTAAAAAACAGGAACAACTATAAAAGTTTGATTGATTTTATTTTATTTTTTAGGTTTTGAAAAGAGTTTTCAATAATAGTTTTCAAAAACTATTTTCACGAAGGAAAGAAAATAAACTTGTTTAGTAAGTGTTATTTGAAAATCATTTTGAAGATGTAAAAATAGAAAAACTTGTTCAAATTTATTAAAATTTCATTAATAAAAAGCAAAAAGCAACATATTTTGATTATATTTTGAGTTTTCAAAACAAAAATAGAAAACTGAAAAGCAAAATCACTTTCAGTTTTTCCTGTTTTTTAGTTTTTAAAAACTAAAAAAACGTATCTATTTTTGAAAACTGCTTTCAGAAAATACTACCCAAATGAGTTTTCTAGTCTTTAAATACTGAAAATAGCTTTATGGTGTTGTTTTCTGAAAACACAGTTCTGATTTTTTAAATTTTAAAAGCTAAAAAATAGGAACAACTGAAAGTAGTTTTATATTTTTCAGTTTTCTATTTTTGTTTTGAAAACTCAAAATACAATCACAATATGTTTTTTTTCTTTTCATTAATGAAATTTTAATAAATATGAACAAGTTTTTCCATTTTTACATCTTCAAAACAGTTTTCAAATAACATTTACCAAACAATTTTTTTTCTTCTAAAAAACAATTTTTTAAAACTCTTCTTAAAAACTTAAAAACAAAGCCTAATCAATCAAGCCCTAAGTGTTTGTTTTGAAAAAGTTTTATAAAACTGTTTTAAGTATTTTAGTATTTAAAAACTAAAAAACTCGTTTGGCTAGTATTTTCTAAAAACAGTTTTTGAAAACAATTTGGGCTTTTTAATGTTTGTTTGGCAACAGTTTTATAAAACTGTTTTCAGTATTTAAAAACTAAAAATCTCGTTTGGATAGTGTTTCTGAAAACAGTTTTCGAAAATAGTTATGGTTTTTTAGTTTTTAAAAGCTAAAAAACAGGAACAATTAAAAGTAGTTTTGCTTTTCAGTTTTCTATTTTTCTTTTGAAAACTCAAAATAAGATCTGAAAATGTTGGTTTTTGTTTTTCATTAATGAAATTTTAATAAATATGAACAAGTTTTTCCATTTTTACATCTTTAAAACATTTTTCAAATAACATTTACCAAACAAATTTTTTTTTTCATTTCTTTCCGAAAATAGTTTCTGAAAACAATTTTTGAAAACTCTATTCAAAAACTGAAAAACAAAATCAAATGCATCAAACCCTTAGTTTTAAAAACTAAAAATCAGGAATTGAAAGTATTTTTCTTTTCAGTTTTATATTTTTCTTTTGAAAACTAAAAATACAATGAGAATATGTAGTTTTTTGCTTTTCATTAATGAAATTCTAATAAATATGAACAAATTTTTCCATTTTTACATATTCGAAAAAATTTTCAAAGTATTTTAGTATTTAAAAACTAAAAAACTCATTTTTGTAGTGTTTTCTAAAAATAGTTTTTGAAAACAGTTTTGGCTTTTCAGTTTTCTATTTTTTCTTTTCTTCTTGAAAACAATTTTTAAAAACTCTTTTCCAAAACTAAAAACTAAAATAAAATCAATCAAGCCCTTATTTTTTAAAAACTAAAAAATAGGAACAACTATAACAACTTGATTGATTTGGTTTTGTTTTAAGTTTTTGAAAAGAGTTTTCAAGAATAGTTTTCAAAAACTATTTTCAAGAAGAAAAGAAAAAAGAAACTTGTTTGGTAAGTCTTATTTAAAAACTATTTAGAAGATGTAAAAATAGAAAAATTTGTTCATGTTTATTAAAATTTCATTAATAAAAAGAAAGAAACAACATATTTTTATTGTATTTTGAGTTTTCAAAACAAAAATATAAAACTAAAAAACAAAACTACTTTCAGTTGTTCCTCTTTTAGTTTTTAAAAACTAGAAAAACATATCTATTTTCAAAAACTGCTTTCATAAAATACTTCCCAAATGAGTTTTTTAGTCTTTAAATACTAAAATATTGAAAACAGTTTTATGGTAGTGCTTTCTGAAAACAGTTTTTGAAACTGATTTTTTTTGTTTTTTTAAAAACTAAAAAATAGGAATAACTCAAAGTAGTTTTATATTTTTCAATTTTCTATTTTTGTTTTGAAAAGTCAAAATACAATCAGAATATTTTATTTTTGCTTTTCATTAATGAAATTTTAATAAATATGATCAAGTTTTTCTATTTTTACATCTCTAAAACAGTTTTCAAATAACACTTACGAAACAAATTTTTCTTTTCTTTTCTTTTCTTCCCGACAACATTTTTTTAAAACTATTCTTGAAAACTCTGCTAAAAAAACTAAATATTGATTTGATTTTGTTTTCTAGTTTTTGAAAATAGTTTTCAATAATAGTTTTCAAAAACTATCATCGGGAAGAAAAGAAAAAAGAAATTGTTTGGAAACTGTTATTTGGAAATTGTTTTGAAGATGTTAAAATGGAAATACTTGTTCATATTTATTAAAATTTCTTTGATGAAACGTAAAAAACAACAAATTCTTATTGTATTTTTAGTTTTCAAAACAAAAATAGAAAACTGAAAAGAAAAACTACTTTCATTTGTTCCTGTTTTTTAGTTTTTAAAAACTAAGGGCTTCATTAGTTTGGTTTTATTTTTTAGTTTTGGAAAATAGTTTTCAAGAAAAAATTTCATGAAGAAAAGAAAACAAAAAATTTGTTTGGTAAGTTTTATTTTAAAACATTTTTGGATATATAAAAATGGAAAAATTTGTTCTTATTTATTAAAATTTCATTAATGAAAACCAAATAACAACATATTTTGATTGTATTTTGAAGTTTAAAACAAAAACAGAAAATTGAAAAGCAAAACTACTTTTAGTTGTTTCTCTTTTTTAGTTTCTAAAATTGAAAAACCAGAGTTGTTTTCATAAAACACTACCAAAACAAGTTTTTTAGTTTTTAAATACTATAAAACTGTTTTTAGTATTATTGGTTTGATTTTATTTTTTAGTTTTTGAAAAGAGTTTTGAAGAATAGTTTTCAAAAGTTGTTTCTTAGAAGAAAAGGAAAAAAATTGTTTGGTAACTGTTGTTTGAAAATTTTTTTGAAGATGTAAAAATGAAAAAAAATTGTTCATATTTATTAAAATTTCATTAATGAAAAGCAAAAAATAGCATATTTTCATTGTATTTTTAGTTTTCAAAATAAAAATAGAACACTGAAAAGCAAAATTGCTTTCAGTTGGTTCTGTTGTTTAGTTTTTAAAAACTAAAGGCTTGATTGGTTTGATTTTTTTTTAGTTTTTTAAAAAAGTTTTCAAGAATAGTTTTCAAAAACTATTTTCGGAACGAAAAGAAAGAAAAACTTGTTTGGTAAGTGTTATTTGAAAATTGTTTTGAAGATGTAAAAATGGAAAAATTTGTTCATATTTATTAAAATTTTATTAATGAAAACAACAAAACAACATATTTTGATTGTATTTCTAGTTTTTAAAACAAAAATAGAAAACTGAAAAGCAAAACTACTTTCAGTTGGTCCTGTTTTTTAGTTTTTAAAAAACTAAAAAACGAGAACTGATTTCAAAAACTATTTTCAGAAAACACTAACCGAACTAGTTTTTTAGTTTTAGGTATAAAAATACTGAAAACAGTTTTATAACACTGTTGCCAAACAAACAAAAAAACCGAATTGTTTTCAAAAACTGCTTTCAGAAAACAATACCAAAACGAGTTTTTTAGTTTTTAAATACTAAAATACTGAAAAAAGTTAGGCCTTGATTGGTTTGACAAACAAGCACTTAGGCCTTGACTAGTTTGATTTTGTTTTTTAGGTTTTGAAAAAAGTTTTCAATAATAGTTTTCAAAAACTGTTATTTGGAACAAAAGAAAAAAAAACTTGTTTGGTAAGTATTATTTGAAAACTATTTTCTTTTCTTCGTGAAAACAGTTTTTGACAACTCTTTTAAAAAATTAAAAACAAAATCAAACAATCAAGCTTTTAGAGTTGTTCATTTTTTTTAGTTTTTAAAAACTAAGGGCTTGATTTGTTTGGTTTTATTTTTTTAGTTTTGGAAAAGAGTTTTCAATAATATTTTTCAAAAATTATTTTTGGGAAGAAAATAAAATAAATAACTTGTTTTATAAGTTTTATTTGAAAACTGTTTGACGTTATAAAAATGTAAAATTCTGTTTATATTTATTAAAATTTCATTAATGAAAAGTAAATGATAACATCTTTTGACTGTAGTTTGAGTTTTAAAACAAAAATAGAAAACTCAAAAGTAAAACTATTTTCAGTTGTTTTTTAATTTTAGTTTTTAAAAACTGAAAAACCAGAATTATTTTCTAAAACTGTTTTCAGCAAACACTACCAAAATGAGTTCTTAAGTTTTTAAATACTAAAATACAGAAAACAGTCTTATAAAACTATTTTCAGTATTATTGGTTTGATTTTATTTTTTAGTTTTTGAAAACATTTTTCAAGAATAGTTTAAAAAACTTTTTTCGAGAAGAAAAGAAAAAAAAACTTTGTTTGGTAAGTGTTTTTTGAAAACTGTTTTAAATGTGTAAAAATGGAAGAACTTGTTCATATTTACTAAAATTTCATTAATTAAATGTAAACAACAACATATTCTTATTATATTTTGATTTTTCAAAACAAAAATAGAAAACTCAAAAGCAAAACTAGTTTCTGTTTTTTAGTTTTTAAAAACTAAAGGTTTGATTGATTTAGTTTTGTTTTTTAGTTTTTTTAGAGAGTTTTCTTGTTCTCGGTAAGAAAAGAAAAAAAAACTTGTTTGGTAAGTGTTATTTGAAAATTTTTTTGAAGATGTAAAAATGGAAAAACTTGTTCATATTTATTAAACTATTTTTACTTGTTCGCATTTTTTAGTTTTTAACAACTAAGGGCTTGATTTGTTTGGTTTATTTTTTAGTTTTGGAAAAGATTTTTAAAAAAATATTTTTGGGAAGAAAAGTAAAGAAAAAACTTCTTTGGTAAGTTTTATTTGAATTTTTTTTTCAAATATTAAAATGAAAAAATTTATTCATATTTATTAAAATTTCATTAATGAAAAGAAAATAACAACAAATTTTGATTGTTTTTTGAATTTTAAAACAAAAGTAGAAAATTGAAAAGCAAAACTACTTTTAGCTATTTCTCTTTTTTAGTTTTTAAAAACTGAGAAAGTAGAACTTTTTTCTAAAGTATATTTAGAAAAGACTAACAAAAGAGGGTTTTTAGTTT
Organism: Psophocarpus tetragonolobus; assembly: GCA_037954015.1. Lineage (NCBI taxonomy): Eukaryota > Viridiplantae > Streptophyta > Magnoliopsida > Fabales > Fabaceae > Psophocarpus > Psophocarpus tetragonolobus. The sequence goes on along the minus strand of CM075693.1, from coordinate 5,957,287 downwards.
TTAAACACTCAAATAAAGAAAACAGTTCTATCAAACGTTTTTCAATATTATTGGTTTGATTTTATTTTTTAGTTTTTCAAAAGATTTTTCAAGAATAGTTTTCAAAAACTGTTTTTTAGAAGAAAAGAAAAAAAATTGATTTGGTAAGTGTTATTTGAAAACTGATTTAAAGATATAAAAATGAAAAAACTTGTTCATATTTATTAAAATTTCATTAATGAAAATTAAAAAACAACATATTTTGATTGTATTTTAAGTTTTAAAAAAAAATTAGAAAACTGAAAAGTAAAACTACCTTTCAGTTGTTTCTGTCTTTTAGTTTTTAAAAGCTAAAAACCTATAATTATTTTCGAAAACTGTTTTCAGAAAATACTACCATAAAACAGTTTTCAGTATTTTAGTATTTAAAAGCTAAAAAAAACTCATTTGGGTAGTATTTTCTTAAAACAGTTTTTGAAAACACATAATTTTTTTTTACTTTTTTAAGAGCTAAACTAAAGGAAAAACTGAAAGTTGTTTGCTTTTCAATTTTCTATTTTTGTTTTGAAAACTCAAAGTACAATCAGAATATGTTGTTTTTTGCTTTATATTAATGAAATTTTAATAAATATAAACAAATTTTTCTATTTTTATATTTTGAAAACAGTTTTTAAATAACGCTTGTCAAACAATTTTCTTTTCTTTTCTTCGTGAAAATAGTTTTTGAAAGCTATAATTGAAAACTCTTTTAAAAAACTAAACAAAAAAATCAAACCAATCAAGCTTTTATAGTTGTTCCTTTTTTTTTAGTTTTTAAAAACTAAGGGGTTGATTTGTTTGATTTTACTTTTTAGTTTTGGAAAAGAGTTTTCAAAAATTGTTTTCGGGAAGAAAAGAAAAGAAAAAATTTGATTGGTAAGTTTTATTTGAAAACTGTTTTGAAGATATAAAAAAAAAAAAAATTGTTCATATTTATTAAAATCTCATTAATGAAAATAAAATAACAACATATTTTGTTTGTATTTTTAATTTAAAAAAATATAAAACTAAAAAGTAAAACTACTTTCAATTGTTTCTCTTTTTTAGTTTTAAAAAAATTGAAAAAGATAACTGTTTTCTAAAACTATATTCAGAAAATACTAACAAAACAGGTTTTTTAGTTTTTAAATAGTAAAATAAAGAAAACAGTTCTACAAAGCTTTTAGTATTATTGGTTTGATGTTATTTTTTAGTTTTTGAAAAAAAAAATTGAAGAATAATTTTAAAAAAATATTTTTGAGAAGAACAGAAAAAAAAAGTTTGGTAAGTGTTATTAAAAACTGTTTTAAAGATATAAAAATAGAAAAACTATTTTTAATACCATTAGATACAAAATCATATAGATTAAAGTTTTTTCTTGATGTCACGAGAGATTGAGAGTCCCAATATGTTAGGAAACACTACATAACTAAATTACCGGTATAATTTATATTATTCAAACATTTTAATATGAATGCATTGAATAATTATATTTACTTTATGATGTGATAATCAATATTTTACTTTTGTGGGTTGTAAGGTAACTAAACCATAATATATTTTAATTATAAACTTAAAAGCTAAATTTGTAAATTGTAAAATATAAACATTATCACAATAAAATTAATTATTAATAATATTGTCAAAGTTAATTTTATAATGTATTTTTATGATATAATAATTTTATAATGTACTAGATAATATACAATAAAATCATTCATAATTTATCTTAGGATTAAAAGACAATCTTATTTGATACTAGATAAAATTATTGTATTGTTAAAGTTTTCTCTAGATATATAACATTATTTATTTATTTATACTTTTAAACATTACAAAATTATTTTAAACTTCTTATGAAAAATAAATTTCACTTAAAAACTATAAAAGTATGTTTACCTACACATGTTTTGTTAAATAACATTTAATTATGTAATTGAACTTTTATACTTTAAAATTGAATCAAATTATATAATATATTTATTACAAACTAAATTTTGTTAATCAATAATTATATAACAATATTAACCTTTCCATATAAAGAATTGAATATATGACAAATAATATTATAAATTAAATTAATTTTAATTTTATTGGATGCGATCTTACTTAATACTATTAATGAATGCTAAAATCATTTTTGTGGCTATTTAACTTAATTTAATATCAAAGTCTCAATAATGTATAACTTTTATTACAAAATAGTATATTAAATTTATACTTGATAATTTTATATATAAATTTTATTTATGATTATTTATATAATAATGTTAATTACTTTTTCACAAATATATGATATATATATATATATATATCAAAATTAATTTGACAAAAAATTTATAAAAAATTAATAATTTTATATTCATTACTAAATAATATTATGAATTAAATTATTTTTATGTAAAAAATTTATAAGGGTTAGTACTAATTAATAAAATATAATTTTTATTGGGTAAAATGTATTTATTAACATTTACATAATAATACTAATTATTTTTTATAAACATATGTTGCGCATATTAAAATTAATTTAACAAAATATTTTATGAATATATACTTTTTAAATTAATTGATAATAATCTTATAAATTAAATTATTTATAATTGATTTTATAAGTAAGACTCGAGGAGATAATATTATTTGACATTATTATAGATAAAATTATTATAGTTGTTAAATTTTTATTAGTATTTAAAAATTGTATATTAAAAATTTATCAATATTTATTAATACAATGGAATCCTATAAAGTTATTTTAACTTTTTATGAAAAATAAATTTATCTAGAAAATGTATAAAATATATTTATATACATATTTTTTAAATAATATTTAATTATATGGTTGAATATTTTATATGGAAAAAAAATCTAATTAGGTGATTTTTATTTTAAAATATTTTTTGAATTTATATTTTCAATAAATTACACTAATTTATATTTAATATCATAAATTAAATTAATTTAAATTTCTTTACAAGTATATTTGCAGTAAACTAGTTTACTTCACATAACAAACAAATTTGAAATAAAAAAAAAAAAGTGTGATATGTTTCGATGCACAAATGTAAATAACATTTTGAACAACTATAAAAATGTTAAATATTTACTTTGTTATTTAATATATGGAATTTGATATAAATTTTAGCATTAACTCACAATTAATTTTAATCATTAAAACGTGACATTCTATTTTACACCAGTAATAACCAAATTAAGTTTGAACAAGTTTTTTGGTGAAAATTATTCTCTATACAGTATATTTATATTTATAATTAATGAACTTTGTATATTATTTTGTCATATTTAATTTTCATCGATGTGCAATTGACCACCAATTAGCTTAATTAGCTTCATCTTGTTTTTACTTTTTGTTTATTCAGAAATTAAAAGCAAATTCGAATTTTCATTTAATTTAAATTATATTATGCATATATTAATGAAAATACACAACCTAGGATTTAACATTTTTAACATTAAAACAAAAAAAAAAACTTTTTTAACTACTTAAATATATTTTACAAATTTATTTATGGTAAAATATATTTATGGTTTTTGTAAAATTTACAAATTTGATTTTATTCCATCTATTATTTTTTTATTTCTCTCCTTAAATTTTAAAATACAATAATTTAAATCTTGAAAATAATTTTTTTATAAAATATCTAATTATTAAGTAACTATACATGATTCTATGGTAATTTTATCTTAAAATTAAAACAAAAGTATGATATTTTGGGATAAAATAAGATAATATACACATAACTTCTTATAGATAAAAAATTCAATGTGTATTTTATTTTTATAAATTTCTTTTAGGATAGGAATGAGATTTATTATGTTAAAAAATAGAAAAAATTGTTTCTCTCTCCTATTACCTCGCAATTTCACATATTATTTTAGATTTTTCACATAAATTTTCAATGACAGTTTATAAGGCTGATTGACCTAAGTGGTTCATTTTTTAAAAAAATTATCTAGATGGATCTGTTTTTTAAAATATTACCAGCATGGGTCTGTTTCAGTATTTGACTTGGTCAAACCGCAACTCCCAATTGCAGTTTACGTGCCACGTCAACTAGGTGATTACGTAGAAACCAGCGTGGCAAAAAATTACTGTAAAACTGCAACTGGGAATTGCGGTTTGACTGGTCTTTGACCAGCACCTCTTCCTGTCCAATGGGTAAACAAAGCACAGAAAACGATGCTTGTAAAATCGCAAGTCAGACTTGCGGTTTGACCACCACCTATTTTTTACCCAGCGGGTGAGCGTGCTGGTGGCAGTGGCGGAGGCGAGGGCGGCGCCGGTGCTTGTGGAGATCTTGGAGGTTGGCACGCAGAGGCAGAAGGAAATCGCGGTGGTTATTCTGTTGCAGGTTTGCGAGGACAGCATGACTTATCGTACCATGGTGGCTCGCGAAGGTGCGATTCCTCCTTTGGTGACTTTGTCTCAGTCCGGCACCAATCACGCCAAGCAAAAGGTATTATTCTATTCACTTCAACGCCATTGCCCATTTCCACCACACTTCCTCTGGGTAAAAAATAGGTGGTGGTAAAACCGCAAGTCTGACTTGCAGTTTTACAAGCGTGGTCAAAGACCAGTCAAACCGCAATTCCCAGTTGCAGTTTTACAGTAATTCTTTGCCACGCTGGTTTCCACGTAATCATCTAGTTGACGTGACACGTAAACCGTAATTGGGAGTTGCGGTTTGATCAAGTCAAATACTAAAATAGACCCATGCTGGTAATATTTTAAAAAACAGACCCATCTAAGTAATTTTTTTAAAAAATGAACCCACTTAGGTCAATCAGCCTCCAGTTTATAACAATCTCACACATATTTTCTATAAAAAAAAATCTCACACAAATTCATATAAATTATATATATCATTGTGTGCAAACAATTATTTTGATTTAGATAATATCCAAGATAATCTCGACACTCACATAATAATTAACATGTTTATAAGATAAATTCTGTACTCCCCACAATTAAATAAACTTTATTATAGATACTTTTTTTTTTCTTTTTTTGCCAAATGTCTTTCAAAGTATCAATTTCAATGATTAATCGTTAGTGGTTGTGTTTTAACATTTCTTATACATGTTCAAATAGATACAATCATGTTAAATAATAATATAATTCTTTTTTTTACATTCTCAATGAGTATTTACATCCTTAAAGGTTGAAGGGAGAAAAAAGATAGAAGAAAAAACAATAACTCTAACAAATGATATATTACAGAGTGTGTATAACATGTATATAAACAATAAGTCCTGGAAAAATAAATTCACTAAAAAAAGTATTTACACGTGGACTTGTAACTCTCAGATAATATACATCTATAAAAAATTAAGTGAAAAAGAAATAATCCTAAATCAAAATTGGTTGGTATGTGTAAAACAATTTGTTAACAATTGACATGGTAATAGAACAAAGATTTTGCACATAAATATTGGTATCCCTTAAAGGTGAAGTAGCCAAGTTCCTAAATTTATTATTGCATGACTCAACTTCAATAATGGTAATGGAAGTCTTTTGTTGCACAACCTTATAATCACCATTTTGTAGAGCATTTAGAGCATTTCTTAAATATGTTTTGACTATTAGGTTGTATGAAACAAGACAATCTTTCAATGCCATTTTTAACTTAGGGTCATCTGTTTGCACATAGATCTTATGTAGACGTTCTAATGTGATAGACGCATTGGCATAGACAATCTCAAGAGTTAGATGAGCAAATCCTGCAATGTCTGCTTTAGATTTATGGTGAATTGACGATCGTAAAGTCATGACACAAAGGTGATAATTAGGTGATTGACGACATATTTGTTCTAACAAACTAGTATGAGATAAAATGGATTGAATTGGTGGAATGAAAAATAATAATGAAGCAACTAAGTGAAGAAAAATGAAAGTTGGAGAACATGTAAGTATCATCTTTCTCATAAATTTATCTAAAAAACATGAGGAAAGATAATTAAATTGAATCTATAATTCTAAAATGTGGTAATTAGGTTTATTAAATAAATTATATTTATAGTATGATCTTTGCACCATTTTTAGAAAATGTTATGAGAAATTCCTTTATAATCGCTAAAGGGTGGTAACAATGTGGTTTAAAATGATTTTGGATTCTAAATTATTAGCTTTGTGTGCATGATTGGTTAGGAAAAAACATTTATTTTTTGCCATACACTTTTTCTTGCATAGTTATAAATACCTTTAAAAAATACCGTGAGATTATTAATCATGGAATCAGTGATTTCTCTCCTAAAATCAAGCAATGCAAATCTATCATTAATTAATTATAAAATATAATTATATCCCTCTTAAAACCATGCAATGTAGGTGTATTAGTATTATGTTTGGTAAGATATTGCAACTAATTTCATTTACTAGCTAAAAAGTTTAATTGATTATTTGGTAAACAAGTTTTTTTAACAGTTTTTACCACTCTTTGAAACGATACTTAAAATGCTAACTTCTAATTTGTATATTCATGGCTTTTTTGTCTTCAATATTTATTAAATTTACTTTTAATCTTTTCTACGTAAGGTAATAGTTTATTATATTTTCTATTTTTGTCATTTTACATTTTCAGAAACTTGGTTGATAATGTTACCCAACACTTATGATTCAAACATTAATTTACTAGCTCTTCAGTTTTTCCGTTAACTTTAAAACTTTCAATTAGTTTTTTCAAATATAACCTAAATTTAATTTAGTATTGATATTTTTAGATACATGAATTTATAAAATAAAAAACAAAACATAAGCAAATACACGGTTGGATTTAAAAAGTTTGTATTTTAAACAAATTATATATTTAATTTTTTAATCTTCTATCTCACACTATATCATTTACAAGTTTATAATAATATAATATTGTCGTCAAAGTAAGTAATTTGATATATTATTTCAGTTCAACCGTTGAATCTTTCAATTTAACTCAATAAAATTTTATTAAATAATTTCTTTTTAAAATTTAATTTAAAATTTAGATTGATTAAATAAAATTTTAGGAGACAAAATTAATTAATTATATTAAAATATTAAAAAGGTGAAATCTAAGGAAAAGTATTTTATATTAAAATTATTACAAAAATAATTTCGAAGCTACTAAAATCATAATAAAATATAATTTCTCCAAATAATTAAAATGCTAGCGTGATTTAAGGGGAATTGTTCATGAATTAAGTGTTTCTTTTCACTTGTCATGAAAAATGAAAAATGTTAATTTGTAAGTTTATATTTTATATGATAAAAAAAATCCACATGTAGAGAGAAGAAGTAGAGAGAGGTAATATGATCGAATCTTTTCATTAATAAAAACTAAAGGAATCTAGAAATTTTATGTAGTAGGAGTATTTAAAATTTTAAAATTATACTAAATTATAATTCATAATAAAAATGATAAAAATTATAGCTATTAAAAAAATAACTACTAAAAAATAATTTTAAAAATTGTAATACCGAAAATATAACTATCAAAATTTACTTTATTATTTTTTTAAATAATAGATATGTGACGATGAAAACTATTATTACAAAAAAGATTGGAACTATATTATGCCGTTCGATTTATAAACCATCTCTAACACATGGAGAGTGCTGGTAAGATTTAAAATTTATTATAAAAAGTTAAGTCGTTACAAAAGTTATTAAACAACAAATTAAATACAGTATATTTTCATACTAATATGTAATATAAAAGTTAATATACTTTCAAGTAAATTGTTCAACTCCTTGAATTAAGTAGAAAAATAAATATTCATTAATGTGTGTTATGATTTATGTGTAATTTTTGTTTTAATAAATTGGAATATACACATTGATATATGAAATAAAACTAAATTTATTTAGATGAAATAATTTTTTGAATAACTTGATTTTATAATAAGTTATTAAATGAGAAATAAATTATTATTTATCTTAAAAAATGTTTACATAAAATTTTACATGAAAATTGAAAATAAAAATAACACTCTAGATAAGAAACAACATCAACAAGTTAATAAAGTGAAAATAAGAGTGAAAAGAACGAAAAACGCCGAGAACAGAATAAATAATAAGTACATTTCAGTCAGTTTTTTTTTTTAAAAAAAAAACATTTTCTTGAATCATAAAAAGTATTTATGGTAGTTTTTAATTGTTTAGGTAAAATTTTAAAATAAGCAAAAGAAAAAAACAAATCAGTAACTGTTTGTTTTAATAAAAAACTTGAAAAATGCTTTTATAAGAATCACTTATAAATAAATTATTTTCATAAACACTTACTTTAAGTTTAAACAAATGCAACCAATGATTATTTCGTCTTCAACGTGTTTTATACTCAGGACTAAAAATTTGTCCTATAATTTTTTTAGTAACAATTTATTATATGATTGTTTTATATGCAATACATCTTGTATTGTTTTATGGATTGTTTTATAATTACACTGACATTCATTCATGACTTTTTTTTATTTATGTGACTTTTAAAGTAGTAATGAGTAAAGTCAACAAGTTTACTCTGAATTATGTGACAGTACATACTTATTAAACTTTTTATTTTTTTACTAAAAATGTTATTTTTGGTCTATTATGTTATAGCATTTTAATAAAACAAACTCAAAAATCAAATTTATAACCAAAAGGAAATACCTTTCCATAAAGGGAAGCATTTATGAAATAATTGAGAATATAATCTCATTTAATCATATAAGAGAAAATTAATTTTGGACTCTTAATATCCCATGTCATACAATGAAAATTATTATTAAGTGAATTCTCAATTGCATTTCATTGGTATTTTAAAGCTTATGCATAACTAATTGTTAAACATTCTAGGGGAGGGTGAGAAGCCTTTGTGACTAAACCCCTAAATAGAGTGATTGATTACTCGTTTCAGTTATTGTTGATAAAATAAACTAAATTATAAATAATAATATTTATCCTAATCTAAACTAAACTATGATAGTTCATAATATTTAAATTTAAATTATAAGATCAATGAGAAAAAATAAAGCATAAATAATATCTTCATTTGAGATTCAAAGACTACATTAATCCATTAAATCTAACAACCAAAGATGCTTAAAACCATACACGATTTGATCAACCTTAAATTATAATTATATATTAGATACAAAGAGGAATAAAATATTTGCTTACGTACAAAGTTTATACCTATAATATTTTAATACCAAGTTTATAATTTCATAATACTAGACAATTTAAGACGTATAATTCTAAGGAGTTTCTATGATAGCAAATGTGATTAAGTTGTTAATAGACTAACATTTTCATGAAATATGTATATACAAATGCATAATGATAATATATTTTGGATTTAAAATATAATCACAATTAGAACAATGTAATATAAGACCCACACTAAAATTTATAAGTGTTTAAAAGTAATGCTATATTGGATACACCCTTTGACACAATTAAAAGGTTAAACAACTGAGTTACATGTTAGATGAATCAGGACAAAACACACATGGTACACTTCTAGGATAATCAAACCCTTATATCGAACACTCAAAGTGGTCAACCTTGGTACATTTTTTTTGTAATCCAATGTTTATCTCTATTTAGGTCAACATCTCGCACCCCAAGCCTGGTATAACTATAAATAAGGGTAATTAATCTTACAACTTTTCCCATTATTATATTGTCACTAAAAAATTACACATATTTTCTCTTGGTCAACCTTAATTTGACTTAAGCGTGGGAGTAAGAAAGTCATTATTGAAGTTAAGGAAAACACGTATGCTAGCATTTCTGCAAGTACAAATGTCTTAAGAGAAGTATTCATGCATAACACCGAAAACGTCCCAACATAACAATAGAAGCATCTAAGTTTAAGCTCAGAAGCATCTACAATATGTAGTATCATTTTAAACTAGCATTGAAAATGTCTGATTATATGCAACTCATAAGTATTTGAATGTAAGGTCTTGAGAAGCCCCTAATAGGTAAAAATATAATAATGGTAATAAGAAGATTCAAAATCATATTTATTAACCATAAGATTTTTTTCCTAGTTATTTCTCTCCAAAATGTCGCATCAAATGCACCAATAGACAAAGACAATGTCTTCTCAAGCCATAAGCAACATGATAAACCGATTTTTTACTTATATTTTTACTATGATTAATATCTGTTTGTAAGGAATATGACTGGATAATTATTGTCAAAACTCACTTTTTAATGTTTATTCTTACTTTAGACATGTACTTAAGAAACATGATGAAAAAGGGGCAAAATCGGGCATTTTCAAAGCAATTACTGAAGATCAAACTTAGCACGACCATGCTACGTGGGCTTTGCAAAAAACACAAAAAAGGCCAAAACCCTATTTTAAATAGGAGAAAAGAAGACATAAAAGGAGACTCGCCTTGAGTTAGGAGAAAAGTTAGGCTTGTGACCTAAGAGGTGAAGAACAACAAGAAAACTTTGAGTTTGAGGCAATTCGGAGTGCTCCGTACATTAATTATTTATCTATCTTTATATACTCTATTGTTGGGAGGATGTTTGACTTTGTAATACCCATGTTGGGCTAGCCCCCCTATTTCTAAGGTTATCATATAACTTTTTTGTAATTTTCCCTTGCACTTTGCATGATTGTTTAATGTCATTCAATGATTAATTTACTTCTCTGTATTACTCTTGTATATCCTAATTATTCGAATAGTCATGAACATTGATATTTGAATGTTAGTTGCATATTAATTGTTAGAACAATCATGATCACTGATGTTTGAATAATTGATCTATAAAGTAAGTAAGTTATTGGTGAAGTGTTTTCTTGTCTTTCACTTTACTTGGCAAGCGGACCAAGTTTCGTTGTAGAAAATTGAGTGTTGTCCACTGGGATTTGTGATATTAATGAATTATACTAATGTGATATAATTAAATTTATCATGAGCAAAATGTATGAGTAAATTGGTATTAAATGAGAACACTAGTATAGATATGAAATTTACCATGAGACAAATGATTGGATTCAATGTACTTTCTAATCTAACATCCCTCTTGAATGTTTATGATATGATTTTATCAGTTCCGTTCTCATTAATTAATTTAGTTTGATCCCTCAAAACTAAATACTAAGATACTAGCTTCTCATCATGATTCCTCAATGAGTTAAAGTTAGTATCCAGCATTCATCCGCATAAACTTGAGAAATACCAGCTAACAGTATCAAATCTATTCCTAGAACTCAAAATTCTTAGGTGTTTGAAACAGATCGGGTTTCCAAAAATGTTTTCTAACAAGATTCAAAAAGCTTACATCATAAAATGGTTGATTAGACCAGATTAAGCAATGAATGCAGAATCAAACACAACTGATGAAATAGGAATTATATATATATCAAGAGAGAATAGATTAGGAGTTACATTGAGTCCAATCAAAATAGTTTAGCCTTTAATGGAGAGGGCCATTACAATCCAGAAGAGAAGAGAACGAGATTACAAACAAGACGAGAAGAGAAAACTTCCTTTTCTCTTGAACTTCGTTTTGTTTCTTCTTCTTTTTTTTGCGTTCCTCTGTTCACCGCCTTTTCTTTCTTTCTCGGGCCTTTTAAATCAGGCAATCAGTGTGACAGGGCATCAAGAAAGAGAAGGATCCACTCAGCGCCTTATAATCTGCTAAGCGGATTGGAGAGTCCTTCAAGGTGAAGAAAGCTAATCCGTTGGGCGCACATATAATCTGCTGAGCGGATTTAGGTGGACATGAGCTTGTGCTTGCAACCTTGATTCCGTTGGGCGCCTCAAAATGGGCTGAGCGGATTTGCCCCTGTGAGCTTCTTTTCTTTTCCTTAAGTCTTGCATCAAAGAAAGGTATACAAAATGAATCCTAAGTTCTACATTTTGTCGAGAAACCTAAAAATTCTTACTTTTTCATCAATTTGATACTTTGAAGAAAATTACAAGGTAGAATGTCACAAAATTGAGTCATTAAGTGCCTAATTGTTAATGTAATTCATCCTAATGTAGACACTTAACAATTATCGTATTCTGTTTGTTAAATATCTTAATTGTTTGAATATTCATGGTTATTAGTATTTGAATGATTGATTTGTGAAGTAAATATGATCTTATCCTAGTAGAACTAGTCAAATCGCCAGGCAAACCACCAATTGCATAGAAAAGAAACTGATCTTAATTTGGAATCCGCTATAGCTATTGGAGATGATAAATTAGAATTATAGTGTGGTGTGCATGACCAAAATCACTACAACAAAACTCGATAGATTATGAGTAATCATGGATTGATATAGAATAAGATTGCTTAGTAATAGGAGGCAAAAATATTGTAGTGAAATCACAACCCTAAGTCTCAATCCATGGCAACTATTGTGACTCACTCATTGAACACTCTTTCTATATTTATTTGTTCTTTTACCTTTAAATTAAATTAATCGAGAACAAGATCTGGTCCCTTGGGTATGATATCCAGACTTAGGTTCACTATTACTACTGCGTAGGATAGCTTGCCCCTAAGCAGTGATACTTTACACATAAAGCTTTTGGCGTCGTTGCTAAGGACTAAATTGTGTCCAGTTCTCGATTAAATTAATTTAAGATAATTGAGCAATAATTTTCTATTTTTATTTTACCTTTTACCTTATTTTATCTCTTTTTAAATATTTTTCTTTTTTGTGTTAATAATTTACATTATTCTTTTTCTAATTGGCATTTTATTTTCTCTTTGTATGCTCTTTTTTTTAGTATCTTTATTTTTTATTCATATCTTTATTTTATCTTTTTGTTTCTGTTTATTTTATCTATATTTTATTTTATATTTTTATTTTATTTTTTATTCAGTATTTTTTTTTTTTTTATTTTATCAAACTATTGCAGTTTAACCTTTTTCCGTGTGAATAGTTACTGCTGACTTGATTTCAGGGGCTTGTCCTATAGCATAACCTTGAGATTAAAAGAACTGCTCACAGGAACAAAACCAAAAAAAGAGGAATGACAGCATTTGAGAACAACTACAGGGGATGCTATATTTGACAAACTCTTACAAGATTTCTTCACCCATACAAAACTAGCATAAACGCAAAAGCTACAAACTCTATCTCCTTCTCCTTTTACTTGTAGAGACTATGGAAGCATTTAGGCCAGACACTTGAAGAATTCAAGATGAGTTACTTCTTTGCCTATGAAGAGGTAAATTATGCTAGAGGGAGAAGTCATGAATATGATTCCTACTAAAAAACATATAATTCAGGGTGGAAAGACCACCCCAATCTAGCATGGAGGGATCAGAGAGAATTACCAAGGCAAAACCCCTACAAGACCTGATGCAGTCCTCCCTAACAAGGTACCTATCACTAGGGTCATGACTAAGAGGATAGAGGAGGATATGGCTAGAGTGGATGGGGGAAGACCTCACCTCCTTATGTACATAGAGTTTATGCCAGCTCCTTTATGTTAGCTTTATATTTTTGCCTTGTATTTTTCCCTAAGTGTAGTAATCTATCTTTTTCTCTTTGACCTTGTATTTGGAATGTATTTTTTTGGCCTAGAAGGTGTGCTTAGTCCTTTTGTGGAATGTATTAGCTAATTGGGTCATTTAGGGGTGTTGGTGGGCTGTTTTATTAACCACACCCTTTTTTACTAATCAAACTCAATTAGTTAGCACATGAAGCAAAGAGGAGGAAAGGTGGGTCCCCTTATCCCCTAGGAGAGTGCCAAAATTGGTTAATGCCACATGCATCCTACATGGCACTTAGTTAGTTCTAAGATCCATGATTTTAGGAGCATGTGCCCATTAATTCAAATTTGAGTTTCCCTCCTTTTTTTCATTGATTAACACGACCTAAGCCATCCCCCCACTCTATATATAGACCTCTCCACCCTCTTTTAATGTTTACACTTGATTTTATGAGTATTGATTGAGTTTCTCTAAATTTGAGTGTCCTATTTCTCTTTTTTGAGAGATTTCTTTATGCTTTTATCAAGGGTTCCTTCCCTTGTGGCAAGTACCACCACCTTCTTGGCTTATATTCTTCTAAGTGGCACCAATCACCTCATTCTTCTTCTTCCATCATTCCATTTCTTCTTGTGTGATCTTGGGAGATGATTAAAGGGAGCAAACATTCCAAGGGAGGAACGCATCATGTGGTATTCAGAGCAAGGCTCCTAAAGGTCACATTCTAAACTTCTTTACTTGTTAATCATCTTCTTATACTCTATAATTTATTTTAGCTTTATCGTGTTGTTTCTTACATTTCTTTGCCATGTCTTGAATTGTGATGTTTAGTAGTTTTTCATTTGACTTGTATACATTGTTTGTTGATGCAAATTGATTAGTTCCTTTTATTGCATCCTTTCCTTGTGTGTTAGGTTTAATTCCATTTTTCGCCTTAGCCTTGTTTTGTAATTTGCTTGAGCACATTGCCTAAGAGGATGTGTGCCTTAAATCCACACGGTTGTGGCAAAAACGACAGCGCTATGGTCACAACCTTGGTTGTCTCGTGCAAATTCCTTGCACCTTTTACTTTGTTTTCTTGCCATGTGTTTTAGGTGTTAATTTTTGAATTTTATGATCTTCTGTATTTGTCTCTTAGAGTCATGTTATAGTTCCTTAATTGTCAAGATAATTTCCTTTAGGTTTTGCCTCTTGTTTCTTTTACAAAAAGCCTTAAGAACCTCTTAAAATTGAGCTACTATAGAATTATCCTCTTGTCTAAGTCTCTTTAGAAGGTTTCTTATGCTTTTCTAGTTCAAAGCATTCTCTAAATTTCTTTCCAAAAAATTAGTAGCTCAATTCCATTTTTCATTAGCTAATTGTGTTTGTGTTTTAGTAGCTCTTGCTTAGTGCTAAGTGAAGTGAATTTTGCTTAGGGCATGATTGAGTTTGGTGTGAATACAAGAGTCCAAAACTTGTGTACACAAGTGACTCCTAAATCACAACACATACTTTTATTCATTGTCTAATTCACTCCTAAGTTTTAGCACATTATGAGTTACTTAGTTCTTTCCTAATTGCACTTGTGGTTTGATTTGTGTGCCTTAAACTAAACCTCTTCTCAAGCATTTTTCGTTTCTAGTTTAATAACAAATTTTGCAAAAAAAAAGTAATTAGGTACATAAAAAAATATTTATAAAAAAAATGTGAAGAAGACAAAATTACATACAAAAGAATAGAAGATAAAAAGAAGTTCAAAATACTCAAAATGGATGTACCTAATGGAAATTTGCATTAAGAATCTAAAAGTGATTTAAAACTGCTTGAGTTTAAGTGTAATAGGATTCGACCATTCAATTGCTTCTTTGGTGCAATTTTGTAAGTTTTGTGTCTTTTTTTCCCTAGTCCACAATTCCAATTTTAGTTCTACTCTAGGACAATCCATTTGTGTGCCTACCTTTCTTGAATCACTTTATTTATAACTTGTCTTTCTTCTATTTCCTTTTAAATTCTTGTGCATAAAAATATTTCACTTGGATAGTGTCCTTATTAGTGAAAATTTTTGTCAATTACATTGCTTTCTATTCGGCTACTTCTCTTGGATTTTGCTTGCTCTTTGTGATAGTGTCACTTGGAGAAGGAAAGCTTGGAAGAAGGATCTTCCTACAAGGGTGGCTTTTTTGGTAAGATTTGAGTAAAGGTCAAAGGAGTTTATCCAAAGAAGCAAAAGAAAGGCGTGAGATCCATTGAGGGAGCTTGGAGTGAAGACCACTTTGTTTTTCATTTGAGTTGTATTACTTTAGGAGTATTGATATCCTTTAAGGATTACTCCATTTTTTTGTAATAGCTTTTGGGTTTTTAATTAGTTTCTCGAAATTAAGGTGTGAAGGAGAAGTACACCACCTTCCACACCTTTTAGAATCACGCTTAGAACCCTACCTTTTTACTTTCTTGCCTTTCATTTCCTTTAAGCAATCACATGTAGTTTTGGCTTGAGTTCTGAAGACTCATCTAAGCCATATAGGGAGAAAACTCAAGAGAGGAGAGTTTGCTTGCTTGGCCTAACCCTAGGATTTTAGGACCTCCCCACAATGTCTCAACATTCACACACTAGCATGTCTTCAAACAACAGTGTTAACCAAAGAAGAAATTCTAAGGATAACTTTCTTGAAAAATTGACTATGGAATTTAGAGAATGGATGAGAGGAGAGAAAATAAGGATAAAAGAAAGAAATAGAGAGAAAATGGAAATAGAGGAAAAAAGAGACAAATAAAAGGTGGAAATAAGAAGGAGTGAAAGAGATGAAGAAAGGAGATAACGAAAAAAAGAAAGAGAGGAAGAAAGGAGAGAAAAAATAGAGGAAGAAGAAGAAAAAAAAGAAGGAAGGATGAGCAAGAGAGAAAACAAATAGATGAAGGAAAAACATGAGATAGAAAGATGAAATGAGTGGTAACAGGTTCTCCTTCTAGAGGAATATATAAGCATGAAGAATATTATGAGGAGATACCTAGAAGGAGTCAACATTCCCATACCTCTATGCATGACCATATGCCCCCTCCTAGAGAGAAAAAAAATTGATCTTCCTCCCTTCCATGGGAGGGAAAATATGGAAGCCTTCCTTGATTGGGAAGTCAAGGTTGAACAACTCTTCCAATGTTATGAAATAATGGAAGAGCGTAAGGTTCCATTGGCTACCCTTAGCTTCCAAGGGCATACCCCTCATTGGTGGCACGACTTGACTAAAGAAAGAGCCCGAACTCATATGCCTGAAATAAAATACTGGAATGATTTGATTAGTGTTATAAGAAGAAGACATATTCCTTCTTATTATAAGAGAGACCTTTTGGATAAACTCTAAAGACTAAGGCAACAAAGCCTAAACATTGAGGATTATACACAAAAGATGGAATTCCTCTTATTAAGGGCAAATATTAAAAAGATCCTAATGCCACCATAGCTAGTTCCTATGTGGGTTAAACCCAGAAATAAGAGATAAAGTGGAACTCTTCCCATACTCGAACCTAGATGAGTTAGTCCAACTTTGTATAAGGGTTGAGAATCAAATTAAGAGAAAAGGAATGAAAAGAGATTCTCAACCCTATACCAAGAGGGATTCACTCAAGGGAAATTATTTTAAGAGTTTCCCTAAAGAGAAACCCAAGCATCACAAGGAACATAAAACATCCCATCTAGAAAGAAAACCCCCTATTGTTGGCTCTCAAGAGACACAAAGCCGTATAAAATGCTTTAAGTATCTAGGAAAAGTACCCTAAAAAAAAGACCATGATCATGCGGGCCCTAAACATCTACAACAGTGAAAGTAGCTCACCTCCCTCCTCTAGTGAGAGTGAGGAAGAAGAGGGTCATGCATCACCTGAGTGTGAGGATGTCTATGCATATGAGGGGGGTCTCTTAATGGTAAGAAGGCTTTTTGGAAGCCAACCCTCAGAGCTAACCCAGTCTCAAAAGGAGAACATATTTCATACTAGATGCAAAGTTAATGAAAAGGTATGTTCTCTCATTGTAGATAGTGGGTTATGTTGTAACTATTGCAGCTCCTAGTGGGTAGACAAGCTAGCCCTAACTCCATTTTCCCACCTAAAACCTTACAAACTACAGTGACTTAATGAGCAAGGGAAAATGGTGGGCAATGAGAAAGTTAGGGTTCCAATCACCATAGGGACTTATTCTGATGAAATTTTATGCGATATAGTCCCTATAGAGGCTGACCATATCTTGCTTGGTAGGCCATGACAATATGATAAGAAAGCAATTCATAAGGGTCATACCAATCAAATCGTTACACTCATTTGGATAGAAAGATTAAGTTGTATCCTCCAATACCTGCTCAGGTAGCTGAGGATCAGCTTTGCATGAAAAATATAAGAGATGAAGAGCATAAGAAAAAAAAACATCATAAAAAAAAGTGTTTCACCCCTAAAGCTTGAAAGTGGTAGAGAGAGAGAGATGAGGAAAGTGACTCCCCTTCCAAAAAGGTTGTAAGTAAGGAGAGATTATTTGCTACAAAAAGGATTTAAAAAAGACTTCCCTAACTAACAAACCTTTTTATCTCTTATTGTGTAAAGAGGCATCATATGCTGAGTTTACATCTACTAGCATTGCCATAGATATTGGGCAAGAAATTTTACCTAAAGAGGTAAAAATGCTTTTAACTGAATTTGGTGATGTATTCCCTAGTGAAGCTCCCAAAGGGCTTCCTACTAATAGGGGTATAAAACACCAAATTGACTTGGTCCCTAGGGCAAACGTACCCAATAGGCCTGCCTATAAGACCAACCCTCTAGAGACTAAAGAGATAAAATCTCAAGTCCAAAAGCTATTGGAGAATGGTTGAGTTCAGAAGAGCCTCAACCCTTATGTTGTGCCAGTCTTGTTGGTGCTTAATAAGAACAACCAATGGGGATGTGTATGGATTGTCAACCAATTAATAATATCACCATTGAATACAGACACCCAATTCCCATACTAGATGATATGTTAGATGAATTTCATGGGCACAAATATTTTCAAAAATAGATCTTAGAAGTGGTTATTAGCAAATCAGGATTAAAGAGGGTGATGAGTGGAAAACCGTTTTTAATACTAATTATGAATGATTGATAATGCCCTTTGGGCTCACCAACGCCCCTAGCACTTTTATGCGACTCATGAACCATGTTCTGAGGGATTGCTTAGGTAGGTTTTATGTAGTTTACTTTGACGACATTTTAGTTTGCAGTAAGAGTCTAGATGATTATTTAGGACATCTTAGATGAGTTTTTTGCATCCTAGTTCAAACCAACTTTTTGGAAATCTTGAAAAATGCACCTTCTACGTAGAGAGTGTGGTCTTTTTAGGTTTGTAGTTAGTAGACAAGGGTCTACATGGATCTCGAAAAAGTCAAAGCCATTTAAGAATGATCCACCCCAAAAAGTGTGATAGAGATCAAGAGCTTGCATGGCTTCGCTGGATTTTATAGGCGCTTTGTGCCTAACTTCTCCACACTTTTCTCACCAATAAATGAGTTGGTAAAGAAGAAAGTTTCTTTCCTTTGGGGTGATAAACAAGAGAAAACCTTTTTCTCTTATCAAGCAAAAACTCACTAATGCACCAGCTCTGGCATTACCTAACTTCACAAAAACTTTTGAACTTGAGTGTGATGACTTTGGTATGGGTGTAGGAGCTGTCTTGTTGCAAGGTGGACACCTTATTGCCTATTTCAGTCAAAAACTTATTGGTGCCCCTCTCAACTACCCCACCTCTGATAAGGAGTTTTACGCCCCAATAAGAGCCCGTCAGACTTGGGAGCATTATCTTTCTCTTAAGGAGTTTGTCATTCACAGTGACTATGAGTCACTTAAATATCTGACAGACAAGGAAAATTAAATAAAAGACATGCAAAATGGGTGGAATACCTTGAATCCTTTCCCTATGTCATCAAATATAAAAAAGGAAAACATAAAGTTAATCAACCAATGAAGCTCATATACTTCAAATTAATAGTCATATCTATGGTGTACCCATTTTTTTGACATATTTCCATGTTAAACACTTCACAGTAAATCAAATACTCCTTCTAGCTATTGTACAATTTTTGTTAACTTTAGTTTTTTAAACTTTTATGCAAATAGGAATATCATAATTCCTAAAGTAAATTCAAGTTTGGGCTCTTTGAACCTTGTTATAATTATGTTTCTAAATGGTTCCTTGAGTTTCTTGATGTCATTATGATTTAGCAATTACTTATTCATCTGTGATGATTTTTTTTTTCTTATTTGTTACCATTTCAAGAGGATATCTATTACCATTTCTTCACTAAATCCTACTGCACGTAGGTACTTTCCTTCTATAATGTCATTTTTCTCACATTGTCTTATTGTTTAGAATGAAATTTATTCTATCTATAAGGTCAGTTAATGAAATAATCTGCCATGGAATTCTTGATGCAAGTATTCTATGTCTTTTCTAATTTTATCGTGTATATGGTCTTTCTTTGTTACCGATACTCAATTTTAATTGTGACTGTAATTATTGTAAACTAACTTTCCCAACTAATACTTCTTTGGTACTTAACACTTGTTAGTGTAAGTGCCATTAATTCACTGAGGCATGATAACATTATAATAACTTGAGATCTTCTCTTAATATATTCATTGTGCAGAAAGCTTGAGGATAGAGACATTTTAAATGTTGATGTCACTATGTATTATAAAAGTGTTCATAGGTTCCCAATCAAACACATAATAGGTTCCCTTATTTCTCCTCACTTCCATTCCAAAGTTATACCTTTTAGCTCCACAAGGGAACCTTTGTATTTGTTTTTTCCTTTTTGGGTCGATCATATTTATTTCCATTGAAATTTTTCATTTCTCGATAGCAATTATGTTGTATAGTTACTTGATTCCAATTTTCTTATATGTTTCCGTTGAAATTGTAAAGGTTTTTGTATTACAAGTAAGAACATAACTTGGACTTGAGGAACATTATTACTCTTGTTTTTGTTGTTGTATACTATTACTTAAGGACTATTCTCAATGTCTTACTATTTAAATCTAAATGTACTCTTTATAATTGACAACTAAGAAATACAATTTCACTTTCAAGCATGTACTTGTTGTAGTATAGTGACTAGTTAAGGATGCAGTTATGAAATGATCTTTATTGAATAATTTTATAGATATACTTTTACCTACGGTTTAAGATAGTAAGTATAAGTTTATGACTTTTACCTACAATTTATGACTGTAGCTATAGGTTAGTGACCTTTACCTACTGTTGGAGGATGTAGGTATAAGTTTATAATTTTTACTATAGACATTTTAATTGTAGGTAAATCTTATAGTGACACACATTTAATCGTCATTGTACATCCTCTTCAAGTTAACGGAAAAAATGGTCGTAGGTCAAAGTTTAGTGTACTTCTACTTATAGACTTTAGAATTTTAGTGATAGTAATTGCCCGTTGGCATAAGTTATTTTTCTTGTAAAGAACCTAGCCATCCATGGAGTTGGAAAGCATAATTATTGGAGTGGGGCTACAAAAATGTGATGAAATGGCGGAGGAATGGAAGAGAAATGGTGAAAAATGGAGGTTTAGTATTTATTGTTGTAGTCATCTCTTGCTTCAGCTCGCTTCATCTTATTTTTTCTATTTATATATCCTTGTCAATAGACTGGCTTTGGGTGCTCGCTTCGCTACTACTGGGTGCCAAACAGGGTAAATTAACGCCTCTTGGGTTGACGGGCGTTGGATGCTTAAACTTCCGCCGTTGGGCGACCACTCCTTGGTCATTGGGTACTAGCTCTAGACTTCAGAATTTCCACTTCTTTTCCAATCATTCTTCCAAATCCTGACTCAAATAGTATAAAACAAGAAAATAAAAGTAATATATGCCCAAAATGTATATTTGCAATGAATTTTTTTATAAATCTTAAATTTATGTATAAAAAAGAGGAAAAAAGACTTTAAATAAGTTGGAATGAGAATAACTGCTTTATTTTACTTATATAAAAATAAGTAATTTAGGCAGTTATCATCTGGCGAGACATAGGGTAGGTTGCCAGCGACAGTCATCCCCAGCGAGGACCTTGTATCAGACTATCCTAGTAATAGGGACCTTGCTCAGCGAGATACATCACTAGGTGAAAAACCTATTTAATTCTAAATAGAGAGTAAATGGTGTTGAACAAGACTTCTTACTGGTGCAAAGTTACAATTTAATCCTAACAGAGACTAAAGCTCGTTAGGTGAAACCTATCGCCAATGAGACTCTATAGATAGCATAACCTTTGTTGCAACATTCACCCGAACCTATTTCATGCAATCAAATTATACATACACATACTCAATACCACTTACCAAATTCATAATTCATTATTTACACAGGACATTGCATGTTCTTTCACCATCAAAATATAATTAATGCATAACTCATACAAAGCATATACATAACATGTCATTTCTTCATTAAAACTTAACTATTACATAACTTATACATAATGTAACTCCAACCATTAAAACTTAGTCATTCTTAGTAATTCCTGTACATAGTTAGAACATAACTACTAGTCTCAGTCAATCTATACATTTAACATCCTTAAAAGTTAAGCTTATATACATATAAATACTCAGATACATAACTTGAATTATTTCTAATACAAAACAAGTAACTCTGCTGATGCCTTTGATCCTTTGCCAATCTTGCTTATTCTGATCTCCATTGTCATTACTAACATCTGCTCCTGTGCAAAGTGCGATCATCATAGACATGCAGAGTACACAAACATTGCAAGCGTAAGCATAATAACACATAAAATTCACAATACATATAACTTAAAAACCATAATAACATCAATCAAGTCAAACACATTTATATTCCCCTGAATGTAAGCATTTCACACATTAACATTTTGACTCAACATATTTTGGAATATCTACATTGAGTTCAAGCACCAAGGAGGCTTAAGACCTTTTCTAATTGGTGACAAACATCCAATCTACATTGTGTTACCACTAATTTAAGTCTAAGTAATACCTATCCGACAATCACAAACTATTGTCTAGTGTCTACTTGACACCTTATGACACACATCTGTTGTCTGAGCATGTCATTTAGGCACCCTTTGCATCTGGTACTATACCACAATGTAAATCACACAAATATCTCCTTGTTTATATGATATTCTGAATTACATTGATCTCAGTTGTATCCCTAACATCAATGTACCTCACTAAACATCTCATCCAAAGCTAAGTTACCAACTATAATTGCCCATAACCAACAACATCTATAAAAACTTTCTTATCATGAATTCCAACAAATATGCATTACATCACAATTTCAAGTAAAAACATTATCATTCCAAAAATTATCAATTTCAATCATAGATAATCAATCCAAATAAATTCATCTATTAATCACCACAAATAACTAATCTCACATAACATCCAAAATCATTTCAAAGCTAAATCAATCCCAACTAATAACCTTAATACTCTTAAAATCATAAATTCTCAAATTAAAATAAAATATTTAGCTTCCCTTACTTATTTTTCCCTTCCAAAGTTAACTCAAAATAAAATAGAGAAATCCACCCGAAGAAATTTCACAAGAACCTAACAAAATTTCAGATTAAACAAGAACCTTAAAAATAAAGATTTTCAAAGAAATTCCCTTTTAACGGGAACAACAAGGTCCAAAACGATTGGACAAAAAGTTTATTGATTTATGATCAGACATACCTATAATAGCGATCACTAAGTAACAAGAGTTATAAAAGGGACAACGTTGAAATCCATAAACTAGAAGCAAGGTTCTCAAAATCGAAAGTTTACTTAAACTCGTGAGAGCCCAGTAAACTCGACTTATAGAATTGTAAGAGTTTACTTCATTAAAAGTATATCTATAAGTGACATAAAAAATTGAAAATTTTCAATACATAATACTTTCAAATCCACATAATAAGTCTAAATTATTCCAAATAAATACAAATTAGAATCAAAACACACAAAATTCAAAATCTTTTTAGACATAGAAACAAATTTTATTCAAAACATTCAAAATTAGAGTCAACACTGGAAAACACTACTTGAAAATTTTGCTCACGAGTTTGCTCTTATTTTGTCGAGTTTACTAAGTTTACTATCTTTCCGATTCTACATTCTATTTAACTTATTCAAGACTTATAAACTCGTACGATTTTACGAGTTAACTCACGATTTTGATAACTATGACTAGAAGTTTCACATGCAAGGAAATGAAACATCCGATCAAAGAGAGAACAATATGGAGGTGAGGAGAAGAAGAAAGAAAGACAAAGTGAAGAAAAAGAAGAAAGAAAGACAACGTAAAGAAGAAGAAGAAAGAAAGAAAGACAACGTAAAGAAGAAGAAGAAAGAAAGACAACATAAAGAAGAAGAAAGAAGAAGAAAGAAAGTGAGGGTGAACTTACGAGTCCCAACTTGCTATTTGCACCCTTTCCTAAACAGGTTTTCAAAAACTCTCTGAAACACAAACAAAACTCTCAAAATCCAAATAATAATAATTATATCTCAATTCCCACCTCTTAGCTATTCTCTCAAAATTAATTAACTAACATTGATATTATTAATAAGCTCAATTATTCTCCCGTTACTATATTAATCTAAATATAACTAAATATTCAATTTCCCGTAATATTTATTTTCCTCTCACTAATAATCTATTAATTAAATTTCAAATTCCTCCCAATTGACCAAGATCTAATTGCTCTATAACAGTGAGAGTTTTTAGCAGCTAAAAAATTATGATAGGATCATCAAACATTATAGAAGAAAATTCATGTTTTAATACTATTACGTTTGTAGTCATTGATTTTGTCTTTTGTTGTCCCTCGTCATAGAGAATAGCACTAGGTTTCATATATGACAAATATCAGATAAAATTTCTAGAACTATCACAGATAAACATGACATTAGCTTCATTACTAGCAAGTCATAGAAACTTGGAAAGCTTTATTCCAGGCCTTAAACAATATAGAGTTGAATTTTTATTGAATCAAATAACTATTCTCATAATTCCAGGCCTCAAATGTATAGTTACATGGTTACTGTATGTTGTACCAAAAGCTCTTGCAATGAAACAAACTAGGCAGGACTATTATAGTTCATTGATTGGTTTAGTTTTGTTTTTTAGTTTTTGAAAAGAGTTTTCAAAAATAGTTTTCAAAAACTGTTTTCGGGAAGAAAAGAAAAAAAAACTTGTTTGGCAAGTGATATTTGAAAACTGTTTTGAAGATGTAAAAATGGAAAAACTTGTTTATGTTTATTAGAATTTCATTAATGAAAAGCAAAAAACAACATATTCTGATTATATTTTGAGTTTTCAAAACAAAAATAGAAAACTGAAAAGCAAAACTATTTTCAGCTGTTCCAGTTTTTGAGTTCAGAACTGTTTTCGAAAACTGTTTTCAGAAAATACTACCTAAACAAGTTTTTTAGTTTTTAAAAACTAAAATACTAAAAACAGTTTTATAAAACTTTTGCCAAACAAGCACTAAATCTCATTACTATGACTTTCCATACATATTAAATTTCTTAACATCTTGTTCTCAACCAAGATGACTAACAAAAAGTAAATTTCAGTACGTATAACTTTTTTTCTCTAACAAAATTTTAACTGGCCTTCGATAAAAAAACCATGTCTTCCATGAAATAAGAAAATAGTCTCGCATCATATGTAGCATAAGCATAAATGTTACATTATTAGTTGCGATAATTAAAATATACATGATCTATTACAATTAAATAATTTTAAATGAAAAGTGCTAGGAAATAGAATGTTACTAAGCACACGAGAAACCAACAAAAGGTATAGCAAATAGAAATAAATAACCAATGAAGTAAAAGGAATAAGTGGAACTATTCGCAATGAGACAGAGAAATATAGAAAGACACACAAGAAACCAAATCAACAAATAAGAATTTGTAGAGTACGAACTGAGGGTAACTTTCATCTTGCAAAGCTTGATAAGTTTTCCTAGCTATTCAGAATGTTACGCTTACTTCATTTTGGATATTTGGTACGTGATGAGAAGATGAAAGCTAAATTATAACTTTTCATTTTGGAAAACAAAAGTTGATTAAGAGTAATGTTATGACTAAGCCGTTAATATAAAATAAAATAAGAGTTTAATTGGTATATACGGATAGTGTAAAGTATTTTTATATTGATGCTCAATTATAATTTTTCATTTATGTGACTTTTATAGTACTAATTAAGTCAACAAACCTACCATGAAGAGTTGTGATTGAATGTAGTGTAAAAATCTTTACCAATTAAACTCATAAAATAAATGGTCCAAAATTTGATGTTGATTAAGAGAAATAGATTTGATTTCTACTATCTGAGAATTGTGTCCAAAATTTTTTCTTAGTTTCATTTATTTGATTTGTATTGATTCCAATAAATATAAAATAATAAAATTTTTTCTTAGATAGATCTATTTGATTTGTATTGATTCCAATAAATATGAAATAATAAAAAAGAACTCTTATTCTTTGGATTCTAACTTTTTTTATTTTGGATTCTTTTTACAAAGAGTTATCATTTAATTAATATTTTATATTTTAAAATTAATATCTAACACGTTGTAAATATAGATTTTTAGTAAAGAACATCATTTAAGTATTTTTTTATTATTTTTAAACTCATTAAATTTAAAATTAATTCTATTTATAAAGTATTTAAATTTTAATATTTTTAAAAATAGTTAAAATAATTTCCTAAAAATTATTTTTTTAATTTTAGGTGGGTTGATGAGTTGACCCGTTTAACCCACCAACCCATGATGAGTTGGACCTGACTCACTTTTTTAACTATAAAAGATTGGTGAACTGGGTTGAACCAACCCGTTTATTAAGTGAGTTAATGTGGGTCAGGTTAAACGGGCCGGACTGACCCGTTTTGACAACTGTAATGGTTCCTCATTTTTCATATATATATATAAAACTCGGGTAAAAGTCAGTTCATCAAAATATAAATTTAAAAAAAAAAGAGTTAGTTTGGAATCTGAGTCAATCCCTTATTATTTTAGATTTTCCTGATTTTCTCAAAATACGAATTTTTGAATAATTTCAATATAGAGTAAATTCTTATGAATTTAATTGGTATACACTATCAGTGTAAAAGATTTTTACACTGATATTTAATCATGACTTTTAAAGTAGTAATGACTTTTCATAGTAAAGTGAGCAAATTTATCATGAATGAAAGATTGTTATTAGATGTCAGTGTAAAAATTTTTACATTACAGTGTATACCAATTAAACTCAATATGGTAAATATATATATATATATATATATACCAAATAATAAAAAAGACATATTCAAATTTAGTGTTTCGAAATTCATACATTGCAACGGGTAAAGTGGCCAACTCTAATTTATGAGTGTTGTAGCTCACCTATGACATTGTTGCAAAGTTTGGCCATGAAATTGGAATGCCTTCATTGACGCCTCCTCTCTGCCACCACGTAGTTCGAGAGGCCACCATGAGGATATATACATGTTGGCTGGTATATGCCTTCCTCTTTGAAATTCAAATCTCCCATTCTTCAAAAAGTGAAAGACTGAAGAGAATGCCGATGCCAATTCTTCTTCATCACCGTGCTTTAATTCAACCCCCTCCCCCAACACCACTAAAACCTCCATCGCCACCCCCCCTTCCCTCGCCACCGAAGACATCCCCTTGGAACAACAACTTCATGATTAATGGCTCCAACTTCAATCACCAAACTTGCTGATTCCAATGGTTATTAATCGGAGACATCCCCTTTGTTCGCACTAACACCACCCATTGCAATAGTCACTCAAGCCAATTCTAACATCTAAGGACGTTTTACAAAACTATTAAAGTGACCTATGTCTATGGCTTTAAATTTTAAATAATTTATTAATGAAAATAAGTTTATTTTATTCTTAATTACTACAAGTAATGTACTTATTTATAGGATTTTTAAATTTTAAAAAAATATTTAAGTTGATTAAAATAATAATTGTAACTATATAAAAGAGATTCTACTATAAGATAATATGTAAAGTAATACCTAAAATATTATTCAACGGAATGATTTTTATAATAGGATGGATTGATTATGGTTGTATGGAAGAAATTGAGGGTGTAGAAAGCAACGCGATAAGAAAAAAAGGGAGTGGGCTGGGCCTGATCCAGGAGGCTCGGCTTTGATCACCCCACAAACAAACACGGGTCAAGTCGTCTTTCCTTTCTTCGTCGTCGTCTCATTCGTTATTTATTGGAGTAATTATGAAATTATGATTTGTTGTGTTTTGTGTTTAGCATTAGCATCGTACCGAGAAGAGGTGTCACTCCACCGGAGCAAGGGAAGCAACGCATAACATAACTCGCCCGCACCCTCTCTCTCTTCTCTCTCTAGGGTTTCGGTTAGGGTTTCGCTCCGTTAAGGCAAGCTGGATAGGCACAGAGGAGAACGTTATAACAACAATGATTTTCCCAACAACAACAACAACAACAACAACAACAACAATAACTATCGGCACTCCAACAGGGGGGGCAACTCCAACTCGCGCTTCTCAGATTCTCCTATGAGCTACCACAACGCGCGCCGCAGCCCCGGAGGATTCCGCTCCGGCGGTGCCCCTCACCACCGCGCCTTCGACAGTCCCCCGCGTCGCTCTCCCGGCAGGGCCGGAGGATTCCGCCCCGAGGCTCCTGGGGAATTCGGATTCAACGGCCATCACCCGCCCCCGCTCGCTGGCCAGAAACGAGGGTTTCCTTTCTCCGCACGCGCTGCCGGCTCCCCCGGTCAGTTTTATTCTCTTCTTCCCCTTGTCTTCTTTTTCTTGCTTATTGCTGCCCAATATTGACTGTTCAATTGAGGGTTTTCGTTCCTGACGAATTTCAATTTTCAATTGCTGCGAGGGTTGTATTGTAGTAATATATATATGCAACATCTTAGAATGACTACTGCTTTTAGGGTTGCTGAGCATGTAGCTTTTCTTTTTCGGTGGGTATAGTTGAACATATAGGCCCTGTTTGGATAGAATGACTTGTGTTATGTTAGTGTGATGTGGCAGCTCAAGGTGGTTGCATGTTTTATCACTACCTTGACTTGTTTCAGTTATTGCTATAATTTTTTTCATTACCGTTTTTGTTGGCTCGAGTTTGGCATTGGTTATAACATTGGTGTAAGGGAAACAAATGACTCGTTTTTGCCTTTCAGATCGTTTAGATGGTGGAAATTTTGCCAAACTTTTTGTTGGATCTGTTCCCCGAACAGCCACCGAAGAAGATGTAAGCAATATTCCTCAATTATTTTTCTCTGTACATTAAATGATATTATTGACTTTAGTTTAATTTGATTTATTAATTATTAATTTATTAAAGATAAATTATTATTGTTATTATCTTGTTACAATTATTTGATGCCAGATTCGCCCTTTGTTTGAGGAACATGGGAATGTGATTGAGGTTGCCCTCATTAAAGATAGAAAGACAGGACAGCATCAAGGTATTTGTTTTTTTACATTCTAAGACTATTTTGATTCATATACACTTTATTTCAGGTCCTTTGAGAGGCTGATGGTAGAGAAAATAAGCTCATCATTATCTCAGTTGTTTGTGCAACAAGTTCAGACTTGTTAGTATTGGTTCTACCCTTTTGTCCCTCATCCCGTCATACCTGAAGGAGCCACTACATGTAAACCTGTAAGCTGCTCTTTGTATAGCAGATGGGATCTTAGAGGACCAAAAGATCCTGCTCTTGCAATTGTAGCTGCAGCAGTGGGGGCATTACCCAACATTTGATTGTAGTTGAGTGTCAGTTGCCATAGCTTTAGACATTTTTATGTCATAGAAGTCAGTTATTGTACAAAGGGAACAGAGGCTAAACTTGGATTATTACATTTGAATGGTCTTTATTTAATGTTAATCACAATGTATTTGTGAGGGTTTAATGTTTCTCATATTTTGGTGAAATAAGTGTTTATTAAACCAATGGTTTGGAATATCATATATGTGTTTTGATTTAATGAAGTGGTATGGATATGAAGGTGGGTTGACTAAATACTGATGATTGATTGATATTGGGGCATGGTGTTTCCCAGTATTCATACTTCATTAACTACCTTGTGAATCACTGAAAATGGTGGCAGATCATTTGTGTTTATGCAAACTTTAGGCAAGAAGTTTTAGTATTATTATTATGCTCATGGGTTGGATTTGATTAACATGTTATGGTTTCACTGGTGCTTGTTTTGAACAGTGATTTTATTTCTTCGTGACATGATGTCTGTGGTTGTGTATAATGAACTATCGATCTCCCATCAATTTTTTTTAGATGCCAGTTTTGGAGAGCAAAAGTGATAATCATGTATATGTTTTAATTTTAATGTTACAGCAGGTATTGGATGAGTATTTCTACATTTTACTGGATCTGCTGCCAATTGGTCCATCATACTTTCAGTGAATATTGTTGTTGTTTTTATTTTCTGGACAAAGCAAAACTTTTAGTGACTATTGTGTTAGTGCATAATGTTTTATGTTAGGAAATATAGGTGTTCAAATGGTCATCATGGCAAGTTTGACACTCCATGGATCTGAAATACTGTGTTGTGCTTTGCTTCTGACTTTATTTATTTGATTCTAAAGTTGGATTCACAGTTATGCCTCAGCCTCATAACAAGAATTTATTCCAAGCTTGTACAATATTTTCAGTTGCAGGAGAAATGAAGTCTGGATTTTATACTATATTGGTGTTTAACTTTTTGTGTTTGAATGCCATATCCAATGTCAGAAACCATCTTTAAATTCTATCAGTTGTGGACATATTAGTACATGGGGTAGTTTTTCTGGTACGGTTGTGTGGATCTACGAAACGTGGTGGCTTTAATTAGCCTCTACCCATGTGTAGTTTTTCTATGAGTAATCTATTGTTAATTGTCTGTTCTTCTCTGCTTTGGGGATGTACAAATCCACCGAAAATATGATACAAACTCTAATAGGAGATGTTAAGTAGAAGGAATTTATCTGCTAGTTATATATTGATAATGTTAACTGTGGCTGCAGTAACTTGTAAGCTGACCTATTAAGTACTGAAATACTGATAAATCAGCATGATACTACACGTAGAAATTCAAGCAGCTTCTGGCTACATGCCATTTTTTATTTGTGTTGATGAATTGAACCCTACAGAATTCTTCATTGGACACTCAAGATCCTGCTTGATTTGATGTTGATTCTGCATAGAATGTGTGCATCGAATATGTGGAACCAAAATCTAGCGATAAATTCTAGTGCCTTTCAAATCCTTTCAACTTTTAAACCTATAAGAGCGTTAAATCAATTTGATCTGCAACTGGAAGTTTTTTACAGAAATGTTTGTAAGAAATATATAGATTCAAGTTACTCTAATAAGATCACTGTGGAATTATCATGTGATATCTTGATGCTTGGATGTTTGTGTCGTTGCTTCTGATTTTGGAAGTCAGCTGCAAATTTTATGAGATCTTGACCTTTGGGTTCATGTGGCTTTGATTCCCTATGAAGCACTAGGTGTTAATATATAATTTAGTTTCTGTTATATCCCTTTATGAATTCTCTCTAGTGTTTTGTCTTCTTCGAAATATATGTTTCAAATTACACAAGACTATGAGGTGCTTAAATTTTTACAGTTGTCACCCATTGATTGTCAGGGTTGTTGACAGCTAAGTATTTTTAACCAAAAGACGGTTTAACCTAGAATCACGTTGATTTTTTTGTTCTATCATTTCTGCCAAATGTCTTATTTTGTGAATCTATTTTTATTGATTACTATTGGGGGTGAGGGTTGTATTATTTAATGTAACTGGTATAAAGTATCTTTGTCATGCAGGTTGTTGTTTCATAAAATATGCTACCTCAGAAGAAGCTGATCAGGCAATTAGAGCATTACACAATCACCATACACTTCCTGGAGTGAGTTGTTCTGAGTTCTAGATAGTAAACAGTGAGGATAACTTTTAATAATTTTCTGACAGTTGTATATTATTGTTTAGGGTGTTGGTCCCATCCAAGTGCGATATGCTGATGGTGAACGGGAACGCCTTGGTAACTATTTATATTTATAGGCTTGAAAATTCTTACTTCCATATTTATCACAGTATACACAAGGATTAAATAAAAATACTGTTAACCTATCCATAATCATAGTTGTAAATTTTTCCTCTTTACAAATTAAAATGTATCTAGAGTTTTCTTGACTGATTCTCCTTCTTCTGGATGAGGGGACCTTTTGAAATCTGACACCATTTGAAACATTTGTTGAAGAAAGGGATGATATACTTGTCCCTTTTATTAACTTCTTAACGTGTCTACTATAGCAGTTTCACTTATTATTTTACTAAAATATATTAAAACTGCAAGTGAAATTGACTTTTTGGTTAGAACAGCCAATTAGTTGATAAAGAAAAAAAGTAGCTATGCTATTTTCATCTGAACATGCTCTGAAGCTGATATGTTTGTAAAAATTAGGTAGTTTCTAATTTAGAGGAAGAATTTTATTCATTGATATGCCTGTTTCATGTTTATGCAAATTCATTCATATGACAGGTGCAGTTGAGTACAAATTATTTGTGGGCTCTCTGAACAAACAAGCTACTGTGAAGGAAGTTGAGGAAGTATGTTTCTAGCTGCAATCAAACTCTACACTAGTGATGTTGAACAAGTATTTTCAGCTGGTCAATTATTTTGTGTTGCAACAGTGAAACTTTTTCACAAGGAACTGATGTCTGTGATTAGAGAATTGCTAACTTCACTAATAAATATTTAATATCTCTCCAGTATTAAGTTATACTTACTGTTATATTATTAACATGGAACTAATTGATGGTGTCTCACTTTTGCATCAGATTTTCTCAAAATATGGTCGGGTTGAAGATGTTTATCTTATGCGCGATGAGAAGAAACAAAGTCGTGGTATGTTTCTTACTTATATGAGATATTGGCTAGAAACTTGATAGGGGATCTGGGTGGAACCATGGGGGCAAGGGATTGGTTTCTATGCTTTGGTTTCATAATTGTTTATGAGGAAAGTGTGAATTGGTTGGTGTAATGACCTATAAAGACACCTATGTTATTTGAAGTGTCCCTATGTCAAACACGATTCAGACACCGACACTTGCTCGACACATGTCAGACGTTTCTAATTAGGTCTCCAATGAAAAAATTATTATCTTTTGCTTAGAAACTTAAACTCACATTTATATACAACTTAAATACCTAAATTGACACCTCAACATAGATGGAGACACATAGATATTATTAAGAAATTATGTTGGACCTATCTTTTAGCCCTGTTATCACAAAATTGGTTTAAATTGGTAAATGTATCACCACTTTAGTTAATTTGTTATGTTACTCATATTTTATTTCATTAGAATTTCATCATTTATATGTATATAAGTTGTGTTCCCGTGTCCTATATTTTAGACATTAGCCGTGTTAGCATGTCTATATCAGGATCCGTAAACTTGTCCGTGTCCGTGCTACCTAGGCAATGACTAAAGAATGCTATTGTTTCTGATGGTTGCCTTCAATGTTGGAGGAATTCTAATTTTTTATTCTGGGGTTACTTTTTTTGTGTGTCTGTATGTGTATGTTTTCTATGGCAATACTGAATGGTTAATATTTCTCCTTATTTTGGTTGAAGGATGTGGTTTTGTTAAATATTCACACAGAGATATGGCTCTGGCAGCTATTAATGCACTTAATGGAATCTACACAATGCGAGTAAGAAGCAAAATATGTAAAATTTTTCTTTTAATAATTCTCCTTATGAAAGCATTATGGTTAATCTTGTATTTTTCTTCATAGGGATGTGAGCAGCCTCTAATTGTT
Source organism: Psophocarpus tetragonolobus (assembly GCA_037954015.1). Classification (NCBI taxonomy): domain Eukaryota; kingdom Viridiplantae; phylum Streptophyta; class Magnoliopsida; order Fabales; family Fabaceae; genus Psophocarpus; species Psophocarpus tetragonolobus. The sequence goes on along the minus strand of CM075693.1, from coordinate 5,923,985 downwards.
CGTTTTGCTGATCCTAAAAGGCCTCGTCAAGGAGATTCCAGGTTTGTCCTAGCTATTTGATAATCCTTAAGCATGAAAGTCGATTATAAGTCTAATTAATTAAACAAAGCATTGAGCCATGTACTGTTTAAACTTGACCTAGAAATTGACTTGTGCTCGCTGAAATTAATTAATATGAAATAAAGCCTAGGCTGGAAGTATTTTTTTGGTTAGCAGTTTGAATTTAAAAATAGTTCTGGGCTTCTGGCTTGTTTGCTTTCTTCAGTCTGGTTATCCACATTTTCAACTCTATGGAAGAGGTCTATAACAAGGCTAATATTTATTGTAGAAGTTGACAAAAGGGATTTTTCCTTCATCCTGATTTCCTGATCTTTTACTCCAATAAGTTGTTCATTCTTGGTTGGCGCCATAGTAGTTAATAGCGGATAGTGGCCTGAAGTGGCCACCCTTAAAAAACCTAAAGCGGGCTAGTTATTGCGGGATGACTGCTATTTTGATTCCTATCTAGATTTATATTCCTAGATGCATATAATGTATGTACTGTAAAATGAAGAATTGATTGCAAAGAAATATATAAACATTATTTGAGAAAAATAATAAAACATGTATGTCTATAGTTTTGCATTTTCAAAGCAGATTATTTGAAGAAGAAGAAGAAGGAAGGTGAAGAAGAATAAGGAGGAGGAGGAGGAAGGTGCGCGGCTGGGTTTCAAGGAAACTTGTCGGAAGCTTCAGGGGGGTTGCTGAAAGTTTTAGGGGGGGTCGCCAATGGTGGTGGTGTGATGGCACTCAGGAGAGGGAAAGAGAAGGTTGCATTGTGAAAGGTGTAAAATGTTGAACAACAAGAGAAAGAAAGTATAAAGTAAACTTTAAGTTTTAGGGTAAAAAGGTATGCTTTTACCTTTTTACTCCATTTAAAAAATACCATAGACCCAAAACGCATAGTATAACTTAAACTAAAAAAAAAAAAAAAAAACAAACGATGTTGTTTGGTGCATCTCCTTAGTTGCAAGGCTGCAAACCCTAATCGCAGGTCTGATGCTCTGTGAAAAGCAGTGATTCGCCGTGAGAACAACTGCAAAAAGCGGCATGAAGGTCGCAACACCCAGGTGCGAAGCCATGACACCTTTCGCGCTCCGCTCCATCGTGATAGTGACGCTATCGCACGCTATTAACTACTATGGTTGGCACATGTTTACTTTTTGTTTCTTAGTGGTGAAGGGAAGAAATTTCTTATTAGAAATAGTGAAATTGGGCCTAACTCAACCTCACAAACTGACCTCTAAGGTAAGGTTTACACCTCATTATATACTTTTGTTTTGCCATATCACTAGCCAATGTGGGATCTCCAACATAATCTCATTGTGCAGAGGACTAGACATCTCAAGCGTGGAATTTATATTTGTAGGTGGTCCGATGGCGGCCCAATAGTGGGTTGCACGATAGGCTCAACAACAATGAATTCTAAATTTAATATTTTGTCCGATAGTGGCCCAAAAGCCCAACAACAACAACAAACTGCTAGGATAGACTGATATCATATTAGCGATAGTGAAATTGGGCCTAACTCAACTCCACAAAGTTGGCTTGTAAGGTGAGGTTTGCACCTCGTTATATACTCTTGTTTAGCCATTTCACTAGCCAATGTAAGATCTCCAACGTTTCTCTTTCATTTTGGACTTGAATTACATAAGGAACTCTTACCTAATAATATTCCTGATATATGTGCATAGAATATGGAGCGGTTGTTGTATTGATTCAAAAGTAAAGATAAACAATGAGTGTTGATACCAAACTGTTCTGACCTTGTATCTTTTCAGATGTGCTATGATTTTAATACATGTTATGTCTATATCAACAATAGGTTTTTTTAAAATTTTGTTTGGCTTGCTTCAGGGGTCTCGCATTTGGAGGTCCAGGGTTTGGTCCTAGATTTGATGCACCAGGCCCAATGTAATCTTTTATACCTTTACTTCATGATTCTACCTTTTGCATGGTTCCTCTGTTAAATTCTTGTGAGGTAGGACTTATTGTGTTGATTTCTTCTGTAATCCATATTTGCAGACTTCCATCCAATATTCCAGATCCTATGGGTGATCGAATGCCTCCCCCTAATGCTTGGCGTCCAATGCATCCCCCAAATATGGGGCCATCCTCTAATGCTGGTCTTCATGGCATGGGACCACTATTGCTTCCAAGATCTGGTGATATGACATTGCCTACAAATGCAGTAAGTATGAATTTGATTCACCATAAGTTCAAATATGCAATGCATAATGCTTTCCTAATTTCATCTTTTTGAAATGTTGTGCTTCTGATGCTATGATTTCTTGCTGCTTAACCGTTAGCACTCAGAAGACAATCTTGAAGTTTGGCCAAGTACAGCATGAGTATTATTATTTTTTCTTGTTAACCATGTTTGAGTTTTATGTGCAAATTATATAATCCTGAATATGGAAATTAAGAAACATCATTTAGTGGGACCAATTGCAAATCACCTATCAAAAGGGTGTTGCCATAATTTTTCCTATAGCATATTTAAATTTGAATTCAATTGGACTTGTGACAAAATATTGGCAACTAATAGCTGGTCAGATGCATTTGTTTGTATTTAATTATTATTATTACAACTGTTCAAATTTTATTTTAGTTTATTTGTCTCAGTTGACAAAATTATTGTTACTGTTCAAATTTTATTTTAGTTTATTTATTTTTCAAGTATCTGTATTTTGGTATTCACAACATTCATGACATCTGTTGCTTATACTATGCTTGAAAAAATATAGAGTGGTCCTATGACTAGCTTGGGAGGCCCCATAGATGGTCGTTTTAAAGTTCAGTCTATGTCACCGATGTCACAACAGGTATATCTGTCTATTAAGATTATGTATACAATTGAGATTATTCATAATTAGGGTTCACTAGCTCATTTAGTAGCTTGAAAATATTTTTGAATTTATTTTACTTTCAGAATTTTAACCAGCCCATGCCACAAATTCCACCAGTCAATCAACAAATATCACCATTGCAGAAACCTATTCAATCATCCCAGGAATTGCCACCTTCCCACCAGTTGTACCCTCAGGCACCTGTTCCCTACCCACAAACATCTCTTAGGCAGCATGGCCAGCCACAACTTCCTCTCTCTGCTGGTCCTCATCCATCTCAGCTGATACATGGCGTAAGTGGACAGTTTCCAACTTCTCAGCCCCAAACTCAACGGAGTGCTTTGTCTGCTGCAATTCCTCAGACCCCTCTTGATACTGGCATGCAATCTAATGCTGCATTAACTACTCCCAATCAACAGCAAGTTCCTCCCTCTGCGCAGCAGCAGCCACTTCAGCAATCTCCTTCTCCATTAGCTCAGATGTTGTCACAACAAACACAGACTTTGCAAGCAAGCTTTCATTCTTCTCAGCAGGCCTTCTCTCAGCTTCAACAACAATTACAGATGATGCAACCTTCTAGTCAAGCATTAACATTACAGCAAAATGCAGAAGCTACCAAAAAGCAGGTATTTTTGGTTAAATTCTCAGCCCTAATTAGATTTTGATTTGAATTCAAATATAAGCTGTTCCACATCTTGCCTAGTACAATGTTCCATAAATTTTTCTGTATTCTTGCTTAATTTGCTTTGATAAGTGTAAATGTGTGTCAATCTGTTGGATAGCCATTCAATGCCTTTATATTTATAATGAACAAATAGTATCAAATATGATCAGTATCACTCTAATAATGAGTACTCTAATAATGAGTAAGGATCAACCTACTAATAATAGGTAATAAAACTAAATCCTTAATTACTAATTAATAATAGGTAATACAGACTAAATCCCTAATTACTAATTAATAATAAATAAGAGAATAAAAAATCTAATCTTTAACACTTCCCTTTATAGAGTGGTCAATCCAATAAAAATAGAAACAAAAGGTGGTTTTATTTGTGCGGTTGTGCTGGATAAGCAAGTCTTGATAACAACCAATGAAGTTAGTGTCAACGGGTATTGTTCACATGTGAAACAAAAGGCAGACGATGTCGATTATTGATGAGCATTGGAAGGTTGCAACGGGAAGAGTTACTGAAAACAACATTGAGAAGAGTCCTTAGCTCAAACGTTGATAAGAGTTATTGGGTACTGCCACCGAGTAGTCATCAGGTTGAGCACTAGGAAGAGTCACCGGAAAGAGCACCTCTTCTCCCGGAAGAGTAGGAGTGAAGTCGCCAGAATGAAGATATGTCAGTGTGTTGTGAGAGAGTGGATTCACCAGTGGTGGTGGCCTATGGCAACTGCAAACAATTTAGGTACTCAAGATACTCAGGCTCCATATGTAATTTAATGTGTCAAATTGTCAATCTGTGTAGGGTGACTATATAATGCCTTTGTTTGTAATAAGCAAACAATATTAAATAGGATTACAATTGATTACATGCGATCACTCTAATAATAATAATAAGTAGGATCAATCTACTAATAATAGGTACCAAGGACTAATTCCTTAATTACTAATTAATAATAAATAAGAGAGTAATATGTAATCTTCAACAGTTGGACTGATCTATGACTGAGGTTTGGTTCAAGTCACTTGTACTACAAAAAAATCTTGATTTTTGCTGTTTTCCATGCATTTGTATTCTTCAAATTGTTTTTTTTTATTTGATTAGACTTAGAATTTTTGGTGTCTAACTAGACTGGTTGTAGACATAAAATGGTAATTTTTTTTGTATTATTTTCTCATGATGCTAGCTTGTATATTTTATAAATTTCTAGGTGTTTTAGAGGATGCTTTCAGCCTTTCGTAATAATCATTATGTGCCAATTTTGTATTTGTGTAGTCTCAATGGGCCGGGGTTGTAACCCAAGCAGTGACCAGCACTCATGCAGCTGCACCTGCTGCAGATGTGCCTTCATCAACACCTGCTAATTCTGCCTTAACATCAATAAATCAGAACATGGCTCTTCCCAAATGTAATTGGACAGAACATATATCTCCAGAGGGCTTCAAGTACTACTATAATAGTGTTACTGGTGAAAGTCGGGTAGGAATTTATTTGAGTTTCCATTTTTTTTGCTATTTTAATCATACCTGTGGAACTAACATTTACTGGAACCAATGTACAGTGGGAGAAGCCTGAGGAGTTGACACTATATGAACAGCAGAAGCAGCAGCAAAGGTCATCTGTTCAGCAGTCTCAAATTCAGTCACAGCCTTCAATACTACCTGTCCAGCAAGTTCCTCAGATCCAGCAGGTTCAGCCTCAAAGTCATCTCCAAGGACAAGTTCTCCACCACCAACAGATACGGCAGCCTTTGTCTTCTTCGGTAAACAATGGACATATTGGCATACTCTATTTTGACCTTGAAAGGTGATTTTATCTTACTGACTTTCCTTTTGTCCTATTCTAGTTCCAACCATATGGAGCTACAGGCCCTCAAAATGTTCAGGTAACACTATTTTTGTTAACATTTGTTTAACAATAGTAAAAGTTTTGTATGATGTGCTACATCGTCATATATTTACCCCGTTGCTGATGTTTAAGTGTCACATTTGTGTTGAGTATGATTGAAAGTTGTTTGGCTTTTCAGGAAGTTGGTTATAAACAATTACCTGGATCCGTTATTTCTTCTGGTGATCCAGGACGCTACTCACAGGTATTATAGGTTTCACTCCACACACCTCTCATTCATTTTCTTATGCACCCTTTTAGTCTAATCATAATTCCTGATCCCGTTTCAGGGTATTCATTCTACACAAGAATTGATGTGGAAAAATAAGCCTGCAGGTTTCCATCCTTGACTTGGGCTCACCCATCTATCTTTCGTATCCCCTCCCTCGATGCTTGCACACACAAACTAAATGAAACAATTCATTAATAGGAATGCATACGAAAGAATACTTTGTTATTTTTAATTTAGATAATGTCACGTTTTATATATTTAGCTTGTTTGATTGGGATGTTTGGAGGACTTGTGAATTGCCCATTTGCTGTGACTGTCAGACTAGGCTATGTTTTTATAATTTCGATGTTAACATTCGGTATCTTTTTTTTCACCTCCAGGAGTTTGAACTTCGGGTTGAGCTTGAGGCGGCACATACAGATGTTGCAGCTATTAATGGCTGTGGAACAGAATCTCTTATCTAAATGCTTGAAGGTGGGGGACCACCGCCTTCATTTTGATCCCCATGTGACATGTAACAATTTATTTGCATTGGCGAGTTATTTTGGCCCTCATTAATGTTGAGGTTTCACTGTCACTTACTGGCTCAGCACTAAGGATGTGGGATTCAAAATACATGGCAGGGAAATGCCCTACACAGATCGTCCTGTACCATAATAGTATTTGCTTAAATATAATTTTAACCATTAATTTTAGGGACACATCTTACAAAGTTTTTTAGGTGCTTGCAGTGATAGTTTCCTAATAAAATCGTAATGGTTATTGAATGTAGCACGCTATGAAAAATCCGTTCCTTCTCAAAAGCAATGTGGAGCTTAAGTAATTAGTGGCGATCGCTGGTGCTTCTAAAATTCGACTCTGACAAAACAGCCAACATTCCGATTGTATGAAAAATATTTAGGAATAATAAATATTCATAGTTCTTAATAATATATTGGAATGCCGAACGCTTCCTTTCTAAGAAATTAAAACTTACTGGTAGAGCGTTCTGTGGTCATGAAGATGCTAATGAGTTGATACCTAATGCCATGGCATGGACCATTGCATTCCCTTTAGATTCTCATCTGATTTAGGAATCATCTGTCAAGTGGCAGTTCAGTTACAACTAAACTATACTCCTTTTTAGTCCTGACAGGGAATAAAAGGTCACACTTTTACGTGCGTACGCAATAGCAATAGTGACCTTGGACTCAAGTCATCATTGACTCATTGTAATCAGGTCATGTCGGTCCTCCTTTTAATTCACTCGCTGCAACTGCAAACCAAAATGAATTTTATATGCTTTTTATTTTTATGTTTTGGTGATGTCTTGTAGAAATGGAAATGCCATCATTCTCTTGTTGATGCATTAGGCAATAAAATCGTTCTCTTTAACTCCAAATCCAACTTGGATAATGTTAAGGGGAAAAAGACCTATTCTCTGTGTGCGTCTGTCTTGTGCACTATAGAAAAGTAAAATTTTGTCGAAAAGTTTAATCTGTTACACTATAACATTATATTACATCAATTCATTAATTTAGTGAAGAAAAACTTTTGAAAATTCAACATAATTTGTATGAAACTCATTGTACCAAAAAGCAAGTATTGTATTGAATACGTGATTGGTTAATCTCCTTATTATATTCTATTGTTAGGCTATAGAAAGTTTAGGGTAAATGAAAAATCCAACATGAAACAAATACTTCTACTTTTACTGAACAAGTTCTTATCCTAAACGATTTTACATATGGAGTAAAGACTCCTTTTAAGGAAAATAAAATTCGGCTACCAATACCTGTATTTTTACCTTAAATATTACCTTTCCCCCTCTAAATTAGAAAGTATTTTTTCTAGTTCTGAAATACTTATTGATTATTTTATAATAAATATATAATCCAATTAATTAAAATAATAAAAAAATTTTACATTGACATTCAATCATGACTTTTTATTTATGTGACTTTAAAAGTAGTAATGAGTAAAGTTTCTAAATTTACCATAAATAAAGAGTTGTGTCAGTGTAAAATCTTTACACTGATAATGTATATCGATTAAACTCTACTTTTTATTAAAACAACCTTCCTAGTTATAAAGTATTTTTAGAAGTGTGGCCCAAAATTATTAAAATATGAATTAATGTTAATTATCCAAGTAAAATCTTTAAGTTATACCTATTACAAGTACATATAATAAATAATAAAAAAAGTTCGAAAAACATTATTCCTTACAAACAGGAAGACACATGGAGGATAATAAACATTTTTTTCTTTCTTTCTTTTCTACTCATGTTTTGTGGTATAAAGTGTTGAGATGGACTGATATCGAATCACTTTTACATACTGAAATATCCCAACTTTTTCATTTGTCTAACTCTTAGATAATTGGTAAATACAAACAAAAAGGTATGTACTTGTTTTCTTATGTGGTTTCTTAGTGTATTTGAATATCTAGAAACTTCATCGTTTTTAATAATAGATCCTTGGAGTCTTTAAATATTTTTTTTACAATTCAGGTGATTTTTGGAAATGATTATAATAGAAGTTTAGTTTTAATAGAAAATATTTTTTCTCAAATTGGTGTATTAATTTCCGTTAAATTGGATTTATATTTTTTTATGGTGTACATTCTTGATGAAACTTTTTGGTTTCATCACATATACATATACATATACATATATATATATATACATATATATATATATATATATATATATATATATATATAAAAAGTTAATGTTTGTCTTTAAAAAAAAAAAAGAACGCGTCTTGGTGCAGACAACACTTACGTTGGTTTGGAGAGTCCTACAGAAAGAGTTACTTTAATAGTAAAAATTCAAACTCCAAAATACTAAAAAAGGAATGGAAAATAAAAGTTTAAGGGAAAAACAAGTTAACAAGCAACACCATACTACAATACGAATTTGGATATTTTCTGTGGTTTCTCTCTGCGATGCTTTCCAATCCTATTTCAAAAAACGCAGGAGAGGATTCAAATTCAGTTGAATACAATGTTTGAAGTTGCATTGCATTGCCGCTTGTTAAGTCGTCTTCCCCTGTTCGAAGGTTCGGCACTTGGCACGTGCCTTCCTACATCACTTGCTTTCTGCTGACATCTTCTCCTCGTCACCCACTCCTCATACAAAACACTACTTTTATTTGAATATATCTATTTTTTTTAAAACTTATTTCAATATATTTATTTGAATAAGTGTGTAATTAATTTTCTTATCAATTGCACCCTAAATAGAAAAGACTGAAACACATCATTTAATGTACTAACAGTATTTTCCTTCCCACCTCAACCCAGAGATCTTTTTATTTTATTTTGTTTTTTTTATTACCAACGGTCAAGAGCACAGATGGAGCAATGTTGAATTAATGCGCCTCTTAGTTAGGTGGATTATTATTATTTTCTTATTTAATTATATTTTGATACTACTCTACCACATAACTGAAAATGAAATCCCACATGCTTAATAGTAATGTATAATTAAATAATTTCTTTCTATTTAGGGAGAGAAAGCCCTAATTCATGCAAAAAAAATCTTGGAAAGAAATTTTCATTTACCTATTACCATGAGAACTTATTTTGTTGTCCCTTTGCATGATTTTACTTTGCTATGCATAATTTTGTAACAAAAATAATATTATTTGAAATCATTAGATTATTTTGCAAACAAGTTAAATTAATTTAAAGCATAAAAATGAAAGATTTATATAAGTTTTCTATTTTTAAAATTTTACAAAAAGTAATTTTTGTCCTTCAATTTTTTTTAAATTAATTTATTTTTTAGTATTAGCATTATTGTTTATAAGTTTTATATATTTAACTATTTTAAATATGAAATTAAAGTTCGGGAGAGTTATGGTTGAAAGAAGAATGATTCAAATATAAAAAAATAACTTTTCTGTTATTAATTTTTTAATAATATTGACCGAAAGTAGACTAAAGTGAATCAAAATTAAAATTTTAAATATTAAAAGTAATTTTTTTTATAAATATTTGATTAAAACTTATTGTTATGTGGGTGTCACCTATTACGAGTTACGATGAAGGTTGTGGAGCCCAAAAGGCAGAGACAGGCCCACTGGCAGTGAAAGTAGATGTGGCGATATCAGATTTTTTGTAGGTCCTACGTGTCGCATCGGACGGATAGCGTTCAAAGGAAATGTACTTTACGCGGTTTTGGTATATTCCATAATTGCTTTTGAGTTTACACACACTCTGTCTTTCCAACCTACCCCTCTGTTCATTTTTAACCTTACCTCTTTGTATTTTTCCTCTCTTTATTAATCTATTTATCTTATCAAAGTTTTTAACGTCCATAAACTAGCTATCACTTTTTTAATCATACCCTTTCTTTCTTTCTTTCAATTTCTCAATGGCATGTCCAAAAGTGTTGCCATAATATACGATAAGAAACCGCGTATTCAGGCAATGTTTTCTCCAACAAATTAAACCCCACGTATCCAATGTGTACTTCGTTGCTTTAGTTTTCTTTATTAACAAATTTTAATTATTAATTTCCTTTTAGGTTTATTTAAAATATTTAAATTAACAACCTTTTCCCTTTCCTTCTCTTTTATGTGAATTTACTACTAAACTCATATATCTTATATCTTGCTTGAGTATTACTTCTTGGCCAATAACAACATTAAAGAGGTGGGATATAGAGAACATGATTGACATATTTAATTGGTTCCCGTTACACATTCTACTAATAATTATTACAGATAAGGCTACTCTTTAATGAAAAAAATAATATTTAAAGTGCACAACTGGTGCTGTACTATTTATAGCTTTAAATTAAATCAGCCATGAGTGCAATCTTATTAAATTGTGCATAAGTTTATTTACTCAAATAAAAAACAACAACAATCATTTAATGCCTTTTAAGATTAATAAGAAGGAAAAGTACAAGGAAGATATTTAATATAATAATTATTATATTAAAAAATTATGATCGAAAAGTATTACAATAAAAACAACTATAAACATTAAACAAATAAATTAAGAAGTTCCAACAACATATTTATCTAACATACTCATACTATTATTATTAAAATTTAGATAATTATGAGTGAGACTCATTACAGTTTATTCTTTTTTTATGTTTTTTAATAAATTTTTATTAATAATAATGAACATGAATAATTACATTATTTTTATAACTACGTGTCAATTGCAAATTAAAATCTTTTCAATATCATAATTGTGTGATTTAATTAGTTTTTTTATTCATCATTTGTTAATTTTTTTTAAAAGAATTTAAAATCAGGATTGGCGCTTTACATTTCTAGAGGTGTTTGCTAAAACCTTTGGTGTATATACTCTAATAACTATCCAATACTAGTTAGGTGTGACAGACCGTCGAACTTCTATGGTACTACACCCTTTTGTTCATGGTTGCTTGGGCAACTCATCCTGTCTCTAGGAATGTTGTATGCACAGCTTGGAAGAAAGACTCTCTGCTTGTCCCTAATGGTTTAAAAAAAGTCAGGAATAGTGCCATAGACTTTAATCAGAAAGTTTTGGCAATATTTTCAGAGGAAAAAGCATGCTAAGTCTCGTTTGCTTGGTACCCAACAAGAACTGCAATCTTCTTCTTCTGAGTCCTTGATCTACCTGAAACAACATTTGCAAGTTGAATTGGACACTGTTGCTACCCAGGAGGAACTCCTCTGGTTCCAAAAGTCCAGGGAGAAATGGGTGAAATTTGGAGATATAAATATCCGATTCTTTCACATGCAAACCATCATCCACAAGAAACTTAACAAGGTCTATGACCTCTTTATCTAAGATCAGAACTGGTGCACTGACCCCAATCTCCTAAAACAAGAGGCACAAGGTTTTTTCAAGACTTATACACCTCGCTTTCGTTTAGCCAAAGTAGACCTAGCTTATTGGCCTCCCTTGCTTGTCTCCCTTGGCCAACACCACCCTTATGACCCCAATAACCAAGATGAAGGTAAGGAATGTTGTTGTGTCAATGGGATCCTACAAGGCCCCAGGACCAGATGACTTTCAACCATTCTTCTTCGAGAAGTATTGGGACATAATTCGTGATGATGTTTGGAATATGGTTCGTTAAGCGTTCCAACATGGCTAAGCAGACTCCAATCTTCTCCAAACTCTTATTGTTCTTATACCAAAGGTTGATAAAAGAATTCAGACCAATCAGCCTTTGTAACATGGCCTATAAGATAATTTTCAAAGTGTTAGTGGCACGACTAAGATAATTTCCAGCATAGCTTCATCCCTAGTAGGGGCATCACTGATGTAGACACTCAATTTTGTCCAGGTTTTGTTTTTATGCTTAAAATAAGACTTTTAACCCAAAAAAGGGAAAATAGGAAGAGGAAAATTGAATAAAAGTTTGGGGTTGTGATAAGTGTCCACTTTGTACAAAAATCTAAATTTTTATGACATTTATCTGACGAGAAATTAAAAAAAACACTTTGCATAACCCAACTTTATCTAAAGATAGTTTCTAAATAAAATTGTTTTAGGGTTTTGAAATTACACATTTAACCCGTGATTTATTGTGTCAAATCTCCCCTTGAAACAAGTAAGAAGAAGCAAGGAACGAAAAGAAGTGATATGATGCTGAGGAACAAATCCCAACGTTGTTTCATGTGAATTACAGGGTAACAGCCTGAACGTCAACAAATGGTGCCAACAAATCAAAATAAGGCGTTGTTTCAAGGCAACAGGTTGAACATCAACCAACAATACTATTGGACCAAAAGGATTCGCTAATTCTATTCAAAATTCGCTAAGCCACAAGGAGAATTAGGCTTCAGAAGTCACTTAGCGAATCAACTTTTGATGGCTCGAAACTTTTGGGATTCGCTAAGTGAACCAACTTTCGCTCAGCAAAACCCTAACAGAAGCTATTTTCACTAAAGGAAGAAATGTTCACTTAGCAACGATGTCCAAATTTTGGCTATAAATAGGAACGCAAATTCATTTGGAGGGGGAGGGGGTTGGAGAAGCTTTTAGAGAACTTTTTATAGTTTTAGTGAGAGCTTTTAGAGGGCTATTCTTAGGATATTTGAAAAGAATTTTGAGAGAGTTTTGAGAAAGCATTCTAGAGGCTTTTGGAGCCTTTGGAAGATCCTTTCTTGAAGCCACTCTTGTAGCTTTCATTAGGTCTTTCTTGGAACCTTTTCTTAAGTTCTTCTTTCAACACAATCCTCTCTCAGTTTGAAGCCATTTTTTACTTCAATCCTTGTCATTTTGTTTCATCGTCTTAAAATACCATGTCATAACTTTACTTTCTGTTTGTTCTTTGTTTGTAAAAAACTTTACACTCATCAAACATGTCATTTTCTATTTGAATGTAATTTTTTTAGAGATACAAGGATTAATTAGATGTGACATTCTTTAATCCTAAGATTTTAAGACATAAGCTGTGACAACTTGTTGTCTTAAATCTCATCATCTCTAAAAAATAAGTTACCAGTCAAAATTATTTCTAAAAAAGGTTAATCCAAAAAGAAGAACTACATAAACTTTGATTTTCCATTGCACCTAGAAATATGTAGGAGCAGGAAATCACTCTTGTCGAGCTAAAAAAATAAATAATAATATTGACCCTTCTCTTTTGTCTAAAAATATAAAAATATGGCTATATATAGTAGCAATATAACAACAATAATGATGGTCATAATGAGGTCTTATTTTTTATTTTAAGGTAAGATAAATATTTTAAAGGATAAACAACTTGCTTAGTTAATTAGAGGTAAACGTATTTATGACGAACATCATAGTGTGCTAATACCTTCCCTACACATGTAATCGACTCCCAAACTCAAAATTTGGTTTCTTAGACCATATTTTCGTTTGTAAGTTTTTTTTTATGTTTTCCTTGACAAACGGTGGTTACAACTCCTTTGATTTTTCAAACCATATATTTTTGCTGCCTCGTCAAGACCCATGTGTCGACAACTAATAATGTTATATTGGCTCATGAGGCTCTCAATACCATGGAACGTTGTAACACCAAGAAAGGGTTGTTGATGGTGAAGTTGGATCTCAAGAAAGCATATGATAGGGTCAAGTAGAAGTGTGTTTACAATCCACCCTAAAGGAGTTTAGCTTCCCTGAAGTGATTATCAAGCTAATTATACGGGGTGTTTGTGGGTTTACTTTTGCACTCCTTTAGAATGGAGCTTCCCTGGACTCATTTCACTAAAGTGTGGTGTTCGACAGGAAGACCCTTAATCCCTATACCTATTTTTCCTTTGCATAGAGAGGCTTGCTATGCAGATTCAACAACAAGTAAAGTCTTGAGCTTAGGATCCTTACCCTTCACTCGAGGTGAGCTTACAGTTTCTCATCTCTTGTTTGCTGATAATGTCTTATTGTTTTGTGTAGCCACCACCCCCAAGCACACCTTATCCAGGTTATGAAGGCCTTCTTCTAAGACTCTAATCTCTCCTTCAATCAAGGAAAGTCTAGTTTCACCTGCTTTCCCGAGGTCCTACTTATAGTGCGAGAAGGGATTACCTCTATCTTGAGAATTTAACATACTAATAAGCTGGGGAAGTATCTGGGGTTTAATGTCCTCAAGCGACGTGTTAAGAGGGGTGATTTTAATGAGATTGTGAAAAAGTAAATTCACATATGGCTTCTTGAAAAGGCTGAATATTGAATAAAGTAGGCAAGCTTTCCCTCACCAGTTATGCCCTCACAACCCTCCCTAGCTACACAATGCAGATGTTATGGATCCCTAATAGAATCTACAAGCATGTAAACAAAGCATGCATGACCATGATTTGGTCCACTCATCTTCAAATTCGATGTTGGAACCTAGTCCCTTGGGACGTGATTACCAAAGCAAAGATGGTTGATGGTTTTGGTGTTAGAGACATAAGAAAGGCCAACATTGCCTTTTTAGGAACAATGGTTTGACACATGCTTAACTCCCCCAACAGGCTCTGGATCCTAGTGCTTCAGGAGAAGTATTTACAGGGTAAGTCTGTTATAGCAACCCAGCCAAGCCTTATGACTCCAACACTTGGAAGAGCATACTCAAAGCCAGAGATCGTGTTTTGCTTGTTTTAATGCACGACTTGGATCAGGTGTTAGTGGCAAGTCAAGTGCCTTCCTATGCAATGAGTGCAACAAATAACTTAGGTGTCAGTGCCTTCCATCCCAACGGGCCAGATGTGATTGCCTAGGATTTTGAGCTCTTGGGGATTTACTCAAATCGCACAACCTTAAGGTGGCTATGTCAAATTAATGAAGAAGAGAACCACCTAATTTGGCGTTTGATCTGGCTCGTGAAAATCCTAACAAAAGTAAGCTTTTTTCTTTGGCAGATTCTGAATCGTGGTCTACCCACCAATGAGAAGAGACATAATTGTCATATTCCTAGCTTGACAGCTTATGAGAGATGCTCAACCCCCCTTGAAACAACCCTCTATACTCTTCGCAATTGAACTTATATAAAGGAACTTTGGTTATGCATGGGAGTTCATGATGACACATTTTCATCATTTACGACCCCCCTCTAGTGGATACTGTACCTCTTGCACCATAAAGATACCCTAATGATTTGTTGGGGGCTTGGAAATGGCTGCCACGTTTGAACCTCCATGGTGGTCCTTAAATCAAGTCTGCCACAGAATTCACAACATGCACACTGACTTCATCCGGTTCTATAGAGACCCCCTAGTTACAGACAAGTTTGCATGATTACTTCTTCCTCCTTCTTACATGAAACTTAACGTAGATAACAACTATCATTATGCATTCATGGGCATTGGTGGGGTTCTTAAGAACCATGAGACCCTTTGAGTGAAGGGTTTCTCAAGCTTTGACTAGGGAGGTGATTCCCTAAGGGTTGAATTTTTAGTAATCAAGGAGGGTCTTCAATTGGCTTGACGACATAATATTAGAGACCTAATCTGTGAGTCAGATTGTGCAGATGCAATGGCTGCATTATCATTGAGGAGCCATGCTGATCCAAGGCACACCTACTTTGATATTGTTAAGATATCAACTTGCTTCTTGCTCAGACATGGGATGTTGATCTCAAGACCATCCGGAGAGAGGCTAACCAAGTGGCCAATCCTATTGCCAAACGTGGTACTCAACCCTCCCCCATGAAGGTCTCATGGCTAGCTCCTCCCTCTAGAGTTTTGGGCCTCCTTGAGTTAGATGTTGTAGTTTCTTAGTTTTATGTTTTTTCCCCCTTTTTTCCCTTGTTACAAAAAAAAATAAAAATAAAATAGTTATATAAGAATTAACTAATTAGGTATTTGTTAACACATTTTAACATTAAAGCTATTATTTTAATGTGAATCTAATATCTAAGATCTAAAATATAATTAAATAACTTATAATACCACACATAAACTGCTGAATTAGTGATTCAGTAAAAAATGGTTAGATTTATATTAAAAAATATTATAATTACAACTGTCATATTTTCAAAGGGTATATTAGTAGTGTTTTTTTTATCTTAATAGTTTAAAGAAGGTGCATTGATTTTGTCTTCAATCATAAATAATTGTTTTAATAATTTTTAAAATAATAATTATAAAATTAAAAAATTTAGAATAATAATTATAAAATTAAAAAAAATCCTTAATAATTTAAAATAATAATTATAGAATATTGTTATTAGCATATTGAAGAAGAACAAAACTTATAGGATCGGGTTGTTTAAATTAAAAAAAAAAAAATTTAAAATAGTTTATTTAATTTGAAAAACATCTATTTTAGAAGAAAACAAGTGAAACAAACGGATTTAAAAGTTGTTTCCCAACCATTTAAGCTATTTCCATAATTTAAAAGATTTTTGGAATTTAACTCACATTTGGAAAAAAATTATTTAAAAATAATTTATTTTAAAAAACTAAAAATTTATAGTTTATAATTATTTTTAATAGTTTATTTTTTCTTTCAGATGTTTTAGCACTTTTTTACTCTATAAAAACAGATTTTTTTTTATCCAAACAAAATTAATTATTTTTAAATATTTTTTAGCAAACTTATACAAACCAAAATTGATTCTGATTAAAAATTAATTATTGAAATAATCTATTTTTTTAACTTTTTCAAAGACACCCTTTAAATTTAGATTTCACATTGTAGCAAGCAGAGGTACTTGCATTGATACATGGTTTATTGATTTTCATTGTATGTTTGAATAAGTATTGATAAAATTGATTTTTAATGAATTTAATTTTATAAAATTGATTTTGAATGAATTTAATTTTATAAAATTAATTTTGATTAAAATTCATTTTGAGATGATATGATTTATTTTTTAATATTTTTATTATAAAATCAAGTTAGAAGTCAAGTTTAGTATAAAATTATTGATATAAGGTAAAAAGAACCATAATTTGCTTCAATTTAGCACATAATTAATTTTTTATACAAAATTAATTTTAAATTCTTCTCTAATGTAAAATCAATTTATAAAAATTTATCTGAAATAATTTTATTATTAAGAATGAAATCAAACAAACTCTTTCTTAATTTGTGTATAAGCTAGTTAGTTTGCATGCACACCACATCGCATGGAAACAACCAACATAAAATTTAAAGTCCTATTTGTGGTATTCTGACTATGATTTCTATGATATACATATTGTTATATGGAATGGGATAATATTATGGTTATTAAAATGTTGGTGAGTTTTCTTAAATTTTTTATAAAAAATATTTATTGATTTTTTTAAATAAAAAAGTACGTAAAAAGCTAAAAGAAACTGAAAATAACTTATTTTATAATTTATTTAACGTAATTGTTCAAAATAAGCTAACTAGAAAAGCTGTTTTATTAGAAATTAAAAGTTAATATAGTTGAGAAAGCATTTGTATAAATTGTATCTCTAAACATAAAAAAAAAACAAACTATTTTTATAAGAATAATTTCTAAATATATATTTTTTTTAAATAATTTATTTTAACATAAAAAACTCCCTCTAAAATTACTTATTTTTTTAATCCAAACAAACTCATCTTGTATGTATTATTTTATATAAAATTGTAATGAAATAAGCATAAATTAATTTAATATAAGGTTGATGTAAGGAGAAAAAATTCTTGAGGACATAGGTGGATGAAACTTGGTATATGAGGCTATAGTTTAATCATGGATGGTAGCTTTGTTTCTTTTAACCAGTTGACCTGGCCAGGAGCCAATATTAATATTCTAGTTAGCATTGATGAAACAAAAATATTGGGAAATTAAATTTTGGCTCCAATAGAGATGCTCTTATAATTGAAACTTCCTACTACATCATCTTCTAGTTGAAACTGCATTCTATGACCGACGAATTTATTAGTCTCTTTTTTTTCTTCTTCTTAATATTATTATTATAAAACATTGGAGAATATTTGATAAATTAGTTCTGTGATTCCTCTACCGTGGTTCATTTAACTTGCCTATAGTTAATGATGACAGTACTATTTTAATCAGAAACCGTATCAACCCGGTTATTCATTGAACAACATTTATTCCTATTTGAATATTTGGGTCTAGCAAATGTGAAAGCAAATTGAATAATGTAGCTAGGCTTCGAATATATTTTATATGTCAGAATCCTTTTAAAACATCTTAACCAAACCCATTTGTGATTTAATAATATAAAGCTGTGTTCTAGATATGTGTCATTTTCAATTCCATACTAGATTTTGAGTTTATTACATCCACTATAGTTAAGGTACTTGTGAAACCTTAAAAACAGAAAAAATTGTTTTAAAAAATTAACACTATATGTGAAACTTTTTAATAACAATATTATAATTATATAATATATATATTTTAAACTATATATATAAATATTTTATAATATATTTGTTAAAATTGATTAAATTTAATAATATTATTTTTTAAAAATAAAAAATATTAAGTAGAAACAATATATTTTCTAAATTATAAACTTGAAAATGAAATCAGTCTTTAAAAAATAAAAATTGAAAACATTTTTTAAAACCAAACGTCACATAAATTAATCATAAATGTAATTATCTTCAAAGGTGATTTTATTCAAAATTTAAATATTCTCTTGCAAATAAAAATTTTAACTTCAGAATCATTTTTGTATAGGTAAAAAACAATGGTAGTTTACAAATGCGTTCCTCTCTTAATTTCCTGAAATACTTTTTTAAAATAAAACCGTGACAGAGTTATTAACTTTTAAAATGGACAATATTTCAGATACAGTAACTCTAACAATGTTTTGAGATTGATAGTAGAAAAATTAACACTCACTATAAACCTGACTTACTCTCTATTCCCTTAACTATGATGGAGAAATTTGTTTTAATATACTCAAAATTTCACATCTATTAGAAATCTAGGTTAAAGTTTTTTCATAAACACTTTTCTTTTCTATCCACCGAAACATATTTTCTGAAACAAAAATCTTAACAAAGAGTAAAAACCTACAAAGTATTGGTGTCCGACCTTTATTATACAAATTAGATCAAAGAGAAACCATTCAACGTTCTTACAAGTGATGTTTAACATTTAACTCAATTTTTCTGTGTCACCTTTAACAGAATATTGTTAAACGTTATCAAAAATATTTTTTTTTTAATACTAAAATGACACGTATAGTTACATTCTAGAATTTTGAGATCCTTAGATTTATGTGATGTAAACTTAATACATTTTAGAATTACGGTAAATTATCCTTGTATTCTAAACTAATATCTCAAATTTACTAAAAAGGATCACATAAAGATTTAACTATACCGAAATTAAAAGAAAAAAGAAAAGAAAGGAGAGTTTAGGTCAATGTGAGATTTAGTTTTAAAATAAATTAAAAAATAATCCGTATTTTACATGATAAAAAATAGTGTAAATAAAAAAAATAGAATAAAATAAATTTAATTAGTATGTGTAAAATTATAGTGTAGATATGAATTGAGTACAACTGTGACCATATCAGACAGTTCAAAAATATTATTGAGAAATAAGCAGGGTTTGGTCTGTATGATAAGTCACAACAGATCACATGGGAACAACCGACACAGGATTTAAAGTTGTGTTTGACCGCTATTTCTATGATATACCGCCCAAGATGTCGCTATATATGTAATGCCAAAAGTCAACCTTTTGAATATTTTCTCCTCGTTCGTTGAACCACACAAAAACAAAAAGAAAGCAACACCTTTCCCTTAATTATTACTTTTTAGTATTACCATTCTCTTAATCTCCTGCTTCTGCTTCTGCACCACCTTACTTCTTCTGGTTCATCACCTTCTCTTCTAAAATTATCTTCTCTTCTAATATACTCATATATATAAACCAATTTCTACGTACTCATTATTCATCTATATATATATATATATATTTACTAGACAACCTTCTAAAACTACATCATAATCAATATTTCCACTGACAATCACTTATATACTTTCCATTTCATGCCTGTAATGATTTATTAACTTCTTGAGATGGAACTGCAGAACTAGTGTTACTTTTTAAAGATAATAATTGCTAACATTTACCTTGTTTAGATTCATAGCTTTCTGACCAGTAATCCTCCCGAGTTTTTTTCTCCCACTGTTTCTTCAAGTATTTACCAAATTGCTAAAATTTGTCATGATGTCATTCTTTTCTAATATGGAGTGATATTAATATAGTTTTCTAAAAAATTGACATCAATTCAATCATTCCATAAATAAAAAACATATTAATTAATTTATTTTTTATTTATAAAAGTTAACTAATTTACTCCAATAATTAAATTATTATTACATATCTTAGTTTCACCGACTAATTAATTAACTTTAACTCTTCATAATGTCCAACATAAATATTTTGGTCATAAATAAACTTTCAGATCAATTAGCGGATAATATTACCTTTATTTTTGGTAGTGGGGGAAAATATCACCATTGTTTATGATATTTTTATCATTGTTTATATAAAATTGTAATAAAAGAAACATAAATTAAGATGAGGTGATGTAAGGAGAAAACTTATTCTTTGACTACATAGGTGGATGAAGCTTGGTGTATGAGTCTCTAGTTTAATAATAGATGGTAGCTTAATTTGTTTCTTTTGAGCAGTTGACCATTGATGAAACAAAAATATTGTGAAATTGAACGGCATTGCGCCCCTTATAATACAAAACTTCGTTCTCTTAATTTTAATTTAGACTTCTGTCTTCCAATTGAAACTGCCATCATCCTAGCTTATTCTATGACCGACCATAAAAAAACATTCGAGAATATTTCATTATTTAGTTATGTAATTCCTTTACCATAGCTCATCAATATAATTTGCCTAAAGTTATTGGTGACGATGTGCAAGTAATCTCAGACCAGATAAGTTTATCACGAGCTAGTGCTTATGTTTAAGATTTGTATTTTTTGTTTTGACATGAAGATTTGTATTTTTAAAGAATATATTTATATTGTTCGTTGAAAACCTATTTACGGAGGAATGTGAGGTTTTTTTCAAAAGAAAAAAACATGTATATTTTTTTAAGCAGATACGATTTCTTAAAATTAATTTTTTTAGCAACAAAAATTTAATTAATTGTTTTTATTTCAAACTCAATAATTAAAATTAAAAATATAAAAATGTGAGTTATTTTAACTTTTCAAACATTAAGATAAAATTATGCATGATTATCTTAAAATTGATATAACAGGGCGCAGAAAATATAAAAATTATTTAATATATTTTAAGATAATCAAAGTGAGAATGTTAAGCTTTTAACTATTTGAGATATTCTTAAATACCATATCTACTCGGTTATTCATATTTGGATGCAACAAATGTGAAAAAGAAAATTTATTAATGAAGCTAATTTGAATAAATATCTAGTTAGTAAGAACAACCTATAGATATATAGAAGGAAAGAAGCAAATAAGTAGCGAAATCAAAATTTAAAGTCGGTCTGTATATCTATCTATTATGAAGCTGCAAAAGGTTTCGTATCAAGACAAGCCTATTGAAGTGAAGTTTGTCTCTGATAATAACCTCTAAAACGTACAACACTCCAAGAGGTCCATAGAGGTTTTCACTTTTCATCACATGTTCAGTTAGCTAGATAACCAACCAACCGAGAGATATAATATATAATGTACAAATACAAGCAAATAATTAAAATAAAACTAATGTCATAAGTTCTATTACTATATATGATTAATTAACCCAAAATATGATTACATCATCACCTATACACGATCTTGAGTGTCCTCATTCCTCATCTGCATTGGCACAATGTCTTGAAGAAGGCCATTGTTCCTCAACAATAAAGCCTCCTTAGAAGACGCAAAACCGTGCTGATTTTCTTGATCCCGAAGGGAGTCACTCAACGACGACGTATTGGCATAGTTAACAGAAGAAGAAGTTGAGTTAACAACATTCAGAGGCAATGATGATGATGATGATGAGGTGGTGTTATATAGCATTGTTGTTAGGTGCTGCATGTTTTGGTCTCGAAACTGTTCATGTGGCAGCATAAAGTGTGGTGGTGAAGTGAGTCCAGTTGTGGGTCCGAACCCTCTTGCTTCAAGGTTCATGAACCCCAGGCTAGCCCGTGATGTGGCAGGACAAGGGTGCGTGTGTTGCCCCTCGTAGGTTGTCACCACCACCGTAGGGTCCTCTGAGGAACGCTCCACTCGCTTCTTCACGCCACAACTCGCGGTGGTGCAACGATAGTAGCTCCTGTTAATTTTGCATGCACAACAACAAGTATTTTAATTATAAGTTTCCAATCCAAAGTGTTTAATGTATAAAGGAGAGAACATGTCAAAGTTAGTTAATTAAGATGATGAGAAATTAAATGCATAGCATACATATTTAATTGTAATTATTGTACCTAGGATGTGGGCTATTTTTTACAGCTTTTTGACCGTACTTGCGCCACCTATAGCCATCGTCAAGGTGATCCACTTCACTCTTTGTCATGAATGCAAATCTTGGGTCTCTTTGCTTCTTTTGGGGCTTCTTTTTTGGCTTCAATCTAAGCGGGTTCATAATAAAAGTAAATAAATATAAGAAATCAACGGCAGAAAAGACGATGAAAGTGACGAAACCATAAGGAGAACTGAATTGAAGTTCCATGAACACACAAATAGATTAAGTTATAACGATTAAGGTTACTTACTGTTTGTTAGTCTTATGTTGATGTTGGTCTTGTCCTTTGGGTGATGACGGTACATCCATAGATGCTTCATCCTCAAACTCATAATCAGTTTTGGTTGCTTTGCTGGCAGCAGCAAGGGCTTCATTGGAGGAGGATGAAATGGATGATGAGTTGGGGGATGGGGGTGTGTTAAGTACCTCGGAGCCACCGTCGGGGACATTAGAACTCACCGGCGACGGAAGAAGGGAATTGATTTGAGTGGTGACGGATTGTGATGTGGGAACTGTGTTTTGGGGGCAATCGAATAAAGAAGGATTATAATTAGGAATAGTGGCATGACCTAACAAGTCCAAGAAGCCAACGAAGTTGGGATCAGATGATGTTGTTGGTGGTGGCATCATCTCAAACATGCTAGAGAGAGCTGGGGAAAAAGGGTAGCTAGTGTTCATGCTCATGTTTGGAATCTCATCGGAAAATAATGCCATGATAGATAGATGATGACTTTTAGTTTCCCTCTTACCATTGCTTTTTATCTGCTATATATCAACACAATCCTTGGCACATATTCCTCATTTTTTTCTCTCTCTCTCTCTTTCTTTTTTTTTTTTTATATATTTTAAATATTGCTAAAAAAAGAAGTGAGCCTATTGACGTGAATCACAGCACAGTAAAGTTGGACCCTGATGAAGCAACTACGCGTTGGCAGAATGGTTCTCGAATTTCTAGAAATAAGAACACGCAAGCGATGATTGCGGCGCCTCTCGCTTCCAATATTTTTCAATATTTTCTATTTACCTCTCTCAATATCTTTCTCTTTTCCCCTATGCTAATACATGATGAGACCACAGGTAGCTGCAGTAAGCAAGCAGTATTATTATTTCGATATACTTATAGCTCCAATAATTTAAGCTACATTTCAAAGTTTTAATTATAATATAATACTGAAAATATTTGTTTAGTTGGGTTGAGAGTGTGCATTAGATTAGCCGTGGAGTGGGATGTTGGGGACACATGGTAAGTCAAAGTCAACATATTATATTAATTATTGTATTGTTGTGAATGTTATAAATGGAATATGGAAAGTGGTAAAAACGCGTAAGAGCAGAAAGAGACAAAGTGAGATCGTATTGCGTGCACGTCAAAACAAAAAAAGGGGACTGGATCGGTGCTTTTAGTAGCCATGCCCATGCTACTGCTCTTTTGGAAATCACGAAGAAACGCGTCCCACGTAAAATTCCACACAACTGCACTCCATCTTTCACACAACCTCCACTCGCACCACCTTAATTTCATTTCATTCAATTCAAATTACCTTAATTTCATATATACCAGTTAGTTACCTCATTAAGCTCATACCTCGTTAACTTAAAATATATCTGTCCAATCACCCTAAGCTACATTAAAAATACGACTTATTTCAGGATATATCAAAATTCCAGGACTCGAAATTAAGCAAAAAATATTAAATATAATAAGTCATTAATTAGTTATTGCTTATTTTTTACTTGGGTTCAATTTTACAAATAAAAAATGTTAAATTAAAAATAAATTATATGATATTTAAAATATTTATTCCCAGCATCATATATATGAATTTTTTCTGAAATTCTTAATATTAATATCATTATAAAATTTTTAATAATAACCTGATCAGTTTTAAGCTGAAAGAATAACTTCTAAAAGCACTCTTATCCGAAAGTAAGTGTTCTAATTAATACTTATGTAGAAAATATTACTATTTCTAAAACATCATAAAAATTAGACTATAAACATAACCAAAACATTGGATAAAAAAGTTAAATTGAATAAATATTTAGACAAAATATAGCAGAAATATCCAAACGTAAAACCTAGCTAAGAAGAATAAATTAAAAGTTTTTAAAAGAAAAGGATAATTTTTATTTATTTTGTTTGGCAAACATTAAAAAAAGGATGTTCAATCACACGTTACCATTTCGGGATGATGAGTACTCCTCCAAAAAAAAAAAAATTACTCTCCACATTACAATTGATAATTCATTACGCATCTATTGAATTTACTAATTATTATAAATAACGAGGTTCCAATTTCAAGTAAAATGGATCAAATAATCAAGCAAATTCATTTGATACCATTTTAATCATTAGATTCGTCAAATCAATCCAGTTAGATCAATACGTTGCTCCTTGTTCTTTCTACGTACAGTAAAGCCTGCCTTCTTTTAATATTATAATTTTTTTTTCATGTGAAATAAATTAATTTAAATACATTCTTTAAAAAATCTATATAAAGATGGAGCGAGGATGGGTTAGTTAATTAAATAAAATATCCATCGTCGGACTAGAAAAAATAAATTATAATTTATTGTATTTCTTTAAATAAGCGTATATGTATAGATATAGAAGAATCGCAAGTACTACAAAATATTTTGAGAAAGAATAGTTTGATTTGTTGAAAAGAAAGTGAGTAGATATCTAATCCTTCCATTTTGAAACTTAATTAAGCTTCCGAGCTCCGACATATATATTGTATATACGAATGATAAGTTCTGAATTATTAATAAAATAGTGTCTAGAATCGTAACTTGGGTTGGGTTCTAGTTGTTATATATATCTAACTCTCTCTATATATAAATAAATGCATATTTCATTTTGTATATTCTTGGGAACGTTTGATTGTAATATTTTTTGCACCATCAATTATGAAAATATCGTGTCGGAATATATTTAATTATGTGAAAATGAGTGAATAATAATTACAAGTAGACGACAAATAGTCAAATAATGTAAAGTATAATAAATTCTTCATTTCTTAATTGTATCCAACTTTTTTTTTTTTTCACGAGGTATGAAATAAAGATTATCATTTATCAATGAATATCACGTTTATAGATTCTTCAAAACATTACTGGTATATATGGCAGATTACTTTATACTCCACTGTCGTTGCGTATGATCAGCCAATGTTCTGTGTGCTCTTTATCGGTATTTAAAGAAGTTACGCCAAATAATATCATTGTTGATTAATTACAACTTAAGAAAGATTCCAGTGATTTCTTTCTACAATAGAAAAGCATATTGTGTCACTTCGTGTCTAAATTATTGGTAAGATTTAGATGGGTGTTTATTTATTTACACCTTAAATTTGTGGATGCTGTTAATCACAATGTTTTGGATAATATATAAATTATAATTATCGAGTAATATCTTAACGTAGATATATTTGAACTAGCATATACCAATATTGGTACGTATGCGAACTTAATCTTTTTTTTCCGGGTGAGGTATCGTGGGAATTCATTTAATTTGAGCGGAAATAGTTGGTGTTTCAGAATAAGCCACGCTAATCAGATTGTCCATCTAAAAAATTTCCGGTAATATAGTAATGAAAGTGACATAATTGTGAAGCATATGCCTTGAAAATCACTTTTTAGATATGAAATTTTGTTTATTTGAATGAGATGCCTTATTGCAGGATTTATCCATTTAAAAAATCTAATCTTAATTTAATAGGCATGTAAATATCTCAAACTTCAAATTTAGCTAACCTATCTTCCAATTTGAAATCTATTTGTTTGTTTTTATTTTGTTCAATATTTGAGGAGTCACTAAAAGAATGAATAGTAATTACTACCCAGATTTAACTATATTAAGTTTGTGTTGGGTGACACGAAAACGTTCACGATATACACCCTTATGATTATTAGATCTTAGTAATTATGATGATAATTCATAAAAATAACATTTATGAGGGGCAGGATTAAAGGGAAGTGGGGGTATGTTTTTGGAAAGGATATGTGGATTACGTGGCAATAGAGTGAAGGGTTGGAGTTTGGACCATCACAATGGGCCAAGGTCGCGTCTAATAAGGTCAACCACACCTATTCCTGGATGGTTCTTTGACAGAGATGGAACTGACCCTGACGATTATAATTTTTAAGGTACCACCCCAAGGGCTCAAGATAAGTTTTAGGTTCGTAAGGTGACACAGCATTGGCCCACGAAGCCCTTTCCAACTTTGTTACCCTATTTATTCCTGCTGCAAGAGTTGGCTTCAAGCTATAAAAGCAAGCCACATACTCACATAGAATCCAAGATAGACTTCACGGCTTAAATAAAAGGTGACGAACTTGGACCGGCACTAATCTTTTTAAACAACCAACTTTCAACGTATCTTGTATAGACACAACTCACCCTTAAAAGAGGGCATGTTCGAATCCTAACAAGCCGAAAGAAAAGGCCCAATAATGAACAAGGATGTGTTTAGATGAAAAGAAGCTTTTAAGCCATCCCCAAAAAGATAAATTACTTTCATTATACACATCAATAAATTTATATTATACGTATTATCAATTTGTTCTTAAAATTTTTCAAATAAATTACAAATAACTCAGGAATTATAAGTCATTTTCATAAAAGTTTATATACATTTTTCTAAACAATTTCAAAATTTCACACTGAAAAGTCATCTAGGAAAAGTAATGAGAATAAAACGTTAAAACAAAAAAAATATATAAACATGACAAATTAACTACGATACAAGGTACATGAAAAAATAAGTCTGAATGATTTAAAAAATCATCTACCCTTGAATTAATTGATGAGGTTGATTTAGACCTAGAGTACTTTTAGTATCACAATCCTAATGTCCCGATCATGAGGCGAGCACTCTATAATCACACACGGAAACGGAATGTGGACAAAGCATACTCTATAATATGCTCTTCTCTTCAGTTGAATTAAATTTTAGGGTTGTGTTTGGTCTAATCTTCTCAACAAGAATAATAATGAGAAATGAAAAAAAGTTTTTGGACTGATAATAGAGGAAAGGGAAGCGGTTTTCCCTAATAAAATCATGAGGCATTGGCACAGATATAATATATTAAGAGAAAAGTTGATATTTGAAAACTGGAAGTGAATAAGAAAAAAAGAAGCCTGGTTGGAAAGGTGGATTTAACTTTTGACCTGTGACACTCAGCGTGGTTTATGGGTCCCCATGTGAAAGAGTCTATGCCCATAAAATTAATTAGCCTACTAACCGCATAATATTCAACCATATGTCAAGCTAGAACCCAACAACGTATCCTGTTTTGACACATGAATAACAGTGCCACTTTACCTAACTCTACCACAACATCCCAGATTACCCTGTCTTCTACTACGTTGTTGTTTCCCAGACCAGTTTTCTAGATCACGTACAAATGGATTTACTCATCCCTACATTACACGTTTTCTCCCTTCATTTTCCGTAATTTTACCCACATATTTCATTCCCAATCTAACCTATTAACCTCCTGCTCTATATTTGAATTCAAATCACACCTTGCTCACACAATAAACCTTATCACCACCACTATAAAATAAAAATAAAAAACAGTATAAAAGAATTATACGTACCATCATAATTTTTTTTTTATTTATATAACTTTTAAAATATAAAAAATAAAATCAACAAATTTATTATATATGAAATGAAAAGTTATAATCGAATATAAGTATAAAAAATACCGACAATATATACTAATTATAATTAAATTCATACCAAAATACCCATGTGACCAAACTAAATAAAACATGCCAACGGGACTTGATATGATATTTTTGTTTGTAAACATTATAGATACAGGTGCATTTGCCAACATGTATAAAGTCCCCAACTATAGAACCAGCTATTAATTTTTGTTGGCTAGTCTTGAACATTATCTGTACCAGCTAGTTGAAATCTGCGCGGATCAAAATCCTAATTACACTCCCAAACAATTGTAACCTCGTAACATAGAATAAAAATTCGAGAACTGCGACTAATTCATGTTAAGCAGGTGATATACATTATCAACATGTGCACAATAAATAAATAAAAAAAGGCGATTTGCTAGGGAAAAATGAAAAGGTAGAAAATTACTTGGTGCAAGCCATTTTGTCTTTGCTTATCAAGGTGATTTTAAATAACATTTTAATTCTTGAAAAGTAACAATTTTTTTTTATTTTAGTCCTTTAAATATTTTGGTTTCATAATTGTAGTCCTTTCAATATTTTTTTATTTGGTTGTAATCCTTATTGTCATACAACAATTTTGCTTTTAATTCTTAGTTTAAGCAACAATATTAATTAAGTGACTTTTGTGGTCTACTCAACACATTGTCCGAGAGTTTAAAAGAAATATAGCTCTATATAATTTTTTAAAATAAACTGGGTTTTTAATATCTTATTTGTTTAAAATAGTTTATAAGATCAAACAAATTTATAAAAGAAGAAAAATACAGTTTACTTAAAATTACAGCCACAAGGCTAACTGATGATGCTCCAAGTCAGTAGACTACTAACGTTGTAAAATGTGCATATTTGTGCAAGAATCTAGCACAGTCACGAATATTCATGCACATGAATGTCTCTTTGTTGATTGCTGGGAAAGAGGTTAGTCATGATCAATGTTACGAGGTGTATCCAGGACCCAGGTATGCAGACAGACGCAGATTTCCAGTCATCAGTTTGAGATGAATAAAATGTTAAGGCATTAGCAATACAAATTCCAATGAACATAATGATATTTTTTTTTTGTTACAAACTTCATGACATAGAAATTACAGCAAGAAAAAACTAAATGCAAATATAAAAATGCATAAAATAAAAAAACTGAAACAAGCAGCAGTAATATAATAAGTCCAAAGGAGGTGGTATCTATCCTAAAATATTAATTTGTATTGACCATGGATTTCAATGATCAAGAATTAAAAATCAACATCGCAGCCTGCAACAAACTACAAAAGCATTTAGAACTCAATGATTTGTTATAGATACGATTGATAATCAATGTCGCTAAATAACCGATATGGCGGCTCAATAGCGTCATGACATGTGGATTTTTTGTTAGCCGCTATACATAATTTGTGAAGGAATGTCCACCATAAGGCACAATGGCATGTTTTTTTATGACAATTTTGACCTTCCACTATATTCCTCCATCCGCCATTGATAACACTTCACAATAGAGCATCGTGACTTTGTTTGATTCATGTAACTAACCCTTCCTAATGGGAAAAAGGCTTGGTTGTTGTAGTTATTATTGTTTTAATGAACTATAGAATATCAAGAAAATCCCACTTTCTACTTAGAAAATTACAAATCAAGTAATTGTATCTAACTTGGATCAATAAATAGAATTAAAGCAGGTTATATCAACAATCCAACCTCTGAAGCACAAATAATCAATTTTGTGTGTCATACATGTACCAGGCACGAGTACACATTCTATGCCCAGGTAGGTATGTACCAGATATATACCAAATTTGTTAATAAGGGTACAAGGCTCAAGTACAGCTCCAGTGTGACCCAGTTTGGGTGTGTGCTCAGTGCTGCTTTGGCCAGCTATACTAGATTCATATCTAAGACATCAGATATAAAACCCAAACCTATGACCTAAACGCCATATACTAGTTTATAGGAAAACAAACTCCAAACAAATATCATCAGTACCCTCTCTGCTTGCAATGTAGAGATGATATATAAGCACTTCTAACTATCTGGTATCTTTGCCTGACAACCACAATAAATAAATAGAGTATGATAGGGACTTAGATATTATGACGTGCCTAAGTCCATCATGGAGTAGTATCGGAAGCTCAGTGGTATATTTGAATGCTTAGTTCTCCCCCCTTAACAGCTAGCTTTTAAGGGGTGAGTTTCCCAGGTGCTTAGGTAGTTAGGTGTTTATCAATTAGTATGCAAACTGGTTGTCAGTGTCTCAGAAAGGACTGCAGAGGATTATGACAAGGTCACGAGGTGCCTAAATCAACATTGAGTAGTACGGGATGTTAGTTAGTTAAGAGACAAATGCATATAAACAATATTTTAGATTTACAAAATTTTACGCTTAGCAGTAAGTGATTCAAGTAGAAATTCTTACTTTTTACAGTTTAAGTTAGTCAAGATAATAGATAATGTAGTTGCCTCAAATTAAACAAAGAGAACTTTTTAGTTTATATTTACTAGCCTAATTACAATGCTACTGCATCAACTTTAATTCCAATAGTTAAGGTTGGTTCCAGCCTACATGATTTTGAAAAATGAAAACGTGGAACCCCTTGAGCCAGTTCCAAAATAACGATAGCAAGAAGCCAAGAATTATGAAACGTCATAGAGCTTGCTGCATGATTCTGTCCAGTGGAGCCTAAAGGACATTCAAATGCCAAATTGGCATTTGCTCTTATAGCAGTCAATATATAACTCCTTGACACTGATTATAGCTTGAACTACCGTTAAATTTTCATTTTTCTAGCCCCTAATCAAAATTTCATCTGTCAAATATAGCAATAAAAATTAAAAAAATCATATCATGGCAGGGTACGATTTATAGATTAAGGCAATGAAACCTGAAGATCCCTTCGCTGAAGAAGAAGCTTCATTTCAATCAACTTCTATTGCTGAAGCCTAGAGGAATAACTGTTCCGGTGATTCATAAAGTTATATGAAATAGAAGTGAAACTTCCCTGATTGCAAAGCTGTTCACAGATACTGCTCATTTTAAAGTAAGAATAAACTTTTAGTTACTCAATTATCTATTCAACATTCAAGGTAAAATCTACTTATGAAACCAACTTTATTTATAGAACTAACACATAATAGAAATGCAAGAAATTTTGTTCCATAAGGAACATAACTCACTGTTAATGTAGAAAGGTCGAAATTTAGGTGAATGATTCAGTGAGAAAAAACACAGAACTGATATCACATTTATACTAGAATGATACAACGAATCTGTGATTGATAAAAATAATTCTAGGAAATATGAATGGACCTAGTAATTATATAATAGTAGCAACTAAAGATCCTAATATTTGGAACATTCTAATCTGAACCTATTTCTACAGTCCCATTTCATAAAGCATAGAAATATGAAATTCATTATAACTTACAAGGATGTATACACTCATTCACTCCCACAAATGCGAAATTGAGCACGATAAATCGAAAGATGTAAAGAGGAATCACATCTGAAGCAGTCTAAAATTCACACTAAAAACAATACGACCCATTAATTTAAATTGAGTTGTGTGAAGTTGCTCTCTCTAGTCTCTACTCTCTACCTCTGCATGAAACTCTTCACTTCCTATTCTGCTAACTAACTCCTGTTACAATCAAATATTTGTGCAGATCAATTGGTCTTTATGATCTTTTAGAACATTCCACGTTTTTACAATGTATAGTGTACAAAGCACATATAAAATATAGCACTTGTATTTGTATGCCATACAAAGTGTATATGCTTTTTGGTGTTCAATGTATTAATCCTAACCTAACAGCTAAGAACACGCTACTGAAACTCACCCACCACCATTTAGGTCATTACTTCTTCAAATCCAATGAACCACAAAAATACTCAAAATAAAATTTTGCTCCTTTCCAACCGACATATATTCTCTTAAAATGAAGAAATAAAGTCATCTAAAGGAAAAGAAATAAAGTTGGGATTTGCAATAAAATGAATAGAACATTGATTGTTGGGGGAAAGATGGTACCTTTCTTGGAGAAAAGCAAGAGCATAGTTGACATCAATCATGGCCCAATTAAGTGAGAAGTGAGATATAAATCTGGACGTCCAGTTCCTCTATGAAATCTCTCTCCGTTCCGTCACGCCATTGTTGACGAAGAAGCAGCCATTGTTGTTTAGTTCTTTCCTCAACTCAACAGTACTGTAAGAAAATTATGTCAGTCATTCACCCCTGGTCATGGACCATATTGGCAAATAATATTCACTCTGCTTTCTGCTCTTTGCACCACTTGCCTAAGTCTTTAGAGAAGAAAAATAGGTGATGCACTTATATAAAGTATTTTTAAGCTTTTATTCCATCATAATTTATTATTTATGGAAATTTTATTAAATTTTTCAATAAATTCCTTAAAAATCACATAAACAATCAATTGTGATTGAATAATTATATTGTTAGTGTAAAATCTTTACACACTAGGTAGAATTGTTTTAGCAAAAATCTATTTTTGTGAAAATTAGTTTTTATAATATATTTATATTCTAATATATAACAGAATCCAGCATTCATTAAGTAAAAAAATATATTAGAAGGTAAGGTAAATTTACATTACTTTATGTAAGGTAAATTGTTACACTACAAAAAAATAGTTTTCAGAATGTAAATATACTATGAAAATTAATTTATATAAGATTTTAAAAACTGAGGGTGTGACTGTGAGAGGAAAAAGGATTATTTTTGGTAATATTAAAAAACAAAACCTAGTGTGAAGAGAAAAACAAAGGGTTTACGCGTAAGTGGCGTCTCCCATCAATATAGGTTAATTTTTGTAAGAAATTTAAATTGACATCTACCTGTATTTGAAATGGTATTTACAGAACAAAATACTTTTATTTCTCGTCTTTTACGAAGACACTTCTAAAAATAATTGTTTTTAAAGAGTCTCCGAAAAAGAGTTTCCAAACTCTTGAATGGTAGATTAGCATTTGGATAACAATCGAACTGCATGGTAAAAAACATGATATAGTATATTAAAACTTGGAAATTGGTGATATTTTAACATGTGTGCAGGTTCTTTGGATCTTGAACTATATAAAGGACAACATTAGTTAGGTGGTAGGATTTGGTATCCCTTGTCTTGCAATGATCATTGTTTGTTCATCTTCTTACTTGGAACCACCACCTACAAATTTAACATTCACCACAACAACACCCCTTTCCTCAGAATTGGTCGTGTATTTCTTGCTGCTATAAGAAATCGCTCAAGTAACCTTCACCAAAGTTCTGGCAAATTCAGGTAAAAAAACAACAAAATTATGGTTATTTATTCTCCCCATTTTGTTAGCAACATATCTTGAACTTGTCTCAAAAATAGCTTCTTAACTTGCTTGGATTTGAAAATTTCCAAGTAATCAGTGTTAAGTGTTAAATTAGGTAGGACATTTTGTCGTGTGTGCCTATAAACATTCACATTCACTCAGTAAGATAGCTAGCCTTCAATTTTTTTTCTGCTTTTGCAGTTTCCTTGACAAAGCATGGTTGAGAATTGAGGAAGAGGGGAGTTGTTGTAGCCTGAGTGAGGTAGAAGAAGCAAAGGGGATGCTAAGGTTGGGTCCTATTTGGGCTACATGTCTGGTTTATACTATAGCATTTGCTCAAGTTCCCACGTTTTTTACCAAGCAAGGGGTTAATATGGATAGAACCATATTTCCAGGCTTTGATATACTATAGCATGTTTTTTACCATGTAGCTCGATTGTAATCCAATTACTAATCCACGTTTTTTACCATCATTTATTTCAAAGAGTTTGGAAACTCTTCTACGAAACCTGGGTCGGAGAAACAATTTTTTTTTCCTTTTACGAATAAGGGTCTCGTCGAAGACAAAAAATAAAGATATTTTGATACTTTTATAAAAAATAAGTATCATTTCAAATACTGAAAGATATGTAACTCAACTTTGTCATTTAGAACAAAAGTCTCGTAGATACACATGACAAACTGTCCACACAATCAATCAAAGTCCATGAATGATTTTTAGTAAGCCTTTTGGGCCTTCCCAGGTACTCTTTTAAATTTGGGTAATATGTTTTGACACTTCCCAAATTACTATTAGCACCACCCAAAAATCTGAATTTCCAATATTGTCCTCTCTTCTCTCTCCACCCTTTCAGGGTCCCCTGTAAGGATGGTAAGTAAACCTGTCTATGATTAATCCTTGAACCCGTTCAAAAATTGACGAATAATCTTCAGTTGACCAGATACACATATGAAAAATATTTAAGTTATTAAGTCGTGAATATGGATAATGATATACATATCCACACATTCATGTCTCCACCTCTTATCCGCCCTTAACATTTGGAGTCTAAGGACATTTTGAACATTTTAAATTTTTTAGAGGTGCCAATAGTAATCTAGGAGCTGCCAAAAGAAATTACTTTAATTTTGGTCCTGTAAGTTTGATTAAAGAAAATGTTTTGCGTAAAGTCCCACAAAATCATAAACTTCTTAATGAATTAACGGTGATTCCAAGAGAGAAATAATTACAAAAATTTAACATGCTCCATTATACTTTTCTTTCCATTATTTATATTTTATTCCTCATCTATTTTTATTTTTTTCTTCAACCAAAGAGAACATGAATTTACGATGGTTGCGGAAGAAAGTGTGGAGTGAGTAACAGAATACTAAGAAATGAAGCATTTAACGGGCAGTTGTGTGGAGGCGGGAGAGGGACAAGGGAAATTGATGATTGGGTGGGAATGTGAGATTATGAGCAGTAATGATCTCTCTATTTTCTTTTTTATCAATTTTCTTTTATTTTTTATATTTTTGAAAAAAATAAATAAAAAGAGATTATATAAATTTTATAAAATATAACATTTATTTAGCTAAAAGTTTAATAATAAAATATATATATAAAAAAAAAGAAATGCATAGAATCCTAACCGGAGTATGAGAGTACAGTATTAAGTACCAACTGTTTTGGTCATGTCAGTCAATCCAACTGCACATGATGTGTCTCAACTCTCAAAACAACCTTAACTGCCCAATACTCTCTTACATTTCCCTTCTCAAAAATCACCAAATTATTATATATATATATTTATATTTATGTCTCATGTCTCATGCTGGTCAGAGTATTCAAATAGAAGGAATTTCTCCTAGACTAAGAACATGATTGTTCCCTTCATTTATTTGTAGTTTGGTGGCCTCATGATATTGTTGATAATGATGATGGATGGATAAGTCTTGTAATTAAAGCATTAACTTGTCAACGACTTTGTTAACACAGATGAATTGCCTCAGCACCCCCGGAACTGCATTTGGTCTGCAGTTGTAAGTAATACTATTAATTTTTAATCGATTGATATTCCTATATATTTAAGTATAAATTAAACCACCATACAGAGATATATGAGCTTTGCCCACAAGCAGTTTGATTCAGTGTTGCTCTCTAGTATGTGAAGACAGTTGCAGGGAGTTTTAGATTCGACTACACTCTCAAGTTAATCATTCTCAAAATTGTCCCAGTCAAGCATTTTTAATCCTATAAAATCTTTTGTTAATTTTTAATTTTACAAAAAAAGTCATTTATTTTGGTTATTTTATTTTCTTCTGTCATTTTGTGTTGAAAAGTCTAACGTGTTTTGTCCCAGTTTTTGGTTCTTATCCTTATAGATACGTTGTCATGTCAAAACTGCATTCATTTATGGACCAAATAGTACATAAAAAAATGTTAGGAGAAAATTCATTCATGTGATTCACCCTGGAAAACGTATTCAAATTAACGTGCCCATTGGAAATTGATAATTGGTACGTTGCTTTCTCAAACATTGGCAAATTACACAATCCACAAATCTTGTACTGGAATGGTGTATCTGTCACGAGCTTTGATGGAGAAAGAGAAAGGGTATCATTTTTCAGAATACATTTTTCTTTTCCACCGAATAAAGCTGGAGTTTGAAGAAGAAGCCAAAACAGGAAAAAAGAGCATGCAAATGGTGCAAGGGTAGGACAAGAAGAGAAGTTTATGATTGTAGAATGTTGGGGGAAAACTGAAATGAGAGAGATACAAATCATAGGATGAGCATGTGGAAGGCAAGAACTTATGTCAAATTAACTGCATTAGACACTAGCTAGGCAGGTCAATTTCTTGGGTCTATTACCAGGCGGCTTTCAACCCAAGCTTACTAGAAGAATTTGTTCATTTAGAAGGAAAAATGGGCCAATCAATTAGTGCACAAAAGTATTAATGTTGCCATTATTATGATCTTCAAATAAGTTATAAGTCTTATCCTATACCCCTACAAAAGGATGCATCACTCATTATATATATAGGTGATGGCTCCACTTACCTCAATTCGCAGTAAAGTAGTACATACATGAGTATATAGTAGTGCACCAGCATGTCACATTTTTCTATAAGCCTCTGTCTTCTTCTTTTCGTTTTCCGTCTTATGTGTGAGATATCTTATGCCAAGGTAACTTTTTTCAAAACAGGTGGTGAACGTCAGCGAATTCCGATATTTTAATTCAAAGGTAATAATTAGAAAAAGGATCCTAATTAATTTAGTAGAAATTAAACCCTAAATCATGACATTATGTCATTACCCATTACTAATAATGATGTAATATATAATTGATTAATTAATAAATTAAATTTTAGAAAGAAAATTAATCAATCTAACTCCCAACTTGAGTATATCATCTTTAATCAAATTATAAATAATTAATTATTATAATTTGTGATTATACATAACAAATTCATTGAGATTATAGAATAATTTCTTTTAATTTAGGAGTG
Source organism: Psophocarpus tetragonolobus (assembly GCA_037954015.1). Taxonomy (NCBI): domain Eukaryota; kingdom Viridiplantae; phylum Streptophyta; class Magnoliopsida; order Fabales; family Fabaceae; genus Psophocarpus; species Psophocarpus tetragonolobus. Next base: position 5,886,980 of record CM075693.1, on the reverse strand, counting down.
AATTGTCAATTTTCTTCCCATTTCAATTTTTTTACACGGTTCTAACTTGAGCATGATTTAAAGTTTTTCCGCAAATCCAGTTAAATAATAGTAGGTCGAAACTAAACATTTTTTCATTGTTTTAGACTTAGATGTATTAGTTAGAATGAGAAACTTTATTTCACTTTCTATTTTAGCACATTACAGTTTTTTATAATTTATAGTATCATTTGACATGACAGTACTCTTGTATCTTTCAATTGAAACAGTCTTTTTATTTATTTATCTTTTTGGTAATTCGATCAAAGAAAAGAAAAAATTCTTCTATGTAGCGTAGCGTACTATAGTTTCATTACTAAATGTTGGGCATTAATTTTTAACTTTTCTATATACATCATTTGTTTAACTACTAGATCATGAGGGCTCACTATAAATAACAAACCAGACAAAATATTTTAACCCGTCACTTTTGTGGCAATCAATTCAAGGTAAATAGAATTTCTTTTAATCATATATTTTTTCCTGTTACAGGTGGATATCATGAAGGGGTTTTTCATGTAGTAGGTTAGACCGCTTTTTAATCTCACAAAGTTTGAGTGATTGTTAGAAAATTTCGTCTCAATAAATTGGATCAAGGGAATTCTTTGACTATTGTTAAATTTTGTTAGATGATAATAGGAAAAATCGATAGGGGGAGCAAATCATTTAAGTTTTTTTATCACTGGATTGAACATCCTTTCTTTAGCAAATTAGTAAATAATAAATGGAATACTGAGGTGGGTGGGAGTTGGTTTATGCTACGGTTCAAAGATAAACTCAAGGGCTTGAAAGGTATACTGAAACAATGGAGCAAAGAGATTTTCTTAAGTGAGGAATAGGTGTTATAGGATAAAATCAAGGAGCTGGAGGAAACTGACATTAACTTGCTTGATGGGCAGGTAAAAACTAACTAGTTGCATAAGGGGTCTCTTTCTGAATATTGGAGTAAGGCTAGGGTTAGGGAAAATTCAACCTTGCAGAAATCCAGAATTAGATGGGCTTTGGAAGGGGACGATAACTCAAGATTCTTTCACTCCAAGAATCAAATTTTGGTAGTCAATACAAAGCAGGGTGGTTTGAGGAGGTGGCAGAAGTGAAGGTTAAAGTGTTGGATCACTTTAAACAAGTTTTCTCAGAAAAAAAAGTTGGTTAGACTGAGCCTTTATGGAGTGAGCTTTGATCAAATTTCATAGTAGGAACGAAATACGTAGAGGAGATCAAAGAAGCAATCTGGTCTAGTGAGGGGGATGAACCTTGGCCTATATGGCTTTGAGATGAATTTTTATAAATCGTGTTGGAAGATCATTGGCGAAGATTTGGTAAAAGGAATCCAGGAATTCCATCACTTAGGGAAACTCCCTAAAGTCGTTACATCTTCCTTTATAGCGTTGATTCTGAAGGTGGTTAATCCTCAAATTCTTTCTCAATACAAACCTATCTCTCTTATTTCGAGCGTTCATAAGATCATTTCTAAGATCTTAGTGGTGAGAGTTAAGAGAGTGTTTGGGCGAGTCATTTCTCGTGGCCAAACAACTTCCATTCCCAATAGATCAACCCTAGATGGGGTTTTAATGACTAACGAGGTCATTGACTGGGCTCATAGATTTCAAAAATTGTGTTTTATGTTTAAAGTGGATTTTGAGAAAGCCTATGATTCAGTCAATTAACATTTTCTTAATTATATGTGTTGCATGTTGGGCTTTAGTCAGAGGTGGAGGATGTGGATTTCTTTATTAATTTGGAATAACTATATTTTTATGTTGGTTAATGAAAGCCCATCTACTGAATTCTAGCCTCGTAGGGGTTTTAAACAAGGAGATCCTTTATCTTTGTTCTTATTTCTGGTGGTGGCAAAAGGCTTAGTAGGACTATTAAGGAAAGTTGTTCAAAATGGAGGTTATAAGCAAATCATGGTAGAGGAGGGGGCTAAATTTTCTTTATTGCAATACATAGATGAAGCAATCATTATGGAGGAAGTAGGCTTTCATATAGTATGAAAGCTGAAGGTAATTTAAAAGGCTTCAAATTAGTGTCGGATCTGAAAGTAAATTTTCATAAAAGTTACTTTTATGGTTTAAATGTTAATAATTTATTCTCTCATGTTGTCGACTATATGTTAAACTGTATAATGAGTTCTCTTCCTTTTAAATTTTTGGGTATTCAATAGTGGTTAACCCTAGGGTTGCATCCTCTTGAAAGTCGGTAGTTGATAATTTCAAAAGGAGATTGACACTTTAGAAGGAAAAAAAATGTCCTTTAATGGCGATTAGTGATGTTGAATACAGTACTTACAAGTCTACCTCTGTATTTCTTCTTCTTTTATAAGGCACCAAAGAAAGCCACCAACTGTTTAACTAGATTATAAAGGAGATTTTTGTGGGAAGGTGATGATGGAGTGAACAAAATTGCTTGGGCCAACTGGGAGAAAGTATGTATGGGTAAATAAAAAAGAAGGGGGGTCTGTGAGTGAAGTGCTTAATGAAATTCAATCTCAATTTGCTTGCTAAATGAAGTTAGAGATTCTTAAATGACAACGAAGCGATTTGGTGTATTTACTTAAGGTGTAGATATAGAGCTTTTCAGAAACACCCATATTTAGTTCCAAGGTCACCGAAACGGTCTTTATGGTGGAGGGATGTGTGTGCAATAGATGATAATTGTATGTTATGTCCTGGGTGGTTCTCCAATAAACTTCGACGAAAGATAGGTGATGGGATGAGTACTCTTTTGGAAACATAATTGGTTAGGTGGTGAGCTACTAAGTGACAAGTATCCCAGACTGTTCTCTTTAGCAGTGGATAAGGATATTTCTGTGCATAGTCTTAGGGGGGGCCCGAATTGGAGAAATTTCATGGTATGGGGTTTGGAGACGAAATCTTTTTATATAGGAGGAAGAGCTTCTTCAGGAACTGGATGACTTATTGCAGGGGATGTAGGTGGATCAGCAGCTCAATGATCATTGAGTGTGGGTCTCAGTAGGAAACAATTCGTTTTTTGTCTCAACGACATACACTACATTATATGAAACATTTAATCAACAGAGTATACTGGTTGGGGATCCTAACTTATTCAAGTGGTTGTAGAAAGACAAGCTTCCTTCCAAGGTTATTGTGTTCTCTTGGAGACTTCTACTCAATAGACTTTCGAGAACTGATAATCTGATGAGAAGAGGCTTAAGTCTCAATGGTGACCAACTTTTATCAGTTTATGTTTGTTGTGCAAAAAACATCCAGAGAACTCCAATCATCTTTTTCTATCTATAAGACTTCTCAATCTCTTTGGTGTAAGGTGTTGAGCTAGATTGAGTTAGTTACACCTTTACCAAATGAACTTCATCATTTGTTTTACTTAGTTGGATCCTGGACAGTAGGTAGATTTAGAAAGAAAATTAGATACTTGTTTTGATATGTAATGTGTTGAGACATATGAATATCTAAAAACTTCATAGTTTTTAATGATAAAACATTGAAATCTTTAGATATTTTAACCTTTATACAGGTCACTTTATGGAAATGGTTATTATATAGATTTGATTTTTATATAGTTGTGTTTTGTGTTATAATCCCTTACAATATCTCTTAATGATGTGATGTATAGAGTGTTTTGTGATGTAATTAGTATGTATGTTATTTTCAGGACTCTGTAGGGTAATTTAATCTTTGAAGTATATGGTTGTTTTCATGGTGGGAGTTGTACTGATATTGCCGTTTTGGTATGGAAGGAGTCATTTTTCTGCTATTGCACAGATGTGGAAGCTTTTTAGCTTCAATAATGAAATTCTTTCATTTTGCCTGTCAAAAAAAAACAAACTAAAATTTGCCCCGATCAAATTTCCATATTCATTTAAACATCGTTATATGGCACAGCAGACTGAACAGTGTAGATATTTACATTAGTACCTAAGATCTTATGCTTACAAAAAAAAAAAGTATATCACATAAGCATCTTTTTCCAGTTATAACAAATGCGTATGAAAGCTTATTAGGAGCTTATTGACCAACTCAAACTTCAATCTCGGGCCAGATATTGGTCTTGTTGAAGCATCAGATTAAAATAGTAGCTAAGCGTCTATGTGAATCAACCCAATGCCAGAATCCACATTCTTGATAGCTACTTTGACCATTGCCATTTTTCTACATTTGTTTTGTTTTGAGTTCAAAATATTGTTGTTAAGTTGCATTAATTTTCTTATTCACAAATTTCTTGCAATAATGCTAATGGAAAAAATATTGCCACAAGCACGATACCTGCAAATCGTTTTCTTAATTAATAGGAAATAATGTGCCTAGTTAGCTATAACATCCAATAAACCAAAACGAATAAACATTTTCATTACAATTGGGACCATTATTAGAGGTCACGTATGGATTCCTTCCACTATCTCTTTTCACGTGTGCCTTTTAAAACTAAATAAATAATTGAACAAACAAGGCAAATTAGGTAAAGTGACAAATCTATAACCACCATTTCTAAGACCTAGCTAGTCCACACACTCTCTAATCCACTATCGAAATTTTTCAGTGCTAAAACTCTACGAATGGTTTTGAATGATGTACAATAAGCAATCTTATTCAGAGGATTGTATTATTTTGTACCGTATACGCAAGTCTACATTTTCAAGAAGATTCTTTGGTTGACATGTATACATCGGCACTAATTAAAATATTAACTATTTTTTTAATGTAGATAGCCTTTTTCTAAAAAAAAATAAGATATGAAAGTCAAGGATTATAATCCAATTGCTTAAAAATTAATTTTAAATTTATTTTTAGTTTTTATAATGTATTTTGTTCTTAGTTTTAGTCCGTGTAACTTTTTTAAAATCATCCCAAGAATTTATTTATTTTTTCTTTAGTTCTTAATAACATTTTTTAGCAAATTAAATGATGATATCAAGTGTTATGTTAAAAAAGAATATCATGTCATTTAAAGTGTTACAATACAATAGAGACTAAAAAATAATAATTTATAGTAACTGAAATGAAAAAAAAAATTGATAAGTTAAAAACAAAATAATAACATTACGGATTGAAAAATGTAATTAATTAAAAGAAAAGACCCAACTAGGATACCAACCAAATCTTTTAAAGAAGATTAATCATCAACACAATCTATGATAATTAAAATACAAATATTTGCATGATATTAACAACATTTAAATATTAAACACTAATTTAAAATAATACTTAATAAAAAGTAGATTTATGTAAAACCTTTAATATCAAATAAACATTTGAGAGTGGAAATAAACTAGGCTGATGGGTCATGGAGTGCCAGGAACCAATGTGTTTTTAGAGAAATTTATTACTTTAATAAAGAGCATATTGTATGAGTTATTCTGGTTTCATCATGGAATTACTTAAAAATTAGAGGTCCAAATTTTTCTAATACATTCTCACAATGGCCAATTAGTTTAGGTCTATGTCTTAAATAATGCTAGTCACACAAGTTGAGTCCAAGGTGAAAGTGTTGGCAAAGTATTCTTGTGTCTTTAACGTGGAATGGCAGTGTCAAGGTATTTGTTGTTAAAGGATTATATATTTTTTATATGTTAACCGTTGTAATAAAAGTATTTTTACAAAGTTTGGTTTGATATATATATATAAAGGACAAATCAAGTGAGAAAAGGAGTTACATTGAGAGATTAGAAAATATAATAATAACAGTAGGATTTTAATAAACGGGGTTCAGAGTGAACTGTTAATTAAACAAACTCACATAGTTGTCTCACACAGATATCTCTTCCACAAATGTCACCATCACCCCCGTTGTCTTCCTCACTAATGTGTCACCCCATGATATGTGCTAGATGCACCACCTTTTTAGGATATGAGAGGTTCTATTTACACATATTTTCGGTGAAACAAATCAACCTGCAAATGCACTAGATGAACACGATGTAAACAGAGATGACTACTCTCTTCTCTCCTTTTCTCTTAGCAAGTCTGGTGCCAATAGGGAGCTCTTCCACCTAGTGTCGTGTGTACTTAGTACCAACAATGGTAGTGGTGCTGCCACCTATTGCCACCGTTGTTGCTGTCGTCGTCGGTGGCGACAGTGGCAGTATCAGCGGTGATGGTTGTTGAGTGGGGCGGTGGCACGTTAAGCATTTGTACAAGAGGTTTCCGTGTGAGAGAACAACATGAACTTATTTAATTAACAACTTAATATGAATCATTTATTGAAATGCTTAAGTGATTATTATGTTTTTTCATTTCCACCATAACCACTTTTTCTCACCTGAATTGTCATTTTATATATATATATATATATATACACACACACACATATATATATATATATATATATATATATATACACACACACATTAGCATGTGTTCGTATTTCTTTTTTATATGTTATAACAATTTTAGGCTTTTAATTTAATATGTTTCTTAATAACATAATAAAATATAAATAATTCAATGTGTTATTTTGCATATCATAATTTTAGTTTACTATGTTTTGAAATATATTTTGTTAATTTTTATATTTCTTTGTTTATGATAACATGAAATAAACATGTCAAATCATCAACGAATATGATAGATTTGCAATGAATTTGAGAAAATTGAGAGAGAAAAGAGTTTGAATAGAATTCAAAATATTGTTGTGTCTGTGTATTTGCATATAAATGTTTTAAAGTAGTTTTTTTCCTTAAGTTATATTGTTGATCTAGTTGCAAAGTTCACATATGGAAAGATTTAGAGGAGAGATCATGGGTTTGAATCCCTCCATCAACAAAGTAGATTTTACTTTTCATTTTTTAATTTTCAATTAGGTATAAGGGTATAAGGGTAAAATGGGAAATGAGATATGGACACCAAAGGGTGAATTCTTTTATATATGTCATATATATATATATATATATATATATATATATATATATATAGGGAACGTATCAAGTGAGAAAATGCTTCTTATGAGAGATGAGAAGAATAAATAATAAGCATAATATTAAAAATATCGACTCAGATTAAAATAATTCATTTAAAGATATTAGGTACCTCGTTACTATAACTCAACCTCACTGTCACCCTCACCCCATTCTCACCCTCAACATAACCTCTATCGTTATCACCACTGCCACTATCATTGTCCCCACCATCGTTTCTGCCACCACCACCACCATCAGTGGCGGCGTTGACCACAATGGTTGTGGTAATAGTGACGTGATGCTGGTCGACAGTAGTCACCGATAATGGTGATCACTAATGATGGTGGTAGTGGCGGCAGTGGTGATAGAGGTGATGTTGAGGGTAGGGATGGGGTGAGGATGAAAGTAAGGATGGGGTGAGTTATAGTGAAAGAGGTACATGATATCTTTAAGTGTGTTATTTTAATCTGAGCTGTTATTTTTAATCTTACGCTTATTATTTATTCTTCTCATCTCTCATAATAAACTTTTTCCTCACTTGATACGTTTCTTATGTATGTTGGATATAAATATTTTAAAATAATTTATTTCTTAAGGTTATAAGGTAGATCTAGTGGCAAAGTTTACATTTGGGAAAAGAGAGGTTGTGGATTTGAGTCCCTTCTTTCACAAACTAGTTTATTTTTTAATTTTGAAATAGGTATTAGGGTAGAATATATATTTCAAAAAGTTGACGTAAAAAAGGAAATTCTCTTTATTAATAGTATCGATATAATATATAATATAATGTTATATATTATATATTATAGATAGTAGGACAATTATGTATGTTGAATATAAATGTTTTAAAGTAGTTTCTTTCTAAAGGTTATAAGATTGATCTAGTTGCAAATCCATATATGAAGGAAGGAGAGGTCTTGGATTTGAATATCTCTTTTAATAAAATAATGTTTTCTTTTTGCTTTTTAAAAATAGTAGAATAGGTATTTTGACAAGTGGACATCAAAATGGAGAATTTCTTTTATTAATAGTGTGTGTGTATATATATATATATATATATATATATATATATAATAAATATAATATTATATATTATAGATTATTGATATAGATTATAGATAGTAGGAAAATTATGTATGTTGGATATAAATGTTTTAAAGTAGTTTTTTTCTCTTAAAATTATGAGATTGATCTAGTGACAAAGTCTCTATATAAGGGAGCAATAGGTCTTGAATTTGAATATCTCTTTTAACAAAATAGTTTTTTATTTTTTTTTAGAATAGAATAAGTATTTTGAAAAATAGATATCAAAAGGGAGAATTTCCTTTATTAATAGTATAAATAAATATAAATAATATATATATATATATTAATAGTATAGATAATATATATATATATATATGTATATATATATATGTATATATATATTAATAGTATAGAATATATAATATAATATTATAGATAGTAGACAATTATGTATGTTAGATATAAATGGTTTAAAGTAGTTTTTTCTTTCAAAGATTACAATATTGATCCAGTGGCAAAATTCATACATGGGTGAGGGAGAGGTTGTGTATTCAAGTCTCTCTTTTAATAAAATAGTTTCTTCTTTTTTTATAAAAAAAAAAAGTTGAATAGGTATTTTGAAAAGTGGTCATCAAAAGGAAGATTTCCTTTATTAATATTTTAAATATATATTAATAGTATTGATATAATATATAATATATATCATAGATAGGAAGACAATTACGTATGTTAGATATATTATATATTATAGATAATAGGACAACTATGTATGTTGGATATAAATAGTTTAAAGTAGTTTTTTACTGAAGGATAATATATAATATATAAGATAATATTATATTACTATGAATTATAGATTGTAGGACAATTATGTATATTGAATATAAATTATTAAAAGTAATTTTTTGCTGAAGATTATAAGGTTGATCTAATGGTAAAGTTCATATATGGGGAGCAGTGACAAATCCATTTGGAGAAGAATAGGGGTAGTTGCCCCACTAATTTTTTAATTTTATTTTTTAATAATATATACACAATATATTTTTTTATTTTCATTTCTAACTTCTTAATTGTGTCACAAATTTTAAATCTTGCCTCCATATGCTACAATGGCATGTAGTTCCACGATCACATATATATTATTTTAAAGAATTTTTGTACTTATAATTTCGGTTTCTATAATTTTTATTTAAAAAATAACTATTTTGGTAGTTATAATTTTATTTAATTATTTTCAAATGTTTATCATTAAAAATTATTAATTTATATATTTCATGTAATCCATTAGAGATAAATTTAAGCATTTATACGGAATAATAATTTTTTTTGTTTTAATAGTTATAAATATATATATATATATATATATATATATATATTTGAATTCACTAAGCTAAATTTAACATTTGCTTAATAATAATTAAAAAAAAAATTAATAGTTACAAAGATATTTACTTAAAAGAGAAAAAGATTGTACACTATTAGTGGAAAAAATTCACTGTTATTCAATCAAATACTTAATATATGGTAAGTTTCTTACGAGAGTCATGTAAATAATGAGTTGTAATTGAACCTGAGTTTAACACTGTTTCACATGGTCAATCCATAATAATTAAACTCTACTTAAAAAATATTGAATATTCTTTTTTTTTAGTTACAATTTTTATTAATGTTAATTAAAGAGATAAGTTAACATTAAATTATTGTTTGCTCCCTGTTTAATTTTATTTTGTTTTTATTTCATATCTAATAAAATATTGATTCAATTTTATTTTATTTTCTTTAGTTGATTCTAACTTTTTTTTAGATTAATTAAATTACATTTTTCAAGTTATATTTAGTAATATGATATTTCTTTGATATTAATTTTCTTTTCATCTTAAAGTTATTTTTCTTGTGTTTGTCGATTTTCAGGAACACAATGTAAATATTTTACTTATAATTTTGTTTTGAAAAATTATGTTTGCGCTCACTACTTAAAATTTCTAGATTCATCAGTATGGAGAAGGGAGAAGTCATGTGTTCGAATTTCTCTTTTAACAAAATAGTTTTTTCCTTTTTGTTTTTTAAAAATGGTAGAATAGGTATTTTGAAAAGTGAACATCAAAAGGGAGAAATTCCTTTATTAATAGTATAGATATAATATATAATATTATAGATTATAGAAAGTAGGTAAATTACATATGTAGGATATAAATGTTTTAAAGTAGTTTTTTTTTTTAAAAAAAGTTATAAGGTTTATCTAGTTGCAAAATCCATATATGGGGATGGAGAGATCGTGTGCTCAAATTTCTCTTTTAATAAAATAGTTTTTTTCTTTTTGTTTTTAAAAAAGGATAGAATAGTTATTTTGAAAAGTAGACATTAAAAGTGAGAACTCTCTTTATTAATAGTATAGATATAATATATAATATACAAAATAATTTAGACAATTATGTATGTTGGATATAGATGGTTTAAAGTAGTTTTTTTCTTAAGGATAATATATAATATATGAGATAACATTATATATTATAGTACGACAATTATATAAATGGTTTAAACTAGTTTTTTTTTCTTAAGGTTGTAAAGGTGATCTAATGACAAAATTCATATATGGGGAGTAATGACAAATCTATTTGGAGAAGAATGGGGCAGTTGCCCCTACTAATTTTTTAATCTTATTTTTTAATAATATATACATAATATTTTTTTATTTTCATTTGTAACTACTTAATTTTGTCACAAATTCTAAATTTGGCCCCCACTATCTATATGCTACAATGACATGTAGTTCCACAATCACGTATATATTATTTTAAAGAATTTTGGTAGCTATAATTTTTATTTAAAAAATAACTATTTTGGTAGTTATAATTTCATTATTTTTTTTTCAAATATTTATGATTGAAAAATATTTATTTTTCTACTCAAATAATTAATTTAAATATTTCATGTAATATATATTTGAATTCACTATAGATAAATTTAACCATTTATACACAATATTTTTTTTGTTTTAATAGTTATAAATATATGTATATTTGAATTCACTGAGCCAAATTTAATATTTACTCAATAACAATTTGAAAATATTTTTATTTTAATGGTTATAAAGATACTTACTTAAAAGAAAAAGATTTATACACTATTTAGATATGTTTACGAGTTGGGTTGGGTCGGAGTTAGACAAATCCAAGACCCAATCCAATCACAATTCATTGTGTTGGGTTGGATTTTTGTTTTTTCTCATTAAACTCAACCCAACTCGCCATTGAATGAGTTTGGTTGGTTTGGGTTAATTGGGTTACTATTTTGAAAAATATTTTTTTAAAGAATAAATTGAATGTTTAGAACATTTTTTAATATATTTTTTAGGATTTTTTTTAAAGATAGAATATATCATTATTACAACATAAAAATAAATAATAAACTATTGGCCTAGATAGTGTGAAGAATCAATTCTTAGAAGAGTTTAAACTATTGGTTGAATGCTTATTATTGGTTTTTTATCTACCAATAAACATTAACTAGTTGGAGTGAGGGTGTGCCCTTGCAGTGTAGAGTGTTTGCCTTTGTGTGTGACAATCTCGGCTCATGAGTTATAAATTAAACAAGACATTGTTTAATTTAAAATAATAATAAATAATAATAATATAATATTATTATCGGGTTGGGTTGAGTTGAATATCGGGTTCAACTCACTGAATCCATCATCCAACCCTAGGGGATTGAGTTTGATCGGGTTGGGTTGGGTTTCACCCAATCTAAAAAAAAAACCCAACCTAGTCAATTTGGGTTGGATTTGGTCGGATTAGGTAATCGGGTCACCCAACCCAATGAACACCCCTAGCACTATTAGTGTAAAAAGTTCACTATATTCAATCACAACGTTTTATTTATGGTAAATTTGTTGACTTTACCAATTAATATTTTAAAAGTCACATAAATGAAGAGTTGTGATTGAACACAAGTGTAAAACTCTTTTACAATATCCAGAAAATTAAACTCTACTTAAAAACAATTGAAAAGATGTTTTTTTTTTGTTTTTTAGTTATAATTTTTATTAATTATTAATATCAACATTAAATTATTGTTTGCTCACTATTTTAATTTTATTTTGTTTTTGTTTCATGTCTAATAAAATATTTATTCAATTTTCTTTTATTTCCTTTCCTTGATTCTAACTCTTTTTTTAGATTAATTAAATTAAATTTTTCAAGTTATATTTAATAATATAATATTTCTTTGGTATTAGTTTTCTTTTCATCTTAAAGTTTTTTTGTTTCATCTTTGTCAATTTTTAGGAACAAATATGTAAATATTTTCTTTTATATTTTTGTTTGAAAAGTTATATTGGCCCTCACTACTTAAAATTTCAGGATCCGTCGCTATGGGGGAGGGAGAAGTCGTGTGTTCGAATTTCTCTTTTGATTTTTTTTCTTTTTGTTTTTTAAAAAGGGTAGAATATGTATTTTGAAAAGTGAACATCAAAAGGAGGAATACACTTTATTAATAGTATAGATATAATATATAATATAATATTATAGATTATAGATTATAGATTATAGATAGTAGGATAATTATGTATGTTGGATGTAAATGATTTAAAGTAGTTTTTTTTAAAGGTAAGAAGCTTATGTAGTGGCAAAATTCATATATGGGGGAGGGAGAAGTTGTGTGTTTGAATTTCGCTTTTAAACAAAATAGTTTTTTATTTTTGTTTCTTAAAAAGATTAAAATAGGTATTTTGAAAAGTGAACATCAAAAAGAAAATTTCCTTTAATAATAGTATAGATATAATATATAATTATATAGATTATAGATAGTAGGATAATTATGTATGTTGAATATAAATGTTTTAGAGTAGTTTTTTTCAAAAGGTTACAAGGTTGATCTAGTAGTAAAACATATATGAGGGATAGAGAGGTTATATGTTCAAATCTCTCTTTTAATAAAATATTTTTTCTTTTTGTTTTTTTAAAAAGGATAGAATATGTATTTTGAAAAGTTGACATTAAAAGAGAAAATTTTCTTTATTAATAATAGTATAAATATAATATATAATATATAATTAGGACAATTATGTATGTTAAATATAAATGGTTTAAAGTAGTTTTTTTCTAAATGTTATAAGGTCGATCTAGTGGTAAAATCCATATATAGGAAATGAGAGGGTGTGTGTTTGAATCTCTCATTTAACAAAATAGTTTTTTTTTTCTTTTTCAAAAAGAGTAGAATAGGTATTTTGAAAAGTGGACATCAAAAGGAAATATTCTCTTTATTAATAGTATAGAAATAGTATATATATTAATAGTATAGATATAATATATAATATTATATTATAGATTATAAATAGTAGCACAATTATATATGTTGTATATAAATTTTTTAAAATATTTTTTTTCTAAAGATTATAAGGTTAATCTACCGGAAAAGTTCATATACGTGAAAGGGAGAAGTCGTTTGTTTAAATTTCTCTTTTAACAAAATAGTTTTTTTTTTTTATTTTTTAAAAAAACTAAAATAAATATTTTAAAAAGTGAACATTAAAAAGGATAATTTTCTTTATTAATAGTATAAATTATATATATAATATTATTAATTAAAAAATATGTAATTAAGTTGACTCTATAATAGCTACATCATATTTTTTGTTATTGGAAATATCTTATGTAGACTTTATCCATGAAGTCATCCTTAAACTACCATTACCTTTAATTATCATCTAAAATGTCATCATAGTAAGACCATATTGTCCTTCATTAAACCGCACTTAACTTCATTAAGTTTGGTTTGTTTGGAAAAATCTAAAGGTAAAGATTACCTAGCTAGTACATGTGAAAGATTACTTTTAATCTTGACTTTATCATTTTCAAAGCATAACTTAGTTTATCAGTCATCTAACGAGACCTACCGTCTAATAATAGATTATGTTAAGCTTTAACATTGGTAGGTTAACATGCAAATATATTAAACTCACCATGCATAATAAAGACTGCGGAAAAAATACCTTTATACAATTTAAAACAAAATTAAGAAAAAATATAATATTATCTTTAAAGTTATGTATAAAAGATGTTTGTTTTGATAATATTTTATCCAAACTACGCAAATTTTTTCAGCAAAGAAGAGGACGAACCAATCATCCAATGTGTTATGCTTGAAAATGAACTTCTCAAATCTCCCATCTCCATAGAGTGATGAATGATGATCATATATGAGACTTCCAACAAGTGAATACTTTTTCTTTTTCTCTTTTACCACTTTATTATGTTTTATTGGAGTTTAATGGACAAGGCATGTCCCCTCCATGTGATTAGAGAAGCATTTTAATAAATTATTCATATTTTTTAACTTCTAGTCCTTTATTTTATTTTCATATCTTTTATGGACTCGCATAGTGCTAAAAATAAAGAGAAAACAAATGGTATGAGAACTAATTTGTTGATAACATATATGGTAAAGAGAAGCCATAACGATAATTGGTTTAAAGTGTTGTCACGCAAGTTTGGGTTGAAATTGGATTTTTTGACTTTGCAGCTAGTAACTCTTTTTTTTATTATAAAAAAAATTAATTTAATTATTATAATAATTCAGAAGGAATTAAAATCATCAAAATTATCAAACTCTAAAGTCACTGAATTCATACAAACTGGAATAAGGCTTGGCCATTTTTATATTTATTTGGGGTAGGGCTTAACATAGAACTTGTGAGTTGTGACTAATGATGTTTTCTTCCTTTCTACTACACAATTAATCTTCATCCAAGTTCATGGCTATGCCCTATATTTTGTGCCCAAATATATATTACCACTTTTGTCCTTGCAAAGTTGAATGTTCATGCAATTAGACCAAAAAGGGACATTGATTCTTGTAATTGCAAAACCATAAGGTCAAACCTCAACCTACAATATCATTAGACCAAAATGAGTAGCTGGTTCAAACTTATTTTTGCTAAGCCATGTGAGACAAGTATTTGGAACTCTAGGACCGTCACTAAGCGAACCTCCTATCGCTCAACAAAAATGTCTCAGACCCAAAACCACTCAGCGAATTTTGGCCAGTCCCAAACCTATAAATAGGGACCTGTGGTGCATGTTGGAGAGGCACAAATCAGTGAAGGTTAGAGAGAGAAAGATCTTAAGAGTTGAGGGAGATTTTAGTGAGAGAAATAGAGGGTCCAAAAGAAGCAAGAAAATTAAAGTTGTGAAAGTGCTACTAAAGTTTTGTACCACTCTTAATCAATCTCTTATCAAGGTAAGGGGGAGTGTGATTTATAAACTACGAGAGGTGTTAGTCTTAATAAACTATATGTGTTTATGTTTTTATTGTGTTACTTCTTTATTGATCTATTGATTTCTTATGTTCTAGATGTTATTCTAACCTCTATTTATGATTTTCAAGTTATCGTTATGATTTTTATATGAGTTGTTTCTTGCTAACTATTTTTTATATCTTGGATTGTCTGTATTATAACATTGGTTTTCATAAATAAATGTTTTATAAATCAAGTAGTGAAAGTTATGATTTGTGAAATTTTATGAACTATCCTCAAAATGGATTATCTTAAACTTGTCGATATGTTTTTAAAGGATAATAAAGTAATATGTATTTTAAAATATTGAGGGAAAAATACCCTTAAAGCAAGCAGATTTATTACAGACTTTGGTGTGAATTTAGTTAGTTTTTTAATGAAATTTGTTTATGATATTTTCTATGTCTTTATTATGGACTAATTCCATTTTAAATTGACCAATTATAATTTTGATGAAATTTGTTGATAAATAAGATAATTTCTTCTTATTTGTGTATTGTGGTATGGAAAAAATAATTTTCTTATTTATAACTCAAGTTTATAGGTTTCCCACGAGTTTATCTAAACTCTTGAGTTTAACAACCATAGTGTTAAATGACAAACAGTTATCGCATATTTATTTATTTGATATTCAATTTTAATTACCTTCGTTAAATAATTGTAATTTAAATTTTATAACTTGTTTTATTAAATTATTATTTGTGAATTTGGATATTGTTTATATTTAGTTATGTTATGTGAGTTATTAATTTATTTTTTCACATTATATGTGTATGATATTGCGTATTTAATAAATTGATTAATTTCATTCTCAATTTTCATATTCAATGTTTTAGTTGACATATTATGTGAATTTTCAATTTTCATATTCAAAGTTAATTAGATTAAGTGATTAAATTCGAGTTCTATATATACACCTTAGTTATAAAATCTAAAGAGAAATTTAATAAGTTCAACTCGAACACAATTGTCTTCATTAGAATGGTTTAGACTAAAAAGTTATCTATCTTAAACAAAAAGAAAAACAACTTATAATTCCCTTTAAGATTGATTAAAAATAATTTAAATTTAAACCAATTTTTTTATTTAGAATAAACTGATTATTTTAATTTTTCTATATTTTTTAAGAAACAATACTATATTTTGTGGTTAACAAATAAATAGTTTTTTCTTTGCTTAGTGATACTCTACTAATACAAAATGTTAGTATGGCTTATAATTTGGATTAATTTTGAATATCAAAATTGAAAATGAAATTAATTACATGGAATGTCACTTCAAATATTTTTTTTTAAATGCAAATTTTTATTTTTATATTTATTCTCTTTTTGTCTTTTTCAATATTTAAAGTGCAAATTAATCACATTGTTTTTTAATATTTTCTATATACAATAAATTATTTTTTTTATTCTATCTCTTTATATTGCAGCTACTTCTACGGGTAATTTTATCATACTTATGATTCAATAAGTTAATTTCATAATTTTTAGCTATCATTTTTTAATTTTTAATTGCGAACTAACTTTCTAATGTTCACCTAATTTTATTAAACATAATCACACGTAACCATTCAATTGTAATAAGTTTGTATAGTTGGTAACATATTCAATAACTTATCATAAATAATAAGTTATAATCAAACAATGATATAAAATTATTTACAAATGTTAGTGCATCACCTATTCTCTTAAAATAATTAGTTTATAATCTTTGGCTTTAATATAATTTTATTTTTTTTATTTTTTCAAAGTCCATAATTTTTTTTCTACACACTACAAAAGCTTCCTCTCTTTCACCGAATCCTCCATTGACACTTTTCCTGATTTCTTTGGTGGTTGTCAACTTGGGGTGAGCACCTGCAAAAGTACTTTAATGCTCAAATCAAAGGGGAGTTGGTTATCTTCTCAAAGTACAATGTGTCAACAAAAAAATGGTAAAATAACCGGTAGTCAAACATGTACTTATCACTTCCTATTTATAATGTTTATAGTGTTTACCTTTTTGGGTTTGGACTTAAGTCATTAGAGTTTTGACCTACCTGAAGAGGGGTAAGGTAGACTTTTCATTCAGGGATAGTGGATCCTACCCAAGCCAATTTTGATAATGTCTGCATGCTTTATCGGATCACCCTGGTATTCCAGTTATGGAAGGTAGGTCCGATCTTACGAGTAGGCCCAATCCAAAGGGCAGATACCGTCCAGGGTACCTTCCATATAATTTTTATTCTTTGTTTTAAAATAGAACATTTTTTTATTAACAAACTAAGGTATTTATATAAAAACATTTAGTCATCTTATTTTTCAAAATTTGTAATTTTTGTCCCATTATTATATGACCCAAATTTAGTATAATTACATTATGTTATTTATGTAATTCATGTTATATCGAATGTTAATTTGAAATAGTTAGTTAGCATAATGAAAATTGCACATTTTGAAAATTATTTTTTTACTCAATTTAATGAATTAAAACAATTTATCTCTCTTAGAGATTGTTTTCAATTTTCTATTTTTTTATTTAAATTTATTTTTTAAAATATAAATGTGTGTCATCATCCTTCATCACTTTGACAACTTCTAGTTATTGGCGACTGGCGGCTGTTGTAGTTGTTATCACCGTCAACTTATTGTTGGTAATTGTTATTATATATAGTCATTTGACCTCATCTATTACACCACTTCTTGTTATTGATATTGTCACTATTCTTAGTTGTTACTATCCAAACATTCACAATTAATACCTAGTCTCCATTCACCGCTCTTCGAAATTCATTAACCATTTATCATTATGGTCTTTATTAGTGTGAGTAAGTGGGTATTAAAAGTTAATATCTTAGTTGTCTTTTTATGATATTCAGATTAGAAAACAATATTTTAAATTAAAAAAGTAAATTTCATAAGTTCAAAAACTTAAAAGATTTTTTTTATATAAAGTTAAAAACTTAAAATTAAAAATACTCCCAACGAGGACTTTTTGGTTTCATGATTTGGACGGACTCTCTCAGTAGGAGACCACATCGGATAGGCACTGATTTTAAATTACCGCAATTGCTTTGAGCCACCACATGGTGAGCATTAATAATTTGATGCTCTATGGAGCCCACCTGTTCTTAATTATGATTATATTTTAAGGAGGAGTCTTGTTAACGAATGTTTTAACTAAGAAACTAAAAAATTATTAAAAATTTGTACAAAAATACTTTTTTTCGTTTTTAACTGGTAACTTAAGGAGACTAACGAAAAAAAAATACATTTTGAAAAGTTAACGAAGTGAAATTGGCAAATTTCAAACTTCAATGATCGACCAAGAGTCCAAGATCTCTTATCACTATTTTCCAAATAAATCTTATTGGTGTGTTGCTAACAGAACATTACGTCATGAACTATCAATTACTTTGCTTAACAATCTATTTTTCCCCATCCTTTAGTTAATAAAATAATCGTAGAGACATCCAAAAATCTAGCTATCAATGATCTTAAATTAATTATATATCCTCCTTCAAAACATCAATAGGTTTTATTCTTTCCAATCATTGCAAAAGTTAAATAGAATTATTTAACTTTATTAATCGTTTTTCGTCAACCTAATCTTAATAATTATTATACAAGGATAATGTTTTGTCTTCCGCTGTTTATTTATAAAGGAAGTGTGAAAAAAAAAGGACGCACAAAATTATTATGACAAAGATACAGGTTGTATATCCACACATAACTTTAAGTTGAAAATGACAGTTAAAAGAATTAATTAGTATAACAAAATGCATTTATTTTTTGGAAGTTTAACTCTTTATAGTTAACCGTGTATGATTTAGAGTCATACTTAAAAATAAGTGAACTTTTTTTTAAAGTCTGCTAATAAGAGTGTTCATCGATTGGTTTAATTTAATTTTTTGTAGAAAAAATTAAAATAATTAATTTTAATTGGTTAGGTTTCAATTTTTTCTTTTATCTCAATGGTAATCGAGTTGGTTGGTTTGGTTAACTTGAAATCTTATAAAAAATAAAAAATAATAATTTTATAGTTGATAATATGATAATTAAATAAATTAAAGAACACAAATGTTTAACGTACACTAAATTAACAAAATTTATAAACATAATTACTTAAATGTTTAACTAAATAAAAATATTTATAAATACAATTTATAGTTGATTAATGTAAGTATAACACAACACTTGACAATTCACTTAACAAGTAAATAACAAAAAAAATATATATATATATAAACATATTTTATTTGTTTGATTCAATTTGGTTTGGATTTTGAAATTCCAAATCCATAAACCAAATCAATTAACATTGGGTCTTAGTTGGTTCGGCTTGATTCTGACATAATAGGAAAACAATTTGAACTAACTTAATTGGTTCGATTTAGATTCTCAAGTTCATCAAGTCGATTTAAACCAATGAACACCTTTATTTCTGAATACTAATACTAGACACACCAAAATAAAAGGAAAACAAGGAAATTTTTATAGTGTCTTTCTTGATTTGAAGGGTATTGATACTTCTTTTTTTTTAATCAATCAAATTGTAAATTTTATCCAAGTCATTTTTAATAACTTAAAATAAATTTTATTTATTTATTTATAAATAAGTAAATATGTCTAGAATTTACAATAAAATAATTTTATTTTAAAGACTTATTTATAAAAATTATTTTATTGTAAATCTAGACATATTTACTTATTTATAAATAAATAAAACTTATTTTAATTTATTAAAAAATAAATTAAATAAAATCTACAATTTGATTGGTTAAAAAAAGAGAAGTATCAATACCCCTCAAATTAGAAAACAAATCATAAACCCTCTCGAAAACAAAGTCTGTACATTTTAAAATTGTAGTTGAAAATGGCAAATTAATTAGAATAGCCTATACACCAATATGATGAATTTACTTTTCAATAGTTACTCATTTGAAAACTTCATAGTTAAACACTGACACATTTTTTACTTACAACAAGAGATGAGTTAGTGGTAATCCATTTTTTTCCCACATTTTATACATGCATTTGTACCCCCAAAATATCTTCTTGCTTTATTTTATTTTATTTAAATTAATTATTTTTATGTAGGAAGTTTTTGAAAGTAAAAAAGGATGAAAATAATGCAAAAATGGACAAATGAGTTCAAGTTTCAAAGAAGTGTTATCGTGCATAATTAGGCTCTAGCCCAAAGTTTATAATACATACATAATTCCTTTCTAAAAGTGTACCTTTTTTATTAATATTTTTAGTTTTATCTTTACACATTTGAGAGTTGTGAGTCACTTGAAAGTTTTAAAGTTTAGAAGAAGACTACGAAGGTTCAAGAGGGTCTTAAAAGTTGTAATGTAGCATACTTATATGAAACCTTATTTTGATTTTCATTTCAATTGATGTCCTATTTCTTTTTATGATTGAATTGTTAGTGTATGTTTAATTATTATTAGAACTTATCCATCTATAGACAATTAATTGAATTAAGATGATCAATCATTTTCTCTTTTTTCTTATAGGCAATCAATCCTTTTCTTTTAACAAAACCTTTTTATAGACAATGAATAATTTTCTTTTAACAAAACTCATTAACAGTTAAGTTGAATAAATTACATAATCAAAATAATTTGTTAAAACCTTCAAATTATATCTTTGAATTTAAACTTCTTTTTCTCTATAACCTTTTGAGGGTCAATATGTGATTAATTGATTAAGGAAGTACTGATCGCTGATGATCAAACTCTCCTAGTAATCTATAAGGGAGGTGTTAATAAGTATAATGAGATTTAATTACAAATAGCATTATAGGGAACGATTTGAGTTTGTGAAATTACAATCCTAATCTTCTTAATCCATTAGCTTTATCCATGAATCACAATTTCCACTTTATTTTATTTTACTTATTTTGTTCTATCAAGAAACAACCTTAAATTTGTTTGGATCACGATAAAATTTATTTAATGAGGAATTACAATCAGTCATTTAGGTTTGGTAATTTAAACCTTTGACTATTGTTACTACTTCATATGGTATACTTACCCTTAATCGCATTCCAAACACATAAGTGATTAGTTTGTGGGGTGTAATAAACAATATTGAAAGTGGTTGAATATGAAAAATCATGAAGTGGAGTCACTGAGACATAGAATATGATAAACAATAAATATCAAAATGTCACTACATTGATTAGATATTACTTCCATAGTCATTCATAATTTTGAAAGCAATTGTTGGTAATTTTTATAATTTATTTTACAATTTCTATGTAATATTTTTTTTTTGTTTTTCTTATTTGTCCATAATAAGGATGGTGAATATTTGTGTTTGTTTAGAAAAATTGAGAAGTCATTTATAACATCTTTTTTTCTTATATGTTGTATTCCTAAATACTGTGTCATTTATCAATTTTCAAGAGTATCAAGTGACAATAAATTGATATATAATTAATATTTTTTACAAAACAATAAAAACTAACTAATATAACTACTTTTATTAGTACGTGTGATTTATGTCTACTTCCTAAAAATTAAGAAAAATAATTCATTTAGTTCATAGCAATAAAATGCTAAATTTATAAATTTTTTTCAAAACTATCTTTATCATCAATATTCCATTTAATTGTTTGTGATTATAATTTGTCTAATTTCTAATAATAAATGGACAAGAAAATTGATAAAATTCTGTTTTTGGAATTATTCTTACTCGCAAACATGATTAAGTGGTACTTAGGCTGAATCTTTTTGTTTCAAACTATACTTGAGATTCGAAAAATTAGTTCTTTTAATCTTAAACCTCAATTTGATTAAGAAAATGTAAGATAAAATAAAATAAAAATAATTATCCCTCATTTGTTTGTAAGTAGTTGTTTCACAAAATTGATAAAACATCGAAGTAATAGGATAGAAGTCAAAAGTTAGTTTTGTTATCACTTGAAACACGGTATAAGCTCGTGTTTTATGAAACAAACATTAAATGATAAAATTAAAATTATTCTTTTTTATTTTCACACATTTTGCTTTTAGTTTCAGTTTTTTCCACATTTTTAACTATTATTAATTTTTTATTTTATATTTAAAATAAATATTATTCCATAATAATAATGTGATACATCTCTTAAATATGTAAAATATGTGTAGAAAAAAAAAATGTATTAAAAATACACCCGCTATGTGATATATACCACTTAAATGTAAAGATACACGAGAAGAGAATGTACATTAAATTTTTATAAAAGTTTCGCGCTAACCACAAAAGTGCGTGAAAGACGTGTAAAAAAGAGAAAAAGCATACGGTGTGTGGTCTAATAAATTTTAAAGAATGATATATTCACATCTTCTTCGTTTTTTTGTACTGTGCAATATTTCACGAACAGAATAAACTTAAAATGTTATTTTGACTGTTAAATTTACTTGTGTATATTTTTCTGTCGTTTTATGGGGGCAACATTAAGGATCTAGGTCCATTTATTTAGGCAACAAAACATAAAGGAATAAATTTTTTTTTATTTTCAGCATTATTAATCAAAGCATCCCTTGTTCTTTTACTTTACTGTTTTATACAACATCACTAGATCAAAGGTTACTAAGGAATACCCATAGAATTCATAGGAAAGAATGGGGGAATTAATCATTAATCAATATATGTCTTCAGTGAAAGAAAACGTATAGACTATATAGAGATAACAACTAACAAGCACATAAGTAAAGGACAGGACGAAGGGAATATTTATTTTTTACTTTGTTATTCACCCCTTTTTTCCTTTCATGAATATATGTTTCCCGTTGTGATAATAACATTTGTGTTGGAAGTTGGTGACACGAGTTTCATTAAGACGATGCCAGATTGATTAGTGACCATTGCCATTTGCTTGGAAAATGATCATACTTTTATGTTAGTGCTGGATGTGGACACACACAACAAAGACCTATTTCCATTTCTTTGCAGTTTCTATCAAAATTCCTTTTAGTTTTCTTCCTTTGTGTGTTACTATTTTTCAGAATCATCAATTGAATTACCCTTCATAATGTGAAAAGCGGGATTCAGTAGCCACATGGGAAGGTATTAAATTCCGGTCTGATCACTTGAAATTTTCAAAATGAATGCTACCTGTAACCCCCCAAAAAAGTGACAAGCAATTTTTTAAATCTTTTGGCGTGGTCCTCTAGTAAATTAACCCAACCTGTCTTTCCAAGCCATTTCATGATTCTAATCGGGGTTGTGGGTTGGTGAGTACTTGTACTGAAAACGATGAAACTCGGGCACTCGTGTGTCTTAACTGGCTCTCAGCCACACAAAGAGAGAAGGGGTTCTTGTTTGAGTTTAAAGAAAGTGACCTATTTAGTCCTTCAGAGACCATTGCTCTATCTAAAGGGGCATGTGACCCATTAAGTTGAGCATCTCAGATACGCATGCCTAGATTCAAATTCTGTTTTCTTTCTCATTTTTCCCCCTTCACACCTGCTTTTATTTATTTATTATTTTTTTATGAGGCTCCATGGCGTTATTATTAGAACAATTGGGGAGGAAAAAAAAGGAAAAAAAGAGGAAGAGGAGAAGTAGATGATGTCAAATGAAAGTGGGGTCGCGTAAGGTGTGGGCGACAAGTCACATGGCATGTTAGGCCATTCTGCTGTGTCCAATAAGCATGTTTTTGGAGCTTTCGGAAAACTTTAGAGAAGTGGAGTTAGCCATTCCGTCCATTCAATTTCCATGACAAACTTTAATTTCCCCATTGTATCATAAAACCTTATTGCCCTGTGCTCAGATAATGACCAATAAATTCTCAAACACCAGCAACCAGATAGAGTTTCGACACCAGAAGAAAGTTAATATACATTTCAAGTTTTGTCATTCAATAGTAACCCAAAATAAGTGAACATGTGATGTGAAATATGTTTTATATGAATGTTTGTCCTGTGTCAACACTCGGACCCAGTACAGAATGTATCCAAATCCAAATTACCAACTACTAACTGGAATTCAAAACATGCAAGCAAACCCCCAAGACCAATTAAGAAAAGGTTGTCATGACCTGGACGAGATTTTTTTTCCCCAGTCATGGTACTATATATTATTCAGATTAAAAACAAAGCAACTTTTTTTCTTTTGAAGAAGAAACAAAGCAACTTCAATATATATGATATTTATTAATTAAAAACCTACCCACGTACTCTTGCAAATTTACAACTCTGACCAGATTTTATTATCCTACTTACCGTTTCAAGTGATACCAACTTACATCATACCCCATAAATTCCTTTCCTTAACAACATTATTATCCACAAAGAAAAAAGGTGCTCCGTTTGAAAGCTTCTTTGTCACCTATAAACCACCTGTTCATTCATGATTTCTGTTACTAATCTATCAATGATTTGGGCAAAGAATGAATTCTATATCTTTCTTGTTTGTCAAGGAGAGTAAAATTTGGTAGGTATTTGAACCCGATTCCCCACCTTTCTGATTGAGAGTCTCAACTGCAATCTTCTTCTTATTTTCTAATCAAATAGTATTAGAGTTTCAATCAAAAGAGATAAATTGAAAGGAGAATTTTAAGTAAATGGCCTCAAATTTTGATATAGAATTTCATTAAATACTGAAATATAGATTGTGTAAAACAATGGTAAGCAAGTAGTTAAAATTATGTGTGATAGAGGAGGAAAGTGAGAAAGAAGATTGAGAATCACATAAACTAGTAAGTAACATTGAATTACAAGAGGGAAAGGCGGTTGGTGAAAGTTAAAGGTGATGTTCACATTCTGACATGCAAGCATTAAAATGAAAGTGGGAGATTGAGGTAGTGGAAAGAGTAAAATAGATATAGATATATACGCACTTAAGAATTAAGATTAAACAGAGAGAGGGTGTTTGGTTGGAAGAGAAAACGAGGAAAATAAAAAAAAAAAAAAAATGATAATGATAAAAATTAAAAAAATGGAGAGACACATGGCATGGCATAGATACATAAACGCCGAAAGCCAAAAGTGTCTAGTGGGACTAGGAGCTAGGTGGCGTTGAAGTAGAGGCGGCGGCGGAAGAAGAAGAAGAAGAAGAAGAAGAAGAAGAAGAAGAAGAGAGAAGGTTAAAAAGAGCGCTCATGGCTCGAACCTGCATCTCAAGCGCAGGTATATAATCAATGGCTTCTTCCAAAATAACCGGTAAAGGTTCTTTTCGGCAACCGGGAACCAAGCGTCCGAGGAACTTGACTTTCCTCTGCACAGCCGGTGAGCCCTTCCCCTTCAACCGGTAAACGCTGAGCCTGGGTTTCTTGGACCGGGTTGGGGGTCGCTGTCGCTTGTGTTTGATGAACTTGAGCTTGAGGCGGTTGGTGAGGATGGCTCGGCTCCAGCGCGTCCTCCCCTTGGCTGTGACGGCTAGGACTCTGTCGGCTGCTTCGCGCACGGCTTTGCCTGGGCGCGGTGGGGACCCCATGTTGAGTCTGGCTAAGGCTTGGCGCAGCTTGGAGGAGTAGATTTGTTGCTGCGCTTGGGATTTCCACTTTGGACGGCTCTGATCCTCTTGCTGCCTCAGCTGTGATTTCTTCTTCCTCCGTCTCTTGGAGTCACGTGTCAGTTCCGTGTTTGGTATCATAGATGACGATGCCATTTCAATAATGTTCAATTCAAGATACGCCCCTGCAACCAAGTTTCAGAATCGGAGGTTGGTTTGAGTAAGTTAAGAAAAGAAGCAATAAGGAACGGAACGGAACTGGGGTGGGTGATGTGTCCCTGTTCCCTGCCAGCAGTGAGGTTGAAGGCAGAGAGGAATGGTGGATGAGACATATAAAGGGATCACAATCCCATCGCGATGGAGAGACACTGCCAAACCACGCGTCCTTTTCTTTTCTTTCTTTTTTCATTTTATTTATCATATAACATAATTATTTTGTTTATTACTGTGTTGGGCCGTAAAGGTCCCTCCTGGACTCGGTTCAACTTTCGAGCCCATCAGCCAGCCTGTAAAGCCTATCTTCACTATTATATTAATTGCATCTCTCTATATAATATATACTCTTTCATCTTTCAAATGACAAGCTCTACATATCTGTCTATCAAAGTGCAATCAATGCTAACAATTCAAGTAGAACCAGTTCATCCATTTACTAAATCAAGGAATTTAAAATACAAAATTTTGTCTGTAAACAAAATATCAATTCAAAATGTAACCAAACAAGAATAATCTTGACACATTTATCTCTTAGAAAGGGCAGCTAGAATATTCTTAACATTAAATTACATTAATTATTTACTTGCTAAAATGAAATAAGTAGGAGCAAGTGAGATGATAAAACTAATGTTTTATTGCTAATAATTTTAATATAAATTTTAACTATTATAAAAAAAATTAAAGTTTGAGAAAGATACAAAGAAAGAATTTTGTTATCATTTTTCTTACAAATTATTGGTGATGCACCTTACTTTTCTCATCTCACTTTCTCCTACTTATTTCGTTTTAGCAAGGAATAAATGGTCTACGGAATGGAATTTAATGCTAAAAATAGCTTCAATTATCTTTTCATTAAGATAAATAGCCAACATTTTTCTTGTTAAGTAACACTCCCAGCTGATATTTTCTTTCCAAGACAACATTTTCTACTTTAGTAAACTTATTATTTATAATTTAATTGCTTGCATTGCGCTTTGAAACTCTCTTATAGAGCTTGTCATATGAAAGATGAGAATATATAAAAAGAGAAGTGAATTTTAACTATATTAATTATATATTTAAAATTGTCAATTAAAAATTTATTAATTTAAAATTAATTAGAATATTTTAATTATTTATGTATACTTATGATAGACTTTCCCACCTCTCATCTTTATAAAAAGAGGATATAGGAGATCAAGTTACATTAACAATAAATCTAAAAGAGATGCACTAATCTTTTTTTTTTTTTCAATTTATTAGTTAGAATTTTTATAATAAGAGAAAAATAAAAACAAAACAGTATAAAAAATGTACAATGAACCTAGAAGACTAGTCGAACATCAATTTGTTTAAACATAACAAAATGTTACTAAATGAATAATATATATATATATATATATATATATAAAGTTTAATTAGTATGTACGGTAAAATTCTATCACAACTCTTAATTTATGATAAATTGGTTAATTTTACCAATTAATATTTTAAAAATCATATAAATAAAAATATGTGATTAAATTTTAATATAATATTTTTTTACATTCTCAATATATATTAATATATTTAAACTATCTCTCTATATATATATATACACACAGACAAACAAACGCATATATCTTTACAAAACCTAAGAAAACAAGTAAAACCCGTAAAAGATCTTAAAATATAATGAAACCTTACAAAATATTATTCTCGAAAATTTAAGGGATAAACAAATAAGTTGAAAACTTGAAGTTTAAATTAAGTCATATATTATTACAGCTGATCTATTAACATAAGTAAAAAAAAAACAAAACTAAGTCATATATCTTTTAATTGTTTGATTTTCATTTATCGTTCTTTAAAGGATACAATAATTAAAAATATTGTGTCGAAAGTTAAAAAAAATAATAAAAAAGTTCAAACATAAAAGTCGTCGGCAATCTCTTGGTTGGCAAACTAATGTTGCTGATTTAAGGCAATGAAAATAGATTTTGTAATGCATCACAATTTGTTGACACATTGGGAAAAAGTTCATACAATCTAATCTTTAGCATGTCTAAGTCATTGTTGAAGATAATAGCATAAAAAATCCAGCGAGGTTGAGAGCGAAAGGACTAGTCTCCAAGATGGCAAAGGTGGTCCATTGAGACATTTTCTGTAAAATAGTGCGTGAAAGTAGTGACATACATATATAAAAGAGAGCAAAGGGACTGTGCCAAATGGGTTGAAAGAATTACGAAATCTTTTGGACATTGATAAAAATTTCCATGGGTTAATAATTTTAGTTTATCCATATGAAGCAGAGAATCTGTATTCTTTGGTGGATAATTTTTTTTTCTTTATTTATTACTTAGAAACTAAGTTCAAGAGTCTATTTATAAGTATTTTCTTCTCTTAACCCATCAAAGCGTGCATTTTAAAGATAAAATCAGTCACATAAATTTTTAGAAATGTCATATGAGTATATATATATAATCTTTTATGTATACATATGATAAGTTCTACCTATTATTTGTTGCAAAGTTTAAACAACAACACAAGAGTGACAAGACGCACTGTCTATAAAATTCTATTTGTATGACAAAAAATATTTTAAAATTTAACATACTCTTATTAAGGAAAATCATTTTTTTACTGGGAACAGCGCACGACATGTCTCCTTTCCAACATTACTCTTTGCCAAAGTCAAACTTGTAAAATATTTTGTTATCTGAAATCTTTGCAATGTTTGCGGTTTTGTTTTAAGATGATGAGAGAGAGAAAGAAACAAAGAAACAACCACGTCCAAAACTGTATGGTTTCCTTTTCTCTAAAACCAAATCTTGCCTTTTATTGTTGTTTTATTTAACTATAACAGATAACAAAACGATCATTATAATCTCGGACTTGGTAAAAAATTAAAATCATACACTAATAAATTAACAAGGCTGCCACAATAAAGAAATAATTTATAAATTATCAAACTATTGTAATAAAATAAATTTATACACTTTACAAATATATTATATTATCCAACACTATTTACATTTATTACTATTGTTAAAAATTTAGGCCCTTGGTTTTTGTCTTCATTTTTCATATTTATAAAAACAAAATTTAATCTTGATTTTAATTTTAAATTTATAAAAATATTTTTTAATTGTAAAACATTGTTAAATCTTTACTCTACTAGAATCCCTCTTCTTTTACCATCAATAGTTGAAGAAAATAGTCGAAAACTATAGTTGTCAAAATGAATTGGATTGAATTGGTCAATTGAGCTTGACCCAACGCTTAAATAATCCACCTAGCATTTCTCCATAATTTTTTGAATTAGAATGACACACCTGTGTTGGCCTACCAACTCACCTGATATTTAAATATAAATGTCATGACTATTCGATTAATTAGAATATATCAAGATAGCAAAGAGAAGTAAATTAATCATTCAATGACATTAAACAAACATGCAAAGTGAAAGGGGAATTACAACAATCCTTAAAAAAGTGGAACCTATCCCAACATGATTAATACAAAGTCAAACATTCTTCCAATAACAGAGTACATAAAGATAGATAAGCAATTACTGTACAGAACACTCCGAATTGTCTAGAACCTTAGCTTTCTCGTCGTTCTTTACCCCTTAGGTCATAGACCTAACTCTTCTTCTGAACCAAAGCAAGTCCCCCTCTTGTGTCTTCCTTTGTCCTATTTATAAGAGGGGTTGAGCTTTTTTTATGTCTTTCTTGAGGCCTACGTAGCATGGGTGTGATGGAATTAAGCACAGTCGTGCTGATGTTGAGCACGGTCATGCTCGTAAGTTCATGATCACAACAGTGTCATGCTACTCCTAAGCACAAATGTGCTTCTTTTGACTAACTTTTTGGGTTGTGTTGACTTAGCATGGTTGTGCTAAGATAGAGCACGATTGTGTTAACCTGAATATTCAATAAAGGCTTCCCAAAAAAGCCCAATTTATGAAACACACTCCACATAAAAGACTAGCTACACCTCCTAACTAAAAAAAAGAATATAGGCCAAAATACAAGGCCAAATGGGAAACTAAATACACCTCCATGAAGTAAAAATAAGGGTGCACAAAAAAAAGCATAAAGAAAGGGCTATGACTTAATAATCTTGACTTCCATGAGGAGTTGAGGTCTTCCACCCTTCTTCTTAGCTATGTCTTCCTCAATTCTCCTAACTATGACCCTTGTGATGGGACCCTTTGTAGGTAGGATAGGATCACCCTCAAGAAGGAAATATGGTAAAATGGAGAAATTGGAGCACGTGTCAACCTCCAAGAATGTCAACTCGCTCTAGAGTGTAGGATTTCAAGTTGTATATTACTTCAAGCTAGAAGATGATACACTGGTTGTCATTGTCATCTTGGAGAGGGCTAGGGCGGTGAAGCGTTTCAGTTTCAATATGGCAATGCTGGAAAGGTCTCAGTGTATTTTGACTTATTGAGGTGACAAGTGGGTTTCCACTGCTAAGAAGGTTGAGACATTGGTGGCTTTCAACAAAGAGATGGGTATGGAACTGGTTGTCCTCCGAACTAAGCTAGTTGAACTGTCAACTCGCTTTCAAGGGGTCATGGTTGCGTTTGCTCAAAACATTCTAATGAGTTTGTTGCTGAAGCTACTGAGAATAGGAAGCTGGTAAGTGCCAAAATATTCAGCTTCGAAGAGATGTTGGCGACATTGCAGTAATAGCTAAAAATGCTGAAGAAGATCAAGACCTTAGAGGCTGAACTTACTGAAACTCAAGAGCGAATTTGTGTGGAGCATGTTAATGGATTTGACAAGGTCGTGAAACAAGTCATTTGTTTTACGAATGTAAAGGAATCTCTCTTTGAGATCAACAAAGAGGTTAAGGATGGGCAACTAGTAGACGAGGAAGGTAGTGAGAAAGAGGATGACGAAGTTGACGTTAAGGATGATGGAATGGCTGTCAAGTAGCTTCTCTTAGGATTTTCTTTTTATTGTTTTACTTATGTTGATTTTATGAAGGACTTGTTTTTCTCATTTGTTTTGCTTGTGTGAAGGACTTATTTATTTTTGTTATGAATAGAACTTTGGCTTTTGTTGATCATTTATGCTTTGGTGGATGAGTTATTGGTGAGTTGAATGTTTTCTTTATTTTCTTGTGTATATGCCCAGTGGCAGAGCTTCACCAAAAAATTAGGAGGATTCAAAATTAAATTTATGTTATTGATCTTTTTTTTTTTTAAATTTATAATTTTAATTTTATATTTTTTAAACATATATTTAGTTACTTGCAATTTTAGTTTCATTTCTTATTATAAAATAGAAATATTTAATATTTCAATTTTGTAATTCATCAAAACAATTATGATAACAATGAGTGTTAATTAATTATACATTGTAGTACTGACATACTACGAAAAGTTAGTGAGACTCAAAATATATATAAAAGAAAAAAGGCTCATGAATTAGTGTAGTAAAACTTTTTTACACTAATATTTAGTTACAATTCACTCTTTATATGACTTTTAAAATATTACTAAATAAAGATAAATTTAACAAACTTACTATACACAGATGATTTTGATTGAATATGTTAGTGTAAAATTATTTTATTTTACACTAGTGGTGCATGTAGTAAACTCATAATAATTATAAACTTTTATTCATCTTTTATTATATCAATATATAGGTATATAAGGAGTTTATAAAAACTTTAGGGGGGGAGGGGGCATGGCTTCCTCGGCCACCAAAAAGCTCTTCCACTGCGTGTGCCAAGTTGTGGCTTTATTGTGTCTTTATCGCTTAAGGTTTCAGACTTGAATCTTTACGAGTTCATGTTTGCCTTCTGAGTCAGAGGTTCATGCTTAACCCATTGGATTTTGTGTTCAACTCGTGAGTTAGAGGCTCGTATTTTGCCTTTGCAAGTCCGTACTTGACCCAAGAATTAAAGACTCATACTCAGCCTCAAAGGGATTCGACCAATGAGTTAGAAGCTTATATTCAACCTTTATGGATTCATACTCGATCCATGAGTTGGAGGCTTGTACTCAGCCTTGATGGGTTCGTACTCAACCCATGAATTAGAGTGGATAATGGAGTTCACCTAGAATGACAATATTGGTGTTGGCACAAAGAAACTATATTTTATTGATGATATGCGCCTTGTTAAAACCTTTCCAATTCAAAAAACATTTTTCAGGAAAAAAAACTGGAGTAGGAAAGAGTATCTATACAATTGTTTAGTTATGATAAAACTTTAATTGTGAAGCATTCCAAGTGTAAGGTACAATTTTGCCATTAAGCTCATGTAGTTTGTAAGCATCATTGTGCAAGTTCTCTAGTATTCAGAATGGTCCTTCCCAAGGGGCTCCAAGCTTTCCTTGTGCTGAGTTTTTTCCTGCATCACTTGTTATTCTCCACACGAGGTCGCTTGGTTGGAAATTTCTTGGCTTGAACTTGTTATCGTATCTTGTTTTTCCTTTAAGTTTACAAGTCACCTCTTTGACCTTTGCTAGGTCGCAAACTTCTTTAACGAGATTGAGGTTTTCTCGGAGTATGACTTCGTTGTTCTACTGGTTGAAATGATTTGTTCATAGTGTAGGCTCGCTGACCTCTACGGGAATCATGGCATCAGACTCTTAGACGAGTCTGTATAGAGTTCTTGTGTGGTGGATTGTGGAGAGCAATGGTATGCCTACATGATGCTTGGGAGTTTATCTACCCACAATGCTTTCGGGACTCCCAATCTTTTCTTAAGCTTGGTTATGATGACCTTGTTTGCTATTTGAATTGACCATTTGTTTAAGGGTGTTCCACAAATGTCATAAGGTGTTTGATTTCGAGGTCGCATAGGAAACCTTCAACATTAGAGCCCACAAACTGTCTTCCATTGTTGGAGATTAATGTATTGGGAATTTCGTACCTACAAATCAGATGTTTCGAATAAAACTTTGAATGCATTGACCTGTAATATGAGCCACCGTCTTTATTAATATACCATACTTGACATAATGATGCAAAAAATATATACATAATTTGGCAATAATATATACATTAATTAGAAATACTTATTATCTTTGGATATATAAATATAACTACTAATGCATTTACATTATCAACATTTATGCTTATTAGTTATTAGAACAAATAATCAACATTTGAGTGATCCTTAACTATCTTATAATAATGAACTTCAATATACTCATAAACAAAATAAATAAAATAAAAAAATCATAATTTTGCATCCATTATTTTATGAGTAAATGAAAGAAGTTACTATTAATTTTTAAATTAAACAAACTTAAATATTTGGTCACTTTGGTAACTAACAAATCTATCATACAATTAATTCCAAAATATAAACATTTATTTGACATTAACAGAATTTTAATTTGAAACTATTTTTCATTTAAAAGTTTGATCACTTTGATGATTAACAAACTCTCTTAATAAAATTTCAAATTAAAATATATTATTTACATTATGTATCGCTGTATTTTGAATTGAATACTTATTTGTGATAATTTTTTTAATTAAATAATTTTGAAATCACAATCATACTAAAAAAAACATACATTTCAAATTCAAATTCATTTATAATATAATAATCACATAGATATTTATTGAATGAAGCACAAATTTCATTGTTTTTCAAATTTAATATCAATATTTATAACGTTTCCTATTCATAGGAATATATATAGATTGGACGTCCAGATCATGCCGAAAACAACAAGCCAATTGGTTTAGTTACTGGGATATGGATGCAACATTTGGGTATGAATGATTAAACAATTTTAATTTTTTTATTTCATATTCTTGATTAACGTTCTCATTTTTCAAAGATGCAAGCCCAAAAAATTATTTTATTTTCTCAATTCATATACAAATCATCAATACAATAATGCAGTGAAAAATATTATTTCTCAAATTCTTGATGTAAAACATTCATGCAATTATTAAAATTTCCATTGATGAAAAACTATAAATTCTTAAACACATGCTCTGATGCACATGTAAAACTTTCATGCATAATTTGAATTATCAAATAGGATTTTAGAACTCATAGTTTTCACATATAAGATTAGATAGAAACACTAACATTAATCCATGATAAGATTGATGACTTTGAATCTTGTAGAATTTGTAAGAAGAATATTTTCTATCTCTTTCCCGTTTCTTTTCTTTCTTTGTTCTCTTTAATTCTTGATGGTAATTTTAAGAGACAAACTTTCTTAAGTAGAGATAACGACTATTCATGTCCTTCCATTATATATATTGTTTCCATCAAACAATATATACCTTCATTAAAACATAATAACTCTTTTCCAAAAGTGATATTTTTTCATTTAAAATAATTGAATAATATATTCCCAAATGTCATGTCCTTTCATTTGGCACACACATGAAACATTAATTTCTTACTGTGGATAGGTATTGAGTCACCTTTACCTACTGAATTACCTTAAGCTTTTTATCTGTCTAGTTCTTAGGTGTTTGGTAAATACAAACGTAAGTATAGGTTCTCATTCTCATATGTCGTTACTTGTGTATCTAGATATTTAGAAACTTCATTATTTTTAATAATAGAACCGTGGAATCTTTAGATATTTTGCTTGCAATTTAGGTGTTGCCGTTAAAATGATTACTATATAGTTTTGCCTTTACCCGAAGATGCATTTTTCCCGAGGATGTATTAATTCTCGTATGTGTCTTTTTAAATTATAGTAAATTAATACAGTAGTCTTAGTTTTGGTGGGAGATGTTTTGGATACAATGTGGGTTCATATGGTTTGACTTGTCTTTTTTTGAAGTAGTATAATCTGGATGAAACACTTTTGTTTCATCATTCTCATTTACTCAACGTCTTACAAACAACTGAACTTGATGAAACAAAATACGTGGATTGTGGAAGTAGAGCTGTGTCCCTTAAAATGCCCAATACATAATTGTTTAACACCAAGCATTTGTATATCCCATCTAACTTTGGTGTTGGAAGTACAGAATGTGAATCAAAATTTCTATCCAAAACCAAAAGGACCAAAAACTATAGTTTGACATATTAGAAGAGTTATCGAGTGCATCGGTTTCATGATAGGTAAGCATTGAGTAACTGGATCCGCATTGGATGGGCGCATGATGTTGGCTTAATTTCCTCTTCTGACGCACTGTTCATCTCTTTTCATTCCGTGCAATCATTGTGGGGTGTGATGATCCATTAACATTAACAATAAACAAAAGGGGATGTCATGTGCTGTATGGAGTGTTCCTCTGCCACTTTCTCATCCCCGAATTGTTTTTTGTTGCAGTTTTGGATTTTTATTCTTTTCTCTGCTTGTGGACACTCATGCTCCACATTTTCTGAAAATGGGTCCCTGCTCTCACGTAGTACAATAGATATTTTTTAATTTAATTCTCAATCATATTTAGCGGAATAAAATACTCACATGGCTTGGGATCCAAGGACTACTTCCGGGGAATTTGACATAGTTTTTCCTCTCATCTTCTGCATGGGTGGTAGAGAAGCGAAAGAAGAATTGTAGGTATGTTTTCTGACTTGCTGGGAGATTTGGTTAGCTAGAAACCAGATAATATTTGATAGGGTAGGAGTAGATTCACTTGATATCATGATAAAGATAAAAGTTATGTTGTGGAAATGATTAATGTACTCATTTAGGTTTAATAGGGGATGTGTGTTTTCGGATTGATATGAAAATCCTAGAATGTGTATGTTATACATGAGATAGGATTTCTAATCTATTGATGAGCAAAATAGAAACAAATTATGCTAAACTTTGTTTGTATTATGAGAAAACATTTTGTTTATGTACTTATATAATAAATTCTTTGCTTAAAAAAGAAAAAAAAAGAAAAAAAAAAAAGAAAAGCGGATGATACCCAACAAGATGTTTTCCCCTTTTTAATTTCTCATTTCAGAATAGGCTAGCTAGGCTTCCCAGCATGTTACTATTTGCTCTATCTTTTTCTTTTTTTTAATTTATCCTATTCGCTCTTCTGTGATATCATAATGCTTATGCAAATTTAAGGGTCCGTTGCTTTGTCCCTACTTCATTGGATGAAAGCTCGGGACTCGAGAGATACCAAAACATGCATTATAAAGCTACATGCTCAATGTAATTGCCAATCCTAAGTGAGGGGTGAAAAGTAAAAGACGACAATAGAGAAGATAAAACAAGATATAAATCCAAGTGCCAATATTATGATTATGGTTTATTTAGTTTTTGTCTATATGGCAATTAATCATAAGCATAGTCCTCTTTCTCGTTAAAATCATGGTATCATGTGTATGACGACGGCCAACGGAGGATATTAATGTAGAGTAACTATATTTTGAAAAGCTAATTAAATCATCACTACTAGGAATTATGAAGTGCCAGCGAGGTTGCATCCCTTGTGTGAGACACAATAAGACAGCTACCACCATCGATGATAAAAAGAACACCCGACAAGGTACTTAGTGCACATGATCTTGGATTAACCAGAAATTATTCATAGCATTAATTTATATACAATAAATTAATCTATGTAAGATAACTCGTGAAATAATAAAATAAGTGGTTGTAGTTTGTGTGCAAAAACATTCAACTGATTTAATTAAAAAGTTATGTTTCTATTACTGACCTAACGAGTGCTATAAGATCAAAGATAATTAAGGTCCAAATTAAATGGATCTGGTATTGAAGTTGTGTGTATACATACATATAACAAGGATATAGTAATTCACTAATTCTCATATTATCTAGCTTGCATGTTATTTATTGAGCACATATAATTGCTTGGTATGATTTTTAATTTCAGTATTGTAAGCTGAAGAGATTCATAGAACACTTAAAAATTAAAATAGATTCTTTGGGTGTCCTGATGAGCTAGTGAGCTGTTATTATAAAAGAAAATTATTAATTCGAGGTTACTTTTACAAATTTAGCCACCAGTTGTGCAAATTATTAATTACCAATTAATTGCCCATATGTTCTAATTCAAGGATCCATTTAAGTAGTGGATAACAAGTCAGATTAATCAACAATTGCGAACTAGTTTCAGGAAGGATTATACAATAGGAACAAACCTATCAAAGAGCACGTACACTAGATGTTAGGGATCTATCAATATATCATGGCAACATGAGTGGAGAAGTGTTTTCTTCCTTTTTCTATCATGGAAGCACATCTTAATATTCACATATATATACTGTAGTTTTCCTTCATCCAAAGCGTTTTAAACTACAGCGCTACGTACGTATAGTTCTTTTACTTCCCAAAACTTGTGTCATTGAGATAAGAAAAATGATTGATTGTTAGACACCCAGACATGTTATTATACATCTGTGAAAGAAAACTGTAAATAAATAAACAAATAAATTATTATTATTATTATTATTATTATTAAACGGAATGACACGCTGGTAACTCGACCTACAAAACCTATAATAAACGAAACTTAATCCCTGAAGCCCGTATTTTAAATGAGTTTATTATGTTTTAGTTCGCAACCACCCGCAAAGCTCACGAAGCCTGCGGGCTAACGTGCATAGAAATATAATTTTTTTTTCAAAAAAAATAATTTGTCTCATTTTTAATTATTATAAAAATTCAATATCTAAAGTCATTCCATAATAGGTTACAAAGTAATAATTAAGCAAAGTTAGAGTATATATTATTTAATAGTTAAATATTAAATATCATCACAAATAATTAAATATAATCTCAATTCTAAAATATAAAATAAAATAGTTTAATTTTAAAATATATTCAAATAAAATATAAGTATGTTCAAATATAAAATCTCATATATTAATTTTTAAATATCATTATAAAAGTATTGGATTTTTTTTATTTATGATACTTTATTTTTATAAATAATATAATTTAATTTATTTAAAAATTAATTATACAAAGATTCATAGGTTAACCCCTAAACTTGTAAATTTTATAAGTCAAACCTAAAAAATTAGAATTTAAAATTTTAAGACTCACGTGCAGGTTAGGTTATGAGTAGTCCGCAAACTTTAAACTAATCAAATGTGAATCTCTAATCATATCCAAATATATTAGCTCTTGAAATAATGTCCTACTAAAATGGTAAGGTTAATGTTATAAGACTTGAAAGCTATGAGTTGGGAGTAGAAGTAACAATGGACGGATGCCACGAATGACTACTTACTTCACATATAAAAAAAAACTTAATAAATTAATAATTAAAAAGTTTAATTGATGTAGTATAAAAATCTAGATATATACAAATTAAACTCTTTAAAAAAACTTGCAAAGTATCACAGAATTCACTCTCTAACCTTATAAAATTTAAAGGAGTTTGAGAGAATTTTTTAGAGAAGTAAAAGATGAAGAGAGGCATGTGTATATATTTAAAAATTCATTAAATGATATACGATTATAGAAAAAAATAGAAATTAAGACATCAATTTTATATATATATATATATATATACATTTTTAAAAATTCATTAAATCATACGAAGGTTACAAAATAGAAATTAAGACATCAATTAATTAATTAATTATATATATATATCGTTAATTTTCAGTAGAGAAGGTTCGTTAATTAATGCATAATACGTTGATGTCATCAATGCGCTATTACCGTCAGCCAATATATTAAAGTTGTCATAAATGAAACATTTTGTTATTAATAATCCAACCGTAGCAAATTCCACTACGTGAAATCATCGATAGCCTTAGCCAAGTTATACGCTAAAGCGATCATAAATTGATGACCATAGCCATCATTAAAAACGTAAATTATATCAATAGATACAACCATAGAAAAAATTAAAAATTGATTGACAATCTTGTAGTGGTTGCTATCTCTCATGATGATCTAGGTTAAGTATTTCAGATTATCCCTCGAACAATTATTAAAACTTTTACCGTGGTTAGTAGAATTCACGCCATAGTTATTTTGAACATTGTCTCTTGGATATATGGAAACAATAGAAACCAAATTTAGGAATTTTAGTTATACCAAGATCGAATTCTTGTTCACATGTTCATTATTTTTACCCGTTTTGGCATGCACGTAACCTTTCAAAAATGAAAGCTAAGAGATAGCACGACCCTGGGGCCCATAAAAAAATTAAGCAATTCAACATTATACAGAGTTTAATTAAGTGTAAACGAGTATATTAAACATGTTTAAACATAATTTTTTATTTATATAACTTTTAAAATATTAATCGGTAAAATTAATAAATTTATTATAAATAAAAATTGTGATTTAATAATAGTGTAAATTTTTTTATACTAATACTAATTAAATTTTTAAAAAATATTTCTAGGATATGGATTGATTGTTTAGAAGATTCATTTATTAAATGTTGAACCACCAATTTTTAACTGTGTGTTTGCGTTAGTAATTTGATGATAAAAATTTTAAATGTTTTGTGTGAAATATTTGGATAGAAAATTTTAAAAGAATTTAAAGTTTTGGTTATTATTTTAAAGTATCTAGATTAATTAAAATTGTAGAATTTTAAATTTTAAAAAAAATAAAGAAATTTGAAATTTTTTAAACCTATTTTTCTTTTCCTAAAATCAGTGAAGATTACTTTTTGCTTAATATTGACTAATTATTTTTAAGATATGTGCTGATATTTTTTTACTAATCTTAATTGAAATTATTTCTTAACATGTAAGACACATGTTAAGTTTTCCGATAATTTCAAATTTAGATCCACATAAAAATTCTTAATTGAGATTAATTAAAAACTTTGATAATCGTCAATAAAAAAACTTTATAGTTGAAAACATATTAATCAATATTTTTGAATTATTAAATATTGTTTAATATTAAAATAATTTTTATTTTTAGTGGAGATTGAAATATTATATTTAAATAATAAAATTAAAATTTAATAAATTTAAATTAAAGTATTTTAAATTAATATATTTCAAATTTATTGTAAAAAATTTTATGCAAACAAAATGTAAGAATTGACTTGAATGTCACGTTTTTTTTTTAAATTATTGTTTGGTATTAAGGGGTAGGAAGGTATTGATGGATTGTGAAAATAGCAACTAATATGTAATGATTATTGATGAGGAGAAGAAAAGAACAAATAAACAAAATGAAAGTGC
The DNA here is from genome assembly GCA_037954015.1 of Psophocarpus tetragonolobus. NCBI lineage: Eukaryota > Viridiplantae > Streptophyta > Magnoliopsida > Fabales > Fabaceae > Psophocarpus > Psophocarpus tetragonolobus. The sequence goes on along the minus strand of CM075693.1, from coordinate 5,847,076 downwards.
AAGTGAAGAACAAGTTGGAGGAAGCATGTGGAGTTGGCCAGTTTCATGCAACACTCGGCAGAGACGGTGCTTTTTCTCCCGTTCATATATTTTTCACCTCCACCTCTATATAATAATATTAAATGAGAAAAACACTTTTGAGTATCTATTCACAGTGGGTAATCGGAGTAATTCTAGGGAGTAACCATTCTCTTAACCTTGATGAATACCAATACCAACTTAGTTAGTGGAGGATTTTTTAAGGGCTCCCAAACTAATGATTTCTAAACTTTTTGAGTTTCTTTTTTCTCTTTTAATAAATATATTTTTTGTAAATAAATTGTAATTGTTTTTGTAGTATATGTATTTTATTCTTTTTTGTCTTCCAAACTTGTTTTTCCTTTAACAAATACTTTTTTTTATAAAAAAAATATAATTTTCTTGAAGTATATCTGTTTTAATTTTTTAGCTTCCTAAGATTTTTTGCTGAGATCCACTGACACAATTAAAATAAAAAATATAGGACATAGAAACGTAGCATGTATGTAATAAATAAAAATAATATTATTATGATGATGATAACAATAATAAGTTTAATAAAAAGTAGTAAGTGATATCATATTTTAGAATTAAAAAAAAAAACAATCATTATAATAACAAAATCTCAAAAGAGAAAAAAAAATAGTCAATTTCAGTAACTAAGTCTTTTATCTTATTCATCATCTCTAAATACAACTTTTAACTTTGGTTTATCAAGATATAAGCTAATAATTTCAACAATTCCAATATAATCTAGTGAAAAGTCATCCCAACAATATCAACGTTTTAATTGTCTTTTTATTATATTTTGACAAGTTTTTTTGAAAGAGATGAAAAGTGTTATGAACAAGTAGTCAATATTTTGTCCTTTTAGGTGTAATCCTATTTCTTTTCATAGAATATATGAAAAAGTAGGTGCTCCAATCTCTTTTATAACAAGAAGATGAACATAATTGTCTAAGTAGCTTAAGTTCAATTTTTTGAAGTGTAGGTGCATGAACTCCGTGAACAATCCACCATGATTTTGCATTCATTGTCCTCTATCCCTTAAAGAGTCACTGTCATCAAAGCTAGCGATGACCAAAAAATCCGCGTTCGCGGGTATTAAACCAATAAAAATACTTGTACGGGTTTTTTTCTACCTGCTCTTTAACAAGCATAGGTGCTGGTATCATAGTACTTGTACCCATGGGTATGCACTAAATTAAAATACTACATATATTTAATTTAAAAAATATAATATATTTTTAAATAGATCAACTTAAAATATTAATTGTCAAATTTTATTATTATCCATGTTACTTTTTTTATAAAAATTAATAATTCATAGAATTAGTTTTTATAAAAATATCATTAATGTAAAGTGAATATTCTATTTATATTAAATATTTGTATATTTATTATATTAATATATTTTTAGATTCAATTAATCTTATAGAAACTTACTGGTATAATTTTATTTCTAGGTTTTTCAACAAATAAATTATTTGATTGATAACATTTTAGGTAAAAAAAAAATCAAAAAATTATTTTTGAAAAATATTTGTGGATACCTGCAGGTATTAAAAAAATCCGCATATATTTTTATAATGGTATCAGACGGTTTTTAAGCGAGTACGAGTATTTGATGACAGGGCGGGTAGCAGGTAAGCACTACTACCTACACCTATCCCGACCTGTTGTCACTCCTGATCAAAGTTCACTCTTCCATGAGAAAAGTTTGCAAACTCTGTATTTACCACTCTCGTTACATTCACATAATCAAAGAACATTTTAAAGCATTCCTTCTTTTCATTAATAAGTTCCGCATCTTGATGTGGAGAGAACCATACTTCAATCCTCATTCAACCGTTTACAACTATAGTATCTACAATATTAATAAAATATAATCATAAAATAACATAGTTTATGATGTAATTATAACTTAATATAAGAATATAATGTATTACCTTGAGTTTAAAGAATTAGCTAGACAATGAAGAGATGTGTTACTTTTTGTCCAACGGAAAATTAAAATTGAGTTCACTATCTCATAAAACTGTGAACGTTTATTTTTCTATCTTTTTTTTTTTTTCATTTTGTATATGATCTTTCTCACATGTTCAACATCGAATCCCACATTTCATATACCAAGTGAAGAGAAGTTATACTTGCATATGTTTTTCCAAGAACATCATATATAAGAGCAGTGAAAGAAAGTGTATAATCAACCTTCGCCTACCAAGCATTAGTCAATAAAGTTTCTCTCATAAAATTTGTACTATCAATATTGTCCTCCTTGTAAGAAGACCAATCATCACTGATAAACTATTTTTTGCATTCCTTTTTTCAATTTCCTAAAACTTTTGAGCATGACTATATTTGAAGCTAATCTTGTTGGGGCAACAAAAAGTAACTTAAATAAGTTGAAATTGTTGAACATAGATAATCTCATAAAAGGCTTTGTGATAAAATTTTTAATAAAAATATTATGTGATCCAACAGCATTGTTGAAAAAATCTAGCTTGCAAATTAAAAATAAACGTTCACAGTTCAATAATCACATAAGTCACACTTGATCTTATTATTTTAATCGCGTGGGGTCTTTCTTATTGAAACATATCTCCATAGAGATTTTGTTTCGTCCTTTTTTTCTACAGGTTGATGGAATGAACTCGTTTCTTCGTAATAAAAATTAAACACACACAATACAATTAAATAAATATCAATGTCATGTTTATGATCTTGTAAATTCAAAAAATAGTATGTAAATATTTCTAAAACAATAAGTTTTATATATATATATATAATATTAACGATGTATAAAACATTATAATATGCATATTATTAAAATATAACATTTAATGTTGATAATGTAAACAAATCTACTTGCAATGAATAATATTTAAAAAGCTAAAAACCAATTAACGGAAAAGGCAAGACAAGACATAATATTTATATTAGACATACATATAATGATAAATGCTCAGAATCAGAAGCAATAGAAGAGATTTTGTTGAATTTGAACCCGCCCAAAGGCTTGCATGCAGAAGAGAGAAGTTTGAGTGTAGAGAGATGAGGAAAAGAGACACGAGAGAAAAAAGAAGAAGGAAAAAAAAACGAGGTAGAAAAGAAGAAAGAGAAGAAGGAAAGAAAAAGGCATTGGGAGTGTGATTGCTGATTATGATTTACTAACTTTATTTCCTTCATAGACATATTTTTGTAAAACCACCCCGAATACTTCAACTCAAAAGAATATAAATACTTATCCTTTCTCACTTAACTAACCTCAACCACTTATATATATATAATCACTCAATTCACTAAATTTCAGTCATATATATATATATAACTAAATAACCATATTTCATCCAAATAATATTTTATATATATATATATATATATATATATATATATATAATACTTCTATAGCATGCTCCCTAATTAATTTATTAATTAATCTTAAATTAAATTTTCTATATTTTTTTATTTAATTCAACCACTTCCAACATATTATTAAAAACAACACCTTACACATAGTGATATTTATAGCTTACTGGTGTTGAAAGCAAATATAAAGAGGTTACATGAATTGTGAATGTGTTTAGATGCCGAAGAAGCAAAATGTCATTTTGATGGAGGAATTGGAGCTCCATAATTTGTTTGAGGTGGTGACAAGAAAGATAGAAAAGGATGTCCACGTTGTTCATTTAAGCTTTGGAGTGATAAATAAGTTTGAAATAGATAATCTAGAGTTTTTCTTACACAAATTCATTTCATTAAAATATATTTTTCTTACAAATCTGAAATATGTAATCTAAAAGTTTTTTCTTTACAAATATGAATTCTCAAATCCAAATTATACAGAAGTATTCTTTTGTAATATCAATCCATATTAGGTAATTTAGATTTATATTAAAAAAACATATCTTCCAATTTTAAATGGGAGAATTCCAGATTTAGTAGTTTAGACGTAATTTAATTATTTAAAAAAGTATGAGAGTGCAAAAGGGAGTTTACGAGAGGTGCAAGGAGAAAATGCTTAGAGATAAACAATAATAAAATGCTGTCTAATTGGGTTGGTGACCTGAGTATGATCCAAGGACCGTAATTGGTATTTCCTCTCCCTTTTTTACTATTTCACTCCAGTTTTTATTTTAAATTTTTGTTATCATAAATATTTTTTATGTCAAAACCAACTTACATATAAAAGAAATAAACATAAACAATCTTCAGAAATACTTTTCACAAAACATATTTCATTTTTTAAGGCTCCGATAAAATATTTTGTTTGGAACACAATATCTCAATTTTCCTAGAATGTACACAGATTATCCAACATAAGCATAAAAATCATTAATATGGCTATTAACAATCAGAATTTGCTTAGATGTACTTTCCATATGATCGGAAAGAACAAAAAATATATATAATAAACTTAATTACTATTTTTATCGTACTGTGTTTTAAATAACTTTAACACTATCCTGCAATGATTTTTCAGCTATAAAATCATCGTCAATTGTTAGAAATGTTACTATATTACAAAATAAAAATGACTCAATTGGTTAAGAAAGTAAAAAGTATAAAAAAAGTTATAAATTAAATCTTATTATATTGAAATATTATCTTATCGGATATTGAGGGAAGATGTGATATTAAATATTTAAAGAATTGTGAGATAAAATTAAATTTAAAAATAATAATGATATTATATTGAAACTATTTAAAAATTTGTGAGATAAAATTAGATTAAAAAAATAATAAGAAAAAAAAGAAGTTTATGTTATACCTACAAAAACAAGCTTTAAATTAATAAATTAAGGTGTATAAAAATCGGACTAGTTGACTAAAATAAAATCACTAAATAAAATACAAAACACTTGACGACTTTTATTTTCTTTTTAGTAAATTACATAGACGTGACTAAAGTTTGACTTTATTACACTCCTCTTCCTTCGTCGCTTTTTATATTATTTTTAGCATATAATATTACTTTTTACTTAAAAAGGGATCATAATAATAAAAATAAAACCTTATGATATCCGATCTAATGAAAGTCAAAAACTTAAAAGAATTTTCGTAAGACCAGAAAATATAAGGATGCTAAGTGTAAAAACAACAAAACTAACCTTAGAAAAAATCTATATAAATTTACTCTTTATTTTCTATCTTTTTGAAAGAATTTGGCAATTCAAAGGCAAAATATCTTTATATCAGGTTTATGCTATCTAATAATTTATACCATGTTTACACTTTATTATGCCATTGTATTTATTGATTTAAGGTTTAGGGTTATGTCCTTATATATTTATTGATATGAAATTAAAATAATATGATATTTTGTTATATATTTGCATAAAATAATTTATTTTGACAAATATATAAAAATGATTTTTTTGAATAATTTAAGAGGAATCAACTTTAATAGTTGTAATTTACAAAATCTGATGTTAAGTGGGTTTGATGAGTAAGTTTTTTTTAAAAAAACAAACAAAAACACTTGTTTCAATTAAAAATTAACATGCTGTTTTTTAAGTGTTTGAGTAAATTTTTTAAAATAAGTAGAAGAATAAAACAAGGTAGAAATAACTTGATTCTTCAGAAAGAACCGAAACCCCTCTCTCACACACACACAAAAATGAAACCCCAACAAAACAATCCCCACAAGAACCCAAAATTCGCCCATATGGTGTGCATCCTGTTTTCTTTTCCACCTAATAAATAAAATCATTCTGGATTGTTTTATTCTAATTTTTTTTATTAATTGATTTAGAAGGTACAACTAGTATATTCTCAATCAACTTATCTGCAATTATTATTTTCTTTTTTACATTTTGGATTAACATATCATATTAGTGTTATTGTACTTCGGATCAAACTATTTGTAATTGTTAATTTTTTAACAGTTGATCTAAAACATACAATTACTGTGTTTTATATTAAGCTGTGAAAAAATAAAATAATTTTTTTATATTCTATATCAAGTAATTCGAAACATACAACCATTAGATTTTGAATCAAATAATTCACAATACGAAAAATAGAGCTAACGTGTTGTAGAACATTTATAGTTCATATGTTCGAGATCAATTATATAGTTCATATGTTCGAGATCAATTATATAGTTCATATGTTCATATGTTCGAGATCAATTATAAAAAAATAGGGCTAATGTGTTCTAGAGTATTTAGTTTGGAAAATATAGTTGATATGTTGGAGATCAAGTTGGCTAGATTAGTAAAATGAGTCTGAGGTAAAAGGCACAAGAAAGTGTTTTTGGGATGTTATTAAAAGTGGGGGGTGTTAAAAGCAATTTGAGTCAGAAACAATCATAATGGGCTCAGGCTAAACAGTATGACGCATGAACCCAACAAGTGAGAGAATTGGCGCGAAACATTTCCCGCCACAAAAGAGGGGTTTACTATCTTGTAATGCCCTAACGAGAGAATAAATAAAGTTGGGAAGAAGAAACAACAGCAAGAGTAGAGAGAGTGAGAGAAAGAAAATGGAATCTGGAAATCCTTCAACGCCAACCTCTCCTTCGGTCGGTTTCAACACCGATCAGCTTCCGCACACTCACACCAGTCGTGCCTCCGACGACGAGGCTTCAGTGGATCCCGACATCATTAGAGACGACATCGAAGAACAACCCGAGGAAGAAGAAGATGGAGAGGATCTTTACAACGAGAATTTCATGGAGTTTGTCTTCTGTTTTTGTTCTTCTCTTGTTTAATTTCTCGGAAAACCCTAGTCCCTTTTGCACTTACAACATGTTTTTGCTGCTCGGGTGAATGAGCAGTGATTACAGGAGAATGGATGAGGCTGACCAGTTCGAATCCTTCGGGCTCGATGACTCCTTGGAAGATGACAGGGATTTTGATCAGATCATGGAAGATCGAAGGGCTGCGGAGAATGAACTTGACGCACGCCAGGGTCGCGTTTCCAATCGCAGTAAACTTCCCCAGCTTCTCCATGACCAGGGTAATTTTTCTTTTCTTTTTTCTCCACTGGTTGCCCCTGCCCCTCATTCATTGTTTATTTTTCATTTTAATTTGTTTATCTGAATTTTCTTTTCATTCAGTGTATAGGCAACGCTAGTTGGTTCTCAATGGACCTCGAACTTGTTTGTAAATCAAAGAATTTAAGGCGGGCTTTTGGGTTGTTTGGATGAAATTTGAGTTAGGTTTTAGTGAATGGGTCTAAAATTTACAATATTTATGATGAATTAGTTTGAAAGAATTTATTCCTCTCCAAAATACAGTTTCATCACACCATAGGGAGAAATAGTGAAAAACAAACTAATGACTTTGATTTGGTACAAGGAAAATTTATTTTAGAGCAATGTGTGTGACAGAAATATTGTTTGTATGGGCATAGGTTGGACTATCAGTCTTCATCTACTATTGGTGCCTGCCAAGAAATACACGGTTCAAATGAATTTTCACTTATTATTGGTCTATTACACAAACTTAAAAAATTCAGTGACTAAATTTGCTCAGTTACTGGGGTGACTAAAATCACTCATTATCTATATAATAGAGGAGCTAGAAACTAAATTGTATAAGTTTTGTTAATTATTATTGTTTGTGAAGATGGTGTGGAAAGCATGGTTGATCAGTGAAGTTTCTATTGTAGATACAGATGATGACAGTCATAGACCTTCTAAAAGGGCTCGAGCTGACTTCAGGCCTCCCGTACAAAGTGATGATGATCTTCAAAGTTCACCTGGAAGGTCACAACGAGGGCACTCAAGAGAGGATGTTCCTATGACTGATCCAACTGAGGATGATCGAGATGATGTACTGTCTACTCTGTTTTTTTTTTTTTTTCTTTTGCTTTTTTACATGTTTTACAGTTACACCATTGGTCTTATTTCATAATTAACATGGTAGATGGAATGTAGGATGAATTTGATGATGGGTACGAGATGTATCAAGTTCAAGGAACACTTAGAGAGTGGGTAACAAGAGATGAAGTGCGCCGCTTTATAGCCAGGAAATTCAAGGACTTCTTACTCACGTATGTTAATCCAAAAAATGAACATCGTGACAAAGAATATGTGTGGCTCATAAATGAGATGGTGTCAGGTAATATATTTTCTGCACTGTTCAGGTCTTGTACTTTTTTGTTTTTTTTATAACCAGTTTCTTTCTTACATCAGCTTCTTCATTGTTTCTTTTAATGCAGCTAGTAAGTGTAGTTTGGAGATAGATTACAAACAATTTATCTATGTTCATCCCAACATTGCCATTTGGCTAGCTGATGCTCCTCAATCTGTCTTAGAAGTAATGGAAGATGTTACCAAAAGTGTCGTCTTTGAATTACATCCAAATTACAGAAATATACACCAAAAGATTTATGTACGCATAACCAACTTGCCAGTTTATGATCAGATTCGAAATATAAGGTAGCATAAAATATCAAAACTGATGTTTTACTCCATTTTCCCCCTTCTTTTCAATAGATGAAAAACCTAAAATTGGTTTCTTTGGAGCAGGCAGATACACTTGAATACAATGATCCGGATTGGGGGAGTAGTTACTCGACGCTCTGGAGTTTTCCCCCAGTTGCAGCAAGTGAAGTATGACTGCAGCAAATGTGGGGCAATTTTGGGTCCTTTTTTCCAGAATTCTTATTCAGAGGTGAAAGTTGGATCCTGTCCTGAGTGTCAATCAAAAGGACCGTTCACTGTCAATATTGAACAGGTACAATTTTTTCATATCCATTTGGATTCAAAAAATCTATTGAGTATTAAGATATTTAAATTAAATCCTTGGAAGCACATATAATACTTGATCTTCATTGAGTTTTGACAAGCTCAAATGTTTGAAAAAGGCTTTCTTTATTCAGATGATGCAAAATAAGCTAATGATCATTACTATTTTTAAAGACAAAGGGTAAATAAACTCAGTTTTTTCTTGCTATGCTTTTTGTAGACAATTTATAGGAATTTTCAGAAGCTTACTCTTCAAGAGAGCCCAGGAATAGTTCCTGCAGGTCGACTTCCAAGATACAAAGAAGTAATACTATTGAATGATCTGATTGACTGTGCTCGCCCTGGGGAAGAAATTGTATGATCCTTTCTCTGGACTCATTAATTTTTTGGTCTTTGGTTTTATTGGCTGGTTTTCTTATATTATTTACACCCTGTTGTTTCAGGAGGTCACAGGTGTTTATACCAATAATTTTGACTTATCCCTAAACACAAAAAATGGGTTTCCAGTTTTTGCCACTGTTGTTGAGGCAAATTATGTTACGAAAAAGCAAGACCTTTTCTCTGCCTACAAACTTACACAGGAAGATATAGAAGAGATTGAAAATTTGGCCAAAGACCCTCGAATTGGAGAAAGGGTTTGTTCCTTAATTTTTATTGGTTTTTTCTTTCTATTTGATTGTTGTTCTGTAACATGTTACGAATTGAATCTCAGATTATTAAATCTATTGCTCCATCAATCTACGGTCATGATGACATAAAAACTGCAATAGCTTTAGCTATGTTTGGAGGCCAAGAAAAAAATGTGGAAGGAAAGCATCGTCTGCGAGGAGACATAAATGTTCTTCTTCTAGGTGATCCAGGAACGGCAAAGTCTCAGTTTCTCAAGTATAATTTTATTGATTTTATTTTGTAGATATCTTTCTAGTTTCTACTGATAATAGTGATTAATAAATTAACAAAGATTTCAACATCTATTGCAAGGTATGTTGAAAAAACTGGCCAGAGAGCTGTATATACTACTGGTAAAGGGGCTTCAGCAGTGGGTCTCACGGCTGCAGTTCATAAGGATCCAGTCACAAGAGAGTGGACTCTTGAGGGGGGAGCCCTTGTTCTAGCAGACAAAGGAATTTGTCTTATTGATGAGTTTGACAAGATGAATGACCAGGATAGGTAAGAAATTAGACCTTGCAATTGCTTGAATTTTCTTAATTACATCATTATTCTACACCCTCACAGGTGAAAGGTAAAAAGTAATACCGCACAGGTGAAAGGTAAAAAGTAATAAATTATCCTTGATTGTTATGTTATATACATGTATTTGTTACCAGGGTGAGTATCCATGAAGCCATGGAGCAGCAGAGTATAAGCATATCAAAAGCTGGAATTGTTACATCTCTTCAGGCACGCTGTTCTGTTATTGCTGCAGCAAATCCTATTGGAGGAAGGTATGTATCTTAATCAGTTTTGCAAATATGATTCTTGGATATCTTAACAAGTTAAAATTAACTTTTTCTTGGACTTGCAGATATGATTCTTCGAAAACATTCTCTCAAAATGTTGAATTGACAGATCCTATTATTTCTCGTTTTGACATCCTCTGCGTTGTGAAGGTTATATTTAATTTAACTACTTTATTTACCTCTTCATTCGAGTATATTTATTTATGAAGGGGGTTCTTTATTTTACAGGATGTCGTTGATCCAGTTGCTGATGAAATGCTTGCGACGTTTGTGGTTGAGAGTCACTTTAAATCACAACCCAAGGGTACTAATCAAGATGATAAGGCCTTTAGTGAGTCTCAAGATACTCGTGCAACTGCCATGCCAACTGATCCAGAGGTCCTTTTGCTAAGATCTTGCTTTGTCAGTGATACTTAGATTATGTCTTCTGTGTCTTGACTCCAGATTTCTTGGCTTGTTTGCAGATACTTCCTCAAGATCTACTGAAGAAGTACATTACATATGCCAAGTTGAATATTTTTCCAAGGTTACAAGATGCCGATCTGGACAAACTGTCACATGTTTATGCGGAACTGCGGAGGGAATCTTCAGTAATACTCTGTCTTAACTTTTTTACCAAACTAGATTGTAGTCATTGTTTGTAATGGATTAACCAACTTGGTGCTCTTATTTTCATGTATAGCACGGACAAGGAGTTCCTATTGCTGTAAGGCACATTGAATCAATGATAAGGATGTCTGAGGCTCATGCAAGAATGCATCTCAGACAACATGTTACGCAAGTGGATGTGGACATGGCCATTCGTGTCCTACTTGAATCATTTATTTCAACACAAAAATTTGGCGTGCAGAAAGCTCTTCAAAAGGTATATAAAAATATTCTGGATCTGCCTTTGAATTTTGTTAAAGTTTTATATAACATGGCATTTACTTTCTTTATAAATGATTTTATTTTGGCATTTGTTTATATACGTATTACCATTATGGTGTTTCCCTTTACAAGGGAATTTGTACTATACAAGTATGCCCTTGAGCCATTTCCCTAAACCGTGCTTGATCTTTGGCAGAGCTTTAGAAAGTATATGACTTTCAAGAAGGACTATAATGAACTACTCCTTTTTATTCTTCGCGGGCTTGTAAAGAATGCTTTGCATTTTGAAGAAATTGTCACTGGATCTGCTTCAGGTTTAACGCACATAGATATCAAAGTAGATGATCTCTGCAACATGGTAAATAATATCTGTATTTTGTGTTTGTTACCAAATTCCAATTCCAACCGAGATAACTTGACACGACTTTGTGTGACATTATGCAGGCTCAAGGGCACGACATTTATGATCTGAAACCATTCTTCAATAGCAGTCACTTTTCAAGAGCCAATTTTGTATTGGATGAAGAACGGAGAGTGATTAGACATCACCTTACCAGATGAAAGTAGACTATCTGGGTTTCATCTAGTTTAGGTTGAATGTTTGATCATTTTTAACCATTGACTCACTGCTACTTATGCTTTTCTTCATAGATATTCCTTTATCCACATCATTGTGTTGCTAAAAGTAGTATCTCCTGTGCTTAATTTAGTTTTTATGTATATTTTATCCTATTTAAAAATTTGAGTAATTTATACACACATTTCTAAGATTTGTTTCTATATTCTTCCATTTCTACTTTTTTTAACTTTACAGGCACAACCTTTAATTATTTTTTACTTTTATTATAACAACTCCTATTTCATTACACCTATTCTCTTAAACCAAAAGGAATATCTACACCAATTTTTTCTTAGGAAATTAAAAGAAATGTAAGAAAAAAAGCGTGATAGGTGTAGTTAAGACAAATTTAAAGAAGTCTATATAATTTATTGTTTATTTGAATATAGCAACATTGTGCTAGGTTAAATTACTGTTGATTTAATGGTGTGTAGACTGTAAAACAAATATGCAATTTGAGTTAATGACTTTGTTTGATTGAAGCCATTTGTATTTTTCTTTTAAGATTGTTCGATTAAGTTTCTCATTTAAAAAATAATTGTTTTGATATCTTAATTTTTAAAAATTTATAATTTAATCGTTCTGCACAATTAGACCAACGATGTCAAGTTACAAAATTTAATATATGCAAAGGGACGTTGTTTAAAAAAATGTTGTATTATTAGAAATCACACTTCTAAGAGTTATGAAAATCTGGAATGTTACGCAGTTGTATATTACAACATGTATATTATAAATTTTAAAATTTAAAATAAAAAATAAAGCCTGGAGGTGTAATTAATATTAAATCTACTCTATTCCGATTGAAATATCACATTTTCATCAATTTTTATAAAAAATAAAATTGGAGTTTAATTTTCTGTATAAAAGAGTTTTAATTCACATAAAAAAAGTGTTTACGTGGAATTACAATTTTTCATTTACATAATTTTTAAAGTATTAATTAATAAAATTAATGAGACTTTTTTATAAAATGATAGTAAAACATGGAAAAAAAATTTAAAAAGGAAGATAATAAAAACTAATTTATCAAAGCATGAAATAAATGTGAGACTATAACACTCTTATGTCCTTTATCACTCTAATAGTCATCATTTTTATTATTTAAAATTAAAAATATAATAAAACATAAAATATTTTTAGGAAAAAAGAAAAACTAACCACCACAATTTTTTCCATGCTACCTCTCCCCACTTCCTACACCCCTTTTCACGATTCTATAAATACCCAATTCTATGTTTGATTTTGATTGAACGGAGGGAATAAAAAAATGTTTAATTACATATAATATTTGATCTAACTAAGGAGATGAAAAAGAAAATAACTTTCTTCTTATTTGGTTTACAAGGAGAGATGAAAGATTTTAAAGTTAATTGCTTTTTACTCTTTACTCCTTATGTTTAAAAAATATTATGTTGTTTTACATGAACAAAAATAAAAACCTAGATAATTGAAAGAAAATAAAGTTATTATCAAATTAATTTTCATATTAATATTATATTTAAAAACTAAGGAGACGTTATTTCTTTTTATTTGGTTTACAAGGAGAGATGAAAGATTTTAAAGCTAATTATTTTTTACTCTTTACTCCCTATGTTTAAAAAATGATTATGTTGTTTTACATGAACAAAAATAAAAACCCAGATACTTGAAATAAAATAAAGTTATTACCAAATTAACTTTCATATTAATATTATATTTAAAAACTAAGGAGACATAGGGTATGAAAAGAAAAAAACAATTAATGTTACATTAGAAAACCAAATACGACATTTATTTTGAAATAAGAAAAATATTATATTTTAAAAGACTATTTAACTACTTATTTATATGTAATTTGAAGTGTGTTTTACACCTGCGTGATCTATGTTATACGGTTGTGAGAAAACTACTAACGTCCTTTCTCTATTAGCACACCTTCCATAACTTTGTGATAATAGTTACACTGTTGTGTTACACATCACCATGACATATACAAATTTTTAAAATTAGACTTAAATGTTTGGATCTATGACAATTACGAAGGTGTTTTAATAGACCTTGTGAAACATTTGAAGCTATTATATTTAACTCAAATTTAATCATAAAATTATTTATGATAATTTAGTAAAATTATATAAAAACTTATCAACATTGAAGGTAGACTAAAATTGGGTTAGTAGCGATTTTGCTCATCTTCCCTTAACTCTTCAAAATTAAACCAAACTTAAGTTTTTGTTTAAGATCCTTCTCTCCTCAATTTTATTCTAACCAAACAAGGTGGAAGAGAATGATGAGAATTTAGTTTTCTAAAATAAACAAAGCAACAACTTTTAGTCGCCACTATTTTAAATTTTCAATTTTTAAAATTATATTTTTAATTTAAAATAATGATAGTGATGCCATTAACCGTAGCTATTTATAATACAAATATTAAATTTTACAACTTAGAACCGCTAGTCTAGTTGGATAAAATGGTTATGATTAGAGCTTTTTCTAAAACTTATGAATCAAGTTGAAAATTTTAAATAATGAGGTACCTAATTAAACAATCTCAATAAATTAGGATACCAAATAAGTAATTAAATCTTGAATGAATCGAATTTTTATTTTATACATTCCGTCCGATTCCATTCAATCTTTAAATACTACCCATCTAAACTTAACACCATTACTCTAATTGGATAAAATGGTTATGATTAGAGATTTTTAAAAATTAAGGTATCAAGCTGAAATTTTTAAATAATGACATATTTAATCGAACAATCTCAATCTCAATTAACTAGAGTACTAGATGAATGATTAAACTTTAAATAAAGCAAACAATCCGATAATTATTTTTTACCCTAGCCATCCGATTCTATTCTACCTTTTGTACTAACAATCTAAATTTAGTTTCAGAGATTTTTCCATAAGACTTTTCAATTTTAGTTAAGTCTACCTAAGAGTTTAGAATGCATGTTAAAAATAGAAATAAAAAATTTTAATAGTAAACATAAAGTACTCAATGATAAATTTAGAACGATCTAAAAGAGTTATATATTGGTCTAATGAAAAGTCTTTATTTGACAAGAAGGGAAAAGAAATCATAAATTTGAATATTTCAATTAACAAAAATTAACGATTAACATTTGACCTATAAAAATGAGTTTAATTAGTGTATATTGTCGGTGTAAAAAGTTTTACACAACATTTAATCATAACTGTTTATTTATAGTAATTTTTGTTGATTTTACCCATTAATACTTTAAAAGCCATAAAAACGAAGAGTTGTGATTAAACGTTACTGTAAAACTCGGTAAGGACATATTAATTAACTAAAAAAAATTAGGAGTCTAATCAATATAAAAGAGAAGATTTTTAAAGAAAAATCTTATTTAAGCTAATTATAGGGAAATTAATGACCTTTTTTCTTATTAAAATCAATTTCTAAAAGAATCAATAAAGTTTTAAACGAAGAAATCTAAGTTTTGAGCATAACTCTATAATATAGAATAAATTCCAATAAAAAAATTTGATTATTTTTATATGGAAGGGGTTTCGCTAACTCCTTCATCTTCAATATTCATTTTATTGAAATCTAATAGTTATAATGAATAACTAATCTTTATCATTATATTTCAAGAAAATGAAGGGTTAGAAGGAAGAATAAGTTTTAAACTTACTCTTGGAATAAGTGGATTCTCTCTTCTTCTTTTTTTATATCAATATTAATATATATTATATAAAGATGGGTTGGTTAAGGGGTTTAATTAGTTGTGAACAACACTTGAATTATTTGAAATTTCCTCTTACTCCTAGAGTAATTTTAAGAAGGTTACTCTTATAATAAGTTTAAGAGTTACTCTCCATCTTCACAATTCATTTTATTAAAATCTAATGGTTATAATGAATAATTAATATTTATCATTAGATTTCAAGAAAACAAAAAATTAAGATGGAAAATAAATCTCTTAAACTTACTCTTAGAATAAGTGAATTCTCTTTTTTTTTATATCAATATGAATATATATTATATAAAAATGGGTTGGTTAAGGGGTTTAATTAGTTGTGAAAATTGCTTGAATTATTTGAAATTTCTTCACATGTGTTCCATTCTTTATAAAAAGAAAAGTTATCGACGGGAATAATTAGTACACGTACCATGTCTTTGTATAAGAAATCCCCTCTTTATTCATTCCTAAATTTATTATAATTAATTTATTATTTTTTTATGAGTTTAATTGGTATACACTGAATGAAGGGTCGTGACTATGATTTTTCATTTATGAGACTTTTAAAGTAGTAACTAGTAAAGTCAATCATTTTATCATGAATGAAGGGTCGTGATTGGTGTAAAAATCTTTACACTCACATATACTAATTAAATTCATTTTTTATTAGCACGATCACATGTTTATATTAATTATGTAAGATATTTAACACATTTATATTTTCTTTACACGTTCAAAAATCAAATTTTAGAATTACATTTTGAATGTTTCATAGCCTGCATAATACATATTTTAAAATTTTAATTAAAGTAGTTAAAAAATTTTAGTATAATAATATATATATATATAAGAAATTATCAATTTACAAATTATAACAGAAAAGTTGGATGTATAGAGAGAGTGGAGGAATCCACATTCTCTTACTCTTCATCTTAATAATTCATTTTCTTGAAATATAATGGTTAAGATTAGTTATGAATTTCAACTATGAGATTCAATAAAATAAATGGTTAGATGAAAAATATGTCTTTTAAACTTAATTTTGGAGTCTCCAAGTGAATCTCTCATCTTAGATATCCACTTACTCCTAAGAGTAAGTATAAAAGACTTCCTCTTCATGTATATGCTCATCTTCTTAAGATCTAATGATTCTAATAAATAATTAATCTTAATTATTAGATTTCAATAAATACTACATATATTTAATTGAAGAAATTATCAATTTGCAAATTATAATAAAAATAAAAACTTTTTTTTAAAAAAATCAACATTTTGAAAATTTCATAACCTGCATAATGCTCCATTATTTTACACATTTAATTGATTTTTTTTATCTTTAAACAACTACTAAAAAATTATCTATCAAACATGTTTTTGTTTAACTTTTTTTTTCTTTCCAGTTTCCATGTTTTATTTCTCTTTGTTTGCTATTAATATACAAAAACAATTTTGTAATTTTGTTCTGTATCTCAATTTATTAGTTACATTAAAAAAATCATTATTCAATATTTTTTTAGGAATGAATCTCAAATCAAAATTTATTTTGGACAACATTTTGAAATGTTCAAAGTCTTCTTCTCATTTTAAACGTGGGTGAACCTAGACAAAGTTTAACAACTTCTTTTTCATGTTTTTTTTTTTTTAGAATTGTTCCTTATAACAACCGAAATTTTAGGAAATGCTTCCTACCATTTTCTTCAATGCTAAATTGAATGTGGGTATTTCAATATTATTTTTTTAAATTTTTTTCTTGGTACATTATAATGATTGAGAATCATTTTTTAACTTTCTTTCTAGGTCACACATAAGATCATCAATCATTCTTTTTCACTAAGTCACTCATACTTTCACAAACAATACATTTGATAATGATTTACACTCTGAACAAGATTTAGACTCACAAAGTGAAATATACAATTATCCAATGATTGTAACTTAGTTCACAATACACGCTGAGTTTGTCTAGGAAGTCTCAAGTTTGATTCCCACAAAATAGACTCTTGGGTTAGGAAGGGGTGAAAATCTCGAGACGAATGATTATGGTTATTATTAATAAAAAAAGAGTAAATATACAATTAAGTGCAATACTTTTCCTAACTATATTTTGATAGTGTATATTTGAGAATATATCAGAGTATATTTGAGATTATAACTTTTATGTCAAAGTATATTTGAGAATATATTTTTGTAGTATAACAACATTGTCGTTAGAGTATCTTCTTAGGAATTTGTGTATGATGTAGATGACCTTTACTCATACCAAGGTTGAAGTTCTTCATGTCACAACTTGAAGATAATATATATGAGTTATGTAAAGAATCTTTTAAACAAAAATGCTTTGTAGAAATGTTGAGCACATTTTGCATAGAAGACTTTCCAATTATAAAATAAAGGAAATAATTTAAAGTTAGTTTAAGGAGTCTTTTGAATAAATCTTTTATGTGTAACTAAATTTTGTCACAGTAGGAAAGTTAGTTTTCACTTATAAAAGAAAGGAAATAATTTAAAAGAGTCACTCATACTCCGATTTGTTATTAAGAGCGAAACTTGACAACTTATACTTGTATGTCCTTGTAGTCCAATGGACAAGTAGTTTGGATAACTTAAAAGAAAGGTTACCTCTAGAAGGGTTCAATAGAGTTATAAAAAACTTGTACAAGAACTTTTTCACAAACCAACTATCATAAGGTACGTTTTAAAGCAATTTTTTTAAAAGACATAACAAGAATGAATGAGAAGGTTTGAAAAATTTTCAAAAACCTTCATTAAACAACTTATATTATCATATATAAGCTTTTGATAAGTAGACATTAGTGAAACAACTTCTTATAAACAAGGTTTTTTATAAAACTATTCAAGTTATAAGCTAGTTATGAATGTTGGACAAGTGACCTTAGTTTACTTAAGAGGGGAGTGAATTAAGTAGATCAAAATTTAAACTTAATTTTCTTTCTCTTTGATTTTATATTAGAGTATTTAAAAATGAAAGTAAAGTATTCAAATACGCAAAACAGAATAAATAGATAGAAGTATGGGGAAGAGAAATATGCAAACTCTTTTTATATTGGTTCGGCCAATCCACTTGGCTACGTTCAGTCCTCAAGTAACTTCATTTGAATTTTTACTATATTTGTAAACCACTTTACAAATGAATGAATCCTCAATCACCTTGGGAGCCCTCTCCCTGTGTTTGAGATTCCTTTTCCTATTCAGGAAGTCTCTCTTGAATACAATCAGTGAGTAATCGGAAGAACAAGAAGAATGAGAATCTCTGGTAAAGAGCAAATGATACAACTTGAAGATCCTATAAGAAATCTTTTGGAATTTGCAAGTGTTTGGGCAAGAGTTTTTGTTCTATAAAAGATTGGAATTTTCGTGATTTGAAACAGAAGAAAAGTCACTTATTTATAGTGTCAAAACCAAAGGGAAATGTTCTTTCATGAAAGGTTGTGACTTTTCAAACTTTTCGTAACAACCACTGGTAATCGATTACATATACTGATAATCGATTATACTATTAAAAAATTGTGCCTTTTAACGAAAGGTTGTTACTTTTCAAATTGTTTGTGATAACAACTTTTCTAGTAATCGATTACATAAAAATGGTAATCGATTACATGATTCAAAAATTGTGTTGTTGTCACTTTTGAATTCAGAATTTGAATAACAAGCCTCTCGTAATTGATTACATAGCCTGGTAATCGATTACCAGTTCATAATTTTGAACTGATAAAGAAAAACATATCTTTTCAAATTAAGTTTATGCAAGTTCTTAGAGATTCTTTTACAATAACTGAGTTAATTTAATTTTTAACTTTATATATTGAATTTCTGTCAATGTTGTTTTGTTCTTTTTGCTTTCTTGCTTTTGTATTAACATTCTTTGTCACTTTTGACATAATCAAAATCTGTAACATCTTAGCATTTACAATGAATAAGAAAATGTTGTAATAGTAGATTAGAAAAATGTTGTTTATACTAGTTCACTCAATGTGAGCTACATTCGGTCTCTTCTAAGTGCCCTTTAAAAGGTTCCATTGAAATATAACAAATATTTTTTGCCACTTCTACATTACACCAAGTATTCTCACCATTTCTGGTTTACGACACAAACTCTCCCAAGTTTGAAAACTAAATATTGTTTGATTCTTAGTCACTATTGGCTTTCCACCGAGTATTCTTTTACAATAGGTCACTCTCGGTTAATACAAAGAAGTGTATAAAGATGGTATAAATTAACTCTCAAAGAGAGGATATCTAAGCTTCACTTACGATGATTAACTTTATTGGGTGAAGGATAGATAAGATAAGCTTAGCACAAGGTTGTTCTAGAGGAGGTTTCTAATCACTTAAGGTGAGTGTTTATGGAAAGATATTGCACTTAGAAAACTCAGAAATAAACTATACAAAGATGTTATACAATGAACTTCAATTTGAAACTTCTCTTCTTCTTTGAGCCTTTATTTATGCCTTCAAAACATGACTGTTATTTCCCTTCAAATAGTGAAGAAATAACTAGTACAACTTGATTCTATACATTAAATGTGCTTTGAAAGCCTATAACTAACTTGTCACATTTTTATGATGTTGAGCTTCAATTATCATCTTTTCATAGCACTTTACTTTGATTGGTGGCTTTACAAATTAAGAATGTGTCGGAGATGTTTTTAGGTTGATTTTCAGCTTTAGACTTTGTTCTGTAGTTGCTTCTCCTAGTTGCATAATTCAAATTTCACTTGTTGCACCACAAAATGATGATGATTTTCCATGTAGAAGTCAACTTAATCAACTGCTCTAGATGGTGAGTTCCTAATCATTTGCAGCATGCTTTATTTTTTGTCCACTATTGAGCTTAACATAGAGTTTTCGCTGAGAGCTTGATTCTCAACCATCTTATTGAGTTAGCTTCAAATGGGTCTTTTTAATCTTATTTTTATTAACTTGTATTGTCATTCAATAAATGCGAATAATTTGATCATTATTATGTTCTACAACTAATTCTTCTTCTAAAGGTACATGGGTAGAAGATTTGTCTTCTTATGGTCACATGATCCATATAAGATGATGTTTTCCAATACATTATTTCCTTGAGAAAGTCTCTATAAGATGGTTAACATAAACTCTTTCAAAAGATGTTGACTTGTTTTCAGATGCTCTTGATCAAATTGTTAGTTCATCAAAGTTGTCGAAATTTAAAGTAATTAACTATAAATATTTATCTTAATGAAAATATTTAATTTTACAAATGTGTATTTTCAAATAAATGACAAATCTACAAAATCTCTTAATTTTATACATTCACTATTTCTAAATCACCTTATATTTTCTTAATATCTACTATTTAAATTTAAACTATAAATTATAATATTTTAAAGTATGTCAGCAGGCCTTGACGGTTCTTGTTAAATACCAACAATGGCGCTTTGTATTATTGCATATATCATTTTGTCCATGTTCCATAAAAACACAACACATACAACAGTACTAAAACAATTTACATTCACACACAACGTGTGGTGATGAGCAAGTTCTAGAACGTGCCATGTTTTGGCAACAACCATAGTACTAACAAACAAGCTGATGAAAAAATCCCTCGTAAGTCATGATAACGAAAAACTAGCGTAAAGAAATATGATAAAATTTTGAATCGTAAATTAATTTTTGTAGTTTAACTTATTTATTTATATACTATACTTTGACTTTATTTTTTCTTTGTAAGAATATAGACTCATTATTTAATTTATACAATTACAAATTTATAGTATTTGCGACTAAGTCTCACAGGTCACTAATTATATATTTGAATAAATTACCTTGGAATGCATGCATATGAAGGAGCACCTTGGCATCGGTCAGATATGTAATGGAAAATAAAGAGAAAGAAGATAGAGAAGAAAGTGAATATTTGAATATAAGAATAAAAAGTGATTGTTACACCGGTTCACTGGAATTTCTGAAACCCACGACCGTGTTTATGAAAACAAAGCACGAGGGGTTTAATTAATATTAATTAGCGGCGGCACAATCAAGCGACAATATGCGAAGCAGAGCATCGAAGGTGACGCCACCGTGATGGTGGCCGCCGCCAAAGCGGATCATGGCGTTGATGTCTTCATCGGAGACGGGAAAGCCAGCGGAGGCCATATAAGTCTTCAAGTCGTGGTGGCTGAGTTTGCCGTCGCCGTCCTTGTCCATAACTCTGAAGACGTCCTCCATGGCCCCACACCCAACGGGTTTGGTGATCGAGTTGGCCGCCACCACGCGCTCGAACTCCTCGTACTCCACGAATCCGTCCTTGTTGGTGTCGGCGACGCTCATCATTGCGCCAATGAGGTCGTCTCCGCCGCTGAGTGTGCCGTGGGCGCCGGAGTAGAAGGCGCGGAGGTCGTCGCGGCTGATTTTGCCGTCACGGTCGGCGTCGAGGACGTCGAATGCGGGTCGGAAATGGGAGGAGGGACACATGATTGGAGGGGGTTGGGGGATGAGAATGAGAGGTGGGTCTTAAATAGGAGTGACTCCGAGAGATGGGCCCACGAAATTCGGAGGCTTGGGCAGCAAGCCTCTGTTTCGACCTTTCGCCCACTCACTACGTTACGTATGCCGTGACATCATTGGGCTTTTCGTATCTCATTCTACCCAATCATCCATCCTTTTTTTTTTTATGGGACTCAGCCCCAGGAATCAATGTAATACATATACACACTTATCTTTACCATCAATATATACTATTCCACTTAAATATTTTCAATACCTATAGAATTAGTATTTTTAATTTTTATTTTTATACAAAATTTTCCATCAATGCCCATCCTTCTAAAATTTTAAATTATTTTTAATCTTTGTAAAATAAGTGAATCTTGATTTTGGTTCCTATAATTTTTTTTATCTCTCCAAAATTTTAAATTACTATTTTTAGTTTTCTAAAATTTATTTTATGTTACATAAATGATATTTATTTAAGGAATCTAATGCGTGTTACATAAAATACTAGAGATAATTTTTTTTTAAGAAATGAAAATCTAATAGAAACTTAAAATAATAAAAAATCACTAATTTCATAGGACTAAAATGTATTTAAATCCTTTAAAAAACATATTTAATTCATAATTTTAAATATATAAGTTATAAGGTTATTGATAATTTTTTGGGGGGAAAAATATAACAATTATAAT
This sequence comes from Psophocarpus tetragonolobus, assembly GCA_037954015.1. Lineage (NCBI taxonomy): Eukaryota > Viridiplantae > Streptophyta > Magnoliopsida > Fabales > Fabaceae > Psophocarpus > Psophocarpus tetragonolobus. The sequence continues at coordinate 5,824,547 of CM075693.1, read as the reverse complement.
CTGGAGAAAAAAAGGTTAAGAAAACAATTCTAAAAATCCTCTCATTGAAGAAAAAACTATTAAAAATGTCGTTGTAAATCTATTTCCTCATTTAAGATAGTTACTCTAATTTACGTATAAGTGATGTGAATAACCAAAGTACAAAACATCAGAAATGTGCGCATGTCACAATATCTAAAAAGACTAAAATAAATAATAAAAAAAAAAAACCTGACGAAGCATTTCTATTTCTATAGAGAGGATATGGTCTGATATAAAATAAAATAAAAATCAACTATACGTATATATTATGTAACTATTTATATATTTTTACTTTTTGAAGGGGTTAATATAATGTTTGAAATTTAAATCAAGACATTTCCACATGAGTTTTACTGAGTGTGTTTGTAAGACAATTTAATGGAGCTAATATTTTTAAAAAAAAATTAAATACATTATAAAAAAATTACTTGTTTGGAGAGAGAATTTGAAAATATTATAAAATAATAGCAATTGTAGTAGATATTTTAATTTACTAATTTAGTTGAATTTTAAATTCTTTCTAAATTCTTCTCTCTCACGTGCGGGGCGAACTTTCTTCACGTTCACCCTAGCTCTCACAACCCTTTCCCTTTGGTTCAAACTCTCTCTTATTCAAGCTTTCTCTCACTCTCTCGCACTTCTTGCTCTCTATTCTCACTCTTCCTTGTAAGGTATGCATTCTCCCTCGCTTTTTCTCGCTTTTTCTCGTCATTTAAGGTTTGAGGATAACTAAGTAGAAATTTACTTTCTATTGAGGATGCACTAGGCTGTCTCAAGTATATATATTTTGGACCTAGTTATGTACCTTAACAAAAATTGTTATAAAATGTTGTGGATTGTTAACACATACTAAAATTGTTACCAATAATCCATTATATATCAACCATTGAAATATTGTTACCAATAACACATACTAATATTGTTACAAAATATCAACCATTGAAATAAAAATTAATAATTGAGATCATCTACTTATTATCTCTCTTATAGCATTTATTATTTGTCATACTTTTTTTTTCTCCTCTCTCAATAGTTGAGATTTGCTCATTCTCATATATATATATATATATATATATATATATATATATATATATATATATATATATATAACTTTTTCACTAGATATGTTTCCTCTCTCTCTATATATATATATATATATATAAAGTTACATGACAATCAAATCTCATAAAATGGAATGAGGGTTATCATTGCGTAGTTAGAAACAATAACTACAATTAATGTGGACAAGCTCTATTTTAAGGAGTAGGATGTCTAAGTAAATATAAATATACTTCTTAGAAAATTCTTTATAGACTCTTCCTAATTTATGCATCATAACAATTTTGTAAGTACATTGCACTTCTAGTCACCAAAGAATGATACACCATTATCATATAAAGGAGATGAAGTATGATTGACATATAATTATATCTTCTAAACACGTAATCAAAATTCACATATAATTATATTTCTCCAGTTTTAATGCCAACTGACCTCCCCAATTAGCTCTTGGATGTTGATCTTAATATTTGCTTAAGCATTGTGAATCTATCCAAGCCTAACACCAATCCAATCCCTCGATCATTTCTTGGATATTGATCTTAATATGTGTTCAAGCATTGTGTATCCTTATAGACGTAACGTCAATCGAACCCTTTGATCAACCCTTATGTTGACCTTAATATCTGCTAGAGCATTGATGCTCAATGAACTACAGACCAATCATCTTATGGGCTATTCTCCACACTATCATAAACAACGAGACACGATCCTAACCACTTGAAGAGTATCTTGGAAAAATCTTATGCATGATAATGCAAGATATGAACTACTCACAAATATCAAGAGGTTTGGATAACGCAACTCGCTCTATATGATTATGTTGACCTTAATATCTGCTAGAGCATTAACGCTCAGTGAACTGTAGACCAACATCTTGAGGACTACTCTCCACACTACCATAAACAACGAGACACGATTTTAACCACTTGAAGAGTATCTTGGAAGAAGCTTATGCATGATAATGCAAGATATGAACTACTCACAAATATCAAGAGGGTTGGATAACACAATTCGCTTATATATAACCCAATCTCGCGTTAAGTGTTTGATCAAATGCTTATCACTAGACCAAAAACTATATCAGAGCGCAAACTTTCTACTTAACTATGACAACTCAAGCACCACAATTAGATTGTGACTTGGCTCAACAGAATTGATGCAACAACTAGGCAAACAATCTCCCCTCAATAGTTGCCTTATTAAGAGTTAAACTCGTCACTTGGATCTAAAATCCAATGGTTGAATTGAGCACCTAACAATAGGTAAAATTTATAGTTTTCCATATTCATCTATCCTCACTTGTTACGTCTAAGAGAAGGATTCTTGATATAACCTTAATGTCCTTATTAGAGAACAGAAGCCTCAAAATATTTTGTTTCCACTATCCAGTCAAAACATCAATAAGTTTGCTCACCTTCATACCTTTTAACTCTGCCTGGACAACAGTTAGGACTTTCTCATTACCTTCTTTTCTCAACTAAGGTTGACCCTAGACCTCAATAGTTTTACCATCACTCACTTTACATTGGTATATTTATTTGATAACCATTTTAGAGGAATAAATGCTTTGTCAGATGTAAGATGGATCATGGCCAAGAGTTACATGCATAAAGTCCCTTGTGGGAAAATATTTAGCTTTCAAAACGTGAGACGACAAAGCATTAGAGACAAATATAAATCTCTCTCCTTGCTTATCTAGCATTTCCAAGTTAAAAGCAAATAATTCTTTAAAGCCCTAAATCATCCTTTTTCCTTCATCATGCACAATTTGCCCCATAATAACTAGCTTATGTCTTTTGACTCCCTCTTTTTAGAGCTCCATCGATATGAATTCACCATTTCCAGCTCATTCCCAAGAGAATGCAAGATTTGATAGATTCCATGCAATAAATAAGGATAACTTGGAAGATAGATTTAAACCAAAATTTTGTGTTAAGAAAAACAAATATTTATGTATTATTTGACTATACTTTTAAATTGGTAATATTTAATAAACTTATAATAATATTAATAACATAGAAGTATATTAGTATAAACTAATTTATGTATTATTTGACTATACTTTTAAATTGGTAATATTTAATAAACTTATAATAATATTAATAAATTTAGAATATCAACTTATGTTATTATAAATTGTATTTATTATTTGATATTTTAAGCACTTTATTATAACAATTATACTTTAAATTGTATTTAAAGTATTAATCAATTAAATTAAATAGTTTTAAGAGGTCATGGATTAAAATTCCTCCACTAACAAAAACCAACACATTAACAACTAAAATTTGACATATAAAAAACAATCAAATTATTTTTACTATATATTTTTAATTTTTAATATAGATTGGCTCAACTAGCTTAATTATAACTATAATTATTTATTATAACATGCAATTAATACATAGTTTATTAATTTCAAAAAATTAGAAAGTCCAATAATAAAACAAATGAGAAGACAAACTTTAATTAAAATCCTACACATAAACATAAACACCTACATTTAATGTGTAAACTACATTTTTTTTACAAAATTTCACTTTTTTAAATATTATTTCAAATAGATATTAGTGTTTTATCTATTTCTTTTAAAAGTTGATTGCAAATATGTAATTTATTATATTAAAGTTTAACGTTTGATTTAAATAGAAAAATCGTTAATTGCATTCATTTACAATTAAATATAATTTATTTCGAGTAATATAAAATTATTAACAATTATATTAAGGTAATTTTCAAATTAAAAAATTTAATACATATATTTAAAACTAATTATTTTATTATTTATAATCATAATAATTATGATTATGGTTTGTAAGCAAACCAAGGATTTACAAAGCACCATTCAAGTGAAGTACCTAGTTGGTTGAACATGGAATGGGTGTGCACAGGTGAGTTGTTGTAAGGTTTTGATATTTTCTTTAATTCATATACTATATAATCACATATCTTATCCAATCCTTTTTCGGAGAACATGAAACTCTCTTTTGAGATGCCATATGTAAGATTTGAATTTGCTATGAAGATTATTAATATATTGAGATTAAATAAGTTAATTGATATTAATTTTAATGTCATTATCTCAATGAATATTAGGTAGTGGTTTTTATAGTAATTTTTTTATACTAATAATGATTAAATGTTATATTATTTAATCTTAATTCAATCATATTAAATGTTGATGAATATATTTATAGTACTTTTTTATATTTTATTACAGATTTTTTGACATTTTTTAGATAAAAAATAATTTTTATATTAGGAGCGTGATTTTGAATATCAGTATATAATGTAGGGGAAAATAATATATGCCTATTAATGAAATAACTTATGTCGATTCTAAAAATATTATGCACTTAATAAAAAAAAATCTCAAAAATATAAATTAATTATTAGGAAAATATTACAATACTTATGTATAAGAATAAATTAGGGATATATCTCCCTCATGTTTGATGAAATTACATATGTATCCTCTTTTTTTTTAAGTTACAAGAATTTTCTTACTTTTATGTTTTTATTATAGTTGTGTCTTTTTTATGTTTAAAAACCTTACATAAACACTCATCTCAAACTTTATACTAACACTCTCAGGGAGCAAAAATAATGGTTAAATAAACAAAGGATGCATGTGTAGTTATACTAAGTCTCAGGGATGTATCTGTAATTAACTCTATATATAATCATATAATTTATTAAATTAACTTATTTTTTAAATTTGGTAATGCTAATGTTAACAAATATTTGGCTGGAAATTTATTTACAGTAACATTTCTGTTTCAAATGTGATTTTATGTTAAATGATTTAAATTTGAACTGTATAATTTACATTTGGTAATTCTCTATGACATTTATAACTATTACTTTAAATTAATTTCTATTAATGTTACTAAATATTTCTAATAATTTTGAATGATGTATAGTTTTTAGAGTTTGATTGGTATATACTGTCAGTGTAAAAATTTTTACACTAACATTCGATCACAACTTTCATGGTAAGTTTGTTGACTTTATTAATTAGTACTTTAAAAATCATATAAATGAAAAGTTATGATTAAGCGTCAGTTAAAAATCTTTTACACTGACATGTATACTAATTAAACTCATAATTTTTTGAGTTTAATTGGTATACGTAAAGATTTGAACATCAATCTATTAAATTAAATTCATTGCTAATAATGTTAATGTTAATGAATATTAGTAAGTAGTTTTATAGTAATTTTTTATACTAAAGTTTCATTAAATATTATATTGATTTCATTTTGATTAAATGGTATTAAATGTTGATGAATATATTTGATGTTGATTAAATGGTATTAAATGCTGATGAATATTATATTGATTGCATTTTTATCTTTTAAATAAATTAAAAACACATTAATGATTATTTAAATTAAAATTTATTTAATAACACATTTAATTATCAATTTTTTACCATTCAATATTTATTAATTATGCTTAATATAACCTTGGGCACTAGTCAACATTCTTCTAATTTTTATACTAAATTTTGATTCAATGTTCCGTCACAGATTTTTGACATCTTTTTATCTAAAAGTTTAATTTTTAAATTGGCACATGATTTTGAATATAAGTAATATTAGTTTTAATAAGTAATAATTTTTTTACACAATAATGTATTAGATAAATTAAGATATTATCTTATTTGTATAAACGTATTGGATTATAGGTTAGCACTTCTTTTTTTGTAGAAAATAAAAAGATGTCTTATTTGTTCATATTCTTAACTCATTTTTTTTACATAAATTACCTCTCAGGTTGATGATATAATACTCTCAATTAAAATATAGTTGCATTTTCTTATAAATTTTTATTAAAAGAATTAATCAATCTGGCCACATTTTGACATAGAAAGCTTGGTAATATCAATTTACTCAATTAATTTTTCAATCATGGTTCGTGTAAAATATTTTTTTTAAATTAATATTTTTTTCAAATCTGGCCACCTTGTTTTTTTCATTTATAATCGTTACACAGATTCTAAAAATATTATGTATTTAATAATTAAAATTTACAAAGTATAAATTAATTAACACTTTTTACAATAAAAATCAATTAGTTAAATCATCTGGATGCTTATCCATAATTATATAATTATTAAATTAATTAAGTTTTAAATTTGTTAATACTGATGTTAACAATTATTTGTCTTAATTTTATTTATCGTAACGTTTCATCCTTTAATTGTGATTTTAAGATGAATGATTTAAATTTGAATTGTATAAATTTATATTTATGACATTTATAACCGTTACATTAAATTAATTGATTTAATTTCTATTAACATTAATAAGTATTTCTAACAATTTTACTCTTATATATTTCTAAAAATATTTACTTGTATATACTAGTTAGCACTAAATTTAACAAATAATATAAGAGGTTAAATTATTTTGTTACATGGACACTAATTAGGGGTGTTCGCAGTGTGATTTCATGTAATTTTGAGTTTAAAATTAGTTTGAATCAAATTAAAAAAAATAAACAGCGTGATTTGATTCAATTTAGATTAATTATAAAATTCAAACTAATCTTTTACCGTTTGTTTAGTTTGAGTTTGTAGTTTAAAATTTTTATTATTAATTATTAAAAAATACATTAAAAATTTTTATTTCCAAACTTGTATAAAAGTTTACTTTCTCTAAGCCAAATTATGTAAAAGTAACAATAATCATTGAAGTTATCATCAAATTGTATTTAATGAAATTAAATTAAATAGTCTTGTTAAAATATTTATTCATCTCTAATACATATTAATTAAATATTTAATTTTTGGATATGGTGACGTTGACGTGAACAATATGAAGGCAAGTCACGGTGGTCTTAAGCCCGACGAGGCACAGTCAACAGGTCTCTTACAAGGCCAAATAAAGGCTTTCTCGTGCCGTGGGTGTGAGGGTCATTCTATCAACGTGAAAGAGGCGACCTTTACTCATGATATGTGCATTGTTAAGGAGCAATTGGAACAAATGTATGAGGGGTTTGGGTCCTCTTGACTATGAAGGTGGAGTACTTGTGAGAGATGTTGGAAGAGGAGGGTGCAAAGGTGGGGAGCACAAACGCATTACTGGCAGTCTGGGAGGCAAGGTAGTAGGGGAGAGAGATGTATCTTGTCTTTAACAAAATGTCAGTGAACACGCTTTTACTAAGATGATAAGTGTTCTATTTTTACAAGATAAAATAGAACACTTATCCTAATTCCAACTTATTTAAAACATTGTTTTCCTCCTTTTCATAAAAAAATTGGATACTTAGGGAAATTAGTTATAGATTTACATTTGTGAATATTTTACTTTTATTTTCCTATTTTCTATTGTTTGAGTCATGTCTTTTAAGAAGGCTAGAAGAAGTGTTAGAAGAATTGAAGCCTAATTGTGTTGTAGCAGTGTTCAAAAGCTGAATTAAGGAGTTTTTATGAGTCTAGAGCCAGCACCCAGCAGGTAAGGAGTGACCGCCTAACGCTCATCGGCGCCTAGAGGCCGTGAACTGGCCACCCAACGCCCATCAACCCAATAGGGTGTTTTTCTCCTATTTGGCTGCCCAATGCCCATGTGTGAATAAACCCTATTTTAAAAAGAAAAGTCGTGTCTTGTAGGTTTTTTATGAGGAGATAAACCTAGCTATCTTAGGGCACGATTCAAGCACATCTTCTACCTTCCTACCACATTATTTCCATCACATTTTGTAACCCCATGTCATCAATCATGCTCTCCACCTCCATTGAAGGCTAGGTTCTTTTGGTTAGAGTTTTGATGTAACTTTGTCCTGAACTCTTTTGTATATTTTGCTTTATTAATCTAAGTTTATTACTCATTATTAGAATTCCTCTTAACCTTGCACTTTAATTCTATATGTTTTGTTGGATTTTGCTCGTTGAATGAACTCGGGAAAGGTATTTTTCTTGCGAAATGAGAAGAGCTCCCAATGAAGTTTATTTATCAAGAGAGAGTAAAATTCATTGGCTATCTCGAGTTCCTTTCCTTAATGTGGTTATTTGACTCTAGATTGTGTGAGAAATAGTCTAAAGTCCAAATAGCTTAGTCTTTTTTGGGGAATCGAAGTAAGGATATTTTTATGAGTGATAGGAACGCAAGTGATGAACCATGATTGATAGTATATTTATGTATTAAAGGAATGACAAAGTGAAATCAAAACCTTATCAAGATTCTCATCATATTAATCTTAGTTCTTATTTATGCACTTTACTTTTTGCAAATTTAGAGTAATTTAAAAATCAATTTCGTTATTATTTTGCAAGCAATTAGTATTGAAATTCTCAAAGTATCAATCTAATCCCTATGAGATCGATCCGATATATTTATCGGATATTACATACAACTGGTGCACTTGTTGGGAGTATAGAAGAAAATTTGGTCATCATGGGGTGAGGCCTCACGACCTTAGGGGAAAGGTACTTAAGGAAGGGATCAAAAGGTTATAAGGGATGAGGTTGGGGAGCTGAGAACCACTAATGTCTTTATGGGAAGTACTGCAGAAAGGGAAGGTTTAGTAGAGGTGAGGGTGGACCATGTGACTAAAGGGTTAAAATCATTAAAAAGGCCTAGGTCCAAAGTAGATGCTAGCGTTCATGTGTGAATAAAATCATTCAAAGATATGGAGATAATATCAAATGAATGTGGGAGTTAGGTAAAAAAGTAAGGGTTTGTAGTGGTAACAATGGGTGATGATTGATATACTAAGGATATGAAAGCAAGAGAAATGGTGGTTTAATTGATTTACCCATGAGTGGGAGGAAGTTCACATGGTACATAATGATAGGAAAACAATGAGTAGCTTGGATAATTTTCTGGTAACTGAAGAATGGGTGGAGGTGTGGGGTAACTTGGAGTAGTGGGGTCTTCCTAGGAACGCGTTAGATCATTGCCCAATAACGTTATTAATGGGGGAGGGGAACTGGGGCCAAAGCCATTTCGGTTCTTAAATTGTTAGTTTGACAATAAACCATTCAGACCTTTTGTGGAGAACGAATGGAAGAAGTTGTCGGTAGAAGGAAGAAATACGTTTGTTCTGAATGAGAAGTTGAAGTTGATCAAGGCAAGGCTAACATTTTGGAATAAGAAGGTGTTAGGGGATATTGACCAACATATAGAAGAAGAGAGGAGAAAATTACATGAGTTAAACTTGTTAAAGAAGGAGAAAGGTCTACAAGAAGTAAAAAGCCGAGATCAAGCAAATAGGGTGGCAAACCTAAAGAAATGGGGAGGGGACAGAAAGTGTTCTTTGGTGAAGCAAAAGACGAGGTTTCAATGGTTGAAGGAAGGAGACACAAATTTAAAATTTTTCCATAAGCCATTGGTGACAAGTAGAAAATATAATAAAATTTTGAGTCTAACTTTTGATGGAAATGAAGTAATGGAGGTTGATAGCATAAAGGCTAACGTAAAGAAGTATTTTCAGAATCATTTCCAATATGGTGATAAGGATAGGCTACAATTCGATAGGTTATCTTTTAAACAATTGGGAGTTGGGAGCCTAAGGGACTTGGAGAGATCATTCTTTGAGGAAGAGGTGAAGGAAGCAGTGTTAGATTGTGATAGTCATAAAAATTTGGGACCAGATGGGCTAATTTTTTTGTTTATAAAAGAATTCCAGTTTCTGTTAAAAGATTATTTTTTACGTTTCTTATCAAAATTTTACACAAATAGGAAGCTGGTGAAAAGGTCTAATTTTTCTTTCATTGCTCTGGTACCTAAAAAGGAAAACCCACAAAAGATTGGAGATTATTGTCCCATCTCCCTCATTGGGTGCATGTACAAAGAGTTAGCAAAGCTACTGGCGAGAAGATTGTGAGGGGTTGTTCAGTTAGTAATATTTGAAAATCAGACAGCCTTTGTTAAGGGCAGACACATATTAGATGGGATTTTAATAATGAATGAACTAATGGATACGCGAGGAAAGGGAAAATGATCTAGTTTGTTTGAATGTGGACTTTATAAAGATCTATGATTCAGTTATCTAGTCATACTTGTGGTATGTTATATAGATAATGGGTTTTGGTTCAACGTGGATCAAGTGGATGAAGGAGTGTGTCACCACAACAAATATTTTGGTGCTACTTAACGACAACCTAGCGAAGGAGTTAAATGTATCCAGGAACTAAGGTAAAGAGACCCCTCATAACCTTTCTTGTACCTTATAACAGCTTATGGGCTCTGTCAAATGGTCAGAGAAGTAATAAATATGGACTTTTGGAAGGGGTACGCAATGGCGAATGAAGACATTAATATATCTCACTTACAATTTGCAGATGATACTTTGCTAATTGTTAGGAAGGATTAGGGGTCAATGGTGGCTGTAAAATCAGTGTTCCAGAACTTTGAGTTAGTCTCAAGACTTAAAAGTGAATTTCCACAAAAGTCAGCTAATAGGGATTAATATGGATAATTTCTAGTTAGGTCAAGCTTCGATGTTGTGGAATTCTAAGTTACGGTTGTGCCCTTTAAATATTTAGGATTACCAATAGATGTTGATCCTAGGCAAATAGAGACTTGGTTAGTGGTGGTGTCTGCGATAAAAAAAAAGCTAAATTACCACCGATCGCCCCCTATTTAGGGGGTATCTCACTTTGTGCCCCTATTTTTTTTTTTGACACCTTTTACCCTCCACTTTTTCAAAAGTTTAATTTTTGTCTTTCTGTCAAATTTAGGCATTGACTCTTAGAAAGGAACGTTGACTTGTGTAATTTAGTACATAACATTGTTATTTTGTAATTAAGAGTTAATTAAAGTGTAATTAATGATTTAGAAATGTTAATTTTAAAAATAGAACAACACAGGAATCAAACCTGGGTCTGGAAATCTTAATATTAAAGCCAATCCACTAGACTAATGACCAAAGTCTGCTTTATTTTAGAATTTTAATGTATTTAAACTAATCAATAACAACATTAATTTTAAAAATATAGAAAAGTTGGACAATGCCAAAATTGAACCTAGGTCCTAAAAGTTTGAATATTAAAGTCATACCACTAGACCGAAAGCCAATATTAGTTTTTTTGTGATATTCAAATTTAATTAAATTAATAATGTGGGAACATTAATTTTAAAAATATATTAAAATTTATAACTTTTTAAAATTTTTTAAATGGAGAAATTTTAATTTTAAATTTTAATTCTTAATTTTAATTTTTGTCTTTATTTTTAATTAGATTTTAAATTTTATATTGTTGTTAATATAACTAAAATTTAGTTTTAGTTGCTAACCCTTAAATTTTAATTTCAATTTCTAATTTTTAATTTTAGTTTCAAAATCACAAATAAAATATACAACATAAAATGACCTAGAATAGATTTAAAATTAAAATATACAAATAAAATATAAAATATAATTAAAAATAAAGATAGAAATTAAAATTAAGAATTAAAATTTAAATTAAAAGTTAAAAATTATAAATTAAAGTAACAACTAAAACTTAAATATAAAATTAAAAATTAAAAAAAAAACTTATTCAAATAGATTTAACACAAAATCAAGCTAGGTAATTTTGAGAATTTAAAAAAAATGTATTTATTTAAAAAATTTACAACATAAAGGACTTAGAATAGTAAAACAAAACAAAGGAAAATAGACGATAAAACCAAAGTTGATTTACTGTCTAGTGGTATCGTTTTAACACTCTCACAGGTCCTAGGTTCAAATCTTACTTTGTCCAATTTTAATATATGTTTAAAATTAATGTTGTCACATGATTAGTTTAATTAAATTTGAATCTCACAAAAAAACTAATATTGGCTTTCAGTCCACTGGTATGACTTTAGCATTCAAACTTCTAGTACCTAAGTTCGATTCTGACCTTGTCAAACTTTTCTATATTTTTAAAATTAACGTTGCTATTGATTAGTTTAAATACATTGAAATTTTAAAATAAAATAGACTTTGGTCTAGTGGACTGACTTTAGTATTGAACTAGTGGAGGTATAATTTCTCACCTTCACTCTATTCTTAAAAAATTCCTTTGGGGTGGTGTTGAGGGTGAAAAAAGAGTACATTGGGTGGCATAACATACTGTATGTAGGGGAAAGGATAAGGGTAGGTTAGGGTTGAGAGACTTTTATGCATCCAATATAACTTTATTGGGAAAATGGAAGTGAGGTTGTTAATATAACCTAGTATTATATAGGCCAAACTATTGAGAGCGAAATATTTGCAAGATGGCGAAGTTTAGGTTGTTAGTAGTCGAAAATGTACTAGGTGATGGAATGACTTAAGTTTTATTGAGCCTCATGATCTGGGTGAGGGGGATGATGGTCATGTCACATTCATCATGGCCTAGGGGATGAAAGAGATGTCTTGTTCTGGAAGGATAGAGAATAAGAAATTATGTGATGCTTATCATCAACTGTATGGCTTAGCAATAAATATTAATATGTCAGTCAGCAATATGATTAGGTAAGGAGTGGGATAGAAATGGCTTTGGAGACACTAGTTGTTTGCTTGAGAGGAGGAACTGGTGAAGGGACTAACAAAGAGTTAAGTAAGAGTCAAGGTTAGAGAGGGAGTTCCTGCTAGCTGGACGTGGGAGTTGGAGTGTTCTGGTCATTATTTAATGTCCTCTGCCTATAGGATGATGACAACAGAGTCAAAATGACAACGACAACAACAACCTTTTTGTAAGTGGTTGTGGGCAAAGAGAGTTCCACCAAAAGTTCAATTGTTAGGTTGACAGTTGGCCATGAATAGGTTACCAACAAGGGCAATCTATTGAAAAGACGAATCATCTGAGAAGATGAAGATTTATATGACTTGTTCGGTGATGTAGTGGAAACAGGTTGTCATCTATTTTTTAGCTGTAAAGTATCATTTCGTGTGTGGCACGCGTTGGGCAGTTGGTGGGGGATTGCTACAACATTTTCATCAAAGGTCAACCAACATTAGTTGAAGTTCTCGAAACTAGTCCATGGCTCAAAGGAGATTCAAAGGGTTTGATCATTTGTGGGGTTTACAAGGGTCTGACAATTATGGAAGGCAAGAATGCATCTATCTTTATAGCTCAAATGGTGGATACTAAAGAAATTACTCAAGCGGTCCAATTGACTTCATGGGAGTGAGGTCATAGCTCAAAACTCATGTCACATTCTTTTGCTGAATGAGTCATGGACCATTCCTATTGTGTTTGAGTATTGGTTTGTTAGTCTTGTTTTTCCTTCTATCTTTTGAATTGGTTCTTTGTAATTTGATGTACGCACATCTTGTGCTTTTTTTGGGTTTTAATAATTTTTTCTGGCTTATAAAAAAATATTAATTAAAAATCATAATTAAAGATTAAGTGCAAATCGTAGAAATTTAAGAAAGTAATGAGTAATTGTATATATTTTTTTGCGGATTTGTTAAAATAACTAAAGATCAACAATTTGGTTTGATTTTGTATAGTTTTAACATCTTAAATCACAAAACGACAACTGTATGGTTTCAAAATTACAAAAACCATATCACCCCAAACTAATTCAATTTTTTGCAGTTTTTTATTTTTTCAGTTCAATGTTCGATTTTCAATTCGGTTTAATTCGATTTTGAACACCCCTAGTTGTAATTACATATAATTTTACATTGATTGAAAATGTCTAGATCGAAGGTCATATCGGTAAAAAATTATATGTGCCATGACTAATGTGGATTGGAGTCTTGTGTTCCCTAGTGGCTCAGACAACATTTTGGTTCCTACAACTTTGACCATGACTTTTATTACTCCATTGTTGACCATGACTTTTATTACTCCATTGTTCCGAATTTTTTATAAGTGAAATGTTAGTTGTTGATGTATTTTTGTTAATAGAGTAATTTGAACCCACAACATCTCTTTCTCTTCACGTGTGAATGTTGTCAGTAGACTATATAAACATTGTTGAACCCATAACTTCTTCTTCCATTGCTTCAAATTGGCAACAAGAAGGAATCCATTGTTTTTCACTTTCAAGTAGTTTAGATCTCCCACCCTCGCTATAGTGATGTTGCCTCTCATTCCCCAATGATGTTCTATATAAACTTAGCACAATATGTGATAAATCAATTGAGTTCAATAAAAAAGGTTTTGAAAATATTTTAAAAATAAACAAGTTTTGGAAGGCAAGATAATGAAGTGTATAAAACTGGTCATCTCATCTCAACTAGTGATACTAGAAAAGTGCCTGTAAAATGCACAAGAGAACAAGAGTCCAAAAAAATTTCTGTAAAATTATCATAACTAATAATTTTTAGTTCTTGAGTCCTTAACTATGTTAACTACTTAAAAGATACTGAATAAAAACGCCTCTGGTTAAATATATTTATTGTTTGTAAAAGAAAAACATATTAAGAATATTCAAATAAAAAAACCACATAAAGATAATGGATAAAAAATACAATCTTACAAAAATAATAACAAAGGTGAAAAGTAAAATTATAAAATAAGGAAAAATAAAAATTGATGAAATAATAAATTAAATGTTCTATTTTTAAAAAGACTTGATGTTATAACGCTTATTCAAATATTTTTTTTTGAGATATCATATTTTAAAATTTTATTTTATTACCTATAATCTAAATTATCCAATAGACTATGAAATAAATTATTAAGTTATTGAAGAAAATAAAAAAATAACAGGAAATTTGGACCTTAAATAATAAGTTTTTGGATATAAAAAAATATACTGGGAAAAATCAATGGGGCGACCAAAGTTTGATTTATTTTTATGTTTTAAATCCGTATGGGTTTAAAATAGTTTGTTTATTTTTAAATATCTTTAACAAAATTCAATGGGCTAATTAACAAATTATTAAGTTATGGGCTACAATCCAATGGGCCAACTAGTGAAAATTTCAATTTCATATAACGAAAGGGCTTTTGGACCTAAGAATTAAAAAAAGAAGGGACATAGTCATAATTAAAAGAATACGAGGGTTTCTTTAGTCTTTGCAACAGAGTTTACAAACCCTAATTCAAATACTGTCACTATATAAGTTGGAGGTTCACACTTTTTTCAGAAGTGTTTCAGAAAACAAACTCTATCCCTCTTCTCCCCCATAGTTAATATTATTTCTATATGTTGATTTGCCTCTTGAGATGCCTTTGATTCACAGGCCATGTATTGTGGGTTATCTCCTAATCAATGATTAAAGGGGCATAGATTTTTTGCAGGAATGTTGAGTCACTTCGCCTTCGTTTGTTCACTCCAGGCGCAGTGAATTATTATACTGCCAAATCACCTTTTCATGTTCAAAACCTTCATTATTTAACACAACAACCTTTATCCGATTTTGCTTTAAAAAAAGTCTTAGTAATTGTCTTTTGTATTTAAGTCTTTAATGTGCGGTATTAGGTCTGTTAGTATATCTTTGGGAAAAAGGGGTAAAAGCAAAGATCTGAATGATGAAATATGCACTGGGCTCTGAGCAGTGATGCTAATTACTGCTATATGTGATGCACAATGCTAGCCTAGAAAGCTATGTCTGATTATATCCTTTTTTTCTCTTAAAGCTTTTTGTGTAGTAATTTTTTAAAATTATTTTTTGAAGAAAAAATTATAAAATTACATTATGATTTTGTTCTATAAGTGGATTCCCACTACATTTTCCAAGATCTTTGTGGTTTATTTTCTTTGAATTTTATTTTGTTTAAAAATGGTATTAAATTATGGATGTCATTTATTAAAAGGCCAGTTCGAAAATCTCTGTAATCATAGTTATTCACTGTACTCTTATATAATGTCATATTATTATTAGAACTTAACCTTGTTCATCATAATTTGATCAATAGGCTATGAAAAATACCTTCTCCTTGAGAATAAAGATAACACTTTTGCCTTTCACATGAAAACTTGCCAGGTGAGAGAATTTAACTATAACCCTAAACCCTAAATATTTCACATGAAACCACAAAGATTTAAAAAGAAATTCGATTCAAAGGTTAGAGAACATTCTTTTTAAAAGCAAAATTTCTTTTAGTCTTAATTGCTTAGGTTTTAACCAATTAAATCCTTATAGGAAGAAAATTTCTTTTAGTCTTAATTGCTTAGGTTTTAACCAATTAAATCCTTATAGGAAGAATAATTATGGAAAACATGAATTTAAAGGATGAGAAATAAAAAAACTTTCAAAGCCCACTAATATAATATATTTATATATTTGGGCATTTGGCCCAGACATTGATTGGAAATTTCCTCCATGTACCTCCATTATTTCTATCAGCTTTGACTGGTCTTCCATTATTTGCAATCGATCTCTCATATGATTTGGGAGTTTAATAAGTCTTGAGAGATTTGATCTTCGATAGAATCACTAAAAATTAAAATGTATTTTAAAAACTAAATATTTTTTATTTTTTTAAATGTGAAACCTATAAAAATTATTTTAGGATAAAAAAAAGTTTATTTTCTATCAAAATAAAAAATAGGATAAATTTTGAAAATGATATAACATTGTGAAGTTGACCAAAAACCAGATTAAGATTTCAAAGTTTAATCTTTTATTGAAAATTTATTTTTTATTTTGAAAAGGCCTATTTGGCATTTTAAAAACTAAAGTAACACTTAGTGCTGATTTGATAACAATTTTATAAAATACAGTATTTTAGTATTTAAAAACTAAAAAATTTGTTTGAGTAGTGTTTTTAAAATAGTTTTTTATTTTTGTTTTGAAAACTCAAAATATAATTAGAATATGTTGTTTTTTACCTTTTATTGATAAAATTTTAATAAATATGAACAATTTTCTCCATTTTTACTTTTTTAAAACAGTTTTCAAATAACATTTACTTGACAAGGTTTTTTTTTTTCTTCTTGAAAACATTTTTTGAAAAGTATTCTTAAAAACTCTTTTAGAAAACAAAACCAAACTATAATCAAACACTCACTACTTTATAACTTAAACTCACTAATTTAAGAATTACAGTTCGAATCCTTCACTGTGATATTCAACATGATCTGCCAATTTCAAGTTTGGGAAATATAATTTCAAATTTAGAATTAATTTATAGTTTTGGGAAATATTTTTTCTTTTAAATTAGATGATTGTGTTTTTTAAATCATTTATGGAAATATTATTATATATTTTGGGAAATATTAGTTTTCTTTCATGAAGATATTATATGTATATTGCTAGAGGTAGGAAATGTGATGAAATGAAAAATAAAGTATTTTTTTAAAAATTAAATGTATTACAAATTAATTTTATTTAATCACAACCTAATGTTTATATGACTTTTAAAACATTGATCAATAAAGTTATTGCTTTAGTCTGGTTAAAATTTTGTCTATTGGAGCTTTGTGTAAATGATGAGATATTCTTAAAGAAGTCAAATGATTATCTAATCTTTACAAATGAAAGATGTACACAATTTGAGAGACAAAGTTATATTGAACCTAAGACAAACGTATGATGAATCTAAGACATACATGTTATCTCATCATAAGACCTTTATAAAAGTATGAGAAGGATTTACTTACTAATACGTGCATCACCATATAATCATAAGTACTTGAGAGCTTCGAAGTAAAACTTAGAAACATCTTATAATAGATAATATGGTTTATTTCATCGGATATCAAAAGTTTCCTTAAGTAGTAAGGAAAAGTCTTCTGATGGGAACGAAAACTGGTGTCTCATTTCTTGTTCCAACTAATCAAATGACATGACGTTCATTGATTGGTTGAGATAGAGAATAAGATACTAATTTGGAATAGAGGATTTCATTCCCTTCTTATGATGATAAAGAAAATTCTTATACTATTGAAACAAGTTTGAAGAATATGACATAATCTCATAGTAATGTGCTAAAGCATGTTTTTATTAAAATATATACATTCTTTTGCATTTGTAAAGATGAATATATTGGGCCCATTAAGAAGTTGTCTCAAATATTATAAACAGGTTATCAACACATTGTAAATGCTAGTTAGGGTGTGATGGAAAGATTACAAAACGTGTGAAATGATGACCAATATACTTTATTAAATGAAGTTTCATTGTTTCTTGAGAAGTAAGATATTAACATTTGAAATATATATAGATGATGAATTCATTATAAAGGAAGATTAAAGCATAAAGTTGAAAAGTTTCAAATGTCCATCACTTTCAAATTGAGTTATTTCATCAAGTGTTAATAGACAACTTCAAAAGCTTTAAAAATAAATAAATTAAGAAGGTGAACTCCAAGTTCCTTTCTTTGTTTAGCCATCTAGAATCCAAAGGTTCATTTGATGCATTTGATGAGGAAAAGTTTATTTATTTTGCTAAGTTTTATCCATTAGATTTTTTTTTTTGGAAAACTTGAAACTTATATAAAAGGATAATTTTTTTTATAGTTAAATGGGATTATTGATATTTTTTAAATGTTGATGTAAACTAAAAAAAAAATTGTGCATCCAAGGATATACATGTGAAGTTAACTTTGTTTTATCATCGACAATTGTAACAATAATTGTGATTAAACGATTATGTAAAACTTTTTATAATGACCTTTATTCTCTTTGTAATATTTGTAAAATTCTAGAATTATTAAAAGCATACTTTACTTTAGTTATTTTGGTTTTGACACACATTGATGTTATGTCATTATAATTTTATATAAGGGTATAATGGGTTGGGCCTAGCCAAAGTTTGACCTGAGTTACTTTATAATTTTATAGTAGATTTTTTATTTAATACTTACTAATTTTTTATTTCCCACCTACCCGTTGGGAAAAATACCATTTTATCCTTTATTTTTTCTGCGATGCATTGTTGGAGAAGAAAAAAACTTGCAAATTTTTTCTTCTTCGGCGATGCACTGCCGAAGAAGGAAAAAAATAAAAAAATATTTATTAAGAGTAATAGAAATTAAATGTTATTATTCTTAATTTAATTATAACAAAAAATTAAATTAATCATAAGTATTTTTAGTCTCAAATTAATTATAACAAAAAAAATTAGAGTAATTAATGTCAGTATAATTATGGTAATAATAATAATAACTAGAGTAATTAGTTTTAATTAGAGTAATTAAAGTTAATTATAGTAATTAGAATAAAAGTAGTTATAATAATTAACATGTCATGTAATTAGAGTAATTAAACTCAAAGTAATTATAGTAATTAACGTCATATATCAAAGTAATTAGAGTATTTTGCAAAAAAAATAAATTAAGAGAAGGTTTCATAATAAATTTTATATTTTATTTATTTTTATATTTTATCATATAAAATTTTAATAAAATGTTAAAAAATTATATTATAAATGAATTATATTACTAAAATATAAAATTTTATAAATATACTATAAATATTATATATAAATTTTCTAATTAAAATAATAAAATATAAAAGTTTATTAGGAGAACCTTTCCTGTAATAAAATTTTATATTTTATTTATTTTATATGTTAAAATATTAAATTTTAATGAAATTTTAGTAAAATTTTAAAAAATTGTGTTATAAATAAATTATATTATTAAAATATAAAGTTTTATAAAGATAATGTAAATAGTTAAATAAATTTTTTAATTAATTTTTTTCTTTATTCGAAAACTTATTTCATAGAATAAGTTATTTTATTTTGAAATGTGAGTGAGTGAGGTTAATTTGTTGGAATAGGTGTTATAAGAGATAAGACTAATTTATTATGGTAGGTGTTAGGATAGATAACTAGGTTAAAGGGTATTTTTGAATTTTTAAAAAATTATTAAGATTGGTAGGTGTAAATGAAAAAGAGGTGAGTGTTAAATGAAAATCTCTTTTATAGCACAAACTTTGGTATATTATTTGTTATAGGACTAATTTTTGGGCCTAGTCTAACCTTTATACAAGTTTGGCTTGACCCATTATCTCATTTAAAAGTTTTTTTCATTTTGTTTAAATTAGTGAAAAATTTATAATTGTAAAATATCTTCAACCATTTAAATAAAAAATATGCTGAAATAAAAATCCATACAATAACCCAACGTTTTCATGCATTTTTTTTAATATAAAAGTAACATTATCCAACTATTATTCATATGAAAACAAGCAATTAGTAATCAATCTATCTTCTTATATTGTTAGTGTTAAATTTAAAGAATATGAAAATATTAGACAGTGAGATAAATTACTTTATAATATCATTAAAATAATTTATTATTATATTAAATTAGCATCATATTAATAATAAAATTTTTATTAAAAATAATATTATTGTTGAATAGATCCACCTATTAGGTTTAAATGAGGCAAACCAAGCTACACCTCATAGGCCTCTAACAAGTGCTCAAACTCATTTTCATCCCTAATTCTACATTTTCAATTATAATCTTACAAGAGTATCCAACATAAAAATATCAATACCTTTTTATAAATTTGTTTCTTTTTTTTAATTAGCAACAAAGTTTAATTAAACTATTTATGCTAGTATTATAAGACTCTTTACAAAATAGCGTACCTTTAAAAAAATTAATTAATATAATTATTTATATTAAATTTGTCAATGATTAGTATTATTATTCCAAAATTATTTTTTTTCTCTTTTCACTTATTATTGTTTTTTATATCTAATTAATTAATGTTAGACACAAAACATCACTTTTATTAATGAGATTAATTAGTATGCATTGATAAAGGTAAAAAAGTTTTATACTGATATTCAATCACAACTCTTCACTATATGACTTTTAAAATATTAATGAATAAAGTGAACAAACTTACCCTAAATGAAATGTTGTGATTAAATATTAATGTAAAATTTTTTATGCTGACACTGCACATTAATTATACTCTTTATTAATAAAAAAAAGTATTTACTTTTATTTTCTAAGGACACTTATTATCAAAACCCCTATTAATAAGCTCTCTAATCTTAATAAGAGAGAAAGAGTTATTTTGGAAATATTTATTAATGGATTAAGAGTAACTTTGAAAAAAAAATCAATGGATCTAGAAACTAAAGAATGGTCTTATAAAATAGAATGATAAAAAAAATGTTTCAAAAGATCTTATAATTAGAGACAAAGAAAGTAACAATACTTGAAATCCAATTAAACGACTTAGGGTAAAACAAATAAAATAAAGAGAATACTTAAACAATTTAACGTTGATCACATAAAAGAGAAAGGGGAAAAAATAACATGAAAAACCACGTCTACATTATTAATATATTAAAAAAAATCCTAAACTTATTTACAGAATAAACTGCTATAAACAACATAATTTTAAAACAAAGTAGTTATATCTTGTTGAAAAAAGTATTATTCTCCTAATGTTTTATAATTAATATAAAATATAAAATAAAAGAACCATAAAAATGCTTTACCTCTTTTTTATTTGAGGGAAATAAAGGAGAAAAATTCCTCCTCTTCCAATTTTAGCTTCCTTTGAAGGGAGAAAATTAATTAATAAATTTTACAAAATTTTACTAAATTACCTTAATCTCTTTTAATTGTCTTATAATTATATGTTAGTGTTTCTTTTATGAATTTCCATCAACACATTGAAATTTCATTGGATGTTCATCACAAAGATGACAATCCACAAAAGTATGTGATCCGAAAGTTACATATAAATAAATAATCAAATTTAAAATTTTTTTCCTCCACCTGTAAACCTTACAATAATAAAGTTATTTTTCCCATCCCTTTCCCTCCACTAAATCATTTATAATATATAATTCAAATCTCTCCCATTTCTTTCTTTCCATTGAACCAAATAGTAATTAGAAGAGTACAAAGGATAGTAAACACCTATTTCTATCATGACCTGTGGTACATAGTTCTTAATTGATTAGGAGTGAAATCACCTTTACCTAGTTCTTAATTGATTAGGAGTGAAATCACCTTTACCTGAGGGTTTACATCAACTATTTTTTATGTCTTCCAATTGGGTAGTTGAAAAATATAAAAAAAAAGTGTAGGTTTTTTTGTTTAATATGTCATTTATAGGTGTATTTGGATATCTCAAAATTTCATTGTTTTTAATGGGAAAACATTAGAATCTTTAGATATCATGTTTGCTATTTGACTTTTTGCTTGAAAGTAGTTAACGTATAACTTTGGTTTTAATAGTGGATGTTTTTTTTTTCTGATTGATTTAATAATCTCATTTATGCATGTTGGATATGAACTAGGTAATTCTAAAGAGAGTTGTTTGTAGAGGAGATTCTCTGAGACATAATCTAAAATGACTTATAGTTTGTTCTGTAGTGTAATTTCACTTTTTCTACATGTATAGGGACTTGAAACTGTTTGTTTCACTCCCTAGGGATATACAATACTTACAAGTTTATGCCTTTCAAACAAAAAATAAATAGTAATTAGAAGAATTACCTCTCTTTTTTTTCGTTCATTTTCTTTAAATTTAATAGTTTACTAAATATTCACATTAAATTCGTTCGTATTTTCACCAATAAATTTAGGGTTTAGCTGTTAACAGCATCCTGCGACGAATTACTGAATTAGATAATGCACAGGAAAATTTCTTCCGCTATTACCACTCTAGGTAGGTCAAAATAAAAGTATCTACCAAAATACATAATCTGGTTAATGATACTCTAGTAATTTTGTTATTTTCATCTGTGCTGCGTTGATCGTTATGCATTCAAAATCGTATACATTTGACATTTGAGTTTGATACAGCAGTGATAAACTCTACCTAGTCTGATATGGCTCGGTGGTTTTGGATGTTCGCTTCAAAATCTTGAGTCAGCGTACCGGAGATGAGAAAAAAATTACAACAAAGTACACAATGAATCCAGCAACAAGTATTCCCCCATAGATATAAGTTTGAGAGGAGTGCACTGGGTATTTGTACTCAATTTTGCAGCATCTCATATTATCCCTCTCGCTGGTCAAGACATGGTCAACATATCTGCAGTTCACAAAATTGTAAATAGCTAATAGAACCGAATCATGGGTAAAAAGTATCAGTTTAATAGAAATATAAACTTTTCCCATTTTGACAATATAAAAACAAGACATTTTAAAATACAGGGTAACTTACTGTTGAGTGAACATGGTGCTCTGCAGAATATCTGAACTGTTCAAGTAGGCTTCCTGTAACCGATGATCATATAATAGTGAAGACATATCAACAAGCAGCTCTTCAAGGCCCTGATGTACACAAATTGCAACATGTTAACACCAAAAAAATTCCCACAAAATCAGATCAAGGGCTTCAATCAAGTAAAGCTTACATCCAGATATTTTTCTAAGCGATCAACTAATTCATGTGGGAAGGGTTCCGGTAAATTAGTAGTTTTCTTATAGAACTTCTCTAACCACAGTTCGGTGTTTGACTTTTCTTTCTTTCCCTTTACTGGTTCACCAAGGGGAGTTTTCAGATACTCTGCTGCAAAAGCTTGAACAGTCTGCACAGAATTTACAAGTATCCATAACCATGGAATCAAGTACTGTTATTTATATTAACTCAAATGAAGCATGAATTACCTCTGAAGTATCACGGATTTTGCGAAGTACAGAATCCACACGGGCATATATTGAGTTCCTCTGTCAACAAACAAAAAGCTAATTTGAGAAATACCTCTTGGTAAATAAAATTCACTTTTGACATATTGAGAGAGCATTCACCAAAGCAACATCTTGGAGCATTTGACTGATATGAGATGTATTAGAGAATGGTCCAAACGGATGACAACCAGCAGCCCAAAGCCAATTCACAACAGGCCTTTCATGTACATGAGAAGCCTTCTCATATGGTGCACTTAAACCACCCACAACTGAGGCAAGACCAGCCAATATATGCCGTTGTGCCTGAGATGGGAGAGCATGCCTTCTCTGTGTTTCTGAAACGTAACTGTGAAACAAGACAATAGTGCTGTGAATTTTTGCAAGACAAAACTGATAAATAATAAAGAAATCCAAGGTAACTGAAAGTGAACTTGAAATGGTTTCTGAATCTAATCAAACCAAATAGACAGTCAGCATGAAAAGGGAGTAAAATTTAAACTCTAAAAACTAACTTAATGAATTATATTACACAGCATTAGCAATATACCCTCAGAGACAGACAAACATATTTAAAACCAAATGAAAATAATCAGAATGCAATGAATTTTTTTCATTTTAAAAACAAAATGAAAATAATAAGAAAGTATATATCATTATCACTATTTAAGTTGAGATGAAAAACTTAATGGACAAGAAGGAATAGAGGTTCCACATAGAAACACTAGATGGTTTCATACAGGCTACAATAGCAGAGTATGCTATCAATTAGCAATTGGCCATAATAAGTGTACAACACATTTATTCCTTCCACTATTATCTACACATAAAAAACATCTACAGTAGTAAGTATAAATCTTCAATTTACAAGTACTGGATATCCAAACATCACATTTACTCACCTTAAAGGAATCTTTTCATTTTGATGCTCAAGCACAATTACAACATCATTGTTTGTCCATACCATACTTTCATCCTCCATCATAAGGTTTGGATCCACATCAGCCAGTGATAGCACAAAGCTGCATAGTAAAAAGCATTAGTTTTGGAAATTTCAGAGTTGAATTGCTTTTGAAACAAAATAATATCATCAACACCGATCAAATACATTTTCATTCAGCAAATGCAATATAATGCATTTCATTTAAAAAAAAAAAGATGCCAAACTGAATATAATGTTCTCACAAGTGTTTCTGTCTTTAAAGTTTAAAGTGCGTAACTATAGCGACATAATAAAGCTTGCCAAAGAGAAGCACATTCAAAAAAAAAAAAAATATTAACAAAAGTTTCTTCAATTCTTAGATTTTTTTCTATCAAATTTTTTTTCTACAAATACAACTAATTAAGAGAGCAGTTGTAAACAATCAAAGGAGAAAATTTTAACTTGCATTCTAATTCTATTAATAAATATGAATATATAAGAACAAAGACACTATGGTGTTAGTCTGTTAGAGTTGTATTTTCAATCTACATCTAGGCAAGAGATAACAGTGTACGCACACAGGAATTACTCTAGTTCCATAAGTCGGTTGTAGATCTCCTTGCTTCTTTACTTTCTTTTTCTTTTTCTTGCTATATTTTGAGTTATATGAAGCCCAGAGAGGCTTATGCTTAAGAATAGAATCATTTGAATCTTCAGATTCATCCATCCAATTCTGGCGGAGAAAATATTTACTTGAAAGTGATGGGTCAGACACTTCAAGCAATCCAGCAGCAAGCACATCAGCTGAACGTTCCATCTCCTGAAATATGGTTTCAAGTCCATATAGAAATAGTTAAGAAAGTAATATAATCAATTTTCATTCAGCTATTTAGATAGTGAATTCTGGAAGTTCTTCAGATGATTACTCAGGCTAAAACAATAACATGAGCAGCAATGTGTCTACCACGCATTCAATTTTGGCCACTTACCGAACAGGGTTACAAAGTCATACTCATGATTCACAATTAAAAAAGGTTAGTAAAAATTTCTCAATTAATTACCCCATCAAAGGAAGAGATCACTCTGCCCATGTTAAATATTTGAAAAATTAAAAACAGTAGATTAAAGAAACAAGAGTACATGACAACACCCACTTCTTTTAAAATAGCACCATCCAGATATGTCTTGGTATGAACATGGAAACGACCATCATTTTTGGTTTCCTGCAGGGAATGTCCACGCATAGCTTTTGAAACAGCAATTGCCAACTTCTCATGACGATGCAATGAATGTGCACCACCAATAATTACTAATTCTTGCCCATCATGAAGCATGCTTTTCACCTGAGAGGAAAGAAAAAAAATGTAACAGTTGCTTGTTCCTGATAAATTGCACAAAATCTCAAATTTAGAAATTCCATCAGACAATTTTAAAACTGAGTTAACAAAAAATGGTAGTCTACTCCAAGGAAATTACAAACCTCTGCCTTAATTTCTTCCATGTTAATGCTGTAGTTGTGGCCCTTTTCCAAAATGTTGTATCGATTATGATTTTGCAAGACAATAATTGGGATTAGCAATCTTGAAGTAAGATCAACAGTTTCAAACCTGAATAAATCAATAAATATACAATTAAACTCTAGAGTTAACACATCAGTGATCAGTCAGCAAAGTACTTAAATGCACTTACAAAGTTATAATTGCATGCTACACACTAAACTCACAGCCTAACTTGAATAAAAGTATTCAAAAGTAGATGAAAGAATACAAAAAGCGCATGAGATGAGGATAGCATTACAACAATGTTTTGGAGATGAAAATTAAGTTTCTCATAATATCATTAGTTTAAAAGTTTAGGCCTCTAGAACCCATCTTAAAATGTAATGGGGGAATCAATTGGGTTATACAGATGTAATATATAAAATTCAAGCTGGGTGGTTGAAAATGTGGAAAAGATTCATCCTAAGCAAAGACAGACTACAATATGATCAACTAAGCTCTAAGGTAATCAATTTTGGGAAGTGAAATGCCAACAAAAGCCAAAAGAGAAAGACAAAAATTAAGGAGACACAAATGAAAAGCTGCATAGAGAGGTTTGGCTGTAAGAGAAGACCAAATGAAACATAATCCAATTAAAAGGGGTCAAAGAAGACCCACGAATCTATGGAGACACTAATATAGAAGACCTTACTCTAAAGGGTTTCAAAGAATTTTAATTTGTTCGAGTTGAAGAGGGTGAGCCTTGGTGCAATGATAAAGTTGCCTTAAGTAACTAGTCAGTTGGGGGCTTGAATCCAGAAACAATCTCTTTGCATATACATGGGGAAGGTTGCATACAATGATCCTCCCTCAACTTCAAAAGGTTAGGAGTCTTATAGCACTAGGGTAACGTTAGTCGTTTTTACCAAAGTCCTTGTATGGTTGACCATACTGTGGACATCTACATCGGTGCAACCAAGGTACCGTTGCTTAACGTACTTTTGACGAATGTGACATCACTTTAAGAACTCTAGCAACATTTTACACTAAGCCATGTTAAATGGTGGCCATGGTGGATATTGGTGGTGGTTTTTTTCAACAAAACATCATAGTGGTGGTGTGGAAAATATTAAATGGCAACTGCCGTCTGCATGGTGCCTTTGGTGGTCATGGTGCCTTCTTCATTGGCGACCTCTAGCTCCCATGACATCCAACCTCCGGCGACCTCTATCCTTCTTTCTCAAAGGTCTTCCATCTCTAGTTAACAAATTTTAAAGCCTTTTTTTTTTAATTTTTATTTAGTTTCAATTTTTTTTTTCTTTAACTCTATTAGTTATCTATTTGTTCTATATTTTCTTTATTTATTCTTTTTCAATTCTATTTTTATTATTTATATTGCTGTTAAATATTTACTTTTTAACCATTCTTTAATTATTCTTTTAAGTATTTATACTTATTTTTCTAATATTTATACTTTGTTTAAATCATTCTTTTTTAATATTTATACAGCCAGCTTTTTCAATTTTGTTTTGTTTGATTATTCTTCATTCATTTTCTAATTGCTATTTTTAATACTTATTTTTATTTTGTCCGTCATGGCTTCCATTCTTTCCTCCATATGCCACTACAACATCTGCCATATGTATGTATATAAAGGCAGAATTTTGGCTCACCATAATAGTCCACCATCACCACTAAAAACACTGCTCCAAAGGTGCAACTATCCAAAAACTTAAAATAAGTCTCATATATTACTCTACATATTTTATACTTGTTATATTTGTTATACTCTCTTTATATCGGTGCAACCAAGGTAGGGTTGCTTAACTTACAAAGCCATATCACATTTAAGAAATCTAGCAACATTTTACTCCAGAGTTGCAACTATCCAGAAACTTAAAATGAGTCTCATATTATTCTACATGTATATAAGCTTTGTTATATTTTATTTTAAATATTCTAGTCATGTTTCACCTGCAAAAGATAATGCTGATCATAATACTACCTCTGGTATCAGGCACCATTTTGAAAAAATTGGTGATATTTTTTATAAAGCATTTCACAATTTCTATACACCATTTAATTTTTTGTTTTCAGTAGTTATCCTTATTAAACACTCTAAATATTTTTTCTTTTTATTGATAGTGCATTAGTAATGACAAAATTGACAAATTAATAACATTTTTTTAAAAGATCAATAAAATCAACAATATTACTTTTTTTATTTATCTATGTGAATTATGTCTAAATGTCTTATAATAAGGACCAAATGGAGTATTTTATTACTTTGTTATATGCTAAAATAATTAAATGTTAACATATGATAATGTTGATGATAATTTTTTTTTTTTTTTGCATTTGAAAGAAAGTGGCTTGCAGTTGGCTTGATTCTTGCAACCCTCTCCTGTCGTCTTATTATGATTTTTGTATCCAGAAGAGAGTCATAGTAATTCCTGCATCACTCTCATCTGTCTGACAATCAATTTTTATGGGTTTTTAATATTAAGAACTGATAGCTTATGCAAGAAATACTCAGGCACCATGGATGCCATACGAATAGGGAAGGTTCAATGGTGAAACTAAATAGGGAAGGTTCATATAGATTAGAACCCATTTAAGAACCTCTTTTGGAGATACTTCTTGAAAATCAAAATATAATATTATGTTTAGTAATAATAGTGGTTTATAGACAAATTATCTTTTATTTAAAGAAAACAAAATATTCATGATTTATTCATAATTAATGCTATTAACCTATATAAACATACTTCCGTTGTGTATTCAGACACACGATTATCAGAGTTATGTTAAAGGAATGTTGAAAAAGCGTTCCTTACTAGGGGCCCGCTGCCACTTATGAGCTCTTTTTGCTTGCTACTCCTCTTGTGAAACCTTTTCCCTTCTTTCGACAATCCTTTTTCTATATTTTCCTTTTCCGGTGACCACTGCCACTTGTTGTCGGTGGCTTTTTTGGCCATGAACAACACTATCAGAGTTCTTTGAGGCTTTTAGCCAATGGTTTAATACCACCTTTTGCTTCTTTGTTTTTCGATGAAGATCTGTCTCACCATCTATCCTGTTGTCATTCCTTTTCAGCCTATATTCAGCCATCATCTTCTGCTTGCCACTCATCTTTAAACAAAGAACTTTCTGATCGCCGACTTGATGATGTTCTTGCCGACATGTTTCTCAATTTAAATAATTTTGGGTCTTCTAATATTGGTTTTAACTTTTAAGAAAGTTGGAACTTGATATGCTTGCCATGAATTTTCTTAGGGATATTTTGGCTATCTCGCAAAGTTATCTTTCTAGCATATTCACCAATTTTGCCAACAACCTTGAGTTGTCTTTCCAAATATTATTTTATGGTGGAACTCAATTTTGGTTTATTTTATTTTTCTACTTACTTCTTATAACAAGTTTAATGCTTTGTAAGCTTTAGCTTGAGGAAAAGTGTTGAAAATCAGAATATAATATTCTAATTTAGTAATAATAGTGGTTGATATATACATTATTTTTTATTTAGAGAATAACAAAATATTTTCTATTTATTTACAATTAATATTATTAAGTATTAACAATATAAACATGTTTCAACTGTATATTCAGACATAGAATTTTACTCCATTATTCCTTTATTTCTCTGATTTTAACAATACTATTAGTGAGATAAGACTTAGTTGTAGTATTTTTGCTTGTAGAAGATACCACAATACCTCACATCAGGTGCAATAACATGCTCCACTGTGGTTGATACCAAAGATGCAAGCTGTCCAAGAAAAATATCATTGCTTGATTGATGAGAAGTTGGGCTAGAACTACTAGGATGAATCACATTTCGTAGTCTTGGCAGGGTTCTAGAACAGACACTTCCCTCTTCAGCCTCAATCTTACCATAAGTGCATGGCCCTGCTGAAAGGTCAATCACGACAAATCTGAATAAACAAAAATAAGTTAGGCTAGCAAATATGCGTGATGTATGGGCTAATAAAATTTCTTGTAATATACATAAGAATGTATATACATTGGATCAGTTTTCCCCAGTATAAAACTGCTAACATTATAGAATGTATATACATTGGCCCAAATTGAGAAAAGAAACTGACGTTTAACAGAAAATAAGTTCAGAACTAAACTGTTTTTATACCTGCCAGAGCTTAGCCAAACTTGAGTTGCTCCTCCACCATTATAACGATAACGATAGATGTAATCTCCTTCTTGTTTTTTCATATCTTCCTTGGACAGGTCAGGAATGTTTCCATACATTAAACTATCAAGATCAATTTCCTTATTTCTTGGATCTACTCTCACCTAAAATAAAATTTAAATTAGCAATAAAAAAGATAAAAGCAAAATAGAATTGCCATAATAAAAGGGAATGATAATGATACTGAACATGCAGGAAGAATGACGAACCTAGGCATTCAGTTAGTCATACTTCCTCCCTTAGTAGTTAATGAAAACCAACTTATGAATTATACTACTGTGAGATGAATAGTCAATATAAAGTTGACGTTGACTTGTAGAAATTAAAGTTAGGTATCTTTGACATTTTAAAAGTATTATTGACTATACCTTGTCAAAGTTTACAATAAATATTGCACTAGGCACTGGTCTATCCATCTCTGTGACAGATGATCCCACACTGTCCATGTCAAATATGTAGGAGTACAGCCTTTGAAATACAGGCTCCACAGCAGTTGCGTCAACTTCAAACAAAGGTACCTCCCTTCCAAATTCAGTCTGCAATTAGTGGTAACCTTTAGAAAGTGCTATATATCCATCAAAACATAGCACGAAAAGCAAACAAAGAACAGTTACCTCTCTAGCTTTTCCTGCAGGAACCATTGCCTCTTTCAGTGCTTTCTCAAGCGCTATCAGTTCAGGCTGTCCAGCCTACAGTGAGAATTAAGTTTTAAATTTTTAGAATTCAGGTAAGCGGTATGTACACCAATGACCTATGCAAAGAAAAATTAAATAACATTAAAAAATGTGTGACTGCAGATTTTGCTACTATACTTCATAAAATGTTATCAAAGCGGAGAATCCCTTTTCCTGTAACAGCTCCTTCATGCTTTGCCTCCTGGTTCCCTCTCTGCTAAAGCATAAAGGAGCAATCCCGGCCATCCATATTGTGATGACTCTGACTAACAATCTTAATCGCCTTCTCCTGCTCATCCATGGCCTTATCTTCTAGTATTCACCCATCTCATAGTCTTAGTTAATGCATAAAATTTTTAAAGTAGAGTTTGATTTTATGCATAGCCAGGTGGGAATTTTGACAAGGCTAATTAAGTTCATCTAAACAAAACCTCATCTTTCATTCCTTTCTCAGCATTACAGACTGGGAATTCAATCGTCATTATTTTTTCTTGAGTCTAGAAACACAAACATGATCGAACTTCCATCAGTTCTTGTATGGCAGAAACTTTTTACTAAAGCAAGTACAATCTCTCCCAATGATCATGTTCTGCACTTAAGCGACATTGACAATTGACTATTTGTTTGTTGGATAGTATATAAGAGCTAAAATATTTCAATTTCAGACCGAAATAATGGAGATGGGAAGTCCATTGAGAGTGTGTAAAGTTACAGTTAAGACAAGCAGAAAGTTGAGAACTAGATTCAGTTTGAAACCAATTCAATGGACAAGCAATTAGCCAAACAGCATAGAAAAGAGTAGAAAGCATGGTAAACGTGGCTTACAGGAAATGCATTATAGACCATGTGATGCTCAATATCAAGTAGCTCCCCAGTCTCCAGACACGAAGGTCTGTGAACTGGAAAGCTAGTTTTGAGAAACTGTTCCAATCGATGCGCATCGATATTGTATCTGTAGCCTCCGTCTCCACTAAAACCAATAAGAACCACATTCACTTCCAGCGGAACTTGAAACGGAACCTACACGTGCATTCACACAAAACACATCAATTAATTGGATTCGATTTTAAAAAGTGAAGGGAAAAGGAAATGACCTCGGCGCGAGAATGAAGCATGCGGCGAACGTCGGATCGGACGTTGTCTCGAACGTCGTGGAAGGCTCCGTGGTGCCACTGAGGGTGACCAGGCTCTCTCTTGAAGGCTTGAGGTGCCGACTCGGACTGAGTCAGTAGAAGACTCAGTAGGAGTAGGAACGAACGAGGCGCCATCACCTCGCTCGCGGTTCAGTTCGGGAATGTGGGAATTGTTATTGTTGTGAGTTGTGATTGAAAAATGAACTTGAATTAATTAGCCATGCCACACCCACCGCAGCTCACTATGCTTAAGGGCTAGATCGCTGTTCGCTGTTCGCTGTGAATGTCAATAACTTCCTAGAATGTCCCCCAATGCTTATGCCATGATGGGTTGGGCTTTATTATTGTTACCCCCTCTTTTCTCGTAACACCATCACTAAAATGTATTCTATCGTACAAATAAGTTTTTCTCTTATTTTTAGTCACTAAAACATAAAAAAACAATAATTAATTTTATATAATAAAAATATTTAAAAAGGATTTTTAATTTATAATCAAGATAATACTGTTAAAAGTATACATTATTGTTTATTTTATTTTATTTATTTACTACTGCTAAATATGTGTACGATTATGGTCTTTTATTTAATTTATATATAATATAATTTTTTATTTATCTATTGAGACAATTCATTAACCTTCAGGTTTTAGTACTGTTGGCGGACTTCATAAGTGGAGCTGGGATCCTTAGTTTACTGTCAATGTTTAATGGTATTTGCTTTTGTCACCTACCAATTTTGTTTTTAGCCATTATCATAATATGGCTTTTTAATTTTTTTCCTTTCGTTATTCATATAAAACTATTTTATTTTTGGATCAATTTAAATCTTATGTTGGGTGTTTTAAAGAGATGGATTTGGAGCAAACTAATTATATAATTTAATCAATCTATCCAAAAATGTTAGTTTTATGTTTTAGATTAATTGATGAAAAAAAAATTATTTCATATTATTATTCCTAACAACTTTATCTTAAACACACTAGTTATATATTGTCAACTAGTTAATTCAGAAAGTAAAAGAAAATGTAATCGATTCTCTCGAAAACCCATTTAGCTATTCTATACAACTTCATATAGAACACAATATCATAGAACCAGCTGATAAAAAATGTTAAAAAAATTATTTCAGATAATATGATCGGATTAATTATACGTTCAAAATCAATTAGGAATACAATAATTGTTTTTTTTTATTAGTTCTGCATCAAGTCAATGTATTTTTTAGAGGGTGGGAAAGTTTGTTTAGGGGGCATTTGTTCAATACCTGAGGGGTCATGGTTCTGTTTATGTTTTGTGGGTACGTGCATTGGTGACGAGGTGACACAGATGGATTGTCAAAGAAGAGGAAGGGATGAGGGTTGTTAGGGAATTTCGCCAGTTCTTGAAGGTGCCAATAGTAAAGTGGTAGGTGCTAAAAGCAAATGGTTTTGTTAGTTTTTTCTTATTTCTTTTAGGTCATTTTAGCAAGTTATACTATCAACCCACATCTATATATGTGTATCTTATTGGGGCTAAGTTAACAAATAAGAGGACTTGTTTATGAATGAGAGAAAAGTTACAAGGCCTAATTCACTCAATTGAAACTTAGGAAGCAAAATCGCTCTATTTCAATACCTAAACGACTAAAACTACAATTTTACCAAATATAATTCATAAGGATTTTTTAAAAAGATCTAACAATAAAAACTTAATAAACACAAATTGTATAAAATCACATTACACTTGCAAAGTTGCAACGCATTAGAATGGGTAATCTTAAGGATAAAATTTAAATAAATAAATAAAGAAACCTTATTGAAATACATTATTCAAAAATAAGAAAGACATAAGAAGCGAAAAAATGATTCAAAGAGACAAATGTGAAGATTATTCATATAGATCACTAAATTCATCTATAGACATCAATTTAATCTTTCTTTTTACTTTCTTAATTCTTTTTTCTATTCCTTTCAATTATTATAAATGAAGATTTTAAGTGGATAAATAGAAATAATAATTTCACCATTTATAGTAAGAATTCACCTAGTAAAAGGGTTGTAAATTTATGAATTTCTATCCGTCATACAAATTTTTCCTTGATTAATACTACATGTAAATTTATCCAGCTGTTAAAGTTTTTACGTCACTTGTTATTATAAAACTTATTGAATTAATTTAAAAAAAAATTGGTAAGAAAGGATAATAAATCATATGGTATATTCAAATTTAAATATAACAAATCTTATGTTCAAATTTTAATATTAAGTTTTTGAATTAATTTAAAATATTTTAAATTTTTCTATTTAAAATTTAAATATGGAAAATCTGTAAATTATTAAATTAATTTAAAAACAAAAGAAATATTTTTATGAAAAGAACACCAAATAAAATTATATATACTCAAATTTTAATATTTTAGTTTTTAAATTAATTTAAAATATTTTCAAATTTTATTTAAAATTTAAATATATCACATTAGCAAATTTTTAAAAATTTAAAAACAAAAGAAACATTTGGTATGAAAGGATACCAAATAATACATACATTCAAATTTAAGATAGTAAATCTTATAGTATGTTCAAATTTTACTATTCATTTTTAAATTAATTTAAAATATATTAATTTTTAATATTTAAAATTGGAATTTATACATTAGCCTATCCACAAAAGATTAATGAAATAATTATTTTTATTCTTATTTATATATTATCGTATTTTATTCTTTCTCACAATCACTTCTACTGCACACAATCGAATATCTCAAACATGATACATTCTACAGAATAAATATTATTTCTTATAGCCAATATAAGTATTCTTTAAACGAGAACATTTATAAGTGGACGGAGAACACATCAGGCCTAATAATAATTTAGAGGTAATCTTTTTTATAAAAAAATATTATCTTATATTTTCAACATTTATTATATAAATATTATTTTTTATTAAAAATAGTGAAAACAAACTGACACCTTTATTACAAATGAAAATAAAACAACTCTTTTAACCAATGGAATGCATAGAACAGTTATTTGTTTTATATAAATAAATTTGATAATAAACAAATATTTTTTTCATTTATAAAATACATTTTAGATTTATATTGTGATAAAGAAAGGTGCACTATAACACTATCATCCGGTTACAAATCATATTATATTTTATATAGTAACTGTTTTAAAAATCGTACAAATAGTTATTTGTGATTACATAACGCGTAAAAATGTCTTCTAATGCATAGAATATTCATTTTATAGAAAACTTGTTAGAAATAATTTTTCAACTATACCATTTTTAGAAATATTCCCATGTCTCTTTTTTCAATATACTATTTTAATTGTTATTTATAAATTGAATTTAAATGTATTTTAAAACTTATAACAATTAAAAATAATTTTATCTCAATATAAATAATTTATCATAAATTTAAAATACAATTTACATGTTAAAATCTATTTATTTCAAAAAAATTATTCTGATATAATTTATATATTAAAAAACACTTATTTACTACTTCCTCTTGTCCTTTTTTTGTAAATTATAATTTTTTAAAAAATATTATACATTATATAGGTATTTTATAATTTCTATAGAATATCAATTTTTGTTTTTCTTATTAACTCATAATAAGAATTGTAAGTATATGTGTTTTTGTAGAGAATTTGATCGATCATAAATGTTTTTTCACTTTGAAGCTCTCAAATATTGCTTCATTTATTAATTTTAAAAACATTTAGGGAAAATAAAATAAGTATATTAATGATGTGCTTAAAAAAACCGATAAAACTATCACATTGGTCTATATAATTTATACCTAAACTTATAAAAACAACAGAGAAAATATATATGAAATAGTAACTATTGTATTTAAAGGTAAAAAACCCACCGTTTGTATTATTTTTAAAAATTTTGTATTTGAATGACAATGTATGATATTTTACATGATAAGTGCATTACCTATTTTCTCATAACTATTTATCTTGTAAGTATACCAAACACACTTGGTTGAATATCAGATTAAAATATAAATATACATGGAGGATAAACATTTGTATGATAAAACAAAAATATACTTACAAGATATGAAATGCTAGCTTTGTTTTACAAGTTATGCTAAACAGGCTAGAACACTATTAAGCTCTAATCGGCGTATACAACTGAAATTTTATTTATTTTCTTATTGTGCTTGACCCAAATAGCACGTAGATTCAGCTTGAAGATGCTTATTATTAGTTTCGGGTCTAACATGTTGAGGGTGTTGCATTGCATTACATATGAATTTTGCATATAATTATGGTCAAATAATTTTGATTCAATCAACATGCTGCTTGATTAGCTATGTTCAGACAAATAAATAAAATTCAGTATTTGGGTAAAACTATAAGGTTAGAAAAGGGAATAAGATATTTTTATTTTTTTCCTCTTCACGAATAAATTTCTAATAATGCGTTATAACTTAATAAATAATCATGCCTCAAGAATGATGTTGGTACCAGAAACCAAATGTGCCAAAGCAATGGCATATTTGTTGCCAGGTACCGACCAAACCAATGGCGTATCTTCAGGTAACGGTACAGTTGCCAAAAACTGGTACAGGACTGCTTACAATGATACAAGTCAGTGATCGAGAGCGCTTCGAATTGAAAGTGCCGGGTTTAGCATTGTGCCTCTGGAAATAAGGTCGTGATTTATGAATAAAACAATAACGGATATATCATCATGAAAATGGCGTCGAACCTTCTTGTCTATCTTACGAAGGTCTGAATATCGCATTTCTCGCTTTCTTGCTGCTTCCTGGAGAGCTGCCTTAATAAGTCTCTTGGCACTACCCTACAGTAACACAATTTCAGTACCCAGAATCAGCGATAGCCACGCACCAATCAAGAATTCAATAAAACAAAACCATCTTCATAACCCATGCTGCTTCTAAAACACACTGCGTAACCATGATTCCCTTCTCATAGGGGTAAATATGGGTTGAATTGAATCGAATTTAGGCAAATCCTAAACTCAATTCGATCATAAAACATTGCGTTGAGTTGAGTTTTTATTATTTTTTCATTAAACTCAACCCAATCTGTCCTTGAACTAGTTAGATTGAATTAATTAGATCATAGTTTAAATTTTTTTTTTTAAAAAAATTAGAATATTGTTTTATTAACTTTTTTAGAATTTTTTTAAAAAATATAGACTATATCATTGTATAGCATAAAAATAAACAACAAATTATAGTTGTAAATTATATATCAAAACTAAAATAAATTAAAATTAACAGACAACTAAATTTTCAAATAATAATAACTATAAAAACATTTATTCAAAATAAAAGTAAACACAGTTTGTCTAAGCTAGTCAAACTATACAAATAAATACAAACTACATAATTTGTTCAAACTAACAAAAACATAATATCAAATGAAACATATAACAAAACACATAATTTTAAATAATAATAATACTATATAATAATTTAATATTATGACAGGGTTAAGTTTCGAGTTCAACTTTGTAGTGGATTGAGTTTGATAATACTATATAATAATTTAATAATCTACTCAACTCATAGTGGATTGAGTTTGATTGGATTGAGTTGGATTTTACCTGATCACAAGAAAAACCAACCCAATCTGTTTGGGTTGGATTAGGTCTTCGGGTCCTCTGACCCAATGAACCCCCTACCTTTTCATAAAGCAAAGAATATGGAGTATGTGGGGAGTGATTTAAAATATGTCAAATGCTGAGATATAAGTTAAGCCTTATTTGAATAAACTTTTCTGCAAATACTTTTAGAAAAGAAAATAAAATAAGTTTCTCCTAAATCTAAAATCAACTTATGCTCCCCAGCTTTTGGTAGTTAACTAACAACTTCTATAGAAGTTAAGTCATTAAGCTGATTTTAGTTTAGAAGAAATTTGATTCATTTTCTCCTTTATTTTCTTCTTATATAAATATGCTTATGAATAAAGTTGTTAAAACAGGGCTTCAGTACCTTTTTTAGGCAAAATTAGCAAAAATACTCCATCATAATCATAACAAGTTATAAAAAAATAACTTCCCAAAAGGTAAGAGTGTAGGAAATAAATTCGTCATAGGAATTGTATTAATGAATAAACTATCAGGTTAAAGGCTACAGTGTGAATCATTATAAAAAAATTGAATATCAGAAGGAATACGAACAAGAGGAGTGCCAGGAAAGTTTCTTAGAAGTCCTTTTTTGAAACTTTCCTTATGATTGATTAGAGTCCATTAGAAATTATCAAATTTAATGGGTTACACATGTCAGTAAATGACTCTCTCCTAAAAGTTTAATGATTTCCAATAAATTATATCCAATCACAAGGAGAGTGAAGGAGAAGAGAGATTAACACTCCTCATAAGAAAAAATAGGAATATGGCAACTTCTTGATAACGGAACACGGTTACAATTAGTGTTTGTCCTAAATTAGTTTTTTTTTTTTTTTTTTTTTTTTGCAAAATTACCCCTATGAAAAAAGTTACAAACACTAATGACCTATTCTCCTTCTATGGGAAAGGGATATTATGAATGGGAATGGATAAAAAATATCCAATTTTTCAAAGTCTCTTTATATCAAGACCATAGTAATTAAAAGCGTGCAAAAGCGGCATAGAGCGGTGGGGCGGCTCTGAGTGGCCACTTGCTGCTCTGATGGTAGGCGTCACGTCGCAGCTCATAGGAGCAAGAGTTGCGCCACCATTCGTGGCCAAAAACGCAGAAATGCGCTGCAAATCACGGTGCCTCCCCTGCATGCAAAGTTTCGTAGGTTTTCGGGTCGAGAAGAAGACCCAAACAACATCGTTTTGCTGTTTTTTTTTTAAAAAAAAATGCTTTAGTAACAGCATCGTTTTGGCATGGGCTGATTCATTTTTAATGAAGGGTAAAAAGGACTTTTCTCTTTTTACCCTAAACAACATTATTTACTTGTCTTTCAATTTCTCCTGACGATTCGTTCTCCCTCATTTCGTTTCTTCCCTTTCCATGAGCACTGCAAGTTTGCAACTTCATTGTCACCCATTTCTTTAACTTTGTTTTGGGTCCAACTTTTCTCCCTTCCACTATGGCTTCATAGCCCACTCCATCTACTAGTTTAGTGAAACCTAATGATCCAAACTTGGACATGGGTTTATAGTGGAATAGCCTTAGGGGTATAAATAACAAGAAAGCTATAATGTTAGTTGCTTTGGTAGTGTATATACAAACAATAGAGATAGTGGGATACATGTCTTGTTTGCTATTTTGTATATGCAATCAATAGAATAGTGGGACACATATGTTTGCTGTTTTGTATATGTAAAAAATAGAAATTCATATATTATATATTTCCTAGCAATAAATTCTTTATTTTTCAGCACATATACATTGTATACATTTAGTAATGTATATTTATATAAGGATCTAAATAGCGGGAGCAACCCCGTTATAGCGTTTTTGAAAGGTGACCGCTCCAAGCCGTTATCCACTACTAACTACTATGATCGAGACAAAATTAGCCTACTTATCATTCAAAGACTAATGTCAATGCATTCTGCAAACTAATTATTGAATTAAAGAGAAATCAATTTAATTAAGGATATTTTTTGTAAGGCACATTTTACATTAGACCTTCAAATAAGGACCAAGTAACACTTCAATTGGACCGTATAACAGTACCAGAGGGAGTAACTTGTAATACTTATTAATTCAGCAAAAGTACAAACACTAGAGTCATGCACTTCTACACACTATCAAATCAACCAAAGGCAGTCATCTCAAATCTCGTGTCAGACTCAGATATAGAGGCGTGGTGGGATTCTTGGGAACTAAGAATGAAATTACGGATCAAAATACAGGGGGCGGATTTTCAAATTTTGTCCCAACCAACATGCAAACCACATGATAAATATTATAGGTCCATAACATAACTAAAGATTCAAAAACATGAATAGCCCTTATCCAATTCTTGATGTAAACCACATGATATGATAAGTACAAGAGAATTCAAACATGGGAAAAAGAATCTTACCGCATGTGGATTGCTGTTCACAATATCCACAGCTTTTTCATTACTCAAGTGCTCCCACAAACCGTCTGATGCAAATATAAGGAAGGAATCATTTGGTTGGAGAGCATGAGCAAGAATAGTGGGATTAGCACTCAATATAGGCATGGTCATTGGTTCAGGAAGTCGGAATTTCTGATTAAGTGGTTCGCGGTTAAACTGTGCGTGCTTCAAATATACATCACCTATAGATCTAGAAACCTGCACCGAAAAAATCAATGAAGTCACAAATTTGGTGTGTGGAAGTAAAAACAGATAAACAAAATACTTACAGCAGAACCTTGGGAGAACTTGTAAACATTAACTTAACTAACTATATATATATATACACACACACAAACACACACATATACTAAAATAGTGTGGAGGATTAAACTGGAAAGCATATATGATTGTCTTTCATACAACCATTATACTAAATTTTAACATAGTAATGTATTACAAATAAAATGTAATATATATACACATAGAATATTATATGCCAAAATAAAAATAGTTTGCTTCCGAATATGGTTTGGTTTTAACCACACAAATCATGGATTGAACCAATAATCACATGGATTACCATCTTTGATAGTCACATGTGCGCACAAAGGGGCCATATGCCACAGTGCCTTAGCAAAATAGCAAGTTAAAATAATCAAGACTTCTGTACGTATAGGGTTGGTACATACAAACAGGAACCGGGTCTATTTTTAAGAACTGATAACTTCACAAGGGAAAAGAGGAGAATTACAAACTTCTTACTGAAAGTTAGGCTTTTAATATGTTGTTTTAAGAAATTCTGGTGAAAAAATATTGCATAAGATGAAGATAGTACTAGATTGAGGAATAAAAAACTTCTTTAAAAATATAATCGGGTTTGATAAATGATAACTCTATTCATACATAATTACATATTTTTGAGGCAATAGAAAAATGTAGAAGAAACAGTAAGAAACAATATGATAATCTATGACTTTGGCTTTACATATCTTGAGTCAGTTGATATATATGGATTAAGAAATCATTGACCATAGGTAGCATTCCATTTTAACACACAAAACATGGCGGTTTTTCAAGGCACAGTTTAAGTAACTTCCAACACCTTTCAGTATCAATAATCTCATCCACATAGAACATTCAAGAATGGGAAACAATAAAGAAAGAATAGAGTGACTTAATACTTAATAAATGTTTGACCAGGATCATGCTAGCACTGCTTTTCATTCGAGAAAGATAAGAGTTTCTGAGTTCCAACAGGACACAAGTATATAAATTACCTGAATAATGCCTTTTACTCTCCACACTCCATGTTTGAGGACAACAATTTGAGGATCATGAGGATGTAATTCTTTAAGCTCCTGCCTAACAGCCTCAAGATTTGCATTGTGTTCTGTAGACAGCTGAATTGCAGCCATGCCTCCAGTGTTGCCAACTTTCTTACCCAATACAACACGGGAATCTCCAACATTTGCCACAAAGAGTGTCTGCTGAAATATCACTCCAACTAGACAACAGGTCCCAGCACTTGCAATTTGAGGTCGAGCATTCCACAAGCCTGACACAAGGGCCGTGTAGCCCTCTTCAGTCTGTTGAAACGCCTTTTCAATTGTCTCAGTTGTCACAACCCCGCATGACTCAGCCGATATTGCTGCACAGACAAGAAATCCAAGACAGCTAGCATAAGAACAGTTCCTTTACCAACACAAAAAAAGACAACATCGTAGAACCAACCCCCAACACCCATACCCCATACCCCATGAAGGAACCAAAACTGAAGGTAGAATATGCTCCACCAAAACCATGTGCCTTTAAACACAAAAAAGTCAAGAGACCAAAACACTTTCCTAATTACAACATTATATGCCGAGGAATTTTCAGTTCGTTCCCATTAGAGGAAAGCCAATAAAAAGTTGCATACAATTCACTTATTAAAATCAATTCATAATTTTTTTTATTTATTTAAAACAAGTCCAAGTATCTATCTATTTCCCTGCATGTTGAGCTGAACTGGATTGCAGGAAAATTTCAGACAAAGTAAAAGTATAAAATGGTAGTTTATGAAAAAGGTGGACGAAAGGGGAATAGAAGAAAACCACTGATAACAGTTACTACTACTGCTACTCGTGATTCACGAGGAAAGGATGAAACTGAAAAGGTGGCCGCATTAAATCCACAGCACAAGAAGCGTGAAAACAAAATTAAAGGAAAGTAGGGGTATATATAAAGAGGGGGTTCCGACCTTGAAAATGGCGAAACAAGTGATCGCATACGTATCTGGAGGCGTCGGGTCCTCCGTGACCGTCGTATATGCCGACGAAGGTGCCGAGAGGACCGGACTCTATCTGGCTCTGATCTTCGAGACCCTGGTTGGCCTGAACGACGGCCATGGAGAAATCGCCGGAGCCATATTTTCCGACGTCGCGGAACCAGAGCAAACCGTCTCTGCCTTCTCTTCCGGCGAAGCTGCTCCCGATAACTCCAATGGAATCGATTCGATCAGAACCGCGGCCAAACGGCTTCCAACACAGCGAGAACAGATTCATCAATGCCTGGAGCATACCACATCTCTCGGAAACCCTAACCCTAACGCCGGAACCGCCAACCTCGCTCCGATCCTCCGAATCTGAGTGGGGAAGAGAGAGAGAACGGTTAACGCGGAGTTGATTATGAAGGGGGATGAGAAAAGAAAAGGGTGCCCGAGGCGCACGTTAGCAAGAGGTGGTGGCGGGGTGTGTTCGGTGGTAGAGGAACACGAACGGGCTCATTCTCTTGTGGGGAGAGGATGGTGTGGGGAAGACTCTGTTTGCTGATGTTATTTTCAATGCCTTCCCTTTTCCCTTATTCAAAAACACCAAATTTCCTAGTCGCCCTCTTCAGTTTCGTGTCTTGGGGAGAATTTTCTCTTTGCATGTTTTCAGCATTTCTTGGATTTTATTTCTTAAAAATACATCATTTTTATTTTAACAGTTTTCAATTTCATATTATTTATTTTCCATTAAGTTATTAAATGTATATCTTTTATGTTGTTGTAGTTCGCAATAATTTTACCAATAAAATATAAATGTAGTAATGATAAAACCAATTTTATATATGATATGATGTATTGTGGGTGGACCACTAATAATTACTATTAGATTAGATATAGAATAAAATATTCAACAGGCTACATGCAAAGATTAAAGAATTTATAATCAATTCTTAATAGTTAATTAAATATAATAATCTAATAATCTATCAGATTGTATTATCTCTGAATGAATGTGTCTGTTAGGATGTTGGTCCAGATTCACAATGACCCTTGTTAGTTGTTAGCTGTTAGCACTTGGCTGTTTGACGCATGATTTGGAGTCAAGTCCCACAGTGGCACATTGCAGCAATGGGCAAAGTTGGAGAGGTTCTTTATTACAATGACGTCTTTCACTGTGAAGTTGACAGGGACCCGAAACGACGCATGACCAATCTTTTCACTCAAGAGGTACTCTATGTCGATGGCGTCGTCCAAGGCTTTCCTGTTGATGTTGCCTTCTGGTTTTCTAGCTCCAACATGTCTAAGCCTATCTCTTCTGGTGTCACTTTTTACATGCATTCCTTACTTTGCTATTTTGTGTTTCTTTTCTTGTTAGGAAATGGAAGTACTGTTTCTTTTTCACAGCATGAGCCTCTTTTTAATTTTATTAGAAAGTGGATTTTTTATCAATAAATTGGTATTGATTTTTTTTAAAGTTATTTATAAAAAGGTTTCGCTAACCATGATTAGAGTTATTAAATATTTTTTTTAAGAATATAAAATTCATTTTATTTTAAAATTTTAAACACTTTGTTAGGATGAAAATTTTAAAAAAACTTAAAATTCAAAATATTTTAAAAAATATTTTGATTAATTAAAATTATAGAATTTCAAATTCTTTTATGTTTTATGTACGTAAGAGATTTGAAGGTTAATTATTTTAAGTCTTTATAAGAGGTATATAGTTTATTGTAAACATTTTCAAAAATATCATTATTCTCTTTTTTTTTTCTTTTTCTATTTTTTCTTTTTCTTTCTCTTGCCACTCTTTGTTCTCTTTCTTTTTTATCTCTTTTCCTTCTTTCTTCCCCTCTTTTTCTTTTCTTTCTTCTCCCTCTTTGTCTTTATTTTCTCTCTTTTTCTTTTAACTCATTCTCTCTTCTCTCTTACTTATGTATTTTTTATTGTTC
This sequence comes from Psophocarpus tetragonolobus, assembly GCA_037954015.1. NCBI lineage: Eukaryota > Viridiplantae > Streptophyta > Magnoliopsida > Fabales > Fabaceae > Psophocarpus > Psophocarpus tetragonolobus. Next base: position 5,780,414 of record CM075693.1, on the reverse strand, counting down.
TTTTTTTCCTCCTGTTTTTTTGTTTTTGTGATTCTCCCAAAATTCTTCTCTTTGTTTCTCTATGAAAATGAGGGTAAGGTGGGTTTATAACTATGGTAATAATTACTCATCTCATCCCTTCATTTTTCACACTCTTTTTTTTATTCTATTCTCATATTCTTTTTTTTGGTTTTTCTCTTTTATCTTCCGTAGTTTTATTACTACTCTTAATATTCCTAAATGTGTTGTAAGGTCTAGGGAACTAAGATGTAATCACTCCTCTCTTTTTAAAGTTTTCTCAACTAAAAGTGACTTAAGCTTTTGAAACTTAAGCTCGTATCTAAAACGTGAAAGCAAAAATAGAATTTAAAACAAAGATTAAGGACTAACATGCTCCTAGAGTATAAGTTAGGGGTACAAATCCCTTATTCACACTTAAATGAGAAACTAAAATTTATTACAATCAAAAGAGGTGACCTTTATGAGCATCCAACACCTCTATTAAAATTACCTTTAAAATATACCCATTTAGAACAAAGAAATTAAAAGAAATCTTGAATGCTCTTTCTCCCAAGTGCTTTCTCACAAATGTTTACTCTGAAGTCTTGGCCTCCTCTTCATGTAGCTCTTCCTTGACTTAGACCAACACTTTCTAAGATGTTACCCTTGTGGAAGTTTAAGCAATTTTGGCCACCTACCAAGGAGCAAACAACACACCCAACAAAGAGAACCAAGAAAAGTGCATGAATATAAAGCAAGAAAAGCATTCAATAAATAAAGGGACACATATAAGTGAAAAGATTATTAAGGACAAATTCAATGAATGCTAAAAAGATAAGCAAAAATTAAAGGTGTAAAAAGAAAGTTGGGACTACAAAAGGAACTTAAATGGAACTAGATTAGAATGGACTAAACAAAAAAAAAAAGACTCCACAAAATTCAATGATTTGCACACTTAATCAAGCAATGGTCGAATTTCATACAAGCCCACTTAAGAAATTTGCAATCACTTTTAACACTCCTTTTAATACTTGAAATAATTTTGAGATGCACTAAAATTTTTATGCTCTTTTACTTCTCTTTTGCCACTTTTTACTAACGTTTTTTCTTGATTTATTTTACTCTTTGGATTTCTTTTCTTTTTTTTTTAAAACAATTTTACTACACCTCTTTTACAAATTGAAAAGCAAATATGGCAAGGAGCACGAGAGAGTTAAATGCTTGCTTAAAATCTTAAAGGATAGCCACCAAAATTTAAATCGAAAGTGCAAACCAAAGTGCAAAATTTTAGGTGGTTACAACATGCCATATGAGAGTTTTATGAGACTTAGGCAAGCTTGATTACTAAAGTTTTCATCTCAAAATATGCCCTAAAATATCTTAACCATCCAGTAAAAAATAAGTTACTTATACAAAATGAAGAAATTGACTCAAAGAAAGAATTGAATAATATTTTTTTGGAAAAAATGATTGGAAACATGCTATGATCTAAAAACTTGTGGGACTCTAGGAAATAGGAAGAAGAGTGCATAGCCTTTTGATGCTCAATTCCATAAGAATCATCATACTTTGGAAGAAACATAACATACTTTTTTGTGTAAATTAAAAAGGAAAAACAATGTGAAATTAGAAGACAATTAAAAGACTAAACATGATTAACTAAGACACAACTTTAGAAGATTATAAACTGAAATAAAATGGCTGAAAAATAGCAACAACAAGACACTAAAACACAGTAATAAGGTGTATGAAAATAGAATTAAAGAAGCTCAAACACAAGGCAAAAGAAGCAAAGTGCATCCAAAGATCAAGACCATAATTGTGTGCTTTCTTCACAAATTTTGTGAATTTATTACAATGACCTTTTTAGGATTGCATATGGATTTAACAAAATAAAAAAAACTGGGAAAAAATTAAAGAAATAAAACCTAAGGAAACACACACAATATTCAATGGAAATGAATAAAATAAATTAAATCTATAAAGTAATAAAGACTAGGAAATAAATTGCAAAAGTAGAAAACTACTAAAACATAAACTACTAGACAATAAACGAATTAAATGACAAGAAATGAAAGATGAAAAAATAAATGAAGAACAAGCTAAAAGAAAACGCAAGAAAAAATTAAAGACTAGGAAGAAGAAAAAGAACCTCTAGGAGTTGGCTTTTGATACCACTTGGAGTTGGCTCTGATACCACTTGATGCAAACAAAATTTTTTCCCCCTTGATCTTTCTCCAAGAGGTTCCAACCTCAAAGAAATGGATTATGGAGGGGGAAAGAAATGGGAAAGGGCACCACTCTCTTAAAACAGATAAACCAAGTGTTTAGGCTTTCCATAAGGAAATAATTCTTTGATAAAAGCTAACTAGGAAAAGGTTCCTCTAGAATGAGGATCCTCAAGACCTTTACTAAAGAATGTGCTCCAAAAGAGAGATTATTTTCATTCCAATTCAAAGTAGAGAATACATGGAGTGAGGGGTCCTATTTATAGGGGAGAAGAAGGTTAGGATTAGGAAAGCAAAACTAGCTTAAACACCTTAATAGTGGATGTCCAAGCTAGGCCCAAAATCTAAGAGGATTTAAGCTTACTAACTAGGGAACACAAGCCTAATCTCACGCCTATAATCAAGGGGAGTGTGTCCCTATGTTGGCCAGGCTTTGTGTGTTAGAAAGTGGTGTGTAAAAATGAGCTAGGAGGTGTTGAAATGACTCACACTCCCAAACATGGGTTGCACTTCTTTCTACACATACTCCACATAAATAATTAATGAACCACTTGCCTCTACAAAGGGAAAATAGCCAAAATACAAGGCCTTAAATGAATAACCCTCACGTCCCTAATTATCTAAGTAATTAAAAATATTTACAAGTTAAAAACAATGAAGACAATGACTTAAATTCTTCAATGAGCTCCCATCCATGTCATATCTCCCTTGAATCCTCCTAGCCATGATGCATGTTAGGTGGGATTGCATTAGTTGATCACGTCGTTTTCTCCCTTCACTCTTCCACAGGCTTGTGTATCTACCTGATAGTCTATGTTGATGACATAGTCATAACCGACAATGACTGTAAGGGGATCCTTCATCTCAAGTCTCATATTCATTAGCACTTTCAGACTAAGGACTTGGGACCACTTTGATACTTGCTCAGCATTGAGGTTGCTCAATCCTTAACTAACATTGTTATTTCCCAGCGCAAGTATGTCTTAGACATCTTGACCGAGACATGTATGCTTGATTTTCACCCTAGTGACTTACCTACAGACCCCCATGTAAAGCTCATTCTAGGTTAGGATGAGCCTTTGAAAAACCTTGGAAGATACCATCATCTAGTGGACAAACTTAGTTACCTCACAGTCACTAGACCAGACATCACATTTGCAGTTAGCGTGCTTAGTTGGTTCTTACAGAAGCCTTGTAACAGTCATTGGACAACAACCATGTGTATTCTTTGATACCTCAAGAATGCAACAAGTCGTGGATTAATATATGAAGATAAAGGCAATGTCTACATGTGAGATCATATGGCTTAGACAACTTCTCCAACAATTGAAATTTGGAGATCTTGGTAATCAAACTGCCATGCATATTGCCTCAAATTTGGTCTTCCATGAATGGACTAAACACATAAAGATCGACTATCACTTTGTTAGAGAGAAAGTGTTCTCTAGAGAAATTACCACTGAATTTGCTAGTTCAATTGCCAACTTGCAGGTATGCTGACTAAACCCCTCAAGGGTTCTTGTGTTGATAGTATATGTAACAAGCTTGACTCATATAATATATATGCTCCAACTTGAGGGGAGGTATTATAGATATGATTTGATTATATTAAGTAGTATATTGTAGGTATGATTTGATTACATTAAGTAGTATATTCCATATATTATTTGATTACATTAAGTAGTATATTATCTTTAGGGATTTAGTCATTATTTACATTTATTTGTTTCCCTTTTATTGTACATATTACTCATTATAAATAAGAATTCTATGTGTGCTCTATACACACAATTATAGTCATGAACTTTTACAAGGAAGGATATTCCCTTCGCCGATCGTTTGGTAATGATAAATTCTATTCTTTCAATTTTACTGAAGTATTTCTTTTCCTTCTATAAGGTCCTTGGGAAGGTGGTGAATATTCTGAAAGGACTACAATGTAAATTTTTGTGGGGAGGAGGGGAACGCTGATGATAGTAAAATTGTGTGGGTCAATTGGGAGTTAGTGTGTCGTCCTAAGAAGGAAGGGGGGTTAGGTATCAAGTGTCTAATGAAGTTTAATCTTAATATGCTTGCTAAATGGAGATGAAGATTTGTGACTGATAAAAGAGCGATTTGGGCTCCTCTGTTACGATTTATATATGGTGATTTTCAGCATCCTCAGTACTAACATAATGTCTACCATAGATGTTCATTGTAGTATAAGGATATTTGGCTTCTAGATGGTGTCATGGCTAAACTTCTAGGTTGGTTTACAAAAAATATTAGTAGGAAGTTAAGGGATGGGGATGACACATTGTTTTGGAAGCATAACTAGTTAGGAAAATGGGTTTAAATACAACTTTTCGTAGATTATATGATCCAGTTGTTGATAAGAATGTTTCAGTTAAAGAGACCATGTTTATGTTGTTGGAGGAGAAGGTTGTTCGTGTAGGAGGAGGACATGTTTATGTCATTGGAGGCCATGTTGTAGCATGTGGTATTTTGTCAACAACAAAGGAATACTTGGATTTGGAAATCAGGTGGTAATGGCCAATTTTCAGCAGTAGATGCCTACATGATTGTTAGTGATGATACAAATCAGGGCAAAAATTAAACTGTGGACACACAATTGTTTGGTAAGTTATGGAAAGATAAATTGTCTTCAAAGTCCTAGCCTTTTCTTGGAAGTCACTCTTAGATAGAGTTCCCATTGTGGACAATTTGTTGAAGAGAGGTATGAAATTTCAATCAAATGTACATACTGTGTCTTGTGTAGGGAGAATACGGAGGATAGTGAACACCTATTTCTATGTTGTCCTGTGTCTTAGGTGTTATGGTATAAGGTTCTCAATTGGTTAAGAGTGGAATCACCTTTACCAGTGGGTTTACATAAACTATTTCTACGTCTTCTAATTGGGTGGTTGGGAAACATAAGAGAAAGTGTAGGTTTTTGGTTTGACATATCGTCTACTGGTGTACATGGACATATAGAAATTCCTTTGTTTTTAATGGAAAAACATTGGAGTCTTTGGATATCATGTTTTATATTTAGCTTTTGTCTTGGAAATGGTTAATGTATAACTTTGATTTTAATAGGGGGTGTTTTTTCTCAGATTGATGTAGTAACTCCCGTTTATGCATGTTGATATAAAATAGGTAACTCTAGGTGGAGTTTTTTTGTGGAAGAGGTTCTCTTTGAGGCATAGTCTAAAATGACTTACATTTAGTGGAACTTCACTTTTTGTAAATGTATAGGGGCTTGAAACTATTTGTTTCATTCCTTAGTGATATATAATACTTATTAGTTTATGCCTCTCAATATATATATATATATATATATATATATATATATATATATATATATATATATATATATATATAAGAGTTGGATGATAAAATCTCAGTTATTAAGAGAGGAGAGAAAAAAATAGTGATAGATAATAATTACTAAAAGAGAGAGAATGAGTGATATGTACGATTTGATCTCAACCATTAATTTTTATTGCAATAGTTAAGACTTGTTCTTCTCACTCTCCTATAAGATACTTTATTCTTATATGATACGTCCTATAGGACATATCTAGTGAGAAAGTCAAATTTATAAGAGAGTGAGATGAACAAATCATAACTATTGAAATAAAAATTAATGGTTGAGATGAACCACTCATTCTCTCTCTTCCAGCATTTATTATCTATCATTCTTTTTTCTCTCTCATCTCTCTTAATGACTGAAATTTTTTGAATATTATTTATATATATATATATATATATATATATATATATGCTTGTTTAAGAAATGCTTTAGTCATACTCTAAATTATTATTAAGTCATATCTCCTCATTTTTTTTAACTCAATACCACCAAATTAATCAACACTTTAGGATATCTTCATAGAAACAATGTATTTAGTTTTTTTATCAAATTGTGTTAACCTAAGAGATCTATATAGTATCACGATATTCTCCTAGTAAGAAACTAAAAAAAAAATCACCATTTACATTTTTTTTTATTTTTACTTATTAATTGTATTAGGTTATTTTTATATTAAATTATTATTCTTAACAGATGAAAACAAATGGTTTATTCATTAAGGGTTTGATTTTTATTTTAGTTTTTAAAAATAGTTTTCAAAAATTCTTTTTGGGAAGCAAAGAAAAAAAAACTTGTTTGGTAAGTGTTATTTCAAAAAATGTTTTGAAGATGTGAAAATAAAAAAAAAATTTGTTCATATTTACTGAAATTCCATTAATAAAAAACAAAAAAACAATATATTCTTATTGTAGTTTGAGTTTTCAAAACGAAAATAGAAAACGGAAAAACAAAATTAAGGACTTGATTGGTTTGATTTTGTTTTTTAGTGTTTGAAAAGAGTTTTTAAAAATAGTTTTCAAAAACTATTTTTTTGAAGAAAAAAAACTATTTGACAAGTGTTATTTGAAAACTATTTTGAAAATGTAAAAATGGAAAAACTTGTTTATATTTATTGAAATTTCATTAATGAAAAGAAAAAAATAACATATTATGATGGTATTTTGAGTTTTCAAAACAAAAATAAAAAACTGAAAAGTAAAATTACTTTCAACTATTCCTGTCTTTTAGTTTTTAAAAACTAAAAAATCAGAACTGTTTTCTGAAACTATTTTCAGAAAACACTACCCAAACGAGTTTTTTAATTTTAAATACTAAAATACTTAAAACAGTTTTATAAAACTGTTGCCAAACAAAAATAGGTTATGCTCCCATATCAAAGGCTGACTACAATTCATCAATCTCCTTATCTCATAATAAAATTGCAAGTGTATCATGCAAACAATGGGTGGTTAGAATGACTGCATTTACACACACAAGAAAAAGGGAGAAAATGAGTGACAACAGTTAGTGTTTGTTTGACAATAATTTAATAAAAGTGTTTTCAGTATTTTAGTATTTAAAAGCTAAAAAATTTGTCTGGGTAGTGTTTTCTGAAAATAGTTTCAAAAAACAGTTTTAATTTTTTAGTTTTAACATGGATAGTTGAAAGTAGTTTTACTTTTCAGTTTTCTATTTTTGTTTTGAAAATAGTTTCAGAAAAAAAATTTTAATTTTTTAGTTTCAAAATACAATAAGAATATGTTGTTTTTTGCTTTTTATGAATTAAATTTCAATAAATATGAATAAGTTCTTCTATTTTTACATGTTCAAAATAGTTTTCAAATAACACTTACTAAACAAGTTTTTTTTTCTTGTCTTTCCGATACAGTTTTTGAAAACTACTTTTGAAAATTCTTTTAAAAACTAAAAAACAAAACTAAATCAATCAAATCCTACAATTATTTTTTGAAACTATTTTAAAAAAATAATAACTGTATAAATTTTTTAGTTTAAATAATAAAATACTAAAAACAATTTTATAAACCATTAGTTTTTTTTTTAAGTTTGTGCCAAGTAGATACATTCTTGTGAGTGAACTTTGACAGTTTTTTTTTTTTTTTTGTTTATTGGATTTCAAGAGTCGCGCAGTCGTTTCTCTTCTCTTTGTTATTATGTTCTTGCTTCACCCATTCTCTCCCTTTGAGATTATTCATTTGAAAACTTTGTTTTTTCTTTTTGTGTGTGTAAATGCAGTCATTCTAACCCACCCATTGTTTGCATGATACACTTGCAATTTTATTATGAGATAAGGTGATTGATGAATTGTAGCCAGCCTTTGATACGTGAGCATGACCCTAAGCAAAATTATATTATTTACTGCAACAAAATTAAAAAGTGAAAAACAATATAAGATAAGGGAGCTAAATGAAAATATGATAAGGGTATTGGGGGTGGAGATATGGACGGTGAGGATCACTATCCACTAGCGGCAGGGGAAGGGTATTGGCAGCGCTGGCACAACAAGGCTATGAAAAAGGTTACGGTGCTGTAGGATATTCTGTCTGAGGCTGGTTGTGAATATGTTTTATGATTTAATAGAATAACATTAATATTAAATTAAATAAAAAATTACAGGTAATTGATTAAAAAAATGAGGAGAAGTGCCCCAATAATTTAGAGCGTGGCATTTTCTATATGCTTAGAATACCGCTGCTCTTGCTCCTTTTTAACCACTTTGCTCCATACTTTTAACAGGTGAAAATTAAAAGGAAAAGTTTATCATCTACGTACATTTTCGTTGTAAAAAATGGTTATACCTTCTCCCAAGAAAAAACTTTATACAATTAATTGCATATTATTTTCCCAATTTTTAACATTCTCTCAATTTTTAAGTTCATAATTTTTAAAATTATTAAATTTTTAAAATCATGACAAATCCTAATAAAGATATATTAAGAGTTTAATTGGTATACACCCTATCAATATAAAAATACAAAAATTTACTGATTAGTATTTTAAAAGTTACATAAAGTTGTTGATTTCTATAATTACAGTATATACTAATTAAACTCATTTATTATATCATTATTGTGATAGGTAAATGTTTATTTTGTTATTTATGAATATAAACAATTTTAAAAATTAAAAATATAATGTCATGATTTAAAATTTGGTTGCACAATATCAAAATTTAAAAAAAATTATTGAAAGTCACAAAGTATAATTCAGCTTAAATAAAATAATGACCACATACTTATAAGTTAAATTTCCCTCTCTAGCTAATAATGTAATTATTTTATTTTCTAATCTGTGAGCTAATTATAATTCACTACATGAAATCTTTAAATAGTTATAATAAAGTTCAATAATTTTGTTTTACACAATAAAATACGATCGAATATAACATTCAAAAACAATTATACGGTCACCTTTTAAAATAAATTGTATAACTAAATATGAAAAATATATAATAAAATTAACTTTACAAACATATAGTTTTGATCATCAATTTTAGTAAAAATCTAATAATTAATATTTATTACTTTTATTCTTGTTAAAAACAACACTCTTGCTTGAGAGGATTATTCCTGTGTAGCCAGCCATTAAGCAATTCATTATGTGAAGTACTTATTAATTAGGCTTTTGTAATTTGTACACAAGATCGGCAAGAACTACTGATTAAGTTTCACATTCATTAGTCATAGTTTACAAGATTTTTTTAACACAAAATTTTTAAGTTATATATATTAGCATTTAAAAAAAATGATATTAACGTTTTAAACACGGTTGCTCCTCTCACTCTCTTTTTTATATATATATATATATATATATATATATATATATATATATATATATATATGTTGGGGTGCAAGTGTGAGTTGAAGTCACACATGGAGTAATATATAAGTGAGAAAGACTCGTAACCTAATGCCTTAAGGTTTTGGGTTGAAGGTGGTGTCATGTTCTCTTATATATGGGCTTATGTCCCATTGGTGTACATCCCCGGTGTTTAACCCCCTCGCTTGGACCCAACAACTGGTATCAGAACCGATGATTGTGATCGGCTAAGGCTGACAGTGAATTCCCTTCATCAAAAGTCCTCATGACAAGGGTTCAGGAGGCGTGTCCCCTTGTGTTTTAAGGGCGGTGTGAATAAGGAATCGTTATTAAATGTATGTTTTGACTGGAGGGAGAGTTTACAATGTGAAGAGACTCACACTTGAGGGGGAGATTATTGGAGTGCAAGTATGAGTTTGAAGTCCCACATTGGTTAGAAATTGGGAAGTTGAGTAATATATAAGTAAGAAAGACCCATAACCTAATGTCTTAAGGTTTTGGGTTGAAGGTGATGTCATGTTCTCTTATATATAAGCTCGTGTCCCATTGTTGTATATCTTCCCGGTGGTAAAAAAATCATAATCTTTATATATATAAAGATTATGTACTAACTCACTTTTGCTTCCTATAAAAAAAAACTTTTGCTCAATTTGAGGTTATTTTCGTAAAGTAACATTTTTCTTTATAAGTAATTATCTAAATAAATAAGAATTATTGGCATCCACAAATTTTTTTGATGACAATGATTTTTTTTTAACAGGCATCCACAAATTTGAGCACATTTATTTGTATATTAATGTAATTAATTGAAAATAACTATTTGGATGCATAGGAAGAGCGTTGCAATTTGGGAGTATTAAAGTTAATATTTGTCCATAATAGATTAATATTTGGTGTTAATCTGCAGATGAAAAGAGGCTAAAAGTTGAGGGAGTTTTCCATTAGCCTTTTAATTTTCCATTCAATCACATTTAATTGTATTAACTTGGTATATAAAAGCGTTGTAGTTACTGCCTTTTTTCATTAATTCACATATGATTCATATTTTAAAGAGAAGATCGTCCATTGCATTTTTTTCTATCATATTTCTTTTCTCTCTTTTTTCAACTTCTCTGGAATTGAGAGTGTTTTTTTTTATTACCGAGAGGTTATAATATGTTTTTTTCTTAATCTCTTAAGGCTCTTACATTTTACAAATTATGTAGCATTTAAATTTATAGATTTTGTTTTTATACTGTGATACATGAGTTCTTTGTCTAAAATCTATTTTCCAAGACTGGTAAATAGAAGAATTCTTCTTCCGTATGTGGATGGATCTTTGTTGAGAAAGTTCCTGCTTATACATTAAAGTTTAGGTTTATTCATCATTTATACATTAATATTGATATTTTTCTTCTTGATCTTCAATGCTTATAGATTTTTCTATATGATACAGGATTCATGTTTTAAAATATATTTTCTAGGACTAAGAAATATAATTATTAGTCTTCTATTCATGTATAGTGATGCATTTAAAATGTGTTTAAAGACAAATCTAATATACATAATAGTAATATATAGAGAAAAACACTTATACTATATAAAGATTTATACTTATAATATATAAATCTATTGACTTGACCAATTAATATTTTTAAAGATACGTAAATTGATAGTAATATTGAACAAAAGTCTATGACAGTTGTTCCTACTAAATAAATCTTATTTTGATGATAACAAATATTAATATTTCCCCTATTCTAATTTCCATATTAAGCATAATTCCTTCAAGAATTAGTATCAATAATTCTTTGCCCAATTAACTCTATATTGATATAAAGAAGGGTTTAAGTTCAAAAGAGATAGTTGAAATTTTCATAATTTTACTTGTAATTCAATTAATCCTTTCAATTGTTATGGAGTCTCATTAGAGTCCCATTAAAAGAAAAAAATTATCCTCTCAATTCAATTAACTTCTAATATTAATATATATATATATATATATATAATATAATAATTTTAAAAAAACATTATAATCTTGATTGAGCGGAGGATAGGGCACCTGAAGCATTGTAATGTTGGGCCTAAAGAAAAAGTCTCAAAAACAAGAAGGGAGAGTCAATCTGGCTTCAAAAATCGAGGTCAAGAAGATATTTACAAGATGAAAAAGCAAGGGAATTCTTGAGGTTAATACATTGTACTACTCGAGAAAAGGAGAAGAGGAAGTCAAGTGTTCAAGTCGAGACTTGAGTATGCTTTAACTAAGGCAGAACTTGAGAGAGGGACAATAAAACCAATAGACTCGAGGTGCAGTAAAAAAGGGGGATCAAGATTGGAAGATCAAATACATTTAACAGAAGTCAAGAGGGAATGTAAAGGATCAAGAACAATAAGAGAAAATCGAGACTTTGACAAAGTCAAAATAAAATTCAAAAGTCAAAGTTACTATCCGTTAAGGGTAGTTATTAGAAGCTTTCTGGAGTTATAAGTACTCTATGTCTGTTAGGAATAAAATAATTTTTTAGAGACAAATGTCTATTACAGAAGTCTCAATAAATACTTTTCATCTTTGCCAAATCGGGTTCAGAACATCAACACACAATCTTGTAAACTTAAGATACCTAGCATATGGTAACAAGTGTTCAAATGTATGTTCTTACCACTTTGAGGATAGTTGTTTTTGTTAGTGTAGAACTTCGAGGTTTTCTCCTCGAGGTTTACATCACCTTTCATTTACTTTACTTGCATATTTAATTGCTTTAAAAACAATCTTTCGTATATCCTACTTGAGATTCATTTTCTTTCAATTTGAACTTAAATGGACAAAATCATGTTTTTATTCAAAATTCATGCCCCTAAGTCAACATTTTCATGGTTTGAAGCTTAATTAATTACAAACCAATTTGAACAAAAAGAATACACACATGGATACACCCTTGTATTCTAAAAGTTCCTCAAATAAATGTAAATTTGTTTGGTTTTTGGAGTGAGAAGTGATAATTTGTTGATTTCTAATATTTATTTTCACTAGAACAAATTTCACAAGAAACAGGCATGTACATGATGATGATTAAGTAATGTAAGGCGACACATGGGGGTTGGATAAGATACTGTGTTTTAGAAGGAGCAATGGGATAACTGAATAACAAATTTTAGATTTTAAAAATAAAATAATAAAATGTGAGAGAAATTAGGGGGAGAAATTGTTGTGATTACAAGGAAGACTCAATCCAAGAAGGTCGGTTGCTAACAAGAGATAAAGTAGTGGTGCATAAAATAGGAGATATTATCAAAAACTGGTTATTTTATCGGGTAGAAAAGCTACATAGAAGAAGAAGAAAAGAAGAGAAAGAGAAAAGGAAAAAAAGGAGGCAAGAGAAAGAAAAAAAAAAGAGGAAAGGTTACACAACATGATAATGAATTGTAAGTATTCTCCCTCAGCAGCAACTTTGTAAATAGTTTTATTTTTAACAGATTTATATACATTTATGTCTTAATCGTGAATATTATTATTCCATGAGTAAAAACTCATTATTTTTGTAAGTGAACAACAAAAGAATAATATTTTACTTTATGTGAAAGTTCTACCTTTTTTTTTATTTTTTATTTACTTTGCATAATAAATGTTAACTAAGAGACACTGCCAAAAAATTTTCCTTTCTTGGCTTGCGTGTTGCATATACATATATTATTCACTGATTAGTGGTTGCATGATATGATATGATATATATATATATATATATATATATATATATATATATATATATATATATATATATATATATACATATATATATATATATATATATATATATATATATATATATATAAAAATTATTTTGGAAAAAGGTATATAATATAATTAAAATTTAGATTTAATTTTTTACCTCTTTTCTATCTTACTTAATTTTATAAATTACAGTTTTAAATAAAAGTACATGTTCATGCAATAAATTGTAGCATTAATTGAGGATAATTTTATCTTTTAATGCTAATTAATCTTTAAAGGTTATTGAATAACCATTTGCTATCATAAATATGTGCATGTATTAAAATATAATTATTTTTTTTGAATGAGAATAAAATACTATCTAACACGCAATAATTAATAATATTAAGGGAATAACAATGCTATTTTTAATATTATTTGATTGTGAGGATCTAATAACTTGTCATTTGCTAGTTTAAGTCCTCAAGTGAGATTTTCTTTTATAAAATAAAAGTGATCATCTTTTGATAAAATATAAAAAATAAATCTACTATAACGATAACATTTCTATTTTTAACCTTATTATAAGGGTTTAATGACTAATCATTTGTTAGCTTAAATTCTTACATAAGTTTTTTTTCTTGAAATAAAAAGGGTCTTTTTCATTTATATAAATTAAAATAAAATAAAAAAATATCTATTTCTTTTTTAGGGGTAAAATAAATATTTTTAAAGTTATATATTTTTACACAATTAAATTAAAGGGTACTATCTTTAATAGGTGTTGTAGGGTGCTAATACATTCCCTACATGTAATTGACTTCTGAATTCAACTTTGACTTTAAAGACTATTATATAAAGGGGTTTCTAATATTTTTCCCTTTAAATAAAATATTCGTGGTGACTTCATAAATTATATTTGCATCACATCCATTGTGATTCCAATTACTACAATTCCTATTAGAGACTGTGTGGCTTAGTAATGAATAAAAAAACTTTTGTCAAAGATATATGGGATACAAAGGGTAAATGATGGAAATAGGCATGGCAAAGGAGGCTATTTACTTGGGAAGAGGAGATTCCCACAAAATTACAAAACCAAGTGGGAATAATAGTGTTGTCAGAGGGGGTTTAGGATAGGTAGGTGTGGGGGGCTGATAGGTCGCTTTAACATATGGGCTATTGGCACAAGCGTCAGGCCAAGACAAGGGAGTACAACCAAAGGTTCAAATGTTGATATGATGACTGAATGCTAATACAACACCTATAAAAAAGAACTTAGCAAAACAAGGGATTGTTCAATGGGATGTAGCTATATGTAGGTTATGCAAAGAAGCGATTGAAGTAAACACTCATTTATTTCTGTTTTGTAAGCTGGCTACTAAGGTGTAAGGAGCACCGTGTGCCTAGTGGGGTGTGTGTTCAACACTACAAATTACCTTTCAAAATCATGTGCACCAATTTCTAAGGTTGATCAGGGGAGCAATGGAATCAAGGAGAGCATGGTCGTTTGTGTGATTTGCTGCTCTTTGGCAATTATGAAAGGTAAGAAACATCTATGCTTTTAAGGTCATTGCTCCTAAGGTTCAACAAATTGTTCTCATTACTCAATTGAACTCTTGGAAATAGTGTAGGGTAACACAGTTAACAACATATACCCTTGCAGAGTGGATTATGAACTTGTGTTTTGTGTTGGGTGATTCGACTATTGCATTGCATTCAGGGGGATTATGATTGAGCTTTTACTATTATTTGTTGGCTAATTATTGAAATTTTAGGGAGGCATATCTTGTGCTTTCCCATTCAAGTTATAAAATTTTTGGCGTACAAAAAAAAACTTCTAATAATAATTAAGCATACATTAACAATTGAATTTAGCCTATTAGCTCTAAAACTAAAAAGTAATCTCTTCCTATTTCTTAAAACTCTTAAGTAACTTACAACACTTTCAAAAGCATAAAGGTAAAAATAAAATATCAAAAGGTCCTTTTAGAAAGAAATTATACATCTATTTATAGACTTAGGTCAACAGATAGATATACATGGTCGTGCTTTCTAATGCAACAAATATGCATGGGTTGTTGTATACACCCAATTTTGTTCGATGAAGATTTTTAACCCAAAAGCGAAGATAAGAAAACAAAACTGCATAAGAGTTGAGAGTTATGATAAGTATCCATTTTGTACAAAAATCTATATCTTTATGACACTTATCCAATTAGGAAATTAAGGAAAATACTCCGCATAACCCAACTTTATAATTGGTAAAATCTCCCTTGGAATCAAGCAAGAAACAAGGAGTAGTAAAGGATGATATGATGCTAACGAACGAATCTTAGAGTTGGTTCATGTGAATTGTAGGACCAAAAGAGGACGTTGGTTCATATGAATTATAGGGCAACAACACAAGTCTTAACCAAAGGATTCAATGAACTAAGGGAGGACGTTGGTTCATGTGAATAAAAGAACCAAAGCCCAAACCTCAACCAATGATGCCTTTGAACCAATAAGGGATGTTGTTCCATGTGAATTGAAGAACTGAAACCCAAACCTTAACCAACGATGCCTTTGAACCAAGAGGGGATGTTGTTTCATGTGAATTGAAGAACCGAAGCCCGAACCTCAACCAACCATACCATTGGACCAAAGAGGCTTGCTAATTCTAGTAAAAATTTGCTAAGCCATGAGAATAATCATGTTCTAGAGGCCGCTTAGTGAATACATTTTCGCTAAGCGAAATAAAAAAAAGTAGTAGAAATTCTTAAGATTCATTGAGTTAAACAACTTTCGCTTCTTGAAATCCTAGCGAGGTTACTTTTGCTAAGCAAAGAAACTTTCGCTTAGTGACTAGGTCCAAAATTTGCCTATAAATAAGGGCGTAAATTCAGAATTTGGGGGGAGTGTTTTAGAAGGGTTTTTTTTGGGGGGGAGGGGGGAAGAGAGAGAATTTAGAGAGAAAGTGAGGGGGGAGTGAGAGAGTTTGAGGAGCCTTTGGAGAGAGTTTGGGAGCCTTTGGAGGAGGCCTTAGGAAGTCTTTGGGAAAGTTTTTCTTGATCCTTTTGAGTCTTTTCTTAGGGTTTTCTTGAGCCTTTCTTGGGACCTTTTCTTGCAACTTCTCTTTTCTTTCCTACCTTTCCTTTTCTCCTCTAGTCAACACACATTTCTCATGCGTTCACCACTATGGACATCAACCAAGGAAGTAACACTTGTTGCTGCATCAAACAAAGTTCTTTTCTTAACACAAATTGTGTCATACTATCTGTGAGTTTGAAACTATCTTTCACTTTAATAATTGTCATTTTGTTTCACCATCATAAAACAACACACTGTGATTTTAACTTCCTGTTTATTTTTGTTCATTAGAAAACCTATACTGATCAAATATGTCATTTTCTACTTGAATGTAATACTCTTTCAAAGATAAAGAGGTTAATTAGATGTGACATCTCTTTAATCTTGAGGTTTTAAGGCATAAGTTATGACAACTTTTTGTCTTAAAACCTCATTTTTAAAAATAAATCACCATTCTAAATTATTTCCAAAAAATAAAAATAATCCAAAAGGAAAAATATTCAAGTAAATTGACTTAGGTGTCCACCTGTGTCAATTCTAAATTTTAGGATGTATGAATTGTGACAGTTCAAAAATCTTGAATCTCAAAACAAAAAATCAAAGTTAAAAAATATTAACACATAATTATTTTCTAGAAAGAACTACATAAACTCTGAATCTTTATTACACCCGGAGATACGTAAGAGCAGAAGTTCACTCTTGTCGAGTTGAATAAACTAAAACAATAATATAAACCCTCTTTCTTGGTTATACACATTAACAACAATAGACAGTTGTAATAATGATCACAATAAAGTTTTTTTACTTTAAGGCAAATATTTTAAAAGAAAATAATTTGCTTAGTTAATTATAGGTAAT
Organism: Psophocarpus tetragonolobus; assembly: GCA_037954015.1. NCBI lineage: Eukaryota > Viridiplantae > Streptophyta > Magnoliopsida > Fabales > Fabaceae > Psophocarpus > Psophocarpus tetragonolobus. The sequence goes on along the minus strand of CM075693.1, from coordinate 5,763,418 downwards.
TGTCTTTGTGAAGGGAATTGTAAGGTGTTAATATATTTTCTACACGTAATCGACTTCTGAACTCAAAATTTGGTTTCATAGACTATTTGTTAATTTTAAAGGTTTTTTTATGTTTTCCTTAATAAACATTGGTGGCGACTTCTCTGAATTTTTTAAATATCTTTCGCTGTCTCGTCGAGATCCACATGTCAAAAGTTGTGTATAAGCATGATTCATGTTCTTCTTGTATGTAGAGCATAGATGCACAATCATGCCATTTGTGAAGCACGAACATGCATAGTAAACATGACTATGCTGACTTCATAAGTGGAATGTCATTTGCAAAGAATTATTGTGCATAGTGAAGCATGATCGTGTTATCCTCATAAACTGAGTGATATTTGAGAAGCATGATTGTGCTAACTTAATGTTAAATATTCATGGTTATGTATAAATATGCATTATGATTCCTTCAAATCTTGTCCTAAATGTCCATTTTTGCATTGTTTTTTTTTCTTTTTCTCTTCTTGAAGCTTCTTGCATAGAAATGAATAAAAATTATTTTAAATCCATTAGAATAGTACAAAAATAAGCATGAAAAGGTCTATTAATTATTAAACCTATCACACTGAAACATTGTTCGTCATTCTATATATGTAATAAGTTTGTTAATTTTATAATTACCTTAAATATTATACCTATGATAATTTTATAGTTGATTTACAATATTTTTTATATTGACAGAAAATCAAAATTTTAACTTACATTATATTTATACGTAATTGTGGGAGAAGTAAGGAAAATTAGATATTCTAGATGTTCATTACAAGAAATATGACATTTACCTACAGATACTTTTGTCTACAAATATAAATTAGTGTAGGTAAAACTACAATATTCTTTTACCTGTAAATGTTTAAATGAAGGTAAAACTCAAAGACTTGTACCTATCACTATTTACTATAGGTAAATTTAATTAAAGTTAAAAAAAAATCTCTACCTATAATTACTTGGTGTGGATAAATCCTTATAAAACTTATATCTACATTTTATTTATGTAGGTAAAGTTAAAAGCAAAATTCACTTATAGTTAACTAGTGAAGGTAAAAGTCCAAAAATACTTATATACACAAGTACTTGACATAAGTAAAACATCACAAAACTTATACCTACATTGGTTGGTGTAGGTAAAACTTTACAATATCCTTGCCTATAGTTTTTTGGTGTAGGTGAAAGTCTTCTTTTTAACTTCTCATTCTGAATTTAACTCATTGTTACTCTCTCACTCCCTCCTTATTCTTTCCTCTCCATTAGTCGCCCTCACGCTCCTTTTCCATTCTCTCCTCTTGCTTTCTTGCGTCGCTTTCGTCGCTCTTGCCATTCATCGACTTGTGCATCGCTCAATGTCTAATAAGCTCAAAACTCTAACTTTCTTTTTTCTTCCCCTAATTTTTCAAACCCTATTTTCATGATTTGTTTATGATTCATTGTGTTATGTAATTATGTATTTAATTTAGGCAGAGGCAAATATGTGGTTTGAACGATTGTAGCAGGAGGAAGAATGTGGTGAATTGAGATAGAGAATCGTGAGATGAAGGACTATCTCAAGCGTAATCGTAGATTTGAAATGACTCTTGTAATTCATTTTCTCCGCATTGGTATTTGCAATTAAGTTGCACAAGTTGGTCAAGAACACCACATTGATACTATGCCTTAATTGTAATTGTAGATGTTTTTTTTAAACCTTAGAATGCCAATAGGCCATGATATCGAGGTAATTAATCACTTGTTAGTATAATACTTGTAAAATTACCTATTTTTCTAGATTCCTTATTATCCATGCATTATTACTTGGCTGTCCAATAAGTTGTAACTCTTCCGATAAATAGGTTAGACTTAGTTATATTTGTGCTTCAACTTGACATAATTGGATGGTTTAATGTAGTTTTCGTTATCATCCTCTGCATCCAAGCTACTTGTATTATAGAATATGGTAGTTGCAGAAAAATTTCAAGCTTGCGTGGTTTTATGTCATGTTGATGTGATTAGGCACTTATTCAAACTACCAATAACCATTGAATTGATTCATTGAATTTTTATCTTTTATCCTTTATTATATTTTATTTTGTCATGAAAAATTATGTTGTTGGAGGCCACTAAATTCTGTAACTTGTTTAATGTTTACATCACTTGTTTTGTAATAATGTCTTATGCACACTTGTTTAATGTTTACATCACTTGTTTTGTAATAATGTCTTATGCACTGCTAAATTTTTTGGTATTATTGAAGGGAGATGCTGTAATTTAAAGTTTTGAAAAGCATTTGGGAGTACATAAAAATCAAACAACTAAAGATAAACAATGCAAAATTAGTTGTTGCTTGTATTTAGCATGACATTAACTGATAATATGATAATTGAGAATTATATAAACTGAAAATTAGTTTTGTTAATAATTAATCTTATTTTATATCCTCTTTTGGTGGTACATGCCTTCTTAGACAAGAAGAAGAATTTAGATTGTCAATTCATGGTCATTGATCACTTGCTTATTTGCAAACTACTTTCTATTTGGTCTATTAATTATATTATCAGAACATTAAATGTTTAATAATTTATTATATTATTTCTCCAAAATGTTAAATAAATTCTCCAATTTACATATATGATTGTTTTTAATAATTAACTTATGAAATTCAAGCAATATATAAATCCTTGATGATTTCTTTTATTTTATGTTTCAAGTATATGAATTATTTTTACACATGATTTGTTCAATAATATTTCCTTCAATTATATTAATTTTCATAAAATTTAATTAATAATAAAAAATCAAAATAGATTTAATTTAAGAATTAGTCAAGATCATAATTAAAAGATTTGTTTATATATTATATGACTTTTACCTATGGTTGGAGGTTGTAGGTAAAAGTCTATAACTTCTCCCTATGGTGGGAGATTGTGGTATAAACGTTTTTTACCTACACACATTTCAAATTTTAGTTATCTCTTGTAGTAACAGTAAAATATATTTGTAGGTAAAATATAATTGTAGGTAAAACCTATAGTAATAGGTTATTAATTGTTACTATATGAACCCTTAAAGTTGGAAGGAGCGGTCAAACTATATTATACATTTACCTACGAATTTTAGAATTATAGTGATAATTATCGTCTGTAGGTATAAGTCATTTTTTTATAGTGGTGGTTAATCAGTCAACAAAAATGTTAGTCTTAAGAGGTCTAGGCATGGAAATTTTCAACTTAGGAAAGAGAATGGGTTAATTGTTTACTATTGTGAACTAATGAAATAATAAATTATTCAAGAGGTGGATGAAAATTTAAAATGTTCCCTATTTTATGAGTGAAGTTTCTACTAGTCTATTAATGGAATCAATCAACATCATACCATGTGAGCCAAGGAGGACACTAATGGCAATGAACTGGAAATTCTTATTGGTCCACCTTAACAACTCTATATTTTTACTATGATTATATTAAGGTATAGAATGCTCAAAATGGAAATTATTTAGGTGATTATTTCTTTATTTTTTTTAGTCTTTTTTAGAAAAACACATTTGATGGTTTTAGATTCAAAATGTAAAAATATTTATATCATTTAGGAATTGCAATTTGATGTTTTGCTAAAAAAATGAATAGAAAGATAACCAATGAATTCATTATAGAAATTGCTTTACAAACACATGAATGTTTTGCAACCCCAATATTTGAACTCTCCACAATGTCCTTATCTCTTTTGTCATCTCTTTTGTGTGTCACCACCCTCCCGTGGACCCAACTCTTCCCTCACGCATGACCCCACTTTTATACCCTCCTCCCTCAAGCCCTCCTCCCTTACCCTGTCTTACAGATCATGTAATTCGCAATAGAGGTGTTCAAAATTGAATCAATACAAATTAAAAATCGAAAATCAATCCAAAAATTGAAAAAAAAAATCGAAATGGTTTTGATTTGATTGGTTTACTAAATTTCTAAGCCATGTGCCTACAAGACATGTGATTTTTAGTGACCATAAAATAATGATGAAAATAAATTTAATCATTAATAATATATCACAAGTGACAAAAATGTATTTTGTCACTAATATTATATATAATAGTGAAGAAAAAATAATTATCACTATAATTTTATTAATAATGACAAAATATGTTTCTCACAAAAAATTAACATTAATGTATATAATTTGTGACAAGTAATTTTAAAATCATCACAAAAAAAGTGTTTGTGACAAAAAAAAAACAACTTTGTAAAAAAATATTATAATTCATGAATGACTATCATTTATTTTCTATTAGAAATTATTAATTATTTTTATTAACAATTTGAAATATTTTTTATAATATTTTATTATAAATATTAATATGAATATTGTAACATTGTTATTAAAATAATTGAGTTGGCCACATGTAGTGACCAATGCTTCCATATAATATTAATAAGGGGTTATTTTTATAATATCGTGCTATTCAATAATATATTATTTTTGCTATCTAAAAGTTAAATTTAAGAAAAATAATTTTTGTCGATAATTTTGAAATAATATGTTGAATCTTTTGATACTAAACACATGTAACTAACTATTTATCATTAATGGAAATGTAAATTTAATTTTTCTAAAAATATAGATTGAAAAATCGATTTATTTTTATCTTCTATTAAAAGATGCGTTTTTAATAGTTTAAAATAATTATATTTTGAAAGACTATAGATGAATTTTGAAAAATTTGTTAGTTTCATGAAAATAAGAATTTCAATCTTTTTTGTGTTATATGTACCACGTAAAAGTTTCAAATTTGAATTCTAAAATATTTTTTAAGGGAAAATTATATAATTTTTATATATCACGTAATTTTACTTAAATTAAAATATTGCATAATTTTTTTAAACAATAAAAATTAAATTTAAATTTATATCAAGAATTTAAACCTAAACATGTAACTATTTTATTCAAAATCAAAATTTGAAAGAAAAAACTCATAAAATAATTAAACTTAAATTATATTTTAATAAATAATTTTAAATGATATTTTATAATCAAATTTAATGTTTTTATAATACTTATTTAGAAGTTATATTAAAAATTACTTGTGATTAATTAACACTATATAAAATTGTATATAATAATGCATGCTCAGTTTAAATAAAGAGAGGTGAGATAAGATAAAAGTGATAGGCATTTTGTTAGTTTTAATGAACAATGTTATAAATACCGTTAAATTTAATCTTATGATTATTATTAAATCTTATTTTATTACTTTTAACAAGACATCATCTTATTACTTTATGTATATAAGTATTGCCCACAATCTAAATTTTATATATATATATATATCATTCTTGTATGAAAATGATATCACATGCATGTTTAAATATTTTGTACTCATCCATGTTTAAATAAAGAGTTTAGATTAAAACATCTCACTTAAAAATATCACATGCATCTTCAACCATATCACCCGTTAATAAGTAATATTTTCCTCCCACCACCACCACCACTACCACTGTCACTCCCGTGGTGGCAACAACACTGATGGTGGTGATGACGCTAGTGGCAGTGACAATGGTGATGGTAGTGTTGCAATGGCAAAATAAAAATATTATTTATTGGTAGGGTGATACGGTGGAAGATACACGTAATATCTTTAAGTAGACTGTTTTAATCTTAACTCTTTATTTAAATCTGGATGACTACAAAATATTCTTACCATTCTCACATAAGAATATCATTCTCATGTAGGGATGACAATAGAGCGAGGCGAGGGCGGGACGCAGGCAAGTTTGCCCTCCCTATTCCTGTCTCTGGAAAGTGTGGGGAAGGGACAGGTCTAAAGAAGGTGGATATAAAATTTTAATCTCGTCCTCATCCGTGTCGGGTATTTTTGGGTTCAAATATCCCTACGGGTACCCCATTATATTATTTTTTATAAGTTATATTTTAATTTACTTATATTTAATAAATAAATTATATGTTAATTTATTAATTATATTTAATTATTAATTATTAAATAAATTATATACTAAGTTATTAATTATATTTTAGTTTTAATGGTTCACAATGGTGTAAATTTGTATATGGATATGTTAGATTTTGTTTAACGTATAATTATACGTAAAACATAGAAGCAGAGTGGGGGCAGGTGCGAGGACAGAGTAGGGATTAACAAACTCACACCTGTCCCCATACTTGATTATCTTAGGCAGGACGAGGCGGGGATGTGATGAGGACAAACAACACGAGTTTTACCGTAAAAAATCGGGATAAAGACGAGGCGATACTTGTAAGAGCAGGCATGGTTGTCACCCTATTCTCATGTGATATGCCCCATATATATATATATATATATATATATATATATATATATATATATATATAAAATATGGTCATGATTAATTTAGTTTGAAAATATTTAGAACCTAAAATGAAAATTTTATAAAAATATTTTAGAAATTTTTTAAGAAATCTTTCAAAAAATATTTACCCCAAATGATTAATTGATTTATTTAAGATGTAACTCTAGACAATCATGTTATCTACGTGCTCAATCAATATTCTTTTCACATATGAAACTTTAAATATCTTTAATATTAAATTTAAAAAATTATGTAAAAATTTGTCATTTTTAAGTTTTAGAATAAGTAAGTGTTAAAAATCAGTTATTAATATTTCAATATAAACATAATTGAAAATGTACTTGCAAAAAGTTAAATTATATATATGTAATATATATAATATAATATATTTAAATTTAAATTATACTCTTAATGTTGATATAATATACCATCTAATACTTGTGGTATTAAGGCCTTAAATATTTTTATATCTCTTAATCTATCATTTTCTATATCTTTACTTCTTGCTTATTTTAATTATTATATAATTTATAATACCTTAACTTATCTTTTTATATCTCTTAATCTATAATTTTCTATATCTTTACTTCTTGCTTATTTCAATTATTATATAATTTATAGTGAGAACGTTTTAGTATTTATTTTTAGCATATTTTAATTAGAGTAGTTTTAGAATTTGTTGAACTCTTGTTAAACTACACATTTTTTTATAATCAAAATCTTAGTTTTATTTTTAATTTTCTAAATATATTTACTTATTTTTTTAAATCATCACTTGCAGAGTATATTCCAAATCAGTAACTACCAATAGTTTTGGTGTTGTTAACAATGGTGGAGCACTTTGATAAGAAGTTTCATTGGGTGGCTAAGAAAGATGACCATAAGTGGTTATGGCCTATTAAAATGTGAAGCCTTTTAGAAATGTATCTCCATAAGTTCTTTACCTGAAAATGATCTTCTCTCACCTCCATTCCTCTCTATTCTCTCTACCTTAACATCTGATGAAAGCATTCTTTATTTGTTTTGTCAATGAATTTTGTTTTATTTTGTGACTCTCATATAATATGAATTATGTCATATCTTTTAAACTATACATTATTTGGAAGGAAAAAATATAGAAATTATGTATATTGCCGGTTAATATTTGAAAACCAACTCAAACCGAACCAAATGATAATATACATAATTTCTATATTTTTTCCTCTAAAATAATGTCTAGTTTAGAAGACATGCACAATTCATATTATAAACATAGTTATCCGGAAAAAAAATAATAACTAGTAGTACAACTATAATTTTTACCGGTTAAATATGTGGTGAAATTTTATTTTCAGGTAGCTTTGGAGTGAGATTGATTTTCATTAAATTACTAATAGATATTTATATAATTCTCAAAGTAAAATATACTATTTAAGTATTCTTAAAAGTATTAGAAATCAAATTAAACAATACTTATAATATATTTTCAAAACCAAAAAATCAAACCAAACTAAAATGCTAACAATTGATTTGATTTGAACTTTATAATACTTTCAAAGTGAATCAAACCAAACCGTACTTAATTTTATTGTTTGGTTCAAGTAACTTTCATGATAAAAACCGAATCAAACTGACTGCAAAAATCTCTAATCTCCAACTCCCCTCCCCTTCTTGTGAACCTATGCATTTGCAACAATGTATTTGGCTTGTGGATCCACAGTTAGAAAAATTGAATAAAAAAATACATTGTCATGTGATCTATAATGTACTTTACACAATTGTGGACCACATGTGTGTGTATATACAGTGAGAAAATCAAATTTATATGAGAGAGACAAATCTTACCTATTGAAATAAAAATTAATGTTGAGATCAATCATCCCTCTTTTTTCTCTCTACTTTCTTATTGACTAACATTTTTTAGATATTCTTCCTCACTCTTTTTTAAATAGCTGAGATTTGCTTCTCTCACTCTCAACTAAATTTTGTTTTCTCATTAAATATGTCCCTAATATATATATATAATATTGCATATTTTTACCGATGCGGATCATGATCCACAATTGTGTAGGACACATTGTAGATTACAAATTCCGTAATTATATTTGTGGGTCATGTAATCCACAACTATCCACTAATTTTCATTTTTTTTCTATTCTACTTTTCATATTATTAGGCTAAAGACTAGACTAGAATTTGTGGCACCTATATTATTATTTGTGTCAATAATGTTTCTTATTAATTATAAAAAATATAATATAACATTATATTATATTATATTGTTTTAATAGATAAGTTAAACTTAATATTTAACTCTCTCAAACTACATAGTCATACTAAAATGAAACATTTAGTTTTTTTTTTTTTGTGTGAAGTTTAGTCTTATCATTTTATGGATCACAAGTAAAACTTATTTTATTAACTTTACTAAAAAAAAAAGAAAAAATAGAGAAGAGAAAAACGATATAATATCGTTAGAAGATCATTAAAGAAATGAGAAACGTGAATAAAGTGTTTATAATATGATGAAAATGCTATGTTTCCATTTTTTGTCTTAATAAAAAAACGTTGTTTGAATTTTTTTTAATTTTTTTTACATAACTCATTGAATAATAGAACGTATCTTTTAGAAAAGTGGGATTAGAAGAGGAAATGAGAGACATTGGATAGAACATCTTTATCATAAATAAGGTGCTAAAAAATAATTGAAGACCAATAATTGGTTCGATCCTTCATCATGATATTTTGTTCTTTTTAATTTTATAACCGTGAGTAGCTATTTCCTTTGGATAACATTGATATAAATTTTTTCCACTAGTCTTGAGCTTTGAAGCATAAAACTTCTTTATCTTCCCGATTACCTTCCTCATAATTACCTTATACTTTTTGTTAGTAACATAGCCGATATTTTGGACAACCCATTACCTGTTTCCATCTGTAGGAGTTGTGCATCAGTTTGTTCAAAAGCACCGGTCCATAAAAATAACTCAAACAACTAAGGGTACAAGAGTGGCATGGTCTCTCTAAATTTCTTTGAAGCCATGGCCCTGGACCCTGAAGCTCCACTATTTTCACTGTATTGTCCAACTCTCAAATGCCCACTCGCGTAATCGCACGTCCTTGGTTGTGAAAATGCTCAACGACGAAGTCTTGGAAGTTTCGCGGCGGGCGTCGAAGCAAGCATAACACGGTTTTACAATTAAGAGCAAACACAGTCTCGTTGTAAGCCTGTGCTTGTGCCACGCCCCAAAATCTCAGACCAAAAGTCATTAAAAAATGGCTTTTCGTTTAAGACCAGAGCCTGGAGAGACAAGAGCAACTGAAGAACCGTGGAGCCAGATGGGTCCCACTTCTCAGTTTTTTTCCCTACCCAAGTGTTGATGAGGCTCAAGCACACGTGGCCATTGTTATATAGGTTCGGGTTGATATTGAATCCGTAAGAGCGATAATGGACCTGTGGTGGGCTGGTTGGGAATCAACTGGGAATGCTATGTGAAAGAAGAAGAGACCATCGTGGTAGGGTGTGCCAGTGGCTCCTATGATTACTGCCCTAAGCAAATCAATGAGCTTCTCATACACGCGAACGTAGATGGATTCAGGAAGATTGTGAGCTAGCATTTTCCATTCCTTCATTATCCTCTTGTGCACGTTTCTATTTGCATTCATGAAATAATTTGGATTAGGACCTGGTAATAGAAAGTAATGGTCAGAATCGTCTGAAACAACGTCAAAACTTTCAATGTTGTTGGTGTATGCCATGTTGAGAATGGGAGGACGTTAGATAAGAATGAGCAAACTAGTTTGTTAATTCTCTTGTCGATTTGTGACTAAAGCTTATATGTATGAAAACGAGTGTGAGAGGAAGGAACATGTGGCAATAGTTTCACAATATGAGGTTTAAGTTGAATAAGTAACAATTAATATACAATTTTTGCAACGTGCTCCAATAAATATATATATATATATATATATATATATAAATATATATATATATATATATATAAATATATATATATATATATAAATATATATATATATAAATATATATATATATATATATATATAAAAATATATATCAGTAATACAAAATTATCATGTGTTTTTTACTTCCATTAATCTTTATGTTATATATAGAGAAATAAATAGTAAAGAGTCATGACCGTTTAGACCACTTAATAAATAATTTTTCCATATGTTATCTACAAGTTAGCATAAGCGGTTCTGAGTAGCTATGTGCCTATGAGAGTTTGTTGGGTTTTGGAAAGAAAAATGTTACAATATCGTACATGTATATATTATTTGATAACTAATGAGAGAAAGAAAAAAGATAAATATATAAATATAATAAAATTTATGATATAATAAGATAAGAGAGATAGAAAATTATACTCTTATGATCTTCTTTTCGCTCATACTGTTGGATGGGGTAATATGCCAAAAACTATGTTTTTAAAATCGGACTGATGATTGAACTAGTTAAGACACTAATTCATGATTCATTGGTTCAATCGTTATTAACTAGCGGTTGAACTGGTCTTAATAAAATAATATTTTTTATTATTAATATACTATAATAATTAAAATTATAAAAGAAAAAAATTTATTAAGGTTGTAATTATAAAAAGATAAAAGTAATTTTACTAAATACACCTTCATATTGATAAGTTAAACCCCATTTTATTAATTTTTTATTAAAAATTGGTTGATTTAGAAAAATAAGGAGTGTATTTAGCAAAATAAAAAAAATGTCAAAAAATAAAAATACAAACTGGTTGAACCAGTAAATCACTGGTTTCACCGGTTCTTGATCGGTTTTCCAGTTTTAATATTGGTTTTTGGTTCCATCGATTTTGAGGGTTGACCGAATCGGTTACTAGACCAGTTCACCGGTCGAATCAGTCAGTCCGGTCCGATTTTTATAACACAAACCAAAAACACTTCAATGTTCAAATCAAACAAGTGTATTGAATGAATAGATATACATAAATGTGTATTAAATGAACAGTAAACCTCGAAAGTTGCTAGCTTTTTATAAGATGGAAATAATTTGTTCTAGATTGGTGTTTTAATTTCTGTTTCAACCAATCAATAAAAGTCATATAATGATTTTATTTATAATTTTTTTATCTCTTATCGTTCATTAAATTATATGACATTTTGTTTGGAACAGGAAAATTGAGACACCAATTTGGGACAGGGGATTTTCATCCCTATTTATACTAGTGTATTGGAATTCATAGGCTTTATCCAAATGATAAGGAATTAGGTAATACAGTAATAATCTCGATTTTCCTTAATAATCCTGTTTATGATAAGTTAATTTTTAGTAGTACCTTAATCTCTCTTGGCTTGTTTTGTCTTGTCGTTGATGCTTAGGTAGTCTTTTGATCTTCAGTGGGGTCGAAGATCGAACACTTATCTCTTTATGCCCTTGTGAGTGCTTCCTTTGTGTTTTCTATTGTTTGGAGACTTTGCTCACTCTTCAGCCTACCTAGAGATCAAAATTAAATATTGATGAAGTGTTTAAATTAAATGGATGTGCATATTTTCTCACTACTTTGGAAATAAATATTCCTTCCAGCCTTAACCATCAATTAGAATTTTAATTAGCATGGAAATAAATTAAAAATTATCTAGAGAGATCATTAATTGACTATTCTTTCTTTGGTGGTTCCCAACATATTAATTTAGTTTCTACGTAGTCATGCTTTCTTCCTTTTACATGCATTAGACATGAATCTTAAGTCCACTTCATCTTGTAACCTTATTTTTATCCATAAGACCTTAACTCAATCTTAAGTACATGTTTGACTTTACATTGGATAATTTATTTTAAACTCATAGTTGATTTTAAATAAATTTCTACATATTTGGATTTTTGTTGGAGAAAATATTCAAAATTGATTTTGGGTTGAAGCAACTTGAAATTCAAAATTGATTATGGGTTGAAATAATTTGAAATAACTTATGCGTTTAAGTCAAGATTTTTACAATTATTAACTTGACTTTAAATAAAAAATATTTAAATATAAATTACTTCATCTTAAATTCAATTTTAGCCAAAGTTAATTTTACAAAATCAAGTCTACTTAAAATAAACTCTACTAAAGTTCATCTAATTACACAATACATAGTCGGGGCTAAAGCTCCATGTACACAAGTATAATCCTGTGTAGAATAATTAATGACCTCAATATAGGAGGGAATTCAATAAGAATGAGCTCAACAACTTTTTTCTAAACTTCTTGTTGTCCCAAGGGTAACTAGAAAGGGGATTGAATAGATTCTAAAATATTTTTACAAACTTTTCTATTCAAAAAAGTAATATAAGAGTTTTAAAAAATCTCTTATTTAAAGAAATTTCCAAAATCTACCTTTAGTGTTTTCAAAATGGGTTTTTAAATAAAGCTTGACACAATGTGTGAGATTCAACTCTTTCTAAGATTTGAACACCAAGCTTAACCAAAATAATTCTTTCAATAATGATTTCCAAATAACACTTAGTCAAACCACAATATGAATTCCAAACCCAATTTTTTACAACCTAAAATAACGGATAATAAAAATACAATATCAAGATTCAATGATTTAATTAAAGATTCAATCACTTAATCACAATATCAATTATACAATACCAACAAATCAATTTTGCTGCATAAAAGATTCAAATAAAGTTGCAGCTGTAAGAACCAATTTGCAAAAAAATCAAGAAATCAATTCAATTAATCACAAAGTTTAGGTTTACACAGTTGTTTATAGTAGTTCGGTCAACTTGATCTACATCTAGTTTACAGACTTAGTCTTTCGCTAATTTGCTTTCTACTAAAAATCTCATACATGCACATCACACATACAAATTTTTACCTAGAAAGATCCAAAACAACACAAGAAAAGAAGTGTCCTTTTGCACCCCACAAGAGTTTGCTAAACCATGACACCCCATCACTCACAACGCCTTATTTACAACACCTCATTGTAAGATTTCACAATAATCTCAAGAGCACCTCAAGAGATTATAAAAAAACGCGCAAAAACACAAAAAAAGGGTATAGAACAATATCACCTAATTTGTGATGAATATCCAATAGAATTCAAGATCACTATTCTTTTTCCCTTTGACCAATCAATTCTTGATTCTCCAAGTCATCAATTTATGGATTTACTTGAAACTTATGAAAAATTGTTTTAAAATTGATTTTATAAGAGTTGGAAAATAGGATAATCGATTAACCAGTTAATTACCTGATTAGATGCTTCAAAAAAGGCCCAAAAAACTTGGTTTTGGGTTTACTTGATGAACTTTTTCAGGTAATCGATTATTCCTGAGAGCATAAAACTTAGAACCCAAATTTTAAGTAGGGTAATCAATTAACCTTTTATGGTAATTGATTACCTCCCAAGAAAAAGCAATTTTGATGACTTTTGAGCACTTCGAGCTCAGGGAATCTATTACTAACTTAAGTAATCGATTACCTATGAGGTAAATCAACACTTAACTTAGTAAATTTGATCCATTTGTTACTCAAACACATTTTCATGCATATCCAAACAATCAATACAAGTACCACACCAATTAAACGTATTTGGTACCATAAAATGAATTAAGCTAACTCTACAAAACAAAACTTGAATGACTTGAGATGCTTCATCATTGCTTTCCAATCCTTCAATCTCAACACTTCCATGACATAGATTCTTTGGTGTGTTTTTTTTTAGATCTTGATAATTGAAATTCTTTTATGTAATTTAATTATTATGACTTGTATTTATGTACAATATTTTATTTGTGATTTATAATTATATTTAATTGATATTAATTTAAGAAATTATGATACTGATATGATATGATTCTTCTAATGCTTATGGTTGATAAGATGTTGTTTGAAAAATTGATTGATGTGATAATTATTTGAGATACCTTCATCTATAACGAGATTAAACTTGATATACTTCCATCTAAGAATGAGATAGATACATCCATTTGCTGTAGAGATGAAATTTTATATACATCCATATAGAATAAGGAAGACATTCATGATACTTTCATCAATGATTGGGAGGATAATGAGACGTTATTGCCTAGAATATGAGCTCATAGATCTTTTTACAAATTTACTTTGTGAAATTTGAGATACTGGGAACCAAAGATTAAGTGAAATAGTGATTATGAAAATCACTATGTTGTGTTTGTGAATTTATGTGTATGCAATAAGATGTTAATTAGGAAAACATTTTCATTTATGTATGTTTTATTAATGTTTGGTGATTAGTTCGATTTCTATTTCTTGAGTGTAAGTAAATACATTTTTTGTTAAAAATGTGAGTAATAAGATTGAGTTTTTTTTTTTTACTACATCGACTGAGAACAAATACTATTTGTGAACTTTTTAAATTTGTTCTATTGATTGATATATCTCATTAAAGTGTTGTTTCAAAATAACAAAGATGGAGTCATGGTTAAGATTAGGAGATGCAAATGTTTAATGAAATTTATGTATTTAATTTTTTAATCTTATTTGACAATTAATTGTATAAAGATTATTTTAGACGAATAAATTTGTTTACTATTTAAAATTGTTAGTACTTACATAAGATTTTTGACATATATATCAATATATTGAAGTATGATATTATTGATGGAAATAAAAGAAACCTTAAATCAATAGATACAAGATTATAGTATGTATAGAGAATTAAATATAAAAAGATAGAGGAAAGAGAATCTGTGTACCTCATATATATTGAATTGAAGTTCTCATAAAGTATATAGAATAATGTAGTATCATTTTATTGAACTACATTATTCTATATACTTTATGAGAAATATTTATGATATATATCCCTATCGGATATTATTTTGTAGCTCAAATTTCTCATTGTCTAATATAAGATTTGTCTATAATTGTCATTCTAGCTTAATGATTTATCTTTGTATTATTGATTAATACCATCCAAGTGGGAGAATGGTTGAAATAATAGTGGATTGGTATTAATCAATTATATTTTATCATTATCTGGCAATTTAAGATTTGGTGATAATCATATCTTATAATATCTTTATGATTATTTGAATGGGATTATAGTAAGATTGACTCTGTGATGGGTTGAGTCAATCATAAAAAGCCCATTTGAGGGGTCTCTGCCTACCCTGGGGGATTATAAATTTGTCATCCCATTAAGCAAATTATAACAACAGCAACAATACACATTCTCTAGAATAATCCCCTAGAAAGTAGGTAGTAAAACCCTCAAGAGTTCTTATTGAACTCATATCTCTACAATAATCATTCCTAGAGATTTTTTTGTTCTTGAAGATCAAGAACTTCAATTCAATATATATGAGGTACACAAATTCTCTTTCCTTTATCTTTTATATTTAATTCTCTATACATACTATAATCTTGTATCTATTGATTTAAGGTTTCTTTTATTTTCATCAATTGGTATCAGAGCCAAATTAGATACATATTATAGTTGTTTTCTATTAGAGAATTATGGTTGTTTTCTATTAGAAAATTAAATTTGAATTGAAGATTTTTTGTATTATTAGTGAAATTTTATAATATAGTTCACTATTATCTTTTTCACAAAAAAAAAAAAATGAGGGTTTACGCTACTTGTTATTGTTAAAATAACATGTTAAAGTTCCATTCCCTTACTCTTACATGGGTAAATTAATATTGAAACTTTTTTTTTAAGTGCTATTCCTTTTAAAACCTAGTTTTCTTTTTTAAATAATTATGGGGTAAATTGTTTTCAAAATTAATTAATGGTTTTCCTTTTGTTATGTTTGACCAATATGAGTCATTTGTGTGGGCAACATAATATATTTGTGTTAACTTTTACTTTGGAAAGTATTAATGAGGTTGCATAGACTCATTTTTATACCTATATTTTTGTGATTTGGTCAAGGGAGAACTTTGTGGTTTTGATACGATCATGTATGATGATTCGTGTGTTAAATTCATTCTCAAAAGCATTGAATATTGTTGCTAATTTTTTATATTCTTATTTTTTCACAAATACCATATTTATTTAATATTTTTATATTATTGGTATTTTTTAGTATAAAAAAAATTAATTAATTCAAGATTAAATTAAATTTTTTTTACTATTATAATCTTGAATTTTTAACCTATTTTCATTGTGATAATTCTTTACAGTATTTGTATTCTCCAATTATACTGTACTCTCTTTAATATTGAATTATCATTTATAAATTGATTTTAGGTTATTTTATTAATTATGCACAATCTTAATTGTCCTTCTATTATGAGCATAATTTTCTTTATTAATTTGCATTATTATTACTTGTCTATCATGGGTATAATAATGTGAATTTTGTATGTTGGTCATATAATATATATGATTAAAATTATGCAAATTTATTGGACAATATGCATAATTTCTTTTTTCATTTACATAATTATAATTTCACTATTTTGGATGCATTTATGTGAATTTTGTGATATAATTATTTTTTTTATTACATTGATGATAATTATACTCTATCGGTGTATTGTTATTAATGTAATTTGGTGTTATACAATGTATTTTTCTTGGCTTATGTTAATGATTTTTTAATACCCTATCGGTATTAGGATTTTATTGATATAAGTTATAGTACATTGTAATTTCTTTAAGGATTCTCTTTTAACTGAACTTTTAGAATTACATAATGTTTCCCTATTTTTGTAATGTTCAGTTTATTTCCCTCATTTGATCATGTTTAGTTATATTTATATGGAACCAAAATTTACACTCTCATTTCCTTTTGTTCCATATTGACTTATAACTTTTAATTGGACATTTTTCCTTCAAAACAAAAAAAAAATGCTGCATTTTTTGTGGTGCAAATTTTCTCTCTCTATATATATATATTGATAAAGAAATATTTGAATTTTATTTAGCCCTCTGGGTATTTTTTTGTTATGTCAACTTATTTTTTCTTTATCAAGTGGAAGGATTTTGTATATTAGAATTTTAATTAATATCTTATAAAATAAATTGTTGTGATATAAGGTTTTTTACTTTAAATGTCCAATTAATCATACATGTGCAAAAACAAATGTTCTTGATAAAATTATTTTTTCTTATCATATTAAGGATTTTATATTGGTCTCTTGTAAAATATTTTCTTGTATAACAAGCTCTCTATTGATTTGCAATATTAGTATGCAATTCTTGTAAGGACAATATAGGAATCCCAAATTTTAAGAGATTAATTTCTCCATACCATATTTTATAATATTGTTAATGGTATTCTTGTAAAAGCTAGAGGCTTTATTTTGGGATATATAAATAAACCTATGTCCATTATAAATTGTGATGAGAGTTAGAGACTATTTATTATTATATCCTTAATATATGCAAGAATATGTCCCATTCTTCTGCTGCGTGTAATCATGTTTTATTCTCAAGTGTGTGTAAATATTGTTTATTGTAGCACTTGATTTTTTTGTTTATGATTACTTGAGAACTTGCTTATGATCTCATATTCTACATAAAATTATCAAGTGATCTATTTTCTCACTCATGTAATTATTTTTTCCAGATCCTCATAGGGGTCAATATTTTTGTAAAGATTGATTAATATGTGGTTAATTATGAAACCATTTGTGAGAATTATTTATTCTTATGGATGAATTTGTAGGTTTCATATTCTTGTTATTTTAACCACTTCTCTCATTAATCATTCGTTATTCTACTACTTTCTAATTCCTTAAGTAGAATAATAGTGAATTTTAATTCACTTTTATTATTATCTTATAAAGTCATCATCCCACTATCACTAGAACTTTTAATACTAGTGTGCCCTAATTATAATCCTAATATTTTTTTTGGTATATTGAGGATTAGTGGGAGTATATATAATATTGTATTATCTCTCGAAACTTATATATTTTTTATTGTCATATAATTTGTGTGCACATTTAATTATGATATGACATATTCTATAGGGCTTCTCTATTTATTTTTGTCCTATTTTTATTGAGATACATAAAATCCATTGTATCTTTGTAGACATCTTTAACAGATGTTAAGGTCATTCTGTTGGGTACTGCACATTAATCCTTTTGGCATACAATTATGCATTGTGCATCTCTTTTACCCAATTTTCATATTTTAATTGATCAAAATTTTAGAAGTATATAATTTTGTATCATGTCTCGAGACTTATCTATCTGTATTGTCATATATTCTTGTGCACATTTAATTATGATATGACATACTTTATAGGACTTGACTATTTATTTTTGTCCTATTTTAATTGAGATACATAATTCATTGTATCTTAATAGACATCTTTGATGGATGTTAAGAGCATTTTGTTGGGCATTGCACATTAATTCTTTTGGTATGCAATTAAGTATTGTGCATTTCTTTACCCAAAATTTCACATTTTGTTTGGTCAAAATTCTATAAGTATATTGTAGATACAATACTCCTATCGAGTATTATTTTCTACTTTGTAAAAAAGTGCTTATTATGATAGTACTCCTATTGAGTACAATTTTGCACTATTGAAGTACTTATGAATTTTTTTTGTTTGGACCAATTATCTAAGTGTTTGCTCAATTGACATTTTGTGGCCACAATAATCTGAGTATCATTTTATATAAACTAGGTGTCTATGTGGTTTTTAGTAGGGAATTTATGGATTTCCTACTTATCTTTGGATTCTTACATAGTCACTCTTTTTTGAAACTCAGATTAGTTAAATGTCAAATATTATAGAGCATTTATGTAGCCTATATGTAATTACATATGTTATTAGGCTATGATGAATAATTAGATGCATGTAAATTATGCTTTCTCACCTATATAATTTTTCGGACTCAAGTAAAAAAAATTATATTAATTAAACATTTTTTTATTTACTGATCAAATACTTAACTTTGGAGTTTTATAACTCATATGGTTTGGTTAAGTTTTGATGTCTTAGATCAGTGGGAGTCTGAAAACTTTCTTATGAGATATGTGTGAAGTAATATAATTTTAGTAACATATCTCTTAGCATTTTTGGATGCTTGAGACCATGTAGTATCATTTTATTGAACTACATTATTCTATATACTTTATGAGAAATATTTATGATATATATCCCTATCGGATATTATTTTGTAGCTCAAATTTCTCATTGTCTAATATAAGATTTGTCTATAATTGTCATTCTAGCTTAATGATTTATCTTTGTATTATTGATTAATACCATCCAAGTGGGAGAATATTGGAAATAATAGTGGATTGGTATTAATCAATTATATTTTATCATTATCTGGCAATTTAAGATTTGGTAATAATCATATCTTATAATATCTTTATGATTATTTGAATGGGATTATAGTAAGATTGACTCTGTGATGGGTTGAGTCAATCATAAAAAAAAAAAGCCCATTTGAGGGGTCTCTGCCTACCCTGGGGGATTATAAATTTTCCATCCCATTAAGCAAATTATAACAACAACAACAATACACACTCTCTAGAATAATCCCCTAGAAAGTAGGTAGTAAAACCCTCAAGAGTTCTTATTGAACTCATATCTCTACAATAATCATTCATAGGGTTTTTGTTCTTGAAGATCAAGAACTTCAATTCAATATATATGAGGTACACAGATTCTCTTTCCTCTATCTTTTTATATTTAATTCTCTATACATACTATAATCTTGTATCTATTGATTTAAGGTTTCTTTTATTTCCATCAATTATAAATTTTTATATTAACATGATTAAGGTACCATTAAAAATAACCTTTTTGCTTCTAAAATATTATCTTTTGAATGGAGCATTTATTTATATTTTGTTATGATATTGAAATGTAACAAACGGTATTATAAAGGTGGTGACTAGTTACCAGAGGTTAAGGGTGGTGGTTGGTGACCGGAGATCAGATGTAATAACCACAATAAGGACAAAAAAGGAATTAGAAAGAAAAGCATTTGAGAAAGGAGTTGAGGTCTATTTCAAACTTGGCAAGGAAGGAAGATAATAGCACATGATGTCACAATAAGCTTAAATAAAAATAAAATATGAGTTTAAAAACCAAATTTTATTGATTTTGAAACTGGAAAAAAACTATTTTAAAAATAACTGAAAAACCAAACTTAAACTATTTTTACTAAGCATGATTTTGTTATTAAAAAATTAAAAACAGAAACTCAAAACCACTACAAATAAAGTGATTTCGAGTTTCTAGCTTTTGATTTTTAATATAGAAATATATGTTCCAAAAATAGGTCTAATTTGAGTTTTTAGTTATATTTAAAATCAAAATGATTTTTAGTTAAAGTCATAAAATAAGTAGAGAAAAGTAATTATTTTAAAAATTATGATTAATATTTGTTTCATAAAATGCAGAATTTAAATTGATGAGATTTTGTATATAATAATTAATTAAACTATCGTGTCGATTGATGCTATTATGATCATTGTTTTAAAAAAAATAAAAAATATATTTTTCACTTCGAATTAAAAAGAATTAATAAAAAAATTAAACAAGTATACTTTTACTTGGACATACCTATAATACGTATACAAATAAATATATTATTAATATACTTTAGCCTCTTTTTTTAATCGTACAGATAACATGTATATTTAAGGGAACAATATTATTGGAGTCTTAACACAATTTTGTATCCAAAGGTTAACTCGGGACTACTATATATGAAATTGGAACAAGTTAATTATGTCAGTTAATTCGTGAACACCATGATTGTATACTTATGCCTATACTAATAAATAAAATAAACATATATTTATCTAATACTGTTTTATATCCACGGTACAGCAATATAATATATTTTATAGAAAAAAATCGACTTATTTACAGAATAAGTTTAAGAAACTTATTTTCAATCTTAATAATTTATTTTTGTAAAATTTAATAATTAGAATGAATTATTTATAATAATTATTAAATTTTAATAAAATAAATAATAAAGATTAATAGTAAATCCCTTAAACCAATTTTTTGAGTAAGTTTATATTTTTCTATATTTTATCATATATATATATATAATTATATAAATATACTAAGACTAAAATATATTCTCAATATAATAGTTGTATCTCCAGTAAAAAAACGAAGAAGATAATAGCTATATCTAATATCATGTATATGAAAAAGAATATTAATTATTTTTTGTATCTATATCCAAGAATATTAATATAGTTGTATCTAATACCTGAGAAACAACATAATATAATTTGTTTTGCCTATTGGGACATAAAAAACATCACAATTCATAAAAAAATTTAAATGTAATTAATTTTTTATTTTCTAAACACGACAATTTAATTAATTATTAGTAAAATTTATCTAAGTTTTAACTTCTACTGGTATGAAACAGATAAATGATTATTTTTAGTATTTATGTGACGAATTTGTTATCTAAAATAATAAGGAAAAATTAATTATTATATGGTCATTAATTAATGATTATTTTATATTTTTTTTAAACAATGATAACGATTAACGATAATAATATTCGGTAACGAAAAGTGAAGAGATAATAATGAGTAGGTACCTGGGTTCTAGGGGTTAGTTGCACCTGCTTTGGAATAGTTGTGTTACATTCATGGGATATAAAAAGTTAAGATTAAGTAATGAAATAGAAGAAAGAATGTAGGAGTAAATTTGTTAAATGTCAAACTTTAGTGGGGAGAGAGATTACAGGGAAAAAGGAATAAGTTTGTTAAAAGTAGCTTGAAAGTGAATACCATCTTTTTTATTTTCTATTGATTTTTCTCCCAGAGTAGACGAATATTAGTATATCACTACTCCTTTTGTTTTTTTAAATGACACTTAATACGAGTATATTTAACAGCTGTATCTATTTTATTATTATTATAATATTAATGTAAATTGCATGGATCATTAATTAATTATTATATTTTTTAAACAATAATAATGATAATAATATGTGGGGATGAAAAAAAATAATAAGTACGTACCTGGGCTGGGTTACAGGGGCTGGTTGCAGCAACTTTGGAAGAGTTGTGTTACATTCATGGGATATAAAAGAATAAAATGTGAAAATTAAGCAGTTAAATAGAAGAGAGATTATAGGAGTAAATTTGTTAAAGTCAAAATTTAGTGGGAAGAGAGATTAAAAGAATAAATTTGTCAAAGTAAATAGGAAAGAGGTTACCGTGTTTTTAAGAAATTATAATTAATAAATTAGTTAACTAATTAAGATTGCTTGAAAGTGAAAATTTAGAAAAGAAGAAAAACTGTATAAGTGTTAACCTCTTACATTTTATCGAAGAAAAACTGCATAATTGAATATTTATAAAAAGTTAGAAAATTTGTTTCTATTGTTGTTGCACATGTTATCGAAGCAAAACAAAATAAAATATGCAGTTCCATTTATAATTTACTTATTAAAAATTAGATTATTAAATATGGTTTGTAGCTATATTTTCATAATATTATTTTGAGTTAAAAAACAAGTTGTAAAAATATCACATATGTTGTTGCTTTGTTCATGTGATAAATATTTAACTTTTTGAAGTTGTAAAAACATCACTTACTCTTCTTAAGCATACATGAAGATTGGCAGAGATATTTTTTACCAATATTTTGAATTTTTTTTTTGCTTTTGCAAATATTTAAAAAGCTTATTTTATATTGATTTTGATCAGCAGATAAATAGGAGTAGTTGAAACAACTAGTTATAGCATTGAGGTTAGGTTTGAATTGGATGGAGGCAAGCATGGAAAAGACGAATGAGTTTGGGCACTTCGACATGGTGTCAGACTATTCAGATCACCACTTTGTGGGTTCAAACAATGGAAACTGCTTCCACGATTCAAAGAGCATTGTGTACAGAAGCATAATGAAAGAGTGGAAAATACTGAAGAGGGACTTACCGGAATCAATCTATGTCCGAGTGTACGAGCAACGCATTGATCTAATGAGGGCGGTGATAGTAGGTGCGAGGGGTACACCGTACCACGATGGTCTCTTCTTCTTTGATATTGCGTTCCCCTCTGATTACCCGAATCGGCCACCAAAGATGTATTATCACTCGTTCGGGTACAGAGTGAACCCAAATCTGTACAACAACGGAAAAGTGTGTTTGAGCCTGCTGAACACGTGGCAAGGGAGGAAGACGGAGTTGTGGGACCCATCTGGATCGACGATGCTGCAGGTCTTGGTTTCTATCCAAGGACTGGTTCTGAACGAGAAACCCTTCTTTAACGAGCCATGGCAATGGCGGCTCTCCAATTCGGAGAACAGGTCACGTGTCTACAACGAGAACGCCTTCATGCGCACGTGCTACACCTCCTTTCATATGCTTGAGAGGCCGCCCCGCAATTTCGAACCCTTCATCACAGCCCATTTTCGGCAGCGAGCCGTTCCCATTCTGGCGGCCTGCAGCGACTACATGACTGGCTGCGTCAGAGTTGGCTATTACTCGTGTGACTCGCCTTCCTCTACTTCCACTGTCCGAGTTTCCGCCGATTTCAAGGAGCAGATGATCACTTTTTACCCTCAGCTTTTTCAAGCCTTTCGACTCAAAGCTCCTCCTCCTTTTGGGGCTTTCCTCCCACACTTTAACACTTCCCGCCCCCAATCCAATAACAAACCCACCGGCATCTTCAAGAGGTTCTTCCAAAAGATCAAACACACTTTCGGATGGAAGAATACTGGAAACAAGAAAACAAGCCACATTCAACCAAGACATTCCACTCTTCACACTTCTTCAAAATAAATCCATTCCTTCTTCTTCTTTCTTTTTTTTATTTACTGCTGGAACACCCATATAGACTTTTTCTTCCTCCTTCAAATTTAAACTTAATAAAACTCTAATTCTAGTTTTCTCCTTTACTTCACTCTTATGATGCAAGCACTCTGAATCTTAACTGCGCTTTGCTTAATATGGCCGATTCTTAAAATTAGATGCTTCGTTGGAAGAAAAATCAAATAAGAACGAAACGTTAGTTCTTTCTTCTACTTTACCCCGTGACAGATGAATGATAGACAAAGGACCAATTAGAATAACATTAAACTAAGAAAAGGGAACAATATAGGAGAAATTGGGTAAATTTTCTTTTTGCTCACTCTCAACAAACCAAGAGACAAGAGATACAAACAACTCTAATGAGCCACACACCCCCACCCTTCAAGGAAAAACACTACCAAACACAAACAAAGTAAAAACAACATTGAGTTTAGTAAAAATTAACATCATAATCTTTCATCCAAATTGGACCTCTTGTCTTCTGGGTTGGCCTCCTAACAATGTCGAGAACCAATCTTGTCCTTAAGTTTAACATTGACGTGGCTAGGAGAGATTGGAGAGGTCCCTAAGGCATGAATTATTCTACTTGGGAATGGTGGGAATGCTTTATGGGTGCCATTAGACCGTTGAGACTCAACAGGTGTGGAAAGGTGTAAGCTAGCTACTTTCATGCAGTTTTGGAATGTGTGGGATCTGTGAGGATCGTCATCCAACGGTGGCTAGTCGTTTGACCTTCAATAAAGGCTGGGACGTGCCACTTTAATGAGGGTAAGTGGGAAGGCAAGTTTGGGGTCCAATAACTTCAGAAAATGTGGTGCCTTGGAATGGAGCACTACTTTGCAACATGTGGACAGTCCTGGTGCCAAATTCGTTGAAGAATCAACATTACAGATATTGGTGGACTTTCAAAAGTCCCTTTCTCAGTTAAAGTGGTTAGGTGACTTTCAAAGGTTGATGTTTTGTTTTGTTTTTGTTAACTGCCCATTCTCAATCGAACCATGTTCTCCCTTAGACCTGTGTACCTCAGCAGCCTGTGGAAGGAGATTAATGCGAGTTGGAGGGCTAGGTCCATGGTAACATCTTAGTAAGGAAATGTGGAACACTAGGTGCACTCGTGAGTTCGGTGAAAAACAAAGTTTGTATGCAATCTGGCCTATGTGGTGGAGTATTTCAAATGGCCCAAAGTATTTTTTTGCAAGCTGAGGAAACGGTCGGCGAGCCACCATTTTTTTCCAGTATGGGGTGAGGCGTAGCCACACAAAGTCCCCGACTTCGAATGTAAGGTTAGTGCGAAGCTTATTTGCTTGGTCTACCATACTTTGTCTTGTTCTTTTAAGGTTCATCTTTAAAGCTCTCAGAACTTTATTTCTATTTTCCGGAGAGGTATCCAACATTATGATAGACGATGAGCCTTTCATGTAATCCATGATTGATGGTGGGGGATGACCATACACCACCTAAAAAGGAGGCATTCTAATGGCCAAGTGGTACGCTGAGTTGAACTAGTACTCAACCAAGTGTAGGAACCTGAACCACTGCTTAGGATGTTCGCTACAAAAACAACGAAGATAAGTCTCGAGACTTCTATTGACGACTTCCATTTGTCCATCGGTTTTAGGATGGTAGGCAATACTATATTGTAACTTGGTGCCTTCTTGTTTGAACAACTCTTTCCAAAATGAGCTTAGGAACAACGAATCTCTATCAGAAGTGATGGATTTGGGCATTCCATGCAAACGATAAATCTCAATGCAAAATCTGGCCACTAAGTCAGGGCGATATAATGGGGTGGAAAAGCAATAAGATGCACTGCTTTAGTGAGCCAGTCACAACTTTAGTGAGGCGGTCACAAACTAGATCACTGTATGACCAAATG
The DNA here is from genome assembly GCA_037954015.1 of Psophocarpus tetragonolobus. Classification (NCBI taxonomy): domain Eukaryota; kingdom Viridiplantae; phylum Streptophyta; class Magnoliopsida; order Fabales; family Fabaceae; genus Psophocarpus; species Psophocarpus tetragonolobus. The sequence continues at coordinate 5,737,460 of CM075693.1, read as the reverse complement.
AACTCAGTAAGTGCATTATGAAATCCATTGTTAAATCTTCCCACTCTCTTCTTGGTATTTTGAGAGGTTGTAATATCCATTTTTATTGCATACATTTATGTTGCTGACACACTAAGCAATTGTTTCACGAATTGCTGGATATTTATTCTGAGGCAAAAAAAGAAAAAGATGTTGCGAGCCTCGCCAAAATGGGTTTCAAGGAGAAATGTCCTCCAAGAGATGTGTTGTGGTATTTATTGATTAGCTTAGGTCGAAGATCATCTACATCAGGCATATAGATACGACCATGGACCAAAAGCACCCCATCCTGGATAATGGTCCCCTCATCTGTAAGTGAGTCTTTTGTAAATTCTTTCATTCATGATTCCTTTTCCTTCCAATTTGGTAAAGTAATTTCTGATTGTTTGGAGGATGGCTGGAATGGGCTTGGAAGTTAAAGAAAACAACACTGATTGATTTATGGTCTCCTCTACAAGAGTTTCTTCTTAACAGCATCTTGAAAAAACGTCAGCTATAACATTCAATTTGCCAAGTTTGTACATGATTTTGGGTTCATACCTCTAAAGTTTCCAAGTCCATTTTTGTTGTTCTGGGGTCTGTATTGTTTGAGAAACTAAGTTGCATAGGCTATGTTGATTTATGAATATCTGAAACTTTCTTCCAATTAAGTATTGATCCCATTTTTTTATGGCTTCTATTACAATGAACATCTCCTGCACATAAGCAAAAATACACTTAGTTAACTTAGCATGAAATGAATTAGATTGCAAAAGGTTTAGAATAATACCTATGTGAACTAAATGAGATTTTGTTGTCTCACTGTAAACCAATATATCATAAAAAAAAAAACAAACCAACACAAATAAGGCCTGAGAAGATCATTCATGGCTGCCTAAAAAGTAGAGATAGCATTGGTTAGCCTAAAGGGTATTACCAAAAATTCATAATGGTCATCATAAGTTCTAAAGGTTGTTTTGTGAATGTTGGATGGAAAAACTCTTATTTAGTGGTACCGTAATCTTAGGTCTAGTTTAGTGAACATTCTAGCTAAGCCCAATTTATCTAGCAATTCATCCATAGTTGGAATAAGAAAGCGACCCTTTATGGTAACTGTGTTTAGAGGTGTCAAAATGGATCAGTCTGGCCCACATGAGCTAGCCCACCACGGTTATAAAATAAGTGGGTCAGGCCAGCCCAACCCACCAAAATATAGATATCTGAATTTCTAGCTCGGCCTAGCCAGCATAGACCGGTGGATTAGGTGAGCTAGCCACCAGACTTGCAAAAAAATTAATTATTAAATTTAATTTCTGATTTTTTTTCTTTTTAAGTTATAAAAAAATACAAATTATAAATAATATTAAAACAACATACATACATAATGGATTTATGTTTATCAACATACAAATTATAAATAATATTAAAATAACATATATATATATATACATAATATTAAAACAACATGCAAATTAGGGGTTTCATTTTCATATTTCAAGGAAAATTTGACTTTGACTTTGGTAATATTAGGGGTTTCACTTTTGGGAGGAAAACTGAAAAGGAAAAATGATATTAGAAAAAACATATACATGCTAACAATGATACAACGAAAACAAAAAAAGTTGAAAAATTTTTAGGTGGGCTGGTGGGCCAACTTGGCCCAGTCTCAACCCACCAAACTCGCGGGTTGGGTGGGCCGGGTTACATAAGTGAGACTGTTTCGTGAAACATAAATTTTTCTGGCCCAGTCGGGCCCAAACCTGTGCTAGGTCGGGCTGGCCCACTAGGCCGAACCTATTTTGACACTTCCAACTGCGTTCAATGCTCTTTAATCGACACAAAACCTTTATGTACCATCTTTTTTTCGAACCAATAAAACTAGGTAGAAGAAAGGGTTGAGGCTAAGAACAATGATGTCATTTGGTAACATTTCCTTTATAATGGTAGTCATAGCTAGGGATGGCAACGAGGTAGGGTGGATGCAAGTTTGACCGTCTCCATCCCCGTTCCTGCAAAGTGCGGGGCGATTTCGAGTATAAAAAGAGCAGATATAAAATTTTAATCCCCATCCTCGTTCCCGTCGGGTATTTTTGGATTCGGGTATACCCGCGAGTATCCATTATATTATTTTTTATAATTTAAATTTATTTATTTATTATTAAATAAATTATATATAGTAAGTTATTAATTATATTTTAATTTAAAAAGTATATAAAGAATAATTAATAACAATAAATTATAAATTAAAGTTTGAGAATTAAAATTTTTAATTAATATATAAATTTAAACTTATTATATAATTATTAAAATTATAACGAGGCGAGTACGAGTTTGGGTACGGGGCGGGTAGTCACATACCCTTACCTGTACCCGGTTCAACACATCGGGTAATAACCGTACCTATACACGGTCAAAGTGAGTAATATCCATCAAAATTGGGGTGGGTTCAGGTGAGTATCCATGGGTATGAGTATTTGTGTTATCTCTAGTCACAACTTTTTTTTGGGAAAATGGGCAGTGATAGAGTTTAACATTCACAAGTGTAGTGTTGGGTAGTAAAGGGATTTTATGGTCATGAAAAAGGGAGGGTGGTAATGTATGCAATTTGGTGAAAACTTTGGTGTGATTAGTAAGCATATTCTGAAAAATTGGTAGGTAAGTGTGTAACGGGTTAAGTAGTTTGTGGCTCAATGGCTAGTAGTGTGACCAGACTGATGGTTTGAAGGTGAGTAAATAGAAAGAGGAAATAACATTAATGTGTAGGGAGTGGCAAAGTGGGTGATAGGTGCATGGGCTTGGAGAAAGGGAAGGTGAGCTTGTTAAGGTTGTCCAAGTATGTTGTGGGTAAAGGAGAAGCTAGGAACTAAGAAGTCTGCTGAAATGGGTCCTAACGTAGATAACCATTCTAATCCCATCACAATGTCTACACCTTCTATAGGAAATAAATAAAAAGGAATGTTGAATTGATGCCCTTGTAATGAGAAACAAGCTTCAGATCAATAACCAACACAAGATAGGTGTTCGCCATTACTTACCATAACTTTCAAATTGGGAGTAGGGTCAACTAGTAGACCCAAATGATTGGCAATCCTAGACTGCAAAATATTATGAGAATTGTCAGTGTCAAGTAGGACCAGGACTTGCAAGCCTGCAATGTTACCATGAAATTTTAGAGCCTTGGGTGAGGTTTGACCTAACAATGCTTGAGGGGAGAACTAAATCTGAATGACATCTTGGTCATCAGCATTGGATAAGATAGTAGTAACCAGGTCAGGTTCATCTTCCAACAAAAGCAGGAAACGTCCATTCGCACACTTATGAACTACCATGAACTTTTCATCACAATAATAGCACAAACCTTGTGCCCTTCTTTCTTGCATATAGACAGAGGCGATGTTTTTTATAGGCAATGTATTAGGTTGGGTTGGGTGGATGTATTTAGAGGGGTGTGTGTAACAGGTGTAAGGGTGCATTAGTAACACGAAATGGGTATAGTCGAGAATCCTTGATTTTTTCCTTTATGAGATTGGCTAGGCCTATATCTTGTGGGATAAATTAAGGGTGTAAGATGGTAAGGTCACATCTAATTTCTAGGATTAGGCCTGAAATGAAACAATTGAGAATGGATTCTTGGCTTAGTCCCATAAGTCTATTGCATGGTTTCTCAAATAGGGTTTGATACTCAGCATCTAACCCAATTTGTTCAAGCTTAAACAACTTAGTTTCATGATTTATGAAGTTAGAGGGACCAAATCGTAGCTCCAAAGCCCTAGTAACAAATGTAGGAGGAGGGTGGAAAGTGTGTCGGACATGAGGTGAAGAAATGGCAACATTGGCTTGGGATATACGAGGTATTGTTGTTGTATTTGATAGATTTAGGGAAAGGGGAATGGATACAGAAGGATAGAAATAAGTTGTTTTTAAGAACTTATCTTGGACTATTGATATAGAAGATTGCAAGGCATCCTGACAAGCTTCAATCGCCTTTTGAAATTTTAGATTTTGTGTCGTCTAGTGTTGTTTGTATTCTTCAAGTTTGGATTGCAACGCAGTAAATTTTTCAGTGGGGGCAAGGAAAATCTCACTTATATCCTTGTTTTCAGTTCTAGGAGGAGTGAGTAGGGTAATGAAAGCACAATTTGATAGATGAATGCTAGAGTAAAAAACAACTAGAATAACACTAAACTAAGAGAATAAGGAACAATAGGAGAAATTAGGTAAAATTTTCGTTTTTGCTCACTCTCCACAAACAAGGATACTATAAAGGAGAGATACAAACAACCCTAATGGGACACACACCAAGGCCTTTCAAGGAAAAACACTAGCAAATACAGACAAAGCAATAACAACACTAAACTTAGTAAAAATTAACATCATAATCTTTTATCCAAATGTACCTTTTGTCTTCTGGCTGACCTACTAACACCCCTTCTAAGCTTTGATTGTGGTTGTGCTATATAATTTATGATACATGTTTTGGTTGTGATTTCATTTCCTTTGAAGCAAGCTTCAAATCTGCAATGCATATTTAAGTGTAGTTATCATTATAAATTATGCACATTTTTTCTTTACTCTCTTTTATCCCATTGTTGTATTTTTTTATTTTTTTTTTGTCACATTTATCATTATATATAAACATGTAGGATATACTTATTATATTTTTTGACCGTATTAAAAAATACTATATTTTTAGTCTCTCTTTTGTTTATCTCTCTCTTCCTTCTATTCTAATCCAATGCTAAAAAATAAGATATACAATGTATGTTAGTTTATTGATTTCTTAATATCTGATGCTTGTTGAAGAAAATTTTATCACAAAAGATTCATTTTTTCTGTACAGAGAGTTTTTTGAAGGAAATTTGACGAAAATGGTGTGGGTGTTCGAATAATTCCCAAAATGGTGTAGTTGACTGCCAAAATACCATACGAGTTGCCAATTTGGGTTGCACTGCTGGAAACCGGCAAGTCAGTTGCTAGTTTGGAATGGGCGCGCAAAGATTTTGCATGTTCTCCATGAAGCAGAAACTACAAATGGTGGGATCAGGGAACAAACATGCCCATAGAAACCGACAACCAAACTGGCAGGTTCAGTGGGCAGCTAACATGTGTCATGAAGACTGAAAATCGACAACTCAGTTGACAATTTTGTTGCTGCAAAAACCATATAGTCTCTTGACGAATGGGTGTTTGGGCTCCCGAAAGAAATTTTTTCTAAAGAAGCGTTGGAGAAGTGTTTGGATTATTTGTAATTATTTTTGCAATTTGAAAGTATACTTATTTGTGCTAAAAAAATTTCATTTTATTTAAATATGGTTATGATTAATTTAAACTTCAATCACATAAATACTTAATACACAAAATTTTATTTATAGATTATAACAACACGTTTTTTGTTTTAAAAAAAAGTAACTATAATTTATAATTTATAATTATTATTTATATATCTATCCTTTTTTCACACATTATTATATTATTTTCACTATTATTGGTATAATAGTTTTTAATACTAATTTTTAACTATTGTTGCCTCCATGTATAATAGATCTATGTATAATAGTTTTTTATTTATTTTTAAATTCAAAATAATGTGATTTACATGATTTACACATTTGAACTAAACTATAAACTTATGAATAATGGTGATCAAATTAAATCACTAAAATATTACTAAATTAAATTTTTTTAACCATAAAAATGATTATTTTTTCCCAACATTTTGGTATATGATGATAATATATTTTAACTGTAAGTAGGTAACTATTCTCAATTAGTACACAATAATAATTTATAAATGATTATTAAAACATTATTTATGAATAAATATTTTCTTTTTTTTTTAAACCCAAAACATAAAAACTTCTTATTTACTTGTTACATTTCTTCTTCTTCTTTTTCTATGAAAGGGTTATCCAATTACTTTTTTAAAAATATATAAAAACATGTCTATTTTTTAAACATGATCTAATTTTAATTTTATTTTCTGCATCATGCTTTCTTTTTTCTTAAATATCATTATCCTTTTTATAAATAATGATTTTATATACACTAAATTACTATCGGTACTCCTCTATTTTATCATTGTAGTACTTTTTGCCCTCCTTTTTTTTTTCTCACTTATTACTCCTAAACTTTATAAAAAGTGTAAATTTTGCTCTTCCGTCATATTAAGACAGTTCACGGTTAAAAAAAAACAACATTGACTTTAGTGATTAATTATGTGACATTATTAATTTTCTAATTAAAAATTAATTAAAATATAATTAATATAATGTTAATTTTAAAATGTAATTAAACACGTTTCTTTTACTGGTTATACTTTGAAATTTAAATGTAGTTAAACTATCATTAAGGTTAGTTTCAACAACACCAAAATCGCAAATAAAAATATGCTTCAATTGTACAAACCAAGAATCAAACTCAATACCATGAAATTCCAAAACAAGCAATCATAGCACTAGACCAAACACTCACATTAGTTTTAACTTGCCTTTCAACTTCTTTTGTTTTCATTCTCCAGTATATTTTTTTTGTAAATTAAAAAGTGAATGGAGAGACATGGTGGTGTGTGGGATGACATGCTTGAATTTTTTAAATGAAGACATTTTTTAGATTCTGAAAAATAAAAAATTAAAAACTAAAAATTAAAATTATAAATTATAAATTTAATTTATATATTTATTAATATTTTTAATTTAAATAAATTTAAAAATAAAGATAAAAATTAAAATTAAGAATTAAAATTAAAATAAAAAATTGAAACTTATAATATAAATTTAAATTTTATATACAAAATATAAATATAAAATTTAAAAACTAAAAATTAAAACTAAAATCTAAAATTTAAAAAGAAAAAATATATATAATATAAATTTAAAATTTAAAATAAAAGTTAAAATTGTTCATTATAAATTTAATTTATATATTTATTAATAATTTTTAATTTAAATAAAGAATTAAATAAAGATGGAGAGTAAAATTAAGAATTAAAATTTGAAAATAATAAATGAAATTTGAAAATTATAAAATTTACATTTATATTATAATTTTCAAATTTTAATTGAAATTTTAATTCTAATTTTAACTCTATCTTTATTTTTAAATTTATTTAAATTAAAAAATATTAATAAATATATAAATTAAATTTATAATTTTAACTTTTAGTTTTAATTTAAATTTATATTATATATATTTTTAATTTTTAAATTTTAGATTTTAGTTTTAATTTTTAGTTTTTAATTTTTTATTTTTCATAATATAAAAAATGTCTTCATTTAAAAAATTCAAGCATGTCATTCTACACATGACCATGTCTCTCCTTCACTTTTTAATTTACAAAAAAAAAAAAAATACTAGAGAATGAAAACAAAAGAAGTTGAGAGGCAAGTTAAAATTCAAGCATGTCATCCCACATATCATCATTGCTTTTCTTGTTTTGGAATTACATGGTATTGAATTTGATTCTTGGTTTGTTCAATCGGTGCATATTTTTGTTTGTGGTTTTGGTGTTTTTGAAATTAAGCTTAAGGATAGTTTAATTAGATTTAAATATCAAAATATAACCATTAAAAACATCTGGTCTAGTGGTAAGATATTTAGCCTATGAACACTAATCATAGAAGAGTAAAAGTTACACTTTTTATAAAATTTAGGAACAATAAGTGAGAAAAAAATAAAAGGACAAAAAATACTAAAGTAACAAAATAGAGGGAAAATTATTATAATTTAACCTGTTACATAAAAACATATGAATATTTGTCCTTCAAAACACCCAAACCATCAAGTCAATAGTGACTTGTCGAGCATTTGACAAACTCACACCATCCATTTCAAATAGGACTTGTCCCATGGATACACGAGCAATCCAACCCATAGGATTTCCTTTTTCTCTTCCCATTCTTACTTTTGTAGGTTTCCTGGTAATAGGGATATCTGCGAAAACTCTTACCCATATCTTACCATTTTTTCGGAATTGTCTGCTCATAGCACGATGGAAGTGTCCGATTATAACCCGACACACTGCTTCAATGGCTCGATATGAAAGACGCCGAGTTCTACAACTTTGAGTGCCATATCTTCCAAAACCAAGTTTTGTTCCGTCTAGTTTGTAACCCTTACTACATTTGTCTTTACGAGATTTACTAAATTTCGTATGTTTTCATATGCAAAATCTTTATGTCGATTAAAAAAAAAAAAAAACACTGTTCTGGAAATTACCTACACCATTTTGTTATACTTCTTTCAAACCCCTCTCAGTACCCAACAAAGCCCTATACATTCTTGTTGAAAATAAATGGAAGCATCCTTTACCAGCGGCACCCTTCATTTACTCACATGTTGTGTTCAGAGGTACGTCGCATTCTCTTGTACACTCTCTTGCCACTTATCAAATGACGAGTACAGACAAAGTGCTGAAAAGAGATTGTTATCAGCATTTTTATTGTATTTATCTATCATTTTTAATTTTAAAGTAATGTAAATATAAAAAAAAAATTAGGTTGTTAATAAATTACATGAGCTTTTTTAATACTTTGATAAAATCAGCTACAAAACTATTTTTTGAATTACTCATAATAGTTTATTTCATATAAAATAATAAAAAAATAATTATATATTACATGCTAATTGAATATTTTAACAATATAATAAATTAAAATATTAAACAATAAATTTTCCGTCAGTTAGAATAATTATTCATCTGGACTACATTGCATAAATTCATTGCCAAACATATCACAAAATAATAAGATTGAGTTGCATTTAATGTTGGGAATTACATTTGTTTTCTGTTTTTATTATTTTGACTTTTAGAGTTTTCATTATTATTGTGAGTAAAATAAAAAAGAGTTGTGATTAAATGCCTTATATTAACAATTTTTATTTACCGCTTATTTTCATTTTTGTCTTATTTTAATTATTCTTAAAGTATGTTCATCTTGTTGCAGAGTGGAGAGATAATATCTCGTGGGTTTGAATTCAAATGCTAACAAATTAACACACTCACAATTAACATTTGTTTATAAAAAAAATTTGTATAACTCTGTTAAATATATGTCTTTAGAACATACAAATTTGAGGTTAAAGTTTCCTAATATTTTACACTACTACTATTTATTTTTAATCACTCTAGGACCAAAGCGTAGAGAGATTGGCAGAAGTCATGATCCTTCCTCCAAATTTATAAATTTATTTAAATTTCAATAAGAAAAATTGTATGGCTTTTCAATATTTAAAATAAATGATGTATAAAAATTAATGTTAATTAACATCTAAAAAGAAAAAAAAATAAAATAAAAATATGATAAAGAACAAAATTTAATAATAAAAATAATAAAAAAATTATAAATATTAAAGAAGTGTATATAATATTGAGATGTTTATATATAATATAATTATTTAATTTTTTTACTTATATTTTTTATTAAATTTTTATTTTGAGCACTCATATAATATTTCTGCCTCCGCCCCTCTTAGTACTGTATAGCAAATTTTTTAATATTTAAAACTTATGTGTGATTTTGAGTCAAAAGGTGTTCAAGCGGAATAAAACTCTTGACAAAATATTTACATAAATCTTCCTGTTAAAGTTCATTCCGAGTAATTCTAAATTAATATTTAGTGCAGAATTCTCCATTTTAACCATTTTCAATGCTGTCTCTTTCTAAGCATAGGTTTAATTTTCAAGCTTTAAGGTCTCTATATTAAGTCATTAGACGAATAAGTAAAATTCAATTTTGGTGTTTGAAAAATAAAATTTTATTAGTATTAAAGTTTTTATTAGGAAAAAACGCAGAACAGACGTATTAGAAGAACAAATGAAATATAAGTTGTTTGAAAAGATGTTTATTACCGGAAACAAAATTATTTTCGTCAGACGCAATTTATCTTCCTGTATTTGCCACTTCCCCATATATATCAATAATATATTATAAATTATAACCACATAATCATATTTAGATGAATATATCTCGAATTTTCCATGATACTTATTTCTTTCAAAACTTATAAATACATCCCATTACATCTTTAGAAGGTAACAGATATTGACCGTTAAATTTGATATTCTCATTCTTGGTATATTCTTACTAAGATGTACTTAAATACGAGAAAAACATCATATATCAATAAATTATTTACTATAAGTGCTATTGTCATCGCTTTTGATTTGATTAGTCAAAATTATAATTATTACTCTCAATTTCAAGACTATATTGGTGGATGACTATGGTAATTTTTAAAAAAATTGTGAATTATGTAATCATTGGTTAAATATAGTTGATTAATATGTGGAACTTTTGTTTTGCAAGTGATGTTTTTAATTCACTATAAAATAAATCAACTCTAAATCTAAAGTAAAATGTTCAATAACTTTAAGTGAGTTTATAAGTACATGTGCTTTTTTAAAAGTTATGAATATTATTATAAACAAATCAATATTTATAACAAGAGTTTAATTAGTATATACTGTTAGTGTAAAGATTTTTACACTAACATTCAATCACAATTTTTCATTTATGATAAATTTGTTGACTTTACTCACTAATACTTTAAAAGTCACATAAATAAAAAGTCATGATTGAATGTGAGTGTAAAAATTTATTACAGTGACTGTGTATACTAATTAAACTCTTATAACAAAGGTGTTGTAAATGCCATATAGATGTGGGAAATTCTCTTTTCATATTTAAACTTATGTAGATGTTTAATAACTATATTAATATTTTCGGAATCTAATGATATTTTTTATTACATTTAATAATTATAAACAAAATACTTAAAAACTATAATTACTTTTATTTTAACTGTAATTAAATGATATAATTATAACCAAGCCAGACAAAACATAATATTTAATGAAGCCATACAAGCAAATTGTTTTTGGAAATATTTTTTGTAATAAATTTGTATTATAAAGATTTGAAAAATATAGATGAGAGACAAAATAAATACATTTTCTACTATTTTGAATGACAAAAATAAACATTCATATAATTCTAAAATTGATACCCTGAACCTCTAAGATGCAAGATAAAAATTTAATTTTTTGAAATTTTTTCATATTTTTATTCTCTGTCATTTAATGTAATTAAAAATTAAGTATATTATTTAATTTTTAAAGTAATAACATTTGATAATTTTCCTTTATCACACTATCATCCCACCATCACGTGGTGACAATGGTGGTGAAAAATAAATTATTATAAAAAAGAAAAATAATTACATTTTTTAAATTAATATATATTTTTTTAATTATATTAAATAACAGATAATAAAGATTAAAAAATTTCACAGATAATTTAATTCTTATAGCTTTTGCCTTCTAAATTTTATTGTAGCTAACATAATTTAAAATTCCTTTGTATACCATTTTTGTGGTGTCTGCTAAGAACCAAACAATGGCCGGTTTAAAGTTTTAGTAGTTTTCAACATAAAAAAAAAGTTGTTTGGTTAACTATGTTTTTATAATCGCCTAAGAATCAAAGTAAATATTTTTAGAGTTATCCTCCCTAATGCTTTTGTTTATTTCAAATCTCTTCAATTAAATATATAACATTTTATAAATGAAAAAAAAGAATAAAATATATTTTTGTTACATAAATTTTTTTAAATTTATAATCTTTTTATACAAACTATTTCGAACAGATTGGGGGGTAGGGACAGGTGGAAGACTTACCGGAATGGGGTTGTGGAAAATAATAACATATAATAAAAATGTGTTGAACGTCACATGTAAAAAATTAAGTGATATAACACACAATTATTGTTTAATAAAAGAGTTAATTTAATATTTTAGAATTTAAATGAGTATTGGTGAATAAAAGAATACAACATATAATATCATATAAACCTTAAAATGTTAAATTAACTTTTTTATTAGGTAGTAATTATATATCACGTCACCTAATTTCTTCTATGTGACAGTCAACACACTTACAAGTAATAATCAATGTCAACATTCACGAAAAGAGTATCAATTTACATATTTTTAAAATTTAAAAATATAATGTCACAATTTTAAAATACGAGAGCATAAGGTTTAAAATTGAAAAAATTTAAAAACATAAATTGTATTTAAGCTTTTTCTTTTAATTTGTGATGATAAAAATAAAAAAATAACAAAAATCATAAAAAGTATAATTAATAAAATATTAATAAATAAAGTAACATGTAACTAATTAACCATTAAAATAAACATATCAACTAAAATATAATCAAGTTTGTACAAAAAAAAACTATAAATTTAAAAAAGTATATTTACCGAAAATATAATTTTTCAAAAAAAAAAAATATTAACACGATACATGTGCATAGGCACCGTACCATGTAGTTCATTATTAAAAACAAAAGTTTTCGGACTTTGTACGGATGAGTGCTTTTAGAACCTTAAATTCGGGAAACAAGCATACATTCATTATGGAGTACCTATTTACAGCACTGAGATCACCGCAAATAAAGAACCTATAATTTTGAATGTTTCTTGGAACTTCGACCAGCTATGAATTCCTGCATCTTCCTGAATTGCTCCTTCGTCATTCCGTTATAATAGTCGTGGGCCCTCTCCTAAAAATTTCATACACAGGTAGAGAATTTTAATGTAAGATGATTTGGAGACTGGATACTACAACTCAAAGGCTACAAATACATAAATTAAGAGGAAAATTTCCCAGACCCTGATTTGGAATAGAAGACATGAATGAAATGGATATACCAGTCACACACAATAAGTGTAAAACAAAAACTGTATTCTTTTGGAATAATTATGAAAGATACAGTATATTAATCTCTGGTTGATGGCAATTGTACTGAGTCCGAAGTCACCTTATTGCATCTCATTAGACAGATCAATCCCAAAGATAGCAAATTTGACTTAGAATACACTTTAAGCACAAATTTTGGCAATTAAATGGTTTTTCAAGATCTCGAACAAAATTTCCATCATTACGGCCTGGGGGTGGGGTGGCAGTAGCCTATTCCTGTTTTTGGGTAATAAATGTGTGTGGGGGGCTAGAAGCCTATTTCTGTTTTTGGGTGATAAAATGTTTTGATGAGATGGATCTAGAAGCTTACATACAAGAGTAGTCTACTTTCAAGATAACATAAAATATGTGAAAGTAAAGATGAGGTAGCACATTCGATAAAAACTAACAAATTAAACTTATCCTGATGAGTAAAATAAATAAATTTATGATAAATAGTTTTGATTAAATGTCAACTATCTTAATTATACGGTATATACCAATTATATTCTACATAAAAACACAAACTTGATCTTTCTTAATTAGACGAACCTTTGATAGTATTAGGGGGATCATGGTTGTATGTTACCAAGACTATTTGATCCCTAATCCTAACAACTAGAATTTTAACGAACAGTGTTACTACTATAACATACAGTATAAAATTAAGCTTAGAATGTGAGTTTTCCTCTCAAGTTCCCTGAATTTGTATGAAGTGTTTTAAAGTTGAGAACATGGATAAGAAGAGCAATTAATGGGTGAAGCCCACACAGCGGCTGAGAAATTTGATGTGACAGTGTTACGTTACATCATAAGTGAGCATAGAGGAGAGAATGAAAGCAACCTGTCTGATAGGACAGACAGAGAAATGGTAGACAGTAGAGAGACCTTTTCAAGTGAAAGAGCGCGAGCGAGATCGAGCTTGAGGCCATCATTGATGACAGCCTTGTACCTCAACACCAAGTCATGGTTATTTTTCACAATGGCATCCGCAATTTCCGTGCTTTTCTTGAGCACTTGATCTTCTTCAACAACATGGTTCACGAAACCCAACATTTGGGCAACCTCTGCGGTCAAAGGCGTGGCCGATAGAGAAACCTCTCGGGCTTTGTTGACCCCAATGATGCGAGAAAGCTTCTGAGACAAACCCCACGAAGGAAATATCCCAAACCTGCAGTGAGGAATAAGGAGGGTGCTAGAAATAGAATGGATTAGTTTTAATGAAAAAGGGAAGAAACCTAGCATGAGTGTCGATGAACTTGGATCCCTTTGCAGCAACCAAGATGTCACAGGCGAGGGCAATTTCGAATCCAGCGGTGACGGCGAATCCTTTAATGGCTCCGATTATGGGCTTGCGGCAGAGCTCCATTTGGACAACCGGGTCGCTCTCCGGGTCCTTTACATCGCCTTTGAAGACGTCCTCGGCCGCAGTCAGATCCACGCCCGAGCAGAATGATCGGCCCGATCCGGTCAAGATGATAACCCGAACGGAGGCGTCCCGGTCGAGACTCTTGAAAGCCTGGGCCAAGTCCACCATCATGGGGCGGGTCAGGGAGTTAAGAGAAGAAGGACGGTTAATCGTCACAAGCGCCACGCCATTCGGGTCGCGATTCACCAGTATTAGTTTCTCCGCCCATTGCTGATCCATGTTAGAGCCTATCCGAATGAGCTAGCTTCGAGGGAGGGAGGTGGTCGCTTTCCGAGGATGGAGTCTTCAACTTCGTAACCCCAACTCATGATGGATTATGGACAAACAAACAAATCACGTGACACAGTCCTATCCTCTATCCCCTCAAATCATGGATTCGAGCCTCAATTTTAAACATTTTAATAAATAAAATAAATTATTAAACGCTATTAGAAAAAAAAATAGAAATTATAAGAAAAATGTTACTTCCTCTAAAAAAAAAAAAGACAATTTGAATGAGTTTATTTAAGTTTTAAAATAATTACTTGTTCTATAATTTATATCAATATATAAAGCCAATCAATCATTTTCATTTTCACTTTTATTAATATCTTTTTTACTTTTTTTATAACCACTTTTATTAACCATGCTTGAAACAAAAATTATAAACTTTTTCTTTTCTTTTTAAATTTTTTAAAATTATAACCATCCATTTTTAAATAAAATTGAAGATTTTTTTTTTGTTTCATTTTAGTTGTGTTGGAAAAAATACATACAAACTAGAGATGGGAGAAGGGAATTACTGAGAAAGAAAATGAGAAATGGAGAGATAAAATTCTATATTATTGAAGAAGAGAATAGATATTTATCAAGGAGAGCTCATGTGTAGTGATTGTTACACAAGGGGTCAATTATTTTTTTAAAATAAATTGTAGCTAACTAACTAACATATTAGAAATTAGGAATTACACTACAACATTCTTCCTTAATTCAAAGTTTCTATAGAGACAACATTTAAAATATTCCTCAACTTCTCAAATCTATCAGTCTTAATGGCTTTAATCATTATGTTTGCAACTTGAAATTCTGATCTGAAGAAATTTAGCTGTAGCCTTCCTTTGTTGACTTGGTCGCGCAGGAAGTGATATTTGGTTTCAATGTGGTTACTCTTTCCATGAGTCACAGGATTTTTGCCCAGGTTAATAGCTGATTTGTTGTCCACCATTAGCTGTAGGACATCATCTGATTTGACATGTATTTCCTTTAGCAAGGATAAGAGCCACAAAGCTTGACAAGTTGCATGACAAACGGCTATATACTCTACCTCATAAGTAGATAGAGCAACTATATCTTGCTTCTTTGAGCACCAAGAGATTCGTGCATTAGAGAACATAAACACATACCCTATGGTGCTTTTCCTGTCAACTTTGTCCCCACACCAATCTGAATCTGAGTATGCCTTCAACCTACCTTGGTATTGGCTTTTATAATTTGGAAACAACACTCCAAGTTCTGATGTTCCTTTCAAATACCTAAGAATTCTCTTTGATGCAGTCAAGTGTGAGTGCTTAGGATCCTCCATAAAATGACTAACCAACCCAACTCCATAAGCAATATCTAGTCTAGTGTTGCACACATATCTTAGAGATCCAACTATTTGTTTATATAGGGTGCTGTCAACATAATTCTCCTTCTCATCTTGCACCAATTTCAAGTTTGTATCTATTGGTGTAAGTGCTGAGTTACAACCCAACATATTAAACCTTTTCAGAAGTTCCATGATGTACCTCCTTTGATGTATAATGATACCTTTATTAGTTTGCACAAACTCAATTCCAAGGAAGTAAGTCAATTCACCCAGGTCTGTCATTTCAAACTCAGCCTTTATACACCTTTTAACCTCTTGGATCTCCTCTTGATTACTACCAGTGATTAGAAGATCATCCACGTATAAGCATATTAGCATAAAGTCAGCATCTGTTTTTTATCTTATATAAATTCCATGCTCAACAGAACATTTATTGAAGCCTAACTGCAGAAAAAACGCATCAATTCTCTTGTTCCAAGCTCGTGGAGCTAGTTTTAGGCCATATAAGGCCTTATTGAGTTTGTACACCTTGTCTTTATCTCCTTCTACTCGAAAACCAGGTGGTTGAGTTACATATACTTCTTCCTCATATGGTCCATTTAGGAATGCTGATTTTACGTCAAGTTGCCATAGTTTCCAATGTCTTGAGTTTGCTAATGCTACCACTAATCTCACGGTTTTGAGTTTAGCTTCAGGTGCAAATACCTCTTTATAGTTCATTCCTTCTTTTTGTAAAAAGCCCTTTGCTACTAGTTTGGCTTTATTCCTAGCTATTGACCCATCTGATTTATACTTTACCTTGAACACCCACTTTATAGGAATTGCTTTCTTGGCAGCTGGAAGTTTCACCAATTCCCAAGTCTGGTTCTTGTCTATGGCTTTTAACTCTTCCTCCATTGCCTTCTTCCATACTTCATTAGCAATTGCTTCCTCAAGACTTATTGATTCAGCATCTGCCAGTAAGGCTAAGTGGACCAAGTCTTCATCTTCTGTAACCAGGTTATCAGGGAACCTGTGGTACTCGCTTAGTCTAGCTGGCGGGTTTCTTGTCCGTTGAGGTTTTCTTTCTTCTTGTTGTGTTGTACCATTATTCAGCCTTGATTCTTCTTCAAGTGTCATTGGTAGTCTTGTTGTGGCTTCACTTGTGGACTCCTTGTCATTCCAGCTGTTATTTTCATCTATGAAAATATCTCTGCTGAACATAATTTTCTCAGTTTTGGGGTTATACAGCCTGTATGATCTAGTGGGATGATAATCCACAAAAATCATAGGTTCACTTTTATCATCTAGATTCTTTCTCTTCTCACCAGTGACATGTTTGAAACTGAGAGATCCAAAAACTCTCAACTTCTTTCTTGCCACTCCAAACTTCCTCAGGCACTTTCATCTCCAGTCCCTTAGTTGGACATCTATTGAGAACATATTTGGACATCTATTGAGAACATATGTTGCTGTTGTGATTGCTTCTCCCCATATGTTCACGTAGTTTCCCTAATGCTATAACATATTTTTTATATATAATAATTTCATATAACTTTAGAAGTGATTATTTAAAAAGGATATTTAATTAATTTAAAATTTATATTATATTTATTTTTATATTATAACAATATCCAATATGATAGGCCAAAAGTCCAAAATACTAGTTAAATATTATATTTAGGATCAAATTAGTTTACAAGTATTGGTTGTTGGTTATTCGGAAGATAATTACTGATTTTATTTAGGTTGAAAAATAAGTATTTTAAAATAAGTAATTTATTTATAAATCAATTTTATAAAGTAAATTTATTTTTTTTGTTTTATGTGTATTTTTTTTATAAGTAAAATTTTAGTTGTTAATTTGTTTGTGTAAATATTTGAACTCACAATCTCTCTCTCCTTATCTCCCCACTTTATCTTTGGACCAACCTTATAACTTCTTATAGGGTATTTATGTGCAATAATAAAATTTTTTTAATATAGAAACTATTTTTTTCTTACAACCTTCTATAAAAACTTATTTGGAGATATCATTACAAGTAGTTTATCAAAGTTAGTTGTTTTTAGTTTAACCAAACTTCTACAAAGTTGTAGAGTATATTTGTTTATGTGTTATGTCTTTTACTTGAAACATAGTTGAACACTATGCCCATAACTTCCACTCAATTTAACTTTCTAACTTTAATCTAAACACACATCTAATGAGTGTTTATTATATTTAACTAGTGAAAATACAGGTGTGATATTGCGCATATGTGTTTGTATTTTTATTTTAATTCGATATATTAAATTATGTATTTGAAATTAAATATAATATTTGTATAAAATCATAACAAAATATCTTTAAATGCAATATTTTTTTGTAAAGTTTCCATCTTCTTTGTTAAGTTGTCCTTCTTTAATAAGGATTTTTGTGGTAGCTTGAAAAATACCTTTTGATAAAGCAATGTATAATTGACCATGATTGAAAACACATCATGGAAGATAAATTTCAACATTTGGTATGGTTTGTCCTTACGATTTAGTTATTGTAATTGCAAAACTTAGTTTCACAGGAAATTGCTTTCTACTAAGCATAAAGGGAAGTCCTGCATTTTCTGTTGTCTTATGTTTGATTCTAGGTAAGAAAACTTTTTTCCCATTATGGTGGCTTATTAGGATTTTGACATCCTACATGTTCATAAAAAACCTTGACACAATAATCTTGTTCTATTACATAATCCTGATTTAGGGTCTATGTTTCGCAATAACATCAAGGGTGTACCTTTTTTAAACTTTAAAACATGTGGAGGAAAACCACCTAGGGCTATAGCATGCAAGAACTCTTGTTGATATAATGTGTATCCTCTTCAACCTCATCAAATGATAACAACTCGTGTTCTTCTTTGGAAATTGATTAATAATCATGTTATTAAGTAGATGAACATCATAATTTTTTGTGTCAATATGAATTTTTGTACCATACAAGTTGCATCCTAGGTGTGAGATTCCAATTGGGAAAATGTTTCTTGAATAACCTTTTTTATTGAACTTTCTCTTTCCTATGTTATTGCAAGTTGATTAGGAATGTTAACCATGTCATCATATTTGGCCGGTTCAGTACCATCTCTAATTTGCATGACATATTTAGCAATATTCTGGTCTTGTAATGACCACATGTTTTGTCATAAATGTATGACCTTTATGATAGACCACAAAGGAAACTTGAGATTACATGCTGAAATCATTTGTGCCTTAGTACCTTTTTTAATAAAAGGAAGTATTTGCCAAAAGTCCCCTCCTAATATCATTACATTCCCACCAAGTGGAGCATCAAGATCAAAAGGTCTCTTAATTATCGATCTAATGCTTCTAAAGTATATATGTTAATCATGGGTGTTTCATCCCAAATTATTGTTGTTGCTTCTCTATTGAGTTTTGCAAGGTCTGATTGTCTACTTATTGAGTAAAAGGACTCTGGCTCTACATTGATAGGTATCTTTAATCGAGAATATACAGTTCGACCACCAAGTAATAGTGTTGCAACTATCTCAGATGAGGCAGTGGCTAACACAATTTTGTGTTGACTCCTTAATTGTACAATTAAAGCACGATAAACAAATGTTTTACCCATTCCTCCTGACCCATGTACAAAAAATAATTGACTTTGTTTATGGTTGATAACATCCATAATAGCATTGAAAGTAATGAATTGATCATGATTTAACTTTTGTACAGAGTCTACATCTTTATTTGGCACTTGTATTTTGTATAACTCAAGGTATTTGAGCATTTTCAACGTCCTCAAATGTTAACTATGGTAAATCAAAATTTGTGAGTTGTTTACCATATTGAATCAGAAGGTCATTTAAATCTATAAGTAGCATATTTGTCACATTTTATGCTTATGAAAGTGCTTATGGAAGGATAATCTGCCATGTGGGGATAAAATTAATTCCATAAGCTCTTAATGTTAGTGGGTTCACAAAAAAAAATTAAAATAGTAACAATCAGCCTCCTTAAAGCACATGCATTTGTAAACTTGATGTTTCAACTAAGCATTCCCAATTGGTTGGACCTCTTAAATGAGATAACAAAAATACACAGGTAGAATTTCTTGCCTCCTGAGGGAGATACTGTATAAATGCGACCAGTAACTTTCATTTTTTACCTTCTTGGGTATCATTCCTTATCTTTTTTATGCCAACAATAATGTTCTAAAATTTCTCTATAAAAATAACTTATAGCTCGTGGATCTCTACAATTCAAGGCAAAGAACTGTGTAAGCATTGTTTTGGAATTGTGATCATCATTTAATATATCAATTATGCACGAATGATTATAGAATCATGATGGCGATTTGGTAAATGAATTTGTAATAGATATTGGTTTTTTGAAACGTCTTCTACACTCTAGAGATGAGTCATTACCTTGTCATTTATCATCTAAGAATTGTTTTAGGTATCTTTTTTTGCACTTGTCTTCTACACTCTTCTTCATACATTGGGATCTAGATTAAGAGTTCCGCAAGGTAGTCCATGGGTCATATACTTTAGTACCGCTTCATACAATTGTGGTTCTTCTTGAACCTTTGGTATTTCTACCCTAATGATGATATCATAATCTTTTGGGTCATGTAATTTGTTATTGCTTTCTAATATTAGTAACATATGAACATGTGGTAGACCTTATTTTTGAAATTATGTGGCATAATGTAACTTTTAACCTTTTCAAGGACACCTTTATTAGTGACATTGTACACACCAGAATTCTTTTTTTTTAAAAATAACCATAAAAAATGATAAATCCAAAAAACACAAAAAGGCCTATTGTCATACATAGTCAACATACACAATCATATTCAGAATATACATCAATGCATTTAGAGAGGAGAGATAGATTGACATGTCTCATTGTTCGAAAACCTAGGCCACCCATCTGTTTCGAGTGGCATAGATTCTCCCATCTGAGCCAATGAACCTGCTTTGTGTTATTAGAGTCCCTATATATGAAGTCTCTGCATTTTATCAATCAATTAACATAATGGAAAAAGTAAAAGGTTAGCTTGTATGACATATGTAGGAAGATCTTGCAAGATTGACTTGGTTGAGGTAAGTCTGCTTGCAAAGGATAAAGTCTCCAACTTCTAGTTATTCGATCAAGTTTGAATTTTATCAACAAGGAACTGCTAGGATAGGTGCATTACATGCCCAGGGTGAATTGGCACTCCTAGATAATTGCCAAGGTTGCAGGTCCTCTAAAAGCTCAATGCACTTGAGATATGTTCTTGTCTTTGCCAATGGACATTTGTGGAGAAGAACACTCAAGTCTTGTCTTGACACCCTTCCTGACCTAAGTTACTGCAAATCATTTTCAAAATTTTATTAATGATTGCCACTTGGTCAAAGGATGTTTCGACAAACAAGACATAGTCATTGACAAAGGCCAAATAAGCTAGTTCTGGTTCGTTAAGAGAAAGTTGGATGACCTTCCAATATCTCTGGGCTATTGCGAACTGAATCATATGGAAAAGACGTTCGAGACATAGGACAAAAAGATACGAAGAAATAGGGTCTCCCTGACGAACCCCCTCTTGATAGTTTAAAAGATTCAAGGTTTTCCCGTTCTACAACATCCACATGGTTAGGGAAGAAATACAATGTCACACCAGATTAACAAAAAGAGTCGAGAAAACGAATACATTGCATTATGTTTCTAATAAAGTCTGAATTAAGTCTACACATTATCATTTAATAACAATTAAGAAAATATTATAAAAATAAATTAATTATTATTTACCTCTAACAATTTATATCTCAATGCAATATTTGATAAATTGTTCCTTTTTTAGTATTTATGTGTGTTGTTATAATTTCAATAGGTTAAATATAAGTTTAATTGTATTAATAAAGGCATTAGAATTGAAAATAAATTTAATTACTTAGGAGATGAGTTTTTACTCAAATTTATAAGATAACATCAAGTATCATTATTGATATCAAACTTTTTTTCATTAGTTTCATAAGAAAATATTATTTCGTGATGTATAAAATAATATTTTAAATAAGTTGGTTGAATAAATAATAATAATAATAATAATAGTAATAATAATTTAATTAAATATTATTTAAATCGAATAAGTTAAGTGTTATTGTAATTTTCAATGAATTGTTCCTTCCAGTGAGTATTTGAGTATTTGTTTATATTGTTAGAACTTTTCAAAGAATTAAATTGTCAACGCATATAATTTTAAAAATTCTGAAAAAAGATAAATTTAATTCAATTTTCATGAATTTAAATATATATATATATACATATATATATATATATATATATATATAATTGAAATTGTAATAAAAATTACTTTTTAGTTGGCAAAACAACTAAAACATTCATAATGTTTTACTTAGATTTCAGATTTACAGGAAAAATATTAATTTCTATAATAAATCATTATTAATCTTATACTTTCTTCAATTCTTCTACTTCATCTGATAAGGAAATAATCATATCGTATTATGCAATTAAAATTTTTAAGAAAAATAGTTAAGAACATGATAATAAGAAAAAAACGTATTTTTATATAAATTATGAAAAAATTAAAAAAAAATTATTTCATTGTGATAAATGAAATGTTAAAGTAATTTTCGGTAAATTCTTCATTCCTGTAAATATTTATGTATATTGTTAGAATTTTTTTTCAAGATTAAATTGTTAAAATATACCATATCAAAATTTTCAAAAAGAAAAATTTAATTCAATTTGCTTTAAGTTAAAAATATACAAACAAAATTTTAATTGTTGCATAGTCATGAAATATTGTGATAGTAACAAAAGAAGAATAAGTACACTAACACGGGAGAATCTATGATGTCTTTTCTAATTTGAGGGGTATTGATACTTATCTTTTTTTAACAATCAAATTGTAGATTTTATTCAAGTCATTTTTTAACAAATTAAAATAAGTTTTATTTATTTATAAATAAGGAAATATGTTTAAGATTTACGGTAAAATAATTTATTTTAAAGACTTATTTATAAAACTTATTTTAAATAATTTTATAAAATTATTTTATTGTAAATCCTAAATATATTTACTTATTTATAAATAAATAAATAAAACTTATTTTAATGTATTATAAAATAACTTCGATAAAATCTAGAATTTAATTAGTTAAAAAAAAAAGAAATATCAATACCTTAAAATTAAGAAAGATGCTATAGATAGTATCTAGTAAGAAAATAATAGCATTTTCAATTTTCAATTGAAAGAGATTGGATGTT
This sequence comes from Psophocarpus tetragonolobus, assembly GCA_037954015.1. Classification (NCBI taxonomy): domain Eukaryota; kingdom Viridiplantae; phylum Streptophyta; class Magnoliopsida; order Fabales; family Fabaceae; genus Psophocarpus; species Psophocarpus tetragonolobus. The sequence goes on along the minus strand of CM075693.1, from coordinate 5,714,488 downwards.
GGGAAGATATTAATTTGTATACACAGAAGGATGAAAGGATATCAAAGCATTTAATATTTTTGTGCATAGTCATGAGGCGCTACCATGATACTAGAAGAATGTTTATACTAAATAATAATAGCATTTTCAATTTTTATTTGGAAGAGATTGAAAGTTGGAAATATATTAAATTGAATATACAAAAGGAAGAGAGTATATATAGAAGCATATATCATTGAGAAAGGTTGAGTATGATGTGTTATTAAATATGTATTCTTTATCTTCAAATTCATATTTTTTTTTAAAATATAATATTAAGATTAGTTACTTATTACTCATTTTTAAAGTATCTAAATCTTTTCTCTAAATTATAAACCTTATATTCATTTCATTTTCAAATAATTATATTGATTGCAAGATAGTACTTTAACATTTCCTCTCATCCTATCCACAATTATCTTCCTTGTTGACCATCATCCACCTTTGCATCCATCTTGCTTACTCGTTGTTGCTTACCTTTGCGCCAAAGGTGATTCATGGCAGCAATAAAGCATGTCCCATCCCTTCGAAAACTACCTCTCTATTGAGCTAAATTTGCTTTGCCATCCCTCCGACATATCCCATATTCATAAACTCATCACTAAATGGTTGTCTTTGAATGCCTCACTCACCCCTTTTTTTGTCATTGAGTCCTCCTTCTCCCAAACCTTTACCACAAATTATACAAATTCTAGTTAACACTAATAGTAAACAATCTAGACATTTCACCCATTGAGAAAGATAGTGAAAAAACATAGAAAATATAAAGAGTTTAATTAGTATGTACTGATAGTGTAAAAGAATTCTATGTTGATTTCCATCACAACTATTTATTTATATGACTTTTAAAGTATTAATCAGTAAAATCAATTAATTTATCATAATTGAACAATTTTGATTAAATGTAAATGTAAAACTTTTTACTTTGACAATACATGTTAATTAAACTCAAATTTAAAACCTTAAATTAGAGCGTTGTGCATCAAACAAATTAGAAATTTTACTATTAAATATCAAAACATGCTTAGATTCATTATTCAAGCATATTTTAAAAAAAGTTAATTGAGGGTGGCATTTCTCAACTCACTGGCAAAGAATGTTTCAAATTACTCAAATAAAAATATCACTCCCTCTCTCCTTTTTTGTCCTCTTTCTGCTCCATATTTTTGCCACTCAAAAGTCTTTATCCCCTTAACACATTATTATATTATTATTTTAACATTTTTTATGTTCATGACCTCTGATTACGATAGCCAATGAGGGAGGGATTGGTCGAGGGTAGATAGGAAGGTGGTGGTGGGCTGATGGCACTTGTGTTCATGGCCTCTGATTACTATAGCCAATGAGGGAGGGACCATGAATTTGAAGAGAGGCTAAGAGGAAAATATTGGCTTGATAGTGTTTGGCTTACGACCTTCAAGTTTGAAAGGGTATCACATAACAACTCATAAGATATATCGAAGTGACATCGAAATAGATGTTAAAGTTAGTGTCATCAAAAGGGATGATAACTATGAACATGATCATTATTGACATTTCTAGCAAATAGAAAAAGAGCATAATCTAATAATGATGGTGCTTTGTAAAGATCTTGTATACTATGAAATTTAATTATTCATGTTAAAAAAAATAAAATGGTTCATAGAGGAGAAGTAATTAACCCTAGATTCCGTTGTTATAATAATTAGATTTAAAAGAAATTAATGATAAAAATAATAAAATCATGCATTTTCAAAACATATATATTCTTATGGTCAATTTAGAAATATCATTAGGAGTCATCGAGTCTAAAAAAAATATTGTTTGTTTTATAGTTCAATTAAGTTAGTTACAATTTTATTATGAAAAGATATTTGGAAAGATTATGAGATAAAGATTTTTATAAACTTCTATTCTTAAACCATGTTAGACTTTGGATGGTGGCGTAGACCAAGCTCCTGCCAAGACTAACGTGGATCTTCTTTTGAAACCAATTTCCTACTGCCAATTAAGAGACAGAGGATTGTTCGGTTTAGAATTTAATAACTTGGTTAGTGTTTTGTTATTAAATGTGGTTGATGATGTAACTTGTCTCCTATTATAATTAATAGTGGCATTTGTGTAATGGGAACATGATGGCTTGAGAAATCAGTTACATCTCTCATCGTATCGGGGCATACCACTTAATATTATCAAATCTGGATTTTCATGCTCTACAATTATAAACTGAACCGCGTGAATGTCATATGATCCATTTAATTTTCTTATACAATAAATTAATATTTAGAACAATTTTATTAATTTTAATAATATGATATATAACTGGATGGTGTACCGTTTATTTTTAAACTGTAGAGCACCCGGATCCATCGAATCTCGCTATGTCTCCCGCAGCATGAAGTTTGAGGCATATTTTCATTCTCTAGGAACAAAGATATCCTCCTACCCAAACAAAATAAGTAAATTGGCGATGTTATGAACTTTCATATCATGAAAAGTTGAAAACTGAGCATTAATACTCAGTCATGGTTTCCTTTCTTTCTTAAACTCATAAATAAGCTAATTACATAAACATTGTACTCAAGGCTTAGCATAACAGATTAAATGCCCACTCTCCTTTGTTATGTTCCTCTATCATTTATATTATTTTTCTCGTGATTTCAATCAGAAAATGTGCTTCTTCCAAACACCCATTGTCATAGGAAGAAATAAGTTAAGAGTGAAAGAGTCCCCGAATGTTTAATGGCCAAATATAATTGGAACCACCATCTAAGAGATGCTTAGCTATGATAACATTTGCAGCATCAGAGGGATGATAAGGGTCCCAAAACACATACTTGGATCGGTCCCAGCAAACTCTCGAGGTGGGACCGCAGGGGAATAGACCTCCAAAGCGCCCAGCCACGTGACAGCAAGCAGAAAATGCATTATCAAAACCTGCACACGTGTGCAACCAAACAACAAAATAGTGTTCCGATTAGTTCAAAACACTTCGCAAATTCAAGGCTCGAGTAGATTAATAGTCAAACAAGACCGATAGACACATACCAAGTGCTACATAATTCTTGAGAATATCTGTTAAAATTTGGTAGACATCTGCATAAACAAACACTGAACCCTCTAGATTTGAGTTGAGTTCTGGAATAAGCTCCTTTAACTGGGAATTAAATAATTCTGCAAGCTGATTGGGAAAAGCGACACAGTAGTCTCCTGCACCTGGGTTTGCATCCCTCTGACTTGGTATACACCCAATAGGCCCCACATTTGCCACAACAAGTTTTCTAGCCCCCAGATTGAATAACCTCTGCATGTTAACAAAATGATATACATATACATAACAATAAATTTGTGGCAGAAATATTGAGAAACAAGGATTTTACAAAATTATAATGCTGGCTGAGAAACATTACAGTGAGCTGAACTCTGAAATTTGATATCATGGCGGTCACAAAGATTTCCGGAGACGCCGATTTCCGCTCGGAAAAGAAGGGTGCTGGTTCTAAGTAGTTATTTATGAAATCGTTTGAGCCTATTGTCACGGAATACAATGCCCTTTTCAGTAGATTAAGAGCCGCAGGAGCACCAATGCTGGATATGATTTCTTGCCTGGTATTTGCAAAATTATCTATCTGAGCATTGAAATTGAGTCGATCACCCTGTCAACCCCATCACACATGCATGCATATTGATTGTTATTATTCTACTAAAGAAAAAAAAAAATTATTATATGATTCAAGATGATGATGATAATATTATGTTGATAATTAAAAACCATTCCAGATTATGAACATGTAATGATGTAAGACTATCTAATAATTTTTCTATAATTAAATAGAGCAAATGAAGCGGAAACTTACAAAGACTTTTCCAGTGAAATTGAAAATTCCACCTCCACCAGAGGCATAATTGACACCCTTGAGAAGCAGCGGTCCAGCTGTGGAGGGTGCCAAATAAGGTGGAGTTAAACCGATACCCAATTCCTGACCTGATGGAGTGGAGCAAGAAAAAGTCATCAGACAAAAAGATAATAATATTAAGCAAAAAAGGTGGTAATTAAATCTTGCCAACGATGTCCGCGATGGTTCTTCCATTAGTGAACCTTCCAGTTGGTGCTCCAAAATCAACGCCATTGGGTAGATAATTAGCCTTTGATAGGGAAGCAAGGTAATTGTTGTTTCCCACGTCAACGAGGGAATCTCCAAATACAAAATTTGCAGGGAGATCGTCTGAAATGGAAATCCCAAACAAGAGAGAGACGGAGAAAACTGGAAGCAGAAACCCAGCAGCGATGACTCTGTTCAAATGGATACCCATTAGAAAGAGTAAAATAAGTTATCACTGCAATGAAATACTCAATCAGAATCCTCTTATATGGTACTTATCCCTCTGAATGTACCCAAAACAATGGGCTTTATAATGCGCTGCACAGAAGACATTGCCATGGAATTTAATTTATAACAACAAAACATGGGGAGCGAGGACATAATACCATGCATTGGCCCAACATTAATTGCTCTGCCTATAATCCTACTAGTTTGACCGTTTGGCTGGAGAGAGAAGATGGAATTGAAATTAAAAAAGAAAATGTTAAATTATATTTGTTGATCCAATTTTCGTACTTGTTAGGTTCGTACTGGTTAGTTTTTTTTCTTCCTTTAAAGTTTTGTTTCAGTTTTGCCTCCAAATTAAAAACAATGTTCCTTTAAAATGAGACCGCTCTGTATTAAAAGTCTAAGTTTGATTTTATTTTACAATATAAATCTTTTTAAGTTTTAATTAATGTTAGTTTTAAAATTAATTAAAATATAAATGTAAATATATATTTGTAGGATTAAAACTAAAAGTTAAAATTAAAAATTAAAAAATTAATTTATATATTTATTAATTATTTATTAATAATAAATTCCTAGGAATTATAAACTAAAAATTAAAAATGTAAATTAAAATTATTAAAATATAAAACTAAGAACTAAAATTAAAAATAAAAATTAATAATTAAAATTTAAATTAAATTTTGTTAATAATTTTAATTCTTAATTTAAATTATAATTTAAATTTAAATTTAAATTTAAGTTCTATTTACATTTTAATTTAACTTTTAATTTAAATTTTAATTCTTAATTTTAATTTATATTTATATTTTATTTTTAATTTTATTTATTAATTTAATTTAAATTAAAATTAAAATTTACTTTAACTTAAGAATTAAAATAATGTATTTAATTTAACTTTGTTAAATTTTAATTTAAATAAAACTAAGAACTAAAATTAAAAACAAAATAGAAATCAAAATTAAGAATTAAAATTATTTTAATTTTAGTTCTTAGTTTTATTTTTTAATAGTTTTAATTTATATTTTTAATTAGTTTTAATTTTTAATTTATAATCCCTAGGAATTTATTATTAATAAATAATTAATAAATATATAATTTAAATTTTTAGTTTTTAATTTTAACTTTTAGTTTTAATCCTACTGTTGCATATTTACATTTATATTTTAATTAATTTTGAAACTAACATTAATTAAAACTTAGGTAGATTTGAATTGCAAAATAAAACCAAACTTAAAATTTGGTGTAGTGGTATAAGTTGTGGTGCATTACAATGAGATCTCAAGGTTTAATTATGCTAGGACGGAAAATGATTCATGTACTACTCTTGAGAGAGAAACCATCAGTGGACACCTGCCTAGGTGGGAGGTTTATTATTTTTTAATTTAAAAATAATAAAATAAATATTAAAAGCAAAAACTCTAAAACCCTACCAGTACTTCGTTCTTCTTCCCTCACTAGTCACTGCTCCTCGTTCTTCTTCCATTACCAGTGCTTTGTTGCTCCGTTCTTCTTCCCTCACTAGTGTTGTGTTGCTCCGTTGTTCTTCTCTCACCAGTACTCCGTTCTTCTTCCCTCAGTGCTCCGAATTCACACCAGTAAATTTATTGCAGCTTTTTATTTTAATGCAGGTTAATACGAATATGGTTTAAGGTATAAAAAGTACAATCTAACTTGGGCCATATACTTTGTTGCACAGGATGAAATCCGATCTTTCCGTTGTCATTATGTATGTGTCTGGGTTCTAAAAAAAAACTGTGGTTTGAGATGACATCCTCAAGAAAGCCAGTGTTTCATTAACCTTAGAAGGATATTTGTTAGCTCACTGTACATGAATTAATGTTAATTGACTTTCAACAGAATTTGTATGGTTATTTTAGAGGTTATGAATGAGTAAATCAGTTCCTTGGTATTTGCTATGTATTTTTCCTTTCCCATTGTTTAGATTATCAATTTGGATTAAGATATGTTGTTAAACATAGGCTGGAATCGAGGATCTGAGTTTCATATTTGTTTTGTCTGTGTATCCTTTTTTATTTGATGCACACACTTTAATTGATCTTTTCTTTCAATCTTAATGAAATACTTTGATTATGAACTCATGTGCTTCAAATATTTTGGTAATAAGGGTTACAACTAGGGATTTTTTTTGGAAAAAATTGATCTTATCTTTCAATCTTAATTTCTTTTTATGCATGAAAGCAATTGGATGATATTTGAAAATGCCAGAATGTGTTGACTATTGATCTTAATGATGTTCAAAACTTCAATATGAAACATTGCAAAAGTGTATGAAAACTTAATGTTTTTGCTGTATCCTAGGAATTCTTTTTAAAAGCTCTTTTCTTTGGTATCGAGTAGTTGCTACTGCAAGGTTCAAAAGTTGCACTTTGGGTGACATTACTCCTACTCATGTATACAACCCAACCATCAATGAGACCTAAAGCAAAATTAGAGCATTTTTTCTCATATACGTGCCATTTTTCATACTTATTTTGTCCTTAATGTACATGATATCTTTGATGTTTGTTCAAGTGCTTCATAATAATTCCGTTGTTTACTGAATATGCACCTCTAATTTGTTTCAATGTTGAACATGTTGACAAAATTTTCAAATAACCCTACTTAACCACATGGTATGTGGAGTTACCCACTTATGTTGTTCAGGATTAACCACTTAATAATAACTTTGAAATTTTTAAGAAATTTGTCGTTGTTATCCCAAATAATTGTAGACAACATGTTTTCTCTAGTGAACTATGTATAGTTGAGTGGTAACAAAATTGAGTAAAAATGATTTGACCCCGTGTGTTGAAAAGTTTTAGAAAAATGCAGTTAACCACATGATATGCCCAATTAACCACTTATTTTGTTCGTACTTAACCACTTAACCTTCACTCTGAAAGTTTTAAGGCATTTGTCCTTGTTGGCCCAAATAATTTCAAACACCATATTTTCTCTAGTAAACTAAGTATAGTTGAGTGGTAACCAAGTTGAGTAAAAGTGATTTGGCCTCGTATTTTGAAAAGTTTCAGAACATGCAATTAACCACATGATATGCCCAGTAAACCACTTATTTTGTACTGACATAACCACTTAACCTTCACTTTAAAAATTTGAAGGCTTTTGTCCTTGTTAGCCCTAATAATTTCAAACACCATGTTTTCTCTATTAAACTAAGTATAGTTGAGTGACAACTAAGTTGAGTGAAAGCAATTTGGCCTCGTGTGGTGAAAAGTTTTAGAAAAATGCAGTTAATCACGTGATATGCCCAATTAACCATTTATTTTGTAGACAGTTAACCACTTAACTTCTAGTCTGAAATTTTGAAGGCATTTTTCCTTGTTGGGCCAAACAATTTCAAACACCATGTTTTCTATAGTGAACTAAGTATAGTTGAGTAGTAGCCAAGTTAAGTGAAATTGATTTGACCTCTCTTTTGAAAAGTTTCAGAAATATGCAATTAACCACATGATATGCCCAGTTAACCACTTATTTTGTTGAGAGTTAACCACTTAACCTTCACTTTGAAATTTTTAAGGCTTTTGTCCTTATTGATCCAAATAATTTCAAACGCCATGTTTCTGTATTAAACTAAGTACAGTTGAGTGATAACCAAGTTGCGTGAAAGTGATTTGGCCCCATGTGGTGAAAAGCTTCAGAAAAATAGAGTTAACCATAGATTTTGTTGAGAGTTAACCACTTAACCTCTACTTTGAAATTTTGAAGGCTTTTGTCCTTGTTGGCCCAAAATAATTTTAGACACCATGTTTTCTCTATTCAACTAAGTATAGTTGAGTGGTAAACAAAAAAGACATTTTTGTAACTTTGTTTTCAAGACAAAGGCTAAATCACTTTCACTCAATTTTCGTACCACTCAATTATACTTAGTTGAATAGAGAAAACACGATCTCTAAACTTTGGTTTTCATGTGGTTAACTGCACTTTTTTTAAACTTTTGAAAAGACGAGGCCAAATCACTTTCACTCAACTTGGTTACCACTTAACTATACTTAGTTCACTAGAGAAAAAATGGTATTTAAAATTGTTTGGACCAAGAAGGACAAATGCCTTCAAAATTTCATACTAGAGCTTAAGTGGTTAATTGTCTACAAAATAAATGGTTAACTGGGCATATGATGTGGTCAACTACTTTTTTCTGAAAATTTTCAAAATACGGGGCCAAATCACTTTCACTCAACTTGGTTACCACTCAACTATACTTAGTTCAATAGAGAAAACATGGTGTTTGAAATTATTTGGGCCAACAAGGACAAAAGCCTTTAAAAATTTTAGAGTGAAGGCTAAGTAGTTGACTATCTACAAAACCCTAAACCCTAAATAAGGACAACTTGGTTACCACTCAACTATACTTAGTTCAATAGAGAAAACATGGTGTTTGAAATTATTTGGGCCAACAAGGACAAAAGCCTTTAAAAATTTTAAAGTGAAGGCTAAGTAGTTAACTGTCTACAAAATAAGTGGTTAACTCAGCATATTATGTGGTTAACTGCATTTTTTAAAAATTTTTGAAAATATGGGGCAAAATTTCTTTCACTTCACTTGGTTACCAATAAACTATACTTAGTTTACTATAGAAAACATGGTGTTTGAAATTATTTGGGACAACAAGGACAAATGCCTTCAAAATTTCAGACTAGAGGTTAAATGGTTAACTGTCTACAAAATAAGTGGTATCATGTGGTTAACTACTTTTTTCTGACTGTTTTCAACACACGGGGCAAAATCACTTTCACTCAATTTGCTTACCACTCAACTATACTTAGTTGAATAGAGAAAACATGGTGTCTAAAATTATTTCAGGCAACAAAGACAAATCTCTTAAAAATTTCAGAGTGGTTGTCAAGTGGTTAATCCTTAACAACATATGTGATTAACTCCACATACCAAGTGGTTAAGCATAGTTTTCTAAATTTTTTCTCCACACAGGATCAAATCACTTTTCTTATGGCCTTATAAGTTAAAATATTAAACGGTAACCAATATAACTTAACTATTACTATGACTATTGAAATAGAGTTGAGTTGTAAGGTAAAATATTAAATGCAAAGAACAATAGAAATTTTGTACAACTGAATCCTTCATTATTTTTTTTAACCTCAATTATGCACACAATGAACAAACCAAACAAAATTACAAACAATTGTAAATGGGTACATTGCAATGAAATAGGTCCTTTTTACATTAAATAGTCCAGTTATCGTCAAATGGGTGTTTCACTTCATTCCAAAATACAACTCCCAAACTAACATATCCTACAACTACTCCTTAAATTTAAATTACTCACAACTAGCACCTCCTACCTTAATTCCTAATTATGAACATAAACAACACAATGTACATAATTAAAGTGGTTGTCCAACACATAACCAAAAAATAATACATAATGCATCATTTCCTCTTCTTAAAATCAAGCTTCTTTTCTAACTTCAATAAGTTCTTCATTGCCTCTTGTATCGGTTGCTCAGTCTCATCCCTATTGTCTTATTTCGAACCATCATATGCATCTTCATTCATCCATATAAAATAATTGCATGAGTTTTGGCCCTACAAAAACATGTCATATTAATTACTGAATTTTTCACCCTAACATCACAAACTAAACAAATTTTGTAAAATAAAATGAAAAATAAAACCATACATTTCGATTAGGGCATCTCCAAAAAACCCTTCCTCTATTGTTTTCGTGGGTTGATGTGTATATATAAGCTATTTCACCACATAAACAATGTCTTCATTTAATCCTTAAAAAAAAGACCCCATTGTAGCAAAAGACCATGATCGATCAGTCCTTCCAACATTGCGAAAAGAAGTCATGGCTAAAGCTTGGTAAAAATTACAATGCAACACAACCCAAACCTTTTTCTCAATTCAAGGAGTAGTAAACCCCTACACAACCAAAGGTCAATAACGACATAAACTCAATTTCGGATGACAAAATTTTTTTCATACAATATGGTCTTAAGCATAACCATTCACAAATTAAAGAATAAAAGTGGGACTTTTCTGTTAATAATGGACACACAAACTAATGTAATGCTTTATGCATCATTATTAGGAAAAAAATGGTTATGAACTTCACTAATTTGATTATTTGTTAGAATTAAAAGACTTTATCATCTATAATGCAGCCAAAGAAGGAACAGAGGTCCATTAGAGGAAAATTTGTCCCACTAACACCATATTTTGACAATTCATTCTAAGCTAACAAAAAACAAATAAAGTCATTAATTCAAACATGTTCTTAGCAGTAAAAGCATTCCACAGTCTCAAATCACCACGTTTGAGTACTGTTGAAGTCACTTAGAATATGGACAGTATGGTAGAACCACACATTTGATTAATAGAGAGTTTATGGAATTAGTAATACAAGAACAAGAACCCCTGAAACTACTAGTTGCCTAGAATGACCTATTTTTCCTGATTTCAAGATGTGTTTTTTTTAGTTAAAAAGAAAAACAAATGCTCATCATTCTATTACTTTTTCATCTGAAGAAGATAAAAATATTCATGCAATAATGCAACAAGGTGGGGATGTTGAACTAGTAACAATTCAAGGGTCTTTAGAATCATCATTGCATGAATTTGTAGCAACCTGGGTAAAGCCTAGTGCAAAGGAAAGGAAGAAGAAGCAAAGGAAACAGTCTTACTAGGAAAATAAGCAAACTTGGTTCGGCGGTAGTGGAGGCAGAAGTAGGCATGATGTAGCAAAGAAGAACGGAGCAATGGTGACAGAAGAAGAAGAACATAGCAATGGTGAGTGAAAAAAAGAATGAAGTACTGGTGAGGGAAGAAGAACGGAGCACTAGTGAGGGAAGAAGAACGAAGCAACAGAGCACTGGTGAGGGAAGAAGAATGGAGCAACGGAGCACTGGTGTGTGTAAAAGAATAGAGCAACGAAGCATTGGTTAAGGAAGAAGAACGGAGCACTGGTTTGGGTACAAGAACGAAGCACTGACTGGTGAGGGAAGAAGAATGGAGCACTGATAGGGTTTTAGAGTTTTTGTTTTTAATTTTTATTTATTATTTTCAAATTAGAAAATAATAAACCTGCCACGTAGGCAGGTGTCCACGGAAGGTTTTTCTCTCATCAGTGGTACATGAATAATTTTCCAATTAAAAATACATAGGGAAAATAAAAACTAAATAGGTGTTTGTTTGGCTGAATTTATTTTCTATACTAGTAGTAATATATAAAAAATATAGTATTTCATTAAGTCCGGTTCAATCTCAGTTCAATCTTTGAACTCTAAACTCATCTTTTTCAATTTAATGACAAGTCTGATTTTGAAAACCTTGATTTTTTAAAAAAAAATTAATTTTTAATTTTTAGAACCTAAGAAAGAATACTAATAATAGATTATTTGTTCTTTAGTTTTATATTTATTTTAAAAATTCAAAATATAAAGAGAATATCTTATTTTTTTTGTTTTTTATTAATGTTATTTTTGTAAATATAGATAATTTTTTTCATTTTCATATATTTAAACAATTTTCAAACCATACTTATTAAATAAGTTTTTTTTTCTTCTAAAAAATCATTTTTAAAAGTTATTTTTCAAAACTTTTTTCAAAACAATTTTTCTTTTTCTTTTTTGTGAACAAAAAAAAAACAACAGTGTAGCTTCTTCATGGTATAAGAAATACGATGTACGAAATGCACCAATAAGAAAAATACATTCATTCAAATATAAAAACTCAAACGCGAAGGTGTGATATGTGACACAATTTATACCTTATATCAATTGTATATTAGGACTGAGACAAACCTAAATACATTTGTAAAAACTCTTTATGTTAAGAGATTTTTCCTATCTAGTCTCATAAAAAAACGATTTTTCCTATCTAATCTAGGATATTGTCCTTATCTCTTAAACTTTATGTAAAATAAATAAATAAATAAATTTGTAAATCTAATCCATCATGAAAGTTCAAGAACAGACAATTAACCATATTTCACTAAACAAATCTTAATTGGCATTGCACCCTAGGTTTCCCTGAATCGATCCGTCGATAACCTTCTTCAGGGAGTTCAAGCATATATTTTCATCCATAGCTTGCTCTGCAGTACACGACGAGATTTTTCATTCTGTTAACAAGCCTACATAAGAAGCTTTAAAACATTAGAATATTTTATTAAAAATAATATATTTCTCGCTTTGAAAATGTAAAAAAACGTTTTATATATGTTCATTTTTTTCAACTAGGCAAAATTTATATGTTGTAAGATGAGGAGAGGAAGAAATTATGTATTTATATCCTTCCACTAATACACTAATAACTAATAAATAATGTTTGTATATAAAAAAATATAAAATAATCTTAATTGTGTTGATTTTGATTTTATTTTTTTAATTTTTTAAAAGAGTTTTAAAAAATAATTTTCAAGAACGGTTGTTTGAAAGAAAAAAAATCGTTTAATAAGTATTGTTTGAAAACCGTTTTAAAGATATGAAAATAAAAAACTTGTTAATATTTATAAAAATGTATCAATGAAAAGCCAAAAATAACTTAATTCTTATATTTTGAGTTTTCAAAATAAAAATTCAAAACTACCGACATTGTTCTTCATTTTTTATTTTTAAATATTAAAAAACAAAATTAATTTTTAAAATTATTTTAAAAAAAACGAGTTTTTTAGTTTTTAAATACTAAATACTAGGAACAGTTTTTTTATAAAATTGTTGTCAAATAATCATTAGAGTTTGATTGATTTTATTTTATTTTTTAATTTTTAAAATATATTTTTCAGGAAGTATTTTATAGAAGAAGAGAAAAAAAAAACTTGTTTGTTAAGTGTTGTTGGAAAAAAAAAAGTTCATATATATCTTTCTTGTGTTTTAAGTTTTTAAAATAAAAATACAAAATTAAAAAGTAAAACTACTTATAATTATTGTTTTTAAATTTTTAAAAACTAAAAAACTAATATTAAAAATTATTTTAAGAAAACCTAATCAAACCAGTTTTTTTTATTTTTAAATACTAAGTGTTTGTTTGACAACAATTTTATAAAACTGTTTTCAGTATTTTAGTTTTTAAAAACTAAAAAACTTGTTTGGGTAGTGTTTTCTGAAAACAGTTTTCAAAAATTAGTTTTTTAGTTTTTAAAAACTAAAAAAGGAACAGTTGAAAGGAATTTTTCTTTTCAGTTTTTTATTTTTGTTTTAAAAACTCAAAATACAATCAGAATATGTTATTTTTTGCTTTTCATTAATGAAATTCTAATAAATATGAACAAGTTTTTCTATTTTTACATTTTCAAAACAGTTTTCAAATAAAACTTGTCAAATAAATTATTTTTTTCTTTCAAAAATAGCTTTTGAATACTATTCTTAAAAACTATTTTCAAAAACTAAAAAAAAAAATCAAACCAATCGAGCTTTGAAATCAAACCAATTGTAAAATTGTTGCTATTAATTACTCACGGACATGCATTATTTTTTTTTTAAGAATGCATTTTGACTCTTTTTTTTATGAGAAATGCATCTGTACTTTTTAACTTCAAATACTACATATTTTTAGTAAAAATTTTAACTTAGTTGGTTGATTCCAGATAAAAGAGAAAAAAAACATTGCACTTTAATAAAAAAAATTCTACTTTTAATTTCTAAATCATTATCAAATGCGATGGTTAGCAAAATTGTATTTGAAAATCAAATTCTCAACATAAAATTTAAAATCATAGATTTACCTTTGTTTAATTTTCCAACAAATTACTGCCTTTGTTTCATTTTACTAGTCATTTAAGTTTTCTCACATGTATTAACACAGAAATAAATAAACTAGTTAATAAAATATATTTACAAAACTGTTCAGTATATTGTATTTATTAATTGTAGTAATTGAAAATCTGAGACATACAACATTAAAAAGAATTTATATTAGTATAAATATTATTGAAAATAATATTAAAATAAACTTTTAATTATTTCATTGAAAGAAATAAACATCAGTTATTTTAAAAATTGTAAAAATTTTAAAACTATTAGTAAAATAAAACGGGTTGAGTATTAATTATCGGCGGATTTACCTGTATATACTATATAATCATTATAAACACAGTAATTACCATCCCTTTCATTAGTATAATTTGTGTGTGTTTGTTGGATCTATAAATCATTGTTACCTACTTTGAGCCTTTTTACAGAGATCTTTTGGGAAGTTTGTCTTTAATTCTTTTATGTGCTACTAAAATAATTACTTTCTTTTTAAAATGAAATCAAATAAATATTTCTTAAAATTTTAGATTTCATATAGTTTTAAAAGAAATTTTGAAAATTTAACAGGTTAATAACATTAATTAAATTAACTAAATTTATTTAGTATAGTGACATAATTAAAAAAAAAACTTACTGCCTAGTGTGTCAAGATATTCATTAAGAAATAAAAAGAAAAATGAAAACGAACTTAAAAATTATACGAGCGTATTGATCTACAAATAATTTTCTATATTATTTTTACTAAGAAATAACATTGATGTCCTATTATAACTTAAGAACTTTGTAAAATTCAAAATTATTACTAATATTCACTAAAAAATCTTAATTACTCAACTTCATAGAAAATAAGTAAAAATTACACATATATATAAATTTTAAAATAAAAATTAAAAATTAAAACATCCAAAATTTGAAAGAAAGGTTGAAAGGAAGTATAAGAAACAAACTCATCCTGAAAACTTTAAACTTTTTGTGTAGAATAACAAAAAATCATAGTTTGGCTCATGATTGAGGTTTTCAAATTTAAAATCATCTCAACCAACGAAGTGAACTAACAATACAAGAGATTCAAACTTCAAAGTGCATAAGCAATGAATTTTCAGGCTTCGTAATTAATGCATTCCACTAAAAAAAGGAAAATTATTTAATGTTTGCAGAGGCTTACTTCAATTAACATTTCCATTCTAGCTTTAAATATAAAATAGTATATATATATATATATATATATATATATATATATATATATATATATATATATATATATATATATATTCTGGACATAATACCTGATACTTTTTTTGCTTAACAGGCATGGGAATAGACGGATATTACCTAATACTCTATAAACAGGGTTTTTGAATAATAGGGGTGAATAATAGTAATATTTATTAAAAAAGAGTCGTCAAACAAAAAATTATCCAAATGGTATAATAATTTCGTATGATGTATTTGAGTAAATAAATCATTATATAATCAAATATGTCAATCGATTTAATTTATTTAAGTAAATTAAGTGTCTAGAACCAAATATGTAAATTGGTTTGATACGATATTTATGATAAAATAACAATAATAATAATAATTGTTATTATTAAAATTACTATATTTAACTGTTATATTTCATAACTTTTCCTATTACTCTATTTAATAATAGCATTTAATATTATATTTTGAAAAAATAATACTCTATTTTCACTTAACTATTTTATATATTCATTATAATTTATATGTTATATGATAAATAATATATTTTAATTTGTTATAATTAATTTTATGTTATATATTAAAAACAATGTAATGTTTGAAAAAATTATTAACAATAGTAAAATCTAAAAATATATAAAATTTTTAATAACCTAAATGTGAATAAAAATATTAAAGTTACTATATTAATAATGGTACTAAATAATAACAACAATAATATAATAATAATATTATTATTAAAAATAATAACAAATACTTTTATAATGTTAGCTTAGATATTTTTTATTATTATTATTAATTATTATTATTGTTAATTAGTACAATTAATGATATAATAACTTTAATATAATTTTTATTCACAGTTACGTTATTAAAAATTTTATATATTTTTAGATGTACTATTCTTAATAATTTTTTCAAACATATATTACATTGTTTTTAATATATAATATAAAATTAATTATAAAAAATTAAAATAATATTATTTACAACAAAAATTATAATAAATTTATAACATAGTCAATCAAGAATGGAGTGTTTTTTTTTAAAAAAATATAATATTAAATGTTATTATTAAATGACGTGCTATTATAAAAAGTTATCAAAAGTAACTTTTATAATGATAATTATTATTATTATTAATTAGTATATTATTATTAATGAACTTTTTGCTACATAATTATTATTATCATTAATGAAGTCGACTGTTAATAATATTTTTAATTACACCAAACCCATTAGCATATTTAAATATGTAAAATCAATTAGTTTTTAAGGTGTATTTATTTAAATTTGTCAAATAAAATGATATATTTGACCGTTGAATGGTCAAACTATATCATTTCCGTAATTTTTTGTTTAAACATTTTTTTTAGTAAATATTAATATTATTCATACAGTTTTTAAATTATATTGCCATGTAAAAATTTAATGATTAGAGAATCAAATTTAGCCTACAATAGGTGATATATAATTTGATAAAAAAAAAAAAAAATACTCCATATGTGTTTATAGGGGTTTTTGACTAACAAGAAATCCACTATGTAAGGTTTAATTTTGTAGATATGGATATTTTGTTTTTAACTTATAAAATTGTAAATTTTTTATATATTATTATTTTTATAAATTTTAATGTGACCCGTACCCACCTTATTTAACTTTAAAGAAAAGAGAGATGGATGCAAAACTTTGACTTAATATAAGTGAAAACTTAGCATGAAAAAGTTCATTCCCTCTCTTTTCTATCCCTTTTCTTGGTAAACTATTATTAGCATGAAGTGTCCTCCATACATCATTTTCTTAATTTCTTTTGGATCTTAAATGATGCAGCATATGGAAGAACGACGGGAACACACCCATAGTGTCTAACACCAAACTGGCTGCTAACAATAACAGATTTTCCAAACCAAAATAAGCTATCAACATGTAAGAAATATGGAAGTACCATACATGTTCATAACCGCGTTATAAACAAGCTACTACAATGCAAAGCAGAAGAGTTTGACTTCAAAATATCAACTCTAATAAATATGGAAGTACCGTCCTGGAGTTCAACTACTTTAGTTAATGAAGTTAGACATAATAATGGCTAGTGGCTCCATCATTTTCAGTTTGCACCAATTCACTTTGGTTAATTAATACAGTGTGAAAATTTAATAAAAATATAATTATATAGAAATAATACATAAATGTTTTAAAATTATGTACATATAAATAATTTATAATATTTTTGTTAAAATTGAATAAATGTAACAATATTATTTTTTAAAAATAGAAAATATCAAATGAAAACAAATATATTTTCGGGATGTTGAAAACTTGAAAATGAAAATAATTTCAAAAAATAAAAGTAAAAAAATGAAAATAGAAAATATTTTCTCAAATCAAACGTCACCTAACTTATTATTTTCATATTTTTAACAATCTGCCACCTTTCTTTTATTTTTAGAGTTTAATTGATATACACTATCAGTGTAAAGATTTTTACATTGACATTCAATCACAACCTTTCATTCATGGTAAATTTGTTGCCTTTACTCATTAGTACTTTAAAAAGTCACATAAATAACATGTCATAATTAAATGTCAGTATAAAAATCTTTTATCCCAACAGTGTATACCAATTAAATTCTTACTTTTAAGGTTTTTGTATGAAATTTAAGAATGACTTTCCTAATGTGTGTCAGGATACATTTTAACAATTATTAAAATCAGATTTCAAAGCACAATTATTAAAATCAGATTTCAAAGCAAATTTGAATGTATTTATTATGTAAGAGAATCACTATATTTAAAAAGAATTAGATGTGATTTTTAATACTAATTTACTTCTATTTTTAATCATATATTTTTCACTTCTATTTTTTTTAATATTCACAACTTTCACCGTCACCACAACCACCATCACTACTGCGGTGGTCACCACCATTATCACATGCCACCATCACAATCACCGCCACCACCGTAATTGTCATCACATAATGGTGGCAGCATCAGTGGTGATGATAGTAAAGGTAGTGAAAATAAAAGAAGATATAAGTGAAAAAACCAAAGATAAAAATGAAAGTAAATTGGTGTTAAAAAATACATTTAATGCTTTTTAATTATAGTTACCCTCTCTTACTATAAATACATTCAAATTTACATCAAAATTTATGTTTTACTAATTGTTAAAATGTGATTTAATGAAATCCTTAATTGAGAAATATGCTTATTTAATTCTTTCGTCCTAATCATTAACGGCAATAACTTCATATCCAGCCTGCTATTTGTCTCATCGTCTAATTAAAAAAAAAAAAAATCAGCATCCAAAATTTCTATTTGCCACCGAACTTCTTATTTGTACTACTTTCAAAACATATTTCCTACCAAATTTCTATATTAATACTCCATTTTCTACGTCAATAAATACTAAAAGAAGCTTTTCAAAGCGGGATAGTAAAAATGTACCAGAAGCATCTAGCTTGATCAAACACATGTACAAGATGCAGGTTGACTATTAAACGAACTAATCCCCAAATGCACTAATTAATAAGAAATTTTGAATAAATTTCAACACTTCTCCTTAATTTAAATGTAGTTGATCTCCAAAGATTATTTTAATCAATCTCTCAACACTATTCTTTTCCTAGATCCAATTATGACCAAATTTTCTAGTTTTTTTTTTTTTCAAGTTTTTAACTAATTTGATATCTAGCTGGATATTTAGAAAAAATAACCAGAAATATGGTTAATTCCTAGTTGAATTAAACCGGTTGGTTTCGACGGTTCTAACAACCTAAATAATAACAATTGAAAGGACAAAGGGAAAGGATATTGTGAATTCAAATCATTCTCACTAGCAAACTAATAATTAACAAAAACTAATATATTGATAATTAACTTTTGATAGGTTAGCAAGTTTGTCTAATAGTAAAGTTTATGTGTAGAAAAATGAGAAGGAAGAAGTTATAAGTTCAAATATCTGTACTGACAAATTAAAATTAGCTTATAAAAAAACATTTGACTATAAAAAAAATGTTAAAATAATTTTTTGAAAATATTTTTCTTATAAAATCATTCAAATTAATTATTTAGTAATATCATAAATTATATCAATTTTAATTTTTTTATGATAACGACTACATGTACTATTTATTAGAGACATACAATTTAGTTTAATATTATTATTATCATTGAATCATCGTAGATAAAAGCTTTTTTTTAAGTATTTAAGATAGAAAATATAAAATACTCAGTAATATTTATTTTTATTTAAAACTTTATTATAAAATTATCTTCAGTAAAAATATATAAAAATTAAATAAATTTAAAATTAAATACTTTATTGGATAATATTTATATTATAAAGTTAATATTTTTATACTAAAAATAATTTATATCTAATTAGTTAATATATTTATTATAAAGTACCACTTTGACTTTATGTTTACATTTTTTTTTTAAGTAGAGACTAAAAATATTATGGAGCGAAACCAACACTCCTCTATGTCAATATGTATGTCAAAACTATTTTTTTAATTATTTTATATAAAGACGTACAAAAACTCAACAGCATCATAAATTTGAAGGAGTTTTGGTTATATAGAGACCACAAATATTATTTACTAAAGATAATTCTTCTTTGGATAATTAGTAATACTAAATTTTCTTCTTTAAATATTTCACATCATGAATGAGTTGATAGTTATAAGATTAGTCTAGATGCAAAAGTTCACATCAAGAGGAGAAAAAGAATGGATAGGTTGTGAATTTAAATTCTTTCACTAATAAAACTAATACATTAGTAATTGTTCCTACTGCTAGTCTCAAACATCGTTAGGGTCACCCACTTGAGATATTGTCTGCTTTGGAGGTTAGGACTCCGTCACGGTTTTACCTTGAAAAGACGTCTTGAGAGGTTAAGGGAGGAGGGTGTTTATAAATGACCCTTGGCCTCGATTCCAAGCTATGTGAGACTTTGCGTATGTACCGGAACAAGCCCCCCAGTTGAGGCTAAGGGGCGTGAGAGCGTGACATCCTTACCATAAACGAGGCCAAATGTTCTTACCAGAGTTTGGCAGAACAGTTATCCTCTCGATCTTTCGGGTCTTAGGAATCCAGGAGACAGGTATGTACCTGCATAAGGGACTCCGAAGCTCAAGTCAGAGAGGGAATAAGATGATAGAGATTAGAGTGTGAGAGATTAAATACCTGAGGGACCTAGTATAACAAATTTAAATAATATGAAAATATGGTAGTTTAATTACTAAATAAACATTTTTATGGTAACTATCAATATTAAATATCACATCGTCCGTCAAAATAAATATTTCATTTTAAAAAATTATCTCAAAATTGAATTTCTATATTGTAATATATTAATTTTTTAATGTAGCATTTATTAATTTTCTTGATATGTGTATAAAATAATTTAGAATGACAATTTATTTTAGGATGGATGGTGTAAGTTTGTTTTATATATATCCGAGTTGGGAGTATTTTTTTTTTTAGAAAAAAAATATTTATATATTGTGAGTAAAAAAATTTTATTCTAAAAGTTAATTACAACTTTTTATATAGGATAAGTTTATTAATTTTATCAATTAATATTTTAAAAATAATCTAAATGAATGATTGTGATTAACTATAATTTTACACTAACCATGTTTAAAGTGTTAAACCTTTTTTTTATCTGTGCATATGTAAAATAATTAAACATATATAAATTAATTTGAAATTAATAGAGTACAGTAGCAAAAGGGCATATCATTTATTCATTCTGCCTTTAATTTGTCTTTTATCACAGGCTTACGAGAAGAAGGGAAATGATGATGGAATTTATTTTGTTAATTTGTGTAAGTGTTGAAAATAAATAAATAAAACCAGAAGTTTGAAAAATGATGTGATGTAACAAAAGTAAAAGAAAATTGTCGTAAAAGAAAAAGAAATATTGTATAAATAATATTATTATGGAAAAAAAAAAGATTTTGTAAATATTACTGTGACTTAAATCATTTTACTAGTTCAAAACAAATAAACAATTTGTGAAGCCCAAAAAAATAACAAGATGGAAGCAACAACTACTGAAAAACCAAATATAATAATCGTCTCTATACATGTTCAACATCACCCGTCAAATAGAATAGAAACCTATGTACCTAAAATTGGTTAATCAACTAATCTCCTTTTTCTATAGTGATCGTAAAAGAAAAGGATAAATTCAATCACATGGTTATTTGCTTCATACCAGTTACTATCACTTGGAAAATATAGTCAAGGAGCAATGACAAGGATTGTTTTCCACAACCTTGAGAAGCACTAAAACCAATTTGTTTTCATACAAAATGAAAACTTTATGAGGCCCTTCTCGAATGATTTTTTTAGAAATAATATAAATCCTAGTTATATATAACATTTGTATCTTACATATATAAGCCTTCATAATAAACTGCATAACACAGAAACATATAAAACAAGTATTAAGATGAGAGAGAAGGAAGCCAAGTATAGCATAGCATACCGCTAGAGGAGGTGTATAATCTCCATCTTTGAATTTGGGTTGATGCTGAGAGATCGATAGATCTCTGCTGTTCACCCAAAGAAAGACCCATATATATATATAGTAGTGATAAAGCCTACCTTTTCGAGGCTCTGTAAGGTACTACCATATAATAATTAACCGCTTTGCCGATTGTCATGACACAAATTTGTTTCTATTACCTCATCCTCAGTTATTCAGATGTATGCATATTGTCGGGAGTATGTTTGAATTAGTTACAAGTGCCACATATTCCATGTCTTTTACTTTTTGTTCCTTAACATTGTTTTATTTAAGTTGAATATTCGTGTATAAAATCAGAATTCTGGCAGCTAGCTTATACATTGTTTTATCAAGTGCAATAGTGTCAATTGTGATTAAGTGCAATAGTGCAATGGTCTTAAAATCAGACTTTTAATTAAACTATAAGGAGAAGATTCAGATCATGAAAGAAAACTTGCATTTATTTAATCGTTAATCTGGATATATAGTACGTCATACGTGGTTGCTTCCATAAATGAGATTGAAAACTGCATTGCATGGTATATAGTATACATAATATTAAGAATATATTTTAATTCAAAAACCACCGCCACCACCAGCGCCACCTCCAAAGCCACCACCAGCACCTCCACCTGCGCCACCTCCAAAGCCACCACCAGCACCTCCACCTGCGCCACCTCCAAAGCCACCACCAGCTCCTCCACCTGAACCACCTCCAAAGCCACCGCCACCGCCAGCTCCTCCACCTGCACCACCTCCAAAGCCTCCACCGGCTCCTCCACCTGCACCACCACCACTACCAATTCCTCCGCCCACTCCACCACCATGCCCACCTCCAAAGCCTCCACCGGCACCGCCACCAACTCCTCCCCCTACACCACCACCATGACCACCTCCTAAACCACCACCAGCACCTCCACCAGCTCCACCTCCAATGCCTCCACCGCTACCAATTCCTCCTCCTATGCCGCCACCTTTACCGCCTCCAAAACCACCACCAGCACCTCCACCTGCACCACCACCTGCACCACCACCAATTCCACCTCCTTTTCCACCTCCGAATCCTCCACCTGCACCAGCGCCACCACCAACTCCTCCCCCTATTCCACCACCATGTCCACCTCCAAATCCTCCACCTGCACCAGCGCCACCACCAACTCCACCACCATGTCCGCCTCCAAATCCTCCACCAGCACCACCGCCAATTCCTCCACCTACTCCACCACCATGTCCACCACCAAGTCCTCCTCCAAAGCCACCACCTTTACCACCACCAACTCCTCCTCCAAAACCACCACCTGCTCCGCCACCCAAGCCACCTCCTCCAAAGCCATCAACTAACTCATTTTCTTTATATTTTCTGCATTCTGCCGCTCCTATCAGCAATACAAATGCCACAGCAAGTAATCCCACATAGCTTTGTAACTTTCCCATCTTTGCACTAAGAGAAAATAGAGCTGGAAATGCTTGCTATTTTGTAGTGAGAAAGCTTGGGAACGACTTATTTATATTGTAAACCAGAGCGCGCACACACCATTAATATACTTAGACTTATGGAGGTATCATCTGTCCAACACGCCAAAATTCAAACTTGTGCCCAAGATGAATCCATTGGGCGGTGAAATCTTAATTGTCATGTCCCAACCATCAACTACTTTATTTTAGTATTTAAGTACAATGGAGTAGGATTAATAACTATTAACATAAATGTTAACATGTTGCTAAGAACAAACATGGAGAAAGTGAAAGGAGCTTAGCTTGCCTCCCCCCATTGTAAAATTTTAAACAAAAGTTATTAGGGTTTTTCGTTTCTATTTTGAATAATTTTATTGATAGTATATATAATCAGGTGGTAAATTTCAACATCTTTTTTAAGAGGGATTGGATTCCTCGTATATTCACATTCACAATTTTTTTAAAACTAAACATTTAGTATACAACTAACTATTGTTTTTATTGTCTGAGGGAATTAAATACAAATATAAAATTTATTCGAAGTTTAATATATAAAATTCAACCAATAATATAAAAAATATGCTTATCTAAAATTCAAATTAAAACATAAGAGAATACTATTTCATTAGAGGTAGAAACAAGTCATAATAAAGTAATATAGTACTAAAATAACTTTAAAAGGACATTTTCTTTTCTTTCAAATTAAAAATATGATTTTAAATAAAAGGAAATTATTAAATATTACATATATAATAGTTATTTTTTATCCTCCTATGACACCTTTTGATCAAACTTGTTAAATAGTATAGAAGATTATAATCTAAATTGTATAATAATATATATGTGCTGTATTTATTGCTCAACCACTTATTCACATATTAGTCCCTTAATTCACTTCTCAACCAATTAATAACTACTATATTATTTAATAAATATTTTTTATATCTTATATAACCTATTAAATAACATTGAAACACCATTTTAGAATAGAAAATTTTCATCAAACACGAAAATATATTTGTTTAATTTTTTTCAGGGGTGAAATTAGCACATTAAGATATTTTTCAATAAAAGGTAAATTTGCCCTTATATTAATTAAGGATAAAGTTATTTTCTTAAAAAAATGTTCACGTTTGTAAAAAGATATTATTCAATGGTCGTGGTCAAGGATAAAGAGCGATCAATCTTCTACTATTTTCAGTCTGAGTAAAAACTGTAGGTAGAAAAATTTTCTACAAGTGACTGCGAGTGGCAGATCGCAATTATGAATTGTTCAAGACTCTCTCTCACTCCTTTATACTGCTCTTGTGATTTGTCATCTATAACTGCCAAGCTTTCCCTACCATGTGTATTATTTGTCGGTTCAAAACCATATATGGGATTAGCATGTGAGCTAGATTTTCACCGATCTGAGTACTTATCAAATTAAATAAAAAGTAAGTTCACAGGTGTTGGTGTTAATTAGCCTAGTTTTAGAAACAGCATTCCGGAACGTTCAGTTACCCCGATACATGTAGAAGTTGCTTCTTAATAAATACATAGTACGTTAGAAAAATTACTTCTAATATTAAAGTTTTAATATACCTTTATAAGTTAGGGATGGAAATTCTGTCTAAAATGTGTGTCTTGTATTCCACTCGATCAATCAATGAATCAACGACTTACATAACATACAAAAAAAATCATTAAATAATAAGACGATTTAAGTAGGACAAATGATTTTCATGTATATGGTAGATATATTTGAACTTGGTTCTTAACTAACCATAAGAATAAGTTATTCCAAAAAACTTTCATTGTCAAATTCATTTTTGTGAGTTCGTAATAAAAACTCATTGGAACTCATATTTTAAAATTAATTTTTACTGTACAAATTATTACAAAGAAGAAAGACCCACAAACTGAAATGAATTATACTGTTATTAGAGTAAAAAATTTGGAAACAAGTTCTTAAATTAATTTAATTTGACGTAGTAAAACCTATAAAAACTGATGAGTTAATTAAAAAATCAAAATTAGTTCTACTATTATAATAAGGGATTTATATCAAGTATAACTATATATATTAGTTATCTCATATATTTATCATTCATTTTATGTGTGCTGTGATTCCTTGGTTAAGCATGATTTATCTTAAACTGATGCCCTTACTACATGGAAAACTTGTTCTATATTTCTCGGTTTCCTTATGTTAGCGTATATATACTCTAAGCATTTCTTGTCCTAGACTATAGTTGTTCTATGTTTCCTTCCCAGATGTCCTATTTCCTACACTAATCAAAACAAATATTTATGATTCAATTTGTTAAATTAATGATCATTATAAAAATAGTACCAGCAATCATGGTGTTCATCATAGTGATGGAGTACTCCAATTCACTCTTCAAAATCACCAAGTTGAGATAATCGGAGCCGGAACACTTGGGAGTTGGGAGCAAACAACATCGATCCCTATCAGTAATCACTTCATTTTCAACAATTAATTAATTAATTGAGAATTGAATAGCTGGACGGCAGTATCATGTGATCGACCTACGACCAAACTCTAGGAGATATCCTATTCCTAAGCCTTAATTGAGCTAGCTGTTCAGCACTTCACAACCAAGACGAGACTGTTACCTTAATACAAATGTGACCACAGATAAAATTTACAACCCAGTCTACGCGCAAGACATGTGTTTGTCATTAATGTTTTGAGTGCGTTCATAGTAGACTGGAATTCCCCGTAAACAATTTACAGATTGTCTGTTTTTAAATGCCATCATATATATAACTATGGATCTTGCGGCATGCGCACCTATGGACAATGCCCAGGCCCCAGGGCGACCATGACACAACCAGCGGCCAGTTTAAATGTGTGTAATTTCCAAAGCATGCATATATATATATATATATATATATATATATATATATATATATATATATATATGTTTTTCTTGTTTCATCATAGTGTTATTTTAGATGTAAGCGTAAACCGTGGCAGCTAAACAACAACTTATTACGTTTTTAATATATTACAACTGAGTATAATCCACTGTAATCTTTTTTGGAAAATTTGTGTTAAGTTTTTTATCACTAATAAACATACAACGAATATATAATAAGTGATTAAAAATACATTTTGTTATTAAAACTTACATAAAATTATTTTTCTAAGTTTTGACAATTCGTTATTATTATTACATAAAGAGACTAAAATTAAAAAAAAAAATGTTCAAAGGCCAAATTGAAAAAAGATTCTACACATATAAGTTTTATTGATTTTATTAATTAATACTTTAAAAGTCATATAAATATGAATTGTTATTAAATATCAATATAAAATTGTTATTTCATACTAATTAAACTCTCTCTCTATATATATATATATGTATATGTATATGAAATGATACTATACATTGATGTTTGTATGTATGCATTCATGCAACATAAAAAATTAACTCGTCATAGTTAGATCTGAGGATGTAGCATTATGCAATGATCGCCCATTGTGTTTCACTGTACCTTCTGGCCAGAAAACTTGGTCTTACTACAAGAATTTATGAAAGAATGGAAGGCTAGAAGGAGGTGCTAAGGGTAGAGGCAGCTTAAATCAAGCACGGCGAGGTTGAGATGGATCTATGAGCCAAGGAATCACTAAGGTGGAATAGATACATATTTTTACTTTTTTCTTTACCCACTTTTCGACTGGGTACCGTGCCAAAGATATGTAGGATATCTTCAAATGCTACGGAAGGATCAAGGAGGTGATTATTCCAAAGAAGACAGATAAAAGGAGAAAACGATTTGGTTTTGCTAGGTTTGCTGGGGTTGAAGAAGCTAGAGTCATGGCCTTAAAGCTTGATAAGATTTTCATCGGTGAAGCAAAGCTCTGGGTGAATCTTCCGAGATATGGAAAAGAGAAGCTTGGTCTGGAAGGGAGGAGGTTTGGTATGGCTATTCCACAGGGCAAATATGGAGCGGTGGTGGATCAAGGGGTCTTCTCTTCGGCGCTTCAGACTGGACATAAGAGATCTTATGTAAGTGTTGTAAAGAGGCAAGCCGGGCTGGAAGGCAGTGACCAGGTGAACTAGATGGGGACAAACAAAGTATCCTTGATCAAACTCTCGTACAAATCTTAGGCAAAGGAGGTGGAGAAACTTTCGACGGCCTACGTGGGGAAGGTGACTAAGAAAGGAAATACATACTTAACCCAGCATTTCTTGCATAGTGAAGGAGTGTTTGGCATAAGGGCAACTCCTTTAGGTTTGAACATGGTTCTGTTGGAGACACATGAAGCGAAAGACATTAAGGAGTATCTAGATGTTAGATTCGAATAGGTTAAGTCATGGTTCAGCAAAATCTTCTTGTGGAAGCCAACAACTATTGATAACGACAGGCTAGTTTGGGTGAAGTGCACAGGCATTCCATCACAAGCGTGGGAGGATAAATTTTTCCAAACGCTGGCTAGTTTCCATGGCGAATTTATTCGAATGGACTCGTCTACGGAGAGGAAAGAGCATATGGATGTAGCTCGAATTGCCATTTCCACTAAGGTGAATGTAGGAATCAACCATTTGGTGCGTGTCATGATAGATGATTTAATGTTCGAGATAAAATGGTTGAAGAGGCTGGTGTGGACGGATGGAAGGAGGCCATGTCAACTGGTTCATCCCCTTACTCCGGCGAAGTTTTCTGCGAAGACAATGGTGGTCAAGACGTCGACCTGAAATGGCAAGCACTGTCAAGGGAGGCCCTCGGGGAAGAAGAACAGGAGGCACAAAAGGAAACAAGAGGCTTGGATAACGACTACAAAGTTGCTAGATTTTCACTGTAAAGCTGCCAAAGTTCTGCTGCAAAACCTGGTGTGGACAGTGACTACACGAACTATTCCCCCAAAAAGCGTAGAAACAAGCAGCAGAAGTCAAACCTCTTCTCTCTAGGCGCAACAGACGCTGGATTAGGAAAGTGTGAAGTGGGCCTTGGACTGTTGGCCAAAGCTGATGAGGAGGTGCGGGAAGCTATTTCCAATGAAATCACATGGGCCAAAGTGGCTAGTGGTTAAGCGAGCCAGCAACTCCATGATGGCCTTAGTAGGGAGCGAATAAAATTGAAGGAGCATAGTGACAAGGTGGTAAATGAGATGGGCCAGGATAAAACTCCAAATCATCCTTCGGCCAATGAGAATGGGTTGCTCTATGGTGGGGCAAAATCTAACTCGAAAGGAAGGCTGGAATTGGTTGGGGTGGGGAACGGAAAAAGGCAACAAAATGGCATGTCATTTAAAGGCCAAGCCCAAACTGAAAGCCAACATAATTCACAATCAGATTGCATGGAGGGGAATTCTTCAACTACGAAGCCCTATGACCAAGATATATGGTCTATGGTGAGGCTGGAAAAGATTCGTGACGAGGCCAGGCAAAAACGGAGAATGGTGGGTGTCTAAAAGAAACATCGAAGACAAAGCCTAGATGGGGTGACATGACCTACGAGAGTGGAAGAGGACGCAGTCCGGACACCTCTGTAGGATGTGCATTATACCCAACTAGTGAGGTTGTGTTCACGCAGACCAAGACGAAGGGAGAAGGAAGCACTGGACCCAATTTAGCTGACGGTATAGATCCTATCAAGATGTGGCAGGATATGAAGGGCATACGAGTAGTAGGAGGAGATGTGAATGAGCAAATCCATATAGATGAAATAAGTAAATTGGAAAAAAGAGATAGGGAGGGGAAGGAAGCTCATAATGTAGGAAGAATTATACAAGTCAAATGAAGTTACTATCTCTGAATGTAAGGCAGTTTCGGGATAGTCTGAAGCAGCAGATACTTAAGAGAACGGTGGTGGGGAATAAAATTGATATTTTCTTATTTCAAGAAACAAAATGCCAAGTCATCGAAGAGTGGGAGGAGAGTGAGGTAGGGGGAATGTGATTTTGAATTGAGGTATCTCCCGTCAAATGGTCTTAGTGGTGGACTATTATCAATTTGGAAGAAAGGGTTGTTTGAGGTTCGTTGGAATATCCAAGGAGATGGGTTCCTAGGCCTGGGGGTAATTAGATATGAGTCTCAATTGTTGTCTTGCATCATTAATATCTATAACCCATGCTCATTGGTCAGGAAGAAGAAATTGTGGGAAGACCTATTGATGACGAGGAGGGCCTTCTTGATGTCCTGTGGTGTGTAGCTAGGGACTTCAATGTAGTGGCAGGACGAGGGGAAGTGGTCAGAGCCTCGAATTACCACTCAAAGCCTCAAGAATTTCAGTTGTTTATAGATCATATGGAGCTGGTGGATGTGCCTTGCTATGGGAAGCAGTTTATGTGGATTTCCCTAGATGGGTCTGCAGCTAGCAGGTTAGACAGATTTTTGTTTTCCCAAGAATTAATTATTGAGTGGAATATATGCTCCAATGGATTAGTTCTAAGGAATTCTCCGATCATAGTTGGGTCATGGCAAAAGATAATGTACTGAATTGGGAGGTGAAACCATTTAAGTTTTTTTATTATTGGCTGAATCAAGAATTTTTTCATGAGCTGGTGAAACAATTCTGGATGTTGTTTAGGGGTTCAGGGTGACAGGCCTGTCAATTTATGAA
Source organism: Psophocarpus tetragonolobus (assembly GCA_037954015.1). Classification (NCBI taxonomy): domain Eukaryota; kingdom Viridiplantae; phylum Streptophyta; class Magnoliopsida; order Fabales; family Fabaceae; genus Psophocarpus; species Psophocarpus tetragonolobus. The sequence continues at coordinate 5,684,663 of CM075693.1, read as the reverse complement.
TAAATTGAAGGGTTTGAAGGTGGTAATCAAAAAGTGGAATTCAGAAGTAATGCCAAATAGTGAGAATCTTTTGATAAAGAAGGTAAAGTGATGCAAAAAACTTTTGTACTCCCCTTGATCTTCTCCTTGAGGTTCCAAGTACCATGAAATGGATGATGGAGGGGAAAGAAAATGGAGGTGGGGCTCCACTCTCAAAGAGAGATAAGCCAAAGTATTTAGGTTTGCCACAAGGGAAGGAACCCTTGATAAAAACCAACTAGGAAGAGGTTCCTCAACAGAGAGGATCATTAAGACCTTTTACTAAGAATGTGCTTACAAAGAGACTATTTTCATTCAACTTCAAAGGTGAAATTTACAATGAGGGGGAATGAGTATATATAGCCGTAAGGGAGAGCTTGGGCACACTTTTCTAGGCAATGTGGGACTTAAGTGAGACATCTAAGTTCACCCCATGGGTGTAATTAGCATCTCCTAAATTGAATGGGCTAGCCCAAAATCATGTCTTGACTTATGCACCCATTCTAAGCTTACTCCTCCTTTTTAACTAAAGACACCTATACCTTCTAAACTAAAAAGAATATGGTCGAATATACATGGTCTTAAATGAATTAAAAATATGCTCCTATTTGGCTAATTAAAATAAAATATTTACAAGCTAAAAAATGAAGACTATGACTTCCAATTTTCAATGAGCTTTTATCCATGTCATGCCTTCCTTAAATCCTCCTAGCCATGATGCATGCTAGGTGGGATTGCATCATCTCCTCCCCCTTGGAGAGGATTTGACCTCAAATCCTAAGGCGTTTCTTCCTCTTGTTCAAGGTCTACAAGAAAATAAGGAAAGTAATAAGTATATGCAGACAAGTGATTTTGGGGAGAGTGAGAGGTTTATAAGGAGGCCTCTTAGGAATGGTGTAGTGGATTTTGGCACTAAGGTGTGAAAAGATTTTAGTGTGCATGTGCCTTCACACAACAGCTCCTCATCCTCCTCCTATTGCACTAGATACTAGCCTCAAAGATTTTGAAATAGTAGGCGAGACTAGTCTAAATGGAATGGAGCACTCATCAAGTTGGACTTGAGGGTGTCGATCAAGGTGCTCAAAAGCTTTAGGCACATCTTCAAATTCAACTTGTTCCTTTGGTAAAGGTTGGCAGAAAAATTTTTCTATGTAGAGAACCTCCTTTGAAGGCAAAGACGGATCTTCCTTAGACTCGGTTTTCCTACCAACAACCTTATTTTCATTTTTATCCCTCTCTCTCTTAAGTTTCATGATCCTTCTATCCTCCATAACCTCGGTAGGAGTAAGAGGAAGTAAGGTAATCTTTTTCCCTTTATGAGAGATAGTGATTTTATTAGTGAGGCCATTGTGCAAAGTTTCCTTATCATGTTATCATGGCCTTCCCAGCAACATGTGACTAGCTTCCATAGGGACTACATCACATAACACTTTGTCGCGATACTTCTCTATGGAGAAGCTAATCTCCACTTTCTCTTTTACTACTACACCATCTTCATAATTAAGTTCATGCAAAGAATAAGGTGAAGGATGACGAGTAGTAGAAAGTGATAGCTTTTCCACTACCCTCGTGCTACAACAATTACAACATGATCCACCATCCACAATGAGAGAACAAGTTTTGTCCAAAATTTTGCATCTTGTTTGAAAAACATTCTCTCTTTGTGTTTGGGTTTCCTTACAAGGATGATTTCCAAGAAGTTGTTTCACTTTGAAGAGATCATCACATGAATGAGTACCCTTTTCATTTGATGTTTCCCTTAAATTCTTTTTTCTTTTGGAGCAAAACAAAGCAATGTGCCTTTTTTCTAAACACTTAAAATATTTAGGACTTCGAGAACGAGTGCTCGAACTAATGGTCAAGGTGTCTTTTTCTTAGGATGCCTCTTCTAAGCAAGGGTTTTTTCTCAATATGCTTTCTTTTGGATGACTGTCTTTTGCGTTTAATTATAAAAGGGTTTGTCTTTTTCTTAGGATGCCTCTTAGGGTTTTCCTTCTTATTAGAAGAAGCATGAATGTCATGGGTTATTCTAGGCTCTTCTAAGTCTCTATAACGTGTGTAAATGTTACCACAAGAGCTCTTATAGGCGTCTATCTCTTTTTGTATCTTCTTTTCTTCCTTTCTTTCTAACTCTTTTTGTTCTTTTTCTCTCTTGTCCAATTCTTTCTTCTCTTTTTCTCTCCTTTCTCTTCTCTCTAACTCTTTCCTTTTGTTTTCTTCTTTTTCTCTTCTCTTCTCTTTTTTCTCTTTTTCTCTTCTCTTCTCTTTCTTTTTCTCTTGCTTCTCTTTCTCTCTTTTCATTTTCCCTACTCTCTTGTCTCTCTTTTTCTCTTTCTTCTCTTTCTCTTTGGTCCCTCTCTTCTCTTTTTCTTTTCTCTTGCTCTTTTCTCTCTTGTCTTATTCGTTCCCTCTCTTCTCTTTGTCTCTCTTTTTCTCTTCTTTCTTTTCTTTCTTGTTTCTCCTTTTCTTTCTGTTCTTTCTCTCTTCTCTCCTCTCTATCTAGTTCCTCTTGTTCTCTTTTCCTCCTCTCTTTTTGTTTTCTCTCATTTTTCTAAAATTCCCTATGTTGTTTTTCTACTATTTTCCAATCAATAGAGAATGGATATGTGGGCAAGGTTGGTTTATCACTCTTCTCATACTTTTCTTTTATTCTATTCTCACATTCTTCTCCTTTATTTTCCCTAGTTTTATTACTACTCCTAACACTCCTAGATGTGTGTGAAAACATGTCAAAGTGTAAGGCCCATGGAACTAATATGCAAAACACTCCTCTCTTTTTTGTTTTCTCGTAAAGTGTGTCTTTGGAACTCTAACACTTGCTAAAACGTTGAAAGAAAATAAAGAAATTTAAAGCAAAGCTAAAAAGGATTTTAACGTGTTCCTAAGTATGAATAAGGGGTATCAATTCCTTATCCATACTAAAATGAGAAACTAAGGTTTATTACACACAAAAGTGGTGACCTTTATGGGCATCCAACACCTCTAATTAAAATGTCTTTTAAAAATACACCCAAATTAAACAAAGAAAATTAAAAGTAGTTGAATGTAGCTCATTTCTTCAAGTGCTCCTCACCAAGTGTTTCACTCTAGTCTTGGCCTCCTTTTCAAGTCTCCTCTTCCTTGGTTTTAAATCAACACTTCCTAAGAATGCTACCCTTGTGGAAATTTCAACAATTTGGCTACCTACCAAGAGAAAACAAGTGCCAAAGCAAGAGACCAAGGGAAGTAGAATTTGAAAGCAAAAAGCAATAAAAAGCACTTAACAAGAATAGGAACACATCCAAGTGGAAAGAGTTTATTTGACAAACACAAAGAAAACCAATAAGGACAAGCAAGAAATAAAAGGTGTAGAAAGAAAGTTGGAACACAAAAGAAATTCCTAGAATGGATCTAAAATAGAATTTGACTTAAAACAAAAAAGACTCAGCAAATTCAATGATTTGCACAATTGTAAAGCAAGGTGATTGAATCATATGCAAATAAATTCAAGCAAATTTCAATAAAATTTAACACTCCTTTGAATTGTTTAATAATTTTGAGGTGCACTAAATTTTTTTTTTTGTACTCTTTTTACTTGTTTTTAGCACTTTTTACTAACTCTTTTTTTACTTATTTTACTCTTTTGATTTCTTTTCTTCTTCTTTTTTTTTGAAAGAATTTTGCTACACCCCTTAACACATTTTGTAGCAATTATAGTAAGGATTTTAAGAATTATAAATGCTTGAACAAGAATAATAAATTAGCCACAAAAATTTGATGTAAAAGTGCAAACCAAAGAATTAAAGGCTGGAAAAAATAAAGAAAATAGCAAGAACACTAAGAAGAAAAGCTGGAAAAAAATAAATAAAATTAAGACTAGAAAAGAATCTCATGGAGTTGGCTCTGATACCAAATGATGCAAAAAAACTTTTGCACTCCCCTTGATGTTCTCCTTGAGGTTCCAAATACCATGAAATGGATGATGGAGGGGAATGAAAATGGAGGTGGGGCGCCACTCTCAAAGAGAGATAAGCCAAAGTGTTTAGGTTTGCGACAAAGGAAGGAACCCTTGATAAAAACCATCTAGGAAGAGGTTCCTCAAGAGAGAGGATCCTCAAGACCTTTTACTTAGAATGTGCTCACAAAGAGACTATTTTCATTCAACTTCAAAGGTGAAATTTACAATGAGGGGGAATGAGTATATATAGCCCCAAGGGAGAGCTTGGACACACTTTTCTAGGCAATGTGGGACTTAAGTGAGGCACCTAAGTTCACCCCCATGGGTGCAATTAGCATCTCCTAAATTGAATGAGATAGCCCAAAATCATGTCTTGACTTATGCACCCATTCTAAGCTTACTCCTCCTTTTTAACTAAAGACACCTATACCTTCTAAACTAAAAAGAATATGATCGAATATACATGGTCTTAAAGGAATTAAAAATATGCTCCTATTTAGCTAATTAATATAAAATATTTACAAGCTAAAAAATGAAGACTATGACTTCCAATCTTCATTGACCTTTCATCCATGTCATGCCTTTCTTAAATCCTCCTAGCCATGATGCATGCTAGGTGGGATTGCATCATAAAGGAACTAGACAAAGCTAATAATTTGTTTTTTGTGAGGGATGAGGCAGAAGTCAGGGCCAGAAGTGAAATACTATCAGAGTATTGGAGTACGACAAGGGTCATGGAAAATGTCATTATGCAAAAATCTAGAGTCAGGTGGGTTCTATTTGGAGACAATAATTCAAAATTTTTCCATAACTGTTTTAGAGCAAGATGCTCCCGGAATAGTATTTTGGCGGTGGAATCTGCCTCAGGTTGGGTGGATAGTGTGCCTGAGGTTAAGTCAGAAATGGTAAAGTACTTTAATGAGCTATTCGCAGAGAAGGGAAGCAGCAAACCAACGTTGGATGAAGTACATTTTAGGAGAATTTTTTAGGTTGATAGGGCAAAGTTAGAAGAGCCGTTTGTAGCTGAGGAGATTAAAGCAGCGGTGTGGGCTTGTAAGGGGGGCAAGAGCCCAGTCCCAGATGGCTTTGGAATGAACTTTTATAAATCTTGTTGGGATATAGTGGTCAAGATGTTGTTAAGGTGGTGCAAGAGTTCCATGGCTTAGGAAGACTTCCAAGAGGTACTAAGTCGTCATTCCTAACCTTTATACCGAAGGTGGGGTGTCCTCAAAATCTATCACAGTATCGCCCTATATCTCTTATAACGAGTGTCCAAAAAATTATATCCAAGCTTCTAGCAGGTAGGCTCAAACGAGTAATGGGGGAGATTATATCGGATTGCCAAACATCCTTTATCTCTGGAAGATCTATCCTTTATGGGGTCTTGGTTACTAATGAAATTATTTATTCGGCTCATAGGATTAAAAGGTTGGGTTTTTTGTTTAAAGTCGATTTCAAAAAAGCCTATGAATCAGTCAATTGGCTCTTTTTAGGCTACATGCTTGGAAGGTTGGGTTTTGGAAGTAGGTGGAGGATGTGGATTTCAAGTATTATACGATCCAGCTTCGTATCCATATTGGTGAATAGAAGCCCAACTCCTGAGTTTTTCCCAGGAAGGGGTATCAAGCAAGGGGACCCACTCTCTCTGTTCTTATTTTTTGTGGTAGCCAAAGGCCTGGTGGGGTTGTATTAATCAGCTATCCAAAAAGGAAAATATAAGGAAATTAATGTCGGAGAAGTGAGAAATATTCCTTGTTACAGTTTGCTAATGATGCAATGTTGATGGGGGAAGTTGATTTTCATACAGTGTGGACCTTGAAAGTCATCTTAAGAGCATTCGAAATGGCATCAAGGCTTAAGGTTCAACGAAAGTCAGTTCTATGGGCTGAATGTGGATCCACTGTTTGAACATGCAGTAAGGTATATATTGAATTGTTCTGTAAGCTCTCCATCCTTTAAATTTCTAGATGTGCTAGTAAAGGTCAATCCAAGAGAAGTAGTGGTCTGGAGTCCAGTTATTGAGGAATTTCAGAAAAGACTAACGGGGTGGAAAGTGAAGAATTTGTCCTTTGTTGGGCGTGGTAATGTTGAATTCGATTCTATCAAGTCTACCTCTGTATTTTTTCTCATTCTATAAAGTGTCAGGAAAGGTGCTGAAAATCCTAACAGGGTTACAGAGGAAATTCTTATGGGGAGGAAATACCAACGTTACTAAAATTGCATGGGTTAGCTAGGAGAACATGTGTAAGCCGAAATCAGAAGGGGGGTTAAGAGTCAAATGTCTGAATGAGTTCAACCTCAATTTGTTAGCCAAGTGGAGATGGAGATTCCTAAATGATAAATCATTCATTTGGAATCCATTGTTAAAGTTGAGGTACGAGCAATTTCAGGATAAATCGTACCTGATTTCTTCGAGAGTCAGGTGTTCGGTGTGGTGGAGGGTATCTAAGACATTGACGATATGATGCACCCAAATCCAGATTGGTTTTCTAACAATATTGGTAGAAAACTAGGAAATGGGGTAGACACCATGTTTTTGTGACATAACTGGATAGGGGAATGTCCATTATCGGTTCGCTTTCCAAGTTTATTTGACTTGGCTCAACAGAAGAGGGTGTCAGTTATGGGTATGAGTGGGTCAGCGAGGGAGGCGTTGAGGTGGCAGTAAGGTTGGCGAAGAAAGTTGTCTATGTGGGAGGAGCAGTTGCTAGAGTCCTTGGTAGAGATGTTGCAGAATGTGAGACTATGTAACGAGCAAGAGGATAAATGGTTTTAAAAGCCAGGAGATGAGGGTCAATTCACTGTAGCAGAGGCATATCACTTGCTCAAAAGGGGGTAATAATCAAAGGGGAATGATATGTTCGGATCCACGATTGATTGATAGGTTATGGAAGGAGAAAATGTCGTCTAAGGTGATAGCTTTTCCGTGGAAGTTACTCTTAAATAGACTCCCAACGATTGACAACTCGTTGAAGAGAGGTATAAACATCCAACCAGATGCGTCCGTATGTGTTCTTTTGTAAGGAGCGACAAAAATCTAGTAAGCACTTATTTTTGTCATGCAATTTTTCTCAAAAGATGTGGTATAGAGTTCTAAGATGGTTAGGACTTAAATCTCCTTTACCGGAAGGGGTAGACCAACTATTTCATTTATCTAATTCTTGGATGTTAGGTAAATATCAAATAAAGTGTAGGTTTTTTTTTGCGGTGGTGGTATGCCAGAGCATATGGATATCCAAAAATTCTATAATTTTCAAAGACATAGGATTCTGGAATCTCTGAATACTATGTCGACTATTCAAGTGCTACCCTAGAAATGGTTATTATATAGGTTTGGGTTTAATAGAGGTCATAAGTTTTCGGATTGAAGTATCCACACAAGGTTTTCTCTACTAGATATGAAGTAGGTGTCAGGTTGTAATCCCTTTCATTTACTCTCTATTTTTTTTATGATATACAAAGTTTGAAACGGTTTGTTCCATTTTTTAGGTATATAAATATATAAAATTCTACTTTACCTTTCAAAAAAAAAATATACATTGATGTTTGTATCTAACTTTTTTAAGAGGAACAAACAACCATACAAGAATGAATTAAAAAAAAAAAAGTGATACACTTTTAAGATTTGTTAAAATTCACTTAATATAATCAAATGTATTATTTTAATAAAATTATGTGTTTATTTTTTACAATATATGTATAAAAATCATGTTGTTTTATATGCACTTGATTTTAAATCTATGCACTGCACAAGATTTTTTAAATTAAAATAGTTTTAAAAATATTTATTAGCAGGACTTTGAGTATAATTATTTTGAAATTGAGAATGAGTAACTATACTTTTAATTAAATAATAGTGATAAAGTATCTATATTAAAAGTACAAATTATTATCATTTTATTGCATTTTAATTTTATTTCTTAATATATATTAATAAATTTATACTTTTAAATTAAGTATTATTTGAATTATTACTCTATTAGAATTATTATTTATATACAGTATAATTTTTTAATATGATTATGTTTTACTTTTTGTATGTTACGAAGTTTTTTTTCTCATTTTAAGTGATTCGGAAACACGTTATTATTATTATTATTAACATTAATAATTAATAAAAAATAATATTATTGAATATTTGAACTATTTTATATTTATGATATATGAGAAGTATTTATAATTATATTTAAATATGAATTTATAGAAATAAAAATTAATAATACTTTATAATTAATTTTATCTTAAATTTTATTTTATTATTTTTTTTGAAATTATATGCTATTTAATATGAATTCTTTTAGTAAAATTTTTTCAATATTTTTCATCAATTTAATTGTTTTATCAAATAATAAATTTGATTATTATATAAAAATATTTATTGTTATTATTTTAATAATAGGGTAGCTATTTTTATTTTATTATTATATAAAATTATTTGTTGTTATTATCAAATAATAATTTTTATTATTATATAAAAAATTTCCTTCTACGGATAGTTTCTTTTGTAGAAGGAAAATGTTTTTTCTACGAATAACCTCTTACATAGAAAAAGATTTTAAAACGTTTTATATGTTATAAGTTTATCTTTTATAATTAATAAAATAATTATATTATAAATTTATATTTTTTATATAAAAAATATTATAAATTTATATTATATATTTTTATTAATTTTATAATTATTAAAAAATGTATATTATAAAATATAAAATTAATAAATAAAAAAATTATTTACGGGTCACTTTATTTGTAATTAATTTTTTATTTTCTTAATTTTATACTAATAAATATTTATTTTATAAATTTATATCATAAATTTTATATTTTATAATTAATATAAAAATTATATTATAAAAATATAAAATATTTAAATAACAAAATTTACTTACGGATCATTTGTCCGTATCTAAATTTTTTTAATTTTATATTTTTTATAATTAAAAAATTACAATATAAATTTGTATTTTTATAATTAATAAATAAATTTATATGATAAAAATATAAAATTATAATATATAAAATTTTTAAATAATTTTCCTTTCTCGAATGAGATTTCATAGAAGAAAAAAAATTTCTTTTATAAAATTTTATTTTGTTTTGGAGAACATATTTATCTTTTTCAAACTGGTCGGTGGAAAATGAAAAATAAATAAATAATAAATGAAATTCTCTGACAGTTTAGTTAAAAGGATGGGCCTAGCTTAGTGGGGTGATGGATCTGACTTTAAGCCCAATAAGGCCAATGTTGTGCAGTGTGCTTGTGCGAGTGCGTGGGTGTAAGAATTAAGAAATTTGGGTGATTAGTAAATATTTGAATTGTGTGTGGAATGTGATTTTGGGGAGAGAGAAAAAATGGAAGGTAAAGAGGAAGGAGTAGAGAGGGTTGTGGATTCGAAGGACTTGCAGCAACAGAGCAAAGCTTTGGACAAGCTCACAGACCGCGTCGAAGATCGCCAACTCGATTCCTCTCGCGTCCAAGAGGTTCGTTCTCACTTCCACTAAACTTCCTACCATTCCCCGTTTCGTTCCTTTTACGCTATTCTTCTTATCTTCGCAGGCCATGGCTTCTATTGCTGCTTCTGCCCAAGCTGATTGGCAAGCCATGCGTTTGAGGTGATGTATCACCTCAATTCTTTTTCTGTTTACCTTTTATTAATTATTGCCTTTAATCTCACTAATTTTAGGGAGAAAGAATTAGCAGCTGTTAAGATAAATGCCGCCGATGTTGACATTATCGCAAATGAACTAGAGGTAATTAAGTAACTTGAATTTTTTTCTAATTTTTCGATTAATTGATATTTTGTTTACACGTGTATTGTTCCCTACGACAGCTGGATAAAAAGGTGGCTGAAAGAACGTTGCGTGAGCATAAAGGTGATGCCGTAGCTGCAATCCGGCACTTGCTCCGCTAGACTGGTGGGAAGTGGTAATGGAATGGATCTGCAAAATTATATAAGAGCAATGATATATATATAATTATCAACGTTTTTATTTCTTTCTATTTTTTCCATCCGGTAACATCATAAATTCTAACATTTATATTTTTTTTTTCTTTTTAATAACACATGAAATGTTAATGCATCATTTTTCATTATATAAATATTATCTCAATTATCTGAATACTGAATAGCAAGACATAATAATTCCTTCTGAAATCTTGTACCTAAACACGTCTTTAAACGCTTACAAAGTTACTATTATTATATCCACACATCCCGTCACTGGAAAGCATAAACTTACATAAAGGAGCTAAGAATAGATCAGCCTAGTTGTTTTGCATTCTTCTGCTCTTATGTTAGACCAATAAGCTAATGTTTCATGGTGCAGGAGTAGTATTTTGTTTTCACATAGACTATCTCAAGTTAATTGGGAAACTGGGAGTGAGATTTCAAAATGGATCATTGTAAGGATCCCCTATCCTTTTAGAAAACAAACATCAAGATTCAGGTGTGACAAATTCTGTGGTTCTCAGAAATTTATGGATCTTCATACTCTTTTTTTTTTTTTTTTATGAGTAACCTTCTAATGCTGAAGGACATTAGTTTAATTAAATTAAATTATATTATGTTTAATGAAGTTGTATCCCTCATTTTCTCTCTATTATTCATTCAAATATTTGACCCAAAAATAGATGTACAAGAATTGTTAGATTTCTCCTGGTACGGGATCTCGCCTTTCTTCTTTTCTTTCATGTGCCAAATTCATCAATAACATTAGAACCAAACTGATGGTTAAGACACGTTGGCGTCTTGTATCTCCATGTTTACCCCTTACATAAGCACTTTTGCATGTTCAAGTTCAACTTGAAGCTCCTTCATCATAAGGTTCAGTGCTTATTAATTTATGAAATACTGTGGTCAAATAGAAATCCCTGTACTTGAGAGGCTCTTGGAAATTATTGCACGGAACAACTTGTGCAAGTTGTTATTTCCATTATTACGTTGCTACTTCCAAGTTGATGAACCTAGATTCTAGGTCTTAATTGAAGTTGACATTGTCATGAAGGAAACGTCCACTATGTTTTCGCTTACTTTTCCTTATTTAAGAGATATTCCAATAGCCGGTCCCAGACGCTGCCACAGTTCACACTTTTTTTTGTCAAATGTTAATTTGTTAGTTTTGTTAAAATTATTAAAAAAATTTCAATTCAAGAGCCTCTTTCTCTCTCATCCTTAAATTTTCTTTCTGACCACAAAATCAACTTTATATCCTTGCAACTGTTCACCTTCACCATGCTATGGTCCCTTTTCTTTATCCTTGGTCCTCCGCCATGCCTTTAGAGCCATTAGTTGTTATCTTCTTTTTTTTTAGTTTGTCGGACAATCGCACTAATTTCTTCATCTGAAGACTGAAAGTGTGATCCAACTGGCTATCCAACCGATAAAAGAAACCTAAGTCACCAATAAGCTTTATAACACCCACCCGTGAAGTTGTTTCAGATATCTACTGGTAGCAGATGTTTCCTACTTATCATTATTCTAAAATGTCTCATTAATCATTTTACTTACATGACGTTTCCGCCGGTAATCAAGGAACTTGGTAGGATGAAAAATAAAGGTGACTAAATTTTATGCTTGTACACAATATTTTAATACTATTCCTACTTGTATTGATGCCTTAATGAATGAAATGAATTGCATTGTTGTAGTAAAAAGAAAAAGTTAAAATAATTACTTTTTGTCACGCTGGTACGTCAACTAGTTCAAATGAGGGGAAAATAGAGGACTAAGATGTGGAGTTTATTTTGAAAAGCTAGGTAAAGTATGCCTTTTTTTATCTTTTATGTTGGCATCTTTATTCAATTAGCTATTTATGTTTCAAAAAAAGTTTACATTTGAGAAGAGAGTTGCGGGTTTGAGTCCTTTTTATGATAAAATAGTCTATTTTTTTAATTTTTAAATAGATGTACGGGTAGAATAGATATTTTGAAAAGTAAATATAAAAAATGGTTATTCCCTTTATTAATACTATAGATAATTTATATATATATATATATATATGTATATTATAGATGGTAGAACAATTATTTATGTTGGATATAAATTTTTTAAAGTAATTTGTTTTTTAAGGTTATAAGGTTGATTTAGTGACAAAGTTTATATTTGAGGAGAGAGAGGCTGTGAGTTTGAGTCTCTTTTATGACAAAGTAATTTATTTTTTAATTTTTAAATAGATATTTTGAAAGTAGACATCAAAATGGATTTTCCATTTATTAATAATATATATATATATATATATATATATATATATATTATAGATAGTAGAATAATTATCTATGTTGGATATAAATGTTTTACAGTAATCTTTTTTCTCAAGGTTATAAGGTTGATCTAATGGCAAAATTTACATTTGGAAAGGGAGAGGTTATGGGTTTGAGTCTCTTCTATAATAAAAAGTTTATAATCAAATATGTTCTCTCATTGTAGATAGTGGTTTCTGCTGTAATTGTTGCAGCACAAGGTTGGTTGAGAAGCTATCATTGATTTTCACTCCTCACCCTAAGCTTTATAGACTTCAATGGTTGAATGAAAGTAAGGAGGTGGAAGTCAATCAAAAAGTTGAGGTGCCATTTTCCATTGGGAACTATAAGGATGTCATCCTTTGTGATGTAGTACCAATGGAAGCTGCTCATATCTTGTTAAGGAGGTCATGACAATTTGATCAAAAAGCTCCTCATGATGTTCACTCTAATGAGATTATCCTCTCCCACTTAGGCACAAAGTTCAAGTTGTGTTCTCTTACACCATTCCAAGTGTTAGAGGACCAATTTATCATGAAAAAAAAAGGAAGAGGAAGAGACAAATAAAAAAACAAAAAATAAGCAAGCATTGTTGGTGGATGGATTGGAAGGAAGTGTCACTTCCAAGAAGGTTGTTCTAAAGGAGAGTCATTTTTCTACAAAAGTGGACTTAAAACATAACCTCCTTATACAACAACCTCTCTACCTTCAACTTGAAAAGACATCATTGCATCTCAAGTTCAAGATTTGGGAGACATGAGGGAGGGGGATGACCTTCAAGAAGATTACCCCTTGGTTCCCAAGGAGGATTTCATTGAAGATGATTCTTTCCATAAGGAAGTAGAAGTTGAGGTTGTGCCAATTACCATTGAGCACAAAGCATCACAACCTCAAACTCTACTTATAGATAAGGCCATTATAGTTGAACATGATATTGAGCTCATGACATCAAAGTCAATCTCAAGTTCAACCTAAAGAGACTATGAAAGAATGGTTCACCCCTATGCCCATCATGCTTTCTTGGGGTGAACAAAAGGATAAGGCTTACTTAACCTTCCTTGATGAGTGCACTAATGCACCCAGTATAGTCTTTCCACCTTTTTCTAATCATGTGAAACTCATACTTAGTGCATTGGGCCTAGGTTAGAGAGCTGTTATGCGGAGGCCTCTACATTACCTCCACTACCCCAACCTTGAGGGACTATCTCATAGATCCTTCACTCTCCTAACCCTCTGGGGTTTACACCTATTAATCATCTTGTTTATCTCTTTGCAAGATTGGAAGAAAAGCAAGAAGGACCTTTGGATTTGAGGTCAAATCTTTTCCAAGGGAGAGGAGATGATGCATTCCTCCCTAGCAAGGGACCATTGGCTAGGAGGATTAGAGAGAGGACATGGCTAGGAAAGAGCTTCATGAAAACTTTAGGGTTATAGTCTCAAAACTATGTAAATAAATTGTGTAGTTTATGTAATATTTTGACTAGGTGTAATTTTGTAATTTTAGGTCTTATATTTTGGCCTATAGGTTTTATTTTCTCTAGGAGGTGTGTTTAGTCTCTTTAGAGGAGTGCGTTAATTAGTTGGGTTTTGCCTAGAAGAGTTTGGACGTGTGGTTCTCGTATCCATACCCATAATTGCTTCTAAAACTCATCTAATCAACACATGAAGCATGTAGGAGACATTTGGAGTCCTTTGTTCCCTCATGAGTGGCGCCACATCACACTCTCTCTCCTACATGGCTGATCTTGTTGCTTCTTATTTGAATTTGAATTTTAGAAGTGTCATGTCAGTTCCCTCCAAAATTTAAATTCAAACTAGAGGGAACATAGATCCTAAATTCTAAGGACTTGTTTGGTTTTTCTTCTTTTTTCCACTTGGCCTTAATTAGACATCCAAGTCCAACCCTCCCCCTATAAATAACCCCCTCACCCAGTCTTGTAAGGATCTTTGCTCATTTTTATACAAATTAGACTTTATAAACTCTTTAAGAGTGTCTTCTTCTCTCAAACCTTGAGAGTGCTTCTATGGCTTTTATAAAAGGTTCTTCCCTTGTGACAAACTTCTACAAACTAGGTTTATCTCTACCTAGAGTAGTGCCTTCATCTTATCTTCTTCCTATTCATCCACACCTTCTTGCACCATTGGAACCTCTTGAAGCAAGATCCTAGGGAGAGCATTCCAAGAATGCATCTATTTTTCTTATGTCTTTGGTGTATCTAATCACTCATCTAGCAGCCTTCAGGTGTATTTCACTGGCACAGTGCATAAATAAAGATAGAATACTCACAATAATCAAGATGTTAGGTCTTGTTGTTGTAAGGTACATTAGACACCCAATCAACTTCCTAAAGTATGTCTCGTCCACCTTTTCAAATCTGTCTTCCTTAATGAAGTTCTCCTTTTATTTCATAGGTGTGTACATTGACTTGCAATCTTCTATATGAAACTTCTTAAGTATTTGCTTTGCATACTTCTTTTGGCATATGAAAACTTCATCCTGACTTTACTTGATCTCTATTCCAAGAAAATCACTCATTAAACCAATATTAGTCATCTCAAATACTTTCATCATTTTCATCTTAAATTCTTCAATTAAGGTGACATTATTTTCAGTCACCAAAAGATCATCAACATAGAGAGAAATAACAAGAATATCAAACTCAAAATGTTTGATGTACAAAATGGACTCGTACAAGCTTTTTTTAAAGCCTAAACTTAGCAAATGATCATCAATTCTACTGTACCAAGCTCTTGGAGCTTGCTTCAATCCATAGAGTTCCTTCTTGAGGAGATAAACCTTGTTTTCTTCTCCTTTCTTCACAAAGCCTTTAGGTTGTTCAACATAGATTTCTTCTTGCAAAAAACCATTAAGAAATGCTAATTTAACCCATTAAGAAACCCTAAACATCAACTAGCAATCTAATAGTGTCTAGCCTCGCCATTGGTGCAAAAGTTTCTAAGTAGTCCACCCCAAAAATCTAAGCATAACCTTTAACCACAAGCCTTACCTTATGCTTGTTGATGGAGCCATCAACATTTCGCTTGGTCCAGAAACCCATTTGACCCAAATAACTGTTTGTTTTGAGGTCTATCAACAAGCTACTATGTCTTGTTCTTTTTTATCTTGTCTAGTCTATCATGCTTAACCTAAGGAACATAGGTAAAGCACAAACAACCAAACACTTTCAAGAAGTTAAGAGACGGTTCATATCCATACCAAGTTGTTGTATTTACTGCCTCAACCCATAATTGCTTAAGTAAATTCTTCTTATGCAACATGCATCTTGTCATTTCCAATATGTGTCTATTTCTTCTTTCACTAACTCCATTTTTTTGTGGAATGTAAGGAGCAGTGAATTGGTGTTCCATGCACGCATCTTCACAAGATGAATTGAATTTTCTTGATGTATACTCTTTTCCATTATCAGAACATAGAATTTGAATGTTGTAGCCACTTTGGTTTTCTACCATTTTCTTGAACTCCCAAAATGCTCTAGCCACTTTTGATTTGATTTTTAAGAAAAAAATCCAGCAAAATCTTGTAAAGTCATATATGAAGATAATATAGTAAAGAGTACCTTTGTGACAAGGTGTTCTTTGTGTCCAAATAAATCTATGTGGATCAATTGAAGTTTCCTAGTTGTTCTCCAAGTTGATTCTCGAAATGGTTGTCTGTGTTGCTTTCCAAATTAACATGTTTGGCAATGAGGAAGTTGCTTTTCTAAATCAAGTAACCCCTTCACTAATTGCTTTGTTTGAAATAGTAGTAATCCTTAATGATGATAGTGACTGAGCCTCTTGTGCCATATTCCTATGACACTTTCCCTAGTAGGAAATGCAGCATGCTCTTCTTTTAATGGATTAAATAGGAAGTTTTTTCCTCTCATCTTGACTCTAAACATTTATTGTCTTCAAAATTAACTATTAAACCCTTCTCTATCAATTGACCTACATTCAATAAATTTTTGTCAATTTATGGAATGTAAAGAACATCAGAGATAAGTTTTGTGTTTAGATAACTTTCAATTGCAGTCGTGCCTTTTTTCCTTGATTGTTATATGTTTCCCACTGGTAATTTTGACTTTTGAAATCTTAGTACTTCTTAATTGCTTAAACAACCCCTTGTCATATGCCATTTGGTTAGTGCATCCAATGTCAATTAACCAACTCTCACTTGAATCACTGCTTAAGAAGCAAGTAGGAACAAAGAGTTGATCCTTCTCTTCTTGACCAACAACTTGAGCATCTACTTCTTGCTGCTGAATTTTGCTTTTGCAAATCACAACTTCATGACCAAGTTAGTTACACTTGCTGCATTTTGCATCATTTGTGAAACACCATCAAACAAACACAACTTCACCTTTGCCTGCTTCGTTTTCCTTTCTTGTGATTTTTTATTTGAGACATGGTGGGATTTTCTGGTAGGAGATTAATTATATAACCCACATCCACGACCTCCCATAAATCCAATCCCTCTAGATAAGACTACATTCTTACAGCCCATAGATCATATAACCACCTCCATTAAAGACTGAAAGAGCAACTTATGAGAAACTTGCTTCACTTTCCATTTTTCAGGTCCCGTGAAAAGATTGATCTAATACCAATTTGTTTGTTTTTTAAAGTAACAATAGAAGAACACAAACATAATTTGGAGAAGAAATATGGGTTAAACAAAGAGTGTGAAGAGTGATAATATTTTCATTGAATTCAAAACATACATATAAAGCTTGAAAGGTAACTGATCATTAACACCAAGTCCTCTAATCAAGCTATGATTTAGTTAATAAAAAATAAACATTAACAAACTCCTAAGAATAAGAAAATTGACTCTGACATATTTAAATAGATACATTAGAACTTGGTGGCAATATTGAAAGCACTGCTAACAAGCTTTGTTGGATTCATTTTATAATCTCAATCGAGTTGTTCTTCACTAGTTGAAAGCGACGAGTGAAGAAAGAGCATATTGTGGGGAAAAAATATATGAAATCCTATTGGATTATCTTTCCCAAATGTCAAGAATTAAATCTATGAAAGGGTTAAAAGAGGTTTGATGTGAAGTTTTCTGAAGTGAAATTGTAATTAGTAGGGCATATCTGTTATGCACCCACCTTACGACACACATTCTGAGCATAAGGTCAAAATCGTTAAAGGACATTTCTTGTAAAAAAAATACTTAATGAATCACTAAATATTCAAACCACAATTTGAATCATTCAACCATTTTAATATATATCCAACGGTACAAAATAAAGGTTCAATCTATGAAGCATTTTCAAAACAACAATTTTGATAAGGTTTATCCATATATCACCTAAGTGGTGGATTTATGTTAGAATTTATCTTATCGTTAACATTTTTCAAAATGAGACATGATATGATCATAATAATGGCCACATTATTATTGTTCTTAACATGTTCATGAATGTAAAGACAAGTTATCAACACCAAAGATGCAAAATCTCAAGGTTGAAATAAAAATATAGTTTAATATTGTTATCAATAAGTAGTAAGTTATAACTAGATGTATCTCAAGAAACAATTATATCATGTAAACATGTGAGGATAAATTCATTCACAAAAATCTTGACAGAATTGTTTAATTTAAAATATATTGAGGTTGTTGGTGTTAATAATAACCAAGTTTACAGTAAAAGAAAATCAATCTTTTAAAGTCAAATTTACTATAAATAAGCATTGTTAGTAAATTGCATTCAAAAAGAGAAATTGTTCAAAATTTGTTCCTTTTAATTTTATTTTATTTTTTCTCGTATCATATATCACTCTCTAGGTCAATCATAAGAAAAGAAAAATAAAAGCACATTATCACAACAACAAAGATGCAAAGTCATAAGTACACATCCTAATCACATTCCTTTTTTTTATAATAGTATTCTAATTAGAGTTTAATTAATATGCACTAGCAATATAAAAATATTTTACACTAACATTCAATCACAATTTTTTATTTATATAACTTTTAAAGTATTAATTAGTAAAATTAACAAACTTACCATAAATAAAATATTATGATTAAATGTCAAAATTTTTTATACTGAAAATACATATTAATTAAACTCTTCTAATTATACCATCACCTGCCATCATTGCTTATCTTGAGAAAATCAATAATTAGCTTAGCACATTATAGCATCCAATAAAAAATCATACTCCAATAATATTAATAGAAGAGTTTACTACTTATGTTAACACAATGTAAGTAAAAATGTTTTACGCACTCAATCATTAATCCTTTATTTGTGACTTTTTTTAAAACATTAATTAGTAAAATCAGAAAGTTAATATTTAAAGAGTTGTGATTACCATAAATAAATTTTCTTTTATGCAACCATATCCAGAAGGTTGTGATTGCATAATAGTTGATAATTCTTCTTCTCTTCACAAAAAGAGTCGGCAAATAATGCAGATGCACTTGAAAATTACTATCTAGATTCTATACTAGGAATTATTGTCCATACTCGTTCGATAAGTGGAATTTGAAACAGGCCAATCAAATTCTGAATGGTTCTTTTAGAAGGTTGTGTCTGACGCGCTAAGCTGCACTTTTAGCTTCAAAGTGGGTAACGATGGAGATCCAACATTAAGTAATTAACTAACACCACCGAAGCATAGTGACTTTGTGATTCTAATCTATGTGGTCAAATGAAGTTGTTTTCCCTCCTTTTCGCTACCTTCTGTACAACTTTTCAAATAGTAGCGCAAACATTTACATAGAAAATTACAATGGGTGGTAATTGATCCGATTGACAAGACTCCAAACATACAAGTATACCAATCAATTGAAGAAACTTTAAGATGCCACCAGAGAAAAATAAGACGACTAACCCAATCACTAACAAAAGTTTGGCAATCCCCACCTTTCTTTTATCAGTCTATCCTCCTTCTCATCAATACCTTCGTCAAGTTGATGAAGGACTCAGATCAGCTATACTTTATATTATTCCAAAACCAGCTTTTTGTACTAACTCATGTACTCCAGGAGCTTCGGTAAAATATATGCAAAAAAATCATTTAGTATCAGCCACATGTGACGCAGAGAAAATTGCTCCACGGCTGTCTAGGACTCCTTTTGGGCGCTTTCCTTGCTGCTGGATCGGATTGCCTGGAACTGAATGGCATACTGTTTTTGCAGCTCTCTAAGCCTTTCAAGCAGTTCCGGGAATGTTGGTCGGCAAGCTGGATCACTGGTAGGAATAGACAAATTTTTAAGTTGACATAAGATGTTTGGTAACTCCACCACATAGCTTCAGTATTAATGAATAAAACTACTCAAAGGAGGTAGAAAAATAGATAGGATCAAGGGTTTACATATAAAAAATGGCTTATTTCCTATAGATTTTTTACCGTTTTGGACCTTACAAAATTGTTTTACAATCTTAGTTCGTGTCACTATTTACCGATGACGTGACAACAATTTATTGAAGAAATAAGTTTATCGTTTCTTAAACAATAAGGACTAAAATGAATATCTTTCAATACAGTAGGAATCTATATCAATAGTTTACAATTTTATGAATTATAAGGACTAAAGTTGTAAAAAAAAACTAAAATAAAATGGGGTGTATATTATAGGATATTTAAGCCTAAAAACAAATTGAGTAGCAAAAGCAATAGGCTGCCAAAGTCAACTATGTAACCGCTAATTTCTTATTCACTACATTACGAAAATGTAATATGGGCTACATCAAGTAGGTTAGCTATTATTAAATAAATAAAAAATCAAATAGCAAGTAATATGAAGATTGTTATGCTGGACCAACTATCGTGGCACAAGTCACATCTATGTTAGTATGGGTGATAATGTTCATGCTAGGATATTCAAGGCTATTTGGGGAGTTGGGATTGGGGTCCAAAAGTGAAACAAAGATGAGAATGCACACCTATGCCAGCAGCTCTCAATTATAGAAGCCCACCGTGGATCAACATTTTTTGGAATTTCTAGCCGTTGATTCATGAATCCTACAGCTCCAATCACCTGCAAGATTCCTAAAGAAACAGTTGTTCATATATGCACCCACAGTGATCCATTTTAAATAGTTCCATACAACATAGTCTTCATATGTGATGTCAGAAGGAACTGAGAAAAACTTATAAAAATTTTCAGTCACCATGGTCTTGAACATAGAATAAGTGTTATTAAAAAACTATATAACCCACAAACACCCAACTTTCACCCAATATGCTATGGTAGTTGTAGTTCTTTTCCAAGCACCGGAATAACAATTAACAAAAAAAAAATTGCTTGATCAACAATAAAACTATGTTCAGCAGTGATTTCCATTTGATAGGTTTTACTACCGTTTCAGGCTGCACATGTATATATTTTCAAAGGTTCATGTACACATGAAAGCAATACCTGCATTGAGTTGAGATTATCCCAAGGTATCTTTTCAGTTGCAATTTCCCATAATATTACTCCAAAGCTGTAAACATCCGATCTGGTGTTGCCAAAAAGCAGCAAAAATAGATATTCAAAGTGTGAAATTATTTTGAAACATCAGTGGAGAGAAAGTGATTGAAAGGATAGATTAAACATACTTCTCATCGGATGGTTCATTACGAAGAACTTCTGGTGCCATCCATTGAGGCTACAAAGCAAAATGATGAGTCAAATATTTTGAGACTTTTTAGCAGTGAAAATGTGAAGAAAGGGACAATAACAAATATAAAATATATTACAGCTACAAGGAAGAAATGGGACGAGCTTACCGTGCCCCTTCCTGTCTTAGTTGTGAGATATGTTTCATGCTTTAGACGTGAAAGACCAAAATCACCAACCTGTTCAGTTAACACCGGATTAAAAGATATTTGTCTAGCTTATAGAGACAGTGGTAGAAATCCTTAAGCATTCAAGGACAAGCTTCCACCTAAACATTATAGACTAAATAGAAAAGTGACAAATGGCAGACCTTCACGGTCCAGTTCCTATCAACTAGAAGATTCGAAGACTTTAAATCTCTGTGGATGATAGGTGGGTTACAATGATGAAGATAATTTACACCACGTGCCTGTATAAAGAGTAAGTTGTAAGCATACAACATGCTTCAAACATTGAGATGCTTTCTAATATACCAATGGAATTCATATTTCCAACAGCAATGTTAAAATCACATTGTAGTCTAGGAACAAAAATCCAAAGAATTGTCGCAAAACGGGAAAAAAAACTGAATAAGTCACTATTCTACCAAATAAACAGCACCATTGCAAATTAACAATAATATCTTTATTTAGATGAAAAAGAGATAGACATCATTGGTCCATATTTCTATTACTAAATAAATACTCACAATATCCAAGGCCATATGAACTCGCCGCCTCCAGTCAAGTTTAGATGTGTTTCTGTGTAACAAGCGGCACAAGCTTCCGCTGAAGTCATAAAATACAAATGAACAGCAATGATCAACCCAGCTAAGTAGTAAGTACATTGTGTTACATAACATAATAAACTCGTAACATAATGCTCATGTTCAAAGGGGTCAAAAGCAAAGTTCAGTACAAACCGTGGGAGAAACTCTGTCACAATGCAGAGACGTTGAGGTGAAGTCACGGCCCCCATGAAGAGAAGAATATTAGGGTGTCGAAGCCTTTTCATGACAGACACCTTCACAAATAAAATTATGTCAAATCAATGTTAGACAAGAGAAATTTTAGTAGGTGTGTTCGCAGATCTGGATCGATCCGTGAACCCAAACCGATCCAATTAGATCAGTGAACCGATCTAGTCGTGATCGGATCAAATCTAATCCTATCCAATTAAATCTGATTATAGACGAATTGGATCACACATTTAAACTTTAAAAATCCATATTTCCGTGGATCAATCCATTCAATTTAAAGTTTAATATTTTTATTATATATATATATATATAAAGAGTGAAAATAGAAATTGACAATAAAATTTAATGTTTAAATATTATTTACAAATTGAAGATTTAAAGTTGAAAAAAGAATCTATTAAGTAGTGCAGTGACGAAAATTGCGAGTTATTAAATTTTATTGTTTTTAGCTTTATGATTTACATTTTATCATTCAGAGTACTTTTACATGTAATTTTACTAATATGTTAATTTAAAGAAAAAATGTAGGTCTTAATATTTTGTTTACAAATGTTTATGTTTCCTATTTTATTTTCTATGTTTTATAGAAAACAAAAATAAATCTAAAAAATATTTTTGTAATTCATGGATCCAATCCAATCCAATCTGTTCTTAATAGGATTGGATAGGATCGCTAATTTATTTTTTTTCGAATCCGATTAAATTTGATCAGATCGGATTTTATTCTACCCCAAATCGGATTCGTAAACACCCCTAAATTTTAGGGGTCTCCCAAGCACTCAGGAGATTTAGTAGAAAAGAGTGATCAATTCAGTAAAATGAAGAAGTGGAAGAACACTGTACAGTTCCATATTAGTTAAATTCTTGGTAGCTACGTCCACTCAATAACTAATAGTTTCAGCACTAAGTAAAAAAAATTATCAATTATTTTAATAACATAATATAAGAATGACTTAAATATATTTTTTATCTTTGACAAATTATCAAATTTTACATTTGATCTTTCTATTAAATCTTACTGTATTTGGTCCCTAATACATTTTTTTATTTTGCTTTTGTCATAAAGTGCTACCTTAATCACTTTTTAAATTTAAAGCACTTTAAAATGTTATCTAAACAAAGAAAAAATTTAATAAAAACTAAACACAAGTTCATCAATTTATTAGAGATCAAAATATTTAAGTCTATAGGAATTGTCAAGCTTAAAAATAAAATTCAGGATAGGTCCCAAACTCCCAATAACAGTATTTTGAATCCATAAACCCATATTACCAAGGTAAATTGGAGCACAGTGTCAGATAACCTGAGGGAATAGAGTATAATGGGTCATATCAAATCAACATTAGTGGTTTATTATGTTTTAGTTTAGCAATAAAGATGTGGCTAAGAACAAGATGCTGACTATCTAAACAGTATTGTGTATGAAGGAACAAAGAGACATATTTAAGTCATCCAATCAAAAAGGGAAACCAAAGCCACCTTTTTCCTTACTTTTAAACAAAAAACATAGGGCGAGTCCCCACACAATGATAAGCTTACCATATTCACAATTATTCTTATTCATCCTTGTGTAAAATAACCTAAAGTAATTAAGAAATCTAACACATGGTTAATAAACTAACCAAGTTCACATATTAGTGATCTATGATGCCCAACTTGCATATGGATTGGTGTGTCACATAAAATCAATAAATAGTACTAAACAAGTTAAAGCAACAAGGATGACATTTCCCTCCCAATTGTGCAATAAATTGAGCAAATGTCCAAGTAAAATCCTCCAAGGAAACTATTAAGTTCTAATCAATTTTTCTCTCCTAATTACATTAGGCCTTAGAAGCAATGATTCTTATTACGTGAAAGGGTAAGACTGCATACAATGACTTTCTCCCACATCTTTTATAGCAAGGAGCCTAGCTAACATCCCAGGACTCGTTTGAGAATTACATTAGCAACAAAAGCTGTTTTCTAAACCTGTGCCTCTTCCTCACTAATCAGTAAACTAAGCTACAAGAAAGCATACCTCTTGACGGAAGGAAAGTATCACATCATCTGAATATTCTTGCTTAGAGAAAACTTTGACGGCAACATCCTGCAAAACATAAA
Source organism: Psophocarpus tetragonolobus (assembly GCA_037954015.1). Lineage (NCBI taxonomy): Eukaryota > Viridiplantae > Streptophyta > Magnoliopsida > Fabales > Fabaceae > Psophocarpus > Psophocarpus tetragonolobus. The sequence goes on along the minus strand of CM075693.1, from coordinate 5,660,785 downwards.
TACAAGTTGACATCCAAATCACAATCAGAAAAATGTAGGTTGTCAATCCATTAAAAGACACATTCTAACATTGTAACTTAGAGTAGCCATCCTCATTTCACAGGCCAACCAGCAATCTTATGCCGACTTAAATCAAGAATGTTAATGAACACAATAAAGGACCTCCTAAGCTTACTAAATGCTAGTAATTCCAGTTGCAACAATCATAATTTACATAATCAATATATATATATATATATATATATATTTACATAATCAAAATATATTCTTACACCTAAAAAAGGTGAGAAGGAGAACACATCAAAGAAATCTAAGTTCATGTAAATTGCTTGGAGAATATGATTTATAACACATGAATTAAAAGCATAAATTAAAGGAAGAGAAAAGAACATACTGATCCATACCACAGAGCATGATATACAGTTCCACAAGAGCCTGCAAGTTAGAATAGGAAACTAGTTACAGGTAAAGCATAAAATGCATAATAACCACTGTTAACTAGATATTTGGGTTTGTAAGCATTGGCTTAATATATTATAAGACCTCTAAAAAGAAGAGGACGGCATTTCACACATGAAGGTAATTTTTGTGGTTAAAGCAGATATTATCAAAAGATTATGTTCTCAAGCTTGCCCCTTTAGTTAAGAATGTGACTACCTTGCCCAATTTGTTCTCCAATTGTCAGGTCCTCCCACAAAATTTCATAATCCAAGCAATCAGTGTCCACATCTACTTTATTATTGATAGCACAACTGCCAGCACTTCCACAGCTGCTGGCACTACTTGTTCTGTTCGCATTAAAGGAGGACCAGGATCCTGAAGCCTCATTGTTATTAGGGCGATTACTTTCACCTGCCTGGCTTTCTTGCTTCAAGCCAGAAGAAAGAATCTTCTGATTAACTGATTCATTTTCTTGATCATTCTGTCTCCAGGCCCCACCAACATTCTTTGACTCTGATCCTTCTCGATCCTTGGTTCTCCATGGCCATGATAATGTTTTCCTCTGAATCCAGGCTTCAGCCTTAGCGGGTATGATTTTGTGAATAGGTTTTCCGTCACTCTCATCACCAGACCCTCTCAAAGCTTTTCCCTGGGATTTTTCTTCAACTTGAGAAAATGCACCAAAATGGGATGGAGGCATATCACCTCTGGGGGTGCTAGCTCCACTGGAATTAGCATCCTCTCTGTGGTCTGAAAGAGCAGATTCTGACAAATTATGTTCAGAATGATGATTTTCACAACTCTCACCTTCACGATCCACATTGTTTTCTCCCGTCCAGATCCTTGATTTAACTTTGTTACTTACCTTTGATGCCTGTTTAATGAGTAAACGTCAAGAGTCAAGACACACCATGGAATATTAAAATCACACAAGCAAGAAAGTTACGGTACAAACCAAATTTGAAATTTTCGAAGCAAGAGCAACTTGAAGAGGCTGTTGAGAGTCAATGCCAAGTTTACTTGTAATGCTACTACTTCTAGGTCGGGTTCCACCCGAATCTGAATCTGACTCGGTGTTCCTTATTACACCAGACATCGGAACTTTCATTTCAAGAAAGGGCCGTGAATCACTAGAAACACAAATTACCCCAACTAAGCTTCCATCATCATCATAGAAAGGAGTATTAGTCGCTACAGCTAAGAACTTCTCTCCCGTCTTATTCTTGACCGGAAATTGCCCCGTCCAGCCCTCTCCCATCATCACACGGTTCACTGTATCATTGGCCAAGGCAAAATCCCTAGGGTCCACAAGCAGCTCAATCCCATCCTGCCCCAGAACTTCCTCTGCTGTATAACCATATAAATTTTCAGCACTTCGGTTCCTGCAAAATTACTCCCAAATTACTTTTTTTTTATCCAAGACAAGCTTTAATGCAGATTCCCCCAATTGATGCAATCAGCACCACACAACATTAAATACTCAACCCTCCAAATACATCAAATCTCAAACACATCCGTAAACTAACTAAAATCAACTTATACACACAAGTACACCTCATTCCTGAGGAGTTTCTATAAAAGTAAAGACGTTGACATAAATTAACTATTACCGTTACAGAAAGGGGGGGAAATAAGACTGAAATTAATAAATAAAAAAAAAAAAAAGAATGTGAAACAGTGAAGGAAATGACTGACCAGTATATTACGCGACAGTTAAGATCCAATATATGAACAGAATGTCCCATTGACTGCAAAATATTAAGATACTGGCGTTCAGTGAGGTTGACGGCGGAAGGAGCAGAGGGTGGAACTCCGTGAATTAGAGGATCGGGTTCGGCGCCGCGACTCTCCCTCTGCAGAGGCGAGGAGTGTTTAAAGGAACAAGAACCTCTCTTCCAGGGCGGAGGTGCATCGCTCCGCTTCCTGGGCGGAGCGCCCAATCTGGAACGCTGGGGAGACACGGAGTGCGACCTCTGCCGATGGCCGTGCCTCACATCGGAGAGTTTCAACTTTGACATTTCTTGCTTCAGGTGCGCTTGTCCTTCCTCCAGCTGTTGGATCTTCTTCTTCAGCTCATCCCTTGGACTTCCCATTTCAACACCACACGCTTCGCTCTCTTCACTCCTCAGATGTCTCCACTAACAACAACCTTCATTTTCCTTCTCTCTACAAGCCACCAACGCAGATACCCAATAAATAAATTTTCATCAGACAAACAGATTGCAATAAAAAATCCAATTCAACACTCAACAAAACAACCAGCTCCCAGCTCTCAGCTCTCAGCTCTCCCTCTTTTATCTCTTCTTCTTCACCCCTAACCTTTTCTTTTCCCCCTATAATGCTATTCTCCTTTGCTTTTGCTTACTCTACTCTTACTTCAACTCTCTCTCTTCCCACTCTCTAGCTCGTCGTTAATATCTGAATCCAGCTATTTGGACCAAAGAAAAGTTATTCATTATTATTTACATCATAAAAGTAAACCAACGAATAACCACGCGGAAAGAGGCGCGTGCGAGTAACATCCCCTTCTCCTTCCAAGTTCTTCAAAATGTACCAGTCTTCGGTGTGCGTCCTCGCCAGATCTTCTCTGAGCGCGTCCTTAGTGTTCCGTAACGTACTCTGTCTTTTTGGTTTAAAAACTTTCGAGTCTTCATTCATATTGGTTCATTCTCACACCAGTACTTTTTTTTATTCCGTAGAGCATGCTATTTTTTCTCTTCAAGAGGACTCCACTTCTTTTGGTTTGGTTTTGACACATTTTTCTTTTCTGTTTTTTACTTGTTTGCTAATTTTGTGATATGTCATAAAAACAAAAATGACATGAAACCTCAAATGAGCAAGCAATGGGATATTGTTCTTTACATATTTTGGGGTATGTTCATTGAACTGACACATTATAATTGAATCTCTCCCTCCAGGACCATAAAAAAATTATCTATGTTTAATTAATATTTTTTAATCTATATATTAGACATAAATTTAACTGACTCGTTGTACGATAAAAAATTATGGACTATCAGTTAAAAAGAGAAATAAAAAAATAAATTAAAAATAATAAGAGAAATGAAAAATATAAAGATATTGTTCAGCTGATATATAATTAGGACCGATCAATATTTATATCAGATAGTTTTATAATAATAATATATTTTATATGTAAGTTGAGTTATATACATTATAATAGAATAAAAATTAAGACAGTATTTTATTTTGATAGATCAAAACACTATTCTTTTATTGGTTGTGTTTTCAGAATAAAAATTAGCATATAATTTGTGCATACATACAGGTTAGTTAGGTAATTCTACATTTTTATTAATGTATAAATAGAATGAATTAATTTATAAATAAGCATGAAAATGAATTCAAATAGATATTCGTGTATTGATATATTTTTTCATATTTATTGAAGAAAATTGTATAAATAAACAAATAATTGAAAATTCAATTATTTACATTAATATTAAAAATAATTTTATTTTTTACTAAATATATATTTGATATTTATTTCAATATATTTATTATATATTTATATAAAATTAACATTGTTATATAAATATTAATCGGTTAAATAAGTATAATTCACTTTATAACACATACTGATTTTGTAGAAAAGGAGAACTTAAGTTTGCATATAATTACTTCCTATGAATGATAATTATGATTTATGATCTATATAATAATTTTAACTATTTTAATTTATGAGATTATCAACATTGGTATGCACTTATTTTATATTAACTTGTATGAGATACTTGAAGAAACAACCCATTCATTGGGAATATTCCTTAAAAACTATTTGGAGAATTAAAAATGATACATTTTTAAATTTTAATTTTTGTTAAATTTATATTTATGATTTTATAATATGAAATGATAAATTAATTTTATTATTTTATAATCATGTTGTATATAAAACATTCCTTAAATAAATTATTATTTAACTTAAAAGTAAATTTTTTATTTTATCATTTAGCATGTACATCAAAATTTTAAAAAATGAAATACATTCATAGTATTTTGATTAAAATAATCCTATAAAGCAGGAAAGTGAAAATAAATATTATTAAATTTTTAACGTAAAATTATGCTAAATGTTGATAGAAAAGATTTTAACACTTATAATGATTTTATTTATAATAATGAAATAAGATTACCTTGCTAAATGATACTTAGTGTTTGTTATAAATAAATGATAATATTAATTTAATTTATAATATTATTTAGTCATTAATTTAAAATTATTTTATCTATGCAATTATTTATTAAATTGTGAAAAATAATAGTATTACCGATTATATTTGGATATGGTAAGATGGAAAGAAGAAAAATTGTAAGTTAGAGAAAGAACAAAAAAGAACGTAAAAGAAAGAAAAAGACAAAACTAAAAAAAGAAGAAAAAGAAAAAAATTGGTAAAGAAGAGTGTAAGTTAAAAGACTAAACTATCCCAACATGTGTAAATAACGAAAAAGATTTGCTGAGGTATTTTTTTTATCCAAAGAATTTTTCTATTGATAAAGAATTTTTATATTAAAAGTAGGAATTAGAAATGTAGATTATCACTGTAATTCAATCTTATAAATGAGTTTGGAAGGTGAGAGTTGTCTTTCATTTATATATAATAATTAAGATTTTTTTATAAATAAATTATAGTGATTAAATTGTTAGTTTTGTTGAAAAGAATTAAACTCAAATTTCTCCCTCCTCTTCTCCTTATAGTGACAAAATGTATGTAGATTTTGTCATTAAATCTATTTTATAACTCTACGATCATATATCGCGATTAAAGTTTATCACTATTAGTTAGATTAAGACACTCATTCACGTAAAAGACTAAGGGTGTTCATAATTAAACAACCTAAATTAAAAATCAAAGAGTAGGCCAAATTTAAAATATTGATAAAAAATTTAAATTAATTGTGTTTGTTAGATTATTAAATTTTAAAATTGTACCATTTAGTTTCATTTGTGATTTAATGTTTAATGTACATCATTCCTATATAGTTTTCTCAAACAATGTCTAGTTCAAAATATATGACATAACTAATGTTATACACATAGTAATGCAAAAATAAATAATGGACAATAGTATAACTCATTTCTACCTGTTAAACATATGATAAACTTTTATTTTCTAGATAATTTTGTAGTGAAGATTTTTAATAAATTACTAATAGATATTTAAATAGTTCTTAAAATAAAACAAACAAAATATTTAAGTATTCTTAAAAAGTATTACAAAATCGGAAAGAAATAAAAACTATGGAGAAGAGAAAGAAAACTATCTTTTTTTTTTTAATTATCAAATCACGTTTTATTTTTAAATTTTAAATTATAGTTAATTTTTAATGTTTAAGATAGTTGCACATTTAACATAGTTATCAATTACAAAAAAAAAAACACGTTAGAATTATAAAAAAAATTAACATAGTTATCTTTTCTAAATTATCCTAATAAATTGTTTTAAACAAAGCTTTACATTTGAGATTTGTGAATAGAATCTATTAAAGCAGTCACTTACTTTTTTTATTTGATAGAGTAAAAATAAGAAAAAGGAGAAGAGAAGATAAATTTGTCAAAAAGAGAAGAGAAGAGAATTAATCGTGATGTTTTGTAGAATGAAAATAAAAAGTAAATAAATTTTAAAATGTGGGATATAGTATTATGGATGAAAATCCTCTAGGTTAAATTGTTTTTTTTTTCCACCAATAAAAAAAATTATATCATTCAATGATTTTTTATCATAAATATTTTTATCTTTTTATTTATGTAGTTCATTAAACCACATCTTTTAACTTTTAACTTTTAACTTGATGGGTAAAATAGGAAACGAGACCGTTTATGCACAAAGAATTTCCATTTCTAATATTATTTCATACTTTTATTTATTTTTAAAAAATATTTTTATTCTATTCTCCTCTTCTTCTTCTTTTTATTCTATTTTCATCTTCAACAAAAACTTATCTTCCACGTAATAGATGAACGCTTTATATCAATGACAATAAAAAATTTCATTATATAAGTTAAAATAATCTGCGGCATACATATATATAAATATACTGTTGACCTCCTTACTATCAATTTTGTAATTATTTTATAAACGACCTTATTATTTCCAAGCATAAGACATCCTTATTTTGTAATTATTAAAATATAAAACTTATTCTAACAAATAACATTTTTACAAAAAATAATATTTTTACACAGAAAAATAAAAATTATTTTTATTTCCAATAATAAACATAAATTTTTTTTTTGAAATATTAATTTTTAAAATGTATAATATTTTAAATTAATTATGGTTTTTTTTTGGAGTTGTAAATGGGTGTAGTGACGATTAATAAAAACTTATTTAGTTATTTTTTTAAAAAACTTCCTTTGGGAAAAAATAAAACCTATTTAGTTTTAAAAAGTTTCTACATTTATTTTTTTTAAAGAAGTTTCTACATTTATATTTGTATAATAATTACAAAAATACCTTATATTTTTACTTTTGTATAAACTTTTGTATAAATCTTTAAAAGTAAAAAGTAAAGTAAAAAAATAGTCTGATACTTTATTAATATTTGTAAATTGAAAAAGAAAATATTAACGTTTTACACCAAATGAAATCCTTCCTTTTTTTCTAAATATTGTCTGGTTCAATTATTAGGGATTGGATTTGATATATGTGCACGCACACAATTTTAGAAGGCGTGAAAGATACAATGAACAGAATATAATAATAATCCTCTCAATCATCCTGACTTCCATATGGAAATACAAAAATTATATTATTATACCTTAATGTATAAAAAGTTTTACATTGATAGTCAATGATAACCTTTTATATATGATAAATTTGTTAATTTTATTGGTTAATACTTTAAAATTCATGCAAATAAAATATTATGATTTACTGCTCTTTTATACTGACAATATATAGATGTTAAACTTGTTGGATATTAGGGTTCCTTCCTATGTAAAGAAAAGACTAAAATTGATAAGCTCACTTGATATATTATTTACTCTAAGTAGAGAAGGTGATTCTAGAGAGGGGTAGAGAGAGAGGAGCTCAGACAAATACACCAATCGTTTCGAAGAAAAGAAGAGAGAAAGTTATTTCTATTTTTACACAAAGCTGCAGTTGTAAATTCGCCACTTCAGATTCACTCACCGTTGGATAAGGCTAATTTATGGACAACAGATTTGGAACATATGGTTCTTCATTATAACCGCTCAGATCGTTGAAAGGAGTTATGAGTTGAGAGATATTCAGTTTGCACAGTTGTAGTGTTTTTGAGATTTTTCACCTTTCTTGTTCTCTATTTGTAAGTTTTATTACTTTATTGTTTGATGTTGGTGTTGACATTGATTATGACACTTGATTGAGACTCTTTTGTACTCTTTATTGATAATAGTTGAGTTATTTCTTTGGTTTGGACAATCCATGGTTTTTACCTTTGTTTTGAAGGATTTTCAACGTTAAAATTTTGGTGTCTTATTTTGTGAGAGTGATGATTGGTTAGTATTATACTTTTGTTGTTGCTCCTCATAGATTCTTGCAAGTTAAGAGAATTCATTTTCGTTGCTTTGTTTACACTTTGTTACAAACTCATTTTATTATCCCCATCAAAACTCATGTATGTATATATATATATATATATATATATATATATATATATATATGTGTGTGTGTGTGTGTGTGTATGTGAGAGCTTAATTAGTATGCACTGTCAGTGTAAAGCTTTTTATATTGACATTCAATAACAACCCTTCATTTATGCTAAGTTTGTTGATTTTACCAATTAATACTTTAAAAATCATATAAATAAAGAGTTATAATTGTATGTTAAGGAAGCATGAGTTTTTCAGGGTATCACCATGCAATACAACTAAGGAAGCATGAGATCTAATCCAAGTCACCCATGAAGGTACACCTGAAGTAAGACGATCTAAAAATAATACCTCGATCCAAGAGTATGAAATGTTCCACATGAATCAAGGTAAAACTATCATGGATGTACATAAAAGGTTTACACATATAACCAATCATCTGAAAGGACTTTGAAAAGTTGTTTGAGGGAGAAGAGCTGAATGTAAAGATGCTAAAATCTCTGAACCGCAAACTATAACCCACCGTGATAGCAATCACAGAATCAAAGAACTTGGCTACCATGACAAATGTTGAACTCTTTAAAAAACTCAAGGAGTATGAGATGGATATGGCCAGAATAGCAGAAAAAGAACAGAAGGAAAAGAAAGGAAAAGGCTTAGCACTGAAAGCACATGAATAGTCAAGTGGTGATGAAAGCACTGAGAATGAATCTTCAAAATTTGAGGACATGAGTTTCATGGTAAGAAAATTTAAAAGCTTCATGAAGAAGAACAACAACAAAGAAAAGTTTTCAAGTGACAAAAAGCAATCAAAGAAGGAGAATACAATTCCTCCAAAGTTCACCTACTTTGAACGTGGTAAAACAGGTCATATGAAAGTTGATTGCCCTTCCCTGACCAAATAACAGGACAATGAAGAGTCTAGATCAAAATTAGGAAGAATAAGAAGAAGAAGGCTTACATTACTTCGGAAGACAATGCCTCCACTACTTCTTCAAGTGAAAGTGAAAGTGACCAATAAGTTAATCACTGCTTAATGACTAAAGCCAAAGTAGAGAAAGAGGTAAGTGATTCTGATTTTGACTTTTCTTGTGATTGTGGTTATGACCAACTTCAAGAAGCTTTTGTTTAATTGCTTGGTGAGGCTAAAAGAATAAGTCGCCTCAATATTGGTTTCAAAAAGCAGATCAATGCATATAAATCCAGCATAAATGACTTGTAAAAAGAAATGGAAGTTTTAAAAGATGAAAATTTGAAATTAAAAACCATTTCTCATTGCAATCATGCTTCATCCTCTAGTTGTTCTAACTGTAAAGTGCTTGAAGGTAAAGTGGACTATTTTACAAAAGCACTTTCTAAGTTTAATATGGGGAGTGCTAATCTTAATGCTCTTTAGGGAAAACAACATGACATATCTTCAAAAGCTGGTCTTGGATATCATAATACCACTAATAAAAATGCTTTCAAAAATACTTTCAATTCTAGAAAATCTTATAGACCTTATGTCTCTTGTCATTTTTGTTTTCATAAAGGACATACTACTTATAATTGCCTTATAAGGAGGATTGAAGTACCAAGTGGGAAATATATATGGATTTCCAAAAGATCCAAACTTGTTACTAATCAAAATGGATAAACTCCATTTGGGTACCAAAATGAGCAATTAACTTGTTTTGTAGGTGTGCCCTAAACCAAAGAAGTCCATGTGGCACCTGGACAGTGGATGCTAAAGACATATGACGGGAGATAGAAACAAGTTCATATCTCTACAACCAAAAACAATTGGTTTTGTCACTTATGGAGATAACAATAAAGGTCAAATCCTTAGTATTGGAAGCATTGGTAACAAAGGCTCTATTCAAATTGATGATGTTTTACTTGTTGATGATCTTAAATTCAATATGCTTAGTATAAGTCAATTGTGTGACAAAAACTTTAAAATCAAGTTTCATAATGAGTGTTGCACTATTAGTCATGAATCAAATATGTTTTTTTTTGCATGGGAGTAAATAACATCTATGTGTTTGACATTGATGATTCTGCATTAAACATCATATGCTTGTCATCTAGAGATGACTTATCATCACTTTGGTATAGACGCATTACACACATAAATTTGGGTCAAAGGCCTACCTAACTCAAAGTTCTCTAAAGATGGCCTTTGTGATGCATGTCAAAAGGGAAAGCAGTCTAGAAAATCCTTTAAATCCATTAATTTAGTTTATATCACTAGATCACTTGAACTTTTGCACACAAATCTATTTGGTCCTTGTAGAACTGTGTAAGTCTAGGTGGAAACATATATGGGTTAGTTATAATTGATGATTATTCTAGATTCACATGGGTAACTTTCTTATATGTAAAAAATAATGTCTTTCGTGTTTTTCTTAAGATTGTCAGAAGGATCCAAAATAAAAAAGATTTGAAAATTAAGTCATTGAGAAGTGAACAATGATGGTGAATTTAAAATGGATAAGTTTGAGAAATTATGTGAAGAGCATGACATTGATCATAACTTTTCTGCTTTTAGAACACCACAACAAAATGGGGTGGTGGAAAGGAAAAACAAATCTCTTATTAAATTAGCTAGATCAATGCTCAGTAAAAATTCTATGCCTAAGTACTTCTAGGCTAATGTTGTGAACACTGAATGTTATGTTCTTAACAAAATTCTGATCTGTCCATTTTGAAATTAACATCATATGAATTGTTCAAGGGTAGAAAATCAAATATCTCTCACCTAAGGGTATTTGGATGTAAATGTTTTGTTTTGAACAATAAGGATAATTTTTCCAAGTTTGATGCAAAAGTAGATGAAATCGTATTTTTAGGGTATTCTGCATGTAATAAAGCATATAGAGTATTCAATAAAAGATCCTTAAGTGTAGAAGAATTAGTTCATGTTGTGTTTAATGAATCTAAGCCCCAAAAAGGGGGAGTTTCCTTGGTAGATGATGATGATGCAGGTACAACAGATATTCCTTTTGAAAAGTCAAAATACACCATTAACTTAGAGGGAAAGGAAGTCTCAAATGAAGTTGAAGTTGAAGCTCAACCTCTATCCAAAGAATGGAGGACACCCAGATATTTCTCCCTTAACAACATACTTGGTGATATTGAGAAGGGAATTACTACTAGACATTCTCAAAATCTTTTCTGTGAGCATATAACTTTTGTTTCTCGGATTGAATCATCTTATGTGGATGGTGTTTTAAATGATGAATTTTGGTTGTTAGCCATGCATGATGAACTAAAGCAAATAAAAGAAATGATGTTTGAGAACCAGTGTCATATAAGAGTTGCATGAATGTCATAAGAACTAAATAGATGTTTAGAAACAAAGTAGATGAAACAGGAACCATAACCAGAAATAAGGCTAGATTAGTAGCTAAAGGCTATAATCAATAGGAAAGTATAGATTTTGGTGAAACATATGCTCCAGTAACTAGATTAGAAGCTGTTAGGCTCCTTCTTTCTTTTGCATATGTGTTTAACTTTAAGCTATATCAAATGGATGTGAAAAATGCCTTTTTGAATAGTTTCCTTGATGAAGAAGTGTTTGTTTCACAACCTCCTGGTTTTGTAGATCACAGGTTTCCTCATCATGTGTATAAGCTTAAGAAAACTCTTTATGGTCTTAAGCAAGCTTTAAGGCAATGATATGAAAGGTTAAGTAAATTTCTCTTGTCTCAAAACTTTGAAAGAGGAAAGGTAGACAAAACCTTATTCATTATGAGATCTTCTAAAGATATTTTGTTGGTTCAAGTATATTTAGATGATATTATATTTGATTCCACTAACACATCTCTCTGTGAGGACTTTGTTTCTAAAATGAAGGGGGATTTGATATGTCAATGATAGGGGAACTGAACTTTTTCTTAGGCTTGCAAGTCAAGCAAATAAAGAAACGAATCTTCCTTCATCAAATCAAATATATAAAGGAGTTACTCAAGAAATTTGATATGGAAGAATTCAAAGTCTCCAACATTCTAATGGGAACCAATTGTTTTCTAGATGTTGACAAGAAAGGACATCCAGTAGAAGTATCCAAATACAGGGGAATGATAGGTTCTTTACTATATTTAACTGCTAGTAGACCTAACATAATGTTCAGTGTTTGTCTGTGTGCTAGGTATCAGGCTGCACTAAAAGAATCACAAATGACCGTAATAAAAAGGACCATGAAGTACCTAAAAGTAACACTTGATGTGGGATTGTGGTAACCCAAAGGTATAAATCCTTCTTTAATTGGCTTTTCTGACTCAGACTTTGCAGGTTGTAAGCTAGACAGGAAAAGCACAAGTGGAACTTGTTACCTATTTGGCAACAACTTGGTATCGTGGACCTATATAAAGTAAGCATATGTTGCTTTATCTACTGTTGAAGTTGAATACATAGCTACTGGGAGTTGTTATGCTCAATCCTTATGGCTAAAGTAGCAACTTGAAGACTTTGGCATCACAATCAACAATATTCCTCTCAAGTGTGACAACACTAGTGAAATCAGTCTAAAAAAGAATCTTATACTTCACTAAAAAACAAAGCATATAGAGATTCATCATCACTTCTTGAGAGATCATATAGAGAAAGGAAATTGTGAAGTCCGATTCATTGAAACAGTGTCCTAGTTGACTGATATATTTACCAAACCGCTACCAAGAGAAAGGTATTACCAAACCGCTACCAAGCATAGTAAGCACTCATTAACTGTGTTAAATTGATCCTAGAGAGCATAAGTTGTATGGATTAGTTGCTATTAGATAAGTCATTGCATGAATTGGTTGAAATTGAATGCATTTGATCATTATCCATGCATTAAAAGCATTGCATTATGTTAGATTGGAATGATATTGCACAATTTGCATGATCAAGGATTTTTGTTCTGCAATAATCGATTACCACTACAAGTAATTGATTACCCCAGAGGCTGGATTTTTCAGAATCAGTCCCAAACCTCGTGATAATCGATTGCCTAAAAGCAGTAATCGATTACCTGCATAACATTTTCAATTCTATGTTTAAATATCAAAAGAGCGTGAATCCAACTCATTCCAAAATCTCCAAATTGATTCTGAGAGAAGGCTTAAGTGCGAAAATTCCAAGAGAAGCTAGGATTTTCCATCAACCCAAATCCTCTTAAAATCAAGAGTGGGTTCTCCTCTCAATGCTCCAATTTCTCTCATCTCAATCCCCAAATCACTTGCATTCAAACCCTAACAATGGAAGAAGGCAATTCTAGCCAAAGGAAGAGGGTCAAGCATACAACCACAAAAAGGGAATTCAGGCCTAAGCTTATCTAGGAAGTCATATGCTCCAACGTGTTCTGCTCAAGACTCTCCTGCCAAAACTATAGAATATTCTCATAACTGGTTCTCCTCTCAAGAGCAACAGGACCTCTTCAATAGGAGTTATTCGAGTTGGGAAGTAATTTCTCGGAAGGTATTCATCTATTCTTGGCTCACTGAAAATGGTTTAACTTTCATGATGACTTGGAGTTCCAAGGGCTGTCAAAATTTACTCAACTCAAAGGGATATTTTACCCAGATTTGGTTAAGATATTTTACTCAAACTTGAAACAGGATGATTATGGAAATTTAATTTCTGAAGTAAAGAGGAAGAAGATTGTATTAATTGATGAGATGTTTTTAAATGAATGTGGATGACCTCAAGGAAAACTGGGTCAATTGTAGAAAAATGAATGTTTTTAAATCAATGCTGGTGAGATCTGACGAATGGGAATCAGGGAGAGGTGTGAGAAAAGATCTGAAGAAAAAGATTGTGTTTAAGACTGGGGGAATGAAAGTGGATGATAGGGTATTGCACTACTCTATTGCTTGGATACTGGCTGCTCGTGGTAGCAATCATGCTCATATTTTAGAGGAAGACATGATCTTAATATGTGCAATAAAAAATAGTATCAAGGCGAATTGGGTAGATGTCATTAAGGACAACATGCTGAAGACTCATTGTTTGAATGAGTACAAATGTCCATATGCAGTCTTTATTTCAAAAGCTCTGGATAAGTTTGGAGTGGACACCTCAAATGAAGCTACAGAGTTCACTAGAGATGTTCACTTTGCCAAAGGCCGTGCATTAAAGATGAAGAAATTCATTAAAACCTAGTAAGGTTGGATAACAAAGGAAGAGATGCAAGCTGAAGATAAAGATGAGTTTGTGGAACCAAAGGTGTTGACTCCTTTTGAGGAGATGATCTTAAAATAAATGGGGGACTTGCGAACTTCACAGGAAAAAGAATTTCGGGAGATCAAAGACTCCTTGGAATCAATTTTTGAAAAAATAGATTTGTTGGATGTCTCTTTCCCTGGACCTCAGGATTAGGATTGTCAGAGCATCTTCATCTTAGACTAGGCATTTAGGACTTGCATTGTCTTTGTGTATTGCCTTTCAACTTATCTCCTTTACATTTGTTTTCATGTCTACATGTTTTCTCAACCTCTTGCATGTTTACTTTTAATCTCAGAATTCAGAATTTGTGTGATGTAACATGATTAAGCTTTGTTCTTGTAATGATTGTGCTGATTGAAATATCATTTGGATTATCAACGAAACTTAATTCTTGGTTCTAAATCTATGTATTGGCTAATTTCTTTATTGATTCATTGTCTACAAAATGGATTTTATTTGGGCTAACTTGAGCCCTGTTTGATAAGGAAAAGAGGTAGATATATATCTTATATTGGTAGGACCATAAAAGTTCACTTTCTGCAGTTTTTTTTCTGACTAATGGATTGATTATGTAGCAATTTCTACAGAATTCTTTTAACTCTCTTTGTGTAGATTGTGTACTACACTAGTTGGAGTTTCAACCTTGCTAAATTTATCCTTTCTAGCTATTTCATTTTCCCTCAAATATCATTTGATTTTATATGCATCTTGTCTTTTTCACCTTTTTGTTTGAAGTGTCAAAAGGGGGAGAAGACATAGAAAATATATGGTGAAGCCATAGGGAGAAGTCATGGTGAAGATACTACTACAATTCTCAAGTGTAATCAAAGCTTGATTCAAGAGCAAACGTACTAGAAGAATGAAGCTCATCTTAAGAATGGTTTCACTCATCAAAACCAAAAAAGGGGGAGATTGTTGGAACCAAAAGTATTGCATTGAAGTTTTGGTGAAGTTCTGGTTTTGTTTTTCCTCTCCTTGTTTTTGCTCTTAAATCAATTTTATGGTATCAAACACGTTTATAAGCGTGGTACTTGTATTATGTGTTTAAATAAGCTTGAGAATGTGTTTGGGATGGTTTTAGATAGGTTACATAGGTTGGGTTGTGCTGGAAAAGCTTCAAAAGTGGGTTTTTGAGTAAGGTAATCAATTAGCTAAAAAAAGTAATCGATTACCTTACAAGAATTTTGAGATCAGAAATTGATGCTCTTTGTGGTAATCGATTACCTAAAATCAGTAATCGATGGCACTCGATAACAAGCACTTTGAACCAATTTTGTGTAGGATATTACGTAATTAAGTAGATAATTGATTATCCTGCATCAAAACTGATATAAAAGCATTTTGAAAACAGATTTTACAACTTTTGATCAATCCAATTAAGTGTTTGTTTCTCTTGTACGATTTACAAAATTCTTTACAAGATTCATACCCATTTTTTATGATTTGAAAGTGCTTCAATTTCAAAATTCAAGGAAGAGACTTTATTGAGTTTTTATCTTTCTGTTTGGGTATTCTTCACTTTAGGTGATATTGTTCTATACCCTTCTTTGTGTTTTTGCACAATGAAAGACCATTCTATCTATGAGTCTATTGGAGAGCCATTCGGTACCTCGGTAGAGGAGAAAAAGCTACTAGAAGAAAAGTTCACCACTATCTACGCAATTCTCTAGCTTCATTCTTTCTTTTGAGAATATTCCATTTTAGAGTGATGCTCGCACCACTACACTTACTCATACCATTGATAGGAGAAAATGTTCAATCCATAGGCGAGGTGGAGACTTCAGTATAGGGTCGCCAGGTGTTCTTTAGATTGTTGGAAAATCTTGCAGTGGGGTGTTGCAAGTGAGGCGTTGTGAGTGGCAGGGTGTCACAATGTAGCAAACTCTTGTGAGGTGCAAGAGGAAGACCTTCTTTATGTGATTTGAATCTTTCTGGGATTAAAATCTGTATGTGTGGTATGCATGTACTGCGATTTTAGTGGAAAGCAGATTAGCGGAAGGCTAAGTCTGTCAATTGGATGTAGGTCAGGTGGACCAAACCATTATAAATCACTGTGCAAATTCTCTCTTCCTTATGCTCTTTAATTTTAGTCTTTATTGAATTCTTGGAACACTAATAACTAGGTTTTTGCAGCTGTATTTGATTCATTAAGTTTTCTTGCAGTGGATCCAATTCTTTACATTCATTTACTTGTTATTAAATTTGGGTTTTGACCTATATTTTGTGGGTTTGATTTTCACTCTTTCTAATCTTTCCTTTTGATTTCGAATTACTTGTAATTGAATTCTTGTTAAGTTTTTCTTCTATTACATTTGAAATCATTATTGAAGGAATTGAATTGATTGGTGTTTTGCCTTAAGGGTTGAATTCTTGAAAACCCATTTTTTGTAAAAGGAGGTAGATTTTGGAAATTTCTAAAAGGGGTTATTTTTAAAATACTTTGATACTATTGAATATAAAAGTTTTTAAAAAATAATTTGGTAAATCTATTCAACCCCCCTTCTAGATTCCCTTCTGGGACCAACAATTTTTGCGCATATGAACGCTCAATGTTAGTCTTGTGGTCGTTAGACACTCATCTTTTTTTTTAAATTTCACATATGAGCATTGGGCGTTCGTCATGTGAGCGCTAGGCACTCGTCTTAAACCTGCATGCATTTGGTTTTTGGGATTCATGACTATTGGGTGCTGACTCACAGAAACCGCTTTCCAACCCTCTGTTTTGTGTTCTCATGCATCATTTCATATTTTATTTTCTGTGATTTTTAGTGTCTTTAATTGTGTGCTATTGGTGTTCTGAATCTCTTTTGCAAGAATATCCTTCATGATCACCACTGTGACTTAATCTTCAATAGCCTAGGGACCATACTCACTTCTTTGAAAGGGAGAGGGTTCCTTCGAAGCTTAAATGGATCCCAGAACACACTGTTTGTAAACTTTCATACATTTCTTTGCATCTGCATTTTGTTCAGTGAAGTTGCATATTTATCTACTGGGTAGCTTTAGTGGACACTGTTTTGTTAGCATGTGCATTGTGTTTAGATTCAATATCTCCCCCTTTATTGGTGATTAAAATGCTCTTGTGTTGTTTGTAAATGCAATTTTTTCATGTGGCTACTATAGAGTGAGTTGAGCTAATTGTGTACTGTTTATTCTTTTAGCAAGTTTGTGTGGATTTGTGAAAGAGAGCATTAACCGTGTGAGGTTTTGGGTTTAATAGTTGATTGTTGTGTGAGTCACTATCTAGTTCATGTTGTTGATTTTACTTGATTCTCATCGACTAATTATTTTGCATGCATGACTGAAAATGAACAAGACCTTTTTTCTTTATATAGTCACTCAGTAAAATAGCTTACTTGTTCAATGTTTGATCCTTGGTTCCCCTTTCCGAGCCTTAATTGAATTAATTCCTGTTTTTATGAACCTTTGAGCTAAATTAATACATTACACATTCCTTTACCTTATGGATGAGAAAGTGTGTACATGAGATTGGTTCTGCAACAAGTTTGGGGAAGTATTTATGGAAAGTCAAGTACAATTTGAGGCTTAAGTGTGTTTCATTGTAAAAAAGAAAAAGAAAAAGAAAGTTTGAATAAAGATTGGTGAATAAAAAGCTTGGTCATTGATGGGTGCTTATTTGAAATCTATTTGGATCAATGTTGTTAGTGAGAATTTGTAGGGTTTTGGGAATACTTTGTAAAAGGGATAAACTAATCCCATTATATATTTCTCATTCAACCTTTCTATTTGTTTTCCCAGAAAAACCAATTTTTGTTCTAGCTCAACCAAGTTACAAGCTTAATAAAGTCCTTATGATTTCAATTGTGCATGCTTTGCTTTTGGTTGTGTTGAGATAAACAACAAACTTGACTTGTCTAGGTGCATTATATGACATGAGTGTTAATTTCTACATTCCAAATAGTTGTGTGGAGTGAAACACTTTACCAGTGAGGTTGCGCAAATTTTGCAGTCTACATAGCTTACCTTTTGAGTTGATTAGTGCATGGTAAACCTGTTTTTACTCTTGTAGGCACCATAGTTAGTTTGTTATTTTTCTATGAGCATTCTATGATTATGATTACTGATGAAGGGAAGGTTTTAGATCGAGACTGTGTTGTGTTGCCATTATACATGTTGTCACAATGTCTTCTGTTTCTGTTTCATTATGTGATTTTGTTGTAATATCATGCATCATGTTGTGTTGTTCGTTAAGTTTACTAAAGTGTTTTTTTGCTTGAGGACACACAAAGCTTTAAGTTTGGAGGAGTTTGATAACTACCTAATACCTATTTTTATGCAGGTAAAATAGAGCAAATTTCCTTATTCCAACTTATTTAAAGCCTTGTTTTTCTCCTTTTTATACAAAAATTTAATATTTAGGAAAAATTATTATAGATTTACTTTTGTGCATATTTTACTTTTATTTTCTTGTTTTCTATTATTTGAGTCAGATTTTTTTGAAGAAAGCTAGAAGAAGTGTTGGAAGAACTAAGGGTCTGGAGCCAGCCCCTAGCAACCAAGGAGTGGCCTCCCAATGTCGATGCACGAATAGAGCCCCATTTAAATAGAAAAAGTTGCATTTGCAAAAGAAGAGACGAGTTGCGCCTCAGCCACCTAGGGTTCCGCTTCCAACCACCTTTTGCCTCCTTCTTACCCCATTTACATCCCTTTTTGTAACCCCATGCCATTAATCATACTCTTCACCTTCATGGAAGTCTAGGTTCTTTTGGTTAGGGTTTTGTTGTAACTTTGTTCTGAACTCTATTGTATATTTTGCTCTATTAATCTAAATTTATCATTCATTGTTAGAGTTTTTTTTACCTTTCATTTGATATATATATATATATATATATATATATATATATATATATTGTTGGATTTCGTTTGTTGAATGAATTCGGGAGAGAGATTTTGCTTGCAAAATGAGAAGAGATCCCAATGAAGTTTATTTCTCGGGAGAGAGTAAAACCCATTGGCTATCTTTTACTCCTTTTCTTAATGCAGATTATTTGATTATTGATTGTGTGAGAGATCCATGGTATATATATATATACACACATGAGAAGAGATATACTTATTTCAATAATAAGTTTAAAAGATTTATCTTTATCTTAATTATTTATTTTTTAAAAATTTAATAGTTAAGATTAGTTACTCATAAAAATAACCTTTAAAATAAAAAGTGGTTTGTTAAACAAATTTTGAGTTCGAACTACGGGAAGATATTAGTACTCTACAACGTCAGTTATAAAGATAATTTATCTTTAATTAAATATACAAAATTAGATAACTTTAAAAGTATTTAACCTTTAAGACATATATATTATTATTTATAAATTTAACAAGAAAATTTTTATTATTGAAAATAAATTTATTATTTAAAAAGAATTAATATTTTACCATTTTTAAATATATATTTTTTATCTTTTTGGCTCGACCATGTGCTTCTACGTATTTCTATGTGTAATTTAAGTAGTTCTCTCTTAAAAATATTTTTGCATTGAGTTTTTTATTTTATTATTTTTTTACGTATTATAATATTAATATATCATCTTTTATCCTTTTAAAAAATAAGTTTACTTTTATTTGCTATTTTAGAGAAAAGTTTTTAAAAATTAAATTCTCAAGCTTGTATTTCAAAACTTCATAATTAAAAAGATGTCACATCTTATTAATTTTTTCATAATGAAATTTTTTTGTTATTAATAACTATTTTGATTAAATTATAAACTAATTATATTTGGGATTATATTATAATATAATATTTTGAATTTGTGAAAAATTTTGAATACTTTCAAGCTTTGATTTAGCTTTCTTTTCCTCTTCTCTGGTAAATCTTCTTCTCCATTGTTACTCTTTCTGCATTTTTTCACTACCTCCTCCCCTCTTTTCTCAGTCAAAACTCCTCTTCTAATCCCTTTTTCTCGTGATCATTCTCTACTCTTCACGAATCCCTTTTTGAAATGATTGTATAACGGTCAATGAAGATTTCACTTTTTGGAAACAGTAAAATTTGTCAGTTGGTGGCCAACTATAGAGGGAGGCGGCACAACAAACCCAAAATTGGTTTAAGACACACATGGCAGACCAAATTGGAGCCATAGACCAACTTTTTTGAATAATTTGTAGCATACAAACTTGTCGTGATATATATATTTTATTTATTTTTCTATTTTAGAATTCCTGATTATGCTTTCAATGGTTGGCCTATAGCCTTTTAATGCGGGAACCCTGGTAGCCTCTTATGCGCCAAATGTATAGCCATTTAATGCCTTTGCGATTGTGATTGCAACCCTCGATCCCTCTATGCTCTTTGTTTAACGAAACGATGAGCACAGCCCATTCCACTGGCCTCCGTCTACGGCGGCGCTTCCTTCATCATTGTCGCGCTCCTCTGAACTCCAAGCTTCACTATCCCTAAAATCTCCGCAGATACTGGTTTTCAGCAGCCACTGTCAACTGGCATTCCGCTTGGAATGGTAAAGCATGGTTTTCTCTGCTCAAAGACAGGAAAACCCCACACCACGAAAACCGCCAGATGACGTTTATGGGACGACTTCTGCCAACATTGCTATGAAGATGAGTCAGAGACCTCATTGCAGAAAAGCTCTTTTGAATAGAGTTTCAGGACGGAAACAGGCTAGAGGACTCGAACACTCTAAACATGACTTGAGGATGATTTGCTAGAGTTTAGGTTGAAGTAGACTCAACTCAACCAGCCATTGGAAGGGTTTGGCTTAACGGGCATGAGTACAAGGTTGAATACGAAGGGTTACACTTAATCTGTATATGTTGTGATTGCTATGCCATCGTACCAGAGAGTGTGAGAAGGCACAACAAACTGCTAATAGCCGCGTGCATGACGGTGGGGGGGGCACACGAGGCACACAGGCTAATCATATTGGGGGGAGCACAACCAAAACGCGCTATTTAGGGAAAGATTGCCCATCCGAGAATGTGAATATTCCAACAGATTTTCCCCCTTACGGTGATTGGATTACAGTAAAAACAAATTAATTAATTACCTAGAAAAAGGGCTAGTAAAGGGGATAATGGACACAGGAGAGGATCTAATAAATTCCAAGTCTTGTGGGAGGAGGAGAATAGGGACACTACTGAGTTTACAGATAACACTAACAACCCAGCAATCATGAACACAAAGAAGTGTATCCGCAAAACACAAAGAAGGGAGCCAACTAGATCAGGTATGTTAGTGGATATCATGCAACCCAATCCTAGTCTAACACCAATAGGTCCAGAAGACAGCTAACCAACCCCAGCCTAATTTGGTTCTCGTGGGACATGTGGGTAGCTATTTTACAAATCCAATGACGAGGGAAGATGGAACACAAACCTCCCTTCCCGTGATACTTGTTCCAGATAATCCCGTTTGTATTGTAAATCCTGGGCTAGCAGCACATGATGGCAATGTGGGAGTGAACCTTAGCTTTTGTAAGGATGGGGCATGGCCCAAGAAACCACCTTTCCCAAGTTCGACCACCCGAAGTATCTAACCTAACCATGATACTCTAGAGGGGCATGGGCCAGTTTGTATGGAAAATGTCCAACAAGAAGGAAAATCGGGCTAACCATCTTGCTCTCACTCTATCTCCTTATCCACGTATTTATGGATTTCTTTAAAGAAGTCTCTATTCCAGCGTGGAACATAAGAGGAGCATGTAATAGCAAAGGGAAGAGATATGTGAAGCAACTGGTCTCTACTTATAAACCTTCCTTGTGCTTCCTATTGGAAACTCACTACAGCTTCAGGTTGGAGGAACAGTTCTGGAGACGGTTGGGATATGAGTTGATAGAGATAGTAGAAGCCCAACAACACTCTGGAGGCATTTGAGTTTTAAAAAACATATCTTTGTTGTTCCACCTTGAGATTCTGGATATATTCTCCCAAATGGTCACCTTTAATGCTACCAGGGGAACCATAGTTAGGTAGGTAGTGTTGTTTATGCAAGCCCCACATCTTCCAGGAGGGAGGAGCGTTGGAGCCATATTGGGACCTATCATCACAGATTACTAGCCCTTGGCTTCTTATAGGGGACTTTAATGAAGTTACTCGTGCTGCAAAGGTCAAAGGAGGCCTTTACCACTACCAGAGCACAGAATTTTAATAGTTGTATAGATGATTGCCCGTTTATGGATTTGGGTTGTATAGGGGGATGCTTCACTTGGTTTTGACATGATGCAGGGCGAATTCCTATAGCCAAGCGCTTGGACAGGGCCTTAACAAATCTGCCCTTACGGGTGAACTTCCCAGAAGCTTATGTTGAAATTCTTTGTCACCACCATTCAAACCACTTTCTTCTCCTACTTTGTTTTCATAAAACTTCTAAGCTAAGGATTGGGAAGTGCCCATTCAGGTTTCAGATGGCTTGGAGTACCCATCCAGAATACAACGAACTTGTGAGGGATGCTTGGAGTCAGGGGTTGGGAAACATCTCTATGGCCATCAACAAGGTTTAGGAGGAATCAATTAAATTCAATAAATTCCAATTTGCAAATATCTTCAAGGAGAAAAGGCGAGTGGAAGGGCGACTTCGAGGGGTTCAAAGGAGCTGGGAGAATAATGATTCCAATAATTTACTTACTCTGGAGAAGCGTCTACAAAGAGAATACGGGATGTGGCTGAAACGTGAAGAATTGTATTGGTACTAGAAATCCCGTAAACGATGGGTTCGATATGGAGACGGAAACACGAAATTTTTCCATACCCAAACTGTTACAAGAAGGAAGAGAAATAGAATACACAGTTTGCACTTGGATGATGGCCTGGGGTGCTATGATGAAGAGACCTTACGAACTGAAACGCTCAGGTATTTTCAACATTTATTTTGTGATATCCATTCTAGTAACTCTCCATCTTTGCACTCTCCCACAGGTCCCCAACTCAGTAAGTGAGGATGTGAGAGCCTGGTAACTTTAGTAACCAAAGAGGAAGTACATCAAGCTTTGCGACATACGGGCTCATTCAAATCCCCTGTTCCAGACGAACTACAAACTATTTTCTGAAAGTACTGGGAATTTTTGGGCGATGACTTGCATCAACTGGTCCAACAGGCGTTTCTGCATGGACGCTCCTTGGATTGCCTGGTAGAGACACTTCTGGTACTCATTCCAAAAATTGACCACCTCATAGTTCTCAAAGATTTTCGCCCAATTAGCCTATACAATGTTGTCTACAAACTAATCACCAAAGTCCTGGCTTAAGGCCTTTTCTAGATGATCTAGTAGGACCCTTAAAAAGTAAATTTATACGGAGAAGGAGTACTATGGATAACTATATTCTTGCATAGGAGATTGTACACCATATGCACCGTCCTAAATCAAAGAAAAGAGTAGTAGTTTTTAAAATTGATTTGGAGAAAGCATATGATCACTTGAGCTAGGGGTTCCTAGAAGAAACTCTAGAATTTTTTTGTCTTCCTATGATGACTATTGAATTAATAATGTGGTGTGTGAGCTCATCTAGGCTCTCAATCTTTTTGAATGGTAAAAAACTCGATAGGTTTGTCCCTTCTACAGGACTTCAACAAGGGAACCCTTTGTTTTTCTACCTTTTTGTACTTTGTAAGGAGATATTGACTATTTTGATTCAACATAAAGTAAACCAAGGAATATGGAATCTCATCCACCTCTCCAAGAGGGGTCTAGGAATATCTCATCTATTTTTTTTCACATGATGTGCTACTTTTTTGTAAAGCAACCAAGACTCAAGTAGAGATGGTGACAAACATTCTTCTGGAGTTTTGTAATGTATACAAGCTGAAGGTTAATACTGCTAAGTTAATGATGATGTGCTCCAAAGTGATTCCAAACTCTAGAAAGGATGCTCTGTCAGCTACATCCTCTATTAAATGTTTCTTAGATCTTGGCAAGTACTTGGGTTTTCAACTATTCGGGGGTCGTGCTAAGAGGCAAATCTTTAATCCCATCGTGAAGAAAATTAATTCCTGGTTGGCAAGATGGAAGACTTCACTCCTAAATCGAGTTGGAAAAACATGTTTAGCAAAGTTAGTTCTCACATCCTTACCATTCATTAGATGTAGTGTGTCAGGTGCCTTCAAGTCTTTGCGAGGATATTAATAAGTGAATTAGATCCTTCATGTGGTTAAAGGGGCAAAATGCTTATGGGATCTATTTGGTGGGATGGAAGCATGTGATCCGACCTAAGAGTCTTGGTGGATTGGCTATAAGGTAGGTTCGCGATATTAATATCTCCTTGTTAAGCAAGTTGACTTGGAAGATCCTGAATGGTGATGATTGCCTGTGGGTTAGGGTGTTATTCCACAAGTACTTATCATCCACCTCTTTCCTAAATGAAAAAGCTAAGGTCACAAACTTCCTTGTTTGGCAAAGTATTCTAAAGGTAAAGGAGAGATGGTTTCAATGTTTCATCATGGACTTCAAGGATGGTGACACTTTCATTTGGTACCAGACTGGACGGGTTTAGGCCCCTTGTGCCATATCCTTCCCTTTGTCCATACCACATATGTGGTTATCAATATCGTGTTATAACTCATAAAATCTTACGATTTTATGAATTTAGTCACCTTTATCAGTTAACACAATGAATTATGAGATCCAATTCCCACTTTATGGTTAATGGTTAGTGGAGCATTGAGGAATAAGAAATCAGGATTCCAATTTCTAATTTGTTAATTATTAGAATGGGTGGTGGGGAAGGTTGCTTTGCTTTTGATCATTATATTGTTAAAAAGTTAAATTGATAATTATATATGTTATTTATAGGTATCTAATTATTAATTTTTATATAAAGTAAACTCTTACCATTTTATGAGTCGAGTTTACAAAGCTCTCACAAGTTTATGTATCAATATTGATAACCTTGATCACAGATACTCACAATAAGGTGAAACAATTATAGAATAATGGTAGTTGGGATTTCTTTTCTCTTGATACTACTGTCCCAAATGTGATTCAAGCCATTATTAACATTATTATCATCCATGGTCGTGATGGAAGGGATCAATGGGGTTGGAGACTAGTGATGATAGAACATATTCAGCTAAATCTGGTTGCAATTGGGTTCAAACTCAGGTTGGAGATACTCCACGTCATGGAGGTGGATATGGAAACTCAAAGCACCTGAGAAAATTCGTTTCCTATTTTGATTGATAGACACAACTTTCTTCCTATGCGAGCACTTATCCAAAGAAGGCATATTATTGATTTTGTGTGCTTCCCTTCGTGTAATGAGTATGAGGAAACTGTTATACACTATCTTAGAGATTGCCTTCCAACCTAAGATATATGGAGAAGAGTGAGATTGAATGAGCACCATGTCTTCACTACGTTTGACTCTCTTTCGTGGCTTCAACACAACATCACACAACTCTCTTTTCCTTGCAAGTCTATGGTGGATTTGGTGCTGGAGAAACAACTTGGTACTCAACTCAGAGAAATGGGATGCAACTTATGTTGTACGTAATATCTTACTGATGAAAAAAGAGGTTGAGAACACTGAAATATCTTAAGACTCTGAGGTGGCACAAAAGTTGTGGTGGTCAGCCCTTCCCAATAGATATGTCAAACTCAATGTAGATGGGAGTTATTCTAGCTATGACCTCACCATGTACACAGGAGGTGTACTTCGTGATTTAGAAGGAAATTGATTGTGTGGTTTCTTTAACAATGAAGGACAAGGATCAAACATTAGAAGCAGAATTGTTAGCTATCTCTCATTTTCTCTAGTTAGCTTGGAATCAAGGTTTTATGAAGGTGTTGTGTGAGACTAATTCCTTTGAAGTTGTCCACCTCCTACAGTTGGATGCTACCTATCATTATGGATCCTTTAGTGGACTACTTCATAAAGTCAAAGTCATGTTTGACAATTGTTACGACATTCGGTTGGCTCATGTCCATCGCAAATCCAACTTGGTTGCAGATTCCTTGGCCAATAGTACGTTTCAAATGGATACTGCATTTACCATTTGGAACTCTTCTCTTTTAGATATTCAAACCTTGTTAGCTGAAGATATATTGTCTTAGTTTCTTGTTTTTGTTTTTCTATTCCCATTCACACAAAAAAATGGTTGGTGTAATTCTAAATATTGCTTAAGAGTCAGGTAATGTATAAAAATAAGAAAAACATTTTTTTTTGTTTTTTTCAAAATTTACTATATGCACCATCCACCATGCTAAATACACCTCCACAATTTGGGTTTTGCATTTATGTTGTTTGCTACTTCAAATTGCTAAATAAACCTCATTATTGTTTTTGGGCCAGTAAGCTTTCTAATGGATTCTTTCTATTTACACCCTCCAAATTGTTAAATGTAACTTATCTTCATGGGGTGTATTAAGAAGAATGTGATTGTAAATAGCAAGTTTCTATTTTGGTGATTTCTACTTTATTTTTTATTAATTTCGGTTAAAAATACCTTATTTTAGGCATAAAAAAATGAAAAATTGGATGATTTTCCATCACTACTTGTCGTTCTTTTATTGAAAGATCAAATTCCATCAAGATTGTACATCATTCCATAGATTTGGTACCTAAAACGAGTTTTCCAAATCCAAAGGTACTTTGACTATAAAAACTAAAAACTCAAGATTTGCACTACTAAGGGTTTGATTGGTTTGATTTTGTTTTTTAGTTTTTGAAAAGAATTTTCAAAAATAGTTTTCAAAAACTGTTTTCGGAAAGAAAGAAAAAAAAAACTTGTTTGACAAGTGATATTTGAAAACTGTTTTGAAGATGTAAAAATGGAAAAACTTTTTCATGTTTATTAGAATTTCATTAATGAAAAGCAAAAAATAACATATTTTTATTGTATTTTGAGTTTTCAAAACAAAAACAGAAAATTGAAAAGAAAATTACTTTCAACTGTTCCAGTTTTTTAGTTTTTAAAAACTAAAAAACCAGAACTGTTTTCGAAAACTGTTTTCAGAAAACACTATCCAAGCAAGTTTTTTAGTTTTTAAAAACTAAAATACTGAAAATAGTTTTATAAAACTGTTGCCAAACAAGCACTAAACCACCCACGGTGTGGTATTTCCACTTTATCTTGCATTCCTCTATTTGCATCAGTTGAAGTTTAGCTCCCTGCGCAAGAATCAGATGGGACTGAGCATTACCAGAGGTGTTCTTAGAAACAAGAGCGGTAAAAAAATCGAGCTTTTGCTTGATAAATCCTCCGCTCGCTAAATCCCTGAAAATAATTGATCCCGAACTCCTTATTCTTGCTGCTTTCTAACTCACAATCTAGGAATCCTGAGTAAAAGTGGCCTATGGAAATTTAGCCCTAATCTAACCATATGAAGTCGCACCCTTCGCCTGCTTACCTACACAATAGCCTTGTCGGTGGCTACTGCCTACATGGGTGTTTCTACATCAAGGTGAGCCATCGATGAACTCACAAGCGACCATGGTACTTTTGGCGGAGACTTAGAAAGTCCAAAGACACTTTCACGTAGCCTTTTTCTAGGCATATTCAACTAACCATTAGAAAGAGCTTCTTTTAAGCGTTGCTCATTGGGCTAGCAGCTTGTTTGTTTGAGTAGGAAAGGTTCTATTTTAACTACTGCACATTTGCGTATTCCTCTAAAGGAGACCTCTACTGCAATCAGTCTACCATGCTTGCCTTCCTGTCTTTCCCCGTTCCAAAGTGCTCTTTTTTCGGTACTTGTTTTCTAATCCCTTTCCTAATAATCCTAGTAGGTCGGTGTCTTAGCATACCTATTTCCAATGTCGAACATAGCAAAGATAAATAAAGTGCTTGTTGCAATCTTCCTTCATGAGGTTTTGTTTGTGGGGATGACTTACTAAGGATTGTCATCCGACCTCTCCTCCCCTTATGAGGAATAAAGCCTCATACAATATGAGCGTTATGCCCTGCAAACTATTTTTATAACCTTAAATTTGAAAATACAAATTTGTAAAAAATAGGAATAAAGTGTATAAATAAATCTTAATTTTAACTTATTAAGAAGCTAATTTTATTTTATCTTCTTATTATCTTCTCTTAAAAGTTTTTCTAAATAAAATTAATAGTAAAATTACATCTAACTTTCGCCATAAGCTCATAGTATAATGCCCTTCACTCACTCCAAACAAAGATTGGTGTTAAGAATGGCACACAGTCGTTAATATTATATAAGATTAAAGAACACATGGCTTTTGAATATATGTTGTCTGGACTTATAAAAAAACCGCATGGCTTACTAAAACAATTATCAATGATATTCTAAAAACCATAGAACCTATATTTTATTATTTCACATGATAGCATACAATGCAATGAGGATCCACTTTTTTTCACCCTCTCTCTTTTTAGTTTATCTCTTTGAAGGGGTTAAAGATTAGTTGAACATGTATTGCACATGATCCCCTTCCTAGTTTTACATAAATAAAACTTCGTGCAGGATGATCAGAAATTTCAGCAAAATAGCAAACTAATGCGAACTTGGTGACCATTTTCTTTTGAAGCCATAGTAGGAACTGAGATCTTCATGGAGAGCAAGAATAATTTTGAATTTGACCAAAATATTGCTTAAAGGAATTTCTAATACAACTTACAAACTGAAGATGGCTAGATAACAATAAACCCACACACTAGTCTGACGGCTAAAAACTAAACCACTCCCGAATGATTAATAATTTCCCAAAAGATGCTGACTTGAAGCATAGCAAAGTTCTTCCAGCCATATAAATCCCCTCACTTTGTGTACAGAACATCTTCCCACGGGTGGCGGTAGAGTGGCTGTTTCAATCTCTTTTGGTCAAAGGTATGCCTGAAAATATATTAATTAATGGACGGTGAATTAGTCATGTCCCCAATACTGTGTCTGTATTTTTCCTTTGTGCTTGTAGAGTTAGAGATCGTGAGTCCAATTGATTCCACCCAACACATCTAAGCACTTAAGTTTAGAGATGTCAAAATCCAATTATGAGTTTTGACACTGAGAAGTGAGAATGGTTGTAATTTGTGTGTGCAAACACCAAAAATGATATCCGTTATTTACTGAAAGAAAATGCTCTCCGTGACAAACAAATAATCAAAATGAAACTTACCCAATCAAACCAATGGAGCGTGCTAAAACAAAAAGCCCATTCAGATAACCAATCTCCACAATTTCGTCAACCTCTTGTTTGGTGAACATTCCGCTACCAGCAAGAAGATCCAAGAAAAGTGACCCGATTGCACCATCTACGTTTAAAACTAGGTTATTTGCCTTGGTGAGGGTGTAGTTTTCAACTTCAACAGCATATTCCATGTATTTCACAGATGGAAAATGTGTGCGTGCAAACTGTTGTAGTAGCTCAACTCTCTTATCTTTATTATCCCTATTCTTGATTCTAATGTACAGAACAAAACCAATTTCAATCATTTAGATTTTTAAAGAAAGAGAAGCGAAGACAAAATAGTTATAAATGAGCAGTTGAACACAGTATACACTACCTGTGCCCTATTCCTGGGACTCGGATGCCCTTTTTCTTCATACTTTCAACAAATTCATAAGGTGTAAGACTCTATAGCAAGAAAAAGCATAGTACTGCATGTTAAAACTGGAGTTGGATGGCCAGCTAAACAGGAAAAGCCTATTGATCATACCCTGTCGTAAGCACCCTTGAAATAGCGAGCAGCATCATCAATGGCACCCCCAAATCGAGGACCAATTGTAAGCAAACCTGTTTCATAAGCTTATTACTCACCATTTAATGGAAATATTAATACACATACACGGTCATTTAGTCAGATAGCAAGCATACTTCAGCAGTAGAAAGACTAGGGCCTGTATTTACCTGATACAAGACAGGAGACAAGGTCCTTCCCAGCCCTTGCCGTTACTATAGAATTGTGAGCACCAGAGACACAAGGACCATGGTCGGCACATAGCATGATACATATCTGATCAATCACCAATGGAACGTATTATAAAAATATAAGGACGATGATATCAATATTTTACTCTGAAACCAATAGCTATATGAAAAGTTGACAGCACAATGACGTATCTTAAAAAGCTTGAGCATAGACAGCGTTACATGCTTAACATATATAGAAAGAAAGGGAGAAAAAAATTTAAGAAAACTCTTTAGACTGGAGTATGAATAGTCCACCTCAATAAATTGAGTACAATAACGGGGAAGGCTGCGCTTGAACCACAAAAGAGAGATAACATCACCCACACCATAACCATTTTCAATAATGGATGACATTGGTACGCCAGCATAGCATGGCTCCTCACCTTTGGAAAATAATCGAAGAGAATTTTAATTTAGCTATCAAAAGTATCTAGGACACCTTGCAAAATTGATGGAACCTAACATACCTCTGTCATCAGAGATGGTGGAAATAATATGAGTTGGAGCACGTACTTTTCCACTCTTAATTGCAGTGTTAAGGTCCTCAGGAATTGGTGGAGGAGTAAACTCTTTAATAGGTGTGATCTTCCCTTCTTCAACCTAACAAAAGAAAAAACAACTATGATATTCAAGCTAATCTAGAAAACTGAAGAGACTTCTTTAAAACATTGCTCTCTTTGGGAGATGGGAACAAGGTAAATATATCAGTAAGACAGATGAACAATTTCAAGATAAACTGACCAATTTGTCAAATGTTTCTTTTATTGCATCTTCAAAACCTTCATATGAAGTGGGAACAACAGCTCCAGCTTCTTTTAGTGCCCGATTCTTTGCTTGAGCAGACTCCATTTCACCACCACTTTTAGCTCCCTAATTTATACAAGGGCGAATGAACATCAAGAATTTGGATCCCTTATTATAAAATGCTTTAACTGAGCATTAGTAAAAAATAAAGGGCCAGTGACGTACAGCATGGCCAAATTGTACTTCAGATTTGAAGAGTCGTGCACAGGTTCCGCTAACCCAAGCAACAACTGGTTTTGTCACTTTCCCACTTTTTAGGGCTTCCACTAGAGAATACTCATCGCGGCCACCAAGTTCCCCAAGTACTACTATCATTTTAACCTGTTTAATGTTAAATACAGACTGAATGACTGATCATTCACAAAAAATAATATACTCCCAACTGAATGTAGTTCTTAATGAGTTGTAAATGTTATGTACAGTACCCAAGACGAAAGCGAAATTTTACCTGCGGAATGTTGCTAAACCGCAAAACATGGTCAGAAAGTGTGGAACCAGGAAAAACATCTCCACCAATAGCAATGCCTGTAGCAAAACAGGACATTACCATATAATTCAAAACTATCATTAAGAAATATATAGAAAAATAAATCTAGGCACTACCTTCATAAATTCCATCAGTTACACGAGCAATAGTGTTGTATAATTCATTGGACATTCCACCCTGCAGTTCAAATTTGTTTTCTTCTCTCAAAACCATTGGTGTTTACATACAAGACCATGACAAAAGAAATAAAGCCCAAATTCCAAATTTCTTGAGACTATCAAAACCACAATTTGTTAATCCAACATTGGATATAAGTAATTTCATTCGGAAAATATAAGCACGTCATCTTAGCTGTAGTATCTAGTATCACTATTTATCAACAGAAAAGGGGGTGGCGTGGGGGAATGGTAGCTACTAATTCGTAATGTTAAACAGAATCCTGTCACACAAGTTTACTCCCAATTTACATAATTCAGTAGAACTGCACTTCTGTATTAAATTGATACATCACTTTACAACCATAGTTTCCATTCTGAAACATGAGATTGAGTGCTCACCGAAATATTAACAGAATTATCTTTCATTCTTTCAAAGTAGTACTAGATAGAAAGATCTATCCTTAATATGAGAAAGGTGAGGTGAGTATGGCAGTATGACACAAACAGGAAAATGAATAACTACATACAGACTTAGAAACAAATCCAACAGATCCAGGCCTGTAGAGCTTGCAATGAATTATGTTGTCTATTGTTCCAGCTGTGTCACCTATCTTAAAAGCACCAGCCTGAATTCCTCCAACAGTGGCTGGGCCAATAACAACCTAGCACATCATCACCACTATAATTAGTATTTCCAGCCTAGTCTCTTTAGCTATGGAGTTTATTTATTTAATTTCATTTTCATGTTCTCCTATCACCTTATTATTAGCTCGAGCATACGCAATCAGTTGTTTGGTGTCTGACTCTGGTACACCTTCAGCAATAATAGCCACAGCTCTAATTGTTGGCTGCTTCAAAGCAGCCATGGATGATGCAGCCGCACTGCAAGCATATCAAACTATTCTCATTATACCATACAATAAGATACTCCTGAACTCAAAGCATAACAATAATCATAGCAATACCAACCTTCTAAATGATGCAAAATTAATGAACACATCGGCAGTGGGATGTGCAGCACAAGCTGCTTCAATACTGAAAAAGAAGTCAATATATGGCTAAGAACACTTTAAACTGGGACAAACAAGAAGTTCCCTTCATTACAGGTGAATTCATATTTCAGCAGCATGTACAAACAGTAAATAAATTACCACAATGGAGAAAAAAAACACTCTTGACTATGTTTGGATCACCAAGTCCAAATTTAAACCAGAAAAGGAACAATTTGTGAGTTATGAATCAAACACACATACTCAGCATGAACTGCAATGGCTATTTCTTCTTGACCAAAAAAGAGCTTTTGAAATCCCTCAGAACCAGGATTAATTATTCCGGCAACTGATGGTGTTTCTCTACCTGAAAATTAAAAAAATCAGATCTTTCATTAATATTAAAAGCACATTAATGTAGCTCTACAATTTGCTACAGTCAGTCTGGAAGAATATTAAGAATTTAAGATGATAAAGTTGATCATACACACCACAAAGAAAGTCAAAGTCAAGCATCCGCTGGACAGGAAGCTGCTTGTAATTGTAAAATAAAGCTTGTGTAGTACGGGAGAAGAGTTGTCCGGTGGCCATGACAAAGAAACAGATTGATCTGGTGACATATACCAGTGCATTACTTTCAATGTTGCAGTAGAAACTAGATAAAATATAAAGGAATATTTGGCACCATACCAAAAGTAAGATTTGAAATGTGGTGCAAATAACTAAATGAAATAAAAAAAATCTCTTAATCCTTCAAAATAACATAAAGAAATCAAACCTCTCTCAGGATTCAACATTTAATAAACTATTTTAATTTTTCAAACAGCAAGATGAAGATAAATTCTTTAAGATACATAAATTGTAATAAAACAATCTCTTAAGGCTGATTAACTCACTAGCCTAATATATATGAATTGGTGAAGTAACAACATAAACGATAAGATTCGTAATGCGAGTTAAGGCAAAAATCCACGTGTGATGATCATGAAATTATCAATCAGACACACGGCAAGGGAAGAGAACAAAGAAAGCAGAATGTGAAGAAACCTCTGAAACTTGAAGAGCAAGAAAGGACAAGATTCAGCAAAGACATTTACAAAGAGAGACAACAGGCGTCCCTCACTCTATTAAGTAGAAACCGCAGGAAAAAGGAATCAATAAACTCTCGTCTCCACGTTAAAAAAGAGGAAACAAAAGGAATGTGAAAGGAGTGAGTAAATGAGACCGAAGACCAGACCGAGTGTTAAACCACCATCATTCAGCTACCCTGACGAGACATTAGGCATTAAGTTCAAACAACTAAAAGCTAATTAACGCTCATCAAACATAATTATCGTAACTCGCCAGATCCAAAATTCCGATTCCGAAAAAGAAAACAGATAATATCGTAAATGTGGAGGTTATTGGTATTGAAATTGGCATAGAAAGACGGAAAAGAGAAATGAGATTGAGGAACATTAAGAAGTGGTTAATAAAGAGTGGACTGACAGAGTGGGAGAGAATTAAAATCGGCGGGGACGAAAGGAGATCTGAGATTGAAGATGCAGAGAGAGTGAATAAGAGTGTACCTGAATGAGTGAGAAGAATGAAAATGCTTAGGATGGGTGCTAGTGAGGAGTTAAGTTTGAATGAGAAAGCAAAAAAGAGTGGTGACGTGGCAAGGGTAGTTAGCTCACGAATCACGATAATTATGACTGCTTTTGTTCATAAAAAACCCCATCCATCCACATTCTCATTGTTCAGTGCCACCCATTTTTGCTACAAAGTTGAGGTTACCAGTTACCACTCAGCACGGCCAGTGGCCAGTGGGCTAGCTCCTCTTGGAAAAGGAGGCATTGCTATTACATATTTATTGCTACGTTTTTTTTCTTAATTAATGATGATAAATAATAAAAACATTTATATCATTAATATTCAATCATGACTTATTTATGTGATTTTTAAAATATAAATAAGTAAAATTAACAAATCTATCATAAATGATTGTAATTAAATATCAATATAAAATTTTTTATATTAATTAAACTCTAAAAATATTCATTTCATTTTTATTATTATTTTTTAGCCCACCAAACATATGTGGAACACGTATTAATTCACATGATACTTTGCTGAAAAGTGCTTTTCTTTATAAACAAGAAGAAGTTTAATTAATATGTATATGAAACAATCTTCTTTTTTTTATGTAAAAATTATTAATATTACTAATTAATACTTCAAGAGTTACAACACCTTATATTGTAAAATTTACACTATAAATTCATAGTAATTAAATTCAACAAAAACTAATGTTTATATACACAGGTAGGTAGAATCAATTGCATGCATAAAAAATTTAATGATTGTTTGATTTAAGTTTTATAGAATTATTTTTAGTATTTAAAAATTAAAAAAATCAATTAATTAGGATTTGATTGTTTTTTAGTTTAGGAAAATAGTTTGGAAAATAGCTTTGTGGAATTGTTTAATGGAAGAAGAGAAAACAAAACTTGGTTAATAAGTCTAGTTTAAAAAATTGTTTTAAAGATATGAAAATAAAAAAAAAACTTTTTTATATTTATGAAAAGGCTTGCATAAGTTTTTTGTTTTAAAATTTCACCAAAAATCATTTTTGGTCCTTAAAATACAAAGAAATTTTTCTAGTCCATGATTCATTTTAGTTTTTTTTTCTCCCATTAACGCTATAAAAAAAATTGCTGACAGAAAATACATTTTTGTATTCGTGAATCATTCTGTTCCTCAATCCTAACTTACTCGATCTTCAATTTCATATTCAACACAATAAAATATATCTGAAACTTAAAAACGGATAATGTTAATATAAAAAAATTAATTTCAAAGACTAACAAATATTTTTAAATTTGAAGGCAAAAGTAATTTTTTGTGAAACTTTAAAAACAAAAAACTTATTTAAGCCTTACGAAAATGTCATCAATGAAAAGTGAAAAACAACATATGCTTCTTGCATCCTGCGTTTTCAAAACAAAAATAATTGAAAAGTTAAAGTACTTAATTAGTATGCACATTTAATCACAACCCTGACTTTATCGCAAATTTGTTAATTTTACCAATTAATATTTTAAAAGTTATATAAATGAAAAGATGTGATTAAATATCAATGTAAACATTCTTTTACATTGTAAGACATACTAATTAAACTCTTAGTTTTATTTAAAAAAATAAAAATTATTTTTGAAACCTATTTTAAGAAAAACTAACGAAACAATTTTTTTAGTTTTTAGATACTGAAATATGAATATGGAAAACAGTTTTATAAAATTGTTGTCAGACAAACATTTAATGTTTTCTTAAAATAATATTTAAAAATAATTTTTTTTTAGTTTTTAAAAACTAAAAAAATAAAACAAGCATGCAAGTAGTTTTGTTTTTTTATTTTGAAAACTCAAAATATAAAGAGAACAAGTTTTTTTTTTCATTAATGACATTTTTGTAATTATATACAATTTTTTTTTTCATTTTCATATTTCTAAAACAATTTTCAAACAATACTTATCAAACAAATTTTTTCCCTTCTTTCAGAAAATAGTTTTTATAAACTATTTTTCAAAAACTCAAAAACTGAATCAAATCTTTATTATATCTATACATATTTCTTAACTATGATGTTTTTTCTTTAATTAAAAATTATTATATGTATAAAGATAATAATAAATAAAAAATATATGGCTCTTGTTTTATCATGCTTAATTCACAATTTTCTTGTACTGAAATTGTTTAATTCATCTTAAATAAGTTATAATATACTATTTTTTTATATAAAAAACATCTTATTTAAGAAATAATAACAAAATATTTGTTATTTTTATTATTTAACAATACTTTTTTTACGCAATTGATATCATAATGTTTTTTTTTTAAAATACATATATCATTGTTAGAAAACCACCTTTGGAGGACTCTTGTGATAAAACTCTCTTTATCTATACTATTAATAAAAGGAATATCACCTCTTGATGTCTAATTTTCAAAATACTTATTCTATCGTTACACCTATTTTAAAATTAAAAAAAAATAAAGGGAATACCCCCTTTTGATGTTTACTTTTCAAAATACTTATTTTACCCTTACACATATTTTAAAATTAAAAAAATAAACTAATAAGTCATAAGAAGGACTTATTTCTCAAACATATATTTTACCACTAGATCAACCTTATAAGTTTAATTGGGACTTGAACCCATAACATCTTATACCAAACATCTACTTTACCACTAAACCAACCTTATAACTTTAAGCAAAAAATTATTTTAAAATATTGATATTCAACATACATAATTATCCAATTATATCTATAATGTATAATATATGATATTATATACTATATCTATACTATTAATAAAGGAATATCACCTTTTGATGTCTACTTTTCAAAATACCTATTTTATCCTTACACCTATTTTAAAATTAAAAAAATAAATGGAATACCCCCTTTTGATGTCTACTTTTCAAAATACATATTTTACCCTTACACCTATTTTAAAATTTAAAAAATAAACTAATTTGTCATAAAAGAAACTTGAATCCATAACCTCTTATTTTCCAAACATAGACTTTACCATTAGACCAAACTTTACAAGTTTAAGTAAAAATTTATTTTAAAATATTGATATTCAACATACATAATTTTTCAACTATCCAATTATATCTATAATGTATAATATCTATATCTATGTCTATATTTATATCTATATTTCCCAAATATATACTTTACCACTAGACTAACCTTATAACTTTAAGCAAAAAATTACTTTAAAATATTGATATCCAACATACATAATTATCCAATTATATCTATAATATATATAATATATGATATTATATTTTATACTATATCTATACTATTAATATCTTCTATTAATAAAGGGAATACCTCTTTTTTATGTTTACTTTTCAAAATACACATTCTTCTATTAATAATCTATTAATAAAGGGAATACTCCATTTTCATGTCTACTTTTCAAAATACATATTCTACCCCTACACTTATTTTAAAATTAAAAAAATAAAATAATTTGTCATAAGAGAGACTTGAACCCATAACCTCTTATCTTCCAAACATATATTTTACCACTAGGCCAACCTTATAACTTTAAGTAAAAAATTACTTTAAAATATTGATATCCAACATACTTTAAAATACTAATTTTGGGTTTGGGTGGTTGTGGGTTCAAGTTCCCCTTATGCCAAATTGATTTATTTTTTAATTTTAAAATAGGTGCAGGGTAGAATAAGTATTTTGAAAAATGGATGTCAAAAGGGGGTATTCCTATTATTAATAGTATAGAAGTATAGATATAGTATATAATATAATATCATATATTATACATTATAAATATAATTGGACAATTATGTATGTTGGATATCAATATTTTAAAGTATTTTTTTGTTTAAAATTATAAGGTTGGTTTAGGGGAAAATAGATATTTGGGAAGTAAGAGGTTATGGGTTAAAGTCTCTCTTATGACAAATTAGTTTATTTTTTTAATTTTAAAATATGTGTAAGGGTATAATAGGTATTTTAAAAATAGACATCAAAATGGGGTATTCCCTTTATTAATATTATAGATATGCGTACATTTCATGATAAATATTTTTAATAAACATGCAAATATACAGGTGCGACAATATTTTGAGTTCTATTGAAAATCTCCTATTTCTATTTTTTCATATTCATTGCATATTTGACATATTCATTGATAATTTGACATGTTTTTATCATGTTATCATAAATAAAAAATATAAAATTGACAAAATATATTTCAAAACATGTCATATAATAATTTATATTTCAAAATATAAAAATTTTAAAAAAAAAATATTAAATTAAAATAGAAATGTGAATATACAGGCGCAACAGTGCTTGTATTTTCGATAGTACATATATAAAATAACTGTATATTCAAACTTAAGCTCAATACTGCAATTGATATCAGAACACTATTACGGAAGAAAAATTATTATTATTATTATTATTATTATTATTATTATTATTATTATTATTATTATTAGCGAAAACATAGGAGCTACCATACTTGTGTATTCGCATTTCTATTTTAAAATGTTATAACAATTGTACGGTTTTAATTTAATATCTTTTGTAAATTTTTATATTTTGAAATATAAATTGTAATATGACATGTTTTGAAATATATTTTGTTAATTTTATATTTGTTGTTTATGATAACATGATAACAACATGTCAGATCATCAATGTATATGTCAAATATGCAATGAATATAAAAAAATGGAAAGAGGAGGGTTTTAATAGAACTCAAAATATTGTCGCACCTGTGTATTTGCATGTTTATTAAAAATATTTATCATAAAATGCACGCATATCTATACTATTAATAAAGAGAATACCCCATTTTGATGTCTATTTTTCAAAATACCTATTATACCCATACACGTATTTTAAAATTAAAAATAAATAAACTAATTTGTCATAAAAGGGACTTGAACCCATAACCTCTTATTTCCCAAATATATATTTTTCCCTTAGACCAACCTTATTATGACTTTAAGGAAAAAATTACTTTAAAATATTGATATACAACGTACATAATTGTCCAATTATATCTATAACGTATAATATATATACTATATATATATATATATATATATATATATATATATATTATATTATATACTATATCTATATTTGTATACTATTAATAATAGGAATACCCCCTTTTGACATCTCTTTTTTAAAATACTTATTCTACCCTTACACCTATTTTAAAATTAAAAAATAAATCAATTTGGCATAAGAGAAACTTGAACCCACAAACACTCAAACCCAAAATTAGTATTTAAAGTATGTTGGATACCAATATTTTAAAGTAACTTTTTACTTAAAGTTATAAGGTTGGTCTATTGGTAAAGTATATGTTTGAGAAATAAAAGGTTATGAGTTCAAGTTTCTCTTATGACAAATTAATTTATTTTTTAATTTTAAAATAGGTGTAAGGGTAGAATAGGTATTTTGAAAAGTAGACATCAAAAGGGGGTATTCCCTTTATTAATAGTATAGATATAGTATATAATATAATATCATATATTATACATTATAGATATAATTGGACAATTATGTATGTTGAATATCAATATTTTAAAGTAATTTTTTGCTTAAAGTTATAAGGTTGGTCTAGTGGTAAAGTATATGTTTGGAAAATAAGAGGTTATGGGTTTAAGTCCCTTATATGACAAATTAGTGTATTTTTTAATTTTAAAATAGGTGTAAGGGTAAAATAGGTATTTTGAAAATTAGACATAAAAATGGGGTATTCCCTTTATTAATAGTATAGAAGTATAGACAATTGGACAATGATGTATGTTGAATATCAACATTTTAAAGTAATTTTTTGCTTAAAGTTATAAGGTTGGTCTAGTGATAAAGTATATGTTTGGAAAATAAGAGGTTATGAGTTCAAGTCCCTCATATAACAAATTAGCTTATTTTTTTTAATTTTAAAATAAGTGTAAGGGTAGAATAGGTATTTTGAAAAGTAGACATAAAAAAAGGGTATTCCCTTTATTATTAGTATAAATATATTATATAATATAATATCATATATTATACATTATAGATATAATTGGAAAATTATGTATGTTGGATATCAATATTTTAAAGTAATTTTATGCCTAAAGTTATAAGGTTGACCTAGTGGTAAAATATACCTTTAGAAAATAAG
The DNA here is from genome assembly GCA_037954015.1 of Psophocarpus tetragonolobus. Lineage (NCBI taxonomy): Eukaryota > Viridiplantae > Streptophyta > Magnoliopsida > Fabales > Fabaceae > Psophocarpus > Psophocarpus tetragonolobus. The sequence continues at coordinate 5,620,564 of CM075693.1, read as the reverse complement.
AAGTTACGGGTTCAACTTTCTCTTATGACAAATTAGTTAATTTTTTTAATTTTAAAATAAGTGTAAGAATATAATAGGTATTTTAAAAGTAGACATAAAAAGGGGTATTCATTCTATTAATAGTATAGATTATTATTATTATTTTACATTTATAAAAGTTATATAATATTCTATTAATATTTTTTATCAATTAAATGTTAATTTTTCTATAGCTTACAACTTTCTCTCCTTGTTCTCTTTGATTCCCTAGTCCTTATATTCCGTATTCATTTTCAAACACCAACTCAACTTTGTATTCCATATGATTTTATATTATATGTTTAAATGTGTTTTTGTTCCTCACATATTATGATGTTTTATTTTCACTACAAATAAGAATTAATTTAGTAATCTTTTATATATTTTTTATTTTATTTTTGGTCTCAAATATTTTATTTTTTTTAAACAATGACGTCTTTGTTAAGAATTTTGAACTTTAACGCAAAATGTTTTGTTTAGAATTTTAAGGTCTTGTGAGGTGTTTGTAAATCCTTTTATTTTTTGTTTTTAAATAAAATGTTTAAAAATGCATTTGATTTAAATGATGTTGAAATTAATTTTTTAAATATTTTACATTCATTTTCAAACAAAGGAAAAATATTTTTTTTTAATATTTTAGTTTTAAATAAATAACTAACATATGGTTTCATGTTGTAGTGTTATATAATTGATTGACACATGTATGCTTGAAAATAGTAAAGAGATAAAATATATAATTGATTAGTTACTACATTTGTCCGAAGTCTCCATAATAATTATCAGCATCACCATTGTCATGATATCATTGTCCATAGTGTCACCACTAATCAACACCTTTATAGGACCATCCCAATTGCCACAAGATCATCGTCACCACAATTGAACCACCACTACATCTAACATTGGTACCAAATTATCACTATCATTATCACAATTACTATCAATATATCACTATTGTTTCCAAACCCTTATCAACATTAATTATATTATCATCAACTCCGTCACCAGCAACGCACAGATTTATACATGGTTTGGGTTATGAGATTGAAATAGATCACTAATTCCAAATTTTATTCCATCCTAATATGATAATTATCTAATTGATTTATAACTTATGAGTTTAATTTATGAAAACAAAATTAAAAAACTTTTTATTTTTATTCATTTTTTTAATGAATTAGAGCATGGTTGAGAATAGGAATTTACGGCTGTTTATAAATTAGGTTGTTGTTTGGAAACGTTAGCTGAAATTTCAAAAAATATTTTTTAGCCAAAACAAGCGATTTTTCAAAATTCTCATGGGTGAACGGTTTGCTTGTTTGAAATAACTTAATTTTATTATTCAATTGTTTTTCCATAATTGCTTGCTTTATTCCTTATAAGTTCCATAAGGTTATTTTGTAAAGTTGATTTCTTTTATATTCAAATAAGATTAATTATATTTTATCTATAATCAATTATATATAATAAGTTTAATTGGTATATTGAAGATTTTTATACTAACGTTTAATCATAATTTTCATTCATTTATAGTAAATCTATTGATTTTTATTTTACTCATTAAACTTATATATAATTAATTATTGAACATTTTTCAAAATATGTATACAAAGTCTTAATTTCCAGCTAGGACGATGGAAGGTTGGTTTTCAATAAAAAAAAAAAAAAAACTCCGAGTAACATCAATACAAGCAGTAAAAGAGCCAATAAAGTTGGTTTGAGGGGCCAATAAAAAATTTAATAAAAAATATTATTTCATATAAGAAAAAAAATTTACATAATTATATATGTGAAAATACTATATACACTTTTTAAGACTTATAATTTTTCTTTATTACTTATAATATTTATAATTTTTTTCCTTTTTCTCATTTTGGATGTAAATTAACATATTAATTTTCATATATTATTTATAAGAATTTTATTTTAAATTTAAGTACCACATATTCTTATAATAGTTTAAATAAAATCAAAATTTTGGGGGATTTTATTAATCATTTTTCCTCTTCTCACAATAGAAAAAGAGAAAAAGGTATTAAATAAATTTTGCCTTCTTAAAATACTATGACATTTTATAAAATGTGAAAGTATTGTTTCTACTGAATAAATTTTGCTTTCTTAAAAAAAAAAAAAAAGTGAGTGTTGAAAATTTTTCCTCCGTGTGATGGAAAGGAGTGAAAAGAAGAAATCACACAAAATTAAAGTTATTTTATTAGAGTTAAATAGAGTGGAAAAGAAAAAGTTGAAACTAAAATGGATAGGTAGAAAAAAAATTATCATTATGTATATTTTTATTTAGTATAAATGTTATTATTTTATTATCGTTAATTTTTATATTTAAAAAAGTTAGTTTGGATCTAACGGTGAAATATCTAGAATGGTCGAGTATCATCCAATCAACATATTTATTTACTTTAGCGAAGAAATATTTTTTTGTTCACCTGCAAATTTTCTTAACCTTTCATGAAAAATTAGTGCATAGTTTCGAAATATTATATTATCCATGATTTTGAAACAATAATAATTAATATGATAGTAAGATAATCAAATTAATTAATTATATTTAAAAAATTATTGATAAAATTTGTGTAATAATTTATCGACTTTCACGGAATTCAAACAAATCGAGTTTGGACGGGCCCGGGGGCCCTGATTCCACTTCCAGGCTTTTGTTTGCCCCAAACTGTTTCAACCAGAGCATTTAGGTATAAAACTTCATCTTTTTCACTTATCAATTTTTTCTTCAATTTTCGAATTCTAACTAATTTAGGTAATATGGACATTTAGATGCATAAATTTTAAAGTATTTATTTTATATATTTAAAATATTAAATAATTTATTTAATCTCTACGGTGTCATTTATGAATAATTTTACTATGATGATGGAACAATTTGCAACCATTAAATATGCCAAAACTTCATTATCATCATCCAGTGAAAACATAGGTGTAACGTCTGCATGTTTTTTTTTTATATATATTTTTATAACATATTGTCACTAAAGGCACTATAAATATAGTTCATTAATATTTAAAGTGATTCAAGTATTTGTACATAATTATTTACTTACGTATTTACATTTTTATTTTACTATCTTTTTTTATTATTTCCAATTATTAAATACATTATACTAACAATTTTCTGTTTAGTATATTAATTCTAGTTATTTTCACATTTCAATATATTTTTCTGACAATATTGGTTAATAATTTTGTGATTAGATTCTTCAAAATATCTATTTAATTTGTTCAACAATTGCTTTTAAGTTCATTAATTCTTTAAAATTTAATCAGTATGTGATTGTAGTATTTGTTAATAATTTTGTAAAAGTTTTCTTTAATATATCAAGTTTAGAATGAATTAATATATATTATGAATTTGAGTTTCCGAAAAATAATAAAATCAACTTGATATATATGTTTTTTTTAAAAAGATATAACGGTAAAGTGAGACAAGTATAACTAAATTGTTACAAAATAATCAATTATGGTGAATGAGTAAAAATTAGAAAAAAAATTTATATTGTGTGGTTGTCGCGCCTATGTTCATATTTTAATATTAGTAAATATTAGATGAAATTTTTTATGTGGATGATTTTCTTTGTTATGAATTATACTATATTATAAAACTGTTTTATATTATGCCTATATTCATATATAAAATTGATAGTATAATAATTTTTTTTTAAAAAAAATTGAAACTGTTTGTTAGTATAAACTGATATTCATATAAACTATATTCTTACATAAGTTTTTTTTTAATCTTAAAATTTCACAATAATTATTTTTATCCTTGAAATTTAAAAATAATTTTTCAGTCCTTGAATTTTTTTTTCTTGTACTAACATGGTTCGTTTATAAGTTCTTATGTATTTGACTATACTAGTTGTGAAATTGAAATTTGAGAGAATTATGGTTTAAGAGAAGAGTGATTTACAAGTACAACAACATGTTTTCTGTCACAAATTTTTTAATGGCGTTAAATAGAGAAGAATGACTAAAAGTGAATCAGAGACTAAAAAAAATATTTTTGAATTTTAAGGACTAAAAGTGATTTTTGGTAAAATTTTATGGACAAAAATCTTATTTAAGCCTAAACTATATTATAGAACTATTTTATATGCTAAAATATAATGCCTATGTTTTAATGCACTAACAATTTATGGGTGATGCTAAAATTGTAAAAATATTCACATGTAGAGAGAAGAGAAAGAGAGAGGTTGTGAATTCAAATCCTTCACTAACAAAACTAATACATTAACAATTAACATTTGTTTATATAAAAATCACAAAATTAAAAATTAAAGAAAGAGAAAACAATTATATTTTTAAGGGCAGTTTATTTTTTTTAAACCACTTATTAATTAAATAAAGTAGTAGGATATTGAGGGACAAATATGTGTAAAGAAATATGGACATCAAAAGCACTTTTTGTTTTTGAGTAAAAATGGCTCATGTTATTGACTCCAAGGCAAGAGTTCAAAAATACAATCAGGGGTAGAATAAAAAACAAAGGGGCTAACATGGGAAATGAATAATTTAGTTAAGTTATCACTTTGTTGGCTTGAAGCCTAAAATAATTAACACTAATATCAAACCTAGATTGCAATAGATTCTTATAAAGTTGGATCATAGATTCAAATTCAAAAAAATCTCTAGTATTTCTTCTAATGCTAGTTGCCACATGAAGTTCTTAGTTAAAGTCAGAGGTTTAAGAAAGATACCTTATCATCTTGGAGATAACAACCAATGCTAAAAATAAAAGATCCTCAAATAAACCAACATTAATGTTACATTTGATGGAGTCGTAACTCATACCATCCAACTAGGAATACTATTCAAAAGAGGAGGTTTGACTTTTGGAAGTAACTTGAGGAGAGTTGCTAATTTGGGTATTATTCTATTGTGCAAAAACATCTTTAGCTCTTTGCAAAATTACATTTGTAAAAGCACTTATTCTCTATATATATTGTTATTGATACATTAACATCAATTAAAGTGATATATATATATATATATATATATTATAAAATTATGTATTTTTATTAAATTTATATTTATATTTTAAAATACTATGAGAATTTTGTTACTTTAGGCCAACAAATTGCTATTATCAACTAGGGATGGCAAAAAAATCCGTACCCTTGGATACCTGTAGATAAAACCTACAAAAATATCTGTATGGATAGTATAAATGGGTACCCGTCACCTGCGGGTACGAGTTTTTTTCTACCCACTCCTTAACGGGCACGAGTATGGGTATCATAGTACCCGTGCCCGCAGGTACCTGCTACTTGCTAAACTAAAATAATATATATAATTTAAAAAATATAATATTTCTGAAAAATAAATCAAATTAAAATATTAATTATCAAAATTCATTGATATCAATATTAGTTTTTTATGAAAACTTCATAGTTAATAAAATTATTTATTATAAAAATGTCGATAATATAAAATAAAGATTTTATTTGTATTAAATATTTTCTTATAATATATTATATTAATATACTTTTAGATCTAATTAATCTTGTAAAAACTAGTATAATTTTATTTCTAGATTTTCCACAAAATAAATGATTTATTTGATAAAACTTCTTATAAAAAATATTTAATTTTAAAAAAATTATTTTTTTAAAAATATTCATAGGTACTTGTGGGTATTAAAAAAACCTACAGATATTTCTATAGTGGGTACCTGACGGGTTTTTGTTGCAAGTCGGGTGGCGGGTAAACACTACTTGTGCCTGTCCCGACCCGTGGTCATCCCTACTATCAACCTTTTTTAATTTATTGGTTTAAGTGTGTTTGGTTTTCCATTTCTGCTACCTGAAAGTTGAGAAACTAGCTAAAATTATTTGAGTTCCATTTGGATAGCAAGATTCTACGAGTTACCAACTTTTTCAAAAAAGGTGCCTCCAACTCCAACTCGCTTTTTTGAAAGATCTCCTATTACTAATTTTATTTTTATATGTTTACCCTTCATTAATTAATGCATTATCTCTAACTAATTATCTCTCATCACATTATACAATCTCTCTCCTTAATTTCTCTCCCCTTCATTAATATAATAATAGTAATTTATAATGTAAATATATAATTATAGAAATTATAATTTAAATATGTAGTTATAATTTAAATATGTTATTATAAAAATTTATAATTTAAATATATAATTATAATAATTTATAATTTAAATATATAATTAATTTATATTATTAAATATGTTATAATTATTTTAAATACCTTATCATTGATTTAATGATTAATGATGTCTTTATTAAATATGTTATAAATAACAATTTAAGTGTACCGTGTTAAAAAGTTTATTTCTTTTCCTTGAAAAGAATATATATATATATATGTTTTATTTATAATGTATATACAAGCAATAATGTTGTCATGTCACTAAGTATTGATAAATTATTTCACGTGCCCTTCCAAAATAAAACAAATCTAGGTAACTGTTAATATCCACACAAGATAATAGGATTATGCATGCTTAGGGATTGTCTTCTGCATTGCATATGCTTTGGCCTTTAGGTTACTGCTTTCTTTACAGTATATCAATTTGTCTCTGCTTTGTCTGTCTGTCTAGAATATTGAGTTTGTTTTCCCTCATCTTTTTTCTACAATGTCTCTCCCTAAATTTTTTTCTATAGAGTGTTCATAAGTTTAGATTCATTTGATAAATTCAGTGTTATAAACTGAACTAATTAAATTGTTTTCAATTTATTAAGTTTGGTTCAGTTTGCAAATTTAACAATTAAAAATACCATTCAAAATGAATTGAACCGGTTACTATATATATATATATATATATATATATTTTTTTTTTTTAAATATTTTATATTAAAGTTAAATTTTTTTAATATTTTGTCTTCTTGAGACACTTATTTATTTAGATGATTGGTTTTGGTTTGTTTTACTCTATACTCGCAAAGTTATCTTACTCTCTCTGTTGTGACGTAGTTCGTCACCTTCTTTCCCAACTTTCTATACTGTATTCCGTGAGTACTCAATTTCTTTTGTTTAAAAGAGTTAGTGTGTATGTTTATACTAGCAACATATGTGTATAATACAATATAAAATTGTTTAGAAGGGTTAGATTTGATTGTTTCTAATAATCTAAAAAGAATTTAAATTTTTTTACCACACCTTTTAGTTATATATGAAACATTTGATATTTTGTTATAAAATTATAAATTTAGTAAATAAATTTATTAGACTATTTTAATTAGGTTATAAAATTATTTTTTATGATTTAATAAAAACAATTTTTTAATTTTTTTTATAAAATTTTGCTTATCTGAATTGAACAAATTCCATTATCGTTAATTCGATTGGATTCTACATCGGAAAAAGGATTTAAGCAATCAAAACCAACTTGCACGTCTTGAGGCTTCAGGTAAAACGATCATGAAGCTTCATGTAAAACGATCATAATATCGCAGTTACAATAGTACCAGAGCAGGACTGCATCACATGGCGATTACATGTGGTGAAGTGTCGATGAAAGAAAGGTAAGATTTGGAAGCAAAAAGGATGAAACGTGTCAATTTAGTTTAATTGTGAGTATTGAGTAATATGTTAAATGAAGTTTAAAAGAAGAGTTTATCGCACTCATTGTAAGATCTATCGTGGCAGCCACATAATGAGAGTTGGAAATGGTTTAGTAGCATAAAGAAATAAAATGCTTTCCTAAATGCTAATAATGCTTGACTGATACATTAAGTTTAAGAGTGGCCTTGAGGTTAGCGATATCCATGAACTCCGTTTCCATAATCCCGTAGCCTTTGACAAACCTGAAATAACCAGTGCCAGACACAACCCCAAATTCCCTTTCCTTCATCGCGAAGATATCAGATCCCTGAATCTCCAAACTGCTTCCTTTGAATTTCCCACTCGTGAAGATGACAGAGAAAACCATGTACAAGCCTTTGCCATCAAGCTGCGAATTTACGTACATGCCCTGGGCCCTACCAATGAGCGGTGAGTCGATGGTGGGTCCCTCTGTTACGGGGTCATCTACGATTGCCACGGTGCCAAAGTGCAGGATGTTGGAGGCGGTTCCGCTCTTTCCGGCCACCGTGGCGGCCGTGGAGTGGTCGCCGGTGAAGCGGTCGTGGACGTAGAAAACAAGGTTGGTTTGGTTTGGTTGGAGCTTGGGGAAAGTGTAGGCCACATAGAGGATGGTCACGGTGAAGATGAAGAAGAAAAGGTTGGATGTGAGGTCCAGCGGAGTGCTCATGTTTTTCCACTTCATCATGTTTGTTTGCGTGTTGATTAATTAGCATTCCTCAGCGTTAATTTAACTGGGGTCCTTCAAGATGCTTGTATCTTCATTAACTGGATTCCCAGTGGAAAGCGACAAAGAAGTTGGTTAGTGGAGATTCCAACTGTATAGCGACAAAGGTCCACTTCCAAAGCCACCGCCCTTTTTTGTTCCTAAAAATGAACATCCTACATCCACATCCTTTAAAACACCCCGTTCACATTGGCAAAGATATACTATTTTATTATTTTAAAAGGAATTATAAATATATTTTATTATTATTTTTAACCAATAACCTTGAGGATGGAAATGATGCTCTTGTAAAATTCTATGAAGTATTTCTTCTCTTCTCTGTTCACATTGATGTAATCCTGTCTTCTAATAGTTTTATAACAAAGGTTATGGTAAGGGAGATATAATACAATTCAGCTCAAGACCCTTAAAGGATATATGAAGAAGACTTCTTTCATTGTATAAATTAGAATTAAGATTTTTTTTGTAATTTTGTTGACTTTGACTTTTTAGTAACTTGACTCCTAAAGTCAACCTTGCCCTTTTGACCATTGTATTTAGGTTACCTCTTAGTTTTTAGGTCACCTTTTAAATCCTAAAGGTATCATAGTTATCATACTAATGTATGCTAGGATGAGTTTGCCTTTAAGTGAATGAAGCGTGATGATAGCCACTTATACTCTTTAAGAGTGCATCCTTCTTAGTCATTAACAAAACATGACTATTATTCCTACCTGTTTCTTACTAGGCGCCACACCCCCTAGTCATGCCTTAAGCATGACTACTATTTGCCACCCCTTTCTACTATCTACACCTTTTGTATCTAGACTATTTTAGGGTACATTCTTAGTTGGTTATACATGATCATAGTTAACTAATAATGGTTAGATGTAACTTAACTAGAGTTAGCTTAATCTTGGTTAGATTAACCCATTATCTAGTTAGCCTAACCCACCCATTCTAACTTATAAATAAGACCTTTCACCTACATGTAATAATATTTGGATCATTGAATATAATTTGAACATTTTAGCTTGAGCGTAGCCTTGAGTGAGTGTGAGAAAGTGCTCTCCTTCTTCGTGGGCATGAGCTCTCTTCATTGAAGAAAAGTCTTTTCTAGCTTTTATCAATGGTCCCTCCTTGTGGCAAACATCCCAAACACTTATCTTTAATCACCTTTAGAGTGACGTGTAATTCCACCTCTTTTCCTCACCTTTCCAAATTCCATTTCACCTTATTCTTACCTCTTCATGGAAGTAGATCTCAGGGGAGAAGATGAGTCTTCATTAGGATAGAGGAAAACTTGGCTAAGAAAGAGTATGATAGACCTCAACTCCTATTTGAAGTGAAGACATATAAGTTATAGTCTCTTTGTTTGTACTTAATTTTGTATATTGCACCTTAGTACATTTGATGGTGTACTTATTTTTCTTTAAGCCCATGTATTTCGGCCTATTTTCTCTTATTTTAAGATAGGGGTGTCATTAGTCTTTTATGTGGAATGTGTGCTTGAATTTGTGCTTTTTGGTAACCTAGGGACGTGTGGCTTTTCTTCCCACACCACCTTGTTTGTTTCCTACACCTTCTAGCAACACATGCAATATGAGAGATAAGTGGGACCCGTTTGTTCCCCTCTATAGCATTCTCTTTCCTAGGTGGCCAATTCAAATTTGAATTTGAGGGAACATAAATCCACATTTTTAGGGGTTTGTTTGGCTTAGGCTAGATTAATTATGAGTTAATTAGCCTGTTAGATCAATTAACCCATAATTAAACTCCTATAAGTGTGATGCAATCTTGGATTGCTCCTCCCATAATCACTTCAAGAAGTTCCTTAAGGTAGAAAATGGAGGTGATGAGGTAAAGGATGAGATGATGAGGTAAAGGATGAGATGATGAAGGCGCCACTCCTAGGAAGATAAGCCAAGGTTAGGAAGTTTGCCACAGGAGAAGGAACTCTTGATAAAAGCCATGAAAGGTTTCCCACTCAAGGATAAGAAGTTACTCAAAGAACAAGCTCTCACAAAAAGGTTTCTATTATCATTCAAGTGTAAAATGTTACATGAGGAAGAGGTGCCAATTTATAAAGTAGGGAGCCTTGGCCATGGGCCTTGGGTTGGACGTCCAACTCAAGGATGATTAAGGGGAGGTTAGTTGATTTAATTAAGTGTTAATTAAGAACATGACTTGTTTAACGCTTAATTAATTCAACAAGATCCAAATAAGGGTCTAAGATCAAAGATTTATGTTTCCTCTAAATTTGAATTTGAATTTGGGAATGTCATGTCATCTCCCTCCAAAATCCAAATTCAAACATGAAGTAACAAGAAAAGCCATATAGGAGAGAGGGAATGATGTGGCGTAACTACTAGGGAACAAGGAGGTCCCACTTGTCTCTCATGATTCATGTGTGTGTTAGAAGGGTGTGGAACCAACTTAGGGGGTGTGGTTGACAAAAACCACACGTCCAAGCCATTCCAAAAAGGCCTAAACTACTACATACACTCCACACAAAAGACTAGTTACACCTCCTAATTTAAAATAGAAATAAAGGCCAAAATACAAGGCCAAAAATTAAGTTAATCACACCTCCAAGTCTCAAATTTAAAGATGCAACATACAAGGAAAGAAAATGAAGACTATGGCCTAAATTCCAATGATCTTGGCTTCCAAGAGGAGTTGAGGTCTTCTACCTCCTCTTTAGCCATGTCTTCCTTGATCCTCCTAGTCATGACCCTTGTGATGGGACCCTTGGTAGGGAGGATTGCATCAAAGTGAGACGTCCACTTTTCTATAAATACCCACAACCACCACTTATTTCATTTTTACACTTGAATGAAATTAGACTTCTCATATTGTGAGTATATTCTTTGAGTGTGTTCTTCTCCTTGAGAGAAATGTCTTCTTATGACTTTTATCAAGGTTTTCTTTCCTTGTGGAAAACTTCCTTTCATGACTTATCTTCCTTGAAGTGGCGCCTACACACTCTATTTTCTACCTCATCACCTTTATCTTCTTCACTTGGAGACCTCTTTGAAGCTAGATCATGGGAGGAGTAATCCAAGATTGCATCACGCATCCTTTCCCTTCTCTTCTAGGTTGGCTTCTTGATTCGTGTTTTGGTTGTTCTCCTGCACCTTTTAATCTTGTGTCTTCCCTTCTCTCGCTTCTCGCTTCGCACCTTCATTCTATTGGTAAGATTTATGTGTTTTTTACACTTAAATATTGTGCTTTACATTAGGGTTATTTTAGTTTCTTCACTCTATGTTAAATGTGAATAATAAAGTAGGTTAGATGCTTAATGAAATTCTCTTCTGTCAATGAAGGTTATTGTATTTCAATGTTGTTTTGGTTTAGAGTTTCTTTTTAGTTTTTTCAGTTTGTATGCTAAATATGAAAAGTACAGTAGGTTAGGTGTTTGAAAAATGCCCCAACTATGAAACCTCTTATACACATTGTGTCATTTTCGCTCGAAAGGTCATTTTAATAAAGTAGTTTAGGTGTTTGATGAAATGCTCCAAGTATGTTAAAAAGTCATTTTATTTTACAATGTGTTTCACTCAAACAATCATTTTTAGTTTATTAAAGTTTTTTAGTTTCAACCCTCTTATTAATTTGTGTCTTTTTCATTTTTCTGTGGTAAGCATACTACAAAGTTGTCCCTAATAATATTTTGTAACCATGTTTTTAGCTGAACTATGAACTTTTCTAAATTAACTATATTTCTAAATTCCATCAACATAAATTACTTGTTCCTACACTGTGTCTTTAAGTTCACATCACTGTCTCTAATTTTAACTTTACTTCTCAGTTCTTCTTATTAGTTCCTCCCCTATTTTTGGTACCTCTTACCATCGCATATCATCTCAGTCACCTAGTTAACAACCAATTATAAGTCATATGTGTAAGATATAAAATTATAAAGATATAAAATTATAAATTAAGTATATTCAATATATTATTTTCTAGACTTTACAAGAGCAACCATCCTACTATTTGCTATTGTGTTTTTGGGTTGGTGTTCTGCACTGAGATTGACTACTTTACTTTGAAAATTACTTAGATCCATTATCACAACTCCAACTACTATTGTAGTTATTATAAGTGTTGTGTTGCAACACATGACCTACATCTTCTTGTCATTTTGAATATCTGGCCAATTAGACTTTTGCCTACAAAATATATATATATATATATATATATATATATATATATATATATATATATATATATATATATATATATATTTCAATGCTAGTACTAAACAACTTCTTATATTTGTGGTTGCCCATACGCTATCCACTATATGATATAGAGGATTATTTGCTTTGTGCCATTTTCCCGTATTCCTTTGACACTGCAGTTCAGCCAACATTTTCCTCTTTTTGAATTTGTCTTTCTAGTTATATCCCTTCAATTTTATTTTGCATTTCCTTGAGCCTTGTTCCAATTTTGTTTGTATAATTAAATGCAGTATAGAAAAATGGATTTGGACATAATTAAATTGGGTTTTGAGTGCATTTTTGTTATTGTTATTTACACTTTTTTGTTTGGTAAGTACACCCTCCATTCTCTTCTTATTATTTTATTATTAATTATACCTTTATTTTTACACCCATGCCTATAAAAGAAAATAAAAATTATAAAAAATCACTTTTCAAAAAAATATTAACTGAAAAGTAATTTTCAAAACTATATGTATTTTGTTAAAGCCTACTTCTAAAAATTGTTTTTCAAAACAATAAATACCAACTTCGAAAAGTACATTTTAGAAATATATATTAATAAAATATATACGATTCTAAATTAGTAAATTACTTTTTGGAACAACGCGTATGAATTTTGAAAGAGAATTTTTTATGGACAAAACAGTATGAGGAGACATTAGTCGTTTAGATTTATGATTATCATCACTGTTATTTTTATTGTAGAAAAAAAGCAAGAAAGTACCATATGCACTATATAATAGATAGATAGTGGTGGATGCACACAGGGAAGTTGCCCCCTCAAGTAATTTTATTTTACTTATACATTTTTTAATAAAAATGTTTTCATAAAAAAAATGGGTGTTATTCGACAAGACAATTGTTTTTGAAAAAGAAGGTAAAAAATTATACTTATGAGAGATAAAAGAGGTAATAAATTGACATGCGTAGAAAATAGTTGTAATTTATAGAAAAAATTGGACATGTTGGATTTTTTATCATGAGATTGTGTATTTTGTAAAAAAATTATCTTTTTCAAGGAAAAAATATGATGAATTATTTTCTTGTCCACATTAAAAAATATTGTACATCCATCGTTGATAATACATAAAGTCAGACATACCTTGAAAAACAATTCCACATAGAGAAAAATACACTTCATAAAAAATAAATTTTATGGAAAACGTGATACTACGAAATAGTTGTTAAAGAAAGTAATGAAAATGGATGAAGATGGGGTTCAACATTAGGTCTTAAATAATAACAAAAGATAAATTAAAAAAAATAGTATTTAAAAAATAATGAAACATTGGTGTAAAGTTAGAGTTTAAAGGGTATAATTGGTAATAAAAATATGAAGAGAAAGAAGAGAGTGTAATCAGTAAAAATAATGTGTAAAATAGGAAGAACCTTGCATTTCTGATTTTGTCACAAGCAAAATTGGGTATTTGGGTTATAAGCCCAATTTAACAACAAACAAGTTTTTCAAAATTATAATACTAATTTTTGCATATTTAAAAGATCAAATTAGACGCTGCTTATTCTTCATATTATTTATATGTTTATTTTTAAGATAGGTTGTTAATATTCGTAATTATTAATTTTTTACACCCATCATCGATTATAAAAAGTTAAATCACTTTCATTTCATTTGACATTTTCGACAGTATTGCGAATACGTAGAATTTATAATTATTTATATTTGTCAAATATGTAATTTAAAAAAAAAAAAAGTTACCACCGAGTATGTAAATTTTTCGAGTAGAATATGGATCCCGGAGCAGACATAATTTCAGTTTAATCCAACTCGAGAATTATTTCTCATAAAAAAATACCAGTAATAATTTCTACAAACAAATATAGTTGTATTTAGAATAGTGTTAAAAACTAAATGTGAAGTGCTTGCTAACGTCTAAATTTTGAACTACTCATTGTATTTTTAACGTAACATTTTCATGTATTGATGCTATTATCTTGAATGAACATGGAATTAATGGTTTGTGATAGTATATGATGGTAAAATCAGGAACACGGATGCAGTTACCAATCACGAACGCACACGAGTGACTAAAATCTGCTTTCCGGATGAAGGCCTCAGCCACATAAGCCATATGTGGTTACGTGGATAATTTCAGTCCACTGGCACAACATGTACAACTACTCAACTGCCCTTGAACTTGAATCACATATTACTGAAGAACAAAACAAGCCAGGTTCTTTTAACGGCTCCAATTAAAGGGTTATAGCAGTAATTCTACCTGCGATCTTCTTCACTTGCTTTGTTGTACGTAAAAAGAACAGGAAACAGTTTAGTCAGCTAACGAACCTGAAATGAACGCCATTCCTTCCTCTTCCTCTTCCTCTTCCACCTTCACTCTCTTCACTCAGTCAAAGAACCCCAATTATCTCTTCAAGCTCGCACATAAAGCACCCATTTTACGCCTACACTCACTTGCTCCGTGTTGCTCTCTCACTGATTCATCCATTCTGCTGGACAAAAATGCCCTTTCATCCCAACACATTTCACGCCCCGACGAAACCCTTGTGATCCGGCGGCCAGTGACGGATTTTTCCGGCGAGGAGGAAGAGGAAGAGGAAGAGAAGGAGGATCAGGACAGTGATGATACAAAGGCTTCTGCGATCGACGCCGGACTCGCGAGATTTGCGAAGAGGATGCCCATGTTTGAGCCGGAGAGGGTCGAATCCAAAGAGAAACCCCTCCCAGTGAATTTGGACTTGGCGTTATACAGAGCGAAGCTTTTCGCTAGAAGGTTTCGTTATGGAGAAGCAGAGGCAATACTTCAAAAGGTGCGTTGTCCTCTTTTTTCATCTTTTTAAGTTATTAACTTGTTTTCGAGCCAAATTTGCTTGTGTTTGTTATGGTGTATTCTCTTGTCTTGTTTTGAATGGAAGTGTATACGCTATTGGTCGGAAGATGGTCGACCTTACGTGGTACTTGGAAAGGTTTTGAGCAAGCAATCCAAAACAGATGAAGCCAGAAAGATATACGAGAAGGGTTGCCAAGCTACTCAGGGCGAAAATCCCTACATTTGGCAGGTTAGTCTTCAAATGTGTTTTTGCATGCTGCCTTCATGCTTCGTATTCTAAAGCTGATTTATGGATTGTAACCCGACCATGGATTGCTGGAAAGACAACACCTAGACACATTTTCTTAACTGTTCTTCGATTACAATTAGAGTTTTATGTCAGTAATTCGTCTAATAAAAATTTATATTAATATATGTTTGGGATAAATAAGAATTATATATATTGTAAATTATTTTGTTTAAAAACACTATTTTGCAAAATAAATCAACATGTTTAGTTACACAGTTTAAATTTGTCTTTTTTTTATTTTTATTTTTATTTTTTGTAACTTATGATTTGTAAAAAGTTGATTTTTTGGGCCAATAACTAAATGAATTTGGCCGCACCCTTTCCAGTAGCAGCACCATAACCCTTACATAGAATTTTTCTTACTTTCAAGGTCAGCATAGATGATCAAAGTGAATGTTAATTATGATTCGAGAACAATATCTAAACAAATTCATCTAAATTTGTTCTTACTAGAATACTTCAATGGTCTTTCTCTATGTATAGGTCCTATCTTGTAGAGACTACTAGAGAATGTGTTAAAGGTTTAGAATCCCGGACATAGTTTTACAGTGCTTGTAATTTTCCTAAGATACTTCGTGCCATCTAAATGGAACGGAATTTGGATCAAGGTAATTTTGACTTAGTGATAGGCTTATTTATCTAAACCATCATTATGAACACCAAGCTGTGAAGATAAGCCATGAGGAGAATCTGGTCATTCAATCCTAGCAGAATCATGCTCTTTAAGGACGTGATTTAGTGAGACTGTCCACTAAAGTTACATGAGAGCAGCTGCATTGCATATCTGTAAACTCTCATCAACTGTTAGATAATGCCTTGTTAAAGATCAGAGTGATGCATGTTATCTCTACCCCTATCTATACTTAGTAGACATATTTAGTTTTTCACTTAGTTGATAATAAACTTCCTGCATCAGAGTCCTTCATGTATTAAAATTGCCCCTTCATCTTATTTACAATCTGAGTCAAACTCAGACATGACTATAATTTGCATCTGGCTTACATGATACCATTGAGGCATGTACTGGACCTGACATAGTCACATAGATAACTTTCAGCTGCTACAAATAACATTAGGAATGGGAGTGACTGTTTCAATACTCTGATATGTTGAATTTTTACCTGCTTTCTACTGAAGTTAACAAGTGCAAGTTCTCTTTGAACAGAGCTGGGCTGTTCTTGAAATGCGAGTGGGAAATATCAGGAGAGCAAGAGAGCTGTTTGATGCTGCCACGGTTGCTGATAAGAGGCATGTTGCTGCTTGGCATGGATGGGCAGTTCTAGAATTGAAGCAGGGAAATATAAAGAGGGCAAGGATCCTCCTTGGTAAAGGTCTTCAACATTGTGGACAGAATGAGTACATATACCAAACACTTGCACTGCTTGAAGCTAGAGCAAATAGACATGAGCAGGCTCGATATTTATTCAATCAGGCCACTAAGTGTAATCCTAATAGTTGTGCTAGTTGGCTTGTAAGTCATGATTATCTGAGGGATATTGTTTCTGAAATAAATATGTAATGCTTTTTATCTTAATAAATCATATTTATTCTTTCTAGGGTTGGGCACGAATGGAGTTGGAACAAGAAAACTATCGTGCTGCTAGGAAATTGTTTGAGGTTGTATTTCTTTTCTTTCTAATTCCTTTGCTTGGTGGAACTTGACAGATTATATGACTATGTACTCATGTTTCTTTATTCTTTGTAATTTATAGAAAGCAGTGCAGGCTAGTCCTAAAAATAGGTTTGTTTGGCATGTATGGGGCGTCTTTGAGGCTAACATGGGCAACATTGACAAGGGAAGAAAACTTTTAAGGATAGGCCATACACTAAATCCAAGGGATGCCGTTCTACTTCAATCTCTTGCTTTATTAGAATACCAACATTCAACTGCAAACGTTGCTCGGGTTTTGTTCAGGAGAGCGTCTGAATTGGATCCAAAGCACCAACCTGTTTGGTTTGTAAGAAATTTCTTTATTCTTTATTTGGATCTTATCTATCTTAGATATCATTACCCAAATTTATATTCTTTTTTATATGATCTGTTTTGAAGTAGGCTTGTCGTGATGAGGAATTTTGGTCTTTCCACATTTATCTTTCGTTATTCACGATGTAGTGACTTGCATGAAGATACTTTAGAAAGACAAAAAAGGAACAAACACATGCCATTTTTATTTGGTTTTTGTTCATGGCATATACTAATTGAGCATACAAAATCATATTTTTTAAGTTGCATAATTTTGATTCTATCTATCTATATTATATCTAACTATGTGGAAAAGAGAACGACTGACCAGTAAAAATTGGGTACATGTAGGCTTGGGGTTGGATGGAATGGAAGGAAGGAAACTTAAATAATGCTAGAGGATTATACCAAAAGACTATATCGATTGATCCAAACAGTGAAACTGCTGCCAGATGTCTCCAGGTGACACACATGAATATGATAAATGTTGTGACTTGTGACAAATTGATCCTTTACACATTTTAATAATACTTATTGTAAAACTTTCTTCCAATTCAGGCTTGGGGTGTTCTTGAGCAGAGGGTTGGCAATCTTTCAGCTGCTCGTAGTTTATTTAAATCCTCGTTGAATATAAATTCTCAGAGTCTTGTGACATGGATGACTTGGGCTTCACTAGAGGAAGAACAAGGAAATTCTGTACGTGCTGAAGAGATTCGTAATCTCTATTACCAACAGGTAACTGTCATATATATTGGAGATCAATTGTTACATGAACTAGGACCATTATAGTCTCACCAATTTCTAAATGACATATAATTAAATGAATTTAATTAGTACGCCCATCAGTGTTAAATGTATTTTGCACTCATATTTCATCGTGATTTTTCAAAGTTTGTTGGTTTTATTCATTAATACTTTAAAAACCATGTAAAGGAAAAGTTATGATTGGAAGTTAATGTAAAATTTTTTTACTAATTAAACTCTAATTAAATTAAGCTTTGTTCATTCTTTGTCATAAACTGAAAAATTAGACTAGTTGTCGCACTAGAGATTAATTAGGATATGGTGACTGGTCATCCTAGATCATGTAATAATTTTTCCATAACTGGGCGTCTATCAACTTGTGTGTAATGAATTGGGATTTGAGAAAATACCCTTGTGCGCTGCTAATGTAAGAAATTTGATTTGTTGCATGCTACAGCGCACAGAAGTTGTAGATGATGCTTCATGGGTTATGGGATTCTTAGATATTTTAGACCCGGCCATTAACAGTTTAAAGAGACTCCTCAAGCTGAACCCAAATTCGTACAACATGCCACTGGATTCTTTGAGAAATATTGCGGGAACAAATAAAAACAGAGTTGATTATTCTAGTGACAATGATGACGACGACGACTATGCAAATGGTGAAAGTGACTTTGATTTGGATGGTTTCATTATGGAAAGGCTGTCCATAGATTCGTCCAATATAAAAGTTCAGTTGGGAGCACCAAAATTTTATTCTGTGAAGAGAAGTACGTCTCCTAGAAGGATATGGCGATCAAATAAAAGAATTGCCAAAGAACAAGTCCCCAGTAATGTAGTTTAGGGTGTCTTGTAAATTGTTTTGAATATAGTATGACCGTGGCATGATGAGAAATATTTATAATGAAAAGAAATATACTACATGACTGACAACATTGCTTTTGTGTCAGAGGAAAAAGGTTTCTCTTCAGAAGTAAGCACTTTTCGATTTGTAGGTTATGCTTACTATGCACGTGCACTGTCATCGGGGATATGCCTTTTTACTTACATACTTTAATTAAAGATACTGTCTCTTTACACTAGTCTTGCCATTCTTCATGATTCATCTTCTTCGAATGTACATCCATGAATCTAATGAGAGCTACGCAGTTCACTAATAAAAACAAAAGCAGCATGGCAATTCCAGTGGAAAAAAACTCCTCTCCACGATCGGTACGTAGGTCTCACATGCATTCCGAATCTTTCTCTTTCTCTCTTCTACTAGAAATGGAAATGTTTAGGATTGTTTAGTTTCACTTCCTAACTTTCTTTTCTGGAATAGTTTTGAGTGAGTATTTCAAAATTTTCATTTTTTTAGAAAAATATGAAAATTTGGCAACATGTGTTTAAATGTGTCCAATTTTTCAAAATTTTCATTTTTCAAAGGAAAAGCAATGAAGAGATGCTGAAGGAGAATAAGAGATGACGTCAGCAGCAAAGAGAGATGGTAGAGGTAAGAGTAGGAGGCACAAGGAGCTTGAGAGGTAGGTAGGAGTAGAGGTGGTGGATAGGTGGCAGAGGTCCAGGTCAGAATGGATGAGAGGTGACAATAAAAACTGGGAAGGAGAACTCAATGTGTTTGAAGTGTGTTTTCCAATTTTTTACATCTAAAAAACTACTTTTTGATAGTTTTCTAGAAAATTATTTTTTTATTTTCTAATAATTTTCTTTGAATTTTTGGGTCTTTGAATATGGTTTTTAGTTTCTCTTTGTATTCTTGAAATAATTTTATTAGATTTCCTAAAAAACAATCCAACTAAACAGGTAACCGGTGATACTGTTAGGTTCATTGTTCTGTTATGATGAAAAGTCACTTAAGAGTACAAGATTCATGAAGAAAGAGAAAAAATGCTAATTGTATGTGTTATTGTTAAGCCAAGATAACTTTGTTTTCTTTAATTTTCAGGTTTTCTAGTGATTTGTGATCTTTAAATCTGTCAAAAGTAATAAATCTAGAACTTTGATTGAGTTTGAAGCCTTGGTTAAAATTTGCAACTTAACTTGATAGTGTTATTATTGGATACATATTTTGCGCAGAACAAGAGACCTGTTCAACTAGTTTGATGTTACGCAAAATAGATCAACTATGAAAGTAAATGCTACAAAGATTGACGGAAAAATATATTGGATAGAATAAAAATACATATAAAGTTATGAAAGCAAAATAGGTCAGAGATATTGTTGTTGGTAATCAATGGAGTTTAAATCTCCTCTCCACCCACATATAGCATGAGTTACGTACTCGAATCTTGGCTTATCCCGTGCGACTTCATTCCTCTTTACTTGATTTGATGTCATGGTTTGGAAACCTTGTTTGTCTGGAAAATATTTAGCTCGGGTGGGATATGCTTGGTTGCTAGAGCGGAAGCGTTCTTTGTGGTAGAATCTTGGGCATGGTTGTGGTGTTTCAGGGTCTCGAAAAAAATATTAAGTTCTTCCTGTGGCAGCTTTCACATGAGTGTATTCCTTCCTTTGACTTTCTTTTGTCTCACCATGTTGGTCAGTCAAGCATTTGTGGAGTTCGTTCCAAGACCTTAGAAGATACTTTCTTCAGTTGTGATGTTGCATCTACTATTTGGATGAGGCTGCATGTGGGTTTGACCCCTCCGCAAAGGTCTGTTTTGGTATGGCATTCTTGGTTAAAGTCGGGTCTTGAGCGGTAGGGCGTTATGCTGGGTGTTGGTTTATGGGAGTTCGGGAATGTTCGAAACAAAGCATTATTTAGTGGTAGTAGAAGCTCTATTCATTTTATTGTGCTGTGAATATGGTCTCTCAAGTTTCCTCTCTCACTTGCGCTTTCTTGGGTGCTGATATGCACAATGGTGAGACACAGTTGGTTCGTTGTTTACATGCTCAAACTGGGCAAGTTGTTGTTCACGTGGATGATAGTGCTCTTAAATGCTCAGGTCCTGCTGGGTATGGGGGGATTTGTAGGGACATCAATGGTCGTGGATTCTTTGTTTTTATGGTGATGTTATGATTGTTGAGAATCTTTAAGGCGGAGTTGCTTGTAATTCTACGTGGTGTAGAGTTGGCTTAGTAGTATATTTTTGGGATATTCAATTTGTCTCCGATTCTTTCACTGTTGTCAATCTTATAAAAGGAGTCGTTTCCACAAATATGCCGTGATTATAATAAGGATTAAAGATGATTTTATTTGTATACGGTGCTTTCATGTTTGCCAATGTATTGACTTCATGTCTAATCTTGGACTGTAATGTGAAACTCAGTTAATTGTGGTAAACAATGTGCTAATGGGATTAGCTTCACTCCTTAGAACTGATAAATCTAGAATTGTATTCAAGAGGTTTGTAGTTTCAACTTTATTTTTTGACTTTGTATTACAAAAAAAATAAATATTAGTAGCAATTCTCATCGACTATAACCTTACATTACATTTTGGTAGTAAAAAATAGTGTCTTCGTTTGATCCTCTATTTTTTATTAGTTTTTTTTTTTATTTTTTCATTTGAATACATTTTTTTTATTTAGTCTTAATTTATTTCAAACAATAATTTTGCTTTTACTTTTTAGTATTTAAGTGACTTAACATATTATTAGAGAGTTTAAATGGGATAGTCCTATCTAATTTTTTAGGACAAACTGTATTTTTAATATATTATATTCAAAATAGTTTATAACATAAAAAATTAAGTAATTGAAAATAAAGTTTACTAAAAACAATTATAGAGTTATCTAGTCAGACTCTGTATTAACATAATGTTACAAATCAATTATTAAGAGTAAAATCGAATAAAAAATTCTTTAACAACCAAATTAAAATTAAAAATTAAAAATCAAAATAGAAAGAAACTATTTTTCAGGATGAAAAGTTCATTAAACTTTTTAATAAGATGAAATAAAGCACTGGAAATATTTTAACCAATACATTTCCAACAAACTATAACACTAGAGATGGCAATTGGGTGGGACAAGGGCGGGTTTGACCTTCCTTGTTTCCATTTCTGTCGAGTATTTTCAGGTTTGCATATACTCACTAGTACCCTGATATATTTATAATTTAAATTTAAATTTACTTACATTTATTAAATAATTTATATGTTAAGTTATTAATTATTATTTTAGTTTAAATAATTCACAACATGTAAATTTGTACACACATATGTGAGATAAAAAATATATTATGAAATTTTATTTAACGTATAAGTGAGGCGGGGGCAGGGATGGGTGCGGGGACATGGTAGAGATCAACAAACTCACCCTCGTCCTCGTCTCTAATTTTCTTAGGTTAGAACAAGGGTAGGGATGAGGCGAGAACCAACAACGTGTGTTTTCCCCGTCAAAATCAGGTCAGTGACTCGACGATACCTGCAGGGGTAGGCATGATTATCTTCCCTAAAGAAAACTTGACTCTTTGATACTACAATATTAAAAGATATTAAATTTGTAAGTCTTCATCACTTATACATATTTTTTTCTTTTTCTCACAAATTTGATTAATATTTTCCAAAGTCACACACCCCACTCTTTATTTCTCAAAAGTAGGTGAATTTGAATTGACACTTCCATAATTTGAAATCACACATATTCTTATGAAAAAAACTTATATGTCTTCTATTTTATCTCTTCTATTACTGATTGACAAAACAAATTTTTTTACTCTTTAGCAAACTGTTTCTACACAGTAATAAGAGAGTTAAAAAATTAGACAGAGAAAGTTAAATTGTATATGTTATTGAAAAAATTATTTACTTTTAAATTAATTCTTCAGTAAACAATAACACACTTAATTAAACAACAAGTCTTGTAATTGTTTTTTAAACCCTGGCTAACTCTGGCAGGAGAGTTATGATATTTAAAGAGAGAGTGAAAAATTTTGTAAAAAAAATTATAAAAATAGTGTAACCTTAAATTATAAGAGGTGCTAATTCAAATTCACTTAAAGGAACCCAATTTAATGGACTGGTCTGAATTAGAGCCCAAAAAACCCAAATCCACACCTCCAGCGCCCTCCCCCCCTCTATTTTTTCTGTGTCAAATCGGGTTTGCAACACCCGAATTCATACTTACACTTTTTTTTCTTTTTTTTTTCTAAAATTAAATATTATTTTGAAATTTTAATTAAAATTAATAAATAATTATTTCAAATAAAAAGTTTATGTAATTTAATATATTTTATTTTTTAAATTATTCAAATAGTTATTTACATTTATTATTTAAATTTTTTAAGTTAAGAATTTTTCTTTTTTGATAGTTTAAAAATTAATAGTATAGCACTAATAATACTATTTGGTCAAAGTTTATTAATATGTAATTAATATATTATAATACTATTATGTTTAAAATAAAATTATGTAATTTTTAAATTTAATTATTATTAATAAATATTTATTCAAATATAATTAATTGTAATCATTATTGTTTTTTTATAATTTCAATATATTATAGAATTTAATAATATGGATTTATTAATATTTTTTTATTAAATTTTAAATATTATTAACTATAATTTCATTTTTTAAATATTTTTTTGTTATATTCAAATGGTCCTTTCTTGATTAAAAATAAAAGATAAATATCTTTAATAAATTAATATTATCGTGAATTAAGACAATAGAATACATAGAGTGATAAAATAATACATGCAATTATTTGAGAAAATATTTTCTGTTTCTTTTTTATTTTTACTTTTTGAAAAGCATATTTATTTTCAAGATTTTAACATTCGGAAAATATGTTTGTTTTTAGTTAATATTTTTTATTTTCAAAAATTAATATTTCTAAACTTAATCAATTTAGTAAAAATTTTATAAAATATTTATATATAATTTAAAATACATTTATATATAATTTTTTATAATTATAATATTTTTATTAAGGTTTTATATAGTTTTAATTATTGAAATAGAAAACAACTATTTTATGTTTTCAATTGATTTTTGAAATATTTTCAAAGAATTTATTTTTTAAAATATAACCAAACATATTTTTACTACTATTTTATATGAAAATAAAAATAAAAAACAATAAAAGTAAACGCCACTTAATAATTATATCACAAATATTATAAAAAATTAAAAGTCAAGATTTTTTAGGATAAAAAGATTTGGGTAGGCTATATGCATATATATTAATTTAATTAACAAATTATATCAACTAATATATATTATCTATAATTATATATAAAGAAATATCTCTTTCATGTACATATTTTTTAAAACGTTTTTACCTCTCAGTTATATTAAAATGGCTCTATTTTTGTGTATATAATTTTTTTTTGTACTATTTTACTCTTTAACTTCTAAAAACTATTCCACAATTATGATATTTGTTATAAAAATAGTTTCTCAATTGATAATTTTTCTTAAATTTAACTAAAAAGTAAATAAAAATACAAACTGATAAGATACGCAGGCACGGAGTGCTTCTCTTTCCATCTAGTTATTAAGTAATATATATATATATATATATATATATATATATTTTTTTTTTTTTTGAATAGTACTCTCTTTAAATAAAACTATATATTGATGTTTAAGCTTAATATGAGCATTCTAATTATTTCAATACTACTCACTAACTACGTGTACCTATTTAGTCTGGAATAGATTCAGTTAATATATCTATGATGAAAATAATTATAAAATAGATCATATAGTTATTTGCTATAATAAGTAGGGATATATCACATAAAAAATTAATTAATAAGACTTAAAATCTGTAAGAATATCTAGTTTTAGAAAATAAAAGTAAAACATTAACAATTCTGAGATAGAGGAAGTAATAAACAATGTGCCTCTATATTTTATATAGGTTAATTTAATTAATAAAAAAAAGTGAAATTTCAGCCAGATTAATTTACAAAATAACAATTGTTATACTAAAATGAAATGACATTTTCGGATTAATTTACAAATTAGTATCTCATTTTGTGTCTCAATTCATAAATGTCATATTATTTAATCAATTTTTATATAAACATTTTATACCGTTGATTAAATGACCAGATTTTGGATAGGAAATGAAGGATTTCCTTCCTAATTTTACAAGAAAAGAAAATTAATTTCTTAAACAGGGAAATGATAGGTATAAGTTGAATCATTAACCGTGATCCTTGAACATATTATATAGGAGATAAGGACTTTGGGAGGATTCTATTTGAAAATCAGTATCATAAATTCCATGGAAAGCATAGTTATTTACATTTTCTTGTAAGTTCAATCATAAATAATAAATAACTAGTGTACTATTTAACTTCATCTTTTGAGATATAAAACTGTTGCAATGATGATTCATGAATGAGGAGGAAACGCAGAAAAGTAAAAAATAAAAAGAAAGAGCATGATGAATTGATCTAAGTTATGAATAATGATAAACGTAGTCGTGCCTTGAGCTAAAAGATGATTTCATTTTGAAGTCAATGGTATACATAATAATTCTGAATATGCTGAGATCATGATAGAATCCATCTTAGATCAACAAAAGTATATGATAGGTTATGTAGCTAAAAATCCCTAGGGTCAATAAAAACATTCCCGATATGTCTCTTCATCAGCAGTTCATCATCCTTTTCGTCACTGTGGCTTGAAATTCTTTTGGTGTACCAGATATCATCAATACACGACATAGAAGCTGTTTGAGGGACATGGTTTACAAGGGTATCCCCAAACCCTAACTCAGTTATTACCACTCTACAGTCCGTCAAACTTTCTCCCAACCTTGATGTGAACCTCCATATGGATTCCATTAGCTCCCCAAGGTTCTCTCCCTCTCCGTGGAGTCCATAGAGGAAAAGAAACCCAAAGGGTCTGCACAGTGATCCACTCACTGACATTCTCAGACAAGGGAAAATTTTGTCTCTTGCATGATTTAAGGTTGCGTGGAGAAACCTAAGCGGCTGAGACTTTTTAAGTTGAAGCTTATAAGCCTCACAAGTATTCCATATGCTAAAAATGATCCATGAGCTTGACATTTCATTCCTAATTAGGTCTTCACTCTCTATCATTTTCTGCAAGTTGAGCCAGCCTTCGTCTCTGTAATAACTAACCCAGGTGCCCAAGCTGAGCTTCTCCTTCAAAATAGCGTCCATGTCTAATGGGTACAACTCTTTGGCCCTCAGGGTTCTTCTGTAGAAGGAAATTGCCTGCTCTATGTTTACCTTCTCTATTTTTATATCCTTGCAAATGTGCTTTGCAGGGAAATTAATTGGATGCACAAATATGACGAGTGAGCTGAGACTCACATATTTGCATTTATTGGTAAATAGGTTTCTGGATGCATCATTGTTCTTTTCAGTGGCTAGAAATGCGTATTCAGCCCCATTTCTCAGCATCCATTCTTCAACTGAGGTTACAAGTTTTAGTCCAATCCCCTTTCTCCTGCATCAATAAGTAAACGTAAAAATTTCAGTAAAGTACCAATAGATCGAGTACTATTGCAATCTGTTGTTTCAAAACCAATTAGTTCAGGATATATTTTAAATTAAAGACATTGCGTGCGTTAGTAATACCTGTGTGTAGGAGAGACCCTAAGGCCTAGTATACAACCTATCTTCAGCAATGATTCAGAAGGAGTATGCATACTCTTAATACACCCTCGAACCACACCAACAAGCTCCTTGCTTTCAAGCAGCTCAGCCACCTAGGCCATTATGAAGCATCTATGATTAGTATATAGTCAGATACATATTAGTAATGTCGTATGTATGTATTAGTAGAATGAAAGTATGGACAATGGAGTATACATAAATATATATATGAAGATGCTTGTTGGATGGAATAGATATTTATAATTAGCTAATTCAACCCAAGTTTCCAAGCGCGGATTTGGAAAGATATAATGATGTAAAAGGAAAAAAAAAAAAAAAAAGGCATTAGCTACCAACCAACATAACGTGAAGAGGATAGAACCTAATCCTAGATAAAGGGTCACCCATCATGTTGGTGAAAATGGAGACCCCCTTTTTAGTCCCAATCTCACAGTTCCTCTCAAGCTTCCCCACCACCTTAACATCTCTATCTTCATCAAACTCTCTTATAAGAAGCCTGCTCTCTATACTGAAAGTGTCAACCATTTTCTTCTCTCCCTTATCTAAAAGAAGCAAATGATGTCCTAGATATATATAAGGTGTGATCTGGGAAAGGAAAGATTTCTGAGATTGGATCTTTCTTTATTGGGTTCGCTTCCAACCACCCAATTCATGTTGCAACCTTATATATGGTGAAAAATCGTTGGTTGTTAGTTTACAATGTCCTAGGAAAAATCGTTAATAAACTATTTTATTACACCACGCAACTTGATGCCTCCGTTGAAAATAGCGTTACCGTGTTAGTCTTTTTCAGTAAAGGGTGACAGTATTCATTAAAGTCGTGGTCATTAGGACAAATACAAGTACACTATCTACACGGGTTGCTCCACAAAACTGAAACAGTAGCCTTTCAGAATGATCCAGTGAATCTATGTATATAATGATTTTGATAACTTTGTTCAAGCATTGTCACTTAAAAATATGTACGTAGATAGCTAATGAAAAAGACATACCAATGTCGTTTGCGATATACCTAAGAAATCATTTGTGATGTGTCTAGAGTCATCCAAGTCCTTGGACATAAAACTCCATGAATTTAATTTCTATTCAACATATAAAGTGTTGATTATGATGGTAATGCTGATGATCGTTTACCTCAGGTGTGGTATGGCCAGACTTGTGAGTTGTCACAGATACGTGGGGGGGGGGGGGGGGGGGGGGACCGGGGTTTGGGGACTACACGCTTCGTCATTTTTTTCAACGGATCTCCACTATTATATTGCTCGTACAAATAACCAAATAAATAATCAGGCACATATATAATTTATTTTTGAGTATTTGTATATCAATATTTCATAATACATATAAATAAGAGAAATAAAATATATAGAAAATATTATTTTATAAATATTATTTTTCCCATCAATTTCTTTAATTATTGGCACGAGCAACATAGCTTTATCAACAATACTTTTAAGAGATTGAATGAAAAAGTGTGTATATATATATATAATGTACACATGCAAATTAACGCATCATATGGGTGTATATGAATTTATTAAATACTTGAAAGTGGATCACGATTAAGATTCGGATATAACATCATAAAAATTATTTTTTTATTTCTTTTTGCATTATTTTATTATTGATCACGTCTATTGCTTTTTCTTTCATTTTCTTTTTGCTTGTCTTTCTATCTTTTTCTTTTTCTTTCATCAATTTCACATTTCAGGAGGAGATTTTAGCTAGCCAAATATTATTATTGTCTTATAAAATAAACATTTAAATATTTTTTTATTGACTTAATAAAATGTAATACTTTTATTAACTAAAATGTGGTGGAGTGAATTGTTGTTGTTGTTGTTATTATTATTATTATTATTATTATTATTATTATTATTATTATTATTATTATTATTATTATTATTATTATTATTATTATAAGAGTGGTTAAAAAAAAATTAAGTTAGGTGAGTTGGGTCTGACTAACAAGGGTTAGTAATTAGAAGGGTTGCGACAGGTGTTGTGGGGACTTTGGTTCATTTGCTACAAACCTTACCTTATAATAGAGGAGGTGGCTACAGAGGAAAATTTAGAGAACAACGAGGATCTCCACTAAGGATTGGATTATTCCTACTTTCTATGTTCTTCATTTTTTCGAGGTAAGGAGAAGTGAGATTAGCTTATACATATATATAATAAATAGGGTAGTGGAAGCGAACCATAAACCTTAAACCCTAAACCCTAAACCATAAACCTTCGTAGGGATTAAGTTTTATGCAATTGATTTATTCACTTGTTATATGAACCAACTTTATGAATGATTAAGGAGTAATAACTTTAATCACATTATCGATTGATTAATGTGATGACGAGGGGACTCCAATATTATTTGAATTGTTTTGCATAAAAATGATGAGTGTCATTTGAATTGCTCTATGTAAGCACAATTGGTTGTGATTTGAATTGTTTTGTGTAAAAACGATTGGTGTGATTTGAATTGCTCTACATAAAAAGGATTTGGTGTAAATTGAATTGCCCTATGTAAAAATCATTGGTGTGATTTGACTTGCTCTATGAAAAAAGAATTAAGTGTTATGTGTTAGGAGTTCCTTCTATTGATAATATTGATAATTATCACTGCAATTGTAGAGTGTGATGATAATTAATCATTATGGAAAGAGAAGTAAAATTTTTGAGAGTTTAAAGTTAAATTATATTTTGAGGACCTTATATAAGTTGAATTTTTGTTATCTGAAAATTTTCGTATGAACATACCTTAGCATTTCTGTCATCTCTTTTTGTATGGTTAACCAAATCAAATTACTTTTGTTGGTTTAGAAATTATACATTTAGGAATATAGACTCAAGAATCATGTAAATATGTTAAGAATAGACTGAGTTATATGGGTTGGAAGTTGAGTCCATCATCTAGTACGCGAAACAGGATTTGTATGTTTTAAGCCTTGTGAGGTAACCTAGATAACCTTATCAGGCTGTGTGTTCTTCATAAAAGTTTTAGCCGTCAATGTTATCTTTCCAACAAAATTAGAATCATTTAAAAAAAATATATATAACTCAAGTTATGAACAAAATAGTAAGTAAAGGTCTCACATTTGGTTTTAGTGGCTACGAGTTTGTAATTTTTAAAAATAGCGGATGATAAAATCAAGTTTGGACTTCAACATCAAAACTTTAGGTAATTGTATTAGATTTATAAAAAAAATATATCACCCTTATACCATTAGCATAACTACAGATATGGTATGTAGGCTACATATGTAATAAAAGGGTAAGATAAGAATAAATGGTTTATGAATTATGATGGTGTGATATCTAGTGATATACCTTGTAAATTCTACTAGTGGTGGTTGAATGAATGATTATAAGTGAGGGGGTGTATGAATTGGGATTTATCCCATTATATGAAAGTGATGTGAATGATAATTAGATGCATGTTTTGTTGATGATGATGGTTAAGATGTGCTTGACGAGATGCCATCCCAGTTGCGGTTGGAGGGTGGATTATGATGATATAATTAATTATTGATATTGGGACTTATGTTGTTACAAGACATGATGCATGAATATGACAATATAAAAAGCTTGTAAAGATCGTCCATTGTGTGGCGCTATGTAGTAAGTTTTCTTAGGTTGTGTCGTATTGTACAGTTGTACTTACGTGTTACTAGCGTAGAAGAAGACCGCTTTAGACGTGTACCTGAGAGAGCATACATGAGTTGTATTGCATGAACATCATTGGCATAATTTGGGTTTAATTGGTTTAGGCAGTTTCATGTGATATACTATGATGAATGTATTTCTTATTTATGCTGCTTAAATATGTATGAGTAAATATGTCACTCCCTTTTTATGTGTGTGTTACTTGGGGCTGAATGCCCATAGGTTAGAAAAATGTTGAAGAGGTAGAGGCTAATAATACTTGAGATTGTTGTAGGATTATGTGCTTTGATGGAAGTGTTATTGGGACTTCATGACTATATTAGGATGTTGAATCATTTTCTTGTTTTAATCGTGTCTCTAGTTTTCTTCTTCCTTTTAAGTTGACTTATTATTTTCTCCAATTTAGAATTGTTAACTCTAATTTTGATTAGAGATGATGTTTTATTCGGAGGACTTTTGTAAACTTTTTTCTCAATTAATGGACTTTTATTTACTTACGTTATATTTATTTTGGGTGTGACATTTAGTGGTATCAGAGCAGGTCTATTCATTCGACCAGTGTGCTATGTGTTTGCCGTGTTTTTGTTGTGCTTGGTATGTGTGATGTATGAATTGATTTGTCTTGATTTGAATGAATTAACCTATTTGAATTGTTCTTGATAGTTTGTTTTTCTATAAATGCAAAGAGGAATGGTCGGTGGCATGAAACATCGTTCTTTGGCCGAGGCCTTACAAGCGATGACATAAGCTATAGGAAATCTAAGCTGACAACTTGATATGGATTGCTTGACTAGATTTTAGAGGAACAATCCACCTACCTTTCATAGGGGATACGACCCTGAGGGAGTAACTAACTGGATGTTCAAGGTGGAGAAGATATTCCAAGTTGTGGGATGTCAACAAGTGCAGAGAGTGACTCTTGCCAGATGCTGGTTTTTGGTGGAATAGCACATTACAACGGATGATTGCTGAGGGTACCTAGGTGAATTAGATAATTTTAAAAGATTGCTTTTACATAAATACTTCCCCCAGGATGTGAAGAACAGGAAGCAAGTGGAATTCCTTGAACTGAAGCAAGTAAAAACACTGTGGCAGAATATGTTGCGAAATTAATTTGTGTGTTTTCCCCTTGTATGATGGAGCTGCACATGAGGAGGACAAGTGTGTGAAGTTTATTAGTGGTTTATGCTTGGAGATCAAGCAAGATGTGAATTATCAGGAGATCAATCAATTTCCTATGCTGGTGAACAAGTGTAGGATCTATGATGAAGATAATAGAGCTCGAGTGGTTCACTCTAAGAGTGGAGGCCCAGTGAAAGAACAAAAAAAGTTTGGCTCTTCTAGCAGGAGTAAACCATACTCCATTTTAGCTGGAAATTCTAGTGCTCGTCCGAGAAGTCATGGGAGTCATTTTTCCCAACAAAAGAGTTAGGAGTCGGTTGCTAGTCAAGCTTCACATGGAGGAATTGTGGGATTTATCCCATCCTTTCATTGTTTTAAGTATGGAAAAACAATCCACAAACCATTTCAATGTATGCAAAGGATTGAAATCATTTGTTTCAAATGTCAAGGGAAGGGACATATTGCTAGAGACTATCCAAAGGACAGGAAGGAATCTACGAGTGGTGATGGGAATGGTTCTCAAGCCAGCAAGCCGAGAGCTACAGGAAGAGTATTTGCTCTAAGCGGTGATGAAGTAGCTCGATCCGATGACTTGATCTAAGGTATATGTCTTATCAACAACAAACCTCTTATAGTATTGTATGATTTTGGTGTGACTCATTCGTTCATATCACATGCTTGTGTGTCAAAGTTGAGACTGTCTGTGTCTTTTTTAAACTTTGAGCTTGTAGTGGAGACCCCAACTAGTAGGCTAGTGTGTACTTCTGATGTTTGTCAAAATGCCCTTTACAAATTGATGGTAGAAATTTTGTGGTTGACTTAATTTGCTTACCTCTTATTCAACTTGATATTATTCTATGAATGGACTGGTTATCTTCTAACCATGTCCTTTTGAATTGCTCTAATAAAACTATTGTCTTTGGTAAACTTGTTGAGGGTAAAAGTAAGGACTTTCTGACTACCAACCAAGTTAAGATGTCTTTGAAAAAGAGTGCCCAAGTTTACATGATGTTGGCTTCCTTAAGTTTTGATAGTAGTGTTATAATAAGTGAGTTGCCTGTAGTATGTGAGTTCCCTAAAGTTTTCTCCAAAGACATGTTTGGCTACCACTTGAAAGAGAGGTAGAATTTTCCATAGATGTAGTACTCGGGACAAGACCTATGTCAATGGAACCTTACAGGATGTCTCCCTTAGAACTAGTTGAACTTAAGAAACAATTATAGGAGTTGTTGGAGAAGAAGTTTATGAGGCCTAGTGTGTCACCTTTGGGAACACCTATCCTTTTAATTAAGAAGAAGGATGGTAGTATAAGGTTGTGTATAGATTACTGCCAGTTGAATAAAGTAACAATTAAGAATAAGTATCATTTGCTGAGGATAGATGACCTTATGGATCAGTTGGTGGGGGCTTGCATTTTTAGTAAGATTGATCTTAGATCAGGTTATCACCAAATCCAAGTGAAGTCTGAGGATGTCCCTAAGAAGACGTTTAGAACACATTATGGCCATTTTGAGTATCTAGTAATGCCCTTTGGTGTAACCAATGCTCCTGCTATTTTGATGGACTATATGAATAGAAATTTTCACCCTTACTTGGATAAATTTATAGTTGTCTTTATAGATGATATACTAATTTATTCTAAGGCTAAGGAAGAACATAAATTTATAGTTGTCTTTATAGATGACATACTAATTTATTCTAAGGCTAAGGAAGAGCATGAGGAACATTTAAGCGTAGTACTTCAAACACTCAAGGACAAACAACTTTATGCTAAGTTGTCCAAGTGCGAGTTTTGGCTTGAATAAGTGAGTTTCTTAGGCCATGTGATTTCTAAAGGGGGCATATCAATTTATCCTTCTAAGGTAGAAGTTGTTCTTAACTAGGAAGCTCCTAAGTCTGTGAGTGAGATTAAAAGCTTTTTAGGTGTAGCTGGATATTATAGAAGGTTCATAGAAGGATTCTCTAAGTTAGCCTTACCTTTGCCCAAACTGACTAGGAAGTTAGTGGTGTTTGTCTGAGATAGCAAATGTGAGAGTAGTTTCCAAAACCTAAAGGAGAGATTAACTAGTGAACCTATTCTAGTGTTGCCTGACCTTAGCAAACCATTTGTAGTTTACTGTAATGCTTCTAATATGGGTTTAGGAGGAGAGTTGATGCAAAAGGGTAAGGTTGTAGCTTATGCTTCTAGGAAACTAAAAACCTACGAGAGAAATTACCCAATCCATGACCTTGAGTTAGCATCAGTGGTATTCACTCTTAAGATGTGGAGACATTACTTATATGGTTCTAGATTTAAAGTTTTTAGTGACCATAAGAGCCTTAAATACATATTTGATAAGGAGGAGTTAAACATGAGGTAAATGAGGTGGTTAGAGTTTCATACGGACTTTGACTTTAGTTTGAGTTATCACCCAGGAAAAGTCAATTTGGTGACTGCTGCCTTGAGTAGGAAATCCCTTCATATCTCATCCCTTATGATTAGAGAGATAGACCTCGTAGCCCAATTTAAAGATTTGAGCTTAGCGTGTGAAGTTACCCTTAGTAATGTTAAGCTAGGAATGCTTAGAGTAACTAGTGACTTGTTAAGGAAGATTAGAGAAGCTCAACTAATGGACCCATTCCTAGTAGCTAGAAGAGAAGCCATATAGCAAGGGGGTAAGGGAGAATTCGTCTTGGGAATGGATGAAGTAACAAGGTTCAGAGATTGAATTTATGTGCCTAGTGAGCCTAGACTTAGGAAGTTGATTTTGGAGGAGGGTCATAGGAATAAGCTTAGTTTTCACCTGAGAGCTCCAAAGATGTATGGGGACCTTAAGAAGATGTTTTGTTGGCCAAGAATGAAGAGGGACATAGTTGAATTTTTTAGTGTCTGCCTAGTTTGCCAAAATGCTAAGATAGAACATCAGAAACCTTTGGGTTTATTTCGACCTCTAAGCATACTTGAGTGGAAGTGGGATAGTATATCTATGGACTTTATGGTTGCCTTGCCTAGGACTGTGAGGGGTTTTGATTCAATTTGGGTAATAGTGGATAGATTAACAAAAAGTGCTCATTTTCTTCCCATTTGCATCAAGTACTCTCTAGAGAAGCTTGCTAGGTTATACATTGGTGAGATTGTGAGGTTGCATGGAGTACCCTCTAGCCTAGTGTCTGATAGAGACCCTAGATTTACTTCTAGATTTTGGGAGAGTCTACAACAAGCTTTAGGAACCCAACTTAGGATAAGTTCAGCATACCATCCCCAAACTGATGGCCAAACTGAGAGGACCATTTAATCCTTAAAGGACTTGCTTATAGCCTGTGTGTTGGAGCAAGAGGGTAGTTAGGATAGTTCCTTACTATTGATAGAGTTTACCTATAACAATAATTACCACTCTAGTATTGGTATGACACTCGTTGTGTTTGTGTGAACCTAGAGAGAACCTTGTATTAGGACCTGAAGTGGTGCAATAAACCACTGAGAAGATTAAGATGATTCAAGAAAGGATGAGGACAGCCCAGAGTAGACAAAGCTATGCTGATAAGAAGAGGAAAGACTTAGAATTCCAAGAAGGCGACCATGTATTCTTGAAAGTCATCCCTGGACTGAGGTTGGAAGAGCCTTAAAGTCTAGAAAGCTTACATCTCGTTTCATTGATCCCTTCCAAATTCTAAAACGTGTCGGTGAAGTAGCATACCAAGTTGCTTTACCTCCCAATTTGTCCAATCTTCATAACGTCTTCCACGTGTCTCAACTTCGAAAGTATGTTCATGATCCTTCACATGTGATTGAGTTGGATCATCTTAAGGTTAATGAGAACCTAACTGTTGAGACTATGCTTGTAAGAGTGAAAGATTGAATGGTGAAGCAACTTAGAGGAAGGGAAATCTCTTTAGTTAAGGTAGTTTGGGGAGGAGCCACTCCTAAAAGTGTTACTTGGGAGCTTGAAAGCAAAATGAGAGTCTTATCTAGAGTTGTTCACTTCAGGTAAATTCAGGGGTGAATTTCTTAAAAGGTGGGAGAGTTGTAACAGCTTGAAGTTTTATAAAATAAACATTCAAATATTATTTTACTAACTTAATAAAATGTGATACTTTTATTAACTAAAATATGGTGGGGGTGAATTGTTGTTATTATTGTTATTGTTGTTGTTATTATTATTATGACTATTATTATTATTATTATTATTATTATTATTATTATTATTATTATTATTATTATTATTATTATTATTATAAGAATGGGTTAAAAAAAAGTTAAGTTAGGTGAGTTGGGTCTGACTAACAAGGATTAGTAATTAGAAGGGTCAAGAGAGGGATTTTGGGGAATTTGCCTAATTTGCTACAAACCTTACCTTATAAGTGAAAAAAAAAACAATCAAAGAAGGTGGGTACAAAGAGGAACTCAAAGAACAACGAGGATCTCCACTAAGGATCAAATCATTCCTACTTTCTACATTCTTTATCTCTTCGAGGTAAGGGGGAGTGAGATTAGCTTATACATAGACATATATAAGAAATAGGGTAGTAGAGGTGGATCCTAAACCTCTGCAGGGATTAAGTTTTATGCAATTGATTTATTCACTTGTTGTATGAACCAACTTTATGAATGATTAAGGAGGAATAACTTTAGTCACATGATCAATTAATTAATGTGATGACGAGGAGAATCTTATATTATTTGAATTGCTCTGCCTAAAACGATGAGTGTAATTTGAATTTCTCTGTGTAAGAACGATTGGGTGTGATTTGAATTGCTTTGTGTAAAAATGATTGGGTGTGATTTGAATTACTCTACATAAAAAGGATTGGGCGTAGATTGAATTGATCTATGTAAAAACGATAGGGTGTGATTTGAATTGCTCTATGCAAAAATGATTAAGTATTAGGGGTTCCTTCCATTAATAATATTGATGATTATCGCTACAATTATAGAGTGTGATGATAATTAATCATTATAGAAAGAAAAGTAAAATGTTTGAGAGCTTAAAGTTAAAATTATTTTTGAGGACATTATATAAGTTGAATTTTTGCTATCTAAAAATTTTCATCTGAATATACCTTAGCGTTTCTGTCATATCTTTCTGTGTGGTTAACTAAATCAAGTTACATTTGTTGGTTTAGGAACTAGACATTTAGGGCTACAGTTTAGAGTTAAAAATCATGTAAATATGTTAAGAATAAACTGAGTTATGTGGGTTGAAAGTTGAGTCTCTCATCCAGTATACGAAACATAATTTGTATGTTATGATCCCTGTGAGGTAACCTAGATGATCTTATTAGGCTTCGTTTTCTTCATAAAAGTTTTAGCCCTCGATGTTAGCTTTCGTACAGAATTAGAATCACTTAAAAAAGATATATAACTCAAGTTATGAACAAAATAGTAAGTTAAAGTCTAGCTATCACATTTGGGTATAGTGGCTACGAGTTTGTAATTTTTAAAAATAATGGATGATAAAATCAAGTTTGGACTTCAAAATAAAAACTTTAGTTAATTGTATTAGCTTTATAAAAAAATATATATCACCCTTATACCATTAACATAACTACATACATGGTATGTAGGCTACGTAATGTAACAAAAGGGTAAGATAAGAATAAATGGTTTGTGAATTGTGATGATTTGAATTGTGGTGGCGTTAATATCCAGTTATATACCTTGTAAATTCTACTAGTGGTGGTCAAATGAATGGTTATTAGTGAGGGGGTGCATGAATTGAGGATTTATCTCATTATATGAAAATGATGTGAATGATAATTAAATGCATGTTGTGTTGATGATGGTCAGGATGTGCTTGACGAGGTGTCATCTCAGCTGTGGTTATGGGTGTATTATGATGATATAATAAACTATTAATATTGTGAGTTATGTTATTACATGACATGATACATGAATATGACAATCTAAAAAGCTTATAAGGATCGCTCATTGTGTGGTGTGTGGTGCTCCATAGTAAGTTTTCTTAGGTATGTTGCATTGCACGATTGTGTCTACGTGTTACTGCGTAGAAGAGGATTCACTTCGAGTGAACCTGCGTGAGATGGTTATACCTATGTGTTACTGACATAGAAGATGACCACTTCAGGCGTGTACCTAAGAGAGAGCATACATGAGTTGCATTGCATGAACATCATTGGCATGAATTGAGTTTAATATGTTTTGGGCAGTTTCATGTGATATATTGTGATAAATGTATTTCTTATTTATGCTGCTTAAATATGTATGAGTAAAAATATCTCACTCCCTGTTTGTGTGTTGCTTTGGGCTGAATGCCCATAGATGTTGAAGAGGTAAAAGTTAGTAAAGCTTGAGACTATTGTGGGATTATGTGCTCTGATGGAAGTGTCATTGAGACTTCATGACTATATTAGGATGTTAAATCATTTCCTTGTTTTAATTGTGTCTCTATTTTTCTTCTTTCTTTTAAGTTGACTTATTATTTTCTTCAATTTAGAATTATTAACTTTAATTTTGATTAGTGATGATGTTTTATTGAAAAAACTTTTACAAACTTTTTTCTCAATTAATAGACTTTTATTTATTTATGTCATATTTATTTGAGGTGTCACAGGGTGTGTATGATCCCTAGCCTTATTAATAATATTTAAGTGTTTTTTGTGATTAATATATACTTGAATACTTTTATATGGTCACGTCAACTTAAAATCTCATATTTTAAACTTTGAATTCATTATTTTATCATATATATATATATATATTTATTAATGTAATAATCTATGAATTTAATTAGTTTGTATACCCATTTAAAAGAATTATTTATAGTGAAAGATTTTGGTAGAACGTATTAAACTCATAATATAATATAATATAATATAATATAATATAATATAATATAATATAATATAATATAATATAATATAATATAATATAATATAATATAATATAATATAATATAATATAATATAATATAATATAATATAATATAATATAATATAATATAATATAATATAATATTTTAATGTAATATCTCTAAACTTAATTTAAGGGTCATTCAAAAGAATATTATTTACGAAATTTATTTACGAATATTAATTACAAAAACTCATTTATGACACTTATACTTTTTTTTAAAAAAAATACCTCAAGAAGTTTTTTCGATAAAGATTATTTAATTAATAATTTAGTTTTATTTTATCAATATATTTTAGGATATAAAGTTGTATTGAAAAAGTACTTAATCATTAAGTTGTTCACTCATTTTTCTGTTGCAAGTTGCATTATGAAAAAAATTGTTTTAAAACAAACATCACATTTAGATTTTATGTATAATATTAATTATTATTTTTTCACTAATACATTTAATAAAATTCGTTTAGTTTTTCTATGTAATATTAATAATCAGGTTAATTTTATAGTAACCTATTTTATTTATTTATTAGTTTTTTTCAAATGTGTAAAATAACCTAAAATATAATTTAATTTGGAAGGGAAGAAGTATTTCATTTTCAACCCTTAAATTCTGTTTAAGAGCTGTTCGGACAAAATACTACGTACAGTTGGAGGGAATAATAATAATAAAAGAGAACGTGAATCCTATATATATTTCTGCATTTTACTTTAATTTAAATATTTTCATTAATTCAATCAAATAATCATTTGTTATGTTTTTGCAGAATAAAAAGAAAAAATACATGATAAAAGTAAAAAGAGATTAAAATTTTAAATAAATTAAATAGTAAAAATATAAATTTTAAATTTTTTTACTGTTTATTTCATTTATTTTTCTTTCCTTTCTTTACAAAACGAGCATAAGGTTCGTTTTCGTGATGTGAGAACCTCGGATTCTTACATATATATTTTATATGCAATTTTAATTGGTATCATAACAAGCTATAGGTTATTTTTTGTTTTTTTTTTTCTTTACAGAAGCAACCTATAGTTAATTTTTTTTTTTAAAGCACCATAGTTAAGCCTATGAAGTTTATGCAGATAATGAATTTAAAAAAATTTTAAAGCACCATTGTTAGACCAGTAATCATTCAAAGGTTGGCAAAAAAAAGAAGTAGAAAATGGTGTATCATATACATAATTAGCATTGGTTTTATATTTATTTTCCCGACCAGGCGTTTGTTTATAATATAAATAAATTTTCGAAAGGAAAAAAATCACCATACTATATAAAAACTGCTGGTGTTCAGAATGAGAGACTTGCATCAAGTTTAGCATATCTTATTGACCTAATTCCCTACGGACTACATATATGATTAAGTTGGTTACTGAAGGGACGAAAGTGATATTCAATATATATACTTTTTTTTTAAAAGATTCAATATATATACCTTTTTACTATACATGGCCTATGTTTGATTTTCTGGTGGGACGCTCCCAAATTCAGTTTGAAGAGTAAATTTATTTGGGTAACATATTTGATTTTTTTCAAAAATATTTTTACAATGGAAACTGTATAAGAAAACTCAATTTTATACAAGTAAGATACTAAGATTTGAATTGCTTTTCCAAATTCAAACACTGTTTATACAACTTTTAAATATTTCGAAGGTTATGTAGCGGTGGTTATCGAGGAAAAAAAACTGTTAACTGTGGTTATGACTGGCTACTTCCTTGAGGCTAGAGGAATGAGGAGGCAAACTAGGGAACCTTTGTTGAAGAAAGCACGTGAAGAGGCAGCCACTGGCAATGAAGGAATATAGTTAAATCACAATGTGATATACCCTGTGTATATATTCGCTCGTTTCTTATCACTTGACTGTGTCTTTTACTTTTAGTCATTCATCTTATAATTGCTTTGTCCTTCTAATGTCTGCTGCACAAACACAATCACAAGCCTACTTTAGACGTGTAAAAACCCTACTGATGGAAAATATCGACAAACATGAGAGTATGGCAGTGTCAGATTCCTTTGATATTTTTAGAATTTTGTCTTAAATTTTTCTTATGGTTTACAGAAGGGAAAATATCGAGTTTTATAAGGAGTTTGACTATTGTGCACTCTAATGAAGAGGTTGTAGAAATTATGCATGTATTTCCGAAAATACATTCATCGACTACTACATTATATCCCGAATATTTCAGCGTCTTGTCTATTTCTATCTGTCGCTCCAATCACAAATTTAAATGGAATCGTTGAATTGCCTGTGGAACGCTTCTAAATTCTAATCCCGTTTCATTCTCTTTTTTAGTACACATTATGTATATTATTATTATATACCTACTACGTACGTAATGTTGGATAACGTGATAAAGTGATTTCTGTCATCTCCATTTCTTCTAATAAGAAAAACTTTAATTTCAGCATAAAGTAGTGTTGGGCATGGGAAGAACTAAAATTAGGCTGATTGATCCAAGTGGGTTTGTTTTTTAAAAAAATTACCGGTATGGGTCTCTTTTGAAACATATTACCGGCGTGGGTCTGTTTTGGTAGTTGATTCGGTCAAACCGCAACTACAAATTGCGGTTTCATTGCCCCGTCAGCAACGTCATTACGTGGAAGCCAGCGTGGAAAAACGTCCCAGTAAAACCGCAAGTCGAAATTGCGGTTTGACTGGTCTTTGACCAGCACCGTCTTGTTATCCAATGGGTAAAAAGCAACAGAAAACGATGCACGTAAAACCGCAAGTCAGACTTGCGGTTTGACTGGGGTTTAACCGGCCCCCCTTTACCCAGCGGTTGCAACGAACGGGTGCGGATATTGAGGAACAGGCGCGGTTTTTTACGCACATAAAACCGCAGATGCGATTTGCGGTTTGAATTAAATAATATTTTTTGTCGTAAAATCGCAAGTCAGACTTGCGGTTTTGCAGGGGTTTAACCGGCCCCCCCTTTATCCAACGGTTGCAGACGAACGGGCGCGATTTTTGACGCACACAAACCGCAGTTCGCACTTGCGGTTTTAATAAAAAAATCATAAACCGCAGATGCGAGTTGCGGTTTATGTGGAGTTCGCCTCCTATTTATCTCCCCCCCCCAACCCCACAAAACCGCACACCTTTCCGCCGCATATAATCGCAGACGTAGTTGGAAACTACATAGGGATAATCGAAGAAAGCTTTTGTTTTGTGAAAATTATTTAGAAATATTGAGGTTAGTTTTCGTATATAATATTTGTTTATTATTTATTAATTTTGTATTTTAATATATATTATTTTCGGTATTATATTAACATAATGTTTTGTATTAAATTGTAGCAATTGTCATGGCGTCATCTTCTTCTCGCCCTTTTGTTGATTGTGTTCATTCTGGACCTGTGGAGAATGACGTGTTGTACATGCAAAATCAACACGTTTCTCAACACATATGGAATGGAGAGGACGACAGAAAACTCTTAATCAGACGTGCAGTTCCCACGTATAATGGAGAAGAGTCAATTCCTCCTCAAATTGTACGATATTTGCGACAAACGGGATTTTACACGGTCGCACAGATGAGTTTTCTTCGTATTAATGCAGGTTTAATTAATGCATTTGTTGAGCGGTGGAGGCCGGAAACTCATACTTTCCACATGAGATGTGGAGAATGCACTATCACCCTTCAAGATGTTGCAATTTTGTTGGGTTTACAAGTAACTGGCATTCCTGTCATAGTTTCAACCAATGTTAATTGGGTTGAACTATGTCAAGAACTGCTTGGCGTTTCACCAAATAACGATGAAATTGATGGTAGCTCTATTCGAGTTAGTTGGCTAACT
This sequence comes from Psophocarpus tetragonolobus, assembly GCA_037954015.1. Taxonomy (NCBI): domain Eukaryota; kingdom Viridiplantae; phylum Streptophyta; class Magnoliopsida; order Fabales; family Fabaceae; genus Psophocarpus; species Psophocarpus tetragonolobus. The sequence goes on along the minus strand of CM075693.1, from coordinate 5,578,252 downwards.
CATCATTTTGGTGATATCGCAAATTTTGAAAATAATGAAGAAAATTTACAGAGGTTTACTAGGGCATATATTTTACGCCTCATTGGTGGTGCCCTGTTTGTAGATAAATCTAGTAGTAAAGTATCTTTAAGGTATTTGTTATTGTTGCGAGATTTTGCTGAGTGCAGTGCATATGCATGGGGTGCTGCTGTACTTGGTTTTTTGTATAGAGAACTATGTGTCGCAACAAACTACAAAATAAAATCCATGGGTGGTTTATGCCTATTGATACAGATATGGGCATGGGAAAGATTCCCAAAAGTTGCACCCACTATATTACCCCCATACAAACCAAACAAACCCGTTGGGTCAAGGTAATTTTTTTATTGAGTATAATGTTAGTTAGATTTGAAAATATTATTTGGCAGTTAGTTATATAATATTTAATATTATTCATATAATTTTTGTAGGTGGCTACGACGGGGAAACCGACACATTGGAGCCACCGATGATTTAAAACATCATCGTCGTTTGCTGGATACAATGAAGCAAAATGATGTAAGAAAATGTATGTTATGGTTTGTTAATTTTGTGTATGTACTAACTAGTTGTTATTTTATATAGGTCATCTGGATGCCACATCCAAATGAAGTTGTGGCACAGTTACCCCCGATATGCGTAGAAGGGGTTAATGCGTGGAAATCTGTTGTGCCATTGCTTTGTTTTAATATTTGTGAATGGCATCAACCAGATAGAGTAATGCGGCAGTTTGGCATGCGCCAACCCATACCCCGTCCTCCTTTGCAGCCAAAAAAATTACATGGGTTGACTATGCGAGGAAAAGGTTCTGAAAATTGGCTTATGTTGTTGCAACCAGCCATTGCAATATGGAACAACATAGACCAATTTAGGGTCGAAGAAACTGGAAGTCAGGTTGGAGAACTGACATTCAACTCTGAGTACATGGTTTGGTATCGTGCCAAAACGAAAATGTTTATCGACCCAAGAAATGCAAGAGCATCGTTGTTGGTAAAATTTGTCATAGTTATCCAATTTGTTTTATATTTTTTTCAATAAAATTTTTATGGTTTTAATGTTTTCCATTCTGTTTTTATTGTAGGGTGAAGTTGGAGAGACATTATCGTATATGGTGTCGCCAGAGGGAAGAAACAAGTGGTCAGTGGACGATTTAGTCCCATATGTTGATAAAATAATGGTCTTGTTGGAAGATGAAGATCGAATCACACGAGCGGCAGTGCCAGCACCCGAAAGTATGCCTGAGGTGGATGTTCCAGATTTTCACGTTAAAGAGTCATATCGTGAAAGTCGTGGTCTAACTAGACGGAGGGACGTCATTCAGGCAGAAGTTTATCCTGTTCCTAATTTGCCTGAACGTCAAGAAGGCATATATTATACACCGACACAACTAACTGGAAGTATGCCTTCTACTTACTATTATCCGTCTCAGACAGACGTAGGATCATCTTACCAAGGTCGTATACCGTACGGTGGTGGCATGCCCCAAAGCCATATTTTTCAACAAATATTTGGATCACTTCGCACACCGGAGATGCCAGGACACCAACAACCCGCAACGACAGCAGCTATCGTTGAACTGCAATTCGATATACCTTGGGATTCTCCCTATGCTGCCGCAAGTCTAGGATTAGGTGGACAATTTGATCCAAACTCATGCCAAAATGTAAACGATGATGATGATGCTCAATGAATTATTTTTTTATTTTGACTTCAGTTTTTTATATTCTTTTTTAAAGTTATTGTTGTAATGTTTACGAAAATAAATGGTAACAAATTATAAAATATGACAACGTTGCAAATGTCCGAAATAGATAATAATAAATTATAACATATAACAACGTTGAAAAACAAAATAACATTTAAGGTAATTACATATCACCATCGGTTGGTTGAGAGTATCCTACATCAGCATGCAAAGGGCAACTTCTTCGATTATGACCCTCTTGTCCACATCGGCGACATTTATTTTTTTTCTGTGTTTATGACTCAGTAAAATCCATTTCATTTCTTATCCTCGTTGACTTTGGACGTCCTTTTCCTCGAACAGCAGAATGGTTTGGGATAAGAGTCCAACTTTCTTCATTTTGAGGGATCAAGTCGTCATTCCCAAGAGGAAACCATTGACCAGAGTATGCACGCATGATGAAGTCATTCGTGTATACTTCATCAACAAATTGATAATAGTCTAAACTAATTGCACCACACACAGCAATTACATGTGAACAAGGGTAATGGAAAGCTTGGAATCGCCCACATTGGCAGTATTTGTCGTTCAAGTTAACAACCCATTTTTGTCCTCCACGTTGAGTCAGTGGATTAAAGGCGTCTTCGACTTCGAATCTAGTCGTTTCGATATTGTACTGACGGACTATATGGGAACAAGCGTCTTGTTGGTTTTTATGCAATGCTTGCATCAATTTATCGCAATAGACCTTTCCAGCTTCCAATTGGGACCTACCATGGGATCCTCTTTCGACAAAATATGCAACACATTTACTATATGTTGACCTTACCAAAGCACTGATGGGAATATTCCTACAATCCTTGAACACTTTGTTAACGCACTCAGACAAATTAGTTGTCATGTGTCCATACCTGTAACCTTTTGTATCGTATGCCATACTCCATTTTTGCTTCGATATGTCATTTATCCAACTACCTACTTCAGTGCTTTGCTGACAAAATTTTTCAAAGTTTCTGTCAAATATATGCATGCATGGAGTGTAAGCTGCAAAACAACACAATACAATGGCTCGTTTATAATAATAAAAAATACAGTTCAAAAAAAATGTCATGTGGATAAAAAGAAGTCGTACCTAATTTTATCAACAATTTTTTCTGTGCCATATTTTTAAATCGGGTGTTGAAATTACTTGCAATATGGCGTATGCAATACTTATGATAAGCATATGGTGGTTGCCATCCTAATGCCTCATTTTGCACAACAGACTTAATCCCAGCATGCCGATCAGAAATTAGACAGATTCCTTGTTTTTGTGTCACATGCAGTCGTATGTGGGATAGGAACCAAGACCACGACGATGAGTTTTCACTTTCAACCACAGCAAAAGCTAAAGGTAATACATTGCTATTTCCATCTTGTGTGGTTGCGATTAACAACGTTCCACGATACTTTCCATACAAATGTGTTCCATCAACCTGTATCAACGGCTTACAGTAGTTAAAGGCATCAGCACACTGCTTAAATGTCCAAAACACTCTTTCAAACTGTTGGTATTGACGGTAACCTCGGTTGCCAACAACAAGATCATCATGACATAATTGGTAGAAAAAACCTGGCGATTTACTTTCAGTGAATTTCAAAAATGTTGGAAGAGTCGCGAATGATTCATCCCAGTCCCCATAAACACGCACAATTGCTTTTTGTTTTGCTTTCCATGCTTTCCTGTATGATATCTTGTATCCATATTGACTACAAATTCTCTCCTGAATCAAATTAATTCTTAAAGATGGATCTGAACCAACCATTCCTAAAAAAATAAAAAAGTTAACAACAAATGATAATAAATTAATTTAAATATTACGTTACATATGGACAAGTAACCAAACCTGATATCAAGTTACTAATGAAAGTTGAGTTTAATTTTTTGTGGTCTTGTGTCACTGCCGGATTGAGACATTGATGATCTCCACCCCATTGAGTAACCGTCCAATTGACTGTTTTCCGAGACAAAATTGCCCTCATATAAAATGGACACCCATCTTTATGGTTGGGACATTTGATAATGTATTTCGAACTTTTTGACTCCACAACATGATACGTTTGATGTGTTCGCATTGAATATTGTATCAGCGCATTTTTTAGATCTTCTTTTGTGTCAAACTGTAGACCTTTGTACAATGCATCTCCAATATTCCATGACTCATGCAACTCTTCACCTAAAATATCTTCTTCATCAGGATGCAACCAATTAATGTGTGTATAATGAGCTGCATCAGTCCAAGGTGGACGTTGCCCTGCAACTGTAATAGTATTGTTATTCATGTGTCTGTTATTCAACAAATTAAAGTAGTAAACCGTAAAGAAAATAATTATTTTTTTTAAACATACCTTGTTCCACATTTGTTACCGACAATAACTCCATGTTACGAGTTTCATTGTCATCAGTATCAGATGAATTACCATCAATTGAAACGTCATTTTCTTCATCAGATGTTTGCTCACCACATGATTCACCAACAACATCATCATCATCTACTTCAACTATGTCAGAACTCATTATACCAGTGTCTACTGCAGTGCCTAAACTACTACCAGCTGATGATTTATGAACATACAATTCTATTATATCAACATTATTTTGTTGTTCAAATGCATTAAACATAATTTCAATATCTTCATCATCAACAATTTGTAGTGGCACATATTTTCCAGAAAATAAAAATCTACAAGTTAGAGATGATATAAATTCATTTAATGGCATTTTTAACTTTTCCTTAATTTTGTTTTTCAACAAAGTAAAACTGATATGACGCGTAATTCTAATTGCTCTTCTACTCCCTTCAAAAATAACACCTTCGTCTCCTTCGTACATTCTTCCATCACTATAAATGAAGGTCACAATTGGAGTAGACATAATATTCATAAATGTACCTACAAATAAATAATAAAGTAAATTTAAACATAAAAAATAGAGTTATAAAAGCAATTTGTTTTTAAAAATATTTAAAAACACACAAAATTTACACATTGCGTTTTTCACCTGAACAATTGGACTGTAACGTAAACCTTTGTTTTATGTCGGGTGCAACTACGTCGGCGGTTCTCTGTGTCGAACGGCTGTGCGGCTCTGTGGGGCGACGAGGGATTAAATAGCAACTGCACGTAAACCGCATTTCGCACTTGCGGTTTAACGGAAAAATATTATTTAATTCAAACCGCAGTTCGCACTTGCGGTTTAACGGAAAATTATTATTTAATTCAAACCGCAAGTCGCATCTGCGGTTTAATGTCAGTACAAACACGGGTCGTTTTTGCAACTGCTGGGTAAAGGGGGGGCCGGTTAAACCCCCGTAAAACCGCAAGTCTGACTTGCGGTTTTACGACGAAAAATATTATTTAATTCAAACCGCAAATCGCATCTGCGGTTTTATGTGCGTTAAAAACCGCGCCTGTTCCTCAATATCCGCACCCGTTCGTTGCAACCGCTGGGTAAAGGGGGGGCCGGTTAAACCCAGTCAAACCGCAAGTCTGACTTGCGGTTTTACGTGCATCGTTTTCTGTTGCTTTTTACCCATTGGATAACAAGACAGTGCTGGTCAAAGACCAGTCAAACCGCAATTCCGACTTGCGGTTTTACTGGGGCGTTTTTCCACGCTGGCTTCCACGTAATGACGTTGCTGACGGGGCAATGAAACCGCAATTCGTAGTTGCGGTTTGACCGAGTCAACCACCAAAACAGACCCACGCCGGTAATATGTTTCAAAAGAGACCCATACCGGTAATTTTTTTAAAAAACAAACCCACTTGGGTCAATCAGCCTTAAAATTATATATAATAGCTTCGCAATCGTATATACGACAGGTTACTGGATCATATATATTTAATATTATACTATAATATAATATTTTAATAATTAAGTAATTTAATAACTTATAAAATATCTGAATAAAATGTTGCATAAAATTAAATAATCATGTAACCAATAATATATAAAATATAAGGTGAATAATATTTAAAATAAATAATAAAAATTTGGTACTTCAAAATATGAAAGACAATTTATTTCAATTTGTTCACATACTATCAAAGTCAAATAACAAAAATTATTAAAAAAATATTTGAACAAAAGATTATAAATGTTTAATCAGTTAATATGAAATGGAGACTAAAAAATGTAACAATGTATAAACAACAAAAGTAACAACATTATGTTTAGCAGATTTTGAAAATTGTTTGAAGTTGGAGTTTAAACTTGAAAATTTGTAACATTAGATTATTTAAGTTTTGAGAAATTTAAAAAAGCTATAATATATTAAAGAAATTGATTTTATTTTATACATACCTAGTGTAGATTTTGAAATAGTTATTTGAAAATGTTTGTAGTTGTTTTTAGTGATTTTTTGTCCTTATCATGAATCAAAATCTTTAAACCATGTTTTTTGTACTCTTGAAATTGCTAAATATAATTGATCATGACTAAAAACTGATTTATGTAAATACAATCCAAAATGGGGTAATGATTCACCTTGTGACATGTTAATTGTCATGATATATGAGATAATAATTGAAAATTGCATCCTATTGAGTTTCAAAGACAAAGAGATGGTGATGGAGACATTAACTCTTCGAATGTAGTTGAGATTTCCATTTTTTTTTAAAACATCATTCTAGCTTCGATCACATAATCTACTAGTCTTGTAACAACTAATCTTGTAACATTGCATATACCTTCAAACTATCTAAACTTTTGAGTTTTTAAAAATTATTTTACAATCATAATATATTTATTAGTTTTTTTAAGAAGATATATTTATTAGATACTTATATATAAAATATGAAATGAAAAAATAATTTGATTATTTATAATTTTTATCAGGAGTTTTTTAATAATTTAAAAATGTATTTTTTTTGTGTTATTTTAATATAAAAGTAAAAGACTTAGATATATTTTTGGCCCCTGAAAAGTTATCAATTTTTTTGTCCTCAATAAATTTTTTCTTTGTAGTTGGTTTCTAACAAAATTCTTCTAAAACAATTTATTAGGGATAAAAAGCAAAGAAAATTTTATTAGAAACTAAAAACAAAATTTATTAATTTATGATAAAATCATTTATAATAAAAAATAAAATTTAGATTTATTTTCTCTATTTTAACTTTTATTCATCTCCTTTTAAAAAATCTTAAAATACAGTTATATTTTTTTATGTTTTATTTATAATTTTCTATATTTTAAAATAAAAACTATTTAGTTTCTTCAATTTTGAAAATTAGTGAATTTTTTAAATAAAAATAATGAGTGTGCCACAAAAGTGTGACTACGACCCCAAATATGTGAGCAATGGTCTGAAAGAAAAAGTAAGGGCTTGATTGGTTTGGTTTTGTTTTTTAGTTTTTGAAATGAGTTTTCAAAAATTGTTTTCGAGAAGAAAAAAAAAACTTGTTTGGCAAGTGATATTTAAAAACTATTTTGAAAATATAAAAATGAAAAAACTTGTTCATGTTTATTAGAATTTCATTAATGAAAAGCAAAAAACAATATATTCTGATTGTATTTTGAGTTTTTAAAACAAAAACTGAAAAGCAAAACTGCTTTTAGCTGTTTCAGTTTTTTAGTTTTTAAAAACCAAAAAACCAGAACTATTTTCGATTTCAAAAAACACTATCCAAACAAGTTTTTTAATTTTTAAAAACTAAAATACTGAAAACAATTTTATAAAATTGTTGTTAAACAAACACTAAGTCAACGCATTATCAAATTTTGTTTTTGGTTCTTAATAATTTTTTTTCTTTGTATTTAGTTTCTAAAAAAATTCTCCTAAAAAATTTATTAGGGATAAAAACAAAATAATAATTTATTAAAAACTAAAAAAAGTTCATTAATTTATACCAAAATCATCTATAACTAAAAATAAAATTAGATTTATTATTTCTATCTTTTTATTTTTTTCCATCTCCTTTTAAAAAATATAAAATACAATTATATATTTCTATGTTTTATTTACAACTTTGTATATTTTAAAATAAAACTATTTATTTTCTTCAATTTTGAAAATAGTAAATGTTTTAAATAAAAATAATATGACATGCACCACAACATTGTAGTTATGACCACAAATGGAAGAGATGGTTTGGAAGAGAAATGAGTTTTAATTAAAGATGTTCTTACTCCAACTGTTCCAAGAGTCTCCGCTAGTGGAATCCCATCCAGTAGACTCCTTGTTTTGCTCATCCCTTTCGTCAATTGTTTGATCGCGAGACTGTTCCCTAAGTTCCTAAACTTGGAATGGATGGCGGAGCATAGGTGGCAAACAATTATATGGATATGGTGCTTTACTCGTAGACGCTTCTCCAGCTCTCGCAAGAATTGTATGAGAGTCATCCTCGGAGGGACTTCCTGAATGACTGTATTGGAGAATTCTACCATACTCCCTGCAGCTATTGTTGTTGATTTTGGAGAGCCTACCCAAAGGTTAGGCCAGATTATAGGAAGTGGACGATATATTTTTGTATTTTTATGAGAAGCTCTACGGCACCTACAATTCGCAGTAGTAAGTCGTCGGCATATCGCACGTAACAAATCCTTATAAGGTGGCAAGTCCTACAGGACATCAACACCACCCGAATGATGTGTTTCCCTTCCCTTGACCGATAAGAAGATAGGGTGGGAGTGAGAGTCATAGTGTGAGTTCCACTGCACCTATAGGCACAACATCGAGAAATGTTATGCCTTGATAGGACAAATCAAGAGGCTCATAAAGGATGGACACCTGCGCCATTACGTGAGAGGCATAAACCGCGATCACGAGCGACTCTCGTAGCTTGGGCCCCCCGGAAGGAACAAAAGAAAGCTCGGACTGACGATGGACCTCATGAGAAACCTGTCAGAGGCGATTTTAACACAATAGCCAACGACGAAGCTACATCCTCGACAAGGAAGAGATATGCCAAATTAGTTCTCAGAGTGTCGACTCTCATAATAGAGCGCCCTGTGACCCCGACATTATCTTTTTCTGATGAGGATTACGCAGTAGTCGTCCCTCATGACCACGACTCGATCATCATTTTGGTGATAATGATGGGCCATAATGTTTGTTGCGTCCTAGTTGATCAAGGAAGCTTTGTGGATGTTCTGTTCTAGAGGATGTACTCAGGCCTATGGATCTCCAAGGACCTTTTTCAGTTGCATAAAGGGGTTCTGTCGGCTTCACTGACGAACAAGTCGAGGTGCGAGGATACTTCGACCCATGTACCAGTTTCAGCTCTGAAGTTATGGCAAAAACAATAATGGTGCAATATTTGGTGATCAACACATCATTATCTTACAACATGCTGCTTGGTCGGCCTACCTTTGATGCCCTTAGAGCCGTGGTCTCCACCGCACATTTGAAAGTGAAATACTTGCTCGATGATGGTAGCGTTGGGGTCATCCGCGTCAACCAAGAGACTGCTCGAAAGTGCTACGATGAGAGCCTCAAATGCAAGCACAAGTACTTGATGGGTGAGCCCAGCCAGATTTATTTATTGGACCTAAACCCGCAGGGTGAGCTACTCGACTAGCGACCAGCCCAGTTGACCCCTTAAAGCCAATATCGATAGACGGAGGTGAGGTTTACATAGGGAGCAACCTCAACCCAAAGGTGGAGGTCGCAATCGTTCGGGTATTGCGACACAATGGCCATGTGTTTGCATGGAGCTCGACTGATATGCTCGAGATTGACCTTGACTTCATTTGTCATTGGCTCTTTATTGATGCCAATGCCTTGGCTTTCCCGTGCGAGAGGGTCTTGACCTTTTTCGCGACGTGACACCATTTTCAGGAGCAGTCATCTCAGCCTCTGGGGACGGTGTAGAAGTTGCCATAGTAGCAAATGGGGTCGCGACGCTTTGGTTAGCTTTCTAAGCCTCCCAAAGCCTCTTCATCTCTTCCATTGAGATCACCATTTCCTTTGCGAAGAGGAATCAGTAAACAGTCAGATAAGGTAAAAGTAAAATGAGCATATTAAGGAAGGAAAAGAAAATGACAGAAATATAGGAAAGGACTTCGAATAACATAATACCCATATGGTCTTTTAAACCTAGGCTGTTGTGCTATTGCTTGAGCACGGTCCCAATCGGGTGGAAGCCCAATGCCTCCAACTGCTTCACTGTCACCGTTTCAGCATAAGACAATAAACCTTCCTTTACCTCTCGCCGAAGTTTGAGCTCGCAACCTAATAGAGAGGGAAGCCCATCAATATATCACTTTCTAGGGTCGATCCCCTCACCTTGAAGAATCAATCCTTGAACTTGTACGAGGAGGTGTAAAGCCCAAGGAGGCTCCTCCCCACCATGCCGCTAAAAGATGGCTAGCTCGATCGATTATTTTGCTTTAACTCAAAAAAATAGAAAAAAATGTTATTTGATGACTTTACCCCAAGGGCCTTGCAGATGACCTGGAAAAGCCCTCATGAAAGCCAACTGTTGGGGTGGAGTTCACAGGGGGCCACCTCGACTCAGATAAGCACCATTTTCTCAAAAGCGGTTAGAGGAAGCCTCAAATTAAGCCTCTGTAAACAAGGTCTCGTACATAATGTTGAAGGGCTCCTCATTCCCTTGAGGTGAAACGCACAATGGTTTCCCATGCAAGTAGGACTCGCAGACAACAATGTCCTCCACACCATCCCAAGCCATAGGCAACCTCTCCTTTAGGCGGTTTGCCTCCGACCAGGATGAGTACTTCGTCCTATGCTTAAACAGATCCTCCCTCACCCAGGGTACAACTCACGCCAATCCACCTCTGGCACCTCCGGCACTGCACTTGCTTCTGCCGTAATATCCCTTCCAAACTCCATGAAAGCCCCTGAATATTTGAACTAAGTAGAGCAAGGGGGAGGATGCGTACCTTCCAATGAGCATATCGATGCTGACAAGACTGGGGAAATTTCCTCCTATCACCACCACAGATCACCATGCCGAAATATTTGCAGAGAAAAACAGACAACTCAGAGTAGCAAAGAAGAACGAAGTTCAAACCCTCTCCTACTTATATACAAAAGTAGAACAGAAATCGAAGGGGTGGGATACGAGTTCGTGCCCCTCAATCCTTGTGATGTATCAATTTCCATCCAGAGCCTCGCGTATTGTGGCACGACACATGTCCCCTCCGAGTAGATGAAGCGTTGCGATGACAAGACAGATGACTGACAGCTAAAGCGTCACGCCAGGAAAGGCTATCAATGAAGGGCCATAAGAGGGAATAGTTATGTCTATCTAATTTTAGTTCTCAACCCGAACTGGCAAACAAAACCCTTTCCACCTTAAAGACGTCCTCGGCTTGAGGCTAAAGGGCTAGTGGATTGGGCTGGGTTGGCAGACGACCCATTAATCTCATTCTGGGTCGAGTTGGAGGATGACCCGACCCCTTAACCTGACTGCACAACAAACATAGCCATGTCTCATGTTTCTCACGTAATCTTATGCCACGACCTCCATAATGGGGCATGACTGCACAACCCCAGATCGGGCGCGTCGTGGGGAGGATAACGGACAACGCCCGTCATACTGACTAGCCTTAAGGCCTATGTAAGGCAAAGAGGCTCACTCCCTAGGATAAGTTAGATTCTACACCTAAAGCCCCCCTATATGCCAATCGTAGCCCACCTTCTACTTCCACCAAGAATAGGTTTTGAAATGTATTTTGAAAACATGTTCCAAACAATGATTTTATTTTGGTTTTTTCTCATTTTCGAAACAATTTTCACTAAATTTAAAAGGAATAAAATTTAGTTTTCAAATTTTTGTTTTTGTTTTTATTTAAGTTCATCACTTGCCACTATTCACTAGCACCTCTGACTAGTGATCACCGGCCACCACCTCTGATCGAAAGTCACCGGACATCACCTCTAACTAGTGGTCACTAACCACCCCCTCTAACTGACAGTCACAAACTGTTACCTCCAACTAATGGTCACTGACCACTACGTGTGACTAAACGTCTTGACCTCCACCTCCAATCGGTGTTTTGATTAAGATTTGAAAGCAATGTTTTAAAATTTGCAAAACTTAAAACCATAATTGATTTCTATTTTTATAAATTTCAAAACTAGAAACCAAAAACTCCGCCGGGGTTGTTCGGAGTTTCTGTTTTTCGTTTTGAAATGTATTTTGAAAATCGAACGTGTTTGACAAAAATGGTTCTGTTTTGGTTTTTTACTTGTTTTTGAAACAGTTTTCACTCAATTTTAAATACAATAAGATTTGGTTTTCAAATTTCTATTTTTGTTTTTATTTAAGTTCATCAGTTGCCACCATTGACCATCACCTCTGACCCGTGGTCACCGACCACCATCTCCGATCGAAAGTCATTAATCACTACCTCTGACCAAAAGTCACCCGTCATCACCTCCAACCGACAGTCACTAGCCTCCACCTCTGATTGGCGGTCACTTACCGCAACCTACGACTAACGGTCATCGACTGCTACCTTCGATTGTCAGTCATTGACTACCGTCTTGATCTCCACCTCCACTGGTGTTTTGGTTAAAATTGAAAAATAATGTTTTAAATTTGAAAACAAAAATAATATTTTAAAATTTTTAAAACTTAAAACTGAAACTAGTTTCTATTTTTATAAATTTCAAAACTAAAAACCAAAAGCCACCCCAAATAGAAATTTGATAATACTAATTAAATTGATTTAAATTTTTCTATTTTTCCAATTTGATTTTAGTACGTTTAATTTATGTATTTGAAACTTTAAAATTAAATAAAACCAATTTAATTAAATGTATATTTATATTTTTTTTATAATTTTTAATTTTTATTTGTGAATTTTAATTTGTTATTTTTTCATAGGAATGAATTATCGATTATATTTATATATAATTTTATTTAGTTCAACAATATTGTTTATTTTTGTTAACTTGATATGTGTTAAACACTTTCCTATTTTGTGATAAAATTAGTAATTAGTTTGATTTGGTTTAATTTTATGTACATATCTTAAATCTTTATATTCTTTTAATTTATTTAACTATTATAATATTTATTAATTATGTAATAAAATTATTTTTTATTTTTTAAAATATATATTTTTTATATTTTCATCAAATTTCTAGCTAATTAACTTGATTAGATACCATTGGTTTGTATCAATAAGTTTTTTTAAATCTAAACTAATTAAAATTAATTTATATATTCAATTTTTTTAAAAAAATCGTACCAAATACATAATAAACACCATAAAAAATTGAAAAAATTACACTACCAAAAGCCTTCATGATCCAGGATCATGACCACAAAACTTTCATATCTTGTTTAGTTACTTTAAAAGTTCATATTTTGAGATTATATAAATACTGAATTATAGAAATTTGATAGATAATTTATTATACCCAAGAAAATTGTAGTATTTAAAAACTCTTCTTAGCTATGTAAATGTATGATTTTTTTTTTCTTTGTGAGTCAAATGTATGAAATAAAATAGTCATTATATAAACTATAAAGTCTTACCTTTATATATACAAATAGGTTATTATTTAAAAAAAGAATCATGACCAACCATTAAATAAAACATGACTTTACTTTTGTGAATTAAAAAATGAATAAAGTGTATTGAATTAAGATTTGAAAATAAATTTTGCGTTACATAATTTATAGGCATGGTGTAACACTTTGTTATTTAATATCTTATTATCTTAAGGCATTTATTAAGAATTTAAAGGAATTTGTTATTTATTAAGAATCATATCTAAATACACCCAAAAACATATATAACCTGAAAATATATCTAGTTTTTTTTTTTTCTTTTTTTGAGATAGAGAGAGGGGTGTGTGATGTCAGTATTTGAATGCTCAATAAAATATTTTTTATAGTTTATTTTCCAATATTTCTAAGGCACCGATTAACATGTTCTATAAACTATATCATGTCAGAACTATTTTAAATAACACGAGACTTTACTTTGAAAAATATTCATCTTCAAAATTCAACACTTTTAAAATAATTAAGGATTCAAATTCATATTTTATATAGTAAACATCATTCTACTATTTATATAGTAAAGATCATTCTACTATTTTTACTTATTTTATCATAAAATAGAAATTTACTATATACCTAACAATTGAAATACTGTTACTTACTTTTGCAACTTTCTGTGATCTAAACAAACCGAAATAGTGATAATAATATATAATGTTAGAAAAAATAGTATTTGAATTTTATATTTAATTTATATAAATGTCTCATTTTTATCTTTTTATATTATTCTTCATTTTATATTTATTTTTCTTTCTCTCTCTTCGTATTTTTTTTCCCTCCTAACTTCCATGATACACATTCAATTGATTCAACTATTTAAGACAAGAGGCGTACACACACATATACATATATATATATATATATATATATAAGGACAATTCAGGTGAAAAAAGGGTTACGGTGAGAAATGAGAAAACATAATAATAACCATAAGATTTCTATAAATAGTTCAGATTTAATTGTTAATTAAACAAGCTCACGTGATTTTCTCACATATAAACTTCTGTCAAAAACTAAATATTTGTATGTTGCTCTTCATTTATTTTTTTTTATCAATCATGTTACTTGAGGGAGGGACCATGGCCCCTGCCAGTCCCCCGTTCCTCCGCCCGTGGGTGGTGGTAGTATTGACGACGGTGGCGGTAGTGTCGATCACATATGGTGAGGGTAATGGTATTGACTTTGGTGGCAACGACAATAGAGGTGGTAATGATGACGGTGGTATTGACAATTTGGGGCGGCGCCACCACCACTGTCAGCCCCCACCATCGCCACCGCCACCACCATTGCTACCACCATCCTCACCATACGTCGTTGACACTACCGCTACCATCGTCAATACTACCACTACCTAGGGGCCATGGTCCCTCCCCCAAATTTAAAATAAAATAAATTATATATAAAAATTAATGTTAATTATTATCTAAAAGAGTAAAATAAAAATCTTATAAGTTGATTGATAAAAAAAATAAATGAAGAGCAATAGACAAATATTTAGTTTCTGAGAGAAGTTTCTGTGTGAGAGAACTACGTGAACTTATTTAATTAACAATTAAATTTGAATCATTTATTGAAATCCGTTATTATTATGTTTTTTTATTTCTTACCGTGATAATTTTTCTCACCTGAATTATTATATATATATTAAATCATCAGATTTCGCTAGAGGCTTAGAGACCAGATAAGATCTTGTATAGGGACAAGATATGACAAGACAAGTCATGATAAAAAATAAGTTAATAAAAAAGTAATGATAAAAAATTTGCATCGTCGACTATTATTGATGCATACATAATTATATATAAATAAATAAAAATAAGCTTATTTATATAAAAAAAAATTAACAAAAAGAAATAGTTAGGTAATGAAACACTGAATTTTTTACATTTGGAGATTCTATATGTAATTTAATCTCAATATTTTAAAAAAATAGTTTAAATAAATTATCGCTTTTATACCTCAAGCTGTGCGGCTCAAAGCATGAGAATGATGTTACTCAATTGATCTCACCACACACTCTCACAAAAATGGATAATAAACTTCTAATTTTGTGTTTAGCGTCTATTTTCTAATATTATATAGGATTTAAGATCGTAACAAGCGTATGACAATTCTCTGCACTTCTAGAAATATGCATATCTTATATTTTTGGATTATAAATCTTAATAAATTTTTTAACTTATAAAAAAAGTTAAATATTGTATATATCAACCTAAAAAACTATTTTAAATTAGTTATACATCATAATCTTTTTTAAACAAATAAATGCATATGATTCTCTCCGAGGTAAATTTTACATGACAGAAAATACTAATTAATTTTTATGACAACTGATTTTAAAAATAGAGTTTAATGTCGTCCATACATGTAGTGTGATTTAAATCATAATTTATATTTTACATAAATTTTAATATATTGATTGATAACATCAACTAACCATACATTAAAGATGGTAAATTAAATAAATGTATACACTGACATTTTTCTCCTAAAAATAACTATTATATAACATATTTTTTACTAAATTGTTATGATAAAAATATCTAATAATCGTCCAAACAACCGACAAATTTTGGTTTACTTGACCGGATTGAATCAGGTAAAGCCCTAAATGGTTACAATATTTATTTTAGTATACTTTAAAATTTTTAGCAAGTTATAACATATTCTCAAACTTTATAAATTATATAATTTATTATTATTTTTTATTTTTGTATACCACCACCTCTTTACAATCAAATAAACATAAAAAATTAATAACATTACACTAATCTCTCTTATATAATAACACCCTTTAAGTTTTACTAATTGAAGACATTTTAAGAGTAAAATTGAATCAACTTATACAAACCACTAAGAATTATGCGTATGTTTGGTTAACTATATAAACTAACGTTCAACGATCCATCCAAAAAGATGTAAACTAAAAATCAATAAGATGTTATGTTTTGTGGATTGGTTCATCCTAATCATCAACATAGTCTATGTTATGGAGAACAGAATAACATAGTGGTGTTGGGTGTTCCGATTTCCGAACACGGAATACACCAAGGGGAAGGGTATTTAATGGATTACTCTCAAGTGATGAGTGTAAAAAGTAAAAAAAAATCTGAAAGGTGCAAGAAGAAAATTTAATTTGGGCCACATAGGCGTATGTTAGCCCAACCGATTATTGCCCGCCAAAAAGCGGAAACCTATTTACAAAAGCGAAGATTTTCAATTGAAAACCGCGGCAAGCCGAAAATAAACATAAACATAATAATCCCATCTCAAGTTTCAATTCTCAATCGAACTCAGGCAAAGTAGAAAGTCCTCTCCTGACTCCTGTAGCTGCAAAGTAAAAGTGAGCCTGAGCGAGTCGAGAATGGATGATGGCCTCAATGCAAAGGGAGAGACCAGCATGGACGTAGACCAAGAAAAGGAGGAGGAAGAAGAAGATCCTTTCCTCAAATTCGTGGATTACGCAAGATCCGAGCTATTATCACTTGAACTTGAAGGTAATCCAAACGGAGACCACGCTGGTTTTGGATGGACTTGGATCGTGTCTCGTATTCTCAAAACTTGCATTGCTTATTCAAGCGGCGTCACTCCCGCTATCTTGCTCTCCGAACTCTCTCAGGTACATTACACCACCTTCGCTCCTCCATTTCGATTCCCTTTCCTCTCTACCAAATGCATTAATTAGAGATTTGTAGTCGCTTACGCTCGTCTCTTCTCGAATTAGATGATAGCTTATGTAGCAATACCTGTTCTCAATCGGAGTTTAGCTGTTGTTTTGTGTGCTGTTAGGTTTTTTTGCCGTATTTGTCTGCTTTTCTTATTGTTGATTTTGATTTCAAGGCGTGGAGTGAGCAACGCAGGGTTGGGGCACCGAAGAAGAGGCTCGAATTAAATAACCATCTCAACAAGAATCACGGGAGGACAAAGCTTCCAAACACTGTTACCATTGATTCCATATACGAGAAGAATTTCCTGTCCTTGAATAGTGTTCTAGAAGCCGTTATTATCGATGCATATGTGCTCCCAGGTACTTTGAAATTGAAGCATTTTAAGATAGTTTTTTACCAAACAGTGGAGGCATGTGCTCTGATGTTTATCACATTATAAAAGCTACAGTCTACACTCTTCTGCTTTCTTGATTCTCTATTTAACAACATTTTTTTTGGTTGATTATTAAACTTCTAAAAAGTTTGGCCGAGGTGATAGGTAAGTAGCTAACCTTGTTGGTTCCGACATCATGCCATGCCCTACTTAGTTGGATAGAGCCACTCCTAACCTTGTTGATTATTAAACCCTAAACATTCCACATACCACTCCTAATTGTTTCATTCAATTTTATTTTTTTTTATAGAGCCACTGACATCCATTGATTCTTTTATGTAATCCTACCTAGTTGGATGAGGCTTGGTTGTTCTATGTGTTCTTATTTTGGTTTTGCAATGATTGGTGCCTATCATCTGCAGGCACAAACATCCACATGCTTACATTAAGGGATTATTGGAGCTCTAATAGCATAGATCTCTATCTACACCGCAGGTAATTGTATTAAATCAATCAAGGTCAAACTTAATTTTGTAATTTGATGCATATTAAATAAAATATTTTGCTTTATGCACTGCCCGTTGTTGTTGAAAATATGGAAATCAAAGGCACTTAAAATTTTGTACTTGTATATTTGAGTGCATTATTTCTTCAATTTACTCGGGAGACAATCTGATGGTGATGGAATTTAAGGAGAGATTCTCTCTTCGGACTGCTGTGCTTTCCATTTTTTATTGAATCACTTTTCTTATGTCAAAGCTAAGTTTCCAATGACTTCCAACTTTTTTCAAATATTATCACAAGATGCAACTATTGAATACGGTTTTATCTCCTCCTTGTAATTTGAAAAATATATGACTAATTTGAAATCAAAACCTTGACACACTCTTATTTGCAATTTCATTTAATGTTAAACTTATCATATTTTGTCCAGCAGATTCTACGACTTGGCAAACCTGCAGAATGGAATTCTGAAGCAAGGGAGGGAGATATTCCTCACTGGTTGCTACCTCCGAACCGCCACTGGAGGTTCTGGACATCCACGTCTTTTGCCAACAGAGTATCTAGTGATTCTATTGGATGAGGTAGCTGTTTTTTCAATATAAATTTATGGTCTTTAGATTTGATCGTTGTAGTTTCATATGCAAGTTAGTCAAGTTCGGAACAAATTCTGTGCTTCTGTAGACTGGTTCTACCCTTTGGCCTTTGTGCTACACGCCTACACCTAAAATATGAGATTTAGATCAAGTTGTCGATGATGATAAGCCTTTCATTTTCTTCAAAACTCTAGAATCAGGATGATGATGCAATGCTACTATCAGTGTCAGATTCTTTCTCTTCAATTTCTCTTGATGCGGTGAATGGAGGGGCTTCGTATTCACTTTATGCACGGTAAACTACTTGCAACGGTGTTGTATTATATTTGCTTATTCTAAAAAAATAAATGGTGTTGTATTTTTCCTCTCGATTTTGTTGTGAGCATGTGTAAACTTACGTTACAGAACATTGTGTAATAATAAAATTCCATGCTTGCTTTTACTGTTTGTACAAATATGCAAGTGCAGCTAACTGGTTTCAAAATATACTCCAGTTCATTACTGTTTGGTCCATACTATAAATAGTTATCTTTTTTCCTCTTTCACCGTTGCACGCGACCTTTCAATTTCGTTATATTGATTATAGGATTGAAAAGATCGAGTCTTCGGAAATTCAAGGGAAGTTTGAAATCGTACAAAGAAAAGAGATTACCCTTGTTGATGGTGATGGAGTCATATTAAAGTTTTTTTTGTGGGGTGAACAGATTCTCCTTGCCAATCTTTTCAGGTGAATTCTTGCAGTGGTCAGATTTCTGAAGCTGAATGTTTCTTTTCGTATTTGTATAACATTCATTTTTTGGGGTCTAAACAGAGTGGGAAGCATGCTTGCAGTGGACAAACCGTACGTTGCAAGTTCATTGGACTGTGATATTGAGACAAGTGAGGACTTTTGGCTAGAATGCGGAAGTGAAACACGGTTATATTTAGTGCCTTATATTCAACATGAAGAACAGGTGATTTGTGGATTTCTTGATTGACATAAACTCTTGTAATTGTCGTAAGGAGAAAATATTAAACAGCTCTTCTGATAAGGTGTGCTTGACATTGACTCCAAATCGTCATCATGGTTCACGGCCCTTGGGTTCGTATAATCCCAGTCAGGATCTCAAGTTTTCTCAAGTGAGCTTGCCCCGTGATTCTCAGGGGACAATTGATTACAGTAATTATCCTTTTCGGGTGAGTTTGCCCTCTACCTCCCTTCTGAAGAAAATTAAAGGATAGTTTTTCTTAATTTCTATTTGTTGTTGATCTCAATAGCTATCTTGCTAGTTGTTTTACTTTATTTATTTTAGAAAGATATTTATAGTGGAATCTTACAATTTCAGCCATAATTTAAGAAACAGAAAATTTGTAGTTTATAATTATTTTTTAACAGTTTATTTGTTTTACTTGTTTTCAGACACTCTTATCCTGTAAAAGCTGCTTTTTATTTGCATCTAAACAAGATTAAATAATTTTCAAATCACTTTTTAATAAATTTATCCGTGAGACATGGTTTTAAAGGTTTTTTTGTATCTTTTTATAAAACTTGTTTTATGTTGTCCTATGCATTCATTATTGTTTCACTGTACCTCTTATTTACTTTATAATAAATATTTTTTCTCTCATGAAAATTAAGGCTATGTTATGTGGTTGTAGGAAAAGTGTAGACGGAAAGTTGTTTGGGCAGGAAAATGAGTGGAATTTTACTATTTTTCTAGTTTGATAGCAAAGAAAAAAATAAAAAAAATGAGCAAAAAGCTACTATTTCTCTAGTTCTTTACATTCCACTCAAAACCCAATAAAAAGGGAAAAAATATAAAAAAAATTGATCATTTCAAAAATTACCTTTGTTGGTCATAAATATAAAATATAAGTTAATAATTTTAATTTATAATTTTCCTTCGTTTTTACATCACTTTTGACTCAACGAAATAGCTTCAATTTCCATTCTATTTCATCTATCTTATCTTTTCTTTTCTTTTGTCACATTTTCTTTCCGACTGTGATTTAAAGATGAGAAGTTAATTCACCTCTAAATCACAAAATTAGGATAAGTGATTAAACTAAAGTCATGTATCAGTTAATGTTTACGATCATTTAACGTCAACTTACTGACGGTTGCAAATTCAACATAATGTAATTAAGTCTGCTAGAAGATAAAATGACAAAATAATAAAATAGGAGCACACGTGTTGTAATTAAGCCTAATAAAATTGGCTTTAAAAAGAATCACTTTTGATACTTTTTATTGAGTGAAATTTGAGTTGCCGGATAGATTATGTAGGTCTCATTTTTGCTTCAGTGGAACCTGCATAAAATTTGCCCCAATAATAAAGGATGCATTGGAAGAAAATCTGTACTTAGACTTTTCTCTTTTGTTACTAATATTTTTCACATTATCTTTATTTACACTACCGAAAAATGTCTTCTGCATTTATGGTTGATTACTTAACTTTATTACTTGTGTGAAGTTTTGCAGTCATTCGTGATCGACCTTCGTAACAAAATGACCGGCGTCAGTCTCTATGGTGTTGTTACAGATATTATCAAAGAAGAAAATAACCAACAAACTGTTTTTTCTTTAAGAATCGTGGATACTAGCGGAGAAATTTGGACAAAGCTTCATTTTTCGCGATTTTGGTAATGATTACAATTTACAAACAATATACTACTATTGTTTTCCAGCAATGCTCAAGCAATATTGAGTGGGCGTAAGCTTGAAAATTTCAACGAAAAAATTAAAATGAACAAGGGATGGAACTCATGGAAGTTAGAAGAGAGAGTAAGAAATGATCTTGGGGATTATTAATGAACACTAACAGTAAACTTTCATTTAACGTGTTTCTTTGCACTTCCAAATATTCTTTTCTTGATGTACTCTCCGTTCTTAGTCTTGAAATATACCTCAGGTCATTGGGAAGAGTGAGTCTGGGACACACTGTATTCATATCTGGCTTGACATGCACGATCTCGAAACAAAAGCGGTGAGCACATCCAACTTCAATGTTGAAAACTGATGCACATTACCAGTCACCAAATCAGTAGAAATATATTTGTGAAAATTGAAAATGAAAAATTGAATGTGTCTCTTAAATACTTGCTTCAACGTGTTGCCTAGTTCCCCTTTCCATATTGTCTGCTCTACCTGTGTTATTTGCCTGAATGGTTTAATGCGTTTCTTTACTATGGTTAAAGTATCCACACAATCATACTATGCAGTTGAAATATTTTTGGTTTGACAGACTGGAAGTGTTATGGTTTGAGAATGGTATTGGGGCTTCTTTCATCAATCTCAGTTGCTTACCAGCACTGATCAACTCATCTTGCCTTCATAAGCCATCGCAACTATCTAACCTTTCTGACCAGACAAGCTATGCGCAAGTAAGAGTAATTTGTTACTATTATTTTAATGTCTTTCTCTTGTTTCAAATATTACTATGTCGTATTCATGTAACTCTTCTGTGTTATTAACTTTTCGGAAAAATCATTAACTATAGGCTATAGCCATTGCAACCTGATATCATGCATGGGAACATCTTATATGTTGCACTTGAAATAAGATATGTTGCGGCTAAATATTAATTTTGGTGGATTATTTTTAGTATTTTTTTTTATTTTGATACATTATGTTTAAAATGTTTTATCTTTGGCTCTTCATAAACTGAAATGCAAGTTTTTTCCTTCTTCATTTTTGCATGTTCTGCGCTACTTAAATTATTATTGATGGTAACTTGGTGGTTGTGATATCGAAGATGATTATATCATGAAAAGTGATGGTGATCATGTCAGATGTAGATTAAGAAAATTAATAGGACTAAAATAAAGATAATAATAAATTTTAATTGTTATTATTTTAATTTAACTATTTGAAAAAATTTTTAAGTTATAAAAACTAATGGAATATAAAAAATAAATTAAAATCGACGATTTGTCAGTCCCTATACAGAAGTTGTGAAAGAATATCTGTAATGGTGTGTTTCTGTTGCGGAATTTTTACCTTTCTCTATGCTGAGCTATCTACCATTGGTAACATTGATTAAAATGAAAATTTAAAAACCATAGTGAAATTTTTAAAACTTTATATAAAAACTAAAAAACACTAAAACGAAAGTACATTTAGGGTTAGCCACATCTTGCAGTTGTAACCTTAGATACTTTTTTATTTTATTTTATTGTTCCGCCTCTATATTCATTGAAGACGGTTCTGAATTCTCTTTCCCTGTCTTATCGTTGTAGTTGCTTACTATGCCTTTTTCTTTTTACAGTATCTCCATTAATTATTGTTTATCTACAAATTCTGATAATTTTCCTTAATTTTGTTGCAGGTATGTCGAGTTTGGCTTGATCTAACTAAGTCTTATGACGTTAATACCAGATTTTCACATTCTCTCTGTGGTAGTTTTGTCAACGAGATGTCTGATAGATTGGTCGAATGCAGCTTTTGTCGTATAATTTCTGATGCTACGGTAGTCCGCACTTTCCAGCTAAAAATTACTCTTGCGGATAAGGATACGAAAGTTTTAGCATGGTGTACAGGTCAGACTGCTATGGATTTGTTGCAGATATCCCCAGAGGAATTTTATGAACTTTCCGAGGTAACTTCTTAAACTCATCACTAGTCTAATGCCAGCAAAATTGTGTTCATATGTTAGGTGGGGATGGCCGTTAGATATATTATTAATTTTAGCAATATATTTTAATTTCTCTATTGTTTGTCTATTTGGGAAAAAAACTGGCTAGCTCTTTCCTTGGACTGGACACAAGCTTGTTGATAAATATAAAATGGAGTTGGATTAATAGTTTAATTAAACAGTTAATTTTTTAACTGAAAGTTATTCACAAATCTAACTGTGCAACTTATTAAAATAAGTTTAACAGAGTTTATTTTTACTAGTTTTTTCATAAAACTTATTGAAATAAATTAAACAGTTTATATGTTATTTTTATCAGGTTAGGTATGTTTTAAATGCTTCTTTAGCGCTATTTTTATTAATAATTAGTTAATTACATAAATATCGACTCTATTTTAATTTGAATATTTGGGTTCCTGTGGAAATTTTATAGGAACATTGGTGTTTTAAACGATATTCCTTCGTCGAGCAATTTCATTACAAGCACAAATTATCATTAAAAAACTTTGTGGCATTATGAATAAAAATGTTAATAAACTATTTTTGGGTTGTAAAAGTGTCGTTTGATTGTGGGTGTGTTTCAGATTGTTACTGAACATTGTTGTTTTAAACGAGATTCCTTCATCTGCCAATTTCATTACAAGCACAAATTATCATTATAAAACTGTGGCATTAATAAAAATGTTAATAAACTATTTTTGGGTTGTAAAAGTGTCGTTTGATTGTGCGTCTAGTTCAGATTGTTGAGGTACACACCCATTTTAGATTCATATTTGAATAAAAAGTATAGTTACAGTTAAAAAAATGTTTGTATGTGGTATGGTTTTTTATTTTATTCTGAATTTTATGATTTTCTATACAAATATGAAATCGAAATAGAAAATATCCCTTTATAACTTTCGTTACTGAACATTGGTGTTTTAAACGATATTCCTTCGTCGAGCAATTTCATTACAAGCACAAATTATCATTAAAAAACTTTGTGGCATTATGAATAAAAATGTTAATAAACTATTTTTGGGTTGTAAAAGTGTCGTTTGATTGTGGGTGTGTTTCAGATTGTTACTGAACATTGTTGTTTTAAACGAGATTCCTTCATCTGCCAATTTCATTACAAGCACAAATTATCATTATAAAACTGTGGCATTAATAAAAATGTTAATAAACTATTTTTGGGTTGTAAAAGTGTCGTTTGATTGTGCGTCTAGTTCAGATTGTTGAGGTACACACCCATTTTAGATTCATATTTGAATAAAAAGTATAGTTACAGTTAAAAAAAGGTTTGTATGTGGTATGGTTTTTTATTTTATTCTGAATTTTATGATTTTCTATACAAATATGAAATCGAAATAGAAAATATCCCTTTATAACTTTCGTTACTGAACATTGGTGTTTTAAACTATATTCCTTCGTCGAGCAATTTCATTACAAGCACAAATTATCATTAAAAAACTTTGTGGCATTATGAATAAAAATGTTAATAAACTATTTTTGGGTTGTAAAAGTGTCGTTTGATTGTGGGTGTGTTTCAGATTGTTACTGAACATTGTTGTTTTAAACGAGATTCCTTCATCTGCCAATTTCATTACAAGCACAAATTATCATTATAAAACTGTGGCATTAATAAAAATGTTAATAAACTATTTTTGGGTTGTAAAAGTGTCGTTTGATTGTGGGTCTAGTTCAGATTGTTGAGGTACACACCCATTTTAGATTCATATTTGAATAAAAAGTATAGTTACAGTTAAAAAAAGGTTTGTATGTGGTATGGTTTTTTATTTTATTCTGAATTGTATGTGGTATGATTTTATTAATAGAAACAGAGCTATGCAATAACAATGTAAATAGTTTTATATTAGTATTATTTAATAAAAAATAATTATATATATAAGTTTGTTGAATTTTGTAATAATTACATTAAAAATTAGTATTTGAATTCTTTAAAATGTAGATTTGTAATGTAGATCTTTATTTTAGAGAATAAAGTGTGACAATAATTAGATTAAAAAAAAATGTATGATTAAGATTTGTGATAAAATTAAATAGACATATTATAAAAATTAAAGTTAATAACTTTTGATTAGGAAATATATGATTCATATTTGTGATAAAATTTTTTATATATATATATATATATATATATATATATTACAAAATCTAAAATTTAATAATAATTGGGCACCTTAGAGAAACCCAATCCTAAAAATCACATTTGTAAGACTTATAAATTTTTTGTTCCTAAAGTTTCAAAAAAATAACTTTTGATATTTGAAATTCAAAAATATTTTTAGTTTTCAAATTAATTTGTTTTTTGTATTAAAGTTGTCTGTTTATAAGTTTTGGTTATGTTAGAGGTGAAATTGAAGATTGAGAGGATTAGGGTGGATGAAGAGGAGTGATTTATGAGTATAAAAACGTATTTTTTGTGAACAATTTTTTAACCGTGTTAACCGGAAAAGAGGGACTAAAAGTAAATTAGAGATTAAAAAAATATTTATAAATATTAAGGGCTAAAAGTAATTTTTGATAAACCTGAGACAAAAAGCTTATTTTAACCTTATTTATAATATATGATTGTATAACTATTAAACTCTTATTGGTTGTGAGCCTTGTTATTTCTAACTTTTATTTTTTCGTTGGTTGGTTGTATTATACAACACAACGAAAATAAACATAGCTGACAAACATAGCACAATTGGGTAATATAGGTGATATAAGAAATATATTTAAGGCAATTTTTATTGTAATTTTTTAATTTGAAAGGTATTAATATTTTTTTTGACTAATTAAATTATAATTTTTTTTAAAATTATTTTTAATAAATTAAAATAAGTTTTATTTATAAATAAATAAATATGTCTATGATTTACGATAAAATAATTTTATAAAATTATTTAAAATAAATTTTATAAATAAGTCTTTAAAATAAAATCATTTTAATGTAAATAAAATATATTTTAATGTAATTTAAATAAAATCTACAATTTAAATTGATTAAAAAAAGAGAAGTATTAACGCCCTTCAAATTAAAAAAAAACATCATAGACTCTTTCATATATTTAATATAAGAAATTGCCTTTAAAAAATATGTGAGAAATTGCGAATTCTGAGCTTAAACAATGCAAGCTAACATCATTTTAAAAATAGTTGTTTATTTTGCAACTAACACGTTATTTATATTCCAGGAAGAGCAATTCATATACCTTTCGTCGTTAGAAAACGAGAGGTTTATGGTTGCATTGGTAAATTGCAAGCGAGACGGTTGTGTCTGGCCAGATGATTCAATTTCGTGGGAAGTAACACGTGCATACAAGTGTGCATAGTGCACTTTGGAAGTTTGAAATACAAATAAAGCGGCATTAACGATTAACGAGTCCTTACAGTCTTTCCTTAACATATACTGAGTGGAACATCAAACTGAAAGGTATTTCTATCCTTCAACTGTAGTCGTTGGCACTTTATTCCACGGGGAAACTGTAAGGATATCCATAGTTCAGCCATTAAGGACTGTTGTATATTTTGAGAGAATTAATTTTAAATTTTGTATTATCAAGGTTAGATATTTTATTTATGCTAGGCATTGAATTTGTTTCATTTTTTTACTGTCTCACTATTTTTCTATTAAAAAATTATATCTTCCCATCACATCATTCTCATTTTTCTTTATTTATGTTAATTTTTGGACTTCTCTTGCAAGAAATGTTAGAATATATTTTTTATATTTTTTACTAACATTTATTTTTATGGGTTAAAATTTGTTTAAGTAGATATCACATTATTTTAATATTTCTTTTTTTGTTATTTTTATTAAATTTTAATCAATTAAATAGAGTTTTTAAAAGTGCGGTTTTTCACTTTTTTTTTTTCTTATGATAGTTTTAAATGAATGTAAAAGTATAGATTCCACATCTTTTCAATTTCTTCTCTTTTAGTGCAAACAAATATGGAGTAAAATCTAATATTATGTAGCTGGCTGTAAGAACCTGACTAATATCTCACCCTTTTAGATAGGACTGTTAGAAAAAATCAATTAAAAACATAACCATAATTATTAATAATTAGTTATATAATAATTATAAAAGTAGTTTTACATAAAATTGTTTCTATAAAACTGGTACAATTAGTTTTAAAGAAACAATTGTTCCAAATAACTTATTTTTATTTAAAAAATAGTTATAGTTATAAATTATAACCAATTTGCTAGAAATGGTTATTTCAAATAACCTACCCTTATTTATCTCAAACCAATTATATAACTAGTTTTAAATATAGGTAGTCATATATATAGATATATTCATAACCAGTTTTTAAAAACAATAACTATTTCTACCAAATTATAATTAATTATCCAAAATGATAATTATAATAACCACTATAACCTAGTTATATACTAATTATAATAATTATGGTTGTTTAAATAACCAAATAATGATCACCCCCTACTTTTCGGAACCTTTCCATAAGGTGTATCCAATTGTAAAACCTTTTCTTAACATTTGATTATTATTGCACAACATCCTAAGAACATCTGCACGAATGTATAGTTTAGCATTCAAACTACATCTTTCACATGCGATTGTCAACCTACATGGAACATTTGCAGAGAATTTATCCAAGCGTGAGATTTAATCATATCTTGCAAATTACCGAAATAAATGCCAATCATATAGAATATAAAAGGCAAATCTGTAGTGGTAGACAGCCAAGTAGGGCATACGATTAACAGATACACGCATAACAACTCAAATTTTTGAGTCATTCACCAATTTGACTTGAGGCTAGAAGACTCTGCTCCAAAATTTCAGGCCAACCTTGGAATTGAGGTACATATTGTGCTTGTACCATCAAGGATTGCACCAACTTATGAGGCCTACTTAGGTGGCTGAGTTTAGAACTCATCCAAAACTACTTTAGACAACTCAAGAGTTTTCTCTGACAACAGATAGAGATAGAGATAGCAAAGTTTGATTTGAGCTGGGGGGCATTTAAAATTAAATTAAACTGATACCAAGCTCAACAAAAAGGAGGGCACATGACACAAATGTAGAAAAAAATGCAGTTAAAGATATACATGTGAACCAAAGTAAAATCCTGACTTTCGGCCAATTATTCATTTATTTTCTTACAGCTGCCAGCAGCAGGTTTGAGTATGACAATATCAGCTATTTCGCATGTTACATTGTTACCTGACCTGACAATCAGTCGTTTCTTTTCTTACTGCTGCTGCCACCAGGATTCTGCTCAGTGAGCATTTTTAAAACGTTTACTAATGCTCGCAAACGGTCCCATATGCCGAGAGCGTAAAGTGCTTCAACAAGTGACTCCTGAAATTCGAATCCATTCTCTGCAACAGGATACTGTGGCAGAGAAGAAGCCCGTTAAAGTTTCTATTCACAGTGAAGTAATAAAAATAAATAAAAAATTATATATTTATAAATAATTTCCTGCCATACCTGAATAGGCTTGGGTATCTTGGTTTTGATGAATGGCCACCATCGATCTTCAACGACTGCTTTAACAAGACAGCAAGCTCGCAAACCTTCTACACCACCAAATCGTCCAAATCCACTATGTTTCACACCCCCAAATGGCAGAGACTGCAAAATCATAATTATTACTTCAGTTAAAATGGATAACGTAGGCTGAATTAACTTATCCAGGCAACGGTTGCATAAGTACACTTGGTTAAAGAGGTTATCGCTTTCCAATTTCGTGCTTCTGATAAATTACTTCTTGATAGCTTTTGCAAACTATCCACCAGAAATTAAGCATTAGTAATTTATTACTTTTACCAATCTTTATATTTTTAATACCAAACACGTGAGTATGTTTAGGCATCTTCTTTGCAAACTAAGGCCGCTTCCCAGCAGAGAAGTAAAGTGTGGAACTTTTGGAGCTCTCATTATAATCAAGATATTGGGAATAATAACAACGAATCGATAAATGTTTAAAGTTCAAATGGGTAAATTGCGAAAATTAAAACTTGAGGTGTTAATTTGTCAAAAGTTTAAAATTAAAAGTAGCTTATTTACTGTTTAATCAAATATCAAAATAACATTTCTTTCTCTTAAACATGTATCTTTATCTGATAGACTGATACTGATTTGAATCTTGACATGCTGAGTGGAATATAAATTATTTCCTACATATTCATGACACTGAATGTTACAGGAAATTAGCAACAGCAAATTAATATTATTTTCTCATAATAAAAAGTGATAAGCTCATAAACAAACCTGTGAAATTTGTGTCCTTATTTGTTACCTTTTCAAACTAAAAGCCAGTACTTGGTTCTTCAGCCAACTAACACTTGCTCAGTAATTTCTCTCGCGTTCACTCTAATTGGTTTAATACTATGTAGCAGAACTTCTCTAATCTAATACTCTTAATAAGGCAAATTCAGCAATTGGTTTAATACTATGTAGCAGAACTTCTCTAATCTAATACTCTTAATAAGGCAAATTCAGCAGTCAGCCTACTTGTTACACATTCAAAAATCACAAGTGATAAACATGTACTAAACTAACCACTAGATACAAGATAGACAAGAAATCATATCATTGCCATTAAATCTTTTCAACGGAATCCCCTTTTAGGAAAGTTAGATAAAAATAAATTTACCTGACACATGTATGTTGATGCAAAATCATTAACTGCAGCTACCCCAGTATGTATCTGGGAAGCTATCTCTCTGGCACGGCTCTGATTGCCTGAGAAAACAGCACAGCCAAGTCCATATTTTGAGTCATTTGCAAGCCTGACAACCTCCTCATCAGAGCTGAATTTCATTATCGGCATTATTGGTCCAAATGCCTAATTAGCATATAGTTGCACAGATGAATCTAGTAAGTAGTTGCCAAAGCCGTAAATCATACAATAGAGAAGGGAAATTCTTGAACTTAAATACATAATTGAGGTGCATGACTGTTCTTAAGATAAGAAATACATAAAAGACTATTTGAGAGCTTGATATTCTCTCAGTAGTGTTATCTATTTATATATAAAGACTTGTCCTTACAAAGAGTGAAATTGAAAAAGACTACTAGATGTCAGACAGAAAACAACTTTTTACACTTAGAAAGTCTATACTAAGAAGTTAGCCAATGCTAAATGGCTAAATTATTCAATACTCCCCCTCAAGCTGAAACATATAAATTGTATATGCCAAGCTTGGAACATATAAATTGAATCTGAGATCCCCTCACGGATTTAGTCAAAATATATGCAAGCTGATCATAGGAGTTGACAAATTTGGTGCAGATTTCCTTCCTTCTCTCGGATAAAATGACAATCAACTTCAATGTGTTTGGTTCTCTCATGGAATACAGGATTGCAAGCAATGTGCATGACTGCCTGGTTATCACAATACATCTTCATTTGCTGAATTTCACAAAATTTCAGCTCTTGGAGGAATTGTTTTATCCATATAAGTTCACAAGTGAGAAACGTGATTGTCCTATACTCAGCTTCAACACTAGACCGAACAACCACATCCCGTTTCTTACTTTTCCAAGAAATAGTGTTGCCTCCAATGAAAACACAATATCCAGAAGTGGAATGCCTGTTTGTAAGAGATCCTACATAATCAGAATCACAATATCTAGATATTTGCACATTTCCTTTGTCTTCATATGGCAATCCTTGTCTTGGAGCCTTCTTGAGGTATCTGAGAATTCGAATGACAGCATTCCAGTGGGACTGGTTAGTCATTTAGGGTTTAGGGTTATTCCACTTCTGGATATTGTGTTTTGGCCATAGGAGAAAAGGTATCCCCATAGTCAAGACCATATGTCTGTGTGTATCCATTTGCTACTAGTCTTGCTTTCAGTCAGTCAATTTTACCATCCAGCCCGACTTTAATAGCATAAATCTACCAGCATCCAACAGTCTTCTTCCTAGGCGGAAGATAAACTAGTTCTCATGTGATATTCTGATCTAGAGCTTGCATTTTAACAATTATGGTTTGTCGTCATCCAGGATTATCAAGTGCTTCATGTACACTTTTAGGTATAGTGATAGAAGACACAGATGAGATAAGAGAAAAAGGAAGGAGACAGTCGATAATAACTTAGAAAATTGTAAATGGGATGAGGATTATGAGTAGAATGAGTACCTTTTTCAGATTCTTCATCATCTGGAGTCGTGGTATGGGTAGATTGTGGAAAAGGACTTGAAGAAGAGGATTCACCATGTAATATTGGACCATTTTCTTGTCTAGTGCGATGGTAGGTAAGGAGACGAGGTGATGATGGTTCAAAGGGTCTTGGAGGAAGAGAAAAATTTTCAAAAGTGCTTTGACTTGGGATGTTAAGAAGGGAAATAGACAATATTTCAACTAATAGAACAGGTAAGACTTGGACAAAGCTAGTATTTTGACATGAGGAAGGAAACAAGGGGGTCTCCTAACGGACATGTAGTACTTTTTAGTATCAGGAGAGTAGCATCAATACCCTTTTTGGACACGAGAATAACCCAGGAAAGCACATTTGATGGCCCAGGCAGATAGTTTGTCTAACCCTGGGGACATATAATGGAAAAACACACACAACCAAAAACATGAGAAGAGATGTAAAATAGAGGTTCATCAGGAAACAAGTCAATATAGGGAATTTGATTTTTAAGGGAAGAAAAAGGCATTCTATTTAGGAGAAAGCAAGTAGGGAGAATAACATCTCCCCAGTGATGAACTAGTACATTAGCACAAAACAATAAGGTACGAGCAGTTTCAATTAAATGTCTATTTTTTCTTTCTATTATACCATTTTGCTGAGGTGTATAAGGGTAAGTAGATTGATGTAAAATTCCAAAAAGGCGTTAAATATCATTTGCAAAAATACTCTTAGCCTTCTTCCAAAAAGAGTTACAGGTTTTGAATGTTCTGAGAGTTCCCAATATGTAGGGTTCCACAGATTGCCATAGTAAAACACAAATTTGAAAGTTCATCCTCTTCCACTTTTCAGCTTTGTCTGATGGTATATTACTGCCATCTTCTTCCAAGTGGTCAGGAAATCCTTGGCCAAGAAACCAAAGTTCAACAGATGCAGACCCAGTGAGATAATTTTTGCCATTCGGCTTCTCTAAAGTAATGGTGGGAGTCCCAAAAAATTAATGGGCAGGTCCAGAAGTCATTTCTAACCAAAAATAGGTGTTAAACCGGGGCAGAAATGAAATATTAGCAAAATCTATGCTTCAACTATGGTGGAAGGCTGAAACCGAAACTAGGGAGGATGGTGGGTCTATCGGCAATGGCGCGAAGGTGCTCCGATGACCGGAAGGCGACACGTGGACAACGCACGCCGGAGAGTGCCACGCAAAAAAGCTGCACGTCGAGGCCCGTGCGGCGAAGTTTGCCTTTGCGACAGGTATGGTTAGGTGTCGCTCGAAGAGATGCTCTAGATATGGGGTCGCTGGAGACAATGACGACGACTGGCGATGGACAGAGATATTCTTGCCGAGAGAGGAACGGGCAAAGCGAGATCAACTCGCTCTATACCAACTTAAGATAAGAAATATATAAAGACTACTTGAGAGCTTGATATTATCTCAGTAGTGTTATCTATTTATATATAAAACTTATTCATATAAAGAGTGAAATTGAAAAAGCCTATTCCTAGGTGTCAAACAGAAAACAACTTTTTTACACTTGAAAGCCTATTCTAACAACTTAACCAATGCTAACAAACTAAACTATTCAACAACTGTCACGGGATATGACCATGACTACCTAAACTTCAAAAAATTCTCAAATGGTTGCAGTCTAGTATGGAATGTATGGGTACACCAACTAATATAGAAACCTGCACTTAAATACATCATTGACTCACTGGTATTATGTGGTTTAATTGTGCAAAAAACGTGGTGTAACAAAATGCAGTTAGGTGATGAAAACTATGCCAATGTGAAGTATGAGTGTATGGTTGTGTGCTCGTAGGATATTTCTAATAATAAAAAAAATCAGCATCTTAAAGTAGAAAAGATAGGGAGTTTTGTTACCTCTTCTTGCATTAACCTCATAGAGTGGTTCACATTCATAATCACAGTAGGGGGAAAATATTGATCAACTGCGTCTTCACCTATATGTCCAAGACTCCCACGGGCAACAATTTCAGCTCCTTTGTCTAAAGCATCATTTATAAGCCCTGAAAGCTTTTCAGAATGCTCATGCATGCATAAAGCTCCCATATCATACTTTCCAACAAGTGGTGGGCCCTACAAGTCAAATAAAAAATTGACTTCTTTTATACTCAATACTTCGTTGACAAAAGTCTATCCTTCAATAACGTGTTAGAAACAAGTTCTTGTTCTATTGTAGTATGTCACTGCAATCTGTGAATGAAAAAAAAAATTGCCTGTCCTCTCAAACAGTATATAATCATAATTCCAGAATTCAACACTTCTGTTTTAATGGAAAACATCATCTCAGAAGAGAATTGGAGCATGCCAGTGAAGCCATGCAATTTTTTCATCGCTAAATTCTATTTATTTGCTTGACATCAACAATTTACAGATACTAGTCATTTTGAAGGGTTTAAAGTACACAGGACACACGAGAATATAAAGCCGGTAATAGTTTATTCTAATACTTTTTCTTCCATGTTTTAAGTGGCAAATGGTTCCTTGGGGATTGGGTACACTGGTACAGAAAGGGAGAATGAGAGAAACAAAAAGCATGCAGAGATTCAATAAAAATAGGTGGTGACGATGTATCCTGAATAAAAACATGTCTTTCTCTCATAGTTTTTGATAGCGAGAACAAGATGCAATGTTTTAATCTCAGACAGCATAGTGTAGTGGCCAACCCCAAAAATGCTAAGGCAGGATAACATATTCCCAGAGTAAGTATAAGAGATTTACTCTTTATCCTTAACATTCATCTTCATGAAATCTATTGATTCATTATAATAAGTAACTAATCTTAACCGTTAGATTTCATAAAATGAATGACAAGGATGAAGAATAAGTTTTTTATACTTACTCTTGAAATAAGTGAATTTCCTTCCACACACACACTCTGTCTCTTGTTATTATATTAATTACGTTTAAATATTACATTTTTTCTCACAATGAGTGGCAGTGTAACTGCAATGTATCATGAATAAAAAAGAGGTCTATTTCTCATAGTTTTTGACAAAGCTAGAACAGATGTATAAACAAGATGATAGATTTATGAAAAAGCAATCTTGTGGCAAAAAAATGCAAGCATACATGATTATATGCATCAAAAGCCCATTGTGGAAGTTACAGTTATTTTATCAATGAAATGTTATTAAAAACACTTACAGCTGTAACGGACTTAACAATTTTGGTAACTTTACTAACAAAAGAAGAATAAATTTCCCTGTGGACATAAAATCGCTCTGCCCCAGCACAGTTCTGTCCACTTGACTGAAGAACGGCCCTAACAGCAATTTGTGCAACCTATATTCAGCATAACAAAGCCAGTTAAAACTAAGGTACTCAAGAATGGAGATGTCATTTAACTTCTATGATTAATAGTTACATCCAAAATTTGGGGAATCTAAAGAAAGAGAAAGGATTCATACGTGGTCCAGATCTACGTCTTCACAAACAATAAATGCATCTTTCCCACCAAGCTCCAATGTCACTGGTATAAGTGTGTTAGCAGCATTATTCATTATCTGGAAAAAAGATGAAGCATATTAGCATAGTGCAACTCATGAGAAATTAGATGCCATCCCCATCATAAAAATGAATGGAATAGTATATGACAATGATTGGAAGTGATGAATTATGACACAATTCTAGGTGAGAGCAGAGTGAACTCATTCAATTGGCCAGAAGAAATCATACCATCTTACCAACACCAGGAGATCCAACAAATATGACTTTATCAACAGAAGATACTAATGCTTCTCCTGTTTCAGCAAACCTGGAAGAAGGTCCAACCAATGCCATAGATGATAAACACAACCATAGAACAAAAAGAAGAAAGGAATGCTAAGAGAAATGGTCATACCCTGTTATCACTTCAACAAGGTCCTCTGGAGCTCCTATGGCAGCAAGGGCTGATTGGATGATCCGGAAGTAAAAGCATCCAGACCAACTTGCATGTTCTGATACCTACAATAAGAAGAACATGGTTTTCTTTCAAACTGTTAAACAAAAAAAGCTTTTTATACTGTTAAATACCTATTCTCCTAAAAGCTTAAGCTAGTAGGTGGAAGCT
The DNA here is from genome assembly GCA_037954015.1 of Psophocarpus tetragonolobus. NCBI lineage: Eukaryota > Viridiplantae > Streptophyta > Magnoliopsida > Fabales > Fabaceae > Psophocarpus > Psophocarpus tetragonolobus. Next base: position 5,543,092 of record CM075693.1, on the reverse strand, counting down.
CATCTACGTTTTTTTGCCTGATTGCCTCCCACTCTGACATTATCCTTTTGCAATAGTCTTTCTTTTTTTGGCTTAAAGCATGGATAGCGCACAGGCCAGTTTTAAATTGTGCTGAAATTCAGTTAATAATGAAGAAATGGGTATAAATGAAGGCTCAAACCTGACCCTAGGGCTTGCATTAGTGGAAACCATATCAATCTTCTAAATGGTTATTAGATGGAAGTTTATGAATAGTTTTATATCTCTAAAAGTAAGATTGCATCATGCAAGAGATTTTCATCTTTTAATATTTTATCAAGCAACATAATCTAATTGCCATTAAGCACAGCATAAGCAATGTCTAAGATCAACATAATACAACCACAGCATGAAGAATAAATGTGGATAGATAGATAGTAAGATATATTATACCTTAATCACAATACCATTTCCAGAAAAAATTGCTACCAGCATGGGATTAAAAATATTGTGGAAAGGATAATTCCATGAAACGATGGCTCCAATAACACCAAGGGGATGAAATTCTACTTTAGCTCTTTTATGAAGCATTGATCTTCCAGAAGACCTGCAGAGTTTTTTAATTATCACACAAGAGAAAAACAAAATTATCATAAAAGTGACTTTAGATAATGTGAAATTTCACCATGGAGATACTAAATATGTATAAAGAAGAAGTTATTATAACAAATCAAACGAAATGTATCTTTCAAGTTATAAAGGCTTAATATAGGAGTAAAAAAAGGTACAGGAAGAACAGAAAATATAATGAGACAAATAATCCATCATAATCAGTTTTATTGAAAGAAAATAGTCAACTACTGGGAAAAGAAGGTACCGGTATTCAGGCTTTAACCACTGCTCACCCTCTGACAGTAGCCAATTGATCTTCTCACATGTTGTCATTATTTCTCCTAGAGAGGCATCCACCATTGTCTTTCCAGTGTCACGCGAAGATATTCTAATTAATGCACATGAATTGAATATGATATCATCATTCTCAAGCAATGCTCACAATTTACATCCACTTCAGACCAAATGAATTAAACAATAGGAAAACTAAAGCTGTGGACGGTTACAAAAGATTTGCATATTTCCTAAAATGTCACAAAAGTAGCACTACAAGTTCAAGTCAGTACCACAAACATTTAAAAAAATGACAAAACTTCTACAACCATGGGAAAGAACTGTTCTTACTCGCATATAAGTGCTTGATGTTTAATTATATACTTTAAAAGTATACGCAAAAATAAGCGTCTCTGCTTGAAGCTTGATTTTGCCCACATTTTTTGAGCCTTCCTTACTTTGGCCACTCGATCTTTGACCTATCGATGCATGCAAAGTAGTTATGAAAAAATACAAACCAGTATTTTATTTGCATGCTCTGCAATTACTGGAACTTTACTTCGATATTTTCCTCTTAATATCTCTGGATGCTTTGTCATTAATGTTTCCAGATGCATACATACACATAAGAATGCTAATGAGATACAATATACATTAATTAATTTTTATAAATAAGTGCAGACATTCATAAACAAAGAAAATTGTGAAAAAAATTAATCATACAAATCAGAGAAATTCCATAGAATTTGTACTTCAACATAGATGAGTAGACAACAAAATGAATCATCAATAATTATATTAAAACCACCCAAATATGTGCAATGTGTCAACCATTGACAATTCTATTTCCCACTCAAATGGCGATATTCTAGTAATATTATTGTAAAACAATGGTACCCTATTTGGATCAAGTTGTCTTTATTGCATGTGCATACCGACATTGCTCTAGTTTAGTATAAAAATTTAGAGTAAATTATATTGATATTTCTTGAGTTTTTTCAAATTACATATAATACTCCTTTTTTTTATTCCTATACAAACCACCCTAATTTTTGGAGAAAAATTACACACGCTCTCCCTTTTAGGTTATACACGCTCCTCTTAAGGTTTACAAACATTACACTGTGTAATTTGACAAAGCTTCAAGGGATGCCAATGTAATTATTCAAAATTTTATCCATAAGGTAGAAACTACAACATATTAGATTTGAGAAAACTTCAACTATGTCCTTGTAGATTTCCAGTGTGTTCGGAAGTCAATTTGTACCAATTAAACGCTCACATTCTAATGCACCATATGTACAAGGAAGCTCTGAAAAATAACTCTTAAAAGCTCGTTTCATCAAATACCAGTCCCAAAATCAGTTTAATTGAGTTAGAAGAGATACTTGGTGATTCTTAATGCTTGAGGAATAAGGATTCTTCAGCTCTTTATTTATAATGATTATAATAAAATATAATAAATGTAGAATCAAATCATATAATCTAAAAAGGGTAATTAAGCAAGATATAAAAACATAATCTAATCATATCAAATATTAACACTCCCCCTTAAGTTGGAGCATATAGATAATAGGCATCCAGCTTGGAACAACAAATGTAGGATATTCTTGATTTGCTGAGAGACTTGGTGAAGATATCCACTAACTCATTTTTTGGACTCAACAAAGGTAGTGGTAATTTCTCCGAAAACAATTTTCTTACATATGAAATGGCAATCAATTTCGATATGTTTAGTCCATTCATGGAAAAACAGATTAGATGCTATATATATGGCTGCTTCGTTGTCACAAATGAGCTTCATGGATTCAACTTTGCAAAACTTGAACTCATTAAGGATTTGCTTTAGCCAAATCAACTTGCATGTAGTAAAGACCATAACTCGGTATTCCGTTTCTGCACTAGACCTGGACACAATGCTTTGCTTTTTCCTCTTCCAAGAGATAAGATTCCCTCAAATTAGGACACAATACCCCGAGATTTACAAATGATCACTTTCATCTTCAACATAATTTGCATCTGAATATGCAACAATATCAGTATTACCTTTGTCCTCATAAACTAGCCCTTTGCCAGGAGCCCCCTTTATAGATCTCAGAATTCGATTCATAGCCTCCCAATGACTCGTGCGTGGAGAGTTGCTGAATTAACTAAGAACGCTGACTGCAAAAGATATGTCTGGTATAGTCATAGTTAGATAATTCAACCTCCCAACCACTCTTCAATATCTACCTGGATTCAAAAAGAGTTCCCTCTCATCAGACAAAAAGTTTAGTATTTGGATCCATAAAAGTATTGATGGGCTTGCAATCTAACATTCCAGCATCAGCCAGGATATCAAGAGCATATTTTCTTTGGGGAATGACAATACTAGCTTTTGTCTGAGTAAGTTCAATCCCCAAAAAATATTTTAGTTGTCCCAAATCTTTGATTTGAAAATTTTGAAACAAATGATTTCTAAGGTCCTGGATACCCCTATTATCATCTCCTATAATAATAATATCATCTACATACACCACAAGGTAAATGCATTGATTAGTAAAGGAGGAAATTTTGTAAAAGACAAAATGATCAGACTCATCGGGAGTCATGCCAAAATTCTGTAAAACAAAGCTGAATCATCCAAGTCATGCTCTCAGACTATTTGAGATCATACAACACTTTATGTAACCTGCAAACAAAACCTGTAAACCCCCCCCCCCCCCCCCAAGCAACAAATCCAGGTGGTTGGTTTATATAGACTTCTTTTGTCAAGTCACTATGTAAAAAGACATTCTTAATGTCCAACTGATATAGAGACCAATGACATATGGCAGCCATAGAAAGGAAGAGATGAACAAAGTCCATCTTAGCAACTGGAAAGGTATCGCTATAGTCAAGACTAAAGATGTGTGTAACCTTGGCTACAAGACGAGCCTTTAATCGATCAATTTGTCCGTTTGCACCAACCTTAATTGTAAAAATCCATCAACAACCAACAACGGTCTTTCTAGGAAAAGGAGGAACACGAAGTCAAGTCTAGTTGGACTCCAAGGATTACATCTTATCAATCAACACTTGTTATAATCCTGGATAGGAAAGTGCTTCTTGTCAGTTTTGGAGATAAGCACAGTGAAAATGGTAGACACAAAGGCATAATGGGAAGAGGAAAGATGATGATAATTCAAGAAATTATAAATGGGACAAAGATTATGAGTAGAGCGATCACCTTTGCAGACGACAATAGGTAAGTTTGAATAGGCTGGAGCCGACAAAAGAGGTTGATTAGGAGATGAAGCAATGGTCTCTATTACAGGATCTACTTCGACTAGTGGGAGTGTGGTCAACGTTGACAAGTAAGGAGAGGAGGAAAAAGGAGAACAGATGGAATGGACAATATAGGAATGACAAGAGGCATTGGGAATACCTAGAAAATAGATTTAGGAGAGGTAGACTGAGAAAAGAAGGGAGTACTTTCAAACAAAGTGAAATATATATGTAGAAGCGATTGGTGAGGTGTGAGTAACATCGATAACCCTTTTGTGTCTAAGAACACCCAAGAAAAATGCATTTAATAGCATGTACAGACAACTTGTCAAGACCTAGAGTAAGATCATGAACAGAACAAGTAGAACCAAAAATACAGGGAGGAATGGAAAACAATGATGCATAAGGAAATAAAATAAAATGCAGGACTTTATTATTAAGGGATGAGGATGGCATTCTATTAATAAGGTATCATGCACTAAGAACTGCATCTCCCTAAAATTTCAAAGGTGCATTAGAATAAACATGGTACATGTAGTATCAACAATACGACGATGCTTACGTTCAACAATACCATTTTGCTGTGGTATGTGAGGGCAAGATGACTAGTGGATCATACCATAAGAGGACATAAATTATTTAAAAGGTTGAAAAGAATATTTCCGTGTATTATCACTCTATAAAACACAAATGGTATTGCTGAAAACAATTTCATTACAAAATTGTTGAAAATAGAAAACAAATCAAACCGTTCTTTTAATAAAAAAATCCAAGTATTCCAAAAAAAATCATCAATAAACGTAACATAATATCAAAAACCTAAAACAAAAGGTACATGAATAGGACTCCAAATAACAGAGTGGACGAGTACAAAACGAGGTATCAATGTGACAACAATGTTGTCTATGGTGGATGGCGGTCCATGGCGGTTTGCCAACAAAACACCATATGGCGATAGTGGGTGGCATTGGGGGAAATGGCGAATGTCATGGCGGACTAAAAAATAGTAATATTTTTATATATAAAGTTATAAACATTAACAAAATATTAAATATAAATTAAAAAACTACAAAAATAGAATATAAAACATGAAATATAATTAAAAAAACAATGAAAGCAACACTCATAGTCTCATACATAACTAAAACAGTATTTCCAACCGGGGTCTGTTCTAGAGCTAGCTATTGAATCAGTTGGAGTTGGAGTTGGAGTTGGTGTTGCAGCCATTGCAAAATTTGCTTAAAGGTTGTAGTGTACTAACACTAAAAAAAATTAACAAAAACAGAGTTACTCATTAATCAAACAGAGCAACTTCTCTATAAATAACACAATCAATAATTTTTACTTAATGTAAAAATATTTAAAATAAAAGATAAAAAAAGAGTAAAATTTCATTTGTATTGCTGTTGGTGAGAAATGGGTTGTTGTTGGTGAGTAAAAAAAGAGTAGAAAGAGTAAAAAGAAATCTGTTGCTGTTGGTGAGAAATAGAAAAAGAGAGAGAAATAGAGAAGTATGAAACAAGGGAGAAGAGAAGCTAACCCAATGTCGCTGCCGTTGCTCGCTGTCGCTTGCGTCACTCGCTGCAGTCGCTTGCGTCAGTCGCTGCAGTCGCTCGCATCACTTGCCGCCATTACTCGTGTCGCCGTTGTCTTCTCCGTCAGTGCAGAAGTCGCAGGATGGAAGAAAAGGTAAGATTGGAAGAACAATAATGAGTATTGTAAGGTTAAGAGAGTTTAAACTCTCGCGGTCGGGTTGGGTCCAAGACCCGAAAAGTTTTTTTTTTTTTGTTAAAAAAAATGTCGAATCCGCCATTTCCGCCATGACCCGCGCTGCCGCCACGACCCGCTATCCAAATGCCGAATCACCACTGCCATTTCGTCGTGTTTTGTTAAAAAACCGCTTCGCGATTCCACCATGGCGCCGCCATGGCCGTTTTTTAACAACACTATGTGACAAGGAGTGCGTCCCGAAAAGGAGGCTCAAACATGTTTGCCAAGATGACAAGATTCACACCCTAAAGATGCCTTCTTAGAAAGATAGGGAACCATGACCTTTATTTTATTCAAACTAGGATGTCCTAAACGACGATGAAGCAAAAGTGGAAACTCTGAAACGGTGCAAGCAGAAGGTGTGGGTGGGCAGAAGTAGTAAAGACCATGTGGTTCATAGCCTGTGCCAATTGTTTGTCCAGTGCTCCGATCTTGTACATAAAAAGAATCAAGAAAAAAGGTTATAGAATAGTTGAGAGAGTAAGTTGGTTGACTGAGACAAGGTTAAAAAGGAGATTTGGGTGCAAAAAAGAATAGTTTTTAAGGATAAAGATGAGGTGGGGTTGGCTTGGCCAATGGCTATGATAGGGGTTTTAGACCCATTCGTTAGGGTAATATGGTGGGTTGATGTTGGTTGAGATAAATTGAAAACAAGAGAAGGATTACCAGCTATATGATCAGAAACACCAGAGTTTAGAATCCAAGACCCAATAGGTGATGATTCTGAGAGACAAACTATAGAATTAGCAAATTGAGCAATTGTAGGCTTAGAGGGATGCCTGTTATTGGAGATAGCTTGATATTCGGCACCAGACAAAGTGTTGTAGGGGGTGTTGCTCTGTATGATCTAGGGTGGATTTTGAGATGATACAACGTCAACAGATTTTTTAGGGAAGTCAACCAGATGGTAACATTTATCTCAAGCATGCCTTATGCGATGATAGTATGAACACTGTAGGTGATTACCTGCACTACTACAACCACCCACACGTCCACTATTAGCACTTTGACCACGTTCGCTATTGCCACAACCTACAACAAAAGCTAAATTCGTAAGAAACTTGAAGGAGACAACCCAAGACTTCCTCAGAAGTAAGAACAATAGAATTGGTGAGAATTTGATTGCGAATTGATTCAAAGTCTTTATGGAGACCATGGAGAACATACACCATGCACATATGATCCAATTTTTCTAACATTGTCGTAGGTCATGAAAGTTTTGATTTCATGAATGGCAGATTGTGCTCTACCACAATAGGAAGGAAGATCAAGGTCTGTCATGGTTAAGGTAGTGAAGTTGTGGATGACATCATATAGGCATTAGACATTATTGGAGTAAAGATCATGAGCTTTGTACCATATAGTGTAACAAGTCTTGTAATTGCAGAAGTGAATAATAAGGAAAGAGTCAATGGATTGTCACAAGAGAGCAACAAGTTAGGCATCGGCCTTCTACCATTGGGCACGATCTGTATTGGAAATTGTGTCAGATGTCTTTTGTAAGAGGTTAGACAAACTCTGCCCCATGAACCAGATCTCAACCGTGGTTGTTCACTAAATATAATTCTTCTTGATCAGTTTTGCAAATGTAATAGAGGGGCTACTCGAGAAATCAAAGGAGAAAACACTGGTCGTAGAGGAAGAGACCATCAGGCGTGTGTGAAAAGTGTGTGAAGGGAAGAGAAGAGGTTTAGATGTCGTTAATGACTTCAAAAGAGCCAAATGACCCTTGGAACAAGACAAGGAGAAGACAGCGAACCAGGAGGGACAAAACGTAGCGCGATTAAAGGCCTGGAAGGTGGCGTGTGGACTTCATGTGCCAACGAAGATGAGCGCATGTGGCCGCGCATGAGAAACTTTTTTCGACGGCGCTTTTAGAGGTGAGTAGATTGGCGCCTTCTGCTTTGGATGTCAATGGTTTGACATGGAATGGAGGAGACCATCAGGACAACTACAAAGTGTACCCCTTGACGCACTGTTTTAGGGTGTTTTTTTTTTAAGGCCCCCAGGGAGGGTAATTTCCTTTCTGATACCAAGTTAGAAGAGGTGATTTTGAATGCTTGAGGAAGAAGAGTTCTTAGCTCTTTATTTATAATGATTATAATAAAATACAAATAAATCTAGAATCAAATCATATGATGTAAAAAGGGTAACTAAGCAAGATATAAAAACATGCTCAAATCATATCAAATCTTCAACAAATTGAAAAAAAATGCGCTTCCTAATTAAACCATCGATTATTAGCTTCAGCAATTCAGATTCAGATACTATGCAGTCCAGTGTTATAAGAGCCCTGGCAGAGGCTCACTGACCTCATCGTGCGTCAATGCAGGAACATATCCCAAATATTTCATAGTTGCAGGCTCGTAACACTGAACTATCTTGCCTGATTGCTGCGATGTTCCCCTCGGAGGTACCTGGATTGGAACCAATGACAAATCCAAGCCATTGTGAAAAATGTAGTACCTTATCATGCAACTATTTGTAAGATTCTTTTCCATATAAATTGTAAAACAAAGCAAAGGGGAAAAGCTCACATATATGAAACTGTTCTCCTGCGCTTGATTTCCATCGTCCAACACTGTTATTATCACAATTTCACCATCACGCAATAAACCTCATTGAGTGTGTGTATGTGTGTAGAGAGAGAAATACCGTCGGAAGTGTCAACGTCGATGGAAGGAACCTTAGGAGGTATGAGCATGAGAAGGAACCTACAGATACCGTAAGCGAAAGCTAAAACGAGCAATGACCACCAAAACGCCATTGGAAATTCGAAGATTCAAAGCGCGTCTGCGTTTCTTTGTATCGAAGAGAATCACCTACAATTAGGGCTTTGATCGATGCTAACTGACTTGAAGCTTGTGCAGAGTGTTTTTATTGACAACGGTCTCACTCAGTGAATGAGTAGCTTGGTGAATGGGATGATGAGATTGATATTAAGTATTATTTGTCAGCAAGAGAAAAACGAAATGGAAAATTCATACTGCATAGCACCAAAGAAAAATAAAAACAGATTCCATGCGTAGCGTGATGCGTCTTGTCGATTTTTTATGGTACTTTACTTCCCTGCTGGGTCTGGTATGTTCTCTATATGCATTGTTTCTCTTTTTTTTATAGTGAAAAGGAAGGAGCGATAAAAAAAAAGAAAAAACAGAAGAAATTATCTTCGAATATTTTGAACGAGTGGGGCTAAGAAACAGCAAGTGATCCCTCCCACACCAATTTCGTTGTCTCTCTCAATCCACGACCCGCGTGGTTGTACTACTACTGAAGTAAGTCTCGACTCATCACTGTCCAAGTTTTTTAATTATTACCCGCGAAACATTAAACATTTTTGTGATGCTAATATTTTTGTTAAGTTAAACTTGATGGTATTATGTAAAATATTTTGTTGAAAAAGTTAATCAACACCCTTTGGACAATGTAAATAAGTTACAAAATAAAAAATAAATTAAGAATAAGTTTGTCTTTTAATTTTAATTTTTTAATTAAAATAAAATTTTATTTAGTAAATTAATTTTTAAAATTATTTTAAACTAATATGTTTTTTATCATTATTTAAAATAAATATTAAAATATTTTAAGTTTGTTTTACCATTTTTTATTTTTTTTAATTAAATTTAATAATTTTATTATTTAAAGAGTTTTATGTTGTAATAACTTTTCATTTATATAACTTTTAAAGTATTAATAAAAAAATTAATAAATTTATCATAAACGAAAAATTATCAATATAAAAAGTTTCACAGTGATAATTTTTTTTTATAAATTTAGTAGTTCATTTTTTCTTTCTAACTTTTTGAAATTTTGTTTTTAATAATAAAATAAAAATAGTATATTGTAATTAAAATTTTAAATATTAGTTAAAATAACTTATACTTTATTAAAATGTAGATTTCAAAAAATTACTTATGTGGGCATAAAATTATTGTTATGTGTTTTTTTTTTCTCAACTTAACAATGAAAAAGAATTTTTATTTTAGGTGTGAAAGGACAACAACATTTTGTTAATGCTATTTAAATCACTAAAACTAAACAAATTTTTACTTCCATCACTTTTAGATAGTTAGTTATTTTCTTACAATTTTCAAAAGATGAATAATATCAAAATCATCATTTAAAAATTATTAATTTTAATTTTAAAATATTATTTAGTAATTATCAAATTTTTTTAAAATTTTCAACTGACCTTGTTACTAAACTATTTTGTTAAAATCCATCAATTTTTAAGTTTAATTTAAAAAATGTTTTTTTTTTATTTTTTTTATGGTAAAAATATTTTCTATAATAAAATTTAATAAAACCAGTAAAATATTTTATGTATATAATTTCAAATATATTTATATGTATTGTTTTACAAGTATAACATTGTTATATTGTGTTTTTACTTAATTTAGTTTTTGAAAATTCTGAAAACAACTTTTTCATTGTTTTAAAATATTTTTACGAAAAATATTTTTTAAATTTTATTAATAAGATAGAAATCAACAAGTTGTTAATTGATGCTACTTCTATTACTAGACTCGGTCTTCTTAAAATATATCTTTTGTTCAAGTTTTTAGATGAGAAAATGTGGTCGCAATAGAACATTCCACTAAAATTATTAATCAATAAAAATTATAATCTGAGAGCAATATCATGAGATATAGGAATATGAGAAAAAATTCAACTATAGTCATATATAATGTACACTAGATAAAAGTGATAAGATGAATATAAATTATGTCAAAATTAGAAAATGATAAATTTACCATTTCATTAAAATTCATATATTTTTTAAAATAAATTTAATTTATAATTTTTACAATTATTGTTTTGAGGAATATTTTTATAAGTTATAAAAATTTATAAAGTTATAAATATTATAATTTTTATTTATATATAATTTTCTTATAAACTTATATGAAAATTAAAAATTAGAGTTAATATTAATTATTTATGTTTTATATGTTTGAATGATTCAAAGGTTGATAGTCCATAATCCTATATTCCTATTAGCCAACTGTTTCCAGGTCTAGAAAATATTATGGTAAATATTATATTTATTTATAGAGAAAGGAGAGATATATAGAGAGAATACTCTATTTATATAGAGTGAGAATGAACGAGATTTGCTCCTTTCACTCTCATATATGGTATAAACATTTAATTATAATCCTTCATATATGATATATTTGTTGATTTTACCAATTAATATTTTAAAAGTCATATAAACGAAGAGTTGTGATTAAACACTAGTCTAAAACTCTTTTACACTATAAGTATATAGGTGTTAAACTCATATATATATATATATATATATATATATATATATATATATATATATATATATAGAGAGAGAGAGAGAGAGAGAGAGAGAGAGAGATGACAACTCAACTCAAGTGAGAAAATGGTTACAATGAGAAATAAAAAAACATAATAACAACTGTAGGATTTGAATAAATGATTCAGATTGAATTACTAATTAAATGAGTTCATGTGTTTCTCTCATACACAGACCTCTCACACAGAGTTGTTAATTTTAAATTTTGAATTTAACAAATTTTAAAGATAAAAATACATTTTAGACAAGTACACTAAATAATTACTTATTATGTATTGTTATTGCTATTGATATATTAAAAAAAACACATTTAGTAAATTATTAGGGCTTATAAAAAAACTTAACGTGCATAAATCCTTTGCAAGGTCTGTAGCACCACGGTCGCCACCACAATTGTTAGTATCGCCATCTTTGTTGTTGCCCCCCACCACCGCCACAACCCTCACCACCAATGTGGGTATCGCCCTAGTTTCCCCTTACCACGGTCACCACCATCGTGGATATTGCCACCACCGCTGTCGCTATAGTGCTATGGTGGAGTGGGGTAGTGACAACCTTGTAAAGAATTTTGTGAGATAACGCACCACTTTTTCTCGTCATTGCACAAAATACTCTACAAGGTCGTTACTACTCTCACTCCACCACTGTCACCTAGGATGGTGGTAGTGGTTGTGATATCGACGATGGTAGTGACGGTGGTAGGGGTGATACCCATGATGGTGGTAGTGGTGATGATAGTGATGAGAGTGGTGGCAGTAGCGATGGCAACGATGGAGGGTGACGACAGTGGTGGCAGTATCGATAGTGGTGGTGGTGGTGGTGATGTTAGAGACCTTGTAGAGGATTTTCGCACAATAAGTACTAGTAATTTACTAGACATGATTTTTTTAGGCTTAAATACAATCCGTGCCACCAAGTTTTAACAAATCATCACATTTTGTCCCCCCGCCAATTAAAAAACCATGATATTTTACCCTAATAATTTAAAAATCTGCCAATTGGTACCCCCTTTATCAGTTTATAACGTTGACTATTTGATATGAGGGAGTTGACTGTTAGGTGTACAAATCAAACTGATGTGGCATTTGATTGTGAGTTTAATTGTGAGCCACATTCGTCTCACCTTTTTCTCCCTTAGGGTTTGATCATGAAACTTTATTCCTTTCGAAACATCCTTACTCCATTATTCAATTTCCTTTCTCCATTCAGTTATCTTCATTTTCGATTCTCTCTTCTCCATTCTAAAATGTTGAAATTAACCTTTAAACATCACCCTAAACTGTGAGTATGATAGGGCTTTAGGGTATTAAATCTTGAAGCCCAACTGGAACATAGTGGATTATCGAGAAGCTCGAAGACACGATGAAGAAGAGAGGTTAACAAACTTTGTTTTTTTACTGTGAAAATCAAATAAAACCTAGTGGATTATCGAGTAATTTGAAGATGATAAGTGATAATTTTTAGTGAATTTTCATATGGAATTTTGTCACTTTTGGTCTTAAATTTATTTATTAGATATTAATTATCCTTAATTTAAGAATTTTTTAATCCGAATGTATGTTTCTGTGTCTTGATATAAATAAAGATATTTGATCCTTTATTTGTAAAAATTGCAGGTAAAGAAGGATGAAAGAAGGAAAAGATTGAAAAACTTATGAAGAAATTAAGGAAAATAGCAAGAAGAGCTTCTGCCACATTCTTGCTCAAGTGAAAATAATCTAGCTTAGGCAAGAATTATCTAGAGAAGAATGTTGTTTCAGGGACATTCTAACTCAAGTGAGAAACTTGGAGTTTGTAGTATCTAAAGTAAGGAGAAGTGTTAGTAGTTGCTTTCAATACTACTATCACGTTCTATTTGTTTTATATTTTCAATATGTCGGAGTCAGTTTCCTTATTCTTAGGAGGTTTGTTTTTTGTTTTTTTTTTAAACAGAAAAATTATTATTCTTAGGAGTTTGTTAATGTTCAACTTTTATTTACTAAATCATGGCCTGATTAGAAGACATGGTGTTAGTAGTCAATTATATTTCAAGCCTTTATATGTATGTTTTTTTAATTCAATGAAATATTATCACTTTTCCTTCATACTCTCTGTTTAACCTATATTTATTCTCCAAATTTTGTTTGTGCTCTGCCACTACTTTAAAAAACTAACAATACCTCATGTTGAAGCATGCACTAGCAAATTACTAGATGATATAATTGTATCATCCTATTTTATTAGGTAAATTATTGTAATTTTTAATTTATTCATTGGATCCTCTTACATCAGTTTTGTACAATGCCTAACATCAATTGTAACATCTGCAACCTAGTAAAGATCTCAAAAAATAATCACTCCCTAAAGATCTTTAAAAAATCTTAGTTGTAAAGGAATGAAGATTTCAATTTTTTAGATGGCATTTAAAAGTAATATGCACAAACACACATAAAAAATTCCATGATTGTTGATAAGTCACAACTCATAATTGCAATTAATGCATACAAAAACTAAAAAAATGATAGAACAAATAAAATACCATCAATAAGTAATAATACTATAAAATAAATAAACTTCTTACTTTTAGATACTGAGGGAACCAATTTATCTGTGATGTTGACAATGCTTGTATATGAACTAGATAAAACATCTTTCAATGAGTCAACACGACAAATTATGATTAATGTGGGGGCATTCTTTTCCACATCCAAGTAAATCAATAGATTCCATCTTTGGCTTCATCCTCTCTGGTATCGACTCATCACTTGATGTTGGATCTTCTTCCACATAGTTCCAATCCTTATATCTTTTGCCTGAGTTCAACTTCATTTTACCATCTTTAATTGAGCCTGACATTCCAAGATCTTTGAGAAAATAAAGTTTTTCATCTTCATCACTAAATTCGACACTCAAGTTAAATTTCCAGGTAATGCGCTTGCTTTTACAGGCATGCTCATAGGTCATGATTGACATTTATGCTTTCTCTAGTTAACTCTGGTCTATGTGAATGATTCTTGATTGTAATGTTGTAAAATAGTACATATATTACAAAAGTCAAAGTCCCACATTGGTTGGATCAATTACATGAGAAGTTTTTATATAGAAACAAATGAACAAAGCTTGGTAAAGAGGCTTGCAAGAGGGGAAAATCTTGTGGGCATGAGCTTGGGCCTCATGGACTAATGGCAATGCAAATTCATCAATTTTCCCCCCTTTGTGCATACAATTAAATGGACCTTGTGAACCTTTTGCGCATATTAATATTAAAATTGATTTAGACTTGATTTTTCTGTTGCACGTCATTAAACACAATTAAACATGGTTATCAAATTAATTGGTTTAATGTAGCCGTAACAATTATTTCTAATCGTGTCATTTATTGTCCAACGGCTACTCCAACTAATTTTTTTAGCCTGAAGGTGCTACCTAAGCACTATAAATAGTGCCTCAGGTTCTAACTCTAAAATACTCCTCCTAACTCTCTTTTCGCTCCATTTCTCTACTTTTTTGTTCTCTGTCTTTCTTGCTAATTTTGTTGCCTTAGAAAATTTTGAGAGGTTCTTGTTATATCTTCAGGGATACCTCAGATAAGTCTTTAAACACAATGCCCAAAACGCCTCGGGAAGTTCACTTTTGCATCGGAGCACTAATAATCTTAAAGACTTATGGCTGACCAAAATAACTCCATTACTGCACCTCTTGCCATAAACTACTGGACGTCTCCAAAATTGAAGTCTTTTTCAAACAAAATTTCCATCGCTAGCAAGAGCGCATCCACACTCTCTTGGACCAACTACAAACAACAATTGAAACATAGGCAAAAGCAAATGTCCCTTTCTGACCTCATCACACACGTCATCATTAAATATACAAACAGGAAGGAATTTGATGTTATCAAAGCCAAAGGCTAAGGCCAATGTGGTACAAGAAAAGCCTGCTAAAAAAAGGTACACAAAAAATGATCACAAAAAGAAAATTAATGAAAGCAATAACGTCCCACGCAATAAAAATTCAAACCGATTCTTCAAGAAAAAAGGCAATTTCTTTGTTTGTGGAAAGCCAGGGCATTTTGCATCACAATGCAAATACCGAGTTATGAGAAATGATGATCCTCTTAAAGCTAACTTAGCTTAAAGAGATGATATAAGTGTTGTGATCATTTCTCAAGTAAACGTTGTGACCAATGTGAGAAAATAAGTGGTTAACTATGGGGCTATCAGACATATATGTGCTGATAAAAATGCATTTACTTCCTTCATTATTGTAGGGGATGGAGAAGAACAAGTGTTCCTTGGTGATTCTAGTACTACTCCAGTGCTAGGAAAAAGAAAGGTTCTTTTGAAGCTCACATCTGGAAAGACACTGACTTTAAGTGATGTTCTGCATATGCCAAAAATCAAAGTGAACTTGGTCTCTGTACCACTGTTGGGGAAGGTTGGGTAAAAGTGGCTTTTGAGTGTGACAAGTTTGTCATGACAAAAAACAATGTAATTGTAGGAAAGAGTTATTGTGATTAGAGTTTCTTTATACTTAATATCTCTGAAGTTATTACTGAGAATAAGACATCTACTTCTTTTTCTTATATGATTGATTTGTATGATATATAACATACTAGATTAGGACATGTAAATTCTTCATATGTTATTAGTTTACAACAGTTAGGCCGAATCCACATGCATGATAAACAAGTTAAGAAATATGAGGTATAATTTAAGTAAACTAAAACCTCGTGTTTGTTTTTACAACGTGAAACTGAACCTCTTAGTCTTATTCATTCTGATTATTTGAAACAATGTATGTCTAGGGGGGGCAAAAGTTATTTTGTAACCTTTTATTGATGATTTCTCTATATATACAAAAGTTTATTTAATTAGCATAAAGATGAAGAATTTAAAATGTTTTCATCTTATAAAGCTAAAGTTGAAAACCAATTAAGTAGAAAAATAAAAAGAATAAGATCAGATAGGGGTGGTGAATACACACACTTTGTTTAATGACTTTTGTGAGAAAGAAGTTATTTTACATGAGCTAACCTTACCTTATTCCCCTGAGTCTAATGGAGTAGCTTAGAGGAAAAATAAAACCCTTAAGGAAATGATGAATGTTTTACTGGTTAGTTCATTTGCACCTAACAAACTTTGGGGAGAAGCCCTTCTAACTGCTTGCTTCTTATAGAATATTACCCCTCATAAAAAAACACCCTATGAGTTATGGAAAGGTTATAACCCGACCTGAAATAGCTTAAAGTGTGGGAGTGCCTAACTAAGGTTATGATACCTAATCCTAAGAAAAATAAAATAGGACCTAAGACCTCTGATTGCATGTTTATTAGTTAAGCTGAACATAGTGCAACCTATAGGTTTCTTGTTATTAAGAGTAGTGTACTTGATTGCAATATCATCATAGAGACTAAGAATGCTAAATTCTTCGAGGACATTTTCCCTTTGAAATCTAGTATAACTGCTACCTTCAGTGATAGTACTATAATTAAACAATCAATTGAAACCTATAATGAACCTATGCTTGAGGACTTAAGGCGTAGTAAGAGGTAAAAAATAGAAAAATCTATTGGTGATGATTTTTACACATATCTAGTTGAGGATGATCTTTTGAGTTTTTCTAAAGCTATTAATTCATCAGATCCACATCTTTGGGAACAAGCTATTAAGATTGAGATTAATTCTATAAATAAGAATAATACTTGGAGCTTAGTAGACTTGCCTAAAGGTGTAAAAACAATTGGTTGGAAATGGATCTTTAAGAGAAAATATAATCATGATGGATCTATAGATAAATATAAGGCTAGATTAGTAACTAAAGGTTTTACTTAAAATGAGAATATAAATTATTTTGATACCTTTGTGCCTGTTACCAGGATTTTCTCTATTGGAATTCTGATAGCATTAACATCTATTTGCAAATTAGTAATTCATCAGATGGATGTTAAGATAACTTTCTTGAATGGTGATTTAGAGAAAGAGATTTATATGACTCAACCTGAGGGATGTGTGATTCTTGGTCAAGAGAACAAAGTGTGTAAACTCTTAAAATCCCTATATGGTTTAAAACAGGCACCTAAACAATGACATGAAAAATTTAATGAAGCTGTAATTGCTTATGGCTTTTGTTCTAGTGATACCGATAGATGCATGTACACTAAACTTATGAATGGTAAATGTGTCATTATATGTTTTTATGTGGATGACATGTTAACCTTTGGTACACGGAATGATATAGGTTTTAAAACGAAATCCTCTTTAGCATCCAAATTTGATATGAAAGACATAGGTGAGGTAAGTGTAATTCTAGTAGGTATAGTCATAAGGAAGGGAGATAGTATAATTCTATCCTAAGAACATTATGTGCAGAAACTTCTTAGGAAGTTTAATTATTATGATTATAAACCTGTGAGTACCTCTTATGACGCTAACTCTTAACTAATGAAAAATAGAAGAGAACCAGTTTCTCAAACTCAATATGCTTATATTATTGGGAGCTTGCTGCACTTGATGAATTTCTCAAGACCGGATATAGCCTATGCAGTAGGTAGATTGAGTAGATACACTCAATCCTAATAAAGATCATTAGGAAGCATTTGCTAGACTCATGAGATATTTGAGAGGTACCATAGACTATGGTATTGAATATAGTGGATTTCCCTTTGTACTAGAAGGGTATAATGATGCTAACTGGATCTCTAATTCATATGAGACAAAATCCACTAGTGGCTATGTATTTGCACTTGGTGGTGGTGCAATTACATGAAGATCAACCAGACAAACAATAATAGCTAGATCAACAATGGAATATGAGTTTGTTGCTCTAGAAATGGTTGACACTGAGACTGAGTGGTTAAAAAACTTCTTGGCTAACATCCCTTTGGGAATGAAACCAACACCATCATTATCTATACACTGTGATTCACAATCAGCAATAGTTGCAGCAAAAAATAAAACTTACAATGGTAAGAATAAACATATACAATTGAGACATAATGTGGTAAAGCAGTTGCTAAAGAATGAAATAATTTTCATAGATTTTGTGGAGTCGGAAGGAAACTTAGTAGATCCTTTAAAGAAACCCCTAGGAAGAAAAATGATATTAAAAACATCGAGGGGAATAGGACTTAAGTCACTCGAAAACAGATAATGATGGTAACTCAACCTTTGTGATGAGAGATCTCATGAATAGGGTTCATATGGGTAAGAACAAGTTGTTTGTTAGTTCTACTAGCACTAAAATTGATATCTATAAATTTACTTTAGTCCCTTCCTATGATGTGAGAAAGTACTAGAATCTGCATTAATGTGAGGCTAAACTTTATAGTTAAGCTTTATGAGAAATCTTAGCATTTTATAAAGTTTTTAATAAATTTCATATCCCTTATGGGTGGTATATGATTTGCAGCATACACTTGATGAAATCACCTATATGAGTGTCAAGTGAAACTACTTGCATGAGATCTTAGCAAATCTCAAGAGTACTCATGAATATCGGGCAAAACACATGACCTAAACACACAATATAGTGAAAATAACAAATGATTGTATAGGTATACTATGACTAGTAGACCAGTATCATACGTCATATGTTTTTGGTTCATATAGCCTCACTACACTAACTGCATTGTGTGATAAGTACTATTAGTCTATGTTTGGTTCATATAGCATAACTACACCAGGTCTGATGCAATATATCTCATTTGAAAACCTAGTTAGAGAATTCTTGTTTTTAAAAGGTTATTTTGACTTTTGTAATATGTGAGAGATTGTTGTAAAATAGTGCATATAATACAAAAACCAAAGTCCTACATTAGTTCGATTAGCTACATAAGAAGTGTTTTTATAGAAACAAATAGACAAAATTTGGTAAAAAGACTTGCAAGAGGGAAAAGTCACATGCGCATGAGCTTGGACCTTTGTGGGCCAGTGGCAGGGCAAATTCATTGACTTAGCATGAATAATATGATTTTTTTTTATAAGCACATAAATAATATAAGTAACATCCCCAAACTTGAGCTTCAGCTTATTTGGCTTGTTGTCAGCTCCTAATCCAGCAGCAGAAGCAACCATTGTATTCTTCATATTTCTCATTCTTAGGCTGTTTTCCAAAAGATTTTACAAACAGCGGACCAAAGTAACTCTGAAATAGTATATCAGCATCAGCCCGAGCTAGACATGATATCCTCTTCCTTTTTCTCTTTATACTAGAGTCAATAACAAGAAGCAAACCTAGATCCACCAAGGATTTCCATCAATAACAAACTTTTATAGCAGCTAAGCAGCAAAATACAAAACAATTACTTTGCAAGAAGAATCGCAAAAAGGCAGACACACAATAAGAGCCAAATCAGTGTCGCATACACACGCATAGCAAAACAAGGAAACAACCTTGCCTTTTCCATAATTATGTTCACATTAGAGGTTGTCCACTATTTGGTTAGTGATAACTGAAAAAACCAACTAGAGCAAGTTTCCCTTTAATTAATTCACAGAAGGAATAGCTCAGCTAATTCATAGACAAATTGAGTAGTTCACAAAATTAATTAACAAAAACAATAACGAACTTAAGAAAACCAATACTGGTGATTAGCAACTAGTTAGATTAACGAGAAACGAAACCACTATTGTTGCTCGACATTCAACAACATCGATCAAGAAACAACCGCATGCAAAAGGAACCGAAAAGGACTCAATTGAAACCCATGAAGGTTGTAATTCTCTGACCTCGTTTCAAAATCAGCCATAATCAATGATGTGTTATTTACAGGTTAAATTAGCCACAGTTGAGAAGCGAAGCTATTTAAACTCTTGTAAGAGCATGCACAACTACTATTAGCAAGAAACAACACAGAAAAACTCGTAAAGAGAACAAAAGTTCACGCGTGCATGTCACCGTCAAAGTCCAGTTTCACCAGAAGAGATTATCGGTTTTCGTTACAAGAACCATATTGCACATTTTCTTTCCCACAACTACTCATTTGAATAAATTTGATGCAAAACAAATCATTTAGGAACTGAATGGAGTGGAAACACGATATCTTCCACAGTAACTGCAGATATAATAAATAAATAAATAAATTATATTCGGTGGGAAGCACACGGAAAATCTCTCTTCCTAAACAGTCAATATTTAAGAGAGTACTGTAATATAGAGTTGGAAATAAAAGTGATGCACGAAAACTGTGTAGGATTTTCCCTCTAAAACTGGCAACAGATGAAGGAAAAGAAGTTCTTTCTAATTCGATGGGGTTAGTCGATGTGAAAGGACATAACTATTTTAAAAATGCCAGCAACCATCGTATCTATATCTTATGGGAGAGAATCATATGTTGATGCTGGTACTGATAGCGATTATCATGACAAAGTTCTCCCAAAGTTCTTTTAAGACAATTTATGATCACATGTTAAATAAAAATAAATATATGATTGAAAATAAATAGTCAAAAGACATTGTCAGCATTAGCGATTGCATATAACAACAGGATGGTGATGCTTTACTTTGCTGGAGGAGAGCTCGGGAAAATGTAGAAGAAAGTGCACACAGCATGGAGCATATTGATACAAGCAAACAACATTTTCCTAACAGACATCATGTAGTACGAATTTTAAGACATTTCAATATCTTCTGCCATGATCTCCGACTTCTTTTATACTCAAATATTTGTTCAAATAGCTCTGCAAAATAGAATTTGTCCTCATCACATTCCACTTTTTCGCACAGCCTTTTAAACATATCACAAACTTCTTTCTCCGTGATATCATCCATGATCACAATTCCTAATTTGCGGAACAACTTCACATCTTTTTCATTTCTGAACATGGCTTTCATTAGAAAGGCATAAGATGTGAATGGTTGACTATTGTTTTGATGCTGCTCCGATGCTATCAGATTGAAAAATAACATTTCTGTAAATTGATGGGGTGAGAGGGGAGGAACTTCAAGCACCCCATTTGCAAATTTTAAGTTTAGTAAGTTCTTAGCTCTGGAACTCTTGGACTTAATCCCATTCTTCTTTAGATTTGTTGCACACTCTAGATCATCTAGAGATACCCTTTTTTTGGACAATACTCTTGCATGGGTTGGTAGGTAACACTGGCGAATTAAGTCAAGCAAATGATAACCCTCTTGGCTAAACTTCTCATAGTAAATTTTCGTATCCCCTGGCAACATATTTCTGAAGAAACGAATGGCAAGCTGAGAGAGGGTCAAAGTCAAGTCATATTCTAACGGAATTTGTACAATTTCAAATAATCTTTGAAGAATAAGGAATGGCATCTGGTTTTCTAACAAGATAAGGTCACACCTCACCCTATAGAGTAACCCTGGCGTGCTAAACAGTGGGTCCCCATGATGTCTTATACCCTTTCGAACATATTTCAAGAAAAGCTCAATGATGAAACACCCATCAACTAGCATCATCTCCATAAACTGGTTGCATGTGAGGTTGAGTTCTTCAACATAGAAATTTCGTGCTGGCTTCTCTAAATCGTCTAGTGCTTTCACACATTCATGAAGGCTTGATTCAAGCTGGTTTGGTTGTCGACTCAGCAGTGTGAACACGTAATGCCACTTGTGATCTTCCATGTATTTTAGACCCTCATCGCCATGATGGAGAGGACCAATTGAAATTGTAGTAGGGAGGTACATCTTTTTATTTGATTCATTTATTAGTTTCTCGGGAACTCTGAAAATGGATTTCAAAGACGAAACTGCTTCAAGCTTCTCTTTGATTGATGACACAATATCTTTATTTGCTTGTGTGATAACTGAAACAGGGTTTTGGTCCATGTTTTTAAAGGCTCTTTGGATTTCTCAATTTTTATTTCCTTTTGATAGATTTAAGAAAAGTGCTCCTTCGTTTTTGCAAATCCGCTACAAGACATACAAATTTCAAGGAAATGAGAAAGGTTGGAAATCTCAGAATTATTATTGGTCTGAAATTTGAATGACTTGTTGGTCCTGTAACATGTAATAGTTTCTCATAAAAAATATCTTTGTAACGGAAAGAGATATAAGAACAATGCTCAAAAGAAGAGTTCATTTTTAATTTGACATTCTATACATTAACTCCACTACTTACTATTTCATGACTTATTATGCATTTATTTATTAAAATAAAAAACTACCTACTTCGCTTCTCTAGATAAAACATAATAGATTACAATGCATTCCGGTGATTAAGAAATAAGAATATATTATATTAAAAGAAAAACAACATGAATATATGAGAAATATGTCCTTATTAAAAAGTATATATGATTTTGGTTTTAAGAAAAATTGTTATTTATAGTATACATTATTTATTTTATTATATTATATACAAATAGACGCTAAAGATTCGAAATGCATAAAAGGGAAGTATCCACCAAAGTATGTCACAGTTATTGAAAATTTATATTCTAGGTTGAATGCTCTCATACAACACCCTAAACATCAATCAAAGACCATATGTAGAGAAAATAAAATATGTAACAAAATAATTAAGAAGAATTTTTTTTTTTTAATTAGAATTTCTTTTATAAATAAATGTTAGTGTTGTAAGGAATATTAATTTTTATTATCACTGTGAAATCCGTGAACTTTTCCTAACTTCTCCTTCCTTACTTAGCATTAACAAAGTACGTTCCTCCTATACATTTATTGTTTTCAATTCCTATTGCTTGAGAAAATTGGTCGTAAAGTCATGGGAATAAATTCTTGGAGAACATAAAAAACGTATAGATCCCATCTAAAAGAAAACTAATAAGAATTTTGTGGCTCTCCTTAGCCTTCTACATCTCAGAGTAGTTTTCAAGTTTATTTAGAAAAAAACCGAGTAACAAGAAAAAGAAAAAAGACCTAGACCTGTATGTGAGCGTCAGTTATCTGAATGGTTGCTTCCCGCCAATCTGTTTCTGTCTTTATCTCCCTCTGCACCCAATGCAAGAATGTTGCATTGCATCGATATCTTAACGGTCCGGTAACTCATACTTTCGGAGACTGTCGCAGCTATATATATATATACACATATTAATTGAACTTTGATCAGAATCCTAGATATCTTGAGAAGTGTGGTAAGAGAAAGCAATTAGAAAAACCAATGAATAAGGAAAGGGGGAACAAATCTCAGATAAATTGAACTGTAACAAAAAGAAAGCACAACCTGCTGAAGATAAAGCAAAAACCTATTAGCCTTTGTTACTTAACATATAATTTAAGAATTGCACACATTAATTGTACGACTCAGTATACCTACCCATCACGGTTTCCCCTTCTTTTTTAAATTCTATTCTTTGGTTACTGTTCCTGAAGGTCTGAGTGCAGAAGACAATGAGAAGATTCCATTTGATGTCCTAAACCTATTTTATGGGCTCTTATTAACTGTCAATATTCCTAATTAAATCCCATGTTACTAACTATCTTCAATGACTGACAATAAAAACTATTTACTAATTACATATTTAAGTTGCTAACAAACATTATAGCTAGCTTGTTCACTGGTACGAAACGGAACAGTTCCTTTTCTTGCGATTCTTCAAAGAAATGTTGTGTGTTGCACATGGCTTTAGATTCACCGTTTTTTTTTTATTGTGTGTGGATTATAATTAGAAAGTTTTTATGAGTTTAGTTTAATTATATGAATTTAAATTTAGTTAAAAGCTAGTTTAATGTAACTTAAGCTATGTTTAATTACTTTTATTCTAGAAGTATGTATTTTTATTCTAGAAAGTTTGAAAAATTCATTTGATGTACCTAACCTAAAATTAGCAAGTGCTTCAACTTTGAACTTGGAACCTTAAAAATTTTTTTATTACTTTTGGTACACTAGAACTTGATATTTATGTCTTTCTACTCTTTAATTTAGTGTCATTCTTAGGTATTCCTTTGTGTGCTCTCTTTCTTTTGTTTACCTTTTAGTTGTTGCTTGTCTTTTAAATCATCTTTCTAGTTTGTCTTATATACTTTTACCACTTGGTTAAGTGTCCTTTTGATTGTGTTATCTTTTATTGCTTTTTGAGTTTCTATTCGCACCTCCCCTTATTGCTTTTGGTTTCTTTAGTTTGTGTGTTAGTGCCACTTTTGGGGGAAAGCTTGAAGAAGGAGCTTACCACAAGGGTAACATATTTTGAAAGATTGGACTAAGAGCCTAAAGGATCACCTAAAAAGTAAACACACCTAGCCGTGAGTACTTTTATTTGAGGGAGCATTTGGAGATTCATTTTTTTGAAGACTTTACTTTTTCTTTAATTTGGGTGTATTAATTTTTTAGTTGGGAGTTTGAGTGCCCTTAAGGTCCTCCTTTTAATTGTAATAAGATTTAGTCAATTTTTTAGTTTCTCAAAAATTGGGTGAAGAAGGAAGAAGTGGTACACTTCCTTCAACACCTTAGGAGCTCGCTTTAGATCCCTTCTCTTTTGAATTTTTGCTTTAAAATTCTTGTTCTTTTTTTTCTTGTTCAAAGCGCTTAGAAGGCTAAAGAGTTCCAAAGACTCATCAAGCCATTTTAGGTAAGAAAACACAAAAAGAGAGGAGTGTTTGTTTGAAAAAAGTTTTTTTTGGCCTACCTCAGTCTCTTAGCATCCAAGCACAATAACATCACACACTCACTCTAGTGCTCGTGATAGCCAATCATCAAACAATAGTGTAAACCAAAGAAGAGTTTCTAAGGATTACACTCTAGAAAACTTAAACATGGATGTTAGAGAGTAGATGACAAAAGAGCAAGAGAGGAGAGAAGAAAAAAGGAAAGAAAAGGAAGAAAAGCAAAATAAAGAGAAGAAGAGAAAAGAGAAAAAAAAGAGAAAGAGGAGAGAAGATTAAGAGAAAGGAGAGAAGACCAAGAAAGAAAATAAAGAAATGAAAGAGAAAGAAAAAAAGAAAAAGAAGAGGAAAAAAGGAAGCATGAGAGTGGTGAGGATTATAAAATGAAAGGAATAGTCATAGGTTCATACTCCAAACACAATAATAAGAGTGAAAGTGAGGAAGAATATTATAACCATTCTCGAAGACATTCCCATTCATCCATGCACAATAATGGGCTCCTCCAAGGGAGCCCAAAGTTAATCTCCCTCCATTTCATGGGAGGGAGGATGTGGAAGCCTACCTTGATTGGGAAATCAAGGTAGAACAACACTTTACCTGCCATGAGGTAAGAGAAGAAAGGAAAGTTCCTATAGCAACCCTTAACTTCTAAGGGTATGCCATGCATTGGTGGGTTGGGTTAACCAATAAAAGAATCCGCACTAATATGCCCTAAATAAAATATTGGAATGATCTTAGAAGTGCTTTAAGGAGAAGGCATATACCCTCTTGGTATGAAAAGATCTTTTGGAAAGACTCCGAAGACTAAGGCAAACCAACCTTAGTGTAGGAGTATAGACAAAGGATGAAACTTCTTATTTTGAGGGCGGGTATCATTAAAGAACCCGAGGCCACTATGGCAAGGTTTTTGTGTGGGTTGAGCACCGAAATTCTTGACAAAGTTGAGCTTTTCTCATACAATAACCTTAATGAGTTGGTCCAACTTTGCATCAAGGTGGAAAATCAATTGCAAAGAAAAAGCTTTAAAAGAGACCATCCTCCTTATGTAAAGAGGGACCAACCAAAGGGGAGTTCCTCCAAGATCTACCCCAAAGAGGGACACTCTTAGCATCATAAAGAGTATCAAGCATCACATTTAGAAAGAACACCCCCTACTGCTAACTTTCGAGAGAAAGTTAGTAGTATCAAATACTTTAAATGTCTTGGGAGAGGCCACATTGCCTCTCAATGCCCTACTAAGAGAAACATCATCATGAGGGCCCAAGATGTTTATAGTAGTGAGTCTAGCTTACACTCCTCTAGTGAGAGCGAAAAAGAAGAGGTTCATGCATATCAATCTGATTGTGATGAAACCGCTTATGCATGTGAGGGAGACCTCTTGATGATAAGAAGGCTTCTTGGAAGCCAACCTTTGAAAGTGTTCTCATCTCAAAGGGAGAACATATTCCACACTCGTTGTAAGGTGAATGACAAAATATGTTCTCTCATTGTAGATAGTGGGTCATGCTGCAATTGTTGTAGCTCAAGGTTGGTGGAAAAGCTATCCTTGACCCCACTTCCCCACCCTAAGCCTTACAAGCTTCAATGGCTCAATGAGCAAGGGGAAATGGAGGTCAATGAGCAAGTAAAGGTTCCAATTTCCATTGGGTCTTATAAAGATGAGATCCTGTGTGACATAATCCCAATGGAAGCTGACCATATCTTGCTAGGAAGACCATGACAATTTGATAAGAAAGTCATACACCATGGTTATTCCAATAAAATCATCCTCACTCATAAGGATAAGTGCATTAAGTTGTGTCCTCTAACACCTTCACAAGTGGCGGATGACCAACTCATCATGAAACATAAGAGAGATGAGGAGAAAAAAAAAACAAAGCTTTACCCCTAAAGCTTGAAAGGGGTAAGGAGGTTGAGTTGAAAGTTGGTGCCCCTTCAAGAAATTCATTAGTAAAGGGAGTTTATTTGCAACAAAATTGGATTTAAAGGAAGCCCCTTTAACTAACAGACATTTCTATCTCCTCCTTTGCAAAGAGGCATCCCCCATTTCTTCCCCCTCCACTTCTTTCCCTTCTAGTTCTAGCACTGCCATAGAACTTGGACATGAGAACCTACCTCAAGAGGTTCAAGAGCTTTTAAAGGAGTAATGAAGTTCCCAAAGGACTTCCTCCAATTAGGGGTATAGAACACCAAATAGACTTGGTACCTGGGGCTAGCCTGCTTATAGGACTAATCCCATGGAGACCAAGGAGATTGAGTCTCAAGTCCAAGAACTATTGGAGAAGGGTTGGGTTCAAGAGAGCCTATGCCCTTATGCTGTGCCAATCTTGTTGGTGCCCAAGAAGAATGACCAATGGAGTGCATTGATTGTCGAGCAATCAATAACATCACCATCAAATATAGGCACCCTATCCCTAGGCTTGATGACATGCTTGATGAATTGCATGGGACCCAATTATTTTCGAAAATTGATCTTAAGAGTGGTTATCACCAAATCCGCATCAACGAAGGTGATGAGTGGAAAACTGTTTTTCAGACCAAGTTTGGGCTTTATGAGTGGTTGGTAATGCCCTTTGGGCTTACCAATGCCCCAAGCACCTTCATGAGGCTTATGAATCATGTCCTTAGGGATTGCTTAGGAAAATTTTGTGTAGTTTATTTTGATGATATTTTAGTGTATAGCAAGAGCCTAGATGAGCATGTAGGTCATCTTAGGCACATCTTTTGCATCCTTAGGTCACACCAACTCTATGGAAACCTTGAAAAGTGTAATTTTTGTGTAGAGAGTGTGGTGTTTTTAGGTTTTGTAGTCAATAAAGATGGGGTTCATGTGGACCCCGACAAAGTCAAAGCCATCTAAGAATGACCCACCCCAAAAAGTGTGACTGAGATCAAGAGCTTTCATGGTCTCACGAGTTTCTATAGGTGCTTTATGCCTAATTTCTTCACACTTTTCTCACCAATCAATGATTTGGTGAAGAAGGAAGTTTCCTTCCTTTGGGGTGCTAAACAACAAAAACCTGCGAGCTTATTAAGGAAAAACTCACCCATGCCCTTGTTCTAGCTGTACCTGACTTTTCAAAAACTTTTGAGCTAGAATGTGATGCATCGGGTGTTGGAATAGGTACTGTCTTATTGCAAGGCGGCTACCTCGTGGCTTGTTTTAGTGAAAAACTAAATAATGCCGCCCTCAATTACCCCACCTATGACAAAGAGTTTTACTCCTTAATAAGGACCCTTCAAATGTGGGAACATTACCTTATTCTCAAGGAGTTTGTCATTCATAGTGACCATGAGTCACTAAAATATTTGAAGGTTCAAGGTAAGCTCAACAAGAGGCATGCAAAATGGGTTAAGTTTTTGGAAACTTTTCCATATATAATCAAATACAAGAAACGGAATCACAATGTAGTGGCTGATGCCCTATCTAGAAGACATACTCCTCTTGCCACTTTGAGCTCCCAAATCTTAGGATTTGATTATATTAAGGACCAATATGCTTTTGACCAAGAGTTTGGCCCCATTTTTGCTACCCCCTTATTCAAACCTACTGATGGGTTTCATGTGAGTAAGGGGTACTTATTCAAAGAAAGTAAACTTTGTGTACCCCAAGGATCTCTTAGAAAATTGCTTGTGAGAGAGAGTCATGAGGGTGGCTCATGGGGCATTTTGGAATAAACAAAATTTTGCTCATTTTAAAAGAAAAATTCCATTGGCCCTATATAAAAAGAGATGTCCAAAGACATTGCTCTAGATGCATAACTTGTTTACAAGCTAAATCTAAAGTAATGCCTCATGGACTTTACAACCCTTACCGGCTCCCTCCGCTCCTTGGGTAGACATAAGCATGGATTTCATCCTTAGACTTCCTAGAACCCAAAGGGGAGCGGACTCTATCTTTGTGGTAATGGATAGGTTTTCTAAAATGGCCCATTTCGTACCTTGCCACAAAATAGATGATGCAAGTAATATTGCAAGACTTTTCTTTAAAGAAGTTGTCTGTATGCATGGCATACCTCAATCCATAGTGTCTGATAGAGATGTTAAGTTCCTTAGCCACTTTTGGAAAACTTTGTGGGCTAGGCTGGGAACTAAACTCCTATTTTCTACCATATGTTATCTCCAAATTGATGGGCAAACTGATGTAGTAAATAGATCCTTATCCACTATTCTAAGGGCACTTCTTAGGGGAAATCATAAGTCTTGGGATGAGTATTTTCGCCATATAGAGTTTGCATATAATAGGGTGGTCCAAAGAACCACCAAGCACTCACTCTTTGAGATTGTTTATGGCTTCAACTCTCTTACACCTCTTGATATTTTGCCTTTGCCTTTCCCTTCTTCTATTCATAAAGAAGGATTAGCTAAAGCGGATTTTGTTAAAAATTACATGAGAGGGTCAAAGCCTACATTGAACGACACTCTAAAGGGTATGCTGCTAAGGCTAATAAGGGAAGGAAAGAAATT
This sequence comes from Psophocarpus tetragonolobus, assembly GCA_037954015.1. NCBI lineage: Eukaryota > Viridiplantae > Streptophyta > Magnoliopsida > Fabales > Fabaceae > Psophocarpus > Psophocarpus tetragonolobus. The sequence goes on along the minus strand of CM075693.1, from coordinate 5,513,937 downwards.
ATCTTCAATGAAGGGGATTGAGTATGTCTTCATTTGAGGAAGGATAACTTCCCTACTCAAAGGAAGTCCAAGCTTAGCCCCCGAGGGGATAGTCCCTTTCAAGTCCTCAAGAGAGTGAACAACAATGCATACATATTAGATCTCCCTAAGGACAATGGTGTTAGTACTACCTTTAATGTTTGTGATTTGATCCCTTTTGTAGGTACTGATGAAGAAGAGGAGGACCTATCAGATTTGAGGTCAAATTCTTCCCAAAGGGGAGGAGATGATGCATTCTGCCCAAGCAAGGGCCTTATCACTAGGGCCATGGCTAGGAGAATAGAAGAAGACATGGCTAGAGTAGAAGGAGGAAGATCTCACCTCCATATGACCATCAAGTTATGCAAGCCATGACTTATTTACTTGTAATTTTTCTTTTAGGAACCTAGGATTTTATTTTGGACATGTATCAGTCCATTTAATTTTCTAGGAGGTGTCTTAGTAATAAGAAGGGGTAAGATTAGCTTTTGGGCCTTTAGTTAGGAAATAAGGGGGTAGTTTGATAACTACACCCTCTTTTCCTAAATAAAACCCAAAACTAATAAAGGAGTAATCTTGGCCCTTGGATGAGGTAGCTTGGGCACCAATTCTCATCTAAAAGAGGGGATTGATTGGACTTTGGGCTTCAATCCTCCTCCTTTGGATGACTCATTTTAATCCTAACCCTTCCTTCCTTTCATGACTTGTCCAAGAGGTTAGCTCCCTCTATAAAAAGGTGCTCCTTCACACTCTTGTATTTTTTACACTTTATTGAATGGAAAAACCTTGAGTTGGCCAAACTTCTCTTAGTGTCCACCCTTCTTTCTTTGAGAATTCCTTAGTTTTTTATCAAGGGTTCCATCCCTTGTGGCAAACTTTCCCTCTTAAGCTTATCTTACCTTAAGTGGCACCTAAAACCACCTCACTTCTTACCTTTCCACAAACCATTTCACCAAAGAAGAAAACTTCTAGAAAAAGATCAATGGAGGCATGCATCATTAGCCGACCTTAAAACACGACCCAACTTCCCTAGCTAGCCTACAATAAGAAGAAAAAGAACCCCTGCATGAGTTCATTGATAAGTTCTTTGCAGCCTCAATAAAAATCAGGCGAATCCATCCTGAAGTTGCCCTTCACTATTTGCTCAATGGATTGCGAGCTAGACCTCTTATGAACAGTCTCTACAAAAGAGCTCCTTGTGACATGAACGAGCTCAAGTCAAGAGCGGCAACATACATACACATGAATGAACATACCTGATGCATTCCTCCCCATAAAAGATCCTATCACAAGGGCTATGACAATGAGGATTGAATAGTATATGGCAAGAGAGGAAGGAAGAAGACCTCACCTTCGCATGGACATCAAGAAATTAGAATTTAGGCCATAGTCTTCTTTTTAGTCCTTGTAGTGTGCATTTTTTAATTTGGGACTTGAAGGTGTATTTAGTTTCTTTTTTGGCCTAGTATTTTGGCCTTTAATTGTATTTTAAATAAGGAGGTGTGGTTAGTCCTTTTTGTGGAGTGTGTTGAGTAGCTTGGGCCTTTTTGGAGAAGCTTAGGAGTATGGTTTTTGTTAACCACACCCCTAAGTTAGTTCCATACCCCTCTAACTAAAACATGAAGCATGAGAGACATGTGGGTCCCCATGGTTCCCTCCAAGTGGCGCCATTTTTTTCTCTTTCCTCCTTGTGGTGCCAATTTGGCACTTCTTGTTACTCTCATTTTTTAATTTGAATTTTGAGGTGCCATATGGATTCCCTACAAAATTCAAATTCAAATTTAGAGGGAATCAAGATCCTTGAATCTAGGGACATGTTTGGATCTTCTTAGAATTAATCAAGTGCTAATTGTCTCTAGCTCAATTAGTACTTGATTAATCTCTCTTAATCCATCCTAATGGTGGATGTCCACCTCCTAACTCCCTAAGCCCATGTTTTCTCTTATAAATAGGCACCTCTACCCCATTGTTTCATTTTACACTTGAATGAACAAACTTACCAATTATGAGCTAATCTTGAGTGTCTCCTTTCTCTCCTTTTGAGAGTTCTCTTATGATTTTATCAAGGGCTTCTTCCCTTGTGGCAAGTTTCTTCAATGACTTATCTCTTCCTAGAGTGATGCCTCCACCATCATTCCTATCTACTCCATCATTCATCTTCTACCTTGAACCTTTCTAGAAGTAGATCATGGGAGAAACATTAGTAAAGATGCATCAATACAAATGTCGAACCCTAAAAAACAAGATAGAAGAGCTGATGAGAGCAAGCCACCTCTCAAAATTTGCACAGGATAAGTCGTCTACCACTCAACGAAGACAGGAAAGGGACAGCAAATACCATAGCTCGTCCCATCCTCAAAAAGGGTACCAATACAGGTACCATGGATAACAATCCCTGAAAGACACTTGAGGCAGAGGTCGAAGGATGAAGATGACCTCAAAGGGATAATAAATACCATAGCTGACAGTTTTATGGGTAGAGGACATACACATTCTGCTTGGAAGTGACACCTCTGAGCAGTATACAACTTGGACTCGATAAAGGGCAGTAAGCCCTCTCCCCATCCAAAAAATCGCTTTCTCTAAGGATGATTTCATGGGCATCCATCAGGACTAGGATGACCCTATGGTCATCTTAATGGTAGTGGTGAACTGGCAGATTAGTAAAACATTGATCGGTCAAGGAAGCTCAGCTGATGTCTTATTCTGGTCCACCTTTAAACAGCTTGGACTATCTGAGTATTTCATACACCTATATGACGAATCCTTATATGGGTTTGTAGGAAGCAGTGTGCCAGCAAGGGGATACATCAACCTCCTAACCAAATTTAGGAAAGCTGGTCAGAGCAAGTCAGTCATAGTATGCTATCTATTAGTGGATGCCCCTTCCTCATACAACATCCTCATAGGGCAGCCTACGCTCAATAAGTTGGGGGCAATTGTTTCTACACCAGACAATCTTACATCAATAATTTAAGGATGACTACAACTTCTCAAGATAAAGTCCCTTAGCAACATTCGTCCCTCAAAGGAGTTAACGTGAATGTCATCTCACATCCCATACCTGTAGAAAACCTAGTAGATTGCCAGTTCGGTCCCAACCGAAATTAGATAACTAAGATGGAAAGTCGGCTTGACCAAGACGTGCAATGTCAGGTCAGAATTGTAATCACCAATAATGTTGATCTATTCACTTGGAGTAGCTTAGGCATGCCCGATATAAATCTGGCCTTTATCTGCCACAAGTTAGCAGTGTACCCCTGGCAAGGCCTGTAGCATAGAAACAGAGGAACCTCGGCGAAGAAAAAAGACTAGTAGCCAAATAAGAGGTTGAAAAACTCAAAGCAGCCAACTTCATAAGAGAAGTACATTAGACAACCTAGTTGGAAAACATTGTCTTGGTAAGAAAGTCGTCGAGCAAATGACGAATGTGTGTAGATTACACTAATCTAAATAAATCCTACCCAAAGGATGCCTACCCTCTTCCCAGCATAGACTAACTTGTTTATGGTGCCTCGGGGTACAAGACACTCAGTTTCCAGGATGCTTGTTCGGGGTATAACTAGATAATGATGTACCCCCCACACCAAGACAACATGACTTTTATCATAGACGATGCAAATTACTACTACAAAGTTATGCCTTTGAGACTGAAAAACGCAGAGGCGACCTACTAAAGACTTATGGACAAGGTCTTCAAGGACTAGATAGGTCGCATAATTGAGGTATATGTCCATGATATGGTTGTGAAGTCAAAAGAACACCACGCCACACAGAGGACATGGCCGAAAGTCTTCCACATGAGAATAAGCAGCTACAGGTACAACTTTGCAATTGCAATTCAGTCTCTCAACATAAAGAGTTTAGCATTTCTGATATTTGATATGCTTTAAAAACTTGCCTTTCTCAAGTGTGTACAAGCACCGGGATTCCAAATCATAGCTTCCCTTTATAGACTTGGTTGTTCTAGAGCAATACATGAAAAAATGGGACCTGCGATTGTATGTAATTAGTACAAAATAGTTATAAGATTTTATTTACTTACAAATATTCATGAAGAACTATTGTTGGAATTCAAGTTTGAGTTGACAAAACGATTTCAAAATATATATGAAAAGTTGACCAAAATTTGAAAATAAGGATGTTTTGGAAAAGAAGAATTAAGACAACAATAAATAAATATCTTTGTTTTTTACTTTATTTCTCAGTTATTTTCATTTATCTTTTTTATTTCCATGTACCTTATTCCTCTCCTCTCTACTAAATATACTAAATACGCCCTTATACTTCCAAACTTTTGGCTGCGCAAAAGAAAAAAATATGCCTCTCAATTTTCCTGTTCGGATATTCATTTTGTTTGTGCTCACGTTATAACCCTTAGACACATTTAGTATTGTGTTTTTATTTTTTATTTTTTTTTAAAAAAGAAAACTAGTTTTCCATTTTTAAAACTTGTCTAATTATTAAAAAAGTATTTTAAATTTTCATAGACTTTATAAATTTTTTTGTTCTTTAAAAAACAGTTTTTTGTTTTATTTCTTGAATATATTTTTGTTTTAAGATAGTCACATTTATTATATGTTTAATATTGAATAATGACGTGACAAATGTTTTTACAAGTAGTCGATCGATGTCAGAAAAATAATAATATAATAATAATCACGACTTTTTTTAAAAATAAAATATTTTTAATAAACTTAATCAACTTTTTAATTCTTAAAAAACATCAACTTTTACATTTTAGTCCCAAATATGATATCTATCACCTTGTCTTTTGCAATGGAAAAAGTACCCCGTAAAGGAGGATCACGTTTCCTTGTCTTCTCTCCTGGCCTTAAGTGGTCCACCTCCTACTCTAAAGTAGTCATAAAGCAGTATATTTATTTCACTTGTAAGTCACGAAGTTTGTTATCCGACCATTTTGTTATTGATGAGTACTTAGTGATCAGGATAACCATTAGCAAACAACAACTGATTATAACAACCACATAGTCCCCTCCTCACGAATTCAAAGCAGTATATTCATATTTATATTATCATAATTACAGGACGTAGTTACAATTGAAAGATCATATAATATAATTTCATAGAGAAGCACTATATTTTCCTATCGACTACCATGGGGCGCTAATAATCTTTTATCTTGAAGCCAACATGAGAAAAGAATTCATCTAAGATTCATCCAGGAAAACAGCCCCATATTCTGTATATTTAATGAACTTCTTCAGCAAAAGAACCACTATAGCTATAGTAAGTCCAATAGCAGCCAATGTGAACAATCGATCTTCAGATTTTTGAGCCCTTGTCTCTGGTTTCAGATTTAGAAGCCTTGCATCTGACTTCTGCAGCAACTGGTTACCTGAGACGCCAGATGGAATCTCGGTTGAAGCTTGAACTTCTGCAGGGTTAGGATTAGCATTGACAGGGAGTTCTTGTTCTTCAACTATTCTGTCACCTGCAGGTAAAGCCTCGGGATTTTGCAAATTCTGAGCCTCAGCATCCTCAGTTTTGGAATGTTCTTCAGAAGCTTGAGAAGGCCCAAGTTGTGGAACAGGTGATGACTTGCCTAGCATATACTCGTGTATCTGGGTATAACAGTTCAATCAGTACAACATAGAAAATATGCACCAGGACAAAAACAATAAGCAACATTTTTACCTATTACAATCGGCATAAGATACTAACTACAGAAAAGAATGCAGCAGAGAAGCACTTAACCTCGTCAATCAGTTTTTGACGTTCAGGAGTCCCAAATTTTGGAGGTGCTTCACGGGATTTAATTGCCAAGGCACGCCTGTCTTCTTTCTTGTAGTTTAATGAGCCCAGCGCACCATTTGGGTTGGTGGGCATGAATGCAATCAATGCAACTAAAGCAGTCCTTACTGCCAAAATAAATTTATATCAGCTAAGTGAGAACCTTCTTCCATCATATGCAATAAATGAAGCTTCAATATTTATAACTAATAGCTTTAGAAAATACAGCTTGGAATAAGATCTAGTGTATATGATGAGGAAAAGCGAAGCAATTTATTCCCCCGCCCTCGATTTCTGCCTCCATTGGACCAACATTAAAAGTTTAACACAAACAAACTGTAGTTTAACACACGCAGAGAGTAAAAGGGGAGAGAAATACTACTTACCGCTCCATGATGGTTGCCAATGCTCAGGGTGATGATTTGATATGCTCAAGCAAATCTTGGTTTGGGTCTCAAAACGACCACTAGGCTGACATCACAACAATGAAATCATTATAAGAAGCAAAACCACCCAAAACAAATTCTTCGGATAAAAATTATAACACAAGAATCTACTCAGTTTTAAAGGGGAGGCCTAAGTCTTACTGTCAGCAACATAAATGAAGGAGGTTTGAAGGGATATTCAGAAGGCAATTGGATCCGTCCGTGATAAATACCACCCTCAAATTCAGTATCACAAGGCCCCCTAATTGCAAATTGCCATTCAAATATATTTTCCTGAAAGAAAACACCATGTTAAAGTTGCTCAGAAATCACTAGCATACATAGGAATTGGCATCTCAACTACAACCTTAATCGAAGCGACAACCAAGATTCTTTTTTGGCTAAAGAAACAGTGAAAGAGAAGAAGGATGGAAAACCCTAATATGGAATAGGAGAGGAAGCGGAAAAAAGAACCTCAAGAGGGAGGCTGATGTAGTGATCGGAAGGGTTAGACTGCATCTCCTTGAGCTCTTGGAGAATCCGCTTGACGGCTGGGTTTTTGAGGTTGTGTTTCTCCGCCATGGTTGTATATATAAACTGCACTAAACAACACAGCTATGGGCTCTGTGCTATTGGGAATGGAAGAGAAAATATGAGAGTGGGAATAGAATAATGGAAATTACAGGAGAGACGTTTCGTATGCTTGCCTCCCCCTCCCCCAGGACACGTCATGATATCAGCGTTTTCTCACCTGTCTCTTTTTCATTGGATCCTATAAAGCTGACGTGTAACGTATCTATTCTCTCCACTTCGCCACCTAATTTAACTGTTCAATCTCATCAAACCTCATTAAGACTTTTCATCTTCCACAATCATTTTGGAAATCATAATATATGGATTTAATTTATGTACTTATTTTAGAATAATAAAGTTGTGATACTATCATTCTTTTAAGATTACACTTTCAAATTTCAGGACCTAATGCAATCAAATTATTTTAGGAGGACTACAATTAAGATGAATCATTATTTGGAACATTGTCTTTAACCTTTTTAAAAAATATTAAAATTAGTTTAGTTGTAAGTTTGAATTTCTTCACTGATAAAAAATAACATTTAACAAGTAATAACTAGTATTTTATCTATTTTTTTTTAAAAAAACATTACATAGAATAATGTTTGTCATGTCCTTAAGAGTCAATGTCAATTGCGATCCATCACAGTTTACTATATAGCTTTGATTTTGCTCACATGCTTCTTGTTAAATATTTCTTTATAAAAAAACTATTTCTATATATTTTTTAAGTCAAACACACTTAAATTATCAACTAAACAAATAAATGTATATTGTTGGTATATATAATATTAATAAATATATTTTTTAGTAACATTGCTTTAATTGAATGAAGATTAAATAATTATAAACAAGTTTTAAAGTAACGGTAAAAGAAAAAGGGCTTGGATGGTTTGGTTTTGTTTTTTAGTTTTAAAAAATAGTTTTCAAAAACTGTTTTCGAAAAGAAAAGAAAAAAAAACCAGTTTGACAAGTGTTATTTGAAAATTATTTTGAAGATATAAAAATAGAAGAACTTGTTTATATTTATTAAAATTTCATTAATGAAAAGCAAAAAACAACATATTCTGATTGTATTTGAGTTTTCAAAACAAAAATAGAAAACTCAAAAGTAAAAATACTTTCAGTTATTCATATTTTTTAGTTTTTTAAAACTAAAAAACTATATCTGTTTTCGAAGATTATTGTTAGAAAACACTACCCAAATTAGTTTTTAAATATTAAAATACTGAAAACAGTTTTATAAATTGTTGTCAAACAAATACTAAGTTCCTTCTAAAGTTATAGTTTTTACAAAGTGGGGGTTATTATTGAATAAAATCTCAACAATGGATCATTTGATGAAAGGAAGATTGAATTTTCAACTCAACAACAACTTTATGTTTTTGGTAGAGAAAGTGCACACGATTATCAACAATTTTTTCTTTATCGTAAAGATATATAAAGAATTGTGGTATAAAGTCTTAAACTAGTTAATATTGTTTCAATTATGCCGACTAAACCTATATAAATTGTTTTATATGGTTAGAACTTGGCTTATGAAAAATATAAAAAAAAATACTATTTTTGTTTTGACATATTATTTGTTAAAGTATTTGGATATCTAAAACTCTATTTTTTTAAAATAAAACTTTAAAATTTTTTAATACCTTTTATTTGAATCAAATTATGTCTTGGAAGAAATGGTTGATGTATATCGTTTTGGGGTTAAAGTTTAAATGCATTTTTCCCACTTAGTGTAATGATCTTATATTATGTTTAACTAGTTATTAAGTTTTACTTTAGGTATTTTGTTCAAATAATAGTTAAAGAGTGATTAGGAATTTTTTTTTATTATTTATCTTTTGGGAGGTTGTATTAAAGAGGTGATTCACCATTGAATTGAATATATATATTTTTTGCTTTAAAAAAAATTCTTTAAGATTTTTCAACTATACAGTTAGCATTATTCTATGTGCTCCTTGAAAATCTTTATAAAGTCAAATATCCCAAATTGTTAAAAGCTATACATGTTTAATTATGTACTTATTAAGTAATGAATTAAAAAAGTATATATAAGCTGGTATAAATAATATTAATTAATTTCTTTAATAATCAACCTTAAAAGTGTATATTTGTACTAACTTTGTATTTCTTTTTATTCTAACTGGCATGTATGAGATATTACAAATGCACAATTTGATTAGAAATTTTAATGATTTATGATAGCAAATGATCTAAAATTTTTAAAGTCTTATTGTATAAGAGTTTTACATTAACCTTCTATTATAACTTTTTATATATAATAAAATTAAATTCTCGATTTCAAAAACATTTTTGTGTGAGAAACCTAGCTAATAAACATTTGTAAAAATTTTTTCTTCTCGAAATGCTATTTTAAAAGTAAACTACCCATGAAAAAATAAACCTTTACAATTTCAAATTTTCAAAAAATTAAAAATATTTTGTACCAAACACGTCCTTATGATTCGGTTTAAATTGATATTTAAGCTTTTTATTAATTAATGCAAAACAAATTCTGTCATTTCCTTTAATTTTGAGAAGTATTTTTATATAAAAATTATATATGAGCATATAAAATTCAAATAAGAGACCAACACTATCACTGTATAATATACATGGTTGACAAATAGTCTTATTTTTTAAATATATGAAAAAAGGTCAATCCCTATGAAAAATATTTTTTGGACAAATCTTTGACTTTTTTTCAAGGAATACCATAGGAAAAAATACAAATAATAAATAGAAATAGTTATATATGATATTAATAATATAGTATTTAAATATTGAAATAATTTTAAATAAAAAGTCATTAATTATATATATATATATATATATATATATATATATATATATATATATATGCTTTTAAGAGATACATTTATATAAATTAAAATAGATTTAAAGATTATACACTCAAATTATAAAATAGTTTTATATTCCCATTTAATTACAATCCATGTTTCAATGTTTGTATGAATTTTAAGACATGTATTGTAAATTAAAGTTAATAAATTTACTAAATTGAATGATAATATAAAATATTTTAAATCTTGAATGTATCAACTATTTCCTCAAATAAAATTATATAATATATTTTTAACTATAAAATTATTTGAATACTCACACACAACATATATACTTTTCTCAATTAATATTAATAATTCATCTAAATTATTTTCTTTATGTAATAATGGTTATAAAATATAATTTAAAATATTTTTATTTATATATTTTATTAAAATAATTCATATCTCTAAATTATATGCAGCACACACGCACTCATATTGATATTTTCATTATTAATTTTTTTTATATTATATCTTTTAAAACATTTATATACATGTGTTTATGTAAAATAAAAATAATAAATACAATATTATAATAATATTAAAATTTAATAGGTTTTGTTTGTGAAAATATTCAAACTCATAATCTTTTCCTCTCTTTTTTTTTTACGTATGGACTTTGTCACTAAAATAACCTTATAATTTGCTATTATTATTACTTATACATAATAAAATATTTATAAAATGAATTATAAGATGGATTTGGTGGTTAAAATGAGAGAGTGAATAGGTCAGAGGTTCAAATTCTTTTCACTAATAAAAAATAACAAATTAATAATTAACTTTATTATTAACCTTTATTGACATAAGTAATGGCGATTTATGCTCTTTAATCAAATGGTCCAAGATTAAAGTCCTAATCATATTACTTTGAATATTTAATAAATCATAAAATGCTCGTTTTATGGAATTAATGATTGCTATAGATAATTATCAATTCATTCTAATATCATGGTTATGAAAAACAAGTAACTTTTGTTGATAATTTTTATAAAATAATGAAAAATAACTCATCAATAAGTCAACTTAACTAGAACCTATACAAGTGCCAAAAATAGTCCCATGAGTGAGTGACATTGATATAAAATATGAGACCCAAAAATAACATAACTATTTCAGCTAAACCCAATAAGCTTAACACATGCTATAAATTAGTCCAAACCCAATAACAGATGCTATAATTTGAGAAAATTGCTTTTAATACCACCTATTTTCTATTTGTACCCCCTAAGCTTCAGAATTTTTTTCAAAATCTAAAAATACCCTCCCTTTTCTGACCCTACTTGATTGATGAAGCACATCACAATAATTGCACGCACCACCACTACAGCTCTCCAATCACTGCTTCGGCCACCTTTTCGGTCACCGCTTCGAGCACCTCTCAGTAAGTATGTTCTGGACAACATAATCCAGAAGACAAATGGGATTCAACAAGTCTGTTCTGGAAGGAAAATGAGATTCAACAAGTATATTCTGGACAATATCCGGAATGCATTATGTACATTTCGGATCAACTAATCCATAAGTGGATCAAATGCAAGTCTAGGGGGTAATTATTGTGAGTTATGGATCAACTGATCCGGAACACTATACCACTCGTGAATCGACGTTATTATGAATAAAAAACGCAAATGAACCCTAAATCATAAATCCTAAAGCGTAAACTTTAAATCAAGAAAATCATATGTGAATAAAATTTTATTTTCCTTTTCAAATAGCACTTAAATCAACGAATAATACCTTAAAGACTTATAAAAATGATTAAGAATTTAACAAGTCTGTTCTGGAAGGAAAATGAGATTCAACAAGTATATTCTGGACAATATCCGGAATGCATTATGTACATTTCGGATCAACTAATCCATAAGTGGATCAAATGCAAGTCTAGGGGGTAATTATTGTGAGTTATGGATCAACTGATCCGGAACACTATACCACTCGTGAATCGACGTTATTATGAATAAAAAACGCAAATGAACCCTAAATCATAAATCCTAAAGCGTAAACTTTAAATCAAGAAAATCATATGTGAATAAAATTTTATTTTCCTTTTCAAATAGCACTTAAATCAACGAATAATACCTTAAAGACTTATAAAAATGATTAAGAATTTAGAATAGGGCAGAATATGACAATTGGTATTTGGCACATAAGAGTAGCAAGATAAAGCACAAGAAAATACAATAAAAAGATAAATTCAAAAATTTAAAATCAAACAAGGATAAAGGTATATTAAGAATTTACAAAAAATATAAACTTTAGGGGTGTAAATAAAAAATGGGGGGTGTTAAAAGAAAATCCCTAAATTCGGCCGAACCCAATAAGGTTAACACATGCTATAAATTAGGCTAAAATCACATAATTACAAAATCGGGGAAGAGACTAAAATCGTACCATTCATTTATTCAAGGAACTCGGTTGACACAGTTAAAATCTAGGAGACTATAATTGCATATATGCAATATCCAAGAGACTTAATAGACACAATTACAAAATTTTAAAATTTGATAAATCATTGCTTAAAGCCATAAATCACAATTTTGCTCGTTGGTAGGTTGAAGGCGATAGCTTTCCTAACTTCTATGTTCATTAGGCTGGGTCCGAGTAGTAGTTTTTTAGGTGCTTTTATGTTGCATTGCTATATTGGGTGCATTTAGTGAGAGAGTTAACAAATGTGTAATTGAGGTTTGAGGGTGTGCTTACAAGTACAAGGATAATTTAGGATTTGAAATATAAAAAAAGGAGTATATAAGTAAAGAGGGAGAGTGAAAATAGCAACTAGCAATATATTTTTCAGACAAAGTTCGAACTAGCTCACCCACCCATTTTTCATTATCTTGCCTGCACCGATTTGATAGGTTCACAGTTCAATAACCTATGAAATATTATATTAGACTAATCTAGTTAAATTTATCAATAAGTATTTATTATAAAAAAATAGATTAAAATTATTCTGAAGATGTTAAATAAGAAAATTTTTATAAAAAATTATTTTTCTTTATAAATAATTAATATTTATGAAGTAGTTTCATCCAAGGACTTTAATTGATCTACTTCAACTAAAGTTAAAAGTTAAAAGAGTGTAGCAGAAAAGATTGGTTTCCCTGGAGAGTTGTAAAGGGCATCTAGATTGCCAAACGTAGGTGTGCATGGGCTTGGATTTTGGTTAAAAGCCACGTGTAGGGTGGAGTTAGCCTTGCTTTATAAAACTAAAAGTGACTGTAAGAAAGAAGAAGTGAGAGAGAGAATGGAGGCAGGTATGAGCGAGCTTTGGATGAAGAAGCACCGTCTTCTCTACCAAGCAGCCACTAGACACCCTTTTATTCTTAGCATTCGCGACGCCACCATTAACATCGCTTCCTTCAAAACATGGCTGGTTAATTATTCTTGTCCCTTTGCTCTTTTTTTTTTTCTTCTTAACTTCCTTTGCCAATTGCTATCACAATCACGTTTATGTTACCTATGCAGGCACAAGATTACTTGTTCGTTCGGGCGTTTGTCCCATTCGTGGCTAGTGTGATTATAAAAGCTTGGAAGGAATCAGATGAAAGTGGTGACATGGAAGTGATATTGGGGGGAATGGCTTCTCTGGAGGATGAGATATCATGGTTTAAGAGAGAAGCCGCCAACTGGGGCATTTCACTTTCTGAGGTTCTTCCTCAGCAGGCAAACAAAAACTATTGTCGGTTGGTTTGTTAATCACCTATTCAACTCATATTTTTACATCTACCATGTCTTTAGAGTCCAGTTTTTATCATTCCATTAGAATTGATAGATCAAAGGTTTAGCTACTTTTTGGTACCCAACCGTATTGACATGGACTTGTCATCGGAAGTCCAAATATTTGCCAATGTGTAATGTGAAGGTTTTTAATTTGGGACTAGTGGCCATAGATATAGGAATAAGTTGCTACAACTCGTGTCGTAGAAATAGAAATTAAATTATTGAAAACAAGGTCCGAACTTTTTGTTAGGAGAGGATCCTTGTGTGGAAGAAGAGGTTGGATTGATTAGTTTGTTTTAATAACAGAATCAGATATTTACTCTTTGATTTAAAAATTTATAGCAAAATATAGATTTCAAAGGAGTCAAATATGCTGAGTTTAATTAACTATAGAGTATACACAGACTATTGACCCCAGTTAAGTTTTTACGGTTTAGATCCTTTCCTAGATCCTCTAATATACATGGCATGTATAGCAATAGCAGCAATGCTGTCTTGACTCATGATAAATTTTCCTGGAAGCCCTGGGAAGGAAACACACTATACACTATGATATGTAGGTTCTAGACAAATCATATGCTACTTTTGTCTGCAACGAATCATATGCTACTTTTGTCTGCAAGGTTGTTTGTATTGTAACATATGCATAATTGTGACAGGTTGCTGGAGAGTTTAATGAATCCAGACGTGGAATATACTGTGGTTATGACAGCATTTTGGGCTATTGAAGCAGTGTATCAAGAGAGCTTTGCTCACTGCATTGAAGAAGGCTCCAAGACCCCACCAGAATTGAAGGAGACTTGTGCAAGATGGGGCAATCAGGCTTTTGGTAATTACTGCCAATCTCTGCAAAAGATTGCGGATAGGCGATTACAAAAGGCTTCTGATGAAGAACTCAAAAAGGCTGAAGTTATGTTAATGAGTGTTCTGGAGCACGAAGTGGAGTTCTGGAACATGAGCCGTGGAAATGTCTGATTTACTTTACGAAGCCTTCAATATATGTATATATTAAATAATCAAATTCCAGACAGATACGGTTGGACCGTTGACAGCTTAAACTACTGCATCCTACAAAGATACAGTAAACTACAGCTGGGGAAATTGGACAAATAATAAAGGAATGCTCCTACTTAGCAAAATCTTAAGAATGTGCATATAAAATGAGTTTGAAACTTATTTTGTCCCATTCCATTCTCCATTTACATTTCAGCAAAAGATGAAAAAAAACTTAGTGTTTGTTTTGCAATATTTTTATAAAATTGTTTTTAATAATTTAGTTTTTTAAAAACTAAAAATACTTGTTTTTAGTAATTTAGTTTTTTAAAAACTAAAAAATTTAGTTGTGTAGTGTTTTCTGAAAATAATTTTTGAAAACAGTTTTAATTTTTAGTTTTTAAAACCTAAAAAACTGGAAAAATAGTTATGATTTTCAGTTTTCAGTTTTTTAGTTTTGAAAAGTCAAAATATATTGTTTTTTAATTTTAAAAAATCAAAATACAAATAGAATATATTATTTTTTGTTTTACATTAATAAAATTTTAATAATAAATATTAACAAGTTTTTTTCATTTTTATATTTTTAACTTTAAACATTAGGGCAATCTTTTGTTCTGCTTGACTTCATTAGTTTGTTTTAGGAGGTTTTTCTATCAATTTAGAAGCGCAAAATAATAGGTCGATTTTATGTTACCGATAGATCCCTGGCGGATTGGGGGTGTGCAAGATAATGAATTCAAATACTATTCCATCATATGCAATAAGTAACGGGGAATGAATTATAAATTCTTATTTTAAAATTTATTTTATGAGTTTAATTTTTATATGAATGAAATCTAATAATTAATAATTATAATGAATAACTAATATTTATCATGAATAAATAGATCCCTTTACATATATAAAAAATATTTTAAATAATTTATAGGATTTATATAAAAGAATTATAGTCTTTTTCAATACTTAATTTAAAAATTAAAATTATATTTTGTCTCACTTGTTTTTTCTTTCATTAATTGCAACACTATAACATTAAATTGCATAGTAGTAAATCACGTGTTTTCTTTCATTATTTGTTAAAAAAATTAATATTTTATTTTAAATATCATTAAAGTTCATGCTTATATCTGATTGAGAAGTTATTTAGATTAATGCATGAATATAGTTAGATTTTTATAACTTTTTTAAAAAGTTTATATATACAAATATAACCATGATAGTGCATAAATTTGAGCAGTCAATATTATTTTTTTTAATTTTTAATTCAAATTTTTTCAATAAAAAATAAAATGAAAGAGGAAAAAGATAAATATTACAGAAATCATTGAATTGATTTTCAAATCAGTTCAATAAAAAATAAAATGAAAGAGGAAAAAGATAAAATATAACAGAAATCATTGAATTGATTTTCAATAAATGAAAGAAAGAGAGAAAATGTTTTTTTAATTCAAAAGTTGAGTATTAAAATATAAAGATATTTTTAATATAAATTATTAATATAAGAAATATTAAATTTTTATATTCTAAATATTTTGATATAGGTCGTTACCGTTTACATTAACATTTCCATATATACACACAATAGTGACAAAAAAAATAATTACATGAACTTAATTTTTCACTTTTAAAATATTTAAAAATATAAATATTTATATATATTACTATGAATTAAAAATATATTTTTTAAATATTAAAAAATAATATATGTCAATATTATGAATTGTGATTATTTTTTATTTTTATAAATTTTAAATAATAAGATTTTCTTACTAATGCTTAATTTTTAATTGAAAATATTTTTAATTTTTTTATAATTTAAATATAAATTATTAATATATTAGTTTTTTTTGTGATGAATTGTGAATTTTGCTATTAAACTAACATGCTTATAACTTATATTAAATTCTACTACATAAAAAATTTAGAATTATTTTTATTAGTTTATTTATTTAATTCTTTTGGCTTAATATTTTATTCTACTACATAAAAATTTAACATTTTATTAGTAGTATGAGTTTGGCTTAACAATTTCTCCCTTTCATTCTAACATTTGTATATATACGACTAGACAATAATCAAACAAAAAAAAAAATTGAAATGATATGCAAAGGTATGAAACTTCAATTAATCACCCCTTTTACATATTTTTTGGTATTGAATCAATTATTGATTTAATAAAGAATCACATGCTTTTCTTTTCATTTTGTATACTTCACAATTCTTGCATTCAAGTTTAAAGGATTATTAACAAGTATATTCTTTCATTTTTTTAGAAGTCAAAGTATTTTATAAATAAGAAATAGAAAGCATAAGATACAAGATAAATAATACTCTCGTTATACAAACATAAAGGTTCATAACTTATTCATGAATCAACCTGAGAATGTGAAAGTAACTTAGAAGTATGACACTATTCTCACAAATGCAGCATCCTAAATTATTTCTTGAATATCCACTGCTTTTTCTCTGAAGATCACAATGTTCCTTGCCTTCTATAGTTGACATACCCCTGCAAACTGATGGGGGAAACAAGACGGGTTTGTAACAAATTGTAAACAAAGCAGTAGAAATAAATCTTCCTAACTTACAAGAATCTATGAGGAGCAACAAAAAAGTATAACACTAATTAAGCATCACTCTCATAAGATAAGACACCAAACTTTTAACTTGCAAAACCTCAAATCAAGAGTAAAAACTACAGGTCATCTAGACCAAAGAAATAGTTCCACTATTATCAATAAAGAGTACAAAAGAGTGTCAATCAAGTATCATGATCAATGCCAACACTAACATCAAACAATAAAACATAAAAATACAGAGTAAGAAAGATGAAATTCCAAAAAATACTACAGTTATGCCAACTAAATATCTTTCAAGTTAGATTTCTTTTCAACAATCTGAACGGTTAGAATGAAGAACAATATGTTCCAAGCTTTCGATCCAAAAATCCGCCTGATCCAACGGTTAACAAATATGAAGTAGTGAATTTACGAATGCAGTTTTGTGTAAAAACGACTATAATTTTCTCTCTTCTTTTCTCTCAAACAATTGATGTATTTCTCTTACTAATGAACTTCTATCTGTCTACCCCTCTTCAGAAGCATCTTTTCCACTTTAGGTTAAATGAGACATTAAGTGAACTTCTCAATTTGGGTTTTCTCCACATATGAAAAGAGCCTAAAACCAACAAATCTCTCTCACACAACTATGTGGAAAGAACTGTCAAACCAACGACCTCACAATAGACTTCAAACTTTCCTCTTGACAGTGTTTTAGTCATCATATCAACACAATTATCAACATGTCACATGGAGTGTATAGTGGTCATCTTGTGGTTGGAGATCGTTTCTTGCAAGTTCAGGAAACAGAGGTGGATGTCAACATGCCACGTGGAATGTCTAGTGGTAATCATCATGAGGTTGGTGCTATGTGTTAAGCACACATAAAAGATAATGTTTCTAAGGTCATGAGAAACAGTGATCAAAATCAAATACTACAGAATATGTATCATGAGTTTGGTGAGTGTTGTAGGGGTATCAAACAATCTAACAATGTCGTTTCTAGAGTTTTCTTGAGGGGCAGTGGTCAAATTCATTTGATTTAGAATAGAAATCACAATATTTATGTGAAGAGTGGTGCAGAGCATGAGTTTAATGAGAATAGTAGCTACTATGTAGAGGCTTCAATGTTAGACAAGGTGTTTATTTTGTAGTTTGGGCAAGAAAAAACATGTTGCGGAAAAGGGCAGCAGGATGGAATGAGGGATGATAGTTTGGTAGAGATAGAAGTTGCGGTTATAGAGGAAGGTTTATTCAAGTCAAGGGGGATTATTAAAGAAGCATAGGGGGAGACCACGAAATGGACTGAATACGCTTGTATCGAAACCAAAGAATAAGGAAATTGTTAGAATGGTTTCAAGTGAAGGGAGGCAAAGGGCAGATGTATAAGGGATCAATCAAGAATACGATCAAGATATTAACAAGGTGGTTGATCAAGTATGGAAAATTAGGGGAATTTCATGTGATAAAAAGGAAAATATTTTACAAAGTTTAAAGGAGGTGGAAAAGAGGGATAAAATGCACGTGGGGATGGTGGAGAGATTAAAGGGTGTGAATGAAGGTGATTTCGAATATAAGAGGTTTAGAGGAAAGGTTGAAGAAGTGGGAGGTGAAAAAATTGATTCAGACTCAGAAGCCAAATAATCTTTTGTATTCAGAAAACAAAGTTGGAAAGAATAGAAAGGTCTTTTTGCGAAATTTTTTGGGGGAGTGGAGAGATGGGATGGGTTTTCAAACCATTAATAAGGGTGTCTGGTGGTTTGCTGATGTTGTGGGATAAATGCAAGTTCAAGATGTCTGATTGATATGAGGAAGAGCATTTTGTGGGAGTGGTGGGTGGATGGCCTGATCATGATTCTATGGTGCACATAGTAAATTTTTATACACCATGTGAGTTAGGGGCGAAGGTAATTTGTTGGGAGTTATTAAAAAGGAACAATGAAGTGAAAGGTGGTGAATGTTAGTGTATCATGGGTGATCTTAATGCAATTAGATGAGAGGCGGAATGTAAGGGGTGGAGATTCATAATAGGGAGATAGAAATGAATTGTTTCAATGAGTTCATTCAAGAGTCTTATCTATTAGACATCCTGTTGAGTGGTAGAAAATACATGTCTATAAGAATGATGGTTACACTATGAGTAGATTGGATAGATTTCTTGTGTTAGAAGGTTTCTTATTCTTATGGGGTAGTTCGGAACAATAAGGATTACCGAGGAGTGTGTCTGATCACTATCTGGTGATGTTGATGGAGGGTAAAATTAATTGGGGTCCAAAACCATCCCGAATTTTAAACTGTTGGTTTGAAGACAAGAGTTTTAAACCATTTGTAGAGCATGAATGGAAGGCATTAAAGGTTAAAAGGAGGAAAACATTTATACTTAAGGAAAAAAATAAAATTATTGAAAGGAAAGTTAAAGGTGTGGAATAAGGAGGTGTTTGTGAGCATTGATAGACATATCAAGAAGGAAAAGACGAATATATCAAAGTTGGATTTGTGAGACGAAATGGGAGAATTGTGGGAAGAAGAAATTGTTTTGAGAAAGGAAAAGTTATGGAACTGTAAAAAATGGATTGGGAGGAAGTGCTTGCTTCTGAATCAAAAGTCCTAGGTGTAGTGGCTCCATTTAGGGGATGACAATACTAAGTTTTGTCATGGATCAATTGCAAAGAGCTAGTCTATGAATGAGATATTGTGTCTTAATTTTGAAGGGGAAGAAGTGATGGGGGTGGAACCTTTAAAGTAAAAAATTCAGGAACATTACTTAAATCAATTCAAGGAGAACTTTTGTGTAAGACCAAAATTAGAGGTGCATTTTCAAAAGTTAGTAGCAGAGTTAAAGGAAAGGTTGGAAAGACGATATTCAGAGAGGGAAATTAGTGAGGTAGTATAGGAGTTTGGTAGTAATAAAAGTCCAGGTCCAAATGGTTTCAATTTTTTGTTCTTGAAAGAATTTTGGTATTTCGTGAAGGAGCACTTCATGGCGTTCTTTGCAGAATTCCATAAAAACGGTAAGCTTGTCAAAGGATTAAACAGTGTTTTTATAACTTGATCCTTAAGAATAGTAATACGTAGAGAATAGTGAATATCGACCAATCTCATTAGTTGGTTGCATTTATAAAGTTGTGGCGAAGGTTTTAGCATCAAGGACGAAGAAGGTTATCATTGTGTGATATCTGACTCAATTAGCCTTTGTGGCAAGATGTCAAATTCTAGATGGTGTGTTGGTAGTGAACGAAGTGGTGGATGAGGCTAGGAGATTGCGAAAGGACCTTGTGTGCTTCAAAGTTAATTTTGAAAAGGCCTATGATTTAGTAGAATAGAGTTATATATGAGACGTAATGAAAATTATGGGGTTTGGAAGGAAATGGATGAGGTGGATCAAGAAATGTGTGAGCTCGACAAAAATGTCAATACTTGTAAATGGAAGCCCTAATGAGGAATTTGAAATCGGAAGGGGTCTCAGGCAAAGAGATATCCTGGTTTCCTTTTCTGTTTCTCGTAGCAGTTAAGGGTCTCAGTCAATTAGTTCAAGTGGCAATAGATAAGGATATATGGAAGAGGTACCAAATAGGAAAAGATAATGTGTGTGTCTCCCATTTACAATTTGTAGATGATACTATATTAATGTTCCAGAAGAATTGGGAGTCGGTAGAGGTAGTTGAAGCAATACTGCAGAACTTTGAGTTGGTCTCATGTTTGAAGGTAAATTTTCATAAGAGCCAACTATTTGGTGTTAATGTTATCAATTGGCTTCAAAGGTTTCGAAGTTGCTAAATTGCAAATTGGGGTAGTTTCCGTGTAAATATTTAGGCCTATTGATTGAGGCTAATCTTTCTTTATCTGAGACATGGAAAAACATGGTGGAAATAGTGCATAAATGCCTCTATGGTTGGAAAATAAATTTCTAACTTTGTTAGGAAGAATTGTGCTCATAAAATTTGTGTTATTGACATTGTCAATCTACTATCTTTTATTTTTCAAGGCTCCAAAATGTATAATTTCTAAACTTAAGTAAACTTTTAAAAATTATTTATGGGTAGGGAATGAGGGTAGTCAAAAAGTGCATTGGGTGGCTTGGGAAAATGTCTACAAGCCTAGAGATGAAGGGGGTTTAAGGGTGAGGAACATGCAAAAGTTTAATATTGCACGGTTAGAGAAATGTGAGTGGAGACTAGCTACAAAGGGAGATAGGTTGGAGGTTTGAATTCTAGTGTCTAGGTATCAACTAAAAGAATGAGGATGGGAGGTGCACTATAGGAAGAACTCAAGGTGGTGGATGAATTTACAATCCATAGAAAGAAGGTGGATGAGGCAAGGAGAATGATAGTCTCAACATATGAGGTTGCATTTGGGGGATGAGAGTAAGACCATGTTTTGGAGGGACAAGGGGTAGAGGGTAAAAGTCTTAGAAATTATTATCCTTTTGAGCTAGCAGTTGGTAAGAATACTTCAGTGCAAGAGATGTGGGAGAGTAAGGAGTCTAAATGGCGATGGAAGTGGAGGAAGAATTTATTTGTCTGTGGAGAGGAGTTGGTAAAGGAGTTAGGTAAAAAGTTGGAGACTATTTGTTTCATTGAGGGTTCTCAAGATGAATGGAGTTGGATGGCAGAGGGAAGAGGGAAGTACTCAGTTAGTTTAACTTACAAGATTTTGTCTTGATTGGGATCCCAAGACAAAGATGACTTTTACAAATCTTTATGATTTAAAGGGGTTCCTCCAAAGGTTCAGTATTTAGCATGGATATTTGAAGTAGATAGACTACCAACAAGGAGCAATCCTCAGAGCAAAGGAGTATTAGCACGAGAAAATGTGGGATACATGTATTGTAGTGAAGTCGTGGAGTCAAGTCAAGACTTATTTTTGAGTTGTCAATTTTCATATCAGGTATGAAGTCGATTATGTGCTTGGTGAGACCTTCCAGATAACAACTCATAGTTACTATAGCCAATTTATGGGCCTAATTGATGGTTCAAAAGATATGCGCCAACTTTTGTCCTTTATTTGGTTTACGGGAATCTAGTTCATTTACCTAAATGTAAACTTTGTCATTATGTCAACATTATAACGTTAAAAAATACTATTAATAAAGGAAATTATCCTTTTGATGTCCATTTTTCAAAATACATATTTTACCCTTATATTTATTTGAAAATTAAAAAATAAACTACTTTGTAGCAGGGGGATTTAAACCCACAACCTCTCACTCGTCAAATGTAAATTTTATCACTAGATCAACCTTATAACCTTAACAAAAAGAATTACTTTAAAACATTTATATCCAACATACTTAATTGCCCTACTATTTAAAATCTATATGTATAATAATAATAATCTATAATATTATTTTTATATTATATATTATTAACAAAGGGAATTCCCATTTTTTATGTCCACTTTCAAAATACCTATTTTACCCTTATACCTATTTGAAAATTGAAAAATAAACTACTTGTCATATCGTGGATTCAAAACCATAATCTCTCTGTTACCAAATGTATACTTTGCCACTAGATCAACCTTATAACCTTAAGAAAAAAATTACTTTAAAAGATTTATATCTAACATGCTTAATTGTTCTATCTATAATTTATATGTATAATCTATAATCTATAAAATTATATTTTATATTTTATATTATATATTATATTATATAATAGGAACAAAGCTTTTTGGTGTCTATATTTTATGACTATTTTACCTTTTTAAATATTTTACGACTTCTTTTACTCTTACAAATATAAGTTTTGTTAATATATGTATACCTTATCATTAATATTTAATAAAAATACAAATACACATTCAAAACAACATTTTGAATTTTATTCAAATTCTTTCTTCTCTCAATTTTCTCAAATTCATTGCAAATCTATCATATTCATTGATGATCTGACATGTGTCTATTATGTAATCATAAACAAAGAAATATACAAATTAACAAAATATAGTTTATCATGTTATACGTAAAATAACACAATGAATTATTCATATTCTATCATATTATTATAAAACATATTAAATTAAAATCCTAAATTTATTATAACATATCAAAATAGAAATACAAATAAATAAATATATATATATATATATATATATATATATATATATATATATATATATATATATATATATATATATATATATATATATAACAATGTTTGTGTTTTTATTAGTATAAATAAAAGGAGAATAGCCGTAACTTAAATATAGAATGAGACTCCTATATTTAATCTTTACTTGTGGCTCTTGAGTAAAATGGTATGGTATTAGTGTATGGAAAAGATCTATTTAATTATTGATGTCTTTTTATAAAAAAAACGTTTCTTATTGCTTTTATAAAAAATATTAGCAATGCACTTTCTAAGATTGGTTAATTTATCGAAAATATATATTTGTGCGTGTCTCACTTATTAAATAATCATATTTCTATATTTTAAAATAAATTTTAGTAAAGCATGTTAGAAAATATGTCGTTAATATTTTTTATATATTTAATTTAAAGAAAACATTATCTTTATACTCTGGTATTTCAAGTTAACTACTGGCTACACAAAAGTTGTATAGAAATTATCGCACATTAATGGAGATTACCATGAAAATGAGTAATTTACTGCAACACTTATAATTAACTAGAGGTTATATAAAGTTTAGAGGTGTTGAATGTCATCAAAGTGGCTGTAGTTTAGTGGTGAGAATTCCACGTTGTGGCCGTGGAGACCTGGGCTCGAATCCCAGCAGCCACATATTTTTTAATTACCCTAAATTTATACTTTTGCCGTGAATAAATGCTTCCAATCTAAGCTAGCCGAATAAATAAGACAGACAAAATTTATAACACGGCATCTATTATATTATATGAAGAAGCGGATGTGCTTTCGGTTTGCTACTTTTTTTGGTTAAAACAACATTCCATCAAATGGGACTTTATACTCCACCAAGAATAACTTTATTTGAGAGGCTATTCCACTCACAAAGTGCAGGCTTCTCTATTAAGTTTCAGAACCATAGTTCACCCTCGTCTATATATAAAAAGAACACTTGTGATGTGTACATAAATAACTCAATCTCCAGACATGGCAGATCTTCAACAAAAGCTTGATGCTCTGAAAGGTCTTGTTGATGTGCTAAATAGCATGGACGAGGGTGAAAGTCAGAACAATGCGACGCCACCCAATAATCCCCATGATCCAGTGCCAGGAAGGAATAGGAGCCGCTCACATGGCAAATATAACAACACTGGCAATCAGAAGATTAAGGGTCTGAGTAACCAAACAGGCTTCACCCAAGGCAACGCTAACGGAGCCATCAACTTTGGTGATTTACGTGCCTGAGACAGAGTCACTCAAATAGAGATAACGCCGTGTAAGAAGAAGATGTTGCCAGTCTTGAAATACATAAATAATGTGACCTATAATATTAATGAAAATAAGAGCTTTGCAGTTTGCATGTGGCTCCAATATTTTCAGCAGTTTTACTATATTATACATCACATCTTCTTATATTAAACAGAAGAGTATATTTATTCTTATATCTCATTTAATATTTTACAACATTTTTTTGTGGTTTTTACAATGTTACGTATGTTCTAAATATTTTTTTTTCTTTTTCTTCTAATAGAAAGTCTTTTATTTAGGATTTTAAGATATTTTGTATGATTATATAATGAATTCCACAATTTAAATTTTATTTATAATTTATTTTTTAACAAAATATTAAATTTATTTTTAAAGAAAAAATTAATAAAAAAAAAATTAAAATAAATAAAATTAAATTTAAAATAAAATGCAAATTAATAAAATGAACATGCATATTTAGAAAATAAGATATATATATATATATATATACTAAATAAAAGAAATGAGCATGTACATTTATAATTCGTATACTACTTACAAAATCTTTTACAAGACCACAATTTCTGCTTTAATAATAGATCTTTTCGATATTAGATTTTGGTTTAAGATCTCTACTGAATACTCTGCATTAAAGATTCCTAATATATTAGCTTTGTAAACATAGTAACTTTTGAAAAGCGTCCATGTCCATATCTAACCATGAGTGGAGCCACATACATGTGAGGGTCTCACTTTGGTAAAAATATAAGTAATTATATATGCTATAATTTTATACTTTACTCTTCTATTTTTGTAAATTTTAATCCCCTGTTTAAGAATAAATTCATGTAAAGGTGAATTTTATACCATTTATAATATGATATCAAAGTCTATCTAGTAGTTTGTTGTTATTGGGCCTATTGTGTCACCTGCTATCGAGCTACTATCGAACCACCCACAGATATTAAACTTTACGCTCGAGATGTCCAATCCTCAGCATGAGGAAGGTGTATTAGAGATCTCACATCAACTAGTGATATGACTAAACAAGAGTATATAATAAAGTGCAAATCTCATTTTACAAACTGATTTTGTGGGGTTGAGTTAGACCGAATTTCAACATTTCTCATACTTGACATTGTGTAAATTTTCTCCTACTAACTTAAGTGTCTTGGATCCACTAGATCCAACAATTCGTATTCCTGATAGTGCATTGATTTCATTTTTTCATAGTACATCCTAAATAAAATATATATAAAGGATCTCCTTACTCAAGAGTAAGTTTAAGAGACTAATTATGAGAAATGTAGGTAGCACACTTTTTCTAACACATTCCTTATTATTAGTTGAAACTTATTAAAGATTATAAAATTAGGAGAGATAATCATTTAATTACAAGTGAGACCTACATAATTTGTTATTTATGATAAATTTCAATCAATCAATGTAAAGTGTATAGAAGGAATGTGCTAAAGAGTGTATTGCTAGTATTTTTCCTAATTATATATATAAAGAGAAAGAAGAGATCCACTCACAAGTAAGTTGAGACTTAATGTTTGTTTGACAACATTTTTATAAAATTGTTTTTAGTATTTAAAAACTAAAAAAATTGTTTCATCAATGTTTTATTAAGATAGTTTTCAAAAATAAATATTGGTTTTTAGTTTTTACAAACTAAAAAAGAAGAATAACAGAAAGTAGTTTTACTTTTCAATTTGTATTTTTTTAAAAAATTAAAAATATAAGGAGAATAAATTATTTTTTACTTTTCATTAATAATATTTTTATAAATATGAATATATTTTTTTTATCTCCAATCAGTTTTCAAACAATGAAAATAGTTCTTAAAAACTATTTTTTAAAATTTTTTTAAAAAACTAAAATAACAAAAATCAAACCAATTAAGCTTTGAACACTTTTTCCATGTCTATATATATGGTTTTTCTATTCTGTACAATTATAACTGGTTAAACATTAATAGTAGTATCATTTTAACTAACTTTTACTACATAATTAATTAATGACAACTTTTTTTAAAAAAATGAATTTATTTTTTATTTTTTATTTATTAGTCACTTACTTTTCCTTACCTTTTCTTTTTCGACCAATTTATATAATTATTAGCTTCAAGAAAAAAGCATAAATATATCATATTCACTAAAAATTTTCATAATTATTTTTTACGTTATTTTTTAATTTAATGTTATTATCGTATAAATTTTTAAACATAGAATAATATATTTTGTTATGTTGAATAATTTTTTAGATTAAAATATTTATAAAAATAATTTAAATTTATTATTAGTTATATTTATTAAAATATAATAATAAAAAATTTATAACATAAAAGTTTTACAGATAATTGTCACAATTTTTTAAGTAAAAAAACATATATTATTTCTCAAAATTCATATATGCACTTTCAATTTAAAGAATAAAATACTTGACTCATCTAAAAAAAATTAAAAAATAATATGCATTTAAAAAATGTATAATATTTTTATTATGATTTTGTTCATAACTTAAGAATTATGTAAACTGGTAAAAAAAGACGTATAGAAAAATGATTCAATAATAAATAAAAAAATATTAATTTTTTTTTCAAAAATTATAATTAGATATAGAAAGAGTTAGTTAAATATTACTAATATATTTTACCAAATATTGGGTATAGCCGGTACTGTTAAATTTTTTTTTATACCGACTATACATAATATTTGATTAAATATCATAAAAAAATAAGTAATATTTATTTGTGATTTGTAATTTCTTAAAATTGTCAAAGACTTTTAGCAACAATTTTTTAAGTGTTACACAAAAAATTTTTGCTAAATATTATATATGTAGTGCTTTAAGTTGTTGATCGTTCCATTCTTAAATTAAAACAATATTATTAATTGGAGAATAATTTATTTTATAAAAAATATTATGAATGAATATTTAGCCATATCATAAGAACAAAAATTGGTTTATATATAAATAAAAAGAAAATATTATTAAAAATAAATAAATTCCAAAATGGAAAGGGAATAGTTAATCTAAGTATTTTTTGTATGAAATTTGGATTACATTTAGGAGATTTGAATTTGAATTGACACTTTCTCTAATTTAAAGTAACATCTATTCTTTTAAATTTTTATTTTATCTCTGATTCTCTCTCTCCTCTTTCTCTTCACCTCTTGGTTAGTCTATACATGTATAGTTATTTAATTTTTTATTTTTTTAGTATAGTAATTTAATTTCTTATTTTTTTAGTATAGTAATTTAATTAATTTCTAGTGTAATTAATTTATTATTTTTAATATATTTATTTAATTTATAATAATTACATGTTTATTATATTAATTTACTTAATGAATTATATGTTTAGTATTTGGTTAGTGTAGTATATTACAGTTTTTTTATTTTTTATTTTTTTAGCATAGTAATTACATTTTTTAATTAATTACGTTTTTAATATAGTTATTTTTTATAATTATTATTTTTTATCTCTCTTATTACTATTCAACCATCATTTGCTGGACTCTGTGACAATAATTTTCTAGAAAATAAAAGGAGAAGTAGAATAAAAAGCATATAAATATTTTACCATATAACTTTAAATTAGAAAAAATGTTAATTCACTCTTAGATTGACTGAAAAGGGAACATGATTTTGTGGAGTTCGAACCCACAAGCTAAACTTGTATGGTAAATTTAACAAACACCTGTTGGGTTAATTCAGGTATTATTAAAATACTAACAAATGGCTGGTATGTGGGGGAATAGGACTTGATTTCCTTTAAGTACAATCTCAAATTGAGAATAGAAAAATGTGATTGAGAGTCAGATTTAAGAATGATAATCAACCAAGTTTATATATATAATAAAAATGATTTATCCCATTCCTGTTCTAACACTATATGTAAGCGAATATAAGTGATCTATCATCCTTACATCGATTCTCTGATCCGCAAAACTTTATTAGACGTGTGAATAATGATTTAATGTTGCTTATTTTTTTATTTATTTATTTATTTTTATGCGTCCATGTATATCTAAGCTTGGAATAAATCCCGAGTTCCCACTAAATATACAGTATTATATTGGAGAAGGTGTGGATGAGTAAATTAAAGTGAAGCAGAAGTTGAAATTGATTGATATTCGTGTACGTACGTCTTTAATTTGCAATTTGCGTTCACAATGATTCCCCGATGGAGACTGGAGAGTATAAAATGGTGGGCTATTACTCCAAAATCAGTGAATAGGTAGAGTTTTGGGTTTAGGGGGAAAATGGCAGGTATTGTATCTGGAATCAGCAGGCTTGCAGTAGGGTCGGGTGATGGGCGAGGGCGAACAAGTCCAAGTCCCAACAGTAACGCATCTCGTGCACCAGCGCCGCCAATGCCATCTGAAGGGTTCGCTTATTTGAATTCTGGCAAGCAAGACATCAAGGGTCTTACCAACCAAACTGGATGCGTCAAAGGCAACGCTAATGGAGTCATCAACTTTGGCACGCTAAGAGCCTCTGCCTCCCAATGAACTCCTAACTATATCCACCCGCACACTGCAGACAACAACTCCTTCATTAACTAAATAACATCTGCTCTTGCCTCTTGTTCCCTATATACCTATTCTCTATTTTACATATATATTTCTCTTCAATAAAATAAATATATACTACCTTAATTTGCATTATTCTTTTTCATTCTTGAATTTCGTCGGTGGTTAATTACCAATTTTTATATAATCACGTACAGTTGATTTTTCAAAAAAATAAAATAATTTGCTAGAAAGCTTTACTTAATGTGTTGGCTTATTTTCTTTTAGCTAGTCCTCTTCTTGCTAATATAATTTACTTTCAACAATTTAGAGGGTTTTACCACAAAATTAAGACTTTTACATAATTCCATTTTATCTTTAGTTATTCGCAAATTCGCTTTCCGTATATTTTTTGCAAATTAATTTAATTATCCACTTTTTTAGTTGAAACTGACACTATTTCTGATTCAAGTCTATATTATGTTGTGTTGTTGGGAGTGTTCCGGGATAAGTTTGCTTTGAGATAAAATATAAAGTTTCAACCATTCAATTATATTGGTTTGTATTGGATTGAATTTATTAATTTTTTTAGCAAATTGCATACTAATTGAAATTTCAGAAAAAAAATGCATATATATTTTTAAAACCTAAAAAATATCTTTTTGTCTTAAAATTTAAATAAATTGTTATAAAAAGTGCGTAAATAACATATTCGACGTAAATCAAATTATACAACAATAAACAAATTATCTAATATAAGTCTAATTGTATAACATATAAAATCAAACAAGTTGTTCAACATAAATAATAAATAAGAGCTAATTATAGATGTATACCTCTTGCGATTTAATATAATTACACGAAAATCATTTGCTTTTTCAAACATTACTTTTGAGGGGTGATAATATAAGGTTTGAGAGAGATACTTGTATAAGGTTTGAGAACGGATGAAAATTCTCAGTCTCAATTCTTGTCAACCAATTAATAAATGTATGTCATTTAATGAGCTATATAAGATATAAAATTATAAAAGAAAATTCATGGCATGACTGTGATTGATTTTTTTTTTTTGAAAAGAAAATTTTATTCAATAGGAAAAAACACTCACTTGTCATAAGAGATCACTTGAAAGAATTTGCAACTTACAGGAAGTCACAAAAACAGATACATAATCAAAGTTTTCCATAACAGTTACTAAATTTTTTCCCAATACTAAACAAACATAAGAGTATTAGCAAAACCCTTATTGATACACCTGATTATCCCCCAATCTTAGCCATACATAAAATTGGCTATGAAATCTCTCATAAAAGGAAATCGAAGATACCTTGAACATCTTTTTTATCGACAACCAAGATTTTTGTACCACTTGTTGTCATACTTCATCTGTGTTAAATGAAACTCCTTTGAATACGAAAACATTTTTTGCGTTCCAAATTCCCCGCAGGCAAGCCAACCAAATAACTCTCAATATACCTTATTTAGATTTCTCAACTAAATAAAGGGACCCTAGAAAATGCCAATAGCTTGACTTATATTCACATGGTAGAGCCTCTACAGCATCGCATCCATACTAAATAGCTTCATTTACAGGAGAAAAAATGGCTTACATTAGCAGCAAACCACAGAGAGGACATCTATTATCTTATTGCAATCACATAACTGTCTTAAATGACGATTATTAATTGGTAGAGACAAATTGATAAACCACATTGAAATAGAAGATTTTGATTCGCATGCTAATGTAAAGTTTTCAAATATATAAGGGATATAAATATAATGAATACATAAAAATAAAAGGATAATATGTAATTTAAAGAAAAGAGAGGAGAAAATGTATATGTAATTTCACTAAATTTAAAAGAATAAATCTATAATTAACTCAATAAATAATAAACTAAGTTGCAAGTTGTTAGATGTCTTGCGGTGATGAACACTAATTAGGGAGCGGTCCTATGCGATGATACGAGGAAGTGGGTGAAATAGTGATTATAATATTGATTGTAAGGGAGAAGGAAGAAATATCATGTGGAACACTAGGGATTTTGTTGCTTAATCTAAAAATGTGATTAATCGCTCGAGTTTACATATACAAAACTAAGATTTAGGATTAGATACTACTAAAAAAATGACATTAAACAACAGCATGTGGATGTCAAGTGAAATGCGGTTACATTTTTGTAAATAAAACAATTTTTATTTACATTAACTCTCTTATAACGATGCCAAAATGCTTTTGTTTTTAGTTTTACACTTTTACAACTACTAATTATTGATTAATAATAATATAAGATAAAATATTAAAAATGTAATTTGTTAAGTTTGGTTTACGGATCATTGGAGTAATCAAAACAAATTAAAATTGGATTTAATTGGTTTTGATTCAATTAAAAAAAAAAATTGGTAGTTTGAATGATCAGATTTTTATATTATCGGAACTGATGAACTTGTGATGTTAGCATTATTGTTAAATATTAGATGTTAAAGTTAATAAATTAATAAATTTTTTAAAAAAAATTAAGGAACTAAATTTATATAAAAAGAATAAACCGAAAGGGTGGAGACTGGAGACCGAATTTGCAAAAAGATATCAAGACCAAAAAAAAAAGAAAATTAAGCCTAAATAATGACATATCATTTTATAATTTAAAAAAATATACAAGTTTAGTCATGTCACGAGTTATTCTTAAGGATAACAATTATATCTTTCTTTATAGATATTGTTCCCGTTTTGACAAGAAAAATTCATATTATTGATCTCTGTTTTATTTTTGTACCTGTTTCTGCTCTACTTTTATGTTAAACAAGATTTCATATATATTTTTAATCTCACAATATTTGTGTATAAATTCACACACCTGTAAATCATTAAAACTAACATATTATTAATAATTTAATAATAATTATTTAATAAATTATAAACAAATTTAAATTATATAAAAAAATAATATAATAAATACTTATATATATATATCCAAAAAAAAATAACTGAGGATATTAAAATTGATATCTTTTATAATCACTCATTTCCTACTTTGCACCTTTTGAAAATAAGAATTATAGAGTCAAACCGGCTCCGCCATTATCCTCTAATATTATAAGTATGGCTTATTATACAAGGAAAAAATTGAATGTAAACTTACTGCAGAACACAACTTAAATAAGGAAAGAAATACCAAGAAATGCAACCAACCTTAAATACACTTTTAGTATTTAAATCCTAATTTTTTTTAATTATTGAATATGATGATGTATCATTTTTTTATTAACAATATCTATTTTCGATGGAATACTAATTCATATCCTTTCCTACCAAACTGAACGGCGTTTTTGTCTACGAAATTTAAGCAAAAAAATATCAATCATTCAAATTTAAAATAGATTTTTTTTTAATTTGAGGAGTAGAAAATTATTTTAAGTTTGGGAGACTAAAAAAATTACTTTAAATTTTAGGAAGTAAAAAATCATTTTTAACCTTGAATGACTAAATAATTATTTTAAAATTAGAAAAACTAAAAAAATTATTTCAAATTTGAGTGAATAAAATAATCTTTTTAAAATTTTAGGAAAAAAAACTTAACTCAAATTTAAAAGACTAAAATGATAACAACTTTTTTTAAAAGTTAGAATTTAGAATTGGGCAAACTTAAAATTTCAACGTCAGAAAAGCTAGCTTTTACCTCTTCTAGAAGTTGAAAAATATATTCATTCAAACACCACTTTTAATTTGAAAATAACTTATACAGTTAAGATGTTAGAAGCTCTTGTAAGATGAACATGCTATTAAATAAAAATGATACATATTATTTTATCAACAATAAAACTGTTACAACAAGTCATTCAGCCAGCCCGATGGACGAATAACAAAAATTGAGTCCGACCCATATGTTATTCTAACAGCTATTTTTAGAAATTTTATCTGCCATCTACAAGTTTTTTCGTTTTCCATTGTAAAAAATATTAATATATTTTTTATTTTTTACTTTCCAGCCGTGAATTGTTGAATAGTAAAAAAACCTACAAATTATCTAACCTTAAAAATATCTTTCACTTTCAGTTTATATATATATTATAGAAATTATTAAATTATATTTTTAAGCTTCTTGTTATTTGCACCTTTATACAATTATCAATATGAGTTTAATTAGTATACAATTTATTAATATTTAATTAAAATTCTTTATTGATAAGTTTATACTATTTTTACTAATTATTTTTTTTAAAAAGCATAAATATTATGTATATCATATATAAATAGAAGCTGAAACAAAATGTTTGAGACATCCTATACAATCAATACAAAAAATATGAACTCCCCGTTCAGTGGAACCAACCCCACCTATTGATCTCAAAAGCTTTTACATCCACAAGTAATCAGCCCATAAAAAAACATCTTATATATTAATTAATAATTTAAAAGTTATATAAATTAAGAGTTGTAATTAAATATCATACTGTCAGTGTATACTAATTAAACTCTATCCATATATTTCTTTTATATTTATTTTAAATATTTTTTAAAACACTCTTATAATTTTTTTTTTCAATATACTCCTCTCTGATCGACAATATTGTTCTCTTTTCACACATATAAAAACCTATAATTTATTTTTCTTAGAAATTTCACAATACACCTCCTTCTTTTATTGTCCATTTCTTTCCATAACATCATGAAGACCTTTTATATCAGAGGAGAGCCACAACTCTTCCAAAATTTTCTCAAATTTTTTTTCAATATATATTCATATATTAATATTATATTATTATATTATTGATATAATAGCTTTTTATGATTATTTCTTAAATGACTAGTGAATGATAGATTTTTTTTTAATTTCATTATCATACATGTTTATTTTGAGTTGGGAAATGAAGAATTCTGTTTTTTAATTAAAAAATAACTTTTATATAAAAATTAATTTGGTACCCCCAAAATTTTTATCTAAGTTTCACCACAGAAAACCCTCATCCATTGTGCACTATTGTTTTGTAATCTCTATTTAGGATTTTATAATCATAGTTAATCTATAAAAAATCAAACAATATACCTTTGAATGTGATGATTAGAAAACCTACATTTAACTATATAAAATAGAGATGATAATTGATCTCTCAAAAGTGATACTGCAAATTATGGTTGTGTCCAACAATTGAAAAAAAAGGTGTGCATGACAACAAATAAAGATGTGGTGGAGAAAAGTGATGTTTGTCAAAAGGAAAAAGTTACGGAAGGAGGAGTTGTATAAGATTTTGAAAGAATGTAAGTGGTAGGGTTATGTGAAATACACTCAAAATGAGCATATATTATAGACAAAAAATGAAGTGTTTGTTTTTTAAAAGACAAATTTTTATTTAGCAAAAACAAGACACCACTAAGTTACAAGGAGTAACTTACCAGTATTTTCACATTACATTAGTAGTAAAGAATTAATCTCATATAGTACAAATCCCCCAAAGCATATACAAAGTCCAATGTTATAAAAGAACTAATAAGTTTCCTTACCTAACCAAAGTAAAACAATAATTAGCTAATTTTATTTGTTTTTATTTTTCTTTTATGTTTTTTAATATTTTATCTTTAATATAGAAAATTATTATTTATTAAATAATATTATAAATTAAATTAGTTTTCATTTTTTATGATAGACACTATGGGTATTATTTATGTGAAATAATATTACGTGACACCATTATATGAAAATATTATTATATGTGTCAAAGGTTTTTTTTAAGTATTTAACATAATTTTATTTTAAAGATTAAATATTATTTATTTATTTTAGAATCTATAAAATATTTTTATTTTTCATTTTAAAATCATTTTACAAATATTACAAGGGTTAACGGATACGACATGACTAGACTTTATTATAAGCAAAACCATGAGAATAAAAGTTTTTTTAAAATATTTAACACAATTAATTATTAAATATTTAACAATATTTAATTATACTTTGAAGTACTAGAAATTATGTTTACTTTCTTAAAATCATTTTTATTTCAAGAAAAATCAATGTTACTTATACATATATTTTTTGTGAATAATATTATTTCAGTTCTTGTTCTAACCTAATATGTAATCGAATATAACTGATTTATTGTTGTAAAGATGTGTGTATTTAATAGGCAAAGTCTTACCTTGCCTGAATAGCTGGTTACGTGAGAAAAATATATATTAAAACTCATAAACTAAGCCTAACAAAGAGGTTACTAAGAACAGGAAGTTACATATGAAATTTAGTTTTGGAAGTGGTGTAAACTTGCCTATTTGCCCAGCTCATGCTGTTAATGGGGCTAACATACCTAAATTTGCGAAAAATATTTTAAATTTATGTTAAAATTTCCTTTCTAAGAAATTTACCTGAAACATAAGATCATGTTAAGAGTATCTTAAAACTGTTCTATATATGCTTTCTTTTGCGAGTTCTGTACAGCAGCATTTTTGGACGACATCTATCATCTCTATATTGATTCCGCAGAACTTTATTAGACGTGTGAATAATGATTTAATCTTGCTTCTTCTTTTTTATATTGATTATTTTATACGTGTAACAAGATAAAGCTTGGAATAACTCCCCACTATATGTTGGAGAACCTTAAATAATGTGGTGGTGGAGCAGTAAATTAAAGTGAAGCACAACCTTATATTTTGATTCCTATTCCTGTCTGTATATATCTTTGCAATTTACATTCGCACTCATTGATAATGATATATCATTTTATAATTTAAAGTCGCAACTCACAACCATTCTAATATTAATTACCAGTAGGATTTATTATACAAGAAAAAATAAAATGAAATCTTATTATACAAACTCAACTAGTAAAGAAGGGAAGACGAATGCAAAACACCCTTAAATAAGTCATGCTGACCCATTTATATTTTACTAAAAGTTTGATATAATTATTGTTTTCCTATATGAGGAGAAAAAGGTGCTAGCTTTAAACACTCTGATCATTTACTCATTTAGGTATTTTAAGAAATACAGAAACTAAACTATTAATTTTAAAAGTTAAAAATGAAAAATTTTTAGGGACTAAAAACACGAACACCCTTAATTTCTATGTACATATTTTTTATTTGTGATTTAAAATGATTGATTCCGTCTCTCTTGTTTTTTAATCAAACGCTGCTTTTCTATTACCTAAATATTTCGAATATACTTTTAAAAGTTAGAAAACAATTTTCCTGTGTTCCATAATATATTTATAAAGTTGCTGAAATGCCAAAATTAATATTTTAATCTTTTTTATTTGCTGTGATCCTTTTATTTTTAGAATAGATTTGTATTTTATATTGATGGTTTTAATTTAGTTTTCTTTTTTTTAATAGGAACTTTAGTTTTTATGACCATTACCTTAATTTCTTTTTACTTGTTTTTATTATGTACCATTCCACATCTTTACTTAATCAGTAAATAACTCTTAAAGGATGGATATGATATTTTCATCTTATCTTTACTCTCTAAATTCATTCTTATTCTCGTTTGTATGAGATTACTCTCCAAATTAATTTTTATTCTCGTTTGTATGAGTATCTCATCTGCATCTCTATAAGATATTAGGTATATTTGTATCCATTTTATATATAAAAAATAAAAATTTATTTAATAACAATAAATTGTTTGAATATGATCATATTAATTCAAAAGTTATCTGATCAATATAAAGTTTGTATTTCATGAATTAAGTATCAAACTTTTCTTTTTCTAAAAGGAAAATCTTAAATCTTTCTTGACATCCAAAAAAGTAAGTTGAAAAGAAATAGGAATCTAAGAAGTTATTTGACTTGAAAATTACGTTTAATAACTTAAGGATAAAAGTTTGGTGCATTTTAGTCATTATAATAAGGACGGTATGAGGACAGGAACGGAGTGAGTATATATATATATATATCTTTATTCTTATGCCGACTTAACAAATTAAGTATTCTTCATTTCTGTGTTCATGTTCATTAAATAAGAGATTCTCCATCAACAGTAATTTAGAGATTGTCTCTAAATACAAAGTTATTTGTCATCACTATGATTGAACAAAATGATGTCATATTCTAAAAAAAAAAAGAGAGTCTTTTTATCATTTTTTCAATTATTTTTATCATTAATTATAATTATTAAAAATTATAAAATAATACGTAAAATTTATTAATCAAAATAGATTTTAATTACTATAGTTAGTAATATATTTTTTTAAAAAATGTGTAAGAAATTATTGGAAACCTTTCTTTTCCAAGAAAATATGCCAAGGAAAGTAACTATCACATTTGCATTGATTCCTTCATCTACACAGTGACGCACGCAGCATTAGATATTCTCTTGCAGTCTTTTCTTTTTCCTTCTTTCGTCCATGTGTACACCTAAGTGGGTGATTTAAAATTAATAAATTTAAAATTTAAGACTTAATTAATTTTTATTTCTTGAAAATAAATATTTTTATTTTAATCTTTTATATTTTTTATTTTACTCCATAATGTTTTTGTTTAAAAATATCTTTCAATAGATGTACGTAGTTAAATGACATGTGCTTTTTTTTAAAAATATTATTGTTAATAAATTTAATTATCATTTGATCCCAAAAATGTCTATATTTTTAATTTTGTCTTTTAAATTTTTTATTTTATTTTAGTATTCAAAATATATTTTTATTCTAAAATAGCAGTGTCGATAAATGTAAAGTAATGATATTAATAATATTTTGTTATCTTAATCCTTTTACATTATTGAAATAATAAAATAATAACAATGACTTTTTTAAAATAAAAAATATTTTTTAGTATAAAAACTAATGAAAAACCAGTCGGTTATATCGTTTTTTTTTTTCTAAATCTATATAAATTTAAAAGAAAAAAAATAAAAACTTTGAATAATGTCAAATTTCAATAGATTCTATTGGATATAAACTTAAGTTTTTTGAGTTTAATTTAAGAAACTTAAATTAAAATTTTTCATAATTTAAACTCATATCTATTATCATAAAAAAAAAAACTTATATGTCATTTACTTTATTTTTATAATTAATCTTTAGTAACTATTTACTGTGCAAATTTTTTTATTTTCTGACAACAATTTTCTGAAGAGAGAAAAAATTTAAAAATCTTTTAGTCTCCGAAAGTTGAAGAGTAATAAGAGAAAGTTAACAGATTGGAGTTAAATTTTCAGAAAAGTTAGGTGTATTGCAAATTGGATGCCAGCAAACTGTTGCAAATTTTAGAACCAATTTTCTACGGTCCTGGTCTTGATGCCCGGTTGGTTTTAGGTGAGTGATGAGGACACAGCTACAAACAAAGACAGTAAGGTGGTTGAAAGACTTGGGACACCTATGACAAGGGCAAGAGCTAGGAAAGCAAGAGAAGTTTTACAACAAGTGGTAGCAACAATTCTAGAAGCTGCACCTAATGAAAAGGACATAGAGGCAAAATTAATTCAATGCATGGTCATCATTGAAGATTCATGAAATAGAGGATGTTGCTGCAAAGTTATTTTAATCAAAGTGGGTTTAATTAAACAAAGTTGTAAAAAGTGTTGGTACTGTTGTGTTATTTGCTATGCTTTAAAAACAGTTTATTTTAATTTTTCTTTTATTTTAGAGTGTTGAATTCAATGGTTGTCCTTTGAGTACAATTCAACCCCTATTTATAGAACTAGGTGGTTGTTCAAAATCATAACTCCCAAAAGAAAAATTAAATACTCCATTATCACGCAATTATCACATATGATTAATTGCATGTTACATTAATTCCTAAATTAATGAAACGTTACAAAAATGAAAAGTCATTGTCTTCGGCATTCACGTCATTCCCTCCTTCTTCGAAAAGATTCGTCCTCGAATCTATGACTTTATTTTCCTATCAATTTTATTCACTTATAATTTAAAATAAACAAAATCAACCTCCAGGATCAAATATAACTTGTAAAAATTCATGCATCAAAGAAGTTTTCCTTTTTGGTTTCCAAACCCAAACATTGGAATCAAGAGGAATTCTTCTTTTAAAATAGACTTGTGCATTTTCTTCAGGAGTTTTAACCTCAACAATGTACTGAATATATAATGACTCTGGAAAAGGGATATCCACATTTTTCTTCCTCAAATATGGCAATTTGTGGGTTGTATTGTCATCGTCCTGTGCATTCAAAATACCAATAAAAGAAGAAAAATCATTAGCAGTTTTTATTTTAACGTTCTTTTTCTCTATTTCTCTTTCCTTTTCTCTCTCTTCCTCTTCACTCTTTTCTTTTTCTATTTTTCTCTTTTCTTCTCTTTCTTTTTCTATTTTCTCCTTCAACTTATGTTGATTATCAGAAACTTCACTTGGTGTCAGAAATTTCAAATTAAGTTTGCGTCCTTCATGTACCAAAGAAACTGAAAGTGACGTGAATGCCGAAGACAATGACTTTTCATTTTTGTAACGTTTCATTAATTTAGGAATTAATGTAACATGCAATTAATCATATGTGATAATTGCGTGATAATGGAGTATTTAATTTTTCTTTTGGGAGTTATGATTTTGAACAACCACCTAGTTCTATAAATAGGGGTTGAATTGTACTCTAAGGAGAACCATTGAATTAGTGAAATTATATTTGGGTTTTACCTTTTTGTGAGAGATGAATTTCTCTTTAGAACTTATCAAGGAATTTTTCCTTGTGGCGTTCTCCTAGACTTATCAAGGGTAAATCACCACCCTTGTGGCGTCATATGATTTATCTTCCATCCTTGGAAGTGGTGTCATCTATCTTTTCGTTAAACCATTTTCATCCTTTCCATTTTCTTGTTTACCCAATTCTCATTGTTTTGTTAACTTATTATCTGCTAACCTAGATAGATCTGCAAAACGAATCCAACCCCTCTGAATTTCTATCAGTTGGTATCAGAGCTTCGGCTCTAGGTTTGGAACTATGGTGGATATTTTTTATACAAGGTGTTTAATCGAAGGTCATTTGTGTTTATTTGCAGTTGATGAAGAAAGTTATAGCAACGTGGTGAGCGAAAGATTGGTGAATAAACTTAACTTACCAACGAGTCTTCATCCTAGGCAAACTAAGTTTAGATTCACTATTGGAAAATATGTGGAGGAAGTGACATGCGATATTGCTCCCATGGACTCATGTCATTTTCTTTTAGGGAGACCTTGGTTGCAGGGTAAAAGGATAAATTCTGAAAGACTTTCTGATGAGGACACAGCTACAAACAAAGACAGTAAGGTGGTTGAAAGACTTGGGACACCTATGACAAGGGCAAGAGCTAGGAAAGCAAGAGAAGTTTTACAACAAGTGGTAGCAACAATTCTAGAAGCTGCACCTAATGAAAAGGACATAGAGGCAAAATTAATTCAATGCATGGTCATCATTGAAGATTCATGAAATAGAGGATGTTGCTGCAAAGTTATTTTAATCAAAGTGGGTTTAATTAAACAAAGTTGTAAAAAGTGTTGGTACTGTTGTGTTATTTGCTATGCTTTAAAAACAGTTTATTTTAATTTTTCTTTTATTTTAGAGTGTTGAATTCAATGGTTGTCCTTTGAGTACAATTCAACCCCTATTTATAGAACTAGGTGGTTGTTCAAAATCATAACTCCCAAAAGAAAAATTAAATACTCCATTATCACGCAATTATCACATATGATTAATTGCATGTTACATTAATTCCTAAATTAATGAAACGTTACAAAAATGAAAAGTCATTGTCTTCGGCATTCACGTCAGTGAGCTTCTGGGCTTCTTGTGAGGGAGGTTTACTTTGAAATTTTGAAGAACACAAATTGAGAAAACTTAGTTACTCTCTAGTCACCTCTTGAAACTCTGGTAAAAATTGTCATCGAATTAGAGAAATTAGGTTTAAGGATAAAATAAGAATTTAAAAATAAATGTATAAAAATATGTGTGATTTTAAATTATGAAAGATATTAATTTAAATTCTTCTAATTTGATTCTACAAGTTTATTGAACTAATTCAGTTATGTTAAATGTTACGAGAGTTTTTTTTTTTTTTTTTAATCTAACTCATTTCATAGGGTCATGATTGAC
The DNA here is from genome assembly GCA_037954015.1 of Psophocarpus tetragonolobus. Taxonomy (NCBI): domain Eukaryota; kingdom Viridiplantae; phylum Streptophyta; class Magnoliopsida; order Fabales; family Fabaceae; genus Psophocarpus; species Psophocarpus tetragonolobus. The sequence continues at coordinate 5,473,164 of CM075693.1, read as the reverse complement.
TTATATATCAAACATGACTCATTTTGACAGTTATAAGTTATAACTAGATATATAAATAAATGAAAAGAAAAAATATGTATACAAGGTTAATTCTTAAAAATAAATAAATAAGTAATAATTTTTATACTATTAGCTAATTAAAAATTATTGAGATGACTTTTAAAAATAATTATTATAAGATTTTAATTATAATGTATATTATTATAAAAAATTATATTATCAATTAATAAGAATTATTGTTAGTATAATTTTTAACATAATTATTATAAAAATTAATAAATTTATCATATATTATTATTTTCAGTAACATGGAGTGACTCACATGATAAAACATTAGCTACATCATCATTTAACATTAGATATTTAATGATAGAGATTATTTTAAAAAAAAAACATATTATGAGAACAAAAGAAAAGAAAATAAAATAAAGGACAAAAATTAAAAAATAGATATTTTTGAGAGACTAAAAATTAATTAATTGTATTAATAATTATTTTATATTTTTTAAAAGTTACATGCGACAAAGCAGTAGTCATGTCACCACTAATGAAATACACTATTTTTAAACAAAAATATATTTTAAGAATTAAAATAAAAGAGTAGGGATTTTTTTAAGCCAAAAATTTTAACTGCATAACTGTTGAAGTGAAAATCATATGTAAAATAATGTTTAGAATAAGATTATTTTAATAAAAGATAAATGTAATGAAGGTAGACAAAATTTTGCCTTAAAAAAAAGATAATTAAAACTGCGAATATGAGGCATGATTGGTAACAAGAATGGAAGAGGTTAAATTGGGATTGGTATGGGTGTGGGAAGTGGGAGTGTATAAAAAGGGTGTTGTATACATATTTTCTGCTCCCAATTGAAAAGATATACATACATATGGCGGGTGTTGCATATGGGATCAGTGTGCTTGCAGTGGGCGCAGGTGAAGGTCCACCTCCACCTCCACCGCGAGCAACGCAGAGTCCCAATAACGACAGCGACAGCAGGGAACTGCTACTGTTAACTATAAACCTTATCTTTTCATCTCCTATTTCCCCAACCTCCTACTAATAACATTACACGCACCATCTCATCTTCAAATTACATATATTCTCCTCCATTTAACGGCTCCTTCAATAAATCAAACGTTTTATTGCATCATTAATATATAGAAAGATGGCAAAAACTTAAAAACAAAAATTACAATGTTCATAGTTGGGTTTAATAGTAGATAAATGGAGAAAAATTACGTACAATTCGTAACTAAGTTTCTCCTCCTTAGATAAAGACAAATGAATTGATAGATCAGTATTTATATATTTTCATTTTAAATATAACTATATATTTATAATTATTCAATTACATATCTACAAATACAACCATTATACTAAAAGAATAAATTATGTACTCAATATATATTTATATTTTCTTTTCTTTCATTTTTTCAAATAAATATAAAAAATAAATAAAATCATTTTCTTTTTTTTATTTTAAATGAAATTAAAATTTCTATTATTTATTTTTATTTTTATTTTTATTTTTTCCTTTCATTTTCTCTCCACATTCAACAAATTAAAGCCGCACGAATTTGTGTTGTGAATGTGATACCATGTTTTATTTTATTTTTATTTTTTTATGAGAATTATACAAGACATAGATTCTACTTTTTACCCATTATATATGTGCCTATCTGGTATTGAACATGAATAATCTTCTCACTTTTACTTGTTCAGCAGCAGAAAAAGATAATTGTATGGTTTTTATTAAAAATAACGTGAGTACGCTAATACAAGAAAGATAAACGAAATATATAGAAACTAAGTAAAATGTTTTTGCATAATTTTAAATTAATAGATTCTAAATATAGATTAGTTTCCAAATTATATTTTGCTAGACTCATTTATGATATTTAAATCACTTTAATTCTACAACAGTTGACATATTTATAGGGATTTTATATGCTCTTATCATTGTTTCCTTTTCCTTCATCATTATCATCTATGGATGAATAGCTACTGTTAATACTCTCCCTCACACAAATGAGGCTAAGGTTAAAGGCAATTTTTGGTCCGGAAAAGCATGTGCGTAGCCTTAAACATAGGTTTAGTGAATAGATCAACAACATGATGATTGGTAGGAACGTAGTGAGTGACAAGGTGACCAAGTGCAACTTGTTCACTAATAAAATGGTAATCCAATTCAATGTATTTGCTATGGGCATGAAAAACTAGATTGATGATCATATGAAGAGCACTCATATTGTCACGATATAATAGTGAAGGGGAGGCAAGTGAAATGTGAAAGGCATAGTGTGATTGGGATAAATGGAGGCCATATGTTGTTGAGAGTACCTCAATGCCAAGAAAGTGGTAGAGAGGTTCCAAGTCCTTTATAGAAAATTCATATTGCAAAAGTTTGATGAAGTTAGAGACTAGAGTGGTGTTGGATCTTGTGAGAAGTATATCATCCACATAAAGAAGAAGAATTAGTTATCCAATATCAGTGTGCCAAATAAATAAAGATAGGTCAATCATACTAAAAAAAATCATATTAAATAAGAAAAAAAAACTAAAGCGATCAAATCAGGTGTGATGTGCTTGTATAAGGCCATAAAGTGCCTTTTGTAGTTGACAAACATGGTTAGGGAACTGAGAGTTAGCCATGCCCAAAGGTTGTTCCATGTATATGTTTTCTGAAACCATTCCATGAAGAAAGGAATTTTTCACATCAAGTTGTTGAATGAGCCATTTCTGAATAAGAGCTAAAGTGATGATTAACTGGATAGTGCTTGGCTTAATTACGGGAGAAAAGATTTCAATATGGTCCACTCCATTAATTTGGTGATAACCCTTTACAACAAGATGAACCTTGAGACGATCTAAAGACCTATTAGGTTTGACTTTGGATTTGAAAACCCATTTAGAGTCAATAACATGCAAGTTAGGGGTGCGAGGAACAAGTTTCCAAGTTTGTTTTTTATGTAATGCCTCAAGTTCTTCGCACATGGAAAGCTTCCATCCAGGGTGTGCTAATGCAAAGCGAATATTGGTGGGGTGTGTGGAATGTCTCCACATGACATGGTAATTAAGGCATACTTAGGATTAGGGTTTATAATTTCGCGTTGTGAGCAAGTAACCATGCAATGAGTAGGTATAGTTTGTGGGAGTTGAGTTTAGGTAGAAAGGCTAGACTCAAGTTGTTGTGTTGAAGTGGGAGGCCTAAACTCAAGCTCTTATTTAGTTTGTGGATATTGGGTGGATTGTTTTAGTTGATCAATAGGTGAAATAGGAAGTTGCAAGGCAAAAGATTCAACTTAAGGTGTGGGTAAAAGGCTTAAGCATGGTGGAATGGAAGCAGAAGTGGAAGTTGTTGCTACACAATCTACACAAGAATTAGAGTTAGTATGAGGTAGCCAAGAGTCAAATATACTAACTACTTATGATGAAGAAGAGGGAATTGTATTATGAGAGTTAGTCTTCTATAGGAAAAACTACTCATAAAAAACATGTCATGGGATAAAAAAAATTCTTATTAGAGGGATGAAAACATTTATATCCTTTATGTATATTACTATATCCCACAAAAACACAAGGAATAATTTTTGGATTAAATTTGTTACTCGTGTGTCCCATGTATATGGAAAGCATTTAGATCCAAAGATGTGTAGTGAAGAATAGTTATGGTGTGTCTTATACACGACATAGTAAGGAGTTTCAAAGTTAAAAGAAGAGGATGAAAGTCTCTTAATAAGATAAACAATTGTACTAAAAGCTTTAACCCATAGAAATAAAGGTGCACCACTATGAAACAACATAGTCATATTGAGTTTGTGAATTATTCTATGGCGTCGTTCAACCATACCTGCTTGTTTTGGGGTATATGAGCAAGACACCTGATGAATAGTTCCTATTAAATGAAAATGAGTAGAAAGTTTGGGGTTGATAAATTCACCTCCTCCACTAGAATGAAAAACCTTCACTTTTGTGTTAAATTATTTTTTAACATATTGTTCAAAAGATAGGTAAGCATTATGTAATAAGGGAATAATTCATGTGTACTTTGAAAAATCATCAACCAAGAAGGCATAATATTTCAAGTTACCAATAGATACAATAAGGGCAGGTCCTAACAAATCACAATGTATTTTTTTAAAGATAGTAGAACTAGAGTGTTCACAAGAAAAGAAAGGCAATTTACTAAGTTGTCCTAATTGACAATCATCACATAATTGTGTGGATTTCAAAGTTCCAACTACAAAAATTAATCCTTTATTTTTTAGTAATTGTAAAGCCATATACTGAGGATGTTCTCGTCATTTATGCCAAATATCTACTATCCTGATTTAAAATAATGAGAGAATTACAATTAGGCAAATAGGAGAGAACATATAAGCCACCCTTACACCTCCTTGTGATCATTGGTTTCCTTGTTTCTTGTTCCTTAACACAAAAACCTGCATAAGAAAATTCACAATTAACATAAAATTGTTTTATTAATTGGCTTACAGAGAGTAATTTTTTTGTTAAATTAGGGACAGATAAGACCTTTTTTTTCTTAATTAGGGAGTCTCTAATACCATGTATTGGGAGAGAAGAAACATCACCAATAAGCACAAAATTTGTTCCTGAATATTTTCAATGTTACTCAACATATTAGCTTTACATGTCATGCTATTAAAGGCTCCGGTGTTAGAGGTCTAATCTATGTCAACAATTGTGTTGTCTAAGGTGAGGGTTGCAAGTGCTTAAGGTATATCATCAAATTGAGTTGGTTTTGTAGGCATTAGTGATGGCAAATAAACTCGTATCCGTGGATAATCCCTGAATCCACCCAGAAGTTGACGGGGAATCCCCGATTTGACCGGGTATGAGTACAGGTATGGCGAATACCCAATTTATTAAGTCGGAGATGGGGACATACATACCCGCCCCGTACCCGTCCCTGTACCCGCCTCACTCCACTCTTATTTTAATGACTAAAATATTCATTTATCTTAAAAAAAGAAGAAATGTTTGATATTTAATTAATAAATTACAAATTTTGCATTTATTAGATAACTTTTTGAATTAATATCATTTTATTTAAATAAATTATTTTCTACTACAATATTATTATAATTTTTTTCTGCGGGTATGAAATGGGTATAGGTATACCTGATACCCGACGGGAATGGGAATAGAGACATAAATCTCATACCTGCCGGGTATAGAGACGAGGATGAGGATGAGTTTCAGAAGCGGGGATGGGGATGGGAATGTCATACCCATCCCCACCTCGTCCCATTGCCATGCCTAGTAGGCACCTACCAACATATTTTTGCTATATGTCCCACATTATCACAATATTGACATTTTTCATTTTGATATAGATCTCATTTTGCAGGAGTCATACGATGTTGCCCTAATGGCAGAGGATATCTTTGTTGGGTGCTCAAGATGGGTTGATTTTTATTTTGGTTAGGTTGTTGAGCCTGAAACCATTGCCTTGTTGATGTGGAGCTTTAAGAGTTCTCATGATGTTGGGAAGAAAACTGATGAGATTGTTGTTATTGGCCATAAAAGGCCATTGGAGAAGCAGAAGAGTTGTGCATATTGGAATGACTAGAGAACCAATTGCATTGTTGATCATGGCTTTGAAGTTGTGAGATCAGCTCTGAGTATGATAGCCTCAAAGGTTTAAGCACGGTTATTATGAATGTTTCATATTGTGGGTCAAGGCTTGTGAGGAAATAGAATACTTTTCCTTTTTCTAGAACAGGTTTACCAATTGTAACAAGGTTGTCGCAAAGACCTTTAAAAATGTGAATGTGTTCAACAATACTTTGATCGTCCACCGTGCAGAGGTATGTGATTTGTTAACGAAGTCTGAATTCACATTCTTGTGAATCTTACGCATATGCATTTTTAAGTGCGATCTCGACAGCATGGTCAGTGTCTAATCCAACAACTAGTCCAAGTTCTTCCTCAAAAGAGTGTTTCAATTATCCACCTTCAAATAAGGCAGTTTGCCTTGCGCCAAGTAATGGAATTATCGGTTAATTTTGGACAACAATTTCTAGATTTGTTGTGTCATTGGAATCTGATGTGGTGTTTTGAGTGAGGGTTGGATCATTATTTGTGCGATGACCAACAAGGTCTTGGCTTTCTGCAAAGGCTAAAGCTTATTCGCACCATAATGGGTAATTTGTAGGGGTCCATATGAGAGTGATGAAATTGTCAACACTGAGAGATAAGAAGTCATGTTGTAGTAAGGTGTTCACAAAGGCTCTTGATACCGAACAAAAAATGATAATTGTATGACTTTTATTAAAAATAATGTGAACACACTAGTACAATAGAGATAAATGAAATATATAAAAATTAAGTACAATGTCTTTGCATAATTCTAAATTAATAGATTCTAAATATAGCTCAAGTTTCCTGATTATGTTTTTCTAGAATCTAGACTAATTTAGGACTTTAATTTACTTTAATTTTTTAACAATTGTCTATTTTTAGTGACATAATTATAGATATTTTATATACTTACTCCTTGTTTTTCTTTTCTTCATAATTATCATTTGTGGATTAGCAATTACAATTACTGTTAATATCAATATGATATTTACTTTAGTAACAATTTTATGATTGAGTGTGTTTTGAGCAACCGATGTTGGAGATATCATGGGACACTTTTTCAACATGTAGGTATGGTTGAAGACACCGTGAGCTAAGAAAATTTTACCTTTAGTTTCGCTAGCATGCATCTAGTCTAGTTGGTTGACGAGAATTGATCGATATGTAAATTTATATAAAAAAGTAAATAAACTAATTTGGTCTAATTCTATGAGCCATTGAGCCAAACTAGTTTACAAAATGTATTTCATAAAGAATTAATATAGGTCAATCGACTTTTCATGTACAACCCAACATATTAGTACAAGGTGGGACAACCCATTTTAGAAACATGTACAACCCAACATATTAGGACAAGGGCGAACAATCCATTATTTCAGAAATAGAAACTCAATCAAATTGTGTGTTTTAGTTAGGAGTGTCTAGGTCATTTGATTAAACAAATTGTATGTAAATTTTTTTATTCTATTTTCAATTTTTATAGATAAAAAAAAAACTTTCGTAAAATTTATAATAAAATTATTGAAAAATAACATCCGAAAATTAGTGTTGAAGTATGGAAAGAGAAAAATATAAGCATAATAAGTGACTTGATAAGACAAAAAAAAAATATAAATGTTAAAAGAAATGTATATGATATTGATGTCCGCGTATAATTATCCAAAATTATTTTATTTATATATATAGGATTATATTTTACTCAATATATTTATTTATAAAAAAAACATAAAATATGTAATATATTAATTTTTATATTTTATACACCTATAATATTTTTATTAAATTATATTTTTTTGGTGAAATTTGTGTCTGGCCGTGCTTGTGGAATCATATAGCCCTCTGGATGTAGGGGAGAGCAATTTGGAAATGAAACATAAATTAATTTTTGCTTCTTGTGCAAGCTACAGGTCCAATATTCCACACCCTGAGTATAAAAGCATATCATAAACGATCTAGCTTAATTAGGCACAGAAACAAAACTAGGTGACACAGCAGAAAACATGGGAGATATTGCTGGGCAGTTATTTCGCCTTCTTGATGAAATGGAAGAACCTACGGAGACACGACCTCGACGTCTTCCTCGACGCTCTCCCAACCACGGTGCTGTTGCTCGTCCTCGCCACACTGATCCGTCCTTTAACAACACTGGTACACAAAACATGAGAGGTCTCATTAACAACACTGGTTATACCAAGGGCAATGGTAACGGCTCCATCGTCTTTGGTGGCTTTGACTCATCTACCAACTGATATTACTAATCTTACTCCTCCTGCATATCGTAACCATAAATACAATCTTCTCAAATATATACATATCTACCATCACTCAAACTGGTACCTCTAATATATTTCCAATTAAATAATCAGGCTTTTATGCCTCCTCTTTATACATGTGTCTACTTCCTTTTTCACTGTCCATCTCCTACATTTTCCTTGTATTAGGGCAGATAAACTTAACTGTTACAGATTTAAAGTGAATCATATAAAAATAGTTTACACCAACGACTAAACTGATATATATATAAATTTACTACATAATAACTCTGTTGATCTAAACTTATCCGAATACTTTTAATTATTACTCTAATTAAATTGTTTGAATTGTCTTCAATAAATTAATACCTTTTTAAAATACATTCTTATTCTTATAAAATTACATTTTATAGTAATGCAGTTTAATTAAAAAAAATTACATGAACAATTCATATTTTAAAAATTGAACTACAGAACAGTTAAATTTTTTTTAGTACAATTCATTTTTTTTTTCTTACACAGCCATAGCTTCCGAGAAAATTACTAATTCTTCTTGAAAGCTAATAAGGACTGAAGGGCTCGTAAACCTCACCTTTCATTATGTCACTTAGGCTTGTGCGGAGTTTAGGAAATAAGTATTGGATGTCAGAAGGAAACAAATTAATTAGATAAAGAAAAATAAAATATGTATGTAAATCACACCATGTATTCAAATAAAAGGATGAGTGAGTAAAACATAAAAGAAAAACTGAAGTTTCATTTAGAAATACAAATAAAGTTAAAAGTTACTTTTTATAGTAGTTAAAATTTAGAAGTTGAACAAAATAGTGTAATTATTTATAATAATTAAAATAAAAATTTCTAAATTAAAAATTATATCAGATGAAATTATTTCTTCTATAATAATTATACATTTATAATAGTTATAGATAAAGTATATTTTCTTTTTTTTCTGCTGAATTTGATGATATTTTCTTTTATTTTTTCTCTCTCCGAATGTTTAACACTGAAAATCAGTAGTTGCTAATATAATTTAAAAATAAACGTAAGCACTAGATTTCTTTCTTCATTAGCGTTTGAACCTTTATTCCTTATCTCATAAGATCTGTCTGTTTATAATTTCGTATCTTGATTTTGTTTCTCCTTGCTTGCAGGGATCATCATGACGTGATCGAGTGTTTCATGAAATTTGAAATCCGTATCAAAAGCCCGTATTTAAAATTAAGAACAATATTCATGACGGATTAAGCAAGTGGCAAAGCTTGATGATTACGATTAATCTACAAATAACTAGGAAGTGGATTTATATAATTAAGCGAATGAAAGGTCAATTAATTATTATTTCAACATTCAACCTTAAAAATGTTCGGTACTTATACACGCACAAACACATACTACCAAATAACCTTAGAAATGGATAGATAGATCAAGAGAAATTTAATTTGTGAGTCTTGTTGAAAATATCATATCTTAATTAATGTTTCCAAAAGTTATTTTTAATTTAATTTTAGTTTTTTATCAATAGTAGTTATTTCTTAATTCTTAATTTTCCATACTACTCAATAACATTTTTACTACTATGTTGTCGCCTTATAATTTTTATTAATGACTTACATTCTAATTTTATTTTTTCCAGTTTAATTATCGTTTATTTGAGACAATTCTGTTTAAGTTTTATAGAACTACATGCAACAAACTCTCCCTTTTCAATATGTAAAGTGATTACTGAAAAATATGAAAAGGAAGATATTCAAATATATGCACTTGTGTAACCCCTGTTGTTTTATTGAATTCAAAAAGACTATTAAATAGTCTTTACAATGTGTAGTTGAATATATAAAAGTTGCTCACATTTGTGATTATACCTATTTAAAAAATAACAGTACCTAAATACAAGAATAAAAGCAAATTAAAACTAACTCCTGATTTCTAACACCCCATTATAGCAACAGAGTCTAACAAACAAAAACCTTATCATTCTCTCCCCCTTAAACTAGCTGCAATATGCAGTTAGTATACTTTCAGTTAGGTCAAGCATTCCCATCCTCTCCTTGAGCTTCTCAAAGGCATCAAGTTTCACAAAGAAAATTATTGCACCCGCTCTTTGTCTTTGGCTTTGCAATCTGCTCTTAAGTTCCACAATGCACCCGCTCGATTTCTCCATCTTTCAAGAGATCTCTTAAAAAATGAAAGCGCACTCTAATATTCTTGCTCCTACCACGCATTACCGGATTTTTTGAAAGTTTAATTGTTGAGCTAGTATTGCACATGACAACAGTGCTGTCTTCTTGAATATGATTTAAATTTCTCAAAATTCTTCTCATCCATAACAAGCACGGGCAATAACAGCAACAAACTCTGTCTTTGTAATTTAGAGAGTAACAATAGGTTTTGACATATACCTACTTATTAAGCTCACACTAAACATAATATCCTACCTTGTGGCTAGGAAGTACATTAAAACTTCCAACAATTTGCTAATATATAGTTAGATTATGAGTATGTTTGATTTCTCATTTCAACATGTATCTTGTGAGATTCGAACTCGAGTCATTTCTCCACAAACTCAGTGTGGATTGTCAACTAAGTTATACTCATTGAGTTGAAAAATTATAATTTAAAATTTAAATATAAATTATTATTTATAATTTAAATATCTAATTATAATAATTTATAATTTTATTATTCAATCAATTCATATTATTAGAATATGTTATAATTATTTTAAATACATCATTATTTATCTAATAATTAATTATTTTCTTATTTGTCATTTTTACGACTTTTAACTAGTTTCACAAAACACTTATTTTTCAGTTTTCAGATAGTTTTTTAACTTTTAATTTTAATTTCTAACAATTCCAAAAAAATTATTTTTTTTCCTTATTGTTATTCTTCCATTACAAAAGCATTAAAGATAACAACATCTGAAAGACTAAAAATTAAATAAAATAAAACATAATAGTGACTAAAACAAGTTACAAAAATTAAAATTGAAAAGAAAAACTTGTAAAGTCTAAAAATAAAAAAAAAAAAAATATTTAACATAAACAAATATTTAAGAGTTAAATATAATATATAAATTTAAGTTAAAATAAAGGTTTTAAATCACAAGGGTGAAAATCATATTTAACCCTAAAAAATATTTGTTTTTAAGATAATTTAAGACTTTTTTTCTAATCAATCACGTTTTTTTAATACACATTCAATAAAAAGTTGGATAATTATAATCATCAAATCATCAAACACGTAAAACACTAAAAAAAAAAGTTTCCACAAGTTTCCTAAATTCGATAAACTCAATAAAATGAATTTTTAATTTTAAACCTAACACTTTTAAACTAAATCAAAATTCACGAAGAGGTACGTCAAAATCGCATCACTAATTCATTATCTACAGTCTAATTTTTATTTTTTTGTTTTTGTGAAGATTATCTGCAGTCTGATTGAACATATATGAAAAAACATTATTGGGAAAAACAATTATAGTAACATTATTTTAAATTTAATTTATATATTATTTTAAGTCGTAAGTCTTAAATTTATACATTTTTTTAAATGCGTGTGACATTATCTTTTAACATTTTTGTAACAAAAGTATAACTCCGAGGACAAAAATTATAATTTTTGAATTGTTAGAAATTAAAATTGTAAAAAAGAAAACTTTTAGGAAACAAAATTGAAAAAAAAAATATTTTTTTACAAACAAATATTAATTGTTAATGTAATAGTTTTTATTAGCAAAGAGGAATTAAAAATCACAACTTTTCCCTCCTCATCTCTTTACTTTACTACTAGATCAACTTTATAACTTAAAAAAAAAAACTAATTAATATTTCAAATCATTTTGTTTAAGCCTATATTTGTATGTAAGCCTATATCATATTTCAAATCATCCAAATTATAAACTTAATATCAATTTGTTTAAAACTAATTCATTCAATTCCTTTCGGTCAAACCAAACATAACGTTTAAATCCATGACACAACTCTTGTTTGACGTCCTTTTCTATATTTAGCTTTTGATCACACATCATTAGGCTAAACACTAAAGATTGTCTTTTCATAAATGTCTTACATAAACGAAATGCAAATTTCTTTCATAACTCAAAAACAATATGCTTAATTCGGGCGTCGTCAAACTTTATGCAAGTTCCTCTAAAGCAAACATATTACAGATTGTTTATATTAGTGTTTGAAAGGCATGACTTGAATCTAAAATAGGTCAAGCATGATTTTTGCATTAACCAAGATGTCTGGATATATATATATAAATTTTGAAATCAAGTTTCGTTGAGATATTTGAAAGTAGCTTGTGCATTGTCCTTAACTACACCTGATTAATTTTTATTGCAGGTTTCCAAACATCGCAAGACGTTCAATTTTTTAATATTTGTTACCCAAATAAAAATTATCTTTTTTCTAAAAACAGTACTATAAAATAACGTTGATTCAAAAACACTGGCACCGTTTGGTAGAGAATAGAAATAAAAGAAAAATATTTAAATTAAAATACAGTGTAAGAGGTGTGGTTTTATACCTATACTTGCGTATATACGAGATATCGAACACAATAAAGGATTGACGGTTAGCTACGTCAACAATAATTCATTAAGGCGTTTAATGAGCTCATGTACTTAGTTATGAACGTCCTCACATTAGTCAAATTCTATATTCAAATAAAGTTTCTCACATATCCAAAAGTGAAGAGTTGGATATGCTAAATTCCTCAGTGTTGACTCTTGACTTCAGCAAGGTACGAAGAGCCCTAGTCTGTCCAACGGTTTCCACAAGTTGGGTTGCAGCAAACAAAAACGAGTGTCATGCCTTCTTCCCCTTTGGTCGGTGCCTACACACATTCAGAAATTTTAGAACACAACTAACTAAAACAGTGTTTCTTTCTTTCTTCTTTTGATGGTTGCTTCCCTCTCAATGTTGTTAAGGAGAGTGTAGTTATCTAAACCTAACCACCGTTCTTCCCCCTCTTTCCATATTTCCACAAACACAAGATGGCTGGTATCCATTAAATTTGGAATTAACATTCTAATAAGAAAATAGTTTTTCTCTGTCATAGTCAGTACTCAGTTGGACTTAACCTTGAAAAAGACAGCTTCTCCATGATTGCATTGAGAGCAGCGAACAGACTTGGTGCGAGGAAGAGTTGGATCTGCAGCTACATTTTCCAGCTCTCGAGTGCGCCGTTGAATAGAATGATGTATCTTATTTCTATAGACAATGCTACTATCTGCAATCTCCTGCTCGGCAGAGGAAAACTGATTACACAGGCATATCCAAATATAACTGATAAGATCAAAACTGGATGTGGTCCCTTGAAATAGTTTTTTCATAAGAAAAACAAGGGTGATAATTTGTTATAGAAGACAATAAAATGTACAGTACTTTCTTGCCTTGCTTACTCTATATTTCCAAAATTAATATAGTAGCATAAAACAAAATCCGATCACCATTTTCCCAGAGCACCAAATGATGACAAGACCAGTATGTCATTGAATTAAAAAAAAAAAAAAATCATTAATCACTGGTCCAGTATCTACAACATGGTAGTTGAATCAAGATTCAAAGTGTGAATCAGAACTCAGAAGACCTATTTACCAAATCATGAATTTAGTTCAGTATCAACAATAAAACATAACATACAATTAACAAAGAAGTATAATAGCAGAAATTCATAATCAATAACTAAAAATCATAAACCTAGGAGCATTTTAATATAAAGAAACATATCAAAAGCCATATATATAATAGTGACAGATACGTGCAGTGACAAAGACCAAAACCAGCACAATAAAATAGTGTGAAAAGTGAGTGAGACACACACAAAGCACGATGAGCCATGCTGGAGAAGCAAACAAAAGTAAAAGACAAGAAAAAAAGAGTATTGGTTTGATTGGGCAAAAGAGAGTATAAAGAAGTACGAGCCACCCTGGGTTTGATAGGACGGCAAGAATCAGCTTATTCTCTCTTTATTCACTAATTTTTGGGGTCAAAAAATCCTTTTTCAGGGTCTATTGAAGCAGGATGCATATGACCCTGGTTGTACAAGAATTGCACAATTCATGATAAAACAATTAAGACGATTGATTCGGGCAACTCATGGTACAATTCAAGTACCAAAATTATTTGTTCATTGATTTGCATCGTCAATAGTGAATCATACAATACTGATAATGATGATCTACAACAAAGCAATAAGAGGAAATTAAACATCAGTGCTGAGTGTTAAAAAAAGGGGGGAAAATTTGCAGATTTAGTAAAATAAGGAGTAAAAATTGCAATTATAAGCTAGTCTAGTACTTGGCCAACCAAGCTTATTTTTTAGCTTCTCTTCGAAAAAAGAAGTTTGGCCAAACAACTTTAGAAAAAGGAACTTTAAAAAGGATAACTTCATGAGTTTTGCCTTCTATTTCTTGTTTATTTCAAATCCCAAACTTATAAAACAATACCAATGAAATTTTCTAACTTAAGAACAACTTTTAAGCCCTAGGAAAAATGGCAGGAGACACGATATATCAAAGGCACAGTGTTAGTCAATAATCAATTTGCTTTTCAAAAAAAAAAAAAAAAAAGTCAATGATCAATTTGCTTTTAACAGGAAATGGAAACACAATGATCCACTGTGAAAATGCATATGGCAAAATTGAGCAAACATAAATCAATTGTAAGTGAAAGCAAAACAAATGCTCTTCATCTATTATATCAGGAGGGGAATTTTTCCTTAGGACCTAGCAGAATATATACAAGAAATGTCATTCCTGTTAAGAATCACATTGTGCAGATTATCAGTGACTCCAAAATTCAATCTCCAATTCATCAGTATTGGAGTATTTTAGTTAAAATGTACATATGGTAGTCTCACCTGCACTTTCTGTTACACAGTTTATCCTGGTCTGTTAGTAGTCACGTGTTATTTCTCTTTTTTGTTAAGTTTGTTGGTTGTTAGCTTCCTCAAGAAGCCTTTCTGTTAGGCTTCTTCTTCTCTATAAATAGAGAAGTGTATCTCTGATTCTCTGTTGTAAATGGGTTGCAATAATAAGAAGTACATTTTCTCTCTTCACTCCTTCTCAGCCTATTCTAACATGGTATTCAGAGCACGGTGAGATCCATGGCTTCAGTAAATTTTGTTCCCTCCTCTTCCACACCCTAAACCTTCTCCTAGTCAATATCTGAGAAGCTTAATGATTCGAATTTCCTGCTATGGAAACAGCAACTCGAACCGGTCATTAAGTCGCACCGATTCATCGTCAATCCTGAAATCCCTCTCCAATTTCTCACCGAAGATGATCATGATGCAGGTTTTGAAAATCCTGCTTATACATTGTGAGAACAGTTAGCTTGGCTTCAATTGACTTTCTTCATCGATTCTGTCCCAAGTTCTTGGTTCTGTTCACTCTTACCAGGTTTGGGAGAAAATTCACGATTACTTCCACATGTAGACTCACGCTCGTGCTCAGCAACTCCGAACTGAGTTACGCGCTACTCATCTTGATGATAAACCCATGCACGAGTTTCTCTTGCAGGTCAAATCACTCGCAGATGCCTTGGCATCAGTCGGCGATCCAATCTCTCACAAGGAGCATGTTGATGTGATTCTTGAAGGTCTTCCACAACAATACAGTTCCGTTGTCACTATTATTGAAAGTCAATTCACGCCTATTCTGATTGAAGAAATTTAAGTCTTGCTGCATGCTCAAGAATCATGCAACAAGAAATATCGCAAGCAACTGTTAATTGACTCTCCTTCAGTTAATCTCACTCATAGTGCTAATGAAAACCCTAATTCTTCTTTAGCTCATAGTTCAAATAAAACCTCTGCCTCACAATCTAATTATGACAATTACTCGGCTAGTTCGCGAGGCAGTTTCAATCGCACCAGTAGTTACACTCACAGTTGTGGTCGCAGCGATAAAGGATATTTCTCTAATTTTCAATGTCAAGTGTGTCTTAAATATGGACACACTACTTCCTTTTGCTACTATGGGTTTGATCCGAACTATCAACCTAATCCTTCTCTCTCGCTGCAAGAACCTATGGCACAAAACCTCTCTCAACATAATCAGTTTAACTCTCAAAATGGTTACAATGGAGGTTTTCAGCAAAATGCTGCCTACAGAGCGAACGCAAATTGGATTCCCCAGTCTCAGCCATACAGACCCACTCAGTTTCCTCAGAATCCGTCATATCCGAGTGCCTTGCTAACCAATACACACACTCAACCATGCCCTACCTCTACATGGGCTCCAAATTCAGGGGCCTCGTTTCATGTAACTAGAGAGTCTCAGAATATTCGGCTGATAAGTCCCTTTGAAGGACCTGATTAAATCTATATTGGTAAAGAACAAGGTTTGAGTATTAATCTCTTAGGTTCCTCTACCTTGACTTCTCCTTGTAATCCTAATATCTCCTTGTCTCTAAATCATTTGTTACATGTTCTCACTATAACCAAAAACTTAATCAGTGTTAGTAAGTTTGCTAAAGACAATGATGTCTTCTTTGAGTTTCATCCTAATCTTTGTCTTTTTAAATCACAGGTCACCAATGAAGTCTTTCTTCAAGGCTATGTGTGTTGATGTTCTATATACCTTTCCAAGTATTCTTCTCCAAAGTTCTCCTAGTGTCCCTGTTTTGTTTCTAATTCTGAACAAATGGTCAAACCTGTTGAAATTTCTTGTAATAGTTCTAAATCTCATTCTATGGCATGCTAGATTGGGTCATCCCAACTTACATGTCTTGAAACTTGTTCTAAAACATTGTAACATACTCATGGTTAACAAAAATCCTATTGAATTATGTTCAGCTTGTTGTATTGGAAAATCTCACAAATTTCCCTCTTCTACTTCTAATACTGTGTATAGTTATCCCTTAGAATTGGTGTACAGTGACTTATGGGGACCCTCACATATTCCCTCTAGATCTGGTTTCCTTTATTATACTACCTCTGTGGATGCCTTTTCCAAATTTACTTGGATTTATCTTCTCAAAAATAAATCATACGCTTACACTATCTTTTTACAATTCAAGGTCATGGTTGAACTCTAATCTAATACTAAGATTAAAAGCATTCAAACTGATTGGGGGGGTTCGGTCTCTAACCTCCTATGTTAATAATCATGGCATCACCAAAATGGTATAGTTTAAAGGAAACATAGGCCTGTTGTTGAACTTGGTCTTACCTTGTTAAGTCATGCTTCTCTTCCTCTCAAATTTGTGATTTGCCTTTACCATAGATGTTTATCTTATTAATAAACTACCCACACTTCCCTTAATTTTGTTGTTCCCTATACTGTATTGTTCAAACAACCCCCAGATTACAACTTCCTAAAAACCTTTGGCTGCTCCTGTTACCCATTTCTTAGACCATACAATAAACACAAACTTGAGTTCAAGTCTCAGGAGTGTGTCTTCCTAGGCTACTCCACCTCTCACAAAGGTTACAAATGCCTCTCACCTACAGGTAAACTGTTTGTTTCAAAAGATGTGGTGTTTAACGAAATCAAATTTCCTTATACTAAACTGTTTTCCCCGTCCACCTATCAGTCTTCTGCTGCCAGTCCATCTCCTCTTCCTCTTACCTCTATTTCTCATGTTTCCCCTGTTTTCCCTCCCTCACAAGTCACTTCACCCAATTCTACCTCCCCTAATGTCTCCTCGCATACTTCAAGTTCTGAAAATGTAAATACCTCCACTAATAATGATTCTATTGCAGTCATTGTCTCTCAGGACAGGTCATCTGATTCTGCAAACCAGTCCACCTCCACACCTATTTCCTCTCCTTCTCAGCCCACCAACACTCACCCTATGTGTAACATCCTTAATTTCATCATCAGGTTAGTAGACAAAGTGTTAGAAAGTTATCAGGTCAGGTTAGTAAATGATGTAGAAATGAGTTTGTATGTAACCAATTGTTGAGATAGATTAATGTTAGATTATAGAGCATTTTTATCAAAGATTCTAAGTTACCTTTGTTCTGCACAATTCACTCAGTGTCAGCGAAAATAAAATTCACTCAACAAAATTTTGGCAGTTTGATGAAGCAGCTTGGCGGTGCAAAAACAGTGCAGAATGTGCTAGTTTAGCGGTGCAGGGAAAACCGCTTAGTGAAATAGCAAAGCGAATTTGGGCCAAATTTCCCCCATAAATAAGAGCCCTTGTGTACAGTAGAGATGCACACAAATCCAGTGAGAAGGGAGCTGAAGTAGAGAGAGAAGCAGTGAATTATCGTTGGTAAGGGGGGAGTGGGACTTATAAGCCGTTGGTGGTATTAGTCTTAATAAACTATGTGTGTTTATTGCTTTCAGTTAGTTATCGTTTCATTAGTTATTGCTTTATCATCTCATTAGTTATCGCTTTCTTGATTTGTGAGTTTTTATTACTTTTATTGTTCAAGTGAAATGAGTAAATATAACATATATTCAAAGGTAAGTTGAATATGCTCTATGGTTGCTGTTTAATCTTATCTTCTACATTAGAAAAGATGTCTTTTAATAATAATTGTATTATTCTTGTATGAATATTAATATGACTTTTGAAGAATGTTAAAGTTAAAAAATTTCAAATGGATGATGATATGAAACATAATAATGATGTTATGTGATTTGCAATATTTGATTTGTGGTTATAGAATTAATATTCATTAGTAATGTGTGCGAGATTATGAGGTGAACTTAGCAAGAAGTTCTAGGTTCCCTAGTAGAGGTATTATACCGGTGTATGTATGACATGTTTTGGGGAGTTATGAATTAGTGCTTTACGAGGTAAAGTGGGATTGTTAGAGTATATCTTTTTCGAATGAAAAGAAATACTCTGTAGTAACTGGTCGGGGATCAGTATATTAAGACTAGTCGGGGGTTAAGATCATGAGATTGGTCGAGGACCAATACATTAAGAATTGACCGAGGGTTAGTATATTAACTCTGGTTGGAGATCAGAATATTATATCTGGCTGAGGGTCAAGACTACTTGGGTTGTTTCCTTGAAAAATATATTTTTAGTGGTTAGAAAATGATGTATAGCTATCAATCACTTTCCAAACAAGATTCTTGATGATTGGAGTGAATCATCTTGGATTAGTCATACATAGCATTCAGTGGGTGGAATTGAGTCTAATATTGAGATGAGTGAGATTGAGTTGTATGATAAGAGTATGTGGAACTGAGTTCTAAGAAGAACCTTAGACCCCATTGTGTGTCTAGTTTATTAAGACTAACATTTATGGTTTATAATTATCTCACTCCTCTGTATGTTTTCTCTATGAATTTCTTTTCCTATATGTTTGGGGTATGAACAAAAAAAGAACCTGAGCAAACACTGGTAGTGGAGAATTATGAAAATTTCATATATGCATGATGTTTTATATAAATGTTTTTTGTATTAAATTACTTATGTTAGTTTCTTTTTGTAAAAGGATTCATTGCTCTGAATTAGGTTAATTTGGGGTAGTGATTATGGTTGGTATATGATGTACTCTGAAATATTTTGTAAAAGTAAAGTTGTGAAATGAATATTCTTTTATCCATACTTGTTCTATATTGTTTTAAAGAAGATTATGATTTTTTATGTAAAGTTAAGTTTTGAAAATTTCTCATAAATGAATTAGGTAGAGAATCGGGTCGTTACCCTATGCAAACCAAGTAAAAATCTGGAATCCCTCATAACAAAATTCACCTTTCCTTGTTCCCAACTCACTATGAACCGAGAAATATCAATCAAGCCCTGAATGACCCTAAATGGCTGCTAGCAATGCAAGAAGAATATGCTGCGTTACTGAAAAATCAAACTTGGGATTTAGTTTCCCTACCTCCCAACAGGCAACCAATGGGTTGTAAGTGGGTTTTCAGGGTAAAGGAAAATCATGATGGCACTGTTAACAAATACAAAGCAAGACTTGTTGATAAAAGCTTTCATCAACAACCTAGCACTGACTTTCATGAGACTTTCTCCCGTGTTATCAAACTTGTGACTATTTGGCTTATTCTCACCTTGGCCTTGACTAATTCATTGGTCTCTTTTTCATTTCGATGTCAACAATGTCTTTCTAAATGGCTTCCTTGAAGAGACCGTCTATATGCAGCAACCTCCAGAGTTTGAAAATTCTAATTCCTCTCTTGTCTGTAAACTGAATAAAGCCTCGTATAGGCTGAAACAGGCCCCCACGCCAATGGTTTGAACGTATTAAGGCCACCCTTGTTCAATCTGGATTTGTGGCCACCAAATGTGACCCCTCTCTTTTCATCTACAAACAGGAGTGCCACATAGTCTATCTTCTTGTCTATGTAGATGACATCATCATCACAGGAAGCTCAACCCAACCGATTAAGGTTCTCACTGAAAACCTTAATTCTAGCTTCTTTCTCAAGCAGTTGGACAAATTGGACTATTTTCTTGATATTGAGGTTAAATACATGGCAAACGGCTCTATTCTTCTCACTCGGAGCAAGTATATCAGGGATTTGTTGCAGAAAACCAAAATGACAGAAGCACAATCTATCTCCTCTCCTATGGCATCTTCCTGCAGGCTCACTAAAGGTGGATCATATCCCTTTTCAGATCCCACACTATACAGGTCAATTGCTGGAGCCCTTCAGTTTACTTTCATTACAAGACTAGAAATTAGCTTTGTTGTCAACAAAACCAGCCAATTTATGGCCCATCCTCTTGAATCTCATTGGACTACAGTCAAACGCATTCTCCGGTATCTAAAAGGAACTTTACATCATGATCTTCACATGAAACCTGCTGCTGCAAACCTGCCCTGGACTATTCAGGCCCTCAGGGTTGGAGTATTTTAGTTAAAGTGTACATATGGCAGTCTCAACTGCACTTTCTGTTATGCAGTTTATCCTGGTCTGTTAGTAGTCATGTGTTATTTCTCTTTCTGTTAAGTTTGTTAGTTGTTAGCTTCCTCAAGAAGCCTTTCTATTAAGCTTCTTCACTATAAATAGAATAGTGTATCTCTGTTGTAAATGGGTTGCAATAATAAGAAAAGAAATACACTTTCTCTCTTCACTCCTTCTTCTCTGCCTATTCTAACAATCAGACTCGTCAATAAACCAAGGCATCAAAGACTTAAGATTTGAAGGTGTACTACAAGAGGCCAGGTCGTCAATCTCACAGGGCGATCTACCTTGCATATCAAACTAACAAGTTAGATATCGACTTCTCATTTCCCAGATAAGGACTTATGACATGCAACTCTCCATTAAGGCACCTATGACAGTTACGAAACTGTTACACGACAATCATGGAGCATTAAAGATACTTTCAAGGACATTAAAAACCCATTAATGATCAATAGGTCATCCCCATTATACCTTACACCCATAAGGTACGTAGATTTTTCAGTCACATTTACACCCATAGAATCCTCATTTCCTTGTTCGCAAGAGACCTTTTGCAGGTACCTCAGTGGTCTTACCATAACACTAGCAGACGATTGACGTCCCGGAGAAATCCTATTCCCTTTTTCCGGTAAGTACAGAAGCCATTTTCAAAATTAAAAATATGGTACTAATTTCATTTCCAAGCAATTCCATCGTAGCTACATTTAATCAATAGAATGGTCACTATTAATTGGTGAATCGTTATTTCAGTATTCAGAATGGGGAAAACACAGAAAGCATTAATGTTTTAAAGCACCAAAAATAGCTTAAAGAAGAAGGAGTCACTACAAACTTAAATGTAACAGTCATCATTCAATAGGAGAACTGGTTAGGTTTTCTTAAAAAAGAAAAAACAAATTGCAACATCGACGCACAGCTGAAGATTGAAGAAGAAATTAGAAGTGAAAGGCAAGAGAGAAGAAGAACCTCGTGGTTGCAGTAACGGCAAGCGTAAAGAAGAAGCTTGTTTTCCTTGTCCTCCGTAGGGTACAGAACGTTGTTGCTGCGAAACAAAAGAAGAAGCATTGCATTAACAAAGTAATAACAATGGAATGGAAAAAAAGGAAACAGAGAAAAATGGGTACCGACCATCGGCGACAAAATTTCATGCTACTCATCTTTTATTTCACTCCAATGATCGCAATGTCGCTTTCTCGGTTGCCACTGTAACTTCTTTCTTCGCGGGCTCCCTCTCCTTAATACTCTGTCTCAGTGTCTCTTTAGTATCTCTGCCTTTGTGTAAATTTTTTTTCTAATTGAAATTACAAGTTTTATTTTACTAGTGTTAATTTACATATAAAAAATTATATTAGTTATTAAAGTAATAGTGTGTAATCTTTGATCTTGAAAGAATGTTTAATTTGTTTTCTTCTTTGATCTTGAAAGAATGTTTAATTTGTTTTCTTAGTGAATATTTTGATATATTACTAATGTTATTCTAAAAAAATAGAATTTAATTAGTATATATTATTAGAGTAATACTGTTTAAACTGATATTTAATCACAATCATTAATTTATGATAAATTTATTAACTTTATCAATTAATATTTTAAATTCATATAAATGAAAATATATAATTTAATGTTAGTGTAATATTTTTTTATACGGTTAGTGCATACTAATTAAATTCAAAAAATATTACTAGTGTTATTAACATTTTAAAATGTAATTATATATTTTAGATAAAATTTATACATGTATATTTATTAGTCCCTCTTATGAAAACTTCACTAAGGCTCTATCTAGAAGAGTTTATTTCTAACTTGTTTAAGTTTATCTTATCATATAAACACTTATACAAATGTTGGTAAATTTATTAAAGTGCTTATATAGGATCTATAACTTGTTGTAAGTTTATTTGAATAAGCTACTTAGATAGCTTTTTAAAAAAAAATGTTTTAAGCTTATTGAAAATCTATATTTCCTTCAACTCTCACATTTCACATTTTTGTCTTTCACATGATTAAAATTTGCTACTGAGTATCTTTCTCTCTCCCCTCCCCTCTCTCTCTCTCTATATATATATATATTCAAACACTTTATTTTCATATAAAAACTTTTAAATTTGTATATTCAAACATAAATAAATAGCTTATTGAATTTAAAATCTTAGGATTTAAATCTATTATGATTCAATCATAAATATTTTATATAATAAATTTATTATTTTATATTAATTATTTTAAAATTCATACTGACAATTATTTTTAATTAATACTAGAAAAGTTACATTGATAATATAAAAAATTATGTTAAAATTTCATATAAATTCTAGTGGTTTAATAAATTATTTTGTCAAAAATAGCCTAATATTATTATTCTTTTCTTTTTATTTTTATCATAAATAGATCTTAAAATATCTTTATAATTATTTTTTTAATATATTTGTTTCATGTAAGACATTCTGACTTCTAAATTATAATATTTTCTCGTTGGTGGCATCTCTCTAAATTTCACTATTCACCTACTCCCAAAACTCTAATAGTCTTTTCCTTCCACAATTCTTTTTCACTTTCACAAATTATCTTTTTTTTAATTTTCCACCATTATTAATCTTTCATCTACTATACACCAGCTTTCTCCACCACAAATTCTATCTCTACTATATACACCTTTAGTTAATTGTCGAGCATTGCCAAAACACCATTGATAGTAACCATCATTTATAAAACATGGAATATCATATATGTTTTGCACTTTCAAACATATATTTCAAGATAGTTTTGCTTCAAAAAGTAATTTCTAAAACCACGTTCCAAAATATAAAATTCTGAAAAGTCCTTATGGAATATGTGTATTTATATTTCTACTAAAGTATTTTTTAAAATAGTTACTTGATATTTTGGAAAGTATTTTTCGATGCTTTTAGAACTAGATCAACGTACCATTGAGTACTCTAAATCACTAACATGTATCATCTTTAACTCTTAACATTACAAATAAAAAATATATAAGACATATCACTTTCTTTTCAACATTAAACAGAATAAAATAATAAAAAACAGTTTGTTATAATGCAACACACTATTCCTTTTATCTATTACGAATTTGTTTTAGATAAAATTCAAAAATAATTACAAGGATGACTGAGAATGACTAAAAAGTATTGCAAAAATATAGCTTAAAAAGTAAAAATATCTATAAGTTAATTGACGTAAAAAAAATATCTTAAAAGATCAATATGTTTTCTCATACACCCATCTAATTTTAAAAATATTTAAACTACTTTTATTAGTTTATTAAAACAATAGTATACATTCTTCTTGAACAAACATTCAGATTAAGTAATCCAAAAATTCAAATGAGTAACCAAGAGACATGCACGTTTCTTAAATAAATCTCATAGTCCGAAAAACATACGTACTTTTCTGGATTACATAATAAAGATGACATGCACTCTTCTTAAATACATCCCTAATTAAGTAATCTAAAAAACAAATATTGATAATTTAGATTAAGTATTCTAAAAAACATGTGTGCTAATCAAGATTACACAATCTAGAAAGCATACATCTTAAATAAAACATCCATATTAAATAAGCTAAAAAGCATGTGTTGGTCATCCAGATTAGATAATTAGAAAAGTATATATATATATCAATCTGAATTATCCAACTAAAAGTCGTTAAAATCTAAAAATGAAAAATATTTTGCAGAAATCATTTCGTGCAATAGGTGTATGAACAAAAAGACACGTGCACAATTTTCCTCTTCTCACAATCCCACTCAAAAGTGTTTTTGTTTGAATTTCTTATTATATTTATATCTTTTTCTTTGCTCGCTCCCTCTCTACTCTTTTAACATAAAGGAAACATTTTCGCTGTGTTAAATTTTTTACAAACATAAAAATTATTACAATGAAAACAAATTAAAGGGGAAAAGAGAAGAAAATGAGAGAACCGGAAATTCAGAAAAAAAAAAAAAAAAAAAAAAAAAACTAGAGGAAGGTATAAAAAAGGTTGAGAATACCAAAGCCCCGATGTAACGGAAACCTTCAAACTGAGGAATGCAGCAATGCATTTGCATCTAGGTCCAACTAGTGCTAATTTAAGAGAAGGAATGGAATGATTGTAGTATGTCTAATTGCTAGATGAGTAGTGTTTAAGCTCTAATTAAAACACAATTATAAAAAATAAAAAAAGGTAACCGCTCCAACATAATTTCCAATTTTCACTTAAATCATAGTAATGCAGACACAAAACAGACAACCGCATCACAGGCTTCCAGAGATAAAAGGATCCATCAACAAAGTAGGTAAATAAAAAAGCAAAACTACAATTAACAGCAGAACAAGAGTTCATAATATGCCAACAGATGTAAGCAATAAGCTGAAGCTCAATTAGTTTGATGTTAGTCAAGATGCAGGAAAGTCCTCGGAATGGAGAATATGCAAGATTCAACTCAGTTGTGAAAGCCTCAAACTAAACAAGAATTAAGTTTTAAACAAGCATCTAAGTATGATAACTTTAGAACTTGCATCAATTGACAGTTGCAAAAACCATCCATATTCTTAAACATCTCAATATAATATCCACAAAAAAAGAAAAAAAATATAGCGTCTACAATTTTTTCACTTAAATCAAATTTATGCATGATACGTAACACATGACATAGGCTTTCCAGAGATAAGATTCATCAACTAATTTTAATTAGGTAAAAAGACCAACTACAATTGATAGAAGAACAAGACTTTAGGGATCCACCGGAAGCTTGAAAACCAGAAGCTACTATGGATCATAGTATGCCAACAGATGTAAGCAATAAGCTCAAACTCAGTTTAATGTGATCAGAGATGCAGAAATGCCCACCAGATAGAATATGCAAGAACCAACGCTGCTATAAAAACCTCAAAACTACACAAAATTTGAGAATTACATCAATTCAAAAAACAATCCAACTGCTTAAACATCTCATAATAACAAAGAGCACGCCACAAAGTTAAATGTCGAAAGATTAAAACTAACTTGTAAGTACCTTCAAGATAACATAGTAATCATACTATCAAAGGGAAAAACACAACCCAGCATCTAGCAAAGCTTATTCTACATTATCGATGGCATAAACAAGCACCACAACTGCTGGAACTTCAGTCTCATTCAGCGTCTTCGATTATGCCTCTTCTTTCTCCGACTCCTTTTATCATCAGAATCAGAGTCTGATGCTGAATCAGAATCAGATGATTCTGATGATGTACTGTACCTCTTGCGTCTCCCTCTTTTCTGCTTCTTCTTCTTCCTCCGTCTTCGTTCTTCTTCTGAATCAGAAGATGAACTGTAACCTGAACTACTTTCAGAAGAATAATCTGATCCCGTAATAGATGATGACCGGCTGCCACTATCGGTCTCAAAAACAGAATCCTCACTATCGCTACCAGAATCAGAGTCAGACCGATGCTTCCTTTTGGTTTTTTTGGAACTCGTCTTTGCCTTTTCCTCCTTAGCAACAGGAACATTATCATCCAAATCAGCAGGCACAGACACATTCGGCCTCAACTTAGGATTTTTAAGTTGTTGGGTCCGAGATGGTCTTGAAATGTAAACCCGTTCATTCTTGCATTCATAAGTCCAATGGCCACTTTGGAAACACTTTTGACACTGTGCCATGCCACCCCCAGCTGACATTGCAGGCTTGAGGTCTTTTCTTTCACCCAATTTAACAGCTTTCTCAGTACTCATCAAATACATCTGCCTCTTTGCTTCCCTTTTCTCTTGCCATCTGCTGGGCCCTTCTTCCTTCTGCCCATAAGCATTGACATTTCGAGCAGCCGCCGCTGCGGCCCTTTCAGCCTGGGCACGACTAAGGCCTTTAGCAGCACTCAGGGCAGCAGCTTTGATTCTTTCAGCTGCAGCCTGAGATTTCTCTTCCTTCTTACTTGACATGTTCTATATTCTATATGTCCTCAAATTTGCTTTGATTACAAAAAAATAAACTCTACAGTATCAAAGGTTCGCGAAAAACAATTGCAAATTATGAAAAGCCAACACCTGCGATTAGAGCATAAAAAAAGAATTCAAGCTACAAACAAAAACCCAAACTTCCAAATCCTACGAAAATCAATGAATCACAAGTGAAACACCACAAGCAGAGTTTAGAATTATTCTACAGCGATAAGAAAGAAAATAAAGGGAAGAAGAAAAACTAAATGGAACAAATCGAAACCCTATCCGTTCGAGCCCTTATTCGACAAACATTGAAATCTACGACTAGCTTAACGGTTAACGAAAATAATTGAAATCAAAACAAATCTACCTTGAGACCGAAACTTGATTCAGAGTTGGGGGGGCTACGATCTCTGTAATCAGCGCGGCGCTGCGCAAGTAGCTTCCTGTATTTTTTAACGTTAGGCGATGAGAGAGAAAATCTGATCTACGCCATTAACTTTTCCATACATTAATTAAATATATTCAACTTTCGTCAAACTATAAATAATTATTTATTTTTATTTTCTTACACAAACATCTTTTAACTTTAAAAACATTACCCTCTTATGTGCCTCTAAAAATATTAGGTTAAACCTTGTATTAACACTCTCACTTTTCACTTTTCAAGAATGTAAAAATAAAAGTTGAAAAGAGGATGTTATTGCAATTTACCTAATTTAAAAAATATG
This sequence comes from Psophocarpus tetragonolobus, assembly GCA_037954015.1. Taxonomy (NCBI): domain Eukaryota; kingdom Viridiplantae; phylum Streptophyta; class Magnoliopsida; order Fabales; family Fabaceae; genus Psophocarpus; species Psophocarpus tetragonolobus. The sequence continues at coordinate 5,445,801 of CM075693.1, read as the reverse complement.
ATAATAAAAAACCATTAAAAAGTGAAATATAATAAAAAAAAACTTAAAAAATAGTGATTAAAAAATATAATAAAAATAGAATTAAATATATTTTTTATCTCTTATTTAAAAATTTTACTTTCTTTATTTTAAAATAAAAATGGTTGTCTTCCTAATTAAAGTTTTCTATAATTTTTCTGTCAATTCTTAAGTTTGCTTACATTTTATTTTTATTTTAGTTCAATTGAACTCTAAACATAACAATTTTTCATAGAGATAGCATATTTATTTATAGTATCATAAAAATTATTTAAATAAATAAATATAAATAAATAAAATCGAGAATTGAACCAAAATTACATAATATTTTTATTTCATATATGTTACATATAAATTATATTCTATTATTTAACTTTTTGCAAAAATATAGGAAATGGAAGAAAATAAAAAAACAAAAAAGAAATGGAGAGATCCTTGCTCGTTAGAGAAAGTGAGCGCATGTTAAGTTTGGTTGGGAGTGGTGGAAAAGCATATATGTTAGTGACATGAATTAGCATGTGAGGTTTGGGAGCAACTTTAGGAAAATGCACAATAAAAATTGGAGAATTTATCTCTGCACCTCCATAATTTCTCCCTATACATCTATAAAAGTAAGAAAAGTCTCAAATATCCTAGGTAAAAAAAATTTAATCCTAGTAAAAAAATTGCAAATTTTTTTACGAGTCTGAACAAGGGTTTCTGGACTCAATCCAGATTTGTAAAAAATTTGCAATTTTTTTTACAAGTCCGGATAGGGTGTCTGAATTTGTAAAAAAATTTGCAATTTTTTTTACAAGTTCAGATAAAGTGTCCGAATTTGTAAACAAAAATTTACAAATTTTTTTACAAGTCCAGACAGAGATATCCGTACTTGTGAAAAAAATTTGCAAAATGTTTTACAAGTCCGAAAAGGGGTGTCCAGACTTGTAAAAAAAATTTGCAAATTTTTTACAAGTCCGGATAAGAGTGTCCAGGCTTGTAAAAAAAAACTAATGTATCGAGAGAAGATAAACCCAAAGTTGAACCACGAAGAACAAAGCAAACGCAAAGTTAAACCATGGAGAACAAAGTAAACACAAAGAGAATGAACAACAACGCACGAAGAAGAAGAGAAAATCATTGATTAAGTGAGAAAAAAAAACGAAGTCGTGCAAGAAAAGCTAAAGAGAAATGCAAAACGAGAGACGTGCGAAATGAGAGAGAGTTGTAGATAAAAGAGAAAAGAAAAAATGCGTGATAATTAAATTTTTACTGTTTTCATTAACGGTTTTTTTGCTATTTTGAGAAATTATGGAAGTGTGGGAGAACTTATTGGAGTGTAGGGAGAAATTCTTTATAAATTGGGCAAGTTATTATAAATTGGGAGTCACGGTTTCAAATAAAATTAGATTAGTTAACTAGTTTGTACCAATTTTTACACATTTCCAATCCAACAAATAAGTTGATTCATGGTGGGACCGGTCCTATTCGAGTACAATAACATTGAAAGGAACTTTTAAAGCACTCTTAGCATCTTGCATCCAAACCTCGTTTTAAAGAGCTAACATCCAACACATTAAAATGTGTTTGACAAAATTAGCTAAAAAGATAGATGAAAGTTAAAAAGTTAGCTGAAATCTGAAAAGTTAACTGATAGTTGAAAAACTAATTGTAAGTATTTGCTAAAATTAACTGAAATTTATAAAATGACAAATAACAACACCATTAATCATTAAATCAATAGTGAGGTATTTAAAATAATTATAAGTTATTTTAATAATATAAATTAATTACATATTTAAATTATAAATTATTATAATTGCATATTTAAATTATAAATTTCTATAATTACATATTTAAATATAAATTATTATAATCACATATTTAAATTATAAATTACTATAATTATATATTTAAGTTATATTTTCTATAATTAAAAATATATTTTTTAAATTATATATTTAAATTATAATTTCTATAATTATATATTTAAATTATAAATAACTATAATTATATTAATGAAAGAGAAAGAAATGAAGGAAATAAGTTGTGTCATGTGAAAATCAATGGCAATAATTCATTAATTAATAAAGTGTAAAGTTGTAAAAAAAAATAAGCTAATAGCTAAAAATAGGAGATATTTTAAAAAAAGTTAATTAAAGTAACTTTTTCAGAAAAAAGCAGTAGCTACCTAAAAAAATTTATAGTTTTGTATATAACAAATGGAGTTGAAACCATTTATGTTAACTTCTCAATTTTCAGCTAACTGAAATCACAAATCAAACACACTTTAAGGTCTATACAAAGATGTTTTTTAGTTTTCAATCATTAAATTCATAAAAGTAACAATTTGGTTGTAAATTTATAAAATCTATGTTTTTTTTCAATTTTAATATTAAAACACTGTTGTTAAATACAAACTCTCTAGAATCATTCATTTGTGATGACCGGTACCAGTTAGCAATGACAACGGGGCAGAAGCATGTTTAACATCCCAAATCATCCCTAATCTACTAGAGTAAAATAATTTGACTCACCCCCTCATTTTTTAACAAGGATCCAGTTTTCCCACCCTTTCCTCGTGCACCCAAATAGAAAAAAAATATACACTACAATTTCCATAGGGTTGTGGGATTGGCCACAATGTTATAACATTTGTGTTGGCTTCATCACTAATCACAATGCATCTTTCATAGCACCGTCGTCTCAACCATTGTGTTGTGGACCTTGCACACTTAATTGAGTGGTCCACAAAGGTGTGGGTTTGTACATAGAAATGTAGAATTGTATGTATGTGTGTATTTATTTATGTATATGTGTGGTATATATATAGTGAGAAAGTCAAGTTTATATGAAAGTGAAAGGAACAAATCTCAACCATTGAAATAAAAATTACTAGTTGAGATCAACCACTCATTCTCTCTCTTCCAACATTTATTATTTGTTATTCTTTTTTCTCTCTTCTCTTTTAATGATTGAGATTTTTCAAATATTCTTCTTTCTTATCTCTCAACGGCTGGGATTTGCTCCTCTCACTTATATAAATTTTGTTTTCTCACTAGATATACCATACACACACAAGCACGCACATATATATATATATTTGTCTAAGGTAGAAGAGGGGTGGGGATATGAGGAGCAACATACTCATCCCCACACGTGCCCATGAATTCTTAAAGTAAGGAAAACTTAATCTCAACCTTAGTCAACATAGGTTTTCTCTATCAAAGTTAAGGTGGGGACGAGTGGGCTCCCATAAGAGAGGGTGTGATTATCATCCCTACTAGCAACTGATAGCCAATAATTGATGATTAGTGACCACGATTAGTCACCAATGGTGGTGCCTATGACCAATGAGTAGGACCATCAACCAATCATCAGTGACCAAAGACTAATGATCAACAATAAATAGTTGCTAATTGACAATTGGTGACCTATTACCAAAAATAGCAACCCATGATCGACTATTGAAGGTGGTAGTCAGCAGTAGTGGTCGATGATCAATAGTCAAAAGTGGCAATTGATAATCGATATTCAAATTTAGTGATTGATTTTCAGCACTCAAAGGTGGTGGTGGCAACTAATGATCAATACCTAACAACTGATGATTGTTGATTGGCAGTCTGTGATTTGTCACTAGATATAACACTTGTTACCAAAGATTGAATGTGGTGGTTAGCGGTGGTAGTCAATGACTAATGGTTAGAGATAGTGGTTGATGATTGACTAGTCATAACATGCAACGAGCATAAATAAATACAAAAACAAAAATCTCACAAACCAAATATTATTATTTTTTAAATGGAAAAAAATTGTTATGCAAATAGTTAAAAAAATCAAATCACAAACCATTTGTTTTGAACACATGTTTCTATTTCAAAACCAACAACTTGAAATCACCTTAGGCCCCGTTCGGGGTGGTTCTGATTTTTATTTTGAAATGTATTTTGAAAACAGAAACCAATTTGGCAAAAATGGTTCTGTTTTAGTTTTTTACTTATTTTCGGAACAGTTTTCACTCAATTTTAAAAACAATAAAATTTGGTTTTTAGATTTATGTTTCTGTTTTTATTTAAGCTCATTACTTGGCATCACTTATCAACATTGACCTTCACCTCCGACTGGCAGTCACCGAGCCGCCACCTTCGACCGGCGGTCATCGACCGCCACCTCCGACTAGCGATCACCGACCGCCACCTACGACCGGCGGTCACCGGCCGCCACCTCCAACTAGCGGTCACTAACCGCCAGCTCTGACCAGTCGTCACCCGCCACTCCGACTGGCGGTCACCAACCACCCCCTCTAACTAGTGATCACCAATAACCGACTGTCACCTTTAACGAAGTCTCGATCGTTATCTTTCACTAGTGTTTTGATTAAAATTTGAAATCAATGTTTTAAATTTGAAAAAAAAAACAATGTTTTTTTTAAAATTGTGAAAACTTAAAACCGACACTAATTTTTATTTTTAAAAATTTGAAAAACTAAAATAAAAAACAACCTCAACGGGACCATAAATGACCTATGTTACCTTGTGTCTAGCAGGACTTATAGAAAATTATGGTTTTAGACATCTTATAAATCAATTGTCTTCCATACATCCAAATGAAATATAGTACAAGTTTTGTATTGATCAAGACGAACTTTAGCATGCCACAGTTGGTTACTTCCTTCGTTGGCCCACGGATACTTAAAAGTCATTAGATGAAATCAAGGTTGATCAAACGGTTGGCATATTATACTCGAAAGTTATATATTGAAATAAGTTATGTTGTTTTTATGCTTTTCTATAATTACCAACATGGAAATGACAATTGTTTCTCGTAATTAAAAAATAGCAACATGATTCCATCAAGTTGACCAAGATGTTTATCCCTAAATTAATTTCTCTTGACTTTCTCCGTATCTTTTGTTTATGGATATTATACTCAGTTGCTAATCATTCTCCTCCAACGTCTCTATTCCCTATGTTGATTCCATAATATTTATACACTTATTTTTTAATTGATCCTTCTGCAACTACAAATTTTTTCCGCACTTTTCTTAATTATTTTTCATAATCATTGTTCTTCCGCTTCTTTTTTTCATAATATGAGTGTTTATCATTTTTTAATGTTGAAGATGAATTTCATTCAATTTGTTTTTCCGCTTCTTCTGCTTACACTTCTTTTTCTTCCATTTCTTCTCCTTTCACAACTTCTTCTTCTTTCCTTTCCATCTTCTCCTTCCTCTTTTTCTCCATCCCCCACTTCTGTTGCTTCCCATTGTTGCTCTTCCTCTTCTTCTCCTTCCTACAAATCTTATGCTTACACTTCTTCTTCTTCCTCTGTATTTCCCACTTTCAATGGTTGAGATTCATAATGTTGAAAATATTTGAAGAAGAAGAATGCAGAAAAGATTGAGTGGACATCTTTTAAACATAAAACAGAATGAATAGTTATAATTTAATTAACGATGAATGAATTAATGTTTCTGAATATTATTTTGGATTTTTCATGCATTCTATGAGGTATGTTTGGATGATGTTGGTAATTTCATAAAGGAAAACTAGAAAACATGTAGGAGACAAAGTTAACGACAAATGATTTGCATAATGGAGTGTGTTGTTAGGGTTCAATTTTTAATTATTTTTTTTATTGTAGCGTTTATGACTTTATGTTTACTGAGCCCATGAACAATGGTGTGAATAATGTTTTAAAATGTGAATGTTAATGTAAAGAAATCAAGCAGCAAAAAATGCCGACATATGGATTATAGGATGTATTGGTACATTTTTAGATAATAATTAATTGTGAAATAGGTCATTTTAACTACCTAAATGGTAATTATACGGCTCAAACCGATAAATATAAGAAATTTGAGGAGGCAACTTTGTTAGTTCAATTTACAACGTAAAAAAGTATGATAGAAGATGTAGTACAATATGCATTGTGAAATGTTAAAGTTTTACTATATCAAGACACTATATTTATACACAACCTATTAAACATCTATTCATACAATCATATATACAAGCAGTTTATTTTTTAAAATAACTTGAAAAATACAAGGTATTTTATGTTTTACCCTTAATTTGTAATTTTTTTAGGACCTTAATTTGTACTACCTCCATAGCTTTTTATAAGACCGAATGGTCAAATTTACGTAAATTAAAAGTGGATTAATTTAGTTATTTACATTAAATGTATCTTAAATTATAATATTTTACCAAAATTACCTTTAATATGATTGAAAACGTATTCATCATATCCTATCTTTATAGGAGAGACAAAGGAACAATTAAGAGTGTTTTAATAAAAAAATAATTAATACACGAGAAATAAAAAAGAATCTTATAACAGAGACAAAATATTTTCATAATAGTATTTTATAAAAGGAGAACCAAGGTGGTACTTCAATGATTTGGACTTACAATAATTATGTTATTTTTTATTTAGCACTTATTTTAAACAATTTATTTTTTTATTTTTTATACAGTAAAATATATGGAAACTTTTTGTATGATTGAAATTACGCAATTTAAAAAAAAACCCATAGAAATATACTATAAAAATTGGATATTTGTGATCGATTTAACTAAAATTGGACTTTGTTTAGTACGATTACAAAATTCGATTTGTAAATTTGAAATGTTATCAATAAATTTAATTTTTAAATAAAAAATATGTTTGTCACCAATGTGAAACAATTTATGCTTGACTGTTTTGCCTTTGGAAAAGAAAAAAAAAAAATAAAATCGGTTTCGAATGTTTTCAAACTTTCCACGTAACCGATTCATGAAATTTAGATAAATTAACTTCATTATTTTACTTCAAATGAATACTGTGTTAAAAAATTATATATTATAATTAGAATATGTAGGTGATGGGACACTCCTATTATGAAAAGACTATAGTCCTTCAAAAAAAAAAAAAAGAGAGAAGACAATAGTTATGTATAACATAAAACATTATAGAGAAAGTCCGATGTGGCTTATCTCCTACTCCATGTCGTGTTGCACCTCTCCTATTAAAAAAATTCTTAGGTTTCCAAGTTTGTTTTTATTTTTAATTAAATATGTATTCGTGTCTATATGCAGAAAAAAATAATTTATAATTATTTAAAATATTTTTTAGTAATCTATATTTTTGTATATGAATTCTTTCAGATTTATAATTTCGATATATACATTTGTTGACTGGTTAATGTATTAAAACATTTTTTTTAAATGAACATTTTAGTCTCTCTATTCATTTTAGTTGTTAGGGGTGACATCATAAAAAAAAGTTAATTAATAAAATAAGGATAAACTATGCTTTTTATATATTAACTTTTTCAAATTTATGATTTTGGTATACAAATTTTTTGTTAACTAATAAAGGTATACAAATATTTCTTTTCCTCTAACATCTCAGTTTTATTTTTTATGTTTTTATTATTATTTTATTTAATTAAATTTTTTTACAATTTTTATTGCATTTTGTAACAACTTTTAGCAACCACAAATTAAATAATAATAATAATCTTTTTTTCCACACTCCTCAATCCTCATTCCCCTTCTCCTACCTAGCTCATTTCCATGTGACCCACATCTCATGTATCCTCACCCTATATGTAAAGTCCTCATATCTCTCGCTTATAGCACCTTTTTCCCTTTCTGGCCTAGTAGCCCCTCTCCTTTCCCTTTGCCTCTCATCTCTATTTTATAATATTTTTAGATAATAAATAAGATTTTATTTTTTCAATTTAAATTTTTATTTTATGATATTTTAAATTTTTTTATTCTATAATATTTTTTAAACTCAATGTTACTTGTTTAATTAACTTTAAAACATATTTTTTAAAGATTATTACAAGATATATATTTTTTCTCAAATATTTTCAAACAAAAAAATGTTTGTATACCTTGATCGATAAACAAAAAGTTTATGTAATAAAATCACAAATTTGAAAAAATTTATGTACCAAAAACATAATTTACCCATAAAATAATAATAAATAGAATGACACGTTACTACTTAACAATAAAATAAATAAAAAAATTAAAATATTAGACAAAAAAATATTTGTATACCTTAACTAGTCAACAAGATATTTATGTACTAAAATTATAAATTAAAAAAAGTTCATGTACTAGAAATATAGTTTACTTAACATTTTTTCCAGACCAAAATATCATACATAATTTAGTATTATTTTATAAAACATAGTTTACCTAACATTTTTCTACCAAAATATCACACATAAAAATTTAATAATTATTTTATATTTTAATTAATCAATTTAGTAATCATGAAAATATAATTAAATATTTTATAAAATAATACTAAATTATATTAATAATTATTATAAAATAATATAATGATAAATATTTATATTATATAATAATCTAAAAATAATAAAGTGATAGTTTAATCTTCACATCTAATCTTTTTCTTTTAAATACTTATATATACAAAACTATTTGTGAATTAGTTTTTATTATTATTTATTCAAGCCGTGCTAGATTTTTTTAATTGGGTTAAATTAAATGTTAAAATTTATGTTCCATGAATCTTTTATTTAATTCTCACATTTAAAGAAATGAGGAAAATATATATATCATTTTGACTCATTCGTAAAAATAAATCTACACGTCAGACTTAAAAATTAAAAATTTTTAAAAGTTTTGTATGATATAAATTAAAATTTTTTAAAAAATATTTTAAAAATTAAAATTAAAATGTTTTTAATGGAATAAATTAAATGTTTCAAAAAATTAAAATGTTTTAAAATGAAACCAGACATGTTTTAAAAAATGTTTTGTATGCAATAAATAAAAATGTTTTAAAAAATTTAATTTTTTTTGTGTGGAATAAACTAAAATATTTTAAAAATAAAAATAAAAATAAAAATATTTTAAAAATTGTTTAAAATAAAAATTACAATGTTTTAAATAATTTTTTTTATGGAATAAATTAATTTTTTTTAAAAATTAAAATGTTTAGAATAAAAATGAAAGTGTTTTAAATTATTCTTTTGCATGGAATAAATTAAATTTTCTTAAAAAACTTTTGTATGGAACGTGGAATAAATTAAATTTTCTTAAAATAAAAGTTAAAATGTTAAAATAAAAGTCAAGAGAAACTTTTGTATGGAATAAATTAAATTTTCTTAAAATAAAAGTTAAAATGTTTTGTATGGAACAAATTAAAATATTTTAAAAAATTAAAATTTTTTAAAAATAAAAATATTTTAAAAATTTTTTTAAAGTAAAATTAAAATGTTTTAATTTTTTTTTTGTATGGAATAAACTAAAATATTTTAATTTATTCCATACAAAACTTTCAAACATTTTTTCATTTTTATGTCTAACCTTATTTTTATTTTAGTCCTCGATATTTGTACTTTTTCAATTATAATATTGGTATAGATTAATAATTGTTGAAGGTAATTATTAAATTCTATTGAGACCTTTACTCAAATCGTAACCACTTAATTAAGAAAAATATTATCATTTATTTCAATTAATATTAATAAGAATATTTATATTTTCATATTCATATATAAAATGTTTAAAAACCAATAATTGGTTTTTATTAGAATTATTTTTACTAAGGAGTCAAATGAAGGGTTTATTTTTACAAAAAATCAAAATAAAGTGTAAATTTTCCCAAAGTGTTTTTTGTAAATGAGAGAATTAAATAAAAAAGCTTCAAGCATAAATTTTAAAATTTTACTTTAACTTAATTTAAAAAATTTAACACTATTACAACTTGAATAAATGATAATAAATACCAATTTACAAATAATTTTATATATATAAGGATTTTAAAAAAATAGATGTGAGATTAAACTATCACTTTATTAATTTTAAATTATTATATAATATAAATATTTCTGAATATATTATTTTATAAAAATTATTAATATTTTTTTGTAACAAGGGAATAAGAAGAATAGAAAAGCAAAGGCCTAGTAAGTCCAACTGGAGGAGGGATATGACTCTATGAGTCCTTCGTGGGAGAAGGTTGGATGCCTCACTTAGCTAAAGAGTTTCCGACCTGGTTGGCCTCTTTGGGGATTGTTTTGAGATCTACACTCTAAACCTGAGATAAGAGTAGGTTAATACCCTGAATTACGTCAAAGTGAGCATGTCTTTGATCAGCTTGGTTCCTCAGTGACACTGTTGCCTTTGCATCTGCACAATCTACTTCACAGATCACAAGTCTAATGTCGTGTTGTCGGGCCTGATGAAGGCCCTCTTTGATAGCCAAAAGCTCAGCCCTTAGAGGGTCTCCCGTTGGTCCAACTTGAGAAACCCACCACCCATTGGCCCTCATGGTTTCTGATTACTCCGTCAATTAACCATGGTCCTTTCTCTATAATTGTCATCTATGTTGAGTTTCATGCAAGGATTGGTTACAGCCTGCCATGCATATCTCTCAGCAACAAGGGGGTGTCGACACAACCATGTGAATTCAGCATGCATGTATATGACCTTATGGCATGCTTGCTTGATGGACCATCCTTGAGTCTCAAATATGGCATTGCAACGCCATTTCCACGCCCTCCAACATACCGTTAGAATAAGGATACTATCTTTGTGGTGCAAAAGTGTTGTTATCCATCTGAATAGATCTTGAGTGGTAAAGATGTTGTTATCATGAACACCCATTCGTAGCCACATTTCTCTCGCGTGAGGGGAATCCCGAAGAGCGTGAAGAGTTGTCATTGTGGGACCTGAGCACCTCAGGCATGCTGCCGAGTTAGCAAGATGACAGTGGTATCTCTTTTCATTGGTTGGTAAGCCATGATTAAGCATCTGCCAAAGGAAAAAACACACCTTAACTAGGACCTTGGTGCGCTAAATAATTCGCCAGTTTGGATGGTTCTGAGTTACTTCAACTTGGCAAAGCCACTCGTAAACTGAACGACTCGAGTAGAGGCCCGAGAGATCATGATCCTAAGAAATTATAACTGAACCAACCAACATTTTACCATAGTGATTTGGTGCACACTATGCGATGGGAGAAGATGGGACAAACGCTGAGTGTCCTATTGCTAATCTAGTTAGAGATCAGACACTAAGAAATGCAACGTTGAGATATAAACATAAGGTATGTCATGGCATAGGCTGCCTATTCCCAAGCAGTTAGAGTACTAGAAAGGATGTACCAGACCCAAAACCTGCGTTGAATCCATGCAGGAGGGTATCTCTGGCTTTAATGATGCTTTTCCAAACGTTGGAAGAATGGGCCTTGGCTTGGACAGTTAACATTGATTTTCACCCTGCAAATATTTCTCTTGAAGCACCTGGACCCAAAGTTTGTTAGGGGAATTAAGCATGCGCCATACTAGTTTACCTAGGAGTGCAATGTTAACATTCTTCATGTCCTTGAATCCCGAACTATTAGTAGTCTTTGGCTTGATTATCACGTTCCACGACACTAGGATCCAACTTCTATTCTTCAACTAGGGGACCATACCATGGACCTACATGCTTTGTTCACATGGTCACATACATTGTTGGTAAAGCCATAACAGCTATATTGCATGGTGTAATTAGGGAGGGTCGTGATCACTGAGTTTGTAAGGCAAAGCCTGCTTGTTTTGCTCAACATGCAACCCTTCCGATACGACATTCACGAGTTCTTCTTCTCTAGAATATCAGTAAAGTTGAACCTTTTGAGTCAGTGTTTAAGAGCGTTGAACCTCAGGTATTTCCCTAGCTGGCTAAAGTGTCGGGCTCTCAAGATGGAGACTATTTCATTATGCACCTCATGCGGGACTCCAAGCGAGTAATTAAAGTTGGACTTCTCTTGATTAATTGAGCCCGGAATGTAACGTATATTCATCCACAAGCTGTTCAAGGAAGTGCGCCTTAAGGATGGTAGCTCTGCAAAAATAATAAAACATAATCAGCAAAAAAGAGATGGGATATGGCTAGCCCACCTCAAGTGAATGGCATGAGATCCCAAGCATGGAACTCAACTTGTTGTTGGATCTGCATCCCTAGCCTCTTTATGCAAAGAACAAAGAGGTAAGGGGAGATAGGGTCACCTTAACGTAGACCCCTCTCTAGTGAGAACGAATCAAGGGTATTATCATTCCAAAAAATTGGAAGTTTAGACCCCCGGACACCCCACATGATTAGTTTGATTATCACCTTGAGAAATCCAAATTCCAGTATAGTAGAATGCAAGAACTCCCATTGTACTCTGTCATATGCTTTCTCCAACTCTAACTTCATACCCAACAACCCTTCTTAGCTTTGCAGTTTTGGATTGTGCTTCATGGGCCAAAATTGCATTCTCGGAGGTACCTGTGCTAGGAAGGCAGCTTCCCTAGAGTGGATGAACAAGTTCTTCCAAGAATGGTCGATCCTAGATATTAATATGTTGGATATGATCTTATAAGCAATGTTGCAGAGGCCGATTGGCTGGAATTCTTTTTGATTGAATAAGGAAAATTAGGATTTGATTGGTTTGTTTTTGTTTTTTTATTTTTAAAAAGAGTTTTTAAGAATAATTTTTTAGGAGTTTTGCAACCCTTGCATGAGAGAATTTTACACCTCTGACTTTAGACGGCTTGATGATCTCGTTGAACTCACCAACTACAACTAAGCGATCTTTGCATGTGGTATATTAGTTTTTACGTGAATCATGTGATAGCTAGTATTACGGGAGATATATTATTTGTCTTTATGTCATTTATCTAATGGTTATTTCGCGAGTGCCAAACTATGTATGCTAAGATAATAAGAATCTTTCTATTTCTCATATTCATCTGTTTAATTTTCTACCAGATGTGAGAATTATTAATATGATTTAGTATTATTTTATAAAACTTTTTCATATTATTAAATTGATTAATTAAAATAAAAAAAAAATAGTCATTAAATTTTTATGTCACTATTTTTGTTTATAAAAAATGTTTTAAATAATTATAAATCACTTTCTTTCTGCATATAGACAGGTGTACAAATTTAATTAAAAAAAACAAACGAGGAAACCTAGTAATAAAGCGGGTCGTTTTTTTCACACAGGAGACGTGCAGCACAAAATAAAACGAGGCAACCTAATGTTATTATCTTATATCAACATACTAATATTCATTTAGTTGCATAAAATAAATGAATCATTACCATTGTTTCTACTACGTTAGGTCGTTAGCCATAAATGTTGAACTGGGAAACTCTCATTCCTTGTTTCTTCAAAATTTCCTCCAAAAAGACAATTTGTTTTCCCGCAAATGTTCAAGTCATTCCCGCTCGGTTTAAATTTTATCTTTTCAGTTTTTTGTTACTAAAATCTTATGCGTTTAGCGAGAATGAGATATATTACCACAATTCCATTGCTTGCAACTTTTTTTTACTCCTAGATTTCTTATAACTAAATGCCAATAATTTTATTATTTTTTTATAAAAAAAAAACTATCATTTAAAATCAGACTTAACATTAAAAATCAATTAATTTTAAATGAATTTATTAAAAAGTGCAAATTATATATTTTTTTCTACATCAAATCAAAATAAATGTACAATATAATTATTATATTAATATAATATTCAAAATAAAATTAGTATCAAAATAATTTTGTAAAAGTATCTTACCAAAATAATAATACATATGTTTGATGCATTATTTAATAAAAAATAAGCAAAAATATAATTTTATGCTTATTTAATTTAGTTGAGTCACAATTTTGGTTCTTTATAAAAAAAATACAAAGATTTGGTATCTTATTTTTTTATGATTTTTAGTATTTTAAAATTATATGTTTTTGTTCGACCATCAATTTAGCACGTTGACCATTAATGAAAAAACATTGATTATTAAATATTGATTTGACATAATTTTTATAATTATTAATTTGAATAGTAAAATGATTAATTTAAAAATATTTTTTACAATTTTTTTCACAATTATTGAGAATTTTATTAAAAATTATTAATCATAAAAAATATTTGAAAATCACTTAAGAATTTGATTTAGAACCCTATATGAAGTCAGATCAATAGTTTAGGGTTTGATTTTATCGTAATTTTAAAAGACACTTGAAGCATATAAGAAAAACAAGTGTAGTTATATTTTCAAGTATTATAAAATTAGCATTAAACCAAACGAATTTTTAGCAATTTGGTTTGATTTGATTTTTGTAATTTTTAATATTTTTTATTAAATATTATGATTACCTTCCAAGTGATAAATGCTAACTATAACAATTCATTTATAAACTACCATTCAACTGTCAATTATAATAATTTACTTATATAATTTTTTAATGTTTGATATTGATTGAATTTACTTATTTTGTATATAATTTTAAATAAGGCAAGTCATTTAGGAAAAAAAAATATCAATAAATGTATATATTAGTTTTATCGGATTGAGTTAACTTTCAAATTTTAAACTGTAAATCGAACTGAACCACGTAATCTAAGAATTTAATAAATTAAGTAGAGTGAATGTCAATTTTTTATTTTTTTTGTTATTTTTTATTTTTAATTTATATTTTTTCAATTTTTAAACAACCCCTAATTAATACTCAATGTCTTAATATTTTCGGTTATAAAATATATTTTAAAAAATAAGAGAAATACATGTGTTTATTTTCTTTATAGAGTAAGATTATTTGTAGATTGTTAAATTAAAATGGCCAAAATTATATTATAGTAAAAAATATATAATATTTTTATAGGTCAAATATTAATGTTAATAGTAATATTAATTTTTATTAGTAATAAAAATCTAACTCACGACTTGTTCACATCTTTCTCCTTTCTTAACTAATTTACTACATTTTATCTCTCTATATAATTAAATTAATAGTTAAAAGACGTAATTACCTTGTTCAAGCCCTAATTATCTATCTTGTTATCTTTGAATAATATTTATACAAGCACAAGACATAGTAGAAACAAAACTAAAAAGAATATACAAGCATAAAACAAAGAAGAAAATGAAAAGAATATTTATATAAACACAAACTCATCATTGATGTTTTTTCAAGGAAAAAGGTTCTATTATTCGGCTTAAGTTGTCAAAGAGAAAAATGCAAAGCAAACCTATAATCCTAATTATTAAAGTATGTTTAAGCAGTTGGTAGTCACTTAATTTATTTTTTTTTAACACAATTACTTGCCTACTCAGTCTTGTACTCATCATGTTTGTAGCTTTTCTTAACTTTCTGGTTTTAATTGTATAAGACTGAAAGAAATAAAATAAAAACTAATTATTTTTGTTTTGACAAAAATAATTTATCTGATATGTTTACCTTATTGATACCTTAATTATTTACTATTATTCAATTTTATATCAATTTTCTAAAAAATTCAATCAAATATTCTAATTTTCAAAAGTATAACAATGCAATACTTCCGCATTTCATGAACTCTGTTAAATCCTTTGGAAGAAATGAACTACATTGTTACATTTTTAACAATTATGATATTCAATTTAACTCTTCAAAAAATCAAATACCAAATTTAACAATTACAAGTGATTAGAGTACTAACAAGATAATTAATCTAATTAGAACGATATTGTCGCAATTTAATAACTATTGTGTTATGATTTTTTACAGGTTTTTATACTATTACAATGTTATTTTTCAAAATATATTTCTATAGATATGGTCAAAACAGTTGGTTATATGTTTGTTACTAGAATTTGTAATTGCTATGTTGAGGAAAAACGAATACTTTGCTTTAATGTTTTATTATATATACATTTAGTTTGCAATATTTAAATTCAGATATGATTACAACTTGTTCCTACTTAAACTACAGAACCTAAGATATTAATAGAAGATATGATCCAAGTCTTCCTGGACTCCGTGAATTATTCTGCACATAAATAATTATTCATTGAAAATTCAATATATAAACTAATATCAAGGAAAAAACCAACTTAGACAATTTTAAATTATTTAGATGCATATCTTAAATAAATCATAAAAAAGAAATGACCCTTGGTTACTTAGCTAGTTTAGCACAAAAACGCAGCGTAATACAGAAAAACCAAAATAGAACGTCGACGCAAGGTTTGGCATAGGGAACGTCAATAATAATGTAGAAAAAATTTACCGAACTTTTAAAATATTAATAGATAAAATTAACAAACTTTTCACTATATATATATAAAAAGTTGTAATTAACTCTTAAAACATTTTATAAGTAGTTTTCTCTAATGTAAATCCATTTTTTTTGTTTTTTTCTGTAAACCACCAATGTAAATCCAGTTAGGAGGTGGAAAAACTGCATAAGAGACCTTTGCAATACTCAACAGTTTTAATACAGATGTACAACGGCTGACGATTCCCTACATTAGTGAAAAATGGGCCTTTACGTATTCCGACTCACATCACACATACATGGAAAAGCTGTGTAGGGCATGACATTGGCGCCCTCTATCACCATCACCCAAGTTCAAATACTGAGAAGGGTATATAACACATAACATGACAGCCCTTCATCCCGCACCTTGGATACTCTGCTGGAAGAGGTTAAATTTCGGAGAAGGGGGGAAAATACAGAATTATTTCTAAGGAATGTCATACAAAAACAACCAGTACTAAAACTTAAAAGCCCAAAATAGCAAACTGAAGAAAAGGAGCAGATCCACCCACGTTGCTGTATTAATATCTTCCCGCCTCCTTGTGTTGTGGCACTGTACAGTATTCCCATGCTCTCGATGCAGCAACGCATAAGTAGAATTTACCCCCTTCTAGGTAAATTTTCATCGTTTAAAAGCTCTATGTATGTAGTCAGACAAAACAAATAATCTGCCTTCCTGCATATGATTCTGAAAGCTTACGATCCATTTACAGCCATCTCTGGTGAGGATGTTGGGGCAACCAATGGACGTTCTTCTCCACCCAATTGTATGTTCTCTGATTTTGCTTGCAAGCAATCAGAAAAGCTTCTAGAGGATTCAGCTTCTTTCTCTACGTGATTGTCTTCTGCTGCAATGCTGCTATTATTGGAACTGCTTCTAGAAATATTTTGTACATCTCCCTGATTATCTTCGCTTGAACCCATCCTCCCCTCAACTGTTCGAGCATTCGTATGAATGCTGATTGATGTTTTCTTACTAGGCAGCACAGCTTGGCTCAATGTTGAACACAAGGCAGCAAAGACACTATCTTTAGATTTAGCATTCTTCGATAACTTCTGTTTCTTCACAAGTTCAGGCTCCTTATCTTTTGAAGGCAATTTCCTCTTCACCCTGAGAGACTCCATTATTCCATCATCTTCCTCAGAAGCTTCTGGCTGTTTCCTCGGCGGTGGCTTGTAATCCTCATCATCCTCATCATCCTCATAATCAACCAGTGACCTAGGACTGAAAATCAAGATGAACAAATTATTATACAGCATATGGACTATAGGAAATTAAACATAATACTAAAAAAGAGAAGTCTAACTTAACTGTGAATAGCTTGCAGCAACTCCATTGGATAGATTAGGTTGCTGGTGTCCTTTCTGACTACGCGGAACAGATGCAGAAGCAACATCCTCCTCGTCACTGGTCAAATAAACGAAACTTAAGAGACTCCATGCTAATTGTATTAACCGAGTATCTCCTACAATGATAAAGAAAGAAGATACCTGTCCTCATTAAAGTAACGCTCCTCTTCTCTCTCCAGAGCACGCTCATCATTTCGTCTTCGAAGGTCCACTACATTAGTGGAATCCTTTGTCCCACCGTTATCCAAACACTGCAAAGCAAACACACAAAGTCAAGGCTGGGTTCAGCCCACAAGTCATGTTCACAAAAAAAACAAAAAACATTACCTGCTCATATTTTACTTTCAATGAGTGAATCGAAGCCAAATACTCAAATTTCACCAGCTGGTCCCAAAAAGAATCAACTATGTATTTCAACAATAGTTTCAAATTCTCCTGCACAGTACAACATTATCAGCTCAACATTGCTCCAGACATTTAACAAGCACTATTTAAAGATCCATACCTTCCGAATAAACTCAAAAAGTTCCAGAACAGCAGAATGGAGCAGATTGTAACGATTGCCATTAGAAACAAAGGCATCAATAATTGGCTTGAGGACATTATTCCTAATAAAATAATTTATCAGATGCTCATCCTGCAAGTTAACACTCCAAACTGTTAGATGAAATGCAATTAATTCAGGTAAATGAACTGTTTTTATAAAGGAACATTTACTTAGGTAATAAGATGATGAGCTCCAAAATAATAGATACCAGTTAGTTGCAGAAAATAAGACATCTAAAGAAGAAAGGAGTTACAGGTTGCAACAGAAGAAACTCTAGATCAAAATATGGTTTAAAAAAAAACTTAAGAATGGAAAATATTAACAATTGAGGTACAAGGTTATCAAATATCTATTCAAATCATAAATAGAAAAAACCAAAAAGTTCTTATTTAGAGATGGTAAGAATTGGAAATAAGAATGAAAATAGCTTGACATATACTATATAAATGATATACAGTTGTATCATAAACAAAATGCCTAATGCAATTATTTTAAACCAGGAATTGATCCCAAAACAACAAACACAAATCTCACAAAACAAAATCATAACATCCAAGTCATAAAACTGATAACTGAAGCTATTTTAAAAAAGAGAAATGCCAGGGAAACTCTCTTTCTAAAACTCTCTCATGATTAGTTTAAATTTATTGGAAATCACCAATTTTGATGGTTTCACTTGTTATTAAATGACTATCTCTCCTACAATGATGATTTCCATTAGATGTAACCAATCATAGGAAGAGTTTCAGAAAGATAATTTTCCCAGCACTCGACTTTAAAAAATTATGCCCATATGGAAGTAAAAATTCTAACATTTGTTCCTTTCTTCTGTCTCAAGCACCGCAGAGGAGAAAATCAGGGTAGACTACTAAGAATAGGATTTCTCCAGCAAATGAAATGCATTTGCTTCACTTCAGATTACAGTGAATCATCATTGACCCAATTGGGGAAAAAAATAAGAGATATTGAATCAGCACAACTCCATGATTCACCATTTCAAAACCAAACAATATAATTCTCGCAATTAATGCCCTGATTTTGGCGACCATATGACTAGCTATCTAATTTTTATCATTTGTGCATACTGAACCATCCAATACAATTCACAGTTCACATGAATTTTACAATTATGCTGAAGTATAATTAAATGAGAAAAACATCTCTTTCCAGACTTTCGCTGCAGCACAAGTCAGTTTAATGATACACTGCTGTTACTGCAGATGCCATGGTGCCAATACAAAAGTGGGAACCCCTTAAATTGTCAAACCAGGCCACCAGGGCAACTGCTATTTACAAAACAGATATCTGCATAAAACAAATAAAATTCTTGTCTTCTCCATCCAACTTGAATTATCCCCACTATCATAATGTTGAGAATTATCATTTATTTTCCTATATTATCTGTGCACAGATTTTATTTCCCAATCACCTTTTATTAGGAGAAATTTGTAGACTGTTTCATGGCTCTATCATATGAAAGTAATTGTTGGACATCCCACATCGACTAATAATATGGCGCAAACCTCACTTCTCAAGCTGATTTTATGAAGTTGAGTTAGGCCCTGATTTCACAATTTCTAATGTAGTATCAGAGTCTATCCTAGCGATTTGTTGTTGATGTTGGACCTATTGTGTCATCCACTATCAGATCGCTATCGGACCACTCACAAATATTAAACTTCACGCTCGAGATGTCTAATCCTTGGTATGAGGGATTTGTGTTAGAGATCCCACATCGACTAATGATATGGCACAAACCTCACCTCACGGACGGTTTTGTGAGGTTGAGTTAGGTCCAACTTCACTATTCCTAATAATAATAATAGGCATCTATCTACATAATGTAAATTCCCTATGATAAGATTACTATTATTTAGAATATACTCTTTCAAGTCACAGTATCTGCAAAAATGTTAAACTTACGTGGCGTGAGAGAATAGTTCTAACAAATCGGACAGCACCAACAACCAAGTATCTTTCTGCTCTCCGTGTCAATAACAATATTTTTTCAATCACATTATTCAGAAGAAAGTTGCACCTAAAAACAGCAAAGAGAAAGTCATGAACATTGTTGATGTTTAACAAAACAAAGTCAACCGATACTGCACAGAACAGGGAAATACTTTATTCTGTATGGATGATGTAGGACACAAAAACATAGTAATTCACAGATGTTCGATAGTATCTCTGGCTTTGTTCCACTGTGACGCTGAAATCTTTGTCCAGCACCTATTAATTTGCCACTTGCATCAGCAGTATTTTCTGAAGGACAAGCAGCAGTTATAACCTCGATCAATTGCCCCAGATGCCTCTCAAAGAATATGTCAATGATAGTGTCCCTCTGTCAGATAAAACTAAAACAGTCAATAAAACAAGTTCAGGAATACCTATCATACAAACATAGAAATAGACTTGCATCTTACGTGAAACTTTAACTGACAAGTTTTTCCAACAATTCAGCAGATATATTATAAAATACAACTCAATATTCAAAATTTATCCCTGCACAAACAAAACTTAGTATGTTGACTTCAAATGCAAAGCAACAAAAATTGACAAAACACCAGTTGATAAATTGAAGAATTACCAAATCAGACAAATACAGCAGAATTTGCTGTCAAAGAGTTAAGAAGACTTAGATGAGTTCAGTGTCTAAATTACCAGATAAACAACACATTTATCTCTCTATTAAATGCATAATTAATAAAATGTAACTGCTAACTTTCTGTCTCAAAACTATCAACATGACAGTTACTATACAACAGATTCTAATAATAAAACCCGTAGGAGACAGATAATATTAGTATGAAATTGTTCATCTTTTCCTACTTAACTCAGTGTCCACTTAATCTGATTTTTCCTCACTGTGTTTATCCACCTCAACAGCAATTACCTCACTATCTTCATTTTTACTTTTTTTTTTGTGACTGAACAATCTATTCGAACCTAGAAAGTAGAAACATTAGGAAAGAAATAAAAGCAAGATCTTTCCCTAAGGCATTGGAGATAAAATCAGGAGGTATATTGAAAATAAATTTGGAAATTAACACCCAGATTAAGCTTAATCAAGGCAATCACAACCTGATTAACCTCACATAAAACATATGATGCCAAATCACATGACCCATATTGACTAACAAAGTGAATGGCTTCAACCATGGTGTAACAGGCAAGTGACAACAAGCATTGGTATCAACCTCACCATCACCACAATCTCAGAATACAAATAAACAACAATCATATGAAGCCTCAACTCCAACACTCCAAGCCAACCCCAAATAAAGAAAATTCCACCACAACTACTCTGCCAAAAAAACATAATGAGGATGCCCTTGCAGGAGGCCTTTGTTCTTGCATCAACCACCAACCAGTCACAATTAATAGCTTTTACCCCCACGATATAGAGGACAACCTCTCCATCTTCACTATCTCCCAAATTACCTATCACAATTTGTTTCTGTTCAGATAGATTAAAGAGATGGAACTTTTCTTCAGACCAAAAGCATAAACACGTGCTTTTCCTTCCCATCATTATTAGTATCTTAAATGGTGTTGGTGTGGGCCTCTGCTTTACCCACCAAAATTACACCCACCTCTGTGACTCTGTCCATATTTCTTTTAAGTGAAGTTCTTTATGCACCACTACCCAAAATTACCAACCAAGGCTTCCTTAGATATCAAAGGTGCTCATAACTCCTAACGGAAGTCGTTATTGAACATTTTAACATGATTCTGTTCCAACTTTCTAGCAATAACTGTCATAACGAATATTAACTCTAGGTTCCCGAAAAAAATACTTCAGCAGTTTAGCACGCCATTTAATTTTAACTGATAAGATTTTTTCCAGAAGTTAAATATAGGATACAATATATTTTTAGGTCCTGAAATATATCACTTTTGGTCCTCTAAATGTTATCTAAATCATTTTTTTATCTCTCTAAAAAGTGTTATCTAAAACTTGGAGGACCAAAAATAATGTATTTTAAAATTAGAGGAACCAAATAAATATGAAAAATCTTTGGAAGACTATTTAATATTTCAAGAATTTTTTAGGGACTAAACATATTTTAACCTTAAATATACTATCAAATAAAACTAAAACATTCAAATATAAAGTAGCAAAAGCAAGTAAATGAATTGACTCCAAATGCAAAGCTAACCCCACTAAGAAAAATCCCGCCTCCCCCAAAAAAGGTCGAGACAGTTGATAGCAACATACATCCAATACGGCCATAAAAAAGTATATAAACACATCACAAGAGAGTATGAAATTGAGTTGATAAATTTTGAAGTCAAAGATGAGACCTCTTACAAAAAATTAACTTCAAAAGAAACACACATGGTTAGATATATAAACTATATGTTAAGTTATTTATCTTTTGTTTTTGCTCGAATTTTCTCTCTACTTGTTCTGCACTTCTTTTTCTGCTATCTTATTAGTCTTGCCATGTAGCACCTCTCTCTCTTTTATATATCTTAAAATCGAAGAAATAGATAGGAATATTGGAATGAAATATGTGAACACCTTAAATTCATGGGTTATACATGAGTATAAAATATATAATTCTCTATAATCCCAAAGATAATATATATATATATATATATATATGTGTGTGTGTGTGTGTGTGTGTGTGTGTGTGTGTGTGTGTGTGTGTGTGTGTGTGTGTGTGTGTGTGTGTGTGTGTGTGTGTATTTGAACATATATAGATGAAGCAACCTCACAATGTGAGGCAAGTTGTATTTTCCCAAAACATTAAACTCCTCAGTCATCTCTCCATACATTGATTTCCAGAGTGAGTCACTGCTATCTGTTACCGTTGACTAGCGGCATTTTTTAAGACAGAAACAAGGTTAGGTACACCCTATTGAGCGCGACGAACTCGTAGTCACAAGATCAAAATCTGTCGTCACTACTACTATCATTTTCAAGCATGTAAAGTCCATGTGTCGTCATCCAAACACCAAAACACCATTATGCTTTGCCATCATTCTCTTTATCGAGATCTTCTAAATTCATTTTAGCTGCTATTTGACCATAGTTGTGAAGCTGAAAAGTAGTCTAAATCTAGCCCTACTTTTTCTTGGGTCCTAACCGTAATTTTGGCCTCTTACCTTCTGTTAACAGCTGAGTAAAGCTAAAAAATGGCATCTACATAGTCCTTTGCAACCTTATCCAATGCTGGTCCTATTTTCTCTATATCTAAGGTTGTACCTTGTTTCTCTTAAGAGTATATAAGGTTGAAATCTAATAATCTAGCCCTAATTTTTCTTGGGTCCTAACCGCGATTTTGGCCTCTTACCTTCTGTGAACACTTGAGTAAAGCTAAAAAATGGCATCTACATAGTCTTTTGCAACCTTATCCACCGCTGGTCCTATTGCTTTTTCTCTATATCTAAGATTGTACCTTGTTTCTCTGAAGAGTATATAAGGTTGAAATCTAATAGTCTAGCTGATACAATACTGTTTGCCTAGGGTCCCATTAGGGCGATGAAGGAGGACATGGCTAGATGGAGCACATTAGTCCTTCCTTGAAGAAAAGATATTAAGCCATAGTTCTAGTTAGGATTGTTTGTACATAATTTTGTTTATTCTTGTAATTAGGTTAGTATATTTGTAATTTTTATTTGGGCCATGTATTTTAGTCATTTCTTCAATTAGTTTAGAGCATGGTGGTGCCACTAGTTAATATGTTAAGTGGTTGTTAGTAGGTACGTTAATAAGCTCTTGGATGTGTGATCATTTCCACACCTCTTAGCTTGTTTTTGCACCCCTCTTGCACTCACAAAGCACGACCAACATGTGGGACCCCCTTGTCCCCCCTCATAGAAGAGACAAGAGCTTAATCTTGGGAAGTTATAATCAACAAGAGTTAAACCTTGATTAGTTGGCTTTTTGAGTTAATTAAGCTAAGGTCCACCTCTCTCAATTCTCACCCCATTTCTTATAAATACCCACTCCACTCTCTTGTATTCTTTACACTTGAATGAATGAATGTAAAACTCCTTTAACAAACATTTTGATCTTGTAAAGTGACTTGAGAATCCTCTATTGAGGGAGCACTTCCTTGGCTTTTATCAAGGGTCATTTCCCTTGTAGCAAGCCTTTTAGTGTAAAGACTTATCTTCCTCCATTGGAAGTGGCGTGTCCACCTTCCATTCCTCTTCTCCACGCCCATTTCTTGAAGAGTGAAGACCTTGAATGGAGAAGATCAAAGGGAGTGCAACAAGGATTGTATGGCTAGCCCACTCTAACAGTTAGGTACACTTCTTGTTAGCGCGAAGTGTTTCAACAACTTGTATCTCTCAATCTATGAAAGGTCAAAGTCCATGGATAGTCGATCCAAGTGCTTTGAACCATATTTCAGATAATAGGTCTTTGCTCTCATCTATCTCTTCACCAAAATTTCCTCATCTTATTACACTAGCCAATGGGTCCATAGTTGTTTCCCAAGGAGTTGATCAAGTGTCTGTCTCCTTTCTTGAATTCAAACTTGTTATGTATATTCCTAATCATCCATATAACCTAATTTCATAAATCAATTGACTCATGATTTAAATTGCTCAATAACATTTGACGTTGATTCCTTTGTCATACAAGATCATGGTTCAGCTAACTGTTGGAAGAGGACATGAATTATAAGGTTTCTAATCATGGTACAATTGATCATCTTAAGACTCGCTTGGTAGCCAAAGGCTACACCCAATATATGGTCTTGATGATGGTGATACTTTTTCTCCTATGACCATTGTTCATCTCTTTCTTCTATGGTTGCCATTTGACATTTCCACCAATTAAATATAAAAAATGTTTTCCTAAATGATGAAGTTCAAAAGGAAATTTATATGAAACAACCTCTTGGATTTGTTGTTTAGGGATGCTCTGGTTTAGTTTGCAAACTTTACCATTCTCTTTATGGGCAGTCTTGGAGAGCTTAGTTTGGAAAATTTAGTCATGTTGTACAAAGTTTCGAAATGAAATAGAGTGATTTGCTTCACTCTATTTATACTTCACCTAGTAAGTGTGTTTATCTAGTTGTCTATATGGATGACATAATTATCACTGAGAATGATGTTGCTAAAATCTCTTCGCTAAAAAACATTAATCCAATCATTTTTCAAACTAAGGATCTTAGGTTTCTTCAATACTTTCTAGGTATTGAGCTAGTGAAATTAAATGAAGGAATTGTTGTGTCAAAAAATTTATGCTCTTGATATTTTGGAGGAGACATGCATGTCTAATTGCAAAGTTGCTGAAAATCCTACAGATCCAAATCAAAGATAAATGGCAGATCATGCCTACTTAGATTCAGAAAGATATAGAAGATTGGTTAGAAGCCTATATATCTCACAATCAAAAGCTTGGCATTTCTTTTGCTTGCGAGTCTGTTCATGTAAGCTCCTCGTGTGGATCATTGGAATGTCGTAACTCATATTCTTAGATATATTAAAAGGGCTCCAAGACAAGGATGTCCTATAGAAAGGAGATCCACCAATGGATATCGTGTATCGTTGGGGGGTAATATTATCTCATGGAAGAAAAATTCAGAGGTATGGCTACAACCACTTGTGAATTAATGTGGGTCAAACAATTTATTCAAAAATTAACTATATGTGTTAGATAATATAAACTATATGTGTAGTTATTTATCTTTTTGTTTTTGCTTGTATTTTCTCTCTACTTATTCTGCACTTTTTTCCTTGCTATTTTATTAGTCTTGTCATGTAACCTCTCTTTTATATATATAAATGAAGCAACCTCACAATGCAAGGCCAGTTGTATTTTCCCAAAACATTAAACTCCTTTTTTAGTCAAGTCATATAAATATAAATATAAATATAAATATATATATATATATATATATACATACATTATATATATATATATATATATATATCAGTTGAGAAGCAGAACGACAATACAAAAACAAGTTACCAACACTGTAAAACTTGATAT
The DNA here is from genome assembly GCA_037954015.1 of Psophocarpus tetragonolobus. Classification (NCBI taxonomy): domain Eukaryota; kingdom Viridiplantae; phylum Streptophyta; class Magnoliopsida; order Fabales; family Fabaceae; genus Psophocarpus; species Psophocarpus tetragonolobus. Next base: position 5,419,874 of record CM075693.1, on the reverse strand, counting down.
ATTCCAGAAAATAGTAGAAACATGAACCTGTGGTCCAGACAATGTGCATGAGTCCAATAAATTGCGAAGAATTTCAAGAAACTGGCAGTGCATGTTCTCTCCAAAATCTGTTAACATTCCTTTAACCTGTACAACATAGCATGAGTAATAAATACAAGTTGAACTAGCCTTCCCATAAATCATAACTAGATATATATAACAAATCAACTGATACATACATTTCGTATCCATATAACAAATCATTTGTTAGTTCTTGATATAGTAGATAGCTTCAGAGTGTACTTTAGAGCGAGGACATGGTGTGGCTATATCTAAAGATAGTGGATACAATGCATATCATTTATAATACAAACATGTAAATGCTCAAAAGATCAAGCATCACTCAAAGGGGAATAAAAAGATATAAGGGCTGGAAACACTATCTCAAGGTTGAAAGCATATAAGTTTAAATTAAAATTTAATAAGTATTGAAAGAATATAAATTATGATTAATCAATCATTCTAACTGAAGAAGGATTTAACAAACCTCAGAATCCTTTAGATAATGAACTTGTTTAAACACAAAAATGTATAAATTTCAGAATCAATTTTTCAATATTCCAAGAAATGCAAAGACCCAGAAGCATTAAAGTTTCATTAGTTTTAAAGCAACAGCTCTCTACACCAACTGATATTCGACCCACCTAGCATGCTGGGTCTGCTCTTTCCAATTGAATCAAGATTATGATGAGGCATGAGTGTCCCAAATCAGGTCAGTTTGAGACACAAATCACATTTAAAGTAGGTGTGCACTCCATATGAATTTTCATGTCCCATTTTAACGGATATTTGTTAATTTCAGGATATCAAGGTCAGGCTCAATTTGGCAAAGGATTATTGCCAATTAGGCATCACAAAAGGTCTTATGATGTGAAAATCGAAGAAACTGTTTCACAATATCTAATTGCTTAACTGACATTTTGGAAAAATTATCAATTGCTTAAGCGGGAATTTGGAAAAATTGAAGAACTACTTCAGAACTGTTTAGTTAAAACTGACATCAGTTATAAATAGAAATTGCTTTGAAATCATAGCATGAAATTTAATTTCAAAATTCAAATTACAGTAATGTCAAATATTTTTTACTAGTTTTTTTCTGTTCACTACTACACAACTAGTTCAGAACTCTAATAGAGATGGTTTTCTTTTTGGAAAACCCTATCTAGAAATCCACTTTTTGACTGGACTGCTGTTCTTAGCAAGATCACAACTAATAATTAGCTTTAGAAGTATGTTTACTGATGCTCGAAAGAACTGAACTCAAAGGACTTAGAAAACCAAATCCACTGAACTGAATTATCCTACTAAGATGGTTTTAAAATTTTCACACAACCATTTAAGTCATAACAATACTCAGTTCAAGGAGATAATAAAATAAAAACTCAAAAATATGTTTGACAATGTATTTTTATCAACTGTTTTGAAAAAATTAAAAAAAAAAAGAAGTGTCTTTAAAAATAAAATAAAAAATAGAAAGTTTGATGTTTCTAATTTTATTTTTTATTTTAACTTCTAAAACTGTTTTCAAAAGAATGTCACCAAACAGATTTTTTCTTTTTCAGAACAGTTTATAAAGTTACTTTACAAACAGTTTTGAAAAAAAAAAAAAAAACTAGAACACAATCAAACTTCCCTTTAGAAGTTATGAAGCTTGAGTTCTTCAGCTTCCTTTTACCAGCAACTATCTAAGAGGTACCCATACCGATATGGCACACAATGTCACTATATATATATATATATATATATATATAGAGAGAGAGAGAGAGAGAGAGAATATATAAAAAAAATATTGATACATTCTTCTGTAATGTATAAAGATTTAAAGATTAAGCACCGACTCCAACCAGAGCAAGAGAAAAGTGTTGTTTCCGTAATGCTTCCTTGCTCTGTGATCATACATTCTTTTGGTTTTAATTTTATCTTTCATTTTTATACTAAATCCAAGATCCTAACAGAAAATAAGATAAGATTTGCAAATTTATTAAATTTCCGAAATAGCCATGGCAGTCAACGCAGTTATGCAGCCAAGGCGGAAATTGCGTTTTTTGGGAAGAAAAAAAAAGAAAAGTGAATTTAGGCCTTCAGCCCAACCCAACTAGCTCTTCTCTTAAGTGTTTTAACCCTAAAACATGCAACCCCTCTTGATAATCTTCTCATCTCCTAAACACACAAACCTATCTGCCTCTTCATCTTCATTAGCAACATTCAACCATTGTCACTGGGCAACCAACTCCAGCATGTCGAGGAACAGTTCCAGCGATGTTCACAGTGGCTGCTGCTTCTAACAACCAGTTCCGGCAAGCTTCTAGTGAGCATTTCCACTTCACATCTATTTTTTCTTCTCTTTTTTACTTAGGGTTTAGGGTTTGCAGTGAGTGACCATTTCTATAAATGTTTTTTGTTCATAATTATCTTCACACTTGACAGCAGTGAGCCCTGGTTCTCTGTTGTATGTTATTTTTAGTGTAGTTGACTATTTGGGTTCTGTTTTTGTTAATAATTAGATGCAACATAATGTTTCGTAGGTACTATGTTATGTATGTGTGCTGGTTTTATTGTTTTTTAATTACATCTCTCACGTTTTATGTTCTGTTTTTGATGTTTTTAAATTTATATTTAGTGTTTTGTTAGTGTTTATATATGAACATATTATTATTTTTTGGCCCACCATGATGTCCGCCATTTCCCACAACTGACTTCTAGTTTCAGAAATGAGAATTGCATTACAGCAAAAGAGAACATTCTATATAGGTGCACCTACAAGTTTCATTTATTTCTACAAATTCTGTATATATGATTATGAATGTCATTTAGAACGAATATCTGAACTCATTTGCATACAAACCATACCAGAAGTCCTAGAAGAGCAAATCCTTCCTGTCGAACAAAATAGGATCGCAGTAGATTAGGATCTTGATTCAAGAAAAGAATGAGGATATCTGTTCTGCAACCATTAGAATGATTTCCTATTAGAAATTAATCATAAGAAATGTAAAAAATACAAGAGTCAAATGAATTTAATTGACAAAGGAGAAACAATACCCAGTGAGAACAAGCTTCTTGTCTTGACTTTGCAAAACATTGGTGACAACATCAAAGATGCCCTCATTCATTAGATCCCTACAGGCAAAAAGAATTTGAAATTACTAATCAATATTCAATGGGATTGAAAACTCCCCAGGGCTAGAGTATATGGCAATAAAAATATAACAAGCATGAGGCAGTTACAAGTATTACAAATTAAAGGACTGTTGTAAAAAGTCCCCTACAATAGCTTCACTTAAAAGCAAGCTACTACAGACATGACTTTTCACAATATCGAAAGTGGACTTGATAAGCTGTGATAGGGCAAATAAAAGCTTGCTAATGCACGTTATGCAAAAATACTATGCTGCAGGTGCAAATTGTTACTCAGGTGATCCCAATTCTAGGTTGAAAAGCTCTAAGAGGCCCACCATACATACTTCATAGCAGACTAGGGAAAACTATTTCCACTGCAAGCTACTGTTCACTTCAAAAATAAGCGGAGGAGAAGGAAGCAGCACCAGTTCATATAATGCTTAACCAAATTAATTGTTAAAAGACAAGCAGCAAACAGGACATCATTCAAATGTAACGTACCTAAAAAGCCGAAGCTGCTGGACCATCTGCAAGCTCTTGCTCAAACTACAAAACTCGTGCAAGAAATAAACCTGTTCATCCACATAAGATTACATACACTATTTAAAATAAGAATTTATAGAAGATTACAAACATCAAACAAGGCAACATTAACATTTAACCTCTACAGAAATACAACCATACAACATAAGCAGAAATTAACATGGTTTTAAAAACCACCAGACCGGTAACCGGTTCCATGTCCAGTCCTATGTTTCCTGAAAACTGCTGGAGTAGGGAACAACCAAGAACCGGTTGGACCCCTGAAAACCGCCGGAACCGAATAGAACTGGCAGTTCTGCAGGTCACCCAGTTCCTGAAATTTTATTTTTTAAAAAATGCCAAGAACAGTGTCGTTTCGGGTCAACTTAGGTTTTTGTTTTCACTTTTCAATTTCAGTTTCAATTTTCCCAAACGTGTATTTGTTTCTTTCATGCCGTGTTGAGCTCTGCACTGTGCAGTCCCTCCTAACGTCCTGCATCTCCTTCTCTCCTCGCTCCCGTCGCATCTCCTCATCATCAAAGCACCACCGCCAATGCTTGAGTTACATCTCTCTTTCCATTTCTCACTGTCTAACAGTGTTATAAATGGTGGATGGCAGAACATAATGGAAAATTAAAATTCCACCATAAAAAGACACCATTGCACCTCATGGTACCGCCATGGTGGATATTCCTTCACAAATTGTGTAGCGGTTGGCAAAAAAATCCACCATGCCATGGCGCTATTGTGCAGTCATGGTGGTTATTTGACAACATTGCTGTCTAAGCATTCATTCATGGCGGCGGCACACCACCTGAGGTACTAATTTTGTTTTTCTTGCAATTCTTTTATTTTTCTAATCTATAGTTTAATGATTTATACCAGTTTTTGTTCTCTTTAACCTTCATGTTTAATAATAATACTTGTTCTCTGTTTCTCTTTAATCTGTTCTGTTTTGGAAAATTAGTAAATTATTAAATTGTTCTGTTTTGTAAAATTAGTAAATTACTAAATAACATTACATATATTTATCACCAATAAATTGTGTTTGAACTTAATATCACCAATAAATTACATTACATACAAGTAAAAGATATACATTTTTCCTAGATAGAACCACATGACTGGAAATGTATAATAACCTACATCTTCAGGCATGAACAAGTTCAAATATTAAAAGAATAAACATCACGATGGAAATTGTACAAGAGCACAGCCATGTAAAAGTTTCTTTATCATATGAGTTATCAAAAAAGGGATGGATGGGGAAAGGATGGAAAGTCCTAAACGGGGATAGTCCTATATGTCTCAAAAGTATAAAATGTAAAGAGAAGGAAATTTGACGGAAACTCAATCCCCCTCAAGCACTTACTTATTGGAGGGTGATGAGGCAAATAAGGGGGGATAGCTTTCCTTTCCAGGTATAATCAGAGAGAAGCAAACAAAACAATATCTCATCAAGGCTTACCAAGTTCTTCTGTGATTCTTGAGAGGTGGTGGGCGATTTTAGTCTAGCAAACAACTCCTGGATAAATGTACTGTCATCCTTCAACAAAGAAACAACCTGGAAAATAACAGAACAAACAACGATAAGACCATGAATTGAATTAAATTAAATTATATCTCTCCATTATTTGTTAATCATATCTTACATAGGCATTGTTTGAATGTATTATGGAGTTAAGATTTGCACCAATACCCTCATCCAATATTCTAGCCAGAACAACATCCTGAAAGTGAGAAGGGAAGGTAAAAATTGTATTGAATATGAAAGCAATTAGCAATGGAAGGCAAAAAAAGAACCAACCTTCAAAAAACCAACTCTATATGTTTGATGTATCTTTGACAACACAACGGGATCTTTTATAGGTATGGCCTACAAGAGAAAATAGGTAGAATATTATTAGGTGAAATTTCATACCATATCTACAGAGTACAGATCTACCTACTTTGCAGCTCTCCAAAAGAAAGAAATAACAACTTAACATACCATACCTCCTTAAAAACAACATGCTCCTTTAAGAATTTACGATGATGTTGAACACGAGGAACCTCTGGATCATCTGCTTATTGTTTAAACACAGTAAAGGTAGAGGGAAAGAATGAAGAAATGAAATCATCTAATCTAAATCAAGTACAATTAGCAGGTAAGAAAGGCCAACATAAAACCAACAAATTATTAAAAATAAATAAATAAGCTATCACAACCAGGGTAGAATAGACAAATAAACAATGGCTAATATAGTGAATAACTCGTGTCACTTGTTGGGGGAAAAAATCTGAAAAATGCACTTACACTCGAGGGCACCAATAATGTCCACTATATAGTCATCACTAAAAATTCTCTCAAAAATTGCTGGACTATTTAGCAAAACTGCAATATAGCAACCACATCACAAGAATGAATCAAGACATAATTGACAAGAATAAGGATACAAATCAAAATCATGTAAATAAAAATACTGACCAATCCCTTTGATTATTTTGAAAATCATGTGAAGGCCATCAATATTTTCCAAGTCCTCACACATTTTGAATACTTCCATCAGCTTCCGAAAAAACTCTTGCTGCAATAATAAACACCATTGAAAAAGGAAGCACATATAAAATATACACAGTAATGCAATGTTACAGCATGATAGCACCATTATCACATGCTTTATATTAACAACTATGATGCTAAGATTAGAATGAGTTTGACTACGTATAGGAATCGTGATGAAGATGTTTTAGGTCTGTGATATGCACCATTACAGCAAACTCTCTACCAAAAACAACATTAACTATCTAAAAATCATTACACAAAAAGCACATGTTTGCTACAAAAGAAAATTGAAACGTAAATGGAGGAGAGATCACCAAATTGAACAAATGTCACTGGGATAGCCAATGAAGACAAAACATGCACAAAAATTACCCAAGTTTTTAAGTTAGCTTACATCACTTAATATTAGTTCTGTAAGCCGCAACTGATCTGCAAAGCCACTGTCAACCACAGTCTGCAAGCCAAAAAGGCAAAATTGATGAAAATATATTTAGGTTTCATGTCATGCATGTGTGCGTTGTTAGTTTGTTACTATTATAAAAAGAAATAAACAAAAACAAGAAAATCGACAGAATGCCCAAACCTTTAGAATCAAAGGAAGTGTTGATAGTTCAACAGCAGGCAACTCCCTTGGCTCACTGTTGACATTGTGAAATGGCTCACCTGAGATCTCCAGCAAAAATAATCAGACTTGGCCAATAAAACAGTAAACAAGTCAATTAGGAAAATTAAGCAAAAGAAATTATCAAAAACAGTACATAAATAGACAATTCAGCAGTATATATATTATACTATTCTGTTGCAGGAGCTAAAAAACAAGCTCCTTGGAAATAATTTTCATATATGATCTATTGAACTATTGAACATCAAATAATGACAATAAAACGGAAGCACATCCTACAGAGAGCTAATAATAACGAGATTAAAATTTGCAGTACTTACTATTTAATGTATTAAAATGAATATTCCTCTGCACATTGCAAATATGGTCCCTAAACAAAACAAGCATGGTAATTAAGCTAAACCTACAGAAATAAAACCCACAAAAAATCTTAATTGACAATCATTGATTATTTGTGAGTTGTAACCATATGTAAGAGCAGCCGCTAGGTTCTTGAAAGCTAAGTGCCAGTTCTGTAGCATATTCTGGATCTCTCCATGAGATGATTGTATCTGAAGAGCAGAAGCATCAATCAAACGAACAAACACAATGACACCTTATATTTCAAGCATAAAAGGATGACCAAACTGGCCTTTATTGAAAAAGGGAAGGAGGAAGCACAAAAACAACCAACTACCTTCTTGTTTCCTATAAATATCATCCGAATTGATGCGATGTAGAAGTATGGTCTCGTTATCATCTTCATCATAAACAAATAAGCCTAGCTCTTCTGATCGCTGCATTATAAGATTTTTTTTTATTTTCAGTGCAAGGAATCTTAATTTGTCTAATAAAAGAGAAAAAAGATAAACTAGGCATAAATTATATGCATTTACACACAGTAATACCTACTGATAACATAGTTTTTTGAATATTCAAACCACATTAGCTCTACTTCACAAATATTTTATCATGGGGAAATCAGCTATATTTAGAAGCAAGGCTCACTAATAAAATTGATACTTTCATCAATCCTTAAGGAAAATGTGTATCAAAAATAGATACTATTACAATTTTATAATTCTAGAGACAAAGATAAAGCCCCCATGGAAGTTAAAATCATGCACCAGATCATAGGATTGTGCAATTCAACAATCTTCAGTACCCTACTCACACTAACTTGCAACCAGGATCAGAAATTGGTGGAATTTCCATGCTGGATTATGGTACTATAGTGTATTGAGGGTGTCAAATATAGTTCGTGTTTAGTGGAGGATGCAAAGGTTTTGACATGGACTATTTTATGATGCACCCTCGATTTAAAGGTAATAGCCCACTCTAAATATTGTTCTTTTTTTGTCATTCTACCCTTTAGTTAATAATATGATGCATCCCACCCTTTCTACCATTCAAACGCCATAAATCTGATCCTGAAGCTAAATGTAGATATATGAATATGATTGACAAGGATGGTGGTCAACTGTAAAAACAATGTAAGGTTGATGTGCAACTTGATGATTTCAAGGATCGACTCAGTTTGCTGGTCCTTCAGCAGAATGATAGTTGATAAGAAGATTCCAACAACTTGGTGGGAATTGGCAATTTGTATGGAGATGAACATCGCCAGCTTCAAAAATGTTGATTGGATATTTACCTTGACATGTAGTTCCTCTAACTGAGAACATAACTGGAGTTTTGAGATGTTAAGATCCCAGAAGTGCCAGTGGAATACAAATTCTGATCCTCTTTTTAAAACTACTTATTAGCCAAATACTTTCTCATCTTACTACCTCACCCCCTAATTATAAGAAAGTGTTGACTAATTTATGTTTATTAAGAAAAATGTAACATTTTTCCAAATTTACCCTCAACCTTAATGAGATTCCGTTCATCTTCTACAGTTTAAATAGGAGAGAGAAAAAAACAAGAATAACATTTAACTATATGAAGGGTACTTTAGTAAAAAAAATAATGCAAAAACACCGTCTTATAAAAAGGAACAAGAAAACCTTAATACATCATGTTATAATTAGGAACAAAGGCAGTGTATCTCAATTGTATTTGTTTTCGCCCACACCAGAAGATGAAACTGTTTGAAACAACAAAATAATGAATGATGTTGTATTTCTGAGGCTAATTCAAGAATGGATGAAAAGAAGGAAGCTAGGAACGTTAAGGTTATTGAGCTAAATTTAGATGATGTTTCATCCAACAACAACTGGATTGTGGAAAATCATGATTAAGACACTGATGATCTGGATGTGGACAACTTGGATGGGCATGCTCCAAATTGCAGAGAAGGATTCGTTGAAGACCAAGGTGCAAAGGACATCGATTGTGCCCCTAAGTGGAGAATTTGGATGACGGAACAAATGAAGATCAAATGGGGGATCACCGGATCACTTTTTTTTTTATCATCACAGCATTTTAGATATGATAAATTATATACATCTAGGACTTTGGTTTATGTGTGTCAAAAAATTTGATACTTTATGAGTTGCTAGATTTAGATATATGTAATATGCATTATGAACTTAGATATTATGAATTTAAGTTTATACAAGTGTTTGGAAACGACTTGAAAGCTCTTCGCGTGTGTTTGTGTGTATAATGAATTCTGTAGGATCTTATGAGCCATGTTAAATGTCATGACTTGCAATCTTCATCCCCCTTCCAATCCTAAGTAAGACATTCATTTTAACTACCTTGAAAGCCTATTGGCATTTGCCCAAAAACATATATTAACAGTATTCTTGAGTGGGGAATTTTAAGAGAGGAATTCAACTTTGAAGTGGATTTAACATCAACACATATCAAAATGATTTGCTTAGATATCAAATACAAAGAATTTTCAAAATGATGGGAATTTTATAAGGCACCTTTTTCGTGGAAATAAAATGGAGAGATTTCACATAATACCTAAAGTGAACAAATTTGGAAATTCATGGTCTCTCGTTCACCATGAGCTCTCTTGCCTCAAAACTTTACTGTGTCTCTATCAATTTTACACCTCACTATTTCAGTGTTATCAATAGCGGATGGCCAAAATAACATCATAAAAACACACCACTTCACCTTCCAGCACCGCCAGGGTGGGCCTCCCTTTACAAATTGCCTACCAAAGTTGGCAAAATATCCGCCATGGCAGCAACATGGCCACTCTATAACACACTGATTTAAAAATATTAATTGAAGCAATTAAATTAAAATCCCACACATTTCAAATTCGTTGAATTTTGAATTCTATATCCAAACATTACCCAACAGAAAATCAAGAGATAAAAAAATATAGGCAAGTTAATCATAAATGCAAGCTTCAACAAGAAGCAACACAAAAGCCTTTTTTCCACTTTGTGTAGTAAGCTACAAGGATCAAATGATGCAATTAACCAAGGTGTCATGTCACAAATGAATGTTTCCTCAAAATCAAAAAGATTCACAAACCTCTAAATAATCAACAGAGACATGTCCAGTACCCTGGTCATCCCATTTCCCATCATCATTCAGACGATATACCTTGACACGCTGAAAACCAATTAGAGGAGAGATTAAGTGAAAAGATATCATCATATATGACTACGCCTCTCAACCACAGATCATAGCAACATAGAAGAAAAGGACAGTAAGAACATATTCCATAAGAAATTCAAAATACAAAAATATTATAAGTAAAAAAAACAAAACCAATAAACTACATGCATTAATCTTAAGCAAACCAACTGCTGTCTCTTGTGAAAATAGCTACTTTTCATGCCATTGAATAGCTGAATCTAAATCATAATGCATTGTTCAGCAATCTTTTTATTTCCTCTTTCCTTCCAAAACAATGTAAAGGCTCTGCTAGAAAGAATGTGAAGCAACTAGCAGCCACAAACAAGGCCAAGAAATAAAATGTTTTGTATGAGACAAATGAAAACACTGCCCCAACTTCCAATTTCTCTTACATTATGATAGGTAGGAGAGAAATAGGAAGAGCAAAAAATAATAAAAGAAATATAAACTGAAATTACACAGTACAATAAAAAGAAATTTCTTTCCAGCTTGTTAGTAATTAATAAATATGAAGGACATAAAATCAATATTATCATTATTATTATTATTTATTATTTATTATGCATCCTCAATACAAAATTATTCCATTCCTGTATTTCAGTTTTAAAGACCAGGTGGAAACTGATTGGTTTCCTAATTGACAACAAACATTGTTTGCAATAATTTATCCAAAAAGTACTAAAGTATCATCAGTTCCAGTTAAGCTGTAAACATCTAATCAAAGTATCAAACAAATTTTTGGTATTGTCAAAAGCTAATCCTAACTATTGGAGGAAATTATCATGCCAAGAAACAGAAGTTATAGAAATATAACAAGAGTTTGAAACTTCCTCAAATGAGCATACTAACACTAGATAAGATCTTCTTTCCTCACTTGTAATAAGGGTGCTTTGCATAAAACCAAAATTAAAGCAATAAAAAAGGAAAAGATAAATATACTACAACTGAATACAGATCATAAAACCAATATTAAAGCACTAAAAACTGAAAAGATAAATATACTACGACTGAGTACTGATTTTTAATACAAAATCTGTTTTATTGGTTTACAACATGTGAATTTAAAAAGTTAAACTGATAACTGGCAGTCCACACAAGAGAGGAACCAATAGCTTTCATGAAAACAAGACAAGAGACAAACAACTACATAGGAATCCAATTAAATGCCAGAGAAACTATAACAACTGGATATATTTGTAATATTTTTAATTTAAGTAGGATCTCATTCGACTAGGGAAATGATCAACAAGATTAAGAACACAATATCAACTATCATGTTATGAGTCCCCACATTGAGTAGGATAGGATGCTAGAAGAAGTACTGACATCGAGACTCCAACCTAATGGACAAGTCTAACAGGTTGGATTCTCCTAATGTGCTTAAGTCTTGACATATCAACACATGCCAGCATTATTATTCATGTCATTAAATACTGTTACATTGAAAGAAGTACAATTTCAACTCTGATAAGAAAGTGGTAGCAAACACAAACCTGTCACAAGCAGCATTACTGGGTAGTAACAATCAAAAAGTTGGCAAAAGCAATTAAAAAAGTGAAAATGAGTGCAAAGTAACTCACTAGAAAAAAACAAAATGCTTTGTACAATTAGTGACCACCAGGATAACAGCAACACATCATCAGAAGACTAAATTTATTTAGATCATAATTCCATAACTAGAGCACTGCCCAGTGAAATGACAACAACTTCATAAATTCTACCCTCACATATTAAAACAAACTATAGAATACTATCCAACCAAATTGAAGCCAAAATCCAGGGATCTGGCATGAATAAATTCATTTCTAGCTTAAATAAGTCTGTGCTTATCCAAAAGTCTCAAATCAAACACCCCAAGACTACTGGATCCTTGTCTACTAACTATAAGTCGTGATAACCTCCAAGTGGATGACAAGCTCCAAGGTAAAAACTAAACTCTTACTCTTCAGTTCAATCTGTAACATCCCAAAAATTCCAGGAGATAATTTCCATGAAATTATATCCAATTACGGCCTGTGATTGGATGACTGTGTCGATGCATCACCTATTTCCTCTTATATTATTATAGCAATGAGCATATGCCTAGATTCAAGCCTACTTGGTTGGACAATTTAATTGGAACCTAACAAACCCAATTCTCCAAGGACAGAAAGCACAGAACCATATTTCAAAAGTCAATTTCTTATTAGATGAACTTGCTACCGTGCATGCCATATATACACAACCCACCTAGCCACGATAAGACCTCCTGCCATTAAAAGAACAGTCTATACCACAACTCAATACATAAGAATGTCTCCGTGGAGGTACAAAAAAGGAGTTTGCCTCGACTAAAAAAATATATGGTTGCTTAAAACATAAAAACTACCAAAACAAGTTGTTTAAGAAACCACGCAACGGAAGCATAACAAGTTGTTTAAGAAACGAAATGAAAACCAATCCAAATGAATTTAAGAAGCTAATAGTTGAGTGTATCAAAAGCGCCCAATAAATTAAATCGAAAGGATAACAGCAAAGAACATCGAAAAGCAAAAAAACTGCAGAGACTAGATTGTAGGCGAAGCAAAAGGTATGGAATCAAAATAAAGAAGAGTTGCCTGCATCGAATTAGTGTTGGGGTGTGGTTTCTCTGGCGCTCCCATCGCAAGTCCTCGAAATTGAAGTAAGAACGGGCACACTCAATCCTGGGGGCTTCGAATTAGGGTTTTGAGGAGAAGGAGAATGAGAGGGGAAAACAATTACAGCAAAGGAAGTAAGTTTCGCGGGATCAACAGGAAACCCTAACCGCCATCAGCATAGCACCGTGCGTGAACTTTCTCCTCTCCCTCCTCTCTCTCTCTCTCTCCCCTTTAATATTTTTTCTCTGTGCAAGACTGTCCCCAACCTTTGATTAAGCAAAAAGAGAAGTACTAGAAAACTATTAACGCATTGTATTAATGACGTGGAATAGCATTAATGCCCCTGGAGGATTTGGAAAATTACGAACAGGACAATTTCAGTGCGATCCGTGCCATTGCGCGCTTCTTTATTTCGCAATTATGGGACGTCGAGGAACTGTTTGGAATTTTGGAAAAACTAGACCAGACCAAACCGATTAACCGAGTGAACGCGGGCCGTTAACACCGCCACATGTTTCTTGTTTTCAACTTCATAATAAAATAATAACTGCTCCTTTTTACCACTAGGTTTGTGTAACTTGAATTTTGAGTCTTGACGACGAATTTTAAAAGTAGAATTTTAAATGTTTTATGATGGGATAATGTATGGTTTAAATGATAAATTTGAAAATAATTTGAAATTTAGTTCTTTTTTAAGTATTTTTATTAGTATTTCAAATTTTTTAAAAAAATAAGAATTTAAAATTCTTCAAAAGTTTTTTTTTTTACTGAAATAAGTTGGAGTTATTTTTTAAAGTTATTTCTTAACATGTAAAGTTCTTATGACATTAGTTATAACACATTGTCTTATTCTTGTATTATAGTAGTTGTGTTAATGACCAAATTTAGATTACACTTTTATAACCAAGTTAAAATATTTATTTTATTAGTTATAACGTTTTTATCGATATTTTTTATTTGTTAAATATTATTTAATATTAAAATAAATTATTTTAATAAAATTAAAATACTCTACCAAATAAGAAAATTAAAATTAATAAATTTAAATTACCTTATATAAACAGAGCATTTGAAAAATGAAGTCATTTGAAATTCAAATATTTCAGAATCAATATATTTCAAATTCTTTGTATTGGTAAAATTCTAAATCCAAAATTAGGTTTTTAATTTTTTAAAATATCTTAATTATACTTTTTTTCCTCCACTTAAGATTAACATCATTTAATTGCAAACTCCTACCATATTTATTTACAAATAGTGACAATTTAAAATCATCCCTTTAAACTCTACTAAAGTTATTATTACTTTTGAAATTAAAATATTTATAATAAAATAAATACTACCTTTGGTCATATATAATCAAATAACAAATATGTAATTAATCAAAACCAATAAAATTTGTTAGTTTAGTTAATTTTTCATCAATTTTAATTTGAATCCAAGACTATCCATGACAATAAATGATTTAAGGTGTGGTAATTTTAAAACATAATATAGTTTTAGTCAATTAGTTCTCTTGTTTTGTTGATAACTTAGTAGATACATTTGGAGTTGTAGAGTTGATGTAGTGTAAAAGTCTGCATGTGAGAAATAATGAGAAGTGAGAGGTTGTGGGTTAAAATCTCTCCCCTAACAAAAAGTTAACACATTAATAATTAACATTAAGATCTATAAAAAAAACTTGATGAATACATATGATTGTGTATCATCAATAGACCTTGCAATTTTTTCTTTGTGAATGGTAGGGCTAAAACCCACCAATAAAAATAATTAATAAATAAACATAAAACTAGTCTTATTTTTGTTATAATTAGAATTAAGAAATGGTTGTTTTTTATTATATATATATATATATATAGAAGAGAAGAGCTAATATAATTAAAAAATAAAATAGTAACAATTTATATCACTATTGTCTTTATTATTATTTAAAAATAAAAATACACTATTTAAAAAAAACAATTTGAGGCTATATAAATATTTGCCTTCTTAGCTAGGTTAAGTGGTGAACAAACATAAAGCAAAGTTCATTGCGTAATCTTAAAGAACTCATAGCATAAGTAACAAATTAAGAGACAATGTGTGATATCAAATAAGATAGTTATACTTATATCTTGATATCATATTAGTGTGTGTCTGATTGACTTATAAGAATGGTGTGGCTAATACATTATATGATGAAGATAGAGTCAAAAACGATTATAAGATTCTAGGTGTTGTGCAATATTTTTTCCAATTTCAAACTAAGGTGTTTCTCTTGCATGCCTTTTGCCATGATGGGATCATCAATTGGTAGTATCAAATAATATTTGACGAAAAATAATGAGTATTATGTATCAAACATTTTCTTTACAAATGTATATATACAAACTCATGAGCAAGTAAGTGAACACATAACATCTTAGTAAGAAAATTGACTTCTCATTCTCTTGTGTTCCTACTAAAATCAACAATTTGGGATTTTAGTATAGTTTTAAACAAATCAACTCACAAGACATCAAAATGGTTCAATTTTTGTGACTCATTTCATGTATTAAATTTCATTTTTACAATCACCAATTCAAGAACACTTTGTGTGAAGGGAAAAAACAAGAAGAGTGACATAAAAAAGTGAAAATGAATTGTTTAGGATGGTTTAGGATCTTAATTGTGATTTTTTAAAAATTTTTGGGTGTGGTTCTTATTTTTAGACGGTGATGGTGGAAAACAACATATTTGTAATTAAGAATTAATTAAAGATTTGGAAATATTAAATGTTAATTTTAAAAATATAGAAAACTATAACAAGGTAGAAATTGAACTTTGGTCTTGGAGATAAAAGGCTAAAGTCAATCCACTACCAATGGTTAAAGTCTATTTTATTTTGGAATCCAATGTATTTAAACTAATTAATAGCAATGTTAATTTTAAAAATATAGAAAAATTGGGCAAGGCTGGAATCAAACCAGGTTTGAGAGTTTAAATGCTAAAATCATACCACTAGACCAAAAGTCAATATTAGTTTTTTAATGAGATTCAAATTTAATTAAATTAATTATGGGGCAATATTAATTTTAAACATATATTAAAATTGGATAAAGTAAGATTTGAATTTAAGACCTATGAGAGTTTTAAGTCGATACCACTAGATAGTAAGCCAACTTTGATTTTATTGTCTATTTTCCTTTATTTTGTTTTACTATTCTTGGTCATTTATGTTGTAAATTTTTAAAATAAAGAACTTTTTTTAAATTCTAAAAACTACTTAGCTTGATTTTATGTTAAATATATTTGAATCATTTTTTTTTATTTTTTAATTTTATATTTAAGTTTTAGTTGTTACTTTAATTATAATTTTTAACTTTTAACTTTTAATTTAAATTTTAATTTCTATCTTCTATTTTTAATTAGATTTTATATTTTATCTGTATATTTTAATTTTAAATGTATTATGTTGTATATTTTATTTGTGATTTTGAAACTAAAATTAAGAATTAAAATTTAAAATTAAAATTTAAGAGTTAACAACTAAAACTAAAATTTAGTTATATTAACAACAATATAAAATTTAAAATCTAATTAAAAATAAAGACAAAAATTAAAATTAAGAGTTAAAATTTAAAATTAAAATTTCTCCATTTAAAAAATTTAAAAAAGTTGTAAATTTTAATATATTTTTAAAATTAATTTTGTCACATTATTAGTTTAATTAAACTTGAATCTAACAAAAAAACTAAAATTTACTTTTGGTCTAGTGGTATGATTTCAACATTCAAACTCTCAAACCTAGGTTTGATTCCAACCTTGCCAAGCTTTTTTATATTTTTAAAATTAATATTGTTATTTATTAGTTTAAATACATTGGAATTCCAAAATAACATAGTAAATATCCTAAATTTGACGGAAGGGTAAGGGCAAAAGGTGCTAAAAAAAATTGGGACACAAAGTGATAACTTATAATTTTCATTATTTTTATGTTTTTTTAAAACAATAATAAATACAATGAAAATTTTTAATTGAAAATACTCTTAAATAAAATAGTTAGAATTTGTAATTTAATGGATTATTAATTCTAATCGGAGTTAAAGGCGTGGAATTATTATATTTTAAAACAAGAACATATTTAAGTAGATCATAAAATTTTTTAGGTTTATTACTCTGCCTCTGATTTTTTACATAATCATGATGGAAAATTAAAATAAACAATTTAAAATTTAGTATAGATCGATGTAAGCTATTGGAAAAATGGAAACAAAATATTGGTTCTTTTAATATCCTTGTAACATTAGTTAATGCTTTTTTTTATTTAAATAGTATAATTAACTTGTGAAAAAATCTAAAATTTAAATAGTACCATTAACTTATGAAGCCATTATTAGTAATGTTTAATATCTATTATTTATTTATTTATATAATGTATAATCTTCCATTTTGTAATTTCAACCTCCTTTTATTTTCAATATCATTAACATACTCTTTCTAATACACATTTTACTATTTTCAAAATTTATTGAAAACTACAAAGTTTAGAGAGATAAAGACGTGGGCCCCACAAAAAATATGTTTTTAAATAAATTTCAATCATTAACAAAGAGTGTGTATTCATTTTCTTCAAAATCATTTTATATAAGTAAATGTTAGTTGTTAGTAGGTCAGTTTTGTTGGTGAAAAGATTTAAATCCACAAATTTACCCTCTCCCTTCTTCCCTCATATGTATTTTGCTACTAACTTAACCTTATAACTCCAAAATAAGCAACATTCTTCGAATCTAATTGTTAAAAGTACTTCAACCATTAGATTTTAAAAAAAATTGAGAATGAAAAATAAGTAGCTTATATTTACTATTGAAATAATTGTAACATTCATCTATTTCTCCTTCTAATAATAATAATAACAATAACTTTAATTAGTAAGTTAGTAAGTTGTATTTACAAGTATAAAAATTAAATTTTTTTTATGCAACTCATACATGAAGGAGTTGGGTGAAGTTCAACAAAAACATTTGAAAAACATATAACACAAAGTGAATTATTAGTTTGAGTCAAATTGAATATGTGAGTTATTTATAGTCGTGATCCATGAACACATTTACATGCTTGAATATATGACCTTTTTTTTTTACCTTTTCAAAAGCTTTTTATAAAGATTTTGCAAGGATCATTACAACCAAGCTATTGATTTGAGTAAAAGTGGTTACGCATATAACAATGCCATAATTAAATCATATGCAATTTGGAAGAAAGATGAAGGATCTCATTTTACTTTAGAGCATGTATGGTAAAAAATAAACCTAAACATTTTAATTAAGTCAAATAAACCAACTTAGGAAGGACAAAAAATTTTGCTAGTGGGAATTATTCATCATCATCTAATATGGAATTACTGCTTGAGAATTTTGAAAGTGACATATCGTCACAAATCACTTGCGGATGGGACAAAAGGTTTCTAAGAGGAAGATGAATGGGCAATGAGTTACAAAATATTGTTCCATTGTGATCTTGTTAGGCATAAAAGCTACTCTTAAAGAAAAAACTAGCTCTAACAAAAATTTTGGAGACATAATAGTTTAAAAATGTATTAGCTATGTATGAAATTTTAAAGAAGGACTCATCGGATATCCGAAGATTAACGAAAGAAACACAAAGTAGTTTGTAATTATATTAAGTGTAAGTTTTGTACATGATTACTTGTTTCGTTTTAATTTTTCAATATGTTGTAAGATGTTCTAATTATCAATTATGTTGTTTTAATTAGTTGTTAAGTTGTAACATGATTTTAATTAATGATTATGATTATAATTATTTTAATTTATGAAACTAATCATTATAAAAATTAGTAGTTACAAAACTTGTTGTAACGAAAACAGATGATGTAAACTGACAACTACAAAACTAGTCATCATAAAACTAGTTATGTAATAAATTATTGCAAATTGTATTTCATATATGCACAATTTATGCAAAATTTTAAAACTTGTTCTTTTATTTCTTTTTCTAACTCATGAGACAATTCTATAATTGATTTTGACTTTAAGTTTGACACGCTTTAAAATCAACTTACACAATAAGTACTTTAAGACAATATTGAAGAAAAAAATACGAGATATTAAAGGGAAGTGCAACAACAAGCTGAAAGTAGCATTCAATCAAGACAAAAAAATAGTCATAAATCGCGATCATAAAAATGGTCATACTCTCTTGGTGAATAACTATTTCTTGAAAAATTACTTTCAAGGAAGATTTCAAATGTGGAATAAATTGTTCATTTAAATTGTTGACGCTCTTAATAATCATGACTTCTATTTTCAAACTAGATATAATACAGATGGTAGAAAAGTTTTATTGTCATTACAAAAGTGCACTACAATAAATCATATATAGGAATATAGGTCATCTAACCATGGTGTTATTTAGTGTGTTCAAATTGGTGAATGCATTGCAATTCAATGTTTAAGGGGTTTTTGTAAAAGGTACTAATGAGATATTTAAACAACAATGCTTGAGAAGACCTAACAACAATGACATAATTTCCTATTACTAATTAGAGAGATACATGAGTTTCTAGGTATTTTGAGTTCTATTGATTATATGCATTGGGTATTAAAAAATTGACCAATTCATGGCAAGATAAATATTGCAAAGATGATCATCGCAAGCCTAGAGTAATACTTAGTTGTTGTTTCACAAAGCTTGTGGATTTGACATGCATATTTTGAAGTTGCATAATTAAATAACAACATTGTTGTGATAAGTAATTATCTATGTTCAATGACATTTTATAAGATCGAACTCCTTCAATACATTTTACAATCAATGGAATCTCACACAATATGAGATATTATTTTATATATGATATTTATCTTGATTAGTACCACCTTCTCAGAGTTAAAAAAGTGGTTAACCATCTAAAAAAAATTCATATTGTCCACCCGAGAAACATTTGTGAAAACTATCCTATACCACACGAAGAGAAAAAACAAGTTGTTTACAAAATATCAAGAAGCAGTAAGAAAATATGTGAAAATAGCATGATTAACACATAGATACTATGAAAAACATTATGTTAACCATGTATTATAATGAACAACATGATTGTTGAAAATGCACGAGATAAATTCAATGGTATTTTTTTTATAAGTCAATTTATATTATTAAAATAATCAAAGGAAAGCAAAAGATATGCCTTCCAAATTGAATTACAAAAGAGCAATAAAAAAATACAAGAAAAAATCAAATGACAAAACCTGGTCATTCATATTGATTAGACCAAAAATCATACTCTGCCCTAGTAATACAGAAGGATAGATTCATCAACCACTTCTAACTTTTTGCCAATGATAAAATTGATATTAACTATCATCATATTGACAAATAAATTTCAAATGTCGTAATTATGTTCCTTTTGACTTTGTTGCGTAATTGTAAATAAGATGTTATATGCATACAAAAGGTCTTTATCAATAACTTCAAGGATACATGATGAAACATATTTGAGAATGTTTCAATAATAATTAATTATTGAATTTAATTTTTTATGTTAGATATGAATGTTTGTATTTTTTTATTCCAATGTTATGATTAATGTTACATTAAAGGGTTTAAAGTTATTAAATAAAAATTTAATATTGTAAAAATAAAATTTATATTTTGCATACAACAAAATTGTAAATAAATTAAAATAGTGAGATTTATTTTGGGACTCATACAAAATATTCCAATATCTCAAAATATGATCTACCATCACAGCTAAAAATAACAAATATCTTGAAACATATGGCATTGTGAACCCATTAAAAAGTGTTCAAAGATCTAAAATTGGTTCTTGTAATTCAAATGTTCTAAAATCTTAGGTCATTATTTTGATTAAGGTGTAAATATTCTTACCTTTACCACTAGCTATGCAAAGATATACTTAGGGGTGACAATTCAATCTGCACCAAGATAAAGTTTGCAATAGATTTTAAATGGGTTCCTTTAACAGGAACTGCAGGTAGCAAATATTTTAATACCCGCTTATAAACGGGGAGAGTGGGTAGCAAAGTACATGTACCCATGGGTATCTTCTACCTATATATTTGCATTAATACCCTTCGTGTATAAATGGTTTTTTGAGTAATTGACCTAAATTAAGTCCAACACATTCGCCGCTTGCTTAGTTTCTCTCATTAGTAAACAAATAACAAGAGTGCATACCCCAGTGCTTGACTATTTTCCCAACATTTCTAACTTTTTGTAGTTTGCAATCCTATCATTGTTGCGCCTAACCATAACAAGTTCACAACCTTTAGTTTTCACCATCAGTTTGTCACACCTAACCTCAATCACAACACTACTACAAATATCATATTTTAAAATAGATACCCAAAACAATTATTTAATAAATGTTTTTAAAAAAAAGCAGAGTGTAAAAATTGTAATATTTTGAAGTTTATACACTTGTTAAAATGGTTATTTGAATAAACATTCTAAATTTTATTTATTTTAAAATGTTATATCAATAGAATTTTAATAACTTATCTAACTTTTATAACCTTTTCGCGTTCTCGAACGCCTTTCCCAAATCTTCCAAATATTCTTTTCATCTAATCTCAATCATCTCCCCCAATCCCTAAGAGTGACACTGTGGGTCTGGACATAGCAGTGCATGGATCACACAACATCAAAAGCGATGGTAGGGTTTTGGGGAACGAAAAGGAAGGCAAAAGGATGTCGCTGAGGTTAATCCGAGATCGAAACACGCATCATGGTTGTGGTAGTGATGCGGTGCCAACACGTTAAGTTACATTTATCGCCGATGGAATTAAAAAGCTCCATGATCATGTGATAGTCGATACTGAGTGACACAACAACAAGTTAGGGTTTCACTCTTTGCTTCCTGATCACTGCCTCTTAGCAAACCACTTTCTTCCCAACTCCATACCACTCCATGTTTTCTCAGGTTTGTAATATTTTCTTCCCTCTCTAATTGTCAGTTTCATTATCTAATTTCTTCTTCTTCTAGGCTCACGCTTCATTCCACTCTAAAACTTCTATTCTTCACAACATTGATAAATCAAGTAGAAACTCAATTAACACTGCATTTGAGAAATGAATTATCAAGGTCGAATAAATCCATTAACACTTCTCTTATGGTAATGTAATTCTGCTCCTTAATCCCTCAACTGAAACTCCTCGTCAGAATCATAATTACTGTTGTATTCTTATTTGAGAGTACCAATATTCATCTAGCATTTTACATAAGGTTTCTAAAATAATAGATATGTAGACCAATCGCAGTTGTTTATTGTTTTTCTGAACCTTTATTTTACATATATTGAAACTTTGTTGACTCGATCCTAGTTTTGGAGATTGTTATTGGTGGGAAGAAGGGTGTAAGTATATGTTATTTATCACTTATTTTCAGCTTCATAGATAATTCAGGATTCAGTGATAAAAGATACTTGATACTTTATATCATAATAAACATTATTCAAGGTTTTTTTGTGCTTGAAATGCTCATAACTACTTGATTTTAATCTTAGGTTCACGATAAATATTGGAAAACTATAATTCTTTAGCTACACTCTAGTGTAAATTACTATGCTAATTAATCATCATAGTCATTTGTATACTTAATTTACTTGTAAATGTAGGGAGTCACTTGGAATTTTTAGTGTGACTTTCAAGTATTAATTTCTTTGTATTGTTATGTATGACAACCTTCGTGTTAGTTCTTCATATGTGAGTTTTGGTTGGTGGATGCTTTTTCATGGAATTGACTTTTGTTCTTCAATCAGTCATGCAAGGTTTTAGGAAATAAATATAGAGATACTTAGAAAGTGTATGATATAATAGATAGGTGTCTTACTAATGCTAAGATGGAGAAAAGCAGTGTGCATGATGTTGTCCTTGTTGGTAGGTCTTCTAGTTCTAAGATTCCCAAAGTGCAAGAGTTATTAAAGAACTTCTTTGACAAAAAGGATCTGTGCAAGGGCATAAACTCATATGAGGTTGTTGCTTATGTGCGGTCGTGCAAGTTGCATTGTTGAGTGAAAGCATTATGAATGTTCTAGACGTGGTGTTGTTGGATGTCACGCCCCTATCCCTTGGTAAGAATATAATGGGAGATATCATTGTATGAATGTTAATTCATGTCAAACAGAGACTAGAAAAACTTTGGTTTTGAAAGAGTGGATGCTCTCAAAAGGAAACAAGTCTAGGTAAAATTTTGTTAAATTATTAACTTTAAGTGATGTGACTTGATAACTAGTTTTAATTTTTGTAACCACATCCAACAAAATTTATGAAAGTTGGCTTATCATACATAAATTATTATGAAAATTGAGAGCATATTCTTGTCCTTAGTTTGAGTAAGACTATTCCATTTTATTTCCCTTCACTATACACATTATGTGTGGCTTTTAGCAGAAGAGCATTTGTGAATGTGTTAAACATGAAAGTGCCTAATTTGAAGTGAATGAAATGTTTACTATGTTGAGCTCCTACAAAAGTTTATAAAAGGAAAATTCTATATAATTCATCTTTTAGTAAAATTTGTTAAATAATGTCAATTTATATTTATGTGCACCATCAAAATGAATTCACAGCTTATTACAATCACAATATAATAATAATATATTTTAGGCATAATATGGTAAACATGTATAATCTTATGTTAATCTTATCATTACTTTTCAATATTTTCTTTGTTTAAACATTTTTAATACATAATATTGAGTTTTCAATTTGTTTTCATTTCTTTTATAATAATTATTTAGGCTTTTTATTCAATATTTTAATCTCTTTCATTTCTTTACAATACTTAATGGTATGGGCCTTGTAGCACTATAATAAATTAATTGTTTGTTAACTTATCAAATTTTTATGACGGTCTAGGTGTGGAATATTAAAAAATCGGGAATTAACTTAGGCTTGAGTTATATAAAGACATTTAAATTTGATGCTCTTAAATCTATTTGTCAGATATATGCATTCTTTAGAGTAGTTGAGATTTTTTCTACTTTATTGATTTTAATTCTGTAAAAAAAAAAAGTATTAGACACAATGCATGTTTAATTTATTTGTAATCTGAAACTATGCTACTTAGAATTTTAAGCTTTTCTTCTGCGTTAAAACTTTTTTTATTAAAATTTCAAGATCTATTATTGATTAGCTTATTGCTTTGCCTAACAAAATTAGCATGCACCTAGAGTTTAACTTTTATTTGACTAGTCAATTGTTAAGTAGTTTTACTAATTTGTTTGTCATCAATTTTATATACCTTCCACTTGTTGAAGGAGTGTCATGAATGTTAAAATTTTGAATCTTTTGCACTAATTTATTGAACACATTTAAAAGTAAGGTTCATATTGTGTGGCATTGAAGTTGAGATTTTCATCCTTTTATTTGTTCTTTTTTATTTTGAAGAATTTGATTATTCTATTCCACCTATTTTTTATAATAATTTTTGTCTTGTTTTTATGTCACATGATATATTGGTTTAGAGGGATTTATTTTTAAGTTTGGTTCCTATAATCTTAGGTTTACGAATTGGATAATGCATTCTTGATGCTATTAAGTATGGTTGCTCGTTACATAATCATACAATGGTATGTTATATAATTCTTTTTAGTCTTTATAACATAGTTATTACATGATTTTAGTCATTTCAAAATTTGTTGTATGATTTTAACCCCTATTAAAATTTTATTTTATACTTTTAGCTTTTTTAAAACAAACACTTACTAAGATAATATTTTTATATTTATTGTAGGTATTTTGTGATATCGCAGAATGGTCTACTATAACTATTGGAAGGATCTACACCCAATAGGCTAGATATTTTGTTGAAATTAAAAAGTCTTTTAGATTTTCATAGAAATAGTTTTTAGACATAAAAACAATTTTTATGACGCTTTAATTTTACTTATAGCTATCTAATTTTGATGCTTTAATTTTAGAACATTTTGACTTATATACATGTATGTTTGAAATATATTACAATTTCATGTATGGGGTATTTTAGATTAATCCTTTATCCATTTATGCTTTATTTTATATTTATTAATTGTTTTACTATTTTAGATCAATTGAATTGAAATTATTGAATGTTACATTAATGATATGCTTAAAAAGTATATTATAAAAATATGTTATATAAATGAAGAAAATATTGGGTGAATATTTTATAATGAACATTTAAAAATGCTTATTTAAAACATTATTTTGGAAAGCTCTTTTCTAAAATATTTGAAAAACTAAATCAATTCTAAAAATAGTTGTTTTAGAAATTGTTTAAAGAAGGTGGTTTATTAAAACTATTATTTAGAAAATATTTTCAATAAATCATATAAAATCTGTTTCAAAAAATGTATTTTTTAAAATAGATAAAAAACCATTTTGAAATATCTACCCTTTTAAACTAGGGGGCTTAAGAAAAAAATAATTGCTTTAGAAACTTTTTTTCTAGTAGTGTAACCTTAGTTTCCATCGTTTATGCAATGCTTTCCCCTGTATTTTTGGGAATGCTTTGTACTCATGAGTAAGAATTCCTTCATTCTCATCTTAGGTGTTTAATTCTTGTTGTTTAGTTTTACATTTTGTCAGTTTCTTGAATTTTATGTTTATCTAGGTTTTTTGTAATTAACTTTGTTGTTTGTCCAATATGACCAATAACCACATTTTTTCCTTAACCCCTTCATTAACATTTATTTTATAACAGTTAATTGAATTCATAGTTTATGATTTATATATAGAAAATAACAAAAAGAAAAAGAGAGTCGCATTTTCTTTTCAATTGTTTGAGAGGAAGTGTCTGATACAGTGTTGTGAAAACTGACCTAATCACAAATCCAGTCAAGGCAATGAGTCAATTGGTTAGTAGTCAGATCGATTAGTCCAGTTTAACCTCTCTCTCTCTCTCTCTCTCTATATATATATATATATATATATATATATATATATATATATATGTAACATCGTAATTCTCATTTCAAACATTCGCAAGTTGCATAAAAATAAAAAGGACAAAAAGTAAAAAATGTCGTCATTTCAATTTTTTAAAAAAAATAGTCCAATCTCCACCCAATATGAGTTAACTCAGCCCGGATCCCCAATTTTTGCTTGAACTACCCATTCTAACTGGTTTGAAAAAGGTTGATCGACCTGTTGGGAAAATCGGCTAGTTATGTGACCGGATCCTGATCCAATCGGTCTGACCGGATGGTCTGAACCGGTTTTCACAACTATGATCACAATTTTTACTTCCTACCATAGTTGTGAAAATCAGTTTGGACTGGTTAGACGGAACCCATCACATAACTAGGTTGTTTCCCCAACAGATCAGGGATGCAGTTAGCTGATTTGAACCAACCGGTTCAAGAAAAAATCAGTGACCCAGACCGGGTTGACCTTCAGTTATTTTTTCTAAAAAAAATAAATAAATTATGCCATTTCTTTTTTTTTTATTTTCTTTTTATTTTTTATGAACTTGCGAATGTAGGAAGTAAGAACTGCGATGTTACGTTTTTATATTTATTTATTTATATATAAACGGGATTAAACTAGGTTAACCGGTCTGACCACTAACCCATTGACTCACTACCTTGACCAGGGATATTTTCACAACACTGTTTCCCACTTTTGCTAATTGCATTAAAAAAAAAAAAGAAAAAAAAGTAAGAAAGACATCATTTAATTTTAATTTTTAAACCAAGCTCAACCCTTCTTAGGTCAATCAGGTCCAGTCAACCCCGGTTTGGGTCACATTTTTTGCTTGAACCAACTGGTTCAACCTAGACCAATTACACATTCGATCTATTGGGAAAACTGGTTAACTATGTGACTGGGTCCCGATCCGACCAACCGGTCCAAACTGATTTTCACAATTATGGTCTCATGCCTAACATCTAATTGGTTTTATTATAACCAATTTATTATATACAAATTAGGGATGACAAAACGGTTCGGGCCTGACGGGTCGATCTAGTGTTTTCAACCTGTCAGCCCATTTTGGCCTGCTTCGCTTAACCCGCCAATTTGGCTAGCCAAAGATGGGGTGGATCGGTTCGCCAATCTGTCAATATTTTATTGTGTTTTAAAAAATTATAATATTTATATAAATCAATAAAATAATAATAATTAAAATATAAAATAAATTATGAAGTATAATTTATAAAAATTATTTTTTTAAGCAAATAAAATAAAATTTATCATGAATTTATTTGTATAAAAGCATAATATTATTAAAAAAATAAAACCAGTTATTCATGATTTACTTTTTGTAAATTTTCTATTCATTATTGTAAAATCTATTTTTTTTTAAATTATATTATTTTTTTAAAAATAACAAAAAAATTATTTTTCAAAATTTTGGCAGGCCAGTTGACCTATCCACCTAATTGTGGGACAGGCCAAGTAATTTGGCCCATTGTAACTATGGCAGGCTTACCAGGCCTAACCTATTTTCGGCGAACCAAAGGTGGGATGTACTGACCCATTTTATCACCCGTAATATAAAACAAATTAAATCTAAGATTTGTAAGGTTTGATTGTACTTTTATCTTTTGAACCATTTAGATACTTATATTAACATGGGTAGTATTTAATTATTTATAAGTGTTAGGCATAGATTCAAGCATCTTATATACGAAGTTCAAAATTTCTTTAAGACAATGATCATATTTTGTATTAAAATAACTCATGATAACTCTGCTAGAAATAAAAATTAAAGTTTAATATATTGCTAAGATATTTATTTAAGCATTCCATTTTTAAATTATAATTGAACTTTTTAAATTGAAATTACCTATTTATACATCTTAGGTTGTTAAAAGATCATAATAGAATACTTTTTATCACAAAAGAGGTTAATTGAAATAATTAATTGATAGAGCAACTAATTGAAACAAAATATGGAAAGAGAATTTTATTATTTTATTCATTCACCAAAAAATTTATGAAGAATGATTGATAATTGACTAATTGAAAATTTTGTGAGCTCAAAAACCAAGTTAACAAATATTAATTGGTAAATTTGGAAAAAAAATTTAGGTTGTATACTCCAAAAACTTTTACTCTTGTTGAAGTTATTGAACAACAAGGAGAATATATGTCACCTAATGTAGATGAATCAAATCTGGGAAACATAACAATGTTCCTATGGATGATCCTGAGGATGGAACTCAAGATGAAACCGATAACTCACTCTGAATTGCTGACTCGAAAACAAACTTCATGGGGTTAGAATCACTTTTAAAAATATTAATAGCTTGGAAAATGAAAGTTGTGAGTGATTTTTGTCAAAGGAAACTTTTGGGTGAATCAAAACAAGGGACATGACACTTGGGTAATCTTTGAAAATATTGCAAACTTCAATTAACACGAGACATAAGATAATCATTTATAAAAATGAGAAATAAATGAGTGAAATAGTAGGAACTATGTGTTCAATCAAGAAATGGCTAGACTTTCCCTTCGTAAAATGATAATTCTTCACAAGTATGTATTGTCAAAGGTTGATCACATAGGATTTAACAAATTTGTGGTGCTATGCAACCTCTATTTAAGCTAGTGTATAGAAACAATATTAAAAGTTACATAATGAAGGATTACAAGGATGCAAAGGATCATACAACAAAGGTGTTGTCAACCATTTCAAAGTGGAGTTGCAATTACTACTAATACGTGGACAACTTCCAATAAAAGAATAGGTTACATGACCTTTACAACTCATTTTATTTGTGATTCATGGACTTTACAAAATTGATTTGTAAGTTAATAAAACAGTTTTTGTTAATTAAAATTCCTTAATCAACATTGTTGTTTAATTTATGTCTTAAATTAAGGTTGATTTTGTATGTTGAGTGACTAGTTGGTCTCTATGTTAGAATGATAATGTATTTATTGAAATTTGTATGTTAAATGGTTGATTGATTTGTATGTTAAATTGGTGATTCATTTATTGAAATTTATGTGTTAAATTTAGGTTCCTTTATATGTTTGCTTCTTATCCTAGTGAGATTTTCATTAAAGTGTTACATCAATGTTTTAAGGGTTAGAAATTAGATAGGAGAATTTTAACTTTGCTTATGGATAATTAATTACTCAACAATGATGCTATGATTAAACACATTCTATATAAGATTTCACCTAGAACTCTTATTTTGCGTGCTCAATTGTTTAACATGTTTTGTTGTACTCACATGTTGAATTTAATTATCAAAGATGAGTTGTCAATGATTGTTAATGTCATTGAGAAAGTTATAGAAAGTGAGTCTTTTTACAGCAACACTTAAAAGAGAAAAGAAATTTATAGAAACATGTGGTCATGTGAATATCATATTTAGTAGGAAGTTGGTTCTAGATTGTAAGACTAGGTGGAATTCTACACTTTTAATGGTTCAAGTAACCATATAATACAAATATGTATTTGAGTGGTTGTTAGAAGTTAATTTTTTTTTATGATGTGACTCTCTTGTTTTTCGATTCTTTAATATCCAACTCTACAAATATTTTTTTTCAAAAGTATGTCAAATTAAGTTAACTTCAATGGAGTGTCTTACATATACTAGTGTTGTTATTATCAAATGGCTAAATACATGTTTTCCAAGTTTGACAAGTATTGGAGTATAAATATAAAATTGATTTGTACATTATTTTCCCTCAAATTTATAGATATAAATATGATTTTACAATCCAGAAAGTTAAAAATATTTGTCAAGATTTAGTAAGAGAGTATGAAACAAAAATGAAGGGTAAGCAAATAGTTTATTCTACCCAAACTTCAATCCCAAATATAGTAGAAGGAGGTATTGGAAAGATAGATTTTTGGGAAATTTTTTTTGCAAAACATCAAATAGAAAATGAAAAAAAAAAAAGAGTGAGTCACTAAATTATAAATCAAAACTTGATTGTACTTAGAGGAGTAAACATTGCCTAACTCATATGAGAAATTTAACATCTTATGTTAGTGGAAGACTAATTAGTTAAAATACCAATTTGCAAATAATTGCAAGAGATTTTTTATCCATTTATATTTCAATTATTGCTTATGGGTCTTCTTTTAGTACTATTGCCGTATTCTTACTTCACATTATGGTAGATTACATCTTGATACCTTAGAGACATTAATGTGTGTCCAGAATTGGCCATGAAATGTGATAGGCAAACAAATTAACATTTCCAGTAACATTGATTGTTTGTTTCAAATTTTTTTATGATTTATTTTAAGTTCCTTCACAATGAAGATGAACAATATGACACCGAATACAATTGTAGAAGAATTGACTAATGAAAATGTTAGGAGTTTTTTAATATTTTATTGTATTTCTAAATATTACTACATTCATTGTTATTCACATTTATTTGAATGTTATATACTATAGGAAATAAATGGCAAAAGTGAAGTTACTCATGAAGGAATTAGTAACAATTGAAAACTTCTACAATTTAGACATTTGGAGTTTATTAATTTCTATTATTTGGACTTATATTTTTAAGATATGTAATTTGGATCTATGTTTAGTTACGCTTTAGAGTAGTCTTCATTTGTAATTTTGATATATCTTTAGTGATATTTTTATGTTTAGGTCTATATTTTTAACTAATTGCCAATACTTGATAATTAGATTTGCTAGAAGTTATATAATTTACAATGTGAAACTATTTTCTATATTTCTTTACTATCCTTTTATTTTAAAAATTTATTTTAAAAGAATGATGTTTTTTACGTTAAAATATTCGTAAGTATTTATGGGTACTCACAAACATTAAAAAATCAGAGGTTTTTTTTTAAGAGTACCCGCGAATAAATAAGTACATTTTAATCTAGTAGGGCGGGTAACGAGCACATGGTATAGAAGATTGGAAGTTTAAGTGTTATAAGATGCAACAATTGGATCATTTGATTTTTACAAACCTTAAAGAGGAGTGCATTATTTTGATTATTTGAAAAACAAAGAATACAAAGCAAAAAAAGGAAGTGTATAGGTAAAAATAAAGATGTATTGAGCAATAACTAACCTACGAGTGAGGTAAACCTCATTTTATAAATAACTTTTGTAAAGTTCAATCGCTTGATTTTGTCTTGTTTAGGGTGGTTCTTTATTTCCAACTTTGAAATTTATAAAAATAAAAACTAGTTTTGATTTTAAGTTTTCAAAAATTTAAAAAACAACAGTATTTTGATTTCCAAACTTAAAATATTATTTTTAAATATTAATCAAACTATAATCTTTTCTTCTTAAAGACCGAAAGTGGACTGATGGTCTGAATTAGAGGTAAAGGTCAAAGGTGATGGTGGTAAATGATCATACATCATAAGTAGTGACCGATGACCGTTGATTAAATGTGGCAACCGATGATTGTTAGTTGGAGGTGATGCCTAGTGATTGTTAGTCAAAGTTGGATGTCAATGATAGTCAATTAGAGGTGGTGACTAATGACTATCATTCAAAGGTGATGGTCGGTGATCATTAGTAAAAGATGGTAGCTAGTTACTGTTGGTAAGAGATGAAAAACAGTGACCACTGATCAGATGTAATGGTCAAAGGTGAAAAATGACATTAAATAGTGAACTTAAATAAAACTAGAAACATAAATTTGAAAATCAAAATTTTGAAATTTAATGAAAACTGTTTTGAAAATAATTAAAATATCAAATTATAACCATTTTTTCTAAACACATTTTTTATTTCCAAATATATTTCAAAACCAAAAACTAAAACATCGAAAGTAATTGAAATAGGATCTTATTGGAAAAGGTATATTTGAAAAAACAAAGTAAATAAATAAAAAAATAGATGTATATAAGTAAAAACAAGGACATAGTTATCAATAACCTGTTGGTGAGATAAACCTTATTTTATAAATTAGTTTTATAAAGTTGAATTTTACTCCAAAAATAGTCTGGTACTCCAAAGGTCATTAGTTAACTTTTTCCTTAATATTTTTTATGCTTACTTTTTCCTAAGATAATATACGTTAAATAAATTTATTTTGTATACATTAATAATATTTTTTATTTATTTAAAATTAAAATAATAAATAAATTTATTATTAAAAATAAAAGTGTATTTTCAATTTTTTTATCATTTATCCAACAATTCATAATAAAAACTTTAATTATATATTATTATCTAATTTAAATTACTTAAAATGTAAGAGTATGGTTTTCAATCCCGTCAAGGGAGTAGTGATTAAAATATATTTTAAATATAAGTTATAAAATTATCACTATAAATCTTGTTAAAAAAATATCACTATAAATTTGAATGGTGTATATAATAAACTTATTCTCTCTCAACATTCCAACGAATAACATAAAAAACATTCCAATGAAATTCTTTCTAATAATAAATGCAAAATCAATTTTAAAAATTTTAAATAAATATATTTTTCTCTAATTATATTTATTCTTCACGAAAAATAACTAATTAAGCTGAACAACATCATATTCTGCTGAATGATAAAAAATTATTTTTAAATAAATTTTTTTCCCTAAAGTTTTATTAAAAATCATTTTTGTTTCTTGAAATTTAAAAATATTTTTTATTTTTTAAAATTAATTTATTTTTTTATTAATATTGTTCGTTTATAAGTTTCCGTGTGTTTTGAATGAATGTGACATTGAATATTGAGAGCGTTGAGGTGTAAGAAAAAAATGATTTATGAGTACAAAAACATGTTTATGGTCAACAATTTTAACAGCACTAATGGAAAAAGAAAAAATAATTAAAAACTAAAAATAATATTTTTACATTTTAAAGATTAGAAGTGATTTTTTTATCAAACTTTAGAAAAAAAAACTTATTTAAATCTACAATTTAAATAAATGAAATAAATAGACATTGCAATAAGACAAATTGCACCCTCAGAAATAATTGTATAAATTAATTAATGAAAGATTATTTGACCTTATTAGTTTTGAGTTTTGAGTTTGAGTTAAGAAATATAGACTTGCATTAAATTTTTTTTTTTATTGTTCCTAATAATAGTTTTACCAATTACCATGCTGCTGAAAAAAACACATGTGAGTATAGTTAAGACTAATAGTATTTAGTAGGCATAGTTGAAAAAAGCAAACAAAAGTAGTTGATAGTCCGCTCTTTGTATTCTCCGCCTCTTTCTTCTCCTTTTCTCGCTGTTTCTAACTCCTAACGGACTCATCGAGGCCCCATTCTCTCTTATACTAGATCTCTCTCACTTTCTCTACATCTCCATTTCCCTCTCGCTACCGCTCCAAAATGCACTCCTCGCTCTCTCTCTCCTTCTCCGCAACCTCTTCCTCCGCCGCAACCGTTTCCAGATCACGTCACTCATTTCACTCTCCCTCTGCCACGCCTCTCAATCTCCGATTCTGCGGCTTGAGGCGCCAGGCTTTTGCTTCAGGTCTCTCCTCTTCTCTTATCCGCCACCGCTCCCAGCTCACTCCCCGCCCTCACTCCGCCGCTGTCTCCGCCGCGCTCTCCAGCAATGGCACCCCTCCCAAATCCTTCGACTATGATTTGCTCATTATTGGCGCCGGCGTTGGCGGCCATGGCGCCGCGCTTCATGCCGTCGAGAAGGTTCCATCCTACATTTCCCAACTTGTTATTGCGAGATTCCTACTTTGATAATCATACTTGTAACCAAGTTACTTAATCGAATTAATTTCAAATGTGCATATGGAATTCTATGCGACAATTATTCTTATCTAGGGTAGATCACTTATAGGAAAAGAAAATATAAAAAAAAGTTTCCATGAACTATTTAAACACTGTAAAACTCGCTAATAACTTTTCTAAAAGCTATTGAATTGAGAAATTGATAATTATTGTTCTGGGATAAAGTAAGTTGAGTATTACATTTTTGAGAGAGGTTTTATTAACAGTGTGATTGCAGGGTTTGAAAACGGCTATTGTGGAAGGAGATGTGGTTGGTGGGACATGTGTGAACAGAGGCTGTGTTCCTTCCAAAGCTCTTCTGGCCGTGAGTGGTCGTATGCGAGAACTAAAGAGCGATCATCACTTAAAGTCCTTTGGCTTACAGGTAACACTGTTGCGTTATGTGTCAGTCGGACTATTTCTGTAATGATATAATCAGAATATGAATTTAATTAAAATGAATGTTGTATATCACATATAGCCATGCATGATAAGTTTATGGATTTTTATAATAATAATAACTACTTAAAAAATCTAATTGGTTGACAAACAAAACAACTAAATTTGTAGATTTTTATAATAACTTTATAAAGATTGCTGATTGGTTGCCATGCCAACGAAGGAACTAAATTCTTAGAATATTATGACATAGTAGAGGTGTTGAGCGATTGACAGTTACATGATTATTTTGCTTTATTTTTTTCTCGTTTTAGGTTTCTGCTGCTGGGTATGACAGACAAGGAGTCGCTGATCATGCTAATAATCTTGCTTCAAAAATCCGTAGTAATTTGACTAACTCAATGAAAGCGCTTGGAGTAGACATACTTACTGGTTTTGGAACTATTCTGGTAACATGACATATTATTATACTAGTCTATGGCATTATTTATATTTACTTAAAATAGATATTCGTATGATCACTTGCTTTGTGTTTGAATGTCTGAAAATAGAAAATTATCTGAATGAAATTGATTTAGAATTCAAATTTTAGGTTCAGAACTCATTAAAAATAGAATTGATTTGATTTGGTGTCATAAAAGAAGCCCTTTTGTAATGTCACCTCTTAATCTAATTCTCATTGAAAGCAAAACAGATGCCATTTTTACTTCTGTTCTTTTACATTTTAAATGCTTAGAAATAAATTATATACATCTTCTTTATAGTTTTAAATTTTTCTTAATGTAAGTCTGAATTATGCATATCTCTCCATTGAGTTTTTTTTTTTTTTTTTTAAAATACTTTCTTTTATGTTGTATTTTTAAAATTATATTACCTGAATTTAAAGATACCGTGCAATGAATGGGATACAGACTAACCTTGATAGGATTTGAAAAATAAAATAACAAGATTTAAAAATAATTATTTTTTAATTATAGACATTTCAAACATAAGATTTGGTTTGCAAATAAAATCAAATTCCTTATCTTCTACATTCCAACAAACTTTTAGGGAATTGAGTTATTTGTTTATTAGTCATGCTATAGTGAATATGCAAAAAAAAAAAAAAATTGACATTTTGATTTGTTGCTTTATTTATCAATCTGTTTAGGGTCCTCAAAAGGTGCAAGTTGGCTCTTCAAACAAAATAGTAACTGCAAAAGATATCATCATTGCTACTGGTTCTGTACCGTTTGTTCCTAAGGGCATTGAAATTGATGGTACATGTCAATCATTTCCTTTGTGACATTAATATTTGATGTTCCTCATTCTAGTTTTACTGAGAATTCAGTGAATATAGGCTTGTCTTCCAGCGACAAGAATTTAGAGTGCTATTTTTTTTATTAATTATGTAGGTTATAATAGACTCCATTGCCATGTGCACAAGGAAATCTTTCTTCCGCATAGATGGATCTTCTGATTTCCAATCTGAAAAGTTAATTTCGTGATCCATAGACTGAGACAGTCATTATCTCTTCAGCAATGAAAAATTTCAGAAAACTATCCTAATTCGTCTCCTTTCTTAACATAAGTACAGATGTTCAATATATAATTTAGCTTTCATCTAATTCAAAAGGCCCAGGGTGGTTTTGAGTTTTTTATTTTTGGTTTTGAAAACAAAATTGAGCAAAAATGGTTGTGATTTAAGATTTAACAACAATATTTTAAAATTGGAAATAAAAAATGTTGTTTTTATAAATTTGAAAACTTTAAACAAACTATTTTTTTTAATTTGAAAATTGAAAATAAAAAACCAACAGAAGGCCTTAAAAGTTCTGCCTGGTCCTATATTTATGTAATGAGAAATCTTCTCTCTGATCTATTACACAACTTTTGTGCTCATGTATACATTTAAAACCTTGTTTCTTTGTATTTATTTTTATCTTCTCTCCTAAGATTTATTGGGTATAATTACTTTATAGTGAGAATTTTCCTAATAATTATCTTCAGGGAAGACTGTGATTACAAGTGACCATGCTCTCAAACTGGAGTCTGTTCCTGATTGGATAGCAATTGTAGGAAGTGGATATATTGGCCTTGAATTCAGTGATGTATACACAGCACTAGGAAGTGAGGTAGCACACCTTTGTGACACTTTTTTTTTTTTTTTCATTACGTTTTGTTCTTGAGAAATATTTAAAAATTAAAAATAATTGATCCCATCATCTGACATAAAAAATACACGGATGCGGTGATGTGCTGTATATTATTTCCTAATTTGTAAAACTATGGTTCGTAATTTCTCTCTGAAAAGATATGCAAAGTAATATTTGGTTTACTACAGGTTACTTTTATAGAAGCTTTAGATCAACTTATGCCTGGATTTGATCCTGAAATTAGCAAGTTGGCTCAGAGGGTCCTTATAAATCCCCGGAATATTGACTATCATACTGGAGTTTTTGCAACCAAGGTAACAATATCTTGTAATTTCTTCATATAAATTTGTTAGTTGGCTACTTTGATATCACAATTGTCATGTTTATTGTATAGATCACGCCAGCAAGGGATGGAAAACCTGTCTTGATTGAACTTATTGATGCCAAAACCAAAGAGCCAAAAGACACTTTGGAGGTAACTTAATCTTCTTCCAGAATGCTTTTAGGTTTATTTATTTGTTATCAATTGTTAACATTTCTCCCATGGTGGAAGGGAGAAAATGATTAATTCTTGTTATAACATAGACTATCTATAAAATGTTATATGTTATCGTATCTTAGAATGTTTTGTAGTATCTTAATGATGATCTCTTAGGAGTATTTGCTTTGGGGTAGTTTCTAGGTGTTTTTTGTATTGCTTATTTCTGGTTTGCCATTATTTCTGGCTGCTATTTGGCTATTTTTCAATTTTAACATAGCATAGAGGGGGAGCAACTTAGAAGGATTTTTTCCATTTTGTCTTGTTGCACCAATGAATCATACCGGTGCCAACTTATCTCCCCAATGATCCTTGTGGTTGCAATTTCTTTACCGATGGTGAATTATACTAATGGTGACTTAGAGCTTGATTGGTTTGGTTTTGTTTTTAAGTTTTTGAAAAAAGTTTTCAAAAATAGTTTTCAAAAACTGTTTTCTGGAAAAAAAATCTCTTTGGTAAGTGTTATTTAAAAATTGGTTTGAAAATATAAAAATGAAAAAACTTGTTTATATTTATTGAAATGTCATTAATGAAAAGCAAAAAATAACATATTCTCATTGTATTTTGAGTTTTTAAAACAAAAATAGATAACTGAAAAGCAAAACTACTTAAAGTTGTTCCTGTTTTTTAGTTTTTAAAAACTAAAAAACCAGAACTGTTTTCGAAAACTCTTTTAAGAAAATAGTAACCAAACGAGTTTTTTAGTTTTTTAAAACTAAAATAATGAAAATAGTTTTATAAAACTGTTGCCAAACAAACATTTATTTTGGCTGTGACTAGCAATAGCTCTGTCTTTGTCCCAGGTGTATAGTCTTGCATAGTCTCTAATCTTAAGACACTGTTTCTTTGGCCTTGTTCCCTGCCTTAGATTCTATTATGTATCACTGTATTGTTTTTAATTTTCGTTATGTGTGTTGTTTAGTTGTAGAAAGTGTAAGCCTAGTAAGCTTTTAGCTTAAGTGGGAGTTTTAAAATATCTTATAATATTGTTATTGTATCTTAAAATATTGTAGAGCATCTTAGGTGACACTTATGAGTTATGAATAGTTTTCATATTTTTCATTATATTTTATGGTTTTTTTCTTAATTAATTAGGTGGCACTTGGATATAACCAGCTGAAGTTTGATCTCCCTTTTCTTTTCCCTGTATAGTTAATTACTTTAAATTTATTACAAATTGCTGTATTTGCTTTGTTACAGGTGGATGCTGCACTAATAGCCACTGGAAGAGCTCCATTCACACAAGGTCTTGGATTGGAGAATGTAAGGAATTCTAACAGATTTGTTTAGGAGTAGGAGGTTTTTTCTACAGGAAGTAATTGTATATTTTTGGTAACTTGTACCTACAGATTGATGTGGCAACACAGCGTGGTTTTGTTCCTGTGGATGAGCGCATGCGAGTAATTGATGCTAATGGCAAGCTGGTTTGTCTCAATTTCTTATGTAATAATTATCCCTCTCTGACTTATTGTTACTGACATAGGATGTGGAATGGCAGGTGCCTCATTTATACTGTATAGGTGATGCAAATGGCAAGATGATGCTTGCTCATGCTGCCAGTGCACAAGGAATTTCTGGTAAGTGGTAACAGATGTAATTTTTCCACAAATTTTAGTTGTTGCTTCCACTCATTTGATGAAATATTTGTCTAACAGTGGTTGAACAAGTCACTGGAAGAGATCACGTGCTCAGTCATTTAAGCATCCCAGCTGCTTGTTTCACCCATCCCGAAATCAGTATGGTTGGATTGACAGAGGTATATAATAATTTTTTGTGTCATTCACTGCAACCAACATGTAACAATGAATGAGTTCTCTCTTTCATGTGTGGTTAACTTTCTCTCCTAACCTTCCATCGTCTTTTCACTTACATTATTTATACAATAGAATTACTGCCTGTCGTCCTTCACTGGAATTCTTATGTGTTGTGATCAAACATAAATCTGCAGCCTCAAGCAAGGGAGAAAGGTGAAAAAGAGGGGTTTGAAGTAAGTGTTGCCAAAACAAGTTTTAAAGCTAATACAAAGGCATTAGCAGAGAACGAAGGAGAGGGACTTGCCAAGGTTAAAATTTTGTATCTTCCTCCTTCAATGCCATTCCTGTACAGACGCTTATAAAACTGTTAATTTTTGCTGATGAGCTCTCTGGTAGAGTTACTTTGGCCATGCTAAAATTATTTGTTCATGGGACACCTTCTACACATTCATTTTTTCTGGATGCATTTATTTATCTGTTGAGCCTTGTTCTTACCAGCTTGATATTGCTAATCGTCATATATACTTTCTTGCAGTTGATATACAGACCTGATAATGGTGAGATACTAGGAGTTCATATTTTTGGTTTGCATGCGGCAGATCTCATCCATGAAGCATCCAATGCGATAGCATTAGGGACACGGATTCAGGTAGATTTTTCTACCAATATTGTCATTTATGTGTTCGACTGGCATGTTGTTATTAATAATGGTCACAAAGTCTTCACTCTCACTTATCCTGCTTATTTGGTACATTTCACCATTTTGTGGTCGATGCAGGACATAAAATTTGCAGTTCATGCACATCCAACGTTGTCAGAGGTTCTTGATGAACTATTCAAATCAGCAAAGGTGAGTTAATCCTTAATTTACTTCCAATATCTTTTCTGTTCTATTCTAGCCTAAACCTATGACAAGGTTGGCTTGGACAGATTCAATGGTTGGCTATTTTTCTTTTGATTTAAATTTGGCTGCTGATCTGTAAGGGGGTGGGGATGGTATTATTAATATGGAGAAAAAAATTGAAACATAGAACATACACCTTCAGGCTTGCACACACACAGAGAGCTAGTTTATTGTAGCGGACTAGTGGGTGGGTGCACTAATACGTGTCATCTTGTATTACTGAGGCAGGTTAAAGCACAAGCTTCTAGCCCAGTAAGTGAACCAGTTGCAGTCTAATCTTCCCAAACAAAGTATAAAATTTTGAAGAAATTTACTTGTACTAGGGACTTCCAAAATATTATGCATCTTCAGGAGGAAGACAAAAACACATTCAGAATTCTGGAAAAGAGGGGAACCGTTTGAGGGAGATCAATAATGGCATGATAATGGATGACCGCCGAAGATTACATGTACTGCTTTCTTTTCTACTTGGTATTCTTGGTGCCTGTCAAAGAATCTTATGTTCATTATTATTGCATTTTTCAAACTAGTTTGCTTCATTTAATTAATAGTCAATGAGAAGCGGCCTATTTTTTTAGTGCTCCTAGTTTTGCACCGAATACGTATGTACCATTAACAGTTTTCTTAAGAGGTTGATGAAATTATGCTTGTAGTTCACTACGTAAAGCTTGGAATCAGTACTGGATAAGAGTATTTGCCCACGGCTATGGTTGTCATTGCTATCGGTCTATAAATATTTTTTGGTATGACATACGACCATTATGATGCGAATACGAAGCATTCATATGCATCTGACTTGATCAACTAGTTGTGAATGACATTTGTTTATCAACCAAGTAACTGGATTATTGGTTCACTTCAACTATTGAGTGCTTGTTTGCTTTAAATGTCCAGCACCCCTCAAATGGATGTTTAAGCGAAAGCGAAAAATGGTTACTTCTAAGTAAAAAAAACGATAGACTAGTAAAATTACAATATATAAAAAAGAAAAGCTCGTAAAATTATAATTTTAACTTTTTTAATTTTTGACACATGTTGAAATGCTCATAATTTTAGTAAAAAATAATTTAATATAAATATCATAAATTAAAATAATTTTAGTTATGTTAGAGAGTAAATATGTTTCGCAGGAGATAAATTTTAAGAATATTTTTATATTTTATTATAGTTATTCCATAATTTGTTTTTTTAAAAGTTATAGTACACGTTTAGTTCTAATTAGTAAATTAGATCATGCAAAATTTAAATATTTTTAATTGGAGATAAAATTTTAGTGTTTGTTTGACAATAATTTTATTAGATTGTTTTTAGTATTTAAAAATTAAAAAACTTGTTTGATTAGTGTTTAGTTAAAATAGTTTTTAAAAAATAAAAAAGAAAAATGATTGTAAGTAATTTTGCTTTTTAATTTTGTATTTTGTTTTGAAAACTCAAAATACAAGAAGATTAGTTTTTGTAGTTTTTCATTAATAACATTTTCATAAATATGAACAATTTTTTTTTATTTTTTCATCTTCAAAATAGTTTTCAAACGACACTTACTAATTTTTTTTTCTCCTTTTAGAAATTTTTTTTTGGAAACTATTTTTCAAAAACTAAAAAACAAAATTGGGCTTGATTGGTTTGTTTATGTTTTTTAGTTTTTGAAAAGAGTTTTCAAGAATAGTTTTCAAAAACTGTTTTCGGAAAAAAAAGAAAAGAAAAACTTGTTTGGTAAGTGTTATTTGAAAACTATTTTTGAAGATGTAAAAATGGAAAAACTTATTCATATTTATTAAAATTTCATTAATGAAAAGCAAAAAAATAACATATTTTTGGGTTTTTTAAAAAAAAAAAGAAAACTAAAAAGCAAAATTTCGAAAATTATTTTCAAAAAACA
Organism: Psophocarpus tetragonolobus; assembly: GCA_037954015.1. NCBI lineage: Eukaryota > Viridiplantae > Streptophyta > Magnoliopsida > Fabales > Fabaceae > Psophocarpus > Psophocarpus tetragonolobus. Next base: position 5,378,668 of record CM075693.1, on the reverse strand, counting down.
CTACCCAAACAAGTTTTTTAGTTTTAAATACTAAAATACTGAAGACAGTTTTATAAAACTATTGTCAAACCAATACTAAATCAACCAAACCATTACTAAAGACTTTTAACTTATGTAATCTCATGTTATTTTTCTTAAACACTAAACCATGAAAGACTCTTGCATATATGCATAGATCACACACACACATATATATATATATATATATATATATATTTATTTTTTCCCTATTTTTTTAACACCTTACAATTTCTATTTGCACAGATAGTGTTAATATGTTTTAAAAATCTTAAATATATTATTTTTTAGCCTAAGATTTCATAGCTTATAACCATACCTCATCGTAACTTGTTTCCTTCTTCTGTATTCTCTCTCATTTCCCCAACATGCTCACTCCCATTAGACAGCATACATAAAAACTCTATCTGTGGTGACAAAACCTCTTAGTGACCATCCAACTACCATTTATAATTTCCTTTATGAGACACATAATAAGTATGCATTGAATTAATATTTTTTCTTCTCTTTGTTTGTTATTATGGGTTGGTTGATATGAATTTTATTCTTTTTGGGACTTTAGGATTAGTCGATCTGGAAGTTATTCAGATTGCATGATCTAGAAATCATTTTGATATATGTTTTAGATCAGTTTATTCAAAACTAAATATTAATTGTGTTTTCTAGATCAGTCAATCTAGAATACATAAAAACATAAATTCTAAATCAAATTATCCAAAACATACTTAATACTCAACTCTGGATGAATTGATCAAGAATTTATCTTTTTATGTGTTCGGGATCAATTGGTCGAAAGAACAAGAGTATTTTGACTGTTTTTGTTTTATGGGTGATAATAACAATTTTTAGGTGTAAAAGATATTTCCGTTCTTTTTATCAAACAAGTAACTAGATTATTGGTTCACTTCAACTAATGAGTGTTTGGTCTGCTTTAACGTCCAACACCCATCAAACAATTATTTAAATGGATTTTTTCTCCCTGCAGCTTCATAGTTTTTTAAAATGGTAAAAATGGTCTTAGGTAAAAAAATTTTAAAAATTCGTGAGTTCAAATTAGCCAATTCGGACTTGTAAAAAAAATTGATTTTGCAAGTTCGGATTGGCTAATCCGGACTCACAATTTTTTTTGCAATTTTTACAAGTTCGGATTGACCAATTTGGACTTGTAAAAAAATTTGAGTCTAGTTTTTTACAAGTTTAGATTAGCCAATCTAGAAAAAAAATTTGCAAATATTTTTATAAGTCTGGATTGACTAATTCAGTCTCACAAATTCTTTCACAGCTAAGGATGCGCGAAAAAGAACCATGAAGAACAACATGTGTGAAGAAGAAGAATAGGCGTGAAGAAAAAGACGTCGAAGAATGTCCGCGAAAAAGAAGAAGAACACCGACAAGAAGCAGATGCGCGAGGATGCAATGGAGGTTGCGACAAGGAGAAACAACAGAGGTCACAACAGGAAGAAACAATAGAGGTTGCGACGAGAAGCAACACAGGAGGTGTGCCCGGATTTAAAGAAGTGAGAAGATACCTAAAGGATGACTAATTCAGTCTCACAAATTCTTTTATAGTTAAGGATGCGCGAAGAACCATGAACAACAAGATGCGTGAAGAAGAAAAACAGGCGCGAAGAAGAAGACGCCGAAGAATAGTCGCGAAAAAGAAGAAGAACAACGACAAGGAGCAGGTATGCGAGGATACAATGGAGGCCACAACAAGGAGCAACAGCAGAGGTCATGATAGGAAGAAGTAATAGAGGTCGCGACAGGGAGCAACAAATGAGGTGTGTTCGGATTTAAATAAGTGAGAAGAGGATACCTGAAGGATGAATGAATGAGAGGCGTGAGAGAGATGAAGATTTTAAGTTTTTTTACCTAAAGGTATTTTTAACATTTTAAAGAGTTATGGAGGTGCAGGAGAAAAACTCATTTAAGTGAAAGCAAAATGTTACTTCTAAGTTGATTTGGAAAAAAAATGTATTCATCCATTCAATGAAAAACCAAGCACACATTGAGTTTCTAGTATAATTGGTTGAATCATGCGCCTAACGTGAAGTATTTGTGATAGAATATATTTCAAGTATTTGACAGGTTTAAAACTCAATGTTATACTAAATATTTTCTTAAAACTGGGTCACAAAAAAAAAAAAAAACTTGAACCAATTTATCAAATGCAATTGATTCACTGATTCACAAGTGTAATTGGTTAGTTCGGTTTATTTCTATATTACACCGATCTCTACCTCTCTCTCCATCTCTCTCTCTCTCTTTCTCCCTCCTTGAATTTCCCTTTCTTTCTCTCTCTCCCTCTCTCAAACTTGTGTATTCAAACATAAATAACTTAATTAATTTAAGAGCTCATACTATGAACTTATATGTAAGAAACTTTTATTGAATAAACTCTTATACTATAAACTCTTTCAAATAAGGTCTTACAATGCAATCTAACAGAATATCAAACTAAATAAGATGGTTTACATAAAAAAAAAGAACATATCATAATAGTTTTCATTTAAAAACATCATATTCTTGCCACTAGTATGTTTTTAAAAAATAACATAATGGTGGTTATGAGATAATCATAATACTTAAACCCAATATATTCTAATTTAAATACGATTTTGTACCGAAAAGCTTTTCTATTTATTCATCAAACAAATGTATTTTTTAAATATTACTTAAATAGATAGTTTTTGTTAAAAATTATAAAAATGGATAAATCATGAAAAAAAATAAAATTGTCAAATTTTGAAATACCTTATTTTTTTATTTTTTTAGTTTTATTTTATTGAACTTGTGTTTTAATTCATAACTTTAAACTCAAGTTTTCAATTAAAACATGACTTCCTATTTTTAAATTTAATTTTTATAAAACTATATATTTAAACACTACTACAATTTTTATTAATTTTTTTATATCAGAAGTCGTGTATGTATTTTTTAAGATAAAAATAGTTAATTAACTGGGTCACTGAAAGAGTTCGTAATATTTAAGTTTTGTGGAATTTTTAATTTTCTAAATGATAAGTATATGGAAATTTTTAATTTTCTAAATGAGAAGTATAACTTGGAAAAGTTTTTTATGTGATTTTAAATTATGGTCACATATAAATATTAATAAAATATTTTTCATTTAGATCATTAATGTTTTTTTCTAAAATATATGAAAAGATTAAATAATCTTCGAGGTCTTGTTTGTTTTAGACTTTTTAGTTTTGTTAATATTTTGGAAAAAAAAAAAAAAAAATAAAACGAGTCACCTCCATTAGTATTGAGGCGAGCTCGTCTACCATAATAAATGTAAGATATACATGGATGTGAGATACGCATGTAGCTTGTTTGGCTATAAACTTACTATTACATTTGGCCAATTTAGTATTTTTATAACATAATAATTAAATTTTAAATAATATTAATTCTAAACAACTGAAACAAAAATTTTTTTTTTGATATTTACAAAAAATAGTAATGTAATTATAAATTATATATAAATGTCTTGTATATATTTTTTAATTTTTTTACTAAAATTAATTAAATTTAACAATTTTATTTTTTAAATAATATCAAGTCAAAATAGATATATTTTGAAATTTTGCAATTTTGGAAATATAAATTATTTTCAGAAAATAAAAAATAAAACGAAATTTCTGACTCCTAGACGTATAAGCACAAGGTCAAAATCTCAACAATTATCAAAGATTTTATTCAATTTCGATGGAAGCGTCTAAGTATGTTAGAATGAGAAACGCATATAACATAACGTTTTTATTTATGAAAATCAAGTAATAATCACAATATAATTTTTATTTTAAATAAAGCATTAAAATTGTGATCAAATACACTGCTTTTCTCAAAATAGAATTTAAAACTGACGCAAAAAAATTTAAAATTTCATCCAATTAAAAATATGTATTTTTAAAATAAAAAAATGGCTTTTTCAATTCACAATTTTAAAAGTCATGAAACAACATAGGTAAAATTAAAATAATAACACAACAGTATTTTAAAACATATTTTTTAAAATTGCACTTGATAGCTAAAAGATCCTAAATACTCTTTGACTAAAATAGTTTTAAGAATAATGGAGAGTGTATTTAGACTGCTTTACTATACTTGATAATTTACCACTACTAATGGTGTTTGAAGACGTGATTTTCATCAAAATTGAAGTTCGCTTCAAACTTCAAAGCTACACCTTTCTTGCGTTTCTGTTAGAACTCCACAAAATTTTAACTAAATTTAAGTTACGAAAATTGTACAACCTTGCTAGAAAAAATGGGGGAGCGCCAAAACACCACTACTCTGAGTCTGATACTCTGATTCACCGCTACACCTTTCTTGCGTTTCTGTTATTAGCATCATTGCTTATAACAGCAAAATTTCTACCAATGGACCAGTGAAGTTAAATCCCAACACAAATATCAGTTTGACAAAAATAAACTCATCTCCTTATAAGCCATCAAACCGAAACTCCAAGCCTCTGCATTATGCCTAGATACTTCTATTATATCCACAACCACTCTATCTAAAGATAAATACAGCAGCTAATGAGAGCATAAACAACTGAACAATAATCAATCCATTGATAAATTTTCAAGGGTCTTTCACAAAACCAGCTACGATGCATCCTCTCTGGATTAAACTAACTCATAAAAAAGATTATAGTATTGAAGATAGATCTGGAACAAAACATAAAGGGTTTGAATAACAAATCAATGGTGAAAATCCTAATAGCCCCCCAATTGAGAGTGAAACTTTACTCTTCTTCCGTTCCTGTTTCACCGCTCTTCTTGTTATGCTTCCTTGCGTACCTTTGATTCCTCAGAAACTTGGGATCCATCTACAGGAATTGCCAAAAATTACAATCAGTAAAAAGTGGATATGAAATATGAATAATTGGAAAATAAAAAACGTAGATCAATAGAGAAAGAATAAAAGAAGAGAAGAGTACCCCTTTGGTGGAAGTGTGGCGGTGCCTTTTTGGCTTTTTTATGCCATTCTTATGGGCCTTGTAGGACTGATTGTGAGCAGTGTGGTTCTTCGACTTTGCCATCTCTGCAATTCAATGCACAAAAAAGTTACACAACCGAGAAACAACCAGAAAAGCGAGAACTTGTAAAATAAATTGAATAGGGCGAAGACGAACCCTAATCGAGAAGATCCGGTTGTGCTAGGGTTTTCTGCGGAACAGAAATTCGGAGAAGATGAAATGGGAATTTATATGGACGAGGCAAAACCCTAAAACTTAATGAAATGACGCTAATGCCCTCTGCATATCGGGAGTGTCTATGGGCTTGCGGCCCTTAAAAAGGAACCTCATGCAAGAGGCCCAAGAATGAAAGAAAAGAAGTTGATTTGAACGTTTTGAGAAATGTAGTGTTAAACTATAGTAGTGTTAAAAATGGTTTTATTTATTTATAAAGAATATATGTTTTACCAGTCTAATAATCTAATATTAATTGTAATTGTAGAAAATATAAAATTAAAAATATAGTTGTTAAAAGAAAAATGAGACTTATCAAAATTGATATTTATATTTTTAATAATTTTACTAATTAGTGCATTTTAAAAATATATATTAAAAGCTTTTGTCAAAAAAATAAATATATTAAAAGTGTGTTTTTATTATTTCTTTCAATAAGATACATATATTTAGAATGATAGTCTCGGACTGTAAATAAATTCATCCTTGATGCTATTCAAAATAAATAAATCCTCATTTTATAAGTCTTTCCTATATGGTTTTCTAAGTACTCGTTGTTCATTGACATATTTTAATCAAAGGTATTGTGAATTTATGATGAATTTATCTAATAACTTATATTTCAATTTGACTAAATTATAAACGGATTTTAACCAAAATAAATCTAATCTATATCATATAAATTTATTTTATTTTCATAAGTTATTCCAATAAATTTATAATTTACAAGTTACCTTTATTTATCTGTATTGATTTAGTTGAGAACATATTTATATTTTTTTTCATCTTGCTATCAAATATAAGTTTAATAAATTAGCTTTTCTACTGCTGAGTGCCATAGGACATATTTTAATAATTATTAAAATCTAAATTTTAATATAATTTTTTATTATTTATTATGTGAGAGGGTTAATATAGTTAAAGAACATTATATGTGTTTCTAATACTAATTTACTTCTAATTTTAACTTATTTTTTCACTTCAATCCTCTTTATTTTTACTTCTATATTTTTTATATTGTTTTTTTTAAAAAGAAGAAACTTAGCATAACACATATCTATTATATATTAATAACAATGTCTTCCTCATATAATTTTTTTATATTATTATTTTTTATTTATAATATTATTATTAGATTCAACAACAAATAAAATATGAAATATAATTCAAGGGGATAAAATAGTGTTAAGGATAAAATAGTTTCAATTTAAAGTCTTCAACATCATCGTTTTAATTCAACACAATGCCGAATTAAAAAATATAAAAGTACTAAACACTAATATATTTTAAATGGATATCCTGAAACAAAATCTACTTAAAAGACATGAAATGATATCAAATAAAAAAAACATAAAATAATGTCTAATACTTTAAATGAAATATTAGATTCAAAGATTCATTTCCCATTGCATTATTCGGTCTCCCTTGGTGCTCCTTCAAAGTTAGAAACTCCATCCATATTCTCCTTATCAAGACAAGTAGTGAAGTTATGACCAATATATTTGCATAATCTAAATTTCTCCACCTGTTTATTGGTGCTTAATTATTTTCCACCCCTTAAACGTTTTTGTTTTGGACGTCTTGTAGTCTTTGACCTTGGAAGACATTGTAAAGGATCAATCTTGCCTATTTCATTGTTATTTTCACCTTTTTCCTCATCTATAAGCAATGACTCTTCTTCGCCAAGTGATATGAGCAGTGATCAGAGTATCAATTTTCCTTTTTTCAAAATCATATGGAAAGCAAGAGTACCATATAAGGTGATTGCATTTGCATGGAAGGTAGACCATAGTCGAATCCCAACTAAGGTGGAACTTGCAAAAAAGAGTGTTCATTTATTAGATGGAACTATTTGTCCTTTGTGTCAAGCTTAATCAAAATCAATTTCTCATTTGTCGTTTTCCTATAAGTCTGCATATCAGGTATGAATGCATTGTTATTGTCGGTTTGGTTATTTGAAGGCTTTCCCATCAAAATGTTATTCTCACTTGTGACAACACCTCTCTTATGCCAATGGGAACACACAGAAAAACTCTTTATTAACCATCTACCTGGCTACTCTGTGGTCAATATGGCTTGCAAGGAATGCTTTAATTTTCAAACAATTTTCATTATGTGAATTAAAGGTATAGTAGGATATCATTCAAATATCTTGGGTATGGGTCAAGGGACTTAAAAAAAATTTATTTTACATTTTATGAATGGTATGTGCAACTAGAGTATTATATCAACATTAGGTACTGGTTAATGTGATAATTTACTGGTCTTCTATATGTGTAAATAATTGGGGTGAAACATGTTGTCTTTTAAGCATATTTATGTAATTGTTTCCTGCTCTATGTATCCTTAGAGACATTCTCAATTATTTGTTGTGATTGAGAATTGTCTTGCTATTACTGAATAAAATAATTTTTCTTTTACAAAAAAAAAAAAAAACAACCTAAGTGACACTTGACGACACCAACATAATGGGAAATATCCAAGAGGAATTTCAAAGATATGTTCATGGATGACGACACTCAAAATGTGACAACAAAGAATACCCCAAAATTCAAAATACTTGAACAAGTTGCTACTTTTCTATCCCAATGAACTTTATGCTTTTTAGTGTCTCTTTCCTTGTAATATCGCACTATAAAATCACTAGTTCCATGATGAAACACCAAATATTGAGTAGCTCTACTAAATTCCTCTTGAAACTTTTTGAATGCAAAAACATTTAAGATATCCTAAGCTTGATATTCCAACGGAGATATAGTTTGCAGTGAAGTTCCCCTATATTTATCTAACATGGTGGAATGCAATTGCTTATATTCAATATCTTCAATGGCTAGATTAACCTATATACAACAATATAAAAATAAATAACACACCTATAATATAACAAAATGATTCAAATAGACTAAAGCAACAATATAAAAGTAAATAAATCATATTTACTTGTTTAATGAATTGACTCAAGCAAATATGAGAACTTGTAAACTTGTTTCACAAAAGAATTGATATTTTCAAATCTCCCTGTTGTTGTCATTCCTAAGGTTATCAAACTCGAGAGTTTACGTAGACTCGTGGGAGTTTGATAAACTTGACTCATAGACTTGAAAGAATTTACTTTATATAAAAATAATAAATAATATTTATACATAACATACAATTAAGCATTTCAACAACGTAATAAGTCAAAATAGTAAATCATACATTCCACCATACTTAAATAACTAAGTCAAAATATTTATATATAAAAATGAAGGTTTGATGTTCTTATAGACGTTTGTTATTCGATTTAAGAATGACACACTAAATAAAAGTATATTGCTCTCTAAACACATACAAAACAAACTGATTTGTTGACTCAACGACTCAGTAGTAAATTAGAGAGTTTACAAAGTTTGCATAGAGCTTATTGAGTTTAATAAAAAAAGAGTTTACACATGAGTTAACTCATAGAAAGCTACGTGGACTCGCAAACTCGTAAGAGTTTAAGAGTTAACTCGAGAGTTGATAATCATGGTCATTCTTGCAAAGAAGAAATCAGGAAGATACGTGGGAACCCAATAGTACTTATATAATTAAGTGTCAAGCTTATATAATTAATAAAAGCTAGCACATAATTTTGGATATTGTTTACAAAATAGTGCAATGAACCGACCACTAAATTTGGAGGTGGTGTGCCATATACAAAATGCATGCTTAGTCAAAGGCATTTCTTGTCTAATAGCTCTTGTCATCCATGGATCTTGGTCAGTCAAAATTGTCTTAGGTAACTTCTTCATTAAGGAGACAAAAGTGTAAAAAAAAAATAAAAAGAAAATTACAAATGCTAGTACATAAAAAATATACTTATATTTTTATTGGGATAATTAAAAATAATATACTAAAGAAAAGCTACCTTCCTTAGCCATAAAAAAGCATTGGTGATCTAATTACGAAGAAGAGTATATCCAAATAATATAGTCCTTCCTTGATTGTCAATCCCAACAAAAATGCAAAAGGGTATATCATATACGTTGATCTTTTATATGGTATCAAAGGTCACAAAATCTCCAATTTTTTTGTACCAATCAAAACAGTGAGCCGATGACAAAAAATGGGCTTTAACTTTCTTTCTGCATCAACTGTATAAGAGTATTGGAAGTTACAATTCTATGTCTTTGCCGCTTGAATAGTGCAACAAATCAATAACATCAATCTTCCCTTCAATGTTGGGGATCTTAGAAAACAAATTATAAACATCCTTTGGGATAAAAGAAAGATATCCATGTTTCACATTTTTTTCTAACTCTATCACACACATAACTTATGGCACATGAAGACCTGGATCCTTCAACAAAAAAATACAATTTTCATCTTTGTTAGGAATGGTGCGATGAAAGGTAGAAAGTGTGTCTCTTCTTCAGAAAGCAACTCATGATTATGTTAAAAATTAAACCGAACAACATGTCATTCAACTGGAAATATATCAACATATTTTTAAGTTTAATAAGCATATGAGCTTTGTAGTCAGAGCATGTTGATGATCGATGTCGTTGATGCTTTCATGGGCAAACAATTTTGAATGGTTGCCTTCTAGCGTGATGACAAAATAAATCACACTTTCTAACTACTCTATTTTTGTTTTATCAAAACGATCCTTTCAAACCAAAAACGCGTATTGCTTAACATATCTTTGATAAAATTCCAAAGTCTTTTCCTCAATTGAGAAACATTGACCAATAAATGGTTCAAATATTACATCTAAAGCATTAAAAGGATTTTCCTCTTCTAATGGTTCAAATATTGTTTCCATATCATTAGAATAATTTTCTTCATCAAATGGTAGCTCATTTAAATCAAACGAGACTTCAAGTAGCTAGTATAACTCTAAAAACAAATTCTTATTGTCTTAATTTACCTCAATATCTCCATCCATCTACTCAAAATAATAAATAACGTATTATAGATGAAATAAAGTATAACTAATCATACAGTGTATCACGATAGATTAAAGCAACATAAAAACCAGTATGAATAAAACAAGCAAACAAAGGGGCAGTTACCATTTAGCCTAACTAAAACCTTCTATTAATAAACAATAATAATCACCCTGCAAAACTAAACAACATAAAGACACATAGGATAATAGTAAAATTTACTACTAGAAATCTAACAATTTCCAAAAATTCGGTACTGCCACACACCATGACCAAGCAAAATTTGAGAATAAAATTCAACTTTAAACTTCGAATAGACTGCAACAAATATCTGGACTAAGAAGTAAATGATGTATATAAAATCTTGCTCCAAACTCAAAATAGACTCAACTAATAAGAACTTGCAAAAGTGGTATTAACCTCGAGCATTTTAGTTGATAGAAAGATAATTATATATATTTCTTCAACATCTAGGAAAAGATATGGATGGCATGTGCAATTGTAACTTCAGAATCTCAGATACAAAATAGTTGCAGCAAAAGAATTAAGCAATTCGTGGCTTTTAGCATTAAGAGTATTATTCTTCATGCAGAAAAACATGGTGGTATTTAAAATAGCTATAGGCACTGAATATCTATGAAATTTTCACAATTAGTAATTAAAGAGAATATAAAACCGTGTATAATTAACTAATCAAAACAAATAAACAAAAAAAGGAAAAGAGACAAATGAACATGTATTATATCAAGATATATCAAGTATGAATGAAACAAGCAAGCAAAACGGCAAATGAACATCGAAATACAGGACACTAATTTTGAAAGCCTTGGCCTGAGCCTTAGCAGAAACAGAGGCAACGACACTGCTGCAGTTTGCGCCAAAGTTGTTGGACAAAGTCAACCGACGTAAATGTTGGTAAGAGATGAGGTGTGTGCGGTAAAGGATGTGTTTTTTTCATCTCTCAAGTAAAACATCAAAGTGAAAAAGGAAATAACATTTTGTAATGATGTTTAAAGTGAATAGAATATAGCGTACCATGTTCAGGCAAGAAAAAAGATGTAGATGAAGAAGAAGATGTTGCTTGTGAGCCTCACTTTCACTTGGCTTTTTGGTTGTGGTCTAGCTCTTTCTTAGTTTTCTTACACACGTAGACATCATTATTCTTTTCTTTTTAAAATAATGATATAAAAAAAATTTAGAAGTAAAAGTAAAGGAAGATTCAAGTGAAAAGATAAGGATAAAATAGAAAGTGGATTAGTATTAGAAAATAGATAAAATGTTCTTTAACTATATTTACTCTCACATAATAAATTCATCAAAATTTACATTAAAAATTAGATTTTAATAATGGTCAAAATGTGCCTAAGGGCACACAATAGAAAAATTCTTGATAAATATTCTTCACTTAGATAATTTTATTTAGTTTGATAGTGATAAAACTATTAACAAGATTTTTTTCTATAAATATTTAACTTAATTATATATCTTGAAATGCTATTTTTATATGCATAAAAAATATTTATAATCAATAGTTGAAGATTAATTATTGATTTTAAGATGTATTGGTATGAAGTTTATCTCCTTTCATCAAGTGACCAACAAGACAACATTGCAACCCATATCTTATTTAATTATTGGCTTAAATATAATTTGTGTCCTTGATTTTATCAAATAATGACATTTTGTCCCAAATTAAAAAAACCATCACATTTTGTCCTAATAATTTAAAAATCTGTCAATTGGTGTCCTCTCTGCCAGTTGATAACGTTGACTGTTTGATTTAAGAGTATTGACGGCCAAGTGTACAAATGAAAGTGACGTGACATATGATTGTGAGGTTAAATGTGAGCCAAAATGTTTGTCGTCATCTCCCTTAAGACTAGTCCATGAAACTTGTCTTTCTTTCGAAACCTCCTTACTCCATTATTGAATCTTCATTCTCAATTCTCTATTCTCCATTCTAAAATGTTGAACTCGTAGCCCTTAAACATTACTACAAACTGTGAGTGTGAATGGGCTTTATGATATTAAATCTTAAAGCTCAACTGGAACATAGTGGATTATTGAGGAGTTCGAAGATACAATCAAGAAGAGAGGTTAACAAGTTGTGTTTTTTAGTGTCAAAGTTGAATGGAACCTAATGGATTATCGCGTAGTTTGGAGACACGATCACGAAGACATGAGTTGATCTGTTTGTGTGGGTTAGAATCACTAATAGTAACTTATTGGACCAAAAACAACCCATCTAGAAGATTTTATAGTTGTGGATCCTATAAGGTTTATGGCTTTTTTTGAATTGCTTGTTTGAGGGTTTAGTTTTATAGAAATTATTGATCTATATTCGATGTTATTTTTGCTGATTGTAGGTTAATGGGAGGAGAGATTGTGATTTTTTTTAGTGGTATGATCCTGTAATGAATATGAGGGAGAAGAAGAATATGCTGAACTTACTAAAGAAGGTTGAAGAGCTTCAAGTTAAAGAGAGGGGACTACATGCAATAATAATTGAAATGAAGAAAAGGGAAAAGTTTATGGGAATAAGACTAATAATGTGCTGGTTAATTGTAATTGTGTTTGCCATTGTAATTGTTAGGAAAGAAAATTGATAGTTTAGCGAGTTAGTACATGCTGATATTGTTGGCAGCATTTTGGTATATGTATTTTGTTTAGGGTAAGAGGTGTTGCTATTCAGTTAGTAGATGAAGGTTGTATTATGGTATCTAAGTTGATAATGTATACCCTTTATTCAGTGAATGAAATTGATTTGATGACATTTTTTTCTCTCTATTTGATATTGATTTTTAACTGTTTTGTTGATTTCTTTTTATATATATGAATAATTCAGAGTTTGAGATTTATTCAGTAATTATGATAGTGAAAAGGTTGATGGCATTGTGAAACTCAATCTAGTCATTATTAGGTAGTTATTACAAAGGTAGTTGGAATGTGCATAAATGTACTAGTTATAAATGCTGAAATGCTACTAATATTAGTATATCAAGTATCTGTGAGATTTAACATTATTAGACATAGAGTATATAAAGTATTTGCCCACTAATATCAGTATAATAATATAAAGGAAAAATGAAAAACATCAATACAGAAAGATGGCATTTCTAGTAATGCATTGTGCCATCATCATATACAAGTCAATGCGATATTAGAGTACATTTGAAGGGAAGGTAGAACTCTGCTATTCGGAATTCTATTGCCTTCTGGTATATATATAACCTTCTTATTACAGAGGTTTAGTTTCTATTAATTGTGGGCAGTTCTGTAATTTTCCCGATATGCAAAGGCAAAGGACAATGTTAACAAAAAAAATTGTTAAGTGTACAGTGTCAAAACTCAAAACACTATGCACATAACAATTTTGTTATTCCTAGATTGGCTTATCTGTCAATTACTTATCATATGATATTCTTCTGCTTATGATATATGCCTAAATAAGTTATCTACCATCACGAGCTTTATTGGCTTAGTCTCTAAGACAAATTAGCTATTAATTTGAGTAGCAAAATAACTTAAAAGCTACAGAAATGTGAGTTTGATACCAAATCAATTACCATTATTACAGAACCAAATTACTGGCATTATAAAATCAATTATTGGGCTTAATGATGAATACATGTTTCAATATATATGTATGATTTGAAATTAATTTGAATACACATCACAATTACATAGTTCCATATTAAGTCTAGTAAAATCAAGTCTAAGTTTCTAACTTTAAAGCAAACGATTCCTTAATACCACACCAATTTTATTCTTTTCTTCAAGGGAGATTGCTTATTGCCAAGTATCATACACATAAAATTGGAACTTTCCATAACTAAATAAAAAATAGAAGAAATTTTTTTTAACTGCTTAAAATATATATCCATTCAAATAAGGTCACATATATTATAGAATTAACTTATTTTTAAAGTAAATTTCATTGCAAAAAGAAAAAAAAAATACTTGTCCCTTTATGCAAACTGTCCAGTTAAACAGGATCATCATAAAAGCTAAATGTGGATGTACAATGCTTTTAAAATAAACAAATAAATACTTAAATTAGTTTTTCAAATAATTAAGAGACATCCAGTTGGTCCTTTTAAAACATAAAAAAACATCAATTTGGTATCTTGATATTTGAAATTAAAATCAATTATGCTCATCAATATATCTTTAGATACCAATTTGATTCCTAAACTAAGGCTTGTTAACACTTGGAAGAACCAAATTAATGTCCAAAATATTAAGAAGAATTTGGGCTACCAATTTGAGCATTTACCCATTAGTTCATCATTTGATATAAGAGCATCAAGCCATCAACAAAATGCTTTGCAATTTGAAGTGAACAGGAATGTAGTATCATGTTAACCAAGTATATAAAACTAAATATTAAACTAATATATATCATAAATTGTTCTCCTACAACTTAGATTGTGTAGTTACAAACTACAAAAATCATGAAAAAGAAAATCGGGTAATTTTGTGACCACTGATCATATCATATAGTCAATAATGTACAAGACCATGTCTCAAACAGTAGAATCAATTTCAATTCCACAAACTTAGTCACCAATTTTTATTTATCTAGTAATATGAGCACGACAAAATCAAATTCTAGCTCACAAATTAAACAAAAGGCAAAAAATAACTGCGAAGTTTGCAATAAGAAGTATCACTTCAACAAATAGATATGAAACATCATAGAACATTCACTATCACATAACTAAAAATGCAAACTATGAAAAATGAAATATTACTAAAGCTTTAAACAAATTCTATACAACATTAGAGAACATTCACCATATGCCTTACACAGTGCATATGTGTTGAAATAAATATATGTTGGTTTGAAACACCACCGCAAGCAATAGTTAAACCAGAAATCAGTCAAACTAACAAATTATTGACAGTAAAAGAAATCAACCACACTGGATATGTATCTGCAAGGGGATGTTGAACCTCTAACATCTAGAAATAATAAAATCATCATTAGTGTTGAGGTTTGATTTTTTCCTTTTAATTTCTTGCAAATTGAAATTAAGTTAAAATTATTAGTCAACCATTATTGAATTTGTTGTACTTCAAAATCCTTTGTTAATAAATATCTTATTGCCTCCTTTTGAAATGGTCTTGTCTCTAACTGCTCTAGCTTTGCAAGTTATGACATTATGTCTAACTATTTCACATCTACTGCAAAGAATAGAGGTTGTTTGCCTTCCAAAACTTGTGTTGGTTTTGGCCTCATCATTAGCTTTCTTCCTATTCTTTTTGGGCCTCCCGAGTGCTCTTTTAAGTATAGGTGGGAAGAAATGGCTCATTGGTATCACATGGCCAAAGGTTAGGATCATTACATGGTTTCACAATATAAGAATATGTCGTAAAAAATGTATTCTTCTTGCATAATACACAACCAAATGTACTTTAAATTTTGACTAAATCACATTAATGACTATATTAGAAAAATAAAATATGTCTTACTTGTAGTAGTTAGCAACATAATCCTCTGTCTTGTAGTTGATGGACCACAAACAAGATATGGCGTGGCAACATGGGATTCCACTAAGATCCCATTTTATGCAGGAACAAGTTTTTTGGTTCAAATTGACAACATACTTTGACCAGTCTCTTAAAACCTCAAACAGTGTCATCAAATTATCCCCAACCCAATTCAGGATCCAATATTGTGAGTCTTTTTTTTTCTCTAAAATTTGTTGGATTTTGGGATAGATTGCACCAGGATAACTCAACATAAACTCTCTTAACATCACATGTTATTCACTTGTAGGTCACACTTATGTCTGTGTCAAAGGTATACTTAGACCAAATAGGATGGTCAACATTTTGGAAACTAAGCCACACATCATGATTCTTCTTTTTTAGATGTTCTATAATCCTCTTAAAATAAGGATCAACTATAGTTCGTACAACTTGCCAGAATAACTCTTTCAATTCAGCACTAGGGAATTTTTTCCTCCAATTTCCATACAAGTATTTAGCACACACCCTTATGGTTGACTTTGTTTCCAAGTAATCCCCTTAATACTTGATTCAGTCCCTATGAAAAAGATAAGTCAACTAGCAAGAATACACTACATTAAAAACATTAAACAAGTGAGCCAAAAACATAAAGTAATTCTTTTTTATACCTTTTGTTGGTCTGGTATATATGCCCAATTGGTTTTTTGAATACCATCAAGGTCAACAAGTAACAACTCTAAGAACCATTGCCATGAATCGCCATATTCAGATTCTATAACAACATATGGAATTGGAAACATTTGATTATTACTATATTTTCTTATAGTGGTGAACAAATGTCCTCTATATTCCCCCTTAAGAAAGCATTCATCCAGTCCAATCAATGGTCTACATGTGGTAGCAAATGCAACCTTAAATGCCTTTAGGCAAATGTAGATTCTTTCAAACACACAACCTGTATTTGTTGAGTTACACTTGATCTTAACTGTGCTGTTAGGATTGCTTCTAAGCAGTTCTTATGAATAACTCCTCAAATATTTATATTGCTCTCTTGAAGCTCCATGCATATTTTTCAATGCCATACATTTAACCCTGTAAGCTTGATGAGGTTTCGGTTTTACCCCTCATTTTCAAAAGCATAAGAAATAAGTGACTTTATCTTCATTTCAGGAGTATCTCTCAGTAAATACACAAACTTTGTAGATAACTATTCAAATTTAGCTTGCCTATCACAAGGAGTTCTAACACAAGTGTGATTGTTGCCAAATGTCACAACTTTTCGATAAGGATTTTGTTGAGTTTTAGTCACCCTTAGCTAAAACGGGCAACAATTTTCACATGTCACAACTACCTTTTTAGAACATGATTTTTTAAAAGACAAGTCTGTTTTACTTGTTATTGCAAATGTCTTCACAACTTGATTGACTTCTTCCTTCTTGTTGAATATCATACCTAACTAAAAATGAATATCATTGTCATCTTCACTTTTCTTAAACTTCGAAAACTTTTTTTTTTCTTCCACACAATTTCCTCATCACTACAAGAAGGATTTTACGTTTTGGGTCCTCGCGTCCACTTCATTTTTGTTTTGGGTCCTTGTGCCATTACATTTTATGTTTTGGGTCCCCACACCCACTGTTTTTTACGTTTTTTATACCCATGCCCACTACATTTCTCATTTTGGGTCCCCGCGCCCACCATATTTTATGTGTCAAGTCCCCGTGCCCATAACGTTTTATGTTTTGGGTCTCTGTGCCCACTGCACTTTCCTTTTAGGTCTTTTTTCCCGGTCTCTATTACATTTTGAGCTCTTACACCCATCACTTTTATATGTCAATTTGTCTCATTGCACTTTACGTTCATATGTTTGTTATGTTTAAAATTCTCGTATTCAAATACACTTGTGAGAGATTTTGGTGTGTCTTCGCATTGGCCAAAATTGAGATCTACATCTTTATTTATATTTTACTAAAATAATATAAAAGCTTAGGTTTTTCATATTATTTGGTAAAATCTAAATAAAGAGGAGCAAATGTAGATACCCAAATTTGTCCGATTTATTCTAATCTTCAATATAAAAATAAATATAAGAATTAAAAATAAACACGAAATGAAAATAAAATATAATAATTAAAAACTTAAATAAAAAATAATAAGACAAATAATAATAAAAGTAAAAAATAAAATGAAGGGAAGCAGAAAACAAAGCAAGTTGCTCTGTTTTTATCCACTACCATCCTGCAAAACGGCTTCAACTTACGGTACAATTCGGCTTCATCTAGTTCTACAATAATTCAGCTATGCCATTTCCCTTTCTTCACGATGGAAAGTGAAACCTAGAAATAAGAAGAGAATTCAGTTTGGAAAGAAGTTTTTTTTTTTTTTTCCGAAAAGGATGACAAATAGAAAATATAGATAAAACTCTACAGGTTGCATATCAATTACCCGAAAAGAAAAATAGAGGCAAAAAGAAGAAGAAAATTGGTAAAGAGGTTTGTTTAGTTTAAATATATTCGAGAAAAGGATTAAAGTCACTACAAGAATCCCTGGATACCAGCTAGGACCTTTTTACCATGACCATATTATTAACAATTTCAAAAATGAAATCTAACATAATCAAAAGCCAAAATTAGTTAGGATCCAAAATTGCAACAAAAATCACAACCACATTACCTCGTCATACCTGAACCATATCATAATCTCGCACTAGAAGCCAATTCCCTCACCAAATCGAACCCATTTCGAGTTTGATTTTTGCTATTGAGAGCCATTAAGCGTCATTCTAACCCAAAATAAAGCCAACTATCAGGGTCTTGAGAAATCCCAAATCGTCGGTACTGAACCACTCTCAACCACCGCTTTCCCTTATTTTGCCTATCTCGCCTTTCCGCTCACGCCACCATTGGGCCAAGCTCGATCGATGCCCACACCGAAGATAGAGCATTTTCACATCCTTTATGCTTGGATGGGAAGTGCTGCATGTAGAGATTAAACCCACTTTCCGTATGCAGCCTCGAATGCGTGGCAGGATAAAGGCATAAGCCCTGTTCGATTCCCACTAAAAATCATATAATCAAACCTATCCGATCATTTTGCAATTGTATGTTTAGGGTCAAGAATATTTTTTTTCTAACTTCCTCATGAGACATCATCCGTTTTTGCAACATGGACCTTACATGAATTTTTATTTTTTTTATTTATTTTATTTTGAATCAAGTATTTTGCATTAATGACTTTAAATATATTAAAATCATATTAATTAACATTTTACGTTTTAGATGACAACACAAGTTTTAGCCTAGGTATTTATTATGGTAATTAGGAAAAATATAAAAGGTATCTAAAAATTATAATTGAATTAGAGAGATTAAAGATTGACAAATAGAATACTCATCAACTCAAATATTTTTTTCTAAAATAATTTATAACAATATAATATTTTAACTTTCTTATTACCATTTTTGCTTGTAATATATTTTTAGATTTTTTAGACACAGATTGTGATAGTTTATTATCTTAAATATCAATGGTGGTCAAATTTAATAATAATAATAATAGAGAGAAACCAACTTATTGTCAAGCAATAGAAGAAGAAAAGGATAGGAGGCCATGATTTCATGATATCAAGTGCTATGTGAAGGACAGAAAGTATCCGTCGAGTGCTTTTGAAAATGACAAAAGAACATTGAGAAGATTAGCCATGAGATTTTTCTTGAATGGTGATGTTCTTTATGAGAGAAACCACGACATGATATTACTTAGATGTGTTGATACAAGTGAAGCTAAAAAGATAACGAAAGAAGTTCATGAAGGTTCATTTGGAACACATGCAAGTGGACATGCAATGACAAGGAAGATTCCAAGCGCTGGTTATTATTAGTCAACAATGGAAACTAATTGTTGTAATCATGTGCGGAAATGTCATAAGTGTCAAATATATGCTGACAATATCCATGCACCCTTAACACCTTTGAATGTTCTAGTTGCACCTTGGCCATTTTCTACGTGGGGAATTGATGTGATTGGTCCAATTGAACCCAAGGCATCAAATGGGCATTGTTTCATTCTTGTTGCAATTTATTACTTCATCAAATGGGTTGAAGCGGCCTCATATGCGAATGTAACCAGGAATGTAGTGGTTAAATTCATAAAAAGAGACCTTATTTGCTGATATGGGCTACCGAGTGTACCATGACTGATAATGGAACCAACCTGAATAATAAGATGATGAAATAATTGTGTGATGATTTTAAGATCAAACATCACAATTCTTTACCATATTGTCCTAAAATGAATAGTGTAGTAGAAGCAACAAACAAGAATATCAAGAAGATAATATAAAAAATTGTGGTAACTACAAGGATTGGCATAATATGCTTCCATTCGCACTACATGGCTATCGCACCTCTGTACACACTTCAACTGGGGCAACCTCGTACTATTTAGTGTATGGAATAGAAGTTGTGTTACTTATTGAAGTTGAGAACCCTTGATTAAGAGTATTAACAGAGACCAAACTCAAGGAAGCCAAATGAATCCAAGCCCATTATGACCAACTGAATCTCATCGAAGAAAAAAGATTGATCGCCTTATGCTATGATCCATTGTACCAAAGAAGGGCAAAAAGAGTTCATGATAACAAAGTTCGTCCTCGAAAATTTCAAGAAGGTGATTTAGTACTCAAGAAAATCTTGTCAATCTAGAAAAATCATAGGGAAAAATTGACTCCGGATTATGAGAGACCTTATGTGGTAAAAAAGACATTTTCAAGAGGGGATCTAATTCTTACAAATATGGATGGTGATGACTTACTTCTCCTTATAAACTCTGACATGGTAAAAAAATATTATGACTGAAAAAAAGAGAAGAAAGAAGAAAGAAGAAAAAAAGAGAGAGAAAAAAGGAAAGGGTAAAGTTCATAACGACGAAAACCCGAAAAGGTGACCTAGGCAAAAATTAGAACGACTTGGTAGGTTGAAAACTTTATGAAGAGCAACCCAGACAAAAGATAGGGTCATGAAAAAAAACATAGGTTCGCTAGACTGAAAACCTGACAAGGCAGTATAGGCAAAAATTAGAGCAACTCACTTAAAAAAAAAAGAAAAAAAATGCATTGAAGTTTAGAAAATGGAAGGATTCAAAGGCTCGAAAAACTAAAAAATGAGCCTAACCAAACACCCAGAGTCCTTAAAAGCTAATGGATGAGATGCTCAAAGTTGTAGAAATAGGGATTAGAACTGTTACTTCGAATATTTCAATTATCACTTACCCCTTCTTCTTTTGTATTAAATTCTATTAGTTTCCTTTTCATGAATCATTCTCTTATATCTATTATTTCCTTCCTAAAACAATAAATACTTCTATCTTTTGACATCATTCATTGTTGCATTTTGTCATGCCATATACCAAGGATAAAGCATGTAATAACCTTTGAAAGGCATTATAATTATGATGAATAATTTTTTAAGGATCATAAGAAATACGACAATTTCTTAATCAAATTTGTCAATGGCATCAAAGCATCAATTAAGATCTCAACTCTTTAGTTGTATCTATCATTGAAAGAGTTCTCAGTCATAAAAAATGAAAATAGCAAGAAGAAAGACGTCAGTGAATGTTGCAGTGCCTAAAGCCTTAAGGGGTCTAAGGTTGAAAAAAAGAAGATCAAGTACAAAAAATAAAAAAAAGAAGAAAAAGAAAAAATAAAGAAGAAAAAAAAAGAGAAAGAAAGAAGAAAAGTCATCATACATGTGCATACATTCCATTCTTTCATCTTTTTTGTCTCCGAACCCACCACATTTTCATTCGGGTCCTCATGCCCATCGCTTTTTATGTTTTGAGTCCTTGCACCCACTGCATTTTATGTTTCGGGCCTCTGCACCCACCGAATTTTTCAATTGAGTCTCTTCGCCAATTGCATTTTACATTTTGGATCCCCATATGCCCACAACATTTTATGTTTTGGGTCCTGGTGCCCACACCCCATCAATTTGTTTTAATCTTCAATATAAATACAAGAATTAAAAATAAATACAAAATGAAAATAAAATATAATAACTAAAAACTTAAAAATAAAAAATAATAATAAAATTGAAAAATAAAATGAAGGGAGGCAGAAAACAATGCAAGTTACTCTGCTTTGATCCACTACCATCCTGCAAAGCGGCTTCAACTTGTCCCTGCAATTCGGCTCCATCTAGTTCTGCGAAAATTCGGCTATGCCATTTCCCTTTCCTTCCCGAGGAAGGAAAGTGAAGCCTATAAATATGAAGAGAATTCAGTTTGGAAGGGAATTTGTTTCCCGGAAAGGATCACATACAGAAAAACTTTACAGGTTGCATATCAATTGCAAAAAAGAAAAAATAGAGGCAAAAAGAAGAAGAAAATTGGTAAAGAAGTTTGTTCCGTTCAAATATCCAAAAAAAGATTAAAGTCACTGCAAGACTCCCTAGATATTAGCCCGAACGCCTTCGCCATGACCATATTATTAACAATTTCAAAACTCAAATCTAACATAACCAAAAACCAAAACTAGTTAGGATACAAAATTGCAAAAAAAATCATAGCCACCATTACCTCGTTATACCTGAACCACATCATAATTTCGCACTAGAAGTCAATTCCCTCACCAAATCGAAGCCATTTTGAGTTTGATTTTTGCTACTGAGAACCCTTGAGCATCGACCTAACCCAAAATTGAGCCAACTATCACGGCCTTGAGAAACCCTAAACCGCCGGTACTGAACCACCGTTCCCCTTATTTTGCCTATCTCGCTTTTCCACTCATGCCACCGTTGGGCCAAGCTTTATCGATGCCCTTCGTGGGAAAGGCGCGCCAAAGTTAGAGCATTTCCACATCCTTTATGCTTCAATCGAAAACATAGAGATTAAACCCTCTTTCATACACAGTCACAAATGCATGGCAGGAGGAAGGGAATAAGCCCTTTTTGATTTCCAGTGAAAATCATATAATGAAACCTATCTGATCATTTTTGCAATTGCATGTTTGGGTCAAAAATGTATTTTTTTTTTAACTTCCTCATGAGCCATCATCCTTTTTTGCAATGTGGACCTCACATAAATTTTTTATTTTTTTATTTACTTTCTTTTGAATCAAGTATTTTGCATTAATGACTTTAAATATATTAAAAGCATATTAATTAACATTTTACGTTTTAGATGCAACGGAAGTTTTAGCCTGGATATTTATTATAGTAATTAGGAAAGATATAAAAGTATCTAAAAATTATAATCCACTTAGGATATTAAAAGTTGAAAAAATGAATAATCATCAACTCAAATATTTTTTTTAAATATTTCCTAACATAATATAATATTTTAACTTTCTTATTACCATTTTTGCTTGTAATATATTATTAGATGTTTTAGATATAAATTGTAATAGTTTATTGTCTTAAATAGTAGTAAAATTTAATAATAATAATAATAATAATGTTTTAGACATAAATTGTAATAGTTTATTGTCTTAAATAGTAATAAAATTTAATAATAATAATAATAATAATAGCTATGATGGTAATAATAACGATAAATGATATGAATTGAATTTACTAATAATCATTAACCGTTTCTATAAAATATTTAAAATTGCATAATTAATTTTGAAGTACTAGGATTTGAATAATTTTGTATAAGAGTTATTAACTCTGATATTTGTTGACCTTATAGAATTCAATTAAGTATAATACGATAATTTAGAGTCATGATTCAACACATAATTCACAATTTCAGAATGGAAATTGGAGATAAAACATGTGAGATTGTAAAAGAAAGATGGAAGAAGGAATTGTATATTTGACAGTCAATATACTCAAATCAAGCAATCAACATTATCAACTAATAAAGGGGGACAAATTTTAAAATTATTGAGATAAAATATCATAATTTTTTAATTTAAGATAAAATGTCACAAACTTAGAAATACAAATTATATTTAAATCTTAATTATTTTTAAAACAGGATTGTCTACTACTTTGAAGGAAAAGAGATACCCAATACATTCCCCACAATCAAAACTTACAATTAGGAGGAATAATTAGCGTAGTTTTCACTTTCAATTTATTTTTTGAATTAATTATTATTTTTTAAATAAAAAAAGTCAAGTCGAAGATCCAATGTAATCATAAATCAGCTGCAAATTTTGTTTTCCAATGTTTGAATATTTCAATACAATGGAATAATACCATTTTCGATGAAATTTATGAAAGTTTTTAACTCACTATAAATTAATCTCATTATAGTACATTACATGTAAATAATATATACCGCTTTTTAACAAGTTTTATTTCAATAGTGAGTTCTTATAAACAATTTAAGCTTTTAATTATTTTTTTTCATTTCAACTATCTTATTTTAATAACTTAAAAATTTTAATTTAATTATTATAAATAAGTATTAGTTTATTAAGGATAAAAATATTTTAATAAAATAATAAATAAAATTTAACCATTACTCATTAGAAGATTAAAGTTATCATAAAAATTATTTTTTGCACCAATACTTATTTAAAATATTTAATAAACATTATATCTTGTTAGTAAGATATAATTTTAGAACTTATATTAAAGATGAGCTAACTTGATAAATATTAAGTATAGTACAACAGTCAGAAACAAACTCAATCGTTAAATTGAGTCACTCTCAATTCATATATCATACATATCTTTGTCACAATATATAATTAAAGTTGTTTTCTTTGGAAGAAACCTAGAAGGATGTAAAGTAAACAATGTATTAAATAAATAGTGTATTCCTTTTATATGATGATATAAATTATTATGATAATTATAATTATTATATTTTATGTTTATTGTTATTTTTATTATATATTTTAAGTAAATGTTATTATTATTGAAAGTATAATAATTATATATTTTTTTGCTAATTATAATAAGTGAAAATTGTTACAACTTATATAAAATAGAATGAAAATGAGAATTCACAAAAGAGACAAGCATAAGCTCAATTTAAAAGTAATATAACATAATATGATTGGATAAAATTGATTTGTAAAAAATAATTTTGATTAGAAATGAGTTTGAGATTACATTATTTTTGTTTGAAAGTTATTATCATAAAATTAAGTTATGAATAAAAATTCAATAAAAAATATTTTAAAGGCATAATTAGTTTCAAGTTATATAATGAATTTTGAATTTATGACTAATTTAAGATAACTATTTATATAATTAATTTTTTATGAAATAAGAATTCAGAAATAATTAGATAAATTTTTACGTTGAATGAAGCATGTAAAAATCAATTAATTTAGAATCAAATATTCAAAATAAAATCAAACATTTACAATGATGTTCTTAGTTGGATGTGGTGTTTGGAAGGAAAAAGAAAAGTGAGGTGCATTCCAACCACATGCGTTTGGAACGCTGAATTAATTGCCTAAAAAGACAATCTAAGACTTCGGTGGGATCTAGGTTAGCTTCTCTTCTCATTCAGCGATCTGGGACTTTTCTCCCCAATACCACACCCAGATTCTCTTCGTTTTGGATCTCCGAACATGTTCCTCTTCGACTGGTTCTATGGCATTCTAGCTTCCCTCGGTCTTTGGCAGAAAGAAGCCAAGATTCTCTTCCTCGGTCTCGATAATGCCGGAAAGACCACCCTTCTTCACATGCTCAAAGATGAGGTTGCTTCTTGCCCATTAGTTTACATCAATTCTCAATTACCCTTTTCTTTTCCCGTTATAAAAAGTTTTTTTTTTTTTCCGATGCAATTACAGAGATTAGTACAACACCAGCCAACCCAACACCCCACTTCGGAGGAATTGAGCATTGGGAAGATCAAGTTTAAGGCTTTTGATTTGGGGGGCCATCAAGTTGCCCGCAGAGTCTGGAAAGACTATTACGCTAAGGTCAATCTCTTCATTTTCTTGGATAAATGTGTGTAATGTGCACCGTTAATGTTATTTTTAGTTTCTAAGAAATGGGGCTTGACTTGTGGCAGGGCCTTATAATAATATAGATAGTGCAGTCTTGTTAGTGCTTTAGTGAATATTTGTTTTCAGATGGACTTGAATGCTGTAGATTTGTGAATTATTTTCAAAATTGACTGGTAAATAATAAGCTCAGTTTGACCTTTAGCCTCTACAAAGTGGTATTTCTTTTGAAATTGTGAAGAAAGGTTTGGCTTTTCTGTAAGGAGGTCATTGGTTCTCACTTTGTCACCACTCTCCTAGGACTTCCCCTGCTATATAGATAATGCATATTTTACAAATATTCCTGGTTAGTTCCTTAGTGATAATTTATCTTCTGATCGATGTGTTTTTTCCCCTTTTAAATCGAAGCTCTTTGAGATTTGTTATTTTTTCATTCAGATCCCAATCGTTATGATAGTAATAATATGGTTGGCTATGAGGGATGTCTTAACTTTGGTTGGCTTATTTGTTATTGTTCACTTCTTATTTGTTCTGCCAGCTTTTCTTATGGGTTGTCTTGTTCTCTACTTCATTTTTCTGTGATGTTTTATTGATGTGTTGCTGCTGTTCTGGAACACTTTAAATTTCTTAGCATATTTATTTCAGATTAGTATTATATAGTATTATACTTCTTTTCAACTTAGTCTCAACCCTCCTGTTAAAGATATCTTGTAACTCAACTTACAACTGACTTGATTTTCATATGTATTCTCATTGATTCAGATAAAGCTCTTTATTATTTATCTAATTCAGGAGGGGTAAATATTGACAGTGAAGATTTCACAGATAAAATTCCTTTCAACATTGTATGGTGTTTTAATAGTATCTTTCCTAACAAGTTCAAAACTTATTGATAATAAAAAGAAAAGAGTGCACAGATAAGGGACGCATAGATCTCTGAAAGAGCTAGATATTACATTTTGTAAAAATAGATACATCCTATTAAAGTTAAGAAGAAGCAAAAATTCAAAATTGAAACATTCTCTTTCATCTTGAGGGAGGAGAGCTGTTCATTAAGATCAGCATAAAGTTCGTTTGATTGTTATTATGCAGTATTAGTTCATCACCTTTCAACTCTTCCAATTCATATATACGTTTTTCTTTCACAATTGTTTTTTCTGCCTTTGTGTATCATGCATAACTTGTATTCCACTGAACTATATAACTTATTGATGATGGTGGTTTCTTAGCTTTTATTGTAATTGTTGTTTGTAAACAATAAGCTTATGCCTAATGTGCAATGACTCCAAAAATGCTTATAACTTTTTGGTATTGCTTTGAAATTAACATACATCGTGTTTTTACAGGTGGATGCAGTAGTTTACCTGGTTGATGCCTATGACAAAGAGAGGTTTGCAGAATCAAAGAAGGAGCTTGATGCCTTGCTTTCAGATGAATCATTGGCAAATGTTCCATTTCTGGTGCTAGGAAACAAGATTGACATTCCATATGCTGCATCAGAAGAAGAGCTACGTTATCATCTAGGCTTGACTAATTTCACCACTGGGAAGGGGAAGGTCAACCTCACAGAGTCCAACCTTCGGCCTCTCGAAGTATTCATGTGCAGCATTGTCCGCAAGATGGGATATGGAGATGGCTTCCAGTGGGTCTCTCAATATATCAAGTAGATTCTGCCATCATTTCCCCCCCTTTCCTTGATCTACTAGCACTGTCTGCAGTTACATCAGAAGAGGTTTTATCTTTGTTTTTGGTTTTGATGATTTCATTTTGATTTCATTATTTAATACAACTGCAGTGATGTTATGTGTCACAATTTGTATCTTTAGATATTCTCTCTTGTGGGGTGGGATTATTTTCTGTTTGAACACTGAATTCTGTTGTAGGGGGTATGTATGACTGGGGAGAAACACTAATAAATCTGGAAAAGTTTTATTCCACTTTCTTCCCGGAGGATTTTGACAGGAAACTGGTTTTTTTTTTCCTTATCTCTTTATTTTTTGATCCGCATATGTTTGACAAATATGAAAATAGAGAGTAAGGGAATGTGTTTTTTTATTAGTCAATTAGATTATATGACAGATTCGAGCCTGTGACTTTTTCTTTTCTTTCTCTTTAATTCTTAAACTTCCTTTTTTTATCCATTAAGTCAATCTTATAATTCTCAGCAAGAGAATGTGTCTGAATAACCTGACAGCTGTGACTTAGAAAATGGGAAATGAAAATAAGCCGTTTTAATGAAAAATATTTCTCTATAGTTTGCATCTACAAAAGATGAAATTGAGTGGGGATTGAAAGAGACTTATAAAAGCTTTTTGAAGTTTGCAGAAATCAGTGGTCAAGGGTGGTGGATCACGGCGGAGGACATGATAGTGTTGGTACAAAGGCATTTCAACGCTTATTAGTAGGTATTTTAGAGTGTGATCATTCAAATACTCGAAACTATGTGTGAGGATTGACGTGACAGATTATCATTAGTAAGTAGTAACCCATCAAATCAGACCATTATTTAGTTGACTAGTTATTCAATTGTTCAATAAAATACGTTTATTTTAGATAAAAATGTGAGGCCTTTTTGGGTTCATCCGTTCATGTCTAGGGTTGGGAACATAACTAAAGTGTCGTTCATTTAATTTTATTATACTAAATAGTGAAAAAATCTTTTAATAGTATAAAAAAATCGTTAACTATAATTATATTTTTATTTTCTCTAATTTTTTAACTAAAAAAGTGGAAAATAGTATTTTTATGTCGTTTTCTTTCTTGTTTCTCTTATTTTAAATAATTTAAAAACTCATCTTTTTTACATTTTTCTCTATTTATTCCTAATACTAAAGAAAGGATAATTTCATAACTATAGGCAACACTCATAATAAATTGGTAATGAACAAAATGCATTGTCAAAAATAAAACAAACGGAAGTTCCAACATTCACGTTTTGTTTGGAAGAGGATGGAATGAAATAAAAATTTGAATTAAAGTAAAGTAATAGATGTGTGGGATCCATATCAATGCCATAATTTGTATGCAGGAGCATGACATTAAGATTGAAGCATGAGTTACAACACCACAATGTGCATGCAATCATGCATGTTCGACTGATACTATGATTGAAACATGAGTGGCAATTCCACAATTTGCATGCATGCCTTTCGATGATACGACAATAGAAGCAGTGTAAAATGTGCCAGACTGATTTACTATTAATCAGACTTAGACCATGTTGATTTTATAACAAACAGGAAAGTTATTTTGAAATATTTATTTTTTATTAAAATGTTAAAATTATTTTCTTTTATGATAGATAAAGCAAAGAACACATTAGCTGCAGCGTTAAAAGATTTTGAAACGTTAAAGTGCTTGATATTTAATAATTTTGCATAGGACAGAAAACTAGTAAAGAAAAAGCACATTTTGCTGTAGTACATTTCCTTTATCGAGTTGAAACGAATTCAAAAACGCCTTTCACACACGCGATTCTTTTCGTAGATACTTGACAATTACTTTTCACGTAAGAGTAAGTTTTTTTGTTTTCTTGCTTTTG
The DNA here is from genome assembly GCA_037954015.1 of Psophocarpus tetragonolobus. Taxonomy (NCBI): domain Eukaryota; kingdom Viridiplantae; phylum Streptophyta; class Magnoliopsida; order Fabales; family Fabaceae; genus Psophocarpus; species Psophocarpus tetragonolobus. Next base: position 5,349,611 of record CM075693.1, on the reverse strand, counting down.
ACGATTTATAATTTTGCTTAGCCTTCTCGGAAACTGTGGTTTAATATTATTCTTGAGGCTGTACTTGAACTTTTAAACCCAATGACGCGTACCAACCAATCAAATTTACACAACTGGAATTTCTATCTAATAACCGGCTACTCCGGTTTCCCCTGTTTTCCCTCATAAACATTTTTTCTCATTCTCCTCTGCCACCATTCATTCAGCCCATATCTTTCACTGGAAACGCCGGTAGCCGGTATTCATTCTCCCCTAATATATTCCAAAAACATGATGAAAAATAACCGAAGAAAATAAAAAAGAAAAGAAAACTGGTTCTTTTCGTGTTGCGATTTCTTGGTCTCTCTCTATTGATTCTCCTTCTGAATATGAATACTTAGGAAGTTTAGTTTTCTCTCTTGGTTTCACGGGTTGGAGTTTCCAGCGACGTCGCTTTCAGAGAGTTTGTTTATTCTTCACACCACTTGTGAAACTTCCCAATAATAAAAAGAATGTTTCTTGTCGATTGGTTCTATGGAATTTTGGCGACCCTTGGTCTGTGGCAAAAGGAGGCCAAGATTTTGTTCCTAGGGTTAGATAATGCTGGCAAGACCACTCTGCTTCACATGCTCAAAGACGAGGTTCTTTTTTCTTTTCTTCTTCTTTTTTTATCTTTACTTTTGTCATATCTTACTCTGGCAATTAGGATTTTTTAAACTTACTTTTATTTATAATTATAGTTCAGCTAGAAGTTATTTGATGATGATAAATTGAAATTGTGCAGAGATTAGTTCAGCATCAACCTACTCAATATCCCACGTCAGAGGAGTTGAGTATTGGGAAGATAAAGTTTAAGGCTTTCGATTTAGGTGGCCACCAGATTGCTCGTAGGGTCTGGAAGGACTATTACGCCCAGGTTTCTTATATTTTTTTCTTTATTATTATTTGTTCACTTTCATGTTTATGATACAGTTTTTTCTTTATTAAGGAAACGAATACTGGTAGTTCATTACTATTATTATTATTGTTGGGTATGCTATTTTAGATTGATTCTAAGTTTATAACTTATAATAGGGTTTTTTAATTGATGGTTAAATTTTTCAAAGCATGCTTGAACTTTCTGTTTCGTAAATACCATGATGCCACTTGGGTATGGATTTGGCAATGCTAAATAATGTTGCACGAAGCTAAACACACAAAAAGATATGAGGTTATGTGATTGGTTGTTTTTTATTAATACCTATTCTTCTCTATTTTTCGTCAGAGAATGTTGCTTGTTATATATATATAAACGGAACGCGTATCTATTTGTGTAGTTCGCGCAATACAATGTGGTACTGTGCAGCAATTATCATTTTATATTCTGAATCATCTTGCCCTTTTTCTTTGCCGTTTTTGGTTGCCTTTTGCCAATTTTTGTTGGCATTAGCAGTATTAGCTGGTTTAAGAAAACCAGTTGTGTGTAAATTGCGAACGTGTTCACTTAAATTGGTAGTCCTTTTCACTTTGAAGGAGAAGGGGAAATGGGGGACCATTTGATGTGGTACGAGAAAATATTTTTTGTTATTATTCTATTTTCTCTTAATTTAAAGAATGCCACTATAATTACTTGATTTCTTGATTTCAAAAATTTGTTTTCATCTTTTTTATACTAATCTTTGAAACTTCATAACTAAATAAAAATAAGATGATACTTTTGGAATTAAGACTTAAAAGTGAAAGTAGAAAATGTGAACATAACATTTTTAAAACAGTTCCAAACTGGCTTTTCACAGTAGGGCATTTTTTTATTTGGTTTTGATATACAATGTCTGTTACCTCGTTGTAGAAGTATCTTTTATACACTGCTTCTTGCTGCTTATATATTACTAGGAAGAGTACTGGGATTTTAGTTGTAGGGTCAATAGAGTGTTAGGAAGGATAAAATCTGCATATCAACTGCTATCAAGTTTTCAAATCAAATATTGACATGGCCATTTTTCTAAATTTTCATCACATCTTAATGGGGGTTATTTAATGTTGGAAAAACCATCCACCTATCATTTTTTAATTTGAGTGTTTGATGGTAAAAATATGAGAAATACGATCAAATTATTGTCATATTAGGAATTGCTTTTGAAGCCTGATTTGAATGATGATATCACGTAGGTGGATGCTGTAGTCTACCTGGTTGATGCATTTGACAAGGAAAGATTTTCAGAATCAAAGAAGGAGCTGGATGCTCTTCTTTCCGACGAGTCACTAGCAAATGTGCCTTTTCTTATTTTGGGAAATAAGATTGATATACCTTATGCTGCCTCAGAGGATGAGTTACGTTATCACATGGGCCTGACTAACTTCACCACAGGCAAGGGCAAGGTTAATTTGGTTGACTCCAATGTTCGTCCCTTGGAGGTTTTCATGTGCAGTATTGTCCGCAAGATGGGGTATGGTGAAGGCTTTCAGTGGCTCTCTCAGTACATTAAATAGAGAACAAGTGTGCTCCTCGTTCTTTATTATCCTCATGTTAATGCAGTCTCCACACTAGTATATTGTAGTTTCTAGACGTATCTACTCATGTAAATTGGATTTAATGGTGGTTTTACTTTTTCTTTGTCTTGAGACATGCCTGTTTCTATTTTTTTATGGCAGTTGCAAGCTTGTGTTGCAGTTCTACATTAATATAGGTTTTTACATGTGCAAAATTAATAAATGGTGGCTTGAATGTTGGTATGTTAGAAATGACTTTTGGTTGACAGTGCTTTTCCTTTTAGTTGACAATTTCCGGGAAATTCGTTTACATCTTCGGCCATAAGGAGAATATTTTGGTGGCTGTAATCTAAGGATGCTTCTAATCAATGATGATGAAGATAATTGCTGGTCCTCTTTTCTCAATTTCATTTCTCTAAGAAACGCGGCTTGAAAGATGCCTTGCCCTATAAGTTATTAAGTGATCGTAGGTTAGCTCCAGATCAGCATAGATAGGCTCAAATAGACTACCAAGTTTATGCAGACAATTTCACTCTGGACGAAAATTTTCTACACTTCATGGATTTGGATTGATCATTTTCGGAGGATTTAAAATGGAGGTGCAGAGGAAAAAAATATGAAGGGCAGAAAGAAATTGCCGTTTATTCAACATCGCAATGTCAATATATCATCATTTTTCTCATTTTAAAATATTAGTTTGTGAAAACATTTATTTGAATTGCGCAAACCACATCATTATTATTCTTTATTTACAAAGATATATCAAATGAGAGAAATGTTTTTATTAGAAAATACAATGATTAAATTTTGATCATAGATCTCAAATGTCAGATTGATTACTTAATAAAAAGATAAGAAAATGGGTAATGCGTAAAGCGTTTTACACTTTTATAATCTAGTCCACCATTTAGGACAATCCCATAATCTTCCAATTTAACAATTAATTTGAACAATCAACTTTGATAAATTCTTTTATTAAATTTCAAAGATTAAAAAAAACATAAAATAAAGATATTAACTATTCAAAGAAAATCACAAAAAACTATAAAAGGGTTAAAGAGATTGATGCAACAAATTTTTTATATTTATTCTATTACAAGGATCTACAAGAATACAACTAGTTTGATTCAACCATTTTAGTTAAATATTTCAATTAAGTTCAAGTTATACACATACCATGCACATTATTGAATAATTGTGAATTAATATTATAAAAAATATTACCTAAAAAAAATTATCAATAATACTTTATCATTATCTCACAATTTAATATATGAATAGTAATAGTCTTAGTTCAAGAGTGTTTGCCTCAATGCGTGATAGTCTTAGTTCAAGAGTTATAAATTAAATTATTAAAGATTTTTTTAATTTAAAATAATAAATAGTAATAATATAATATTATTATTGGGTTGTGTCTTGGGTTCAACTTACTAAATCCGCCACCCAACCCGTAGAGGATTAGGTTTGATCGGGTTGAATTAGATTTTACCTAGAGATGGCAAAAAAATTGCGTCCGCGGATACCCATGGATAAAACCCGCGAAAATATTCGCACGGATAGTATAAATGGATACCCGTCACCCGCGGGTACGAATTTTTTTCTACTCGCTCCTTAATGGGCACAGGTATGGTATCATAGTACCCTCTACCCGCTAAACTAAAATAATATATATAAGTTTAAAAAGATAATATTTTTAGAAATAATTCAAATTAAAATATTAATTATCAAAATTCATTTATATCAATCTTATTTTTTTATGAAAACTTCATATTTAATAAAATTATTTATTATAAAAATGCCGATAATATAAAATAAATATTTTATTTGTATTAAATATTTTCTTATAATATATTATATTAATCTACTTTTAAATCTAATTAATCTTGTAGAAACTAGTATAATTTTATTTCTAGATTTTCCAAAAAAAAATAAAATTATTTGATAAAAATTCTTATAGAAAATATTTAATTTTAAAAAATTTATTTTTTTAAAATATCCTCAGGTACCTGCGAGTATTAAAAAAATCAGTGTATATTTCTATAGTGGGTACCCGACGGGTCTTTAGCTGATAATAAGTGATGGGTTTTTGTAACAGGTCGGGTGGCAGGTAACCACTACCTGTGCCCGTTCTGACTCGTTGTCGTTCCTAGTTTCACCCAATCTAAAAAAAACCAACCCAAACACTTTGGGTTGGATTAGATCATTAGGTTACCAAATCTAATGAATACCCTTAGGGAATGGGGATTGAAGTTGTTACCTAGGGGTATTTATTGGGTTGAGTGACCCAATAACCCAATTCGACCCAATTTAACCCAAAGTTATTGAGTTGAATTTTTTTTAGATTGGGTGAAACCCAATCAAACCCAATTACTTATGGGTTAGGTGACCGATTCAAGAGTTGAACCTCAGACCTAACCCAACCTAACCTGAAAATAATATTTTATTATTATTATTTATTTTAAATTAAAAAAACATCTTTTATATTTTATTATTTATCGTTTTAATGTATAATCTCAATCCGAGCCCAACTGAGAGTTTTCACTTTTCATACACTATGTCACTACTCACTCTGTACTACCCTCACTTCATCTTTCTTTTCTTTTTTTAAAAACCCTAAATAGTAAGTGATTCTTCTTCTTCATTGCCGTGTGGACCCATCGACCATCGTTGTGCTTTCACTAATGCTTTCTACTTGCTGTCATTGTCTCTTCCCCCTGTACGAAACTAATTACAGGTCCTTTTATCTGCCAATTCTTAGTGCCTATGAATCTTTACAAAATTCCATTTTTTGTAATGTTCTTGCTGTTGTTCGTGAATATGTTACTAAAAAATGAGAAGGCAAAACAATCAAAGGAGTCATTAAGTACGATCATGTAATTAAGCTGCTAGGGTTCCAATTAACAAAACAATATTTTTATTTTAATTCTAGGAATCAAACTTAGTCTCAAATGAAGATGTTGGTTCAGATTTCTGGTGTCACATTGTATAGTCCTCAAAGATAGTTTGTCTGGTGCAACAATCATTATATCAACTTTTGATAAATGATAATGTTTAGTAATGCCAAATTTTATGTCTTCTATTGAGTTTTTTTTTCACACTTTCATTTGCCTAATTAATTTTTTGCTAGAAAATTAATTCGTATTAAAGTTTGTCTGTGCAAACTTCTATTTCTAAAGGAAAAAAAAAAGAGATGGAAGAAGCATATGTTATTCTATTTCCTTTGTTTTTTCAATTAATTTAAAAAATCAAGGCCTCCTGCTAAATTAAGGAAAATCAATTTAATCTTCTATTTCTAAAGGGAAAAAAAATGGAAGAAACATATTTTATTCTATTTCCTTTGTTTGTTCAATTAATTTAAATAATCAAGGCCTTATACTAAATTAAGGAAAATCAATTTAATCGCAGATGTCCTTTGTATACATTAAGACTTAAACACAAATATAGAAACAATGTTATGACCGTATGAGTAGATGTCCTAATAACTACATTTTTATTGTTGACTGACAATTTAATACGTTAATCTTAATTTATTTTAGTCATATAATTTGTAATTATAATTTTATTGTTAAAAATATTTTTAAAATACCGAGTTGGGTTGAGTCTAATAAAAAAAAATAAAAACCCAACTCAACCCAATGTTTTATGATTGAGTTAAGTCTTGAGTTTGCTTAAACCCAACTCAAACCAATCCATGAACACCCCTATATTACCCACAAAGGTATGAAATCGAGTAAAAGTCTATTCTTCAAACGCCCATACAGGATAGGTACTATAGTACCTTATCCAAACCCTACCTATTGTCATATAGATTATAGTAAGATTTATTTTGTGATAAAAAAGCTCATTTAAGGAATCTGTACCCGGTGAATATAAATTTATCTCATTAAGCAAATCTACACATAAATTCTTTACATTAATCATTAGAAGTTGAAAAAAAAACTCTCAACAATTTTTATTAAACTTATATTTACCTCATGAGAAATTCAAAAGAGACATTGCTCATAGGACAAGATATTCCAATATATAAGGTGCATAAATTTTCCTCCCTCATTCTTTTATATTTATTTTTTATACATTATATTATAATTTTGTATTTATAGATCTTAGGTTCAATTTTATTTCCATCACACACCGAATTTATCTATGATCTTTCCCACACTTCCACCTACAAGTAAGGGCTAGATCACCTTATAGCACCTCAATGTAAAAACCTTTAAGAAACTCTTCCTCAGACCATAATCAAGCAAAAGAAAGACAAAGATTAAGGAATTAAAACACCTTAGATCGCAGAATCCACCATGAGACCCAATGAGTCTAATATCCAACCAACAACCATGAAGGGGATATGAGAAATCTTTTCAATCTTCTTGCAGAAATCTTTTCAACCCTCTCTGGTTCTTTTAAGACTTAGAAAATGATTTAGAAGAATGAATTGTAACGTTGTTGTTTGTTATGAGTTAGAAAAAGAGTTTTTCTGTTTATAAAAAATAAATTTTCAACGCATTTCATCTGTTAGCATAAATGGTAATCGATTTAATTAAAAGACAACTTAGTTTTCAAAAACCTAGACTAATGTAATATATTAAATCGTTCTTTATCTTTTTGGAAAAATTTGTAGAACGTTATAATCTGTTACCAAACTTGGTACTCTGTTAAATTAGGTATATAACAACTATTGATCCAAAAGAAAATGTGTTGTGTAATCTATTACAGGATCTAGTTATTATTTGATGCCACTAGTCATACACTTGAAACTATTGGTAATTGATTACAACCCACGTAATATGTTCAAATAGAGAGAGTTTTCAAACTTTTACAAGGATTTCCAAATTCGTGATAATCATTTCGAGGAGATTATTAAAGACAATGGAATTCCGAAATATTCAAATGTCATAAAATACTGCACACCCAACTAAAACCCTACACTTTCTTTTACATATACCCACCACCCAAGAACTCATATCATAAAGTAAGAGATGAGATAATTAGGTAATAAAGAATCAATATCAACCAACTTCACGATTTTTTACCACATCATTTGAGCTACTGAACAGAAAAATATTTACTATCTAATAATAATATTACAAATCAAGACATTCAACATGAATTAGGTGTGATTTGACAAGTGAATAATCTACAAAGTACAAATCAACATAGTTTTGGAACACACAAATTGAAATTTTGAAAATATAATTTAGATTAACGTGCTGAGTTGTGGATTCCCATAAAATCACACCTTTTATATACATTATATTCTGAATTTCTAATTTCGAAAATGTTTTTTTAATGTTTTGGATTGGTTGTTCCAGAGTAATCAATTTTCATTTTTTTTATGACTAAATCCGCAAAATCAGTATTATTTGTAACGTTTTGAATAGATTCCAAAATTTGTTTATATTCTAGAATACCTACTCTGAAATTGAAAAGGTAAACTCCTTTTGGAAGTGAAGTAGAGGATAGTGTCATCTAGCAAGGGACAAGTGATGGTGATTTATCAGCTAAAAGTGCATATGATTTTCTTTCCTGCACAGCAGCAACAGTGTATAACTTTCCAAGCCATTTGGCGTTGGCATGGATAAGAAAGACTAAGATTGTTTTTGTGGTAAATTGCGAAGGGAATCCTCTTAAAAAATGCTCAAAGAGCTAGTAGACACATCACACATGTCTAGTGATGATAAATGCACCTTGTGCTCATCAAGATTGTATCCATGCACAAGACATATGGCTCAGGTAAGCTCCCATCTGCTTGGGAATTTGAAACCATTTAGTGGATTATGAATAATGTGAGTCAACATAAACTTGAAACTTTGGAACGCTGGAATGTATTATTTGTTGTTGCCATGGAAGTTATATGGCGAAGAAGAAATGATATGATCTTTAGTAAGACTACGCCCTATCATTAATTGATTGCCAATCTTCCATGTCATAGGAGAGGCGGCTGAATTTATGGTAAAATGGTGGTTTGTGATGTCAAACTGAGCTGCAACATGACCTCGACGAAGTTCATGAATAAATGCTTTTGGGCGCTAAAAGCAAGGTGCCAAGGTCTCATTGTCGCGACCCAACACAAATTTTTTAATATTATCCTCGAAACAGACTCGATTGAAGCCTGACATATTATTGCAGAAAGAAACGTTTTTAGTGGAAATGTCAAGGAAATAAGTCGGTGGATTGTAATGTTTTTACAAATTTCCCTTCTTTTGCCTATTCCTGCTTTATGGAAAACATTCATTCATTTGATTAATTATAATTCTTGGTTTGGTTCTTTGGCCAAACCATTCAGAAAAAAAAAAAAAAAACTAAACTGAAATTGATTTTTATTACTTTCTGGACTTGTTTTGGAATTGGAATTCAAAAACCATTCAATAAAACACTTATTTGCTATAAAAAGTTCATTAAGCTAATAGATAATAACATTTTAAAAAAAAATCAAATGTCATCATTATATTATTATTTTTAGTAAGATGGATATGATTACATGACAAAATATTAGTCACATTTAATGGTGGAAATTTAATAATGGATACTATTTTTAAATAAAAACATATTTAAAGAAGTAAAAAAACTTCTTCATGTTACCAAAATGTTAACTAAACCTTTATAAATTAATTCAGTTGTTCATTTTTTATAATAATTTTTAACTATTAATTTATACAATTATACTAAAAATGAAGTCATCTACAAAATCTTAATTCTCTTCATGAAAATGATTTTAAATTTAAAATATGGATTGATGAAATTATATTAATAATATTATATTTTTATAATTTTAAATATATACCAAATCAATTAGTTCAACCACTGAAATTCAACGTACACAAAATTATTTTAAATTTAAAATATGAATTGATCAAATTATATTAATAATATTATATTTTTATACTTTTTAATATATACTAAATCAATTAGTTCAACAAAGTGATCACTTCAACCAGTGATCACTGAAATTCAACGTACATGCACAATCTCACTATATGGATATAGATTTGCAAATATTCTTTAATAATTTTAAATCATCCTATAACATCATCCCATTTTCTTTGCATGATGATAAGTAATTAATGCATTTTATATTTTAAAAAACTAAATTCATTACTACTTTTTTTCATAAATTAAAAAGTAAATTATACAAACACTCCTGAAGTTTGTCTTTTTATCATACCTACTCCTCCATTTTTTTTACATTACTTATAAGCTTGTAATTCCCTCAAGAGAATTTAGGTTTTTTTTTTTTTTTGCCTAAGAGAGATCAGTGTACTAAAAATAAAAATTCAAAGAGAATTTATGTAAAGAAAGTAAAAAAAGGATAAAGATATTTGAACACTCCCAATGATATATAACACCTATGAGAGGAAAAATATAAAAATATATAAATATGATAGGATGATATAATGTTTTAGGAAAAGAGAGGTATAAATAAAAAAGTGTTTGTGAGGTGTTTATATAGTATTTGTTTATAATGCAAGTCAGTGACCCACTAGTGTAACTAGAGTCTGTTCATCCCTTGGACTCCTTCAATAACATCATCTGCAGCGAGAAGGCAGAAAGATACAGGTTCGGATGGGAACCAACGAAACTAACAAATGATCCAGTTTGCCTAACAAATGAATTTCACCTGAATTCAGTGTCCTTTTCTCTCTTCACTACAGTACAGGGTGCACCAACCAGAGGATCTTGTGTCGGGTTTGTTCATGCACATGCAAATATTCCGGAAAACAGCGGTCCAGCATTGGGACCACGCTCTACTGAGGCAACTTCATATATATAGAAACAAAGCCACACAGCTTTACTACATGCAGTGACACTAGATTGTGACCCAACACATGCCTAACCTTTATAGTGCTACAACCGTGTCCGTAAAAAATACCAATCAAATGACAAATTATAGTTACAAGTTGGCGTTGATATGTTGCTTCCTTTTTCCCACCGACAAATAACAATCATGCCTATGTCATCCTCTGCTGATTCAAATACAATTGGTTTTGAATTTTATATTTATCTAACATAAAACAGGTAAACTGCGAGTATCATATAAAACAGTTTAATCATTAATCTAGAGAAATCACTAATATTGGATATGGTAATTTAGTAAACAAAAAGTGTCTTTGTACATGTGGGTTAATAACTTAATATTGAGGATGTGTTGGTGCCTATGAATGGAAAAAAAAACCGCACTGATCTTTGGTTGCCTCAGCTCCTATTTTTGACGTAAAATACCAGGCTTGTAGCTATAGCTATTCTAATATTCTGTATATTTAACTTTGGGGTGGCACAGTATTTCAGTTGAGCCTGAATCTTTGCATCACAAGTTTCTATCATAGAGAGCCCAAAGACACATGAAAACCTGTCCCATTCTAGGATATTAAGTAAGTCTAAAAGGGTCAAAGCTCAAGGGGCACTTACAAGATCAACAGGATATAAGAAAACAGACTGCACCCCAAAAATAAGACTCTTTGGGTAACCTACGTCTTCAGTTCCATGTCAACTTCAGTACTAAGAAGTTGTTCGTATTCCCGCTCGAGCTGCACAAAGAAATACTCTACGAGTGAAAACACATGCAAAACCAAATTGGGGACTAATAAAATGTAAAATATAACTGTAACCTTTGCTTGATCAAGGGCCAATTTCATCCTTCTGTACTCTTCTTGTGCTTTCTTCGAACGAAACATAGCCTGCACACGCACTACTGATCGCCCAACACGTTCTTCAGCTTGTTTTCTACCAGTCCGAAAGAATTCCTCCTCTACAACATCACCTTGCTGATCCTGATCTCCAGTTTCCATTTCAACAGTTTTGACCTGGAGCCCACGGAAGCCCCTTCTCTTCAAACGCCATCGCAGCACTGCTTTCTCTACCACACCCACTGACCAAAGAATTTTGCGATAATGCTTTCGCACTTGAAAGCACCTGAAAGCAGACTGCATTGTAACAGATGTTAGTTAATTTACCTAACAAAATCTGCTGTTAACATATGTCCCAACCAGAAGGTAAGCTTTTACTTGAATTTTAACAGCCTGACGGCGCATGTAGAGAAATTCTTTACGAATCTTCCATGTACGGAATGTACACTGAATGCGAGCAGCCGCTGCCATAGTTTTCTTTGTCTCATAGTTCCTAAATGCATGCTGAATCTTCATTGCTGCAACTATTTTACGTGCTTCAGCCTCTGGACTGGAAGACACAACTGCCTTAGTTCTCAGTTTTAGAGAGTGCTCCCTAAAAGCAGCAGTTATTCGGGAAGCTGCCTCAGCAGCAGTTCTGCAAGCTGCCAATGTATCCTTCAGGTTCTGCTGGTCATCAGTAAGGTTTGCAGAATTTACTGGATTAGTTGTGCTAGTTTCCAGTGAGCCACTGATATTTCCAGCTAAGCTCATGTCATTGAAGTGCTGAACCAGGGATTTTTCTGAAAGATAAGCGGCTAAGCCATCATGGCCTCTCATATAAGCAAGGTCAGCAGCAGTGCATCCACCAGGATTTTGTGAAGTAGGATCAGTGACCAAATTTGCCCTTGCTCCAGCAGATAACAGATTTGCAACCATTTTTTCCCTGAAGATACAAATTTTAAATCAAATGTATCAAGTAAATTTTCGTCAAAGTTCAAGCAGCCTACTTTACCCAAGTTCATGCTAAATTCACATTGATTATGCTAATGTGCGGTTTGAAGTAGGGAAAAGACTAAAGAAAAACAGAAAAGAAAAATGAATGGAGAAACCACATCAGAAAGGATATTTAGGTCAATGTAGTTGCAGAATGACAATGGTTTAAACAAGTGGGGAGTCTATGTATTATACCTTCCACAATATGCTGCCCAATGAAGAGCTGTCCATCCAAATCTATCACGGAAATCCAATGACAAGCCTGACCAAGAAAATAAGGAAACAGCCCAAGTATAACCCAAAATTGCACACAAATGGATCACACTTTGGCCGTGAGCATCATATTCAGTAGTTTTACAGCCTAAAACAATTCTTTCCAAAAGCCATTCCTTTAGTCTGTTTTTCAATGCAATTCCAAATAGAGCATCTTTTGCTTGTGAAAATGGAATTTGGTTGTCTTCAGTTGACTTGATTAAGTATTGCCAACTATTGGAAATAAATGATGTTTTGAGGGCGAATTGCCTAGCTTCCTTAAGTTTATTAGGTGATACTTTACTGGAGATAACATCAAGGCTCAGTTGTTTAGCAAAGAGCAAATAAGCAAGCCTCATTTGTAGTCGAAACTCATCCCAGTTGTCATTCTTTTCCATTGAAACTGCATGATCATGCAAAACAGGAGTACGATATTCAAAACCAACAACTTGGCTAATAGGCTTATGACCATCAAAGCTCAAGAAGAGATTCACAAATCCTGGAGAATGTGGTGATACCCAGCACCGGTAGACCCCATCCTGAACAATTTCTGCAGGAACGCTAACATCATCACAGACACATAAGAGATTGGACTTTGAAAGGTGCAAATAGTCCTTATGAAAGAATCCAGTCACCAGAACCTGCAAGTAAAGCAATTCAGAAAGTCTAGCAACAATTGCAAAATAACGGTAGCAAACAATGAATTCATCATGCAGAAAGTATGTACACTGTTAAATTCCGTTCCAATTTATGCACATGAAGATGTGCATACTTTAGCCAATGAGAAACTTATAACACCAACTAAAAATGATTTTGGCTAGATTGATAAAGAAAAAATAATAATAATTCATATTCCTCATAATTTATACTTTTGTAGTTATGGTTTTGGAATTTTACAAGAATTCAAAAATTGAAATTTGAAAGAAATGACCGAGGAATCAACTGAGAAGTAAGAAATCAAGTAATATGTTAGAATTAACTACTAAAGAAGGACATACTTGCAACAAAAAAAAATTGCTAGTAAGTATATTGACAAGAAGAGCAAAGGAAACCTTTGATTTCTCGGTAGAAGATACCCATGTAGGGGATACATCAGTGAGAGTAAATACTTGTTCTGGCAGGGAAAATTGCTGATCATTCACTACCAGAGATGAATATGGTTCATGAACGGATGAACCAGGTGATTCAACAGATGGTTCATCTACTGAACATGGTGAATCAGAGATGATGTGGTTCACCCACATTCCAAAGCTGTCCTGACTGTGCAATCTACCATTGACCAAAGCATCCAAGGAATCAACACCACCACTTAAAGAAACAGTATTATTCCTCTGTTCATTTGGATTTGCTTGATTGTCCATCATCTGAACATTAACACTTTCTGAAAAATTGTAAGGAACACTGTTACTCCCAGCAATTGGCTGAGTAAGACTATTAAAAGAAGGAATTTCTGCAGATGGATTGCTGGGTACCTGGTGACAAAGCAAGTATTAAAAAGATGAGGCTATTAAAAAAAAATTATCTCCATAAAAGGAACAGAAAAAAAAATTTAAAAAAAAAAAGAGGGAGAAGGAGGAAGCAAAAGAAAATGATATAATACGACGTATACAATGGGGGAAACAAAGCGTAGCCTTCACTTAATATCAAGGCCTTCTTCAAAATGGCTGTGGCCTTTTTTGTAATTGATATAATAGGTGATTTAAAAAATAGTATCAGAAAGGTAAAACAGCATTTTAACTCCTTATCAAGTATGAGTATTACAAAACAATAATTCAATAGTGAAATAGACACTTGAAAATTGAAATGCTTCTGTCCTGGATGCTGAATGTCCGAACATCTATTAAATACGTTGTCTAGGAAATATAACAAAACCTCCATTGCACATAGTTTAAGAATTAAGAGGTTGAAATGATCTTATTATAAATTTCAAAGCACCAAGATAAGGTGGCCAAAGTTTTGTGACACTGCAGTTTTTGCAGTTCTTTGGCCTGTTTGGTTGAAGCAGAGTGCCAACATTTTTAGGATCTCTTAGCCCCTTGGTTTGCTTTAGGATAGGTTTATACTTTTGGCTTCTCTCCGTTGATTAGCTCATTGCTATTTCATGAGAGTTCCAATTATCAACATGTAGAGAGATTGAGCAGCCTTCCTGCATCTTAGAATCTTTCTCCTCTCTTGTATTTTCCTTTTTTCATATTAGAATAGAAGATATTTATCTTCCCTCTAATGTTAGATAAAGCGCTTACCACTATGCCAAAAGTTATAGCTAATAGTCAAGACACAATTTTCTACTTAACCACAGTAACTCAAGTGCGACGATTTGACTGTGACTAGCCTACCTAGGCATCCACCATGGGACATTTGACGCCAAGTACGCCAACAATCTCCCCTCAACAATTTCTGCATGACTTTGGCAATACCAATTGTTGAATCTAGTGGTTACCACTAGGCCAAAAGCTATAGTAAATAGTCAGGAAGCAACTTTTTCTACTTACCCGTAGCAGTCCAAGCGTCACAAATCAACTGTAACTTGACCCACCTAGACCTCCGCCAGGAGACAATTGATGTCACAACTAGGTCAACACCTAGTTATTCTACAGTGCTTCACTCATTTTCTCTCAATTTTTTTCCATGTGAAAAAAGAGGAAAAAATCAAAGAACTCACTTTCTATTACAGAACTCAAATGACAAAAAGGGGAACAAAAAACAGAATAAGAATACAAAGATGTTATCTTACATTGCTAAAACTGCCATTCAGTAAAATTTGATCTTGTTGATCAAAATATGGAACAGTGCCTGCAAAAAGTTAATTTTGAAGTTATGATAAAATAATATGAACACTCTAGACAAGTGACTGATTGTGATTTAATCAACTACCACTTACCTCCATTAGCCACGGTAAGGGCACTATGATCATTTGCATCCACTAGGTCATCCCATTCAAGTGTATTAATCTCATGAAGTCTCATTTCATGACTCTTGACTTTTATATTGTCACTTGTGTCTGTTTATTTACAAACCAGAAAGGATGAGGTTATATAACTTATCAAATAAAGACAACTACACTATCCATGACAAAAAATAATAATAAATTCATATCACTTAATAGCTTATTTAGTCCCTTTTTTTTATTTTCATAAAATAAAGGAATCAACTAAACAACCAGATGTACACAGCATTATAAACAAACAAAAAAAATTATTTTTTCTGCTTCCTTTGGAAAGATGAGCAGAATAACATTGAGGAAAAAGGAATATTTACGTGACATAAAAAAGACATGCACATAGCATGTGTTCTCTTTTTTGCAACTTGTTATCCTGCCTTTCATTCTTTCCAGACAAACATTTAACATCTTCGAAATTAAAATTTAACTATTTTAAACAAATTTCATTACCCTTTCATACTAATACATTTCAACAGTACAACTTTTAAGAAGATAGACCACAAAAATATAAACTGATAAAATTTATTTCTCACCACCAGCATATGTAGTAGCTGTAGTCCCTGAATCTATTTCTTCTGATAAAATCCATGGTGCAGGAGGATCAGAGACAGAACTGGAATGTGAATTTACAGGAGTGACAGGAGAACCTTGCATCTGTATCATAAACAACCCAAAGAACCTTAAAAAGCCAAGTTACATCCATTTTCCCAGTCAAATTTTAGAGCACACGTGGCACCTTAAACATGAGTTTATTTCTAATTATAAACATGTTTAAACTTCTAAGTGTCATTGATGAAGAGAAACTAAGTGATAAAATCCTAGAACTGATTTAGGGTTTAGGGTTTTTCAAACACTACTTTTTATGTTTATAGAGAAAACATATGAACCTTATTCTGAAATACTAAAATAAGACTGGAAGGAGAAATAAATGCTGTTTTCAACATAATGTAATGATGAGTGGGATATAACTTTTATATTAGCAAACACTTTTTGTACCATTGCAAGAAAACAGCCATAATTTTTTTTTATACATAAAAATTTCCTGGGACTTTGATATGGATCACTTTTACCACAAAAGCCACAAGGTTACTCCTTTAGTTGACAAAAATTCAATACAGAAAATTATACTCGACCTGCAACCAAAATGGAAACCAAGCATTTCATGGTTTAAAAATGCTGAATCCCACCTCAATCATCATTTGTCAAGACTATTTGGAGTCAATTCCTTGGCTTGGACAGGACATTTAATCCATGTCGCTATTCCGGGAGGAGGGGGGAGAAATACGTTCAATGGAATAATTTATTAAGTGTATTGCCACATTAGGTAAATATTAAGTAAAAGGAAACCGGAGTATATTATATCCGGTACAATAGAAAGCAAAGCAGCACAATAACAAGCTGTCAACTTCTAAAGAACTGATTCACATTAGCAGTTCATAAAAAGAAAAAAATTTCTGTTAAGAAAAGAAAAACAGCCATGCTCCTACTAATTATGGTTCATGCCCCAGCATCACCCAACATACGAAGACAAAAACACTGACAAAAATGGTGATCCCCAGCATATCCCACAATCCCACTAGCATCCAAACAAGGTCAAAATGCTAAATCACAAACTAACTAGGGACTATATATATATGGTCTTTCAAGACAAAACAACATATAGAGGAAATGGTGAACAACTGAACACAACCTCCTGTATTTCGCGGTAATGAACAAGGACTATGTGTTCCATTCTCCTGAAAAGAAAATATTGAAAACAATTTTAAGTCACATTGTATTAGCAAACTTAACTAATTAATGCTTTGACCAACATATTCAAGAATGACAAATACCATACTACAACATAATTCAGAAGTATGAACATGCACAAAATTTTGGAATTGGAGCTTTAAGAAACAACTGATATGCATACTTGTCAAGCAGCCAATAACATCTTCGGACAAAATTAGGGTTATCCTGACCATGTGCATAATATACATGGATCCTTTCTTCATTACCAACCTGATGGATGGGGAAAGATAAAAATGACCAGAAAGAATGTCAAAAAACAGATATGATTCTAATGAACCAGTTATGATCATACATAATAAACACTAAATTTGATGAAAAAATTAAGAGCAGAAAGCCAGGAAATGATCTATTTCCAAAGTGCTACCCACAATGATAGATACGTAACTGGATCATTGTACAAATCGTATGACATACAAAGTCGAGATAATGCATCTCATAAATTAAACATCACCAGTTAAATACTTCAGCAATTAGCCAATTACAGATCTTAAAATAGGATGATATCTAAACCTACAAAACACCAAAATTCCCATAAAAAGAAAAACTAGTTTATGGAGAAAAAACAATGAATTGAACAGCATCAATAAAATCAGTATAAAATAGAAAACTGTTGGAGTACAAGTGTGAGTTGAAGTCTCACATTGGTAAGAAATTTGGAAGTTGAGTAATATATAAGTGAGAAAGACCCATAACCTAATGTCTTAAGGTTTTAGGTTGAAGGTGGTGTCATGTTCTCTTATATATGAGCTCGTGTCCCATGGTTATACATCTCCTCATTGTTTTAACCCCCTTGGTTTGGACCCAACAAAAACTGCGCTCCAAGAAGCCTTATGTCTTTCAAGATTTAACCACATCTAAAGCTTCTCAAGCTACTTGATATACCTTCTGATCTTTGTATCAGTGTTTAATTCATTCATATTCCACATTAAAAAAAATTATAAACTATCTCATCTGCAATCTGATAAAGAAACAAAATTCAAATAAATCAAATTAAGTAATTAACAGTTTAACACAAATAAATACACCAAGAAAATGAAAATCCTCACTTTTAAGTGCTCGTGAGCTTCTTTAACAGTTTTCCCATCTTTTTTCTTTTTCCAGTTGTGCCCATCTTTCCGGAAGTTCCTGAGCATTTTTCGATCAAATAAGACAATAGTACCACCTGTTTACACACAAAATAAGAATAATAACAAAAAAAAAAAACAATATTCAAGAGAGGTTTAACATTGTAATGGTGCATTTTCTTTATGAAAGAAGAAATTCATCTAAATAAAAGCAGAACATTACAAAGAGATTAGATGAAAATAGATCCTCCTAAGAATAGAAATTTCAAAAAATAAATTTTAAACAAATAATTAAAAGGTGTAGAAACTCAGAATTTATAAAACAAGCTAGAAATCACAAAAGTTCTAACATATGATTATCATGGAGTGCTTTCTACCAAAAGTTCTAACATATGATTATCATGGAGTGCTTTCTACCAGTAGCCAGTACAAAAAAATTCAATGGAAATTAAGATATGCAAACATAAAAGACACAAATGAATATAGGAGATGAGAAATTGTCTATAAGAAAATACATGATAGAGCAAAATGGATATGATGCATATCCACTTCAAAAACATCAAGTTACTGATAATTGATAATTACTTTTTGGCAAATTCACTGGCTTGACATGAATGATAAAATACTTGTAATTACAAAGCATGGCATGAATCTCATTAGGACGGAGCCATCTGGTTCTTGCTTCCACCATAATGCTCTCCACATCCAAATCTGGGGCATAAATAAGAAAATATGTCAGAACAACAAACAAGTATAGCAGAGCTTATAAGGAGTGCAGGGCAGCCATGGCCACTCCAAATTTTTTCTGCTTCCCTTTTTAATAAGTATAGCAACTTTTTAATAAATGAACTTGTAATAATTTTTGGTATATTTGTTTTATTACTTGACCCCCCAAAAGTTTTAGTCAACTTCAATCACTGCAGCCATGGTTAATCCTTTCATTAGTTTCCTTTCCTTTTGACATAATAAAAACTATTATTTTTTTAGGTAAACCAGGGTTATCCCAAATGGAAAGCCACATACCGATCCCATGAGCTACTAAAAATCCATTTAAGTGATTAACATCTGGCATCAGATGACAAAAAGTACATCCATGCAATAGTAGGCTTACCAGATAATTATCAAACCTAGGGACTAACTTACGTAAAATCATCGAAGTTCCAATTAAACGTTGGAACATTGTGTTTGAACATCTTCCTAGTACTACTCATTCCATTCATATAAATTACCCTGATCATCAATTATTGACTAACAAGCGACAAAAACTACATCTTAGTCTTAGACACTCGATCAAAATAAACATGGGTATAATTCAAAGACCAACAGTGAAGTACATACCTTGCAATGTGTGGAATCCATGTATCTCTGAACCAACCAGTTGCACCGCTAACTTATTCGCCATATTCACAGAAACCTAAGGAGATTCCGAACGCTTTTCTCTAACAGCAAATCAGCAACTGCATATTACATGAAAAATGAGAAAAGAGCAAAGTGATGACTCAGCAAAAGAGAACAATCATCCTTCTCAACTAAAGAAAAAATTAAAAAAAAAAAAGGTGAAAATTTAGAAAGGTTGTGAGATGAAATAGAAAAGCTGGTAGATTTACCTGATTGCAGAAAAGGGTTTGTTCGGACTGAAAAAAGATGAAAGAATTATCGCCTCGTCTGAGCTGAATGACAATCTTTCCTGTTCCTTTCAGTTTTCTATTCTTCAGTCTGACTCTAACTTGGACTATTATTATTATTATTATTTTAATGGAGTACTATTATTACTACTATTATTAAGCTTATCAAAATCTAAGAGTTTAGATAAATTTATAAGAGTTTAGAAAATTAAACTTGTAAAATAATAAGAGTTTATTTTATTAAAAATATGATTATAAACTATATAAAAATTAAAAGTTTTTAATACATAATTATTTCAAATTTACGTAATAAATTTAAATTACTCTAGATAAGTAGAAATTAAAGTTAAAATGATTAAAATGTTAAAACTTTTTTAGACATAAGAACAAATTATATTTAAAACACTCAAAATTAGAGTTAACATAGAAAAATATCACCTAAGAAATTTGTTGACGAGTTTATTTCGATTTATCAAGTTTACTCTGATTTTACCGAGTTTACTACTTTTTTTATTTTACTGCGATTTAATTTGTCTCGAACTTGTAAACTCGTACAATTTTATGAGTTAACTCACAATAATAATAATAATAATAATAATAATAATAATTATTATTATTATTATTATTAGTAGTAGTAGTAGTAGGAGTAATAGAAACAAAAGATATTTGTGTCTATGTGAAATTAAAAATTAATTATATTTGTTTTTTAAAAATAACTGAAGTTTATTTTAAAATATAAATAAAATTAAAATTATTTTAGGATATTTAAAAGTTAAATAAATAATGTAATTATATTAAGAATAAAAGTGTCTAAATAAAAATTATATTAAATGAGTTTTCTTTTTTATAATAGTTATAGATTATTGTTATAGATTATTATTTTGCATTTTTAAAAAACTCCTAAAGCGACGTATATTTTACAGATTTGAATTTTAAATACTTTGTTATTCAAAATTAGATGATAAAAATAATAATTGATAATAAATATAATTTAATTCCCATAAACTATCAGCCTAAAAGAAGTTTAAACGGATAGTTAATCACAATCATATATAAAGTGTTATAATTAATTGATCATGTAAAATTTTTTACACTAACAATATATAAATATTTTTTTCATTTAAATATTAATAATTTAAAGTAAAGATTTTGTATATGAATTAATAATTTAACAAATTTTCTAATAAATTTTGTATAAAGATGATTCTCCATTGCATTTAAACTATGCTTTCAATTATTATTTTAATTAATATCTAAAAAATTTAAACTCATTCATCCACTATCTTTTATTTATGATAAATTGATTGTATTTATAATAATAGATAAAAAGATATGATTGAAAATTAAATTGACTTACTTACTAATTAAATTCTTAAATTATATATAATAATAAGATAATAATGAAACGGTCAGATTTTAGTAAAAATAAATATAATATTTTTATACACATAAATGCAATGACACGTAAAACAATTTTTATACGCATAAATGCAATGACACGTAAAACAATAAATAATAAATAAATATTACTCCGTTCACATGTGTTGATAGTTTATCGTAAAACAATAAACAAATAAAATCTCATGAGTGATTTTTGTTTCAGTTTTAAAATTTATAAAATAAAAACTAGTTTTAAGTTTACAAATTTTTAAAAACAATATTGTTTTGATTTTTAAATTTAAAACATTATTTTCAAATCTTAATACTAGAATATTTTTTTCCTACAGACCGAAAATCGATAATGGTGGTCGATGATCACAGTTGGAGGTGGCAACCGGTAATCGTCAGTTAGATGGCGGTCGGTCATCATCAATCACAAATAGTAGCTAATGATTGTTGAAAGTGGTGGTTGTGACAATTAATTATAGAGGTTGTGGTCAATAATCAACAATTAGAGGAGGTGGCTACTAGGGATTGTTGTTTGAAGGTGACACTCAGTTACCATTGATCGAAAGTGGTGATCATGATCGTTGGTCAGAGGTGACAGACTGATGACCGTCAGTCAGAGGTAGTGTTCGATAACCTTTAATTAAAGGTAACGAACAATGATTGTTAATCGGAGATGGCGATGAGTAATAACTTGTTAGAGATGGTGATCACTGTGAAACAAATCTAAAAATCAAATTTTATTGTTTTTTAAATTGGGTGAAAATTGTTTAAAAAATAACTAAAAAAACAAATCATAACTATTTTTGTCGAGGTTTCTATTTTCAAAATATATTTCATAAAAAAAAATCAAAAACTCATAATCATCCCGAATTGAGCCTTAAGTTTTTTTCGTAGTAGTAGTTGAGGACCGTGTCAAGGATTGATAATATTTTTCTTTCATTTTTTTTAGGCAAAACCCAATCACCAAATAAGGTCATGTGAAACTTAATTTTGGGTAGAGATCATAATATTTCTCTTTCATTTTTTTTTTCATTCTCTCATCTTATTTATTGCTATCATCCATCCCCTTTTCGGTTGGAAAGCATAAAAAATAGAAAGTTGCATGTATATGAAAATGAAAGAAAATCTGTACTTTCTCTTATTAGTTAACAAAAAAAGTGGTAGGAAAAATGTCATTAATTTAGTCAATTCCATATTTTAACTTTCCACTCAAAACACACATGAAAATAAAGTACAAAAAAGTTGTCTCTTCCCAAATTATCCTTTTTTATAACCGTAACATCTTTAATTAATAACTTTCTACTTTTTTTTTCCACCCCTTTTGAAAAGAGTTTAAATCCTCTCTAGCAATAAAATGTCTTCAACCCTCTCTAACCAAGTTTTCAGCCCAATATTTGATGAGCATGTGAGATTAGATTAAAATTTATGAATCTATATTCAAAAGATAATATTATCGTGCTTATGAATGTTACATATTGAAATTAAATTAAAAATTATGAATTTATATATAATATAATATTTTAGGTTGTTCATAATAAATACTTACCTTTTATGATTAAAATTTAAATTAAACTATAATTTTTCTTTGTCAATATTTTCTACAATTTTTTTTATATTTTTTCATGATTTTAGTCCATGGTTTAAAAAAATTTTGGACTTTTATTTTAACTCGTAATTTTTTTTATATTTTTATTTTAGGATAAACTATATTTTAAGTTATTATAAAATTTGAAAATATTAATTTATTATAATATAGTTTAAATATTTTAAAAAATATTTATTAAGAAATTTAATTTTATATATAATTTATGCAAATGTAATTTAATATGTCGTGTTCATAAACACATTAATATGTCTTGTGAATACAAATTCATAATTTTGAATCTAATTGATCACATTCACTCATTAAATACATTAGCTAATGGTTGGAGAAAGATAGAGACGTTTTATTACTGACATCTAAACTACTTCCGAAAAACTTCAATTTTCACTCTTCTCTCTTATTTCATATATATAATTGAAGACACATTAAGTTATTTAATTTTACTGTATTAGACAAAAAATGAATATCATGCTAATTAAAATATAAAATTTTTTAAAAAATATTATTTTTATTATTATTTAATATGATTAATTATGTCATTTAAATTTATTTAAAAATAGTTGTTATTTAATTTCTTAGATAAATTTGGAAAAATATTTTTTAAATAAATTTTTTTTACAAAATTAAATATCTTACATTAAATTTAAATTACACACACAAATATATATAGTGAGAGTTAATTATTATGGATTCACAATGTAAAAGAATTTTATAATAATGTTCAATAACAACTTTTTATTTATATGATTTTTACATATATGTCTGTGATAGAAATTCACTTACTTCAACAATAAATACAAGAGACTTATTCTTTATTGAGTGTAACTCTCTTTCTTTCTCTTTCTCTAATAAATAAAATAAGAGTAAATTATGATAAAAAATATCAACAAATTATTAAATAAACAAATAAAGACAAAAGTTTGTTTTTTTTTTTTAGAAAAAGGACAAAGGTTAACCAATTAGGAACGATTTCCATTAATTAATTAATTAATATAATAAAAGTAAAAATCTTATCACATGAAAAATAAAGTGCAAAACCTCGTGCGTATTCCAACTTACTTTTAAACTGATTTTAGTCGTCCTTAATTAATATATATATATATATATATATATATATATATATATATTATGATGAAATATTAAAAATATTTAACAAAATACATTAAATGTTATTATGTTATTTAATCAATGTTCGCATAATAATATAAGTAAATAAATATATGAGCAAATTACAAAAACGTCCCTCCATTTTTGTCAAATTATATATAATTTTATTCTTTATTTTTTTATATTGACCTCCCTTTAAGTTTAAAAATATCATACTAACACTTCTTTTATGCTTGAAAATATTAAATTTTTTATAAGTTTTGAAAACATTACATTAACACATCTCTCAAACCTTACACTAACATTATTTAGGGATATGAAAGTAATAGTTAAAAAAGTATGAGATACATCTGCAATTATACTAAATTTCAAGGAGTGTCACTTTTACTCTAAATGTATGTATTAAAATTGCATGATAAGTAGCATTGATATATTCTATATAAAAAAGTCCTATTAATTTATATATTAACTAGTCAAATTTATACATTACTAGTTCGAGACCTAATGGTATTTCACGAATCCAAATTGATCCAATGAATATGTGTTGGTCTCAAGAGAGAATCTAGAAGGGGGTTAAATAAATTCACCAAATTATTTTTCAAAATCTTTCTATTCAACAGTATTAGAGTATTTTAAAAAATAGTCCATTTTTAAAACTTTCAAAATCTACCTTATTTTACAAAAATGGGTTTTCCAGCATTCAACCCTTAAGGCAAAACACCAATCAATTCAATTCCTTCAACAATGATTTCAAATAAAATAGAAGAGAAACTTAGCAATAATTATCTTTCAAGTGATTCAGGATCAAAAGAAAAAGGGTAGAAAGAATAAAAATCGAACCCACAAAATATGAGTCAAAACCCAAATTCAAACTCAATCAAATGATTAACAAGAATATGATCAGCAACAAGAAAACTTAATGAATCAATTACACCTGCAAAAACTCATTGTTAGTGCTCCAAGAATTTAATAAAGACTGAAATTAAAAAGTATAAGGAAGAGAGAATTCGCATAGTGATTCATACTGGTTCGGTCCAATTGACCTACATCTAGTTTACAGACTTAGCCTTCCGCTAATCTGCTTTCCACTAAAATCTTAATACATGCACATCACACATACAGATTTTAATCCCAGAAAGATTTAAACCACAAAAGAAGAGGTTTCCTCTTGCACCCCACAAGATTTTGCTACACCATGATAACCCGCCACTCACAATGCTTCACTTGCAATACCCCGCTGCAAGATTTTCCAACAATCTCAAGAACACCTCCTAAGATTGTTAACCTTGTGCAAAAACACAAATAAGGGTATAGAACAATATCACCTGAAGTGAAGAACACCTAAACGGAAAGACTAGAACTCAATAGAATCTCTTTCTTGAATCTTGAAAATGAAGCACATTCAAACCATAAAAAAGGGTATGAATCTTGGAGAGAATTATGAGAAATCATACAAGAGAAGCAAACACTTGATTGGATTGATCAAAAGTTGTAAAATTTGTTTTCAAAATGCTTTTATATAGTTTTGATGCAGGGTAATCGATTACCTACTTGATTAGCTGATATCCTGCACAAAACTGGTCTAAAGTGTTTGTTATCGGGAGTAATCGGTTGTTGATTTCAGGTAATCAATTACCACAAAGAGCATCAATTCATGTTTTCAAAAATTCTTTCAGGTAATCGATTACCTTACTTAAAAATCCATTTTTGAAGTTTTTCCAACACCACCCAGGCTATGAAATCTATCGAAAATCATCCTAAACACATTCTCAAGTTTACACAATACAAGTACCACCACACCTGTAAATGTGTTTGGTACCATAAAATTGATTTAAGAGCAAAAACAAAACCAAAATTTCACCAAACTTTAATGTAGTTCCTTTGGTTCCAACAATATGATCATCCAAATCAATTTAATTAGATCCATGAATCGATCCTATGTAGTCAACCCAAATTTGATCCAATCTGACTCTAACTATATTAGTTTACGAATTTAAACTTTGAAAATCTAATAATTCGTGAACTTATATAAATAATTTAATTTTTATTATTTTTATAATTAATATTGTGTAAATATTAACAAAGAAACAAAAAATTCATAGCCTAATTTTTCCAACTTTTGTACTGTATATTCATTTAGTTATTGTTTATGTGTATTTAACTTTGTAGACGAGGATCTTTTATTTCTCATTTAGCCTTTGCAAATGACCTTCTTCTCTTCGTTGAAGCTTCTACTATTAGATTGAGATAATAATCTTGCTCTGAAGTTGTTTTTTTTTTTTTTTGTGATAGCTCAACTGTTAAGGTCAACATGAACAAAACTCGCATTATGTTTTCAAAAAATGTTAATCACAATGTTAGACAACATGTTATTCAACAAAGTGGTTTTCAGTGCATTAAATATTTGAGCAAATACCTGAGGGTTCCTATTATTCATAAGAAAGTTACTAAGAATACTTTCAATTTTATTATGGATAAGGTTAATTATAGGCTAAGTAAGGTAAATTATAGGCTAGGTAATTGGAAGACCAAGATGTTATATGTGGTTGGTAAAGTTACTCTAGCAAAGTCTATTATCCAAGCTCTTCCCTCTTATATTATGCAGATTAATCTTCTCCTTGTTCTTGTGTGTGATGATATTGATAAGAAATGTTAAGTTTTTTGTTTGGGGTGATGGGAATAGCTCCAAAAGTGTTGATGCTTTAGCTTGGCAAAAACTTTTCAAGCCCAAATCTACTAGTAGTTTAGAGTTAAGGTCTAACTTTTAAAGCCTTTTTCCTTAAAGCATGTTGGAAGCTCATGACTAAAACATATCTTAAATGGACATTCGTTATTAAATCTAAGTACAAATACGGTCAAAACCCTTTTCCCAAGGTTACTTTGAAAAAAGTTTAAGTTAAATTTTTGGAAAGGGATATCCACAAACTTGGAAATGTTAAATTTGATTTTGGCTTGGCGTGTTCAAAATAAGAGATCAACTTATTTTTTGTTGGACAACTACGTTTCTTCTCAGGACCCTCTTAAAGACAAAGATGTTATTCTCCTTTCATACTTTGATTTGTAATCCAAGGTCATTGAGGTTGCTTTTTCTTTAGGAGGACGAGATGCGCCTAAGTTGAACTCTTACCTTCCTAGTCACATATGCAACTTACTCATGGTTATATTGTCGCCTACTATCACAAAAGATAATGACATTCCAACCTAAAAGATGAAGACCAATGCCATTTTATCTGGGGCATTTCCCTATAACTTTAACGCAAGTGACTTGGAAGAAAATGTTCCTCTTTTAATTTAATTTGGCGATGGACAAGCCCTCAAAAATATAAGTTTCACCTTTGGAAATTAGCAAATTAGGCTTTACTTACTAATTTTAGCAAACTCAAAAGACACATAATGGATTCAGGTATGTGTCCTCTATGCTATTGTGGATCTGATGATACTTTGAATTGCATTAGAGATTATTAATCTGCCAAGCTAATTTGGTCTACAGTGACAAGCTATAATAAGTTTGATAATTTTTTCATCTAAATCTTTAGGATTGGATTTTAAAAAATCTAAATCCTTCTACAGGTTTGGATGGGAATGATTGATGCACCTTCTTTGGAGTTACTTGATCTTTCATTTGGAGAAATAAAAATGAATTCATTTTCTCCTCCCAAATCATTTCTATAGTGGTATAGTGCAACACATCAGGTAAGAGTTAGACGATATCAAACTTTCCTTCCATGCTATTTCAACCATCCCGGCTTGAGGTTTTAGTTAATCACCTTTACCTCTAATCATTAGGTGCCTCCTCCAAATGGTTCTTTCAAGCTCAATTGAGATGTTTCTATTCTAAAGGATGGTAAGGCCGCTTATGGAAGGGTTTCACGTGACCAATTTGGTGCAGTTATTGTAGTCATCTTTGCTTTGCTTGGGAAGTACTCAATTGTTCACATTTCTATTAGTGGTATAGTGCAATGCATCAAGTATGATTTGGATGTTATCACATTTTCCTTCCAAGCTATTTCAACCATCAATGGAAAGGACGCTTGTGGAAGAGTTTTGCATGACCAAGTTGGTGTAGTTATTTTAGTCTTATATGCTTTTCTTGGGAAGTGCTAAATTGCTCACATTGAGCTTTAGACCATTTCTATGGGCATCCAAGTTGTCATCGTAGGTGTTTCTCTAAGGTTTTAGTGCAATCAAACTCCAAAATCACTATTTATCCTATCCAATTGAGGTGCCCCATCACTCATAAGTCTTTTCTCCTGCTGAATCTAATACCTTCTGATGTATCCCTCCCAATGCAAGGTTGAAGAATCCTTGATGAAGAGAATGCTCCCAAGATCTTTTCTCATAGAGGTTCCAAGGTTGAAGAAATGGAGGTGGAAGACTAGGAGATAGAGGTGAGGTTGGCGCCACTTCTTCAATGAAGGAGATAAGCCATGGTGAAGCTAGCCACAAAGGAAGGAATCCTTGATAATAGCATGAAAGACTCTGACAAGAGTGGAGAGAACATGATCACTCTCTAAGAACAAAGAGCTCTCAAATTTAGAGAAAGGTTATTTGCATTCAAATGAGTGTTTTTTTTTTTAAATTACATGAGGAAAGGAATGCTTTATTATAGAGAAAAGCATGAACCATGGGCTTAAGATCCTCAAGTTGAACGTCCAACATGGTTAAACAAGGGTTAGTTGGCTTAATTTAGTGTTAATTTAGCATGTGCTCAATTAACACTAATTTAATCCAACTAAAGATCCAAACATGGCCCTAAAAATATGGATCTATGTTCTCTCTAGTTTGAATTTGAATTTTGGAGGGAAATGACATGACACCTCCAAAATTCAAATTAAAATAAGAAGGAATAAAAATCAGCCATGTAGGAGTGAGAAAGCACATGTGGAGTGAAACAAGGGGACAAGGGGGCCCACATGTATCCTACATGCTTCATGTGTTGGTTATAAGGGTTTTAGAAACAATTAGGGGTGTGAAAATTAATAACCACAAGTCCAAATGCATTTTAGATAGGGCCAACTAATTAACACACTTCACAAAGAGACTATTTACACCTCCTAAAGAAAATAGAATATATAGGTCAAAATACAAGGCCAAAAATAAAACTAACTACACCCTTAAAATTCTAATGACTTAAGCGTGCTTATCCAAGCCTAAAAATGGTCAAATTAATACAATTAAATGGAACATGTCATAAACTAAGCTCCTTAAAACTTCATTCAAGTCATGCTGCTTTCTTATTAGTCCTAACTCAAACCCATGTTAGGCGTGCATGCATCACCTTCTTTGGTTAATTACAATAGGATCTTTTTCCTCTCTCCTCAACTTATTTTTTGTCTCGACATTTCTCTCCTTATCTCTTGGTTAGTGTATACATATAGTATAATTATTTGATTTCTTATTTTTTCAATATAGTAATTTAATTTCTTATTTTGTAGTATAGTAATTTAATTAATTTTTAGTGTACTTAATTTATTATTTTTAGTATAGTTATTTAATTTATTATTTTTTATTATAACAAATACATATTTATTATATTAATTTACTTAATAAATTACGTGTTTAGTATAATTTTTTAATTAAATATTTTGTTAGCATAGTTAATTATGTGTGGTATATTTATTTAATTTCTTATTTTTTAGAATATTAATTAAATTAATTTTTAGTATATTTATTTAATTTATTATTTTTTATTATAATAATTACATGTTCATTATATTAATTTACTTAATAAATTATGTGTTTAGTATAGTTATTTAATTAAATATTTAGTTAGTGTAATTAATGACATGTAATATAATTATTTAATTTCTTATTTTTTTAGTATAGTAATTTAATTCTTAAGGAATTGTGTTTTTAATTTTTTTAATTTCTTATTTTTTACTCTTCGGTAACAATTTTTTTACTCTCCAACAATAGTTTACCAGAGAGTAATAGAAGAGATAAAATGAAAGACATATACTTCTTTTCTCATTGAAATGAGAAATATTAATTCAAATTCCCCGTGTTCTCACATGGTAGAATAAAACTTTGGACACAAAAAAGTTGTGTTCTCTTAGTTCAAAAGATGTCATGATATTGAAATAAATAATTATATCAAATATATCTCTACATTTGTAAACAAACATAGTCATATATCAAATACTAGGAAATTTCTTTTTGCACCCTAAAATTTTAAATATCCAAATTATCCTTACCATTTTAGGTTCGTTAGCCTTAAAAACCTTCTTCTTCTTTTTTGCAATCGCCTTGTTTAACCTTAATTTGTTTTACTACATGATGTATTTCGTCTTCTTTGTTCAATCAAGATAGATAAAGGTACTATATTGTTTAATATTGTGAATCTCATGATTTGTGATGTATATGTGTGTGTATATATATATTATAGATCAACAGATTTGTAATATGAATTTGGTATTTCATATTATATTGTGGTTCATAAAATCCATAATATCTTCATGCATATAGCAAATTGTGAGATACACAATATTCATGTTTAGGATTGAATAAACACATTGTAGATCTCATGATCCATAGTTGTGTAATACATTGCGGATCTCATGTTTAAAGTTGAATCCTAAGCACAAAGGGAGGTGGTAGTAGGAAAATTAGGATTTCAAGATAGATCAGAAAACCTATAAAGGTAAGAGTAACTTGGGTACCTAAAATTATGAAAGTGCAAATAGCAAAATTAGTGGTATAAAAAGAAAATGTATATACTATAGTGTTTCATAATCGTTAATGTGAAAATTTATTAAAATATTTTTTATTATTCATTATTTTAACAACATAATAATAATAATTAAAAATAATATTATATATTATTATAATATCATATCATATAAATTGTAGTAATAATATACCAGGGCCAAGGTAGCAAGAAAATTGAACAATGGGAGTTTAAGTGTGTAGATTACTAGATTATACATGCTTTGAGAGTTAATTTTTTTTTTTTTTGTATTTTTAAGTAGGTAGTTATTGAAAAATAGTTGAGAGTAAAAAAAAAAAACAAAATATGTACCCTTTTTGTATATTTATAGAAGGAACAATCTTTAAATATTTGGAAAATTTTAGGGTTTGATATTGATATTGATTTGGTACCTAATTTTTTTGGCTAAATTACCACTGGTGCCCCCTTATTTAAGGGGTAGCTCACTTTGTGAGCCTTAATTTTTTTTTGCACACCTTTTGCCCTCCAACTTTTTCAAAAGTTTGATTTTTGCATAATTGAATGATGTAGCATGGTTATATTGTAATTAAATGGTTATGTTGTAATTAAGAGTTAATTAAAGTTTAGTTGTACCATGACACGAATCAAACGTAAGTCCTGGGCAAGAAAAGTTAAAGCCAATCCACTAGACCAAAGGTCAAAGTCTGCTTTATTTTGGAATTCCAATGTATTTAAACTAATAATAGCAATGTTAATTTTAAAAATATAGAAAAGTTTGAGAAAGGCTACAATCGAACCGAGTTCTAGAATTTTAAATACTAAAGCCATACCATTAGATTAAAAGCCAATATTAATTTTCTTTTGAGATTCAAATTTAATTAAACTAATCATAGCGAGATTAATTTTAAAAATATATTAAAATTTACAACTTTTTTAAATGGAGAAATTTTAATTTTAAATTTAAATTCTCAATTTTAATTTATGTATTTATTTTTAATTAGATTTTAAATTTTATATTGTTGTTAATATAACTAAATTTTAGTTTTATTTGTTAACCCTTAAATTTTAATTTCAACTTTTAATTCTTAATTTTAGTTTCAAAATCACAAATAAAATATATAACATAAAATGATCTACAATAGATTTAAAATTAAAATATACAAATAAAATATAAAATATAATTAAAAATAAAAGATAGAAATTTAAATTTAAATTAAAAGTTTAAAAATATAAATTAAAGTAACAACTAAAACTTAAATATAAAATTAAAAATTTAAAAAAATAAACTTATTCAAATAGATTTAACATAAAATCAAGCTTAGAAGTTTTTAGAATTTAAAAAAGTTTCTTTATTTAAAAAATTTACAACATAAATGACCAATAATAGTAAAACAAAACAAAGGAAAAGAGACAATAAAACCAAAGTTGTCTAATTTTAATATAAAATTAATGTTGTCACATAATTAGTTTAATTAAATTTGAATCTCACAAAAAAGCTAATATTGACTTTTGGTCTAGTGATATGGTTTTAGTGATTCAACTTCTAGACCTGGGCTCGATTCCAACCTGTGATCTAGTGGATTGACTTTAGCTTTTCTTCCTCCAGGGGACTTGGGTTTGATTCTTGCCATCGTACATGTTTTTGATATTTTAAACTTTTGAAAAAGTTGGAGGGTGTGCAAAAAAAAAATTGAGGGTCACAAAGTGAACTACCCCTAAATAGGGGGACACCAGTGGTAATTTAACCAATTTTTTTATATTTTGGTTCTAGTATGTTTTAAAAACTACAAGAAAACTAACTATTATAGTGTGGTTTTTTAGTGGCCACAAAGTCCACTGTAATAAAATAGGTTATTTATAGTGGTTATCGTGACCCACTATACTTGGTGGGTTTATAGTGGGTATAGCCCATTATAATACAGTCACACATTTACAGTGAGCTAAACCGACTGTAAAATAGTTTAGTTCACTATAATAAAATCAAACAAGATTTTTTTAAATAGATTTAGAATTAAGAGAGGTTATAGTGGCTACACTAAAGTGGGTTTTGCCCACTAAAAATAAAAAAATAAATTATAGTGGGCTTACAATAGTTAAACCACTGTAAATTAACAGTTACTTATAGTAGGTTTTATAGTGGGATGACCACTTTAAATTAAACGCAATTACAGTAGGTATACAGTCATGCCTTTATAGTGGACTTAGCCCACTGTAAAATAGTTAAGCTTACTATAATAAAATTAAACATATTTTTTTAAATATATTTAAATTAAGGGAGGTTACAGTGAGCTACATTTCAATGAGTTTTGTCCACTAAAAATAAATTATAGTGGACTTATAGTGAGCTATTCCACTGTAAATCAACAATTACCTGTTATGAGTTTTACAATGGGTTAGCCACTATAAGTTAAACACAATTATAGTGGGTTTAGTCACTGTAATACCCAGTGTATATAATGGGTTTTATAGTGGTCTTGATAGCCATTGTATATCGATCGAAAGATTAAAGTGGGATGTTTGACCCACTGTAAATGCGCATTACCTTGGACTTTTGGCTATTACAATAGGAGAATTTCTTTCTGCACCCCTATAAGTTATACCTACACCTCCATAAATTTTTTAAAATGATAAAAAAACCCTTAATAAAAATAGTAAAAATTTAATTACCACATCTCACTTTTTTCTCTTCCTCTTTCGTCTGCACCTCTCTCATTTGCTTCTTTTGTACAACTTCGTTTTTCTTTTCCACTAAATCAATGGCTTTCACTTCTTCGTGCATTTGTGTTGTGTTCATCCTGGTTAAGGTTTTCATTTATCTTCTCTCGGTTACATTATCAAATCAGGTTTTTGTAAATTGTTTTACAAATCTGGACACCCCTGTCCAAACTTGTAAAAAAAATTGCAAATTTCTTTACACCGAACGGGATAAGGATGATGACAACCACAAATGAGAAGATGAACAAAAGTGCAGAGAAGCGCATACTTTAGGTGAAAAATGAAGGAACAAGAAGAAAAAGGTGCAGGACATAAAATTTCGAGAAGAGGTATCAAAAGAAAAAAGAAGTTAAGTTATTTTTTACCTATGAGTATTTTAAAATTTTTCTACCATGTATGAAGGTGTAAGGAGAACTTATTAAGGTGCAGAGAAAAATTCTTTTATAATAAGCATTTGAGCCACTGTAATAATATATTTTCTTTTAGTGAAATTAGTACGTACTATTGTTAAATGTCTTCCATGTAATTATCATCAACAACATGTCATTTAAAGTTGATTACTCAATATTCACGTGATTTTTGTAACAATTATATTTTTAAAAATAAAAATTTCTCAAGATCAAAATAAAAATAAAGGTATCAAAACATGCTGTAACAAATTTACTTTTGGAAAAGTTTCCAAACATGCTATTATTCTTCTAATTGTATTTTTTTATCAAAGTGTTTGGTTTATCAAAATGCATCTAACGTGCTCCATTAATATGCAAATGGAAATCAAGATGGAAATAACATAAGTAATTGGCAAGGTAACATGTCATTCATTTGATTTTCGTTTGGTAGCGCCATAATTCTTTGTTTTTCCTCGAATTTTTTTTTTGTTTGGTTAATACATATCAATGATTAAATCACGGGATAAAAAGAATTTATCTTGCCAAGAAAATTTATTTAATTTTTTAATGTATATATTATTATTATTATTATTACTATTATTATTATTATTATTATTATTATTATTACTATTATTATTATTATTATTATTATTATTATTATTATTATTATTATTATTATTATTATTATTATTATTATTCAAAATTGAGTTAGGCATGAAGCGGTACAATACAAATATGTAATAGTAAACTTTCAAGAAGTCAATATATATGTCGCCAACATGGATTAAAGAATTGAGGTGATGAAAAAATAATTGCATTTGCTTATATGTTACGTCATAGGGTGCCCCTAATTATAACACCTCCGTTAAAAAAAGTATTTATTTTAAAACAAATATGAGAAAAACAGTTGTATAAAGTTAAGTGTAAAACAAAATTTTATATTAACATTCGATTAAGTTTTTTATATATTTTTTAATTAATATTTTAAAAATTATATAAATAAAAAATTATAATTAAATGTTACTGTAATTTACAAGTGTAAAATATTAAACTTAATAAATATATTTAAATTTTTAATATAATATTAATATTAAGATTACTTTTATAATTTTTCATCTATTTATTACATCGTGTAAAACAGGACCATACACAAAAATGTTCTCTTCCAAAATTTTACGCATGGAAATATCAAACCTAAAAATAAGTACATCAAATACAAAAATAAACTTGCC
The DNA here is from genome assembly GCA_037954015.1 of Psophocarpus tetragonolobus. NCBI lineage: Eukaryota > Viridiplantae > Streptophyta > Magnoliopsida > Fabales > Fabaceae > Psophocarpus > Psophocarpus tetragonolobus. Next base: position 5,314,792 of record CM075693.1, on the reverse strand, counting down.
TGAGATTATTTTATATTAAATTTTTTTAAAATTAAAATTATATATTACTGTATTTAAATACTAAACGATTTTCTTTAGAAAAAAAAATACTAAACGAGTTTAGAATTTATTTATATGAATTGAAGAAGGCGAAGTTCTCCACTTTTTACGCATCCATTAATTAATATATTTTTTATTATAAGATACATGTGATAGTCGATTAATTTATTTGGTAGAGGGGTAAATACTCCACTTTCGCCCATCCATTAATTAATGTTTAATTTACAAATCCCATCCAAAACACGGTTGTCGTGAGCCACACGTCCAAACATCTTTCATTGTTGTTTTCGGCAGTGTGGAATCTCATTAATTCAGCCTTGTCTTCGTAAACAAATATATACAAAAATTCAAAAGGAGTATTTTCTTTGGAACATGCATTAAAAAGGAGTATTAACAAACAACTTCTAATTAATGGGTCATTCATGTTATTTCAGGTAAGGGTCTTTCCCATCTTTTGAATCCTCTACCTTCGTTTTCAACTTCTATAAAAAAAATAATAAAAAAACTATTATCTTTTTATGTTTCTGGTAACTAATTATAGTTCATTGAATTCAAATATTTTAAACATTGATCTTAAGTATAATATAATAAGGAAAAAAGAAAGAAAAGACAAACACCCAAAACCGATGAATGAGTGATAAACATAGATGGAAAATAAAATTTAAATGATAATTTTTTTATAAGCAAATTTAAATGATAAATTGACACGTAACTTTTTAAAATAGACCGATAAATAAATAAAATACTATTTATTATAGAAGAAAACTTAAATATAGTATTTCATTTACTATTTGTAGGTGCACTGTTCTGATAAAAGTTAAACTTTTATAAGTTTGCATTAAATAATTTCGTATTGAGATGAAACCTCAATTCTAATTTAAGAATGACAAGAACAGCACATAAGATATAAAAAATTAACTAGCATTAAAAAAAAAGAAATTATTCCCTTTTAAGTCTTGTTATATTGAGATATTTTTTCTTACTACTATATAGATTTGCAACTTATCCACAATAATATTTCTTGACTTATAAAACATCATTTACATATTGTGATTTTAATGAAAAAAAAAAGTTGTATTGTTTCACTTGAATCCTAAATTTTTTTTCATCATCTGCAGGCTATAGTTTTTGCTAGAAAATAATGTATTGTATGCCTGTAAGATCTTATAGTAAAACAAAAAAAAACTTAAGTTTTATATTTTCTATATAATAATATATTTAATATAATATGAAATTTTAATATATTTAAGAAGAATAATTTCCTGTGATTTTTCTTGTGAAAAACCATCTTCATGGATTTCTTACATATTTTTCTACGAAGCATAATTCACGAGAAATTTTTAACGAATTCTTTTGTAATTAAGTATTAATCAGAGGAGAAATTATTAATATTTTAATAAATGGTAGGAAAATTGTTAGATAATTTTCTCTTCTTTTTCTTCATGTAAATATAAAAATTCGTAGTTGATAATATACTAATGATCATGGTTCTCATGATAAATTACATGTAAATATATAATTTAAAAATTAGATTATAAGTTTATTTTATAAAAAAAGTAATTTTGTAAAATGTGCTTAATAATGTTATCATAAGTACATAATGTTTAAGATTGATGACAAATATCCCTAAATAAAAAATAAGTATTTCATATCGAATACAATAACAACAAGTGAACAACTACGACTATTATAAATTTTAGTATATGGGGATTTTTATGGATTTTATTTAAAAAATTGTAAGAATGAGCTTTCTGCCAATTTTAATCTGCATGGATAATTATTACTTGTGAATTTTAAATTCACAATAAGCTCACCTACGAAATTTTGTTTAAAAAATTTGCAGGAAAATTCTTTTTTTTTTTTTTTTAGTAATTTCCGCAGGCCATTTGTTGAATTTTAAAATTGGCAAGAATTTTTTTTGTGATTTTTGTTCTAACAAGCAAAACTAAACAAATCAAATCGCAAATTCACTTAAAAATTTATATGATTTTATTATTTATTATTGTACCCCAATTTATGTAGCTAGACAATTTAGTTATGTTTAATTATGGGTATTTTCTATTACTAGGTTATGAAATTGAAAATTATATTCATTTCTACCTTATTATTAACCAATTTGGTTATGCTTGTTTTCACTCATTATTTTTATTATAATGTTTTTGCTATAAATTTGATAATGTTTGTTTTTTTTCTATAATGTTAGTTTTAGTTATGACACAAATTTTGCAAGTCTCTATTTTTTATTATATAGTTTTTTTTTTAAAAAAAAAATTGACAATGTTGATTTTGCAGCATGAACATAAGTACATGAGATAAAACAATACATTTTTCTTTAAATTAAGATTTAATAAAGTAATTTTTTTTTTAAAAAAAGGCTCACCAATCTAAATCAAATTGCAAATAGTTCAGATTTAGTATTTAAACTAAATCAAATTATGATTGGTTCAAGAGACTTTTGTCTAAAAATCCAAACAAATTGCAAAGTAAATACTAATTTCAATCCATGTCCCTACTTATGAGATGATGTTTTAAGATTTTCTTTCCTTTTTCTGTATATTAGGGATTTTTTGCATTAATTATTTTCTCTGAATTATCCTTATTAATTTTAATTCATATAATCATAATTAAATGTTGCTCTTACTTTTATCTTTTACTTTCGTGATTAGACAGGAAATCAATTTATAAAGTTTATATAAGCTTAAGTGGTGGTTTTGAGAGTTCAAGTCTTATTGTACAAATAATAAGAAGAGGAGTTTGTCGACTTGCGTATAGTAATCCTACAAAACTCAAACTCTAGCGAAAAATACTATAACTTGTAAAAAAAACTCATAATAACATTAAATATAAATTTAAAAAATATTATATTTAGAAAAAAATTTAACATTGCTATTTAAATTTACTTATTCTCTTAATAAAATGCAAATTAATCAACATAACTTATAATTAGTCAACTTTTTGAGAAGATAAACATCAAAACTATCTTGCTAACAAATGTCAAATCATACACCATCAGTTGATTAAACCATCGACAAAGATTATTGTAATTTATTACAATAATAATAAAGTTCAATTTTTTAATATAAAATTATCTCAAATATTTACACAACCTATTTGTTACCTTTATTTATTATTGGTGAAGATACAGGTATGACAGCGCCCGTGTATCTGCACTTCTATTTTGATATGTTATAATAATTTTATGTTTTAATTTAACATGTTTTATAATAATATAATAGAATATAAATAATTGACTGTACCATTTTGCATATAATAATTTTAGTTTAGTATATTTTGAAATATATTTTATTAATTTTAATTTTTTTGTTTATGCTAACATCATAGAAACATGTCATATAATTAACAACAAATATGTCAAATTTGCAATAAATTTAAAAAAATGAAAAGAGAAGAGAGTTTGAATAAAACTTAAAATGTTGTCGCACATGTGTATTTGTATGTTTATTAAATAAAAATATTTATGATGAAAGGTATACATATATTAATGATGTTTAAGGAAGATTGATTTGCAGTAAGGTAGAAATGTGCATGTATTAATATGGAAAAATAGGTATTTTGAAAAGTGATTATATAGATTATATATATAGTAGGAAAATTATGTATGTTAAATATAAATATTTTAAAGTAATATTTTTCTTAAAGTTATAAGGTCAACCTAATGGCAAAATATAAATGAGAGAGATGGTAAAATTATAAGGTTTGAATCTCTTTTTTAACAAAATAATTTATTTTTTGTTTTTAAAATGGTAAAATAAGTATTTTAAAAAATAGACAAAAAAATTTATTTTATTAATAGTATAAAATATCATTAAATTTAATAAATATCGAAATAGTTTTTTTTAGTGTAGAATCGACATATAATAATTATTGAGGACATTTAATGTCAGTTAATTTTATCTCAAATATTTAAACAACCTATTTGTTACCTTTTTCTATGTTTCCTCCTTAACAAGCATTTTATCACCTTTAATAATCTAACCTTATTTAAACAAATATATTTTTTTCAGTACATGATAATATTAATTTATTTCTTCTTTTTCAGTGTAATTTCACATAATTACAAATAATATTTGGCTTAAATATATTTTTAGCATTTAAGAAATTACATGTTTTGATTTTGTACCAAAATTTGTTACTTTTTAATTTTATTACTTTACATTTTTTAATATTTTAAATTGGCAGCTAACGTTAAATGTCTTCTATTAACAAATAGTATGACATGAATAATAGAAGCATCATGTACTTTATGTAATTTTTATAACAGATACATTTTTCAAAACTATTTTTTTGGTACAAAAGTTAAAATATAAATAAATATTAAACACAAAAAACAAATAGTTTTATTTTATAGGTAACAAAAAATTATTATATTAAAGTCTAGAAAAAATTTAATATCATTATTATTGCATCACATATTCTTTATCATATGATATGTATCTCAACTCATAACATTATTTTGGACATCTTTTAAGTAATTAGAAAAGCTTTGTAAATTAGTAAAATAACTCTATCTAAATTATTAATTTTAAATAATTAGTAGACTAAATGGGATTCTTTAGTTTTGGAACGACCTAAATTGAACTTATATTAAAAAATACTTAAATATATGTTTCATGTCCTTAATATATTGATTTTTTTTTCATTGTGTACCAATAAATTTTTTGCTTGGATTTCAATAATTTTTATTTTATTTTACACTATTAAAGTATTTTAGATAACACTTTAAATATTTTTAAAACCTTTGAAAAGTGTTTTGGAACTCAAAACAAAATAAAAAATTATTAGAAACTCAAAATAAAAAAAAAGAGCTAAATGCAAAAGTCATTAATATATCATCATATTAAGCCTTAGAATAATGTCTCATGCAATCTCAATGATAATTGACTTTCTCTAGGCTTAAGTAATCTTTTTGGATATATTAAATAAAATTATTTTTATTTTACTATCTAACTTTTATTTATATTTTATTTTGATATTAAATAGTTTGAGTTTAATTGGTATACACTGTCAGTATAAAGATTTTTACACTGATATTCAATCATAACCCTTCATTCGTGGTAAATTTGTTAACTTTACTCATTACTACTTTAAAAGTCACATAAATAATAAAAAGTCATGATTGAATGTCAGTGTAAAAATCATTTACACTTATGGTGTATACCAATTAAACTCAAATAGTTTTTAGTTTTTTAAAAATGTATCTATCATAAAAATAATGTGAATGTTGATTCAACAACTTTGAATGATGTAGATTTGATGTCATAATATTTCTGTTAGTAGTATCATCGGTTAACAAAAGATATTTGATGAACAAATATCAATTTAAAACTTTAAAAATGTTAAGTACTAAAATAAAAAACATTATTTTGATAGTAAAATTATTTTTAATTTTTAGTAATTAAAATAATTCTTATTACTAATGTATTGAAATATGTAAAAAGTTTGATGTTATAATAATTTAAGAGTAAATTTTTATAAATTTTATTAGTATGTAGTGACAATATAATAGAGTTTTACCGTAATGGTTAACTACAACTCTTTATTTATATAAAATTTAAAATATTAATTGGTAAAATTAATATTTTTCTCTTTTGTATATTGCTAACGTGAAAAATGTTATACTATTAGCTAAATTAGTAAATGTGATAAATATAAAAATATTAAATATATAATTATTTAGTAAAATTTTGTTGTTTAATGATAATCTATTTTATTTTTTATGAAGAATGTTGGCGATATTTTAAATACATGTTTATTTTTAATCTTTGTTATAAATACTGACGTGGTTAATATTGACGATATAATGTTGATGTCATCATGCATTAAAACGAAAACTAACATATTTGTAAGCACTAAAAATAGTAAATTATATAATAAAAATAAAATTAACATATTTGTAAATCTAAGATATAAAAATTGTAGGGAATAAACAAAAATTAACATATTTATATAGGATGAAAAGAAAAATAAAAATAACATTATCTACCTCTCGTCTATTCACAAATATAATTCATAACATAAAAGAAAAGGATATTTTTGTGTGTTTAAACATGTATACCCACACCTACTATTCAATGGATGCGAGAGTAAATATGAAGGTGTCTCCCTTAAAAGTACCCGTAAAATATGACTATCTTGTAGCTATTGTGTAATATTTACTTATTTGGCCTTGGCTAGTTTTGCTCAACTTATTAAATTACGAAACTTGATACATCTAGAATTTTACTTTGCAAATCTAAATTTAGTAAATTTGCTCATAGCAAAATTTTATTTGTGTGCTTTATTTGGTTCAATTTTTAATAAAAGAAATTATGTTTTATAAATAAAAAAAACGTTTGTTGCTTTTTTTTATAGAAATATGTGATGAAAAATTGTCCCATTGGAAAGTTGAAAACATACACTAAGAGTCATCCATAACTTTTGTCACTCCAATACTCACTCATCAAGTTCAAAATTATAAAGTGTGGAGAGTTTAAATTTAAAACATTTTCTATCATACTTTAACCAATTATGAAGGATGAATCTTTGACAAGAATACAAATGTATTAGTATTTAAACTTTTATCATATTTTAATATTAACTTAAATAATTTTTTGGTTTTTGGAAAATATTTAGTTTGATTTTAGTCTGTAATTTCAAGTAATAATGTTAATTAAGCAATTTTGACTACTTAATCACTTACTATTAAGGAGTTAAAGGAAACAGTCAAGTATAGTATTTAGGATAAATTGAAATTTTAATTTATTATTTATTTTAAATAATTTATGATATTATACGAGTTTATAAGTAACTAGAAACTCAATTTACTACAAAATTGTAATAAATTATTTTATTACTCTCCTTGATAATGTGATAAGTTACTAGACTACTGACAATATTTATATATTTAGTTACCATTCTTGAAGGTATATACTAAAATCAATAAAAAAAATTTTAAAAAATCAAAATATTTTTTTAATGACTAGAAAAACACTATTTTCAGAATATAAATGATTTATTTTTAATATTTAGTTTAATTGTTATTTGTTTGTCGTGCAAATTGGTTATTTTACGTTTGTTCTTTTAATATTTTTATTATCTCTACAAATATTTTAATTTTTTTAGTTTATATAATTTTTTTCTTTAGTCCATATAAAATATGTTATTTTAGTGCCTACAAATTTGTTAATTTGATTTTTCTCCTTGATGACATTAGATGCCGACATTGCATTCAATGACATTTTTTTACAAGCAAAACCTATGTATTCATTAAGTGAAGTATACATACTGAAAAACGGAAGATGTGTTATCTGACAAGTCCACCAAATGAGTCTTTGAAAGTCAAACACTGGGGGTGTCTGCAAAGAACACTCCAACACTCAAGTTAGTTAAGGTAGTTTTATATTAAATTCTCAGTGAAAATGTAAGTATATTTCCTTCTTCTTTTATTCTTGAGACAGGGTTAGTATGAAATTAATGACGTTTTATTAGTCATTAATTACCTTTTATTTTATCTTCGTAATCTTCAATTCGTGACAGCTGCAATAAATCCTCTTGAATGGTGTTTAAGGTGTTAGTTTGTGTTGGTTTTTTAGGGAAAGGTAAGTAATGCGAGCTTTTGTCTGTGACAAACTTGACTCTATCATTGTGTGATCTTGTAGCTAGTAGGCAACTTCTTGGGGGTAGGGGGTTCATGAGCAACATGTTGGGGTTGGTTGTTTGATGTGAGACAACTTCGAGGTCACGAGCAACCTCAGATGGCCTTCTTGTATGTACATAAGCCCCTTAACTTTGAGATTCGTGAGTAGCGAGGTGCTGGAGTTATGAAGTGGGGTTGGCGGAATGAGCCTTGAGTAATATTCCTTTGTGACTGCGAGGGGTGAATTACGAGATCGCAGACGATCTTAAGTGACCTTGTCGGGTGAACATAAGCCTCTCAAGCTTTGAGACTTGTGCATAGTGAGGTGCTAGAAATCTTGGGGGCCCGAAAGAGCGTGGTAGAACGTACAACGTGCGAGTAAAGGCGTGCCACGTGGCTAACTACTTCCATCAATTGTCATGTTAAGTGACTTAGGATGGTTTTTGGCCATTGGATCACATGCTATGGAAGACATTGAGGGCCTGAATCATCGTGGGTTGCTAGCCATTGGATGTGTGTGAAGTGTTCGCGTATTGGCCATTGAATTGGTGTTAGGTGGAAGTGAACAATTACCAAATTGTTCGTGTTCTGGCTTATGAGATATGCTTTCATTTGTATTAACACTCTCGCCTTTCATCACTCAAGCTTGTGGATGTCCATTGTTCAAGGTGTTTTGTGCCTTTTGTGAGGTACATTTCTTGTTGTTAGTGTATCTCTTCTCCTTCATGTACCTTCCTTCCTTTTGGCTTATCTTTATTCCTTTGGATTTGGTAGTTGCTGCCTTAGAAAAAATTTCTTTTGATTTTCGGGAGGGATTTAGGTGGAGGAAAGGGAAATGTTCCCTGCTTCTGCAAGAGGTAGTGGGTATAAGGGAAGACGTAGATTCATCCACCTCGTCTTCTTATATGGAGGTGTTAGAGGCTCCTTCCTTAGTGTAAGGTGATGGTGGCGTTGTGTCGTTGGCTAGTGGTCCGGGGGTGTGATATCTTTGGGGGTTGGGGTGATTAAGGAGAAGGCTCCCTCGGTGAGGGGGAAAGTTGTCAAGGGGTCCGGTGGTAAGAAGGGAAGGGAAGTTACGGAGGTAGCAAAAAGGAAGGGTGGGAATCATAGGAAGGCGAACCTATCGCCTTTAGATGTTCTTGGGTATCACTGGGTTTGTAGTGACGTCACTGAGTTTCTGAGCAAGGTTGGTGAGTTGGCGATCAATGCTCTTCTCGAGGGTGGTTTTATGTCACGCCCTGATAAGGTCAACTTGTTTCTATTATAGTTGTGTGCTTCAGATGAGTTTATGTATCGAGGGGGTCGCTGGAGGTGCTCTCCATGTATGTGTACAAGACTTTATTCCCCAATCTCAGGGTTACTCTACTCTTCTATGAGTTTTAGTGCGAGTTTTTGAGGTATGCGAATATGGCTCTATCATAATTGCATCCAAATAGTTGGGCGTTTCTGAGGGTGTTTCAGGTGTTATGTTCTTGTTTAGGTCTGGAGGTGTCGTTGAACAAATTTCTTGCCTTTTATAAGTTGAACTTAGGCACACCCATTGGTTGGCCTTCTCTGAATGGGGTTAACAGAGGCCTGTTCTCCTTGTACTCTACCTCGTACAAGTTCAAGAACGAGTTCATGAGGGTGGATTCTATAGATCGGAGGCCTCAATTCAATAATGTTTTCTTCAAGGCGGATGAGAAGCTGAAGTTCCTTTTTTACTAGCAGGAAAAACCTCGTAAATTTATGGGGACTAAGGGGTGAGTAGTCATGATAGAGGGGGAGGCTGACATCACCAAGTTGGTGTATCTTCCTCGTCCCATAATTTTTAAGATTGTCCTTCATCTTCCTTATGCTCGTGATATAGAGGAAAAGCTGGAGAGTGCATGCTTATTCCTTATGCTTTTGAAGTTATAATTGTTTATTATTGTCTCTGACCTGTTTTGTGTTTGTTTTGTAGAACTGATGGGGAAGCAGAACTAAAAATCATTGAAAGCGAAGTTCAATGTGTTTAAGGAGAAGGCTACTGTGGCTGCTAGGGGAGGTAAAAAAAGGAAGCACGATGAGGTGGCGGCTGAGGTCGTGGGCACTATTGCCAAAGAGGGAGCCATTTTGGTTTCAGAGGGCCATGTCGTGGCGGACGAAGTTAGTTCCCTAGTTCAAGTGATTTCTCCTATATGGGATGACACTTATATCCTTTCTTCTCTGGCAATCTCCTCCTGTGCTTATGGGTCATTTGGTGCGCTTCATGCTCAGGTAGGTGGTCAAGGTGTTGTTCCTCCTTTATTTCCTCAGGACATCGCTCGGGCCTTCTTTCACACTACAAGGGAGATTACCATGTATAGGCGCTTTCTGAGGGGCAAGGACGAGAACCACATGGATAAGTTGGAGCACGTGTTAACGTCAAAGTACGAGAACCAAATGGACAAGTTGGAGCACGTAACGTCAAAGTACGAGAACCAAATGGACAAGTTAGATTGTGGGAGTTGAAGCCTCTAACTGCTTCAAACCCGAGGACATCACCCCAACTGATGTTGTGATCTTTGGTTGGGCTAGTGTTGAAGAGGGATTCAATTTAGTAATGGTGATGTTGAAGCGGTCCCAGTGCATGCTAAGCTATTGGGGGAGCTAATATGCTATCATTGTTGATAGGGCGACTAAGTTGGAGGTTTCTAATGAGCATATGAGTTTGGATATGGGGGCCTTCATCTTCAGCTGGCTGAGCTCCAAGGTTGGTTCTAAGGGGCTGTTGTTTCCTTTGCTGAGGGGATGGTAAGCTTTCGAGCTTTGAGTGAGTGCTTTAGCTAGTTCATCTCTAAAGCCATTGAAAACAAGAGTTTGGCAACTACCAGGATTGCTGGCCTAGAGGGGACGTCAACTTATTTGCAGAAGCAAGTGAAGATGCCTAGAAGCAACTTAAAGAATCAAGGGACGAGATCAAGGAGTTGGAGGGTGACCTTGCTGAGGCTCAACAAAAAATTTGTGTGGAGCATCACAGTAGGTTTGACAAAGTCGTGAAGTAGGTTGTGTTGTTCACCAATGTGGAGGAGGAATGTTTTGATATAAACAAAGAGGTGAATAATGAACAACTGGTGGATGAAGAGGATGATGTTGAGGATTCAAAATGGGTATTCCTAAGGTTCTTTGAGTTTCCCATATGTTGGATTTCTTCTTGCTTCTTCGATCATTCTCCATACTAAGTCGCCCAGTTGGAAGGATCTGGGGTAGAGCTTGCTATCGTACCTCCTATTTGCTTTGAGCTTGCATGTTGTTTCTTTGATTTTGGCTATGTCTTGTATTTCTTTGATGAGGTCAAGGTCTTCTCATAATGGGATCTCATTGGCTTGTTGGTCGAAATAGGTTATGCGTAGTGTAGACTCTTTGACCTCAACTGGATCATGGCATTAGAGTCATAAACGAGTTTGTATGGTGTCTCCAATGTGGTGGATTTGAGGAAATAGTGATAGACCCATAAGATGCTTGAGAGTTCGGCCACCCACAATGTTTTGGGACTCTTAGCCTTTTTTGAGTTCATTCAAGATGACTTTATTTGCTGCCTCAACTTAGCCGTTGATTTGCGGGTGTTCTACAAATGTCATGAGGTGCTTGATTCTGAGGTTTTGTAGGAAAGTGTTCACATTGGAGTCTGTGAATTGCCTCCCGTTATCACAGATCACCGTGTTTGGGATTCTGTACCTGCAAATTAATTATTGTCAAATAAAATTTTATTGCACTACCTATTATGCGGGCTATTGCCTTAGCTTCTACCCACTTGGAAAAGTAGTCAATGGTGACTATTAGGAATTTAGCTTGTCCTCAGGCCTATGGGAGGGGTCCTAGGATGTCAATTCCCCATGTTGCAAAAGGCCACAGAGAGGTTAAGGTATGCATGGTCTTGGAGCAATGGTGACATAGTTATCAAAATCGCTAGTTAACTTTTAAAATTGTATGAGTTTATGAGTTTACAAGTCCTTGTTGAGTTAAATTGCATGTAGAATCGGAAGAGTAGTAAACTTAGTAAAATTGGAGTAAACTTGTGAGTAGACTTGTAAGCGAATTTCTTAGGTGGTGTTTTCCTATTTTGACTCTAATTTTGAGTGTTTTGAATATAATTTGTTCTTATGTCTAAAAACAATTTGAAAATTTGAGTGTTTCGACTCTAATTTGTACTTATTTGGAATAATATAGAGAGTTATGTGGATTTGAACTTATTATGTATTGAAAACTTTAAATTTGTTTGTGATTTATACGCATATTTTTTATGAAGTAAATCCTTATGATTCTATGAGTCAAGTTTACAAGTTGAGTTTACTGACTCTCATAAGTCTACTTAAACTTTCAATTTTAATAACCTTGGCTAGTGGGATAGGTTTCCAAATTCTTGGCACTTGATACATTTACAAATAAAGTCCTTGTAGTCGTTGAGGATGGTGGGCCAATACAAACCTGTTCTGAACACCCTAGCTGCCATAGACTGAGTGCCATTGTAGAATTTGCATATGCCTTCATGCAGCTCACGGAGGATGTAGTTGGATTTTGTTGGGTTCAGGTATTTCAATAGTAGTCGGGTAATGCTTCTTCTAAAAAGCTCGTCTGTTTTCAGCAGAAATCAGCTTGCTTTTCTTTTTAGTTTTTTGGCTTCAGCAGGGTCATCTGGTAAGGTATCCTGTGACAAGTAGGTGTGGATAGGAGCTATCCATCCAAGGTCTCGTTGTTTGACCGACAACACATCTAAGCAGGGTCTACTCAACGTCTCTTGGACTATGGTGCAGTGCTGCCCTGGTTTTTTAATGCTGACAAGTTTTGACAGGAGGTCGACTCTTGAGTTGTCTTCTCTGTCCACATGGCTAATTTTGAATTCATAAAATTCGTCAATCAAGTTTCTCACCACGTGGTAGTATTTGAGGAGTTGGTCGTCTCGTGCTTGGTAGTCTCTTTTTACCTGTCTTGTGACCAGTTGTGAGTTGCTTTTGCATTTTAGTTTTGTTGCTTCCACCTCTAGAGCTAGTTTTAACCTTACAATGAGGGCTTCGTACTCGGCCTAGTTGTCTGGTCCTTCTAACACAAATCTTGCTCCTCCTTCTTTTTTGTTGGACGACTTGTCAATGAAAATGGTCTACTTATCTGTGCCTTGGTTTTCGGGTTATGGGGCAAGCTTGACAATGAAGTTGGAGAGGTATTGAGACTTCATTGGTCCTCAGGGTTCACAACGTAGACCATATTCTGATAGTTCTGTAGTCCACATGATCATTCTTCCTGCTAACTCAGGCTTTCTGAGGATTTTCTAGATGCAGTGGTTGGTCTTATGGTGACAAGTATAAGGTCGAGCTTTTCAATTAGATGGTATTTCTTTTCCGTGTCATGCAACACTCCTACTTATAAAATAAAGGGTTGTTGGGCCCCCTCCACTTGTACTAAAGTTGCGTTGATAGCGTCTTTGACTACTAAAAGGTATAGGAAGAGGTTCGTTCTTGGGAAAGGATGAGATAACACATGTGGAGTTTCCAGGAATGTTTTAAATTCTTAGAAGGAGGCTTCACATTCTTCTGTCCATGTGAAGTCTTTTGTCTTCTTTACCAATTGAAAGAAGGGTTTGGCTTTGCTTGCCGTGCAATGTAGGAACCTTGACAATGATGTCAGGTGTCCTGTTAGTGTTTGCACCTCTTTTTTTGAAGTCGGGCTTCGCATATCAATTACAGCTTGACATTTATTGGGGTTGATTGGGGTTAGCTTTTATGCCTCTGTTGGAAAGTATAAAGCCCATAAACTTGCCTCCTTCAAATCCAAAAACGCATTTTTCAGGGTTGAGTCACATGTTGTGTTTATGTAGCTGCTCAAATAGTTTTGCTAAGTCCGCAACTTGGCATAACAGATCTTCCGATTTTATTACCATGTCATCCACGTAGACCTCTATTATCCAACCTATTTGGTTTCTGAAAACCTTGTCCATCAATCTTTGGTATGTTGTTCCTGCATTCTTCAGTCCAAAAGGCATGACCCTATAACAGTAATTGACCTTGTCTGTGATAAAATTCGTCTTCTCTTGGTTTGGAGCGTACATCATTATTTAGTTGTACCTTGAGTAAGCATCCAAAAAACTAAGGATCATGTGCCCTAATGCATCATCTACAAATCAATCGATGCTAGGAACGGGGTAGACATAATTGGGGCAAGCTTTATTTAGGTCTGTATAGTCCATACACATTCACTATTTTCCAAATGACTTTCTTACCATGTCTACATTTGCCAACTAGGATGAATAAACGACCTCTTTGATGAAGTCGGTGGCCTTGAGCTTCTCAACCCCTTGTTTGACTGCAAGTCATTTTTCTTCACCAAGGTTGTGTCATTTCTGGGCGATGAGCTTGGCATGGGGGTATACAACGAGATTATAAAAAATGAAAGTTGGGTTAATGCTTGACATATCTGAACTGCTCCATGCAAACAAGTCTGTGTTGCGAGTGACTATGGTCTTAACTTGACGATGCATGGCCTTGTCAAGTCGGCTCCCCATCTTGGTGACCTAGTTTGGGCTAAGACTTATCTAGCAGTCTATGAGGGCTTCTACAGGTATAGGGTGTTAGTCTTCATGCTCAATTCTAGGATCCAGGTTAGTATGTTCTATGATGTTGATGCCAACCCCTTTGATTGGTGATTCAAGTGCAGGAGTTTTGTCGGGGATGATTGTTGCAATTTTCAGGCTATGGATGTAGCATTGCCTGGCCTCTTGTTGATTGGCTTTTACCTTGAAGATGTCTCCATTTGTCGACGGGAACTTTATTGTTAGGTGTGGTATAGAGATAACAGACCCGAGTTTGTTAAGTGTAGGAGGCCTCCCTATAAGGATGTTGTATGAAGAGGGGGCATCTATTAGCAGGTACCGCACGGTGAATGACTTGCTTTGACTAGTCTTTCCAAACTTGGTAAGGAGATCTACATGGCTTTTGGCTTGTATACTGCTCTATGCAAATCCATATAACGGTTCGTTGTAAGGGTGTATGAAGGAGTCGAGTAGGTCGCGCTAATGAAAAGTGGACCAAAACAGAACATCAGTCGAGCTTCTTTAGTCTATAAATGTTTTGTTGATTTGCTAGTTTGCTACTATTACTAATATGACCATGGGATCGTCCTAATCTAGGTGAATGCCCTCGAAGTTGGATTGGTATGTTTCCCCCTAGTGAAACCATCGGCTATGGTATTGATTGTTCCTTTGAGGTCTTCGTCATCTGACCTCTGCTTGGGACAACCTTTGGGAGATTGTCATTTATCTTCCCTAGATTGTCTATCTCGGCGAGATAAGCTGTGATATCTGCTGCTTCTTTCCTTTTCTAGCGGGGTGGTGGATGATTTAATTTGTACATACTTTGATAGATGACCCACATTTATTAATTCCTCAATTTTGTTCTTTAATGTTCGAAACACATTAGTGTCATGCCCCATAGTGTGATGGTATCAACAATGCTTACTAGGGTCACCCTTATTGGTAAGCTGTTATGGGGGGTAATGTAAGGAGGTTGGTCCTTTGTGCTTCTTCCATGACATGTACTCTAGCTGCGTTTAGGGGGTATATTAGTCATACCTTGGTTTTCTACCATGTTTCTTCCTGAAGCTCTTATCATATGGGTGATGAGTTTTATGACCGGGTTCCTTATGGTTAGAAGGTGTTAGCATTGTCTCTCTAAATGGGGTATGCTCTTCCATATGGATCTAGGTTGCTGCCCAGGCCTTGAACTCGTTCATTTCACTCGACGTTTTCTTACAAAGGCTGTTCATGAAAAGATCAAGTCGAAGCCCTATGAACATGCAATGGAGAGTGACTTTTGGATGATGTCGTCTGATTTTGACGGACGTGGCCAAGAACCTGTCCACGAAGTCTTATAGGGGTTCTTTCTCTCTTTGTTGTAGGTCGACAAGTGTTGTGGCACTAGTTCTATAAGGCCGATTGGTGGCATACTCAGCTTTGAACTTTTTCACGAGCTTGTAAAAGCTACGTATCGAGTTCGGAGGGAACTCAGTGAACCATGTGAGTGCTCCTCCTTTCTAGGATGTTGTGAATACCCTACAACGTATGATGTCATGTGTAGAGTTCAAGTTGAGTTGGGAGAGATAGTCGTCTATATGAGCGTTAAGGTCTGTGAGGTCGTCATACCTGTCAAGAGTCATAAGTTTCCAATTGCGGGGTAATTTAACTTCCATTATCTTTAGGACGAAGGGATGTCATTCAAAATCATTGTCCTAGCTACGATGATAGGTAGGTTTGGCGGCAGATCATCATGATTGGGTGGAGTGACGATTGGTATAGGAAGGTGCAATGGTTTTGCTATTATTATGGCATGGAGGTGTGACGGTTTGGTGACGGTGTGGCGAGGAAGCTAACCGATTCCGGCTACAGCGGAGGGAAGAGGTTGTGTGGCTGGATCCCTCACTGTTAATGTGAGCACAAAGTTTAGAGATAGTGTGCTATAACTATTCATTTTGTCTATGGAGTTCTGAGATGATTAATGCTTCGGTCTCCACCATTGTTTCCTAGTTTTGTGGTGGTCGGGGAAAAGTTTTAATGAGCCCCACGGTGGGCGCCATGTACTTACTAGAAAACAAAATATGTGTTCTTTGACAAGTCCATCAAATGAGTCCTTGAAAGTCCAACGTTGGGGGTGCCTGCAATGAATACTTTGATTGTCAAGTCAGTCAAGGTAGTTTTATACTTTTATATTGAATTCTCAGTGAAAATGTAAGTATCTTTTCTTCTCCTTTTATTCTTAAGACATGGTTAGTATGAAAATAATGACGTTTTATTGGTCATTAATTGCCCTTTTATGTTGTCTTTGTAACTGTCAGTTCGTGACAATTTCAATAAATCCTCTTGAATGGTGTTCATTTGTGTTGGTTTTCTGGGAAAAGGTAAGTAATGCGAGCTTGTGTCTGTGACGAACATGACTTCGTCGTTGGGTGATCTTGTAGCTTGTAGGCAACTTCTTGGGGTGAGAGGTTCATAAGCAATGTTTTAGGGGTTGGTTGTTTGGCGTGGGACAACTCTGAGGTTACGAACGAATGACCTTCTTGTATGTACGTGAAGCAAACTACTTCATAATCTATACAATGAATAAAAAGGTATACCAAAAGATCTAAGACCTATACCTTGACTCAAAGAAAACCATCACCCTGCGTAATTTATTGTTGTCCAAAATGTACCAGCTAGAAACCAAAAAACAATAAAATTATTCGAAACAATGCAAACCACCCATATACTACATACTTATTAAACATTGCATCCAAAAACATATCTAATCCAAAATTTGTTAAAAATATTAATTAAGTGAATATCTTTTAAGGAGTTATAAGGTTGATTTGGTTGTAAAATAGAGAAATGGGAAGGAAGAGATCGTGGGTTTGAATCCTTTCATTGGCAAAAATTAATAACTAATATTTGACTATAAAAAATAGATATATTTTAAGAGTTTAATTGATATATACTGACAGTGTAAACGATTTTTAGACTGACGTTCTATCATATCTCTTAATTTATATGATTTTTAAATTATTAATTGGTAAAATCAACAAACTTACCATAAATTAAGAGATATAATTGGACGTCAGTCTAAAATTCTTTATACATACCAATTAAACTCATATTCTAAATCAGAAAAAAATAATTAAATGAGAATTAATACTTTTAAAAAAGGTTATTTTTCTATAAATTTAACTCAATAGAGAAACTAGAGAGCAGGGACGACATCATAATACGTAATAGGATAAATTATCCTTTATATTTCTATATTTTATCAGTTTTATTATTTATTTTTAAATTAGAATTTAATATTTATACATTAGCAAATAATTAATTACTAATTTTTAAAATATTAATTAATAAAATCGACAATATTTTTAAAATATAAAGAATTGTGCATAAATATTTTTTCTTTAAATTATGATTAAAAAAAATGATTAATTTTTAACTTTTGAAAGAATTTTTTATATATGATTTTGAATGATTGATTTTTCTTAATTTCTATGACTGGACCGAGATAAAAACATTAAGAATATAAAATTTGATTCGTTTTCAACGGTAACGAAAAAATGATGAATGGTTTTTTTATTAACAGATACTCTTATTATAGTCGTGATATATGTGCAATAATTTTTTAAAATAGTTGAACGGTGAAAAAGTGAAATTAAGCCTCCTTAATAATAGAGTTATGCAGAGCCGCCATTTTTCATTTTTTAATTAGTTTAAAAAATGTATTTTATTTGTTGTTTATTGATAAATGAGGTAATAAAAGTGAGAGTGTGACACGTAAGGTAGAAATAAATATAAAAGGAGGTGACGGGCAAGGTAGCATGTGGCATTCATTAATTTTAATTTTGTTTTTGGAGAGCCTAAGGTTGCGGTGTGGAGAAAGCGCGAAAGGGTGGAGTCATGGTGGGAGCGAGGGACATCGACCACTTGCCAAAGAACGCCGCCAACTACACTGCGCTAACGCCCTTGTGGTTTCTAGAAAGAGCGGCTACGGTGCACCCCACCAGAAACTCCATCATCCATGGATCTCGTCACTACACGTGGCTACACACTTATCATCGCTGCCGTCGATTAGCCTCCGCTCTCTCCAACCACTCCGTCGGTCTTGGGAACACTGTATGTACTTCTTCCTTTTCCCTTTCTCCCCTTAACCGTTCACTGTACAATACAATCCTTTTTGCTACAAAAAAGTCCTGTTTCTCCGTTCTTGGTCGTGTCTCACTTTGCTTTTGGATTCATCGCAAACTTTTTCTCTCCAATTTTAATTTGTCTAATAGTCAAACACTTACATCATGATCATTACGTGCCCAATAGCCTCTTAATTTATTTCACTGTTGTAATAATAATATTGTTTTCATGACACTGTAAAAGAATAAAGTATATGCGACAAGTGCTTTTGTTTCGGGTAAAATATCAACTTAATCTTAAAATTAAAAATAATATATTGTTATAAATGATAAGATTGATATTTTTGTAATAATTGATCGTACATGAAGATTGAACCAAAAAATACCCCAGTAAGTCTGTAACTTACGATTATCAAGTTCACGTGAATTTATATTTGTCATGTTTAAGGGTATCTTGGGAAATCAAATATCTGTCAAAGTGAATAGTGATGATGACTTTTTTTTGGACAAAATCTATGACTGATGATTAAAGGTTAGTTGTTTGTTTTTTTTAAAAAAAGTATTTTTTAAAATTGTTAAAAAAATTAATCTTAAAATTTTGATTTTTTGAGAAGTATTTTTTGAGTTGTTTCTTACAAAAAAAAAAAAAAAAGAAGAAGAAAGAAACCGATTATTTTCTGATTTACTTTTTAAAAAAAGTTTAGGCACACATTTTAAAAATTCTTATAATTTTGTTTTTAAAAATTTGATTTTTTTTACAAAATAATCTTAAACAAAAAAGTCTTCTTTCAAAGAATATTCTTACACGAACGAGTTCTAAATTAATTGATTATGTCATGAGAGATTAACTTTATTTATTGTTTTTATAAGATGATGATTGCATAAATTTATTAATTGGTGATTTCAACTTAACGATTAAATTATTTTTATTATTTTATTTTTTTAACGGAGGAAGAATGTTGTCAATCCGCCCATGGACGAATATTTTGTCTTTGTGATATACACTAGTTATTTTATTATTTTTCTTTTATAAAATACATTTTTTTGTATTTATATGCTAAACAAATGTTAAAATTATTCTTGAGATGAAAATAAATAGTTAAGTACAATAAATTGTTTGAAAAAATGGCTCTGAAATATGTTTTAAGTTAGGTCTTTTTTTTTCTTAAATAAAATTGATGTTTCTAAAATTTTCAATTTTAGACATAATGTCCTTGTATTTTAAAATCATCACATTATGTCCCTGAATTTAAAAAAAAATTATGAATTGATACTTCTTTAATGAAGTGTTGACGTTGACGGTCAATGACGAGTGTATTGCCAGCCATGTTTAAGAAATTAAGTTACGTGTTAATACACATATTTAATATTTCAGAGTTTAGTTGAGTATTAGTCACTAAAAAAATACCACATATAATATACATATAAATCCTAAAATGTTAAATTAATTTTTTTATAAAGCATTAATTGTGTATCGTGTCATCTAATTTGAGAAATAATGTTATGATGAATACACTTACAATTAACTGACACAAGAATACCAATTTACACATTTTTAATATTTGAAACATAATGTTACAGTTTTAAAATACAAGTGCACAATATCTAAAATATTGAAATATGTACTTTTGGTTTGGTTTTGACTCCTAAAGTTAATTATGCATAGAACTTAGATTTGAAAATGATAAAACCAGTGTTTTGAAGAGAACCGCCGTGGCAGTATGCTATGACGGATATTTTGCCAACCCCATAGATAATTTGTGAAGGGATGCCATGCAATGGCGTGTTTTTATGGCAGTTCTGCTTCGTTCCACCATCGCTAACACAGGATAAAATACAAAAAAACTCAATCATGATAGTATCAACATTGTTTTTAGTTGTATAGTGTGTTCATGCTTTAGTCTAATATGGTTGTTATTTTGGTCCAGTGCTATATTCTGGTATGCAATGCTAATGTCTTGTATAATGTTCTGATACTACTTTCAACAGGTAGCTGTTATTGCACCCAACATTCCAGCTCTGTATGAAGCCCATTTCGGGATTCCAATGGCAGGGGCTGTGTTAAACCCTGTTAATATTAGGCTAAATGCATCCACAATAGCTTTTTTACTTGGTCATTGCACAGCTGCAGCAGTAATAG
The DNA here is from genome assembly GCA_037954015.1 of Psophocarpus tetragonolobus. Lineage (NCBI taxonomy): Eukaryota > Viridiplantae > Streptophyta > Magnoliopsida > Fabales > Fabaceae > Psophocarpus > Psophocarpus tetragonolobus. The sequence goes on along the minus strand of CM075693.1, from coordinate 5,294,351 downwards.
TCGATCAAGACTTCTTTTCTTTGGCTGAAGAAGCTTTGAAAATATGGTCTGAGAAAGCCAAAACCTTCAGCCCTCCACTTTTAATAGTCATTGGTGATGAAAACTGTGACCCAAAGGTACTTAGATATGCTGTGGGTAAAGGAGCCATTGAATATGAGGATTTTCTTCAGAGTGGTGATCCTGAGTATGCATGGAAACCCCCAGAAGATGAGTGGCAGAGCATTGCATTGGGTTACACATCTGGTACCACTGCTAGTCCGAAGGGTGTGGTGTTACATCACCGTGGAGCCTATCTCATGTCACTGAGTGGAGCTCTTATTTGGGGAATGACCGAAGGTGCTGTGTATCTTTGGACACTGCCCATGTTTCATTGCAATGGTTGGTGTTACACTTGGACACTTGCTGCTCTGTGTGGTACTAACATATGCCTTCGCCAGGTAAACTTTTGGCAAGAGCTCTGCTTTTGTTTGAGTGATTGAAACAAATTGGTGATAGCTTGTTATCTTTACTAAATTGAGTAACATTCTGTCATGCCTTGTTGATATTTTCTTACTCTATCAACTTTGATACACTTGTTAATGTTAATTTAAGTAGATGATAGTTCTAAATAACAGTTGTATGTTGTAAACGTAAAGTTGATATACTTTTGACTACGATTTTTCAATCATGCTTTCCATACATTAGCAGTCTTTCCACAATTGCTTGATTTGGTAACTAGTGATAACATGCTAATTTGAAGTCTAAACAAACTAGATGTAATCTTTTGGTATATTTGAAATGGAATATATATTTGCTGATAACACAAGTAGCAAGGAGCCTCGTTAAGTTTTGCTCACTTAATTGAATACAATGTGGCTTTAGCCTTTTATGATAACAAGGTTCTTTGACCAGAATATGTTTAAAGACACTCTTCTCTTGTTAACCTATACGGATGTATGCTTTGTTGAGAGTTTTTTTCTTTGATAGCTCAATAGTTGATGGTTATAGTCTTACAGATATCCATCCTCTGTTAACTTATCCTTCACGTGTTTACTCAGGTAACAGCAAAGGCAGTATATGAAGCCATTGCCAAGTATAAAGTGACTCATTTTTGTGCAGCACCAGTGGTGCTTAACACAATAATTAATGCCCCGCCAGAGGAAACAATACTTCCTTTACCCCATGTTGTGCATGTGAATACAGCCGGGGCTGCCCCGCCTCCTTCTGTTCTTTCGGGTATGTCTGAACGAGGATTTCGTGTCACTCACACGTACGGTCTCTCAGAAACCTATGGCCCTTCGGTCTATTGTGCCTGGAAACCTGAATGGGAATCACTTCCCCCTGAAAATCAAGCCCGGCTCAATGCCAGACAAGGTGTTAGGTACATTGGCTTAGAAGGCCTGGAAGTTGTGAATACAAAAACCATGCAACCTGTTCCTGCTGATGGCAAAACTGTTGGTGAGATTGTGATGCGGGGTAATTGTGTGATGAAAGGATACTTAAAGAACCCAAAAGCTAATGAGGAGACCTTTGCAAATGGATGGTTTCATTCTGGGGACCTTGCTGTGAAGCATCCAGATGGATATATAGAAATTAAAGACAGATCGAAAGACATAATCATCTCTGGTGCTGAAAATATCAGCAGTGTAGAGATAGAGAATGGTCTTTACTCACATCCTGCAATACTGGAGGCAGCAGTAGTTGCAAGAGCAGATGAAAAATGGGGTGAATCTCCCTGTGCCTTCGTGACATTAAAGGCAGGCGTGGATAAAAGCAATGAGCAGCGTGTAATTGAGGATATATTTAAGTTCTGCAGGGACAAGATGCCTGCTTATTGGGTTCCAAAATCAGTTGTGTTTGGACCCTTACCTAAGACGGCTACTGGGAAGATACAGAAGCATGTACTAAGGGCCAAGGCGAAAGAGATGGGACCTGTCAAGATGACCAAGTTATAAAAGTATGCAAATGATCATGACGAAAAAAGATGCTGGTTGTCGCTATGCATGCTTATTACTCAAACTTGTTCTCTATGATAATAATATAGCCGAAAATTTTGCATGTGCTTCAAAAGTAGTTGTTATATAAGACAAGTCGTGACTCATCTATTTTGATGTCAATAAATCTGTTGTGGCTTCCATTCTAATTTATCACATGTATGGGTGTTTCCTTTGATGTTATTTATCAAAATACCCCCGATTAATTATTGCTAGATTACTTACATGAAAATTTGCTACACATCAACTTTTAGTTGTTTTCTTTCCTTCCAATGACCTAGGGATTTTTTAGTCAATTCCTCATTCTGTTTATAACATATATAATCTTATTTTAATTTTATCACGTTGAGTCTCCTCTTCCATGCTACACCAGAACCCTTTTTAAAATCATCGTAAGAGCTTCTAGTTCAAAATCCCTTTTGTTTGTATTGCTCAAATTTCAGGGTTTAGGATTGGTGTTTGAAGGATTGGGTAACATTGAATGGTTCATAATTCTTCTTATTTAAATCCCTAATTCCTTTCTCCTACTTTTTTAAGGTTGAGATTCTGTCCCTTCGTTTTTAATCTAATGAAGTAATTTTGGTCGTCGTCATTAGTATATTTTATCAACAATTATTAGCTCTATTCAGCCTGAGGTTCATTTATTGTCGTCACTTATTCCCCCATTTTGGTCGATTTTAATCAAATGAATTGTTTTTGTTGGTTGATTTGCGTCACTTATTTTTGTCACTTAATTTTAATAGTATTTTTATGGTTTGAAGTTGGTGTGTTTGCTGTTATGATCCGGGTTAGTTTTTTTTTCGGTTTTCGTGACTTATTCCCCAATTTTTAGTTTCAAATATTGAAATTTTTTGTTTTTCAAATTATTATCTCCTTCTGTGGAATACGGTTGCTTAGTTTAATGGCATTATGATGGCTTGCAGTCAGTTGTTGTGTTTGCAAATGTATGTTGTTGAAGTTGCTTTTCCGTTGATGATATGATATTATGATTTCCTTGAATGTGGGTTAAATATGCTTGAAGTTGCTTTTCCAATAATGATATGATATTGTTTCCCTGTATAATTGTCTCCATTTTGGCACCCTTGTTGTACAGTTGAGTTTTATGGGGGCAGGAGTTGATAATGTTTATGTTGAGTTTGGAAGATAATGTATCTTGAATTTACTAAATTTTTGTGTGTTTCGTTTACTTATTGAATTTCTATGTTATTTTATTTTTTCAGGTTTAACTATTAATAAACTTGGAGATATGGATAATTCCTTTTCAAGATCTAGCAATGTTCCCTTGTCTCAATCTACGGTTTATCGTTTTCGTTTGTGGTGTTCGTTGCAAGGTTAAGACTTCAACCACTGAAAAGAGATTTTGCAGAAAATTCTATGGTTGTGGTCGATATGATGGTCACGTTAAGTATTATGACAATTTTTGTTGGTGTAACAACTTGGCTCAAGTCTATGAGAAGGACAAATTAATAGCATTATTTGTTGCGCAGATGTCAGATGTTTCAGAGTTACAACTGAAAGTAGACAATCTTAGTACAGAGTTAAATGATTTGAAATTGAAGGTAGATATGAAGACCATAAATTGAAGTTAGAAGCCGCTTTGGCCCGCTGGTCTCGCGGTTGGGGCCACCGGTTTTGTGTGTGGGCTGAGTTTGACTCAGGTGTGCTTTCATGACCCTGTTGGTGGAGATGGGGCTATTGCAATAGATCTCCATCCTTGGATGCCGAAAAGGGCAACAATTCGGACGCAGTAATGAAAGCCTCTTTAGGGAGTGAACCATACAAATAAGCTTGTGGCAAGTAAGGATGCTCTAGGGGCGCAAGTGATAGTGCCTATGACCCCAATTCAGTGTGTGGGATGTTTAAGGAATCGTCTTTTTGGGGGACTTTTACTCCAAATTAGTCGTGACAATTACCTAGGGTTCTATTGCGGTCCAAACCCTCTGGCTTTGTACATGAAGTTTCGGTTGAATTTGAAAGGGGAGAGGATTAATGTGTTGGAGAAAGGATCTCGAGATGATTATGGAAAGGGTTTGCAATATAGAGAATCGTAACCTTAGGTTCTTATATGAGAAAATAAGTGTCAAGCAGTTTCTGTGGGCAATTGGGAAATGTATAAGTGTGAACTGCACTGTCCCCGAAGCGGTAATTGTCCAAAGCATAGTGGAGTTAGAGTCCAAAGATAGAGGGAGGATATCGAATAACAAGCCAAAGACTGGAAGGGCAACTTCAAGTTAAGATGTCAAATGTCCTATCCTATAATAAAACAGGAATAAAAGGGTGGGAGAAATAGAGGTTTGTGAGGCAGTTGGTTTCCAAATATGAGATTAAGTTCATATGTATACAAGAGACAAAGGTGGAAAATATTGTTAGGAGTGTATGTCGCGCACTCTTGGGTGACTTAAATGTGGAATGATAGGCAATTCCTGTATGTAATCTATTAGGAGGACTTTTGTGTATGTGGAATGCTAGAGGTTTCATTGTCTCAGAGACTTTTCATAGTGTGGGCCTTGGAGTTAAGGGTAAGTTCAAGTGTGAGCTATTTGATAGGATCTTCGTTAATGTATATCTCTCCTATCATATGTTTGGGAAGAAGGAAATGTGGAAGGCTCTTTTGGAATATAGACAATGGTTCTTTGGATGTCTCTGGTGTATAGCTGGTGACTTCAATGCATTCAGGTCCCCTAAGGAAATGATTGGTGAAAATGGCGTGATTGGGGGATCGTCTAGTGGTGCTAATTAATTTTCAGGCTTTATTGTTAATATGGACATCGTTATACATGGTTTAGTGCTAGAAGCAAAGGATGTAATGTTCTAGACAGATTCTTAATCTCTTAGGAATGGCTTGCTCTAGCTCTTAACAGATTTCAGTTGAACTTGAATAGAGATTTCTCATACCATTGTCCAATAATACTGAAACAATCTAATACCAATTGAGGGGGTTAAACCTTTCAAATTCATTAATAGTTGGCTTGAGTGTGATGGGTTTGGTGAGTTCATAAAACAACAGTATAGTAATATTGAAGTCGAAGGATGAGGTGTTTTTGTCTTATAAGAAAAATTGAGGGCGCTTAAGATAGATGTCAAAGGATGGAGCAAAGGAATTTTTGTAATGTGGAAGCGACACTCAGTGATCTGAAGAGTAAAATTGCCAATTTTGATAAAAAAGAAAAAGATGGTGATCTTGGGATGAGGAGATCTGTCTAAGAATGGAGACTATTGGGGATCTCAAAAGATGGACTATATTTTAAGAAACTCTACTGGCTCAAAGAGGGAAGATGAAGTGGTTAAGGGGATGCAAGCTCACGTTCCTTTCATGCCTACATCAACAATTTTTTAGAAGCTCAGAGAGACCAATTAGAATTAGAGTTCTCTGAGGAAGAAATTAGAGTTGTTATTTGGGAGTGTGACAGTTCTAAAGCTCCGGGGCTGGATGGATTCAATATGATGTTTATGAAACATTTCTCGGGTCTTTTGAAAGAGGATATTGCATAGGTACTGTTAAATTTCCACCAAAATGGGAAGCTCCCCCAAGGCTTTAATGCCTCTTTTATCTCTTTGGTTCTCAAGAAGGAATGTTCAAGTGGTCTTGGAAAGTATAGACTCATGTCATTAATTGGGGTGATATATAAAATCGTATAAAAGATACTAGCTTACAGGTTAAAAACGGTGCTCCAAATGATTATTGAAGAGATGAAAACTGCATTCATTAAAGGTCTGACACCTTCTTGATAGTGTTATGATTGTTAATGAGATGATTCAAGAGGCAAAACAGCATAAGAAACCTCTTTTTGGTGTTTAAAGTGGATTTAGATAAGGCCTATGACTTGGTTAGCTGACATTTCCTATTCTATATGCTTAAGCGCTTTGGATTTGGGGAAAGATAGATTGGTTGGATTCAAGGGTGCCTGCAATCTTCGATAATTTTAGTTTTGGTGAATGGAAGTGTCACTCAGGAATTCTGTATGCAAAAAGGCTTAAGGCAGGGGGGTCCACTAACTTCATTCCTTTTCTTGATTGTAGCAGAGGGCCTTGCAAGGTTGATTAAGTAGGCACAATCAGTAAATCTCTTATCTAGAATTAAGTTGGGTAATCTAGATCTCCGAGTGACGATTCAACAGTATACTGATGATACTATTTTTACGGTGTCGCCAGAGCTCCAACATGTTTATTAGCTGAAGAGTGCTCTTCGGTGTTATGAATTAACTTTAGGTCTAAAGATCAATTTTCATAGGAGTAGCTTGGGGGTGTTGGGGGTAAAAAGGGAGGACTTGTTGTCTTTTGCATATATCCTAAATTGTGATGTATTGCAGTTTCCATTCACCTATCTGGGTTTCCAGTGGAGGCTAATGTGAAGGGTGAGCGTCTCGGGAGGCCAATGATTGATAAAATGAGAGTGAAACTTACACCGTGGAAACAAAAAAACTTGTCTTTAGGAGGACAAATCTGCTTGATCAAATCTTCCCTATATTCTATTCTCTTTATTTTTTTTTTTACAGGTTTCCAAGAAGGTGGCCAAAATTATTCAATCTATGCAAAGACAATTTTTCTGGGGGTCCTTAGAAGAGTGTAACAAAGTGAATGAGCGCTTAGCATCAAGGATGTGGAGGCATTCAATAAAGTGTTTCTTGGTAAATGGCATTGGAGACTCCTTATGAGAGGAATCCTCTCTTTGGATAAAAGTGTTGGTGGTAAAGTATGGGGAAGATATTAGGAGACATTTGATAGTGAGGTAGAGGAGATGATGATCCCAATAGTGGAATGATATACTGAAGATAACTTCTATAAAGGAATGAGGGAGTGATTTTCTAGTATGGTCAAACCTCGGGTCAAGGATGAGTCTTTGTTTAAGTTTTGGGATGATGAATGGAAGGTGTTGGGTAGGTTTAAATCTGTATTCTCTAGATTGTATGCTCTTCCCATCCAGAAAGAGGCAACGATATCGGAGGTAGGAGAGTGGAGGGACCAAAGGTGGATTTGGAGGCTTAGCTGGAGAAAGGTCCTGTACAGCTGGGAAGAAGAATGTGTTAGGGGGTTGGAAAGGTTGTTGGAAGGGGTTAGTCTATGGAGTGATGTGAAGGATGGATGGGAGTGGGGAGACAAGGTGGGAAACTTTAACACATATTTTGTGAAGGAGGCGTAACGGTTAGTGTGTGGTGGGATATAAATTTTAAACTCCCGTAAAATATAAATTTTGTTTAAATTCTAAGATTCATGTGTTCTGCAAAAAATGTTCACGTAAGTGCTTGTTCATATTTTTAGGATGTAATCTTTCACTCCGATAAAAACCGGCTCGATAATTAATCTTGTTAAGAAAATATGTTAATAAATTAGTGGTGGGATTAGTTAGTCTAGTGTAACACGATTTATATATAAATGTAATATCAGAATTAAAATTATCTACATTTGAAAGTTGCATAAAAATAATAAAAGAAATAACGTTAATTAAATTTTGAAAAAATAATCCAAGTTTAACCCATTCAAGTCATTTATTTTTGTTCGAGAAACAATCTAATTATGCGATCGAGCTCGATCCAACAAGGTAGTCAACAATTCTCTTCATTTTTTTTTTCTTTGTTTTCTTATTATTAAACTTTTGAATAAATAAATATTATATTTTATAAAATTTATATTATCTCTATTTAATTATTTTTTTAAAAAAATATAAAAAATTTATAAGAAATAAAAAAAAGAAAAGAAAATAGAGATATCTATTTCCAAGTAATTGTGTTTCATGTTTTACGAAAATAAAAGTTGTATTAAGCTGTTAATGGAGAAAAGAGAAAGGTAAACCCTAGCCTCTAGGTGGAGGGTGGAGGGTGGAGGGTGGAGGGTGGAGGGTGAAGAGTGGAGAGAATGGAAGGGGAGAGGAAGAGAGGGGCGCGTTTATGCAGCGTGTGCAAGAAGGCAAGAGCATCGGTGAAGAGGCCAAAAACCTTGGAGCAGATATGCAGGGAGTGCTTCTACGATGCTTTCGAGAGTGAGATTCATCAAGTGATTGTTGAGAATGAGCTATTCAAGGTCGGGGAGCGCGTGGCCATAGGCGCTTCTGGCGGCAAGGATTCCACCGTCCTTGCTTACGTCCTCTCAAAACTCAACCGCATCCACAATTACGGTCTCCACCTCTTCCTCCTCTCCGTCGACGAGGGAATCACCGGTTACCGCGACGACTCTCTCCAAACGGTTCATCGCAACCAGTTGCAGTACGGCCTCCCTCTTCAACTTGTCTCTTACAAGGACCTCTACGGATGGACTATGGACGAGATCGTTCAAGTCATTGGTCTCAAAAACAATTGCACTTTCTGTGGTGTCTTCCGTCGCCAGGCCCTTGATCGAGGTGCCGCTCTCTTGAATGTCGACAAACTCGTTACCGGTCACAATGCCGATGACATTGCCGAGACCGTTCTCCTCAACCTCTTAAGAGGAGATGTTGCAAGGTTAAGTAGATGCACTTCTATAACCACCGGTGAGGATGGTCCCATTCCCAGATGCAAACCTTTCAAGTATACCTACGAGAAGGAGATTGTCATATATCCTTACATTTATAATTCTAATTCTAATTCGATTTCTTTTTCTTTTTCTAACCTCTTATATTCTCTCATTCTATCCTTGACTTTTTCATTACGTATGCTTATTTCAAGAGGCTCGACTACTTTTCCACTGAATGTAATGTGACCTCTGTCTTCTTTTCTCCTATTCTGTGTTTCTCATTTTTATTTGCTTGCATAACATTCTCTTTACAACTGCAGGCATATATTCTCCAAATGCTTATCGAGGATTTGCTCGCGAGTTCATCAAGGATTTGGAAAGAATCAGGTATCCAAGTTGCTCATTACTGGTATGGTAGTGCACTCGGTCACCAATTTTTGGGGTTTATGATTATGATTATGACGCAATGCAGACCTAGGGCGATTCTTGACATCATAAAATCAGGGGAGAGTTTCAGGATATGTACTGGTACCAAAATGCCGGAGCAGGGAACATGCCAACGGTGTGGTTATATTTCTAGTCAGGTATGTATAGTATTTTCCTCTCCAGCATCAACATTTATGATTTATGCATTGCATTTCAATAAACAAATGTGGTTTACAGAAATGGTGTAAAGCATGTGTTCTGCTTGACGGACTCAACAGAGGTTTGCCTAAACTGGGGATCGGAAGAAGCCCTGGTAGTGAGAAAGGAAGCAAACAATGTGGAACTCTACACTTCTGATTTCCCATATTAACTATCTATCTAATTCATTGCATTGTTTCCGGACTGTTACTCCATCTATTTCTCTAGTGTAGGCGGCATCACAACTTCACATACCGCATTCTGCCGTGTGTGAGCGAAATAGTCAAGTCATAAAAAATATATATATATACCAGGAAAGAAATATTGAATATTTTTGTTGTTAAAATTAACCTTTTAATCTTGATTCTTTTCGTCTATTTCTTTCTTTCCATTAAACTCCCTCCCCAGGAGTTAAACTCACAAATAATATTTGTAATAACTTTTACCTAATAATATTCATATGGATAAAATGTTTTACTGACTGTAAACTTTATTCATCTAATCATTGTATTGAATATTTTTATGAAATGGATTAGATTTATAAACTTTTTTTTAAAGGCTTAGATTTATAATTTATATATGTTTCTACGTTATAGTAGTTCAAATTGAATATAAGATTTTTGGTTCCACTTGCTACTTCCATTATACCATATCCAGCTATTTTGAAACACTGATAAAAGCTTCTGTTTTGTTATTACTATTCATACCAACTTTGACTAATAAGCACAACCCTAATCATAAATAGCAACAACTAGCATATTTTTTTGTCATCATCATTTCCATACTTCTATAACTTGCTCATCTTGACTGTCCCATCTCTTTTGCCTGGGCCCTTAGTACATGCTTCTGTATCTTCCCAGTAGCCGTCTTAGGTAAGGTTCCAAACACAACTGATTCTGGAACCCAGTAAGCAGGCATCCTGTCCCTGTAGAACTTAAATATATCCTCAATTACACGCTGCTCATTGCTTTTATCCACGCCTGCCTTTAATGTCACAAAGGCACAGGGAGATTCACCCCATTTTTCATCTGCTCTTGCAACTACTGCTGCCTCCAGTATTGCAGGATGTGAGTAAAGACCATTCTCTATCTCTACACTGTTGATATTTTCAGCACCAGAGATGATTATGTCTTTCGATCTGTCTTTACTTTCTATATATCCATCTGGATGCTTCACAGCAAGGTCCCCAGAATGAAACCATCCATTTGCAAAGGTCTCCTCATTAGCTTTTGGGTTCTTTAAGTAGCCTTTCATCACAGCATTGCCCTGCATCACAACCTCCCACAGTTTTGCCATAGAGGGAACAGGCTGCATTGTTTTTGCGTTCACAACTTCTAGGCATTCCAAGCCAATGTAACGAACCCCTTGTCTTGCATGGAGTTTGGCTTGGATTTCAGGGGGAAGTGATTCCCATTCAGGTTTCCAGGCACAATAGACGGCAGGGCTGTAGACTTCTGAGAGACCATAAACGTGTGTCACACGAAATCCTCTTTCAGACATGCCAGAAAGAACAGAAGGAGGAGGAGTAGCCCCACGTGTACAGATATGTACAACATGAGGTAAAGGAAGAATGGTTTCCTCGGGTGAGGCATTCAGTGTTGTGTTAAGAACCACTGGTGGTGCACAAAAATGAGTGACTTTATATTTGGCAATGGCTTCATATACTACCTTGGCTGTTACCTGAATTTGCATTACAAATGATAACATCGTGTTTAGACTTCTAATTAGGATGTTAGTTACTCAAGCAAGAAACTGCACATAGAAGGACAATTTTGAAATCCTAGTGGTAGAAGTATACCAACTGTATATGTAAAATGTGAATCCTGCCGCGATTATTTAAAACTACCGTCAATCACGCCCTAAATGAGGGATTAATATATTTTAATTTCATCAAAATGGAATATCAGCAGTGCATGTACAGAATATTACTGAAAACAATACAGATAAGAGATAATAAGTTAATTCCAAATTGTTTCAATAAAATAAATCCAGAGAAATAATTTACCTTACGAAGGCATATGTTAGTACCACACAGAGCTGCTAGCGTCCATGTGTAACACCAGCCATTGCAATGAAACATTGGTATTGTCCAAAGGTATACAGCACCTTCAGTCATTCCCCAAATAAGAGCTTCACTCAGAGACATGAGATAGGCTCCCCGGTGATGTAATACTACACCCTTATGACTAGCAGTGGTACCAGATGTGTAACCCAAAGCAATACTCTAATGACTATTAAGAGTGGAGGGCTGAAGCTTTTGGCTATCTCAGACTATGTTTTCAAAGCTTCCTCTGCCAAAGAAAAGAACTCTTGATCGACTATTACAGCAGCAGCTGTGCAATGGCTAAGTAGAAAAGCTATTGTGGTGGCATTTAGTCTAATGTTACCAGCGTTCAGCACAGCTCCTGCCATTGGAATTCCAAAATGAGCTTCATAAAGTGCTGGAACATTGGGTGCTATAATAGCTACCTGTTAGATTATTATTATTTTTTTTTGAGAAGAGCTACCTGTTAGAATTAGTATAAGAAAATTACATAGTACATTAGCATTAATTCTTACATTACTAGTATTTAGCATTAATTCTAACATAACTTAACATATAATTTATTTAATAATTAATAAGTTAACATATATTTTATTTAATAAATTGTAAAAAATAATATAACGGGTATTCGCGTGTGTATACCTAACTTGAAAATATTTAACGGTGATCGAAAAGAGGATTAAAATTTCATACTTGTTTTCTTTCTACCTGTTCGTGCTTCTACCTCGCACCTTCGAACGATGAGGATGGAAAGGGCAAATCCGCCCCAATTCACCCTATTGCGAATCAATCATTTTATCTCCGCTTAAATAACATTTTGGTCCCTCAAATATAGTATCTTTTGGTTTTGATCTTTAAAGAATTTATTTTTTTGAATTTGGTCCTTTGAAATTTTTTTTATTTGATTTTGGTTTATGTTGTCAAACAACAATTTCGCTTTTAGTTTTTAGTTTTAAGTAACAATGTTAATTAACCGATATTTGTGGGCTAGTAACTTAACATGATATTCAAGTAACGTAACATGTTATTTGAGAGTATGAAAGAGATAATCATATATAATTTTTCATGATAAATTGTATTTTTAATATCTTATTTGTTCAAAATAGTTTATAGTATTAGATAATTTTTAGTGCTTAAAAACACAATTTACCTTAAAACATTACATTGGTTTGTCTTGTTAGATTCCTTAATAATGTGATCAGTTAATGGACTATTAATGTAATTGTTATATATTAATGTTGTTTCTTAAAAAGGGAATTTGATTGACACCTACTAAATTTTTAATTCCCACTTATTGGTGGGTAAAATACCAATATTTTAATTCCCACTAAATTTTATTCTTCGGAAATAAAATTTGCAATTTGCAATAAATATTGTTTTAATTATTGTTTTAAATTTGAAATAAAGACTGTTTTAATTATTGTTTTAAAATTTAAATAAATATTACTTTAATTATTGTTTTAAATTTTATAGTTAAATTTATTTAAAATTTTAATTATTTTAATTTATAATTTGCAAAATAAATTAAGATATGGTTTTTTTTAAATGGAAGGAGCCTTTAAAAAAGGAAAAAAAAGGACAAAAATAAGTTGTCATTTGTTTGTCTCTTTTTTTCCTCAATTCAAATAAACGTGTTTGAAATATTTGTTTATGATATTTTTATTTTCTTTTTGTTTTCTTTAGTATTGACTTTATTCTGTTTTTGAATATTATATTTGAAAATTTTTAGTTTAAATATAATTATAGGTAATTAATTATTCAATAATCATATTAACTTTTTGTTTTAATTTATAATTTTACAATTTTTTTTATTCCTCAGCAATTGTTTGCCATAGAGTAAAAACATTAAGGATTTTGTTTTTACTCTCCGCAACCGTTTGCCATAGAGTAAAAAAATTTGCAAATTTTTTTTACTCTCCTGCAAATTGTGGTGAGAAAGATACAAAAATAATAATTATACTAAAAATGTAATTATTAAGAAATTGAATAATTATACTAAAAAAATAAGAAATTAAATTACTCTACCAAAAAATAAAAAATTAAATAATTACACTACACTAATCAATGTAATTTAATTATTCATTAAATATAATTAGCTCATAATATTTATTAAATTACTTAAAAATAATGAGATAAGATCTTATTTGTAACATTCCATTTTTTTAGAGAAATAAAATATTAATAATGAAATAGAATTTATTTTAATAGTCTTAAATTACCAACAAAACTAACACATTAACAACTAACATTTTCTATAAAAAATAAAAAAAATTATTAATTTGTGTTTGAATTTTATAAACAAATAAAATAAATATGAATAAAGAGAATAAGATGAGTTTTTAAAGGTTAAGTTTGATTTTGTGTAAGAAGTTAAACCCAAATAGTTAACCTAGAATAAATCGTTAGGATATTATGCTTCAATTTGGGTGTTTAGGCTTCTAACACTTTAGACAAAGTTGCAAAGGGCATCTTGCTCGAGGAGCATCTTTTGAAAGGTTGAAGTCACACACCATTTCAGTTGCAAAAAACAAGTGATAAAACAATGAAATATAAAATGGTGTTCTTCATGAAAGTTATAGCCATAAATATTATGTAACTGATTACATTGATTTCACTAAAAATTAGATCTAGAACTTAGGGTTATATCCATTTTAAATAAATATTATAAATTTTAATTTTATCTAAACTAATCCATAAATTTTACCTTTTCTAAAAATAGCCATGTGAAATTTAGTTGATTTTAAATTTTATTTGTTTTGCAAATAGTGTCTTTTGGATTAAATTTAATTAATTATTGTAAAATAATATATCAATAATGATTAATAGTTATTGTTACAACTCTTAATTGAATGTATACTCTATTGAACTTTTGTGATGAATAGGTCGTAATAGTTTCTTTTAACGTTGTTTTCACACTTGTATAGTGTTTAAACAATTTGAAAACCTCTAAAATATAAAATTTTAGGTATTTCAGATCAACTAATCTGGAACACCTTAAAACTTATACTCTGAATCAATTAATCAGAAATACACACAAGGATATGTTAGAATTTTTTGAATTATTTTAAATATTGTGAGGATGTGAATAAAAATAAGAGAATACTAAAAAAAGTTGTCTACATTATATAATTGTTACCCAGTAGACCCTTACAATATTATTGTTGAGCCTATTATAATTGAGGTAGTCTTTTATTATTATAATTGTTACCCAGTAGACCCTTACAATTATTTTTTAATTTATTATATTTTTGTATCTATTGATTTTAGGAATTAAAATTAATTTATTTTGATCAATTGGTATATATTATGGTTAGATACATATTATAGTGTTTTTATTTGAAATTAAATTTTGAATGTGGTTTTTTTTTTTTGTATTTCTTGTTAAATTGTTGAATACAATTCCTTGTTATTTTACACACGAAATAAAATTGATTAATGATTATTCTGATTAAAGTGTATTTGAAAAGATTAGAAAAATTATATTATTTCAAATCATTTATATAAATTATTTTGTTTTTTTATAAGCAAAAAATTTATTAATGAATAAAAGTTAGACGAAAAGCACCAACAATGCCTTTCACTCAAGTGCATGTGACAAGAAATACAAAGACCTATTCAACAAAATAAACAAAAACATGACATAGCATCCCTTTAGAAGTCTCTTCCCTCCATACAAAGGACAAGATTCATGGTCCATTTTGTAAAGGAATAGGATGTAACTTTAGTCATGTGACACCATTCCCAGGAAGCAACTTGCATTGCTTGGGTGATTGCTTGAATATATAGGGGGTTTTCATGAAAGATGGCTATATTCCTAGTCCTCCAAATCTTTCATAGCCTTGCAAATCAAACACTACTCCACACCTTTTTCCTTTTCTGACTTTCCAATATCAAGCCCTTAAATTGATAGCAATGCCCTTTGACCTTATTAGATAACGCAGTTGATATTCCCTACCAATGATAGAGATTTTGCCAAAGTAAATAAGAGATTGGTTAACTAAAAAATAAGTGAGAACCTGATTCTACCTCCTAACAACATAGGCCACACATCTCCTCTCCTGGCTAGATAATCTCTCAATGCCTTAAGTTTTGCCTCGTGGGTAACCTATCTCCCAATAGTTGCCAAGCCAAAACTTAAACCTTTGGAGAACTACCTTTCGCCCAAGGCATTCCATGAGAATTATTTGTCTCTTGCCCTTGCTCCGAAACTAACAGTTTATATGTTGATGCTACCGAGTACATTCCTTATGGATCATGGGACCACACCCAAGTATCATAGGTCTCGTTTGATAATTGGATTGTCTTCAGATGACTTCCTAACTCCTATAAGCAATCTTCCTCCCAAGCAAAGAATTTCTTTCTCCATCTGAGTCTCAACTCAAACATTCACCTTATTTCTCTTTTACTAATATACTTATGTCCTCTACTAGTCTATATAGCCAACTATATTCCTTTTTTAGACTACCTCCTCCTAAGCACCGATCCTGCTAAAATCGTTATATCCCTACCGTCCCCCAAATTTCAACGAACATTCATTAACCACCATTATCCTTAACTCACACCACCCGCTCAATGGAATGTAAATCAAACCACCATTGTTATATACTTTTCTTTCAAAACTCGCATCCATAAACTATCATTTGTTAGAACTAAAGGCCCTGAAAAGCATGACGTATCCCTTTTGATGTTTTGGTTTTGAATTTACTTCTTAGTTTTGCTCCAATCAATTTTATTGTATGTTTAAATAGGCATGAAACTGTGTTTGGGGAGTTTAGAAATAGATTATATAAGTTGGGAAGTGCTTAAAAATCTTCAAAAGTGAAAATTCTGGTAAGGTAATCAATTATCTTATCATGGTAATCAATTACTCTTCGAGGAAATTTGGGTATTGAGATTACTGTTCTAACTGCCTCCTTGCTCCGAAACTGCCTCCAAAGGAAGATTACTCACAATCTCAAACTGCCTCATTTACTTCTTTTTCCGAGAAACACTGTTCTAACTCTTCCTTTGCTGAATGTGAGAGTTGGTGAAATATTATATTATCTATTGTTGGCCTACGCCACTCCTTTTCCGAGAAGCACTACCCTTTATTTGAATTAGTACTTACTCTTTAAAAAATTTTCTCTAAATTCTCATTTTATCTCTGATTTTGTCTATTCTCACTTTCTTACATAATTTTCTTCGCCTGTACTCACTTTCCTCACCTCATTTTCTGTCCTCATCTCTCTCCTTTCTCTTCACCTCTCTCTTTTCTCTTTACCTCTTGGTTAGTATAGTTAATTACATGTAGTATAATTATTTGATTTTTTTTAGTATAGTAATTTAATTTATTATTTTTTTCGTATAGTAATTTAATTAATTTTTAGTTTACTTAATTTATTATTTTTAGTATAGTTATTTAATTTATTATTTTAAATTATAATTACATGTTTATTATATTAATTTACTTAATTATTTATGTGTTTAGTATAGTTATTTAATTAAATATTTGATTAGTGTAGTAGTATAGTTATTTAATTTCTTATTTTTTTAGTAGAGTAATTTAATTTCTTATTTTTTAATATAGTAATTTAATTTTCAAATAAATCACGTTTTTAGTATAGTTATTATTTTTTTATCTCTCTTACTCCTCTCCGAAAAATTATTGCCTTGCCAGAGAATAAAAAAATCTGGCAACCATTTGCCAAACAGTAAAAAAGTTTGCAATTTTTTTTTTGGAGGTGTTAATTGCTTTTACAATATTTAAGGTTAAGGTCTTTATATGCTCTTTCTTTTTTTACAACAACTAAAACAAATAACAAGCATAATTCTCCAAGGGCTTGATTGGTTTGGTTTTAGTTTTTAGTTTTTAAAAAGAGTTTTCAAGAATAGTTTTCAAAAAATGTTTTTGGGAAGAAAAAAAAAACTTGTTTGGTAAGTGTTATTTGAAAATTGTTTTGAAGATGTAAAAATGGAAAAACTTGTTGATATTTATTAAAATTTTATAAATAAAAAGCAAAAAATAACATATTCTGATTGTATTTTGAGTTTTTAAAACAAAAATAAAAAACTGAAAAGCAAAACTATTTTTCGTTGTTCCTGTTTATTAGTTTTTAAAAAATAAAAAACCAGAATTGTTTTTAAAAACTGTTTTCAGAAAACACTATCCAAACAAGTTTTTTAGCTTTTAAATACTGAAATACTGAAAATAATTTTATAAAACTGTTGTCAAACAAACATCAAATCTTAGTATTTTTCCTCTCAACTTTATTGCTTAATAATTTAAGGTCTTTATATGCTCTTTCTTTTTTGAAGAAGGCAAAATTATTATTTAAATTCATCAGTGGCAAGACTCCCCTAAATCACAAGATATGACACAAGAGAGCTATTTACAAATACATAGCAACTCAAAAAATACATCTAAACATATTCCCCACAAAAGCTACTAAAGTTTCCCCACCCACGAATCCACAATCCAACCAAACCACAAATTGAAAACCAAGTCAAGCGTCCCTCTTATCAATTCTAGTGAAGCACAGTTCCAGCTGAGACGAAGCATTAAAGAACCCTTTTAACCATGTTTAAGCTCTTTGCATAGATAGTTGTCAGACTTCCTCAGCAATTAAGGGTTGCCCCTTAAAAATTAATGTGTTCCTAACTAACCAAATACCCCACACTGTAGAAATCACACTAAGAATGTCCTGATTGAATGTTCCTTTTGAAGAAGAAATGCCCTAAAAATACCAGAAGCAAGTAACTTACGATCAAATAGCCTAATCATCTATAACAGTGCATCCATACTAGGTAACTAGACGAACATGTGAATAGCAAGTGACTTATAGTTTGACTTTGCACATGGCAAACAGGACATATCACGTCACGTCAGCGGGTAAAATGATCGTCCTTTTTGCTAGCTACCTTTGTAAGAATCCTATTATGAGCCACCTTCTAAGAGAATGCCAACACCTTAGATGGTACCTTAGACTTCCATAACATTTCAAAGAATAAAGAAGAATGGTCCTCAGTTTCACCATACACTAACCGTTACGCCTCCTTCACAAAATATGTGTTAAAGTTTCCCACCTTGTCTCCCCACTCCCATCCATCCTTTACATCACTCCGTAGACTAACCCCTTCCAAAAACCTTTCCAACCCCCTAACACATTCTTCTTCCCAGCTGTATAGGACCTTTCTCCAGCTAAGCCTCCAAATCCACCTTTGGTCCCTCCACTTTCCTACCTCCGATATCGTTGCCTCTTTCTGGATGGGAAGAGCATACAATCTAGAGAATACAGATTTAAACCTACCCAACACCTTCCATTCATCATCCCAAAACTTAAACAAAGACTCATCCTTGACCCGAGGTTTGACCATACTAGAAAATCACTCCCTCATTCCTCTATAGAAGTTATCTTCAGTATATCATTCCACTATTGGGATCATCATCTCCTCTACCTCACTATCAAATGTCTCCTAATATATTCCCCATACTTTACCACCAATACCTTTATCCAAAGAGAGGATTCCCCCCATAAGGAGTCTCCAACGCCATTTACCAAGAAACACTTTATTGAATGCCTCCACATCCTTGATGCCAAGCCCTCCTTCACATTTTCCTCTACATACCCGCTCCCAATTGATTCAAGTCACTTTGTTACATTCTTCTAAGGCCCCCCAGAAAAATTGTCTTTGCATAGATTGAATAATTTTGGCCACCTTCTTGGAAACCCGTAAAAAAATAAAGAGAATAGAATATAGGGTAGATTTGATCAAGCAGATTTGTCCTCCTAAAGACAAGTTTTTTTGTTTCCACGGTGTAAGTTTCACTCTCATTTGATCAATCATTGGCCTCCAGAGACGCTCACTCTTCACATTAGCCTCCACTGGAAACCCAGATAGGTGAATGGAAACTGCAATACATCCAATTTAGGATATATGCAAAAGACAACAACTCCTCCCTTTTTACCCCAACACCCCCAAGCTATTCTTATGGAAATTGATCTTCAGACCTGAAGTTAATTCATAACACCGAAGAGCACTCTTTAGCTAATAAACATTTTGGAGCTCTGGCGACATCGTAAAAATAGTATCATCAGTATACTGTTGAATCGTCACTCGGAGATCTAGATTACCCAACTTAATTCTAGATAAGAGATTTACTGATTGTGCTTTCTTAATCAACCTCTCAAGCCCCTCTGCTACAATCAAGAAAAGGAATGAAGTTAGTAGATCCCCCTGCCTTAAGCCTTTTTGCATACAGAATTCCTGAGTGACACTTCCATTCACCAAAACTAAAATTGTCGAAGATTGCAGGCACCCTTGAATCCAACCAATCTATCTTTCCCCAAATCCAAAGCACTTAAGCATATAGAATAGGAAATGTCAGCTAACCAAGTCATAGGCCTTCTCTAAATCCACTTTAAACACCAAAAAAAGGTTTCTTATGTTGTTTTGCCTCCTGAATCACCTCATTAACAATCATAACACTATCAAGAAGGTGTCAGACCTTTAATGAATGCAGTTTGCGTCTCTTCAATAATCATTGGGAGCACCGTTTTTAACCTGTGAGCTAGTATCTTTTCTACGATTTTATATATTACCCCAATTAATGATATGAGTCTATACTTTCCAAGACCACTTGAACATTCCTTCTTGAGAACCAAAGAGATAAAAGAGGCATTAAAGCCTCGGGGGAGCCTCCCATTTTGGTGGAAATTTAACAATAGCTGTGTAATATCCCCTTTCAAAAGACCCGAGAAATGTTTCATAAACATCATATTGAATCCATCCAGCCCTGGGGCTTTAGAACTGTCACACTCCCAAATAACACCTCTAATTTCTTCCTCAGACAACTCTAATTCTAATTGGTCTCTCCGAGCTTCCAAAAAACTGTTGATGTAGGCATGAAAGGAACGTGAGCTCGCATCCCCTTCTCTTAACCACTTTATCTTCCCTCTTTGAGCCAGTAGAGTTTCTTAAAATATAGTCCATCTTTTGAGATCCCCAATAGTCTCCATTCTTAGACGGATCTCCTCATCCCAAGATTACCATCTTTTGCTTTTTTATCAAAATTGGCAATTTTACTCTTTAGATCACTGAATGTCGCTTCCACATTACAAAAATTCCTTTTGCTCCATCCTTTGACATTTATCTTAAGCGCCCTCAATTTTTCTTATAAGACAAAAACACCCCATCCTTCGACTTCAATATTACTATACTGTTGTTTTATGAACTCACCAAACCCATCACACTCAAGCCAACTATTAATGAATTTGAAAGGTTTAACCCCCTTAATTGGTATTAGATTGTTTCAGTATTATTGGACAGTGGTATGAGAAATCTCTATTCAAGTTCAACTGAAATCTGTTAAGCGCTAGAGCTAGCCATTCCTGAGAGATTAAGAATCTGTCTAGAACACTACATCCTTTGCTTCTAGCACTAAACCATGTATAATGATGTCCATATTATCAATAAAGCCTGAAAATTCATTAACACCACTAGACAATCCCCTAATCACGCCATTTTCACCAATCATTTCTTTAGGGGATCTGACTGCATTAAAGTCACCAGCTATACACCAGAGACATCCAAAGAACCATTGTTTATATTCCAAAAGAGCCTTCCACATTTCCTTCTTCCCAAACATATGATAGGAGAGATATACATTAACGAAGATCCTATCAAATAGCTCACACTTGAACTTACCCTTAACTCCAAGGCCCACACTATGAAAAGTCTCTGAGACAATGAAACCCCTAGCATTCCACATACACAAAAGTCCTCCTAATAGATTACATACAGGAATTGCCTATCATTCCACATTTAAGTCACCCAAGAGCGCGCGACATACACTCCTAACAATATTTTCCACCTTTGTCTCTCGTATACATATGAACTTAATCTCATGTTTAGAAACCAACTGCCTCACAAACCTCTATTTCTCCCACCTTTTTATTCCTGTTTTATTATAGCACAGGACATTTGACATCTTAACTTGAAGTTGCCCTTCCAGTCTTTGGCTTGTTATTCGATATCCTCCCTCTAACTCTGGACTCTAACTCCACTGGGCTTTGGACAATTACCGCTTCGGGGACAGTGCAATTCACACCTATACATTTCCCAATTGCCCACAGAAACTGCTTGGCACTTATTTTCTCATATAAGAACCTAAGGTTACAATTCTCTATATTGCAAACCCTTCCATAATCGTCTCGAGATCCTTTCTCCAACACATTAATCTTCTCCCCTAGGTAATTGTCCCGACTAATTAAGTATTTGCGTTTGCGACTTAATTGTTCTATTTGGAGTAAAAGTCCCCCAAAAAGACAATTCCTTAAACATCCCACACACTGAATTGGGGTCATAGGCACTATCACTTGCGCCCCTAGAGCATCCTTACTTGCCACAAGCTTATTGTATGGTTCACTCCCGAAAGAGGCTTCCATTACTGCGTCCAAATTGTTGCCCTTTTCGACATCCAAGGATGGAGATCTATTGCAATAGCCCCATCTCCACCAACAGGTCTTTGTATTTCTTGTCACATGCACTTGAGTGAAAGGCACTATTGGTGCTTTTCGCCTAACTTTTATTCATTAATAAATTTTTTTCTTATAAAAAAACAAAATAATTTATATAAATGATTTGAAGTAATATAATTTTTCTAATCTTTTCAAATACACTTTTAATCAGAATAATCATTAATCAATTTTATTTCGTGTGTAAAATAACAAGGAATTGTATTCAATAATTTAACAAGAAATACAAAAAAAAAAAAAAAACCACATTCAAAATTTAATTTCAAATAAAAACACTATAATATGTATCTAACCATACTATATACCAATTGATCAAAATAAATTAATTTTAATTCCTAAAATCAATAGATACAAAAATATAATAAATTAAAAAATAATTGTATAAGAGACTACCTTTTTATTATTCATGCAGATAATCCATATGAAGAAAATCTATAATAATAAAAGACTACCTCAATTATAATAGGCTCAACAAGAATATTGTAAGAGTCTACTGGCTAACAATTATATAATGTAGACAACTTTTTTTAGTATTCTCTTATTTTTATTCACATCCTCACAATGTTTAAAATAATTCAAAAAATTCTAACATATCCTTGTGTGTATTTCTGATTAATTGATTCAGAGTATAAGTTTTAAGGTGTTCCAGATTAATTGATCCGAAAGACCTAAAATTTTATATTTTAGAGGTTTTCAAATTGTTTCTACACTATACAAGTGTGAAAACAAATGAATAATGTTAAAAGAAACTATTACGATCTATTCATCACAAAAGTTCAATAGAGTATACATTCAATTAAGAGTTATAACAATAACTATTAATCATTATTGATATATTATTTTACAATAATTAATTAAATTTAATCCAAAAGACATTATTTGCAAAACAAATAAAATTTAAAATCAACTAAATTTCACATGGCTATTTTTAGAAAAGGTAAAATTTATGGATTAGTTTAGATAAAATTAAAATTTATAATATTTATTTAAAATGGATATAACCCTAAGTTCTAGATCTAAATTTTAGTGAAATCAATCTAATCAGTTACGTAATATTTATGGCTATAACTTTCTTGAAGAACACCATTTTATATTTCATTGTTTTATCACTTGTTTTTTGCAATTGAAATGGTGTGTGACTTCAACCTTTCAAAAGATGCTCCTCGAGCAAGATGCCCTTTGCAAGTTTGTCTAAAGTGTAAGAAGCCTAAACACCCAAATTGAAGCATAATATTCTAACGATTTATTCTAGGTTAACTATTGGGTTTAACTTCTTACACAAAATCAAACTTAACCTTTAAAAACTCATCTTATTCTCTTTATTCATATTTATTTTATTTGTTTATAAAATTCAAACAAATTAATAATTTTTTTTATTTTTTATAGAAAATGTTAATTGTTAATGTGTTAGTTTTATTGGTAATTTAAGACTACTAAAATAAATTCTATTTCATTATAAATATTTTATTTCTCTAAAAAAATGGAATGTTACAAATAAGATCTTATCTCATTATTTTTAAGTAATTTAATAAATATTATGAGCTAATTATATTTAATGAATAATTAAATTACATTGATTAGTGTAGTGTAATTATTTAATTTTTTATTTTTTGGTAGATTAATTTAATTTCTTATTTTTTTAGTATAATTATTTAATTTCTTAATGAATTACATTTTTAGTATAATTATTATTTTTTTATCTTTCTCACCACCATTTGCAGGAGAGTAAAAAAAAAGTTTGCAAATTTTTTTACTCTACAGCAAACGGTTGCAATCCTTAATGTTTTACTCTATGGCAAACCATTGCCGAAGAATAAAAAAAATTGTAAAATTATAAATTAAAACAAAAAGTTAATATAATTATTGAATAATTAATTAGCTATAATTATATTTAAACTAAAAATTTTCAAATATAATATTCAAAGACAGAATAAAATCAATATTAAAGAAAACAAAAAACAAATAAAAATATCATAAACAAATATTTCAAACACGTTTATTTGAATTGAGGAAAAAAAGAGACAAACAAATAACAACTTATTTTTGTACTTTTTTTTCCTCTTTTAAAGGCTGCTTCCATTTTTTAAAAAAATAAATGAAACATATCTCAATTTATTTTGCAAATTATAAAGTAAAATAATTAAAATTTTAAATAAATTTAACTATAAAATTTAAAACAATAATTAAAATAATATTTATTTCAATTTTAAAACAGTAATTAAAACAGTCTTTATTTCAAATTTAAAACAATAATTAAAACAATATTTATTTCAAATTGCAAATTTTATTTCTGAAGAATAAAATTATTGAGGATATATTGGTATTTTACCCACCAACAAGTGGGAATTAAAAATTTAGTAGGTGTCAATCAAATTCCCTTTTTAAGAAACAACATTAATATATAACAATTACATTAATAATCCATTAACTTATCACATCATTAAGGAGTCTAACAAGACAAACCAATGTAATGTTTTAAGGTAAATTGTGTTTTTAAGCACTAAAAATTTATCTAATACTATAAACTATTTTGAACAAATAAGATATTAAAAATACAATTTATCATGAAAAATTATATATGATTATCTCTTTCATACTCTCAAATAACATGTTAGGTTACTTGAATATCATGTTAAGTTACTAGCCCAACATGTTAGGTTACTTAAATATCATATTAAGTTACTAGCCCACAAATATCGCTTAATTAACATTGTTACTTAAAACTAAAGACTAAAAGCGAAATTGTTGTTTGACAACAAAAACCAAAATCAAATAAAAAAAAATTCAAAGGACCAAATTCAAAAAAATAAATTCTTTAAAGATCAAAACCAAAAGATACTATATTTGAGGGGCCAAAATGTTATTTAAGCGGAGATAAAATCATTGATTCACAATAGGGTGAATTGGGGCGGATTTGCCCTTTCCATCCTCATCCTTCGAAGGTGCAAGGTAGAAGCACGAACAGGTATAAAGAAGACAAGTATAAAATTTTAATCCTCTTTCCGATCACCGTTAAATATTTTCAGGTTAGGTATACACACGCGAGTACCCGTTATATTATTTTTTGTAATTTATTAAATAAAGTATGTGTTAACTTATTAATTATTAAATAAATTATATGCTAAGTTATTAATTATTGTTCTCAGACTTCCTCTAATTTAGTTTGGTTTGGCCCAGTGCTAAATACTAGTAATGTAAGAATTAATGCTAATGTACTATGTAATTTTCTCATACTAATTTTAACAAGTAGCTCTTCTAAAAAAAAAAATATAATAATCTAACAGGTAGCTGTTATAGCACCCAATGTTCCAGCACTTTATGAAGCTCATTTTGGAATTCCAATGGCAGTAGCTGTGCTGAACGCTGGTAACATTAGACTAAATGCCACCACAATAGCTTTTCTACTTAGCCATTGCACAGCTGCTGCTGTAATAGTCGATCAAGAGTTCTTTTCTTTGGCAGAGGAAGCTTTGAAAACATAGTCTGAGAAAGCCAAAAGCTTCAGCCCTCCACTCTTAATAGTCATTAGAGTATTGCTTTGGGTTACACATCTGGTACCACTGCTAGTCATAAGGGTGTAGTATTACATCACCGGGGAGCCTATCTCATGTCTCTGAGTGAAGCTCTTATTTGGGGAATGACTGAAGGTGTTGTATACCTTTGGACAGTACCAATGTTTCCTTGCAATGGCTGGTGTTACACATGGACGCTAGCAGCTCTGTGTGGTACTAACATATGCCTTCGTAAGGTAAATTATTTCTCTGGATTTATTTTATTGAAACAATTTGGAATTAACTTATTATCTCTTATCTGTATTATTTTCAGTAATATTCTGTACATGCACTGCTGATATTCCATTCAGGGCGTGCTTGACGGTAGTTTTAAATAATCGCGGCTGGATTCACATTTTACATATACAGTTGGTATACTTCCACCACTAAGATTTCAAAATTGTCCTTCTATGTGCAGTTCCTTGCTTGAGTAACTAGTAATAACATCCTAATTAGAAGTCTAAACACGATGCTATCATTTGTAATGCAAATTCAGGTAACAGCCAAGGCAGTATATGAAGCCATTGCCAAATATAAAGTGACTCATTTTTGTGCAGCACCAGTGGTTCTTAACACAACACTGAATGCCCCACCCGAGGAAACCATTCTTCCTTTACCTCATGTTGTACATATCTGTACACGTGGGGCTACTCCTCCTCCTTCTGTTCTTTCTGGCATGTCTGAAAGAGGATTTCGTGTGACACACGTTTATGGTCTCTCAGAAGTCTACAGCCCTGCCGTCTATTGTGCCTGGAAACCTGAATGGGAATCACTTCCCCCTGAAATCCAAGCCAAACTCCATGCAAGACAAGGGGTTCGTTACATTGGCTTGGAATGCCTAGAAGTTGTGAACGCAAAAACAATGCAGCCTGTTCCCTCTATGGCAAAACTGTGGGAGGTTGTGATGCAGGGCAATGCTGTGATGAAAGGCTACTTAAAGAACCCAAAAGCTAATGAGGAGACCTTTGCAAATGGATGGTTTCATTCTGGGGACCTTGCTGTGAAGCATCCAGATGGATATATAGAAAGTAAAGACAGATCGAAAGACATAATCATCTCTGGTGCTGAAAATATCAACAGTGTAGAGATAGAGAATGGTCTTTACTCACATCCTGCAATACTGGAGGCAGCAGTAGTTGCAAGAGCAGATGAAAAATGGGGTGAATCTCCCTGTGCCTTTGTGACATTAAAGGCAGGCGTGGATAAAAGCAATGAGCAGCGTGTAATTGAGGATATATTTAAGTTCTACAGGGACAGGATGCCTGCTTACTGGGTTCCAGAATCAGTTGTGTTTGGAACCTTACCTAAGACGGCTACTGGGAAGATACAGAAGCATGTACTAAGGGCCCAGGCAAAAGAGATGGGACAGTCAAGATGAGCAAGTTATAGAAGTATGGAAATGATGATGACAAAAAAATATGCTAGTTGTTGCTATTTATGATTAGGGTTGTGCTTATTAGTCAAAGTTGGTATGAATAGTAATAACAAAACAGAAGCTTTTATCAGTGTTTCAAAATAGCTGGATATGGTATAATGGAAGTAGCAAGTGGAACCAAAAATCTTATATTCAATTTGAACTACTATAACGTAGAAACATATATAAATTATAAATCTAAGCCTTTAAAAAAAAGTTTATAAATCTAATCCATTTCATAAAAATATTCAATACAATGATTAGATGAATAAAGTTTACAGTCAGTAAAACATTTTATCCATATGAATATTATTAGGTAAAAGTTATTACAAATATTATTTGTGAGTTTAACTCCTGGGGAGGGAGTTTAATGGAAAGAAAGAAATAGACGAAAAGAATCAAGATTAAAAGGTTAATTTTAACAACAAAAATATTCAATATTTCTTTCCTGGTATATATATATATTTTTTATGACTTGACTATTTCGCTCACACACGGCAGAATGCGGTATGTGAAGTTGTGATGCCGCCTACACTAGAGAAATAGATGGAGTAACAGTCCGGAAACAATGCAATGAATTAGATAGATAGTTAATATGGGAAATCAGAAGTGTAGAGTTCCACATTGTTTGCTTCCTTTCTCACTACCAGGGCTTCTTCCGATCCCCAGTTTAGGCAAACCTCTGTTGAGTCCGTCAAGCAGAACACATGCTTTACACCATTTCTGTAAACCACATTTGTTTATTGAAATGCAATGCATAAATCATAAATGTTGATGCTGGAGAGGAAAATACTATACATACCTGACTAGAAATATAACCACACCGTTGGCATGTTCCCTGCTCCGGCATTTTGGTACCAGTACATATCCTGAAACTCTCCCCTGATTTTATGATGTCAAGAATCGCCCTAGGTCTGCATTGCGTCATAATCATAATCATAAACCCCAAAAATTGGTGACCGAGTGCACTACCATACCAGTAATGAGCAACTTGGATACCTGATTCTTTCCAAATCCTTGATGAACTCGCGAGCAAATCCTCGATAAGCATTTGGAGAATATATGCCTGCAGTTGTAAAGAGAATGTTATGCAAGCAAATAAAAATGAGAAACACAGAATAGGAGAAAAGAAGACAGAGGTCACATTACATTCAGTGGAAAAGTAGTCGAGCCTCTTGAAATAAGCATACGTAATGAAAAAGTCAAGGATAGAATGAGAGAATATAAGAGGTTAGAAAAAGAAAAAGAAATCGAATTAGAATTAGAATTATAAATGTAAGGATATATGACAATCTCCTTCTCGTAGGTATACTTGAAAGGTTTGCATCTGGGAATGGGACCATCCTCACCGGTGGTTATAGAAGTGCATCTACTTAACCTTGCAACATCTCCTCTTAAGAGGTTGAGGAGAACGGTCTCGGCAATGTCATCGGCATTGTGACCGGTAACGAGTTTGTCGACATTCAAGAGAGCGGCACCTCGATCAAGGGCCTGGCGACGGAAGACACCACAGAAAGTGCAATTGTTTTTGAGACCAATGACTTGAACGATCTCGTCCATAGTCCATCCGTAGAGGTCCTTGTAAGAGACAAGTTGAAGAGGGAGGCCGTACTGCAACTGGTTGCGATGAACCGTTTGGAGAGAGTCGTCGCGGTAACCGGTGATTCCCTCGTCGACGGAGAGGAGGAAGAGGTGGAGACCGTAATTGTGGATGCGGTTGAGTTTTGAGAGGACGTAAGCAAGGACGGTGGAATCCTTGCCGCCAGAAGCGCCTATGGCCACGCGCTCCCCGACCTTGAATAGCTCATTCTCAACAATCACTTGATGAATCTCACTCTCGAAAGCATCGTAGAAGCACTCCCTGCATATCTGCTCCAAGGTTTTTGGCCTCTTCACCGATGCTCTTGCCTTCTTGCACACGCTGCATAAACGCGCCCCTCTCTTCCTCTCCCCTTCCATTCTCTCCACTCTTCACCCTCCACCCTCCACCCTCCACCCTCCACCCTCCACCTAGAGGCTAGGGTTTACCTTTCTCTTTTCTCCATTAACAGCTTAATACAACTTTTATTTTCGTAAAACATGAAACACAATTACTTGGAAATAGATATCTCCATTTTCTTTTTCTTTTTTTTTTATTTCTTATAAATTTTTTATATTTTTTTAAAAAAATTAAATAGAAATGATATAAATTTTATAAAATATAATTTTTATTTATTCAAAAGTTTAATAATAAAAAAACAAAGAAAAAAAATGAAGAGAATTGTTGACTATTTATTGGATCGAGCTCGATCACATAATTAGTTCGGTTCTCGAACAAAAATCAATGATTTGAATGGTTAAACTTGGATTATTTTTTTAAAATTTAATTAATGTTATTTCTTTTATTTTTTTATATAACTTTCAAATGTAGATAATTATAATTCTGATATTACATTTATATATAAATCGTGTTACCCTAGACTAACTAATTCCACCACTAATTCATTAACATATTTTTTTAACCAGATTAATTATGGAGCCGGTTTTTATCAAAGTGAAAGATTACATCCTAAAAATACGAATAAGCACTTACGTGAACATCTTTTGCGGAACACATGAATCTTAGAATTTAAACAAAATTTATATTTTACGGGATTTAAACATCTTCCTCTCAATCTAACACAAGTTCATAAAATAAAGATAGTAAAAGAAAAGGTGATGACAAAATAATAATAGAGACACTATTTTATCAGCTAGGACTTATAGGTTATGAAATTTCATACGATTGATTTGAGAAACTCTTAAATTGTATGTTAAAGCTAATTGAACTTTGTAACAAGTACCCTTTGCGATACACTAATAATGCAAGCTAAATAAATAATATAATTAAAAAAGTTTAATTGGTAAACACGGTTAGTGAAAATTTTTTATACTGATATTCAATCATAATTTTTTATTTATGTGACTTTAAAGTAGTAAAGAATAAAATCAACCAATTTACGATGAATGAAGGGTTATGATTGAATGTAAGTAAAAAAAAATATTTACATTGACAACGTATATCAGTTAAACTCTAATTAAAATTGTCATAATCTTAAACTTAGTTTTAAAATATCAACAAAACTTTAGGTGATTTTGAGTTTTTGGTTTTAAAATGTGTTTTTAAAAAGGGAAATATGTTTTAAAAAAAAGTTCTGTTTTGGGTTTTTATTTGTTTTCAAAATAGTTTTCACTCAATTTCAAAACAATAAAATTTGGTTTTTATATTTTTTTTATTTACTTGCCACTATTAACCATCACTTTTGATCCACGGTCACGACCACTACTACCTCTAACTGTCGATTAATAGGGAAACAAGATTGATTTGTAATAAAGTGTAAACAAAGCAACGGAAAAAAATTCTCTAACTTGCAATAATATATGAGAAGTAACAACAAATGCATAACACTAACAAATCATTACTTTCACAAAATAAGACACTGAGATTTTACCGTGGAAAACCCTTAGATAATTATCAATGCTAACACCAACATCAAACAATAAAACTTACAAATCGAGAACAAGGAAGATGAAAAATCTCAAAAAACATTGTTGTCATGTGAATTGATTATCTCTGAACTCAAAACTTGTTTCAACGGTCAGAATGAAAAACCATATGTTCTGAACCTGTTGTCCAAAAATCAATTTGATCTAATGGTGAATGAATATGCATTGACAAATTTACGGTTACAACTCTGTATAGAAACGAGTCTTCTTTTCTCTCAAACCTATTGGTGTATTTGTCTCACTAGTGAGATTCTCTCACCTTACTTCAGAAACATCTTAATATCAACTTACTTCAGAAACATGTTTCTCAATTTGGGTCTTTTCTCCATGTATTTAATACAGGTCACTTGCCGCCACATCCGACACCAATTGTCCATCATCCCCGTCAATTTCTAGTCTATAAAGAAAAAATTCTCTTTTTTGTTAAGATTTAAGAACAATATTTTAAATTTAAAAATCATTTTTAAAAATTTAAAAACTTAAAACAAAAATTAATTTTTATTCTTATAAATTTCAAATTACAAATCAAAACCACTAGATGGGCCCTAAAATATTCCAAAAATAGCTTGTCAGATTTGGATAAACAATATCATTTAACTAGAAAGCTTATAAAGCTTAATTATATGATATTTCTTGTCCTTCAAATTTAGATGGAATGACCGAATGATTGAAAAAGTTAATCAAAATTAAATGGTTTAAGTTTACCATATTGAAGAGGCCACACACATCACATATTAGTGGAAAACAATATCCAAATTGAAATTTTTTATTTGCCTTTAACTTCAATTTTTATTGAAAAAGTTATCCACAAGATTATGACATTCTATAAACATGGAAAGATAGCATGACCTGTTGAAAATTAATTAACACTAAATCATTTCCAAAGGCGCAAGAGTTTACCCTTCTAGTTTCTGCTTATTTTATATTTCCTTTACTGCAAACTACCAAAAAGCTTCTTTATAATTTATCTGTTGCAATATTTAGAATTTCCTAGCACATTGCTTTGATAATTAATTACTCCTACACAAGTAGGAACCACATAACCAGGGGTTGAGTGCGAAAATTAGGCTAAAAATCCACCGTACCATGTAAAGATACCTGTAACTATAAATACTAATAATTTTCCAATCGTATTTAACACTAAATAAAAATACACAAATAGGTTCCTTTCTCTACTTGTTTAAGACTAATAATTTTCCAATCGTATTTAACATTAAATGAAAATTAGGCTAAATAATGTACATGTAAAGATACTTGTAACTATAAAGACTAATACTTATGTTAGCTAGTAAATTTTATGTTATAGTATCATAATTTTATATTATTCAGAAAAATGATAAATATAGAACATGATGTAAATAAAAAAATATAAAATAAATATATTATCAAATAGTAAAATATTTATATAAGAATTAAATTTTGTATTAAATTTTTAAATCTTTATTATTTGGCATTTAATGTGATTAAAAGAAAAATATATTATTTAGTTTTTATAGTATAAACATTTAAGTATTTTAAATTCTTTTACATTCCGTAAAAAAAGGGCAATGTCAATTTTTTTTCTATATAATGTTTAATGTTTAATTAAAATTAATTCAATTTTTATTGATTAATTCATTTCAATTAATTTTTTTATTGTTTGATTAAGTTTTATTAAATATACAAAATAATGTTTAGTGATAATTTTTTTATTAATATAGTTATTTGAATTAACAAAATTATTTATTGTTAAAATTTTAATTAAATTGTTACTAATTTTCATTTATGATTTTAAAAATATTTTAAATTAAACTTTGTTTTGATTAAATTTGTAGTTAAATTTTTTAATTAACTTATTTGTATTTATAAACTTGAATGAATTTTTTAAATTATTGTTGCAGATTTTTAATGGCTTAGTTTTAGAAATATTTTCAACTAAATAAATATGGAAGATAATATAGTAAAATGGTGGACAACTCTACATTGATCAAGGACAAAAAATTATTAAGAATGTCATTAATTTTATAACACATTCATTAGCACGGAAGTACAAATCATATCAAATTAGTTTAATTTTACTTAATCATAAAGTAAAATATTTGAAAATTATTTATTTATTAAACTAAGTGTTTTTTACTGAAGATGAGTTATTAAAGTGGGTTAGAGACGTAACATTTCAAAATGACTTTGTGATTGTCATATTAACGTCAAATACAATCAAAAGTTTTTTTTTAATTTGGGGTGTGAACGAGGTGGTAAGTATAAATTGTACAAAATGTATGAGTAGTATGTTCATAAAATAACAGGGACCACAAAATGTAATTGCCCATTTAGATTAAGAGGAAGACTTCTAAAGAATCAAGATAGTTGGAAGATGAAGATAGTATGTGAGCTTCACAATCATGCATTGGCAAAAATATTAATTGGTGATCCATATATCGACCGTTTGGTAGATGATGAGAAAGCATTACTTGGTGAATTTGATGAAGAATATGGTAAAACCAAAGAATATTCTTCTGACCTTGAAGAACCACAATGAACAGAATGTTACAACCATTAGTCAAGTGTATAGTGCAAGGTACGCATTTCATAAATCTAAAAGAGTTCCTAGAGCATAAATGCAACATTTAATAAAATTACTAGAGTATGATATGTATATTCACTGGTATAGATGGATGGAGTCACATAAGTTTTGTGTAATATCTTTTAGAGATACCCTGCTAACCTTTGCGATTGTACCACGACAAAGTATATTTGAAGTTAGCTCCACCAGTTAATTCTGACCTTTTGCATTATTTCGTCCTGTCCAACCTTTTTGATTCGATTTGACATCTACAGCCCAAATTTGTTTGGTCCATTTTCTAGTCATCTCAAAGGAAAGATTATCTTTATACAGTCATCCTTGTTCTTACAAAGATGATTAATATTGCGTTCAATCATGGTTCTTCTGCAACTTCATTTTCTACAATGAGTTCATCTACTAAAATCATAGTCTTTAAAAAACTTCATTCATTAGTACTAGTTCACATTCAACTCCAATTGATCAAAAGACATGTCAATTCTCAAATGTTTGACTACCTTGAAACATAAGTTTCAACTGTCATCAAACTCCATTCCTAATCATCAATCCAAAGGAAAATATTGATCCTTATTGATAAAATTAGATCAAATTTGCTACTACCTTCTAGAATTTTGCTTTAAATATCCATTAGTATAGAGTAAGTATAAACTTTTTGCTTTCCAATACGATTTCCAAGCGTTCTCATTCTATATTGCTCTTTATTATAATTGGATTGGTCATATTCCTCTTAGTTGACATCACCTGACCCAAGAACGTCGCTCTCTCAAGATTTCAAACATTATACTTAACTGTTTTTTACATAGTCGAATCATCTATCATTCCAAATAACATCACCACGTACTTAGTGTTCATTCTGAACTTAAAAATTTCCTTACACATTCTCATTGATATGAAGACATCCAAACTTCGCACTAACCTTAGGAAACATCTTGGCTCCACGTCATTAATCTATCACACTAACCATCCTAAGCAATGAACATTTATCCTTGATGATTAACTGATCGAGTTGTTTTTAATCCACACACAACTTTATCTTCTGTTACTAGTAGCATCATTCTTCTTCCTAACAATTTATTGGATTCTATAATCTGCTTTATCTCAGGGGAGTCTCCAACCGAGTTCTTCAACTTGATTAACTCAAGTAATGTCAAACGATAATGAATTACATAACTTTGTTTCTCCTCTAGAATCACATCTCTAACAAATTCAGCTTCTAACTCTCAATGCAATTTTAGTACTTTCTCTATAACCATTTTGGAAAAACCTTAATCAAACCTATCTGTCATAAATCAATTTCACCTTCAACATAAAGAATATTGAACACCAAGCTACCTCCCTAAAACCAAATGTATCGATTGAGCACATACAATCTACCAATCTAGCATTAAGGAAAACAAAAAGATCATGGGTACATTCTATCAAAATATGATCGACAGAGAACCCATTCATTCCTAGGGTTTTATCCATGTTAATCAAAACTAACAAATCAAGATAAACCTTGATTTACATTTACCTAACCTAATGTTTACCATCTATGATCTTATATGTTTCTCATTTCCTATCTCATGAAAATGAACTCATAACATTACAATTTGGAAAATAATAACAAAAAATCTACAAGAACAATCTCATAAGACGTTGATGTTTTGAAGAAAATTCATTACAATGAAATTCTGATAGCGTCTCTCACAATTCTATCTCAAATAATTTCTTCCAAACAACTCCATCTTGCTCGAATATAAAGAGAATTAAAAGAAACACTTCATACATTCAAAAAATCATATGTTGTACAAAATAAGTCATAAAACTCAGCCACATTATACTCTTATACATTTCAAACACACATTAATCACATTCACGCAAACTCACTGATGTGACCATGTCTAGCCAATGATCTATAACTAAGGCCATGGCTAGAAGGATTGAAGAAGACCTAGCCCTTGCAGACAAAGGGAGACTTCACCTTCTATGGAGAGTGAAGATATTAGACTAGGGACTTTAGTTAATAAAATGTAATTTTCCTTTATTTTAATTTTGAGGAGCATTAGGAATTTAATGTGGGACATGTATTTAGTCCATTTTTTATTTTAGGAGGTGTCTTAGGAATTTAGAGGGTGGATTTAGCTTCTTGGGTCTTTATGAAGGAAATAAGGGGTAGCCTTGATATCTACACCCTTTTTTTCCTACATAAACCCCCTAAACTAATAAGAAGGAATCTTGAACCTTGGTTTGAGAAACTTGGGCACCAAGTTTGATGATCTAAGGAGGGAATTGTTTCTCAATCCTCCTCCCTTAGATCTCTCCTTTTAATCCTAGCCCTTCTTTTTTAGGTTATCTTGTTCAAGAGGTTAGCTACCTCTATAAATAGGAGCTCCTCCCTTCACTTGTATTTTTTACACTTAAATTTAATCTTAGAGACCATATTGGTTGTGAGGTTCTTACATTTGAGTGTCCCCCATTCTCCTTTGTGAGAGTTTCTAAGAGTTATCAAAGGACCTCTCCCTTATGCCTCTCCCGTTTAGCTTATCAAACTTAGTATTTTTGGAACCTCACCCTATTCCTTTCCTCTCCATAATTCATCTATTTATTTACACCAAGTTCACACAACATCCATAATAATCACATAAACTTAACAACAATACCTCTACATTCAAATAACAGTATTTATACACAACTTTCTTATTTACATATTCAACAATAGAATAACATCCTTTGGGACTTCTAGCCATAATTCAACATACTTCATTTCAGAGCATCTTGTCTTTCTGCATTATCACTACTATCTACTCCCGTGCAAAGCACGATCATCACAATCATATAGAAAGCACAAACATTGCAAAGGTAAACTTACATAATGCGCAACATACAATTACATCAATCATATAACATGAAAATTGCACAACATTTATATTTAGTACCATTAATTCACATTCATTGATAGTAAACAACCAAATTATCACTCTTTATGTTCCACTTGAACATTAGCACTCACAATCAATCAATAAAATATTAATTAAATATCATAATCAATCAAATCAAACACATTTATATTCCAGAATATCTACATTGAGTTTGGGCACCGAGGACAGACGTCCAATCTACCTGTGTTATCACCAATTTAAGTCTAAGCAATACTTATTTGACAATTAGAAACTGATGTCTAATGTCTGTCTGACACCCTATGACACATAGTCGTTGTTTGAGTATGTCCTTTAGGTATCCCCTTGTATATCTGATACCAGGACCACAATGTAAATCACAGAAATATCCCCTTGTATATCTGATACTCTAGATTATATTGACCTCTATTGTGCCATTAACATTAATGTACCCTACCAAACATATCATCTAAGGCTAAGTTACCCACCTGTAATTGCCCGCAACCAACAACATCAATAAATATATTTTCATCATGCATTCCAATCATATGCATTACATCACAATTCCAAATAATATATTATCATTCCAATAATTCAATTTTAGTCACAAAAAATCAATTAAACCAAAACTAAATTACCCTACTGTAACTACCACATCCAAACTATCCAATAAATCATCCAATTCAATATCAAACATTACTTCCATAATAATCATCAACCACACAACACATTATATATCTTAACTCATTATCATTAGTTTCCAAGAACCATAATTCATTTCAATCACATGCCAATTCTCAAAACAAGTATTAGTTCAACACAACATCATGCATTCAATGCAATACTTTATCACTATGCATTTACAATCGACATACACGTTATCTTAAATAGCTCAACTATGAAATCCTAATATACACTATCTCAAATAGCTCAAATTACAATCAATATGCACTAACTCAATCAGCTCACATCATTATTGACAAACTATATTAGTTCAAATTAAAATCAAATACAAACTATATTAAATAGTTCAAAACACAATTAAAATAAATGTTATATTAAATAGCTCAAAATATAGTCAAAATACTTGTTATTTTAAATAGCTCAAATCTCTTAACTACCAAATCACTTATCCATCAACCAAAATCAACAAAAGAGCTTCCATTACCTATTTTTCCATAAAAAATCCAATTAAAATAAAATGGGAAGAATCAATCGAAGAAATTACATAGGAACCTGACCAGAATCCCAAATTAAACAAGAACCTTAGAAATCAAGATTTCAAAGAAATTTCCTTTTGAACGAAAACGATCAGAAAAAGGCTTAGAAAACTATGATCAAACATATTTATATTAATCACCTCTTAGAATCAGAAGCAATGGAAGAGACTGTGCCAGATTTCCTCGGCTCAAAGAGAAAGAAAAATGAAGTACAAGAAAATTAAAAGAAAAAATGAAAGAGAAAAAAAGCTTATATATATCATGGGGTTGTATTTAGTATTGCTAAATGCAACCCCCCTTCTAATAATGGACTTTCTAAAAACTTCTCGAAACTCCACTAAAACCTTTCGAAAGAAAATAAATTATTCTCATATTCCCTCGTTCTTCTACGATCATTAATAAAACCATCACATCTAAATTTAATTAGTAATTTAAGTATAAACTTAAATTTAATTCTCTCCACTATTTATTCTACAAATTTATGACGTATTAAACAAACAAGTCCTTACAAAAATCGTTTTTCTAGAAACATTTAATTTGTTGTATGACTACTATATTCAAAAAAATGTGAAGACTAAATGCAAAATGTATGTTCATCCACAAGATGCATGAGACCAACTTATGTAGTCATTCCATGATCTTAAGAAATGTGACACTAAAGATGCATTCGAAGGATATCTTTGTAACTTTGAATGTATTAGTCAACCTTGGTCTCTATTTGTTGATTATGTTAAAGAAACTTGGTTGAACCCTCATAAGGAAAGATTTGTTAAAGCTTGAACCAATAAGTTGATGTAGTTAGGGAACACAACTAACAACATATATGATTTATGTTAACATTACTTCTATGTGTTTAATTGTTTATAACTGACTTGTATTTATTACTATCAGGGTTGAGTTACCACATTCAGTTTTGAAAAAATTTATACAAACCAGCATGAGTGACCTTTGTAATTATTGGGATGCCATGAACAAACATACCCAAATTAAAGTATCTTTTGAGAAAAGCATAAATGTTGTTGGACATGCCTTTAATATGACATTGTACAAGAATTTGTGTGACTTTGTATCAAGGTATGCAATGAATCTTGTGTTAATAGAATATGAATAGGTCTAACTTATTGGTAGAAATAGTTCAAAGTGTAAGTGTGTAGTGAAGACTACACATGGTAATGATGGTATTATGTGTTCATGTGAACTAGCCATATATGTGGTTGAAAGTATTACTGTTTATACACTTCATCCAATAGGGAGAACACTTAGTTTTAGTGATTTGTGTATTGACGAAGAGTTGACAATCTAGTTGTAGATTCATGTCATTTGTTAGTGTTTTAACGATCTTGACTTTGCTGGAAAAATCACAATCAAAGACAAATTAGATGAAGTAACATATTTGACTGTCCTTTAATATGTCCTCGAAAAGAAAATATTAAGACCAAAATGAGGATAAAAAGGTTGTGCATGTCAACTTGAGAGATTAATAAAGCATGACTCATCTTATTTTAAATATATTGATGCATTTTTTTTAGCTCATGATAGTTGTCATTCACAAAAGTCGTCAAAGTCTATTGGTAATGAACTTAACATGAAGATGATATTTATAGATAAGTTTTTTTTATGCATCCTCATGTCCAAAGCATAATAGATGTTGTAGCTGACAGTCATTGTGACTATCATGCAATTACTGATATGATGGGTATGGGTGAAGATTCTCGGGCTCTTGTTAGTCAAAAGTTGTATAGAGAAATGGGAACTTGGAGCTCTGAGTACACGACTATTTTTGGCAGTGACGACCAATTTCAATTTTTTATGAAATTCATTACTTGTTGATGATCAACGTATCATATAAGTATGTATATTATTATCATTAAAAATAATTTTTTTAACATATGCATCTGTTAACAAGAACCATTTTTTTGCAGGCAAGTGTTGATAAATGAATGACTTTACCTGACATGGGATATGTCATTATCACTCGATATAATGTTGGGTTGATTTTTTTATCTCTAAAGCAATGCATGATATTTTTTTCTTAAGAAGTGCTCCTCCTACTAATACCTCAACTCATCGAGTAATTTGCGTTACTAATATGAATGAGAACCACTTTGTTCAAGTATAATACATGCATTTTTACATTACTTAACCAAAACATATATGATACTATATGCAATTCATTTATATTATATTATGTTTATTTGTAGGTCTACTTAAAGAAGCATTGTCTAATGCCAAATATATATATGTCGTGGAAAAGATATTGTCATCCAGTGGCAAACGATTGGTTGACACCTTACATTAGTCGCATTCACAAGATTTCATAGTTGTTATATGTTTGGCGACAATACGTCAGTTTAAATGATGATTGAATTTGTTTAAATGATGATTGAATTTGTATGCATAAAATGAAGTACTATTAAACTATTATTATAAATAAATTATTTGTGAAAAACATGTATAATGTCTTTTTTTACAACATCATATTTAGTGAAACAAAAGTACATAACACAAGCATGTCGTTATTAAGTTGTCAATACGTAATCATAACAGACGATGTGCTAGTGCTAGGAGCTGCTAGATCTCTTTCCAAGTTAGTGTTCCTTGTAGTACCATCCTAAGGTCAATCATACATTGCAGATGGCTAACCATCTCCTGTGAAATGCCCTAAAATGATTATCATTTAACAAAAAATTAACAATTATTGAAGTTATGTGATTGTAACCTATGTAAATATTTATATAAAATAAAACCTCATCCCTAACAACATGATTGTTGTTGGCTCTATACTCAACTTTGCATAATGACTCATTTGTCAGGCACGTGTGGGTTCTAGGACCACCCAAGGGTTAACTTTCGATGTGGACAAACATATGGGTGTGACACTCGAAAATATCACATCATATAGTGATGAGAATAGTCTATGGGTCAACCACCCCAATCATGAGGTGTGGTTGCCTCCAGTTTGAAAAATGCAGAATCTCTGGAAATTCCTTAGACAAGCTTAAATTGTCAGTGAACTGTTCAGGAGATGTAATTGCATATATTCACTGACTCAAATGTAGCTAGAGAACAAACTAATATGTTGGAAAAAAAAAACGTCTGTGTGCATCATACGATGACATATAACCCCCCTTAAAAAGTTAGCTGGTCCAACTGTTGTCTGTAGCAACATTTCAACACAGGGCGTGAGGCTTCACCTCATCGTATATAATAGCTAATGATCTTTCCCCAATCGTTGGAAAGTGTTCGTAGACCAAACTTGCATAAAACATTAACATACTCATATCAATTACATATAATGCATGAGAAATTATATAAATATACCACATTTTATAGAAAGTACTAAATTGAATCAAAGTCGTTAATACGGACATTGTCTAGTTGTGTTGTAGCTTGTATCATCAAGATGATGATACATAGGTTCCAATTCAGTGCACCTAAGAATAGTTAGTTGCCTATTGAAGGTCATTGAAAAGCTTCAGATACGTTACGCAAACATTGGTGTTGTTCTTGTCTACAAATGTTGTGCACCCAACAAGGTGTAACATATATGCTCGAGCAAGTTGCTCTTATTTGCTGCTTGCACATCTTTCTTCATACACCTCCGTTAGCCAAGACAGACGTACCAACCCACATCTACAAATGGTAACCTCATCAAAGGTTTCTTGTAGTGATACGTCTAACAACTCAATCAGAACAGAAACTGCCATATCCATATTCATGTATTCATAGCTGCACAACAAACCAATCAATGGCAGATGCAACAAACATGACATACCATCAAGTGTGATGGCCATCTCCTCGATAAGTAGATGGAAACTAGATGTTTTCTTATGCCATCTCTCCATAAATAAAAGTTGCATCAATCATCTCGATTGTGTAGCTAATTAACGACAACAACCCGCAATCCTTAACATAATCTTCAATTTGAGTGAAGCTTTTCAATCATCCGCAGTTTCCATCCGTATGCAATGCATTTAAGATCAGCACGAGACTACAAAAAGAGAGTAAACTATTAATTATACCAAACACATAATTAAGTAATTAAATAACTATACTAAAAATAATAAATTAAGTACACTAGAAATTAATTAAATAACTATACTAAAAAAATAAGAAATTAAAAAACTATACTAAAAAAATAATAAATTAAATACATGAATATACTACATGTAATTAACTATACTAACTAAATATTTAATTAAATAAATATACTAAACACATAATTCATTAAGTAAATTAATATAATAAATATGTAATTATTATAATATAAAAATAATAAGTTAAATAAATATATTACGAATAATAAATTAAGTACACTAAAAATTAATTAAACTACTATACTAAAAATAAAAAATAAAATAAGTATACTAAAAAAATAATAAATTAAATATATGAATATACTACGTGTAATTAACTAAACTAACAAAATATTTAATTAAATAACTATACTAAATACGTAATTTATTAAATAGATTAATATAATAAACATGTAATTATTATAATAAAAAATGATAAATTAAATAACATACACTTACTTTGCCATTCTAGATAGCATGTGCTGCATGATCACCATATGATACTAAAAGACTAGTATCTTCTGGTCCTCCTGGAAAACCCATTGTCACGATTCTTCGTGTGCACAACACGTTGATCTTTAGTTGCGTCATGTAGTGTCGACATTCATCTTCTACGTGTAGACGCAGTCAGACGTATACGTTCATGACCGATAACATCAAAATCCTAAAGAGTTCCTTGTGTCATATGCATATTTGTAAAAATGTTGTAAACAATATAAAAAAATAAATAAAATAATATTTTTTTACTTAAAAAACATCTTAAACAATAAATTAAAAAAAATTAGCAACACTAAAAAATATATAATAACTTTATTTCTAAAACAATTTTAGTGATTATAAATTAAAAATAATTAAAATTTGAAATTACTTTGTCTATAAAATTTAAAACAATATTTATTTCATATTATTTTAATAATTATATATATGATTTATAAAAATATTTTAATAAAAATTATAGTAATAAAAGAAAACATTTATTTGAGATATATCTTAATTAAGTTCTTGTCAAATTCTTAGGAAAAAAATAGAGTTTTTGCTATAGTAAGATATATTATGTGATTTGTTATTTTAGCAAGAGAAAGCACATGTATAGCTTAGAAATTGGAAATAAAAATAGGAGAAGAATATCACATGTTTCTAAATATAAATTTCCAATAATAATAATATAAAATAATAGATTAATTATGATAACACCACACATATTATACAAGTATGATTACTAAAATGAAAAAAGATATTGAAAGTTATTTTCTATAGCAAAATATTTATCAAATTAAATACAAGTACATTTACTCGAACAAGCTCTTGCTGAAGAGTATAAAAAAATTGATTTTTTTAACTCTCCAGCGAAATAAATATTTTTTTACTCTTCGAAAAGATCTCATCGGAGAGTTAACAATATTTAAAAAATGAACAAGAATACCTGAAGCCGCGAAGAATGAAGTAGAAAAAATGAACAAACAAGAAGAAGTAACACAATAAAGAATGAGAAAAATAGGAAGGTTTTAAAGGCAGAAAACAAGAAGAGACAAAAAAAAGGCTTTAAAGGAAGAATCAACAAGAGAACGAAGCTTTAAAGTGCAGGGGCTGAAATAGGGGTGTTCATAGGTTGGATTAGGTCAAGTTTAGGGAAACCCAAGACCCAACCCAATCATAAACATCGGGTTGGGTTGGGTTGGGTTTTTGTTATTTTTTTATTAGACCAAACTCAACCCAACCCGCCATTGATCGGGTTGGGTTGTGTTGATTGGGTCACCATTTTAAAAAATATTTTTCTAAACAATAAATTTATAATTACAAATTATATGACCAAAATAAATTAAAATTAACATATTAAATTATCAATCAACAATAACTATATAGTTGTTAAGACATCTGCTCATACAGTCATAACATTGTTTTTACATTTGTGTTTCAATCATAATACACACGAAGAACATTTGTGATTAGATTTATCTTTCTTAATTTAGTATAAGGCCTTGATTATTTAAATTGATTAAAAAACAAAGGAAACAGAATAACATATGTTTCTTCC
The DNA here is from genome assembly GCA_037954015.1 of Psophocarpus tetragonolobus. Taxonomy (NCBI): domain Eukaryota; kingdom Viridiplantae; phylum Streptophyta; class Magnoliopsida; order Fabales; family Fabaceae; genus Psophocarpus; species Psophocarpus tetragonolobus. The sequence continues at coordinate 5,251,510 of CM075693.1, read as the reverse complement.
ATCTCCCTTTTTTCCCCTTTAGAAATAGAAGAAGTTTGTGTCGATAAATACGAATTAATTTTCTAGTAAATAATTAATTAGGCAAATGAAAGTGTGGAAAAATAAACTCTAAAGAAGCCATAAAATTTGGCAATGTTGAACATTATCATTGATAAAAATTGTTGCATTAGACAAGTTATTTTGTAGTACTATACAATGTGAGACCAGAAATCTGAACCAACATCTTCATTTGAGACTAAGTTTGATTCCTAGAGTTGAAATAAAAATATTTTTTTGTTAATTGGAACCCTAGCAACATAAGTACATGACCGTCCTTAATGACTCCTCTGACTGCTTTGCCTCTTCATCTTTTAGTAAAATATTCACGAACAATAGCAAAAACATTACAAAAATAAAATTTCTTAAAGCTTCACAAACACTAACCATTGGTAGAAAACAAGGGACATGTAATTAGTTTCGTACAGGGGGGAGATACAATGACGACAAGTGGAAAACACTAGTGAAAGCACAGTGATGACCGATGTGTTCGCAGGGTAACGAAGAAGAAGAACTACTTACTATTTAGGGTTTTTAGAAAAAGAAAAGAAAGATGAAGTGAAGGTAGTGCAACGTGAGCAGTGACATGATGCGTGAAAAGTGAAAACTCTCATTTGGGCTTGAATTGGGACTATACATTAAAATAATAAATTATAAAAGATTTTTTTAATTTAAAATAGTAATAAAATATTATTTTTGGGTTGGGTTGGGTCTTGGGTTCAACTCCTGAACCTGACACCCAACCCGTAGGTGATTGTGTTTGATTAGGTTAGGTTGAGTTTCACCCAATCTAAAAAAAATCCAACCCAATTACTTTGGGTTGGATTGGGTCATCGGATCACCCAACCCAATGAACACCCCTAGGCAGAAAACAAAGTGAGGAGGGGAGAGAAAGGACCAATAGACAAAACAATGTGAGAAGAGAGAGAAGACTAGGCGGAAAAAACAATGTGAGAAGAGAGAAAATACTAGGGGGAAAAACAATGTGAGAAGAGAGAAGACCAAGTGGACAAAACAAAGTGTGGAGAGAGATATGAGTAGGCAGAGAACACAAAGGAACATTTAAGAAGAGAGAGGGGAATTAGGGTTAGGGGTAAAATGAGTATTTAGAAAAAAACTTTTAAAATTGTAGGTGTGAATTCAAAATATGGGGAGTGTGAATTCAAATTTTCTCACTCGTGTTGTGCAAGTGCAAGGTTTAAGATTAGAATTTGTCTATATATTACATGTAGGAGACATTGTTTTGGGCTTAGGCCAAATTGACCTAATAATTGAACATATAAAAGGCTTATGTTATAGGAGTTTCAATTAGCACCTCCCATAATTTGAAATCACACCTACTTTGATAATTTTTTTTCAAATTTCTATTTTACCCCTAAACCTAATTCCCCCCTCAAATTCTTTTAAATCTCTGGGAACCTCTTGGCGGAGAGTAAAAAAATTTCAAATTTTTTTGACTTTCTGACGACCTCTTGTCAGAGAGTTAAGGAATTTTGAAATTCAAAAGTCATGGTTTGTAGTTGACAAGAGAAGGACCACGACCCATGAAGTTTTCCTAATAGTTGAATGATGTATGATGCTCCCACATATTTTGGAAAGGTTGACTCCATTGGCACACAACATGATAAAGTGACATTTTGAGAGGATTTTTGAGAGGGAGCATTCAGCTCTCAAAGTAAATGTTTTACTTGTGCAGACTCTTTACTTTGCATACCAAGCAAAAACTAAAGTTGCAATGCTTGAGATCCTTATTGGTCTCCACTATGTGTGTAGGATTAGGATTGATAGAGAAGCTCGCATTGCATGTAAGAGGCAGAAAAGGGGATTGGAGGGTCTAGATCTTATAATGCTATTTGTTTAAGAAAGAATAAGCTATAAAAAAATTCAATTTTTTTTAACTCTCTGGAAAGAGGTCACTGAGAGTTAAGAATATTTCTAGGAGAGAGAAAAAGGAATTAAGTTTAGGGGTAAAATGAAAATTTGAGAAAAAAATTATAAAAGTATGTGTAACTTCAAATTATAGGAGGTGTTAATTGAAATTCCTTATGTTATTTACACTTCTCTATAGTGATTAATATGCTTCATTTCTTATTTTCATTTTAGATATTTTCTAAAATATCCTAAGATATAACTCCTAATTGAAATACCCTATAATACAATTATTATTATATGTCCTTTCTCATTTCCTCCATGCCTTCCAAAACCTTATACTTACATATTCCTAAAATCTCACAATGCACTTTCTCTTAACTTTGTTCAGAAATAGAATGAGTTTTAGAAATTAATTTATGGAATGTGATTTATACTTTCGAAAAATGCTTTTTGAAAGAGTCAAACTCTTCCAAAAAAATACTTTGAGAAACTATGTTTGAAAATAAAAATTCTTGAAAATATTTTTTGAAATTTACATTTATACTTTCAAAAAGTATTTTTTAAAGAGTTGCTTGCTCTTCTAAAAAGTACATTTTAGAAGAGTAATTTGTCAACTATAATCTCTCATTCTTAACAAAAGAAAAGAACAAAAAAGAAAATACATATAAAATAACAAAATACACTTCATTGTAATAGGAAAAATAAAACCCGTTCATGAGAGAAACCCAAAAATAATTACAAAAGATATCAAAATTGAAATAAAATAATTTATATAAGTATAAAACAAAATAAGGTTTAAAAAATAATGGAAAAGAGTTGCAAAATAAATCTTAAAAAAAATAAATTAAAATTACAACATCAAGATTTAAAAAATAAAAAAGATAAAATAAAATTTCAATTTATATTTGTTTTATAAAAAATAATATTTTAGTAATAAAAGATATATATAAAAAAGAACCAGATGTATATTGATATGTTTTAAAAGATTATGTTAAAAAATATAATTATTAGAACATTTAAATAGATATTTAGAATAATATAAAAATAGAGATATTAATTACTATATGGAATGGAAGTATAAAAAGCACTTAATTGGTTTAACTACTAATGGACTTCAATTACCAAACACCAATTCTTCCGCATAAGCCCATTTTTTTCCAACCTACTAAATCAACTAGCTTGTTGAACCCACTCAAACCTCATTTTTAAATTTAGGTTTTTCAGTTTTGAGTCTGTCAAACTTGGTAATCTGTTGTAATTCTCATCTATCACATTATGATGCGATATGATTGACAATAATTTTATTTCCAAATAGTTAATTAAGAATTTGATCATCAGATTCATACATATGAACAAATTTTCTTAGAAAAGTAGTTTTTTAAGTGAATTTAAAATATTATTATTTATTCTTAGTAAAAAACACTAATTTGACCTAATATTATAAAAAAATATTATTTATAATTAAATAATAGTATACAAATTTAATATTATCATTGCATATATTGGACGAGCTGGTCTAAATTTTTTATGAAAAAAACAATTTATTATAATTTTTTAGATGTTTGATTAGAATGTTTAATAAAAAACGTAAACGGGAAAAAAGTTGCTTGAAGTAGTTGCTTAAACTAAATGAAAAAATTATTTTATGAAAAGTTTATGATTTTTAAAAAAACAACTTACGAATAAATCAATTATTTATAAGTCCAAACAAACTCACCTGTTATTTACCTCCTATCCCATTATAAGGAGAATAGAAAGTGAAAAGAATAAAGAGAAAAAAAAAACATGTATTTTCTTAGTTTGTTAGCAAAGAATAAGGATGATAATAGAGAGACTGAGTGTGGGTTTGACTCTTCCCATCTTTGGAAAGTGCGAGGTAGGATCCAATTTGGATATAGAAAGAGTGAATGTGAAATTTTAATCTTAGTCTACGTCGGGTATTTTTGGGTTCAGTGTACCCGTGAAGATCTGTTATATTATTTTTTACAATTTAAATTTACTTATTTATTATTAAATAAATTATATATTTATTTATTAATTATATTTTAATTTAAAAAGTATATAAAGAATAATTAATAACAAGAAATTATAAATTAAAGTTTAAGAATTAAAATTTTTAATTAAATATATAACTTTAAACTTTATTATATAATTATTAAAATTATAATATAAAGGATATGAGTTCGGGTACGGGACGGGTAATCACATACCTATACTCGTACCCGGTTCATCAAATCAGGTAATACTCATATCATATCAAGTCAAAGTGAGTAATACCCATCAAAATTGAGGAGGGTTCGGGGCGGTACCCACCAATATGGGTATTTTTGCCATTTCTAGGAATGAAGTCACCAAGAGAAGTGTCATTAATTTATAGGTTCCACATGTTTAACTTTTAACTCAAAAAAGCATAAAAAGGAAAAAAAGTGCAAATAAACTAGAGTTTAATTGGTATACATTGTCAGTGTAGAAATTTTTTATACTGACATTCAATCATGACTTTTCATTGTAAAAATCCTTTACATTGAATGTCAGTGCAAAAATCCTTTACACGGACAATGTATACCAATTAAACTCAATAAACTAACATTCTAAGATTATCATTCTTTATAAAAAGAAAATAATAAATATATGAATAATTTTTTAATTTTAATAACTTTAATTTATAATTTTTCATATTTTTCACACCATTTTTCATACACAATCAAACAACTTTAACTTTTACTTCTTTTTTTTTCTTTTCTCATACTTTCTTTCCTATCACAACCCTTAATTTTGTTATGTGATTATTCATTGAGAGGGTAAACTAATTTTACAAGCTTATCATACATTGATCCTTGGATATAAAATATTTTATAATAATTTTGTTATGTGATTGTTCATTGAGAGGGTAAACTAATTTTACAAGCTTATCATTGATACTTGTATATAAAATATTTTATAATATCAATATAGCGGCTTTTTATATATATAAAAAAATTACAAAAATGACTCACTACCATATTATTTACCAAAATAATTTCTTTTTCTATTCAACTTGAAAAATTGTTTGAGAGAAATCGATTTCTCAATCTAATTTTTTTTTTTTATGTAAAAAACTTATAAGAAATTGGTTATTAAGCGGCAACCATCCCGATAACCAATTTCTCATAGAGTGTTTGTTTTAGTCAATTTTTGAATGTTTTTAATTTTTTTTATTATGTATATTATTTTGAATCATGAATTTTAAAATTAAAATTTTTTAGTTAACTTATATTTTATTTTATTATGTATTTTATTTTTACGTTGTGTATCTTTTCTGTTATTTTAATTTTGTTAAATATTTTGTAATTATTTTTAAATTTATATTTGTTAAATTAATTTTAAAATGTTTTTTACCAAAATAATTTAAAAATAATTTGAAATATTAGGTTTAAAAATCTTAATTTAAAAACTTTAAACTGTAAATAAATTATAACGCCTTTAAAAAAATTAAAACAAGAAAAAGATACAAACATAAAAAATAAAATGAAATAAAAATTAACTTAATTTTTTTTAAAAATAAATCTAAAAAAAATATCCTATAAAAAATTAGTTGTCAATTTCCGGTTTTGTTTTTTGGTCATTTTTTGAATTTTTTTAGATTTATTTTTTATTTATACATATTATTTTAAATCATGAATTTTAAAACTAATTTTTTTAAAAATAGTTTTAGTTAATTTATATTTTATTGTGTGTTTTACTTTTTTGTTGATTTAATTTTTTTAAATGCTTTGTATTTTTTTTAATTTATATTTTTTAAGTTATTTTTTTAAAAATATTTTTGGTAAAATAATTTTAAATATTAGATTTAAAAATCTTAATTTAAAACTTTAAAATAAAAAAAATGTCCTATAAGAAATTAGTTGTATACAAATTATAGACTTTTTTCATATAAAAAAATCAGGTTAAGAAATAGGTTATTTATGATGAATTTCCCATTACAAATAGTAAAACAGGTTATTTAAATAAACAACGTGAAACATTTATCTTGGTATATAATAAAAAAGCTGAATATAACCTTTTTATATTATTTTAAGGTATTTTTATAATAATTTATTATATAAAAAATTTATAATTAAATGATATTTAGTTTTTTATTAATTTCCTATAAAAAATATTGGTGGAAATTATTTTTTAAGAGTTTAATTAATATACATGTTCAGCATAAAGAATTTTACACTGACATTTAATCACAGTCCCTGTTTTGGTAGATTTGTATATAAATGATTGATGTCAGTTTAAAAATCCTTTACAATAATGTATATACTAATTAAACTCATTTTTTAAACGCAATTGAGTGATATTTATTAATTTAAATTAATTTTTGGAAAAAAAAAAGAAAAAGAAAAATGAACACCGACGGTGTGAGGGCAGAGGAGCAGCTTATATAATGTAATGTTGTTTTCTTTACATCCATAAAACTTCTGTATCGTTGTTCTGTTCCCTTCCCTCCCTGCATCTCTCATCGATAGGTAAATGTCACCACCCTTTCTCGTGTTTCTTTTCTACATTTTGCGTCTGTTATTCCTTTCCTTGATTCCACTCACCCTCACTCACTCTGTCTCCTCTCAATTTGAAATTCAAGCTGATTAATATTGCTGTCTCGGAAGGTTATTCATTTTTTGTTATTAGGTCTGATCAATTGTTAATGTTGAACAGCCAAACCCTCATGGCAGAGTGCAACAACGAGCAGTGTTTCGGAGCGCAGGACGTTAAGGTACCCAATCTGATCCCATTTCCTTTTTTTTTTTTTTTTTTTTTTTGTATATCAAACTACAACTAGCGTTAACTCAAATATCTCCTCAATATAATCAATTTATCCTAGTTTTCTGTTTCCAATTTGTAAATTGTTCGCGTTTTCCTATACGGAGTTCTAAGAATTAAATGTTAGAATTTTTGTGTGTATTATACTAAGGTTCAACTTCCTATTTCCTCCTTAAATTACTCAAACTTTTCCTCATGAGTGAATTCTAGTGGGTTAATTTAAAGTTTTTTCCTCCTAATAGTTTGCTTAAACTAGGACTTGACGATGATTAAATTAAACAAGAGTAAATTACTCCACCACTCTAAAGTTTTTCAAATTATATACTCATACTCTATCCTTTTCAAAATCTTATATAAATCTTTTTCTTGTTTTTTAAAACATTAGCTTCACACTCTTTATTTTAAATTTTAAAAAATTACACAGAGATGTCATTGTAAACGTGGAAACAAAATATAAATGTAAGTGTAGTCTGAAAAAATTTAAGAGTTGTTAGTATAATTTACTCATTTAATAAATAAAAAAATCATCATCTTCAGGATCCTCATCAACCTCGTCACTTTCTGACTCCTCTTCTCTTTCAACATCATGAGCATTTTCACTAGCTAGAAACCTATTTTGAAATATCTGAATTTTCTTTCTTGCTTCGGAAAGAATGGAGTCAGCATGAGCAGAATTCTTTCTGTTTCTGAATGCCTCTGGTACACATGTTGATGGAGCTATTCTTTCCAACAATTTAGTGTCTCTAGTCAAAGCAACAGAAATTGATGCTTTAGTGTCTTACTGGTTGTCAGGTCCCGAAGACCAGATTTCTGAATTTTTTCTGCAAATTTCTGAGAGAATATGAAAAGCTGCAAATTTAACTGTACAAGGAGTTAACCTATGCCTTGATCTTCGAGGAGCTAACAGATTTCTTTCTTGCATTCTGGGCACACCACTTTCGGCTGCTGAACCATTACCAAGTGTATAAATAATATCTTCGCAACTTTTCCTCTCGTCTTAAAAAAGATCACTTAACAAAAAAAAAATAAAAAATCGTGATGTTTGAAAAAAATTAAAATATTAAAAGACATTTTTTACTAAAAAAAATTTATCCATAAATGTTTTAACTAAAAAACATTTTGTGTTTTAACTAAAAATTAAAATATTAAAAGACAATTAAAATAGTTGAAGATTTTAACTAAAAAACATTTTTATTACATTTTTGTGTTTTAATAAATGATTTTTTCACTAAAAAATGTTGTAATTTTTAATTATATTATTTAATTATTAGTTGCTTAACATGTTTTAAAACTTAACCAAATTAAGTTCATAATATTTTGAAGAATTAAAATATAATAAATATTTATATTTTTTTTGTAAGCATATTGGAAAATCAAACAAAATCAGTGTCAATCAACCAAACATATTAGAAAATCCTCCTTATTTAGTTGAACAATCTGGTCACTCAATAGAGTTATATGAATTTATAATCCACTCTCTTAGATATTAAGCGTGCTGCTTTACACCATTCACAGAAACTTAGTTGTTAGCAAGAACAATTTTTTGTACCTCTAGAACTATTTTTCTAAAAATTGAAACATTTCTTACCTTTTGCATATGCCAAATTGTAGCATACTACACAAGAGACCATACTTTCTTTGTCATCACAACTCCTTTGACTAACCCCCCAAATTGCTCCACATGATTGCTTAACGTTATTGGGAGTAGTGCACATCCTCAACAAGCAAACAAAGATCTTCAAACTCCTGTCTGCCACAACACAAGATATAAATAAGTGTGACATTGATTCTATCATTTTTCCTTACATCCCACACATAGCTTTCTACCATTAAGTAATTCACCGCTTTTGTTAGATTGTCTTTCGTGGATGCTCTGTTAGCATTCATTCTCCATAACAACAAAATATATTTATATTTATATTTATATTTATAAATAAACTATTATTACAACATTAAGAAATGGTTTAAAACTAAAAAAATAAAACAATCTAAAATTTTGAAAATTGGAAAACAATATTTTTTTAGTTTAGTTAATTATTTTCCTAATATGAATATCAAATCAAACAAAACAAAACAAATACTTATATTAATTTTTCTTTCAAACTCTTATGTGAAATATTTTTATTTTGATAACTTAAAAATTTAATTTAATTATTATAAATAAATATTAATTTAATACGGATAAATATATTTTTAATAAAATAATAAATACAATTTAGTTATTGTCGTTGAAATACCAGAATCACTATAAAAAATATTTTTTATATTTATAAATATTGATGCTAGTTTAAGTGTCAATATTTATTTGTAAGTAACTTATATTGTCTTGTCATCAATTTTCAACAAGAGTTATTAATGTACACATTCCTTATTAGTAAGATATAGTTTAATTTATGTTAAATTATGTTTTTTAGTATACTAAATTATAAAGCAAATTATATTAACATTTTTAGAGATTTTTTTTGTCGAATTACACAAAATATTATTTCTTTCTATTCTACATAAATATCATTTAATTGTTTGAAAAATATTACTGTGACATTTTTTTTTTTATTTCCCACACTCTCAAGGTGGTGTAAAAAAATTGTGTTATATATAGGGATGAATATAGGCATACGAATGTGGGGGAAATGGTCCCACTAACCCTTTTTATCCTATTTTATAATAATAATAATAATAATAATATATTATTATTATTATTATTATTATTATTATTATTATTATTATTATTATTATTATTATTATTATTATTATTATAATTGCTTATTTTTATAACAAAATTTAATCTTGACCCAGTCTCTATATGTGGATAACTTCTGAAAGCAAATTTATAAGTAGTTAACAAACTTATACATATGTTTTCTTCATATCAGTGGTAGTTCCATAGTTACAGTTATAATTTTTAAAATCTTTTTTAGTAATTTTAATTTTTATTGAAAACAAACTTTTTTTGAAATAAAATATAAATAAAAAATTATGATTGAACATGTAGAACTCTTTTACAATTATAATAGTTACATTCTTTAATTAAATTGAAAACATAAGTTTTTCTTTTCACAATGTTTATTTAATGTCAATTAAAGAGTCAAGTTAGCCTTTTTTTTATTTTAGTCTCGTAAATTTATTTGAAAAAATTAAAACATAAATTAATATTTTATTTTATGCAAATACGTTAATATTTTAAATTTTTTAAACAATTTTTACTAATTAAATTATTGCTTTTAACTTTTATCTTATGCATTAATTTTGTTTTCCCATTTCTGGTAAAACATTTATTCGCTTTTTTCTTTAATTTTTTTTATTTCTCTTTTTTTTCTTAGATAAATTAAATTACATGCATAAGTTTTAATTTAATAATATAATATTTTTCTGGTAAAATTTTCTTCTTTTCAAGTCTTAAAATTTTTCTTTTGATCTTTACCATTTTTTCAGATATACATTCATAAAGTTAAATTTTTATAATTTTTATTTTAAAAAATTTGCATGTCCCTCTTATATAAAATTTCTGGATTCTGGTCATATATGACTTTATTTTATTCGGTTTCGTGTTAGATTCGGAGTATAACTTCTAGAAAAGAGTTGAATATTTCTTTTGAACTTGTCTTTTTTGGAGAGACGTACGTTATCAAAATGGTTAGCTGAAATCGATGAGTGATAACTTTTCGTTAGGTAAAGATTGATAATTGATAGACGAGTAACTTTTATTACCCTCGTATATAATATATGCAATATTTTTAATTTTTTCTAATTACATAAGAATTTATTCTGTGGTTGGTGAAATATTGTTATATGGCTCTTATATCATCTTTCTTTATTTAACGTGGCATTCTTTTTATGAAATCAATTTCGTACCAGCAAAATGTCACAGGAAGGAAATATGGTGGACTCGGTCCAAAGAAGCCTTTGATATCAAAAGTTAGTCCTGTTAATTAAAATTTTATCAATATCATATTCATACGTATATGGATTATATGTTATTAGAAAATTGAATTTAATCATTGGCCAATGGCCATTCTCCAATTTAACTTTTTGATTTTGTATGTTAATACTTGTAAGGATCATGAACGGGCATTCTTTGATTCAGCTGACTGGGCATTGTGCAAGGTATTAATTTAACTTTATTGAACACAAATTCAGCCCTCTGAGCTTACAAATTAAAGAAATTATTAAATAGTACCTGGCATGGTTAAGACTTTAATACTTACACATGGACATATAAGAGATTTTTAGGGAGACATTCCATTACTATTTTTTTTTTATACAAACTTTAAAATATTAATAGATAAAATTAATGAGAAAAATTTATCATATAAAAATTTATCTTTAAATATTAATATAAAATTTTTTATACTATATAATTGCATGAGTTTTTTTCACTGTTTAATTTATACTGTTCCATAAACAAGTACCTTAATTATTAACATTTTTCAACAACAACAATTGTTTGGATATGAATCCAAACAGCAAGGTGCTGCAGTGAATCAACAATCTACAGCAGCCGTAGAGACCTTGCGACCAAAACTAGAGGTATGAAGACAAACTCAAAATAGATGATTACCACAAATATCAGAATATATACTTAAAAATGATTGGTATAATTTTCCAAATATGAATTGTTTAATTCTATTGTTATTTGGAGTAAGTTACACACTTTTTATTACATGTACATGTTAAAAGATATATAGACACGAGACTGTTCCTGTTTATTTTTACAGAAAACACCGCACCAGCAGCTTCCCCCAAGAAAACCTGCTTGTACATCTGGCTAAGAAAATCTTGCGAGTTAATTACTGTAGCTTTTTAATAATTCGTGAATAATGATATCATTTTATCATTTCAAGTATTACGTAAAAATTTTCATGTATCCTGCTGGGGGAGTAGGTATAATCAGCCCGTAGGGTTGTTTCTCAGACAAATGTTACAAACCTCGTTATGTTTTGTAGTTTGATGTATATTACAATTCACTGGATCCTTTTTCAAGTTTTTCAATAATTTGCTGTTTCATGAAGTTTATTTCAGCTCAGTTAATTTCTTTATGGAAAAATCTTCAAGCTTATGTCCATTTTCATTTTATGTAGAATGAAAAGCTAAATAGTTAGCATCCATTTAGTTTTCAACTTTTCACCACAAAAATATATACGAAAGCCACTATCCAATTCAAACCGATAGTGTGCAGTAATAAGTGCTAAATAAATACCCAAAGCTATGGAAGGCAGAGACTTACTGGTCACATCACGCATGACTTAAAAATTAGAAAAATGTTACTAAATGCCAATCTGCAGAGAGATTTTTAAGTATCAAAAGCAGAGGATATTTTAACTTTTTCACAGAAATGGTTAAAGAACCTAAAAATTGTATAGACAATTTGACTTTGACATCCTCGTTGGAATGTAAATGTCCATCATCCCATATTTGGAAATCAAAATTTCAAGGGACCAAGAAAAAGAGGCTTTGTGAAAATGTCCATCATCCCATTATTCTGAACTTTTTTCCTCAAAATATGACAATCAATCTCTGTGTTTTGTTCTTTCACGAAACATAAAGTTGCCTGCAATTTACAAAGCAGACTAGTTATTACAATTGGACCAAGGCAATGAACATGTAGATCATGAAGTAAATACAAAATCCTTTGAACCTGACAAGTTGCTTGTGCAAGAACTTTATATTCTGCTTCACAGGGCCATTGACAGACAATTATTTGCTTCTTACTTTTCCAGGAAAATAAAGAATATCCCTTATAAAAACAAAACCTAGTAATAGATCTACGAGTGTCAAGGCATGTGCCCTAATTTGAATCATCGAATCCTTTAAACAAAGGGTCTGAATTAACAGGAAACAATAACCCTTTTTCTGGAGCTCCTTTTATGTATTTTAGAATTTGAAGTGCATCCTTGAAATGTGTATCAGTGGGAGTTTTATGAAACCAACTAAGATGATTAACTGCAAATGAGATATCAAGTTGAGTGTGAGTGAGGTAGATAAGTCTCCCAAATAATTTGCGAAATTGACTAGGATCTTCTCCTAAGGTGCCACTCATGTCATGTAACTGACCCTTACCATTCATTGGTATGGAATTGAGCTTAGTAGTTAGAAAACTTCTACCCTACAATAGATCCAGAGCGTACTTTGGTAAATGTTAATTCCGTGCTTAGACCAAGCAACTTCAAAGCCAAGGAGGAACTTCAACTTCCTAAGGTCCTTAATGCTAAATTTTGTATCGAATAGCTTCTTTATATTGTTTATTTCTTTCAAGTCATTTCCTGCCAAGACAAGATCATGCACATAGACAAGGACGACAATAAAAAACCACAATTAGATTTGACAAATAAAATGTAATCAACTTTAGATTGTATACAGGTTGAATCAAGTAAGACTCTTGTGAGTTTGGCATCCCATTGGTGACTTGCCTCCTTGAGTCCATATAAAGATTTTGACAATTTGCATACAAGGGATGAATAATAAGTGGTAAGATAAGGAGGGGCATGCATGTACATCTGTTTAGAGAGATTGATGGAGGTGCCAATTGTAGGATGAAGCATACAAGGGATGAATAATAAGTGGTAGTATTCACATCTAATTGATGGAGGTGCCAATTGTAGGATGAAGCATAGGACATTAGGACTTGAATTGTGGTAATCATAACAACCGGACTAAAAGTTTTCAAGGAACCAATTCCACAAGTTTGAGTGTACCCTTTGACAACTACTCGAGCCTTATGTTAATCAATTAATCATCAAATTTGTTCTTTAATTTCAAAACTCATTTACAACCATAGGTTTCTTACCAAATGGTAAAGAATTGAGTATCCAAGTATTATTTTTCTCCAAGGCCAACAGTTTACCCTTAATAGCATAACTCCAATTTTCATTTTGCATAAGTTCTATAAAGGTGGCTGGTTAAGGGGATGTAGAAATGGCAAGATAGTATATGGGATGGGAGATATTGAAATATCGAAGAAAGGTAGAGATTGGATACCTAATATTGGACGTTGAAGATTATTGGTAAGCTGTTATGTTGAGTAAAAAATTTTGATAGTCCTACAAGTATAATGATTGCTTCTTTTTATGAGTGGATTGTCAGATAGATTGGATGGGAGGTGAGGTTGGGTTAGTTATGGTAGTTGAGGTTTGGGAAAGGTTAGATTGATGATTTTTAGTGGTGTCTGTTATATTATGGGTGTTCAAAAGTGGGGATGAAAGATTGAAAAAATCAAAATAGAATTATTATAGGGTTGGATAAATGGAGTAGTTGTCATTGCATAAGTTTGAATATGGGAATTTATCTTTATAGAAATAGATATCTCTTAAGAAATGTCTCATTATTGTTGAGGTCAAATAAGATATATCTTTTCATGCTAGTTTTAAAACCACGGAAAACACATTTTTGAGCTTTGGGAACCAATTTATTCCTTTTGGATGTGATGCAATCCAAATTGCATTCTCTTTGATCTTTCTCCATGAGGTTCCAAGTCTCCAAGAAGATGGATGATGAAAGGAAAAAGATGGAGGTGGTGGCACCACTCTTAAAGAGATAAGCCTTTTTGTGCAGCAAGAACTATTAGAGCGTTGATTGTATCTAAGTGAGCTATTGGGGTAAATGTCTCTTTGTAGTCTATTCCAAGTTGTTGTGAATAGCCCTTACCTACTAATCTAGTTTTGTGCTTTTGTATCATGCCATCAGGATTGAGCTTTGTCTTATAAACCCATTTTACCCTAACCACATCCTTGTTTTTTAGATTGTCTACTAGCTCTCATGTGTTATTTTTCTCAATCATTTTTATCTTTTCTTCCATAGCCTTGACCAATACTTGTTTCTTTGATGCTTCTTCAAAGCTTTTTGGTTCAAGTATCACCAAGTTACAGATTTTATATATGTCCACAAAAAATCTAACTCGTCTTGGAGTAGACTCTAGTGATGAAGTTTGTTGTTCTGGAGGAGAATGGGGCTCACCTAGGACTTCTATAGTTTCTTCAACTCCTTGAGGTTGCCACATTAGTATAGAAATATTTTTCTCTATTTTCTCATCGTTTCAAATTCCAAGTAGCATTTTCATTGGCTTTAACATCCTGGCTAATAGTAAGCTTCTGGTTTGCAACTTGTAGACTCAGTAGCCTTTTGACTGTATGCTATACCCTAGGATGATTCCTCGTATAGTTTTATTTTCTAGCTTATGCCTTTTCTCTTTTGGAGCATGTATGTAGCAAACAGATATAAATACTTTTAGGTGTTTTGATGATGGTTTTTGCTCGCTCCAAGCTTCAATTGGAGTCTTATCTTGGACTGCTTTGGTCGAACATTTATTAAGTATGTAGATAGTAGTATAGACTGTTTCAGCCCAAAAGGTGTTTGGTAATACTTTCTCCTTCAGCAGTGATTTAGCCATCTCTATTATTGTGCGGTTTTTTCTCGCAGATACTCCATTTTGTTACAAAGCATATGCAACTATAAGTTGTTGCTCAATGCCTTCATCTTCACAGAATTTATCAAACTCGTGGGATGTGTATTCTTTGCCATGATCACTTCTAAGTTATTTTATCTATTTCTCACTTTGTTTTCGACAAGGGCCTTAAACTTCTTAAAAATTCCAAAGAATTCTAATTTTGCTTTATGGAGTAGACTCAAGTCATTCTAGAAAAATCATCTATGAAGAGAATGAAATACCTGTTGTTATGGAGTGCCAGCGTTCGCATTTATCTGCAAATATCTGTGTGGATTAGCTTTAATATATCTTTTTCTCTCCATGCCTTTCCTATTGAAAATGGTAGCCGGTGTTTCTTACCGAGGAGACATCCTTCACAAGCTTCACTATTCTCTATTAATCACAAGAGATGTCTCATCATATTCTTTTGATACAATAACTTTAAGGCATAGGTATTGAAGTGGAAAAATCTTTAATGTCAAAGCCATAAGCATCGACTTTTGCTTTCATGGCAACATTAGAGCCTTGTCTCAAGCTTATTGAGAAACTTCTGTGTCTCCTTCAAAGTGGAGAGTGTAGCCTTTCTCCATAATTTGACAATGCTTAATAGATTTTCTTTGAGGTTGGGAACTATTAGGACGTCAGTAACAAGTGTCGTACCTTTCTTTATGTTCACCATAACTATGCCTTTGCCTTTTGATTCAATGATAGTACCATTCCCCATTCGAACTTTCACTTTAACAGATTCATCAATATCCTTGAAGATGTTTGCATTTTTGGCCATATGATTGCTATAGCCACTATCCAAGTACCAACTTCCACCTATTTTACTACTGGAATCTTGGGTAGCACATAAAAGATGTTGTTCTCGATCATGCTCTTAAGCAAAATTGCCTTAAAGCTTAATTTTGTTGCAGTAATACTTTTTCACATGTCTGAATTTATTGCAGTGATGACATTGTGGCTTTCCACGATATCGATAGTTTTTTTCAGCATGATTTGTTCTCTTGCAAATGCTGCATGGAAGACATTCATACTAATAATTTCTGGAGAAATTCTTAGAGTTCTCTTTATTTCTAAAAGTTTCCCCGTTGTTCTTTTTTTTTTTTTTGTATTCCCTTTATTTTGAAACTGTAATTTAAGCTTTGATTGAAATACATTTTCTACTGATTCTTTATCATGCATATTCAACCTTTTCTCATAAGCTTCAAGTGACCCTATCAATTATGTCACTAAAAAGGTAGATAGATATTTTGTTTGCTCAATCGTTGTCACAATTGGATCATATTTACGGGGAACAATAATTAGAATTTTCTCGTTAAGAATATTTTCTGCGTAGGCTCTCATTTGGTTAACTATTTCTTTTATCTTAGAATAGTAGTCCTTTATAGTCTCAAATTACTTTATTTTTAATAATTCAAAGTCACGCGGTAGAGTTTGAAATTTTACAGTATGTACCTTTTTCACTTCCTTCAAACTCCTCCTGCAACGCAGTTTATGCTTCTTTTGTTGTTTTAGCACCCATTATTCTCATAAAAATTGTGTCTTTCACGCCTTGTTGCGAAATAAATAGTGTCGAATTCTTTTGTTTGTTCTCCTTCAACTCCTTTTTTTGAGTCCTAGTAAAAGCTGATGTGTCTTTTGGAGCATAAAATCTTTCTTCTATTGTTTAGGGTTCTGGGAGAATATTTAGAGATAGTGAGGTGATATTTCTACGCGTAGTAGATGACTGAGCGTAGTTCTAATGCTACTGATAGTTTTAGAATTATGAAATAATTAAGACTTTTTTTTATTGGTTAAAAGGATAGGGAGACCAATTTGTAGTATAGGCTTAGTTGAAAGGAAAACTAATTTAGAAAAATAATTAGAATAACTTTGATCGAAAATAACTTGCTAGTTTTTTTATTGATTACAAATATTGAGTACATGACCTATTTATAGATTTCAATACAATTATTTTACAAATATAAATTTTTTATATACATATAATTCTAGAGCTATATGCATTATTTTAGAATATTTCATCTATATATAATTCTAGAATTATCATGCATTATTCTAAAGTTTTGTATGTATATATAATTCTTTGCATAAAATTTTTATTACATAGCAAGCAACGCAATTGAGAAAGATGAAGTTCAATATTGATAGGACGGTATGATTTTCATTTGTCTGAGCTTCTCCACCCAGTATGTGATACTCTTAAACGTATCAACATGCCCATTAAACCCATACTCCCTACTCTTGTTCATACTAGAAACATGTTGAAACTTAAAACGTAACACTGTTTGGAGCGCTTCAAAACACGTTATTTCCTCCAATTTGGTGCTGTTAAGCCCGTATTTGTGCACAATGTCGTCCCAAACGCTACCTTTATCACGCATGAGGTCAGCCAAATCAAAGTGGAGAGTTTCGTCAAAGGGAACAAACTCCAGCTGAAACAGTTGAGAGAGGAGCTTCCAGACGGTCTTCCAGGCAAAAACGTCGCCGTTAGTGCAGTTGAAGGCCTGGTTCTTAGCCTCCGGGGTAACCGCGGCCCAGATATGTTGGTGGGCCAAAACTCGGGCGTCAGTAATGTCACAGAAATGGTCCCACGTGTATCTGGTTCCCGGGTAGCGAAACGGCAATCCGAGGTGGCGGCAAATAGCGGCGTAGGTGGCGAGCGTGAGCAACGCGTTTTGTACACTCCTGGGGGAGGCACCTATGATAATAGAGGAACGGTGCACTGAGTAGCTGTAGGAGAGCGAGGATTGAAGGAGATCTTCGAGCGAGTAATAGAAGTTCGGATAAGGTAACCGGGGCATGTTCTCGTGGAAGGGAGGATCGTGGGAGATGAGCCCGCCGGAGAGGACTGGGTCGAAGATTGGGCCCATGTAGTGTTTGGTACCGGTTTGGAGTGTTACGTGGGTGAGCCTGAAAGTCGAAGATTTGAGGGCCGTGAGAACATTGAGGAGCATGGTTTTGTTGACAGTGGCATTAACTTGTTCGTCTGGGTCAATTTGAAATGTTACCCAGAATAGGTGCGTGACCTCGTGGGCTATGGGGGAAAGCTTGGCGCTTGTGCTCGAAGAGTCAAGAGCGTCAAAAGTGATCATCTGATCAACCATGGAAGGAGGAAAGCAGCTCGGCCAGGGTCGCCGCGCCGCGCCGTATACTTTCCATGGGCCTCCCTGACAATTGGGCTCCTTCAATGCTTCGGCTAGGCTCAGCCCAGTCAGCCCCGTCACTCCCACTATCAGTGCTACCGACGCTTGGGGTTGTGTCTCCATCATGCACCAAGAGCAGACGTGTGTATATTAATTATATATATAGAGTTTGAAATCGTGCCTGCCAGAGCTACCATATATATATATTTTGGTGCATTTTCTTAATATTTGTTGAATTTACTATTCCATAAAATAATTGTACACTTGTTGTATCCAAATAAGTCCACCATGCCGGCTATATAATGACCGTCTTTGTCTTTAAACAAATTGCATGCCGTGCTGTGACGACATGCATGTAAACCACGAACCACATATGCATCGAAATATGGTGCTTCTTCAACTTAAAAAGACACATAGATGGGTGATAATGGCATTATATTAAATGCAAGTAAAACAGAAGTAGGAGGCTAATTAGGTAGTTTCCACAGGAAGTCGATATACTGTAGAAGGGGGCCTTTTGCATTAGAGAGTGTCTTCTTTTAAAAAAATTTCCATTTTGAGTGGTTAACACAAAAAGTACGATATAATTTGATCCTTGATGTCGTATTTTATTTTACTAATTAAAATTATATTTTGAAGTCATAAAATAAAATATAACATAACTTGTAGATTTTAAAATAAAATAGTATAATCATTCATAACATTATTTTAAAGTAAAATATTAAATGACTTGTAGATTTTGAAATAAATCAAAATTTTCCAAATGAATGTCATAAGATAAAATATTAAAAATTAATAAATATATAATTTTATTAAAAAAACAATAAATGCATTGACGAATCAAATATTTATTTACAATGACAAGATTTTTTTTGTCTTTAATTAATTAATGTTTGTGCTAGAAAGTTACTAGTAGAAGAATCAAGGTAGTGATATTTTATTATGCTATTATGGAATAATACATTGGCAAAATCAGGGGCAAAGTTGATTAGATTAGGATTGAGAATTGGGACATTGAGATCTTCTATGGCCAACTTGTCTCCACCTTGAACGTGTAACTCTTTGTTGCAGAGAGTTTCTCACAAATCCATTTCGTTTCTGATACGGGTTGATTTTTTACGACATGTGCCTCGAACCAAAGCGGGATTGGTAATATGTACGACCCACTCATTAGAGGCATGGTCTCTGCAGTTCCGAACGGCTTCCTTTGATCGAAATATGTTTCAATGATGTGTTGTAGAGAGTAGACAAGGAATTGATAGTGATTGATGTTAATACATGCACATGTTGCAATGACGTGAGAGCAAGGATAATGATATGCCTGAAAAGCTCTTCATTCACAATATTGTTGGTCCAACAACACTGCTCATGTTTGTCCTCTTATTTATGTTGTATGATTGAATGTTTCTATTACTTCAAAACATTTATTCCTTGGGTCATGTTTACTACCATCAATTCACAATAGAAGCCGTTTGTGCAAATCTTGTAAAAAAAGTAGTCAACTAATCTATCATGTGTGCACTTTACTAAGGCAAGTATGGGCATATTTTGTGTACCTTTAAAAACTTTGTTAACTACCTTAGACAAGTTAGTTGTCATGTGACAATATTGTCTACCCTCTACATGTACATTGCTACACTTTTTAACTTCAATGTGATCAATTCATTCTCTTATTTGGGGGCTAGCCTCTCTAAATTCTTGTAACCTATGATCAAAACTGGTTACACATGTGAAAAAAAAATACAAGACATGTCAGTAAATTCATTTAGGGATTATGAAGTCTTAAGTTGTGGATGTCGTATATTAACCCATTGTTATTAAATCTTGCTTAAGGTGAGTGTTTTTGAACTTGTGATTGAAGTTGCTTGTTAGATGGCGAATGTAGTAGACATAATAAGTAAGTGGTGGTTTCCACATCAGAGAAGCCTCAACTGCACCTAGAATGTTTTTGTGTTGATCAGATATAAGACAAATCTCACTTTTTTGAGTTACATGTTGTCGGATGTTGGACCTTCCTTTAACACCCCAAAACCCCACTCCTTGAAAAGAATCGGTAATAATAAATTTTGCAGCATTCCAAATACACAACAACCCTCTTGACAAGTTATTTGTAGGGACCCCACGCCATCCCACATTAGAGTCCCCCCCCCCTTTAATTCTTGACAAGCCTCTTGAATACATATAAAATTAATGATGTGTTTTGAAACTGTATGCTTCATAGACCTCCATTTTGCCCACCCCTTTATTCCCCCAATATTATAAGATAGGATAGTTATCATTTTAACTTAATTTCCCACACCCAGTGTAACATCCCAAATTTGTATATATTATTTACACAATAAGTTATCTTAATAATTATTTCAATTACTATTATCTATATTCCCAAATACTGAGATATAAAATTCTCATTATATTATATTCAATATTAAAGCATACATTACAATACTTTCAAACTGTTCAAAATAAAATATAACATGGTACACACAATTTCAGCTCACCTAGTTAACATCGTCGCCTGGCAAGACCTCGGATAGCTCACCCAATGACAACTATTGCCTAGCGAGACCCTACAAATAGTAGAACCTCTGCTGTCAAAACCAACCAATATGCTGACAAAACTTCCATAATAATCACATAAACTTAACAACACTACCTCCAAATTCAAATAACAGTATTTATACACAACTTTCTTATATACATAGTCGACAATACAATAACATCTTTTGAGACTTTCAACCACAATCCGACATACTTCATTTTAAAGCATCTTATCCTTCTGCATCATCACTATTATCTGCTCCCGTGCAAAGCACAATCATCACAGTCATACAGAAAACAAAAACTTTGTAAGGGTAAGCTTACATAATACAGAACATACCATTACATCAATCATAAAGCATGAAAGTTACACAACATTTATATTTACTACCATCAA
Source organism: Psophocarpus tetragonolobus (assembly GCA_037954015.1). Lineage (NCBI taxonomy): Eukaryota > Viridiplantae > Streptophyta > Magnoliopsida > Fabales > Fabaceae > Psophocarpus > Psophocarpus tetragonolobus. Next base: position 5,230,317 of record CM075693.1, on the reverse strand, counting down.
TTCACATTTACTGATAGTAAACAACCAAACAATCACTCTTATGTTCCACCTGAACATTAACACTCACAACCAATCAATAAAACATTAACTAAACATCATAATCAATCAAATCAAATGCACTTATATTCTCCTGAATACAAGTTTTTCACACAATAACATGTTCAAACGTGACATATTCTAGAATATCTATATTGAGTTCGGACAGTGAGACAACTTAAGACTCCTTCCAATTGGCAACAAACATCCAATTTGTCTATGTTACCACCAATTTAATTCTAACCAATACTATCTGACAACCACAAATTGATGTCTAATGTCTACCTCACACCATATGACACACAGTCATTGTCTGAGTATATCCTTTAGGCACTCCCTTGCATATTTGATACCAAGACCACAATGCAAATTATAGAAATATCCTCTTACATATCTGATACTCTAGATTACATTGACCCCAGTTGTGACCTTGACATCAATGTACCCTACCAAACATATCATTCAAGGCTTAACTGTAACTGCCCGCAACCAACAACATCAATAAATATATTCTCATCATGCATTCCAATGATATGCATCACATCACAATTCCAAATAATACATTGTTATTCCAATAATTCAATTTTAGACACAGAAAATCAATTCAACCAAAACTAAGTTACTCTACTATAACCGCCACATCCAAACTATCCAATAAATCATCCAATTCAAGATCAAATATCATTCCCATAATAATCATCAACTACACAACGCATCATATATCTCAACCCATTATCATTAATTTCCAAGAACCATAATTAATTTCAATCACATGCCAAATCTCAAAACAATTATTAGTTCAACATATCATCATGCATTCAATGCAACACTTTATCCTTACGCATTTACAATTGACATACACGTTATCTTAAATAGCTCCACTATGAAATACTAATATATGTTGTGTCAAATAGCTCAAATTACAATTAATATACGCTAACTCAATCAGCTCACATCATTATTAACAAATATGCTAACTCAATTAGCTCACATCATAATTGACAAATATGCTAACTTAATTATTCAAATCAAAATCAAATACGCACTGTATTAAATAACTCAAAACACAATTAAAATAAATGTTATCTTAAATAGCTCAAAATATAGTCAAAATACTTGCTATTTTAAATAACTCAAATATCTCAACTACCAAATCACTTATCCATTAATAAAAATCAACAAAATAGCTTTCATTACCTATTTCTCCATCCAAAATCCAATTAAAACACCAAGAGAAGAATCAACCGAAGAAATTACACAGGAACCTAACAAGAATCCTAAATTAAACAGGAACCTTAGAAATCAAGATTTTCAAAGAAATTTCCTCTTGAACAAAAATGAAAGGATTGAGAACGATTGAAGAAAAGGTTTAGAAAACTACGATCAGACATACCTATACTGATTACCTCTTTGAATCAGGAGTAATGGAAGATATCGCATCAGATTCTGTCGACGTTTTGACCACCATGCAAAGGGACGAAGCAAGGAGGTGCACGGAGAGACAAAACATTAGAGAAAGATGAAGAAAAATAAAGAAAAAAATATTTATATAACACTAGGGGTGTATTTAGTAAAAATAGTTTGCTAAATACACCCCCCACTTCCAATAGCAAATTATCTTAGAATTTCTTGAAACTCAACTAAAACCCTCTGAAACAAAAAAATAATAATCACCCTATCCTTCTCCCTTTAACCAAAAACAATCACATATTATTAACACAATTAATAAATTCATCACATCTCAAATCAATAGTAATTTAAGTATAAACTTAAATTTAATTTCTCATAATATTTATTTTCTTTTCACTAATAATTTATTAATTAAACTGGTCATTACATCCAAATTCTAATCGATTTTTAGAAGCCCACCTTCTATCTCTATTCCATCTCCACCGATCTTTCCACAATGAATTCTTCAAGAACAATACAAGAAGCACCTAAGCTCTTGCCAATAACCCAGATAAACTTTCCTTCACTTACACTTCCATGATATATCAAAATGATCCCATTAACCTCCTCACCAACCATACCATATTCTTTTAGGGAGAAACTATTATTTAACCCAACCTCCTAGACTTCTTGGCTAATAGGTACTTCGTTCAATTCACCAGAACAATTGAGAGAAGCAAACTCAAAATGCAATTTCCACCTTATCTTAACATAGCTTACTTGAATTTGGACCACAACTGGAACTGAATAACCCCAAAGCTATAGGAACGTTCACTAACTCACCCAAGGAGGGAGGTTGAGTTGTATAAGAGTTGCTCATATGGTTCCTCTGTTTAGCACCCAACATGGATACCGACTTGAGAAAATCTGGCCTCACTGTATTATTCTGATATGAATTCACCATTTGTGACCCCTTGCTCTACCCTCCACCAAACAGACCTAACCACTTTCAGGACTATCTTGCTGTGATTCCAATACATACTCGGGATTAGCTTCCTCTCCCTGTAATTGCAGTTGCGTGCGGCACAAAGGCTCCTAGTTCAGATATACCCACTCACCAACCGGACTGCTATGACCATCTTCAAGTTGCAATCACCTGCCACGATCTCACTTCCTTGCTGCGAGTCTGATGCATATTCAAGAGTAGCATCCACTCCTTGTGATTCCGACAACATATGGTTCGATTGTCTTCACACTACAATACACCAACCATGTTCAACTGGAGTCATGATGACACCCTTCCAGCGGCACCAATGGCATGATTATTTGAGCATCCAACAACACCAATGGCGTCTTCACTTGCGCACCTTCTAGAGGTAGTTCCGTAGCATATAGATGTTGCTCATCGCTGCTAGAAGATTGGGAACGAGCCACTTGAATTATTCTTGATGAGCATACCTTGCATGAAATAGGCTCGAAGCTACCTTACATGCTAACCTACAATTTACTTCTACACCTCTCTTACCGGCTTCAATTTGGGCCACCTTTTGTTGCATAACATGATGTAAAGTGGTTTTTAATTTAACACCTACTCATTTTTTATTTTTTATCTATTGGTGAGAAAAATATCATTTTGTTTTTTATTTTTTCTTCTCCGACAATGTGTCGGAGAAGAAAAAATAAAAAAATATTTACTACTCATAAATGTTATTAGAGTAACAGAAATTAAATGTTATTATTCTTAATTTAATTATAACAAAAAATTAAATTACTCATAAGTATTTTTAGTCTCAAATTAATTATAAAAAAAAATAATTAGAGTAATTAATGTCAGTATAATTATAGTAATAATAATAATAATTAGAATAATTAGTATCAATTAGAGTAATTAACGTTAATTATAGTAATTAAAATAAAAGTAGTTAAACTCAAAGTAATTATAGTAATTAACGTCATATATAAAACTAATTAAAGTAATTTGCAAAAAAACTAAAATTAAGAGAAGGTTTGTAATAAATTTTATATTTTATTTATTTTTATATTTTATCATATAAAATTTTAATAAAATGTTAAAAAATTATATTATAAATAAATTATATTACTAAAATATAATAAAATATTATATATATATTTTCTAATTAAAATAATAAAATATAAAAGTTTATTAGGAGAACCTTTTCTGTAATAAAATTTTATATTTTATTTATTTTATATGTTAAAATATAAAATTTTAATGAAATTTTAATAAAATTTTAAAAAATTGTTATAAATAAATTATATTATTAAAATATAAAATTTTATAAAAATAATGTAAATTAGTTAAATTAATTTTTTAATTAATTTTTTTCTTTATTCGAAAGCTTATTTCATAGAATAAGTTATTTTATTTTGAAATATGAGTGGGTGAGACTAATTTGTTAGAGAGGGTATTATGAGAGATAAGGCTAATTTATTATGGTAGGTGTTAAGATAGATAAATAGGTGAAAGAATATTTTTGAATTTTAAAAAATTATTAAGATTGGTAGATGTTAAATGAAAAAAGATAAGTGTGAAATAAAAATTTCATTGTAAAACCAGGCCAAATGGCCCAACTACAAGGATCTTATTAGACCCACCCCGACCCACACTTACTGAATGCACTGCTTCTAAGTTACTCTTGGACTTCTAAACTTCCAAAATGGACCTTATCACACTCAGGCCCAACGATATTACATTTGTCGTCGCTTTTACATTCATCAGTTTCCAATCTAACGTAATCAGCTATGCAACCATTGTCTCGACATTGAAGAGAATTTAATGAGGAAGATAAATGCTTAGGCCTCTCAGCAGCTTCATTGTTTGGTATTGACTTTTCACTTTCCTTGGCTTCCTCCGACCGCCATCCACACTCTTCTACCAAGGCTGCAAGCATACCATTGAGACATTACAGAACTGGCAGAATCACCATCCTTATCCTTCGTAATTTTCCTACATTGACTGCAAATTTTACTAGAATAATTAAGGCCATAGCTCAAGTCCTCAACTACTGAAATGGTCACCGATACTCCAGTTAATTAATGTGAACAAAGATGTCTTTACTTGTTTACTTGTAGCTTAGCAAACTCCATATTCTGCATCAACCGGGACTCCTCCGATATTTCCATCATAGAGCCCACTTCACTCATAGCTTGTTTGAAACCTCCCAATTCCAAAACTGAAGTGGCCATCCCTTGCACATTACCCACGTCGTACGACTCTTGGAAGTGAGTTGTGAATCCCATCTCTGAATTGTGACAAACATTTTCGTCCACCAACTATCTTCCATTGCCTATATGTCCTCAATGTCCACATTCTCTAGACCTGACAATAACACCATGTCATCGCTTAGAGGCTCTAACCTCTCTGCATATAGAATTCTTCCTCCACTTTGCATACTTGCTTCAGATCCCTAAGTTGGCCTACTGCACACCGTCAAAGCCAATCAACGTTAGACTCTGTAACAACTTATTCATCATATTAGGCTTTTGACCAACCCCATCGATAGTCTCCTTCCATTTGGACCCTCAGACTCTGGTTTTGGTACTTGTAAGCCCCTTTGCTACTGCTTGGAGGAACCGTAATGGCCTGACTTACCAGAATGCACTGGCTCCCATCTCTGGGGTTGCTGTGAACTAGCATGATTGTCGCCCATCATCTGGCCCTTCCAAACTTCTCCAGGATGAAACAAAGGCAAATACACACGCAACTTTTCCTTACTAATAACTATCTGTTCTAACTCCTTCTCCGACCTTCTTGGATTCTTAACATCAATGAAGCATACAAAACTGAATTCAGCTTCATCCTTCTTTCGATGCCTACCCATAAAAATATTACCAACCTGCTCCCATCTTCTAAAAATCCTGACCAAAGCTCTCTCACCATAGGAATAGGAAAATGAGAGAAGTAAACTATTGTTAAGTCCTTTAGCAAACCCTCGCAGCATGGAGTGTCATATCCCATCTTGCTAGACTCACTCTTCTGCACACTCTTTCTTTACCTGTCTCTCTCATCTCTGTAATGTGTTCTCTCTTTGATGTTGTCTCCCTAGACTATATCATTGTTATATATTATTAGTTACAAATTATATATCAAAATTAAAATAAATTAAAATTAACATACAACTAAATTTTTAAGTAATAATAACTAAAAAAATATTTATCTAAAATAAAAGTATTATAAGTTTGTCTAAGTTAATCAAACCATACAAATAAATATAAAGTACACAATATATCCAAAGAAACATATAATAAAAAAAACACATAATCTTAAATAATAATAATAATAATATATAATAATTTAATATTATGGTTAGTTGTATTAGGTTGAGTCTCGGATTTAATATACTAAATCTATCACCTAATGCCCAGTGAATTGTGTTTCATTGGGTTGGGTCGGGTGTCATCTTATCACAAAAAAAATAAAAAAACTCAACTCAATCTTTTTGGGTTGGATTGGGTCATATTTAGTCTTTAGGTCGCCCAACCCAATAAACACCTATGACAAATTGTTTGATGGACTTCGGAAATGAAAGAGAAAGGAGAGAATAATAGAGTTTTTTAAATTAAATATTTAATTACTGTTGTAACCTAGAACAAATAACTTAATAGGTGATTTTATTTTGAGTGGAAAATAAGTAATTTATTTATAAGTATTTTTTATAAAAAGTGAATTCTTTTTATGTTTAGATGCTATTATAAAAAATATATGTTTTAAAAGTATTAGTTTTTCTTTTCTCATAATATAGTTTTTGCAATCATTAGAAGCTCCTCCTTTTTAGTTTTTTTTTTTCTAGCTTCTACTTTTTTTTAAAAAAAATTAAGCATTTAAAAAAAATATAATAAATGTCTATTCTATTAAACTAAGTTTTTTTTTCTTGTAAAAAGTTTAAACAAACTCACAAAATATAAATAAATTATTAGATTTTCTGACAAATTATTTTTTTTATTAGATGCTAATGCATTCTAACTAAAAAATTGAGTATGTGTGCATTTTTTAACAAGACAAAGTTTAATTTATTAATATCACCAGTCAAGTAGATAACTTAATCTCACAAGGTGAGAAACTGAAAGAGAGTTTGCTCCTAGAATACTAGAATACAACGTAGAACAAAAAGTACATAATAGAAATATCGCGTATGAAAAACCAAAAAACCAAACCAAGTATCATAATTCTCCCTATAGATTAAACATTTCCCATCTTCCAATTTATAGAACATACTGACATATGACTAGTTAAATAAAGCTTTAATCCAACATCATGTTCGATTAGTTCATTAGTATTCGTAGTTTATGTTTCATTAAATATCATATCGTTCCTACATAATTAGATAGACCATAAAACAACAAGTCATACTATAAGCTAAGCTTTCTTTTGATTCTCCATGCTACTACACCAAGATGGTACCAAAGATAATTTGCATAGTCATTAAGAAAAAAAAAGTCTTTTTCAATCCAAACATAATAACATTGTCATGTTACACGAGAAAGTGCACATAAAAATAGCAAGTGAATAGAAGATTCAGGTTCTTTCATCCACAATGGATAGATACATTTATCATTGTTGTAAAAATTTATTCCTATTTAAATTATTAAGTCACTCTTCCAGCAAATGTTAATACTTTTTTTACGATACTCCAAATGATTCAACAAACTCTAATTTTAAGAGCATTTTTATTGGTAGATTCCACAATGTCATGTTATCATTAAGTTCTCTATGATATTTTGCTTTAGTGAAAAATCTCATTTTGTGACCTTAAAGTACTTTATATGGGTCCCATAATGTGACCCACTATTTAAATTTTATTTACAATATATTTTTGAAAAAATATAAAATTTATTTAAAAATAAAAAATATTAATAAAAAAATAAAAATATTAATAAATAAAATTTTATTTAATACAAATAATTAACATTTAAATGAAAAAAAATACAAACATCTGTGAAAAATTAAATTATTATTATTGTGAAAACGTTCCCAAATATGTTTTATAAAGTCTATTTGAAGTTAATGATAAAGAACTTTTGTATACATAGAACATCTTATTTGCAAGTATATAACAAAAGTTAGAAGGAACACTACGAGATACATCAATGTTTGAAATTTCTTCTTCAATATGATCATAATCAACATCAACATTATCATTTAATGCATTTCTCACCTTTAATGTTATGCAATGTGATGCATGCCAAAATTATGTTTTTTATATTATTCATATGTCATTTACATGATGGACCATGGGTAATAATGAATCGAGATTAGAAAACACCAAATGCTCTCTTGATATCTTTTCTTATCGTTTCTTGATATTTTGCAAACAATTTTCTTTTCTCTCCTTGTGGTATGAGATGGTTTTCACAAATATCCCAACAAGATATATTTCATCTACAAGATAATATCCCATAATATATAAAGTTTTGTTGAGTGTAAACTACATTAGAAAATCCTGACCTTGCAAAGGTCATTAAACACATGAGATTGATTAAAACATTAATATAATTGCCCTTGCCATGCAACCAAACAATTTTTTCACTCTTAATGCATACAATCAATAGAACCCAACATACCTAAAAATCCACAAGCATCTCCAATTCATAATAGGCGATTGATTTCATTATTGGTAGGCCTTCTCAAGATTCAGCCTCACCATTTACAAATACCTCTAATGATTGATTATAATGCATTCGCTAATTCGAATGTACTCATCCACATTATCGGCATGTGACTTATATACCAATATGTGAATTGTTGCATTGTAATTTTGTAATGGTGATAGACCCTTTCTACCAATTACATTAGATCTTATTTGAAAATATACAAATTATTATTATCGAGGGCATCTACAATTCAATGGAATAATTGTTTTTGTGTTCGAAACCTTTGTTGAATTAACTCTCGATGTATACTAAATTTTTCAAGAAGTAGTGTCATTAATTAAACGAGCACAACCGTCTTCACGATTGTGATTTATGACTCTTCTTCTTTGTCTTAGTTGACTATTGCTTTCAACTTGTTAGACCTCCCTCAAGTACCTTATGATTTCTTCTTTAGTGATGTCTTTAGTTCTTCTTGTACTAATTAATCTCAAACAAAATCAAACTCAAAGTCAGAATCCATTTGAGAATTTTTACTATTTGTGCATGTGTGAAACGAACTCACAATTTCAATGGGAAAGTTTGCAATAACTGCTTTCATAATGACTAGTTTTGTAACGCTTGTAATAATTGCTAGTTTTGCAATGATTACTTTCATAATGACTAATTTTCATAATGAATACTTTTTAAATTAAAATACTAAAAAATCATGAACTAAAATAAACTTACAACATAATTGATAATTAAAACATCTTACAACATACTAAATAATTAAAACAAAGTAACAATAAATCACTACATACTCCATTTGCGCAAAATATAACTCCACGCAAATTCATGTTTCTTCTTTTGATCTTTCATCATATCCGATGTGTCTCTCATTAGAATTTCATACATTGCCTTTATATTATTTGATTCTTATGCCACCAAAATCCTTTCGTTAATGTTTTTTTTAAATTTGTAATAGTAGTTTTGATGTTTGACAAGTCTACACTGGGGGAATATGTTGCAACTCTTTCTCCTTCATCTTCCTGTTAATAGTCGTTTGACCCATTTGGAGAGTATTTTGTGATGATACATGACTTTTCGAATCTCAGACAACAACTATAAATTAGATGAGATGAATAACTCTTACTTGGAGAAATTTTTGCTACTTTTAACTACTTTCTTTTACTTGGTCAAGCCATTTATGTGTCTTTTAGCACAAAGTAAAATAAGATCCTTTATCTTTCTTCCAAATGGCATATGCTTTAAGTATGATATTGTTTTTCGTATAACCCTTTTTCTTCAAATCAACAACCTGCTTGTAATGATCCTTGAATTTTTTAACAACAACATTAATTTTCTGTCATTGGGGCTTCAATTGATTCAATTCTCTCTCTTGTAAATTGCCACAAAAGTTGTTGTAATTGTCATTTTCTATCTTGATTGATCATCATTAACAATTGGATCCATTGAAACATTAAGCTACAAACCAATAAGTTGTGTATCATCTTCAACTAAAAGAAAACTCGTTTTTTTGCTTTTGTGTACCACTTTTCTTTTTTTCCTCAATTGTGATATTTTCTAGCCCCATTTGGGTAGAAAATTATGTTTCAACTTCTTCATTACAATGAATTTGTAGATAACTAAAGTTATTGGGTGACCTATGAAATATGGTGGGATTGTTTTGTGAAAATGAAGAAAAAGTTTGAAACTTTGATAATTTAAGGTAAAATGTGATTGATTTATTTTGTATAAAATTAAATATGGCAATTGTGGTAAGAATAGGAAAAAAGGAGAAAGATTTTGAGAATTTTCATTCATTGCTGGTAGTGATGGTGGCATAAATGGAAAAAAAAAGGTTGAGGAATTTGTGAATTTTCGGTTGGATGAACCATTTGGTAATTTTGCAAGAAGTTGTAATATACTTACTAATGATAATGATTTGGATCCATTTTGAGACAAAAAATTGATAATGAGGAAGAGAATGAAACTGAGGAAGAGAAAGAAAGTGAGAATTACATAGTTTATAATTAAATAATCCATTGAATTTTATAATATTTTTAAATAAAAGATAAAAATAATATATTTTAGGTCATTGTAATTACTAGATATAGGCAATGTTCAAAATTTTTTACTAGTAAAAGGAACATCAATAGGTAACATTTACCTTAAAGTAACCATTCTACTAGATTTGACAAAATTTTTAAAAAAAATTGAACAAACCCTGTTGATGTGATCCTCCCTAGCAAAGGTCCTATCTCTAGGGCCATGGCTAGGAGGATAGAGGACGACATGGCTAGAGTGGATGAAGGAAGACCTCACCTCCTCATGCATATAGTTATTGTGTCATAGTTCTCTTGTATTTACCCTTGTATATTGTCTCTTAAGTGGAGTGGTCTAGCTTTCTCTTTGGCCTTGTATTTGGGCACTTAATTTTCGTAGGTTAAGGGCTAGGTGGTGTGTTTAGTCTTAATGTGGAGTGTATTAACTAATTGGGCCATTTAGGGGTGTTGGTGGGTTATTTTATTAACCACACCCCTCTTTTCTAATTAAACCCCAATTAGTTAGCACATGAAGCATGGAGGAGACAAGGTGAGGCCCTTGTTCCCCTAATAGGTGCCAAATTCACTTAATTGGTCACATGACATCCCACATGACACTTAGTTAGTTCTAAGATCCATGATTTTAGGAGCATGTGCTAATTGTTTGAATTTGAATTTCTATTTGAATCTCCCTCCAAATCTCACGGCCACCCCTCCCTTCTTAGTTATAAATAAGACCTTCCACTCACTTGTAACCTTTACACTTGATTTGAATGAAATAAAGAGAATTTGCTTAATCTTTGAGTGCCCGATCTTCTCATCTTTTGAGAGCATCCTTTAGTGTTTTTATCAAGGGTTCCTTCCCTTGTAGTAAACACCTCATTCTAGGCTTATCAAGTTCCTTGTGGCGCCTCTACCTCCTTCTCTTTTCTCAACCATCACTCCATCTTCTTTGTGACCTTCCATGGAATGGATCTTGGAGAGCAAAGTAATCAAGGTGGGTTGCATCACCTGTTAAGTTTAGAAGATTCGTACAACGAACTGAATAGAAGATCATCCTAAGTGGTTTTGATAATAACAACTATATTAAGTTTGATCATATAATGACGAGTTATGTTGTAAGAAGATACATAGATAGAAGATAAATCATGAGCAGTTGAAGAAAATAAGAATATCAATAAAAAGTCCAGAAGAAAGGTTAAAAGATCATCATAAGGTATTTTGGTAAAAAATAAGAAGATACGAAGACTAGAAGATGTTATCAAAAGAGCTGCTAGTCATAAAAACACAAGACCGATTAGAGGATCGTCACATAAAAAGATCCAAAGCTATAGAAGATGTCTGTCAGAAGCTATTGTTGCAAGATTAGAAGCTACAAGATTGTAGCATTGGATGAGTCACTAGGAAAAAGTAGTTATGCTAGTTTAGAAGGCATGAAGATTTGAAAAGACACACTTCTATTAAGAGACCATAAACATCTATTAATCAAAATGTTCAAAATGTGATGTTTTCTATTTAAGGCAAAAAAATCATGTAGCTAAAGAGCAGTTGCTGAGCATCAGAAAATTGAGGCACTTTTTCATTAAGAGAGTAATGTTTTACTGTTGAAAACGAAGCAAACCTCCTATTTTCTAATATAATCTAAGGACGAGCTTTTGATAGAGAATGAGAAAAGATGAACAAGAAGAGATGAATTAACTCAAACAAATTTTGGAGATGAATGAACTCATTTCTTTTCTCTTCATACCACTATTGCCTCACCTCCCCTTTCTTGACCATTGTCCGCCCTTCCCTCCCCTTTCTTGGCCCTTGTTCGCCCTCGTCTTTCCCCATCACCCCTCATCTTCTTCGCTACCCTTCACCTCCCTCTTTGCCCATACCGCTCTCTTCCCTACTACCCTTCTCTCCCTCATCCACCTCCCATGTGGCCCTTCCTTCCCCTTTCCTCCTTCCTTATGGTCATCGCTCTGCGTCACATATCTCGAACCAGTTATATCTACGAACACCAAACACAAAAAAATTAGTATTGTTAAAAATATTTAAAATAAGAACAAATAATTACTAAAATTAAAAAAAATGCACAATTAGTATGTGTTACCAAATAATTCAAACAAAAAAAAAAATCAAGATTCAAATTGAATGTATTTTCAAAGTATAAAAAAATTTAAACACTTAATTAAATACAAAGTTACTTTAAAAAAAATTAAATACAAAGTATCTTTCATTTACATTGAACTATATTAGATTTTAAAAAGCTCAACACTATCTACATTAAACTGAAATAACACTCATCTAATTGACACAACGTCAAACCAAAAGGCCAAAAATTGTACATGTACTTTTGCATAATAACAAAAAATTCTTGAGGAATCAAATCATGAAATTGTTCAATACTTTTTGAGAACCTTACATTCTTGGCAGCGTATCAAGGAGTCATAAAGGAAAATAATCCAACAAGTGGGAAAACCATAAAAATTGGATAGCATAGACAATCGGGTTTATCCTACATTGCAACCTAAAGTTATTACTTATTACTTCCTTTGGACGGATATTTTACTCAAAAACAAAAAATTAAAGTTTGAAATAGTGTCAAATTAATTTGTAGCATTTTTTGGATCTATTGATCCGTAAGCCTTCTAATCAATCCAAAGAGGTTGATTCGGAATATGAACCTAAATACTATGGCTAAGTTAATCCGAAACTACAAAATCATAAACAAAAAAATCAATTATAGATCAACTTATCCCGTAATCCGAACATATAAAAAATGAAAATTCCTGCTCAATTTATCCGGACAATAAGAAAAATGAAAATTCCGAACCACTTAATCCGAATTCCCATTTAAATGACTCATATATATAACTTGATTCGAACAAACACAACATGCCGCGTCAATTCATCAGGAATATAATCTATATATATATATATATATAAGGAATAGCTAGGGAAATTACTTTTTTACTCTTCTATTTTCAAGTACTCTTTCGCAATTCAAGTTTTTTCTTCTTACTTTTTCCTTTTTATCTTTCTATGTATTTTTTTTATTTTTAAAATTCTTATTTTTTTTAATTTTTCTATTATTTTAATATTCTTATATTTAATATGTAATTTATTTTTTAATTTCTTCTTTTGTTCTATATTTTAATTTTTTCTTCTTACTTTTTCCTTTTTTATCTTTCTAGGTGTTTTTTTATTTTTTCATTTCTTAATTTAATTTTTTATTTTTTTATTTTAATATTCTTATATTTAATATGTAATTTAATTTTTCTTTAATTTCTTTTTTTTTCTTTTTATATTTTCATATACAATTTTAATTTATTTAAATATATTTTAATATTTATAAAATTATTCTAAAAATTTATATATATTAGATATGTGCAAAATCAGTTTATAAAATATAATTTAATATTTTAGAACATAATTTTAAATTTTATTTTTCCTTTATTTTTTTCAATTTTTCTTTCTTCTTTATTTTTATCTTTTAATTTATTTTAATTTTCAACGTTCTCATTTTCTTCATTTATTTTTATTTTTATTTTACTTTATTATTCCTATAATTTTATATAACATGTTACTTTATTTTACCACAAAATTTTGAAATTTCTTTCCTTTTAAATTTTGTTTTTTATTTCTTAATTTATTCATTATTTTTATTTTTATCTTTCTTTATTATTTTTCACAATATTTTATTTTATTTATAACATGTTAAAAATAATTAATAATATATTTAATATTTTAAAAAAAAATTAAATTAATTTCAGAAAATATTGAATTGTCCCATATTTTAAATAACTTGCCATTATGAATTTACCAATAAAAGTTTGATTCACATTTATAACATATTCTATCAGTTGAAATTATTTTTTGTCTAAGATGAATATTTTAGAAATTGACTAAGAGTTATATATTATAAAGTTTCTTAGAAAAATAAAAATTCAAATTATGCATTTTAAATTCCATTAATTGTGTAACAAATAATTTTGCCTTAAATACCAATAACAATTACTATCCCTAAACTCTAAATTACATATTAGGTAAAAAATTAAGTATTAGATAAAATAATCTTCAAATTTCATTAATCGTGTAACAAATCATTTTAGCTTAAATGTCAATAACAAATAATTTTACCTTCAAATTACCTACTAGATAAAATAATCTTCAAATTTCATTATTAAGAACAAAAAAAAATTGATAGCTTATCAAGATAAAAAATATATTTAAGTATTTTATTTTTTTATATTAAAATTAGATAACAAATGTTACATTTTAAATTATTAAAAAAATCTTGATAAGAAATTATAATAATATTATAAAATAAAATAAAATAAATTATTTTATCATTTCATATTTTATATATAAGTATCTAATAAATATATCTTCTTAGAAAAATCTAATAAATATATTACAATTGTAAAATAATTTTAAAATTTAAATTTAATTAGTTAATATTATTTTTTACTAACCTATGTACTCATTATTTGATACAATTCTACTTTACACTATTAAGAAGAAACTATTGTGAAAAATTATATATTTTTATATTGAATAGACTTTCTATCAAAGACTCAATAATATTTATCTGTAATTTAAAATCTCATAAATTAATGGTTGGATGCTTTATCATTTAAGAATCATGTAATGTCTTTAATAATATATAAAGTTATTATATGATTTTCACATAACTATGACTATTAACACTTATTTGTGGGAGACTTGTTAGAAGAGAAAATGTTTCAGGGTTCAACCATAAATGTGTGATACATCCCACAATGTTGTGGGAAGTGCGCTAATGCACTTTGTTTTCCAACATGTCTCACACACCTAAGTGAAAATAGTCACATTGATGTGACATGTGTCAAAATATTTTCATTTAAAGAAAATATATTAGGAAGGTTTAGAGATATTCGTGAAAAGAGAGAATCGTCATGGGGTGACTCACTTTCTCTTTAAGATCATTTCTCATGTCTTTGTAGTCATAATAACACTTTTATAATGCATCATATTATTTTTATTTAAAAAATTCACTAGATTTTGGTATAGATTAATGAAATTTATTTTTAGTTTCTAATAAATTTTGTCTTTGCCTTTTATCCTTAATAAAATTTTTAGTAGAATTTTGTTAGAAAATCATATATAAAGAAAAAATTTATTAAGAACCAAAAAAAATTTAAAATTGAATAAACTATATAGTTTTATTTTAAAATATAGAAAGTTATAAATAAAACATAAAAAAATATTGTATTTTAAGGTTTTTTAAAAGGAGGTAAAAAAATAGAGAAAATAAAATCTAAATTTTATTTTTGATTATAAATGATTTTTGTATAGATTAATAAATTTTGTTTTTAGTTTCTAATAAATTTTTCTTTGTTTTTCTTAC
Source organism: Psophocarpus tetragonolobus (assembly GCA_037954015.1). NCBI lineage: Eukaryota > Viridiplantae > Streptophyta > Magnoliopsida > Fabales > Fabaceae > Psophocarpus > Psophocarpus tetragonolobus. The sequence continues at coordinate 5,214,879 of CM075693.1, read as the reverse complement.
CTAATAAATTTTTTTAGAAGAATATTTTTAGGAACTAAATACCAAGAAAAACTTTATTAAGAACCAAAATTAAAATTCGATAATACACTAACTTAATTTATCTACCAAATTAGCTCTCACATATACATGGTTATAACCATAGTGTTGTAACATTTATTATATTATTTTTATCTTAAAAATAATGTCAATAAATTTACCATGCATGAAATGTTGTGAGTGAATATCAGTGTAAAATCTTTATACAGATAGTGTATACGAATTAAACTCTTTTCATAATTGAAGACTAAATATTTTTTATTTTAAAATATAGAAATTATAAATAAAACATAAAAAATTATATTTCAATGTTAAGATTTTTTAAAAGTAGATGAAAAAAGAAAAAAATAGAGAAAATAAAATCTAAATTTTATTTTTGGTTATAAATGATTTTGATATAGATTAATGAATTTTGATTTTAGTTTTTGATAAAATTTTCTTTGCTTTTTATCCTAATAATTTTTTTAGAAGAATTTCGTAAGAAACTAAATAAAAAGAAAAAAGTTATTAAGAACCAAAACAAAATTCAATAATACGTTGATTACTTTCTTTTTCATATCATCTTTCATATTCTCTATGGTCATAGTCACACTGCTGTCCTGTCTGTGATATTATTTTTATTTTAAAAATTTATTAATTTTCTAAATTGAAAAACTAAATAGTTTTAATTTTAAAATATAGAAGGTTACAAAGAAAGAGTTTAACTGAACTACATTGTTAGTGTAAAGAGTTTTATTCATAGTATTTTAATTTATATATACTAATTAAACTAAAAAAAAAAAACTATAATTGTATTTTAGGATTTTTATGAAAAAAAATGAAAATAGGGGCAGAGCGATATTTCTTCTATGGGAAGCAAGCGGATGCGGAAACCATTGCACGGGTAGGACTGGTATGCTTGTTACCTCATCATGTCGTGTATGTTGAGAGGTATATAAAACGAAACGGACGAGTTTCATTTAACGACACGGTTTGATCCTTCGTTCCCAGCTTGGTTTGAAGTGAGAACCGTGCTAGTGAATTTCACAGTGTTTGATTCGTCGATTGGAGGCGTGTGGAACTGCACTGGCATTCCTTTCCGGAGAAGATGACCATCGACCTGGATTCTATCGCTCGCAGAGTCGAGGTTGATAATAGCATTCCCCTCCGCTATTACTATCGGATTGCCGATAACCTCCTCAAGCAGGTAACATCTCTCCTTCAATTCTCAATTCAACACCCAATCACGTTAGGGCTTTCCCTCACTAAACCTTCTCCTTCCCCTTTATAGAAACCTTTTCCTTTATTCGTTTGTTCATACTCTCAATTCAAGAATTCATATTCGAAGGAAAAACTTCTATCCTTGCTTCAACTTGTTCTAATTTCATGTTTTTACGATCAGTTAAACATCCTCGTTTCTCGCCCTAGTTATATTCTATGACGATGCTATACAGCTCTCGACTCAATTAAAATCTGTTTTATGTGACCGCAACTTGTTCATCGTCTAACTCTTACAAATCAATATAAAATTATGGACCATAAAGAAAAATCAATAAATATAATATAAGATTTGTGTTAGTCAGAGAGACGAAGCTGAGAATGTTGCATGAGTGCTTGTGGTTTGGTGCCCTATTATACAACATCGAACCTCTTTGGGAATATCTGTGTTATAGCTTCGTTATGCTACCCCTCGCTACAACCAGTCTGAGTTTTGTGTACATCTTTACTGTGTTCCTTCTAGCTGAGTTCACATGAGTGATGAATTTCCTGCTTGTTTACAGGCAAGTATCTATCGGGAAGAGAATAATGTAGTTGACTTGTACATCATTCTTCTTAGATTTTTAAGGTAAAATATGAAAGTTCTGTGGATTTTCTTTATGGTGGACTCATTAGTTTGCAGTTAAATTGGATTTAACATTTTCAGTTTTTCCATACTGTACCTATTTTTTTAAAGTTTGGTTTCCGAAACTATACCATATCATCGAGACTATCAAGCTTCACTGCCCAACGAAAGAGCAGCATATAAGAAGGTGAGTTTGTTTGCTTGCTTTATTTATTTATTGGTAGATGTGTGTTTGTTTGCTTTATTTATTTATTTTTTATTATTTGATATTTGGTCCTGTTCTACTTTTCTGTCATTTTTACGTTACAGAGATCACGGGCCGTATTGGATGAGCTTGAATCTTTGAAGCCTGAATTTAAACACCGGGTGAAAAAATTGAATGACTTACATGTAAAAGCTCCATTGACTGAAGAAAATGGCTTCAATAAGGCTTTGCTGAGTTCAGAAAATTCTTCTTTGGAATGGCCAGCTGTTAATAAAAGTAATAACCTAAGCATGGGTTATAAACAGGTGAGGACTCAAAGATAATGCTTTAGTATAAATTTCTTGATACTGAAATTTCTCAATCTATTTGCATCCTTGCCATGGTATCATAACTAGGTACAAAATGAAGTGCTTGGAAAATTTCATTTTAGAATTTTCTTTTTGTGCTTATTGCTTTTTGTTCATCAAAATGCTTCTGTGAAGAAATTGTGTTAATTGCACAAAACTTCCATTTTTCTGCTCTAATGTGCTTGAATTCTCGTTCAGACTGTTTATTGTTGTCAACTCATTTTTTCCCGACATATCTGCAGCCTGCTGGATTCGGTTCACACTCTTCAGGGAATTATAATATGTTATCTTCTGATTCCAGGCCTATTGACAAGCAATTTCAGAAACTGTAAGTTTTTCTATCTATTCATATTCTATTCTTTTGGACTTTCTACAATTTTCATGTGGCCTAGTGGCTTACTAGTAAGAGAAAATCTTTGTTATGAGAGGCTACTTTTGGGTTTTGACCATTCTGGGGGATTAGTACATGCCCAGGAAAATTGTGAATTGAGATTGCACTTGCTCATTTTTGTTTGCTTGAGTTTTCTTTTGTGCAATTAAATGTATAAGTGGATTTCATCTTACAAGCTTAATAGCTGGTATTCCTTACTGTTTACCTCTCCCATTCCCCCCAAATGAACAAAATAAGGAATAAAATATATGAGAGCAAATAAGCGCGTCTTCGTTAATAATTTTTTCTTGTAAATTGTAATAGGCAGACAAAACTAATTATGTTTGCTGCTTCCTACCTCGCTGTATCAAATGGTAATTATTTATTTATATGTTATGGTTGGTTAAATACTATTCCAATTACTAATGCCATTTTTATTCAGTACACCTTTACTATGTAAAACTTTTTCTTTTTCAGTAGCATATATGTTTCTGATTATCCTTATGATTTCAGGAGGTTCTTGAAGATTCTGAGATATATTTGAAAAGAACAAAAAAAACATTCTGCTATATTGAAGGAAGAAATATGATAATTATTATTTGAACTGTGCAGATCTCTTAGTCTACCCCCGCCAAATAAGGAAACTTTGTCCAGACACTCATTTTTAGGACCAAATGGCCTGCGAGCTCAATGGCTTGGACCTAGTGCAGAAATTAAGGTAAATTGAAGTGTGGCTTTCTTATGATGGGAAACATGAATTATCTATCTTATATTTGTTGAAATAATAGGGTTTTAGACTTTTATAGAAGGGAAAAGAAAGAATAGATATTAAAACTCTAAAGTTCACAAAACATATAAGTTACCAGTTTCCAATTTTAAAACATTATTATTAAATCTTAACCCAATAGAATTCTTCCTCTATGACAACCGGTAGCTGTTTAGAGGACAATTGTCAACAATCGATGACCAAACTAACAATCAATGACTAATCATTGGGGATGGTTGCTGGTGATCAACAAACGAAGGTGGTAGTGGTTGGAGACTGGTGGCTAGTAAGCAACATTGGCAGCCGATGGCCAATGATTGATGGTTGGGGACGGATGGTTAGAGATGACAGTCAGTCGTCAATGATGATGGTTAATGACCAATGAGTGTAATCAGTGGCCGAAGGTGGCGGTAGTGGTGATCAAAGATTGGTGACAATTGTGGCCGATGATTGGGAGTCGAATGTGGAATGGTGGTGGTTAATGATTGAGGGTCAAATGTGGTGGTTAGTGATCGACAATTGGAGATGGTAGACAGTGACTAGCATATGGTGATGAAAGCTAGTTATTGGCGGTTGGAGGTTGATGCTAGGGATCGACAGTTGGAAGTGGTAGTTGAAGATGGTGACAAGTATATTGAAAACAGAAATATAAATCTTAAAACTAAATTTTGTTGTTTTTTAAATAGAGCAGAAACTATGTTGAAAATAACTAAAAAATCAAATCACATTTGCTGAATATGTTGGTTTTCAAAACCAAAAACCACCTCGAGCCTAAGATAGTCTGAAATAGTCTAAAGATACAATCAAGATATTATGAGAAATTTATATTATATGTAACAATATTGATATTCATAATTGTGCAGGTTCAATATCCAAGCAGTAGTGATCTCACACATGCCAAGGATTCAAGGTTTGACTCATTTATTCTAATTTGAAATTGAGTTCCATGTCCTTTTTATGTTTCATATATTCAATTATTCATGATTTGTTGCTGCCCAAATTGCATAATGCTCATGTTAATCTTTAATTCTTTGTTATTCTTGATTTTGTGGTTAATTTTTCTGTACATTACAATAGTATTATTTTTGTTATTCCCTTTTCTTATTAGTATTATGTTGTTTCTCATTGTAAGTTTGTCATGCCATCTGATTATTGAAATATGCCAAATTTTAATTTCAAATAAAAAATATTGTTCTAAGGTGTTGTGTCTATGTTTTTCCAATGTGTTGTGTTTAGTTTTGTTATTCTGAAATACAAACATCCCACACACTTACTACTTTGTTGTTCATGATGATAGTCTGAATCAAGCTGGGTTATATGATCTTGTGGCAATTAAAGATGATGATCAAGAACTAGTTACTTCCACAATGGATTCAGTTCTCTCCTTGGACGATGGAAGATGGTCACATCCTGATGTTGAGTCCTGTTCTCCTGTTGTAACTGACTCAAGGGAGGACCCCTTACAATTGCTTAACATCAAGCAACCTTTGCCTCCTCCTGTTCTTGCTCAGGTGTTCCCAGAGTGTGCCCCTATTCCTCCTTCAAAAGTTGCTGATCCAAGGCCAGGACCAGCTAAATCTTCTCATGATTCTGGACTTGGTCCAACTACATATCAACACCTACATATTGTAAGCCCTTTTTAGTTTTCTAATTGAAGTCTGTGACATATATCTTGGATTTTCATGGTCATTTATTGGGACTTATTCTTATTTGTGTTGGCTCTTTTAGTTCTTATAATATATTGGGAAAAACTGTGAAAGTTATTATATTTTCACTTTATGTTGCAGCCTGTCAAAATGATGGATGATTTTTTGAGATTAGCTTCGAAAAACACACGGAAGAACTTAGAGACATGTGGTGTTCTTGCAGGGTCCCTGGTAAGGAATGTCATGATTTTGTGTGCTTTCAAGTTCTACAAAATCTTTTGCATGGTGATTTTAACCGTTATTTATGCTTGCAATTTGTGTGGTTCAAGAAAAAAAGGGTCTTCCATATCACGACACTTATAATCCCAAAGCAGGAATCAACTTCAGACTCGGTAAGATGATGCCATCTGTTCTTTTTTAATTTATTTTACAAACTGTTATAGTCTGTCTCTTTATTCCTTGTAATTTCATGGTTAAAAAGCTTCAGTTTTTGCATTTATCATACAGCTATATCCTGACAGACAAAATAAAACATTAATATTGCTTTGAAGTTGTTTTTAAAGACACTGGTTCTTTAGTAAAATCAATATAAGTGGAGTTATCCTTGGGAATTTTAATGATTGTGTGTTTCCTTGTTACTGAGTTGTACATGAGGAATGGTAGGAGGAAAGCCAATGGCTTAGCTCACAATTAAAGTATGGGTAGCATAGGAATATTAAAGCTAATGACCTGCAGTGTAGTGTAGCAGACTGCCTACTTGGCAGTGGTAAAGGATGAGAAAAGGGGTATATAGTTCAGTTGAAATTTGGGATAAATGCAAAGAGAAGGGAGACTAGAAGGTAGTTTTGAGTGATGAATTGTGATTTTGCTTTTGGGCAGGGAGGAAACAAGGCCTTGAAGTTTTGCAGTGTTTCCATCACATGTTTTATGTTTGAGGGTGAATGTTTTTAAGTAGCTCTGATGTCTCTAGTAGGGATTTACGTCAATTTTTTTATTCAAAAACCTGGGTTTATTCTAAAATGACATACTACTTATATTCAGCAAAAAAGAAAAGGTATAATGAATAATTGTAAACTGTATATAAATGAGTAAACATTCAAATTAGTCCTTGAGATTGTACATGTTTGGCATTTCAGTCCCTCAGATTTTAAAAATCCTCCATTATTCTGACTTTGCAAAATATCATTCACTTTAGTCTTTTTTGGTGCAAAACAATAGAGAATAAGGTAGAAAAAGACTAAATTGAATGACTGTTTTGCTAACTTAGGGCCTAAGTTTTTTCTTAATTTTTAATTTTTAGGGGTAAAACACTCAACTTATACAATGTTGAGAACTAATTTAGGATTTTATTCATATATTAATAGAACTAGCACATTATCAATTACTCATTGGATTTAGGAGATTCAAACGATTGTAATTTTTCATGGTTCATTGATTTTTTCCCCCTACTGTCTGATGTTAGTTTTTCATTTGGCAATAGTGCTTCTAATTGAATTTTAATATCCAGTGTTCAACATTGAACGAAGAAGAAATATTTGAAGTTCAAGACAGCTTATCACTTTTTCCTTTAGGTTGGATACATGTAAGTGCTCCACTAATCTTGGCTGTTACTATTCATTCTTTTAATTATATTCATGAGTAAATGTACTTCTACCCTGGGTGGTGACATAAAAGAACTTAACATGAAGCATTGAATTTTCTGCTTTTGTACCTCCAGAATTCAAAGCTTCTGATTTCTAGTGAAGTAGTAGCCAATGAAACTTGTGTTGCTGTCATGTTTAGAGTTGTAAGGAATAAGGATAAGGATTATTCATCAAATACTTGCTTATCTTTGTAATCCTGATAGAGACTTAGAATTGAACTCGCCACACTAATTTTATCCATTATAAAATGATAGACTTTAAATAGTAATTTCAATATGAGAAATGTTACACAGAATACAGATAATAAAAAAAGGCTAGAATTTTGAAAGAATTTGAGGGTGCTGTTTGATGAAATAAAGTGGTAGGGACCCCTGACTCATGTAAAATCAACAGCCATGCCAAATCATTTGGTCAGAGTTTTTGGCAAGCTATGACTGTCACATTCTGGATTTAATATTTTACCTTGAGGAAAGCAGAAAAGCATTTTGAAGTGCATTTGGTAGTTGGTGCAGCAGATAAATTATAGGAATTAAAGGAAGAATATTCATCCTTTTCTTTTGTTTTTCCTCCTGGAGCTTTGAAGTGTACTCTGGTGTAATATATTTAACAGGAAAAAGAAAAAAATAGTAGAGGATTGTATGTTAGTATTTGGCCTTGGCAAATGTTGTAATGTTTGTGCTTCTTTTAATTGTCACACCCTCTCAAACCTTTTATCTTTATCTTAAAGATGATCTTAGCTGTCTTGATTTGTGCTACTTAGTTACTGCCGAAGATCCCTTAATCCATTACAATAGATTTTACCTTATTAATAGGTATCAATGAAGATAGCAAGCCTTTTATTCAAGCATACTTTATTGGCATTTTTTTTGCGCCTCTTCCCTTTTGTTTTTTCTTTGACCCTCTCTTTAAAAATTTTAAATGCCCATGTTTATCTTATTTCTTTTGATTTTTCAGACACACCCGTCACAGACTTGTTTCATGTCATCTGTGGATCTACACACTCATTACTCATACCAGGTAATAGATGGCACTGTAATTTCAATTTGCTGGGCTGGCTTTTCACATATTAAAATGCTAAAATATTTGGTATTGCCTTCTATGTTTAACTATGGGGCCTAGACAAGAAATATTCATAGAAATGCAAGATAATTGATTTACTTTTGATTGTGATATTGCTGCAGATTGTTAAGAGAAAGAGAGTTGATAGTGTCATGGATTTTAACCTAATTTGAACAAGAATTTAGATTATAATATATGAAGGAAAAATGCCTATAAACTTGGGTCATATTATAAGATTTTAGTAAAAGCAATTGGATACAGGCTTTATTTTCTCAATTTTCTTTGAAGAAGCTAAGCTATTTTCTCAATTTAATAGAAGAGTTTGTAAAATTAAGCTAATGTATGTGTCATTTATATTTCACTTAATCGTTCCTAGCTGGTGATAGGGTGTGTATTTGTGTTTTCATTTCAGATCATGTTACCAGAGGCAATTGCTATTGTCATGGCCCCTACAGATACTACAAGGTGAGTTTTATCAGCAATTTTGTATTTTGTCATGATCATCGCAGATTAAACTAGGAAATAAATGCAATAAATTTGATTAGAATCTCAGCTTTGGGCTTCATTTTACACAATTGCTATTGTCATGGCCCCTACAGATACTGCTAGGATTTTTTAAAAATTGAACTTTTATAGATGTTTTTTTGAATTTGGTCTTTTGAATAGTTTTTATTTGGTTCTAGACCCTGTTGTCAAACAATTTTAATTAAGCGACTTTGGCAGCCAATTGACTCAACATGTCATTAAAGGGTCTGAAGGGGATAGTCTGATATAATTTTTTATAACAAACTATGTTTTTATATCTTATTTGTTTAAAAACAATTTATTACATTAGACAAATTTATAAATGATTAAATACAAGGTTTTGAAAATCAGACCGGTGATCGAATTGGTCAGGACACTAGTTAAACTGGGGTTGAACCAGTATTAATAAAATATTAATAATAATAATCATAATGAAATAATAGATAAAATGATATTAAGTAAATATAATATCATAGTTTTATAACATTTAGATTAGTCAATTACCCATAAAAGTCTAGATAAAAGATATCATAATAGTTAAGTTTAAATTTCAATAATTAATAAAATAATACAAATATTCATTAACAAAAAAAAATTACATTTAAAATAAAAAAAAGAAATTCTTATAAGTTATAAGAAATTAAGCTATGAAAATTTGTAAATTAATATACATGAGTAAATTATATATTTTATAAGAAAAACTTAACAAAATAATATGTACCTATGTGTAATCATTATAAATATTCATTTATATTTATCTAATATTTTAATGGAGATCAGTTCAATTAGTTTCCAGGGCAATTCTTGACCAGCTTTCACTGATTCTAAAATACTCCTATCCTATATGCTAACCAAACCGGTCATTAGATGGTTCTTGGTTGAACCGGTCAGTCGGATGTTATTTTGTAAACTATGGTTAAAAATACTGTTTACTTAAAAAAATACACTGGACTACCCTGTCATACGCCCTGTAATGATGCGATAAATCATTGAGCTACTAATGTCACTGTTATGCATTAGTAGAAAATAGAGACTAAAACCAAACAAACAAATTTTTAAAAGTTCAAATTTAAAAAAATCCTTTAAAGGACAAAAAAAAAAACACCATTTTTCCGGATCCAAAAAGTTCATTAAGTCTTTCTTGACTAATTTTTCACTCAAAATCCTTTCCTGATGTTGTGTTGCTTGTCATGGGCTTTCATATTCATTGATAATGTGCATGTTATAGTTGTTTAATCTTCATGATAGAAGAGCGATAGAGTTAGGGTATCAATCCAAGGAAAGTAAGTTTAACGAGTTGTAATAACTTGTAAAATCATCTCTTACGGTTTCCCTCATCCGCTCCCCAAGTCCCTCTCCTCCCCCCTCTGTAGCTGAACCATTTGCCTTTGATATTACTGTTATTTGTCTTTTAAAGACACATTTTCTTAGCAATTAGTTGACTGTCGGTGTGAGGACCGAGATTTTTATCTCGTAACAAATGACACATCAATAAATGGTAGAAGCTTGATAAAATATCTTGCAATCGTAGTACTTTGCTTCTAGAAAGTTTTCATATCATAAGAAAGTGTCTTTGACAGGTACAAACTAACCGCAACCTACTTAACTGATATATTGATACCATAAGCTGTAGCTTGGAAACTATTCTAAGTTTTGTATATATCTGCAGGGGCTTGCCTTTCTTACAGAAATGAGAAGTCGAATACTGTATTTCAATACAGATAATATTTTAAATAGTTTATTATTAGAAAGGAAAATATTATTGTTTTTATTTATTTTACTTTGTGACTAATTAGAACTATGCTTTATTTTGGCATTGCAGTCCACATGGTATATTTCATCTATCTGATCCGGGAGGTGTGTCTGTAATTCGTAACTGTCAACAACGAGGATTTCATCCCCACGAGGAGCCTGAGGATGGAAGTCCAATATATGAGCACTGTTCTCATGTCTATATGAATGCTAACTTGAAGTTTGATGTTGTTGACCTTCGAGAGCGATGATTGATTATGAGTGATGAATGTCTCCCCACTTGTTACAAGTACAGTGATTTACTGCATGTTTTCCTACCAGACGCGATGTTTAAAACTGCATTGGTATAGGTGGATTCTTCTGTATTTATGAACTGAGAATTATTAATTGCCAATACCTCCATTTTGTATTATATCTGTGAATCACTTAAAAAAGAAAAGATAGTTGTGTACATGTTACTTTATACCAGGTGAAGAAATTAGAAATGTAACAAAATTACTTCCATATGTATGATACCCAGGACATTGCATCAAGTCTTGCATAGAAAACTCATTATAAAATGCGGGGCTTTTTACTCGTACACTAAAAAGAGCATTTAATTATAATTTATTAAATTGAAATTAATGGTTTAGATTTCGTATTAACTTTATTTTATATTATTATTTGATTTTAAAAGTGTATCCGAGGATGTGTGATTAGTATTTCTCTATATTAAATTTAACGCTGACAGTAAGGAAAGGAAGGTGTATTCTTTATTCATTTTAATTACTTTTTAATTTTAACTACAAATTAATAGTATTTCTGTTCACTTTGAGAATATAATTTAGATTTGAAATATAGACTAATCAAATGTGATAGATTATTAGGCTATAAAAATAACATTTTAATTAAAAAGTATGTTAGTTCACCAACAAATAATGATTAAAAAGTATGTTAAAAATTATGGATTAAGAAATAAAAATTATATAAAAAGTAATAAAAATATGTTTAATACAATTAATGTCTTCAAATTTTATAAAATTTAGACAGTTTCCTTATATTTTGAAAACGTGAAATTATGCTCTCAAATTAAAAAATTTCTTGGATTGGTGTCCTATTAAATGTTGCCTTTTAAGGGTTAAAAGTTGAATACAAGTCCACCATGTGTTATCTACGAAGGAACATCAATTCAGAAAATTTTTAATTTAGGGGCATATTGTCATTATTCAAACATACAAGCACAATGTTTAAATTTTAGAAAATTTTAGAACACCAATTGTAATTAAAACCTATAATTATATCAAGTTGAATATTTTTACAAAACAATATAGAGAGGGAAGTGATGCATTATCACAAAAAAGAAAGTATGATAAATCATAATAAAGGATATTTTTGAAAAATTTGATTACTTAAGAACTTTGTAACCACTTTAACTTACAAATGAAATATGCCTAAAAGATATTTTTCTTAAGAACATTTTTATGTTTATTAAGGTTGTATAAGTCAAAGGTATCATATCTTGAAACAATTGTTTATTAGAGATAGTTTACATGACAAAGAATTTTTAAAAATTACAATGAATACTTTTTAAAGATATGATTTCTTAGAGTTAAAATTTATTTTTTAGTTTTATTTTAAACTTAATTAAAATAAAAGATAAAAATGTCAATTTCTTGATTTTTTTAATTATTAAAATAAAATTATTCATGAATATATTAAAATTGAAATAATGACATTGTGCCTTCATATTTTAAAAATATGATATTGTGTCCCATATTTTAAAAACGTATATTTTATTCTTACATTAAAAAAATTCCTGGATGGATATTCTCCGTGAAATTGCATATGGTAATATACTTTTAACCATTCTCAATAAATTTTGAAGTGAATCTTATAAAGGTGACGGTAAATAATGATTATTGGTAGGATTGAATTGCCTTGACTCTAATGTTTCGGATTGGGTTTGATTCTTTTCTACATGTGGATATTTTTGGACAATTCCTTAATGAAACAAGAAATTTTCTTTTAGCATCCTCACTTTTCTTGACACCCTAATATATTGAATTTCAATGTTTGTCCTTTGTTATTAATAAAAAATTATGTCATTTTTTAATAAAGTGATTCATAATTCATGTTTAATTTTTTAGCACCCCTAATATCTTTAGACAATTTGATTTGAAACACATTCACTATATATTTTAGATTAATTGTTCTAGAATGCATAGTAAAAATTATGTTATTTTTGGATAAAGTGATTCATAATTCATGTTCACTACACTAGATAGCTTGATCTATAACACATTAAGTACATCTTTTGGATATGTTGATTTGAAATGCATTATGTCAATTCCAAATCAAATAACTGAAAGTCAAGTTCACTAATTCATACAACTTGATTTGGAACACAATAGTTATTTATCTTGAATTGGTTGATCCAAAATACACTAAAAAGTATGTCTTTTTTATCACTTAATTTGGAAGTTACATTTAATATTCTAAACAACTTGTTCCAAACTACACTAGCTACATATTATACATCAATTAATCCAAAATTTACATAAAAAATGTCATTTTTTTATTTGCAGGGTGGGGAAACTCATAAAGGGGAGTAGAAGTGGGTGTATGTGGGAATTTGTAGGTTGTGGTTTGTGTTGAAATGAAGGATAGAGGTTGGTGATTTGCATGGTGGGGAAAGAGAGTAATGGAAATATTTAAAATTATCAAACAAATAGGGTGTGTAAAAGAAAAAGCTAAATTATAATTTGTAACCCTCAATTTATTCACTTGTTGACATTTCGTCTCTATTTTATAATTTGATGAAATTTGAACCATCCATTGAAAGAGAGTCATTAACTGTTAAATTATTAACATTGACTTCTCAAATGACTTAATTAAAAGATTTTTCACATTCACTCATGGGTACAAAACCTGAAACTAATTTTAAAGGAGAAAAGTAAACTCAAAAGTCTAATTAAAGACAAAACAAAGAACTTTTCCCCCTATTTTTATCCAAAAAATAAGTATTTTACCCATGTGTTAATGTGGGAAGTCATTTAATCAAGTCACGTGAGGAGTCAAAGTTAATAGTTTAACAGTCAATAAGTATCATCTAGCGGATGATTAAAATACCATCAAATTATAAAATAGAAGGACAAAATGTCATTAATTAAAAATAAAGGGACAAATGTCAACAATTGAATAAATTAAGGGATACGAATTATAATTTAGCCTAAAAGAAAATTGGGGATATCAAAGGAAAGTGTTTGAAAATAACCACTTAGTTTGAGGGAATTATCCTCAACTTGTCTTTTTATAAAGGTACTAGATGATTGTAAAAAGTATAAAAAAATTTATAATAGGCTCTTAAAAAGGGATCTAACAATAAAGAAATTTTTTGCTAAAACCCCATTAATTTCTCCCCACACCTCCGTATTTATAAATATTGTTAAATCTAGATGACTTTATATTGAACTATAGACTACAATTCTTTATACGTATTATGATATACTAGCATTTTTTTATTAGATGTGCAAGGAATACTAGAATAAAAATAAGAACCATTATATCTCTTTGTAATTATCCAAAAGTTACAAGCTCTGATGCATTCCTCCCCAAGGCAAGGTTGAAGAATCCTTGATGAAGAGAATACTTTCAAGATCCTTGCTCATAGAGGTTCTTGAGGTTGAAGAAATGGATGTGAGGTAGTCGCCACTTCTACTTTGTAGATGATAAGCCATGAGTGAAGCTATCCACAAGGGAAGGAACCTTTGATAATAGCATGAATGAATCTTACAAAATTGGAGAGAACATGAACACTCTCTAAGAACAAAGAGCTCTCAAATTTAGAGAAATATTATTTTCATTCAAATGAGTGGTTAAAAATTACATGAAGGAGGGAATGCTCTATTTATAGAGCAAAGCATGAACCATAGGCTTAGGATCCTTAAGTTGAATGTCCACTTGGCTTAATTAAGAGTTAGTTGGCTTAATTTAGTGTTAATTTAGCATGTGCTCAATTAACACTAATTTAATTCAACTAAAGATACAAACATGACCCTAAAAACATGGATCTATGTTCCCTCTAGTTTGAATTTGAATTTTGGAGGGAAATGACATGACACTTCTAAAATTTAAATTAAAATAAGAAGGAATAAAAACCAGTCATTTAGGAGTGAGAAAGCACATGTGGAGTGAAACAAGGGAACAAAGGGGCCCATATGTCTCCTACATGTTTCATGTGTTGGTTAGAAGGGTGAAAAGAAGAATTAGGGATGTAGAAATAAGATCCTACACGTCCAAACTCTCTTGGACCAGCCCAAACTAATTAACACACTCCACAAGGAGACTAATTACACCTCCTAAAGAAAATAGAACTTGTAGTCCAAAAATAAAACTAACTACGCCCCTAAAATCCTAATGATATAAGGGTATTTATACAAGCCTAAAAAATGGTTAAATGAATACAATTAAATGGAACATGTCCTAAACTAAGCTCCTTGAAGCTTCACCTAAGTCATGCTCCTTCCTTATTGGTCTTAGCTCAAGCCCATGCTAGACGTGCATGCATCAAGCTCTTAAGCAACGTCTAATGTCGTTATGAAACCTACTTGTCCAATGGACAACACACACAAACGTTCATATGTTATTAAACGTATCTTTTGATGGCAAAAGGGAGTTTGTCCAACTAATCTTTCTAATTTATTTCCTTCTTTTGTATAATCGTAAAATAACTTCCTATTTGTATTAGAAAATAGTTACACAAAAAAGAAAACATTCTTAGACAAAGTAAAAAAACCTGCTTTGGAAATCATGTCCAGCATCTACTATGCACTTATAATGCTTTTTGTATAGAGATATGATCACGAACCTTATATCTCTCATGTCAACACGTGAAGAGAACACTTTTGACCTCGTTACGAGTAACGATCATCTCCATCAACACATTTTTCTTTTAAGATACCTACGACTATAAACAGAAGACAAACACAAAGGCAAACAAGAATTTCAGTACATTTGTAAAAGTGTTGCTATGTTGTCAAAAGAATCTCAAACATTCTTTGACCTAATACATTGTAATAACTGCAAAGCAAAGTTAGACGAACAATTGTAATATTAACTCTTTAGTGTTTTTTCTATCAAACTTTTGTTTGTGAAAGCTAGGAGGACTTAGTGAAAAAAGAATGCTTGAGAACCTTAAATTAAGGAAGAATCTAATTAGTAGTGTCAGAGGTAGTATAGAGAATACTTGTAGTCAAGAGTAGTAGAAAAGATATTCATGTTGTAATCACCTTTAATTAATGAAGTCCTTTACAATTAGGCATGACAACAGGACACATGGGTGAATATGACATTCTCATACTCATCTATGTTTCCAAAACTCATCTCCATCTCCATCTCCATTCTCAACGAGTACGAGATTTATATTCTCATCCCCATCCTTGTTGGGTATACCCATACCCGTCCCATACCTGCAATTTTTTTTTTAATAATTTTCAATAAAAAATAATTGTTTAAATATAATTATATTAATTCAAAAGTTTAATAATTACAAAGTTTGTAATTTGTGAATTAAAAGTCAAACCTTTCTTTTTTTAAGACAAATGTCAAACATTTTTTAACCTCTTAAAATTATAATTTGTGAAGAAAACAGAAATATAAGGTCTAATAAATTAAGGATAAAAGTTAGAGATATTTTAGTTATTAAAATAAGTTTAGGGGCGGGGATGAGACGAGGATGCGGTAAGTATATATATTTCCATCTTTGTCCCCATCCACAACTTAATAAATCGGGTATCTTGTATTCTACCCATATCAAATCAAACTAAAACTTTTCGTTAATTTCAAAGTAAATTCAGAATTATTCACAAATATAAGTTTATTTATCATTTTTGTTTACTATTATAAAAGAAAACTAGAAGAAACTAAGTGGGATGAACCAATCTATAATCAGAGTTATCTACTATCATTCAATTGCTGCAACTTGCTTTACAATTCCTATCTTTAACAAACAAGTCATTTACTTTTTAGTGTACATTGGATGCATTCATCTTTATTATATCTGTTTGTAAAATTAGGAGTATATTCTAACACAATTCAACTTCCTTTCTAATGTGATCTTTGTTATTTCAAATATTTCAAGTTTACCCCTTCAAATATTTCCTTGCTTTTCGTCAAACTCGTCATTGCTCGAAGGTTGGCTTTGTCGCTGTTCCTCCGCCACTATTTCGCCGCTATTCTACTATTGTCGGTGATCACCATTGTTGAGCCATAATGAAGGTTGGTACTACTATTTAATGCAATTTGTGTCGATGAAAGTTAAAAAAAAAAAAAAAGGTGGTTGGGTTTATGGAATAAATAATCTAGATGTTTTAAAAATAAAATATGGATTAGATAATGCAAAATGCCAAAGTGCTTGATCTCTCGGAAAAGCCTAATTCGGATCTTACAAATTCGAGAATCCTAACACTCCTAATCTGCACTTACAAATTTGCATATGCTATCTAGAATAGCTCTTGAGGAGTGTGGTTTGGAATAACTATTCTGAATGGTATTCAAATTTGTTAAAGGTTCAACTTTATATTTTCCTAAGTACATGTTGATTTTTACAACATTCATATCATTGATTAGGGAGAACCCACACCTTATTTCAATTTCCTTTGACCCCAACTCATGCACTAACCTTTGTTATACCTCAAATTTAATATCCTTTTCTTCTAAGTTTACTAATCTACACAAGCCATGGCCCCTCCATTAAATTTCTAGATTGGTCCCTTCCCTCCCCGTCTGACTATTCGCCTTCCCACTACTACGTACGCAAAACTCAAATGAATCATTCTTTTTAATAAAAAATTATTGTTTGCTGTACTATTTTTTTATTATCATTTTATTTTGGTGTTCATCAAATGTATCCTTTTTTTCCCTTTTAAATAACTACTATTTATTACTTTACAATAGAGTATATAATTAAACGACTATTATTAGTTGCAAAGAGAGATAATATTGTTTTGTTCCAATAACTTTTCTAATTTCTGCATGAGCCATACTTAAAACCAAGAACTATTCAGCTACGTCACCTTGATTTCGTAACGCGGTTATGTGAATGATATAAAAATATGCCGCTACAAATTACTACATGTACAAATCTTATTAACAACTGAAACAATTTTTAATAAACTAAATACTTATTTAAAGTTGTTTAATTATTCTGAGATGACATTCCATTTTCTCTAAAGCTTTTGATCAAAATTAGAAATGGGAGATTCATGTGACGTGGTGAGACATGGCTGGCCAAAACACCATCATACAAGTCATTCAGAATAGGTGATTATTACTGTATATTTCTATATGAAGGAGGTAATCAAATAAAAAAAAAACTAAAACTAAAAGAATTTGCAACACCACCACATATAAATATCCATAAATAACATATCTACTTTGCTATTTATAAAGATTGCTCGGTGAGGAAGGAAGACTCAGATAAATCATATATGTTCCGGAAAATTTTTTTCCGTGGAAACTGTTCATGCAATTAATTCAAGGTGTCCTGAGCCTTTCTATTTATTAAAAAAATCTACTTATATACTTAAAGTTGTGATTAATTCCACCATCACTACTAGAATAATGCTAATTTCCTGCCGTTTTTCTTGGAAAAAATAATCTACGGGTAATTCGTGCAGCTTTTTATACAAAAAATATGTGGTAGAAAAGTTTCCTGCGACTTTTAAAATCCGCAGGAAATTCCTGCGGATTTTTCTGCAGAAAAAATTATCGCAGGTGGGCAAAAGGTATCTGGGGCTACTTTCCGCAGGAATTACCTGCGGTTTTCGAATACGCAAGTAATACCTGCTGTTTTTTTGTCTCAGCAATTACCTGCGGCTTTTTATCCGCAGAAAATACCTGCCATGCCTCTACTTGCAGGAATTATATGCGGTTTTCAAAACCGCAGGAATTACTTGCGACTTTTCCTGCAAAATTGATTTTTAAAAATTTAATTTAAAACTATTAGTAAATATATAAATTATAATTTATTAGAAACATAAATATGAGTAAAAATTATAAATTAAATATATATAAAATTATTAATATATATATATATATAAATTAAAAATTAAAAACCAAAACTAAAATAAAAAACACAAAATTAAAAACTAAAAATTAAAACTGAATCTAAAATTTAAAAATAAAAAAATAAATATAAAATATAAGTTGTGAATTTAAATTTTACAATTACACTGAAATTAAAATTGTAAATTATTAATTATGAGTTTAATTTACATATTTATTAATAATTTTAAATTTAATTTTCAATAATTACTAGGAATTATAAATTAAAAATTTAAACTAAATAAAAAATATAAATTAAGAACTAAAAATATAAATTAAAAAATACAACTAAAAATTAAAATTAAAATTAAAAATAAAGATAGATATTTAAATAAAAGGTTGAAAATTATAAATTAAAATAAAAACTAAAACTTAAAATTAAATGTAAAAATAAAACTGAAACCTAAAATTACAATTAAAAAAATAAGATATAAATTTAAACTAAAAGTTGAAAATTACAGATAAAATCAAACACTAAAATTAAAATTAAAACAAAAATTAAAGATAGAAGTTTAAATTAAAGGGTGGAAATTCTAAAAACTAAAACAGAAAATTAAATGAAAAATAAAACTTAAACTAAAATTAAAATTGAAAATAATATAGAAATTTAAATTTGAAAATTCTAAATAAAAATAAAAACTAAAATTAAAATTAAAACTAAAATTAAAGATAGAAGTTTAAATTAAGAGGTGAAAATTGTAAATTAAAATAAAAACTAAAACATAAAATTAAATGAAAAATAAAACTTGAAACTAAAATTAAAATTGAAAATGATATAGAAATTTAAATTTGAAAATTGAAAATAAAACTAAAATTAAAAACTGAAATTAAAATTAAAAATAAAGATAGAAATTTAAATTAAACATTGAAAATTATAAATTAAAAAATAACTGCAAACAAAAATAAAAAACTAAAAACTAAAATATAAAATTAAAAATTAAATTTTAATAATAAAAAGTAAAAATAATACTTAAAACTGAGAACTAAAAATTAAAAAGTAAAAATTTGAAACTAAAAATGAAAAATTATAAACTTTAAATATAAACGTTAGATTTAAAATTAAAACTAATTAAAAGATAGAAATTAAAAGTAAAATGTAGAAGTAAAAGTTAAAATTATAAATTTTAAATATCAAATTTAAATTAAAAATTTAAAATATAAATTAAAAATTAAAAACTAAAATTAAAATTAAAAACAAAGAATTAAAATTTAAAATTAAAAGTTGAACATTATAAATTAAAATAAAAGCTAAAAATAATTAAATAAAAAATTAAAAACTAAAATATAAATTTAAAATTTAAATTGATGTTGAAAATTATAAATTGAAATAAAAACTAAAATATAAAATTAAAAATTGAAAATTAAAAGCAAAATCTTAAAATTAAAACTGAAATATAAGATTTGAAATTCAAAATTTAAAATGAAAATAAAATTTAACGAAAGTTGTGTTGAACCCAAGCGAAGGTTATCGTTTTGAAGTTCTGAAGGTTCGCGTTCTGAAGTCCTGAAGGTTCGCGTTCTGAAGTTCTGAAGGTTCGCATCCTGAAAATAAAAGTAATGAAATATAAGATTTGAAATTCTATCCTCTCACCATTTCATGCTCACAAACAAGCTCTCAGTCTCAATCTCAGGTATTTTTCTCCTTTTTCTTACTTCTTTTCAATCGACCACCTTAATTCCTTTCATTTCCACTTATCCTTCGCAATTAGCCTCTGCTTTCTTCAAAACCCTTTTTCCTTTGAATGCAAAATCATTTTCACTTTTTTTTTCTTTCTCACACGGTCAACCAAGTAAACCCTAATTACTGGCTCGCATAAATTATTACTATCGTCCACTCTACTCTAAGTCGCAATAGCTTTCAGATTTCTCAGTAATTTATTTTGCAAGCGCTGCTGTTAGCTTGTGTATGCATTAATAGACCTCACGTTTGGCATTGAATCGTGCGTATACAATATTTTCTCACCTGTGATAGTTGTTCAATAAAATTTGTCTTATTTTATGCCTGCTCTGAATTTTTATTTTTATTTTTTGTTTCTTTCAGAAAATGTGTGCTTGTTTCGTTCTTGAGACCTTTGAAGATATAACTATTACATAATTTTATTTAGAACCCATCGTTTTTATAACTATCATTTGATACTGTTGTTTTGTTATCTGTGCTCTGTTTGAGGTAAAACTGAACCGTTTGATTTAGAACTTTGAGTTTTCCCTACTCCAACCTTTGTAGTACAGAACCTACAATAGCCTGTTTTCACTTCCTCTCTCTCAACTTTTGGGTGCATTCTACAATTGTGTTCTTCCTAGTTAGCTTACGAATTGTCTTCTGGTTATGCCTTTTTAAAAACCCAGGACCTTGTTGAAATCTAGCAGGTAGTGGCTTTGAAATTGTGTGTGACTGCTTTATGCCTTCAACCCAAGATCTGAATAAAGAAAGAGTTCAAGGATTTGGATAAAGAAAGAGAAGTTTCAAACCTTCAACCCATGATTTAGATGATACTGTTTCAGTTGCTAACCTGCTTTAACACCAGTGTTGTTCGTGAGGTGTTAAAGAAAAGTGGGAAGGGAAATAATCACATCAAAGGAAAATAGTGTCATTCATAAAACAGTGGTTAAATAATTGTGATGCAACTTTTATTATTCAGAAAAAACAAATCTGTTCACAAATTCACCTTTTTCCTGGCATGACAATAACAATTATGCTTTAGTCACATTTCCAGCTCATTTCAGCCAAGTTTAGTTTTTTAGCCAGAACTGAAACATGCTCACCAATATTATTTAGTTCATTTTTTCCACTGAAGAGTAGTTTATTGTTGATCATTGAGACAGACAATTGCTTGCTCTTCTATGACAAACATTTTGGTATTTGAGTTTATGTATCTATATTTATTCTTTCTCTCTCTCTCTCTCTGTAAGATGGGAATCTAAATTGAAAAAGAAATGGAACAAAAGAACGGAAGGGAGAGGGAGACATTATAACTTATTTCAAGCATTACATGCTTTCTCTTTCATCTTTTGAAACAAAATTACAACCACTTATGACTTATAGCGGCACATAAATTAAATGTGAATCACCCCAATACTGCAATACACCTAATATATGTAAAATTCCCCAAATTTTGAACGTCCTGGTGGAACCTGGAATTAAACCATTTTTCTCTTCTTTTTTCACTTTTTGGAAATCATTTTTGTCTCTATTTATCTTTTTTTTTTAACCAAACAAAAATATATATTCTGTAATCCGTTCCTTACTCTTTTTTATCCTTCTAACCAAACAAAAAATATAGATTTATGTACCAATGCACTATATTCAAACACATTAGTTAAGCTGTGTTCAAGTTAGTCTTCAATTTGATCTTTAATCCCCTTTTCGTCTCATATTCATTTTCTCCCTTCCGAAATGTTGACAGCAGGAAGAGGAAGTGGAAGTGTGGTAATAGAATATTAGAGTCATTCACAGCAGCAATGTTTCTTTGAACTAGTACAACTGACTCACTGGGTACATTTTCTTCCTTTGTCTCTTGAAGTTTGTTTCTCTGTTTTGTATTTGAGAAAGTTTTTGTCTAGTTAATGGAAACTGGAATTGCTAGGTCGTAGATTTGAGTAATGGTCTTTTGTACTACCATTATGATGATACATGGGTTTACTTATGCTGTCTTTGGAAAATGTCTCCAATTTTTGTATTTTTTTTCACATTGATATGTAGGTCCAAACTTGCATTTATAGTGCTTGTCAGTTTGGTTGCACTTTCTTAAATAAATTCTGGGTACATGTTTATGGACAAGCTTGAATTTCTCTTTTTATATATATGTGAATAATGTAATAATTAAAAAGTAAAACTAAAACTAAAAAATAAATAAAAAATAATGTTATGACAGGTTTTGTCTCTGATTTCAGTCCCAATGAAGTATAGTGATTATGAATAGAGTAGTGAACATTATAATTTAATTTATGTAACCTTTGTTGTGATAAGTTTTGTTTCTTCCTTTCTCTCTCCTTGTTGTGCATTTAGTAAAACTATGAAGGTTGAATAGGTTATGTTATAACTTGGATTAATCACCTGTCATAGCTCTAACATGAAGAACCATAAATATAAACACACAAAAAAATGCACTTATATGGTATTATACATTTTGTTTCTGATCTTTATTGATATCCTTGAAGAGGCTCGTTTTGAAATATTGTTCATTGTCTCTTAAAGATGAATTCTATATGATGCAATCTATACTTATAATGTATTAGATTATATATTAGATTATCCTAAGAAGCAGAAATGGAACGTGATGACAAAATCCTTTCCTAAGAAAATTATGTATTAGATTATCCATGTTTAGTACCTTTCTCTTAATCTAGAGAAAGTAATTATATTTAAAAGCTTTGTGTTATTAATTTTCCATGCATATTAACTTTCTCTTGATTAAGAGAAAGTTTATAGATGTCTTTTGTGATATTAACTTTTCATATGTGTTACCTTTCTCTTGGTATAGAGAATGTAATTACATTTACATTTTTGTTTCTTAGGACTTGTGGAGTTAAACTAAACATGGAAGTATTTTCACCTCGTGCATGGATGTATAATAGGATTCTTCCTGGCCGAAGCGGATATACAACTGAGTTTTTAAATGGCCTTAGAGATTTTTTGGATTTTGCCCGTCGACAACCAATTTTTGTGACTGAGGGAAAAATAAGGTGTCCGTGCAAGAAATGTAAAAACGAGGCATTTTTAATTCCAGATGAAGTAAATGTTCATATTCTTCGAAAAGGATTTATCCCTGGGTATTGGTATTGGACATCTCATGGAGAAAGAATTCCTCGTACTGTTGATGTTCTTACACACTCAATGTCTTCTAGTAGTCGACAATGGAACTATGAAGATGTCAATAGACATGAACATATGGTGTTTGATGCTGTTGGTCTTAATCATGACCAATATTTTGTACAGAACGAAGAAGAACCTCCAAACACTGAAGCGATAAAATTTTATGAAATGTTGAATTCAGCTCAACAACCATTGTGGCCAGGATGTCAAAATACATCAGAGTTGTCTGCTGCTATTACAATGTTAAGTTTAAAATCTAAACATAACATGTCGCAAGCTTGTTTTGATGATGTAATGAAGTTTATGAAAGAGTCAAATCATCCTCAAAATGTTATTCCTTCTAATTTTAGGGAAACAAAAAAACTTGTAGCAGGGCTTGGTTTATCTGATTGGGATATATGGATTGATTTAGTTGGGAAAAAAAGGGAAAGATAGTTGGTCTTGGATCTGTAGGCAAAATGATTGCTACTTCTTCAAGTAAACAATCATATTCTGAAGATGTTGATGCTTTAAGGAGTCAAATTCAAGAATTAAATGAATCACTACAGAAACAAGAACAAGAAAAATTTGAAATGAAACAAGAATTGAAGAGACAAGAACATGACAAACTCCAAATGAGAAAAGAGTTGAATGAGACTAGAGACCAAGTAGCCTATCTAATGCGACATTTGGGGTTTGTTGCTTCTTCTTCTCATTCACTCCCATCACCCCAACATATGAATGAAAATGATGAGACTAATGATACTAGTGAAGATGATGATATTTGATATCTTATTAATTGATTGCAAAATGTAAGATTTTGTAGTTGGTTAATATCAACATAGTATCTTTTAGTGTTAGTTATTGCATAATTACTTTTGACCTTTATTCTTTCTTGAATATTTACTATATTACAATATCTTGGAAATTTAAATAACTATTATTTGTTGCATTAGGGTTAGAGGTGAAAAGGTTGTCCGGGAAGCTTTTATTAAAGAGAATCATCACAACGAACATCAGCATTTTAACAAGGTGAAACCTCTAATCAATTTTTTTTTTCTGAATTAAAAGTAGAAATAAATTTAGTTTATTGGTATTTATGGTTATATAAATTTTATATCTATTTTTTTTTTCTTACAGGATCTGGAGCCTTTCAGTTCATGCTCACTCTTTTCTGGTTTATATTTTTCCATACTTCTATAACTTTTTTACAAATTGTAGTTATGATTTAGGTGTCAAGAGAACTTCTCTAAACTATTTCAACTATTTTCATTTTTTTCTGTTTTAGAGCCTCCATACATAAAAAATTGGTTCTCAAGCTATGTTTATAAGTCACCAGAGTCTAGCTCAAACACTCTTTTCAGAGATGAAGTTTCTCAAGAATAAGTGTGGGGAGGTATATCATATATATTTTACTATGGCCAATTATTTGCAATTAGAATAAACTTAAAAAGAGTTTATTATGGCCAAACCATATTGTTAAATTAATTTTTGTTGCCATTGATTCGATAGCTTACAATTTTACCAGGGTTGTCCCTCTTTTCTGTGTGTTTATGAAGTGCCATATGAAAAATCCAAAATCAAATGCAGTTTTTTGGTGCAGGTTGTTGGAACTTTGTTCTTATGCAAAGGAATGATTATGAACTTATGTATTGTTTCAGTGTTGATTTCATGGCAATGGTTATAAATTGTAGACAATTACAGAAAATATAACATTGACTTCAAATTTGGCGTTGCAGTGGAGATTGTAGTGATGGATTGCTTTGTAAAACCTTAGACTTATGCCTTACGCAGTTTAAAGATGAGCTGCATCATATCATAGCCTGACAGGGCCTTGGCATTATTGAAACAGCCATCTCTAGGGAATACAATTGAATTTGCTTTCAATTCCATATCCAAGCATAAGTTTGCATAGATTGGTTCACTGTCTCACTGTGCATTGCATAAGCATGATTTCCAAGGCAAGGTTACTCTCAATATTTAAGACCATAAAGTGCAATTCCAATTAGAGTGACGAAAGATTCAAGAATATGAGATATATTATTTTAATAATTAATTATTTGTATAATAAACTATAATCTGAATTAATTTTTGTTTCAATAATGTTGAAAATGGTTTAAAAATAACTTATCTTATCTTAATTAATATTCCCATATATTTTTTTTCTTTCTCATTTATAATTTCATTCTCACTAGGTATTTCCCCTATATATATAAACCATATCTTTTTTAATTATGTATGTCCTTTTTTTCTATTAAATTTTTAGGTGTTACACGTATAATATGCTTTATATATTATTTTATTTTTACACCAAATTTTAGGTGTTAGTCAGTTATTATATATATATATATATATATATATATATATATATTGTAGAAATACAATTCATATATCATTAATATAATTATGTATAAATGTTGTACATAATTATAATTTACGTATGATATTACTTACTAATTATAATTAAATTATTTTTAGTATATTTTAAAAAGGAAGTTATTAAATAAATATAGTAAAATATACACATTAAATAACTAATTAATGATATTATTAAATAATTAAATTTAAATTTTTAATATAATTATTTCAACAAAAAATTACCAAATTATTATAATAAATTATAAAAATTTATTTTTTTTAAAAAATCAAATACTTTCCATTGAAATAATTGCAGAAAAATCCGCAGGAAATTCCTGCGATTTTTAGAAATCCGCAGGTAATTTCCTGCGGTTTTGAAAAACGACAGGTAATTACCTGCGATTTTTTAAAAACCGTAGGAATTTTCTGCGAATTTTTCTGCGATAGAAATCCACAGGTAAATTTCATTTTTTTTCTTTTTTTTTTGCGGTTTTTTAATAAAAAATCGTAGGTAAATTTTATGCGATTATTTTGGTAGAAAATTTCGTAGAAAAATTTGCTGCGGTTATAAATTTTCTTAGGAAAAAATTATCCACAAAAGTTTTAGTTGGGGATAATATTTCACAGGTAAATCCCCAGAAAACCTATTTCCTGCGGTTTTTTAGAAAAAATCCGCAGGAAAATCCGCAAGTAATAGATGGATTTTTAGTAGTGCATCTAATTAATTAAATAAAATAAAACCTAGATTTCATTGCTCAAATTAAATATGTAATAAGTGATCTTAATTTAATTAACATTCTTCATATTATTACACCACCGGAGAACTTACTCTTAATTTTTTATTCAAGCATCCATTGCAAAAATATAGAAAACTGACATTTGAGACCATATCTACAGTTTCCCTAGGGACACCACACCACATTGGCAGGGGCTGGCTATACCTCAAGAAAAATAAAGTCCTTACATTATGTTTCCTTAAAATTAAAATATTTAATATTAATATTTTTTTTATTTTTTCTTAAAAAATCACTTATTAATTTTAATTAATAAAAATGTCTCTCTTGGTGGGCTATATTAAAAATAATTTTTTAATTATATTTTCTTATCCAAATTAATCTAAAAATTATCATTAATTTAAAAGTCCTCACTTTATATATAGTTTAAAAAATATCTTATTTTAATATTTTTTAGGTAAAATAATATGTTGGTTCGGCTCTGCAGATTGGCAGTTGTATATACTCCTTCTCCCTGTCCCAAAATGAACGTGATATTTAGTGTTTTATGTGACGTTTTATAAGATTAGGTTTAGGATTTTAGTACTAAAAATTTTTATTAGTATTTTTTAAAAATATTTTTAAAAATCAGTTTTAATTTTTCAGTTTTTATAAACAAAAAAGTGAATAAAAGTGTACTATTAATTATTTTTCTTTCACCAACACTCTTAAATTTCCTTCATTTCAAATGAATGTCGCACCCAATTTTTAATGTAATATGAATTTAACTTTTTTACTAACTCTCTTAATAATATCATTTTAATTTTTTATGTAATATTAATATTAAGGCTAATTCTATTGAATTACTATTTTCTTTTATTTATTACTTTTCTTAAATTTTGTAAACCTGATGAAATGAGTATTTAATTATTAGTTTTTGTGTGGAGTCTAAGAAAACCAAAAGTGAGACTGATATTGAAAAGAATTCACGTACTTGTGAGTGTATGTTTGGGTTGGAGTAAGTAAGTTAGGCACAGCAATTACTACGAGTGTGGACAAGTTCTATGACCACTGGAAATGTGGCCATACAAGAAAGCAATATTCTTCATTTGCTCATTTAATTCTTGTATTGAACAGCTATGCTACATGAATGCTTTCTATATATGTATAATACACATTCACTCCAATGACAAAAAATGCACAATTGCACAGCCATATCTCTCACCTTATGCTAGGTGGCATGTCATCTAATTAAATAAATTTGTCAAGAATGAGTGTCATTGATGTTGACAGATTCACTAAACAAATATGTTGATTTATCCATCTATATTAGAGAAATGAAATATATATATTAACAAACATTTTAATTATAAGGAGGTACGTGTCTAACAAAATCATGTAGGCTATTTAATGCATTCACACATAATTTCCTGAGTTTTAGAGGTCTTAGATTTTTTTTTTTGTTATATAAATCAAGAATAATAATACTTCATCTTGTTCTACTTTGTTTTACACATAAGAAGTTAATAAATACATGAAATGGAGTAAAAATTTTACTGAGTTATTAAAAAGCTAAAGTGATACTTATTAAAAATAATATAAAACAAATATTATATAAAAATAAAAAAATTATTTTTAAATTTCTTTAAAATTGTATGCTTTAATTAAATATATGTTAATAATAATTGGGATATATTAAAATTTAATTTTTAAATATTTTAATAATTATAATCTCATTTAAATTTTATTTTCTGTAATTAACTAAATATTGGTCTAAATGATTACTCTTTGTTCTCAATTATAAGAACAAAATTACATAAATTTTAGTTTTAAATGTAAGAAAATGTTAACTAATTTGACCATATTTATGATATAATTAATCTATAAAATATTTTTTATAAAATTAAGATTTTAATCATTTTTTATTTTTTATTGATATAAGTCTTAATAAAGGATAATTTAAGAAACAAATTAGTTATTTTATAGAAACTGATAAAATAATGGTGCTAACAATTTTTTAATAAACGTAAATTTTTTTTTCTTATAAATGAGACCCAAGGAATTACTTC
This sequence comes from Psophocarpus tetragonolobus, assembly GCA_037954015.1. Classification (NCBI taxonomy): domain Eukaryota; kingdom Viridiplantae; phylum Streptophyta; class Magnoliopsida; order Fabales; family Fabaceae; genus Psophocarpus; species Psophocarpus tetragonolobus. The sequence goes on along the minus strand of CM075693.1, from coordinate 5,186,694 downwards.
TAAAATAATACTCCCACCTCTATTTTCTTTTATAAGAAAAAAAAAATTTCACATATATTAAAAAAATTAATCAAGTCCATCATTAAATGTAACTAACCTGCAACCTTTTTCCTAGTTGAAAAGTCAAAATTTGGTTAAAGAAAGGATATTTTAGAACGAGAATAAAAAAGTATCATTTTTACGGGATAAAAAAAATATCATTAAATACCATATGAAAGTCGTTAAATTTACATATAAAAGAAAACAAATAATGTGAATTTTTTTTTCTTAAAGAGAACAAGGAAGTATGTAATAGCGTATGGTTAATGGTCTAGATGAATACTAATAATTATTTAAGATTTGTCTATAAAAAATACTAATAATTGTTTAATATCTTCACAACATAATTATTTAAGTTAAAAATTAAAACTAAAATCTACATAAACTATAAAAGATAAAATATAGTTAAACTTTATTTTTTACCAGCTAGAAATTTCAGTAAACTAATACTCTTAACTGAATTATAAGAAAATTTTAATTATTTTTACCGTGTTTAGCCCTTATTTGGTTACAGAGAAAAAAAAAATTACACATTGAAAAATGAGAAGTAAATTACTATTTTTCTAATTCGACAGCAAAAAAATAATAAGAAAAGTGTCACCAATTTTATGGATCCCACATATTTTATTTTTTATTTAAAATAGACATTGAAAAAAAATAAAAATATAAAAAAAAATTAACCTTTATTTATAAAAAATAAGTGATAAATAAATAATTTTATAATTATAATAACTTTAATTTATAACTTTTATAATTTTCCCACGATATCTGAGACATCATTATGATAAGTAATTGTATTTGAAGTATTGTTTGTTTATTGGTGACTTTCTTAAAGTTTTGTTCCGAATCAGCGTCTCAATGGTTAAAAGAGAAAAATGTTTATAAATGATCATTTATCTCAGTTCAAAGACAATGTGAAACTTTAGATGTGTCAAAACATTTCCAATTTACACCTATTTTGTCCCTTTTTCTTTGCTCACAATTTCCTTATCCAAAAAATATCATTTATCCAAACTTACATAGATTAAAAATAAAATTATAAAAATTAAAAAACGTAACTTGCATGAACCAAATTCATTTTAACCCTAAATTTTAAAATTTTTATTATATGCAAGTTTTATCCACGATTCAATGTTCGTGAAAGCTAGGGTCCATTCCTTAAATTTTGAATTTCACTTTTGCAGCATTCTCTATTGAATACTTTTGTTTCATTTAGTTATTTTCCCGACAAAGCTGTCACAGGTGTACATTTTTCTGCAGTGGTTCAGAGAATGGGGTAGGAAGTAGTTGCAAAAAGCAAAAGAAAGAAATTGCGAGTATATGTGGCAACTTGGTAAGTATAACTTATAAGTTATTAGTGAATCAGTACTTTTTTTTTTATATAATTAAGGTTTAGGATTAAATTTCGATCCAATTTGAGAAGGAAGTTGTAACTAAGTAATTGAAAGTACTATTCTATGTTATTTTAAAATGAACAATAAAATTATAAGTTTGATATCAAATAGAAATTCCAATTAATATCTGGTGAAGTTCATGCAGGACAGGAGAAGACAAAATGGAGAAGTTGAAACCAAATTTGTGTCCACTAGTTGTCTAAACTATATATCTTTTTCTTCATTTATTTTCCATTTGATTTTTCTTGGCTAGGAACCTCTGCCTCATCGCTATCAGGCATATATACAGAACAATTCCCCTTCTTTCCCAATTCTGGGGTACTGTGAAAACAAGTTGATCAATGTCATCCAAGATGTACGTCTTTGATCTGAAACCAGCAACTGCTAACTAGCAATAGTAGACTCTTCACTTAGCTACCTCTCCCCAATGTAACTGTCACATTCCTTCCCCTCATCAATTTCATCTCAACTTTCATCACATTATTCAAATCCTACTGCCATATTACATTTTTTAAAATTGCTAGCCACACTCTATTTCACACGGCACTATTTCCACAGTTTGTTAATATTTATTGAAAATAATTCATTTTGATAGGTTCCACCTACCATTTAACACTTTTCTTGATTTGGAAACAGAATTCAAAATAATTTTTGATAAATTAAGCATAATGTTGGAAATAAAATATTTAGAAAAGTGTCTGCAAGGCTCTTCTACTTTTTTTACCATACAAATAGTAACAAGTCGTTTTTAATTTACTATTTTAGATATATTTCTTGGTGTGTTAAGAGGCACATTTTTTCTTGTCTTTACTGAGATTACTTTATAATTCTAGCTTCCTCACTGTTGGGTTGTTGGATGTGATAAATCATGTTATCAAACGCACTGTCTATTATTAATTAAAAATTTAAATTCATGAAAAAGTCTAATTTCTTATTAATAGCCCTGTTCATGGTTCTATAAGTTTTAATAAATTTTAATTTACTATAACCTGTTTAGAAAATGTAACATCGTTTCCATTTTGTTGGGAACCGATGACATTGATACATACTATACATCTATATTGAGACTAAAACTTTGTTGAAAAACCTAGTTATGACCTCTCCTTCTAATTATTTTTTTTCCCAATCTACCTAACTCAAATCCAGTACCATTTCCAACTATTTTTATTTTTTATTTTCGTTCACACTGAAACAGGTACCACTCAACAACGACTTGCTAGTTAGTATCTTTTCATTTAAACGATAATTGTAACGTAACAACCTTAATCCGATGAGAGGGGTGCGTAAGAAGTGCGACAAGTTTAAATGAGTATTTCTCAATTATCAAATTTTCTGAACCCACAGAGATGAGAAAACTAAGACAAGTCCAGTGTCTGCCAAATCTGAAATATACATCTTCTGTCCAGGGTGGACTCAAACAGTCACACATGCACACATATAAAGCCTAACCGTTTAGGTTTGAAAATGAACTTGTTGTAACTTTTCTAACACCCTTTTGTTTGTATTTACATGACTGATGACATCATAAAATATACTGAAACTGGTTTAGTAACAATTATTAAAAAAATAACAAAAAGTGGGCTTTTTGAATAGGAGAGTAGGTAAAAATGAAAGTTATGGCAATAGTAGGTTTGATGTATGTCCCCAGAATGAGAGCCCATTTATGATTCTGACACCCAACATGGCCAAAGAGGCCAGGTTATGTATATCGTATCCAATAATCGTAACAATAGCTTTTTATAAGTTGATTTTGTGGTGAGAAAGTGGCAATGGCGGCCCTATTAAGTAGCAACCAGGATTAAAAAAGGTAACATAGGAACAGACTCTACCCTGAAAATCCTACTCTTTTTGTCAGAAAATTCAACTTATGTAATGTACTTCGACCTACCTTTAGTTAGTTAGTTAACGATTAATGGTACAAGTTTGGGACGTCCACGTCGTTGCTCCCACTACCTTTATATATCTGCTACAGTGAGGATGCTGCCCCATGGCAAGGTAGGCCTTTCAATTCATGAATAGTATCCTCAGTACTGTCAAGGCCATCCACTGAGTCTGAGTGTGTCAATGGGGAGAGCTCCTTGCTGTGAGAAGGTGGGGTTGAAGAAAGGTCGATGGACTGCTGAAGAGGATAAGATCTTGACCGATTACATTCAAGAAAACGGTGAGGGATCATGGAGGTCCTTGCCCAAGAATGCAGGTATACATACATACATACCCGTCATTTTATGTACACTTACTCACTCACACATCACATCTTTTTATAGTATTTGTTTTGATTGCTTTATTGATTTGAATATGAAGGTTTGTTAAGATGTGGGAAAAGTTGTAGACTGAGATGGATCAACTACTTGAGATCAGACGTCAAGAGAGGAAACATCACTCCTCAAGAAGAAGAGATCATTGTCAAGTTGCATGCTGTTCTCGGTAACAGGTGCGCCTCTTTCCCTCCCAATACAAATGCCCTTTTAGTTTATATTTTTTCTCACAATTTCTGCTGTACAAAAACATATGCAATTCATTCAACTCCACTCATTCAGTTAATCGACAACACATGGAATTCCAATGTTCTGTTTGGTGATTGATCATATATGCATATCACAAGACAGTAGCAAAAATTCTATATATATTCTCCAGTTATATGTATAAAATGATAACCCAGAAGGAATTTGCTGCAATAGAACGGTGAAAACTCTTGGGTCCGTTTTATCTCCAAGACACTAATAAAAAAAATATATCTTTTTCCAACATTAAATTATGTAATAATTACCAATCCAACTTAACTATCCAATCAACATAAGTGACATCTCCTTTTCATTTACCTTCGTCTCAAATTGAATCTTATATTAGAAGAATGGAGAGATCAAGATCAAACTCTGGAGTCAGTCACTTGGTAGTAAATGCCTTAATACTGTGTCATTAACAAACAATTCAAATGGTGTTATATATCTCTAGCAAGCGCGAGATAAATTGATAAATTTTTTAAAACAAATTTGAGTAAAAATTAACTAATCATACGTATGTCTTATAATTATTGGTTTTTTTAATCAGTTCTTTTCTCGTTTTCATTTATTATTTCCTACATTTATTTTTTTGGTGATGAAGGGAGTTTAGCACAAGACATGATTATATTTTGTTGTGTTTTTATTATTTTCGTAATGTAAATTTTAAAGAAGTTGTTTGGTTGTAGGTGGTCTGTAATAGCAGGACATTTACCAGGTCGAACGGATAATGAAATAAAGAATTATTGGAATTCTCATTTGAGGAGAAAGATTTACTGCTTCATGAAGTCTTTAAATGAATGTCTCCCTCCCATTGACATGGAGGCTGTAAAAGTAGCTGCTAGTTCCAAGAGAAGAACAGGTGGTCGAGGAGGTACAAAAACTCAGCCACCCACGCAAGAGGACGACAACAACAACAACAACGTGTCTCATACCCAAAACTCCTCATGCGAAGTGCCTCTAGTTCAACCAATGCTCAAAAGAAGTGCAACTTCACAAAGTTTCAACGATGAGGAGAACTTACCGGATTACTGTGACATCGGGGACAACATATATGGCACGCTTGCTTCGTGCCCCAGCTTGGAAGAAATTGAGGCTTTGGGACCTTATCAATGGTTAGATGATGAAATATTGAAACTTAGTCACATGTTTGAGAACGGGGTGTTAGTAAACCCAGATGGGATTTTAGCCAACAATGATGAAGAGTGGCTTAGTAGAAATAACTATGGAGTGGTGGGAGCAAATGAAGAGAGCAAGAGTGGTGTTTGGTGCTCATCAAATGCAGAAAGTGGGGAATGGAACACAAGCTGTTCGTCAGGGAATTCTGTCTATGACTATCATCAGTGGCCAGATATGCATTTAGAAGGTAGTGTTCAATCCTATAATCCTTGGGATCCTTGTGAAGAAAACCAGAACGTGCCATGCTTTTGGGGTACTAGCCACATTGAAGGAAATGGCTTTTATCAGTAACCGTTGCATGCTCTGAATCAGGGGAAATCATTTGCATATAGTATGTAGTGATAATAAAAGTTTGTGGCCATGCAAAAGATCCTAAAAAAGCTAAAATTAGTTTTGTATGCATGCCGTAGAGTATGGTAAAAATTAATCTTAGTTGTTTTCCTAAAATGTTATGAAAATCTTTATTCAGAAGACTGTATTAGATGTACCAACGAAAGAAGAGTATTATTTGTGCGTTTATAATTAACTAATAGTACATTTAAAAGTTCTGAATAATTAGTTTTTGATATAAACTCCTACTATAATTTTATTTTTTAACAAAATGAATTTCAGGAAGTTTAAAGTAACCTTTTCATAGTTATTAGTGTTTTTTTTTTTTTTTTTCACTTCAGTTTTTAGCAAATCAGATTATCTGCATGAAATTTCCACGGTTAATTTTATTTTTGATACATTAAAAATTAGAAGAACGTAAGTTGAAAAATATTGAGCGTAAGGTGATCATCATATCATTGCAAAACCTTATAGCCACGTTCTAATCCATTAGAATTTATTTTTACACCTTGATTATATATATATAGATAGATATATCTCAGATATCCGTTTCTGTCTTTCTTTAATTATATTACTTCTAACATTTATCACATTCTTTCTTTCCATATATCTCTTCTCTCTCTTGGTCCTTACACTTCGAAAACAGTGTGAAAATAAAATCTTTTTTTATATTATTATTTTTCTCTCTTTAATTGCTCATGATTCATTTTATTGAGAAAAAAAAAAAAGTAGTAACGATTCTCCAATAAAGGAGAAATAACATAGAAAATGCAAGGCATTGAAGCTTCCATGGAACACGAAGTTTTAGGTTCAATTTACTTCTATTTTATTTTATCTTATTTTATTTACAAGTTCTAAGAATACAAGAGTTTCTTAAACTAGTTTTCTCATTCAAAATAGAAATAATATATTTTTTTAAGTTTCTTCTCACACATGGTGAAAAAATTGAATGCAAAAACTCAAATAATTTCATATTTTTTTTTCATGAAGATTAATTTTATAAATAAATCATATATATGATTTTGGCCTATAAAAAATCATATATATATATATAATCAAATAGTGAAGCAAAACAACCTTCGAAAGGAGGCATGATCGTTTATTTATTAATTATCTTATAACTTATGGTGAATAAAAAGAATTCTTCAAATTATAATAATTCATGAAATTTAAAAAAAAAATACATTTTTCATGAAAAAATTTACTCATATTTTTTAATGAATAAACATATACTTCCATAAAATAAAATAAACTTTCATACTTGCATCGTTTCAAGGAGATAAAATTGGTCATGCACGTACAAATAATTTTATACCATCTTAAATCCAATTACAATTCATCAAGTTCCTTTGGAATTACTATAATAATGTAAAAATTAATATTTTTACATTGTTGGCATATAATCTTTAAACTGTTTTCAAAATAAATATATACTTTTATAAAAGAATTCAAGTAATAATTATAAACTATCCCTATTTATTGTTTTCTAAAAAATTCTAAAGCAAAAGTCACTTTTAAATATAGTTTGTGTATAAATTCTCGGACAAGTTTTTTCAACACAAGTGTTATTAAGTGCTAGTTTTGTTATAATATTATTTTTTAATTTTAATAAATGTATTACTGATCAATCTTTTAATATAATAATTTTTATAAGAAAATAAATATATATTTTAATATTTTATTGCAAACGAATCAATATGAATGCTTTTAAAAGACTCAAATATTAATTAACTTAAAATGAAGAAAATAATTCATAACTGTAAAAAGAGATAAATATATATTGTTTTTTCATCCACCTAGAGTGTCTCAAATTGAGTTGAAGCCTAATGTCATTCCAAATAGTAATTAAATATAATTTATCTAAGATAGGTCCTTATAATATTTTAGAATAGTAAATTTATTTTTGTCTATATCAACTCCAGAAACTAGCTTATAGAGAGAGAGTTACCACAATAGTCATGATAAAAGTTCATTTATAAATTAAATCATATGTTTTAATAAAAATTATATATTTTTTATAAAACAAATCGGAATACAATAATAGTGTACACAGATCATTTCTCTCGATAGAATTAGCTATACATATAAGGATCTAATTGAGTCGTATCTTAAACTCTTAAGAAAGAACAAGTTTGTTTTTTTTTTTTTTTTTCCTTTTTAAGTGGATAAAGAAAAACAGGGAAAGTAGTAAGAATACTAAAACCAGTAGAGAGAAAACGAGACATTTGTCTCCTCTCATAAATATGGAGAGAGAGAGATGGCATGTGGAGGGGGGCATATGGACATTGTAATTGAGTGGAAAATGCTAAAAGTGAAATCTCACACAAAGCCAGAAAAGCACAATGATTGATAGAGGTGTGTGTTATGATTGCATGATTTCAGCAACCAAGTCATCAACCAAAGAATTAAATATTTGGTGGTCAACCAGTGCACCAAGTTGAAAAGTATCAACCTCAAAATCTAGCCATTGTCCATATTGTATGCTCATGTCCCTATCTACGAGTTCATCCACCATTGAATCTCCCATATCCCTCCAACTTGAAATTTCCTTGTACACTTCCATTGCCAACCATTCATTTCTTCTCACCATTGCAACCCCTTTGGCCCACATTTTGTACCCCCCACCAACATAACGCTTGCATCTTAAGTCCAAACACTCACTCACACAATCAAATATAACTTTCCTTCTCATCCTACACTCACCACCTTCACTCTCAAATCTTCCCCTTCGATTTTCCAACTGCTTGAACAGATGAGGGTTCACAATGTCACGAGCTCTACCAAGAGAAAAATCCATGTACATCAACTCCACATTACACAATATATCATTCACATAATCTAATTCCCAAGTACTTGACCGTCCTGACTTCATTTCAGAACATGTACTTCCTTGTTTCTTTAGCATTGTCCAACTTGGTGTCCACCCCACCACAGCTTGCTTCCTGAAAGTAGATATAATAAAGATTAAGGACACGTTTGATTCTACTATTACATTTTAGTTTCAAATCAATTTCCTAAAATAATTCTACTCTAATGAATAATCAGTATTAGGTTTTGAAAATTATTTCCTAAACAAGTGTTTTAATTTTTTTTTAAAACTAAAAGCAGAACCAAATAAGATGTTTTCTCATTTTCTTCTATTTTCATCTTGTTCAACATCTCCCTCAATTTCACACTTCGCTCCTTGTGTCCTGCACCACTCTCCACCAGTTGTTTGATCTACTTCGTTTGAAAACTAAAAACAGTTTCTTAAAGTAGAAATCAAACATTCTGACTCATGAAATAACTTTTTTTATAAGATAAATAATATATTGTCTATTTTCAAGCAGAAACATAAGTCCGCTTTTACCTTATGTTTTGATCTTCTGAACTAGTAGTATTTGTGTTGAATGGAGATTCACAGCTTTCAGTGGAGAAGGACGGATCAAGAACAGAAATTGGACTTGGCTGTACGGGACTAAATAATTCTGCTTCCATAGGACTGTTCTTACACTCCTGTAAAAATATGTTGAATTAATTACCATTAATAAGTAACCATAGCAAAATCCTAAAAACTTTTTCTTCTTGAGAAGAAATAGGGAAATTAATTTAGTTTATCTCTTCCAAATGAAATCTCAAAGTAAGCCAGCCAATTATGTGGAAATTTAACAATGGTCCTGATATTGTTCATACATGCTTGAAATATGTTAAAAAACCACAAACAAAAGCTAAAATATTGTCACATACCCAGAATCTATGTTTGGATGATAATTCTGGAAGACTAGTGAAGGAATCACATTCGCGGCTACTACATAACTTATTTGGCAACATCACGTCTTGGTCTGTCTTCTGTTGCAACTGTGGAATGAAGTTAACTGAATTAAGGTTTGGTACCAGATCTCTTGGTTTTGGTGCTATAGTGGAAGGTGGCCTTGCTTTGAGTGAGTCATCATCACAAGAGTTCTCAAATCCATATGCTAATTCCCTCAACTTCTGATCCAAAAGGATTCCTAAAGCATCACCAGCAATATCATTGCATACTACTGGAGACCTTGTACTATCAATGTCAGTGTCAAGCAACACTCTTTTAATATGCTGATCCAAGGAAAGGCTTCTTGTCAATGGCGTGTTAAATGAGAAGGAAACCACATCTATGTTTTTCTTTTTCACTTCTTCAGCCCCACTTTGGTGTTTATTACTAACTAGATCAGACTGAACAGGCTTCTGAGATTTGTCAATGAACAAATTATCAACCGCTCTATCATTCCAGTCCCTGTCTGTGGACCTCTTCTTCCTAGGGAAATTGTTGGTACGGGTATATAAAACTTCCTTTTCACTATCTGTCACATTCATGGATGATTTTTTGTGTCCGACTTTAGATTTTGCAATGGATTTACTGCTAGAACTTCTATGACGTCCACAAGACGAGTCCCCATTCAGAACTTTTCTACTGTGTGAACTGGAAATCAATGGCTTTAATGTTAGTTTGCCTTTATCCATTGAAGAATTCTGTTTCAGATTATTCTGCCTGAGAACACCAGAAGCATCTTGACCAGAGGATTTCTTATGCAAACTTTTTTTAACATTAGCAGCCTTCAAAGGCTGCTGGGAGGTTTTAGTGTCACATTTTTCTCTTTGCCCCACCAAACTTTTTTCACTACTACAACTCAAACCTTCCCTTCTTTGAACATTCACTTTTGCTTGGACTGCAAGTGAAATAGATTTTCCTTTATTTTTCAAAGAAGAATCTTCTTCTACTTGTGTAGGTAATCTGACAGGTGTATTTACAGATCCATTCCAACTTTTGTTCAAAGATTGTCCCTTTAGATACTTGACATCATTAGACTCAGTTGACCTTTGAGAAGGCTCAGAAAGACTGCTAGTTCTATGAGAAGTTTCTCTTTTTTCTTTTATATCTCTAACTCTAGAGGTCAGTGAAGATGACCCAATTAGATGTCCCTTTTGTGAAGCCTCCACTTTTTCTTTAAGGTCTCTAATCCTCAATGACACTTTTGATGATGCTACGAGAGGTGTTTTAGCCTTTATAGTAGCTTGAGGGCCAGGTTCAATAATTCTTACAGCAGCCTCCATTATGTAAGTAGCATTTTTTGCTGGAACAAAGCAAGGACTCTTAATTGGGGACAAAAGTTTATGGTGTGTAAGGGGAATAGATTTAGCTGATTTGGGAGGCATCACTTCTGTTTGAAACTTTTCAATCGGCCGGCTACAGGTCTGTTGAGGCTTTGCCTCCATGAAGTTCCTAGAAGATCCCTCAGCTTTTTCAATCAACTTTCCAGAATATGGGATCCGATGGTCATGCAGATGATTGAATTTTGTCCTCCAGTACTGCGCTTCTTTAAGAGATTGGCTGTCCGAGTATGGGGTAGAACATGGATCAGGAAAACTGGAAGAGGGCAATGAATCTAATCCCATAAGCCTGGCAACTACGCCAGGGGCCCTTGTTCCATAAACTTCATCATCTATAACAGATGAAGCACAACTAAGATCACTACTTTCTCTAACTTCTGCCCCTAATCCAATTTCATCATCTTCATCCACCTGAAAAAATTAAATAAGTAACTGCTAAAGTTGCATTACAAAATATATAAAATAAAAATAAAAATAGGGAGTACAAGAGATTGATACCAGATAGGGCAGCATCATTGCCAAGTTGCCATCAACTTTTTTTCTCTGTTTTGAGGAGTCTGTGCAAATGAAACCAAAAGCAAACAAATGAATTGACCAATAAAATTTCATTCAAGAACTACAATTAACAAGAAACATAAGCACTTCATCCCATTCTAAATAAGCAGAAGACCTGAACATGTACCTGGCAAATCTAACTTGGCTGCAAATAATTTCTTACGAGATTTTGAGGTCCAGTCAAATAAGTGGAAGAAACCACCAACGTAGCCACTTTCACCTTTTGCTCCTTCTTTCTCAACTCTCATTTCCAAAACAGAATTCAATAAACCTTTAAGATATATTGATGAAAGAAAAAGAAAGATTAATGCTGTTAGTCGAGCAAGAAATACAATCTATAAGACTATAACCCATCTAAATTTAAGTTGTTCTGTAGATGGATGGAATGAGATTGAATGAAATAAAATTACAATACCATTGCTGTGATACCTTACGATGGAAATGGAGGAAAAATTTTATTCCACTGTTTGACAAGCAAATAAAATAATATAAAAAGAGGTATTGAATAGAATAGATTACATGAGGTTCCGTTCCATCTATCCTATAAATTAAATATGATGGCAACTGTTTCATTCCATCAGTTCCATAAATCCAAACATAGAATCACGTATGGTGATAACCAAAGCAAGTTCACTTGTTCAGTCCTCAATAGCAACATACCAGGGAATAGACGAAATAATCAATTGTTTACTAATGCAACCTAAACCAACCACATCTCTAAGTTACTTTTTGAGGTAAGCAAAAGACACGAGTGGACCAAGTCAAAACCGTGGTTTTTCATTACCCAGAAAATAGAATCTCGCATGGTTCCGCACATTTGTCAACTTATGAATTTAAATTAAAGGTAACCAATATCTGTATATCTTCCAAACCCGATTCAACTGATCAAGTAGAAATATCCGAAGATTCTTCACTAAATTTGAGCTAAAATCAAGAATAAATAAACGATTCTTTTAAAAAAAGGAAATTTGTGTAATACTAGTGAAAAAACAAAATTTTTTGCTGATCTTAGATATCTAAATAAAATCCGCATCTATCCAATGATATGGTATTGCCCAATCCAATTAAAAGCTCTTTCCCATCCCTAAGGCCATTCCACGACCGAGAAATGAAACGCAAAATAAATATGACAACTGATAAATCTAACCGGGAGGTGCATTCAACTTGACTAATCATTAAGACAGCAGTAGCCAAATAAAAAGGAAAAAAGAATCTCAAAAGCCAAAAAAAAAGAAAAAACAAAAAAGGACGAGAACCCGTTAAAGAAAACAAAGAAAAGAACAAAACTTTACAACGGCATTCGAGTTAGAGCTTACGTTAAGACTGTGAGATGGATCAACAAAGCATTGGGGTCTTAAGCAGCCACCGCCAGGAAGAACACAGATTTTGAGCGTGACATGGAAAAACTCCGAAACTGTGAAAGATAGATAAATGCATCAAAATTAAGGTGAAGTGAAGAAGGCAATGGCAGCTCCAGTGAGACGGTGCATCTCAACGTTATAGCAGTAAATGGAAACAAACAGAAACTAAATGCCTTTTATTCGAAAGAAATGTTTGTTTGAAAGAAAGCATGATTGCATGTGAGAAAATGGGCAAAGTTTATAACGTCTATGAAATTTCAAATTCTAAACGGGGAAATATGGTCCATTTTTTATTATTGTTGACTGCTGCCACGTTTACAACACCTTTGGATTGAACAAAAAAAAACAACTTTGTACTTTGATAGTTTGGTTCGTCTAATCATCTTCAAAAAAATAAAATAAAATTTGAAGACTTAAAACGAAATAGAAAATTAGAAATTAAGATGTACAGATAAAAAAGCGAGAGAATTTAATTTTTGTAATATAATAAAATTTTATTAAGTTGGATTAGTTTTCTAAAATACTTTACTTACTATTTGACATGTATAAAAGTTACATTTTTTATTTAAAAATCTACATTAAAAAAATAATAGTACCATTTTAATGCTATTTATATATCTTTATACGCGTGCTATATGACATAAAACATTTATTTAATATGCATATTCTTTTCCATTGTTAAAATAAATAGTAAGTTGTCAAACACTGGTACACATATTTTAATATTTAATTAAATTTATACATAAAAATAAATTATTAATGATAAATATATAATAAAACACAATTCATTAGATAAAAATGTGTTTAATACTAAATTTTCTAGTATTAATATCAATATTAATTTTTAAGTGATACTACTACTTATTTTTAATGGTCATGTTATTTTCAATTATTAACCATCATATGTTATATAGTTAATAAGATTAATCACGGATAGTATAACATATGATAATCAATGTCAATTTTCAATGATTAACCACCACACTTCCAATTTAATGCATGGATAATAATAATTAAAATAGAAAGAAAAAATATCTTGATTTAAAAATAAATGGAAAAATTTATAAAAATTGGAGAGCAAAAAGTTCATCAACTGTGTCTAAATTTAAAATTTAATTAAAATATATTGATACCAAAAATATTTTTTTATATTTTTATCCAAATTCTAACTATGCATTTTCTTGTACTAACAAAATAATGTTTTCAACTTTACCATGACAAACTCATCATTAATTCTTAACTTATTTTTTGTGTGTGTTCTATTTAATATTTATTTATGTTTTAAATTAATAACTCATTTATTATTTTAAATTAAAATAAAAATATTTTAAATTAATAATTTTGAAAAGAATGCATATATATATTTTTACAAGATCTACATGTTTCTTCTTATCCTTGGAATCATAAAATCTTAATGTCAAAATCTCACTTCAATAACCTTTATTAAAAATGCTTTTGATAACAATTTTATTAGGATATCTTAAGATGATTCTTAGTGTAAAGATGTTTTTTTCTTCCATCTCTCACTACAAAGTTTAGACAAGTCTCCAAAAAGAAAATATTGGTTCATTAAGAATCTCTAAGATCCTCCCTTTTAAGTAAAACATGCTGTCCAATTAGAACTTAAAAAGCATCATAATATTTTCCGTACAAAATTAAAAAATAATTCAAAGACTTTTTAATTAAATATCTTAAATATTCTTTTTAATGTGCACTTCATAACTCCTCATGCAACTAGGTAAAAAAAATTCTCAAGACTATTTCAAACTATCATTCTTTTATTTATATAGCCATATTTGAGATCCTTAATTATCTATCTCTTTTTATCTCTTATCTTCTTTTCTAAATTAAATTCCAACATTTGTTTTAAAAACATTTAAATAATTTTTTAATAATTAAAAATAATCTTATTCAAAATTTCAATTATTCTTTTTGTAAACCAAAAAAATTATTTATATACCCAAAATATTTATCTATTATGAAGATTAGTTATATTATAGCATAATCGATATATTAAAAGTATTTATTTATAATGAATTTAATCATATAAAAAAATTATCTCATGCATAAGCTAAAACACTACTTAAGACAAATTTATGGTGATCTTAATTAATTACCTATGTAAAAATCTTTACAGTAAAAAAATATCAAAATTAAAGTTAATTTTAAAGTCTAATTTATATAAATCAAATCAAAATTGAACATAATTAAATTTTACTCAAAGAATTTGAAAAAATACAAATTATAAATAAAAATATAAAATTATATATTCAATAAAAAACAAAAATCATGCGACTTAATGAGAATGAATAATTTTTAAAAAACTTAAATAAGTTTTTTGTCCTTAAAGTTTCACTAAAAATCATTTCTACTGCTTTAAATTCAAAAATAATTGTAGTTCCTTTTAGTCTTTCTTCTGCAGTTAATGCAGTTAAAAAATTGCTAACAGATAATATATTTTGTACTCATGAATTATTTGTCTCCTTAATCCTAATTCCTTCACTATTCAATTTTATATCTTACAAATTTAAATATATCGGAACATATAAACAGATAATGTTAATAAAAAAATAAGTTAATTTAAGGAAAAAAAATATTTTTGAATTTGAAATATCAAAAATAATTTTTATGAAACTTTAATTACAAAAACTTATTTTAACATTTTTAAAAACACCCAAATAATAGTACCTCAAACAATCGATTGAGCTATAAATGTCCATATTTAATTGGTGCTCAAAATTGATGGCTATGCCTTACAATTTATGGGAAGAGTTCAAGCTAGGTCGATCTAGGACTTTATGTGTGTTGGTCTAAAAAACCTAATTTAGTTTGGTATTGTAAAATGAGGTCTAAGCCCAACGAAAGATCCACGTGCAGAAGATTTTTGCAAGCTAAGCCCTTATATTTTGTAAAAATTTTAAGTTCAAGTCCAATAATTAATTCACTGATGCGCCTAAGCTGAGTTGATCACTAGTTCGAAATAGGTTGTATGCTACAATGGCTAAAAGAAAAATCTAAAATTTAATTCGAGCTTTCTAATAAGAGTTTAATTAATAATATATTGTCAGTATATAATTTTTTATCTTGTCATTTAATCACACTTCTTTATTTATTATAAAATTATAAATTTATTGATTTTATCAATTAATTTTTAAAAATCATATAAATAAAGATATATGAGTAAACGTAAATGTAAAATTCTTTTATACTATCACTGCATATCGTACCGAGAATCATCCCCAACTGAGGTCATCTCGGGGTCAATGTCACCTTGGATGGGAACTCACCAGATCCCAACACTACACAAACATGACAAATTAACAAGGCATATTAATTTAATTTGATAATTAACCAAACTAAATATCATTAACACATTATTGAGCCTTTGTTAATCAGGCCCATGGACCCTGAACCCACGCCAACACCTGTAAATAGGAAGGTAAGTGCACAGGTAAAGGTTGTTACGCATACCTATACTTGCTTTAACTTAATCTTTATTTAAATATTGACGCGAGTGTCGGAGTGACTTCTGGAGGTCATTCCCTATCGTACCATTGCTTAAGGAGAAGAACACACTTCAAACGAACTAAACCTCATACTGGACTTCACCTCAAATTTGTATTGATCTTGG
This sequence comes from Psophocarpus tetragonolobus, assembly GCA_037954015.1. Taxonomy (NCBI): domain Eukaryota; kingdom Viridiplantae; phylum Streptophyta; class Magnoliopsida; order Fabales; family Fabaceae; genus Psophocarpus; species Psophocarpus tetragonolobus. Next base: position 5,170,580 of record CM075693.1, on the reverse strand, counting down.
CGCAGAATCACATACTAATTAAATTCTTGTAATAATTTCAATATCATACTAAAAGGATCCTATTTAATTCAAGCTAAAAATGTAAAAACTAGCCTTACATTTAACTGAGCATGATTTAGGTTGAGTCAATCACAAGAAACTATTTTATGAGAAACTAATACGTTTTAAAAAATATTTTTTATAATTATATCAAATATAAAAAAATTCTGCTTTTATAAATAAATGAGTTATTTTAAAATCACTTATTTTTAAACTTTAACAAATTCATTCATTAATTTTTAAATTGAAGGTGCATTTACTGGGTAAGAAAAAGACTCAACCAAATTCATTCATTAATTTATAAATATACATTGATACTGCTAGATATTATATAAAATGGTAAATAAATAAAAAATTAATTTAATATTTTTTATATACAGTGTGGATATTTATTTGACTTTCTTTCACATAGTTTTATTGATTCTTCACATGTTCTCTGCAGTAGTTTGAGTAGTGATTGACTAGAATCATGGTTCGTTTTAAGAAAGTGAGGAAGTCTAGTTTTGTCCCTCCCAATGATAGCTCTCCTTTTGGGTCTAGACATTATGTTTTGTATAAATTCCATTTTGGGCTGGGAGAGAGATATGGACACTATATATCCTTCATTTTATTGATATAATCAGTTTAAGAAATGCTGAAGATCGGCCTAATCTGCTGCCATATTTTCTTTCCTCCCCTTCCGCTCAAAGTCAAGGAAACTTTATGTAGTAAATTCTCGTTTTTTTAAATAGTTTAATTAGTATACACTGTCAGTGTAAATGATTTTTACACTTACATTTAATCATGACTTTTTATTTATATCACTTTTAAAACAGTAACGAGTAAAGTCAACAAATCTACTATGAATCAAAAGTTGTGCTTTATTGTCAGTGTAAAAATCTCTACACCGTGTATACCAATTAAAATTTTTTTTTAAATATAATAAAAATGTAATTTTTCTTTTAAACTTTTATTATAAAAACAAATAAATTTATTTGCTTGATGTTTTGGGAAACTTGCATACTATCCTGTATTATCATTTACCACCTATCACAAACATTATGTTGTTACCACTATCATTTGTATTCTATTTTTAATTATTATTGATGCAACTGTTGTTGGTCTACATAATTGAATCACCTAATTTATCATAATTATTTTTAGTTATTTTTCTATTTATCATTATTGTCCCTTTTCACTGTTGTAGAAAAAAAAATCAGATAAAGAGGGAATCACTCCTTTGTAAAATTCCTTTTAGTGAGTCACTTCATTCTCACTCTCTTTTCTTTCAATTTTCTATTTTCTTATTGTTAGTTCTTTGGTTGCGTAATATTTGAGAAATTTTATTTATATCTTGGAATAGTTGTGACATAGCTCGAATAAGTTCTTTAGAACACTGCCCAATACGTTTCAAGAAGTGGTTCTATTCATGATTCTTAATTGTCACAATTCAGCATCTATAGACTTGATTTTTAGTATCAATGATGACAACCTAAAGGGACCTATCTTTTGTTGTTGGTGTTGCATATTTGGTTATTCATGAAAAAGATAGATAAAAAGAATTATGCAAAAGTGGCGACTCGTTATTTGAAATTTTGACTATTGTTAATGGCTCGTGATGGGAGGCTGAACATGATCAATGTGAAGGTAAAGATTGAGATTAGAAAGTGCGAGGGAGTTTCACAACTACAGTATGTAGTAAATTTTAGAATTGGTTAAACATTTTCATAGCGCATTGTGCTGAATCAAGAAAATTGACCATTTTAATGTCATGATAAGGTACGCATATTATGTTTAGTGAATTATAATTTTAATTGAAAAATTATGATTATTGGATTCTTAATACAAATTTAAGAATCAAATTTAATTATTTAAATTTGATTAATGTGAAAACCTCTACGCGGATGTAAAATTGGATTCTCCCACAATATTGCGTAATAGCCCATAAAGGTGTGGGATAAACTTAAAAGATAATGTAATAAAAAAATGCATGAGCTATTTTAATAACCTCATACATAAAGTAAAAATTATGATTATATTAGTAAAACATATTATTATGTGATTATGATTGTTTATTTTTTGTGGATTAGATATCTATTCATGTAATGATCATGTGTCGTTTGTTATGTTGAACTATATACCACGTTGTTTTGATATATATTAGAGAGAAAAACCAAATTATTATCATGATATATGAAAAGATATGCAATTGATTTGTATTAAATTAAATGTTTCAATTATATATTTTGAGCTAGCTAGATAATAATTACAATTTCAAGTAGTTGTTAATTTTTTAAATGATTGCATGTTTCACAAAGCTAGATACCACAATTAGAATTATGATTTATTTGTGTTATTAATTAGACTAAAATGTATTGCTCTCCTAATTTTGGATTAGTGAATGTGTCACTATATGCTTGTATGTGAATGAGTGTTAATATTTGATACATGCGATGATATAGTTTTTTAAACTAAATCTTTTTTAGCATCTAAGTTTGATATAAAAGACATAGGTAACAGAAGTATAATTTAGGAGTTAAAATCATAAAGAAATGAGATAGTATATTACTATCCCAAGAATGAAAAACTTCTTAAGTTTGAGTGTCATGGTTATAAGTGAGTGAGTACCCTTATGATGTTAACTCTCAATTAAATAAGAATAGAGGATAACTAATTTATTAAACTCAATATGCCAAAATCATTGGAAGTTTATTGCATTTAATGAATTTCTTGAGACTTGATATTTCTTACGCAACAGGTAAATTGAGTAGATACATTCATATAGAGATGACAAAGGGGCGGGGTGGGGGTAGGGGTGGTATAAAGAAGATATATATGAAATTTTAATCTATGTCTCCATCCTTGTCAAGTATTTTTGGGTTCAGGTATCCCCATAGGTACCCTGTTATATTATTTTTTATAATTTTATTTAAATTACTTATAATTTATTAAATAAATTATTTGTTAATTTATTAATTATATTTAAACTATTAATTATTAAATAAACAATGCGCTAAGTTATTAATTATATTTTAGTTTTAATGGTCCATAGGGATGTATATTTGTACACAAACATGTGAGATTTTGTTTAATGTATAATTATATGTAAAACATAGAACTGGAGCGAGGGTGGGTGCAGGGACGGGACAAGGACTAACAAACTCATGCCCGTCCTATCCCAGATTATCTTAGGCAAGGACGGGGACCAACAACACAAGTTTTTCTTGTCAAAATAGGGGCAGAAACAAAGCGGTACTCGCAGGGGTGGGCATGATTGTCATCCCTACACTCATATTAATAAGTAGACTTGTCAAAATGTGTCAATCCAACCTGTTGAACTCGACCTATTTAGTAAACAGACTGATCCAACCTGACTCATCATTCTTTCATACTTAAAAAAAGTTAGCCTAGTCTGACCCACTATAGGTTGGTGTATGAAACAGGTCAGCCCACCAACCCACCGAAATTAAAAAAATATTTTTTAAGAAATTTTTTTGATTATTTTTAAAAACATTGAAATTTAAATAACTTATGATAACATTATTTTTAAATTTTATGAGTTTAAAAATAAAACAAAAATATTTAAATATATTTTCCACTAAAAATCTATATTCACGTGTTAAGTATTATTTTAAAAATATAAAATATTAATTAAATGATATCAATAAACTAAGAAATATATTGTAATGGAATGTAGATAAAATAAGTAATATAATAATTTAAAACTTAAAACAAAAAAAAAAAAGTCATATTCACATAATAATGAAAATAAGATTTAGGTGGTTGGTGGATCAATCCATTTTGTTTAGTATAATAAGTTCATTTTTTATTTTTGAGTCTAACTCGGACCTGTGGTTCCCCAAGCCAACCCACGGGTCTGAACCCATTTTGACAGCTTTACTAATAAGGATCATTGAGAAACACTTGTGAGACTTATGGGATATTTGAGAGTTATCATGAACTATGATATTATAGTGAATTTCTCTTTATACTATAAGGGTATAGTGACTCTAACTGAATATCTAATTCAGATGAGACAAAATCCACTAGGGGTTATGTGTTTAACTTTAGAGGTGGTGCTATTGTATGGAGATCAACCAGCCAAACTATTATAGATAAATCAATAATTGAGTTAGAGTTTGTTTCTCTAAAGATGGTTGATGATGAGACCGAGTGATTGAAAAACTTCTTAGCTAACATTTATTTAAGAATGAAACCAACACTATTAGTATATATGCATTGTGATTCATAATCAACAACATTTGTAGCAAAAATTAAAACATTCAATAGAAAGAATAAACATATTCAACCAAGACATCATGTGATAAAACAACTATTAAAGGATGGAACCATTTACATAGATTTTGAGGTTAGAAGGAAACTTAACAGTTCCTCTAACAAAACCCTCAGGGAATGAGAACAAATCATTTATCAATGATGCTAACCTAACATTTTTTATTAAAGGTCCCATGAAGAAGATTCATATGGGTAAGAATAAGTCATTTATCAATTATAATAGCACTAAAATTGATATGAATAAATTTACTTTTCAATCTCTTCCTTATTATGTGAGAAAATGTTAGATGATGTATTAATGAGAGATTAAACTTTAAACCTTATGAGAAAACTTAACATTTAATAATAAAGTTTTTAATGCTTTTCATACCCCTTATGCGTGGTATATGATTTGTGGCATACATTTGATGAAATCACATATTGAGTGTCAAGTGTGACCTTTAACATGAAATCTTGACAGATTTCTAGAGCATTAACGAATACCGAGCACACGCATGACCTAAAATTAAAACATAACAAAATGACAACATATGTGGGTACCTGCTATAGAAATATCTGCGGGTATCCACAGGTACCCATGGATATTTTTAAAAAAATAAATTTTTTTAAATTAAATATTTTTTATAAGAAGTTTTATCAAATAAATCATTTATTTTTTGGAAAATCTAGAAATAAAATTATACTAGTTTCTACAAGATTAATTATATAAAAAGTAGATTAGTATAATATATTATAAAAAATATTTAATACAAATAAAATCTTTATTTTATATTATCGACATTTTTATAATAAATAATTTTATTAATATTTTAATAAAAAATAAGATTGATATAAATAAATTTTGATAATTAATATTTTAAATTGATCTATCTTCGAAAAATATTATCTTTTTTAACTTATATATATATATATATATATATATATATATATATATATTATTTTAGTTTAGCGGATAACGGGTAACAGGTACCCGCGAGTACGGATACTATGATACCGTACCCGCGCCCGTTAAGGAGCGGACAAAAAAAAACTCGTACCTGCGGATAACGGGTACCCATTTATACTATCCGTGTGGATATTTTTGCGGGTTTTATCCACGGGTATTTGCGGGTATGAATTTTTTGCCATCTCTAGTGTTGATATGTGAAAGATGGATGTAAAAAATAATTTATAATATTATAAAGAGACAAAATCTCTATTTTTAATTATATCTTATAGTTGTTGGTCAACTTATGTAATTAATATGTAACCACCACAATTATTAATTTTATATAATTATATTTTTAAATATCATTTAATTCTCTAGTTGTTGGACATCTGCAATGAGAAGACCATATATAGTGTTATATCTCTAGTTTCCACATGTCCATAACACCAAACTCCTTTGCTTTCACTCTCTTTTCTTTTTTATTCTCTATTTTCTTGTATTTGGAAAACTTGTGATATACTAATAAGTCTTATAGGACAATGTTCAACACACTACTTAAATACAGTCTTTTAGAACAATGCCTAAGACACTCCATAAATATGCCCAATACATCTCAAATGGCAATTTTACTCCTATTCGTTTATCACTACTTCTCTCTACCTTCACCTTTACAAAAAAGTCTCATTGTAGTTTCACCTGACAATAACCAGACTCAAAATTCCTAAAATGGGTAACTAGAGACAAATCTTACGGAGAACAGTAAAAAGGATAACTAGAGACAAATCTCAAGCAGAATGGTAAAAATGGTAACTAGAGACAAATCTAGACCTCTTTAAAAAGAAGGCAGCAGGCCCCCCTCAAGTATCTAATCTCTCACACTTTAATCTCTATCATCTACTCTCTCACTGACTTGGGCGTCGGAGTCCCTTTTGCAGGTACACACCTGTTTCGTGGAGCTCCGAGGCCCGAAAGATCGAGAGGATAACCCTTTTGACAAACTCCGGTAAGAACATTTGGTGTCGTCTATGGGAACGTAAAAATTTCTATGCCCCCTCTCTACTCCCTCCCTCATGGTACAAACTAGGAGCGACCACCCTCTTTCCAACATGAAAGAAATGAACCTCATAGAAGAACTTAGAAAAAATGCAAAAGATGGTTAAGAAGTATGAGACCGACGTCCACCTCTTGAAAAAGGAGAACGTTGCCATGAGAATAGTGATTCGAGACCTCTAGGACAACCAACACAACAAAAAAAAAAACAACTCACACAACCACACTAGAGATAACAAGACCCGAAGTCATTACCACAGTAGGACCATTGGAGACACCCACGACAGGGGATCTAAATCCCACCCTCACAGACATTTCCCCGACAAAGTAACATGTAGAAACAATCACTTTATGAACTACCACACTTCAACACGCAATAAGAAAACCCAAAGCAGGAGTGCTGATGTCAGCAAAGGAGCAGTAGGACCATTGGAGACACCCACGACGGGGGATCTAAATCCCACCCTTACAGACATTTCCCCGACAAAGTAACATGTAGAAACAATCACTTTATGAACTACCACACTTCAACACGCAATAAGAAAACCCAAAGCAGGAGTGCTGATGTCAGCAAAGGAGCAGAGGACCAATAGAGACGCTGCTCTCGTGACCCGTCACCTCGTACTTTGACGATATCCCTTTGCCGACGGGATACTCGACAATACTCTCCCGTGAGGCTAGAAACCATTGGCAATCAAGCTTTACGAAGGATTGACCAACCTCAACAACCACATTGAGGCATTCCTCACCTAGGTAAATCTCTACTCAACTGATGATCGTGTGTTGTATAGAATGTTCCCTACTTCTCTTGCAAGTACCACTCTCAATTGGTGATCGAGGTTCCCCTGTCATTCTATTGACTCATTCGATACCTTGGTAGAAAATTTCACAACCCACCACGCAGCTTGCTGACCGCAAAGGGTCTCGATCCCCGCGGCTTATCGCTTACTCAACATTCTCGACCCCCGGCCCCCGCGGCCTATCACCTACTCGGCACTCTCGGCCCCCGCGGCCTATCGCCTACTCGACGCTCTCAGCCCCCGCAGCCTAAGGACTACTCGTCACGTCAGATCGATTTAACTATCATTTCACTCGGTACCCTCGAAATACAACACAAAAAAATGTAACAGTACTTCAATATAAAAAACATGTCTATGTCTCTATCTTCAACAGAGGCTTCGATGTCGCACGCTAACAAGTTCATGTCATTTTACTCTCTAGCCTTTTTGGTCTCATCCTACTTCAGATCAACCTCAAGGCTAAAGGGGGCATATGTACCTCACTAGAGCTCGATCTCCACCCCTTCCAAGGCCTCCGTCATTAGAAAATATTATTTCTTACTTACACAAATGAATATTGCTGTAATGGTAGTGATAATGTTTGCGATTATCTTTGATTGCGACACAGTGCGTTACTGCGCTGTCAAGTAAATCCAAAAACATCTTCGCAAGCGGGAGGTAGCGATTTATAGCTACCTCTCTTTATCCTCACATTTACGAGAAAGTCTCATTGTAGTTTCACCCGACAATAACCAGACCCAAAATCCCTAAAAAAAAAGGTAACTAGAGACAAATCTTAAGGAGAACGGTAAGAAGGGTAACTAGAGACAAATCTCAAACAGAACGGTCAAAAGGGTAACTAGAGACAAATTTAGACCTCTTTAACAGGAGGACACCAAACCCACCTTAGGTCTTACACTCTAATTTCTATCCTCTTACTCCATCATTAACTTAGACATCAGAGTCCTTTTTGCAGGTATACACTTGTTTCCTAAACTCTAAAACTCGAAAGATCAAAAAGACAATCATTCTGTCAAACTCCGATAAGAACAATAGTCAATAAACAATTAATAAAACTCCAATAAGGTTGGAACATTGAAGATACAAAACAAGGGGAAGTTGTGATGTTTTGTATTGAATTGTTTTAATGTTATGATGGAGGGCATAATGTGAAAGAAAAAAAAAAGAGTTGAGTAGATTCCCAACTATAAAGTGCATGTTTGTATCCTGTGCGGATGGGTCCAGGTTTCCTATTCCCACCCGCACCATATATTAAAATGTGGCCCTTCATATGCTAATTAATCAAAAAGCTTCAGAAAGTCACGTGGCCACACAGAGCAATATATGGATTACCTCTCTGCTACACTTTTCGGCATCCCCACTAGTTCCCGCCATCATACAGCTCTTTTCAGTAACCTCTATTATCAAATCTTATCGTCAATGCTTTCTAAGGTTTAAATGTTCTTTTTTGTTTTTTTGAGTTTTCCTTTTAGAAACCACAGAATTTATTCATAACAAAAACTTATAATTTTCAAATATCTCAAATATAGATAATAGGAATACGGCCTTATCCCACCCACTTAGTATGAAAAACAGGGAATTCAACCAAATCTCTCAACATGTGACTAACCATAAAAGAAAAATAATACATTTTTATAATAATTTTTAATCTATATTCAAGAATTTTGGAATGTCTCCGATTGAATTCTTTTAAAATTTTGAATATTTTTACCGTCAAATCATCCAAAAAGTGTCAGTCACATAACACAATGAATTTCTTTGAATTTTATTCCCATTGTCATGGTTAAGATGTAAAAAATGAGGAAAACAATTTGAAGACTATACATTCATTTGTTGAGTAACTCTAACTGCACATTCAGACTTGATATACTTTTTTTAGAAGTCAATATTGTGTCTTATCTTTCTTGTGAACACAGACACAATTAAATACATTGCTTTTCCAAATTAATTACTTTAAAGAAAGAGAAATTTAAACATGAATGTCACCGCTATAATTAATCGATTGTGTCCTACCTTCAATTGTTTTTATATAATCCTTTTCATAGTTGTCAAACAATCTAATTCACTAAATTTAATGAGTTCTTCCATTTTAATCAGATTTTCCCATCATACAAAAACTTCAATCCAACCTTTCTTGTAATAAAAATGCTAAATTCTATTATAGTCATTAACATTTGGAAGAAAAATTTAAGAGTTTAATTGGTATATTTATACTGACATTCATTTAATAATAACTTTTTATTTATGTAACTTTTAAAATAGTAATGAGTAAAGTCAACAAACTTATCATGAGTAAAGTAAAAATTTAAACTTCAGAATTCTTTAAAAAAAAAAGTAAATAACTTATATAATGTTTTATTTCATTATTTATTTTTATTTATTGCAAATTGGTTCAGGTTAAGTCTATTAGTAGTGAACATTCTTTTATTCTCCATTTCATAAATACTAGGGTAGAAATAGATTCTGTCAAGTTAGGTTTTGTCATACCGGAGCAAACATCCTGACCTGTTTACATTTTAAAAGGCCATTGTCAAAAACTTGATTTGTTCTATGTAAAAGTTTTATCTAATCTTATAAGTATAATTAAGGATTTATTTGTAATAATTTGAAATTAAGACAGAGTATATTAAACTTTATAAGAATTAATCCAACTTAGTAACATATTTATATGATATAACCTTATTTTTAATATCTAATATCACATTCATCACCACAATTAATTAAAAATATATTTTAAATAACACTTTTGGCATAAATTTATCGCTCTATAAACGAATAAAAATAAGTTTATTGATTCTTTATGTAGGTTAATGTACTTAGTATTAACCAGATAAAATCATGTTAAATTCATTATAAAAAAATTTAATATGATAATATTTTTTTATTTATATTTATTTAAATAGGCTCACCTATTATGTCTAGAAGAATTTTTAAATGGCCTAGAGCCTGATCTATTAAACTAAATAGGCATAGATACAAGTCTTGACCTTGTTTATTTTGAAGAAGAAAAAAAAAATACTTTGTTTGATCTAAGCTTCATGTATGCTAGGCTAAAAACTCATGTTAATTAAGTGACGTGATCTATTTTCACCCTAACCAGTACAATGACAAACAACTTAAAATTATAAAATAATTAAAAGATATAAAGTTTCAAATTGAAGATAAGAACAAAAGTAATTATGATTTTTTTTTTATTAAAAGAAAGTTTAGGTGAATTCATGGTAGGAGTTCATCAAAAGTAAGGAAGACCTTAATTAAAATTCTGAGTGCTTATAAATCTCATTTCGGTGATGAATACTGCTAGAAAGCAATCATTTTTCGGCTTGATAGCACTACCACTCCATCTATCTCCCTCCGGGCTCCTTCTCTCTCTAAACCTTATTCTAAGAAGAAAAAAAAAACTAAATTTAAATATAAATAAATTTTAATTATTTATTTTCAATAATTATTTTTTTTATGAAATTCAGTTTCAAATAAAAAGATTTTAGGAATAAATGTTTTCACGGGGATTCTTAAAATTAAATTTATTTATTAAAAATTTATTTATTTGTACTTATATTTAAATCAGAATAATTGTATTAGGATGAATATTGATATACTTTACAAGCAGTGTTATTAGAATTGAATCCTACGAGTTTAATTAGAAATGAGTGGTGGCCTGTCTAGTTTAGAGATGTTTATGAATCTGGATCAATATGTGAATTAGTGAATCTAAACTGATTCAATTAGTTCTATGAATAAATCCAAACATAATAAGATCAAATTTGATCCAATCTAATCATAGACGGATTAATTATGGATTTGAATTGAAAATCTGTAAATCCGTGAATCGATCCGTTCAATTTAAAGTTTTATATTTTTTATTTTATATATATATATATGGGTGGAAATAGAAAATTTTTAATACAACCAATGATAAAGCATGGTCAATTTGTCCAACCCAATCCAGAATCACATCTTTAAATCTCCTAACGAGTCTATTCCATAATCCATTCCAATTTTCATTCAATTCCTTACCCATACCTTCTTTAATCAATTAATCTTCAATTTTTTGCGTATTGCAGTAATGAAAATTAGGATCATTAAATTTTATTATTTTTAGTTCTTTAGAATTTAGATTTTATTATTTATAGGCTACTTTTATATATAATTTTACTTTTATGTTATTTTGAAGAAACAATGTATGTTTTATTTACAAACTTTTATGTTTATTAATTTATTTCTTGTGTTTTATAGAAAAAAAATAATTCTAAAAATTTTCCTTTGAAATTCGAGGATCCGATCTGTTGTTGATTGTATTGGATCAGATCAGGATGCTATTTTTTTTTTTTTTACAAATTCATGTTTAAGAAAAGGAAAAGCATATTCTCATTTCATATTTTTCTCATACTTTTGCTTACATCAAATTCTTTGTTATTGAAAAAATGGGTTCCTTTTAAAGCATAAAATATGATGTGGAATGGGAAGATGTCTTAAACTTTATTGAAAAATATAAAATTAGACTAAAGAATAATTAAAAATGTGACTTGGAACCCATAAAAAATTTGTTACTTTTATCAATTTCAACTAATAAAAAAAAAAGAGTGTTAAAAAAAATGTGTCACCAAGTGTATTCCTAACATTTTCTCTCTAATTACTTATATGATATAAATTCTTTCATGCTATAACAAAATACAAATAAATAAAGTTGATGGAACTACAATTAACACCGCAATATGTTAATGAGTTGGTAAGCGTACTAAGTGAACTTGTAATATATTAGTGAAAAGCGGATTGTTGGCTAGGTGATTTAACTCAATTTGATTGAACATATTACGTGAATTATAAATTTTTTTATACTATCTTTTACTTCTATTACGAAGATAAAATAAATTATTTATGATTTTCTATGAATTTTCAATTTTAAAATTGAATAGTAAACTAAAAAGAAATTCAAAATATAAAAGTACAAAAATAAAATTTAATTAAAAGATAATGTTTTTTAATATGAGGTGAGTATGTAAAGGCATCACTATAAACTAAAAGATCCCAACCAGTTGGCAACTTACAAATTACCAATAATTTGCAGCATACCTAAATTTTATTTAAAAAGAGAAAAGTGCAAAAACCAACTTAAGGGAAACAATAGTTGGGCATACCCATGTTATCTCTGTAAAACACTAAAGAGGAGGGTAAAGAATTCCACAAATAATAATCAGTAAAAAAGGAAATTGAGGTTTTCTGGTAAAGAGTGTGAATGGAGCATGTGTCTAAAGAGAATGCCAAAGAGTATGCAAGGTTGTTTCTTCAGCTTTCCCACATGATCTGCAGTTGAATGCCAAAGAGTATTCCTTTGAGTGAAGAATGTTTTGTGTTAGTAGGTGATTGTGCACTAGCCTCCACAGGAAGCAAATGCGTATCAATGGGTAGATAGTTTCCAAAGAGACTTGAGCCAGGACTCCGAGCGATTACCGTCTAGAAAGGCATATGCCAATTTCTTAGTAAGATCTCCCATTTCGATGACGGACCAAGTGAGTTGATCATTATCTGACTCCAAGGGTAACATCACAAAATCAATCTCATCCACCGAGGCAGAGCGCGCGAGTGTAGCTAGTTGGAAATAGTTCAGGATTGATTGTGAATGAATTCTCCCACTGTGCCCACAAAGGAATGACTAATATTTGAAATGTCTCAGCTGATACCCCGGTGATAATCTTGAATTAAAAGTTAGCTAAGGTAATTGGTCTATATTACTCAAATAGTAAAGGAATGATTATTGGTTTTGAAATGTATTTTGAAAACAGAAACTTGTTCGTAAAAAATGGTTCTGTTTTGGTTTTTTATTCATTTTCGAAACAATTTTCACTCAATTTTAAAAACAATAAAATTTGGTTTTCAGATTTTTGTTTTTGTTTTTATTTTAAGCTCATTACTTGGCATCATTTGTCACCATTGACCATCACTTCTGATCGGCAGTCACCGGACTCCACCTCTGACCAGAAGTTACCGACTGCCACCTTTGTCCAACGGTCATGGCCGTCACTTTTGACCGGCGGTCACCAGCCCCCACCTCCGACTAGCACTCACCAGTTGTCACTTCCAATCAACAGGCACCGATCACCACCTCCAATCGGCGGTCATCGGTCACCACCTCTGATCTACGGTCACCGGTTGCCACCTCTAACTGACGGTCACCGGCCACCGGCCACCACCTCCGACCGACGGTCACCGATCGCTACCTCTAACCGGTGATCACTGGCTGTCACCTCTAACCAGCGGTCACTGACCGCCACGTTCGACCAATGATTACCTACTACCACCCCCGATCACTGGTCACCCAACCGCTACCTTTGACCACCAGTTCCAATCACCAACCACCACCTTCAATCGCCAATAACAGTTGTCTCGATCGCTACCTTCAACTAGTGTTTTGGTTAAGATTTGAAAACAATGTTTTAAATTTGGAAACAAAAGCAATGTTTTTGAAAATTTGAAAACTTAAAACCAAAACTAGTTTTTGTTTTTAGAAAGTTCAAAACTATAAATCAAAAACCACCCCGAACGGGCCTTACTAATTAAGTGGTTTACGAACATAAAACATTAAAAACATGAACTTTAATTGAGATTTTGATTGTGAACAAGATAATAAACTAATCTTGAAGTAAAAAACTAATCTTTTTGTGCTTTTATATGAAAAGAAAGCTTAAACAAAAAAAAAACAATAACATAGGTATTTTCGAGGTTAAACTTCATCAAATGTCACTTTCTTCTCAACTTTAAAGCACAATATGTATTTTTATACAAATCAATGTTAAAATCAGTCATCTAATACTTTCTTAACCCTAATTCCTTAGGTGAAAAGAGTCTTAGTTTCGTGATTAAGTTTTGATCCCTCACAAACTTAATAAAGGAACTAGTTTTATGTGTTGTGACTTCAAGATAACTAATGGATTGAGTCTCATTCCTAGATACAAAGTTCATTGGGTATTTTGCTTCATTTCAAGATAATGAAAGTGTTTCCTAACTACAATCATGTCAAAAGAACAAGTTTATGGTTGATCACTCCACAAAAAATACTAATATGAAAGATACTTAAAAAATACATACATATCATATCAAAATATACAAGAGAGTTGAGTTTGCTTACATCTAACCCCAGCAATGGAGAAAAATAGCTACTCATGCCATGAGTAACACCAAAATACATGAAGAAATGGAACAAAAAGCAAAAGATGGAGAGAGAAAGGATTTTTTTTAGTAATAGAACAGTGATTAAACTCCTCTAATAAATGATCATCTTCTCCTTTCATAGGGAAGAAAAATTTCCCTTTTAAATATCACTTAACTTGGCCACTTTCAAGTGGTTTCAAGCAAAAATATAATTATTTGCTAATTGTTTGATTTTCTATCAGCCACTCCAGGATGAATTGAAGCTAAAATGCTCAAAAGCCTCTTGATAGCTTGAATTTTCTTCCAATTCAGCAGTAGACTTCAATCATAATTTCTATACCAAAAAGTGAACAAAATGAGTATATGTAACCTAAAAACTAATTTAACTAATTAAAATTTAAATTAATTAGAAACTAGAATTAAAATTAAGGAAAACATCACTTGAAAACTTAGAAAAATAAGATAATTGCCTAATAAATGATACAAAAATTAAATATTTTAGTAAAGTATTACCTTTATACCCTATACCTTGGAAACCAGTATACTAAGTTGAGATTGAATCTCATCCATCTTATTCCCTACAATTCTTTGATTCTCCACATACAATTCTTATTATTAACTGCTATTGAATTCATTAAGTTATTCTAAGCTAATACTTTAAGATTGGAAATTCTAAGGATCAATCCTAACTTAATAATTAATTTCTTGATTAAGTTAAAAATCTTCAATTTAAATCATGAATTTAACTACTGACAACTCTAAATTTATTTCTAGTATTCATAATCATTAGGTGATTTAACTCAAATTATATTTAAATAATATTTTCCAACCAAAATATAAATCTCGAATTGTAAGAAAAGTGATAAAATCATATCAAGCATTAAGCGTAGAATTAAATGACTAACACAACTAACAATAAATCATGTATGTAAATTTGTTGAGTGGATTCTAGTATAGTAGATTGGATTTCACTTAATGGATTCTTTCTTTTTTCATCACCTTTTCTGGCACAAATCCGTTGAGCGAATTCCTAACAAAGAGCATGTACTTGCTTATCAAAACTTTCTTAACTGCACTATGCTTGTTCCAAAGTGATATCCAATTTCTTTATCTACTAGACGAATTATCAAGGGTTAAATGCACAAATCAATTACTCTTTTCAAAATAAACTTATTTACAAAGTTTTTATTTTTTATTTTTTTTAATAAAGTTGGATTTTTTAAAATATTTTCTTTAATTCCTAGTTAGATAAGTGTCATAAAAATGGAGATTTTCACATAAAATTGACAATTATCACTCAGTAGCTCTTATTGTTAATTGTTAGTTATTGGTTTTATGATAATTTATTTCAATGTGAACGGAAAATACGTTATAATGTTGTTGTAGTTAATTGTTATGTTAGTGATTATATATTCTATTATTTTAGGCTAAATTACCATGATTAGTACATGTTTTTTATATTTTTAAAATTAACATTTATAAATAATTAATTAAACTTTAATTAACTCTTAATTATAATATAATCATGCCACGTCACTTAATTAACTCTTAGTTTTTGGCAAAAATTAAATTTTTTAAAAATGAGAGGGTAAAAGGTGCGCAAAAAAAAATTGAGGGACACAAAGTGAGCTACCCCCTAAATAGAGGGACACCAGTGATAATTTAGTCTTTTACTGTGACAGAAAAATGAAATAGTCACACTCGGTCTTCTAGTTTTGCATGCATCGTTTACAATCTTTTTAAGAATTTATGTGGTAGTAAAATGTCATGACATCTGTAGGAAATTATGATTGTCTAAGTTTTCAAATGATCTGAATACTAAAGTGTCCTTATTCATTATTATGGAAGTTATATTATCTCAGTCTTCAATCTTTTTTTTTTCTTTTTGGCTAAGGCCATAACGACATTTATAGGTGTCATTATTTACGTACAATATTATTTTTATCTTATAACTCATGATATTTAAAACTTCCATTATTTACAAGTGTGAACCTCCATTTTAATACATGTATAAAATAGAGGTTGTTGCGAGAGTTCGTTGTAACCACTCTTTCAAACTATAATGGAAGGAATTATTATGATACTAGCAACCATCACACAAGTAAATAATGATGCTTTTAACCATCATAATTTACCACAATAACTATCATTATTTTTTTTTTGTTAGTTACATATACAACTGAAGTTGCTTATGCATACTGGCATTTGTTATATGAGAATAAATGTCAACAAAACTTCATTTATTTACAAAAATGCCAAGATTTTTGTTAAAATAAATCCTATGCCATACTTTTGGGGAAATTAGACCAAAGATCGCCAAAGTCAGATTTTCCCTCAGTCTATATGACTTAAAATAAGCTTAAGAGAAAGTAAAGAAAAGAGAACAAACACAAAAAAAAAAAATTAACGTGGAAAACCTCCTCAATGTAAGCAGTAAAAACAACGGGCAATGTCAAGTAAAGATCTCCACTATCAAAGTAGAATTATGATGATTTTCTCTTAATACAAGAGGATAACATTCAACCTTATCACTTTTATAGGATGGATACAGACAAATCTATCTCACCAAGTATGGTAGAATCACTCAAACTTTCTCAAAGAGGATTACAAACTCTCTCACTTTCTCACTCTTGATTCTCAACTTTCTAGTTGAATTGATGATCTAAGCTTCTCTCAAATTCTCTATTTATAGTGAAAGGTGTGAGACTTCCATCAAGAAGAGATAATGAGTATTAAATTTTTTTCACCTTTCCAAAGATGAATGTGCATTTTCTCAAGAGTCAAAGAATTAATTCCAAGACCTTGGATAAATCCATTTTTTCTTTCCCATGAATGTATTAATTAAGGAGGGATTTCCAACAATCTCCCCCTTCCCAACTTAATTGAGGGGTATTATCAGTCCTACTCCCTTGCAACAATCTAAGAGCTTATTGATTGGAATCATCTTGGTTATCATATCAGGCCAATTATCATCTATGTGAACTTTCTCTAGCTGAAACAAGTCATCATCCAAAGTTTCTCTTATTCAGTGATAGCAAACATCGATATGCTTCAAATGGGAATGAAAAGTCTAATTCTTAGCCAGATAAATTGCATTTGATTGTCACAATGCACAACATATTTTTCTTGCTTGTGACCCAATTCACACATAAAATTTTCCATCCATAGAGTCTCCTTGCAGGCTTCAGTTGCTGCAATATACTCTGCTTCAATGGTTGGCAAGACAACACACTTTTGTAGTTTTGATTGTCATGACACAACTCCCTTTGCAAAGGTAGTTATATATCCTGATGTAGATTTTCTAGAATCCACATCTCTAGCCATGTCAGAGTTTGTGTACCCTTCTAGTATAGGCTTACCATTACCAAAGCATACACACCTTTTGGTAATTTTTATTAGATACCTTAGTATCCATTTTACAACATTCCAGTGTTCCTTACCAAGATTTGACAAGAACTGACTCACAAATCCAACTACATATGCAATGTCTTTCTTGTGCAAATCATAGCATACATAAGGTTGTCTACCACAGACGAATAATACTCATATCTTGTTTTTCTTATTCCTTTGTTGGACTTTGCTTCTTGCTCAACTTCATGTGCCCAGTAAGTAGAACATTTACTGGTTTTTCTTTGTCCTTATTGAACTTCTTAAGGATTTTTCAATATAATTCTCTTATGACAGCCACAAAAACCTCTTGGGACGGTCTCTAGCAATCTTCACTCCAAGGATTCGATTTGTAGGTCCTAAGTCCTTCATTGAAAAAGACTTGCTTAAGGCTTTCTTCAAACTAGCGATCTTACTCTAATGACCCACAATCAACATGTCATCAACATATAGCAGCAATATGATAAAATCATCATCGTCATACTTCTTCACGAATACATAGTGATCAAATGAGGTCCGCAAAAAATTGTGCTTGGTCATAAAGGATTTAAATTTCTTATATCATTGTCTGAGGGTCTACTTCAAACCATAGACTTTTCTTCAATCAACACACAAGATATTCTTGGCCTAGTTTTTCAAACCCTTATGGTTGCTCCATATAGATCTCCTCCTTAAGGTCTCCATGAAAGAATGTAGTCTTCACGTCAAGTTGTTCTATCTCTAAGTCTAGGCAAGTTGCCAGGCCTACGACTACCCTTATAAAGGACATCTTCCCACTGGAGAAAATATCTCTTCAAACTTTATACCTTTTTTCTAATTACTGCCCTTCACTATAATTTGGGCTTTATATAGGGGCTTAGAACTTCCTTCTTTAGATTTCAACTTGTACACCCACTTGTTTTTTAAAGATTGTCTTCCCTCGAGCAACTCCACCAAATTGTATGTCTAGTTCTCATACAAGAGGTCATCTTCTCATTCATAGCTTTGAAAAACTTTGAGGTTCACCTTCACTTATGAGTGTAACATATTGGTCTAGTGGATACTTGGTGAAGGGTATTTTTACTCTTGTTGACCGTCTTGGCTCAGGCTACATATGATCTTCTTCTATTGTTTAGGGTTCTGGATTTGTTTGAGCATATGGCATTATCTAATCATCTACCACCTGAGGTTGCATTTGCTTAGGATTTATCTAATCAATAATATTTTGCCTTTGTAATTTTTCTCCCCCTAAACCGTTGGTTGTCGTATGGGTTATCACATCATCGTTGCTCACCTTGGACTTCGCTTGTCTTTTCTACTGAAAGTCCTTTATGGTCTCGTTTTCAAAGAACACCACATCTTTGCATCTAACAATCTTCTTGTTTATAGGATACCATAGTTTATACTCAAATTCATCCTTTGGGGATCCAAGGTATATGCACTTCTTGGTCTTAACATCAAGATTTCATTCTTTTGTCTTTGGGTACATGGACAAATGCTCTGCATCCAAAAACCTTCAAGTGCTTGTAGGACTTTTTCTTCCCATACCATACTTCTTATGGAATTTTTTCCTTCAAAGGTCGTGATGGTGAAAGATTTATCAATGCTACTGTAGTCTTCATAGCTTCACTCCAAAAAGAATTGGGGAGATTTACATGATTTAGCATACATTTAACTTTTTCTTCAATAATTCGATTTATCCTCCCAGCCACTCTATTTAGCTAAGGAGTCTTTAGTGAGGTCTTTTCCAATCTAATACCATTAGTTTGACAATAAGCCTCGAATGGACCACAATACTCTTCACCATTGTCTATGCTTAGGAATTTCAACTTCTTCCCAGTATCATGCTCTACCAAAGTATGGAATTCCTTAAAAACTTGAAGAACCCGATCTTTAGTTTTCAACAGATATACTCATAGTCTTCTAGATTAGTCATCAATAAAGGTTATAAAGTAGTACACACCTCCATGGGATCTTTCAGAAGGTGCACAAACGTCTAAATGCACAAGTTTAGGTACCTCCATCCTCCTTAAGGGATCGTCTGATCTATGAAAACTGACCCTACACTGCTTCCTAACCAAACAATCACTACATGATTCCAGCAATTGTCCATTTATGCTAGGGAGATGATCTTTGGCAAGGATCTGCAATCTTTTCTCATTCATGTGGCCTAATCATTTGTGCCAAAGATCTTTGGAATCTCCTAGCATGTTTACTTCTCCACTACAAATTCTTCCCTGCATGATATACAAAGATCCTTCCTTTGAACCTTTGGCATCCACCATGCTTCCTTTTTCCAGCTTCCACTTTCCTGTGCCAAAATGGCTCACAAGTCCAACATCGTCTAACTTCCCAACTGAGATAAGGTTCATACGCATGTCAGGTACATGTCTCACCTCCTTTAGCACAAGCTTGCTCCCTATTTTTGTTGTCAAGATCACATCTCCTATGCCAATAATCTTGCTTGCGACATGGTTCCCCATTTTAAGTGTACCAAAGTCTCCTCTCTTGTAATTTGAGAAGTAACCATCGTGTGGGCTCACATAGAAAGATGCACCAAAATCTATAATCCATGAACAATCACCATAAGCAACATTTAGGTAATTGTCTTCTCCAATAAGGAAGATGTTATCATCGTCTGCTGCAATGACTGTAGTAGACTTATCATTTTTCCTCTTGGGCTCCAATTGATCTTTATGGGTAGTCCCTACCTTCTAATCTCTCTTCAAGAATCTACATTCAAACTTTATATGTCCTCCCTTGCCACAATAATAACAGCTTACTTAGAACATCCTTCTCCTTACTTTTGCCTCTTCCATGGAACTCATTCTTCCACTAGATCTCACTTCTGCATCGTTTATCAACAACATTTTCCTTAGGTTGGAAAGATATCTCATGCTTTTTTCGTCTAGATTCTTCATTCAGCAGACTAGTGTCCATTGAGAGTTTTCCATCGGGAACTAGGTTGCTAGGAATGACCACCAAAGTGTCCCAACTCTCAAACAATCATAGTGCAGCTTTGTTTCTGGAAGTTTTCTTTTAAATCATGGATTCAAGTTTGGACCAAAAATCATAAGCATTTGTGTATGTTGACACGTGCTCAAACAAAATTCTATCAATATATTTCTGAATCATCCCATGACTTTCGATTCAGAAGTTCCCTTTCTTTGTCAGTTTTCTCCTGCGACTTTTCATCACATGTGGTGCAAACCTCAAAAGGCATGATGCTCCTTGAGAAGTGTTCTCGCTTGATCATGCTCATAGAGTTTCCAAGAGGTAGAAATGGAGGTGGAAGACTAGGAAATAGAGGAGAAGAATTGGTGCCATTCTTGTTGAAGGAGGTAAGCCAATTGTGGAAAGAACCCTTGATAATAGTATGAAGGACTCTCACTAAGGAGAGAACAATGAACACTCCTAGAAGAACAAGAGCTCTCAAATTTAGAGAAGGTAATTTCATTCAAATAAGTGTTCAAATGATACAAGAGGAGGGAAACTCTATTTATAGAGCAAAGCATGAACCATGGGCCAAAAATACTAATGGTGAACTTCCAAAATGCTTAAACAAGGGTTAGTTGGCTTAATTTAGTGTTAATTTAGCATGTGCTCAATTAACACTAATTTAATCCAACTAAAGATCCAAACATAGCCCTAAAAATATGGATCTATGTTCTCTCTAGTTTGAATTTGAATTTTGGAGGAAAAGGAATCAGCCATGTAGGAGTGAGAAAGCAATGTGGAGTGAAACAAGGGGATAAGGGGGCTCACATGTTGTTTCCTATATGTTTCATGTGTTGGTTAGAAAGGTGTTAGAAGTAATTAGGGGTGTGGTTAACAAGTCCATGTGTCCAAACCTTCTAACTAAGGCCCAACTAACTAACATTCCATAAAGAGATTAAATACACCTCCTAATGGAAAAACAAACCTATAAGCCAAAATATAAGGCCGAAAATCAAACTAACTATACCCCTAAATCCTAAGGCATAAGGGTGCAAACTATGAGCCTAAAAATTCTAATTATTTACAAATTAATGGATCATGGCCTAAACTAAGCTCCTTTAAACTTCATCCAAGTCATGCTCCTCTTTTATTGGTCCTAGCTTAATTCCTTGCTAGGCGGAATTGCACCAACATGTTATTGGCTCATGTAACTCCTTGCAGTACAAGTGGTCTAGGCTTTTGGTATGAGTAATTGTCCGTTGTTAGCTTGAACATATCTTCATCAAGCGAAATGACTTTTTCCATCTTAAATAACACATGCTTAAGCTCCGCAGAACCAAGCAAGCTCTAATACCACTATTGGGAAATCAGACCAAAGATCGCGGAAGTGAGATTTGTCCTTCGTCTATGTGACTTAAAATAGGCTTAAGAGAAAGTAAAAAAAAAAAAGAGAACAAACACACAAGAATTTTAATGTGGAAAACCTTCTCAATGTGAGAAGTAAGAACCACGGGTAGTGGTCAGTAAAGATTTTCACTATCAAAGTAGGATTACAATGATTCTCTCTTAATACAAAAGGATAACATTCAACCTCATCACTCTTCTATGATGGATACAGATAAATCTATCTCACCAAATATGGTAGAATCACTCAAAGTGTCTCTCAAAGAGAATTATAGACTCTCTCACTTTCTCACTCTTGATTCTCAACTTTCTAGTAGGATTGATGATCTAAGCGTATCTTAAATTTCCTTTCTATAGTGAAGGGGGTGAGACTTCCATCAAGAAAAGATAGTCGGTATTAAATTTTTTTCACCTTTCCAAAGATAAATGTACGTTTTCTTAAGAGTAAAAGAATTAATTCCATGACCTTGGATAAATACATTTTTCTTTCCCATGAATGTATTAATTAAGGAGGGATTTCCAACAATAATGTATGTTGAGATTGCGATGTTGTATCCTATTTCTTTAGTAGTATTATGTTCGGTGGTAACTAATTCATACTAATACAATAGTTTAAAAATTATCATTATAAAATCACCATTATTAATTTTCAATATGATGCTAAATAATGTAAAGGTAGTTTATTTTAAGAAAATGTTTTCGATATTTATTTCTTTTTTTATTTCTTAAAAATATTTTTATTTTTAAATTTTAGAAAATATGTTTGTTTTGAGATGTTATCTTCTATTTTAAAAAGAATATTTGATTTAATAAATTTTAATAAAAGTCATAAAATGTTTTATGTATTTCATTTAATATATATATATATATATATATTACAATTATAACATTAATATATTGTTTTCATTTAGTTTTAGTTTTTGAAAATGTTGAAAACAACCTTTTTTGTCTATTCTGATAATTTTTAAGTGTTTTTTAAGAAATATTTTTAAACTATAAGCAAACATATTTTCCTTATTATTTTGGCTAAATGTTAATTTTGATCCATTATGTTTTTGTGTTTTTTCATTTTAGTACATTAAATTTTAAAAAGTCTTTGTTGACATTAATTTGGAATCTTCAAAAATTGGAGCTTTTGATGGTTTGCGAATAAGTTAGGTGGAATCTTCTATTTAGACAAGAATACGTCTCATAGAAGTGTCTGATGGAGATTAGCTAGTGGGAACGCGTGGAGTATTCTGTCTAGTCCTTAGGCATTGAGATCATTTGTTGTATGCTCTTACAATATAGTTTTTGTTGTAAGTATAATAGCTTCTAGTTTTAACATCATATATCATATTAGGGGACGCATGAGTTTGTTAGTTAGTTACATCACCTCGTATGTGCGTAAGCCGATATATAGGTATATTGAAACCATTTTCTATTACACACTCATTAGCCATTATTACACTTTGTCTTTGTGGTTTCATCTCCATTTTGTCTCTGGTTTTCATTCTTTCAATTTCTTTTTGGTTAGATCGTGTTTGCTTTGACCTTCTTGTTATCTTATGTGTGTTTTGGGATAAAAACTCATTAGTATTATTGCTTTAATTAATTCTGTTTAATAAAATAGAACCCTAATATATCCGCTACATGTAAATCATTGATCTGAGATTTTTTTCAACTTGATTTTGAATTTGAATACTAATTAAATATACCATTGTGTTAAATTAATGCTAAAAACATCATTTCTAAGGAAAATAGAGATGATCTAGACCAAAAGATAAAACCCTGGATATATTAATATATTATATATGACATATGATACTCGATATATTTGAAAAATAGTATACACACATGAATACATACAGTCTCTGTGCCTCTACGTATACACTACATAGTGTTGGTTGAAAGAGTTTTTTCTTAATTAAATATGTTTTTCTGATAGAGTTTTTGTTACTGTTCCGTAAAAAAAAATCCCAAATTCAAATTTTCTAATAATACAGTCCCCATATATTTCTGATAGATTTATTGTTCCTGTTACTTCTAAAAAAAGAAAATCTCAAACGTCAAATTTTCTTATGGATAATCAGCCAATAATAGTAGAGAAGATTGTAGATCACCGAATAAACGGGAATTTAACGAAACAATTGCTGGTCCAAATACATCCATCTTGCACATTTTGATATGAAATTTTAGTCGATCTGTTCAATGTTTAAGATAATGATGCCTAAAGCGAAGGTACCTTCTGACGGCAAACCCAACCGGCTTGTAAACAGGCACATTAATATAAGGGTCACTATCATCCTAATAGAGATGAACACCTGACTCCTATAGAATACAGAACGTATAATCTTTAACCCTTTATATTTTTAATTGATCACCATACACTGCAGATCAAATTGTATAGAAAATCATTGTAAGCAAGTTATATATGTATGTGGTAGGGGTATATACCCTTTGTTTAATATATTTAACCTTTGCTGATAAAAATATGCATAAACATAGTATTTGGTTTTGTATGTTTAGGGATAAATTAATAAACACGCTGATAAACATAATTAATTAGCATGGCAATAACCAGGTGTAAGATTCATGCACGGCACAGTTAAAAAAAGTGAAAAATATAATAGTAAAATAAAAAAAAAATACTAATTAATACAATATTGTGTAAATATATGGACATAGAAATGAAATTACGTTACTATCAAAGACATTGACAGGTAGCAACAACTTGAGATTCTATATGTATTGATATTTATTAGCTAGGTTAAACAAAATATTCGTGGAAGTCCAATATCTAACTTCATAGAAAATTAATTAATAATTACTATCTCTCTAAACACTATATTTGTGTCGTGTGATCCTTATAATAGAAGTAGGCTTTCAGTAACTGAGTCTAATGTATTTTTTCACTGAATTAAATTTACAGTTTCAACAAAGATAGGAATATCACTAAACTGTAACCCGATCTCAGATATATATATATATATTATTGTTGGTGCAAGTATTTAAAATCCACAACCATGACAGTTAATCTATAACCTACCTAAGCAAACAAGGAATTAAAATTTACAAACTTTAACACATTATAGAAACAAAATAAGAACCTATATCAAGGAAATCTAACTATAGAGACTGATGACTGACACAGAACAAACGTATATCCCTCCCTCACAATCACGTCCAAGCTCTGATGAGTAGCAGCCTTTATTCTCAAAAAATAACTAGTGATTCACAACAGGAGAAAGCAACTTAATTATTACAGGAAATTATATTGGCTATTAGAATGAACCCTTTTAGTTAATTAAGAAAATACACTACTGATTTACATTCAACATCTTTAAAGATCTTGTCTAGGTGACTAGGTCTATATGTAAATCAAAGCAAGTAAGATACACGTGATTCTTTGGAGAAAGAAAGACACTAAAGTGAAAGCGCAGAACAAGTCTAACGAGAACTTAACGAGTACGTATATATATAGTTACCCCTATTCATAATCTATTAAGGTCCATATATGTATGTGTCTATGTACCCAAGACCTAAAAGAAGATGGGTTAATTATCTCATCTGCCAAAAAGGAGGTTCATGAGTTGTCTGAGGAGCAAGCTAGTCTGAGGTTGAGATCCACATGATTGGCACCAGCTGGTACTTGCAGGAGCAGTGATGAAGCTGCACTATGATGAAATTGAAACAAAGCTGCACCAGGAGCAGTATTTGCACTAGCAACAGTAACGTTAGGTGACCCATTTGGATGAATTGAAGTTCCTGATGGACCTTTTGCTCCATTTGATGCTGCTTTGAACCTTTGGTCATGCTGTTGAAGACGGAGAAGATATTTGAACTGAGCAAGCTTAGCACGTTCTCTCCTGTGTGCATTTTGGTGGCCACCTAGTGCTTGAGAATTGCCAAATTGGCGACGACAGTATCGGCACTTAAACCTCTTTCCACCATCGTCACAAAGTATGTCCTCACTACTGATGGAACTCTTCAAGGGGAAACCAAATAGCTTCATCTTTTGAGAGATCAAAGGGGTTTTCTCATAAATCCCTCGTGGCTTTTTCCATTCGCAAATCAGAATACTAACTATACTATCTATGAAGATTCCGATATACCAATAAATATGTATATATAATGTATATGACTGGAGTTGGAGACATGCTCCGTGTCCATATATGAGATGCTCTCCCGTTTGGGGCCCCTTTACATTAGGTAAAATCGAATTCATGTCCCCACTATTCTGTCCTTTTCTTTTATTTCAGTAACAGCAGAAAAAATAAAAAGCCATCATTTAAAAGAGAACGAGACCTTTTTTTATAAAGTTGTCATTATTTCAACCAGAAAATAGGAGACAGAATATCACGCCTGATTTTTTTTTTTTTATTGTTTTCTACTTATCCTATTTAGTATTTGAGTTCAGTATATTTATAAACCAACATTTTCTATTTCTTAATCAAATGCTCACTGCCATACTTTAAAGAAATATATGTTTGAGATAGTGTTAAAAAAATGTTATTCTCTTTTAATTATATATCAATATGGTTGAATTAACTTTATTTTTTTAATAATATTATTTCAAAAATAGCATCAATAAAACTTTCTAACTAGTTGATGATATGAATTTTTTTCACTAGGAAATTAAACTTAATTAGTATACCTACAAGGCTAGGATTTCTCTCCTTCACCACGATGTCTTGGTCAGCATGTACTTCTCTTTCCGTCCAGGAGTGACATACAAAAATTATTGAGTGAAATATCTAATGAGTCTCTAAATGTTTTGGACGCTTACAACTAGATTCTTAAAAGATTTTTTCATTTGTCTGGATCTCTAATGTTTAAAAATGCATGCAACAGAGTCTTTCTATGATGTTGTCAAGGGTTAGCCCAAATGTATAAAAAAAATTTTCAAAGACACAGATGTGTCTCAAACATTCAGAAATCCGTTTAGTATTTCACTCAAACTATTCAAATGCAAGTCAAATGACATCTCAATGAGACAATAAATACATAACAAATTAGTGAATAATTATCTTTATACTTGTGTCTTTATAATTTTCTTATTAGGCCTAAGGTTCATGAATTAGCTGGCATGGATCCAAGCTTAGTTTATCAGGGGTTATCTTCTTGTAACCGCTTCATAATCGTAGTTAGTTGTTAATTGTCTTACATGGCCAAGATGTTCCTGGTCACCATGTAATTAAACTAATTCATAGAGCTTATTCCGTAATTCCAAGGTGTTCACATTTTTTCGAGATGTTCTATGTTTGTTAGGCATCCTTGGATTTAATCCGAGATGTCTTAAATTTGTCCAATACAATTATTATGAGTTAAAAAAATCGACAAATTAATAAAGTTATAGTATTCATGGAAATCGATCCTTTCTATTTGTTTTGTCTATTTTTTTTATTTCTTATTATCTTCTATATTTTTTAAAAAGTTAATTAAATAAAGATTATATAAATTTTATAAAATATAACATTTATATATCTAAAAATTTAATAATAAAAGAAATAGAGAAAATTCTAACTCACTATTCATATTTCATATTTAAATCGGATAACTCAATTAATTAAGTCACACGAATAACCCATTTGACATACTATATATATTAGAATTTATTGACATATATGGCATGTCGGTGGATTGTTGACATTGTATAAGTGTTGATACGGCATGCTAAGATGACATGCTTAACATGTTACACGTGCATGGTTAATTTTGATATTTTCGTTACACTTCACGTTTTTATTTTGATGTTGGAAAAAATAAAAAATATTTTAAGATCAAAAATAAAAAATAGAAACTAAAAGAAAATTATAAATATATTTCAAATATTAAAATATACTTAAACAAAAAAAATATGATAACATATCATGGTAATTAAGTTTAAAAGCTAAAAATAGTTTTTTGGAAAGAATAGAAGAGATAATCATTTAAAGTTAAAAAAAAAAACAACACTACTTTTGTAATAAGCATGGTAATAGGGTGGGGTACAGATAAGTATTACATTCTTATTCTTATCCCCGTTTTTTAGACTCTTTTACATTCCGTCCCCACATCCAACGGGTATGAAATTTATGTCCTCATCTCCATTTCCATCGGATATCAAGTATAATAATGATATTAATTTAAATTTTTTTTAATAAATACAAAGTTTGTAATTTGTGAATTAAATATCAAACCTTTCTTTTTTTTTAAGACAAATGTCAAATCTCTCTTTACATCCCAAAAATGTAATTTGTGAAGAAAATTAGAATCTAAGGTATACTACCCATACGTCACCCTTGAGTCGACCTTTTCCATACGACCTCCAAATGACGACCTCAACCAAACAACCCCAACCAAATACCCCTCCGACGACCCTAACTAGAAAACCCCTTCGACAACCTTGACTAGACTACCCAACAAAACAACCCTGCGATGACTTTTTCTCAAACTCAACTAGACAACTCTTGCAAGTCGACCAAGACGCCCAATCACAGATGACCTCACACCTTTAGTTGCAGCAAATATAAGACCTCGTCAACCCCCTCCCCTCCCCATAACAAAGGTCAGCACATAACACAAATCACCACGAAATATGTAATAGACAACCCAGCAACTAACCAAGAGCATTTATCACAACAGCTAGCAACCAACAGTTATAAGACATATCAAAAGGGCAATCAAAGTGTAATTAAAACTCAATTAAAGTCACATTAATGATACATCAATGATAAAAACAGAAAAAAAGTATTGCATAAGACACTTTTGACACAAAATACTAAACAAACTTGACTGACTTGAACGTCGAAATTTTTCTTGCAAGTATCACCAACGTTGTACTTTCAAGGATTTATTGTGGACTTCTTGAAGAACTGCCCATGAGTTTTCCTGTAAGTACATAAGGGATCATTTGATTTGAAAACTAAGTCTAATAAATCAAGGGTAAAAGGTTTGGGATATTTTAGTTATTAAAATAAGATGGGGGGACATGGTGAGGACGGGGACTGAGTAGGTAAGTATATTCTCATCCCCAACTTAACAAATCCGGTATTTTCCGTTATATCCGTACCTATACTCGATCAAATCAAGAATTTCCCCTCAACTTCGAGGGGGTGAGTCCCGGAATTACCCATAGATACTATTTTATTTGTCATTCCTAGTTCGTGGGATTAGTGACATAATCTATACTCAAGACTCAAACTTCAAATCTTTAATTAACTGAAACACCAGATAACTCATGTACTCAGTGGTATTCCTCAAACTTATATAGAAAGAGATTATATAATAAAGATAAAGAAAAAAATAATTGTTTCTATAAATCTATTGAGAGAGTTTGACTTGGCTACAAAACTAGCAAACTTTTGTGGTTTCAGTTTGTCCAAAATCCAAATGTTACCGATACTCTCGGCATATTACTTTTTTTTTTTTATTGTAGTGAGAAAGTTCCACAAATATACTTACAAAGATTTTTATATTTAAATTAATTCAATCTAAGAGTTTAGTCTAATAACAAAATTCACATGTAAAAAAAAAAAAAAATCGTGAGTTTGAATTGTTCTACTAACAAAAACTAATATATTAACTATTAACATTTTACCTAGAAAAAAAATTGAATCCTAAAAGAATTATAAAGGATAGAGAAACATACAATGAAATATGTAACAAACCAAAATATTAGAATATTTAATTACAATAAATTAATAAATGGTTGATTGGATAGTTACGAGAGCTTGGGAACATTGATTAAGCTATTGGATGACCTCAACGTTATGGAATAGACTAATGACTGCCAATAAGATATATATTAGGTTTAGCTAATCCCAAGCCACAACACTCACACTCACTATAGGAAGCAAAGTGAAAAGAGAGCTGGAAAGACGGGTAGAAAAAGAGAGAGAAATAGACTTAATTATGAGTCACTAAAGTATACACACTACAAATACGAAATGCGTACTAGGATAACGTGTTTGATTAACAAAGTTTCAGCCTTCCTATTAAGT
The DNA here is from genome assembly GCA_037954015.1 of Psophocarpus tetragonolobus. NCBI lineage: Eukaryota > Viridiplantae > Streptophyta > Magnoliopsida > Fabales > Fabaceae > Psophocarpus > Psophocarpus tetragonolobus. The sequence continues at coordinate 5,140,668 of CM075693.1, read as the reverse complement.
TTAAAGAACCTTTGCTTGGTTGGTTACTTTTTCTTTTTTTAGATTTGGACTAAAAATATTTGTTTGAAATAACATTGTCATACGGGGTTCTGGTAAGCTCTAAATCGCTAACTTACAGCAAATAAGTTCATTTGATCAGAACATATTTTGCTAACAATTGAAAATATTTTATTCATAATTATACATCAATGCATTAGTTAATTATAAAGTAAAAAATTTAAAATATCACCAACATATACATCAAATTTGAACTCATTTGATTTTGGAAATTCTTTTAATACTGTAAATGCAGTATTTTACTCAAGCTTTGTTTTGATATCGGAGTGATTTTTTTTTTTATCATCGTAGCATTACTGTGAAGTATTTATTGTCTACTTTGTCACAAATTTTCGTTGAAAAATTGACTAGCCAAATATTGCAGTGATGTTTCTCGTTTCAATCACATGTTTTCAATCTAGAAGGTTGTATCAAAAAAAGATCTACTCATCTACAAATTGAAACAAGAGACTATCTTACAAACAGAAATAGAGTTCTAAGATTTGGTGTCGCACAAAGTCGAGATGTGAAGAGAATTAAAAGTTGTAGATTTGAATATTTTTATTGATAACACTAACACAATTAACATTCGAAGCAGTTTGGTTCAATTTATACATAACATTAAATCCAAACCAAAATTAAACCATTTTTTTTTTGTAGTTTAACTCATTTTATTTAATCTTTTATATTAAGATTTGAAAACCGAACCTAGCCATAAAACATATATAGTTTTATAAATGTTTTGTTTTATGATTTTCAATTTAATTAATTTTAATTTGTTTAGATCAATTTTACAGTTTACCAACAATTTTGGTTAGATTTGAAACACCCAATGTCACATTCACTTTCATTCGAACCAACAATATATATGTTGGTAACATTAAATGAATTTAATCTTATGTTAGTATAATTTTATTGTTTAAATAATAAACTTATCCTTATTTCTTTACCCATTTTTGCTTTGTATAAAGATAAAAAATCTAATATACTTTCTAGAATATTTAGGCTAGTAAAATCCACTTATACCTTCTCTATCTAATATACTTTGTATCATTTTTAGGCTACCAAAAATTCAATTCTATCCTTTCTAAATTTTTAACAATTATTCAAAACAAGGATATTTTTTGTAATTACATATGTTTTAAATTTGGTTTAAATTTTTCAAAAAAAGAATTTAAAAACTATTGTCAAATATTTGAAATAATTGTCAAATTATATATAGATCTACGCTTAATTTGGATTTGATTTGTCAAATTCGAACAGATTATTAAAAGATTGTAATTGATACCGCCACCAAAAATATTAAAAAAATATAATGTATATATCTACTTATATCTTTTTTCTCTTCTAAGCCTACTTCTCTCTATTCTGTGTCTTTGCACTCACTACGCATATCTTCTTTTTTGCTATTTCTATATTTCTTCTTTGAGCAAAAATGTGAGGTACACTCAAATTTATTTCTTTTTTACTCTGTCTTCTCTTTTCCTTACACTGTTTTGGAAAGCATACACCTGCAATTATTTTTTGGATGTTGTAAGATAAATTTTTCACATTTCTCTTTTTTCCATGTCAAGGGTTGAGTGGAATTTGATTATTTTTTTTCCTATTTCTTCTTTGTCTCTTACACATTTTTTCTTTTGATTTTAGGTATGGTTTGAGGAATTAAAGACAAGCAACAAAAATGCAGAAGTGAAAGTCCTCTTCTTGGAAGCGTATATCAAAAGATATTTTGTGGAAGTTGTAAGGTGATTTTTTCACATTTTTTTTCATGTCAATAGTTGTTTTAAAATTATTATATTATGAGTTGTAAGGTCCTTTTCTTAGCCACAGTGGCTCGCTAAACGAAGTTTAGACTCTCTCAATCTATTTTTTGTCATTTCACTTAGCGAGTGTTGGTGGCTTAGCGAGTGATCTTGCTCTTTCTTGCTGTCTTTTGAAGTTTTCCTATAATTCTCACAAAAACAATGGTCAATGTTATTCGTTAACTAAAAAAAAAGTTGTCCTAAACAACCCTTGATTGCTTCAGATTTACACAAAAATGGGACAATGCATATTACATTTCATGGAAAATTTGGATAATTGTGAATTTTTCTTTGGATTATTTCACTAAATTTTTACAATTATCAAATTCCCCAAACTTACCTTTTTGCTTGTTCTCAAGCAAATCAAGATCAAAATTATGTCAAAAAATGTTTCTTTATCTGTCATTCACTTCTGTTTTTTTTTTAATTATCCATTCTACTGCTCAATTTTAAAATTTGAATGAGTGACTTTTTTATTTCTGATGGGTTGTAGACTTGCTTATCAATCATAGGGACTAGACCATTGAACAATGACTTTTTAAGATACAAATAATTATCTGATGTCTCCTCTGTGGTGAATATCTCTCTCAATCATACCAAAGAACAGAGAGTATATAGGGACAATGTTTTTGCTCCTTCCAGTCTATTAAACCAATCAGTTAGTTTTGGTACCATCTCTATCAATGCCAACAATCTATGTATGTTGGTGAAATCTTAAGGACTTTTTATAGGTTGTAGTAAGGCTTTGGGCTACAAACAGTCTTTGGTTTTTTTGGGATTCAAAAATACCTCAAAGCATTAGGAGAAAAAGTGTGTTTTAATAAGTTGTTACAAGATAATTCAGAGAATTCTTTTGGATAAAGTTACAACATTCTCATTCTTTTTCCTTTTAGTTGTTTTTCTCATTTCTTTTTTTCTTTTTCTTTTTATGCATTTTTATTTCTTTCAACTTTGTTGTTGAATTTTCTTTATTTCCATCTATTTGTTGAGCCTTTTTCCATTGTTTGATTTCTCCTCTTGCTTCACTTTGATGTCAACCTCATAAAAACACCTATTCTTCTATTTGATGAGATAGAGGTTTTTGGGATAGAATTATTCGAGTAAGGCTTTTGGGTTTTGAAGAAGAATATGTACATGTAAGCTCAAAGAGAGCAAAGGATGAAAACGGTTACAAGGCAAACTATTTGGCTAAAAGTGGCTAAAAAAATTTCAAACAATGCCTTGATTATTTTTCACAAATCACACACAATTCATTAGAATGAGAGAATCAAGCAAAACCAATGACTAGAAGACAAATTGTACTACTCTATTCAACGAATTTGTGGCTCAAACTAGGCTAGTTATTCAATGCACTCTTTCTAGTATTTGTCCCTTAACCTAGTCACAAGATTTCAAGAATATGACAGCAAACCCATCATTCAATCACACAAAAGATATCAACTTCATTCACAATTATACACAATTAAGCAACTTCATTCACAGTTATACCCAATTAAGTAGAGAATTTTGGCAATTGAAAGATAAATTATTCTTGAATTTTATTCTAATGTCCTTCAACAGACACTTCCTTTCTTAAGTGTGTAAATTTTTTGTTTCATCAATTATTTCCCTTCTTTTTCTATCAAATTTTTCTTCTTTTTTTTAAAAAAAAAAGAAGTGAAAAAGTGAGTTAAACTAAGAAAAACTAAAGCTACCTAATGTTATCAAACTTGAGAAATAAAAGAAAAGAAAGCAAAGAAAGAAAAACTACGTTAGTGATTTTGGATTTCAGGAGGATCAAGTGTCCCAGTCATCCTTGTTGGATACCGCCAGCACTGCCAGCGTCTCATCATTTATTGGGCTCCTTCTTCTTCTTACATCATTACTCCCTTTGTCTGCTGTTGTGCTCGTACTACGACCAGTGGTAGTAGGTGGTATCTTAGTAGTCAGAGGTTGACAAGCTGAAGTTGCAGCAGGTGGCTGACTTTAAGTTGGTGCGGCTGGTTGTGTTGCTTCCCCAAAGTAATCTTGATCTGCAGGCCAATATACAAGCTTAGAAAATTGGACAGGTGTCATGCTTTGCCCAAGAGAGAGCTGATAGACGTTCTCCATGATCAATTGCTACCCACGAAAGAAAGCATTTTCCTTATTCTGTCTATTCTTATTGCCTCTCTAAACATTTTTGCTTCAATGACTCGAGGTGCGGATGTTTGAGCTAGTTTCTCTAGCTTATCTTGGTGGAAACATTTTTTCTTGCTATAGGCTTTATCTATTGTTGGCTTGAGAGTGGGAGATTTTTGTGTCTAATGATAATCTCTTCCTTGCACAAAAAGTTGTGATTAGAGTTGGGAATCCGTAAGCTTTCCCATGATTAGCCATGGACTATATCTCGTGTGAAATCTAGTGCCCTACGTCCATGCCTATGCCTTTATAATGCCATATACTAATTTAGCCTCAAAGTATTTATGTTAGAAATGTGGGAATTAAGAGAGAGGTTGACAAATGAAAAGGCATTCCACATACTTGCCAAGGATTTGAGGTTTCTTCTCAAATCCTCAAAGGTTTGTCATATTTATCTATTATAAATTACCTTCCAGGAAAACAAAGATTTTTGGTGATTTTATCATAATTTTTTTGTGGTTGAAAAACTCAGAAAATGGGGGAACTGCATCAAGGGGGGTCTAGGGTGGTTTTGAGAAACTTGTTAAGAGTAGCTGATGAAGATTCATCTTGCTCCCTAAGATCTTACTTCCAAGGTGAAATGGAATGCGAATATATGAGAAATTGAAGGAAACATGTCACTCTCAAGGATGAAAGATAAGTGGAAGATACTTGCAACAAGGAGGGATCCTTGATAAAAGCTAGAAGGCACTTCCTCTTAAGGGAGAGAAGCTCACAACCAAAGGAGAAACAACTATCGATTACATGTAGGTGATGGATCCTATTTATAGTTTAGAAGGGGTGAGTTGGGCCAACTAAACTATGGGTTAATCTAACCAAGATTAGGCTAACTCTAGTTGAGTCAAATTTAACCATAGTAGGCTAACTATGATCATGTATAACTAACTAAGAATGTGCCCCTAATCTAGTCTAGATACATGTGGGTGTAGATAGTAGAAATGGGTGGTAAATAGTAGTCATGCTTAAAGCATGACAAAGGGGGGTGGCGCCTAGCAAAGGGAAGGTAGGAATAGTAGTCATGCTTTGTGCATGACTAAAGAGGTGTGCTCTTAAGAGAATTGGCGCATATATCACACACCTATTTCACTTAAAAGCTAGCCTAACCTATCATACTCTAGCATGATGACTATAGTACCTTAGAAAATAAGGGGGTGACCTATAAACTAAAGGATGAATTAAATACAATGGTAAAAGGAAAGGTTGACTTTACGAGTCAACCTACTAAAAAATCAAAGTCAACAAAATTATAAAGAAATACTTTATTCTAATTTATCAATAAAAGAAAGTTCTTCATGTATCCTTCTAAGGACCTTGGACCAGATTACATCATTCTCTCTCCCTTAAAAAGATATGCCATCAAATCTAGAGTTTTTCTTCTTCTTCCATACCTACAAAAATATGGAATAGGAACAAAGGGTTCCATTTGTGGGTTGGGTTAGTAAAGGGTGGAACCACGAAATTTTTCAAGATGAAGGTCATCTTGGTGCATTTCCCTCCACTTAGTAGATCCTTAATTTGCCCTTGATATGCCAAGCCTTAACCCATGAGGATTGAAATGATGAGTGGGGTCTAGACTTTGTGTAGAGCACTCCTCCCTAAAGGCATGCTCAAGTTGGACTTGACGTTTTGGCTCAATGTGCTAAAAAAGTTTAAGCACAATCTCAAATTCAACTTGTTCATTTTCTAAGGTTGGTGGGAAGATTTCTCTATGTAAAGAACCTCTTTTGAAGTCAAAGGTGAATCTTCCTTAGGTTTCATGTGCCTTTTATCCTCCAAGACCTTAATACGAGTAAGAGATATAAGGTGAATTTTTTTCCCTTATGAAAAAGAGTAATTTTATCGGTGAGACCATTATGCAAAGTTTTCCTATCATGTTGTCATAACCTTCCCAACATGTGACTAGCTTCCATATATCACATAAAATTTTATCCTTATATTGTCCTATAGAGAAGCTAATCTCCATTGCTCTCTTACTACTACACCTTTTTTATCTTTGAGCCACGTAAAGAGTAAGGTGACGGATAAGGAATAGTAGTAAAAGCTAACTTTTCCACCATCCTCATGCTACAACAGTTGAAACACAACCCACCATCCATTATGAGAGAACAAGTTTTGCCTAAACATTTACATCTTGTTTGAAAAACATTCTCTCTTTGTGTTTAAGTGTCTTTACAAGGATGACTTCCAAAAAGCTTTTTAACTTTTAACATATCGTCACCACAAGTACCTTCTTCATTTGATTTTTTCCCTTAGGTCCTTTTTTCTTTTTGGGCAATGCAAAGCAATGTGACCCTTTTCTAAACACTTAAAGCACTTAAGGCTCCTAGGACAATTGCTCGAACTAGTATCGGAGGTGTTATTCTTGCTCAAGGGTTTTCTCTCTATACGTTTTCTTTTGGATGATTCTCTTTTTGGATTATTCCTAGAAGGGTTTTTCTTTTTCCTAAGATGCATTTTAGGTTCATCATTTCCACTAGAAGAGACATGATTGTCATGAGTTTCACTAGCCTCTTCTAGGTCCCTATAAAGTTTGTACATCTCACTATATATTGGAACTCTCATAGGCATTTATTTCTTTTTTCTTTCTTCTCTTCTTCCCTTCTTTCTATCTCTCTTTTCTCTTCTTTATTTTCTTTCTAACTCTTTTTCCCTCTTTTATCTTTCTTTCTCATGTTCCTCTCTTTTATCTCTTTCTCTTCTCTGTTTTTTTTCCCTTTCCTCTCTTTCTCTTGTTCTCTTTTCTCTTATCTTTCTTTTTCTCTCTTCTTTTTTTTCTTCCCTTTCTTTCTTCTCTTTCTCTTTTCTCTTGTTATTTTCTCTCTCGTCTTATTTTTTCCCTCTCTTCTCTTTCTTTCATATATTTTTCTCTCTCTCTTTTTTATTTTATCTTCCCTTTCTTTTCTTTCTTTTCTTTTCTTTCTTTTTCATACTCTTCTATTTCTCTTTTTAATCTTTTCTCATATTCCTCTCTTTATTTTTCCCCACTTTTATTCACACTCCTAACTCTCTTAGATGTGTGTAAAGACATTAAAAGTGCAAGGTTTAAGGACTAACGATGCAAAAACACTCATTCTTTTTTTTTCTCACCTAAATTTTTAAGCCTTTGGAACTTAAACACTTCCTAAAATGCAAAAACAACATGCACCTAAGGTATGAGATTAGTGTACCAAATCCTATCTCATACCTAAACGAGAATCTAAGATTATTACACATAAAAAAAGTGACTCTTAGGGACATTCAACACCTCTAATTAAAATGGCCTTAAAAAATACATCCAAAAATTTAATGCAAAAGAAATTAAAAGAAAGCTTGAAGTTCCTTTTCCTCCCAAGTGTTTGGCACTCCAAGTATTTTCTTCTCCTTTTTCCTCCTAAAAGAGTAGGTCCTTAAACCTTCTTTATCAATACCCAAGATGATACCAAGTGGCAAAGTCTCCACATTTGGTCCCTACACACCAATAGTTGGTGCAAGCAAGGGCAAAGAGATAGAAAAAAACACTAAATTAAGCAAACAAAAGCACAAATGAAGGAAATCTAAACTTCCAAATGAAATATTTATTATGGAAAACTCAAAGAGTTCCAAAAAAAATGAAAAACAATAACAAAGGTGTAGAAAGAAAATAAGGACAACAAAAAGAACCTAGAATAGGTCTAGAGTAGTAATGGACTAAAGCAAAAAAAATAACTCAAAGAAGTTTCAATGATTTGCACAAATTAATTTGATCAAGGTCATGGCATACAAATTATCATTCAAGCAAGATTCAATCAACTTTATATACTCCTTGTAATGATTTATACAACTTGAGGTGTACTACAATTTTTTTTTACTTATTTTCTTTTTTATTTTTCCTTTTTGTTTTTTTATATGATTTTCCTACATCTGTTTACTAAATTCAAAAGCAAATTTGATGAGCAGTGAAGATAATATACACGCTTGAATAAAATTGAACAAGAACTAGCCACAATTTTGAAACAAAAGTGCAAAATAAAAAAACTAACCAACTTAAATGGACTAGTAAGTAAGGTGTTCAAAAGAAAGGCACAAAATGAGAGTCTAATGATAAAATAAACTGGCACCAAATTAAGCGACTATTAAAATTGAATCAAATGAACATTAAAAAAGAATTGAGCAATAATTTTAGAATTTTTTTTTTAAACATACTATGATCTAAAGCATGTGGAATTTAAGGACATACGATCAAGAGTACAAACCATCTTTGATTCTCAATTCTATAAGAGAACAACACACTTTTTTATGGTAAAATAAAAGGCCAAACTATGTAGAATTAAGAGACAAATAAGTATGATGTGATCTTTGATGATCACGTGCCCAAAGGATCCTTTCTAAAGTCACTTGGAAGGGAAATAGATTTATGGAGAGAAAAGGAATGGGGTGAGGCGCCACAAATACTAGGTTTGATAAGCCAAAGGGGAGAGGCCACAAGGGAGGGGTCCCTTGATAACTCTTAGAAGCTCTCATAAAGGAGAAAAGGGGGATACTCAAAGGTAAGAACCTCAACCAATATGGTCTCTAGGATTAAATTCAAGTGTTAAAAATACAAGTGAGGGAGGAGCTCCTATTTATAGAGGTAGCTAACCTCTTAAACAAGATAACCTAAAAAAGAAGGGCTAGGATTAAAAGGAGAGATCTAAGGGAGGAGAATTGAGAAACAATTCTCTCCTTAGATCATCAAACTTGGTGCCCAAGTTTCTGAAACCAAGGGTCAAGATTCCTTCTTATTAGCTTAGGGGTTTTATGTAGGAAAAGAGGGGTGTAGATATCAAGGCTACCCCTTATTTCCTTCATAAAGACCCAAAAAGCGAAATCCACCCTCTAAATTCCTAGGACACCACCCAAAAATAAAAAATGGACTAAATACATGTCCCAAATTAAATTCTTAATGCTCCTCAAAATTAAAATAAAGGAAAATTACATTTTATTAACTAAAGTCCCTAGCCTAATATCTTCACTCTCCATAGGAGGTGAAGTCTTCCTTTGTCTGCAAGGGTTAGGTCTTCTTCAATCCTTCTAGCCATGGCCCTAGTGATAGGTCATTGGCTAGGCATGGTCACATCATCTCCTCCCTCTTGAAGAGGATTTGACCTCAAATCCATGGGGTCTTCGTCATTTTCAGCACCTATAAATGGAGATAAATCAGAAACATTAAAACTGGTGCTTACCCCATAATCCTCAGGCAGATCTAAAACGTAGGCTTTATTACCGATCTGCTCAAGGATTTGGAAAGGTCCATCTCCTCTAGGGCTAAGTTTGGACTTCCTTTGAGAAGGAAATCTATCCTTTCTCAAGTGAAGCCATACCCAGTCGCCCTTTTCAAAGATGACCTCTTTCCTCCCCTTATTGGCGAAAGTAGCATCTCTCAAGGATTGGCGCTCTATGTTAGCTTTAACCCTCTCATGTAATTGTTTTACAAAAATGGCTTTTGCCTCTCCTTCTTTATGCACAACAACAAAAAGAGGAAGAGGTAAAAGATCTAGAGGAGTACGAGGATTAAAGCCATAGACCACCTCAAAAGGAGAATGCTTGGTGGTTCTATGAACCACCCGGTTATAAGCAAATTCAATGTGGGGAAGGTACTTATCTCAAGACTTATGGTTGCCTTTAAGGAGAGCCCTCAGCATAGTGGATAAAGATCTATTCACCACTTCTGTTTGCCCATCAGTTTGAGGGTGACAGGTAGTGGAAAAAAGAAGTTTAGTTCCCAGCTTAGCCCAAAGAGTTTTCCAAAAATGGCTAAGGAACTTCACATCCCTATCTGACACTATTGAAGAGGGTATACCATGCAATCGGACAACCTCTTTAAAGAAAAGTCTTGCGATGTTGCTCGCATCATCCACTTTGTGGCAGGGAATAAAATGGGCCATTTTTGAAAATCGGTCCACCACCACAAATATGGAGTCTGCACCTTGTTGGGTTCTTGGGAGCCCAAGGATGAAATCCATGCTAATATCCTCCCAAGGTGCAGAAGGAGCAGGTAAAGGTGTGTATAGTCCATGAGGCATTGCTTTAGCCTTTGCTTGCAAGCAAGCTATACATTTAGAGCAATGTCTATGGACATCTCTACGCATATGGGGCCAAAAGAATTTCTCTTGTAAAAGCATGAGGGTTTTTGAAATCCCAAAATGCCCCATGAGTCCACCTTCATGACTCTCTTTTGTAAGTAAGTTCCTAATTGATCCTTGGGGTATACAAAGCTTACTCCCTTTGTAAAGATACCCCTCACTGATGAAGTACACATCATGGGCCTTTAATGCGAATGCAAATACAGAGGTAGCAAATATGGGTCTGAAATCCTTATCAGACGAATACATAGCCCGAATGTCATCAAATCCCTAGATTTTTGCACTCAAGGATGAATAAAGGGCATGATGCCTGGAAAGAGCATCAGCCACCCCATTTTGTTTTCCTTTCTTGTACTTGATGACATAAGGGAAGGATTCAAGATATTCCACCCACATTGCATGCCTTTTGTTTAATTTACCTTGACCCCTCAAATATTTTAGTGACTCATGGTCACTATGAATGACAAACTCCTTGGGAGCAAGGTAATGCTCCCAAGTTTGAAGGGCCCTAATTAGAGCATAAAACTCCTTGTCATAGGTGGGGTAGTTGAGGGGGGCACCATTGAGTTTTTCACTGAAATACTCAATGGGGTGCCCTCCTTGCAACAAGACAGCCCCCACACCTACACCAGAGGCATCACATTCAAGTTCAAATGTTTTAGAAAAGTCAGGTAATGCCAAGACTGATGCATGGGTCAGTTTATGCTTAATTAGCTGGAAGGCTTTCTCTTGTTTCTCACCCCAAAGGAAAGGAACTTCCTTTTTCACCAAATCATTTATTGGTGTGAAGAGCATGGAGAAATTAGGCACAAAGCACCTATAAAATCCAGCGAAACCATGAAAGCTTTTGATCTCTGTCACACTTTTTGGGGTGGGCCATTCTTGAATAAATTTTATCTTTTCGGAGTCAACATGAACCCCTTTTGTGCTAACTACAAAACCTAGAAAAACTACACTATCTACACAAAAAATGCATTTTTCTAAGTTACCAAAAAGATGATTACTCCTAAGAAGAGAAGAAACATGCCTTAGATGTCCTAAATGATCATCTAGGTTCCTAGAGTAAACTAAAATGTCATCAAAGTAAACTACACAAAATTTACCAAGGCAATCCCTCAGTACATGATTCATTAAGCGCATGAATGTGCTTGGGGCATTAGTTAGCCCAAAAGGCATAACCAACCACTCATAAAGACCAAATTTAGTCTTAAAAGTAGTTTTCCACTCATCACCCTTTTTTATCCTTATTTGGTGGTAACCACTTCTAAGATCTATTTTTGAAAATATTTTTGCCCCATGCAATTCATCCAACATGTCATCAAGACGGGGATTGGGTGCCTATATTTGATGGTGATGTTGTTGATTGCACGATAATCAATACACATCCTCCATTGGCCATTCTTCTTGGGCACTAACAAGACTGGCACAGCACAAGGGCTTAGGCTCTTTTGAACCCAACCCTTCTCCAATAGCTCATTAACTTGAGACTCAATCTCTTGGGTCTCCATGGGGTTGGTCCTATAGGCAGGTCTATTAGGTAGACTTGCGCCAGGCACCAAATCAATTTGATGTTCTATACCTTTAATGGGAGGAAGTCCTTTCGGAACCTCATTAGGGAATATGTCATCAAATTCTTTTAAAATATCTTGAACCCCTTGAGGAAGGTACTCATGTGCATGGGTTGTGGCAGTGCTCTCAACAGAAGAATGCAAAATGGGAGAAGGATTTGATGCTTCTTTGCAAAAGAGGAGATAAAAGGGTTTGTTAGTCAAAGGAGCTTCTTTTAAATCACGTTTAGTAGCAAATAGGCTCCTTTTACTAATATTCCCTTTCAAAGGGGCATCACCTTCTGACTCTCTCTCTTTACCCTTTTAAAGCTTTAAGGGTAAAGCTTGTTGTGCTTTTTTTTGTTTTTGTTTTTCCTCAACTCTTTTCTTTTTCATCGCAAATTGATCCTCAGCCACTTGAGAAGGTGACAAAGGATACAATTTGAAGCGCTTTTCATTATAGGTGAGAATTATTTGGTTGGAGTGACCATGGTGAATAGCTTTTTTGTCAAATTGTCATGGTCTCCCCAACAGGATATGACCAGCCTCCATAGGAACTATGTCACAAAGAATCTCATCATCATAAGATCCTATGGAAATTGGAACCATAACTTGTTCATTGACTACCATCTCCCCTTGCTCATTGAGCCATTGCAATTTGTAAGGTTTGGGATGGGGCATGGTAGTCAAGGCTAGCTTTTCAACCAACCTAGAGTTACAACAGTTACAATAGGAGCCACTATCAACAAGGAGAGAACATACTTTGTCATTTACTTTACATCTTGTATGGAAGATGTTCTCTCTTTGTGACTGGCCAAGCTCTAGAGGTTGGCTTCCAAGAAGCCTTTGAACCATAAGAAGGTCCCCCTCATAAGGAAAAGCTTCCTCACACTCTTGTTCAAAAGTATGTCCCCCTTTTTCCTCACTCTCACTAGAGGAGGAAGATAAGTTATTCTCACTACAAATGTCTTGTCCCCTTATAATCATGGTTTTCTTGTTAGGGCATTGAGAGGCAATGTGGCCTCTCCCAAGACATTTGAAGCATTTGATACTACTTTGCCTCTCAGTAGGCTTAGTAGTAGGGGTTTTTCTCTCTACATGAGGTGCTTTTGTATCTTGAAAATGCTTGGGTTCCTCTTTGGAAAAACCCTTGAAAGAGTTTCCCTTAAGTTGGTCTCTCTTTGAGTAAGAGGGAGAATCTTTTTTAAAGTTTTTTCTCTTGAGTTGATTCTCAGCTCTTACACAAAGTTCTACCAACTCATCAAGGTTTGAGTATGAAAGAAGCTCTACCTTATCTCTAATGTCAGAGCTTAATCCACACAAAAACCTAGCAAGGGTGGCATTGGGTTCCTCAATGATATTGGCCCTTAGTATGAGAAGCTCCATCTTTTGTCTATACTCCTCAATACTTAGGTTATGTTGCCTAAGTCTTTGGAGCCTATCCAAAAGATCCCTCTCATAATATGAAGGAATGTGCCTTCTTCGCAAACAAGTTTTTAAATTATTCCAGTAGTGAATGTCAGGCATTTGTTTACGGGCCCTATACTTGACTAACCCATCCCACCAATGCAAAGCAGAACCTTGAAAACTAAAGGAGACCAAAGGTACTTTCCTTTCTTCCCTAATTTCATAGCATCGAAAGAGTTGTCCCACTTTGACTTCCCAATCTAGGTAAGTCTCAACATCTTCCTTACCATGAAAATGGGGTAGTCTACCTTTGGTTCCCTAGCATGATTTATGTTCTCTTGAGGAGAATGATGATTGTATGATGAATGAGAGTGATGCTTATGTTGATTTCTATAGTATTCTTCTTCACTAGAGCTAAAATGCCTAGATGGGGATCTTATGAGAATTCCTTTATTTTTTCTATCACTCTCCCTCCCATCTCTGCTCTTACTCTCTTCTCCTCTCCTTCTCTCTTCTTCCTCTTTTTCTCTTTTTCTTTCTAGTTCTTTCCTTCTTCTCCTTTCTTCATCCTCTCTTCTCTCTCTTTGCCTTCTCTCTTCTCGCTCTTTTTTCTCTTTTCTCATTTCCAACATCTCTTTTCTTAACTCTTCCTTCTCTTTTTGTTTTTCCTTTTCTTTTATTTCTTTTTTTCTCTCTTTTTCTTCTCTCCTTTCCTGTTCTTTATCCATCCATTCCCTAAATTCTAAGTTAAGGTTTTCAAGAGTGTCTCCCTTAGAAGGTTTTCTTTGGTTGACACTCTTACTTGATGAACAACTATGTGCACTAGAATGTGTGTGGGAAGTCATGGTGCTTGAATGCTAAAAACTAAAGGGTAGGCCAAAAACTTTTTTTTTTTTTGTTTTCTCACCTAAGGTGGCTTGATGAGTCTTTGGAACTCTTAGCCTCTACACATTTTTCAAAATAACATAAAATAAAATAAAAGTGCAAGAATGTAAAAGAGAAAGGACTCTAATCATGCTCCTAAGGTGTTGAAGGAAGTGTACCACCTCTCCCTTCTTCACCTAATTAACGAGGAACTACGCTAAAATTAACCAAAATTATTACAAACCAAGGGAGGGCCTTAAGGGCACTCAAACTCCCAATCTAAAATTAAGTATACACAATACAAAGAATAAAAAAAATAAAACAAAGTCTTCACTCCAAGCTTTTTGGTGTTCGTCTCCTTTTGATCAAGCCCCTTTGAGTTGCATCAACTCACCCCAAGAATGCTACCCTTGTTTCCTCTTGTTTGGACTTGCCAAAATTTTATATATGGAACATTTCCCAACCTTTCCTTACCAAGGTCGAATACAACACAAGACAACAAACAAAGGTGAATAACAAAACAAGGTTCACAAATCCAAGTGGATAGATTAAACAATGACAAACTCAAAGAAGTAAAAAAGACAAGCAAGAAAACATAAGGCTCACAAAGGAAAGTAGCACACAAATAACTTTCCTAGATTAGCTCTAAGAGTAGAGATGAAAAAAGACTCAAACAAAAAAAAATGAAACCAATAGTTGCACACTTAATAAAATTTAAGTGACCAAAACTAAAAAGCTTACTCAAGTAATTTTTTTTTTAATCACAATTGGTTCCTCATATCAAATGTTTCTACTATTAGGTACACAACTTCAAATTTGTCTTTCTTTTGAGTTCTTTATCTTCTTTTTTTTTTAACTTGAACTTTTTCTATTTTTTTTTTAACTTTTTCTAATCTTTTTGCTGCACCTAATAGCTTGTTGAATTGAAATTTTAATGAGGATGCTTGAAATAATAACGCTTGAGTGAATAAGCACAAAGTAAGGTCACACAATTTTCAAGCAATGCATGCAACTAAAGGCAAAACAACTTAGTAGTTCCAAATACCACTGAACTAATGGTGCTTAAGGAATGATTTAGGGCTGATTTTGAAGTAAATTGATTGCTCAAATTACTAACACAATTCACCCAAGCTAAAATTCCATAAAGAGGCACCAATAGTGAAGGTAAACCAAGTGGAAAGCTACTAATAATTCAACATAAAACAAGAAACATATAAAGATTGAATTGAGCAAATATTTAAGAACAACAAAGAGATTAATATGCTTGAACTAAAAGCATAAAAGACTTAAGAGACTCAATAAGAGGTTCACCTCTTAGGAGCTCAATTCAAAATATTTTTTAAGGCTTTTTTGTAAAAATTTTAAGAGGCTAAAACCTATGGAATTTAAATGAGACAAAATAGGAAACTAACATGACTAGTATTTGACAAAACACAAGATTAAGAAAAAATAACACACCTAAAAATAGAGCAAAAATTTCAGCAAGAGACTCAAAACAAAAGGCACAACAAAGTGGTCAAAGTTGATCATCACAATGGTGTGAAAAAATCCTCAACCATGTGGGTTTAATGGTCACAACTTCTTAGGCACACTTTAACATAAAAAACTAAGGGAAAATTAAGCAACTTGAACACGAAAATAAGATACAAAGAAAGGGACAAATAATCTTTACACACTATTTAAATTAAAATATAATTAAAAAATTAATATATAATTTAGTTTAAAATATATAAATAAATTAAAATTATAAAAAATATAAAAGAATAACCGTAAGTACACCTAAAGCTAATAAAAGTGAACGAAAATAAAAAGTTTTGCATCAATCTTTCATAGGCTATTTAAGTTGTATTTGTTGGAGTACAAGTGTAAGTTGAAGTTCCACATTGATAAGAAATTGGAAAGTTGAGTAATATATAAGTGAGAAATATCCATAACTTAATACTTTAAAGTTTTTGGTTGAAGGTGGTGTCATATTCTCTTATGTATGATCTCTGATGGTTGTGATTCGGCTACCTAATGTTTTAAGGTTTTGTGTTATTTTATATATAGACTTGTGTCCCATTGTTATACTCCTCGACTTGATGTAGCAGGGACAAACGTGTCCATTGTGATCCTTCATTGAGTGGAGAAGGAGAAAGAGCAACAAGGGTGTCCCTCCACTTACATGCAACTTCCTCCACCTTAACAATTGTGATACGTACATGCAAAAGGGGTGTCACAACACTATTTAGTCAACAAAGACTCTATTGGCCCATCAGTCCTTGCCTTGCGTTAAACGACAAAACACTCTACCAACTTTGGTGGGGGACGCCTCATGCCAACCAACTCTTTCGTTTTTAACTTTTCATCTCCCTCCATCACTCTGTTCCCCCATTTTTCTCCTTTAACTTCATGCTATCAGTAGAACAAATCCACTCCAATTCTCACCAAAAAGCAATATCATGCATCAGAACCAGACAAAATACTCTACTGGAATACAAGGGCTCGGAAAGTTCATTCGGTATGTTTAACAATCGCTTGTATCTACGTAACTCCAATTCTTCGTTACAAATATTTCTCTTATGTTTATCTATTGAAATATGGACAACGCAAGTCCATTTAATCATCACAAATATTTCATCAAGTCTGGAGAATTTTTATTTGAATCAAAACTTTAAGGATTAAGTTTGTCGTCGATTTTAAGTACAATATATAGGGGATGCATGTCAAACTTAGATGAAAATGACAATCTAGTACTTTTAAAAATGAGAAATAAATTAATATTAAAAAATAGATTTAATATTTTTTTTAATTATATTTACTCTCTTAAATAATAAATACATAAAAAATTATATTAAAAATTAGATTCTAATAATAGTTACATGTGAAATAAGAAACACATTAGAAAAAGCAAAACTATAAATATATAATGTAGTAGTGATCCACTGAACAAAAAGCATACCATTCACATATTCGTTCATGATAGTTACTTTATCTAATCCCCTTGTTGATTTACATGGAGACGGTTATAGCATTTGCAACTGTCCCAAACACGCTCACGTCATTGATCGTACATTAATTACATATGTTGAGTTATGTCTACGACTTTGGATTTATATTTTAGGGAATCTCATATTTTAAATGATTTTGGGTTGCTTCAATTTTAAATTAAAAAAAATTCAACTAATTAATTTTAATTAGTTTAATTGGATTTGAATTTTAGAATTTTTTTCTTATATGAAACCTTTTGTTTCAGTTGACCAAAATCAAATAAAAAAAAGTAAAAATTGATTTTTTAAAAAATTATAAATAATAAATTTTATAGACCAAAATACCTAAATACATTAATATAATCCACTAAATTTATAATTTTATTCAAATATTAAAATGTTTTACCTATACCAAATTAAGTAATCTAATAAACAACAAATTACCAGTAAACTAAGTCACTAGCAAGTATTGATATAAAATATTAAAAAACGTATACAATATCATCGCGTTAGAACAAATTTTTTAAAATCCTAAATTTATCAAGCAAACCAAATTTTATTTGTTCTCCATATTTTAATTTGAGTTTGACTCAAACAAAAAAGAATCAATTTAATTAGTTCAATTTAAATTACCGAATTCATCATATCAATATGAACTAATGACACTTCTAATATTTGGTCAAACCTCAATTTAGAATCATCCATATATTTCTACTTAAACCTATTTTTGAGATAGAGGAGTGATTCATTTACTCCAAATAACTAACTCTTCATCTTAACCATTTATTTTTTTTTTAAATTTAATAGTTAAGATTAGTTACTCATTATAATCATTAGATTTTAAAAAAAATTGAAGATGAGGACGAAGAATAAGGGCTTTATTGATTTTATTTTGTTTTTTAGTTTTTGAAAAGAGTTTTCAATAGTTTTTAAAAACTTTTTTCGAAAAAAAAAGAAAAAAAAAACTTGTTTGGTAAGTATTATTTGAAAACTGTTTTGAAGATATAAAAATGGAAAAACTTGTTCATATTTATTAACATTTCATTAATGAAAAGCATAAGACAACATATTCTGATTATATTTTAAGTTTTCAAAAACAAAAATAGAAAACTGAAAAGCAAAACTACTTTTACCTGTTCTTATTTTTTAGTTTTTAAAAACTAAAAAACAAGAACCGTTTTCGAAAACTGTTTTCAAAAAACACTACCCAAACAAGTTTTTTAGTTTTTAAATACTGAAAACAGTTTTATAAAACTGTTGCTAAACAATCACTAAATCTTCTAAATTTATTAGGTGATCCTCCTAATATATATACATATAATAAATGAGCGGATGTAAACCATCTTCGGTTAAATATTCACTTTAATTATGGATAATTAATTTATAATAAATTATGTTGTCGCAAACTATTAAATGCTGAGTGTACATATGTATGTCACGCATGAAAGAAATAATTACATGGTCCTCTTCATTACTCACACAATCCCAACTAGATACAAACTAATTAATCAAATTTAAACATAAAATTAATCAATTTATTTTACTAAATCATATTTAATATAATTCTTTTTTGTATAGGTGTGGCTAATAACCCAAATTAAAATCCTCTAAAAAATCTGGCGTTCAACTGAGATATCAATTAGAAGACTCAGTTAGATCAAACTGGGTGATATTTAAACATGTAGACCTTTGACAAATTGCATGTCTTTATTAGCAAGATAATTAGCCACCTGATTTGCCTCCCTAAATATATGATTGTAAGAGACGTCCTAATCTTCATCAAGCATGCGAATAATAGCATTGGTCATGACCTAGTTAGAGTGTTGTTGATAGACAGTTTCATGTATAAACTTAGCCACTAAAGAGGAATCAGTTTCTATAATGAGCTTCTCAACAAAAACTTTCTCACAAAGGATTTTAATTTCAAGATAGATACCCGAAAGCTTAACTTGGATCACACGAGCTTTTCCAAGATTACAAGCATAAACAACGATAAATCTATCTATGTTATTTATGAAGTAATCTGTGTTGTGTTTTTTGGATGCAAAGATACCTTACTTTTAGTTTTAGGAAAGTAATTACGATTGTCCTCAAGGTCATTATTTTTCTTTTTTTATTGATAAAACATAATTTTTCTTTCACTTATCTCGGTATTTTTATTTATATGCCTACTCATCAAAGTCCAAGATGTTAGGTTATGTACCTGTGTGATTATCTATGTTATCAATACCAAACATTGAGAATTTTACTGGCACCTACCATAATAAAAAACACCTTTTAAAAGACCTAAACTACTTCTGAACCCATTTAACCTAATCTTACCTTCTACGCACCCATTTTACTTCCAGAACAGTTTGTAGCTCGACATCTACTTCCTTTCTCCCTTTTCTCTCCTCCAAGCTTTCTCATCTCCCTCGTCGTCATGCTCTCTCGTATCTCTCACTCATTCATTGAACACCAACATACAAGCCTTCACCTTCTCTTCCATTCAAATAAGTTTTTTTTTTTTTATGTGGACTATTGTATTTTATTTTCTTTTGGCCAAACCTGTATGTTTTTTTTATGAGTGGTTAAAATTCGAATCAGTTTATTTGGAGAAATAAGGTATTCTACAGATCAATTAATTTTTTTTAGTTTGTTATAAGACCACCTTGTCCAAGTGTAATGGGATTCATCTATAGGTAGAGTTGTGGGTGGAACTACGAACCAACAGGTTCATAAATGTTAATTATCTTATACAGATTAACTGATCCAAAGTTATATTGTACTTGTTCGGATCACTTTGTCCATAGAATAAAATCACTTGTTGCTTTCGGACGGTCTTGACCATAGGAGCAATTTTAAATTTTATTTATTATTATTTTTATGTAAATAATTTTTATTACAGATTTTTTTATATTATTTATTGTACATGTCAAAATTTGTTTATAAATTGATAAATGTTTATTTTTTGTTACATATATGCTTTGGATACGAGGAACAATATATTATGTTAATTTTTGTTTATCTTTAAATAATTGTTTTATTGTTTCTCTTTATAGGATTGAGGATTACTAAAATGTGTGTCAGACATATGCTAGTTTAGCATGTTAGGTCCACCCCATGATGAAGTAAAGGATTTTGTGATGGATTACAACTTATTCTCGTTGGTCACGTATAATATGGACAACGTTGATAAAGGATTAATTTATGTATCTGTTGAAATGTGGCACAAGGAAACATCAAGTTTCCATTTGTCTATTAGTAAAATGACAATTACATTTGATGATGTGTCATCACTATTGCATCTTCATATCATGGGTTATTCTATAGTTATGAGTTCATGAATGTTGAGATGGAAATTCTTGTGCTGGTGAAGTTGCTTACAGTCACAACACATGATTCATATCAAGAGACCAATTTTGTACGAAGTGGATCATCGGTACTTTTATCATGATTAAAGGTTGTCTATGAGGATAGATGTACTAAGATGTAGTTTTATAACCTGTAAGAGTCTCCTAATTATTCATGGGGTGTAGCTTTATTGGCACATATATACAAGCATCTTAGTGATACAAACTTTGCCAGAATCAAGAAAGTTGGTTGTTATCCTACTCTGATCCAGGCCAATAGTTATTATAATACTTTTTGTGTTTATTTAAATTGTCATGCATTATTGTAAACTTGTATAAGTCTTTTATTGTTGATGCAGATCTATGAACATTTTCTTAGGATTGGGTAAGAGCATCAGTTGATAACTATGATGAGTTATCTCCAAGTACGATGACTATTGGTTCTTGTCTATCATCGCTTGATGAATACAGAAAACAACTTGTTCGTATCAATGTTTTTGGTTACTACGAATTGAGAATCCGAAGATTGTTAGATTGAGAATCCATAGACATTATAACCCATCGGGTTTACCATAACATATGAAGCAACAATAAATTTTTTTAAGAAATAACAGAATTAAACTTACCTAAGTGGAAGAAAATAGAAATGACGAACCTGAAGAAGAGAAACGGGTGAAGAGAATAAATGGTTAAAAGGTATAGTGTTGAAAAGGATAAAAGATTTTAACTTTTAAGAGAAAGAAGATTTTGGGTAATTTTATATTTATGGTAGGTGTTAAAAGAAACTAAGTAGGGTTAAAAGAAAAAGACCTAAACATTTAACTAGGGCCCAGAAAATATGAACCGATGACTTGTTTGGGCTTTATAATTGGAGCGCCAATGCATTTAGATAAGTTGTGATGGAAGCAGCTTAGATGGGCTGAGTGAATGCATTATCATTGTTTCTATGTTCATTTCTTTTTGGCTCTACCAACCTATTTTACACAAATTATTTATCACTGTCACTCACTACTGAATACTGATCACTTCTTTGGCATAGAGTGATCGATTTTAATCCATAATCAACAAGAAATTTATTACGATTAATTTACCTAACACTGATTGGTTAAAAGAAAACGATGAAGTAGAGTTTTTTTGTTTTAATTTAATCGTGTGTATTTAAAAAATTTAGAGAAGAACGGAAATGAGAGAACTATGGTATTGGGAGATTTGTAAATAAGAATGATTTATAATATGTGAACACTACTGGTTAAATTATCTTAATATTTTAAAACTTGCATGTGCATCTCATGTATGTATCAACTAGTAATTTGGTTGCCTTGGCTCATGTTACAACGGAAATATATTATACATTTTGAGTTGTTTTTTCTTATCTATAATTTATTTTGAAGAATCTTCTGCCACTGAAACTTTACGCAGCCTGCTTGTCAGTGTTATTTGCAATCTTCTTTCTCCCATTTTGGCGTTGATGCGATCTAAAGAGAGCTCTCCTTGCCACTTCTTTCTCCATATTGGATTTGATTTTGCCGTATTAGAGTGAAATAACTTGTTTGAAGTATTGAAGATCACTTATTAGAGTGAAATAACTTGTTTAGATATTAACTAATTTTAAAACGTAAAAATTATTTAATAAAAATAATATAAAAATTATATACTGTTAAATTAATATAATAGAATTAATGAAAATTACCAAAAATAAGGAAGTTACTGGATCCAAATCCTATTATCTGTTAGCAGCACTTTTTGTTCAATCCATTATCTGCAAATTCCACCTCGTAAAAGCCCTTTTCTGAATTTTGTACTCATTCCCTGCATTTTATGTCTTCAACGAAGAATATTATGCTCCAGAGAATAATAATAGTCCGTCCATCTATATAACTTTACCCCAAATCTGAAACGGAAAATCCTGTAGCTACCTTTCCAATATTTTAATTTTAACAAAAATATGCAGAAAAATCATCCTTTCTTTTCAGAAAGCACTTGTGAAACGTTTTTCTTCTTTACTCCTTTTCTTTCCAGAAAGATTTCTTCATCAAACAATTTTTAATTTACCACCCAGTTTTGTGCTTTATTTCTTATTTGCTGTCTAGAAGGAGAATAAGTGCACAAGACTCACTATTATGGACTTTCAAGTGAGTCAGCTTCACATCAGATCACAAAACAACAGCCTTATATATTATACTATGGCTGGAAAGCACATTAATATTACAAGTATTAATTATAAGAAAATATTTAATCCAAAATCACGTTAACTGGTATTTCAACTTGATTAATGAGAATCTAATGCTAAACTAAGCATGCATTATAACTATTAACTTATTATTTTCACGTTTAGTATGTAAAAAAACATAATTGAAATTTGAAAGCAAACATATTTATATATTTATTAGATGTTTTCTAATTTTTATACATGGCCGCTTTTGATATGAGTATTGATCGATCACGCCTTTCACTTCTCACTTTATAAGGTTGAATTGATGATAAGGTCCAAATAAAAAAAAAAACAAATGAAATTTTATGAATTTTAATCCTTCCACTAACCATTTAATTTATGTATCTAAAATAATTGATTACACATTTTGCCTGGCTTGTGTGGATGCCTAGTATTAAATCCTAAAGCCTGGGAATGTCTGCCCTTGAAGTAACCTTTGTTCCAAGCAATTCTGCAACTCTTCCTTTCTTCTTCCCGAATATTCCTTGCAGAAAATGAAATATAAGTCGCCCAAAACATAAAAATTGCAGAATGAATTGTGTATCTAGGAAACTGAAAGAATACCACAGAAAATGGCAGTCACACATGCCGACCTTGAACCAAGAAGAGGAAGAAGAACAAAGTTGAGTAGCAAAACAAATGCATTCTTTATCGTTCTGACAATTCTATTGGGCGTATTCTGCTTCATTCTGTGCCTTATAGCAGAAGCCACACGTTCTAAGGTAATAGTTTAATTAGTAACTTTAAAAACAAACACGTATCTACTCCAAAGATAATAAAAAGGAGTGAGCATTTGCTGAAGTTTATAATCAGGTGGGGTTGATATGGCAGGTGAAGTGGATGAGCACGGGTGAAAACGGAAAGGGAAGTAAATATGAATGTGTTTACAGTGGAAGTGGGAGAATGCCATTGATATGTGCTGCTTGTGCTTTTATTGGACTGGCAATTGCGGTGCTGGTGGAGCACACATACATGCTCATCGCTGTCAGTAACTTATCACCTGATTCACTTACGTTGGATCCTCATTCTGGTTCAGCCAAGTCATTAAATTGGCAAGCTGGAATTTTCTTCATTACAAATTGGTAAGACTAAGTAGTTATGTTGGTGAATGCTGAGATGTAAATAAAAGTTTTGATATGTGTTGTAGGATTTGCTTTGCAGTTGGGGAGATAGTGTTGTTGGCAGGAGTGAGCGTAGAGTCAGGTCATCTGAAGAATTGGTCTAAGCCAAAAGCGAGTTGCCTTGGAATAAGAAAAGGGTTGTTCTCAGCTGCAGGGGTGTTTGCCTTAGCCACGGTCTTCTTAGCTTCTGCTTTATACCTAACAGCACTGCGTATATTACAAGATGTTACAAGGGAGGTTCCAGTGACCTCTTCCCTCCATGCTTCGCCGCCAAGACCATCTCAACCTCAAATCACCGCCCTCACTAGGGAGAACCCCACAACCAAACACACTTCATTTCCAACTCCTTTCAATAAACCCTACACCTTTGTGTAATCTTCTGGAAAAGTATATTTTCGAGCCTCTGGAATCTGCTTAGGTTAAAGCTTAAGGAACAACAATTGAACTTTGTAACTTTGATTCTTTACGTAATGTTTGAAACATAACCCTTCATTTTCTCATATTTCAATTGGATTCAACAGCAGCATAATATGACCTTTTTTCAGTTGTGTTTCTTGTAATTAATGACTGAAAATGTATAATGGTGGCCACAGGATTCTATAATTTTAAATTTGGTAATTCTTTATGACATTTACAATCATACATTGAAATAATTTCTATTAATATTACTGATTATTTCTAATCATTTTTACTTGTGTACATACGACGATCTTAAAATCTCTTATTTTATAAATTTAGTTATTAAATATTTATATTCAGTCCCCGTGGGAATCCATTTATAACTGTTAATTTATAAACATTACCTTATAAGATTAAAATAAAATAAAAATAATATATTTAATTGAGATTTTATATTTTAAAATGGAATCGATATATGTGTTAGTGTAAATATAAATTAATACAAAAAAATTAGAATAATTAAAGCATTGTCTGAATTTGGAATCTATTTGATCCATTTTGGCAATAAGGAAAAAAGATCTCTAATTTAATTTAATTTTTTGGATACTATTTTTTACATGAATTAATTGATATTAATGCTACCGATAATTATGAATTAATCTTAAATTTTGTAATAGTTAACAAATATTTGTCCTAGACTTATTTATAGTAACATTTTATGTTTTAATAGTGATTTTATGTTAAATAATCTAAATTTTAATTGTGTAATTTAGTTTGGTAATTTTTTATAACATTTAGACCATTTTCTTGTAAAGTGACTTAAAAAATTAATGAGTTGCTTAAAGCAATTTTTTCACTAGAATAATCCTACATGGCAATTGAATTTGCTTAAAAAGTGAATTAATTGTTTGACCAAACAATTGCGGCTTATGATTAAAAAAATGTCATTTTTCACCAAATTCGTACAAACAAATAACAATATATAACTGGAAAAAAAATTAAAAAATTATAATTTTCTTAGAATTGAATATGATTTATTTCATTAAATTAAGATTGAATATAAATTGTTTAGCAATTACGTAACATCAAACATTACTTTTAACATACTAAGCAACTTACATGAGTTGCTCCTATAGTTCTAGTAGAGATGTCTTTATAGCCATTACATTAAAATAATTTCTATTAAGTTAGGTAATATTTCTAACAATTTTTACTCGTATATGTACAACAAAATT
Organism: Psophocarpus tetragonolobus; assembly: GCA_037954015.1. Taxonomy (NCBI): domain Eukaryota; kingdom Viridiplantae; phylum Streptophyta; class Magnoliopsida; order Fabales; family Fabaceae; genus Psophocarpus; species Psophocarpus tetragonolobus. The sequence goes on along the minus strand of CM075693.1, from coordinate 5,115,504 downwards.
TAATTTTAAAATGTGATTCTTTTTATAAATATAATTACTAAATATTTATATTTAATCCATACGAAAATGTATTTATGTTTGAAAATGGATTTGATATGTTTTATTGAAATATAAATTGAGCAAACATATTAGAATGAATAATTAAAGAATTTTTTTAATTCAAGATATAAGGTGACTTAGTTAAGAAAGGGAGGAGATGAGGAAAGATGGGAAGTTTCATTTTCACTACTAACAAAAACTAACATTACTAAAAAAAATAAAATTTACTCTATAAATAATATTATTTTAATTTTTAATATCAATTTGGTTCCATAAGGAGTAATAGTCCTCTAATTTAATTTAATTTTTTTTACTATTTTTAATAAATTAATTGATACTAATGCTACCCAACATTTCTGGAAAAAACTGTTTATAGTAGTATTTCATGTTTTAATTTGGAATTTATGTTAAATTAAAATTGAAATTTTATACACAAATTTGGTCATTTTTATCACATTTACAAGCATTTAATTAAATGCTATTAAATGTTAATGAATATTTATATAGTAAGTTTTCATACTAAATTTTAATTAAATGCTTCGTGATAGTTTTTTTATATATAAAAGTTTAGTTTTTGTATGTTAGGGACGTGATTTTAGATATAATTACCGTTAATTATTAACAAAAATTGTTTCTACTGGTAGATAAATGTTTACTCATTTTATTATTTTCTTTTCCATGATAAATGCCTATTAAATTTAAAACTATATTGCCATTTTAAATATAGTTTCATTCTTTTATAAACTTTTAATTAGAAGAACCAATCTCAATCTGGTACATTCTATACACTTTTCTTAATTTATAGTTTATTATGAAATCAATTGTATTTATGTTAATTTTAATATAATAATTTAATAAAACTAATAACAAACAGTAAATTATTATTTGTTGGGATTATGAATAACCCGATAATAAGAGATTATGTAATAATTTCTCACATATATAGAATACACGCCTAATTATTTAACAGAACACAAAATTTGTTTTAAAAATTATGATATAGATATCTTTACTTAACGGTAGTTAGGGCTGAAAACAAATTGAATTTGATCGGATTTAGTCAAACTTAAAATTCAATCCAATTATAAAACATCAAGTTGGAGGAAATTGCTTTTAACACCTCACATTTGCTATTTGCACCTCTAAGGTTTATAATTTTTTGCACATTCTCAATGTACCCTTATCCTTATTTGATTTTTAAACTTTTGAATTTATATTTTTTAATAATCTTCTTGTGTATTAACTTACTCAATTGTTCCTTTTGTGTATCAAACATCAGTTATCACGTTGTGCCTTATTTATATTCTTAATCATTTTTGCAAGTCTTTAGATTATTGTTCGTTTATTTAAGCTTTTTTAAAAGAAAAAAACACAATTTTGTTAAGGTATGATTTTCTCGATTTAAGGTTTATGGTTTAGGGTTTAATATTTTTTTTGCGTTTTTTGTTGATTATAATGGGCTTAAAGTAGTTTCACGTGATGGTCGTGCGGATTTTGTAATGTTCCTAATCAATCGATCCAGAATGCAGTTTTTTAAATTTATATAAAGCATTCCGGATCACTTGATCCAAAAGGCAAACATAGACTTGACAATTGTATTCCTGATCAAGTGATCTAGAATGGAAACAAGATTTAGTAAATGTATTTCAAATAAGATGATTCGAAAACAGATCAGTAAATCCGGAAGTGTGTCAAAAGTGCATTCCAAAATAATTGGTCTAGAAGATAATATTTGTGAGTTTCCATCGGTTGATTCAGAACATTGCAAAACCTATACTATTGTCACGCAAACCACTTTAAGTCAATTATAATCAATAAAAAATGAAAAAAATCTTAAACCATAAACCTTAAATTGAGAAAGTCATACCTTAACGAAATTGCGTTTTTCCTTTTCAAAAAATGCTTAAATCAACATACAATACTCTAAAGACTTGCAATAATGATTAAGAATATACAATAGGGCACAACACAACAATTGATATTTGGCATACAAGAGGAACAATTGAGAAAAATTATGTACAACAAGATGATATAAAAAATAAATTTAAAAGTTTAAAAATCAAAAAAAGGTAAGGGTACATTGAGAATTTGCAAAAAACTATAAACTCTGGGGGTGTGAATAACAAATGAGGGTGTTAAAAGAAATTGCCCATGTTAAAAGATATTTTACTTTTATGACCATGCAGGTATGTTGTTTCATCTCATGTTTAAAAAATATGTCAACAAATAAATAAAGATATCCGTAAATAGTTTATTTGATTACTTTTGGCTAATATTTCATGTTGTCACCAAATTAGTGTAGTTCAAGTGACAACACACATTGAGTCTGTAAGAAAAGATCCAAGTTCGAATCTCACATAATACACTTCTAAGAAAGAATAAAAAAGTTTTAAGTGTGACTAATCCTAAACCGAATAATTACAATATTATTAATAAAAAAATATTTCATGATGTGGTGCTTAAAGTTGTCACTTTGTTAGAACCAAAAATGAAAAATAAAGAAATATAAAATATAGGATGATAAGTAGTTCAATATGGATGGTCCCTGAAGAGTCTATAAGACAACTTTGAGTTTAGAGCGAGCAGTGAGCAATCGCTTATTCGCATTTACTCATCATTCTCTTTGGAATTTTCTTTTGAAAAATATAGTGATTATTAATCTATATGTATTTGATTTAACTTTTAATCAACTTTTATGTATTATTTGATTTTTATGTCCAAAATTTATTATTTAATTTTTAAGTTTTAAACAAAATTTTGACCGGTCAAAGTTTCTAAATATTTTAATAATTTAGTTTTTATTTTCTAATTTTTTAAAAAAATTAAATGACATTTGAAGGATTAATAGCTTTTTTTTTTAAAAAAAAAAACTACCTATTACATATTTTTGGTAATTTCTCTTCTTTTTTTTTAGTTTTCATATTTTATTTTTTTGTTTTTTTTTATTTTTTATTAATAATATAGAGAGGCATGAAGCGTCTCTCTCCCACTAATGTTATATTATATGAGCTACTTTTACTCAGTTAATAATTTTTTTTTCATAATTAGGTAAGAAAACCTATTATAAGCATGATAAAAAATATGTTTAACTCTAAATATTTTATCTTATTTTAAAATTGAGAAATTAGGTTCTAATTTTAAAATACTTGTAAATTTTGTTCTATCATTAATTTTTCCAATGTTGATTATTACAAAATAGAACAAATAATGATAATTCACTTACAATAATTGATTGCTTGTTGTATATAATTGATTATACAGTACATATCATCGCTTTTTCAGTTATAATAACTGGTTATTTATTTCATTTTGACCTGATGTCTCCATTATAATTTAATTAAGTACAAGTTTTTTGTTTAAATTACTAAAATATAAAACAAAAGAGTAATTAATTAAAGCTAAAATTTAATTTGATTGATTTTATGTAAACAATAATTAAATTGATCAAATTAATAATATTTATTACCAACACATTAATGAAACATTTAATATTATTTCCTGCATCCATATTGATGAAGCACTTTATATTATTAAATAAAGTAATATGTTATTTAAATTCTTTTAATGATAACATTTATTTTAAAAGTGGGAGCTTTAGAAACACTTCATTGTCTATTTTTTAATTGTATGTTGTCAGTGCAGTATGGATGTAATTATGCAATTGGTAGAGAATTTTCACGACTCTCTTTAAATGAGTTTCATGATCATTGTTATTAATTTGAGTTTGGCTAATGGCTCCTAATAAGTTAAATGTGTTTAATCCTTTGTTTGATTCGTTGGAATTTATAACTTTTTGAGGTTTAGAAATGCAAAAATCTTCAAAAATCAATCTTATGAGGTAGATAACATAATCCAGGTTGTGCAACAATTGACGTGGGAATGGTATCATGTATCGAAAATGTCAACGCGATCATATACAGAATGAGTAATGAATATCAGATTATGCATTTAAAATTTGGTGACATTTTCTTTACTTATATTGTACCCTTGTAGGAGGCATACACTTTTTGTGTTTTTGCTTCTTATTATTTACAGCAATAATATCTTGGCTTAACGGAACAAAAACTATTATTTTAAAAGTATTAATTATATATTTATTAAATGGGTTTAACAACACTATAAGAGAGTTTGTGTAAATGAGTTTTAAACTCATGTTTAATCAATGACTTTTTTATTTATACAACTTTTAAAGTAATAATTAGTAAATTTAACTAACTTACCATATGTAAAGGGGGGACAAAATCCTCGGTGTGTCATTCTCTTACTCAACCAATAAATAAACATGATGTCCTTTAAAGAATATTTCTTTTCTTTTATAATTTTTTTTATATTTTATATAACTCATTAAATGAGATGAGGTTTATTGATTGATTGAAATAGAAAATGAGACACTAATTTGGGATAGAATATTTCGTTCCATATAAAAGGTTGTGATTAAATGTAGTGTAAAATTTTTTATAGTAACAGTGTATTAGTGTTTTTTTTTTCTTATTAAATAAAATACTTTAAATAACAAGTTTTAGGAATATTTAATGCTAAATATTTATTAAGAAGATAATTATTATATACTAATTTTATTTAAATAGTACTGGCTATTGTATTTATTAGGTATAATAAATTATGATACTACATAATTACTTACAAGAGGATATTTATTAACCAATTAATTACAAAATATTTATTAATATCAAGGGGTGTAGCTGAGTAGTGTGCATCATTGTAAACTCTCTTATATTTGTGCTAAATTCCTATTAAAACACATATTAGTTATTACTTTTAATTATAATAATTTTTATATATTTATTAAGATAATTACATACAATATATTATTAAATAAAAATTAATATAAATATAAAAGATGCTATTAAAAGATAAAAGTATAAATTTTATTAGGAAATGTGAAATATTACATTAGTATTTGCATTCAAATTTATTATTTAAAAAAAAGGGTAATGCACAACATTTTACATTAAATGATGATATAAAACTATTGTATACATTTATACCAATTTTATAAGACTAAGTTCGAACCCACTGTTTTGATATGTTAGTTTAAAAAAGAATCGAATGCCTGATAAATCTAAAACACTGATACAATATTATATTTTAAATATATGTAAATCAGTATCTGCCTATATTTATGTTGATTGGGCATAACACCATGTTCCAAATTTATATAATATGCACGACAACAATCTATATGCCAAATAATATACGTAAGTATATTTTAATCTTCAATTTTTTATTTTAAAATATATTTTATGAAATTATAATAAAATATTTTTTTTTATATTTTTCAAATGTAAAACTTAAAGTCATAATTCAAGATAAAAATTAGCATATATATAAATATATAAATTTAAATTATGTCTTATAAAATAATTTTAAAAATCAAATAATAAATTTTAAGAAATATTTTAATATATATAAATTTTATAGCTAAATATACATTCAATGTAATATGTTTGTGAAAATTAATAATAAAATTATAAATTTAGAAAATGGATGGCTTCGCATTATATATAATCTCTATATTTAAAATTATACCATAATATAATAATAATAATAAAAAAAAAAATAATTAAATCTTATAAATTCTTCGTTATCATCATCTCCAAAAACTCATCACAATTATCATAATGCTTACCATATATCATAGTAAACTTTAACTCAAAAATCTAAAATACAACATAATTAATCAATATAGTTATCAAAATCGCGAGCTAACTTATAAAATTGTATGAGTTTACAAGTTCTTGACGAGTTAACTCACATGTAAAATCGAAAGAGTAGTAAACTCAGAGTAAACTTGGTAAAATTGAAGTAAACTCGTAAAATTTGAGTAAACTTGTAAAATTACAGTAAACTCGGTAAAATTAGAATAAATTCATGAAAACAATTTTTGGGTGCTATTTTCCTATGCTAACTCTAATTTTGAGTGTCTTCAATATAATTTATTTTTATGTCTAAAAAGGTTTTAAAATTGTAAGTGTTTTGAATATAATTTCTACTTATTTAGAGTAATTTAGAATTATTATGTGAATTTGAACTATGTGATTTATTGCAAATTTTCTTCATTTCTTATTCTATTTCATCATTACATTTTCCTTGACTTGTCCGTGACATGTTGTTTGTGATCAAAATTTGTCCATGTTCTTATTGATTTTTCATAATGGATACACATTAATGAAAGTCATTACACACATTTTCATTTGACTCCATGAATTATATTGTGGTATCATTGGAATGGAGTAGGTACACCTTGCTGTCATACCAAGTTGTTAATGAAAGTTAAGAGATATCTATAGTTTAATGCAAACAAGTCTGTAATTTTCTTTGAAAAGTTTATGGAATAGATTATATAAAAGAATGAAAGGTCGATAAACCACATTAATAACACGGTCTTTAATTAAGATTCTCGTCAATATTCTAAAATATGTTGTATCATTTTTACCACTAATCAAGATTAAGGTTTGAATTGATACTTCTAATTTTTTTAACAAGATTATTTAAACTATCGTAAAATTTGGTTTTTCTTTATCAATAAATTCAATTGTTAATTTGTTGGTGGAAGATACTTAGGGCTTGATTGATTTTGTTTTGTTTTTTAGTTTTTGAAAAGAGTTTTTAAGAATAATTTTTAAAAAATGTTTTTGGAAGAAAAGAAAAAAAAATTGTTTGGTAAGTGTTATTTAAAAACTGTTTTGAAGATGTAAAAGTAGAAAAACTTGTTCATTTTTATTAAAAGTTTATTAATAAAAAAAAACAACATATTCTGATTGTATTTTGAGTTTTCAAAACAAAAATAGAAAACTGAAAAATAAAACTATTATGAGTTGTTCATGTTCTTTAGTTTTTAAAAACTAAAAAACTACAATTGTTTTCAGAAAACACTACCTTAACAAGTTTTTTAGTTTTTAAAAACTAAAATACTAAAAAAAATTTATAAAATTGTTGTCAAACAAACTCTTTAACTCTTGTAACTTCTCTCCTCCATGATTTATATCCCTTATGTGATTTTTAACATCAAGTAAATCTTATAGTTTTCTATAATAAATTTGGTTGTGATGTAATTAGATATATTGATATATTAACAAACAATAAAAACAAAAAAATATATATAAAGAGGAAGGGAGAGGATCCATTTACTACAAAAATAAATATTTTTATCTTTTATTTTTTTTAAATCTAATAGTTAATATTAATTACTTATTATAACCATTAGTTGACATTGAAGTAAGTGAATCTTATTCCATATATATATATTCAAAACTCTTTAAGATATTGACATCTTTACCCTATTGATCAGGTTAGGCAATATTTTGTTTCCTAACCTTGTATTTAGTTGATTGTGTTGAGAATTTATTGTTTTCATAAATGTAGCCATGAGAGAACTATTTATTGTTTGTTTGTTTGGAGTACTAAAAAGCACTTGTGGAAAAGTACCTGTGGGTGAAGAAGACAGAGGTCAACCAGTGATGGAGCAAGAATTCACATATAGGAAATGAACAAATATAATAGAAAATCAAAGGCAGATAGAAGCTAATTGTGGGTGAGGATAGGAAGGTCAACCAGTAATGGAGCAGGAATTCACATGATTCGGGGACAAACTAGAAACTACCATTATTGTCTTAATTGCTAAAAGTTAGCATTCTTTATACACGAACACGTGACACCAAAGCTCTCACACATCATTATCGCCATCATTATTTTCAAAATCATCCTCATAACATTTGTTGTTCTAAGTTTTTGAAGCTAGTAGGATGCATTAAGCTAGGAAATGACCGCAATGTTAGTTTGTGGTGTAATGTCCGTTTGGTTGGGCTGAACGGAGTATCGCTCATGGGTAATTTTTTTTTTTTCTTTTTCATTTTTTTAGTTCAATCACCGATATTCACACCACAGGCCAAGGCTCCTTTAAATTTGTCACTATGGTAGTAAAAGTTAAATAAAACCCCTGCGCTTGCATTTTTAGGTATTTGACTATTTGGGTATGGAGCTGCACTGTCACGTTAACTAAATTCAGTTTCATACCAATTTAACTTTTATCAGTTCAATTTGACCTATCTTAAAACCAAATTCTAATTAAACTTTTAAGTTCTCATAAGCATATATAACCTAGTCTAATATTTAATATTCTTTCAAATTTTACATTTTTAATAATAATTTATTTAAAATCCTTTAACTTAAGAGTTTAATTAGTATACATTGTTATTGTAAAAAAATTTTACATATTTAATCATAATTTTTTATTTGTATGACTTTTAAAGGAGTAATAAGTAAAGTCAATAAATTTTCCATGAATAAAAGATTGTGATTGAATGTTAGTGATAATGTATACCAACTAAACTTTTAACTTTTAATATATATATATATATATATATATATATATATATATATATTACTTTTATAGGGTGAAGATTATGTTACTTCAAAAAGTAATTATTAATATCATTAACTTTGAATATGTTATCTCAAAGATTAATATGTGTATACTAAAATTTGATGATATATATGGCATTGAGTATTTTGATATTATATCAAAGATTATTATGGACACTACGTACTAAATTTTAGATAAATCGAATATACATATAAACAATTTTATAATTTCTATTTACTTATCTATTAATTTGAAATATTTAATAAGTTATCCAATAGTTTCAAATTTTATATAAATATTGTAAACTCATTCTACTCAATATATATATATATTTTTTAATTTAACAGTTGAATCACGAACATTTAACATATAAAAACGATTAAGCATATTAAATCTAGCAAAAATTATTGTCAAATAACTTAATTCTTATAAAATATATCTTAATTGTAATTTATATTTCTTTAGTAATAAAATTTATATGAAACAAATTAAATTAAAATAATATAATTTAGTCCATATATTATGGAATGTTGTTGTGTAGAGTAGAATTAAAAGGGAAGTGCAGCAAAGCTGTCCCAATGAGAATGATGATTACTAATTGTCGATTGAAGCATAGCAGCACCAAAAAATACAGTTAGAAACAAAATTGTTAAGAATAATAAAATGATTGGAATTAATAAAAGGTTAGAGGGAAAGAAAGACATGGCGCGATTTTGTCGATTTTAGTGGGTTTTGGCGGGTGAAAGGAAATGGAAGGGAGGGAAGGGGCATTAGGGTAATTTAGAGAATAATGATTTAGGGTTTTGGCGTCCCATTTATAAAGGTCTGGTGTTTTAAGATTAGATCTGCTGCGGCTGTGCGCGTGTGTCTGCGTTGCGAGTGTCGTCGTTTCGATTCCCTCTCTCTCTTTCTCTCTCTTTCTCTCTCTCTCTCTCTCTCTGTGTATTTCTCTCTCTACTTTTCTCTCACCCACTCACTCTCAATACACTCACTAGCTCTTGCTTGTTCTGTATCTGCATGGTCCTTCTCTCAGTCTGATTCAACCAAATCAAATCAGCGTCTCGGAATCGAATCTCAGATCTCGGAGATCAGAATGGTGGATTCAACTGGAAAAGTGAGTGTGAGGGATGTCTTCTCTGGCTAATGATTTGTGATTAGGGTTTGTATGACTAAAGGAGGGTATTTTGCAGGGATCGGAGGTGGAGGACTCAAACCCTAACGCTCCTTTCTCGGGGAACAGTCCCAGCAGCAACAATGAGCAGAAGAAAACCTGCGCCGATTGCGGCACCACCAAGACCCCTCTCTGGAGGGGTGGTCCTGCTGGACCTAAGGTCAGTTCCTCCTCCATTTCCCAGATCGCGCCACGTGGCCTCAAATATACCCTTGATCTCACTCTTTCTTATCCCTTTTCACAGTCTCTCTGCAACGCTTGCGGGATCAGAAGCCGGAAGAAGAAGAGAGCCATTTTGGGGATCAGCAAGGGGTCCAACGACGACGGCAGGAAGGGAAAGCGGGCCGCCGCCACCGCTCCCGGTGGAATCAGCGGCGCCGCTTTGAGGAAGGAAATGTTGTTGCACCGATCGCATTGGAAGAAGCTCGGAGAGGAAGAAAAAGCTGCCGTCTTGCTCATGTCTCTCTCTTATGGATCTGTCTATGCCTGAACCAAAATTACTCATTTTTATTATTCTAGATGATCAAGATCAAGCTGAAGAACAAATTATCAAGAAGAAGATTTCTAGATTTTGTTTTAGGATGTTTCCCTAACCTCTTCCGAACTGTATATGTTTAGTTTTCTCTATTGAATGAGTGTGTGGGTTGGTTGGCAACAGTTGTAAGAAATGAAATCATTCAAGTCCAATTTTGATAATATAGTTAGTCCTCTGTTTCTCACTCTTGTTCCCAGTTTCAACATTTTAATTCTTGTCAACCCTACTTCTCGGCGCTGTAAAAGGAACGCATTTTAACAACAATTGAACTCGCCAATTCCCTAAATTCGAATCCATTAATCTTTAATTCAAGTTTTAATCTCTGGTAATCAAATCAAATGCTTACACTATGAATGAAGCACAGTTGTGATCTATGGTGATCCGATGAAATAAGATTCGAGCGTTTATTTGGTCACCAAATTTAAAAGCGCGGTCTCTTGATCTGTTCAAATTATGTCATTAAATGCCTTTGTGTAAGTCAAATCGAATTATTTACTGTTATTAGAGAGGGGTTGAAATTGGGTAAGTTATTTATTTTGATTTTTTTGGGAAAAAGTTGAAGGGGTGGCAATTGGGGGAAAAGGGAAAGAATTTGAAAGAGGGAGGGAACGTGAAATTCATAGTTCCCGCTAGTTTGACTCTAGAAAAAATGGCATTTAGGAATCACTAATGAGGACTGTTTGTTTCACACTGCGGTCCTGCCTGGTCAGATTTGAAGGCAATCTTCCAAAGTCCAAGCGCCAAATATCTTTGTTGGAAAGAGAAGTACCACCGGTACCTTTTAATCAATTTACCAATTAAGTATTAACGAACAGGATAATTGCCTTATTACAGTATAAGGGCGTTTCTGTGTTTTCATGTAAAGTTACTATATATATTATTTCCTCCCTTTTCAACAAGATTCATTATTCTAAAATTAGATTTTTGCATTTTTGTAAATAACTTCTTTTTGTTGTACAATTTCACCCAATAACATATTATTATTATTATTTTCATGATCATAAAATTGATTTAGTAACAAAATATACATGAAAAGAAAAAAAAAAAGAAAAAGATTGCAAGTTTAAATCTTCTATTAATACACTAATTTTTAGCATTTATCAATAAAAAAATATATTATTAATTTCACTTTTGGCTTTCAATTTATCAATTAAAAAAAGACATTATTAACTTCACTTTTGGCTCTCAACCTCACTTGCAATTGTCTATGTAAATATTTGAATGCTTTATGTATATAGTGACCATAGAATCCTAATGGAGCACGAACAGTGTTTCATTTTCTTTGCTAGAAATTCGCATAAAGATATATCCTATGTGTATATTGTATAATAAGACATTTTACTATTAAAGCAGCATAAATTACGACACTTTGAAATAAAATTGAATTTTCAAAATCTAATCTTAGATCCTTACATAAGTGGAGTAAGGTACAACTATAATAATTATTTTCTTCGCTTTTTAGAGTAGAAAAAAAATTACTCCTCTTGTTAATTGCACGAATACGCAGAATAAAATCATAAAACACGTGTTTTTTTTTAAAAAAAAATGTTTCAAAAGTAAATGAGTAAATTCTAAGAATTGTTCATGTTGCAAGCAAATACTAATACATATTTACGTGAGTTACTATCAGGATTGACTATTTCTTTTAATTTGGGCTACTAAAGGTGTCATTTTCAAAGTTCAGCATATCCTGGAGTCTAGAATTGGACAAGTTAAATAAATGCCAATATTGGTTGAGGTTATCATTTATTAATCAATGGTAATGCATCTCAAATCTCAATCTTGATTTGCTATCAGTTTCTTTGACTTGATTTTGCGGCTCTTACAATGCAATCTGATTTCTGGCCTTCGTGTCTTTTGTTTGTTTTTACTTTTTACTTTTTCATGCGGTTAAAAAACTGGGGTACAATGATTTCAGCATTATGTGTGAACTGAGAAATACAGAAACCATCCTGAAATAAGCGCGAATTCCTTGTTGACTAAATGACGTGAAGTGTATAATCTGCGCAAAGATAAAAACTAATCAAGATGTTAGAAGCTAATAACAAGATATACTGCCAAATCAACTCTGAAATTTCTTGATAACCAAGAACACTAATGTGCATCAGGCTTAACAAACTAAATACTCACTTTTTTTTTTTTTTTATGTTGCTACTATTCAAATTCAAGCATTTGTATTCATTCAATATGCTTTCCTAGGTTGACTACAATGGATAGTTTTGAATGCCAAAATGTTCAACGACCATAATTAATTGAATAAGCAATCATATTTAAATTAAATATGAAAAAGGAGTTTCATATATATACAGTTTATACTTAAGTGGTGACAACCCAACTGAGAATTAGCTAGACTGCTTCTTAAAGTGTTGTCCTTTTTTTAATTGGACGAAAAGGGCAATTTATATAATATAACAGTACTTTTCGTACATGAGAGAACCCATGCATTATGTAGTGACCATGAGTAAACCCAGAACCAAATAAACCTAAGTCATAATAATATAAATAAATACGAGGAAGTGAAAAAAATAAATAAATTCTAAACAAAGTTGTATATGCATTCTCTGTAAACTTAGTAAAGAAATTGTAGAATCATGGCTGGGATAAAGTCAGGCAATCTATACGACAAACCTTTTTTTTTCCTTTTTTCCATCCTTTTCTAAGGGTACAGTAAGCAATAATTGAACTTGGTTTTGGTCTTCCTGCTGTCTCTCTGGTCACTAGTGTCTTCCTCATCCCCAGTATAAAACAATACTATTTTTATATAAAGTTTTTATAATAATTTTTATTTTATTTTATTTTTTTTCTCCATTTCTCATTATATTACTCATTTTATCACAATTATTTTTCTTCTCTAGTATCTCTTCCATAAGTGCAAAATTATTTATTATATAAAAAATAATTGTACTAATACAATTACTTGTGTTGTGCAAGTAGTAGTTATTTAACTATTTGTTTGATGTGAATAAGAAATATAGTACCTAATGTGATGCTGTTTTAAAAATTCATTGTTGTTTATGAGGTTGTTTTAAAATTTGTTTAAGATAAATTATGTAGTACTAGGACGGAACGTAGAACACATGTGTGATAATGATTTCATTAAAATAAACACAATAATGCTATTGGAAATTATGAAACGGGATCTAATTTAATATCACAAAATCAATTTGTTAAATAAGATTTGCATCTCAATCAATGACTAAACATCTCTAAAAAAAATGAATATTTATGAATCTTTGTCTGTTTTAAGCATAATCAAAGAAAATATTATACATGTGTTGCACAAATAAAATATTATAACGAGATGAACTTATATTTAAATACATCTAACAAAGTCTAAATCAAACTCACAAAACTGGTAAATAAAATGCGATTTGCAGTTAACTTGTATACTATTAATTTCGAAGAGAGATTTTCAACAAATACTCTGCCCAGCTAAAGTGATGTATATTAACAGATAACAAGATATGATTTTGAAGTAGTTGATTTATTAGAGATAAATATATGACATAGTTTAAGGAAAAAGATGTCCAGTTGTTGGCATATGTTTGAGCAGAGTGATTGCGTGTCTATACCCTGTAGAACATAAAGAAGGAGAAACGTTTGTAAATTGTTCTTGTGGGGGAGGATCCCCTATGGGCTATGGCTATAAGAAGACGTACAGAAATTGGTGTGGTTGGATTCCATCATTTGAGAAAACTAAAAATGATGGTTGGGCTTAAATTGGAATGTAATTCTCATGGGTACAAATTGAAATACATAAGCATATAGTATACTGTTTCTCACCCTGTCAATTGTCAAAGGCCTACATTGGACTCTGAGACAAGCTCTCTGTTTGAGAATTATTCCCAAAAATGATTGTGCGTATTCCCAGTGGAGTAGTAGAAGTACTTAAAGGTAAACATCATTCGTCATTTTTCACCTTTATCTTGGACGAATATCCCACTCATTATTGAAGGAATGTGGCTGCAGTACAAAATGGAGTTGGTCTCTGAATGCAGCATTTTTCTCAGTTGCCAAATCGTATTCACCACTGCATAACTACTATCATAATCCTTAAATTTGAATTAATCTGCTGTATCATACCAACACGTGTGTGCAGTGGCATATCTAAGATTTTAAGTCAGTAAAGACAAATTATAAAAATATACGATTCTATTTATAAATTTTTTCCCTTAAAAAAACTACTTAACAATCAAGAGATTGACTTGTAATTCTAGTGCATGTGCAGCTACTTTTCAACATAAGAATTCCTGCAAAAATGGTTGTCATAATTGTGAAACAATGGGGGTTCCACTACCAATTGATATTAACCGAATCCTCATGGGTTGGCAGGCAGGAAGGAAAATTAGCTGCCGATAAAAACATCCTTTTATCCTTGTATTAATAAATATTATTTTACAATGAATCAAAATTCATGTAATACATATTTTTATAATATGCTAAAATATAAATTATTTTATCACTTTTACTGATATTTATTTTTCGTAAAATATGACACATAGTTTAAATGATTTTTATTGAACGAAATTATATCACTGTTTGTATGTATTAAATAAATAAATATTTTAAAGCAAGCTTTCTTAAAGAATAAGAATACAATATTTTTAAAACAAACATATTTCCAAAAAAATAAATAGATTTTAATTATATAAAATATATAGTTGATGCCAAAAATAATATAGAAAAACCAAAAGAAGATGCATTAATATTATTGTAAATATATTTTATGAAAATAATTTTGAAAATACTAGTTTAAATATTTCCTGAAATTCATATTTCATGCAAGTTTTTTTATATTTCATATTTCAAATCTTACGGAAATTAGATATGAATTTCGAACACATGAATGTATTGTTGATTCAAGAATTTGTATATAATTATATAGTGCATATTTATATATGTAATATAGATATATAAATATTCATCTAAATATATTTACATAAATTTATATTATAAAAATAGTAAAAATAAAATATAAATTGTAGTCCTCTATTTGAACATCTTTTTTCTTCCTTCATGTTAAACTAATTAATATGAGATTAATGATTAAATATGCCCCTATTTACCTAAGGTATAGGATTCATCTTGTGGTGATAATTTTTTACGTTTGAACAAGTAGATTAATTGGCATAAATTGTTTTAGTTTATTAAGAGATCTTAGATTCAAGTCTTGATACGTATTTAAGAATATTATATATATATATATATATATATATATATATATATATATATATATATTAATTATAGTAGGAGAGAGACACGAAACTCTTTATATTTTTAAATAAAAAATAAGACATGAAAACTAGAAAGAAAAAAAAAAGAACAGTTACAAGAAAGTTACATAAAAAAGAAAAATTACATAAAATTTAGTAATTATTTAAAGATAAAAAAGTGAAGTAAATGTGGACACTAAAATGAAATATTCCTATTATAATAATTATAAATTATTGAATAAAAAATTAAAAATAAAACATTAAATTAAAAAATAAGACATGAAAACTGAAAAACAAAACAAAATTAAAGAAAAGTTACATTATAAAAAAGAAAAGTTACATAAAATTCAATAGCTAAAAATAAAAAAAATAAAGTAAATATGAACATAAAAAATGTAATATTCTTATTATAATAGTTATAGATATGATGTCACCTTTTATGAAATTGTCATGAAATTTTTTAACTCAGTTTTTTGTTAAAAACTAACTATTCCCTTTTATTTTATAGACACTAATAAAAAAGTAATATAGTGTCACCCTGTTAATAACGGGTTTAATAGAGGATCGAAGTCACAAAATGGCAGTCACATATTTATAAATAAGTGAAATTTTGTTGACATCTATTCTCAAGTGACTGATGTAAGTTTTCTTATACAACATCGGTTATTGGTAAAACTGTTGTTATATATCTTATTTTAAATCCAAAAATGCATCCTAGCCATATCAGTTTTCGTAAAACTAATGTCATGTTGCACTGTGACATTGGTTTTCCTTACGATGGCTACATCATCGACAAAATTACCAACACGAGCCAATACTGAATAGAAATACCTGTGTAAAGACTAAACTTATAAATTGTTTGTATAGAAACTAAAAACAAAAGTTTTATAAAACATAGAAACCAAATGAATAATAAGAAATTTCTAATATTACAAAGGTAATGAAATTGGCTCCAGTCATAGCTAAAAATGAAATGACGCGAACCAATTCCCAAATGTCCTTTGTTTGTGTGCAATGTGGGTCAAGGGCCGGGTGTCCATTTAGTGCCCAAGTTTTTATTTGGATGTCTTTAACACTCTCACTCCTCCCTGAAAATAACTGAGTAATAAATAATATAAAATAAGTGGGAAAAGATAAACAAAGTCATGGAATTACAAAAGAAAAGACTAAATGTAAAAAAATGCAATAATATTTTAGAAGTAATTAAAGAAAGTGTACTGAGTTCACAAATTTAAGTAATGAAAATATTATTTGCTCTCTCCTAACTCCTAAGTTCGTATATAAATCTTGAAATACTAAAAGAGGAATCCTCAAAATAATTTATACATGAAATATTAAAAAATCCTCAAACTAATTAAAAATTCAGTGTTGAGTATTTGTTAGTATTGATAGTAAGAAGATTTATTTTGTGAGAATTGATAGATAATTGACATATTTGATGGAAGAAAAGAGTAGAAGAGAGAGTGAGGTTATGAGGTAAGGTGATTTGCTTTGGATATGGATGACAATTGCGGCAAAAGCAGGGACCCATTGGGCACCATAATAGGAGTAATGTGACTTCCAGCTAATATCTGCCAACACATTTTTGTACGTAACTTTGTTTTTTTGTAAAATTAAAATATGATTATTATTTTTTATGTGAACATGACACAGCATTACGTTTCCCTAAAATTAAGACACAAAATGGCAATGCTGCATGGACCATGTCTTGATCAAAGCCATGACCAGAAAAATTGATACAGCAAAGCCGTGACCACACAGTTAAAAAGGGCGAGGAGCATAATAATTAATAATAATAAACACAACAATGGCCAGTTAGTCGCGCTAGCTGTATTACGTACACAAAAAGTATGAGAAAGCACACAACTTAGGTGAAGAAAAAAATATATATATATTTTTCTCATTTAATTTGAAAATTAATACAATATTTGGAACTGGATTTTTTACACGACACAACATTTAAATATTGAGCACCAGACATTGCAGGTATTGAAAAGGATTAATAACATGACCAATATTTGTAATTTCTAGGAATAATTGGATTAATATGAAATTTTATATTTTAAAACCAAATGTGTCTATCAATAAATTTAGGGACAAATTTAGGTGTTGACCATTTTTTCCCCTCTGGTGGAGAAAATAAAGAAAGATTTTTGTTCAAATCCTTTATTTACCTAACTATTATCGAATTAGCAAATATAAATTTATTTAAGATAATACTTTTTTAATTACAAAAAGATATTTATTATTTTTTTATCATATTTTATCTCTTTGTAAGAGTGTCTATTAAGTTGTGTAATCAATGGGTGGAGAATTCTTCTGCATTGTTCCTTCGCATCTATATTTTAGTTTTGTAATATTAGATACTTATTAGTCATTTTTTGTGACTAATTGCTATTAATTTCTGATTAATGAAATTTTACCTATTTCAAAAAAAAATTATTAATGAGTTTTGAATTTTCAACCTAAAACTTAACCTAATCAATAATAATAATATTTGTAATACAAAAATACTAAAATGTAAAATTAAATGGGATTATATAATTGTTCAATATATTATATTATTATTTTAATTTTAGTTTGAACTAGTTTTTTAAGTTTACCTTAATGTATTAAGTGCTAGGATATATGTTGTGCTTTAAAGTCTGTGTATTTGTTGATTTTAATTTGCTTTAATTTAGTATTTAATTATAGTTATAAAAAATTTTATTCGTTTTTAATTTATAACAATTATTATTTCAAAGAAGTTTTTATTAAAAAAATCTAAGAAAAACAGCTATTTTAAAATTTTATTCATAAATAAGTTAGATTGAATTGAATTTTAAATAAAAATTGTACAAAGTCATCCAATGCAATCTAAATGATTTTAAAGCCGAAATGATTGATGCCTTGCGCATGATTGGCCAAACAAAAGTGATTGTAGCGGGCATTCTTCTCAAACCTAGAGAATTATTAGCGATGACCTAAAAGATTGGTCAACAAATGCATCCAAAATGCTTGCTTGACTCACACATTCTATGATCCTTATTGGTAGGAGGCTTCTGCTACCCTGTTCCTTAGAGCATCCGATGAACCTTATCCTCAATTTATCAGCATCTGCTTCTCATATATCAACATTCAACACTCCTCTCACTCAGCTACCATTTTAATTGCTTCTTTAGCGAAAATTTTATTCAAATTATTTTTAATATTTCAAAATTAAAAATAATTATTTGATTAGTTTTTTTAAAAACATTTTTTGGTTTTTTTTTTAGTTTTTAAAATATAAAATCGGGAATGGCCGTAACTGATTTTATTTTCAAAAAAATAAGTGCTTTTTACTTTTTATTATTGATATTTTTTTAAATATAAACAATTTTTTCTATTTTTATTTTTAAAAATAATTTTCAAAAACAATACCTATTAGATAGTTTTTTTCCCTCTTCTTCCAAATCATCATTTTTAAAAACTAACCACCCAAATCAAATCGATGAAGCACTAATTAATTGCGTCAAGTTTATGTGTACGTGTGCAACTGCAACTGATGCCAGCCATCCACGGATTTAAAAGATAAATCATAACACATAATATTATTACAGAATAATTATCATGTTATTTTTTATTAGAAAAAGAAAAGTGTCAGAAAGAATTATTAATACTGAATATTACATCATGCATAAGTTATCCGTTCAACGGCTGATTCTTTTAAATTAATAAGCACTACTCTTCATTTAAATACCATGCGTTTTTACTGTTCTCCACCTTTTTATATTTTGTTTGCTAATGCATACTATCTATTTGATTCGACAGGTGTATAGTAGAAGTTAAAATAACAATCGAAATGTTAACTACAATGGATAATTTGGTAAGTTTGGTATAGACATTCGGCAACTCCATTCAATTTGTGTATTTTGCAAGAATAAGCAAAAAATAGTAACTATCTCTTTCTAATGTGTCCGCAAATACAAAGGTTAAGGTACAATATACTAGGTTGGATTGAGATACAATGGTCTCTTCTAAAGGATATGATTCAATCATTCCTACAATCCAGTGGCTAGATGGTGGGTAAGCGAAGGAAGAAATCTAGGTATGTCTTCTGATTTGTTAAGTACTGATGCATTTGGATTATTAGAAATTCTATTATATTCGATAAGATAATAGTTGAGTCAATTGATATGTTGATGTCAATTAAGTTAATTTTGTGAAAATAGTTGCTATATACATTTCACTGTACTAGTGAGTGTAGGTTCTCTAATTGTGTTTGTTAAGTTTGAAGTAGCCTATGAAAAAGAGGTAAGATTATCTGTAGGAGGAATACATTGTAGGGTGGAATGTGAAACGATAAAACGTTTTTATTTTTTATTTTTATTGCTTAATTAATATATCTTCTTTTTGTCCTTAAAAAAAAAATAAAGGCTAAGGTCATTTTTTCTTTTTTGCCCCTTCATTTTTAACAGGATCCCTTAGACAAAACCGGAGCGAAGATAATTAAAATGAGCAAATGCTCCTTAATTATCTGGCTGTGGCAGCCGGCATAGGAAGATAAACAAAAAATGAGGAAATGAATTAATTAAATTAAATCAAGTAAGGAAAAAATGATGGTTGTCATCAAATTCAAATGATGTTGGTGGGAGCATTAAATTCAATTCACCCCAATAATTAAAATCCATACTCTTTCTCTCTTTTACTCCATCTCAAACCCTATCGATCCATCATAATTATTATCTTCATCAACCAGTTCCAGTCCCATTAAATTAGTTATAGTAGTAGCTGTTGATTAGCCTTGATGCATGTCTAGAAATTCATCAACAAATAAGAGCCTCAAGTTAACTGACAACGGCTACTATAATTAATAAGTAAAAAAGAGTAAATGTTTGTAGTAGACAAAAATTGTGAAGAAATAGCAGATGAATGTAGAAGATTTGAGGGGGATAAAAGCATAATAAGAGGATGTGAGTGGGGGGCAGAATGGGAAATTGGCGAGTGGTTGTAGGTCTCAGTCTGAGTTCCCTGAAGGTGTAGATCTGCAAATGTAGTGGTGTCATCGGTTACTGTGAAAGCAACAAAAGCAGAGAGGAGGAGAAAGCAAGTGCAGAGAGAAGGGAGGAGGGAGGAGGAGCGGCGGAGCCTGGTGGCGGAGAGTTGTAATAGTAGAACGGAAAATACGGGACAATGAGGTTGGGCGGCGGCGGTCTGGGGTAGTTTCCAAGAGCGGTGGGACTGGGAGGAGGGTAGTAGTAGATTCCCCCAGCAGCAGCGGGTGGAGACGGTGTGTACTGAGAAGGAGAGGATGGGGGTGGATAGTAATAGTAGGAAGCTCCGGCGCCGCCTGAAGAAGGAGGAGAGGGTGGCGGAGGTGGGGACTTAACTTGGTTGCAAGGGTTGTCACAGGAGGAGCACATTGTGCACTGGATCTGTGCATCTGATGTGCCTTTCAGCTTCAGCTGCTTATGATCTGCATCTTCTCCCTTTGCCACACTAGTAAGTACCAACAACACTGTTAAACACAACCTCATCTTCCACACTGCAAAAACGTGAAGGCTAATCACTGCTACTAAAACACTGCCGTCTGCTGTCCAAATACCATTGCTATTTTCTCAACCTTATCCTTTAAGTTACCATCATATATAACTCTATTATTAACTCCATTGTTTGCTTAGATGCTCCATCCACAACATTTACTGCACGCTGTTATTCCTGAATTATACCCATAAAAATATATCAATGCTCATTTAAATAGGTGTCCCACACATGTGAGTATATAGGTTTTCTTCTACTCCTTTTTAATGGGTATTACTTTAGGTATCATAATATTCCTGCTCACATATATTTATTATTTTTTAAATTAAAATATTATACATATTTAATTTAAAAAATAATATTTTTGTTAAATAAATAACTTAAAATATTAGTTATAAAATTTTATTGTTATCAATATTTTTTTTAATAAAAATAAATAATTTATAGAATTATTTTTTATAAAAATGTGTATAATATAAAATAAATATTCTATTTATATTAAATATTTTTTATATATATTATATTAACCTATTTTTAGATCTAGTTAATCTTGTAAAAACTTATTAGTATAATTTTATTTTTAGATTTTTCAACAAATAAATTATTTATTTTATTAAACTTTAGGTAAAAAATAATATTTTTTAAAAAATATTTTAAAAAAAAATATTTGTAGGTACCCATGGATATCTGCAGGTATTTTTATAATGGGTACCTGATGAATTTTAAGCATGTAACAGGTAGGAGTATTTTGCCACTCCTAACTTAGATCAATGCTACCATATAATAACCAAACCTTAAATTTAGAGTCTCTTTTGTTTGTGATTTCAGCTATCTAGGAAAGAGCTAGGAGTTTTCTTAGGAGCTACTCTAATTAGTTTTTCTAAAAAATCTCTTATTTTCAACTAGTTGATTTTATTTTATTTTTATATGTTTACCCTTTGTTAATTAATGCATGCATTATTCCACATTAATCATCTTTCATAACATTATCCAACCTTTCCCTCCTTCATTAATATAATTATAGTAATTTATAATATAAATATATAATTATAAAAAATTATAATTTAAATATATAATTTAAAATTTATATATTTAATTATAGAAATTATAACTTAAATATTAATTATAGTAATTTATTATTTAAAAATATAATACATAAATTTATAGTTTAAATTATTATTATAGAATTTATAATGTAAATATATAATTTTTATAATTTATAATTTAAATATATAATTAATTTATATTATCAAAATATTTTATAATTATTTTAAATACACCATTATTAATCTCATGGTGAATTATGTTATTATTTATCATTTTACAACTTTCAACTAGTTTTACCAAACACTTATAACT
Organism: Psophocarpus tetragonolobus; assembly: GCA_037954015.1. NCBI lineage: Eukaryota > Viridiplantae > Streptophyta > Magnoliopsida > Fabales > Fabaceae > Psophocarpus > Psophocarpus tetragonolobus. The sequence continues at coordinate 5,093,305 of CM075693.1, read as the reverse complement.
ATTTCTCTATTAACTTTTGCCTTCGACTAAATTTTAAACTAATTTTATCAAATACACCCTTAACTTAACTTGTAAATAAAATAATCACTAACCAGCTACTTAGCACACTCCAGAGGACTTTCTTCCACATTTCCGCCGTAATATTGTTATTTTGTTAATTACACACTGCGTTGTGGTTGTACCTGTCTATGGATTTATTTGTATTCACATTTTTACTTCGTTATATTTCGTGGAATTTATGTAATGCATGAGAATTAACTGGGTGAGTTGGGTATCTTACATGGAAGGTTTAATTACAATAACATATGGATGCTTTTTTTATTACTTTCCACCTTTTTAACTGATATAATAATGATAATGTAACAACGCAAGTAAATGTTGCATTTGGGGTAAGTAATTCATCACACAACATTACACACGTCACACTTTTTATTATTAAATCAGCAAAAACAAATCCTATTTTAAAATAGATTTTTTTTATTTTAAAAATTAGTAATGCATATTTCATATATTATATTGAAAATGTTGTTGACCCGCTAATATGTAAGTCTTATTAGTGATTAATATGATAATTAATGCTAAATGTTAATAATTATATGTTACATGATGGTGTATTAATTTTATTTTTTTTAAAGGTCAACGTTTTCAATTTTCTTATGGTAAGAGCTTTTTAAATTTAATTTTTATATATGTCATGTAATTACTAGCATAGCATTAACTACCTATCATATGGCATGAAGAATAATGTTAATTTTTAACCATTAATACTTCTAATTTAACAAATAAGACATGAATTGTTAATTTTTAAAATAGAAATATAATGACTTAATTTTAATATAAGGATAAAGTTTACATATCTACATAATTGATAATATTTTTAAAACCAAATAAGAAAAGATACAATAATTCACTATTTTCATTCGCTCAATTATTGTTGAATAAAGTGATCGAACTGTCTAAATAAAATAATATTTTTTTTATTTTTAATACTATAATAAGTATATTAAATACTATTAAACAAAAAATATCACGAAGTTCATAATATTAAAATATAAAGTGTAATAAATTACACATATTTCATAAGTTATGAGACATAATTAATAACATATAAGAAAAAATAATTAAGAATTTAATTATAAAAAAACAAAATTTTACTAATTACACTCTAGTAATTGATTTACGAAAAAGAAATGTATATTTAGAAAAATATGAAAATTTTAAAAAAAAATGTGAATCAATTGAATCGTCAATTTTTAGTCATTTTTTCACCATAACGGAAGGAAGGAGATAGAGAACTAGTTTTCAATTTGACCAGTCAAATCAATCTAGTTCTGAGAACAATACAATTAAGCCTATTTTAAAAATAAAACTTAGAAATATAAATATCTAAAATTACAATAATCTAATTATAATAAAAAATTCTATACACTAATAGTGTAAAAAAATTTACACAATCATGAAATCATAATATTTTATGATGGTAAATTTGTTAATTTTATTAATCAATTTCTTAATAGTCATATAACGGTGGGTAATGATTGAATGACAATATAAAATTTGTTTACACTGTGTGTGCGTAACCATTAATCTCTAATTATAATTGTTAACTTATTTAAATATGTGTGTGTTAGTCAACTTACACCTTCAATAATTAATTTTTTATGGATGCAAATTTTTAACAATCCAACCGTTGAATCTTATAGTATTATTAATTACATCAAGTATATAAAATTTCACACAAATTTAAAATTATTTAGTAACTTATCATGATATAATGATATTTAAAAATCTGTAAATATCATTTCTTAGATAAAATATCTAGAAAGGTCAAAATTATCTAAATATTGATATACATGATTATTAATATAGTCTAAATATCTATATAGTCTGAATTCCAATGCAGGGAAGTAATAGAGGTTGCAAGCATAAAAGAAAGAGTAAGGGATAATTTTAAGACTCATTTTTAGGGTATCCTTTCAACAGTTACACCAAGGATACTCGAGGGATTTGGAGCAATTGTTCTCTAAGGATGAGATAACCATAAAAGTTAGGGACCAGATGATCTTAATTCATGTATATAAAAGAATTCTAGTCTTTGTTAAAAGACAACTTCCTACCTTTCTTTGATGAATTCTACCCAAATGGGAAGCTAGTGAAAAGGTCAAATAAATCTTTCACTGCTCCAATATAAAAAAAGACCAACCTTAGAAGATTGGGGGTTATCGTCCAATTTCTATCAATTGGTGCATGTATAAAGTATTAGTAAAGGTGTTGGCGAGAAGGTTACAAGGGGTTATACATTTATTCATATCTGAGAATCAGACAATGTTCATAAAAGGAAAACACATACTAAATGGCGTTTTGATAGTGAACTAATTGGAGGATGATGCGAGGAAAAGAAAAAAAAAGTTAATATGTTTGAAGGTGGATTGTGAAAAGATTTATGACTCGGTGAGTTGGTCGTACCTTTGGTGTAACGTTCGTCGTTACAGTGATAATTCAAAGTATATTAATTAAATAATCATAAAAATAAGAACTTTCGAAATGATAAATAAATAAAAAAAATCCACCTTGCAAGATAAAATTCTCAAATGTAGACGTCTCTAATATAAACAATAGCAACAAAATATTCAGAAAAGAAAACCTAAACTATAGGCTAAGTCTTCACGCCTTTTTAGCCTCCACGACTTCCTCCTCTTTTGACTCTGAAAACAACACTTTTTTATGAGATGAGAATCTTAGTGAATAAAATAAGTTTTAAAAGAAGTTCGCAAATAGTGTTGTTTTCAGCTGGTGCAGAATCCGGAAAAACAATCATGGTACCTGCAAATAAAAGATATTTTCTTTAATCACAAATTATAATTTATTTTGAATAGTTCTGAATATGAATAATCAATAGAAACGATAAAGAAATGGTGTTTTTAATTAATACCCTTATAATACACACGATCACAAAATATAGTGATACTCTTGATTACTCGCTCCCACTTTACAGTTTCCAAAACCAAGGTTTTTTAATAGATTCATCAAAAGGAGTTTATGAGCTCATATTCCATACAATGACTTCCCATTGTCTTCCCCATGCTATTGTAGAGGTATCCAGAATCTCTTTTCAATCCCAGATGGAGGTATCTAAAACTTCTTCCCAATATTAAAATGGAGGTATCTCACATCTCACATTTGATCTCCATCCCAGATAGAGACATCATAAATTTTCCCCCATTATAAATGGAGTATCTCAAACAAGATAATCTCTAAAAATAAATTTAAAACGCTAAGCATCTCAATTGGAATTATTAGCTTCACAATATCAATTATTATCCATAAAAAAATGAATTAAGAGGTACGGTATAATATTCATAAATGTGCAATAATTGTAAAGCATAACCAATGCACTAATTAACGTCAAGAACGCTTGAACGTATCACTTTGCAGAATTCATGAAAGGACCTTAATATTTTTTATATATATATATATATATATAATAAATGGAAATCGTCAAATGTAGTTTGATCGTGAAACCAAATTTGCTAAGCATACCTAAGGATATACAAAACTAATTTTAAATCTTTGTAATTAATTATAATCATGGGCTACCATGCTATTTCTTTTTAATCCGCAATTAATCAAGATTCAATTCCTGTATCCTCAAATTGCATCTCGAATTTCTGTTTTGAAGTATTTATTCTTACATAGATATAAACATTAACATAATATATGTAAAGTATCGACTAATTCAAATAATGAATCCTAAATTTTCTTAATATAATTAAGAAGTATATCATTCAAGAATATACCATGGAGTTTTAGAAAAGACATTTTACTCATCTCTTGAAGTGAGATCACACCACTTTTGTTTTCTTCAGCTCCTATGTCCCTCTTTCTCAACCCTAGAATAATCAAATAATCTATGATATTCTGGGAGAACTAGTTAGCTCTATATATAATAGTTTAGGGTTGATTTTCCCCCTCTCTATATTTTTTTTATAAAAGATAGTTTTTTCTAGATTAAATTCAAAATAGTATTAAATCTTTAATTATTTTATCTTATTTCTATTTTAAAGGAAATATTATCCGAATCTTGGTTATTCAAAGTGATATCAAATCTTTTATTTATTTTATCTTATTTCTATTTTAAAGGTTTGATAGTTTTAATCTTTTAATATATTTTTTTGCAACCTATTTTTTATTTCTTAACTAAGGGATTATTTGAATGTTTGAATTTTGAATTTTGGGATGTTACATTTGGTATGTTATGGAGAGAATGAATTTTGGTAGGAAGTAGATAAAGTGGATGAAGGAGCATGTGATCACTAAAAATTCAATGTTACTCGATGACAACCCAACAGAAGAGTTCAATGTCTCTAGGGGCCTCGGTCAAGGTGACCCCCTGTCACCTTTCTTGTTCCTTATAGTAGCTAAGGATTGAGTCAAATGATTTGGGAAATAATGACTAAATGTCTTTGGAAGGGGTATGATTTAGTAAATGAAGGAATCAATATTTCACACTTACAATTTGCAAATGACACACTCTTGATAGTCATGATGGATTGGGGTCCATGGTGGTTGTTAAATCATACTTGCAAAATTTTGAGTTAATCTCAAGGCTAAAAGTGAATTTTTACGAGATTCAATTGATAGGGATAAATGTGAATGTTGTTTCTATTGAATTGCAAGTTAAGGGCATTGCCTCATAAATATTTTACCCATAGGTGTTGCTCCTTCACAAATTGAGATGTGGTCACCAATGGTGTCTGTGGTAAAAAAAAACCTCATAGGAAAGTAAAAATATCTTAATGTTCGGAAGATTGATCTTGCTTCAATTTGTCTTATCTGCATTGTCAATCTACTTCCTTTTTTTTTTCTCAATGCTCCCAAAGGTATAATTTTTCACCTTGAGTTTATTTTTAAAATCTTCATGTGGGGTGCTACTATGGGTAGAATGACAATACATTAGGTGGCCTAGGATAGAGTATGTAGGGTCAATGATGAGGGTGGATTAGGGTTGGGGAACTTCACATGTTCAATAAAGCTTTATTTGCAAAATGGAAATGAAGATTAAGGGTAGAATATAGCAACATGTGGGGTAAACTATTACAGGTAAACTATGCACAATCTAACAAATGTTAGGTAGAAAATGGTCAACAATGTTCTAGGTGACGACACGATTTAAATTTTATTGAGTCACATGATTAGGGGCGAATGGTATGGTCGTTAGGATAAGTGTGACATGGTCTAGGAGATGAGAATGACATCTTGTTCTAGAAGGATAGGTGGCTAGGGGATAAAATTATGTGATGTTTATCCTTGGTTGTATGAGTTACTAGTAAATCAAAATGTGTCAGTAAAGAATATGACCGATCAAAGGGCGTGGTGGAAATGGACATAGAGACGAAGGTTGTTCATCTAGAAAGAGGAATTGGTGGAGATACTAATGAAAAGTCTAGTGGAAGTTGAGGTGTGAAAAGGAGTTCCTGATAGATGGGTATGAGAGTTAAAAAGTTTTGATCAATAGTTAGTATCCTCAACTTATAAGGTGCTGAAGGAAGGCTCTCAACAACAACCACATCTTTTTCTTAAGTTACTATGAGCGAAAGGAGTTCCATCAAATTATAATTTCTTAAGTTAGATGCAGATAGGATACCAACTAGAGGTAATCTGTTGAGAAGAGGAAAAATCTAGCAAGTGGCAAAGTCATGTGCATTGTGTGTAGAGCTGTCAAAATGGGACAGCCCGACTCATTTAACTTAGCTCACCTCAACCACTTAATAAGTGGGTCAGCGCAACCCAGTTTACCATGGATTGATAGGTTAAACGGGTTGGTTCACATAAAATTCAACAAATAAAAAATAAAACAAAAACTCAAATTTTTAAAACAAATTTCCAAATTCCAGATTCAATGTAATTGTTATGTTGGGAACACCCAACACCTTTTTACCAAATAAAAAAATAAAACAAAAATCAAATAAAACTATTAAGTATTAACCAACTTCATGTTGATTCATACAAAAGTTACAAGTTATAATCATGATCGAGGATACTCGAAAACCCTTAACCTTGAAGCCAAAATGGTAATCATGAGTTGCTTTTAAAATAACTTGTTTATGATAAAAATGATTGATCACATAGAAAATTATCCTAAAAAGCTATTTTACTATAAAATGAAGCAAAACTAAATCACAAGCATAAGTAAATAAAAAGTCAGTTAACATTAAGCATCGAGCTACCATTTTCAATGATATTTACAGAAAATACAAAACTGAAGAAGAGGCACTCTTCTACTAAACACATCATCAGAAAAAGGGTGAAGCATGGAGGAAACAAAAATTAAAACTTCCAATTGAGATGATCTTCCATTTAGTTATCAGAAATAGAACAATGAAAAAAGCAGGGATAAAGACAAGTGAGAAAAACTCAACAAAAACCCCAAAATAGGAATTTGGCATCGCCTCGTAGTGGTCAATGGTGGAGTGCAACACTGCCTCATGGTGGTCAATGGTGGAGGGCGCGCAACCTCGCAGTGATTAGTGGTAGAGTGTTCACGGACTCGCAGTGGTGAGTGACTGTGACAGTGTGCTCGCGAGCTCTAATGGTGAGCCTGTGAGGATGTGCGGTGGTGGTGTGTGGCAGAGGGAGTCACAGATAATAGTGGTGAGTGACGCACCAACGTGTGATTGTGTGAGGCAGTGAGGGTTTCTTTGTTAGGGTTTCATTGATTTGGGAATGAAAGGGAAAGAGTGTATTTTTAGCTCACTCTGGGAATGAGAATTGAATAGTGAATATTGATGAGAGTGAATGAAGAATTTTCTCAATACACTTCACTTACATTGGGTTGGGCTCGCAACTGGGCTATACTGCTTATACAATGTTTTACTTTTTAATTGTTATACAATGAACTCACGAGCCAACCCAGCTCACCTAGGTTGAACTCGTGGTGAGCCGGGTCATAAGTGAGTCGGGTTCAATTTCTCCCAGTATTAGCTCGCTTTAAAAAAAATTAGCAGGAACCGGCTCGAACCCGTGGTAGGTCAGGTTGATCTGTAAGTTGGAACCCTTTTTGATAGTTGTAATTGTGTGGTGATGTAGTGGAAACATACCTTCATCTATTTTTCAATTGCAATGTCTCATCACATGTCTTGCACGCGCTATGCAGCTGTGAAGATATCTTTACAACGTATTCAACTGAGGTGAGGAAACATTGCTTTCTAGTTCATAGGACTGATTGATAGGTCAAAAGAGCTTCAAAAGCTTTGTCATTTGTGTGGTTTGCAAGAGCTATCAATTATGGAAGATAAATATCTTCAGAGCACATATTGTGGATATACAAGAAATCATTCAAGCTATTCAAGTGAATTCGTAGGAATGGTGCACATCAAAAGTCATGTCACTTTATCATATTGAATGGGTCATAAACCTTTCCTATTGTGTTGAGTGGTTGTGCCATCTTTTTTTTTTTTTTTTTTACTTTCCTCTGTTATAGGGATTGTGTACCATATGCTCTATATACTATAAAAAAATGGGTCATAAACCCTTGTCATGCTTGAGGAAATCACATCTTGTGCTTTTGTAAGGTTTTTAATAAATTTTTTTTTATTTTTTTAAAAAAAAATCTATATACTATATGTAAAAGAAGTTTGAACAAGTATTATTCGTTAGAACAAAATTGTAATTTGATAATAGTAATTGATTTGACTCTATATGTGAAAAAAAAAATTAATAGGTATCAACTTTTAGATCGAGATTTTAATTTAAGAACAATCATGGATTTAATTCGATCATTGTTTGAAAACTTGATCAAATGACGACTATTAGATTTAAAATAGTAATTGTTCTTGTGTTGAAAAAATAATTAAAATTTAATAGCAACTATATTCTCAAACAAACATAATACGTTAAGTTATTGCTAATTTGTTGCTTATATAGAGCATATGGTACACAATCCCTAAGATTTTAATAATAACCATAAGATTTTAATAAACAATTCGATTGAGTTATTAATTAAACAACTCACATGGTTCTCTCACATAGAGACCTCTCTAAAAAACCAAATTTTTGCTTAATGCACCTTTCTTTCATCACTCTCATGGATTCTCTGCAAGATTGTCACACCCCCCACTCCACCACCTTCACTATTGGTACTGCCACTGTCGACGACAGTACTAACGATGGTGGTGGTGGAGGCGACAACAGTAGGGGTAGTGGCGATGATGGGTCAATGGTGACAATGGTGGTGGTAATGAATGTGGTGGTAGCAGCGATAATGGAGAGCGATATTGATGGTGGCACCGCCCCACATCGCCATCCTCACCACCCCTACCATCATCACAACCATCGCTAGTACCATTACCCCAACTGCCGATATCGTCGGTATCTCCACCACCATTACCACCATTGGTGGCAATGGTGGTGGTGACCTTAGAGAGGATTTGCGTGGGTGACAAGAAAGCGACGCGTTAAGCAAGATTTTGGTTTATGGGAGAGGTCTTTATGTTAGAGAACCACGTGAGGTTGTTTAATTAACAATCCAATTTGAACCGTTTATTGAAATCTTATGGTTATTATTATGTTTTCTCATTCTCACTATAATCATTTTTCTCACCTGAGTTGTCCTCTCTTTCTATTTATACACACACACACATATATATATAAGGGACTATCAAGTGAGAACATTGTTATAATGAGAAATGAGAACAAATCATAATAACTATTTGATTAAAAATAATGGCTCAAATTAAAATAATTCACTAAAGATATTATGTGTCTCCTTTACTGTAACTTACTTGCACCCCTACGTCCACTTCTACCCTCACCTATACAACTACTCCCATCTTGACCCCTATACCACCATTGTGTCGCCCTCACCACCATTGTCATCACTACCACCACCACAACCACCAACCCATATCCCCACCCACACTCACCACAATTGTCTCTCCCACCATCATCCCTGTCGTCATTGTCATCGCTACTATCATCGTTACAACACCATTGTCAGTGCGAAGGGTGTTCATAGATCCAGATGAATCCATGATTCCAAAACGATCCAATTGGATCTTGATAATTGAGTAAAATGATTAGATGTAAAACTCTCAATTATCTATTTTTTCTTAATATTTACTCTTGAATTGTCCATTTTTTGTGTAAATATTTAAACAAACATGAAAACAGTTAAGGAATGATATATTTTGATGTTAACGAACAAATTCCATCACTGTTTCATTAGAATTGCAGGGTAGCAGGTCAAACATTAGTCAAAAATACCAATGGACCAAAATAAATCACTGATTCAAGATAAATTCGCTAAGCCACAAAGAGAATCAGAATTAAGAGGTTGCTCAGTGAATTAATTTTCACTAAGCGAAGTCCCCAAGAGCTATAAATTCTTGGCTTTCGCTGAGTGAAGCAATTTTTGCTCAACGAAACCCTGACAGCTATTGTTTCCATTGAGCAATGAACCATTTGCTGAGCAAAATTTCTTTAGTAAAGGCTATAAATAGGAGTGTGAGTGAAGGAGAGAAATGCATCCCAAAAACATCTTATATTCATCTATTCTCTTCTTTTCTTCTCCCACTTCTTCTTATCTTGTAAATACTTCTGGTGGGATGTAGCTAAGCAATATTATCAGGAACTGAGACACTGATCAATACTTTGTAATCTACTTTCACTTTTATTTGAGTTTCATTTGTCTATTTTGAATCTTCCTTATGTTTACTGCTCGTTATTTGTCTGATCAACTTATAACGTGATCTATTTAATTTCTTATATCAGAAGATTTTCATGAAATTAAAGAAATAGGAAGTTCATCATATAGTGACTACACTTAGGAATAATGTAGGATCTGTATGTTTGATTTAATAATTATTTTACACTAATCAAATTATTGAGATTATTCTTACTATGGAATTAGGGGAAGATTTCAATAATTTAGTTTCTATTACTAAGGAATTAGGATAAAGAAACCTTTAATAATTCCAGAACTAGATAAATGAACTTAGGTAATAGTTAGTAATTGTAGGTATTGTGAAGTAACACAAACTCCTAATCATCTTGCACTATTATCAATATTTATAAAAAATCACAAAAATATAATTTATTTTCCAACTCAATTTAGTTTTCTTTATTTCAATATAAAATCTCGCAAAATGTCTTTATAAAGGAATGATTGGAATTCTAAATTATCTTTCAAGTATCTGAGAAGACAACCTAATTTTATCAGTTCTATATACACTTGCCAGAAGTATAGTAGTCATTAAAACTCTCAACAGATCCGTGAACCGATCTAACTATAATGAGATCAAATTTGATTAAATCATATTATAAACAAAATCAGATAACAGATTTGAACTTTGAAAATTCGTAGATCAATGGATTGATCTACTAAAAGAGTGAGAGAAGCAAATCTCAGCTATTGAAATAAAAATTAATTGTTGACATCAATCACCTACTATATCTCTTTCAGCATTTATTATTTGTTACTCTTTTTTCTCTCTCCTTCCTTAATGACTTAGATTTTTCAAATATTTTTATCTCTTCTCTCTCAATGAATGAGATTTGTTCTTCTCACTCTCATATAAATTTGGTTTTCTCACTAGATATCACACACACACATATATTTAAAAAGAGTGTAAATAGAAATTGACAATACAATTTAAAGTTTAAGTATTAGTTACAGATTGAAGATTTAAGTTTAAGTAATGGAGATTGCGAGTTATTAAATTTTATTATTTTTAGTTTTTTAGGATTTACATTTTCTCATTTATAAACTACTTTTATATGTAATTCTATTAGTATGTTATTTTGAAGAAACAATGTATGTCTTAATATTTTGGTTTACAAATTTTGATATTTCCTATGTTTGTATAGAAAACAAAATAAATCTAAAAAAAAAAAATTGTAATCTGTAGATCCAATCCTATCCGATCTTCTTAATCGGATTGGATCACTAATTTTTTTTTTTTACAAATTCGATCTGATCTAATTCGATTAAATTTGATCAAATCGGATTTCATTTTATCCCAAATCTGATTCAATCCTATCTGTGTACACCCTTAGTGAGTGTTGCTACCATCACAACTAACAATGCTGCCACCCCTATCACCGTTAGTGGTGGGAGTGGGGCTAAGGATGAAGTAGGACTAACTTACCATGAAGGAGACACGTAATATCTTTAAGTGAATTGTTTTTATCTCAGTTGTTATTATTAATCAAACAATTATTATTTTATTCTCATTTCTCATTATAACAAAGTGTTTCTACTTGATATGTCCCTTATACATATGAGAAAAAAACTTATGTAATATGAGTGTAAAAAGTTTTACACTAATATTCAATTATAATCATTCATTTCTGATAAGTTTATTGATTTTACCAAGTAATACTTTAAAATTTATATAAATAAAAATTGTAATTAAACATTAGTATAAAAATATTTTTATACTATTAGAGCTTAATAATTAAACTCCAAAAATATTTTCAATTTGACAACATTAATAATAGATACTATACTAATATAAAATAATATAAATAATTAGATAAATTTCAAAATTAATATTATTAATATATAAAAATTATAAATTTCATAAAAATTTATTTGCATTTATAATTTAATAATAGAATTAAAGATTATATGATTATGGATATTTATAAGTAATAAAATAAAGAGTAAATATTTTTTAAATATTCAATTAAATTTAAAATAATAGTTCATGATGAGAATTAATATATAAAATTTATATATATATATATATATATATATATATATATATATATAATGTTTCAAATTATGTCTTATAAACTAGTATTTTAAAAAAATAATAAAATAATTTATGTGCGACAAGATTGTATCGTTAATGCTATTTATACGTAATTTTGATGATTAAAAATTAATTATATCATTTTAATATTTAAATACCAATATTATATTTATTATAAAATTTCTTTTAGGTTAATAATTAATGATAAAAATAAAAATTCAATTATAGTCATAATATTTGTACACAAAATAAATTTAGTTCATAATGAGATTCATTCAAAACTTCAACAATATTATATTATTAAATTAAAAATTTCAAATGATTAAAAATTTTATTTAGAATGATATTTTAATTTTTCAATATATTTTAAAAATACCATATATAAATTTAAATTATTATAAATTTATATTTATTATATATTTTCCTATTTAAAATTTACATTTCATATAGATAGTACATCACATTAGTTAAAAAATTGTAATAAATTTCAATAATATTAATAAGTTTTATTAAATATAATTTTTATTAAATAAAATATAAATAATTATTTTCTTGACATTAATATAATATTTATATATTCCTAATATTTTAAAAATTATATAAGTAGTAATTTTAGTTTTTAGATATTTAAAAATATTAAAAAATAAATTAAAAGAACTTGTGCATTACACGGGATTAATGTCTGGATTCATTTAATTTTTTATATTTTTATTATATGTTAAAAATATATAAATATATAGAATTATTAATTATTTAATTTTTAAATATTATAAATATATTAAATATTATATTAATATCATGTAAATAATTAATTATATTTTATTTAATAAAAGTATTAAAATCTATTACATTTTTTTACTTAATGTGATGTGCTACCTCTGAATGTACAAATTAAATAGGAAATATATATAGTAAATATAAATTTATAATATTTAAATTTATGTATTTAGTTTTTTTATGATCGTTGTTTAATTCTACTTCAGTTACGTGTTTTTAAAATATTTATTATAAAATTAGAATTTGTTGCTAAAATAAAATTTTTAATCATTTCAAATTTTAATTAGAATTATATAATTTGTTGAAATTTTGAATGAATCTCCTCGTATTTTCTTTTACAAACATTATAACCCAAATTGACTTTTAATTTTTATCTTTAATTATTACGTTAAAAGAAATTATATAATAAATAGAATGTTAGTATTTAAAATTAAAATTATAAAAATTAATTTATTAATTATAAAAATTATATATTAAATTTATTTTGTTACTTTTTAGATACATTAGTTAAAAAAAATAATTAGAAACATAATATATAATATTAGTTTTTGTAATTAAATATGATTTAAAATTTATTTAAGTATTTATAAAATATGTTCTCTTTATTTTATTGTTTATAACATATTTAAAGTATTTAATTTTAAAAATAAAATACTTTTGTATACACATAATCTATCATTTATAATTCTATTGTTTAATTATCAAGAATTTTATTAGTATATACCGTGTAAAATAGTTTTACACGGATATATATGCTCTTTTAAACTATTGCATTAATAGTTAAAATTTATCATTTATGAAGGATTAGGATTGAATAGTACTATAAAACAAAAACAATTCAAACTTCCAATCACAATTTTATTATAAAATAAGGGTGATGTAGCAACATATTAAACTGTGATTGGATCACATTGTAATATTTCTATAATTTACATTGTAAGTGTATATAAATTATTCTATTTTTAATAATTTAATTAGTATTCACTGTCAGTATAAAAAGTTTTATACTATATTATATCACAATCTTTAATTTATATTAAGTTTGTTGACTTTACCAATTAATAATTTAAAATTCATATAAATAAAAAAATACAATTAAATGTCAATATAATATTTTTTTACACTAATAGTTATACTAATTAAAATTTTTTTTAACAATGTCTATGATATTTACTATAATAATATTTAGTGTTAATGATGTGAAATTTAACATAACTTATAGAATTGTGCAGGCCAGACCAACCGTTTAAAAAAATATATCTAAAACTATTGCTTTAGGTTGTTCAAAAATAAAATATTTAGTATTAATATTTTATTATTTTAGGTATCATTTTTTTATTTTATCTTATTTAAAAGATAACTACTTATTATTTTTAATTAATAAAAATATCTCTCAATCAACTATATTAAATGTCTATTTTTTACTTATAATTTTTTACTCAATCAATGTAATAAGACTTCTATTCATTGAGGTTTTCTTAAAATTTGTGCATGAATTTTATTTAATGGGCTTTTAATGAATAAATTCACTTAATAAATTCTTGATTGATACAATTAAGGCTAGTATATATATTGAAAATATTTTAAAATCAGTATGCCATAGAAAATAATATTTGATGATATAATACATTTTATACTATATTCTATTATAAATAATTACCATTTTTACATATGATTTATTATCATCATTACTTATTATTATTCTAGATTCTACAAGTTAGGAAAAACAAGATTATGTATCTATATCTATATATGTTGGAAGAATAGAATATGGATGTGTCATGCAAAAATACTTTTGATATAATATTGAAATATACGTGAATGCTCTTGAACAACACGTAGCTTCGTCTCCTCCACTTTTTTCACCACTTTTGTTTTTGTTATACCACCTCCTACATCGTTCTTAAAGCAACTATCCCTTAAATTGTTATTTGCAATTGCAATCATAGTTTTTCAGGTGAGTATTGTATTCATCCTTATGTGTGTAAGAGATGGGTAACATTTTTGGACTGTTGGGAGTGGGAATGAAGTATCCTTTCATGATAAGTAGCTTAATTTCTTTTATATGTAATTATTTTTAGATGACATTTCTTTATATTATTTAAAATTTTTAATTAATGAAATTTCACTTGGTTTATGAAAAAAATCTTGAACTATCTTCTACGGGAAAGGTGAACGATGATCTTGTAATGAAAATGAATGTTAATCAATTTTCTAATTAAACTTATTACTGAAACTATGAAACGTTAACTAATGACGATAAAATAGATTATATAAAATAAAATGAAATCTAATATAAAATGAAAAAATGCTACATATATGAAATCAGAATTAAAAATAAAAACTAATATATACAAAACATAAAGTAAATCTACCTACAAATACATATAAATTATAATTAATTCTTATTATCATCATTACTTACTATTATTGTGTTAGTAAAGAAGAATTAGTAAAGAATCTTGGCAAAAAATGTTATGAAATAAAAAAAAAAGATATTTTAGAAAGTTATAATTTTTTTATAAAAGTCTATATTTGTTAAAAGAGAGAAATAAGTCTGGGCAGACAAAAAAATTAAAATAGATATTCCAAAAAAATTACAATATTTAAAAAAAAATATATTTACTAAAAGGGAGGAAAAAATTTTGAAGGTCATAACTTCTCCCGACTCCTATAAAGATCTTCCATTGAGAAAAAGAGTGTTATCTAAAAACAAAATACAAAGAAGAAGAATAGTATGTGAATGTCATGGAGAAATACAAATATTAAAAATGAACTGGTCATTAAATTGGTCAAGACAATGTTTTGATGGTTTAATGATTGAACTAAATTATCATTAATTGAGCGGGTGAGTTCGTGTATATTAAAAAAGTTAAAAATAACATAACTTCAAAAGTCAAAGTTAATAACACATTATTGTAAACATAAAGTATCAATATCCAAAATAATAATCAAACTAAAATTCAAAAACAAAGTTGACAAATAATAACTCAATTATACAATTTCTTAAGCAAATTCATAACTTATCAACATTTAAATACTATAATTTAATTATTCAAACCATCAATCTTGGAATTGGATTATCATAAGTGTTTCTTTTCTAGATATAAGTCCTTATCTACCAAATAATATATCATTAAAATGAAATATTTTTTTCTTAATCTACCAAAACCAATGTTTCAAAATGTAAAAAAAAAAACAACAGTAAATTGATTCTATTTAATCAATTTCTGATTTTTTTAACAAAATTAGTAGTTCAACTTGATCTAATCTGTATATGAGTGATATGTGAAGTAAATTGAAATAGCGACTCATCTAATTCCTAAATTGACCGTCTAGTTAAATCAAATTTTTATTTTTATAACTATGAAAAACAACTGCGGGTAAATGCGGTTGGATATCAGGTCGCTTCAAACTCCCCCACTTTTTTTCACCACTTTCCTTTTTCTTTTTTTTTCACAGAGCACTTTTGTTTTTGTTATACCACCTCCATCATTGTTCTTTAGAGAAACTACTCCTTGCTTTGTTGTTTCCATATGATCTTAAACCATCAAGGATGATATTGTAATGAAAATGATTGACAATCAATTTTCTAATTAAATTTATTTCACGACTTTTAAATGACAACAAAATATAATTACTAAATAATAAGTAACAGGAGCAATTGATTTACAAAGACATATTTTAGTCTTTCTCAATTTGAGCAACAAAAACATTTAACAATACATCATATTCAAGACTTCAAATTTATTTTTAACAAAAAATTAAATTCATTGTATTAATGATAATTATTAAATAATTTTGATAATTTTATGTTAATAATAATATAATAACAATAATAATTTATTCTTTTCAAATTTATAAAGGTCAATAATATTTTATTTCTATGAATTTAGACCAATCATAATAACAATAATAATAATAACACCAATAATGGTAATAATAATAGTAGTAACTAAACTAATTAATTAAAAATACTAAATATAAATAAAAAAATATTTAATTTATGCAAAATCATGCTGTGGATTGAAAATCTAGGATCGTAATATTATTCAAGACTTTAATTACATATATCTCATAGTGTATTGTAGGTTCGAGCTTTGTTAAATAGACGACAAACGATCACTTCTAAGTATTTAATGTAATTAAATATTTAAAACTCGATATCAGGATTTAAACTTAAACAACTCATACCAGTTCAACCACATGATAAATGGTTAAACTTATAATCTTATATATTAAAAAAAAAAATCAGCGGACAAATATCCTACAAAGTCTCCAGTGTGTATATATACATTTACAAAATTTCCCAATTTTGTCAAAAAACTGGGCAATGACAGTCTTCTATTTATGTGAGATTTTTTAAACACAATCAAATATGCCTATTTCATTTATAGATTGCCATCACCAGAATCAGCATTTTCGTTCCCTACATCCCGAATTTCTCTTGCAACCCATTTTGGGAATGCATTTCTATTATGGATTAAACTTTTCCTAAGGTGTAAAATGGTGTAGTAAGAAAATATGAAATTACAAAAAGAAATTCCCTCGTGAGATTTTGCCTTGAAGACTAGATAGGACAATTTCTTTTAACACTCCCCCATTTAGTATCTGCACTCCCTCAAGATTTATAATTTTTTACAAATTTCCAATGTACCCTTATTTGATTTTTAAACTTTTGAATTTATCTTATTTTATCATCCTCTTATGCATGATTTTACTCAATTGTTCCTTTTATGTGTCAAACATCAATTGTCACATGTATCTTGTTGTATATTCTTAATAATTCTTGCAAGTCTTTAGGATATTGTTCGTTGATTTAAGCATTTTTTGAAAAGGAAAAATGTAATTTTGTTAAGGTATGACTTTCTTAATTTAAGGTTTATGGTTTAGGGTTTAAGATTTTCTTTTTTTACGTTTTTTATTGGTTATAATTGGCTTAAAATGGTTTTGTGGGACGATAGTGTAGGTTTTGTAGTGTTCCAGATCAACCGATTCGGAATACATTATGTACATTCCGGATTATCCTATCCGGAATACATTTGATAAATCTCATTTGCTTTCTAGATCATTTGATCCATAATGCACATAATATATTCTGGATCAACCAATCTGGAATGCAATTTTTTAAATTCACATAAAGCATTCCAGATTATTTGATCCAAAAGGCAAACATAGACTTGGCAATTACATCTTGGATTAAGTGATCTAGAAGGCAAACAAAATTTAGCAAATGTATTACAGATAGGATGATAAAAAATATCCATAATATATTCCGGATCAGCAAATCTGAAAGTGTATCAAATTTATATTCTAAAAGAAGTGGTCATTTTTGTACTAGAAAACCTCTACTATCATCATGCGAAACCACTTTAAGCCAATTATAATCAATAAAAAATGCAAAAAAAATCTTAAACCCTAAACCATAAATCATAAACCTTAAATTGAGAAAGTCATACCTTAACGAAATTGCATTTTTCCTTTTCAAAAAATCCTTAAATCAACGAACAATACCCTAAAGACTTGCAAGAATGATTAAGAATATACAATAAGACACAATGTGACAATTGATATTTGAAGCACAAGATAAACAATTGAGAAAGATGATGCACAAGAGGATGATAAAAAAAGATAAATTCAAAAGTTTAAAAATTAAATAAAGATAAGGGTACATTAGGAATTGTCAAAAAATTATAAACATTTCGGGTGCTAATAGCAAATAAGAGGTGTTAAAAGAAATTACCTAGAGATCTTGGTAGCTCGTGCACAAAAGGGTTGACCTACTTGTGTAATTTGGGGTTAATTTGGACCCTCTCATAGGGGAATTTCAATTAACACCTACTATAATTTGAATTCACACCTACTTTTATAATTTTTTCCCCAAATTTTTATTTTACCCCAGGGATAAAATGAAAATTTGAGAAAAATTTATAAAAGTAAGTGAGAATTCAAATTATAGTAGGTGTTAATTGAAATTTCCCTCCTTGGGCTACAGGTCCCAAGGTCCCTTTTTAAATATGGATCCTAAGATAAACTAAGACCTACTAGTATATGTAAAAACATTCTCATGTGGAGTCAATAATTACTTGGGTCTTGATAGAGGAGGTCCAAACTTTAAAAATTATGCAGATATGGAGGGGTATGTATGTATATACGTATGTATTATAGCATGCACTGACAATATAAAAGAGTTTTACGCTGACGTTCAATCACAATCCTTCGTTTATATGAATTTTAAAGTATTAATTGATAAATTCAAACAATCTTACCATAAATAAAAAGTTGTGATTAGATATCAGTATAAAACTTTTTACATTGATAATGTACAATCCTCTTTCTTGAGTATAATACTACATAATTGTAATTTTGAGTGAAAAGTATTGTTAAAGATATTATTTACATTATAATCTATAATAAATAATATAATTATAGAATAAAAAATACATAATATATTTTAATAAGATAAAAATATAATTTACAAGAAAATTGAGTTGTTTACAGAGTAACTCTTAATAAACTTACAACATTATTTAATATTATGATTAAAAAAATATATTTATGTGTAATCATATAAAATTTTATGGAGTATTTTTATAATTTGTTCTACTTTAATGTTATGTTATGTTTGATTTTTATATTATATAATTATATTTACTTATTATTGTAAAAATATCGATTTATTATATCTTACATAAAAGTGTGGATCGTTGGTGAGAACATGCATTGTTTTGAAAACAAGACTGAATTGGGTGGTTCAATCAAAAGACTGGTATACCGAGCTGGTAACCAGTTTGGTCAGTGCTAAAAACAGGTATAAAAATCGCAAAATCGATCACAAACTGATAAAACTGGTTGTTCAATTAGCTCATAAATTTTTTGAAATTTTTCAAAACTTGCTAAATGTATCCCTTGTTTTCCAGAAGCCATTCATTTTTAATTTAAAATTTGATAAAAATAAGGATTAACTTAGCAATGTGAAAATATATTTAGTAAAACTATTTTTTCTTTTATAATTACCTCTTAATATATTTTTTTATCTTAATATTATAATACATTATTAATAAAAAAATATTATTTTATTGAAACCAGCTTAACAACAATTCAATAATAGTTAAATTAATGAATTATAAACGGGTATTTTTACCGGTTCCTTGACTACCTAGTTTTAAAAACATAAAGAATATGGGTATCTATGCAAGTATTAGGCTAAATACAAGTATGTTTTTTAAATAAAAAAATATAGTATCTTAATGAGATGGTACCATTGTGATACCTAATCTTAACTCATGAAAAGAGTCAAAATGATTTCGAAGCAAACTTCAGCAAGTTAGTGTCACACTAGCAATTTACAAAATATAGTAAAAGGCAGTACGGATAGATAGAGTGAGTAATGTTGAATAAATAAACTTAGGCATCACCCTATTTAATTGTAGATGCATGCTAACGCGTGAGAAATGGGCATTGAAGGGAAATGTTAAGTAAGAAGTGCTGACACAGACGTGGCCGCAACTCAAGCCCCGGATTTTGAAGGGTTGTCATGTCATGGTTGGTTTGGCCCAATCCTATTATGCCATCTGTGTTGACCCAAACCAACATTTTTGCTCGATACAAACAACAGTTTAGACTTGAAAGTTGAAATCACCACCTTTGCTAATAGCCGAAGCCAATCACTGCAGTGGTGAATACAGGTGCAACAGATCTACTCTTAAAAACACCCTTTTCAATAGAGCTGTTAAATGGAACGTTTGAGCCTCAGAATTTTACAAAGCCAAAACACTTTTCTATTTAGCTGTTTAACGGAAGGTTTGAGCCCCAGAATTAAACAAAACCAAAACCTTTTTTCTAGTAAAGTAAAGTAAACAAATGCTTTTTACATATCAAATACTAATATAATATAGGTTATGAAATGGAAAGACACGGAATCATGCTCTGTTCTTTGAAACTTAAATTAATAAATAATAAATAAACGAAACACTGCACGAAAACAAAAAAACAAAATTAAAATCCAAACAGGGATTACACAGGTACAGCTTCTACTAAGCTGTAGGTCCCTTTGTTTGAAGCGCGTTTCTTTCAGACATGAGTTTCTCTTTCTCTCTCATAAAAATGGGAAAGAACGTTACTGATTGAGGCATCGGCTTTCTCTCTCGTAGTTCAAATTTCGAATTCAAACGGAAACCAAGATGGTCACCCGAACCCCAACCCTAAGCATCCTCGCCGCGTTAGCAATCTTCCTGGCAACGACGTCGTTCGCCGACGCGCAATCATGCAACGGCATCCTCGTCTCCTACGCCTACACCGGCGGCTTGCGACTGCCGCCGAATGTCTCCGACGCCGCCAAGCAGCCGTACCGGTTCGAGTCAACTCTGACTGTCCTCAACAACGGCCTCGATGAGCTCAAGTCGTGGAAGGTCTTCGTCGGCTTCGACCACGACGAGCTGTTGGTCTCTGCTTCCAATGCAGTTCTCGCTGACGGCACCACCCTCCCCGCCTCCGTCGGAAACGGCACCGTCTTCGCCGGATACCCCATGACCGATCTCAAGACCGCCGTCGAAACCGCCGGCGACTTGACCCAGATGCAGGTTCAGATCAACCTCCTCGGCACCGTCTTCGGTGTTGCCCCTCCCACTGTTCCCATGCCCAAATCCATCAACCTCGCCAATGATGGATTCCTCTGTCGCAAATCCAACTCACAAGGTAACCTTCCTCTCCCTGATCTGTGATTGTAGGTTAGGTGTCTGTTTAAATGTTGATTAGAAAAAGTTAAAACTTTTAACTCCATTCATATGAAGTCCGGTTACTGGGTTAGTTTTGTTTGATCCGTGAATTGATCGATTGGGTTTACTGAAATGCTGTGATTGATGAAATGGGGTCTGTTTGCTTTTTGGTTTTTCAGGGAAGAATGCGAGTAGTGTGTGTTGCACGAGAGATCCCAAGTTCAAAACTAACATTACTACGGATGAAGAGTTTCTGCCACGTCAGAATGGTGATCTTTCTATCATGTATGATGTGATCAGAACTTATGATTCCAATTACTGGGCTGAGGTTACTATTGCAAACCATAACCCACTTGGGAGGCTTGACAACTGGAGGTTGAGCTGGGACTGGATGAACGATGAGTTTATATACACCATGAAAGGGGCTTATCCTGCTGTTGTGGATGCTTCTGATTGTTTGTTTGGGAAGCAAGGTACATTCTATAGGGATCTTGACTTTGCCAATGTGTTGAATTGTGAGAGAAGGCCAACCATAATTGATCTTCCTCCCACCAAGTTCAATGATTCTGACCTTGGGAAGATTCCCTTTTGCTGCCGGAATGGTACTATTTTGCCCCCATCCATGGATCCTAGCATGTCAGCTTCGAGATTCCAGATGCAGGTCTTCAAGATGCCACCCGCACTTAACCGCTCCCTTCTTTTACCACCACAGAACTGGCAGATAAGTGGCACACTCAACCCTGACTACAAATGTGGCGCTCCTGTTCGAGTGAGTCCTAGTGAAAATCCTGATCCATCCGGCTTACCCTTGAACAAAACTGTCATAGCCAGTTGGCAGGTTGTGTGCAACATAACAACCGCCAAGGGAACGTCGAATAAATGTTGTGTCTCATTTTCGGCCTATTACAATGATTCAGTTATTCCATGCAAAACATGTGCCTGTGGATGCCCCAAGAAGACAGAGAGAACATGTAGCGCTACTGCTCCAGCTATGTGGCTTCCACCAGAGGCACTTCTTGTTCCTTTTGAGAATAGAACCGCCAAGGCTGTTGCTTGGGCTAGCCTGAAACATTTCCAGGTGCCAAACCCGTTGCCGTGTAGCGATAACTGTGGTGTTAGCATCAACTGGCATTTGTACACGGACTACACTAAAGGATGGAGTGCAAGGGTGACACTTTTTAACTGGGGTGAGACTAGTTTTGCAGACTGGTTTACCGCTGTACAAATGGACAAAGCAGCTGCTGGTTTTGAGAAAATGTATTCATTCAATGCGACTCTGCTAGATGGTGTAAACAATACAATCATAATGCAAGGTTTGCCAGGATTGAACTACCTTGTTGCAGAAACTGATGGAGCTGACCCTCTTAGAGATCCAAGGGTGCCTGGTAAACAACAATCAGTGATTTCATTCACAAAGAAAACCACTCCTGGAATCAATATGGCTCGAGGAGATGGGTTTCCCACTAAAGTCTTTTTCAATGGGGAGGAATGCTCTCTTCCTTCAGTGTATCCAACCAGCAGTGGTTTCAGGAATGGTTTTTCCTTCGCTACTTCCATGCTTCTAACGATGTTGCTGATCCTCTTGATGCGGTAATAGTGGTCGTGTGTTTATCGAGAGACAGGATTTGATTCATATATTGACCTCACCACAGAAACTCAGTGGACTTGTCGTGTTGTAACATTCCTGCGTGTCTGGTTTGGATGCTGTGGCACTCATTTTTCAATTGATATGTGATTCTTTCGAGCATGTTATAGTACAGAAGATTGTAGATTTGTGTTAGATGATACAAAATATATTCCATTTTCTATTAAAAGTCTTTTTTTTTTTTTTTTCTTTGTCTCTTTTGTTTGCTTTTTGTCTGAGTAGTTTCATAGGCGTTGGTTATCACATGAAGTCAAAACATTAATGCAAGAAGTCATGGGTTGTTAGATGCACTAACGTTAAAATTGTTTTACACGTCCAAATCAGTATTAGAAATAAAATAAAATCTCATGAAAAATATTTTAGAAATGTTGTCATCAATAATAAATAATTATGAGATTTGTTTATATTTTATGAAGGACAACAAGGGTTTATAACAACTTATACATTTGTTTATATTTAAGAATTAAGATCACTTAAATTATTTTATTTTTTTTACATTTAAGAATTAAGATATCTTTTAGTCATCAAATAAAATAATTTTGTCAACAAACATAATTTAAAATAAATTATCAAATTAAATATTTTATAGAATATCCTTGCAATACATTTTTATTGTTTTTTCAAATTCAAAAATAAAGTAAATAAAAAATAAAAAAGGATTAAAGTTCAATTAAATTCAAGTTTGAATTTATATATCATTTGAATATACCTATACAATGCTAATGGATTATATTTCCTTTATCATTACTAGCGAAAATAGAACCATTGTTGCGTCTGTATATTCGCATTTCTATGTTGATATGTTATAATAATTTTAAGGTTTTAATTTAGTATTTTTGTAATAACATGATGAAATATAAATAATTTACTGTGTTATTTTATGTATAACATGATAAAATATATTTTATCAATTTGTATATTTCTTTCTTTGTAATACATTATAGAAACATGTCACATCATTAATGATTATAACATATTTGCAATGAATTTGAAAAAAAGAGAGAAAAGAATTTGAATAAAATTCAAAATGTTGTTTTGTTTGTGTATTTGTATCTTTATTAAAAATATTAATGATCAAAACTATACATCTATTAACAAAACTTATATTTGTGAAAGTAGAAGAAGTCATACAATGTTTAGAAGGGTAAAACAGTCATAAAATGTGGACATTAAAATATCATATTCCCATAATATAATATATAATATAATATTATAGATTATTGATTATACATAGGTTATAGATACTAGGATAATTAAGTATGTTGGATATAAATATTTTAAAGTAATTTTGTTCTTAAGATTATAAGGTTGATCTAGTGACAAATTTTACATTTGGCAAGAGATAGGTTGTAGGTTTGAATCCCTCTTATAACAAAATAGTTTATTTTTTAATTTTCAAATAGGTATAAGGATAAAATAGATATTTTGAAAAGTGGACATCAAAAGGGAGAATTTTCTTTATTAATAGTATAAATAATATATAATATATAATATAAAATATAACATTGTAGATTAATGATTATGCATATAAATTATAGATAGTAGGACAATTAAGTATGGTGGATATATATTTGTTTCTTAAGGTTATAAAGTTGATTTAGTGACAAAATTTACATTTAGTGAAGGAGATGTTATAAGTTCGAAACAAAATAATTTATTTTTCAATTTTCAAATAAGTATAAGAATAAAATATGCAGTTTAAAAAGTGGACACCAAAAGAAAAAATTTTCTTTATTAATAATATAAATATTATTTTTTTATATCCATTATATTAAAATATTTATATTAAGCGTAGAGAGGTATTAACAATCCAATATATATAATCATCGTTCTTAATAACTTTCAAAACTATTAAATAAAATTTTTAATTTTAAAAAGAGAAAAAAAATTGTACACGGTCATTGTAAAATATAAAATATTTTACAGTGTTATTCAATCGCAACCTTTCATTTATTACAAGTTTGTTTATTTTATAAATTAAATATAAATGAACGTAAAGAATATTTCATATATTTAATAAAAAAATAAATATAGAGTTATAACATCTTACCAACAATCAAAGAATAAATTCAAATTTTAAATGTCAGATATTTAAAAAAAATATTTTTATTTATCTTTAAAAAAATATAGACTTCATCAATTATCTTTTTATTTGTTATACTCTTTTTTTTTTTGTGTGTGTGGAAAGAGAAGAAACAAATACTCTATTACAAAAAGAAGATAAATTATCGTAAATATTTTGAACGGAGAAGGATGAAAAATGACGAAATTAATAGCTTTTATAAAAAATACTAACAAAGAAATGTTGAGTCCCTCCATGAGTGGCAACAAACTCAGCAGAAGCAGAACCCTTCTCCCCAATGGTTGCTTCAAAAATGAAGCTGGAACGAACCCCCGTTCTGATTCCGAACCTATCTAAGTTGGGCTGATTAACATGACCGAAGCCCAACACCCAAAAAATCCACTTGGCCTCTAAGGAGTCTCAAACCTAAATTAAAGATTTTCATTTTTATAGGAGTATACTACATTTGAATTTAAAATATAAAATTAAAAATACAAATTCATCAAAATATCTTATTTTCATTCTTTTCTATATCTAGGAGTGCTTACTTTAGGTTTGAAGTATTCTTTCAGAATAATTATTTAAATTACTTCCTTACATAATCCATAATTGATATTATCTTTTATTATATTTTAAAAATCATAATCTCTCATTCATATATATATATACAACATTAATAATTAAAAATATTAAATTTTAATAATTTTTAGAAAAATATTTATACATGTAAAATATAACATAAACAATATTCATAAATAAATTTTTTTTAGCATAACACGGATCATACATTCTAAGGAAAATAAAATCATATATTGATAAAATATACAATAAAATGTGTTCAAGATATTGGGAGCCATCAAGCAAAGCCATTAATTAACAAGTAATGAATCAAACTGATAAGTGCTAGAACATTTTGTGGTTTTGTTCTCACACATAAATAACCAAACTTAATACTTTTTATAATTTGAAATTATATTTATTTTTATAATTTTTTTAAAATTTTTATTTTATCTCTAATCCTAATTTTATAACCTATCTTTAGATATTTTAACTCTCCGATAAAAACTCTCCAATCCCAGTTTGCCGGAGTAAAAGAAGCAGAGTTAAGTATTTTAACTTACCGGCGAGAGTTCGTGAAAGAGTTAAAAATATTTATAAATTTTTTAGTCGAATGAAATCAGCATTGATGAAGAAATTATACCTGACAGACTCACCAAATGTTGGTATGAAACTCATCTTTTTAGTCAAGTTGGCCCATTATCTGCTTTCTTCTGAGTTGTTACTATTTCTTCAATTTCGAACACACCCACCAATGAATTGTTACTCAAGTTTCCAAATTGAAGGCAGAAGAAGACGAAATGTTGCTCAAATTCGAACACCACACTTGAGGTCTTTATTCTTTTCATTTGAAAACATTAAATTTTTATTTTGTTTTGCCCCGAATTTATCTCAATCTAATTTCTTTGTTGCTTTTAATCTTGGGTTGTAATTATTTGGACATTTGCTTCAGAAAAGCTTGTTCATTTCATGTTGAATTGTTTTAAGCATGTAAGAGGGAGAGAATAGGTTAAGTTTCATCGACTTTTAACTCTCTGACAACCCTTCCCCAAGAATTAAAAAAGTTGAAATTTTTAATTTTTGTTAACTTTTGGTGAGTTAAAAAAATTTAAAACTTTTTTATATATAAGTGTTTTTATATTGAAGTAGTGGCAATTCAAATAATTGGGAGGCTTAATTCAAATTTTCCCCATAAACAAAATGTTTATGTAGTGGGCTTATTAATTCTCCAGAAAAATTTAGTAAACTCATTTTGTGATAAAGAAAGAATTTCAATTGGCACCTACTTATTTTTTAATTGACATCTACTTAAGTTGCTTCATTTCAAAATTAATTTAGGACTAAAATCAATTTTTTATTGGATATTATTTTATTAAATAGTCATATGAAATCCTTCTATATCTGTTTTAAATATCAATACATTATATTCATATTTTTTATATTAAATTACAATAATAGTTCTTGAAGTTTAATGTAATTATATATATTTTTTTTGTTTTTTTAATTATTACTTTCGCATCTTGTAAAGGTGTTAGTGTAAGATTTATGAGATATGCTAGTGTAATATTTTCAAATATATAGGAGGTGTTAATATAATATTCTTAGTGTGTGTTTGGTTTCATGTTCAGAAATTGATTTTGAACTCAAAATTGATTTAAGATAAATTTTGACATATTTAGTTTCACTGAAGAAAAATTTAGAATTGTTTGAGTCCAAAATTAATTTCAAATTGAACCAACTTAGAATAGTTTAACTTTCTTTTATAATAAAAGTATCTAACTATAAATCACATCATCTAAATTAATTTTATCATAATTTGTTATATAAAATCAATTTTAACAATACCAATCCAAACACACACTTAAACTTAAAGGAAATTTAAGAAAAATAAAAAAGAATGAAATTATATGTAATTTGATAAAAGTCGACGAAGTGTTGTTATAATTTATTTATTTTTAATACATAAGATTTTTTTTGTAAATTTTAGAAATTATAATTAAATAAAACCATATTTCATTACCTCTTAAAAAACTTAAATTTTCAAATATTTTTAAAATTTAATTGAATACTTAAAAACATTTTTTATAATAAATATTTTAAAATTTTAATTCAAATCCATGTATATTAATAAATATCAACGGAGTAGAGGGAGAAAAACGAAAAAAAAGAGAGGAAAACGCAAAGTGACAATTTGGGAAAGAAAAGTGTTTGAGTTGCAGCGGCTTGGATTCATTTTTAAAAAATTAACGGTGTGGATCGGTGATGAGGAGAGGCGGCGCTACACGAGACAAGCCAAATCCATTTGATTCATATAATGAGTTCACCACAGAAACTCAGTGGACTTAGTCGTGTACTCGTGTTGTAACATTAATGGATGCTGTGGCACTCATTTTTCAATTGATATGTGCTTCTTTATAGCACACAAGATTGTAGATTTGTGTTATATATTCTTTTTCTATTAAAAGTTTCTTCTTCTTTTTTCCCTTTTTCTCTTTTGTTTGCTTTTTTGTTTTAGTAGTTTTACAGTCATTGGTTATCACAGGAACTCAAAACATTAATGCAAGAGGTTCTGGGCTGTTACATGCACTATCGTTAAAATTGTTTTCCATGTCCAAAACAATATTAGGAATAAAATAAAATCTCATGAAAAATATTTTACAAATGATGTCATTAATAATGAAACATTATTTGATATTTGTTTATATTTTTTTTAGTCAAATTGAAATCAACAATGAAATGAAAAGGAATTTATAGCAACTCACTTATTTACTCAACCAAGATTTATGGATTGATATTTGTTTATATCTAAGAATTAAGATCACTTAAAATTTAAATACTTATTTTTAATGATGTCATATAATTTCTTGTCTTCTAAAGTAACATCTACTTTTTTTAAAATATATAAATTGACAAAAAAATACTTATACTTTTATATGCAAGAAAAGCAATAGGTAACACATTATTATTTAAATATTTTTTATTAGCAAAATATGTTTTATATTTTTAAAAAAATTAAGACATCAAATATCTTTTTCTCATTAAATAAAATAATTTTGTCAACTAACATAATTTAAAAGAAAGTATCAAATTTAAATATTTTATAAAATGTCCATGCAATACATTTTTTTTAAATTAAAAAATAAAGTAATTAAAAATAAAAAGGATTAAAGTCGAATTAAATTCAAGTTAAAATTTGTATATCATTTTAATATATATATATATATATATATATATATATATATATATATATGGGGGACGTATAATTAAAAATAATGGTTAAATTAACATAACTTACTTAAAGATATTATATACATCTTACACCATAACTTATCCCATCCATCAACATTACGTCTACCCTCCACCGTAGACGGTTGTAACACTCCTCTACTTAATTAAAAAAATAACCAAAAAAATGTTATTATTAAGATAATAGAATTTGCATTCAGGTAAAATGATTCATATCTCCCAATATACATTTATTTTCGAAAATTATAATATGATAAAATATAGCATACAAGTAAATACATTAGGCTTTACAAATAAGTTTTACAAGATTCTCAATTACTAAAATTTATTAAAATATTGAATAATTCATCTTCATAACAGAAAAATATTAAATAATTCTCCGTAGTCTGAGGTCACACCTAATCAGAGCATCCAACGGAAAGATAAAGAAAAGCTTAGTTATTCATCACTAACAATATTATCATGATCTTATACACTTGAAAATGATGTTCAGCCTAAACAAAATGCAACAACAAATAACAAGGGTGAGAATACATCTCACACATGTTAAGGTACATATAAAGAGAATGAACAGTCAACTAAAGTACAATAAATAAACATATAAATTCATTTCATACCATGACATAAATTATATATCTACACACATAAATTCATTCATGCTAATGATGCTCTCTCAAGTACATGCTCAAAGTGGTCCTCTTCTACACCAATAACATGTAGGTACAGTCATCTAACCATAAGTCCACCAGAAGTGAATCATCTTCTACACCAATAACATATGTACAACCGTGCAATGCAAAACAACTCAAGAAGTCTGGTCCGGAGTACCAAACAATGAGTGATAAACTTCTTCGATTGTCACACTCATGCATGCTCTCTTAAGTACATGCTCAAAGCGATCCTCTTCTACATTAGTAACACGTAGGTACAACAATCTCACCTTAAGCCCACCCGAAGTAAATCCTCTTCTACGTCAATAACACATAGGTACAACCGTGTAATGCAAACCAATCTAAGAAGTCTGGTCTAGAGCGCCACACAATGAGTGATCCTTACAAAACTTCTTCGACTGTCATATTCATGTGTCATCTCACCCACAACATAAATCATAATGTTAACATTTAATCATGTTATCACACTCCACCCCCAACCGCAGTTGGGATGACATCTTTGAGACACCCCCTGGTCATCATCATTAACATAATCACAATATCAATATTTAATCAAGTCATTACACACCATCTCCAACGGCAACTCGGATGGCACCTCATCAAGCATCATCATCAACACACTATATGTCTAGTTGAAATCAACATCAATATCACACAGTGAAACAAATCTCCAATTCACACACCTCAAACAACTTTCAAACATTCAATCGTTCACCACACTCACAATTATAAGATACATTACAATAATCTAATAACGTCATCATAATCCATCCCCAACCGCAGATGGGATGACACATCATCAAGCATACACCCTAACTATCCTCAATCATCAACACAGTATACACTAATAAATTTCAAACATTTAATCATTCAAAACACCCATAATTATAAGATACATCACAATATTTCACAATACAACAAACAACAATCAACATCATTACAACTCAAACTATCCTTCCTTATCTTACTCTTTTATTGCATCGGGCAGTCTAAATACAATATCTATAGTTATACTACTGATATAAGGGTGGTATAAATTTCGTAGAAAGATAATACATTTACCTAAAATTTTTATGTTGATGTCTAGTGTTAATTTTATCATCTACTATTTTTAAAAATTATAAACCCGTAGCTATTAACCTTAAATCTAACAGTTTGACCTTTACTTACTAATTTATTCATAACTTGAGTTATATACATCATTTTTAACTGATTACAACTCCAAAAGGAACCTACCATATAAGGTTGAAACTTTCATGAAGAATACAAGACATAATGAGGTCGTGTAGGTCATGTAGCAAAGGTTACAACACACAAATATATGTTTCGCTCACTAGATTAGACACTCAACTTATAACTCACATAACTCAGTCAATTCGTAACATTTCTATGTGATTCATGAGTGTCAACCACTCCATTTCTCTTATGTCTTTTTCAAACACATCTCCAATCAACAAAATAAATTATTACATTAAATCAACCATACATAAATTCTAATTTGGCAAACTATCTCATTGTATAAAGAGTTTAATCGATATACGTTGTCAATGTAAAAATTTTTACACTGACATTCAATCACAACCCTTCATTCATGCTAAATTTGTTGACTTTACTCATTATTTCTTTAAAAGTCACATAAATGAAAACTCATGATTGAATGTTAGTGTAAAAATCTTTTAAACTGACAGTGTATACCAATTAAACTCTTGTATAAACACAAATCTCCAATTACATATGTCTATAAAGTCATGGACAAAACATGTCTTCACTTGTTGCATGTGTTCATAATCTTTCAATAGCATACATGCAACATTCTACACAGTCACATAAGAGATAATTTTCCACCCCCTTACCTCGATGAAGAAACAGAGACAAACAAAGATTTTCCTTTTTCAATCTAACGAACCCTTACCAAAATAGAGTTTCTGTTGTGATGCCATTTTGTCCCAAACTAAACCACCAAATGTAGATCTGAACAGTCAGAATGGAGAGTCACACGTATGGAACCTATTGTCCAATTTCAAGCCTGATCCAACGATTAACGAATACGCAGTAATGAGACTACGAAAATTCCATCGGATTTATGCAGGAATAGTTTTATCTCTTCCTTTTTCTCTCTATAGCTTCTTTTTTTCTTTCCTCAAACTTCAAGAAACTCTAGGGTAAGGGTGATCATGTCTTTTCCTTCCCTTCTCACATCACAACCCTAATGGGCTAGCCCATTCAACTTCTTTACCTTCTCACTTAACCCCTTAACTTATAATATGCAAATTATTACTAAAAATATATAATATAAATATACCTTTCCTTATTATTATTGTTTCAAAAAATATTTATTTTATTCTTTTCCTCTAATAAATATATATATATATATAGTTTAGTTTCTTTGAAATAATTAGTTATAATAAATGACTAAGTTTCTATTAATTCAATTAATTTAAAATAACTAAAATACCTCATTTATGAAAATTAGGTTGTTACAACGGTCACCACCGTCCTTACTACTGCTACCACAACCACTACTGTCACCACGACTCCATTGTTTTTGCCGCCACTATCATCATTATCGTCATCGTCGCTGCCACGATCATGAAGACGATAATGGTGGTGGTAGTGACAGTGGGGTGGTGGTGGTGGCGACAACAACAATAGTAAAGGTTGTGAACGTTGATGACGATGGTGGTAAAAATAAAGATGGTGGTAACAACAACATCAACAATAATAAAGTAAGTTACAGCGTAGAAGGTACATAATAAAATATATATATATATATATATATATATATATATATATATATATATATATATATATATATATATATATATATATATATATATATATACACACACACGCACTATATTAAAATATTTATATTAAGCATTCAGAGGTTTACGTATCCAATTAAGAACCGTTCTTAATAATTTTTCAAAACTATTAAATAAAATTTTCAATTAAAAGAATATTTCATATATTTAATCAAAGAACAAATCCAGTTATAACATCTTATCAACAATCAAAGAAAAAATTAAATTTTTTAAGTGTCGGTATTTAAAAAAAAATTATTTGTATTTATCTTTTATTTGTGAAGACTAAGGGTTTATTAATAAACTTTTCATGAAACAATTTAAGGGGGAAAAAACTTGTCCACAATCTAAAATTAAAATATGTAGAAACTCATAATTTATAAAAATGTGAAACCTGTTGTATTTTTTCTTTTTTTCTAAGCTAAAGCAAACTTAGTAATGAAAATCATGCTTAAGCAAAAGATTCGCTTAAAAACATATTGGATATTGGATTACGCAAAACCTCTTCCAAATTAACTTTATGCATGAATTAATATTAATTTACAGAGAAACCTATTCTTTTTTTTTTGTTTTCTCCTCTAGAAGTATTTATAGTTAAACTGATCCTAAAACCATATGACCTTTAAATTGCAGAAATAACATACATATAAATAAACAAATTATAAAATTTCCGATAACAACTTCAGCAATTAAACTAAGTTACCTAACGGGAGAAAATTCAAAAGAAAATCCAGCGAAAAAAATTGAATAAAATCGATGGATTGAAGAATTTTAACCAATGATTAAGATTTTCCATGTTTTATAATAATATTGGAAATCATACTTAACAATTTTGCGGGGCACGGGAGGAACAGCAGAAACTCCCTCATATTGCAGATGCCTTTGACAGATTCTCTACTCCTGCTAGAGTCCTAATAACATATAAGGTATGCACTTGTAGTATATGCTTCAAGTAGGCCTAAAGTATTGCATCTTGCTCAGTTAAAGACTAGATTAGCTATAAAATCTCAACCAAGTACCTAATCAAGTTAATGACTTCATGTACAAAGAACGCATAACGTAATGAACACAAAATGCACAGAAGTATCAAAGTACAGAAAAAACCAGAAAAGAATGACCAGACCAAATGTCTAGAGCAGCTAAATGCAATATTTACATGCTTACGGAAGTCATTACTTACTTTGAATGACATAAATTACAAAAGGAACTGAAGAAAAAAATTTCATAATTTGTTATTGAAGTTAGAAATGCTCCTACGACAACTTCGCAGATGTATCAAAACCTTGCTTCTGCAATTCTGCCCTAAGCCAACATACCTTCAAGAACACCCTAAAATTAGAAGCTTGCTAGCAATTTTGTTATCAATAGCAGTCAAAAATTGCACATGCCTTGTGCATATATGCAGTTTGGAGTTTGTAGTTGATTCATCTTGAGCACCCAGACTAAAGCATTACAATATACTACTCCCAGAAATCAGAATATTTGAAATCAACCAAATTCTGTTTGCAGAACAATTTAGACTCAGTTCCAAAATAGCTAACTGCAGGATGATAATGTGCTTGTGTAACAAACTATTTACACTGGCAACTGCAAATCAGAAAGAACTGGCCTGGGTTTGTTCTAGACAGGAATGTTGTCCAGAGAATATCCATCAAATTCAAACTCATTCTCAGCCGGTCCCATGCCTTCTTGCTGCCAACATTAGAATTTAGAAACACATGAGAAAACTGGTTCGTTCATAACAGCAAATTACATGCAAGCATGCGTAAATAGGTCTAAACAGAGGAATGAAGGACAAACCTGCTTTAGAAGTGCACTCATCAGATCCTCCTGCCCATAATGGTCAGGGAAGAGGTTAGTCTGGGAGCTTGCATCAGGAATTCTTTCAGATTTGACCCTTATTGAATTGTCAACAAGAAGCGCATTGAGGTGTTGACCCGTATTTTGGAGATTATCTTGTTCCAAGCCTTCTCCAACGGAGAACATTGCCTTTCCAATCAAAGCAGCATCTCTGCTTTGGCCAGTCTGCTGTGTAGAAGAAAAGCCCTGGTGCACTAAAACTGATGGTGAGACATCAATGTTACCTTGTAAAGGATTTGCATGGTGGGGGGCATTGTAAGTAAGGCCTGGGTTTGTTATCTCCCAATCATGCGACTTCTGATGGTGCAGTTCATTAAAAATATCGTAGCTTGGAAATCCGCCAGATCCTTTGATTCCTGATGTTACTTCCTCTTGGAATGAGCCTTTTGTTGTGATACTGGACATACCTGGAGTGCTTCCAAGTGGGAAACTATTGTTCACAGACATTTCAGAGGTTTGATTCATGGGAAAACTCAACAAGGAAGAGCCCGGTGGAACAGGATTATACATCGGTCCCCTGTTATTACCAGCAATCCCATTTCTGCCCAAAAGACCATTAGAAATTCCATTTGATACATTGGGTTGTCCCAAAGACGATGGAAGTCTTGGAACACGAGGGCCAATATTTTCACCTAGCATTTGACCTCTAGGTTGAGATTGTGCCATCTGCATCAATAAGGGATTGCCTTGTGTAGCAGATGAGTTGACTCGCATGTTCAAGCTGCCGAGGGATTGGTTAGACTGGTGCAAATTGGCCAGCTGCTTTGGCTCCATGTTTGTAGGGATTCCATGCAATAAGTTCATTGGTTTACTACTGCTTAAATGTTGCTGTTGGCCTTCTCCAAATCTTAACCTTGGATTTTCAAAACTGAAAAGGTTTCTTTGATCCATGAGAGGCATCGGTACACCAGATTTTGCATTTGATCTTCCAAGTCCTGCTGCTTGAAGTGTGGCTAGACTTTGTGCAGGAAGCTGGCCAGCAACAGCAAGAGTTTGAAGATCAATCCCATTAATTGAAGAAATTGTCCCAAATGTTGTCTCTTGGGGCGCGAGAAAGGAGTTGTTCAAGTTATTCTGGTGCTGAGAAACTCCACTCAATCTTCGAAGATATAATCGGTATTTCTGTGATAGAAACAGGATAAAAAAAATTAATTCCAAGTTATCATTGGATAGATGACCAAAAGATTTTTAAAGCTAGGATAAAAATTTAACCCATCTTTGCAACAAAGTACAAGCAGGATAAACAGTATGATACCTGCAGGTGGCTGGCAACATTTTCTCTAGTTAGCCCAGGAACATTCATCAATTCCAGAATTTTTTTAGGAACAGCCTCTGAATACAAATATCAAACTTGAGTCATGCAAAACTCAAAGAACATAGTAATTCTCTGAAGATAAATATTCAGACAAATTACTAGTTTACACAAAAAAGGATGGAAGAAGATGGATGGATGAACATAAAAGAAAGGATAAAATGAACAAATGCACAAAAGATAAAGGTAATGAGGAACTAACAGAATTAATCTAACAAGAAAAATAAGAAAATAGTGGAGTAAAAAGGTAAAAGAGGAACTACTAAAACTGTAAAAAAAGCCCATTAAAAATTATATCAGAGGAATGATCCAAACTATGGTAACAAAAAATGATATTGGAGGAACACACAAAACTGTAAAAGATGTTATTCAACGGCCAGGACCCCAGCCAGCGGGATAAGATTTGACTGTTGATGTAATTTTAAACCCTCAATGGAATCTTAATTATCTAAGTTTACACCCTCAATGGAATCTTAATTTTCTATTAATATCACTGACCCGAATAATTTGAAAATTGATAGTATGCCAAACGTAAATACAATGATCCAAACTATAGTAGCGAAAAACTGAAAACCCAAGTAGTAAAAGTGTGACTTTGAGACTGACAAATCGTGTATATGACAACCAAATAAAATACATATAGAATCCCAATGATTATGCTTCGAAAGTTCTGTTACATAGGTCTTCAGTGAAAATGCCATATAGATTCAAAAAGAAAAAAAGCTTGAACAGCCCAGGTGAAAGATACATACTGTCAATTCCCAGTTGGTCCACAGCAGCGACAAACTGTTGATGAAGCTCCACAGACCAAACAACCCTTGGCTTCTTTAATGTGGATGTGTCATCTCTCTCCTCTGCCTCCTCTTCCTCATCCCTTCTCTTCTTTGAGTTTCTCCAACTGCCTTCATTCGCTGAGGAAGAGTAATCTGCTTCATCAGATGCCTTTGGTTGCCGATCTCCTTCCTCGGCACTACCTGATTGCTCGGCATCTTTCCACTCATTCTTCCTCTTACGAACCACGTGTTGCCATATGTTCTTCAAAGCCTCAATGCGAACAGGCTTAATTAGGTAATCACAAGCACCGTGAGTCACACCTTTCATAACAACATTTTTACCATCATCCGCAGACATCACTGCAACCATCACACAAACATGTCAATCTCAACATAGATGCAGCCCACAAAAAATAGATCTAAATAAGTCCAACATGGTACTTACTTATAACTGGAAGATCCATCTCCAAACCAATGTGTTCCAAAAGTTTAAATCCATCCATGTCCGGCATATGCACATCACTTATAACAATGTCAAAGCCATTCTTGTTCTCCCTAAGCAGTGAGAGAGCAGTTTCTGCTCTATTACATTTGGTAACTGAAAAGAAGAAAACAAAAATAACTATCAGAGTTCTTAATTAACTCACAATAATTTGAAAAAGAAACAAAAATAAATCTGACATTAGGCAAAGGTGGTTTGATTCTAAGGAAGAATCACCAAAGCACCCACAGAGTATCTATTTATCTAGAAGCAAGTAATCCTTGAAAAGAAGAGAAATTGGTTTCTAATTTTTAGTTCAGTTTTTTTGTTATCTGGTTGAAAGGGTCAATTAGCGTCGAAATCGGAAAAACAAAATTGAAGAGAGAGAACGAATGAAGTTGAAATTGAGGAGAAACAGAAACAGAAACGGTTGGTGTAGTGAGTACCCTCGTAGAGGCACGTGCGGAGCATCTTCTCCAGAATCACGAGGCACGTGGGATCATCGTCGACGACGAGAACCCGGAGACCGGCCGGAAACTGGTCGGAGACGGCGTCGGCGGATTTAATAGCGGCGCTTGTAGTAATCGTTGACATGGATCCCTTACCGTTGCTAAGATTCATGGTTGGGAGATCCGAACCGAACAGTAGCACGCAATAAACAGAGAGAACAAACCCGACACGACAGTGGCGTTCACATAGTTGGAACTTGGAATCAAATTTGAGGCGAAAGTGAAGTGAAGCAACTGAGGAGCTTCTGCAATTCAACCAAACACAACGCAGGAATCGGAGGAGAAAGAAAGAGAACAAAACAGAACACGAATTTTGGGTCAGAATTTATTTTTATTTTTTATAAAAACAATAACTATTCTTCTGCGCCTCAACCTTATGTCCTCGCCTTGTCACTGTTACACGCTGAATTTCTTGGGTATTTAATTATTCTTTAATCAATGCCAATAAAGGCTTTACTAATCAGTCATTAAGGAAGATTTGTTATTTTTTAATTCAGTATTTTAAATTGCTAAAAAATCAAGGCATTATTATTTCCGAAAATAGTTGTGGTTTTATTTTTGAGTTTATTTGTGACGGTAGAAGTATATTTATAATATTGAAAGTTGGGTCTCACTGGCTCCTGAAAGAGTGGATCCAGCTCATTCATGGAAGGAACTAACCCCTCATCTTAAATCTACACTTCCCACACAGCTCACCTACAAAGGTTTCGGATTTTACTGTGCCTCTGTTTACCCCAAATAAAAATAACAATCTCTAGTTTTTTCTCAGTTAACTTTGCTATTATCATTTTTTTAAAGCATGTTAGGTTAGCTAATAATAATAGGATATTGATCAAGAAAAAGTAAAAGCAGAAAGTATTAAATAAAAATAAAATAGTTATTGTGTTATTGATACCTTTCAAAACTAATAATATCCTTTTAATGTTAGCAAATACATTTAAAGTAGTAAGTAAGCTAATTTTTAATTTTTAACTATTAATATCTTTATCTTAGATACCACGAACATAGTCAAGTTTTTTTTTAATAAAATACGTAGTTTTTCTAATTTTAGCGTAATTTTTCCATTTTTAACAAAAAAATTATTTTAACTATTAATATATATACTTATTGCTTAAGATTAGAAAATCCTTTTCTTATTAAGTTCTTTATCAGCATAAGTTTTTAGGTATACAGTAGTTGAATAAGTTTTTGTTTTCTTACTCTTTTTTTTTATGTTTACCTTGTAAAATATGTATTGATGTTTTATTGTATAACAATAAACAATACATCACAAAGGGTATACATTATAAGTTTTATATGCGTAAAATATAAAAATAGAAAATATATTTCATTGGTGATGATAATATATGAAATTAAGATATAACTTTAATTTTGAAATTGTTAGATTTATTTATTTAATAAAATAATACTTTATTAAAAATCATAACTATTTTATTTTTTAATTTAATTGGTATATACATTGTCAGTGTAAAGGATTTTTACACTGATATTCAATCATGATTTTTTGTTTATGTGACTTTTAAAATAGTAACTAGTAAAGTCAACAAATCTACTATGAATGAATGATTGTGATTTACTGTCAGTGTAAAAATCTTTACACTAACAATGTATACTAATTAAACTATTTATTTTTTGTTTAAATAGAATTATTTATTTCATGTTAAACGAAGAAAATTGAGTAATGATTAAAATAATTAAGAAAATTAAAATATTGATAAATAAATATTTAAAAGGAAGATAAAGTTTAATGAATTTGATATTGAAAAAACCCATTACGCAATCGTTAAAAATAAAATAGTTGTACGTTTTTTGTGAATATAATCCACATAAATAATATACAAATTAGTTGTATAAATACCAATGTCTATATAATCCACATAAATAATATACAAATTAGTTGTATAAATACCAATGTCTAGTAATGTCTAGTATAGGATGAAAAGAGAAACATATAATTATTTATTGAGTTTAACAATACCATAAAGAGAAACAAATTAGTTGTATAAATAATAATACCATAAGAATTTAATTGGTATACACATTATTAATATAAAGATTTTTACACTAACATTCAATCATAACTTTTTTTTAATGTAATTTAAGTAAAGTCAACAAATTTACTTAACGAAGAGTTGTGATTTACTATTTTCTATTGAATCATGGATTTATTTGGTGGCACAAATAAACGTATAATAGTTGCGATATTTTTTCTGTTCTTGTATCTTGCGCAAATCATTAATTAAAATGCTGTGTAGCTTTTATGTACCAAATAATTTGAAGTATTATAGGTTTAGAAAACAAAACCTTAATAATTACATATATATCAAACGGACTTATTTGGACTAATAAAATGCAGACAGGTTGCAAATTAAGTAAAAATTAATTATGAATAAAGCATGACAACGAATTATGGTTTTTTAAATTCGTGTAAGGGAAATTTAAATGAATACGAATGATTAAACGCTTTTATAGACATTTATTTGGCCTTAAAATGGATCTTCTTCCTAAAGTGTGTTAATTTTTAGTAATTAGGCGAAATTTGGATGTAAAATGTTAGAAAATAGAGTAGTTGAATTTTAGGGGGGGCGATGTAATTGATTGCGTCTTTGGTATTAATCCGAATTGATTTTGGTTCTCACGGCAAGACTTGGTCATAAGTGGCACCATATTGTTGTTGTTTAACATTTTGGTAGGGCATGGCGCATGTAGAGGGAATTAATTTATATTTATAGCATTTACGAAACGAAGCATTATCCATGGCGATTGGCGATTGGCGATTGGCGATGGTGGGTCCGTATGCAAATAAATAAAGGTGGATGTTGGTAGTTTGGGTCAATGTCCACCTACATGTTAACCAATGCCAAAGTTATGCAAGCCAGTTCATTGATTTGACCCCCAAATAACTTAATTGGATGGGAAGCACCTTGACATGCATACCCTAACCAAAAGCATTAGGAAATTGCCAACTTTTGTTCCTTCAGTTAAAAATACCCTTCATGTGCCCAAATTCACGTATTAATAAAGTGCCTAAGCAATGTTGGCATCGATGGCAAGCACAGCACCACTTGCATTGTGAATTGTGAATTGTGAATTGTGAAACGTGAATCGTGAATCGTGATTGTGGTGGAGGCTTTGGGTATCCACTTTGATGTACCAAGAGTGGGCATCCCAAGCGGTGTGCTAATGACCAAATAATCCTACATTACAATTATTTAAAGAATAAATAACGGAGTGCAAAGTGGGTATTCCGTTGAACAACTTTATGATTCTCTCAAGCTCTGCTTTTCAAGCGAAATCCTTTTAACAACTTAATCCCTATCCTTTCCTCTGTCTCTTGTGTTTGCGTTTTTCAGTGTGCACTCTGACTCACTCTTTGCCTTTTTTCCGTAAACAATTTTATATTCTACCATTTTCCCCCCTCTTGACACGTGTCTCACATCGGATTACGGATAAGGTCTCCTTCCCCGCTATGGCTCTTTCATTTTCTATATGACAGCTACTACTTCCCCTTTTTATTTTTATCTATTGGTTTTGAATAATTTAATTGGTTGAGTTGCCTAATTTTTCTATTAATCAATGTTTTTAAGCAATCAATGGAAATAGGGTAAGTGTCGTAATTCCTTTGCTAATTGCTAAGCACTCTGGAATATTTTTATTAATTGATTTTTTTGTACTGCAAGAAAAGCAGTGAAGCATAACCATAAAGCAGCAATCTGAAAAACGTATATTCGCTTGGGGACCTTTTCTTACTTACGATGAATAAATAAGAGCACACAAGAAACGCTTTTCACAGTGAAAGCGTTACTTAGAATAATTAAATTAAATTAACAAAACATTAAAGGCTCTAATACGTAACTTGAAACTGTGACACTCTCATTTCCTCTCCACTGGCCACTACTACCCTCCTCCCTTCTCTTAACTCTTAGCTTTCACTTTGTCTTCTCCCAACAGATTTAAATCTTTAAAGTTCATGATTCAATATTATTATTGTTTGTTTGAGTCATTTTGTTTATTTATTGTTTCTTGCATTTAAGCTTTTTATGTAGGGAAAACTGGTGATATATGCTTTTAAGGAAAATGGAATATTATTGTGTGCGTCACCGTGGTAGAGAGAGAGAGAAGGAGAGGGTTCATGCGCGGAATTAAAATATTTATTATTTATAATTTATAATTTATAATTATGTGTTTGAGTTTGGTGTGGGGTCCAGGGGGTAAGTTGAGTTAAGCCACATGGCGATTCATGGGAGTTGGAGAAAAGTCTAAGCAACTTTTACTAACTTTTTCCCTGTCTTTCTTCGCATAATAATTCACTCTCTCTGCTCCTTGTGCTTGTGTGTGCCCATTTAAATCATGAGTCCCATATCCAGTAACTCCCCTTTCTTGTTTTCTACTTTCTTATTGTTTTGGTCTATAATTCAAACATACTATAATCATTTTTTATTTCTTCAAATTTCAACTGCTGCTGTCATTCTTTCTACCATCTTCTTCCTTCGTCCAAATAATAAACACCCAAATAATTTCAGCCTCTGATGCATTCTGGTTATCATTTATTGCTGATTTATAACAAATTTAAAATATACAAATTTAATACACAAATCACTCTTTTATTTATTTATATATATATATATATATATATATATATATGTATATGAGATTTTAATGATTATGCAATGAAAGTTTAAAAGGTTATTAGTGACAGAGCTTATTTTAATTGGTTGAACAAATTTATGAGTTGTTGTAAATTTTTTAATATTATTTTAATTTTTATAAGGATATTTTAACAATAAAAAAAATTATTATACTGATATTTAATTATATA
This sequence comes from Psophocarpus tetragonolobus, assembly GCA_037954015.1. Lineage (NCBI taxonomy): Eukaryota > Viridiplantae > Streptophyta > Magnoliopsida > Fabales > Fabaceae > Psophocarpus > Psophocarpus tetragonolobus. The sequence goes on along the minus strand of CM075693.1, from coordinate 5,051,318 downwards.
TTTTTGTTTGTATGATTTTTAAAATATTAACTTGTAAAATTAATAAATTTATCATAAATTAAGAATGATAATTGAATATTAATATAAAAATTTTACATAACAATACATACTAATTAAACTATATATATATATATATATATATATATATATATATAATTTTTAAAAATAAGATTGGTTTATTAGTCAAGTTATTGATGTAAGCAGTGATTTTCTAGGTTAGTTACAATCACACTAAATACAAAATCTTTTTTCTTTTGAAACATATATACTCCCTCTTATTGGACTCCATTGTAAACAACAAAATTTTTTCAAACTTATATATAAGTGAATTTTATCTATTTAGATCTTAATTTAAAACATATCTTTAATTCAGATTATTTTTAATAACTTTTGTATTCATAATATTACGTTTTAATAAAAGTTATAAAATTTATTTTATATTAAAATTAGTAAAACTAACTAATTTAACTAATTTTCTTAATCAAAGATAAGTTAGTTATTTTTGTTTATATTAGATAGAATGTAGTATTAAATTTAGATTTAATTACTTATTTGGTAGTCTCATTTATTCTTAACGTTACAAATTTACCATAATTAATGCATTCTACTCAAATTAATTCTTTTATTATTAAAATGTGTTACTGGTTCGTATGATTTTTAAAATAGTTTGATAGGTTCTAATTTACTTTTGAAATGGTCTCTTTTTTTTAGGTTTATTGAATTTTGTTATTACCAAATACAAAAAAAAAATAGATATTAAATACACAAATCATTATGGATAAAAATATATTGTACAAACCTAATAGGTTACAAGTGTGTGAAATAATTTGTAAGAAGAATTAAATTTAAGTTTGAGTTTGATTAATAAATTAATTGAGGAGTAATTGATTGTATTAACTGTATTAATGTTATGTGATTGAATTTAAAGTGTTTCTAGTAGGGTGAGTAGGTGAGCATAATTATTGTTACTTTGATTTGATGAGTTGGGAGTGATTCTCAAGAAATTTTGGAAAATTTATTTATAAGGGGTGTGAATAGCAAACAAAACTTAGTAAATACACCCTTGATCCCCTTTTTTCTTCTTGCTTCTTATTTTCTTTATTTTCTTCTTCTTCTTTCTTCTCATTCTTCTTCTCTTCCACTTCCTTTTCTTTCCTTGTTGCTATTGTTGTTCTTGTTGCATGCCTAGCTTTGGTGGATGGAATTTGATGAAATCTCTTATGTTGCTTTTGATTCCAAGCGTTAATTAGTATAGGTATATCTCATCATAATTCTTTGAAATTTTTTTTCCCTTTCGCTTCAGGCATTCTCGTTGGAAGGGAATTCTCTTTAAAAATCCCAATTGTTTAGGTTTTTCTAGTTTTGGGATTTTGTTAGGTTTTAAGTAATTCCTATAATTAGATATCTCTCTTCGTTAAAGTTAACTTTTAAAGAGAGAAATAAGCAAGAGAAGTTAAACCATTGATTTTAATTTAAGGATCTGTGACTTAATGGATGTGAAATCAATAGAATGTAATTGATTTAGCTTTTGAACTTAATTTGAATGTTATGTGAAATTGATTGTATCGGTGAAATTGATTATTGGAGTGTTACTTTTATAAATGAGAAGAAATTCATGTATTTTTATTGATTTTAGTGATAACTGAAATGTATTACACTGCATGTTGTTGTAATTAATGCATGATGATGAGATGTTATATTGACTTTGATGAATGTGAGCGATTATAGTTAGGTAACTTAGCTTTTAGATGATGTAGGTGTTTGTGTGTGTGTATATATATATATATATATATATATATATATATATATATATATATATGGGTGGATGTGAGGCACATTGAGTCAAAGTTGCATCTAAGATCAATGTAATCTTAATACTAGATAAGTAAGTGGGGATAATTTATGGTTTTATATTGTGATTCTAGTACCAGAAATGCAAGTGAGGGTATCCTTGGGATATACTTAGACAACAATTGTTTTGTCATAAAAGTCAAATAGACGACATACAACAGTTGTTATATGAGTATGCTAAGACTTTGGTGGGTTATCATATAGGTTAGGTGATGCCAAACACCAATTGAAAGGAGTCTTTTGACCGCCTTGGTGTTTGAGCGTAATAGGTATTTCGAAAAGCGTTTGTGTAATGTTAATACATTATGTTGAGTATTTATGTTCAGAGGAGCATAAGTGTGATTGATTGATTTGTATTTTATTGATTGAATAAATCTATTCAAATAACTGAATTTCTTTTATCATATACTTACCATTGCATTGTATGTTTATTTTGTATAATTGTTATAATCATGCTTTACATGAAATCATATGGTAATGGTGGTGCTAAAAGGCAAGAAGATCTTATTTGATAGTGTTTAGAACTTGACTGGAAGTAGACTATGTAATTAGGTAGTAAAGAATAATATGGATTTGACATCCATGTTATGTAATATATTATAGTGGAACTATAATTTAATAAAGTATGGATTATATGATGTAAATGTCTATGGCAAGTTTAAAGCTTAGATATTTTAGAATCCTGTTTAAGTTTGGTTGGTTTTGGCAAAGAGATTGCAATAAAGGTTTTCCAATTCTGCAAACTCTTATTGGAAAACAGGTCTCGTCCAGTGAAAAGTTATCTTTATTAGGGAATTTATTGACTTTGCGCTCAACGAGGAGTCTCACCCAGTGCAAAATTTTATCTATTAAAATTAAATTTGATTTTCGCTCAACGACGCATCTCGTTGAGCAAAGTTTCTTCACTAGAACATTTTAATTGTAGTGTCCTACTAGACGATCCTTGTTGTTTGGCGAGGTACTCTAATTTCTCGTTAGGCGACCTTACTTGCCTGATAAGAGTGTGCAATGCATTTGTTGAGATTTTTATTTGAAATTTTAATATTTTGAGTATTACTTATATTATATATAGTTATCTTGATGAATAAGAGTGAAATAAAGGTTAGCATTTATTTGGAATGTTACAATAATGATACCAGAGCAGTTCGTGTCCTATACACAGACTTGTGAAAATATATTTGTTATACTTATGAGTGTTAGTTGTAAATTGTGTATGTAATGTTGAATTCTAGTTACAATAATAATATAAAAGTAGTTTGTGTCCTAATATATTAATTTTAATATATTTACATTTTGTTGTCTTTAATCACATACCATAGGTGGATGTCCCTAACCCAATGGTCATAGATTAATGTTGTTCATGGTATATAATCAATGTTGGTCCAAAGAAATTTCGGATGTGGAGAAAAGCAAACATAACTTCTTCCGCTAATAGTGTTTGACAAATATAAATTTAACATTGCTTCTTCAATGAATGATAACAACTTTTGATATTATTGAGTAAATATTTTTAAATTAATTTATAATTTTAGTATATCTATTTATGAATTTATATAAAAATGTAACATTAAATAAATATTAATCAATAATATTTATTTATATAAATTTATTTAACATATAGTTAAAATTTTTTTATACAAATATAATAAGTAATTAGATTTAAATAATTTTTTAGTTCCAAAACGTTCACAACTTAATATAAAAATGATGTATAGTATGGTTTCCAAGTAAAAGTATTTTTTTACATTTCAAAATAAAAATAAATATTTTTGAGTTTCTAATATGCAGTGTGTTAAATACTTGAAAAAGGAATTTATTATTCATAATGTTTTGCTCATAATGGTATTGACAAAAAATTATTTGCCACAAATAATATTTTTTTTACTATTATAAAAAATAGTTTCTAATATAACAATAAATTTGTTTTAATTTTCATCAAAAGTTAAAATCGTGATATAAATATTAATTAACTAAAATTTTCATATATAATTTATTTAACAGATTCAAAACATTATTTTCTTACAAATATACTAACTAATTATATTTTAAATAAATTTTTAGTAATAAAAACTTCCACAACCTAATAGAAATATTTGTATGAAATTTTATCTAGGAAATTGCTTAAAATCATTTTCTACTATCTCCAAGTAAATTTTTTATCCTATAAAAAAGTATTTTTTATATTTAAATCTAAAAATAAATATTATTTAGTATTTAATATAAAGAGTGCTAAATATTTGAAGAAAAATTTATGTTATTTATAATGTTTTGCCAGTATCAAGAAATTTTTTCTCACATAAATAATACTTGTGTTACTATCATAAAAAAATTATTGTTTATATTATAAAAAATCTAAATCTAATATAAATTATCTTATATTAATTTATTTACATAAAAATTAATATTATTATAAAATATCAATAAAAAGATTGAGTAAAAGAAGTTTTTAAATGTAAAATCAATATATATTACCTAATTAAATTTAAACTAATTTTTTAGTTTAAAATCACATGATTATTTAAAAAAATGCATACATAAAACTACTTTTGCCATTCACAATAGTTTTATAGAATTTCAAAGTATTAATAAATATGGTTAAAAACTGACACAATTTTTTTACATTCACAATGGTTTGATATTAATTATATCTAGTTTCTGCATTAATGGTATTGTGATTTATATCTAATAAGATAATTATTTTTATCAAATAATTTAGAATTATATAAAATATATTTAGTAAATAAATTTTTAAAGTTTAATATTTATGCAATATATATGATAAGTTTATTAATTATCAATCATATTTTTAAAAGTCGTATAACATGTAGATTGTGATTGAACAAGAATATAAAATTATTTAAATCTAATAAAATAATTATTTTTCAAAAATAATTTAGAATTATATAAAAATATATTTAGCAAATAAATTTTAAAGTTTAATATTTATGTAATATGTATGATAAGTTTATATTAACTATTAATTGATATTTTTAAAAGTCCTTGTTATTGAATAAGAATGTAAAATTATTTAATAGCATTATATAAACCTTTTTCTCAAATCTTTAATATATTAATAAATATATAAAAAATATAATATAATATAAAATATAAATAAATAAAAATAAAATAACATAAAAATAAAAAATTGAAGGACAAACAGAAAAAAATTATTTTGACATGTTTTTGTAAAATAATTTAAAATTACTTTTAATATATGCAAATATGTTTAATAAATTAATGTTTACATATCAATAAAATATATTAAAATAAAACATGAAATAAAAAAATTTAACAAGACGGACCAAAAGCTAAGAAAAGATAAACACGGAAAGACAACAACTATAAGAAAAAAAAACATGTATCATATATTAATAAAGGAAAAATTGGTAATTTTAGCGGCCTAAACAAAATATATATAAATATATATATATATATTAAATATTTACATAAAGTATTTATTATTATCCCATTGTATATTCATAAAGGGCATATGGGTAAAGTGGAAAGAAAAATTATAGAAATAAGACGAAATAAAAGTTTTTAGAGGTAATTATGAGTTTAATTGGTATAGATCGTCGGTGTAAAAGATTTTTACACTGACATTTAATTATGACTTTTCATTTATGTGACTTTTAAAGTAGTAACGAGTAAAGTCAACAGATTTACAATGAATTAAGGGTTGTTGTGATTGAATGTGTCTTCACATGCAATTAAACTCGATAATTATATATGTAATTCTTTTGATTTATTGTAATTATTGATGTACTTACTTTTTTTAAAGTATACTTTTATGTATTTACTCATGTTGTATCTCTCATCATACATAAATTTATTACACATACCTCTAAATTTTCTAAGATATTACATCCTAAGTTTTATATGCTATTACATGTGGGTCCCCTATATTTTTCAAACTTTAGAATATTACACAAACCTGATGTATATGTAAAAATAAATAAAAAGAGGTTTATGTAGTTTGGAAAGTAGTGAATACAACCACTGTAATGAGTACGTAAAAGTAGGATAAATATGTGTAATTTAAAAAAAAAAAGAAGAGAGAAAGTGTATTTTGATGTTTTTATTATGAAAGTTGGGTAAACTACGTTTTTTGTATATGAATTTTTTAAAATTTACATTTTTGGTGTATAAATTTTTTGTTAACGGAAGGTATATAAACATTTTTTCGTCTAATATATTAGTCGTTCTATTTATTCTAGCTGTTAAGTAGTTACATCATAAAAAAGAATTAATTAATAAATAAGGGTAAATCATATTTTTGGTATATGAACTTTTTCAAATTTAATTATGATTTTGATACATAAAGTTTTTGTTAACTAGTCAAGGTATTTATACATTTCTTCCTCAATATCTTAGTTTTTCTATTTATTTTGACTTTGAAGTGATAATGTGTCACTCTATTTATTACTATTTTATTAATTAAATTTTTTAGCTATTTTTATTACATTTTGTGGTGACTTTTAACCACTACAAATTAAAAAAAAATCATTTTATTTCCCGCATTCCTCATCTCCATCCTTGTTCTCCTACCAACCAACCTTACGTGTACTACCTCATTCCCATGTGTATCTTCCATTCCCACCCCATGTATCCCTAACTCTTGTAAAGCCCTGTTCCTTGCTTATACTACTCATTCCTCCTTCTAGTCTAATGCCTCTCTCCTTCTACTCCATTTCATAATATGTTTTGTAAAATGAATGTGATTGTATTTCTCAATTTAAAATTTTATTCATAATATATTTTTTAAAATTTTCTTTTATAGTATTTTTTTAACTGCAATGTTAATTTTTTTAATTAACTTCAAACATATTTTTTAAATATTATTATGAGATGTATTTTTTTCTCAATTTTTTTAAAAAAAAAATATTTGTATACCTTGACCGGCAGCAAAAGTTTGTGTACCAAAAGTCAAAATCCATAAATTTAAAAAAGATCTTATACAAAAAACATAGTTTACCATAAAATAATAATAAATATAGTGACATGTCACTACTTAATAGTTAAAATAAATGAAAGGAATAAGTGTTAGACAGAAAAAAATATTTGTATAATTTAACTAGTAAACAAAAATTTTATGTACTATACCATAGTTTTAAAAAAAAAATACATGTACTAAAAACATAAATTACCTAAAAGTAAGTTGAGAGTAAAAATTCAGTGTAAATATTTTTATAAAATGTAAAAGCTACACTAAATTACCTAATCCAAAATCAATTTTTAACTTATAATCAATTTTGGATTCTTGTTTTAACACTAAACCAAAGATAAAAAAGGAAAAACCTTCGGTTCTAATCTAAAATCAATTTTTTAATGTAAAACAAAATATACACTAATTTATATTATAAATCATATAAATTAAACTAAAGGAACATTTTTTTGTTTTTCACTTTCCTAAAAATCTTAGATTAGGAGTTTTTATTATTCATATTTGATACTAATTTTAAAAATAACATTTTTATAGATTTTAATTAAATTTTTCACAAAATAATTTCCATACGAAGCCAGAATCAAAGTTTTTTCAAGTTAGAAAAAATATTACGATAAAAATTATTATGTTATTGTTATTAAGATAATTTAATATGAATTTTTTTTATCTATTAAAAAATCCAACACAAGTATTAGATAGTTTGTGGTAACTTAAAAGAAATGTTAGTAAAACATTGAAATTCTCTTTGAGTTTTTATTGTAAGATAATGTAAGTGGTGTTATTTTCTTATATAGGAATTCCCTTCGAGTCTAATGTAAGGTGGAGACTAGTATTGGCAAAATTAAGTTCTAAAATGTTATTATGGAAGAAAAAAAAAACACTAAGAAGGAGGATTTGTCTTATCAAATCTTTTATTTCTTTTATTTTTCTATCATTTCATAGGATTCTAAAGATATGTGGCTCAAACGATTCAGCACTTAGAGAGGAGATTCCTCTAACCTCGGTATACAAATTTCAAGGATCTAGCATGGATTAAATGAGAGATGGTGGATAAGTAAAAACACAAGGTGGCTTAGGCATGAAAAATGTGGAGAACTTTAATAAAGTGTTGCTTAGGAAATGGAGATGAAGGATCCTTTGCCGAGAAGATGCTCTGTGGGTAAAAGTTCTTAAGGCCAAATACGAGGACATAGAACACATTGCTTTTGGATAAGTGGAAAAAAGGCTCTCGATGGTGGAAAGATCTTGTGAAGGTTACATTAGATGAAGGGATGTCAGATTTGTTCAAGGGAGTGTGAAGGCAGTGATCGGAGATGATTCATTGTTCAAATTCTGGGAAGGAGATAGGGGGTACTCAGATAACTTGAAACTATTTTTTTAGACTATTCGCTTTTCATACCAAAGAATCTTTGATTTCAAAGGTTAGAGATTGTCATAATAATAAATGGAAATGGAGATTAAGCTAGAGAATATCTTTACTCAATTGGGAGAGTAGTAAGGTAAGGGAGGGGTTCCAGAAGGAGTACAAAGTACCTTTGATAAAAAAAATGGTTACGTGTGAGATAACAATTATGAAATTAATATTAACTTTTCCGTAAAAGAGAGATATTGAATAATCTAATATAGCAACCAGAATAACAATTCTCCATTCTACAAAGCAATTTGGAAAGCAAGTGTGTCATTTAAAGTGGTTGCCTGCACATAAAAGGTAGCTTACAATTGGATTCCATCAAAGGTGGAGCTTGAAAAAAATAGGGGGTTGTACTTCTGAATGAAGACATTTGTCCTATTTGTCATGCTAAACCATAATTAGTATCACACTTATTGTTCTTTTGTAAGTCTGCCTATCAAGTTTGGTGTTATCGCTAAATCATAATTAGAATCACATTATTTATCACTCGTGGTAACATCTCATGAATGTCAATAAAAAGATAAAAAAAGATGCGTTTATAACTATTTGGCTAGCTACTCTATGGTCTATTTAACTTGAACAAAATGCTCACATTCAAAGGAGTAAAATTTGTGAGTTAATGATATAATAGGAAACCTTCCAAAAGTCTTCGGTATGGATTATCGAGTCCCCAAATTAATATCACATTACTTCTATTTCTCTATCTATAACCGGTTTGTACAACTATATTACTATATTAATAAACTTGGTAATAGGTAATGTAGGAATTTTGTGAGAGATATTTGCCATGTATTACTACAAGTGTGGTGTAAGGCTAAATATGCCAATGTAAATTAAATGTATTCTATATCATGTAGTCATCTTCCAATCATTTATTGTGATTGAAAAATGTATTGTAAATATTGAATAAAATAAATTTTCTTCTTCAAAAAAAGACTTTCTTTTTTAAATTCTTCACGGGTTAAAATTTATTAAAAATTACAAACTTTAACAATTTTACAAGAAAAAGTTATTGAATAAAAGTAAAAATTAATTATCGAAAACGTTTCAAAAGAGAGTGTAAGATAAAATCTGACTTACATTTCTGTAATTTAAATACCTTGTTCAACTAAGTAAATTGTATTTCCTAGAATCCTAAGGGATCACTAAAAATGGTAGATATTTCTCATTTATGTCATAAATAAAAATATAATAAATTTATAATTTTCACGTTTTTGTTATGGGAATAATTTTCTCTTTCTAAGGTCATTCGTGCTCTTATAGAAAATGAATTTGTCATATATACTCATATATGACCCATTTTATTTATTTTTTTGTTAATTAACAATACTGGCTCTTTATCCCTTTTTAATCGGATTCTTCTTCGCAAACTCATTGTGTTGTTAATTGAAGTACAAACATTGAGTTATATGACGCATTTTGTGATAAAAAAAAGTTTACGAACCTCTACGGTCATTTGGTAAAAAATAAAAGTAGTTAAAATTTATTAAAATAATAAATTTTGGTGATTTTATTTGTTAAATAATTTTGTCTTCTAATGGTAATTTGTAATAAATACTAAACTAATAAAAAAATTTCAAAAGAAATTTACTCTAGCACTCATTAAAAAAATATATGACCCACTAACAAGTAATGGACATTGATTTGTCCGCTAGTGGTCTAAACATCAAGGAGACGCAAGTCAGAGTTTAAACTTTAAATGTTACCAATAAATAAATATAAATAAAACTCATTAACTGACAAATATATTTTACCTAACATTAATAAATTGTATTAAATTTACTTAAAATAAAAAAATCTCATAACTGTACTCTTTTTTTCTTCTCAAAAGTTGATGTGTATAGTAAATAAAACTAGAGTTTAATTAGTATACACTTATTAACAATGTAAAATTTTTACACTAATATTTAATTATAATTTTTTATGTGACTTTTAAAGTATTAAGGAACAAAGTCAATAAATAAATTTTCTATGAATAAAGTGTCATGATTGAATGTTAGTGTAAAAATCTTTACACTTATACTATAATATATACCAATTAAACTCATATGCAAGCACTAAATTTTGATTGAATATTATTTTTCTTTCCTTACAAATCTCATAATTTGTTTTACTCTCCAACAGAGTATCATTGTAGAAGTTAAATAATTTGTAATTTTTTTTTTTTACTTATCCAATAGTGTAAAGTAAAAAAGTTTACAAATACTTTTAGTTTCTGACAGTGTATCGCTGAAGAAGTAAAAATATGCAAATTATTTTATTTCTCCAACAATACACTGTTGACCCAGTGAGTTAAAGCTCTTAAGAGATAATTAGTTCTTTTAATGAAGAACACGATGATGTACTTTTTTTTTTTACATCACTGTTTTCTTCTCAATTATAAATCTAAAAGAATTCAATATCATTGATTAACTTGAATATTTTCGTGTCAATTTATCTACTTTTCGATTCTAGGTTTTTTTTAATATGAAAAAGTAATTTTAAAATAAATAATTTTTATTAAGATGGAAAATCTATATGTGTGTACAATTATAAAATGATTTTTTAATATAAAAATTTTCTATTTTTCATAAAATAGTTTTTACATAGTTTATTTTGAGAAATTACTCCAGTAACTCTTTAAAATATAGTAATTTTAGATTTTTTTTTCAATTTCTATTTTTTAAATTTTAACTATCTAAAAAACTACGGTAAGCACTTATTTTATTTAAATAAGTGATTTTTCATCAAAAGATTTAAAAAATCGCTCCTAATTACTTATTTTATCAAGATTAAAATATGATTTATTTATTGATAATAATGAATATGCCTTAAATTTATATTTGTTTTAAAAAATACCATTATCATCAATACTTCACATTCACTCTTTTATTGTTTGTCATTGTAACTTTTTTTAATAAGATATTCTAGTCTAAAAATAATTAATAAAAAATTATAAATTAGGTATTATAAAATATGTAGTAATTTTATTTTAGATCTTATAAATAAAAGGGAGAGACAATATGTTAATTATGCATTTGATGAAATCGATAGTCTATTAATAGCTCCTTTATGTAATACACAAAATAAAATACTACTATTTTTCAGCATAATTATATTCATTAATATAATATGATAATGTAGGGAGTATTTATTTTTTTTAAATTAAAATATAGTGAATTTTTATTAAAAATATATAAAATATTTTACACTACCAATACCTATATATTAGACTACTTTTTTTGCACCATCTTTATTTTCAAAAATAAATTAAGATATGTAATATTAATAAAATTACTAAAACTTATATTTTGATATTATATAGATGTATGAGTTTAATTAGTATGTATTATCAATCATAATCCTTTATTTATGTTAGATTTGTTGATTTTACATATTAGTACTTAAAATTCGTATAAACGAAGTAAACCTTCTTCACCATGTGAGTGTATACTAATTAAACTCTAAATATATAGGTATGAGATGGATTGAATACTCACAATTATACTCATCCTTATTACATTTTTAAGGTAAATACTTCATCCTAAACCATTATCAACAAATAAGGTTTTACTATGACATTTTTGTTTTACGCGTTAAGAAATTAATAAATAGATAGAGTTTAATTAGTATATACTTACAGTGTAAAAAATTTTTACACTGTCATTAAATGACAATTCTTCATTTAGGGTAAGTTTGTTGACTTTATCGCTAATACATTTTTTAGAAGCCTACAGTTAATACTTTAACATTCATATAAATGAAGAGTTGTGATTTAATAATAATATAAAAATTTATTTTCTATACTGTTAGTGCATGCTGATTAAACTCATAGATAAAAGAGAATGCTTTATCTCAAAATAAATTTCATTAATAGTCCTAATGAAGATTAAGTTAGTCTCTTAATGAGAAGTCATCGAGTTGATCTAGTGACAAGATCTACTGCATTAAGAATTAAAAAGGAAAAATCCTGAGTTTGAATTTCTCTAGTAACAAAAACTAACACATTAGTAACCAATAAATTAGCCTCTCAGTGAAATATTGATGATAATTTAATTTTTGTAAAATTATAACTCTTTTATATATTTATCACCTTTTTTATTTTTATAACACATACATGATGATACTTATTCTGGAAAAGAGAGAATAATAATTTACAAACTAATCTCATTATAAATAATACATTGAAATTGTTAAGTAATATTTATTAGAGGTATAAGTAAAAAAAATTAATAAAAAATAATATTGTAATAAAATTTTAAATATGACAATGATTTTTTTTAAATGCCACATTTATTTTTAGAGGAAAAAAAAATATTATTAAGATTATAAGGATACTTTATAGAGTGGTTTTAGATGTATTTGAGTGACAGAATTGTTTATTATAAAACATAAATTTGACACTTAGAAATAATAGTAAGATTTGATTTAAATTATGAAGTTGATGAAAGCGATGGAATTAGAGGTTGTAAAATTTGAATATTGGACTGGTTATTAGAAAAAAAAAGAAGTAAAATGATTAGAAGGTGAGAAAGAGGGAGAGTGATGAGTGAAAGGAGGTGACGTGTTGAAATGAAACGGAGAAGAGAAGGTGACACGTGGAATGGCGAATGGGTGAATGAGTGGGGCCGGGCAACATGTTGCAGAGTAAGTGGACCAACGCGGAAGTGTGGGACCCAATGCAACTCATCTGTCATCATCGCTCAAAAACAAAGCGGCCCCACTCTCACGTACGTGCGCGTCTCGTACACGTCCTTTTCCGCCCACTCCACCGCCTACCTCATAATCACAATTCACAACTCCTCTGCCAGGTCCCAACTCTCTACTTTCTCTTTCTGTATATTTATTTTTTTGGTTTAACACTGTATGCTGTTCAAATCATAATCTTCATTTTTAAATAAAAATCATCCATATATATTATTATAACTATCTATTTTTTTTAATTATCATAATTATCTCTATTAAATATTAGATTTATTTATTTAATTTTAAATTTAAATAAAAACAGCTCTTTATAACTACCTTTTTTATATACACTCACATCAGTTTTATGTTAAGATAGAAAATAACTGTTCGAAATAAAAATTGCATTTGTTTTAACAAAAAAGTATTTTAACAGTAAGAAATAATAGAGACGTCATAATGAAACTACTTTGAATCCAATTTCACAACTTGAGTAGCACATATAATAATTTTTTAAAAAAGGTAGAAGTTATAATAATAGAAGATAGTTTTTATTTTGGGTAGTTATAGAAAGATACTTGACACAATTTTTATTAAAAAAAAATATGATTTTTTTATTAAAATTGACTGTTTTTATAAGGTTAAGATGAAAATGAGTTATTCCATTTATATATAGGTATATATATACGACAAAGAGTGTGGAAATTAACCTACACATTTAAAATGGGTTGCACCTTTCATTATGAATGTTTATTGGATTGGTTGATTTAATGACCCAATGTAACATAAAGTAACTGAGTTGAGTTTTTTTATATTGGATGAAACTCAACCAAACCTAATCGAACTCATTCTCCTATAGTTGGATAATGAATTCAATGAGTTGAACATGAAACCCAACTCAATCCAATAATTATATTATATTATAATTATTTATTATTTTAAATTAAAAATATCTTTAATAGTTTGATTTATAATAGTTTTTTAAATTATTATTGATTGACTAAGTATGTTTCTCAAGTTACAACAATGATATGTGTTTAAGATGTTAATGATTACCTAAAAGGATGGTATGTCAAATACTAAGCACATGAGTTCTTAAGATTTATGCCGATGAATTCTTTTTATTTGTAATATTGTAAAGTATCTTTGAGCAAAAACCCTTGAAACAGGGTAAAGTTCAGACAAAATACTTTGTATTGAAAATATAGATTAATAAGAATAATGGAAGCAACAATAACCCTACTAATGTAATAATGTCTCATTATAGATACGTGTATTATGACATTTGGGAATTGATTCTTCACACTATGAGAGTTAATAGTTTATTATTTATTTTTATGTTACAACAATGATATATTCTATTTTTTGAAAAAAAATCCTAAAAAATATATAAAAAACTCTAAACATTCAATTTCTTCTTTTAAAAAAAAATATTTTAAAATAGTGACCAAATTAACCTAACCCAACTCGTTCAATGGCAGGGTGGGTTGGGTTGGGTTTACTGAAAAAAAAAACCCAACTCAACCCAATAAGTTCTAATGGGTTAAAGAGAATTTCTCCTTGCACCTCCATAATTTCTCCCTACACCTCTATAAAGGTAGAAAAAGTCTCAAATACCCTAGGTAAAAAAATTTAATGTTAGTAAAAAATTTACAATTTTTTTTACAAGTCCGGAAAGGAGTGTTCGAATTTGTAAAAAAAATTTGAAATTTTTTTTACAAGTCCGGATAGGAGTTTCCGGACTCAGCCCGGACAGGGGTGTCCAAACTTGTAAAAAAATTTGCAATTTTTTTTACAAGTCCGGACAGGGGTTTCCAAAAAATACTAATGTACCAAGAGAAGATAAACACAAAACTGAACCACGAAAAACAAAGTAAGCATAAAGCTGAACCACGAAGAACGAAGAAAATGCAAAGGGGATAAATAACAACGCATGAAGAAGAAGAGAAAACCACTGATTCAGTGGGAAGAAAAATGAAGTCATGCAAGAGAAGCTAAAGAGAGAGATGCAAAAGGAGAAACATGTGAAATGAAAGAGAGGTGTAGATGAAAGAGAAAAGAAAAAAATGCATGGTAATTAAATTTTTACTGTTTTCATTAAGGGTTTTTTTGACATTTTGAGAAATTATGGAGGTATAAGGAGAACTTATTAGAATGCAAGGAAAAATTCTCTGGGTTAAGTTTTGAGTTTGCCTAAATGTGATCCAATTCAACTCATGAACACTCCTATTTTTTGTTACACGCTATACAAATTAACTAAAAATACCTTCTAACAATGAAAAAGGACAAAAAATACAATATCTAAAAGAAAAAACGAGTTCATGACCTCTATTTCTAACATGATTAAAAATATTTATACACAAAATAAATTCAAGACTATGACCTAAAGTTTTCAAGAGCTTTATCCTTTCATATCTTCCACCATCCTTTAACTAAGGATCAATGTTAATGTTAAATGAGATTGCATTATTATATATTAAAGAAAATTTATGCATGTATATAAATATCTTATTATTATATTAAAAGTTTCTATTTTGTGAGTTTATTGTGGATATAAATATGATAACTTTTATTTGATATTAATAATAAGTAAATAAATTATGATGAACTAATAATTGCTTATGAAGCGTACAAGGATAATGAAGAAATGTATACAAAATCATATGAAGAAGCGCACAAGATTACAAATGTTTATTCATGTTGTATTTAGCTTCCTACATTATTATTTTTAAATAACTTATCCATTGGACAACAAGATCAAATAGATATATGTTATTGTTAGACTTCGCTCTTGATAACAAAAAGGATTGTAAATGATTCTTTTTTTAAAATTAATTTCTTTCTTGCATAACTTAAACTAATTTTCCTTTTGCATGACAATATAATTACATATAAAACGAAAAATTCTCAACTTAAAGCAAAAAGTTTGTTCTGTAAAGCACACTCAACATATGATATGCCCCTGCAACACCTTCTGTTCAAAAGTTGACTACATACATAACTTGTATCTCTCGTATCATGATGTGATGCAAAAACCTATTATCTCTTTGTGAATAGCATTCATTTACATCAAACACAAATTCCTGAAAAGATACCCGCGATGAAACTTATAAATAAAAATATAAGTACGAAGATAAAGCATAATTTTTGCGAAAAATAAAAGTATTGTTACGCTGTTAAAATGCTTTCTCATATACCCAGGTATACATGTTCTTATCTTTATCAAGCAAAATTAGGAAAGTATTACACTTTTGTATATTTACTTTGAAATTTATTTTGGATTCGGAGGGAGTCTAAATAGTAGTTCCAAAAGTGACGTTTGATTCAATTTAATTAGTGAAACTCTTTCCAGAGAGAAAAGATAACTCAACGTAGCACAAGAGTTAGAATAAACCCGCATAAAAGTAAGCATTTTACTTTTCTCTTATCTACTACTATTCTCGAATCACTTATTGCACTTGTTTTTGAAGTTTTTTTAAACAAAACTCTTAAAATTATTGGATGAATTTTTTTTTCTTTTCTTTAAGATGCATTCAATTTGTCTGTGAAGAATATACTTGTTGTGAGAAACTTATGTTCTTTCTAACACGTCATTCAACATCCTTTTTAGTGTGTTTTTAGTTATTTTAGATATTTACTTTTATTTTTATTTTTATGCTGCACAAAAAAGAGTTCCATTTTATGGTTTCTGATTATAAGATTTGGATTAAAAAACAATTTTTTAATGGGTGTCAATCATGTAAAAAATTAAGCGTGAATTCAATAAGTAAAACTAAGATTAAAAAGGGAATTCAATTACAATAAATTCATCTCAAGGTTCATTCTATCATAATCCAGACAGAAATTAAAATCTCAAACAAAGGAGAAATAAAAAACAATATTAAAGGGAGATTGTTATAATATTAGCAAGCACAACAAAATGTGTAATATTTTCGATAAATATAAAGTCATCTTTTTAGGAACTTATGTAATACAAGGTGTCTACACATTAACAAGACTCAACTTAAGAATTATCTAAGCATTCAAAGTAGGATTAAATACTAAATATAAAAGATACAATAACCACAAACATGGAAAATGAACATGCATGGTAAACAAATGTACAAGTTAAAGTTTGGGCGATTTGTTTAACTAATCAACCATCAAATTTCATTAAGAAAAATTTTTATTCTAATGAGTTAACATATTCTCTTATCTTACTAAAATGTCCTAACACTAATCTCTTACTTGAAAAGATCTAAATCATTAAACCATTAATCTCTTAGTAAGTCTACTCAAATAACTTGTAAAATGACTCGAAGGATATTAAAGGGCACACAAACATCATTGCAATCCTAAACAAGCTATTTATGAGATGTTATTTTTAAACCCTGTTACTCAAACATATTTTTCAATAACATTTAAGTATGGTTGAACAAGTTTAAGGGTAATCAATCCTCCAAAAACAAACAATGAGCAAGAAAAGGAATATAGTATGTGAATAATACTTAAATAAAAGGATAAAAGAGTTACATGAAGGTTCCTTAGTACACCAAATCCTCTATTAGGGTGAAACTAGTTTGTCATTGTTATGATCAGCAAAATAAATGGAGAAAAACTATGGAGGAATGAAGAAAAGGGTGAAAACTTCGATGGAGGTTTTGTTATTATCTGTCTTCCCTCATTCTTATGCTTACAATGCAAAAACCATTGGTTTTGTTTAGCCAAATATTTCTTTTGTCCTTTCTTTATAAAGGTGTTTCTCACTTAGAGACAAGTCTTACTACACAATTATTTCCTTTTTGCCTTGATAATCCAAAAACATGTCGCTAAGTGACATGATTTTACTTACTAAGTTGAACTTTCTAGTAGAAGCTCACCATGGTG
This sequence comes from Psophocarpus tetragonolobus, assembly GCA_037954015.1. Lineage (NCBI taxonomy): Eukaryota > Viridiplantae > Streptophyta > Magnoliopsida > Fabales > Fabaceae > Psophocarpus > Psophocarpus tetragonolobus. The sequence goes on along the minus strand of CM075693.1, from coordinate 5,033,583 downwards.
AAATTCACTTAATGACCAATCATTTGTTGAACAAGTGAAGATGGACTAGACTTCAATCTTTTGTTGTTTTCTCTGATGATGTACTTAAAAAAATACCTACAAATTTATAAAATCTTAAATTAATCTATAAGATGTATTAAAATTATCAACTAACCCATTTACAAAGTTAAAACATGACCAGAAGAGTGGAAAAGTTAATAATCATCAGATATAACTAAAATCCAACTATTATTAGATATAAAGATAAAGTCATGAATCTTTTGTTACTATTTCCTTTCATATTCAATGAAAAAATATTATTATTAAGTTATTCTTCACTTAGGTTCTTCAAAGAGTCACGAAATAACTTATTATAACAAAATTTTATTTTTATAGGAAGTTTTCGGTTTTTCTTTCATCACGAGCTTACAATGAAATTCTTGACCTCCAATATTGCTAACTTTTCAAATTATCTTTGTAAGTTGTACTTCAAAATTATTCCCATAGACTAAACTAAAAAAAAAATAAAATCAAATGTACAAACGTATTCTAAATTTTTAACTTAAGAAAATATTTATTCCTAACTAAACAAAATTAAGCACGTACAAAAACATAAAAAGATGTATTATAATTGCATAAAAAACACTGCTAACATACAAGAGTAGGGGGCTAGCTATTTTTTTTTTGGTTAGAATTTTTTAAAGAAGTTAATGTTAAAATAATTAATTACAAAAACTAGGTAATTTATATTTGTATTTTAAAATTAATTTTCACAGGAAATATTATTATAACCTCTTGCAATTTTTCTCATTACTTTATAAAGAATATAGTAAATAAAAATAAATTCATTTATCTTAAAAATATATAACACGTGTCAATTAATTAATACTTATCATATCATTTTTTTAGTTAACATGCATTTATTTATATTTTTACTAAATTTATGTATAATTCAATATGTAATTATTTTTTAATTATATACTTGAATTATATATCATTAATTACTAATATATTGATAAAGTGTTGAAAAGAAAAAGGAAAAAAAAAGACTAATTAATTAACACATCCAGGAACGCAGAGAGTTGAACTTTTGATATTATTCATAGCATTACAAGCCGTGCACATGTCTCCGATAATGCGTCAGCCAAGTTGGCAAGTTGTACGTAGCACATAGTACGGATTAGTGGAATAAAATGTTTTGGTGTCTAATTTTTTATGTAAAATATTAAAAAAAATTATACAAAAAAAATTATTAAATAATATATATTTATTAATTAATTGTGACAAAAATTGAAACATGAATCTAATATAAAAGATTTCCTTTCACCTATTATTATGGAGTTGCTAAGGCTCTTTCTCATTTCCCTGAGCTGTGTGATTTACAGATAGTTTTATTCTTTCCACACACTCACATGTGACATTATCTACAAGTACATATAACTCCGTTGGCATGTTCCCTTTTCCCTTCCCCCTTGCTTGAAGCAATTGGGCATGCTCAACTAGCTAGCTATCCTACTACGCCATTCACCATTGAGGCGCCAAGAAAGCAGCATAATGTTTCTTTCACAGGAGAGTCATGATAGGCTCATCATTTCTCATTAATTCGTCCTTATTCTAACTTTTTCACTTGTACAAGTGGAACACTATGATTCAATGGTCTCGCCACTTACAAGCTAGGTAGACATGTGGTTGTGGCTTGTAGTCCTTAATTTGACCACGTCCCTTGTTTTAGGGCATACACAAAACCTTATATTCCTTTATTGGCCGAGATGAACTAAAATATTCGTATATAAAAGTTTTCCCAAATCACACATGTAAACATGATACATTAAACACAAAAATAAATGTAAATATGTTTTTTGTACGTGGTATAATAGTGCATTTGAATATCTAAAAACTCTATTCTTTTCAATAATAAAACACTAAAATTTATAAATATTACGAACTCTATTCAGATTATTTTTTAAAAATTGTTATTGGATATGTTTGTTTTTTAATAAGAGTTATGTTTTTTTTATAGGTATATTAATCTCCGTATGTGTTTCATGAATATGAAATAAATCTCTATGAATATTTATTGATAAGGTTGAGTATCTTTTTAATGGGTATTGGACTATAAAAGAGATGATTGACCATTTTTTTTGTATTGTTTGTCTAGATTAGTAGAAATAATTTGTTTCACTATTTTGTTCTATATAATATGCCTACTATCTTAGCGTTTTAAAAAAAAAAAAAAAAACTAGGCTGAGGCACTGCAATTGATTTGCATATAGTCCAATCCACCGACAAACTTGTATGTTGATGGAAAGATATGGTCACTTTTCTAGGTTTCCCGTAAACATAATCTTGAAGCTATATAAAGTAAATTCTTATTCATCAGCAATTGTTCGGGCAAGTTGGGGGCATTTTCCTGTTCATTGGATCTAATTTGAAGGCCTCTCTTTTTTGTACTTAAGAATGAAGGGTATGCATCAAGCCACTAAGTGGCAAAATTATCAGTGTGGACAACATAAAGCTGTGCAAGGTTGAGTCAGCGTAGCATCTTAAAGTGAAGAAGCACCATTCTGTTTGCGCCTTTCTTACAAACATGTTCAATGCACATGCCGCAAACACAAACAATGTCTCACATATCATATCTTCTAGTTATATATATTATTTTCAATAAAGGAATTTTTAAACTTTCCCACGAACGAATGAAATAAATGGTACTTTTAATACAACTCAATCACATATTTTCCCACATGTTTTCTCCAATACAACTCAATCACATATTTAATTCGAAACAATTGGTTAAATGGTACTTTTAATATATTTTAAGAGATTAATCCATTAATTTATTATTCTTTTAAAAAGCAACTAAGCATTGTAAGCTAGTCATTATCATTTCTCAACATACTCCGTGACCAGTTTTTAGATGAAACAAGTTAAATGTTTTTTAAGAAATTTCTAATTATAACATGTTAAGTAACTCTTTCTAAAAAAAAATCACTGAGATAATAGACTGAAGGGTAAAATGATTGACAAAACAGGTTGTCAGTTATAAAGTAATATTCTCAGCAGGTTACCAGTTACAAAGCTACCTTCTGAACCAGTTTCTGGTCATACATTTTGTCTTTAAAAAGGGCCATAAGTCTCTTATGCTGACCAGACTCCTGATACACCTTCCCCTTTCTCTCTAGGCTTCAGATACACCATCCTCTTTCTCTCTACTTCTCTCTCTCACTTGTAAAAATCACTCATTATCAATAAATCAGAAGTTTTTCTGCACCCCCTTCCTTTTTCCCTTACTCCCCTTTGTAAGTTTTCTCCCTTAACTTGTGCATGTTTACTTTAAGCATGAAGTAAGTTTCCATATAAGGTATCTTCCGATGCCTTAAGTAATACTTATTAAAGATGCGATGATCATTTAAAGGCTTATCATATATTTGTTGTAGAGTTTTAATTTTTCCTTCAAGATTATACGAAGATGTCTAACCGGCTCTACCAGATTCAGTATCGTTTAATTTTGATCTTATGTTATTTTTGTGTATTTTTCCCTCTCTCTTTTATATTTTCTCTCTCTCTCTTATAGATTATACGAAGATGTCTAACCAGCTCTGCCAGATTCAGTATCGTATAATTTTGATCTTATGTTATTTTTGTGTATTTTCCCTCTTTCTTTTATATTTTCTCTCTCTCTTTTTGGTATCAAAGTAACTCTTTCTAAAAAAAGATAAATTAACAAATCTTTTAATAAATATAAAATCAAATAATCTAATTAAAAAATAACGTAAAGCAAGTTTTAATTCAATATATTAAATAAGAGTCTTTAAAATTATTGTTTGAGAGTCTTTTATAATTTTTTTATAAACAAAAAGAGAAACTTTTATTTATTGAAGCTAAAAGCTCCACAACTGCACAATAATAAAAGGAATACCCTTATAACCTAGCGACATCTAAATACCCTATCCATGGTCAAGACACACCTAAATATCAACAAAAGAAGGTGCCCTGCCCCTATACTAGAAATATAATCATTAATTACAACAAAACTTATGATCCTATACCTTACATCATTAAAAGAGACGATAAGAGATTATAGCACCTGTCAGAAAAAATACAATCCCTAAAAAACCAAACCTATATGATAACCATTTCCATAATTTTAATTGTATAAAAGCAAAAATATCCAAAGAGTCTAAGGGTTTATCATTAAAAACTATAGAATTTCTAGCTAGCTACCATTTCCATAATTTTAATTGTATAAAAGCAAAAATATCCAAAGAGTCTAAGGTTTTATCATTAAAAACTATGGAATTTCTAGCTAGCTAGATGCCCAACATATCACATGTTAGAATAGGTACCTAAATTTTCTTTCTATATTTACCTATTGTTTAAGAACCAATTAAGTGAAATAAAAGATGAAGATCATTTAGTAACAGTGTAGCTAGTCCAGTCCAACTCAACACCCTACACCAAATAGAATGAGAAATCTTACAAGACAGGAAAAGATGATTGATATTCTCCGGATGCTTTCTACAAAGTGGACATAACCGCTGATCACCATTGAGCTCCAAGCCCCTCCTCAAGAGATTATCAGAGGTTGGTAATCTATTAAGTACCTTAGATGTGAGCTTTTCTGTCCAACCACTTAAATAAATTAGAATTTCCAACCAATGAATTCCTTAGAATAAAGGTCTCATCTAAAATAAAATAATAGGCTACTGAGACAGAAAACGATCTGTTTCATGTAGAGACACACGTCTAATGATCAGGAAGCTACTGGTTCAGGTGAACCCCCCTGTAGAAAAACGTCGAGATCCTGAAGAAGCTTGATCTCCCATACAAAAAGGTTGCGCCTCCAAACCCCAACCCATGGAATATCACCAACCGAGGCCTTTGTCAGACCATAGACAGAGATGTCCTTATCCACAGGTAAAGAGAACAATCTCAGATGTGTTTCACTCAGAGTTCCATCGTCTAACCAGTTATGTTTCCAAAAGGGAGTACCTTTTCCATCACCTACCTTCCGAAAGATATTATTGGAGAATCACCTAGAACAGGTATACAATTATCATCAATTGCCCACATATCCCTCCACCATAAGGACCATTTTGGCAACCTAGAGAGTGAATATGGATGATTCTGAAAATCACCATGCCTGCACTTCAGTAAATTACACCAAATCGCCTCTTTGTCAATTAAGAACCACTTCTATTTAGCCAACAAACAAAGATTGAATTTCATAAGGCATTTCACTCCAAACCCCCTCTTTTTTATCCATACAAACTTTTTTTTTTTAAATTATTGATGATAGTCTTTCTATGCAAAAGGAAATGAAATAAATATTGAACACATTAAGAAAAAATTTTGCAAGTTTCTTATAAAATTTTATATAGTCACATAATTATTGATTATGTTGGAGCTCGATATTAGACAAGTAGTAGTTGATAGTATCAAGTTATCAGAAATTAATTGCACTGAATTTGGATCTATCATAAGTAGATATAAGGACAGTTTGAGATTTTGCAAAATCGTATGCTTGTTGTCTAGGGGACGAGGCAGTCAGGTTGTCTATATATTTATTATGATAATTTATTAGGATATCTAGCTTTTTCTTTAGCCATCAAATTTTTTATTTGGTTCTTAGTATTGAACTCCTTAATGAAATCATATAAATTTTTTCTTGTAAAAAATATAGCTTAATCATCCATCCATTTATGTATAAATATATAGTTTAGACTTATTTTTCTCTGCTGTAAAAAGAGAGACTTGTTTTTCTCACCCTCAAAATAACTTTGCTCCTATATATGTATTTATTTAATCTTATTTGCAATTTTACTTGTATTTTAAAGAAAACACTGTGTGTTAAAATGAAATGAAATATTAATTAATTTGAAATTATGCGAAGCTAATTTTTTTTGAAAAAATTGTTAACAAACTGAAATTTGTATGACTGATGATTTTGGTTGAAAAAAAAGAAGGTTTTTAAGAATATATTAGAATTATAATGTTTGTGAAAATTTGAAGGGAAAGGAAAAGATATGTATGCATAGAAAGAGTCATTTTCTCCATGTAAATTGTAATTGGAGTTGGAGCAATGATAGGTTTGTTTGTATGGGGTGATCATGTGATGGAACAATATGATTGCTAAAGTCAAAAACCGGGTTACAATTAAAGCCAAAAAAGAAAAACAACCCAAAATAATTGGACGATGCCGTGCAGGGAAATGTGAAGGTCACGTACTATGATTAGCTATACATTGTTTTTGTTACATATGAAGCAGAAGGAGCAACTTTACAAATTTATCTCTTGCTTTTTCACCTTCACTGTGGTTTCAACTTCAACACTCAAATTAATATACATCTCTATTCTCTACCCATAACCACATCTTACTCTTTTTCTTCTTTTTCATATGCTACCCTTAATCAAGCCACGCTTTCGTCGTAAATAATATATAATCTATTTTATATCAAATATATGTATCTTTTTTATTAGTAATATCATAATTATTTTTATTACTATTAAAACCTAATTTGTGTCGCAATTCATTTGACTACTAATTTAAAGGAACATCGTCACCTTTCTCGTCAAAATTGCCTGCAACAGTCGCTCACGCGGAATTTCTCTTTCATTCTTTCTGCTCCCACCTTTTCTTCTTTTTAAAATTGGTTTGCTCTCCTGCAATAGTGGGTTTTAGAGTAAAAAAAATTTAACTTTTTTTAGTTTCGACAATGATCAACAGAGTAAAAAAATTAAGAGTTTAATTGATATATACTGTGAATGTAAAAGAGATTTTTATACTGAAATTCACTCATGACTCATTTATGTGACTTTTAAAAAAGTAAAATTAATAAATCTATCATAAATAAGAATTATGACATTCACTTTCATTTATCATGAATAAAAATTGTAATTGAATTTTTTACACTGATATTATATACTAATTAATCTAAAAAATTAAATATATATTAATATTTTTACTTAAAAATAAGTAATTGAAATCCGCCGAATTAATAGAAACTAGATTGGGTCCAATGAAAAGCACGGTATTATGATTTATTAGTTACCAGAAATAAAAGCAAGTACAAATATGAAGACAAATTATACGTAAAAGGGCCTCACAGAACTTTATTTAAAATGTACTTGTGGGAGGGAAAAATCAAAATATTAATGCTCTCGTTGAGAGTCGAACTCAAGACCTCCCGCTTACTAAACGGGTGCTCTAACCAACTGAGCTACGAGAGCTTTCTATCAAAAGGTTCCCAAGTTTATATTTAATAAAGACACTTTAAAAGTAAAATTAATTTTCAAGCTATCTAGTTTTAATAATGACATGCTATTTTCTTTGATTATGTTAGTTAGAGTATAAGCTTCATGATTTTCATGGAGATCAAAGCTTCCATTTTAACAAAAATCACTGCATAAAACTAGCTTTTAGTGGTGAAACTTTTAAACTTGACCTCGATTACAAAGGTAAAAATCATGTTTCTCATAGTTATATAATTTGTTTGATATACAAGCCTTAGAAAATAATTTGGAACCATAAAGGTGCAATATTTTTTTGGTCATCGTGTAAAAAAAGGCTTGTAACATTTATTACATATAATGCATAAAAATATTTCTGAATGTTAACTGTATAGTTATAAGTATAGTTATAAGGATAGAAGGTAGATAAAAGGACCTAAATACCCTCAAATAAGGTAGTAAAAAAGACTTCAGATTTTGGCATGACCGAAAATTGAAGAATAAAATAAGGCATAAAAAGAACACTTTAGGAAATCAAGATCAAAAGGATTTCGGATTAACAATATAAATTGAAGGCACCAACAGAACAGAAGATATAAAGACTTCGGATTTTGGCATGACCGAAAACCAAAATATAGAATGACACCCTCTAAAGTAGGAAGTAGTGTCAATAAAGGATTTCGACCTCACTGAAATCCAAATTCCTGTTATAAATTAATTAACCAAATTAATTAAGAGACTATTGTCATAATTACTGATTAATGTTACTCCCAATAAAACTGAGCAGAGTAAACAGAATACCTGTTGACTAAAAACTAAGCACATTGGGTAAAAGTGATATATAAAGTAAAGCAAGTAATAACCACGAGGTAACAAACACAATTTTGCTATAAATATTGGTTGTGAGTTACGTGTCACTCATCCATTCATTTAGGACAATTTATTACTTTTCACTTCTCTATCTCACTCATTTACTGACTTGAGCATTGAAGTTCTCTTTTGCAGGTTCTCCCTCTTTTTTTGAAGACACAAGGACATTTCAGAGAGTTCGTTGTGAATTGTACTCAGATACCTTTCGGTAAGAATATTTTGGCGCCTACCGTGGGGCTCGAAGTAAAACTAGATCCCACAATCAAGACTGTGAAGAAATGGCTATCACTAGGAGCTATGGAGCCGCACTCCACAACCAACCCCAAAATATTGAAGACACACCTTACCAGCCGGAGTTTATAGATTCGAATAGTGTAATCGAAATCCTTAGGTTACTCAGAGAATAAATTGTGGAACTTCGACATGAGAAGGTTGGATTTTCAAATCGTAGCTTTCGAGAAGACGAGATCAGTAGAAAGAAAAAGCAAGCGGAGTCTCACAAAGGTGAATCAGCTGCTCCATCATGTAGTGACCCATCTATGGGACATTCTACGAAGCCATCCCACATCCAACCTACCCATCCAACTCCCTCATCACTTCAAAAAGAAGTTCCAATACCATTTCAAACCATCCCATTCTTCACACCTCTCTTAGCACACACTATTCCCACCCCAGTCCAAACTATGTCACCTTATGCCCCAAGCATGGGCAGAATGTCAAAAGTTTAGCCACATCCTCCTTTCACACTCGGAATAATAGATATTCCTTTTCCAGAAAGTTGGAAGCATGTTGCTTTGGAAAAATACGATGGAACCACAAGCCCATATGCCCATCTAGCTACTTTCATGACATAGGTAGGAATGTACATCAAGGACCAAGCAACCTTATGCAAGATCTTCCCTATGTCACACTCAAAAGCCAGGCTCTGAGTTGGTTTATCCAGCTCCCTCCAAATTCCATCAATAACTTCCACACGCTATCTATGAGATTCAGAACCTAATTTGCCACATCTCAGCCAAGAGTTATCAAGAGACCCCTCCTTTGTGGCCTCTCCCCTTTGGCTTATCAAACCTAGTGTTGTGGCGCCTAACCCCATTCCTTTCCTCTCCATAAATCCATTTCTCTTCCAAGTGACCTTAGAAAGGATCTTTTTAGGCAAGTGATCATCAAATATCACATCAAGAAGCAAGAAATGTCACTAGAATTCTAAATTCATTTTAAATGAAATTGTGCTCTTGCTTAAGGTGACTTTTTGTTTTTCCAGAAAAACTATAATTCTTTGAAACCTAACCCCATTACAACCCCTTAAGTCTTTACTCCTCAATTATCCATGTTGATTATATAAATGAGATTTGAATGGAGACAGGTGAAAAGTTGATTTTGTGTAATTCAGTGTTTGGGTTAAGAGAAACACTCATCTTTTTGCTTAATGAAAATCTAACATTAGATTGAATAGTAGTATTCTTGATTGAAAGGCAATCAACTGTGATTGAAATTTCTTGAGAAGATACCTTGTGTTTCATGAGTTTGCTTTGTTGTGAGCACCATTTGTGTAAAAATGAAATATTGTTTTTACTTATTTTTTAACTTGTGATGTGCATAAGATTAAAAATTAAAAAAATAATTGTTTCCAAACCATATCTAAGTTTAATTTTATTGAATATCTTCCAATTGTGTTTATCTTTATGTGTGTGTATATATATATATATATATATATATATATATAGTTTGTTTAAGTTAATTTTAGGATTTATTTGAGGACAAACAAAGTTTTAAGTTGGGGATTGTGATAAGTGTCCATTTTATGTTAAAATCTTTATTTTTACGACATTTATCTAACCAGATATTGAATAAATATTTTGAAAAACCCAACTTTATTATAAAAAAATCCAAAAATATTTTATAAATAAGTTTGTTTCAAAAGAAAGTGATAGAGTTGTACATTTATCCCTTGATATGTCTATTAGATGAAGAAATTGGATTTCACTTTCGAGCAAGCATAAAGCAATTCAATGGAAAAAAGGATGATTTTGATGAAATAAAAAAAAAATGCTCCGTCAAGAATTTGCTAAGCGAATTTGCCCTAGAAAAGTGCATTATAGAAGAGGAATTTCGCTAAGCAAAATTTGATTCGTTTAGCAAAATTAGCTTCATTCATCGTTAAGGATTCTGTTTTGCTAAATGATGAATGTTTCACTCAGCAAAACCATCCAGACCCAAAATTCACTTTGCGAAGGTTCTCTCATGAGTGAAGGGCAGAAAAGAAGTTGAAAAATGTTGTCATATGTTGAACGAGTCGATCTTCGTTCAACAAATTTAATTTGGCCCCCAAATTTGTTTAGTGAAAAGATCTTTCCCTAGCGATGGTATCCAGACTCAAGCTATAAAAAAGGGATAAAGGTTTAAGAGAAAAACAACTTGGTACAAGGTTAGACAAATACCATGAGAGAATTCAGAGACTAAGAGAAAAGGAAACTCAAGTCTTGGAAATGAAGGGGTCAATTCATTCTTCATATTTTATTTGTAAGAAATTATTGTGCTCATGAACATGGGTAGATAATCTTTTTCGTATTAGAATTGAATATAATCTATCAAAATCTTTGCAATCCTTTTAATTTTTATATATATATTCCCTATTATCTCATGTTAGTGATTTGATTCCGTTTTTAATGCTTTGGATGAATTGGTCACTTATCTAATGATTTAAGATTTAGGATTTAGTTGAAAAATATTTTCTAAATCTGAGATGAATTAATTCACCTAATAACTATAAATGCTAGGAATGGCTTTGGATTAGTTAGTTGGTTAAATTTTCGATTTTAATGCAAGGTTTCTAGTATTAGTAGTGAATGAATTGAAATAGAACTAGGATACTTAGGATTTTCTTGTTTGAGGAATTAATTGTAATGACTTATTGAATCCATTAACATTAAGTAATTAAAGGCATGCATTGAAAATTTAAGGATTGTATAGAAGTGAGATATGTGAAATTCGATCCCAAAATTTCTTTTTAATCTCTATTTAACTTTTACTTTTGATCATTTTTATCTTATTTTCTTTTAATAATTTTTTAACATAAAATCCATACACATGTTTTTTTAATAAGGATGATTAAAATTTTATTTTATCTTTCAAGTTCTTGAGGAGATGATCTAATATATTTATCAGATAGTACATATTGATGCACTTTTCAAGAGTAATGTAGAAAACACTCAACACTCGCTTAATACAAAGTTCTCTCTGTCATGTATTTTTCAGTTTTTCGTCTTATGACGCTTCTCGCCCAATGACTTTCCTTCATTGGAATTCTTTAACCCAGGCTTGTTGGTGGACGATGTTTGTCATTAGACGACATGTTTATGTTGTGTTTTTATTTAACTTTATTAAAGTTTTAATATTTTAAGTATATTTTATGATTGAAATAGAATGATAAGTAGTATTATTTGTATTAGATTTTTATGATGTTACAAAATGAGGTTTAAAAAACGTTGTGTATATTAAAAGGGTGACTCTCTTTACCCAATACATAAAATCTGTATTTCATTGAAAAATAAAATGTCATTAAGTTAAAAAGTAGTAATTAAATACTAGTATCTAAAAAATTATATTATTAAATAAAAAATAAATATTCTAACATTAAAATATCATCTATCTTAAAAAAAAAATTAGAAAAAATTAGGGGTCAGCCACTAATGTGCGACCTTCTCTGTGGTGGACAAGATATAGCTAGACAATATAAAAATAAATGAATAAGTAAATTTCTTTTAGCTGTAGGCATGTAGCATTTAAATGGTGAACTCGATCACAAGTAACTCTACTCAAATTTTAGGTTTCTTAAATATCCAATTAGATAACACATTCTTCATATGCAAAACAGTTTACCTACTTACTTATTGATTTAAAAAATTGTGGACAATTTAATATACGATGTTAGGCCATTTAGCCTAGGTAATAAAGTCATGCACAATGCAAGACAGCATGACAAATGAGTTCTCAAGCTACTTAGCTTTCCTTATAATTTGTGTTATCCTTCACATAAATTAAACATTTTTTGTTATACCAATTTTATTCATTAAATAAATATAGTAAAGTGATTTTTATTTTACATAATTAAATAGTTGTATACAGAAATTACTTCATGTGTTTGAAAATATTAAAATGTTAGTATTATGAAATACATTTTTTTAATGATAGTCACAACAACATGTTTTAATTTTTTTGCCTGATCGTTTTCTTTTTTCATGTGACGTATTAGTTATTTTATCATAATTGATAAATAGGTTATTATTTATTCTAGAACCACCAAATTAGTTCATTAGTACTAGAACCACCAGATTCTCTTTCAAAAAAAAAAAAAAAAACCCACCAAATTCTTATGATTTAGTGATATGCTCACTTTCAAATTCCAACAATAAAATATTGAACTAATCAAAATTAGATGAGTTGTGTCATCTGTTGGAGTATTTTCTGGTTTTATTTTCACATCATAGTGAAAATATGTTATGATATGTTAGATTACAATTTGAAAAATGTTTTCTGAAAATATTTTTAAAAATAAATTAAAACAGAAAATAAAATAAAGTTATTTCTAGTATATTCAAAAATAAAATTAGGTAAAGAATTAATAATAATTTATAATAAAAATTATATATAAATATATTTTAAATTATATATATAAATATTTTTAATATTTTTAATAAAATAATTAAATTTATCAATTTTATTTTTTGATAATAGAAAACATCAAATAAAAATAAACATGTTTTCTAAATATTGAAAGCCTAAAAATAAAAACTGTTTTAAAAAATAAAAAAATATTTTCTTCAACCAAACACTTCATAATATTTTATCTAGGTGTTACAAGAGAAACTTGAGAAAAGTTTAACGAGAGCTATTTAACCCAACTTTTTATAGGGATAAAAAATTTTATTATTTGATTAGAGATTACAATACAAGTAAGATTTTACATTTAAGGAAGCCCACTTTCACAACCCAACTTTAAATGCTTCTTACTAAAGAAACCCACCTAATTAGGTACCACAAGCAAACCTGAAACAAAACTAACTTCCAAAACCTAGAAAAACTCTCTCACAGAATCACAAGGGAAACCACCCTTCTGCACTGAAACAGGTCTAAATTTATGAACCACTAATGTAAAAACAAGGGAGGTATTATAGTAACCATATGATATGAGAACTTTGAATATAAAATATCACAGATCAAGTGGAAAGTAAACATGAACAGAAAAGTTCTTATACAAACACTAAAAACATATTAAACGTATCTAATACATGTCAGTTGGTATTTAAGTAAGGTACAAACTGCAAACCTATAAACAAAACATACATAATAAATTATGAATATAAATAAAAGATTTCATAATTTGGGAGAAATTGAAATATCTCCTCATGTAAATAGTTTGAGTTTCAAATTAAAGATTAGAGATGTTAAAATGGCTTGAGTCCGATGGGCCAACTTAATTTACCATAGATTTGAGTTGACTCAGTTTAGAGAATCCAAAATCTTATTAAACAAAAGTAATTTGTTAACCCGATTTATCTAACCCGCAGTTAGCATCAAGCCAAATCAGGACGATCCATGATCCACCAAATATGTGATTTACCTAGTATTTTCTATTACATATTTCTATCTCTCTATGCTAATGCTATACATTTCAATTGTTTTCACCCCCAATTATTATACATGTTGCTTTAATATTATTAATTTAAATCATTTGCATTTTTTTATTCAAAAGATATCACTTAAAAAAAGAATTTTATTTATTTTGTATTTTATAAAAATTTGGTGGCCTAGCTCACCTAACCTACCCACCTTCGAGCCAAACTGAATGTTTATAAATCTTTATAAAGTTGGACGGTTCAACACAATTAGTTTAAAAAGCAGCTAAAATGATCAAGTTTGCTCATTTTGACATCTCTATATAAAGACTTTCACTTGCTAATAGGGATGACAATGGGGCGGGGATGAATTTGGTTCTCCCTTTCTCCATTTTTGGAAAGTGCAAGACGGATTCGGGTATAAAAAGAGCGGTATGAAATTTTAATCCTTTTTTTTATTCCCATCAGGTAATTTTGGGTTCAGTATACCCGTGGGTACCAGTTATATTATGTTTATTATTTAAGTTTACTTATTTATTAATAAATAAATTATATTTATTAATTTATTAATTATATTTAAATTTAAAAAGTATATAAAATAATTAATAACAAGAATTATAAATTAAAGTTTAAGAATTTAAAATTTTTAATTAATATATAAATTTAAACTTATTATATAAATATTAAAATTATAAGGGAATGGATACGGGACGGATAGTCACATACTCATATCCGTACCCGTACCCATATCCGTTAAACCGGATAATAACAGTCAAAATCGGAGCAGGTTCAGAATAGTATTCACGGATATGAGTTTTTTTGCCATACCTGCTTGCTAATCTAAAACCATATAACTTAATTAAATCAGACAAATGTTTTAATACTCTGGACTCTAAGGTGACTTGTCTAACTTATTAAGCCCTTACTAAATTTGTTCTTCACATGACCCTTCAAAATCAACTATTACCTGTCTCAATGATTTTTGTGAATCGCTCTCTTTGTCTCACTGTATTGGGCTTATGGCATACTAATACGTAAGGTGAAGACTAACCTTTACTCTTGATTAACCTTATCATCACTTAACCATTCAAGACTTACATAAACCTCTCCCATCATAAAACCATAGCAATAACATGAAACATCCTTAACCTATATCTTCGTCTAAAGCATAAGTGCCACTTTACATTAATTACCGAGTAATAAGTCATACATTCATCATTTACGCAATCATGTAAAATATACTATATAATTCATTATAGACAGTAAAATTAACCATTTTACAAGTTAAAGTTGGTCAGTGATAAAGTATATGTGTGAAGGGAAAAGAGGAGCAAGAATTTAAATTCCTCTAATTACAATTAATATTTGTTTATATATTAAAGAAAAAAAATCATTTCGAGGTTTTTTTTAGGTTGATTCTAATTAGTTTTTATTATTATTGTCTTTCACTTTATTTCTCTCCCTTAATTCGATGAACTTCAGCTGTGCAGTAACCCTTCCGTCTTACCTTATGGTCTTAGTGATTTCGAACCACCTTTTGTTTTGAAAGGGTTCTTTTAAACATTTTTCCTTACTAAAGAATGTTAACCTTATCCCTTTGCTAGAAGGTGATAATCCCTTCCTTTGACATATCATGAGTAGTATAAACCTTTTTCCGTAGACTCTTCGTACCTTAGTGATGATATTTTCAATTCAATATTGTTTATTTGCTCACAATAGAATTCTAATACTTGAATTGTATTTTAGAATTAATTTCTTTTCCTATTATTTTATTTCTTAAATATTATTATGAGTTTTTGAAAAAAAAATTATTTGAATAGTATTAATTGGGAGAAGGAAAAGTGTTTATTGAATAACTAATCAAAACATTTTCCTTCCAAATTTTAGCCTCCACCTCCATGTTGAGAAGCTTTCTAATTGAAGCTCATATTGAAACACT
This sequence comes from Psophocarpus tetragonolobus, assembly GCA_037954015.1. Taxonomy (NCBI): domain Eukaryota; kingdom Viridiplantae; phylum Streptophyta; class Magnoliopsida; order Fabales; family Fabaceae; genus Psophocarpus; species Psophocarpus tetragonolobus. The sequence continues at coordinate 5,017,950 of CM075693.1, read as the reverse complement.
CCATTGTAGGAAATGTAAGGTGAGCCAAGACACAAATAACAGTTTTCTCTCTTTGCAATCACGCTGTTAGAAAGGTGAAAGTGTTAGAGTAAGTATGTATTGGGTGTTGGATTATGTATTAAATGATATTTGTACATTTTATAAGTATTATTTATTCTTCTTGAAATGTTTTATCAGTTATAAAACTATTTTATTTAATTAAGTTATATTTGATCTAACTGTGCTTCCTTTTGTTTTTATTTTGCTATTTTATGTTAAATTAATTAAAAAAATAGTTTGTTAATTTTAATTTTTATTTGACTGTGTCTTGCTTTAACTTCTTGTAGTACGTGTCTTCTATGTTGTAAAATAATGCATATAAAACAAAAGTCATTGTCGCACATTGGTTGAATTAGTTACATGAGAAATCTTTATATAGAAATAAATAAATAAGAATTCGTAAAGAGACTTGCAAGAGGGGAAAGTCTCACGTGCATGAGCTTGAGTCTCATGCGTCGTTTGAAATCTAATATATCTACTACCTCTAGCGATAATACTATAGTTAAGCATAGGCACCTAAACAATGGCATGTAATGAGACTCTAATTGTTGATGACTTTTATTCTAGTGATGCTAATAGATGCATGTACACTAAATTTATGAATGGTGAATGTGTCATTATATGTTTGTATGTGGATGACATGTCAATCTTTGATATATGCAATTATATAGTTTTTAAAACTAAATCCTTTTTAGCATCCAAATTTGATATGAAAGACATGGGTGAGACAAATGTAATTCTATGAGTTAAAGTTATAAGGAAGGGAGATAGTATAATTCTATTCCAAGAACATTATGTGAAGAAACTTCTTAAGAAGTTTAATTATTATGATTATAAACCTGTGAGTATTCCTTATGACACTAACTATCAACTAATGAAAAATAAAGGAGAATCAGTTTCTCAAACTCAATATGCGTAGATTATTGGGAGCTTATTGCACTTGATGAATTTCTCAAGACCGGATATAGCCTATGCAATAGGTAGCTTGAGTAGATATACTCATAATCCTAATAAGGATCATTGGGAAGCACTTGTTAGACTCATGAGATATTTGAGAGGTATCATGGACTATGGTATTGAATATAGTGGATTTCCCTCTGTACTCGAAGGGTACAATGATGCTAACTGGATCTCTGATTCAAATGAGACAAAATCCATTAGTGGTTATGTATTTGCACTTGGTGGTGGTGCAATTACATGGAGATTAGTCAGACAAACAATAATAGCTAGATCAATAATGGAATCTGAGTTTGTTGCTCTAGAAATGGATGACACTAAGGTTGAGTGGTTGAAAAACTTCTTGGCTAACATTCCTTTGAGAATGAAACCAACACCATTAGTATCTATACACTGTGATTTGCTATCAGCAATAGCTGTAGCGAAAAATAAAACTTACAATAGTAAGAATAGACATATACAATTTAGACACAAAGTGGTAAAGCAACTGCTAAAGAATGGAATGATTTTCATAGATTTTGTGAAATCAGAAGGAAACTTAGCAAATCCTCTGACGAAACCCCTGAGAAGAAAAAATATGTTAGAAACATTGAGGGGAATGAGACTTAAGACACTCAAAAACAGACAATGATGGTAACCTAACCTTTGTGATTGGAGATCCCATGAATAAGGTTCATATGGGTGAGAACAAGTCATTTGTCAGTTATGTGAGAAAGTATTAGGATTTGCATTAATGTAGGGTTAAACTTTATAGTTAAGCTTTATGAGAAAGCTGAACCTTCTATAAATATTTTAATGAATTTCATATCTCTTATGGGTGGTGTATTTGCAGCATACACTTGATGAAATCACCTATATGAGTGTCAAGTGGGGCTACTTGCATGAGATCCTTGCAAATCTCTAGAGCACTCATGAATATCGGGCAAGGCGCATGGCCTAAACACACAACACAATGAAAAAAGCAAATGATTGTGGAGGTATATTGTGATTAGTAGACCGTTATCATATGCCACGTGTTTTTGGTTCATATAGCCTTGCTGCACCAATTGCATTGTGTGATAATTACTATTAGTCTAGGGATTGTTGTAAAATAGTACATATATTACAAAAGCCAAAGTCTTACATTGGTTGGATTAGATAATGAAAAGTGTTTATATAGAAACAAATAAACAAGACTTGGTAAAGATGCTTGCAAGAGGGGGAAGTCTCGCGTGCATGAGCTTGAGCCTCATGGGCGAGTGACAGTGCAAATTCACCGATTTGTCCCCCATGCGCATGTGATTGGAAGAAAAATATATCAGATTAGTTTTATTCTAACAGTAATATGGTTACAATTTCTTTTATAAATTAGGCTTTTACTTTATTCTAAAAATGTAATTTTCGTTGTTATGATACCTTAGTCTTGTCTAAAAAAACAGTTTATTAAATCCTAAAAAATTTTTTTGTCATAACAAATAAATCCTTAAGGATAGCATCTCATAATGATTATTTATCTCTTTGATTACATTATTGTTCAAATTTCTCCAACGTTGGAAGGTTTACAATCTAGTGATGTTCTTAGAAGTACCGCAACCTATCAATGCAATGAGATGTAAAATTTTGCATATTGTGGCCTTTATAACCAAACATTGCCATAATGCAATTTTACTCCATTAGGAATTTGCATGGCATGCATGGATTTATTGTCTCCTTCAATATATCTAAAACATAAAATTTTTGGTAAAGCACTATACCATGACACGATATCAATGCAATGAGATGTAAAATTTTGCATATTGTGGCCTTTATAACCAAACATTGCAGTTTTCCTTCATAATGCAATTTTACTCCATTAGGAATTTGCATGGCATGCATGGATTTATTGTCTCCTTCAATATGTCTAAAACATAAAATTTTTGGTAAAGCACTATACCATGACACGATAAGTTACCTCCAAGATACTTCAATGACCCTAATTTTTAATCAAAATCGAATTTCATCCACTACATAACTCATTTTGTCATTTTTTGCCAGTATAACACCATCAATATAAATAAATGCAACAAGATTTTTTTTTTTTTCATTTTCGTAAACAGATATTGAAGTGTTCAATTCAAACCACAGCCCGAATTACTTGAAATCAACTTCATTTAAGTGAGGTTGAATGAAAATTGTTTACAAAATTGAATTTAAGATGATGTGATTATATTTGAAAGTTTTTATTATAAAATTAAATTATAACTGAAATTTAGTATAAAATTCTTAATTTAATAGAGAAACTATTCCAAATTACTTTTACTCATAATCAATTATATTTTCAGAATAAAAAATTTAAATTATTTTTCAACATGAAATCAAACATGTAAAAAATTATTTGAAATTAATTCTGGATCTACAATCCATTTTTGAGTGTGATTAGAATTCTGGTCTATTGTTTGTTATCACCTTTTTACCTTCTATCCAAATCATGTTTTTACCAAAGGAATGAACATGGCTAAGAAATGGATTACTTACAATCAATCTATCTTCTAAAATAGTATATCCATATGTATTTTCAAAATAAATTGGCGAGTATAACAGCTCAATTCACATGGTATTCAAAAACTAATGTTAATCAAACAGTCTTGATTCTGACTAGTAGATGAGTTTTCTTTTTTAGAGGTGAGGGTGTGGTAAGTTTTCTACAAATTTTGATCCTCTACAATCCAAATACAGATTACATTTAGTTTTTTCTTGTATATTAATGTTTAACATTAATTTTTAGTTGTAAAACAACATATTTCAACTGCTGAAATGAGGTGTTTTAAAATAGAAAATACAAAATAGTGTATAGCTAGTGACTTTGACCGAAAAGGAATTTTTCTATTACATACTGATACCAAAGGAAACCTGATGGATATATGTGGACTAAAATCATGGGATGAGATAGAAATATATTTCAGTTAAAAAACATCATATACAATGCTGAATTTGATATTGGGCTGTTTAATATCATCCTCTCTATGTTTTACCACTAGTTCCAAATCGGAAGCAAAACACCCGAACAAGGAGGGGGGAAAATATTGTTGGCTCCAACATTTGATATTGGGCTGTTTAATATCATCCTCTCTATGTTTTACCACTAGTTCCAAATCGGAAGCAAACACCCGAACAAGGAGGGGGGAAAATATTGTTGGCTCCAACATCCAAGTTTTCATAAAAAATATTTGAGTTTTAAATGACTGGCGAAAATACCTTAGCTAGTATGCGGGGATAAATCCTGTATAATAATTACATCTTAGCATAAAAATTTGTATGATGGAACAAGGATGTCGTCATCATCTGTACAAACAAGTAACAAGTGATGTATCAACCGAAACTTTTCATCATCATTCATCAGATAAGAGATAAAAGAAGTTGAAACTTTGCTAATAATGGTTTTTTTGCATCCTGTGAAATCAGAAGCAGGCCCTTCAATATGAAAGGTGTATAGTTTTCAATACCTAATATACCTATTCTCCCCCTTACGGAAGCAGCAACCCTGCTGTCCTATTTAGAAAAAACACAAGTGATCCAGGTGTTTATGAGCATATGAAAAAATAACTGTTAATTTAATGGACAACACAAATATACTGGGCAGGGATTATATATAAACTGGTATTTGGAAGTTGGGCTGCTTCTGTTCAGAGAAGCTCTGGTCATCTCAAATGTGTATAATGAGACATAAAGTAATTGTAATCGGGATGATTGACTCGCAATAGCCTTAGCCAGTTTTCAGCAGCCCGGGATAAAGAATTGGCTTTCTGACATTCAGAAACCCCATCAGGATCCCAGACAGAAACTTTGAACTTGTGAGAGGCAAGCCCAAAGATCGGTAATGATAGCTTGGATATGTCCCGACCTCTTGAATAATGATTATGGAGCCCATCAGTACTTGAACCTGATTCAAAGATCAAACCGTTATAGTTAATGCCTGTTTGTACACATCTTGCACATATAGAAATTAAACAGACAGCACCACATACTTGGCAAAGCTGTTGACAGCGAATGGAAGGTCAGGAAGCAGGCACTTAGGCTCTGTAATGTAGGACCAGTAGGTATTCTATAAATAGGATACCTTTAAAAATACACACAATAACAAATAATTTTGAATTAGTAATTACCACAGCATTGTCCAAGCACAATAGTTATGACCAAAGGACAAGAAAAACATACCATGCAAATGAAACCCAACTTGCTGGGGAAAGATCACAGCTCCAGTATGTTTTCAACTCTGGAAATTGCCGTGCAAGATCAGAAATCTGAATCAAGCAATATGAATACTTGTTAGGACTAAAAGGCAACATATCCAATATGTAAGTCCAATGAAGGATAATATCTTACCTTATTTGCCAATGGCTCACGATTATAAGGTGTCTCACGCTCAAAGTATTCAAATATAAGTTGACCAGGAGGATTGCAACTCTCTGTCTCATCACTTGATGAGCCAATGAAAGGTTTACCTTGTGAGACCCTTTCCAAAGCATGATTGCTTGCATCCAAAACATTAAGATGATTCCTACTGCCATGAACACTCTTACCTCCTCTTTCATGACAATAGCCACTGCTGCTATCACTGCTTGTCTCTCTAGCTGATTCAGAGTCGCTTTCTTGACTGGGTTTCCTAAAATTAGATGAAATTAGAAAGACCAAATGTTATATATGATATAAATGATACTAAGCCAAGTCTTTTAAAATAAGCTAAAATGGTACTTGGAAAGGGGTAGATCATAACACATGGAAGAGAAAAAAAGGATAAGGTGCCTAGATCTTTACTCCTAGCATTTAAATGCTCATGTTTGTATGCAAAAAACTATAAGATAAACATGTATCATATTGAATGTTGTCAAGAACTTGCAACATGTGATTTATTAAAATAGGCTTCTATTAGTAGACAGTCAGAAGGGTAGGAGCAGTTGTACAAAATAGCATCTGAGTGACAACAGATATAAATACTGTTATTAACAGATGTAGAGGGAGGTGGACAATGGAGAAAATATGCTTAATAAAATCCAATTACCTAAGCTGGAGCTCCATAATATAAGAGTAGAGGATAAGGAAATTCACTTTAAATGTAGTATTAAAATGGCGAGCTTGAACTCACAACAAAAGGGGTAAGTTTCAGTAGTCACTAGTCACTTTATTATCGTGCTCAAATCGTAGGTTTCTTAGATAGATAGTTAGATCACATATTCCTAATGTATTTAACAACTTATTCATTGATCTCCATTATTGTAGACAATTTAATGTAAATATGTTAGCCACTTGACATAGGCAATAAAATCCAGCAAAATACAAGACATTATGGCACACACGTTCTTAAACCTTAATCTTTTCTATCACTTTATGTGTTATCCTTCAGCACAGCTGCTAGAAGAATACGAAAAGGCATCACCATAACACAATAATCAGAAGTCAAACCAAAACTACTGATATTATATTTTTTTATCTATGAAGCCTAGAGCTGTACTGAATTCAAAAATAGCAAAGTATAGGTGTCATAATTGTAGCCAAAAAAAATCTATGCATGATCCTCCTAGATATGTATACAATAAGTATACTTTGTTAAAAAAAAACAATGGACTAATATGCTTTTTGTAACAGCCTAACATGTTTTCATTGGACAAGGTATGTGCAATGGAAAGATATGAAACTATGGTTTGTAACTCTTGATCCGATCGCAAGTATTTTTCATTAATTGGACATGGTCAGTTTCTCTTACAAATGTTTGGCATTATATGAAGTATTTTTCTAACTCAAATCATATTTTATACTTGTCAGTTGTCTCATAAGTATCAAGGCTTCATGGTATGGTTCTTTATCCACTATAGCCACCCCACACAAACAAACATTAGCTGGTCAGATATTAAGAGCATATCAGACACTAAAATAAGAATAAACAGGAAAGGATTATCATGGATATTAATGTGCAAACTCTTTCATCAATTTGTAGATAAATCATAAAAGAGAAAGTTTGCTTTAGACAATTGAATTCCCTTCAAGTTGTTGTAAAGAGGAAAAAACACCAAGGTGACTATTAGTTAATGTTTTATCCTAGCATAAGAGGACTACAAATAAAAATCTTCCTTGACTTTGAAAATGAACAATTACAATTCACCTAGTTATTACAAAAGCAAATTGTAAATGAGAATAATAGAAAATAACATTGATTTAAAATGTTATACTGAAAGGTTTTTTAAATAAAAAGAATTTGGTCAAGCATTTAGAAGCTGGATTTTTTAAGATATCTTATGCCATACTCACCTTAGCCGAGTGGAAGGTTTCGACGGATCAATATAAAGCTGAATAGCAGACAAGGAGACAGTATAATACTGCGTCACTGATTCACTTCCATTCAATACTATAGGAACACCTGCCCCATATGCACTCCATTCCTTAAAGGACTCCCACAAGTCCCCAAGCACAAAGTAAGGATGCAATTCGGCCTCCCTTGTTTTCCATCTCCTAGAGTTTGTCTGTTAATTAGCATAAAAAAATGTCCACACAAATAAGCGAAATGTCCTTGGACAAAAAAAAAAATGCTACCTTAGAAATAAAAAACATTGACACTATACTAGGTTGTTTGCAAGGAACTGAGTTTAGGGCATACCTAAAAGGAAGCCGTAAATTACAAAACCTAAACGGCATTCATGATTCATCGACATTGACTAATCAAAGATCCTATCTATTCATTCACTAACTAAAAGGGTTCAATGTTGCTACTTCACTTAGAATCAACTAAATTCAAACCCTCCTCCATGATAGCAAGGAACTAGAAAGAAGAAAAATAATTCAAATTGCGTAATTGAATTGGCGTAGATGTTACCTTGGGAAAATATTGGGCGGGAACAAGGGGCGTGATGTGCTCCAACAATCGATCCAAATTGGACATGTCGGATGTGGCGCGCGAAGAAATCGAACAATCAGAGGAGGAACCGGGTCTGTTTTCTGAGGAAGTTCTCGACAGTGACGACCTCTGCTGCTGCTCTTGCTTCTCTTTGTGTTTCCGGAGCGGCGGCGGACTGTAGAAGCGGTTCTCGCCGAGATGTCGATTACGGTTGCGGCTTCCGCCGGCGATGGCGGCGCCACCACTGGCCGACATTGACGGGGTGGTTCGCTAAGGAGGACGAAACAACAACGTTGGGTTTAGGTTAAGCTTGTATACTCGGAAACAGAAGAGAGAGAGTGAAAGAGTGCCAATGTGAACTACCAAGGGTTTTATTATTTAGCTTAGCGCGTCCAAGTGATTGCGCACTCCACGCTGAGGTTTTCTATGTGGATTTTAACCCTCATTCTTCAATCTTGATCAATATCCCCTTTCTATTAACTATTATTTTATTATATTTATCTATACTTTTAATCTAATTAATAAAGGAAATACTCTTTTAACACTTTTCAAAATACATATTCTACCTTTAACTACTTTGCCCACACGAGAGACTCGAACTCACAACATTTGTCTTTTTCTAAAGGTAAACTTTGCATTAAATTAACTTTCCAACCTTACAAAAAAAAATTACTTTAAAACATGTATATTCAATATAGGTAATTGTTCTACTATCTATAATATTTAATTAATATATATATATATATATATATATGTTATTTATACTATTATTTATATCTATACTATTAAGAAAGAAAATATAATTTTTTATGTTCACTTTTCAAAATACATATTTCACTCTTATATCTATTTGAAAATTAAAAATTAAACTACTTTTCATAGGAGAGACTCAAATTTGCTACTTCTCCCTTTCCAAATGTAAATTTTGTCACTAGATCCACCTTATAATTTTAAGAAAAAAATTATAATAAGAATATATATATATATTATAATATATAATGATAATAAGACTTGTTGATGTCCATGTTTTATGATTATTTTACGCTTCTAAACATTTTATGACTTCTCTCAGATTAATAAATGCATATTTTCACAACTTTTACTTTACCACAAACATGATTGATATATGTATACATTCAATCATAAATATTTTTAACAGAAATGTAAATACGATAGGATGTTTAATTTTATTCAAATTCTCTTCTTCCATTCTCTTCTCCCATTTTTTTTAAATTCATTGCAAATCTTACATATAGTTGATGATTTGACATATTTCTGTTAGCATAAACAAAAAAATATTAAACTACAATTATTGTACACAAAAATGCGAATACACATGCACGACAAGATGTTTAACTTTATTCAAATTCTCTTTTCTCTCCACTTTACAAATTCATTGCAAATCTTATATATACGTTGATGATCTGACATATTTCTACCATGTTAAAATAAACAAAAAAACATACTAAACTAAAATTATTGTACACAAATTGTCACGGTGATTTATTTATATATTCTATCATGTTATTAAAAATATATTAAAATAAAACTCTAAAATTGTTATACATATTAAAATAAAAATGCAAATAGATAGACACGACAACTTTTATATTTTCACTAGTATTTATAATATAGATAGCAATATTTTTATTTATTTTATTTTAAAATAACTATTTCAGTAAATTTTACTAATCCTAAAGTATAATTAAGAGCTATAATATAACATTTCTTAAAAACGTCAGTATAACTTAAAAAATGAGTTAATTAATATAATATTTTTAAACATTAAAAGATGTTAGTATAAAATATAGAAGAGTGTGATTAGTATAAGAATAGAAAACAAAAGTGATGCAACATTTACTTAAAAAATAACAATCTTCAGCCATATAAATATAATTGTTTCTTATTATTATCATCTTTTTATATATATATATATACAATCTTCAAATACAAATGTACTTCTATCTAACATATGATTTTTTTATATTTTTATAATCGAAAAAATAATTTAGCCTAACTTCTAATTTCTTTCAATCCTTCATTTTGAGTATTGAGTTTCAATATCTTTCGAAGATTTTATTTTTTGCAATTTTCTGATGTTTCAAAACAAAATCGAGTCAATTAAGAATATTAATAATTCAAAATAACAATATCACAATATAAGTTATTTATTAAAAATATAAATATAAGACTTAATCAAATTTTTATCCTTAAAAAATACCTACTTTTTTATTTTAGTTTTTAATTTCTTTTAATTCAATCCTTAGAACATATTTTTGTTTGAAAATAGTTTCCAGCATTAGTTGTCTAATAGTAAATAACAATGTAACTAACATTTTCTTATATCATTTGTTCCATATAACTGAAAATAAAAATATAACAACGATACCTAATTTCTTTTTGAAATAAAATTATTATTAATGGGCTTAACTAACCTTCAATCTAAAAAGTACTCACTTTTTTTTTTTTTAACTCCTTTAAAATTTTTTTATTTTATTTTAGTCTACATAACATGTTTTTGTTTTAAAATAGTCTTTAATCTTTATAATAAGGTATCCAACATTAAGTGATAATGTAACTAATATTTTTTCATATTAATTGTTTCATGTCATTAAAAATAATAATATAATTAAATAATCATTTAAGGTTAGACATCTGATAATAAAGACTATTTTAAAATAAAAATATTTTTAAGGACTAAAATAAAATTAAAGAACTAAAATAGAAAAAAGTAGGCATTTTTTTTGAGCCACAAGTTTATTAAGTCTATTAATAAAAATATTTAAATTTTGTAAAGAAAAGCAATGTGTTATGATTATATTATTATTTTTAGTGATTTAAAACAGATGATGCAACAACACTTTAGTACTCATGTGACGTTAAAAAACTAATTACAAGACTAATTTCAAACAAAAACATTTTGAGACAAAAAACTTTAAAGGATTAATAAAAAATAGTTATTTTTCTAAGAAAAAAAAAGTTAATTAAATCAAAATATAATAAGCTGTATGTTTATAAATATTTAGTTTTTTAGATTTTAATATTTCTTTTATATTTATTTAAGACTAATTTTTTATTATAATTTTTGTATAAAATAAATATGGCTAAACTTCTAGTCTATATTTGGTTGACTTAAATAACTTTTTGTTCCTTCAAAATTAAATAGTATTTTCTTGGTTTTGTTCCTTTAATTTCTTTTTAGAATTTGGTCATTAAAAAAAATTATCTGGTTTTGGTCCTGCTTTCAAAAAATAGGGTGAATTGAAACATAATAGTAGTGTTAACAATTTAACAACCGGACAAACTATATTTTTTCAATTATTTATAAACGCGTGTCATGTCATAAATTAATTATTTTAAGAAAAATAAGAAATTAAAAATACAATTTGTCTTAAAAACTTATACAAGATTGTTTCTTTCATAAACTATAATAACATAATAAATTACTCGATTGCAAAAGTCACTTAATTAAAATTATTATTTGAAAGTAGGACTCAAAACAAAATTACTGTGTGACAACACAAACCAAAACGAAACAAAAAATTGTTTCATGGACTAAATTCAAAAAAGAAATCTTTAAAGGATTAAAACAAAAAAATGTACCGAAATGTTATTTAAGCCTATTACGTGTGTTAATAGTTTGTGATCATCAAAAAATGAATTTTTATTTGTTTTAGTGTCAATGTGGTGAAACTAAGTTCAATTTATTTTAAGGATACTCAAGTTTTATTAATAGAATAAAATAGTGGTTTAAGTGGAACTGAAATAATGTATTAGTTTCGAATTTTATGACTAGAACAATTATGATTGAAAAAAATTCATCAAAAGTGATTAATTAGATTTTAGATTTTATTTTGGTAACTCTGTGTTTAAGGTTTCTGACGATCTTAATTGCTAGCAGCGAGGCCTAATCCGTACTGACAATATAATTAAAAAATAATTAGATTCTTTAATAGTAAAAAATATGATTGAAAAACATTTCATTAAAAGTGCTTAACAAGATTCTATAATAAAAAAATATTTGCGGGCAATGCTAACAATACTATATGTTAATAACATAATTGCCTTAAAAAAATGACTTTGGAATTCAAACTTTACTGAGATGGGCTAAACAATTTTATTTATTTTTTACCAAAATTGTTAATTATTACAGTGATCGACAAATTCAACACCCATAACATGTAATAAAAGATTATTTTTGAAGGCGAATTAACTTATTTGGGTCTTTTTATAAATTATTTTTACCAAAATAATTTGTTGTAAAATTAATTATCAAGTCCCGTTTTGACTGAAGACGGTCAAACCACATTTCTATATACGGGTTGACTCGTTTATTTACCATAAAAAAAAATGAAAAAATGAATAACATGTGTTATGTCAGCAATATATTGTTTGTAATTGTGATTTTAAGTTGCTACTTAGTCTATGCTACTCATTTAAATGATAACAAAATGATGGATTTGGCAGAATTTATATTTAAACCTTAAATAATTTCTACATTTTTGGAAAATTATTTTTTAATAAAGTATTATGTTGTCTTGTCGAATGTTAGAAAATCGTAGGTCAAAATGGTTGTTTTATGCTAAAGTTAAATTGTAGGAACATAGGGTAGAACAGAGAGGTGTGGCTGGGCTTAAACTGTAGGTCATTCTGCGAGTTTATATTGGTGCAGGATATGTATTCAAAATATATATATATATATATATATATATATATATATATATATATATATATATATATATATATATATCTTTGTTATTATTATTAAGAGTTGTTCAGATATAATAATTGATGTTAATATTATTATATTATATATTGTTGTGATGATTATTATGGTATCATATTAAATAATACTTATATTGTTACCATTTATAAGCTTCAAGTTTTATGGGACTACTGATACTTGTTATTATATTGTTACTATTTAAAATAATCTAACCTTGTGAGATCATCAGAGACAACAAACTTTCACTTCAAATATTTAACGCAGTTTTATACCTAGGATTCAAACTTGAACATTGATTAAGTTAGCGATTCTGTGTCAACTGATCCATGTACTTGATGATATTTTTAATCTTTTTTAATATTTTTATAATTATATGTCAGTTATTTTATATATCATGAATTCCTATCAAGATTTCTTTCTTTTGCTCCAATATTCTTTATTATATATCTCAATCACAATATTATGGAATATTCCACGTAGGTGTGGAAAGAAAATAAAACTAAAAATAGGAAAGATGGTAATTCCTCCAAATGGAAAACAGTTGTTATTGACTAAGAGAGTCATATTTCTAAACATAAAGTAAGTCTCCATCTCTTTAAGATGAAAATAAAGACAAGACTTACCTAGTTTTCAAAGATGAGTCTCTAATACACCAATTATTATCCCTTCGATCATTTGAGTTAAAACTTGCTTCATCACGGGCAAGTTGGGTAGCTGTTGGGAGATGAATATCAAAACGCTAAGTTTCAAAGTACAATTAATGATGTCACTTTCAACTAACCTAACCTTTAAAGAGAGTTTCCAGCTCCTACTCTACCCTAGACATTTTTAAAATCTAGCTTCTTATAATGAACTATTTTTTATAGGTATAGGGAAAGAAGAAAAAGCCTCTAGATTTGAGGTGAAATCCTTTGGAAGGGAGAGAGTAATGCAATCCTGTTTAGGGATTCTTTCTTAAGACTAATAAAGTCTTTTCCTTTGAATATTTTTTGGTACTAGATTTGTTGACCTGTATTTTGGGTTATAGTTGACTTTTTATTAGTTTAACTTTGATTTTTGTTGACCTTATATTATGGGTAATTTATTTATTTTTAGGGTAATTTTAGTCTTTAAGTCCTAGGATTGCATTAATAATTTGTCTAAGTGTAACAAGCATGTTGAGAGAAAATTCAAAGAGTGTGTTGGACGTTTATCCACACTCATCGATACTTTCTACACTCTTCTTGTCACTAAAAAACCACGACTTATATTCTTACTCCTTTTATCACATCTTAGTCACACTTTAAATATGGCTAAATGCATATAGACATGATTTGGGAAAAGAGAGAGATTAATATTCTCACCCCTTTTTCTACCATTCCCCCTAGTTACGGAAAATTATTAGATGATTTTGGATCATCATGTTATCTATGGTCTCAGTCAATCAGTATGTAATATATAATTATTTAATTGACATAATTTACAATATAAATCAATCAATTAATTATATATTGTATGCTTATTGATTGAGATAATGAATAAAGTGGTTTAATAAAAAAGGAATTTCTTGTTTATATCATAAAAAATCCAACGAATCTACTACTTGATGAAGTAATAAAACCTATTTAAAGCAAACAAAATAAATTAATCTATTTATTCACAATCAAATTATATTTATTTGATACACTATTGTCAATATTAGTATTAAAAAGATAATACAATCAAGAAAATAAATGAATAAAATACAAACAATAAAATATAATAGTAATAAAATATTAATATTATATTTTCTATTTTAAATATTATGAATTCAATTATTATTAGGATCATCTAATAATTTTTCCCTCGTTACACTTTAAGCATGTGATTATGGTTTCTATTTTCAAGTCACTTATAGGATGATCAGACTCAAATTTATTATATATAGTAACATCTCAGCTCAACTCTATATAAACTTGCTAGATAGTAAACATCAAACAAAGCTAGCTTCAAGTGAAGCTTTCTTTATTATAATTTATTGATTGTTGATAAAGTGTACAGAAAGATATGGAGTAACTCTCACATCTATGCGAAAAAAGGAAATGAACAAGAAAAAACTCAATGCATATTGAAAGGAGACTTAAGCACGCAGTCCTGAATTGTAAACGCAGATGGTAATAATTAAGTTGAGATGGATGGTCAGTTGTAATGAGGATTGGCCAAAAGGTAAGCCTCAATGGCTTTGAAAAGGGCATCACCCTTGGCTTTGCCAATTTTGAGTTCATCTTCAGTGGGAAGAGCATTGTCTGCTTTGGTTTGGAATGTGACAGTGACTTTGCCAATGGAGCCTCCGTTGGGGCCAGCAACCAATTTGGAATCGAAAGTGATCTTCTCCACAGTGGGTGGCAAGGCAACACCCCCAACTATGCTGTAGCTATATCCCAAATTAGCCTCATCGATTGCTTCAATCTTGTGCAACACAAACTTGGTTTCCCCATCTGCATATATGGCATGTCAATTAATATAGTTGAGATGATAATTAAGTAGTAAGTAGTTGTAGCATTATATATAATTAAATGAGTATGACTGACCCTCAAGGAAAGAGATCTTCTTAATGGTTCCGGGGCCACCATTTCCCTCAAGGATTTCAACACCCTTGAAGGAATCAACAGCCTTTGGGATTAGGTTATCAGCATCCTTAACAAGAGCTTTGTAAAGGGTAGCAGGAGCCACGGGGGATGTGTTTTCCTCCTCGAATTTAAAAACACCCATTATATCAATCAATTATCAACTATCAAATATATAATTTCTAGTTTCTTAACAACAACAAGATGTTGATTGCTGTGTCTTTCTTTACCAGAGGACTGCACTCTATTTATAAGCACTGTCTTTGCTCTCGTTTGCTGTGGCTCAGCTTGTAATTATGTATATGCTCCATAGCGCATGTGAAGCTGGCTGTTTTGTTTGACTAAAAAATAATATGTAACGTTCAACTATGTGATATTCAAATCATTTCGTTTTCTTTAAAGCTAATAATAAATATTATTTATAAGCATTCCAGAAATAATAATATATAAATAGAGGAGTGCCCCTGTATTGATAAGCACTTGGGCTGTGCGGTGGTGGCTGGTGTCACTCCATCTGCTTCATAGTGTGAAGAATGATGCTGACTTACTGATACAAAGCTTGTTGGGCCATCATATAATCTATGTTTTTGTTTACCAAGTTGTTTTAAACTCTACTGATCTTTTTTTTTTGTCTGCACCTGATTGATATATATATATATATATATATATATATATATATATATATATATATATATATATAATATTTTAGAAACGATCTAAACGTATATATTTTAATAATATGAAGAAAAAAATATGAAATTTTATTTTATGTGGTCTTTCTTTTCTCTATATCAGTAATTTTAATTTCCAAACATTGGGTTTTCCACTTGGATAATCTGTGTAATATTTCAATCATGTTTTTTCTTCTTTAATGTTATATATTACTTTTATGAGTTTGTCAAATATTTTGATTTTGAAGCATTCAAATTCAAAGAAGAAGTTTCCTTTCAAAAGAAAAAGGCAGATTAGAATTAAATAATAAACATGTTCCGTTCAACCATGGCAACTGTTTGCGGGATTTATGGGAATGGATAATTATATTTATGGAATAGTTAAATATAAGAATTAATTTTTATTTAATTTCATACATAGGGAAGGGAGGGATTAAAAAAATTGTGTTTGATTTTTAAAAGGAGTAGGCTCAACCAGGGTTGAGTTGAGTTATGGTAAGTTTAGACAAACTCAACACTGAGTCCTTCCATAAAATATTGAATTGGGTTGAGTTCAGTTTTTTTTTTTTCATTAAACTCAATCTGCCCTTGAACAGATTGAGTTAATTGGGTCAAAGTTTTAATTTTTTTTAAAAAATAAATTTTGGAATATTATTTTATTAGTTTTTTAAGGATTTTTTTTTAAAAAAAAAATAGACTATATCATTGTTATAATGTAAAAAGAAAAAAATAAATAGCCTATATCATTATACAATATATCAAAAGAAACACAAAATAATAAAACACATAATTTTAAATAATAATAATATATAATATTTAATATTATGATCGGGTTGGGTTAAGTCTTAGGTTCAACTTACTGAACCCGTCACCTAACCTGTAATGGATTGAGTTTGATTGAGTTGAGTCAGGTTTTATCAAATGACAAGAAAACCCAATTCAATCTGTTTGGGTTGGATGTCAGATTAGGTCCTCGGGTCGCTTGACCCAATGAACACCCTTGAAAAGGAGAAGGGAGGGGATGGGAAGTGAACAAAATATTTTCTTATCCAATTTTAGCTTATTTCTAATGTTTGGAGAATTAAGTGGAGAATCTCCCATATTAGCTTGCTCCACAATGGTGTTCATATACGAATGTAGGTGTGAAAAATGCATTAAAAGAGAAGTGTATTAAGATTTTCCCACGATGGTATGTTATATCCACATAAGTGTGGAATAAGAATGGAAAAGAAAAGTGCTTCAAACTTTTGTCCATAAGGTTAAAACACAATCCATAGAAGTGTGGAAGAAACACTGTAGTTTACATATAAATAAATAGTTAAGTAATTTTTTAAAATATAATGAAAATAAAAAAGTAATTAACTTTAAATTTCTTTCATCTCCTTTTAAACCAAACAATAATAAAGTTATTTATCTCATATTTTTCGTTGAATCAAACATGGTATGTAATTAAAATCCCCTCTCATTTCCTTCTTCTATGTTGAACCAAACAATCTTAGTTTCTACGTCTTAACTTGATGCATATATCAAATACACCTCACTTTTTATAATAAAAAATCCACATTTTTTCTCAAATATAACCATGGTTAAATTTGTTTTTGTCTATGTAATTATATTTGTTGCTACCCAGACATCATTAAAGTCACCTGCCCGAGGTATTGTCCACTTTGGAGATTATGGCTCCGTCATGGTTTTACCCTAAAAAGATGTCTTAGAAGGTTAAGGGTGAAGGGTGTTTATTAACAACCTTTCACATCGATTCCTAAGCGATGTGAGACTTTGAGTATGTACCAGAACAAGAAAAAAAAAAGGCAAAACACACAGGTCAAAACAAGTACCATGACATTTCATTGATAATCATCTCATAAAACATTATACATCATTCAACATTTACAAATAAAAGAAGAAGGGAAACATCATGCAACATTTTTGCTAGGGACTTCGCTTCTCGTCCTCATCTTCTTCCTCTTCCACTAACTGACCATCTTTCTCTTCTTTATTGATATCAAAATGCGACTTCTCTACAATAGTGAACAAGATGGTTTGCTTCTTCGCTTTCTCAAAGTTGTTGTTATGCTCGACACAAATACTTTGTTGAGCCTTTCAAAGGTCTGACTCCAACGACTTGTTTTGTCCCTTCACCTTGATCACACATTCCTGCAAGGTCGCCACCTAAGCTTCCAACTTCTTTATCTTTGCACTTGTAGCTTTCTGCATCTCAACAATCTTTGAGATGAAGGAACTTGTCTGCTCACTCATTACTTGATATGCAACATCCCTTCAGCAAATGCTACCACAACTTTCGAAAAACAAGCCTCCACCTCAATCAACTGAGCTCGCAAAATATTTAGCTCGAACTCTTTCTCCCTATTAGACGCCTCCAAAAGAGAAACTCTCCTCGCCGTGACCTCCCATTTGCGTCTGAATAACTCAATATAGACTGAGATTGCTCCAACATCACTAGGGTAGAATTGAAGCTCTTCACAGGACCTACCCTCTCCAAAATCAACTCATCCACAATAGATACATTCTCAGGCTTGTAGCAATCACCCCCTTTCAATCCCACACTTCAAAGAGAAGTCAAATCTTTAGAGGCGGAAACATGCTCCAATCTGTCCATCTGGTTTTGGTCCTTCTCCCAAGAGAAACGTCCATAACGGTCTTCTCGTGGGTTGTGTGAGAGAAAGCCCCCATCACGTTTTGAGGAAGGGACGAGGGGACTACAGCTTGAACCCCATGCTAGCCGGATGGTGCCCTAGACGACCTGATCTTAGGTGAAGAAATTGTCAACGATGAGGTCGGAGTTATATTTTCCAGGGTAGGGGAGGCTGCCCATATATAGGAACTTTCTTCCTTAGTAATCGTGTGACCCTCCAAAGTCACCATAGTAGTCAACTTCCCAGCTCTTCTCGCGACTTCAGCCACCAACTCAACATGTTTCCTCTTGTGAATTCCTTCAGTAGCTGCACTAGTTTTCCTTTGCTCCACATAAAATTTAGCCTTCAATGATTTCCAGTTTTGTTTCTCCATCAACTCTACAAAAGTAAAACAAAAGAAGTAAAAAAACCCACATCAAGAAAACATACAAAAAAAACACTTCAATTAAATAAAGTCTGAGCACGCACTCTCTAGCTCCTTCTCCACATCCCGAGCATAAGGAAGATAAAGGACGGTTTGAACCATCATTGGACAAGGAAAAGATATCAACTTGGCAATGTCAATTTCCTCCTTAGTCGTCAGCATCCTCCCTTTCATCCCAATGAACTTCCCAGGTCTCTTTTGTCAATAAAAGGGAAATTTTGCTTTCTCATCCACCTCAAAGAACACATTATTGAACGGTGGTCTTCGATCTACAGAGTCCACCCTCATGAACTCGTTTTTAAACTTATACGAGCCCGAGTACAAGGTAAACAACCCCCCTATTAATCCCATTCAACGAAGTCCAACCTATAGGTTTACATAGTGTCAATTGGTAGAAATGAAAAAATTTGTTCAAAGACACCCTGATCCCCAAACAAGAACACAAAATCTGAAAAGCTCTAAAGAAAGCCCAACTATTTGGATGCGGTTGGGATAGAGCCACATTAGCATGCCTAAGAAACTCGCAATCAAACTCAGAGAAAGGCAATGTAATACCGAGATTAAGAAAGAAGGTTTTATACACATAGTGGAAGACACCTCAGAAGATCCTCCTTGATACACAAACTCGTCCTCGACGGACGAATGTAACAAGAATAAGTCAGCCTTGTTATGGAGCGACACTAAACCACTATGAAGAAACACATTAATCATAAACTCCTTGACCTTGCTCCTAAACTCAACAACATCGCTACATACCCACTCATACCTCGAGACATTCAATAGTGACAACTCCGCCTTTTTCCAGTTACCCCCTCTCTTTTAGGCTCCTCCATCACCAATCCTTTCCCCTTTTTTCTTCTCCTTTTTCACAATTTTGTTCTTTCCCACATCAACCCTCTCTTTCACAACCCTAACAACCAAGGATGTTACAACCCCACCAACCTTATCCTTTTCCATACCCATCAAAATGGCCCTATCACCATCTGATGTAGAAGAGGATGCCTACGGCGCCCTTGAGCAAGAAGACGCATAAGAAGTATCTATATCCTCTCCTATACCTACAATCTTTAGAGGAAGCATAAAACACTTACCCCTTTTACACCTGAAACCCTCCCTAGAATCAATAGACATGGCATAAAAATAAAATTAGCAGAAAACCTAAAAACTCACTAACACAACCACATGAACAAAGCAACTAAAGAAATAGATCCAAGAACAAGGAATGCACTACACAAAGAGCGTACCTCATAGGAATTCATGCCAATAGTTCACTCTTAAAAGCCCAAAGGAAGATGAGGATGTTACAGGAATTCAAAGAGCTCAAAGCGTACAGTACAAGCCAACATGACAAATACCTTTATAACCTTTCCTACTCAATCGACATTGATTTGACGATTCTCTTCCACTCCCGTTACAACCATCTAACGGTTACAATTTTTCCCACGTCACATCATGTGACAACTGATGGAAGTAGGTAGCCATGTGGAAAAACCCTATTCACACATCTGTACCTTTTAAGCAAGCAACGACATCGTTTCTTTACACTCCTTCGAACGACCTACCAACTCGGAATCCCTCACGCGACTACATTGAATGAAACTCTAGCGACTTGCTACTCACATGTCTCGGAGCTTGGGGGGCTTATATGTACATATACGGACATCACTAGCGAAAGTCTCTTAACTCAGCTAACTTTCCCTACCTGAGGTCATCTCAGGTTCAAGTCGCCCCATCTCTCCCAAGGTCGCCATAGATCCAAACACATAGACTATACACATAATCCTTCACGAGATTGCCTCATACTCAGGTTGCCTCAAGCTTAAATCGTCCTAGGAAACCCAACCAACACTTACAAATGGTTACACACCCAAAAGGGTCATTCATTTCCGCTGCCACTAATCAATAATTACAAAAACACCTTAAAGAGGCAATTAATGAGTAATGAAGCATAATTATAATTACATTATTACATCTAGTATAAAAAGACAGAGAAAGGTACTGTATAATAATCAAAGATACTTCCACTAAATAACTTTGACTGACTTGAGCGTCGAAGTGTTTCTTGTAGGTTCCCTACTGCCATTTGCCAAGGATCAATCTGGTGGACTTATCAGAAAGGTTTATCCTCTACTCAATGATCAATCTGGTGAACTTATCAGAAATGTCTATCCTTTACTTTTTGGTAAGTATAATATTAACTTTTATTTTTCGTCTTATAACTTTTTTATTATGATTTTTGTAATTTTCAAAAGTTTTATTTCTTATTATCACCATTAATTTTCTTTATAAAAATATTCATATGACAAAGAGTGATGAAATTATGTTGATGTTATTAGGAACTTAAAAAAAATAAATTAACATGTTTGTAGAGATAAAGTAAAAAAATTTTAGAGACTAAAAGCAAATTAACATATTATTAAGAATTAAAAAAAATTATGGACAAAAGAAAAGGTAACATATTTATAAGAACAATAAACAAAATAAATATTTACACAGACTAAAATAAAAAATAACTAATTTATGAAGATGACAAAAAAATTTTATCAATTTAACTACCTAAATTTTACAACTCTAAATTCTACAAACAAAATGAAACATCAATATCCTATTTTTCTTATTAATTTTGTCTCATTTTTTTATAATTTTATTTTGTATATATATAAAAGGTATTTTCTTTTCTCATCTTATCAACATCGTAGCCTCACTTAAGGATGATCAAATTATCCGCACTTACAAAAATCCACAAATAAGATTAATAAGAAATGGATATGCTCACATCTGTTTTTAAATGTGGGTTGAGGCAGGTAACATGAAAGAAAGAGTGAGTATGTTGTAGTTATTGTATCACATTTTTTTCTTTATTTGGCTTTGGCTTATTAAGCTTCTATTGTTTGTTACCATTTAAAACTATTTGACAAATTAAAGTTTAGTAAAGTTTGCTTAATGTAAAATTTTATTTGCCTGCTTTATTTTATGCTAGTTTTAGTTGAAAAAAACATGTTTTATAAATAAAAAAAATATTTGTTACTCTTTTTTTATATCAAATTCCATCTTCTTAACATTTTTTTTTTAAATCTGTCAATATTCATGAATACTCATATGTACGTACCTTAGTTCCGATAAAACGTTATTTAGTTAGTGTGTTGCGACTAACATATATTTGTTACCTTTCTTAGCGTTACTCATGGAATTTACAGTTATAGAGTGTAGAATTTAGACTATTTTTTACCACACTACCAACCAATTAGGAGATAAGAAAATAAAAATCATATTAATATTTAAATATATTTTCATTCTTGTAAATTTGTTATTTTTTGCTTTCTTTCTCCATAGTATTTGTTCTTTTTATTTCTTGCAAATATGTAACTTTATGACATGTCACAATGACTTCATCACCGTTAATAAATATATTTGCATTTTTTTATGTCATGTCACATAATGATTTCATCACCGTTAATAAACTTAATAAAAAAAAAGTTAGCGGTAGAAACCAAAGCTAAAACAAAAAATTAATGGAGACTAAAAAAATATATCAAAACATTCAATTTTATACTGCTTAAAATTTTAACTATGCCTAATTTTTCACTATTCATTCTTTTGGGTAAATATCTCTATTTAACTATCCATTCTGTTGGGTAAATATCTCTATTTAAGTGAGTCTTTATTAAGCAGATAGTGCTAAATTTGTTTCGATATTTTTAGGTGTGTAAAGATAATATGAATATTTTTTAAAGAATAATTATGAATATTTATTAAAATAGTAAAAAGTAGCCTAGAAATATTTTATATAATTTTTAATTATTTTTTTAAATAGTTTAAAAGCTAGTAAATTAAATTTATTACATACTATACATAATTATATTAATCAGATACTTCACTTTAGAAATTTAATTTAATTTAATTAATTTTAGATTTAAATATGATTTTAATTCTTATAATTTAATATTTTTATCTTTTGTCCCTATATTTTTTTCCTATGAAAGTCCGTTACAGGAATGATGGAAAGTTGGAAACAAAGAAAATATCATAAAATTATTATACATTTTATTCTCAACATCTATCGTTCTAAAATCTATACCATATTTTACAGTTGATTCTTACATTCATTTTTTTGGATTTAAATGGTTTAAATAAGTAAATAATATTATATATATTAGATGTAAAAAAAAAATCCTTTCTCTTTTTATCTATCTTTAAATTCTCATACCAACCGTGTAGTGAGGGATGATATTTATTACCGATTTTTTATATAGACTCTTAAACAATGTGTGACTTAGGATATATAAGAACAAGATTTCTTCACTCAAGGTTAGGGGTAGGTAAAAAAACCAGTTCGAACCGAATTGGTTCTAAACAGAATTGAACAAAGCTAGTTTTGAATTTAATAAATTCAATAAAAATTAACCAAAATATTTTTAAAACCATTTTGGTTTGAACCGAACTACTTTACAACCAATTTAATTTGAACCAAATAGGTTTTATAAACAGTTCAATCCATTGGTTTCAAAAAATATATTTTGTGCATCCTACACCTCAAGGTAGGTTTCCATAGCTCTATGGAAAATATGTCAAGTGTAATATAAACCACACCTATGTTATAATATCCACAATCCTATAGGAAAGAACCTGAGTAAGAAAAACTCTCCTACAAGTTGCCATACTAATCTGTCCCATGTCCACAGATTTATGGAAAATGTATTGAATAAAAAAATCAATTCTTCTATACCACGTACTCAACTACATACCTCGATGAAAGGGTTCTTGTACGCATAGCTAGTTTTTTAAATCAAATGAGTATAATAAATCTAAATTAGATAAATACCTGCATAAGACTTCAGAGAAAAGTCACAGAGAATTAAATGTTTTGACTTGATAAAATTTTGAATCTTTATTAATGGTACTGTAGTATGGCGAAACTAAAAAAATATAAACTAGTTTCTATTTTCTAACATCTCGCGTCTTCGTGCCCATTTCTACATCTTTATGAAGTGTGATGACCACAAAAAAAAAAAAAAAATCTCTGACATTTCCCTTACTCCTGTGATAGGTTTCACAATCTTGTGAGAAATGCGGTGGGTAGAAAAACACTCCATCAAGTCAGCCACACTATTGTGGCCATATCCATAACTCCATAACACTATGGGAAATGCATTGAATGAAAAAAACCCTAACATTTCCCTTACTCCTGTGATAGGTTTCATAATCCTATGGGAAATACGGTGGGTAGAAAAACACTCCATCAAGTTGGTCACACTGTTGTGGTCATATCCACAAGTCCACATACTATGGGAAATGCATTGAATGAAAAAAAAAATTTGAAACAAGTTCAATTTAGAACAATTTCAAACTAGTTTTGAACTAGTTTTATAAGAATATTTCGGTTTGATTCAAATTTTTTAGAAATTTGGTTTTTGCCCACCCTTACTTGAGGCTAAAGGGTGATGTAGTAGCAATGCTCCTACCACCAGTTAGTGGGTCATTTTAAGCACGCCTAAAGTACATTGTTAGAGTCGTCATGTCCAAGATATTATTTGTCTTAAAGTTTGACATCTTTTTTCCAATTTTGTCTTAAAAATATGTCTTAGTAATATAATAGAGGAAAGTGTGTTCATAAAGAACCCTTGAGCTAGACTCTTAAATGAGGTGAAACTTTATGTGTAGGGAACAAGTTCCTAATCAAGTTAGGAATATTTACATAATCAAATTAAGTTTTTAAATATAAAAATGAAAATCAAAATTCATTATAAATCTAAAACAAGCAAGTAAGTTTATAGATTAAAAATATTTATTTATTACAATTTTAATTATACAAAATTAAAGTTTAGTTATTTAATGCGCAAATTAAAATAAAACTTATATAAAATCATCCACTCCGCAAGTACAGCAAACAGTCGCCATCGTTGAATGTATGTGAAGAATTTAACTTCTTTGAATTTGAAGGTGTGCAGATCGCAATATTTGACAAACAAATAATAATAATATTTATTATTATCTTTAAAGAAAAGGAAGGAACATTACATATTATTTTTATGAGTCAGCAAAGCAGCCAGCTTCACATGCGCTATGGAGCATATACATAATTACAAGCTGAGCCACAGCAAACGAGAGCAAAGACAGTGCTTATAAATAGAGTGCAGTCCTCTGGTAAAGAAAGACACAGCAATCAACATCTTGTTGTTGTTAAGAAACTAGAAATTATATATTTGATAGTTGATAATTGATTGATATAATGGGTGTTTTTAAATTCGAGGAGGAAAACACATCCCCCGTGGCTCCTGCTACCCTTTACAAAGCTCTTGTTAAGGATGCTGATAACCTAATCCCAAAGGCTGTTGATTCCTTCAAGGGTGTTGAAATCCTTGAGGGAAATGGTGGCCCCGGAACCATTAAGAAGATCTCTTTCCTTGAGGGTCAGTCATACTCATTTAATTATATATAATGCTACAACTACTTACTACTTAATTATCATCTCAACTATATTAATTGACATGCCATATATGCAGATGGGGAAACCAAGTTTGTGTTGCACAAGATTGAAGCAATCGATGAGGCTAATTTGGGATATAGCTACAGCATAGTTGGGGGTGTTGCCTTGCCACCCACTGTGGAGAAGATCACTTTCGATTCCAAATTGGTTGCTGGCCCCAACGGAGGCTCCATTGGCAAAGTCACTGTCACATTCCAAACCAAAGCAGACAATGCTCTTCCCACTGAAGATGAACTCAAAATTGGCAAAGCCAAGGGTGATGCCCTTTTCAAAGCCATTGAGGCTTACCTTTTGGCCAATCCTCATTACAACTGACCATCCATCTCAACTTAATTACTATTCACTCTTCAGTGTTGCGTGCTTTTGTTAATTAAGTTGGTTTCCTATGTATGCGAGTGTTTCCAATTTCTTATTTGCTTTTGCCGCAGAGTTGTCAGAGCTACTGTTACTCCATATCTTTGTATCTCCTTTCATCAATAAATTATAGTAACAAAGAAAGCTTCTCTTCAACTTTTGCTTTTATTTATGTTTATTCGAAATAAATTATTTTAACAAAGAAATTGCTTCTCCATAATTTATATCGTTGTATCTCATTTCATCAATAATTGAACCTGTTCTTGTTGTATCTCATTTCATCAATAATTGAACCTGTTCTTAGTATATTTTGAGAGGTACTATGAACTATACAATGGATTCCCTTCTATACGGGAAGGGTATAGTTATGCAATCTAGATATCTGATTTAGATGAGACAAAATTCATTAGGTAGTGGTTATGTATTTACACTTGGGTGATGTTGGGCATGAAGATCAACCGGACAAACCATTTTAGATATATCAATAGTGGAGTTAGAGTTTGTTGTTCTAGAAATGACTAATAGTGAGGTTGATTGATTGAAAAACTTCTTAGCTAATATTCTTCTAGGAATGAAACAAACATCTTTAGTGTTTATGCATTGTGATTCACAATCAACAATAACTGTAGCAAAAAATAAAACCTTCAATGAAAAGATAAGACATATACAACTGAGACAAAATGTGATAAAGCAGTTAGTAAAGGATGGAACAAATTCTATACATTGTGAGAAGTCAATAATGGATTTGACTGATCGTGTGACTTAAACCCCTACTGAAGAAGGACTTTATAAAAACATTAAGGGGAATGAGACATAAGTTGCTTGAAAACAGACAATGATGGTGACCTAATATTTGTGATTAGAGATCCCATAAAGAAGGTTCATATAAGTAAGAACAAGTTATCTGTTAATTTTGCTAGCACTAAAAATTGATACAAATCAATTTCCTTTTCAATTCCTTCCTAATTATGTGAGAAAGTGTTAGGCGTTGCATTAATGAGAAGTTAAATTTTGTAGTTAAACTTTATGAGAAAGCTTAACACTTTATAAAGTTTTTAATGATTTTTACATCCCTAATAGATGGTGTATGATTTGCAGCATACACTTGATGAAATCATCTTTATGAATGTTGTCACTTGCATGAAATCTTGGCAAATTTCTACAGTACTCATGAATACCAAGTACGCGCATGGTCTAAAGGCACAACACAACGAGACGACAACATATGTGGGGGTGTAATGCGATTGATAGACCACTGTATACGTCAAGTTTTTTTGGTTCATATTACTTGCTACACCAACTACACTATGTTAACTCTTATTAGTTTAGGTCTGGTTGATGTAGCTTGCTATAACAAGTCCAATGCATTACATGTGAGAGCCCAAAATTTCTTCATTGTTTCTTTGCCTTTGTAATATGTGAGGATTGTTGTAAAAAAAAACTTTACAATATTAGAAAGATGCAAAGTATCAATTTTTAATTGTGACTAAAACTTGGTGAGTTTTTATGTGCATAATTAAATGTAATTAATATGTAATCACAACTATTAATTTTATTTAATTATTATTTAATTGTCATTTAGTTCTCCAATGACTACGTCACGTTTATGGAGGATGGATGTGTGCAACCAAAGCCCTATATATAGTGTCTTTTGTTCCCACTGCTAGAGAAAACTCCTTCGCTTTCACTTTCTTCTCATTGGGTGGGTTCTTTGTGTTACTAGTTCTGTAGTCTCGGTAATATCCAAGAGGTTCCTGTTATATCTAGGGGGACTTATAAAATACCACAGACAAGTCTTTTAGGATAATGACTAACATGTCTTAGGAAGTGATTTTGTTCGTGATCCTCACCAAACTTAATTCAACATTTATAGAGACCTATCCATCTCTTCATTTTTAGCAACAACGACAACATAATTCCAAACACAAACAATATAATTTAATAAATTTTTAATTATAAAAGACTAATGCTTTGACCAGTGACGAATCTAAGATATTTTAGTTGTGGGGAGAATGTTCATCTATATAAGTTAGTGGGAGCAAAACTTATTTTATAATTTAATTTTTTAACTATATTTTAAATTTTTTAGATAATTTATAACTATTATGTTAAGAAATAATAAAAATTTTGTGGGGGCAATTTTCCCATTCTCTCATGAATAGATCTACTCCTGGCTTTGACCCATAAGAGCACTTGCAACACGGGTTCTCACACACGTAGTGTTTATTAGGAAGTATGTGTCTGTGTCTAATATTTGTCATTGTATTATTGTATGTTGTGATACTAAATAATCATTGGTTACTTATCTAAGCATCAAATGCATATAGCTTTAAAAAATTTGAAAACACACACAAAAATAATATTTGTATACTACATATACCTTTCTTTGAGGTTTGTCTTTATTACACCTACCATCCTCCATTTTTTACATTATTTTTAACACTCTAAAAGGGGTGGTTGGAGTAGTATTAATTTTGGTAAAAAAAAGGGGAAAGTAAAACCTAAACTAAAAAAATCAAAGAGGTTTATGTAGGGTTTAAAATAGACTAGGTGTAATAAGATAAAATCTTAAGTGATCTTATTCTTTAATAAAAATTATATTTAACATATAAAATATAAGGTTGTGAAACTATTTATAGAGTTTATTTAAGAAGTGAAATATACTAGGTTGAAGATATTGGAAGCTTGGAGCATTTTTAATTAATAAAGTTTAAGATACCATTTTGGGTATCTTATAGATTGTTAAGTAATTTGTTATGGTTCTTTAAGTGTCATATTAACTTTAAGATACTTGTTGCACAATTTTGGTCTAATGGTTAAAAATTCACATTTTCATTTTTTTCTTCAATTAGTTGGGTTTTGAAATAAAATTATTAATATAATTGATTGGTTGCTACTAAAAAAACATTAATTCTAAAATAAAATATCTTGCACAAGACATCCATTTTGTGTTTAATAAAGTCACCTTACTACATAGATTGATCTCCAATGGACAATTTTTTAAGTATACTATATATTGGACTTAAACACATGTAAGAAACTTTTATAGAAGGTGGCCTTATAAAATATTTAAATTAAAATAAATAAATAAATAAATAATGTGTATTAGTGAGACTTATCTAAGAACTTCAAGATGATACTGAACACTTGGGAGATTTTTGGTTTTCAATTTTCAAATTTATAAAAACAAAAACTAGTTTTATTTTAAATTTTCAAATTTATAAAAACAATATATTTTTTTTCAATTTTAAAACATTGTTGTTAAATCTTAACTTATTAGAATCCTTCCTCTGCAACAAATTATAGCGGTCAGGGCCTAGAGTCAGTGATAGTTGGTGACTGACGACTAGTAACTGATCATTGGGCATAACCCAAAGGTGACGATTAGTCGCAGCTAGGGATTGATGACTTATGGCTGATGACTGATGATGGTGGTCAAATGTGGTGGTCAGTGATTAAGTTAGAGGTAACACTCGATAATTGATGACCGATTGTGGAAGCTAGTGATCGACAGTAAAAGGTTGCGATCGATAGTCAAAAGTGGCAACAAGCGATGAGCTTGAGTAAATATTGAAGCAGAAATCTCAAACCATTTTTTTTTAAATGAGGTGCAAATCTTTTTTAGAATAACTAAAACATCAAATTACAACCATTTTTTTCCAACACATTTTTATTTTCAAAATATATTTCAAAACCAAAAACTTGAAATCACCATGAATAAGGCCAAAGATGCTCCAAAAAGTGCTTTGTATTTGTATCCCTTGGGATCAAGTAGAGACTGAGGTTGACCTACCCGTTTGAGGTTGAAGCATTGTGTATCCCTTGAACCACACGAAGGTTAAGAGGCCCTCTTTTTGCATCATTAACCTCCTCCTACCATTGAAAATAAACTTGCCGAAACAACCTAATCCCCACTTGCAAAAACATACATTTTCAGATAACATGGAAGATCTTGGATGCATGGTTATCTTGCATAACCACTGGTGATCGTCAAGAATAAGGAAATGGTGTTGCCTTCTATAAAACTAATATCGTATAGAGCCCTTAGGGTACGTTCACTTCACACTTAAATGTTCCTAGCTAGATTTCCTAAATCCTAGGTACACCTTAGTTTTACGAACAATATCCATACTTTTAAGTATAGAGATTTTAGTAAGAACCCTCTGAAATGGTAACTAGGTTTTACACAGAACATCTACGAAGGTGAGACCAATTGCCTTTGTTCTTAGTATTAATGAAAGCATTTTAGTTGTGCATATATGAACATTTATTTTTCTTCTTTAAAATCCATTTTTAAAGAGAAAATGAGTGATTTCTTTTTAGAAAAGAAAATGAGTAATGTTCCATCACGTGTAAAATAATCTAATCTTAAATTATTGTATATGCCAAGTTTATTAATTTTTATAATAATTATTTTAGGAGTTGTATTAATAATGATCTCTTATAGATTAATAGTGTAAACTTATTTTATATTGTTAGTATATTACTACAAACTTTTTTTATTTTAAAATTAAAAAATATTAAAAATTGTTCGATAAGATTATTCTAAAAATTATTTTTAATTTAATATTTATTTTTTTGGATTCTAAAATAAAAAATAAAATATTTTTAATTTGTTTTCTTAAGCATATTTTAAAGTTGTTTTGATTTTATATTATCAATTTTTCATTATTATTGTTCTTTCTTACCTGCAAAAAAAAATGTTCATTCTTACGCTTTCAATTCATATTTTCTTTATTTTGCTCTCTAAAAGATAATATTTAAAAGTGAAAAATATAATATAGTGAACTTTTTAAAATTGAACATAATGGTTGTTAATAAAAGAATTAAACATTGAGAAAAACACTTATGTACTAGTGATGTAAAAAATATTTATCCTAACATTGAACCTAGTGACCGATCTAAAAATTTTAAGTAGTAAGGGCAATATTTATACTTATTGATAATGAAAACTTTTAAAAAATATATACAAAATCAAAATTTTACATATTTATACCTGAAGATGGATGAAGATGAAATAAAAACTTTGAAATTTGAAAAGGAGAAAAGTTTTACGAGAATTATTATATTATTAACTTAGAACTTGTAAATGTAATTTAATTTATTGCTTAATTACAATTTATATTTCTCAATTTTATCAATTTTTGACATTTTATCTCCTTATTTTTAAAAAAATTAATTTTTTGTCGAACCTTATTTATTAATGGTTGACGGTTTCTTTAAGAATGTGCATTGCGGACGTGGAAAGTTATCAATGTCGTGGTAGTTGTACTAGATTGAACTATAGTAGTATCCCCCAACTTTACCAATTGCTTAGTTTTATCCCCTAATTTTTAATTGCTAATATTTTGACCTTCATTTTAAAAAAAGAAGTTTAATTTTTGTCCAACTGGAAACTTCTTAACTATTGACCGTTTATTTGGGAGTGATGACTGACCATATGAAAAATTGTTAATGATGTGACAGTGACACTAAATGATTTTATTTTAAATGATTTATTTTGATATGAAATTAGTTTGGGAGAAGAAGACATACAATCAAGAAGTTGACAATAAAGACGAAGTCGGATGGAAGAAAGTGGTGTCTCAACAGTTCTGAATCTCAATCTCGTCTATTTAGGAAAGGTAAAATTATGTTAGTGGTGCTTATGTATAAAGTTTATGTTGTCATAATTAATGATGTTTATATCAAAAGACAATAGCTTAAATAAAAATAAAAACAGAAATCTGAAAAGTCAGAGATAATGACTGTTGACTTCTGGTCAAAGGTGACGGCGGGTGACAACCAGTAAGAGGTGATGGTCAATGGTAACAAGTGACGTCAAGTTATGAACTTAAATAAAAATAGAAATAGAAATTTAAAAACCAAATTTTATTATTTTTTAAATTGAGTAAGAATTGTTTTGAAAATGAGTAAAAAACTAAAATAAAACCATTTTTTACGAACACGTTTCTATTTTCAAAATATATTTCAAAACCAAAAACCAAAAACTCAGAACTACCCTGAATAAGGCCTTAGTTGTTGTCAAAATGCTTTAGTATAATGTTGTACGATCTCAAAATGGTAACAACATTATCATAAATTATATATGAATTTATGTAAGATTTTAATTAGTATACAGTAACATTGTAAAAAAGTTTTATATTGAGATTCAATTACCACTCTTCATTTATATGAATTTTAAAATATTAATTATTAAATTCGACAAACCTACCATAAATAAATGGTTGCAATTGAATGTCAGGGTAAAACTTTTTACACTCACATTGCACGATCCTTTTTCCCTTCATGTAATCACGGTTAATTTTCAGTTGGTTGAATGTGAGATCTTCTTTATGACTAAGATCTCATTTGGGATTTTGAATCCCCGTATCTCCCCGTCCCCGTGTCTTTCCTCGAGTATGCCACCGTCTCTGCCTTTCTTGCATACCTTGCTCTCGCTTCATTAACAACTTTTCATGTGGTGAGTCAACGTCCTCAAATAAATGGTCAACAATTAGTAAGTAACTTTTGGACAAAAATTGAACTTTTTAAATCTAAGGTCAAAATGTCACCAATTAAAAATTAAGGAACAAAATGTAAGCAATTGGTAAAATTAAAGATATGGACTAGTTCAATCATCTAATGTAATTGTCATGTCATTGGTTTAGGGTTTCAACATCAGCAGTTAACTTCCTCTCAATAAACTATCAACGGTTAATAAGTAATGATTAGAAAAAAATTGAACATTTTAAAAAATAAGAAGATAAGATGTCAAAAATTAAAAATGAGGAGGACAAAATATCAGCTATTAGTATAATAGGGAGACATGAATTTTAATTAAGCCTAATTTATTTAATAAAAAAGAGTCAGTGTTAAGATAAAAGATAACCAAAGAAACAAAAGAAAATAAAAGAGAAAGACAAGGCAATATTTTGTTCGGGAAAGAGGAAGAAAAACAAAATTAACACAACAATTAGTTTAAAGTTGAAAACAATAGGTTAACACCTGTCTAACAATTTTTAAAATATTAACTAATCTACATCAAAATAAAATTAATATTTTAACATAAAAATCGTAATAATATTTTTACGTAAATATTAACTAATCTACATAAAAAATAAAATATTAAATTATCTTTTAACATTATTTTTGAGTAAAAAATGTATTTACTAAAATAAAGAAAAGATTAACATATATCTTTAATTAGTTTTAAATAAAATTTATAGATAAAAAATTAAAAAGAAAACATTAACTTATCTTTTCAAGGGTTTTTATTTTTGAATGAATATCTCCAAATTATTTTTTTATAGATCAAAAGTTAGTTGTTAATAGGTTAGTTTTTGTTAGTGGAGAGATTCAAACTCATGACCTTTCTTTCCTCATCTTTTCACTTTACCACCACACCAACTTTATAACTTCAATATCTCTATAACTACTAGCGAAAACACAGGCGTTGTCGCCCTTGTCGCATTTCTATTTTAATATGTTATAATAATTGTAAAGTTTTAATTTAATATCTTTTGTAAATTTTTATATTTTGAAATATAAATTGTTATGTGACATATTTTGAAATATATATTTTTTAATTTTATATTTTTTGTTTATGATAACATGATAAAAACATGTCAAATCATCAATGAATATGTCAAATATGCAATGAATATGAAAAAATGATGAAAATAGGGAAGTTTGAATAGAACTCAAAATATTGTCGCACGTATGTATTTGCATGTTTATTAAAAATATTTATCATGAAATGTATGAATATATTAATAGGAAGAAGTTATATTTGTGAAAGTGGAAACAGTCATAAAATGTATAGAAGGTAAAATAGTCATAAAATGTGGATATCAAAAGGTCATATTTCCATTATATAATATATAATATATAGTATATAATATAATATCATATATTATACATTATAGATATAATTGACAATTATGTATGTTGGATATTAATATTTTAAAGTGATTTTTTACTTAAAGTTATAAGGTTGGTCTAGTGGTAAAGTATATGTTTGGAAAATAAGAGATTATGGATTCAAGTCCCTCTTATGACAAATTATTTTATTTTTTTAATTTCAAAATAGATGTACGGGTAGAATAGGTATTTTGAAAAGTAGACATAAAAAAGGGTATTCCCTTTATTAATAGTATAGATATAATATATAATATAATATCATATATTATAGATATAATATATAATATAATATCATATATTATAGATATAATTAGACAATTATGTATGTTGGATATCAATATTTTAAACTAATTTTTTGCTTAAAGTTATAAGGTTGGTCTAGTGGTAAAGTATATATTTGGAAAATAAGAGGTTATGGGTTCAAGTCCCTCATAACAAATTAGTTTAGTTTTTTAGTTTTAAAATCGGTGTAAGGGTAGAATAGGTATTTTGAAAAGTAGACATCAAAAGGGGGTATTCCCTTTATTAATAGTATAGATAATTGAACAATTATGTATGTTGGATATCAATATTTTAAAGTAATTTTTTACTTAAAGTTATAAGGTTGGTCTAGTGGTAAATTATATGTTTGGGTAATAATAGATTATGGGTTCAAGTCCCTTATATGACAAATTGCTTTATTTTTTTAATTTTAATATCAGTGTAAGGGTAGAATATGTATGTTGAAAAGTAGACATCAAAAGGCACTATCCCCTTTATTAATAGTATAGATTAAAACAAAAAAAAATGTAATTGTTACTATGTAAATGGTTTTTAACAATTTGAGTAAATAAATATTTTTTAATTAATTAAAATATAAGGTTGGTCTAGTGGTAAATTATATGTTTGGGTAATAATAGATTATGGGTTCAAGTCCCTTATATGACAAATTGCTTTATTTTTTTAATTTTAATATCAGTGTAAGGGTAGAATATGTATGTTGAAAAGTAGACATCAAAAGGCACCATCCCCTTTATTAATAGTATAGATTAAAACAAAAAAAATGTAATTGTTACTATGTAAATGGTTTTTAACAATTTGAGTAAATAAATATTTTTTAATTAATTAAAATATACTAACGGAATATTTATTACATGTTAATTAAAAGATATATTTTTTACAATTTGGATAAAAAATTTAATTAATAAATTTAAATATAAATTATCTTTTAGTGAATTCTGAATTCAAACATATATATTTGACTTAAATGCATTTTTAATGTGATAACCATTTCAATTGAATTAATACGTGATAAGAGAATGTATTGGAATCCAAATGTATATGTTTAAAAATATTATTTTCAAATAAATATTGTAACTATAAAAAATTGTTGTAAATAAAAATTATAACTACTAAAATCATAATTATCATTATTTTTTTTATTTTTCAAATAATATATTATCAAATATGAAGGACCAGGTAAAAATGAAATTGAAACTGTACTAAATTAAGAAGTTATAAATGAGAGTCTCGACATGTTACAAAATGAAGTAGTTGAGCAAGATTTAGAATTATTCATTGGAATAAAAAGTAATCATTGAGATAAATCACCCTCTTCCATCATATTATCTGTCACTTTTCTCTCTCTTTTTTTAATGACTGAGATTTTTCAGATATTCTTCTTTCTCCTATCTTAATGGTGGAGATTTGAACTCTCTTAATGGTTGAGCAGCAAATCTGAGCCGTTGAAATAAAAATTAATGGTTGACATTAATAGCTCATTCCTCTCGTCCAACACTTATTATCTGTTAGTCTTCTTTTTCTCTCCTCTCTTAATGGTTGATATTTAATCCTTTCACTCTTATATAAATCTAGCTTTCTCAATTGATATGTCCCTTGTATATAGGGAGTCCCTCTAGTGAGAAAGTCAAATTTATATGAGAGTAAGATGAACAAATCTCAACCATTGAATAAAAATTAATTGTTAATATTAATCAC
Source organism: Psophocarpus tetragonolobus (assembly GCA_037954015.1). Classification (NCBI taxonomy): domain Eukaryota; kingdom Viridiplantae; phylum Streptophyta; class Magnoliopsida; order Fabales; family Fabaceae; genus Psophocarpus; species Psophocarpus tetragonolobus. The sequence goes on along the minus strand of CM075693.1, from coordinate 4,982,327 downwards.
TCAGTCTCTCTTTTCCAGTATTTACTAGGCTAAATTACCATCGGTGCTCCTCTATTTAGGGGATAACTCACTTTGTGTCCCTCAAATTTTTTTTGCGCACCTTTTGCCCTCCAACTTTTTCAAAAGTTTAATTTTTGCCCTTCCTTCAAATTTAGGGCATTAACTGTTAAAAATGAACATCATGGCAAGAGTTGAACCCAAGTTTTGGGAAAAGAAAAACTAAAGCCAATCCACTAGACCAAAGGTAAAAGTTTATTTTATTTGGCAATTTCAATATATTTAAATTAATCAATAGCAATGTTAATTTTAAAAATATAGAAAATTTGAGAAAGGCTAGAATTGAACCCATGTCTAGAAGTTTAAATGCTAAAGTCATACCAAAGACCGAAAGCCAATATTATTTTTCTTGTCAGATTCAAATTTAATTAAACTAATCGTGGCAAGATTAATTTTAAAAATATATTAAAATTTACAACTTTTTTAAATGGAGAAATTTTAATCTTAAATTTTAATTCTCAATTTTAATTTATGTCTTTATTTTTAATTAGATTTTAAATTTTATGTTGTTGTTAATATAACTAAATTTTAGTTTTAGTTGTTAACCCTTAAATTTTAATTTCATCTTTTAATTGTTAATTTTAGTTTCAAAATTACAAATAAAATATATAACATAAAATGACCTACAATAGATTTAAATTTAAAATATACAAATAAAACATAAAATCTAATTAAAAATGAAAGATAGAAATTAAAATTTAATTAAAAGTTAAAAACTATAAATTAAAGTAACAACTAAAACTTAAATATAAAATTAAAAATTAAAAAAAATAAACTTATTCAAATAGATAAATCAAGCTAAGTAGTTTTTAGAATTTAAAAAAGTTTTTTTATTTAAAAAATTTACAACATAAATGACCAAGAATAGTAAAACAAAACAAAGGAAAAGAGAAAATAAAACCAAAATTGACTTACTATCTAGTGGTATCGTCTTACAACTCTCACAGGTCCTAGGTTCAAATCTTACTTTGTCCAATTTTAATATAAAATTAATGTTGTCGCATGATTAGCTTAATTAAATTTGAATCTCACAAAAAAACTAATATTGACTTTTGGTCTAGTGGTATGACTTTAGCAATTAAACTTATAGACTTGGGTTCAATTCTAGCCTTGCTCAACTTTTCTGTATTTTTAAAATTAACATTGCTGTTAATTAGTTTAAATACATTGAAATTGCAAAATATCTGGGTTTGATTCTTGTGTTACATGTTTTTAATATTTTTAAAATTAATATTTCTAAATAATTAATTAAAATTTAATTAACTCTTAATTACAATATAACCATGTCACGTCACTTAATTACGTAAGTCAACGTTCATTTTTAAGAGTATGGAAGGGAAAAATTAAACTTTTGAAAAAATGGTAGGGCAAAAAAAAAATTGAGACTTACAAAATGAGCTACCCCCTAAAAAGAGGGGTACCTGTGGTAATTTAGCCTATTTATTATTTGTTACTTTTTCTTCTGTCTCATCTTTTAATGACTGAGATTTTTTCGGATACTTTTCTCTCTCTTTGTTCAATGGTTGAGATTTATTCTTCTTATTTCATAAATTTGTCTTTCTCAGAAAAAAATAATATATATATATTAGTGGGGGCAAGTGCCCCGGAATACATTCTATAATTATATTTTTAGTACATAAATATTAAACTCTCTTAAACATTATAATTCCTAAAAGAAAGACTAGATTAAGTAAAGATCATAAAATATGATACTATGTTGTTTGGCCGACAATTATTTAACAGTCATCATTTTTTCCTTTTGTAGTTATAATTAAAATTATTTTTTTATTAATAAGAAATGCATTTGAATCTGGTTACAGCTCTCACATATTTTTTATATTAGAGTTTAATTAGTATATATTATTAATTTACAATCTTTTATGAATTACAATCTTTTATTTATAATAAATTTATTAACTTTATCAAATAAAGAGATATAATTAAACGTCAATATAAATATTTTTACACTATCATTACATATTAATTAAACTATTTTTATTAACATAAATAAATTATACTTTATTTTTTTTTCTAAATCATAGGTGTTTTTGAAATAATTATATTCAAATTAAACAGAATAAAATTATTATTTTCTCTAAATATTTAACATAGTCGCATGTTCATTACTGGAATATAACAAAACAAAAGGCGACTCGTTCCATCATTTCAAATCTCAGATCCGTCTTCTCTTCGGATATCCACGTTTTGAAAAGTTTAGTACATCACAAAAAAGTCCTGCTTTCCTTTTGAATTATACTAAACTTTTACGTGAGAAGTCAAAGGATTGAATTCAAACAATATAATTAAGAACAATATTTTTTTATTAATAAATATTATTTTATTATTATATTAGTGACCTATTTCTTTATTAATTTATTGTTTTACTATCTAGTCTATTTTACATTTATGAGAAGACTTTTTAATACAATTTTTATTATTAATTAAAATTTATGAAAATATAAAACATTGTTGGATTTTCCAACACCATCTGAATGTGGAGTTTACTATCAGACTTGAACTTCAGGATCTTTCCTCAAGTGTGAATGTCCTCTACATGGGAGATATTATTTACTAGAGTTAAGTGAACTCAAGTAAGATTTGACACCACTCCTTAATCAAAACCTTCAAAAAAGTGTTCTCACTTATATAGTGTTTAATATGTCTATTGATATTCAACATAGGACTTTCTATCATACTTAAACTCCACAAATATAAAACAAGCTATTTGTGTAACAAATGTTACTTTGTTATTTCATAATTTTTAATAAATATAAAGTTGGTATAGAGGTTGTGAGTTTGAATCTCTTTACTAACAAAAAATTAATATGTTCCTACGGCTAGTCCCAAACATCGTTAGGCTCACCCGCTCGAGGTATTGTCCGCTTTGGAGGTTGTAGCTGAACTTGGACAATGGCGTTGAGTTGTGGGGTCCTGAAGGGGGCCCTGGGAAGGGTACACAGGAGCCACAACCTCCAAAGCGGACAATACCTTGAGCGGGTGACCCTAACAATGTTTGAGACTAGCAGTAGGAAAATTGGTGCCGTTTATGGGGAGTGTGTCACATTCTCACTCCCCTTAGCCTGGACTGGGGGGCTTGTTCTGGTACATGCCCGAAGTCCCACATTGCTCAGGAATCGAGACCAATGGTCATTTAAAAACACTCTTCTCCACTAACCTCTCGAGGCCCCTTTTCAGGGCAAAACCGTGATAGAGCCACTGTGGGGAGCGTGTCACGCTCTAACACCCCTTAGTCGCGACTGTGGGGCTTATTTCGGTACATACCCAAAATCGATGTTTGGAGCTAGCGATAGGAACATAATACATTAACAAGTAATATTTCCATGTAAAAAAATATATGGTTAAATATAACTTTGTACAACCTATTTTGTTAAATATGCACTTATGGTCATTACCTTTTTTAAGAGGAATATATGATAATTGAATTTGAAAATATAAATATTTGATAGTTCTATTTTAGAAATTTCAAAATTGTATTCTTATATTTAATTTTGTCTATGTTTTATTTCTTTTATTTTGTTCAATTGAATCTTACACCTAACATATTGATTTAAGTACCATCCAAGAATAATTTATTTAATTAAAAAGTAAGAAATAAAAGTACAGAAAATTAAGGATTTTATAAAAATGCAATATTTTCAAAATAGATTATCAAATATATGTATTTTAAAATTAAGTACAAAAATTTTATATTTGACAAAATAGACGACCAAAGTTATGTTTAAGCCTACAAATTGATGATAATATATATATATATATATATATATTATATTATATTATATGAAGAATATCTAATTTAGTTGGTTTAGAAATATGTAATTTATTGTAACTTCTCTTACAACTATGTTCGGTTCCTATTGTATTGAGTGAATCCTACCTCTCTAATGAGTTGTAAATCCTACATTTATCGAGTGATTGTGTTACTTTTTTCTTCTATTGGATTATGTTATTTTATGTACGAAAAATACTTCTTCTTATGCTTTCTACGTTTTCTCAAATAAATTTTTTTGACTTATATAAAAATCTGTGTTCAATTCTTACCAATAAAAAATAAATTAAAAGATATGTTATTGATACAATTATAATTCAGGAATGAGTTATCCTCTTGCGCATTTACCTTTTTGAAAACAACAACACTATTAGGATGGTTAAATTCAATATTATCAAGCTCTCAATTAAGATATTAAATGTATGTTTCGTTTGTAGTTAGACACAACTTTCAAGACAATTGAACAAAAACCTTGTGTCTACTTGTTTTGAATCAACCTTGGTTTGATCCATTCCAACCTTAAAACAAACATGGGTCATTGGTTGAACTTAGTAATGTCAAAAAGGGTAAACTCAATCTACATTGGCTGACCCATAATAGGTTGCATCTTAAACAGGTCAAGAAGACCTAACTCACCTTCATATGGATAGCAAAAATTCAACTCGACCTAACCCACGACAAACTAATGGGTTGACTGACTAAATTTATAAAAATAAATTTTATTTTTAAGTGATTTTTCATAAAAATATAAATTATTCAAATAACAATTAAAAACATGCAAATGATTGATAAGAAATAATTTTTAAGTAACATTCTTTTCACAAAACATGTAAATGAATCACCAAGTGGTTTCGCGGGCCAACCCGGCCTAGACCCAACTAACTCATGGGTTGAGTTACCAATTGCTTTTAGGTAATTTGAATTCCCACTACTAAATTTAAAATGACACCTTTTTGCAATAAAATTATAGATATGAATTATTAAAATTTATCAAACTTAAATTAAAAAATAACAGAAGCAAATTTTTTCTTCTCTAGAAACCCTTATCTGGAGAAGCAAAAATTTTCAATTTTTTTGCTTCTCCAGAGAAGCAAAAAATTTTGAATTTGTGTTTCTTCTCTAAAGAAGAAAAAAGTTCGAATTCTTTTTTTGCTTCTCTATAGACCATTCTCTAGATAAGAGTTTTCTGCTCTACAGAGAGGGGTCTCTGGAGAAGTAAGAAAAAAATTCTTCACCGAATAAGCATCTCCGGAGAAGAAAATACATCAACATAGCAACTACATGGACAAGATAAAAAAAAGAACAAAAATAACTTGAGGGAGAGGGAATGGGGAAAACAAATACTAAAGTGAATAGGGGAGTAAGAGCGAGGTGAGCTTCATCAAAATATTAAGGGAGAGGGAGACAAATGTTAAAGGAGAGGGTGACTGAAGTGATAAAGTGAGGGAAAAATTAAGGTTAGGGGTAGTTTAGGAATAACAAAAAAAATTAGAAAAGTATGTGAGATTTCAAGATCTATGCTTTTATTCAATAATTTTTTTATGTATTAGTCAACCTAAACATGTGGTGGGTCAAACTAAACCCGTTTTGATACTTCTAGCTAAACTAAATATAATAACTAGTTGACTCACATAATCAAATCTATATTAAAGATATTTACAAAATATAAAAAATAAAGCTAGGTTTACAACAAAGAACAAGATAAATATACTTCTAAATTTCCTACACAATTTCATTATCATCTAGGTTGAAAATATAAAATAAGCATAAATATAGTACTACAAAATTAATTGATTAATAAGATGCAATTCTTTATTGTAGTCAAGATTTAAAAAACACTATTAATATAGAAACTAGCAAAAGTTAGTGTAATTATTTTTCTTTTCATATAAAAATTCTAAAAGAGATTGTACATATACATGTGTGTGAGAGAGAGTTTAAAGATAACACAAATTGTGTAAAATAATTTTACATTATTATGCAGTTATACATCATATTGCTAGAATGATTTTTAAGATAATTATTATAATAAACAAGAAACTTAGGATGATTTATTATTAGATGATGGTATAAAATTATTTTACTTATTTTCAGGGCAGCACCCTTTTTCTACATCTATTAGGTGTTTATAATTTTAATATAAAAATAAATAATGTGTCAATTATTATTTGATCACATATGACAAGTGTTTTTAAAGGCCATCTCAAGATATCAATAGAATCATTGAGTTTCAAATGTTATCTACTTTGAAATTCGGTGATTTTATCATAAAAAACATTGTCTTAATGAGTCAATGGAAAATAGTATTTATAAACTATGTTATCTCTATTCCCAAGCAATGATGTGAGACTTTAGATCTAGCGGAACAATAAACTTGTTAATTTTCATAATAATTATTTTTAAATTAAATCAACCATTATTTCAAGTTAATTTACAATGCAAACTTTTTTATACTCTTTTATGAAAATTTAGTGTTTGTTTGGCAACAATTTTATAAGAGTGTTTTTAGTATTTTAGTTTTTAAAAACTAAAAAACACGTTTGGTTACTGTTTTTTTAAAATAGTTTTCAAAAACAGTTATGGTTTTTTAATTTTTAAAAACTGTGAAACAGGAACAACTTTAAACAATTTTGCTTTTCAGTTTTTTACTTTGGTTTTAAAAACTCAAAATATAGTGAGAAGATGCTGTTTTTTGTTTTTCATTAATAATATCTCAATAAATATAAACAAGTTTTTCATTTTATATTTTAAAAATAGTTTTTAAATAACACTTCCCAAACGATTTTTTTTTTCTCTTATTCTAGAAAACAATTTTTGAAAACTATTTTTAAAAATTATTTTCAAAATCTAAAAAATAAAATCAAACCCATCAAGCCAAATCATTACTTTTTTTAAACTCAGTTTTTTAATTCGTGTTAAAGATACTCAAAGATCCTGTTACCTAATTCACTAAGGAAGTAATTACTGTAAAACACTAATATTTGGCTAAATAAAGAATAATGAGGGAGACGGTTAGAGAGAGTGTCGCTGAGGGCGAGTATAGGAGGATGGGGAATGGCAACACAGGCGGTGAGGGCTTGGCAAGGGATCTCATAACATTCTACTTCTCACATTTCCCGGATGATTTTGATGAGAAGGCTATGTATAAGATTTTCAGTAGGTGGGGTGAAATATTCTTAGGCAGGCATTGTAAGAAGGATGGGACTAGGTTTGACTTTGTATAATTCCGTGGAGTTAAGAAAGCCAGAATGATGGAAAAGGAATTTCATCAAATTTTCATTGGGAACATGAAGCTGAGGGTGAATCTGCCTCAGTTTAATCCTGGGGTGGTTAAGGGAGATAAATGGAAGGGGTCTGCTCAAATAAATCTGAAGAGTTCTAGCCAAGCAGGGTGACTCCGGGGTTCATCGGACAAAATTTGCATGTAAGTGGTGGAATCCAATGTTGAATGGTTGAGCAAGTGTATTGTTGGAAATAACTACCAAATGTGAAGGAAAGATTCCTCATGCAAGGTTTGGCTGCAGTGAAAAAACCCTGGAGGTGACCTAGTGCTATTATTAAGACTCGAGAACGTAGATAGAGAATATGTTGAGTCATTGGACGATAAGTGGTGGTGGGAGATGTTCATATCCATTCAAAGTTGGTCCTCATCCTGTATATCCAGTAATCAAGTGGCTTAGGTGATTTGTAGAGGCCTACCTCTTAATTATTGGAGCTGGGATAGATTTGTGAAAGTGACCAGTGATCTGCCCCACTGCTAGATATCTCAGAGGAAACCAGGACGTTTGAAAACGTGCAATTTGCAAAGCTTTTAGTATTGACTTCTTCAATGGTGTCAGTCTCTTGGGTTGAAAAAATGGAGATTAATGGGCATTTAGCATTTGTAGCAGTGACAAAAGATTTTACTCATGATATTAATCATTTTGATTCAATCTATAGCATTGTAAAATTAAATTAATAGATGCAGAATGCAGCTCTGCTTATGGTGAATCACGCAGTTCTTTCACGTCAAAGTGGGAAGAAGCATCCGTAGCATGGTCAAAAGGGGAGTTGGATGCTATAGACGTAAACAAAGTTGCGGATTCTGTTAGCCAGAATGGGTCTAACTATGATGTCGATCGAATTCTTTCAGCCACAGTGGAAAAGGAAAGGTCTTCGTTTGGACCTCCTGTGATTGTGCCTTCGTGCTGTCAAAATGGTTTGGGAATTAAAGTGCATGGGGCTGCATGCGATTGGTCTCAAATTAATGATGGTGTGAACTCTGAGAAGGCACATTCATGGGGAGGTGAGAATAACACTGGGAACATGCATGGTATTAAAGTTGGTAGTAAGGGCATCAGGTGCACTGAGTAATTGGGCCTCATGCCCATCTCAAAGAGTTGGGAATGAGGTCCTTGATTTCATAGGGGAGGGAAGTTGATCTTGAACTCAACAATGAATTGCAGCAAAAAGCTAGCCAAAAAAATAAGCTGGTCTTGTAAATGGATTAATGACCCACGAACCGGCCGCCTCTGATGGTGGGAATTCTGTAGATGAAGATGTGCATATTGGTGGGATAAATATTGGCTTCCCTATCCAGGAATCCGCTTGGGTATGCAATGACGTTCAACCTCTTTTAATCCGTCATGTTCAAAGTCAGGGGGGGAGGGCAGTCTAGTTCTGGCCATGTAGACACTCTCTCCTTCGGAATGCTTGTACAGGTCCCCTTTCCTAGGGTTCCTTTCTCTTTAATTTTGGACTGAATCCTCACAGGAGGCAATTGGGCCTCCACTTGATTCGAACTCTAGGAAGGAATGGCACAAAGTCCAAGTTGCTCAGTGGTGGCTTCTAATCTAGAGGGGGATTGCACGAACTAAACCTGGCAGAGAAACAGTGGCAGAATTGGTGCGTCTTGTTTGGTTTCACAACATACCATTGTCCAAAGATCAATGGAGATTGAAGAATGTTATAGGGGGAGGATGGCCAATAATTGTTCTAACACTGGGTTTGAGATTATTCAATTATGTTAAATGTATTATCAAGGGAATGAATGAAGGTTAGTAAGGCAAATGGTATCAAAGCATAATGTTAGTTTTCTTTGTATTAAAGAAACTAAGGTGGAAAGTATTGATAGAAATCTATGTGTGCAGTTTGGGGTGACTATAATATGAATTGGTATGCGATTTCGGCAAACAATAGGTCAGAGGCTTTGTTGTATGTTTGGAATGCTGAAGATTTTATTGTTTCTGACACCTTTCAAGGTGTGGGGTTTCTCGGAGTAAAAGGAAAAATTTAAGACAGAGTTATCAAAGCAAATAATTTTGAATGTGTATGTGTCGTGTCCACTGGCAGGGAAAAAAAGCAATGTGACAATCTTTATTGGAACATAGAAAATGGTTTCATGGGTGCCTTTGGTGCGTAGCAGAGGACTTTAATGTCGTAGCTTCTCTAGAAGACCGAATAGGAGAAAATGGTTTGATTGGAATGTCTCTCTCTAGAACAAGTGAATTCTTGGATTTTATCGGTAATATGGAGCTTTAGGAGGTAACAGTTGTTAGGCATCATTACATTTAGTTTAGTGCCAGATGTAAAGGTTGTAGTGTCCTTTATAAGTTCCTTGTCTCTCAAGAATGGATGAATATCACCCCTAATAACTTTCAGTTGAATCTGAGTAGGGACTTTTCAGATCACTGTCCCATAATTTTTTGAAGCATTCTAATATGGATTGGGGAGCTAAACCTTTTAAGTTTATTAATGGATGACTTGAGTGTGATGAATTCGATGAATTCATAAAACAAAGTTATAACAAAATAGAAGTCCAAGGGTAGGGAGCATTTGTGCTCAAAGGAAAATTAAAGGCGCTAAAAGTAGAGATCAAGAGTTGGAACAAGAAGAATATTCGCAAGGTAGAAGTCACAATTAGAGACTTGAAGAATAAAATAGCTTCCTTTGATAAAAGTGCTGAAGAAGGTAATCTTGGGGAAAAGGGGGTTAAGTTGTGAATGGAGGCTACTAATGATTTGAAAAGATGAAGCTCATATCAAGAATCTCTAATGGCTCAGACGGCAAAGCTTAAATGGCTAAGAGACAGGGATGCAAATTCTTGGTTCTTTCACGTTTCAATTACTAGGAGAAGGAAAGCTAATGGAATTTTGGGGGTGATGTTAAATAGGGATTGGGTGGAAGATCCAAGGGAAGTAAAACAGGAAGTCAAACAATTTTTTCAAGACAGATGTCAATCCTAGGGGAAGGAGGGTGTTTGATTGAATGAAGTGGATTTCAAACGTCTTTTAGAAACCTAAAGTGAAGAATTAGAAAGAGAATTTTCTAAGGAAGAAATCAAAATGACAGTATGGTAGTGTGATAGCTCAGAGGTGCCGACCTTGATGGGTTTAACATGATATTTGCGAAACACTTTTGGGACATGCTAAAGGAGGATATAAGAAAAGTTTTAGTAGACTTTCATCAAAATTGGAAATTTCCAAGGGGGTCTAATGCCTATTTTATCTCCTTGATTCCAAGAAGAAGTTTCCAGGGGGTTTGGAGTATTATAGGCCAATTTTGTTAACTAGTGTGCTATATAAAATCATTACCAAAGTGCTTGCTTACATGTTACAAAAGGTGTTGCCTAGTATTATAGAATAAACTCAAACAACTTTTATTAAATGAAGACAATTACTCGACAACGTGGTTATTATCAAAGAAATGATTCAAGAGGCTAAGCAACATAAGAAACCTCTATTGGTGTTTAAAGCAGATTTTGAAAAGGTGTATGACTTTGTTAGTTGGTCATTTTTGTACTACATGCTTAATCGCTTTGGGTTTGGTGACAAATGGATCGGTTGGATTTAAGGATGTCTATCATCATCATCGATCTTAGTATTGGTAAATGGGAGCACAATGGAGGAGTTCAGGATGTAAAGGGTATTAAGGCAGGGTGATCCTATGACTTCTTTTCTATCCTTAATCGTTTCTAAGGGGTTAGGAGGTTGATTAAGAAGGCCCTATCAGTAAATCTTTTATCAGGCATAAGTCTAGATAAATAGGAATTTCGGGTAGTAATTCAATAGTATGCAGGTGATACAATATTTATGATTTTGCTTGAGGTTCAGAATGTATATACTCTCAAGAGCACTCTAAGGTCTTATGAATTAGCTTCTGAGCTTAAGATCAACTTTTATAAAAACAATCTGGAGGGGGGGGGGGTAGAGGTGAAGTTGCAAGAAGTGAGCTCCTTTGCCAAGGTTCTAAATTGCGGAGTCATGTGATGCCATTCTCCTATCCTGGGATTCTAGTAGGGGCAAATCAGTCTTAGATAAAGTGGAGATAAAAAAAATTATCATTTGGTGGATGGATTTTCCTGATCAAATCCACTTTTTCTGTCGTTTCTCTATATTTTCTATCTTTTTACAGGGTTCCGAAAAAGGTGTTCAATGCTATTTTTTCAATGCAAAGGAGATTTCTGTAGGGTGGTTCGGAAGAATGCTAGAAAAGAGCTTGGATCAAATGGGAACATTTGTGTAAAGATAAAAGTATTGGAGGGCTAGGAATAAAAGATGTGGTGGAATTTAATAAATCTTTTCTTGGTAAGTGGCACTAAAGGATTCTTCAGGGCGCCAATGCGCTCTGGATCAAAGTACTAAAGGCAAGATATGGGGAAAATATAAGGAGAAACCTGGTTGTGAGGCAAAGGAGTGAAAGATCTCAGTGGTGAAATTATATCTTGAAAACTACTATTGAAGTGGGGACGAGTGAGTGGTTTTTTTATGAAGTTAAGTACTTGATAAAGGATGGATCCTTATTTAAGTTCTGGGAAGGGGACTGGAAAGTGTCTGGTGGGATTAAATCTATGTTCCCCAAGTTATATAGTCTATCTACTCAAAGAGAGTCGCTTATCTCTGAGGTCAAGGGTGATATAATAATACCTAGGTTAGGAGGCTAAGTTGGAGAAGGAAGTTGTTTAGTTGGGAGGATGAGTGGGTGAAGGAGTTGGATGTGTTTTGGAAGGGGTTCACTTGAGGTAGGGTGTGAAGGATGGTTAGGGATGGGGAGAGAGTTTGGGATTTCAAACCAGTACATGGTGAAGGAAGTCTATTGCTTAGTTAAAGGGGTGTCTCTGGAAGTCGTGTCTCCATTTTTTAATAGTTATGCAATCAAAGCTTCGTCAAAGGTGGTGACATTCACTTGAAAGGTGGCTTTTATAAGAATTCTCACAAAGGTTGAATTAGCTAAAGTAGTTGTATCCCCCTCTGGTTGATGAAATATGCCCTCTATGCTATTTGGTACTTGAATCAGTAAATCATCTTATGTTTTCTTGTAAATTTAGTTTTCAGGTTGGATGCTCTGTTACAGGTAACTAAGGTATAAGTCTACCTGCAGATTGTTAGTTGAGCTTTTAGAATCTCTTGGGCTTATGTATCTCAATAGCAAAGGCTTCATCTGACATTTTCAATACTATATGGTTGACAGGAATGTTGTAGTTTTTAAGAATGAACCCTTATGAGTTGAAAAAGTTGGGCAATTATCCATCCAAAGGTCCTACTTATAGATCAAAAGGCTATACAAGGTTTCGACTGTATCTTTTGTTAAGTGACCTTCTCTACCAGTATTGTGCATAAAACAGTTTGAGTCAAATAATGCTTAGAGATTCCCTTTTACTCTTAGGTTGTGTAGCGGTCTCTCTCTTTATATTGTTCTAATTAATTTAGATTTTATCTTTTTATCTTTGTAGGAAGTTTTCAACTTGGTATCACTTATGAAAGATTTCTTATATATTTTTCTTATTTCTGCTAAGTATATAACTCATTCCTGATAACATGTGAAACAACTGCTATTCCATAATGAATTTTGCTATTTTTAAATAAAACAAAAATCACAGCCTACAAGTCCAATTTCTCCCAAGAGCATCTAGAAGGGCGTCTACAAAAGCATTAAAGGTTACCGCATTCTTAAATTTCTTCTGGCGGCGATTGCGTGAAGAAGATTCCCTCCTGGTTTTAATAAAATGTGGATGAGATTTTGATCATTGATTAATTTTAATATATAAAAAATAACAGTTCATGTACACATTATAAGGTTAGATGAATAAACTGCACACTTTTCAGAAAATTATGTTCACACTCTTTATGATTAATTATTGAGATTATATATATATATATATATATATTGTATTAATTACAAAAATCTTCTTATAAGAAGTTATTAGAATTAATATTTTAAATGTTTAGTATAAGCATAAAAAAAAAAAAAACTATTCAATCCCACACAACTTTGTCAGTGTAATTATTCTTTCAGGTTTTTAAATTAAAAATGATCCATCCATACAAGTATACTGTCTATTTGAATAGCATGGATACATGTGATCATTGTATAACTATGAAATGAATAATTTCATATTAAACTTTTGTTAGATTCTGAAAAATGTCAAACAAATTAGAAATTAAAATTAAAAAGGGTTATTAAAAATGTGATTTAAATGCATCTATAATTTTTATAAAATGAGCCAGTTTACTTTTGGGTTTTATAGATTTTATTACTTAAAATATAAAATTATTACTATATATATCTTTGTAAAATGAGTGCATATGTTATATATATAAAAAACATTGATTTCCATTTCTCAAAAACTCAAAATTATTATATTTTTATCTCTAATAATCATTTTAAAATAGATAATAAAATTTATTTAAGGAATTTAGATAAAAATGTTCAGCTTAAATACCAATATGTTACCCTAATTATTTAAAATAGTTCAAATTTGATACTTAAATTTTTAATTAATTTAGTTTGTACCTAATTATTTAAAATACATCAATCTAAAACCTTTTCGTTAAACATTTTCAAGCTAGAGAAGATAATGTCTGTGTTTTCTAGATTCTTCGATTTTTATAAGTCCCCCTTCTTTTTTTAATTAATAGACTAAATTTATCCATAATTATCTTCATTACCATAATTTTTTATTGATATTTTGATAGAAAGGTATCAAATTGATGTATTTTAAATAATTAAGTATCTAATTAAATAAACTAAAAATATGCCTGTCAAATTAAACTATTTTAAAAAATTAGGTAACAAATTGGTATTTAAGCGAAAATATTTAGAATTGAATATCAATCATAAACATTAATTAAACACATATGGAAATCACCAGAATTATCACTGTATTTTTTTATATATAAACACTGATAGAAATTAAATTACTACTTTTATCATGTTCAAAATCAAAATTCAATTTAATTATATAAAATTAAAATAATTATTTATAAATTTTAATTTAATTATATAAAATTATGTTGGTTTGTAACTTGGATTTGATAGATTTAAAAGATAAGAAATGGGTTGATTTTTAAAGCTGCAACCATAACTGTTATCCAAGACATGATTCAAACAACTCAACTCAGAACATGAAAATACTATCATGTTGACAAAGGGAAAATGGAGACTAATTATTTATAAACTCTTATGTCATTTTTAGAACCTATTTTTTATATTATGTAAAGCATCTTGTGTTCTCTATTTTTTTAATAATAACTTGTTTACTTATAAAAAAATTAATTATACAAAATTAAACATTTAGTTATTAATTAATGCATAAATTAAAATCATAATTATATAATAATATAATATAAATATCCACTCTGCAAATAAAGCAAAACAGTCGCCATCGTGAACGTGCATGTTTAGAAATCAACTTCTATGAATTTGAATGTTTGCATATGACAATATTTAAAAAAGACATAAGAATAGTAGTATTTAACATTAAAGAAAGGAAAATGATTTGGAAGATTACACAGAGGAATATTACTTGTTGTTTTAAAAGAAAGATGACGATGGTTGCCCAACAAATTGTATGAGTGAGTCAGCAAAGCAGCCAGCTTCACATGCGCTATGGAGCATATACATAATTACAAGCTGAGCCACAGCAAACGAGAGCAAAGACAGTGCTTATAAATAGAGTGCAGTCCTCTGGTAAAGAAAGACACAGCAATCAACATCTTGTTGTTGTTCAGAAACTAGAAATTATATATTTGATAGTTGATAATTGATTGATATAATGGGTGTTTTTAAATTCGAGGAGGAAAACACATCCCCCGTGGCTCCTGCTACCCTTTACAAAGCTCTTGTTAAGGATGCTGATAACCTAATCCCAAAGGCTGTTGATTCCTTCAAGGGTGTTGAAATCCTTGAGGGAAATGGTGGCCCCGGAACCATTAAGAAGATCTCTTTCCTTGAGGGTCAGTCATACTCATTTAATTATATATAATGCTACAACTACTTACTACTTAATTATCATCTCAACTATATTAATTGACATGCCATATATGCAGATGGGGAAACCAAGTTTGTGTTGCACAAGATTGAAGCAATCGATGAGGCTAATTTGGGATATAGCTACAGCATAGTTGGGGGTGTTGCCTTGCCACCCACTGTGGAGAAGATCACTTTCGATTCCAAATTGGTTGCTGGCCCCAACGGAGGCTCCATTGGCAAAGTCACTGTCACATTCCAAACCAAAGCAGACAATGCTCTTCCCACTGAAGATGAACTCAAAATTGGCAAAGCCAAGGGTGATGCCCTTTTCAAAGCCATTGAGGCTTACCTTTTGGCCAATCCTCATTACAACTGACCATCCATCTCAACTTAATTATTACCATCTGCGTTTACAATTCAGGACTGCGTGCTTAAGTCTCCTTTCAATATGCATTGAGTTTTTTCTTGTTCATTTCCTTTTTTCGCATAGATGTGAGAGTTACTCCATATCTTTCTGTACACTTTATCAACAATCAATAAATTATAATAAAGAAAGCTTCACTTGAAGCTAGCTTTGTTTGATGTTTCCTATCTAGCAAGTTTATATAAAGTTATACTGAGATGTTTACTATATAGCAAGTTTATACAAATTTGAATTTGATTCATCCTATAAGTGACTCGACAATAGAAAGCATAATCACTGTTGACAAAGTTTTCTATCCTCTTGTTTTAGGAGACTATTTAAAAGGATGCGTTTGAGTGAAAAGGACAGTTATTTTATCATAAGGTGAATCTTATCTATAATTCCATATAAAACAATAGAAATGTTTTGTATTACCAAAATCTTTTTCGTAATATTGCCAAGTAGGGTATTTGTTATGTTATTTGGTGCAATTTTAAATTTAAAACTAGTTTAAATTAAATTAAAAAAATAAGTATATATATATACAATTTGGTTTCAATTTAGATTAATTATAAAATATAATCAAATCAAATTATTCTTTTACAATTTTAGTTGATTTTGTTTTGATGATTTAAAATTTTTATTATTAATATTAAAAAATAAATTAAAAAATTTTATTCCAAAACTATATAAAAGTTTACTCACTTTCAATAAAGTTATATAAAACTAGCAATCATCAAAGTTAAAATAAAAATAATCAATTTATTTTAACATTACATTTTAACTAGTTGGTGTCAAATTTATTCAATAAAGTTAATTAAATCAAATAATTTTGCTTCAATATTTATTCATCAAATACTATATATTAATTAAAAATCCTAATTAAAAATTAATTCAATATCATAGAAACTTAAAAAATAATGAGTAATTGTATATGCCTTTTTGCAGATTTGCAAAAATAATTAAGATGATCGGTTGGTTTGGTTTGATGCATTTTCAATCTCTCATACCATAAGCCAAACCAAATTCCACCGTTTGAAAATTAAAAAAATCAAATCATCCCATATTAAAGCAATTTTTTGTGATTTTCGGTTTTCGTGGTTTAATTCTTGGTTTTCAATTCGGTTGGAATAGTTGTTCATTTTTTTAGTTTTTAACCAAAATTGTTTCCGAACATTGTTTAAAAAAAAACAATAACCAAGTAAGTTTTTTAGTTTTCAAATACCAAAATACTAACATTTACCAAACAAACACTAAATATTAATATATTTTTTTTCACTTACAAAAAAACAATGAAAATAGACTAAATAATATGGCTTTGACCTGGACGTATAAATTAAAAGTAGTACATATGAATTGACATAACGTATTTTCAAACATAATGTGACGGTGACATTGTATAAAAACTAATTTTCATATTGAATAATTCCATTAAAAAATTCAGTTGAAATGTTCTACCCTGTAATTTTTTTATCGCAGTATAATAATTTAATAGAAAATTAAGATAATTTTTATTAAATTATATATAATTTTACTCTTTTTATTTTCATATATTAACATCTCTTAAGTTAAAAAGCATTATATTGGTATATATGTTAAAACAACATTTTATATATTTAAAAATATTATACTATATAAGAAGGAACCTTGAGGTCGGACCTACCAATAAGGCTGGAACATCTAGAAGAGTTAGGTCGACATCCAGTGTAAAAAATACTCAGTTCTATATTCTATTTAGTGGGGAAATCTATTATGTTACACCAAACTACTTGAAAAGACTAAAATGATAAAGCTTAATTATCCATTATCTATTATCTCTGATTATTTATTATCTATTATCCCTAAGGGAGATAAATGATGAAATCTAATTATTCAATATCTATTATCTCTAATTATCTTTTCTAGGTAAAGATATATCCAAATCATCATTCAAAAAGTCCAAACTCAAAAGTAACACTATAAATAATAGAGCATGTGTACGACTTTAATCACTTAATAATATATACTATTATCGCTGACACTTAACAACATCTTTGACCTTCCCTAAGGTCAAACTCACACTAACTTGAATGTTGGAGTGTCATTGCAGGTACTCACCTGTTCCCACCCGACTTACATGGGCCACCAAGGATTAGAAGTCAACAAAAAAGACACATTCAGACATTGATACCCTACCAATCAATGCAAGTATATTTTAGCTATTACCGAAAATATTTGTACTCTACCAATTTTTGTAGGCACATTTCGATGCCTGAGTAAGTAATACCCTTCGGTTTCAAAGAGAATATTGAGCAGGTGAGGCGATGGTCCAAACACGGAGCAATGTCGGAACTTCGCACGATAAAAAATCAAGAAAAGGGTACCTTATCAATTGAACAGCTTGGGCAAAGCAGTACCTCAGACAATTAAGCGGACAAAGGCACTCTCCGATCAATCAGCCTGGGCATGGTAATATCTCATACAATCATATGCACAAAGGTAGCCTTATGGTCAAACAGCCCGAGCAAGGCAGTACCTCAAACAATTAAGCGCACAAAGGTACCTTCCCGGTCAAATAGTCAGCACAAAACAGTACCTCAGACAATTAGACGTACAAAGGTACCTTTCCGATCAAACAACTCAGGCAAGGCAGTACCTTAAACAATCAAGCACGCAAAGGTACCCTCCCAATCAGACATTTCGTGCAAGGAAGTACCTTAGACAATCAGACGGACAAAGGTACCTTCCCAGTCAAACAACTCGGACAAGGCAGTACCTTAAACAATCACGCGAACAAAGATACCTTCTCGGTCAAACAGCCTGAGTAAAGCAGTACCTCAAACAATCAAGCGTACAAAGGTACTCTTCTGGTCAAACAACTAAGGTAAGGTAGTACCTCATATAATCAAAAGCATAAAGGCACCCTCTTGGTCAAACAACCTAAGCAAGGAAATACCTCAGACAATCAAGCGAACAAAGGTACCCTCCCAGTCAAACAACCAAGGCAAGGCAGTACCTCAGATAATTAAGCAAACAAAGGAATTTTCTCGGTCAAATAGCCTAGGTAAGACAATACCTCAAACAATCAAATGAACAAAGGAACCCTCTTAATGAAACAGTCCAGGAAAGGAAATACCTTAGACAATCAAACAAACAAAAGGAACCCTCCCGACTAACTAGCCAAGGCAAGGAAAGGCCTTTGACAATTAAGTGTAAACAAAACCAATCGGCTCCCGTCAGAGACAAACCTTCGGCATGAAAAATAAACGATAAAGGTAAAAGGGGCCAAGAAACAGGGATAAAAACAAAAGATTCTTCATTGATGAAAAGCAAATTACATAGAAGTTACAAAAGTGAAATACAACTAAGACATTAACAAAAAGTTACAAAAAAGATCCCCCCCCAAAACATCAAATCAAGGCCCCCCAAAAAAGATTCTTTAATCATATTAAACTCAACATCCTTCTCATCTGTCACCTATGGAACATCCTTATCCTTGTCCTTAATGTTTTCGCAACCCGCAGTCACCCCAAGACCCTCACCTTAAGCATAAAATTGAGGAGCATGCTCATCTGGTTTCTAGAACTTGGGCACCTCATAGAAAGAAAGAATATTCCTGTTAAAGAAGTCTTTTCCTCCATCAAAGGAGAAACTCTTCAACACTTGGAAAAAATCCTCCACCTACCTAACATGTTGGAGAAAATCGACTTGATGCTCCTCGACTATCGCCTTTTTACCTTTCTCCATCCACTTTTTGAAGCGAGCCTTGGACTTTTTCTTATCTTGGATTACCTTGTCTGTGTCTTGGGTCACTTGGGCCAACAAGTCAGATAGCTCTTTCACCTTCAAATCCACGAGGTCCCAATCATCTTCAACCAGATGTAACTAAGCCTTAACAACATCCTTTTGTTTTTTAAGATCCCCATCCTTTGTTGCATGTTGGAATTATCTGTGGCCATCTTAGAGGATTTTGAAATAGTGACCTACAGGTTAGACTCAGCCTCCTTCAACTTGCACCTTAAGGCCTCAGCCTCAAAAGACAGGTTCAACACTAAATGTTGGACTAAAACTTGGGCTTGGGCTATCAACTCGGCGTAATGGCTCTATGCAGTGAAAGCCCCAACCTGGCTAAGTATCTCATGTATTAGGATAGAGGTGTTATCTTCCGCCAATCTGATGGTTGGGTCAAAGCCATCCACAAAGAACCTTTTTGTACAAAAGGGATGAAGGTTGACCAGGTAAGATAAAGAGTCGAATGTCTGCTTTAGCCTCTTGGAAACCTTAGCCTCATCACTTTGGTGACACCTCTTGGACCCCCCTTAGACTTTTGCTTCCTACTCTTTGTCTTCAGGGGAGCAGCGGTGGAGGAATGACATCAGTCAGCGTCTGTTTCAGTTGAGAATCAGGATCTAGACAAGGAGGAGGGACCTGGAAGACTCGTTACTAAAACAACCCTTCATAACGAAAGGTGCTACCACGAGGTTGTCTAAAGAATAGAAAGGAAAGACATCATAGAAAGAGGTAAAGTCTTATCGAGTCATCAGGCGAGAACGGTACTTAGCAACCTCTGAACTCACCCACTCGAACCTGACAATGGAGCTTGAAGGGTATTTCCAGAATCCCTTAGAAGAAGAACATTTCTCTTCAGACAAGGAATTCCAAGTGGAACCCCCCGAGGCAAAGGTCGTTGAACCCTTAATGGGCTCCAGAGTGTCAGCCCATGCTTGCGCATGAGGGTGAATGACTAAAGGAGGAAACACCTCCCTCATAGAAGAACTAGCACTAGAAGACATTGATAAAAGAATAAAACTAACAAAAAGGGAAAAGAGACTTAGAATACTTGAGAACACAAGCTAGTAAGGAAGACTTGAAACTTTTGTAGCAGAAAGAAAAATGGACGAAATAGGAGAGCAACCCTTCCCCTATTTATATCATGGAGGCCCACGAAGGCCAAAAAAGGTGGATGAAAAAGCACTGTTAAATTAACGAGATCTATAACCCAAGATTGTTGTCTTTTTACATACCCTCGAACCCTCTGCCAGGTCCTATCTAATCTAGCGTGAAAGTACTCTATAGGGGAAGGTGGGAAAAGTCGCAACCCCAAAAGTCACTCACACCTGAGTAAATAAACTTGCCAGGCCGAACCAATGCACAAATTTCACATAAACCACCCTCAAACCAATAGTATCGCCTTTATTGCTCTGCCCTCGATGCTGGAGGGGTTGTGTATAGGAAAAAACCCCTCAGGGCTCGAGTATACTACACACTAAACCCTTCATAAGGCCGAGCCAAAATCATACCAAATTTACCCTCCATAACCCAAATAATCAACCTGTCAATAGCTAGTAACATCTTCATCACTTCACTTCTTGACACTGCAGGGTTGTGTATAGGAAAGGAACCCCGAGGACAGACTTACCAATAAAGCCGAATCATCCAAAAGAGTCGAGTTGGCTTCCAACACCAAAAATACTAGCCCTATATCCCACTTAGTGGGGGGACCTGCCATTTTACGTCATACTACTTGAAAAGACTAAAATGATAAAGCTTACTTATCCATTATCTATTATCTGTTATCCCTAAAATATCCACAGAGATAAATGATGAAACCTAATTATCCATTATCTATTATCTCTAATTATCTTTTTAAGGTGAAGACATATCCAAATCATCATTCAAAGGACCCAAACCTAGAAAGGTAACACTCTATAAATAATAGAGCACGTGTACAGGTTTGATCACTTAATAATATATACTATTCTCACTAACACTTAACAACATCTTTTACCTGCCCTAAGGTCGAGCTCACACTGACTTGAGTGTTGGAGTGTTGTTGCAGGTATCCACCTATGCCTACCAAACTTGCATAGGCCACCAAGGATCGGAAGCCAACGAAAGAGACACATTCAAACATTGGTACCTACCAATCAGTGCATATACATTTTAGATATTAAGGAAAATATTTATATTCTACCAATTTTTGTAGTACATATACTAAAAGTCCTATTAAATCTTATAGTAATTTTACTAGATGTGAAAGTAATTAAAAAAAATAGACGGTACATATATAGTTACACAAAATTTTAAGAAAATCATTAAAATTTGTTCAATTGTTAATACATCTCAACTTAAACATATTTTATGTATTATTTAACATGTCACCATGTTATACTATATTTTTTGTTTCTTTTATTTGCTAAATATAATCTTTACATTAATAAATTTAAATTTAAAAATTGTACCTTATTCTTTCTCCAGATACTTGTATCTTTAGATCTTCGCATAGCTGAGTCTTCAATGCCTTTCTCGGGAGGTGGAGTGCCTACAAAATGCACTACGATGCTCAAGTTAGGAAGTATTTAGCACAGAGCAATGAATAGTATTCTATGTATATTATATTCACTTTACCTCGATATTCGTTACTTATTTATAGTAGTGAATTGAGCTTTTACCTGCTAGGACTTGCCTAATCAATTAGAAATTAGGTAATACGAATTTAAACTTATCTTATGCGTAATAATCATGATTAGGTTGGTTAACTCTGTCAAGGTTGAACACTGAACATTCATGTTGCAAGTCAAACACCCCAGGGTTAGTGCACTTACAGAGGGTCAAACACTTATAACCCGTACACTTGCCCCCAGGTTAGAGCTCCATGAAGTGGGGTTCGAAGCTACTAAGAGCCACACTGGCTAGGGGAACAAAAACGTGTGACCTATACACTGCCCCCATACATGAAAATGGCATAATGGGTTTCGAGGTTATGGGAAGTTGTGCATCCCTTGGGGACTGAACAACAAGTTGGAGTCACGCGACAGTTGGGTGAATAGTGTTGTGGGGAGCAAAAAAGATGTCTTAAACTATACCGTAGGTTTGTTCCAGATCTACGACTATAGTTGATTTGGGCCTTCCTTGGTCCATTGGCTATAAATAGGGGGTCATGTCTTCAGTTCAACTTTTCCAAATTTTGTGTGCTCTAGGCCGAAGTGTTCATCTCTCCAGCCCTTAACTCTTTTTCTCTTTCTCAGGTACATTTGCCCAAATGTCTTGTCTTTCTTCCTATTCTGTTGATACTCCTTCTGGATCTTTTGTGTCTCAGGGTGACTCCTTGGACTCAACCGAAGTCACCTCTTCTAGGGAAGGGAGCAACGCATGCTCAACCATCCTTCTCCTCGTTGGGTCTCTCTTTGCAATGGTAGTTCATACGACCGAGGTCGCTTCATCATTAAAGCCATAAAATGCTACGTTTGCCAAGCCGAAACGTTTCAACAACCCAAAAAAGAATTGTCCTCCAATTTTAGATCCTAGGTATGATTGTGTTGATGGGGAGATGGCTACATATTTCTCACGTTACAACACTAGGAATGTGCTTACTAGTTTTGTTAAGAGTGTGGAGTTATGCCCTTTTGAGAGGGCTGAAAAGTTTCCTTTTTTCATTTAGTGTTGTCGTCATAACACTTTTCCTAACCCAAATTTAGTGTATCTCAATAAGGGGGAGAAGGATAGTCGTGACATTTTTTACGTTCATGACTGTATGTTTTGAGATCTCCATGGGGATTCTTCGTATTCTAAACATTGCTCAGTCAAATTCATCCGAACTCTTAGGCTTATCTTCAAGCATTTTGGGCTTTGTGTTTGTTTTCGCATGTTTAAGCAACTCCTAAATTGTTCCTATGCCACTTCACTACTCGATCTAGCAAGAATTATAAGTAGGTTTCACTCTATTCTAACCTGAAACGTCCTCTTCTTTTCTTATACGCCACATCATACAAACGTTTCAAGATAGGATTCTTCAAGATTTTAGCAGACCTTGTCTCTCACCGTAATAATTTTTATGACCGAGAAAGGGGTAAGTTATTCCCTTTTTATTTGGCAAATAGCGTCGAGGAGGTATGATTACTATCCTGCGAAGTTGCTCACAACCAAAGAGCTAGTGGATGTTGCCTTCTTGGATTCTCTTCCTTGGTGCCTTCTTGTGGCAGATTTGATATATTTGTTTCAGTCTCATACGCCATTTGAGGACGTAGAGATTGAGTAACTGATCATAGCTTTGTTATTGGTTGTGATTAAAGTTGAGCTAACACTTCATTTTTGTTCAGGTATGATTATGGCTAATGGGGGGAAGTTGGTGAAGTTTTGCAAGGCTAAGCGTGCTCAGATTCAGTCTGAGGAATAGCCGATACCTCAACAAGTATTCGAGAAGGACTATTCTCTGAGTAGTCTTCTCCACAACATTGAGCTTCCTCTGACCGGGTATGAGAAGAACAAACTGAAGCAAAAAGAGAAGGGAAAGGACAAATAGAAGGAAAAATAAAAAGATAAGGGAAAAAGAAAAGTAGGAGGGGAAAAATCATCTTCCAGTCGCTCAAAGAAGCAAATAACTGAAGTACCCCCTCTTGACATGGTCATGGCCCCTTAGATCATGAGTTCCTCCTTCTTCAAGGAGGATTTTGATTCTCTTGTCGTGGTTGGCGAGGTAAGCAGAAGTCTTTCTGACAGGGGTTAGAAAGCTTTATCTAGGATGGACCCAACCCTGCACTGATTAAATTACTACGAGCTATCATCTTAACTATAGGCGGTGGGGTGCCACCTATTTGCCATTGAGATGAGCAAGTTGCACCAACAGTTAAAGCATTCGGATGAAGCCTTTGAAGTTTCTGTGAAGGCCATCAATGCTCTGCAGATTGAGGTGGCAGATTTGAAGAAAAAAGAGAAAAGCATAGTTTCGTCTGAAGATCATGCTGCATTGCTGAAGGAACAGGATCATAAGGTCATAGTTGACCGGAAGGTTAAGGGGAGCTGATGCTGCCCATAAACAAAGTGAAAAGAGCTGTGAATCTTTGTGTCTTGATCTTGATAAGGAAAATGAGGACTTTGAGAAATACAAAAAAAAAAGGTTGAA
This sequence comes from Psophocarpus tetragonolobus, assembly GCA_037954015.1. Lineage (NCBI taxonomy): Eukaryota > Viridiplantae > Streptophyta > Magnoliopsida > Fabales > Fabaceae > Psophocarpus > Psophocarpus tetragonolobus. Next base: position 4,957,970 of record CM075693.1, on the reverse strand, counting down.
CAAGACATTTGCAACAAACATGAGGCTGATTTTCTTCAAGTTATGCACCAGGCCTTTTATTTTGGATCTTTTACCCCTAACTTCAAGTTTGATTTCTGACTAGGACTTCTTTGATGGGGATTTTAGACATCTTGGTGACGTGCTTGATGATTTAAGTCCAGACAAACACGCCTCCAAAATTATGCCCCATTCTGATAAGACTATCTGTGTTGAAGAGACTGTCAATATTGAGGACAAGTCTGATGGAGATGCCAAAGAAAATGCTGGTAAGGGGATGATGAAGAGGAAACTACTTAGCTTCACAGAATGTGTGTGGTCTTTTTGTGATTTTTGCTTTTTTTATCATGCCGAAGTAGGGACCTTCAATCCTTTTGTATTTGGGCCGAAGTAGTGGTCTTTCACTTTTTGTAACATCCTTTTCATAATGAATGCAAATGTTATGTTATGGTGGCAACAAAAACTTCACCTTTGTTTGATTAATGTTCGGTTTTGTCTCTAAAACTCTTCAATGGAGTGCCCCTTGTTTCTGTGATACTTGTAGTGTTTGCTGGTATCTGCTCCCAGTGGTGTGTTCGCCTTTTTTGGCATGACCAGAAGTTCAACTGCCAATGCTTGTTCCAACACCTTGGAATGAGTAGTGTTTAAGGGTCTATAATGGCTATATCTCGACCCCTAAGGTGGTTGTTCTCTACATTGGTCCTTCTTCTTTCCTTGACCTCCCTTCTCATTATCCTTCAAATAATGCCTTTGGACTTCTTGTTCCTTCATTTGGAAAGCCTCCAACTCCTCAATTTCTATAAATGAAACAACCCCAATTCTCATTTCCTCCATGTCCTTCGGGGGGGTGTGGATCATGTTCTTGGCGAAATCTTCGAGCAAGAAATTGGTTAGGAAGGTGTGAAGAGTCATGTCTGGACGTAAGTATTTAATCCTCAGGATCGCCTTGTCGAAATAATCTATGCATAATCTGAGGGGTTTTCCATTCTCTTGCTTAATGGTCATTAGTGCTTATGAAGTGAACCTGTGTGACCAAGATATTGCAAATTGGTTTCCAAACTTAGCTACCAATGTCTAGAAGCTATCTACTGAGTGTGGGGGGTAGCTGTATGAACCAGTTCAACGTTGACCCTTGGAGGGACATGGGAAAGATCTTGCACAAGGTTGTTTGATTTTTGGTGTACATCCCCACTTGGGTCATAAAAGCCTCCAAATGACTATCAGGGTCCATGGTCGCATCATATTTTTCTAGTGACACATGTTTCTAGCTTTTTGGGAGGGGGACTTCCATTATGTTTAGCGTGAAACGATGATGGGGTTTGACTACCAAAGCTCCCTCCATAAATGTGTCAAGTGTTGGTATTGTCTGAAGGGGAGAGGTGGCACTACTAGTCCAACTTAAGTGTAAGGTGGTATTGTCTTAAGGGTGTTTTTTATTCTCAATTTGCGAATTTTCCTCTCCCTTCTCATGGCTCGACTCATCCCCCCTTCTATTTCGGTTTTGGTTCTGGATCTCATCAGTTTCGCGCCTCAACTCTGCAACTTCCTTCCTTAATAACCTAAGGACTTCGGCTATACTGGTTTCATCTACCATTTCTGGGTTTCTTGTTGTCGTTGTTTGATTCTGAACTACTTCTGCATTGCTTCTTATAATTGTCATAGTCAATTGGTAATTCTAGTTGAAGTGTGGTCCAACATTTTACTTCGGGCCCTACCAAGGTTATCAATATTGAGATATTACATAAACTTGTAAGAGTTTACTTCAGATAAAAAATTAATAATTAAATACCTATAAATAAAATATATAAATAATATAATCACAAATTTAACATTTTAACAATCTGTGGTATATAAATAACTCCTCAAATACATTTAAAAACATTTTAAGAATTGAGTATATTTAAAAAAACAATTGTAAAATAAGCATTATTAAAATTAATAAGTATATTTACTAAGCATGTAGGATTTGTTTATTAAAATAAGCAAAAAAAAAAGACTATTTTAAGTAAAAAACAGTTTAACCAAATACACAACAAAATAGGAAGTTGAGTAAATAAGTATAATATACCCTTGTTTATAATATTATCAATTGAATTACTACAATCTAATGTGAATAATTATCTACTAATGAAAATAAAAAATTATTAGATCAATTTTTTTTTTGGATAAATTAAGAGATATATAATTAACTTATATATGGAACCACCACAACCGCGTACATATATTCACATGGATCAAATTAATATAAAATAAAATTAATATATACTTCAAAAGACATGCTTTATTGTACTAATTAATGTGATGGTTAAAATAAACAGAATGGTGCACAACACGGATGAATGGAGGGTCAGAGCTATGGCGGAATTACGTCAGAATCAGAACCGCGTATGCTATGGTGGAATTGCATTTCGTTGGAATCTATGGTGGAACGGAATCACTCAATCACATATTCACAGAACCTCTATGTTAGTGAATGCTCGCTAGAAGTTATGGTGAAACGAAAGCTATGGTGGAATGAGAATGCACTCAATGTAGTGAGTGAAGCAAAGCAAAGAGAGGATTTAGGGATTTGGTGGAATGGAAGTGATGAAGCGAAGAAAGGAGAGAAAGTCTTAGTAAGATGCTAAACAACGCCGTTTTATAGTGAATAATGGTTAAATGAAAATTTTCGAGTAATATCATGAATTCATGTGTAAACTCGCGAGTTTACCAACATTACTACAAATCTACCAAGTTTACTCAAAAAATGAGTTTACTCACGATTTAACTCGATAAGGGTCCCTAAACTCGTAAAATCGTACGATTTTATGAGTTATAAAAATATTTTGATAAACATAGGGCCCACAGTGGCACCAAAATGTACATGTATTCTCTCTCGAGATACTTGTATCTTCATATCTTCGTGTAACTGAGTCTTCAATGCCTTTCCTAGGAGATAGAGTACCTGCAAAATGCACTTCAACGCTTAGTATTAGGCCCAAAGCAATGACCAATATTCTATATATATTATATTCACTTTACCTTGATATTCATTACCTATTTATAGTGGTAGATTGAACTTTTACCTGTTGGGTCTTATCTAATCACTCATATATTAGGTAATATGGTCTTAAACTTATCTTATGCATAATAATTATGATTAGACTAATTAACTCTGTTAAGACCGAACACTAAACATTCCTGTTGCAGACCGAGCACCCCAATGATCATGCACTTGTTTAATGCCGAACACTTTTCACCCATACAAAAATCATACAAATAATTGTCTTAATTATCAACTTTATCTACTAATTTTCAGTAATAAATTATTTTAAAAAAATTAGGAAGGTCACATTACTAATTTAATACAAAATAATCAATTCCAATAAATACAGCAAACAGTTGCCACGTTTGAACCTGACGTATTTTACTATTTAATTCCTATATGTCTTTTCTACAAGGAAACTTCTTTTATGAGTTTGAATGCTTCAAAATCAAAGTATTTGACAAAAACATCAATATAATATTTAACATTAAAGAAATAAAGTAATTGAAATATTACACGGATTACCCAAATGGAAAAACTGATATTTCGAAATTAAAATTACTGATCGAAATACAGAAAAGAAAGACTGCATAAAATAAAAAGGACTATATCTCTTACTATTTTGTTTTTTTGACAGAATATTTCTTACTAATTTTAAAACACGTAGATTTACAAAATTTTAAAAAACCAGGTACAGTTGAGTAAAAGAATTTAATACATGATCACATCTTTTTAGAAGTTTCTTCTTTTTTGTAGAGAGAAAAATACTCTTTGGCCGGTAAACAAAGAAAACTATGTATAAGTCAGTCAACATATTCACACTACCGAGCACAGTGACAGCAGCTAGCCCAAGTGCTTATAAATAGAGTGCAGTCCTCTGGTAAAGAAAGACACAGCAATCAACATCTTGTTGTTGTTCAGAAACTAGAAATTATATATTTGATAGTTGATAATTGATTGATATAATGGGTGTTTTTAAATTCGAGGAGGAAAACACATCCCCCGTGGCTCCTGCTACCCTTTACAAAGCTCTTGTTAAGGATGCTGATAACCTAATCCCAAAGGCTGTTGATTCCTTCAAGGGTGTTGAAATCCTTGAGGGAAATGGTGGCCCCGGAACCATTAAGAAGATCTCTTTCCTTGAGGGTCAGTCATACTCATTTAATTATATATAATGCTACAACTACTTACTACTTAATTATCATCTCAACTATATTAATTGACATGCCATATATGCAGATGGGGAAACCAAGTTTGTGTTGCACAAGATTGAAGCAATCGATGAGGCTAATTTGGGATATAGCTACAGCATAGTTGGGGGTGTTGCCTTGCCACCCACTGTGGAGAAGATCACTTTCGATTCCAAATTGGTTGCTGGCCCCAACGGAGGCTCCATTGGCAAAGTCACTGTCACATTCCAAACCAAAGCAGACAATGCTCTTCCCACTGAAGATGAACTCAAAATTGGCAAAGCCAAGGGTGATGCCCTTTTCAAAGCCATTGAGGCTTACCTTTTGGCCAATCCTCATTACAACTGACCATCCATCTCAACTTAATTACTATTCACTCTTCAGTGTTGCGTGCTTTTGTTAATTAAGTTGGTTTCCTATGTATGCGAGTGTTTCCAATTTCTTATTTGCTTTTGCCGCAGAGTTGTCAGAGCTACTGTTACTCCATATCTTTGTATCTCCTTTCATCAATAAATTATAGTAACAAAGAAAGCTTCTCTTCAACTTTTGCTTTTATTTATGTTTATTCGAAATAAATTATTTTAACAAAGAAATTGCTTCTCCATAATCTATATCATTGTATCTCATTTCATCAATAATTGAACCTGTTTTTAGTAAATTTTGAGAGGTACTATGAACTATACAACGGATTTCCTTCTATACGGTGTTCTATTCAGTGGAAAATAAAAGGTAATTTAGCATTATTTTCAAACTGGGTGAATCCGTGTACATGAGGTTACTGCTAGGCTCCTACGCGATACCCTGTAGGAATTGAAATCAACCTTATAATTGCTTTCAAACTGCACTTATAGGAATAAATTGAAGCACATATATGCAAGACTGCAACCTTTCTCGAATAACTTGTTTTGGATATCGAAATAGCTATTTATTTTTATATATAAGATTTTTAAAAATTATAAATTATTAATTTGGTCAGAATAAGTTAAACCAAATCCACACAAGTAAAGTACTTAATAATAATTTTCTTCTACATGTAAAGCACAACTACCTTAGCATTCAACATCACTTATATAAAAATAGAAATAAAATAATTTTCTCCCAATAACCTAAATATCTTATACATTAGTCAAATAGGACCAACATATGATATTACCTACTACTCATGAATGTATAATGCAAGATAATAGTCTATATACGTTTTTATTTTTGTATAGAAGAGTAGTCAAGCATCACTTTCTCTTCTTTAGAGATCATGATCAATTTGTTGGCAGTAAAGTAGGTAAATGAATCCATACATCTCTATCAGGCTCTTTGACTTGCAAAGACAATTAGCATCCCTCAGAGATGGGAATGAAGCATGTGTTAACGCATTGTATCATATTTGAACTAAAATAAAATCTCATTTTATCAAATTTAATTCAATCAGATTGAATCTTATTGAATTTGTAAAAAAAAAAATTAGTTATTCAATTTAATCCGACAATTCGGATTAGATCTATGGATTACAAATAACTTTGTTTAGATTTATCTTATTTCTACAAACATAAGAAATAAATTAATAAACATAAAAAATTGTAAACAAAATATTAAAAGATACATCATTTTTTTAAAATAACATAAAAGTAAAAATCATATATAAAAGTAGTTTATAAATGATAAATTGTAAATCCTAAAAAATTAAAAATAATAAAATTTAGTAATATATAATCTTCATCACCGCATATATTTATAAATAATATTTAAACTTTAAATTGTATTGTTAATTTTCTACCAATTAAATTAATCGAATCACATATCTACAAATTTTCAAGTTAAAATTCACAATCTGACTTAATAGATTTGATTCTATTACGTTTGAATTTGTTAACAAATATAACTAACTTAGTTTGAATTTATATATCTATCCAGAAGTATGGACACCCTGTAGTTACTAATAGTTATGTACTCTCTAGGCATTAATTAGAGCACCTAGACTATACATATTGTACTTTTTATTTTTCTTTGGAATTTCAAAATTAAGGACACTGTTTTATTTTTACTGCCCATTGGAATTCAATATTCCAATTTGTATATAAAATGATAAAAATTTACTTCATCACAAATAAAACTTTTAAGTTATAATTGTTGAAATATATATATATATATATAAATAAATAAATAAGGTATTGATAATTAGTTTATTCTTTTAATATATATTATTATTGTAATTTTAGACCTATTTATATTATAACCAAGATTATCAATATCGAGAGTTTATGTAAACTTATGGGAGTTCTGTAAACTCGACTCGTAAACACATAAGAGTTTACTTCACATAAAAATAAGTTCACAACACAGATAAACTTGCCAATCACCTCATCAATAGCTGCTAGTCGCCTCATCTCTCGCCGCTAGTTGCCTTGCCGTTCGCCGCTAGTCACCTCACCGCTCACCGCCAATTGCCTCGTCGTTCTCCCGTTCGCTGCCACTCACTGTCTCAGTCCAAGCTTCGTTTTTGCATACAGGAATGGAGAAATGGGGGGAAAAACCCTAGTGAACTCGTCGTGTTCATGCAAGATTCAAGAGTTCAAGACTCTAAAATGGTTTTTTTCCACTACACCAAAACGACGTCATTTCGAGCCTATGTGAACTTGTGAAATTGTGAATAAACTCACAATTTCACACAATTTTACCGAGTTTGTATAATTTTATCCAATTTTACTCAGAAAATGAGTTTACTCACGATTTGATTTGAAAGGAACCACTAAAATATACGATTTTACAAGTCATATCATGATTTCGATAACCATAATTATAAGGTTAGAGAAAAATAAAACTAAATTTATTTATTTATTTAAAATTATAAGATTACTCTAGTAAAAAAGTCCACACAAAGCATAGAAGAAGGAAGGAGATTATGAGTTTAAATACTTCCATTTGGCAAAACTAATTTATTAACAACTAATATTTATTTATAAAAAACTAAATTTACTACTTAAATTGTAAAAAAATATTCTGATAAGCTATATGTTTATTTTTAATTTAATGAATTTAATATTCAATCATAACACTATTATATGACTTTTAAAACATTAATAGATAAATATAAAAGTCGTTTATGTGTTTTGATGAGTATTTTTCTTTAGTTTATATCATTTTATTATAAGTATTAATTATTAATATATTTAGATCCTAAATCAACTTTTATATATCAATCCCCATACTCTTTATTAACCCATATTCTAAAATTTGTTATTATTTATTTTTTAATCACTTTACAAAACTTATGAAAATATTATTTTTATTTTTAATAATGAATTACGTGGTGCTCAATTATTTCCCACTATTTATTTTTTTTTTTTACTTTTCTAATAATATTAGGGGTAATATTTGTTGCAGTTTAGTAACGGTCAATTTCAACGACATATTTGATATAATTGTAAGTGCATCATGAATACAAAGCAGACAAACTCAAAGTCATGGAAGGAAAAGTACATTTGCAAAAAGCATCTTGGTACTTTTATCTCAACATTCTCATATCTAATACTATGTAAACTTTTCAAATACCAAGTCATTCGAAAAAGTATTATATTGTAATATTATTCTCTGAGTGTTATATTCTTTTTAAACTATACTAATTGTGAAAATCAGGATGACTTAGTGAAAAAAAGAATACTTGAGATTTGAAAATCTTTAGGAGATTCTAAGTAGTAATGGTAAAGAAAATAATTGTAGTCTAGAGTGATAATAGAGTGATAAGAAAGATACTCATGTTATCATGTGGAACCCTTTCTCATGGTAATGGACAAAATTTGAAAGTAGCCCAAGAGATGGGTAAACCGGCTTAAAAACTGAAATATCCAATGGCATCCTTCTACTTATGCCATCCTTCTATTTTCTCTTGCCTTCTCCAAGTTATTTTATAAAATCTATTTTCAGGAATTGGACTAGCATTGGTTTACCAAAAACTTTAATTTATTCTAACACATATTCAACCAGTCTAATGTGATTCTTTATATTGCAACTTTTTTTTTCTTGTGGATCTAAACTCAGTTCATGTTCATTGGTTGAAGATGCAAATGTCAAAATATTCAAGAAAATAATAGAAGCCATAAAATAATATGATAAAGAGTGTATTTGATTTATCATTTTAGTTAATTGAAATGGTAGCTGAAATCTTTTCAATTTTATTTAAATAGCAAAAATCTAGGAATGTTCTTAGGAGCACTAGCTAATTCAAGTAGTTTTTTTCTAAAATATCTCCTATTTTCGGTTACTGATTTTATTTTTATATATTTATCCTTCAGTACTTAATGCATTGTCTTCCACTGTTTATAATAATTTATAATTTAAATATGTAATTAATTTATTTATATTATTAAAATATGTTATTATTATTTTAAATACCTGATTGTGTATCTAATTATTAATGATACTCTTATTTATCATTTACAATTTTCAGCTAATTTTGTCAAACACTATATCTAGTTTTTTAACTTTCAGCTAACTTTTAGCTTTCGACTAATTTTTAGCTAGTTTTATCAAACACATTCAAAGAAACAAAAATTTAATTTTGTAAAGTATATGAAGAAATTGAAAGGAGTAGATAAATAACGATATAAAAATATAAAAAAAAATGAACATATTAATATAACAGGGTGATAATTTACATTCATAATCGTCAAAGTATTATTAAAATATAATAAGGAACTTATATTGAATTCATCTCTATGTTAGAATGGCCAAAATCTTCGTTAAGTCATAACATTTTCATTCACTTTGCATATATGTTCATCTTTTTTGAGAAATCTCTACTATATATTCAATTAAAAAAAGTAAAATCTAGAGAAATGCGTTACATTTAAGAAATTAATTACAACAATTTGAAGACACTTTATATATTCTTATTTTATTGTAAAAATTTAAAACCTAGATAAAAGAATTAGACAAAAAGATTCAATGAAAAAACAAAATCAATGAAAAAAAAAAGAATTCTCTCAGCTAAACTTCCAATTGTCACTCGCAGACCCAATCCCATAATATCTTTTTATAAACAATATTATCATTACTCAACTCGAAATTTAGTTATATTTAAATTTTTTATCTTTCTCCAAAAATGTATTAAAAATGTATTATGTAGGAATCGAACTAAACTCCTCTCTCACAATCCCACAAATAAAAAATTAAAAACAGTTTCTTACAAATAAAAAAATATGATTAATGCAATGATGGGGAGTAGCAAAATTACTTACAACAATGTGAAAAAGGAAGTTTTGTTCATAAATTACTCACTAAAGCATGCTCAACTCTTGTCAATTCCTTTTTATACTCGTTGAACATCACAAAAAGTGTCTTTGATCAACTTAAACATGTAGATAGAAATAGAGATCAAACAATTTTAAAGATATTCAATTAAACAAAACAAATTAATTTTGCAAAAATTTAAAGAATTGTGTATTATAGCTAGGGATGACAACGGGTAAGGAGGCTAAGATGGCGTAGGTTAGTAACATCCTCAAATTTTTAAAATAAAAATTATCTCACTGATAAATAATTATTATCTAGATATATAATAATTTAGTTACCTAACAAATAATAATATTAAGTTGTTATTTGATTTAAATAAATAAACTATATTAAAATAAAATATTCATTTAAATTTAAAAGAAAGAATTAGTTTGGATATTAAAAATAAAAGATTATAGATTCTTTATTCAAATTAAAAGATTAGGAATTTATTATGAAATAATTATTATAGTTTAGATAAAATAATATATTAAATTTTCTTAGAGAAAATAAAAGATAATAATTAGATGAGAATTAATCAAATAGCTAAAAGATTAAAGATAAATTGATTTAAAATAATATTACTTTTAAAATAGCAATAAGATAAAATAAATAAAATTTGATATCATCTTGAATTTAAACCGTAAAAACTAATATTTTATAAAAAAAATATAGAGAGGGGAAAATCAACCTTAAGCTATGATATGTAGGGTTAAGTAGTTCACTCAGAGAAATATAGATTAGTTGTCTATTCAAGGGTTGGAAAGAGGGGTAGAAGAGCCAAAGAAAATAAATTCAAGTTGTGGGATCTCGCTTGAAGAGGTGAGTAAAACAACTTTTCTAAACCTCCATGGTATACTTCTTGAGTGATACGATTTTTAGTGTTTCAACTATTTAATTTATGCATAAGATTTTTAAATTTATTTTAGAAATTGTCTTGCTTGAGATACTCCATTTATAATGGACAATTTATGATGCCTCCATTTGGGATGAATATCAAATGTGAGATACATTCATTTAATATGGGGAAGACGTTTTAGATACTTCATAACAATGTGAGGAAGGTAATGGATGCCATTGTATGAAATATGAGCTCATAAACCTTTTGATGAATATATTGAAAAACCTGGTTCTGGGAATCAAAAAGTGAGAGTGAGTGATCATGAGTATCACTATAATTTGTGGATTGTGTGTTTGCATTGAAAAATTATTGTTAGAAATTATTTGGATTAAGTCATAATTTATACATAAAGAAAAATATTTATTTTATTATTACGGGTACCATGGTTGTTTTTTCGGATTCCACACAGTTGAGAACAATGTTATTTGTGAACCCTTTTGAAATTGGTTTTATTCACTAAGATTCATATCTCATTAAAAATGTTGTTTTCAGAGAACAATGTTATTTGTGAACCCTTTTGAAATTGGTTTTATTCACTAAGATTCATATCTCATTAAAAATGTTGTTTTCAGAGGCCGAGGGAGAAGTTTTTGGAGTCAATGGAGACTTGGAGATTGAATTTCTTATTAATTAAAATTTCCTTTTAGTTTTGGTTTGTAACTATTTTAGGATGAATGTCCTTGTAGTTATTTTCGTTTTCTAGAGACCCAAATTTAAGGATTATATTTTGTTTCTTATATAAGAATTCATGTATTTAAATACAAAATTTATTATTTTCTTAAAATTATTTACTATTTTTATTATGATTTATTACTATAATGACGAACCTCCCCACCCTCGTCCTTGAAAAATACATAGTGAATTCAAATTTGGGTAGAAAAGAAATAGGTATAATAAGAGTGGCAGCATGCCACGTGAGACAAGTTTAGCCTTCTTACCCCTTGCCCCTGACACCCCAAACCATCCCCGCTTCTCCCCCAATCCTTGCAAAGGTAAAAAAAATTTACCTACCCCAACTAGGGCTTAGATTTCCCTTTTTCGACGACTCCACACTAAAATAGGGGAAAAAATCAACAAAATCACATATTTCACATGGTTGTGGAATTTTACACAGAGTTGTTAACTACTCATAGTGCATCTTTGACAAAATTGTGGCCTCGAACATAGTGTTGTAGTCCTTGTGCAATCATATTTTAATCATCCATAGGTGTGTGTATTTGGAAACAAACATGTGTGATTATAAATATATTATGAAATTTAGTTTAACATAGAAGCAAAGTGGGTCGGGGGCAAAGGCGAGGTGAGACCAACAAACCAACCTCCACCCTCATTTCCACATCAAAGTCAGGCGGGGACAAGTTTTATTGTTATCCCTAGGTATCAAATTTTAATATTCATTCTCTTCAAGTATTTTCGCATTCAGATATACTATTTTTTGCATTATTTATTTATTTATTATTAAATAAATTATATATTAGTTATTAATTATATTTTAATTTTAAAATATGTATAAAGAATATACATAACAAGAAATTACAAATAAAAATTTAAAAATTAAATTTTAGTTAAATATATAATATTAAATTTATTATATATTTATTTAAATAATTACGAGGTTGGTATGAGTATGAGTATGAGTATGAGGCAGAAAATAACATACTCATGTCTACCCCCTATCCAGTTTAAAGAATCGTGTAATATCTATACATGTACCTAATGGAAACAGATATACTTGTTAAAACCATGGGTTGGTTTGGAAAATATCTCATAGGTATGGATATTTTTGTCATCCATAACGCAACATCAATAAATTAAGTTTATATTGAAGCAACATCAATGCAACAGTTAAATGAATGGGATAGCAAAGCTTTCAGGAAGATTACACTTGTCTCTGAGTTCACAGTGAATTAAGATATATCAATAAGGATATGTGGGACAAAATTGAGTTAAGATGGAGGTGGGAATGGAATAGAGAGTTATTGCATGGTAGGTGGACTTGCTAGTGAGGTTGAGGAGAAGGTTGGTTATTATACTATTGAGAAAGTGGTTCAAGATACATGGTGTTAGTTTGTGGAAGGATTGAGAGTGTATTTTATCCCCTCAGCATACAAGATTCTCTCTGCATAAATGACTCATCAAAAGGAGGATGTTTCCAAGCTACTATGGGTAAAAGAAGTACCGCCAAAGGTACAACTACTGACATAGAGGTTGATGCAGACAAACTACCTATAAGGGACAACCTGGTGAAGTGAAGGATAACACCATGTGAAGCAAAGTTGTGCAGACTATGTAGTGAGGTGATAGAAACAAGTCAACATTTATTTGTAAACTGAATAATGTCAACTGGATTCTAGGAAGAATTATGCTCTTAGTGAGGTTATCAACTACACTGCATAGTACAATTAGAGCTCATGCATTCCAATTCTTGGAGTTGGTTAATGGAGCAAAAAACAAACATACTATGTGGTCCTTTATCTGGTTGGCAATGCTTTGACAAATTTGGAAAGCAATAAATGTCTTAACTTTCAAGAACCAGAAACCCAATATTCATGTAATAATCCTTACTACTCAATTGAGTTCTTGAGAATAGTGTTGGGCAACAAAAATAACAATACATTCACATGCTGAATGGATAATGAATCCATTTTTTAAGTTGAGGGGTAGATAGTTGTTGTTTTTTTTTCTTACAGGAGGCTACATGGGTTTTGTATGACTCCTTTTTTTGGGACTCTCTTGTGAACCACTAGAAGACACTTTTTATGCGTTCTTTTGTTTTAATAATATTCTTTTGCCTTATAAAAAATAACGTAAACAATTAATGATTTATATTTGAATTTTTTAATAAAAGGGACATATTAGACATGTGGGTAAGGTATACTTGTAAAAGGAAATTTGACAAATTAAGATATAATTTTCAAATGGCAAATTGAATTTTGACACATGGTACATTGAGAAAGGATTCCAACCATAACTCACAAATACTTGTGTACATGCACAAATATGTCTAGGTACATAAGTCTTCATCAGAGCCTTCCAATGTCTTCATCTTCTTCGAAAATACAAGCTGGAAGTCCTTGCCAACACAGGTGGATGCATGCAATGATACTCAGACGCTTAAGTTAGCATGAGCTCTATTTAGAGTTTTGTAGGTATGGATGTTAGAGAAATAATAATATAATAATGAGTGAGTCAAACCTGCATAAATGCTACCTTTTATACTATTCACCTTGGGCTTAGACCTATTAATTAGGGTTTGGATCTACATGGATGCAATTTCGATATTGTACCTGAAGTCAACGTAGGATTAGCTTGTTGTCGAGTCATTCCAGACCCTGCCAGTTTGGCTCCATGAATGCTTTAGTAAGTATATTTGACACGTGTCGACTTACTATCAAATTCTTTACGGGCTTATTATGGGAAGTCCTCCTAGTTAAGGGTCATTCCAATATATCTTTAATTATAGATAAGAGATTAGTCTCTTACATTTTCTAGATTTTGTTGTTGATTATTAAAATTGATTATGAAGAAAATAAATTATATTAATTATTATTATTCTTAAAGTATGTTAATAATTAAATTTAACATAAATAAGAAAATATTTGAAATAATTTTAACTTAAATTTTCATTTTTCACTCATGATTAATTAGATTGCTATCATCAAAACCAAATATGTGTATAATTATTTAAAATTATATTAATTAATATTTTAATATAAGTTAATTTAATCCTTTGGACACTTCTGACCATATTCCATGAAACGACCTTCGGGAAGATAGCATTAGAAATATTTTCGTCAAATCTTGAATTACGAAAATGAAAGCGGCCGAACCAAAGAGAATATTAAAAAAGTGCTTCCGTATGCCAAAATTTTCAGCCACACTAGATTAGATGCGGACTTTTGATACACCATTTTTTATCCATATTTATTAATTAGTCAATGCCGTGGCTTGTAATTTGTGGGGTTTCATTTCTATTTTGCCTTAAAAAATAATTCGTCCCTCTAAGTTTCATTAAATCGAGATATTTTGTTTTAGAAAGTAAAAAATCATGATATAATATGCTACTTTCAAACATATACGAGTATATTTATTTTTATGCTACTTATACATATATGTGTATTTTATTTTTCATTTTTTAGTGTTAAGTTTCATAAATTTTATTATTATTATTATTATTATTAAACTAGACACTAAAAAATATAATAATAATATAATTATTATTAAAAATAGAAAGCTACAAAATTTATTATTATTATTTTTGTTGTGATTATTATTATTATTAAAAATTAAAAAGCTACAAAATTTATTATTGTTGTTGTTATTATTATTGTTGTTGTTATTGTTGCTATTGTTAAAACATTAAAAAGCTACAAATTTATTATTATTATTGTTGTTATTATTATAATTGTTGTTGTTATTATTAAAAAGTGAAAAAATTTATTATTATTATTATTATTATTAAAATAAAAAAGCTACAAAATTTATGAAATTACAGTAGGTGCATGTATGTTATTATTATGTTTTAGTGTCCTGTTCATAATAATAATAATAATAATAATAATAATAATAATAATAATAACAAAAATTAATGCAACTAGACACTTAAAAATGAAAATGTATGTACATGTAGCATAAAAATGGATAAAAAGAAGATAAATTTGGCATTTAGTCTAGTGGTACGATTCTCACTATAAGTGTGATAGGTACCAAGTTTGATTATCAGAATACCTCTTTTACATTTATGTTTGCACATATATGTAACATAAAAACGAGGTAAAATTAACATAAATAGGATATTTTGTCTAGTTATATGATTCTCACTTTGGATATCAGACGTCTCAAGGTCAATTCTTACAAGGTTCCTACTTTTAGATTTTCACATTTATGTTTGAAACTAGCATTTGTCACATAAACAAGTTAATGGTAATCCCCTTTTTAATTGCGTCACGTAAGCAAGTGTAATTTTAGATTTTCACATTTATGTTTGAAACTAACATTTGTCACATAAACAAGTTAATGGTAATCCCCTTTTTAATTGTGTCACGTAAGCAAGTGAACGATGCCAACTGACGGAGAGAACACCAATTGATAAATTTTAAAATTATTGAGACAAAATGTCATGATTTTTTACTGAAAACAAAATGTCACGATTTGATAAAATTTGGAAACACGAATTGTATTGCCTTCTATTTTTTATCATTTCACTCCATGCAATAGGATTTAGGAAAATAATTTATTTTTATACAATTATAATTTGTAACAGAAATATTTTTAAATATATAAACTTCTAAATTTTCATGCAAAACATATCATTTCTATTTTTGTAGCATTTCACTTGATACGATAGGATTTAGGAAAATAATTTATTTTTATACAATTGTAATTTGTAACAGAAATATTGTTAAATAACTTCTAAATTTTCATGCAAAACATATCTGTTCAGTGATATTTTTTTTTATGTGGGTAATACCGTATTTTAATATTTCTTTGTATTTTTATTTTACCAAGCAATTGTTTTTCATTTTTATTTCCTTTTTTTCTGGATTAGTTTGGTCATCCGGTCTAAGGATATATTGAAAAAAATAAAATAATATATCCTTCCTCTGTCTGAATACCAGATATCAAATAATTATTTAAAATTTAATTGGGATAGTTGTAAAAAACTAGATTATTTTAATAATTATTTTCAATAACTTGTTTTAATTTTTTTATTATCTATTTTTAATATGTATGAAAGTGTTTTTTCTAAACAAAATGTTACTTATATGAAAATTTCTTGAAAATAAATAATTTTTAAAATTTTTTTTTTAAGTTTAAAAAAATTTATCGTGTATAATCAATTATAATAAGAAATAATTTTTGTGTGAGTAAATTTATTAAAAACTTACTATAAAAGCAAATTATTTAACTTTGTCTAGATGCAAATGAAAATCAAGTTTTACATTATAAGTTATAAAAAAAAGAAAAAATAAAATCAATTATTTAGTTTTATTAATAATGAATATGGATAATTTGGAGATATGCTTTTAGAAAAGAAAAAAAATTGTTATAAACAATTGAAATTATGAGATCTCATATTTCAACAACTTTTGGCATTTATTTTATAAATTTCAATAATTATGCAAAATATGTAGCTTACGAGTCCAGTTTCACATGGGGTTGTATCTTTCTCTCTTCTAGTGGACCTCTCCAGTACTGGAGAGGATTTATTTCCGTAGCTTACACGTTTGCATGTTTTTCTACATGGAAAATATAGACATTACAAGTTCATTGTCTGATTGGTAGCAGGGATATATATCAAGTTTGCATGAGTCATTTTAATTTTTTTTTAAAAAAAAAGTATAATTATAGAGAAAATTAAGTTAGGTGTGTAAATTCTATGAAGACTTCGCAAACTCACAGGTTTGAACTATACCTTATTTAAAGAGACAAATTTATCATTTAAACTATTAATTTGTATTAATATTGTGACTTGTTTGTTGTGAATTGTGATATTTTAGACTTTTATTATTAAAAATATTTAGTGTTTCAAATTATTTTAATTGATGATATAATTTTTAACATGATATAATAGAGTTTAGTTAATTTAAAAAAAATCTTTAATTATTTTAATATATATATATATATATATATATATATATATATATATATATATATATATACACACACACACATATATGAGTGTGCATGCGTGCTTAGGTTCACATATTTTTAGAAAAGTCTATTTATTTTGACATAACAAACTTATCTAACCCATTTAAAATGTAGATTTTGTAGGTCAAGTATAAAATGGGTTGGACCAATTCATTTAACACCTTTAGATGTGACAAAATAAGATAGTGTGATTTACATTATATATATCCTATCAGTCTTCTCCAATTCTTATTGATGAGTTGAGTTAGGAACAAACAAACAAGGATAAACTTTCTTCCTCTCTATATATTCCATAGTATATTATATTGTATTATATTATGTTATATTATATTATACTATATTATATTATGATATTCATATATTATATAGTATATTAAAATATAATATATTTAATATTAAAATACTATTATATATAATATATTTATTAGGCTTAAATAAGTTTTTTTTCCTAAAATTTCACTAAAAATCACTTTTAGTCCTTAAAATTAAAAAATACTTTTTGGTCTGTGAATCACTTTTAATCATTCTTCTCCGGTTAATACAGTTAAAAAATTAGTGACAAAAAGCAAATTTTTATACTCGTGAATTACTCTTCTCTTCAACCTTATTCCTTTAGTCTTCAATTTCACATTTAGCACAGCCAAATATACCAGAACTTATAAATGGACAACTTTAATACAAAAAAACAAATTAATTTCAAAGACTAAAAACAATATTTTTTTAATTTTAAGGACCAAAAGTAATTTTTGGTGAAACTTTAAAGTCAAAAAACTTATGCAAGCCTATTTATTGTAATATTGAACATATGATACAATATATGTTCAAAATTATTATAAGAAATATATAATAACATTTTATAGAGTAATAATATATAATAATATATTATAATGATTTATTTAGCATATTAGATTGCAACAATTTTGTATAAATTTATATTTCTATATATATATATATATATATATATATATATATAACAATTTTGACACAAATTAGATGTTATAATTAAAATATTAAAAATTGAATCAATATTACTAAAATATTTCTTAATATATTTCCAAATTTTATATAATTTAAAGAAAATTAACCGTATATATAAAATATAATTTATACAACTTGGTTAAAATTATAATTACTTTTATAAGTTTCATAATTTATAAAAGTATAAATAAAAAGTCAATTTTCTTAGAGGCATTTATTTCTAGGTATGAAATTGTTTTAGGTTTAGAAAGTTTAAACAATTGGTAGATCGATACTCATGTAATTTGATGATTACAAATAATTAAGGTTGATCATCTAATGTTTCACTTGTAAGATAATGATAAGAAGGAATATAGATAGAAGATACCCATAACCATTATCGAAAGATAAGAAGATCATCATATCAGACATAAAGAAGATTAGGAGGTGATTGCTCATCACTATCACAAGATAAGATAATTAGAAGATACTATCGACAAAAAAGAACGTCATGAGACCAAGAGAATATGCTATCAACAGAAGATCATCACGTGATAATATTTCAGAATAGTAGAAGATCTCAATCAAAAGTTCGTCTGAGTAGAACTGTAGAAGTAAGCTACCAAAAGATCATATGGTGCATAGAATGGAAGGCACACATCTATCAAGAGACCAAAGTTATTGATCGAAGAGTAATTTTTGGTATAGTGATGCATAAAATATTATCACTCTAAGGCAAGCGTACCCTATGCAGTAGTACCAGTGACCTAAGTTTGGATATCATACCTAACAAACTAGAAGGAGTTCTCAAATAATTCAATTCAAATAATAAAGGAATAATTTAAGATAAACAATAGATTTGATATGTGTGTGTGTTCAACGTTCAAACTACCAATAGAATGCAAACAATAGAGAGTAATAAGATTGGAAGTCAATGAATTAAAGCCTAGGGTTGTGATTTCAACTACAATGTTTTTACCCTATTTACTAAGTAATTCAATTATTGTTATTCATTAATTACCAAAACCTTACTGAATTCGTTGTGCGTTTGGTCATTCATACGAACACTTTAATCCTAAACTATTTTCTAAGTTGGTTATACAAGAATTCAATTTAGATCAGTTCGGTTCTCATTAAATTTATTAATCAATTGGAAGTTTACCTAATAAAAGTGGTTAATTGCATCAAAACAAACTCAATTGTTTCATAGTTGAATCATTCAAATACTAATGGTCATGAATATTCAAACAATAAGATATTGACAAATAAAATACTAAAACAATTTAATTACTGAATAACATTAAATCTCATTACAAAGTATAGGAGAATTACAAAGAGTTTATATCACCACCCTAGAAAAAGTAAATTAACTAGACATGATAATGTAAAGTCAAACATCCTAGATATTATACAGTGCATCAATGATAAAAGAAAGAATTACTACTATGGAGTAATGTAAATGGATTCAACTCAATGTTCCCTTGTCATTACTCGCTTTCAGGTCATAAATCAATCTTTTTGTCAGAATAAAAAGTGAATCATTTTAATTATTTATCTTTTTAGTATATATAGTAAGGGTATAAGTTTCTTTGTAGCATGAGTATGTTAAAGTGAGTACGGTCGTGCTGTCTTGGCATACTTTTCAAAATTCAAACAATATGGTCATACTTCTAGTTAGCATGGTTGTGCTAGACAACAAAGCAAAGATGTTGTAATCATAGCATTGCCATGTTAAATTTAAGCAACACTATGCTTTCTTTAGTTGTTTTTTGGACTTTGTTAGTCTAGCACAATCATAATAGAATGGAGCATGACTGTGCTTATCTGAATCTTCAATAATTGTTCTATAAAAGCTTAATTTTGCAACTTTTTCTTCTTGTTTCTTAAGTACCTATCTAAAGGGAGAATAAACACTAAAAAGTGAGTTTTGCCAACAAATATGTATTTCTTTCCTTACAAACAAGCATTAAACATGACAAAGATATAAGTCAAAAAATTGGTTTATTATAGCAGACACACTAGAATACAAAGATATGGAGCATCTATTAAAGATCAAAAGACCGTAGTCCTCACGTCTTGATTAAACCATCTCAAGTGTGATGGTTTTTGTTACAGGTTGAAGAACTAAGCTTCTACCTCTCTAAGAGACCATATGGTTGAGAACATCTAATCTAAGAAGACTAGACTATCTCAAAGGATGTATTGAACAAAGTAAATATTTTCTAAAGGAGCTTTTATGTACTATTTTATGAAAACTTTCTCAAGGAAACACATCATTGTAATGGGAAGCATCATCTCATAAAGATGTCATCATCTTACGAACTGTCTAACCATAAGAAGACAAACTTTTTAACCATGTACTCCTAGAAGATGAATTGTTCATTAAACATAATCGAAATCAAATTGTCTGCGCCTATTGAATGAAGATACAAGTTAATCGAACTAAGATTAAGAATATCCATCCAAAGCTAAATTGAACATGGATTTGAAGATCAAGCTCTAATAGGAAACTTTGTTTTAACCTCGACATTGAACAAAAAATAAAACATGATGAAGGATGATAAAAAACTCACCATTTACTTTGATCATTTGGAACTGATGATTAAGTTGACTTCTACATGAAATATCTTCATCATATTGTGGCGCAAAGAGTGGAATTTGAATTATGCAAATGGATGAGGCAACTACAATGCAAAACAGGA
Organism: Psophocarpus tetragonolobus; assembly: GCA_037954015.1. NCBI lineage: Eukaryota > Viridiplantae > Streptophyta > Magnoliopsida > Fabales > Fabaceae > Psophocarpus > Psophocarpus tetragonolobus. The sequence goes on along the minus strand of CM075693.1, from coordinate 4,937,279 downwards.
GCAAAAGCTAAAAATTCATCTCGAAAAAGCATCTTTAACACACTTTTAGTCTATAAAACCACCAATCAGGTGATAAATGAAGTTCAATATCAAAAAAATGTGGCAAGTTAATTATAAGCTTCTAAAGTGTATTTAATGCAAGTTCAAGATAAAGTTGCACAAGCAAGAACTTTATCATTTGAAGAGGAGCAATGGTCATCTCATAAAGGCTATAGAGACTCAAGGAAGAAGAATGTAGATATAAGAATTGAAGTAAATAACATCTTTGTATAATTTCTTTCTTCTTTCCCCAATGCAATCTTTGTCCATGTCCACCTTGAGTGATTAGAAGTCTCATCTAGACAAACCTCCCACTGAGCTTAGTTTACATATCCTTTACCCAGTGAAGTTAACCATTATGAGCATAACTTGAAATCCTCTCATTGAGAGTTATAGTTTGTAGCAAAACCTATACATTTTTCTTATATTGAGTCAGGAGTGACTTATTATTAAAGAATACTTGGTGAAAAGTTAAGAGTGACTTAAACTCAAATAATACTTGGTTTTGAAACTCAGGGGAGTTTGTGCTATAAACCAGAAGTGACGAGAGTACTTGTTTTAAGCTAGAAATGGTGGAAAAATTATTTGTATTTCAATGGAAATAGTAGAACCTTCTAAGGGGTACTTAAAAAACTAGACGTAACTCACTTTGAGTGAACTATATAAAACATTTTTCTTTCTAACTTTCTATTACAACACCTCTTATTTATAATTGGCTTATAACTCAAATAATTTTATAAGAAGTTGGCTTACTAACATCAACTTATTTTTTTAAAAGGTTTTAAATTTTTCTTGTTCATTATATCTTTTAACATCTTTTGATAAAACCATTTTAAAAGATATATTCTTATAGCTAATTTGTGAAAAAGTTTTATATAAAGCTTCTTATAGCTCTATTCAACCCCTTTTTAGAGCTAACCTTTCTTGTCAAATTGTATTCTTAAAAATCACATTTTCAAGGACTCATGTTTGAAAGTATTATTTCCATCAACATGTTTGTCTTCCAAATATTTAAAAAATGAATAAATTTTATTTAATTAACAATAAATATAAGAAAATATGGAATAATGAAATAAGAATGTATAGTTATTGTAAAAAATCATTTTCATTCCCACATAAATCCATATAGCTATAATTATCAAAACTGCGAGTTAACTTATAAAATCGTACGAGATTACAATCTCTAACAAGTTAAATTGTATGTAAAAACAGATGGGTAGTAAACTCCGTAAAATTGAAGCAAACTCGGTAAAATTGGAGCAAACATGGTAGAATCAAAATAAACTCGAGTAAATTTTTCAGGTAGTGTTTTTCTATGTTGACTCTAATTTTCAATGTTTTGAATATAATTTGTTCTTATATATAAAAAAATCTTGAAATTTTGAGTGTTTCGATTCTAACTTGTATTTATTTAGAATAATTTAGACTTATTATATGAATTTAAACTTATGTATTGAAAATTTTTAATTTTTATATTATTTATAAATATATTTTTAATAAAGTAAACTCTTATAATTTTAAGAATCAAGTTTGCTGAGCTTTCACAATTCTAAATAAACTCTTAGTTTTGATAATCTTACATGTACCCACCTTTATTAATAGAAATAAAAGTGAGTGATTACATTGAGAAACAATTATTCCCAAGAATCTATTATTGAAATCCTGAAACGAAACCTTGAAATAAACTGTACTCTTAAAATTTATCTTTTGGTTAAGCTTCAATTAAATGTCTAACAACTGAATTACATATTTTACCACCAAAATTTCATAATTTCATGAATTTTATTATTCTATTACTTATTCAATCTATAAATTTTACCATTAGAATTAGTATTGAACAATAGCATGGTAAAGTTTGGAAAAAAAATACAAAAATTATGAAAGTTGAAGGTTAAAATTTACAATAAATCATTTTATATTATTATATAATAATTTAATATAAAAATCGACTCCTACTAACTCAACTAAATAATCGGCATGGATGTTTTTTTTGACAATAAACTGTCGCCATGGTTGAACGTGACGTGTTTATCTTCTTTGAATTGTTATTGTTTTGGGGGAAGCTTCTTTGAATTTGAATGTTTCAAAATCACAATATTTTTCAAACACATAAAATTAATGTTAAACATTAAAGAAAAATTATATAATATTTAAAGATTATCCAAGAGGGAAAACTAATATATGATAATTAAGATTACTGAAATAGAAGAAAAAAGACAGCATAAAAATAAATAAATAAATCATTTTTAAATTATTTCTAAACATATAGATTTACATAGTTCTAAAAAAACATATGAATTAGTACCGCTAAACTAATTTATATATTTTATTTTATTATCTGTTCGAATTCATTCGTGAGCAAGACGAAGAATTCAGTGATAAAATTAATTTTATGTGAAAGGAGAATAATAAATTTAAATTATATAAGTATACATAAATAATTAATAAAAAAGAAAGGGACTTACGAAATTAGAAATAAAAGGAGAAATGTGATTGAGCAAGAATTTAATATATGATCATATCTTTGAATAAGATTGCTTTGAAAGTTAGAAAAAATACTGTTGGTAAACAAAAAACCAACGATGGTCTAAAGGTCATGTGTGACTCTGCAGCAGCAGCCACATGCGTGCACACTACTGAGTATTCATCTAGTGAAGCACATGGTGACACCAAACCACCTCAAAGCAAAAGTAGTGCTTATAAATAGAGTGCAGTCCTCTGGTAAAGAAAGACACAGCAATCAACATCTTGTTGTTGTTAAGAAACTAGAAATTATATATTTGATAGTTGATAATTGATTGATATAATGGGTGTTTTTAAATTCGAGGAGGAAAACACATCCCCCGTGGCTCCTGCTACCCTTTACAAAGCTCTTGTTAAGGATGCTGATAACCTAATCCCAAAGGCTGTTGATTCCTTCAAGGGTGTTGAAATCCTTGAGGGAAATGGTGGCCCCGGAACCATTAAGAAGATCTCTTTCCTTGAGGGTCAGTCATACTCATTTAATTATATATAATGCTACAACTACTTACTACTTAATTATCATCTCAACTATATTAATTGACATGCCATATATGCAGATGGGGAAACCAAGTTTGTGTTGCACAAGATTGAAGCAATCGATGAGGCTAATTTGGGATATAGCTACAGCATAGTTGGGGGTGTTGCCTTGCCACCCACTGTGGAGAAGATCACTTTCGATTCCAAATTGGTTGCTGGCCCCAACGGAGGCTCCATTGGCAAAGTCACTGTCACATTCCAAACCAAAGCAGACAATGCTCTTCCCACTGAAGATGAACTCAAAATTGGCAAAGCCAAGGGTGATGCCCTTTTCAAAGCCATTGAGGCTTACCTTTTGGCCAATCCTCATTACAACTGACCATCCATCTCAACTTAGTTATCATCACTATCACTGTCTTGCTTATATTATACACGAGTTTTCTTGCCTTGTGTGGAATGTTATGGTCAATCGCTTTCAGAACTGTGTGTGTTTAAGTTAAGTTGGCTTCCATTATAACAAATAATAAGTGTTCTCTTTGTTCATTGTTATATAGTTTGAATGCAGATAAAAAGACTTCACACAGTTAATGGGTATTGAACTAACAACTCGAATGTAAAAGGTGTTGTGTGTTGCGATTTTTTCACATGAAACTAAAATATGGTTCAAAATGCATTTTCTTCACATGTAAAAAAGGTGTTGTGTTGCGATCTTTCTTCACATGATAGTCAGCATTAGAATTTGAACTTATGTGTATCATAATAGAAAAACACACTCAAGATCAGAGTAAATAAATATTTCTTTTACATATGAAAATGGTGTATTAGTATCTCGTTTTACGAAATTAGGAAGATTCAAAGGTGAAGTACTAATAGAAATATTTAAACAATAGCCATAGAATTATCCAACAAATTAATCAACCACCAAAGTTATTCAGACTCTGTATCCTACCAATAAATTATTAATTGGCAAGGTTCTGAATAAATTCAGATCACAGGCAAATGCAGGCGAACTTAACTTCAATATGGCAAAACAATGAAAATTCACATAGAGTATGTTTTATTATCTCTTTTATTGTAGAGAATAAATTCAGAATTTAAAGTTGAAGACAACATGGACATCTTCATTAAGATTTTCAAATATGCACAAAATGATTTCTCGTGTTATTATGAGAAAGACAGACAACCCTTCAAGATATGAAGACAAACTGGCTTGTGGCTGATGACAAAAAAAATGGAGTGTATCACTCACTAGATGATATGAAAACTCTTAAAATCCATGTCCTTAGGGGCAGTTTCCCGTAGAAAAATGATAAGTATAACTAAAGGTGGAGAGTGGTAACTAGTTAAGGGTGGCGGCCACAAATAGCAACCCAAAGGATTTATAAAGAATCAAAATTCCAATGAAAGCATAATTTGGCTTTAATGTGTAATTTTCTAGGATTCAACATACAAGAAATTACATAGTATGTTATGCACTTACACACATCTAGATACTTTATAATTATCAAGGGAGATCTAGAAAATTTATCAGCATCCATACTGTTGTTCTGAATTACCACTTTGAGTTTCTCTTTTCTTTGATTTTCCTTCTTTGTATGATGGCAACGGGGTGAAGCGGGGGGCGGGTGCAGGTTTAACCCTCTCCCTGTAAAATGCAGGACAGGTTCGGGTATAAAAAGAACAGGAATGAAATTGTAATCTTCATCCCCATTCTCGTCAAGTATTTTCGGTTCGGGTATACCCGCGTATCCGTTGTATTATTTTTTACAATTTACTTATAGTTATTAATTATATTTTAATTTAAAAAGTATATAAAGAATAAATAATAACAAGAAATTATAAATTAAAGTTTGAGAATTAAAATTTTTAATTAAATATATAAATTTAAACTTATTATATAATGATTAAAATTATAACTGAGGCGGGTATGAGTTTGGGTACGGAGCAGGTAGTCACATATCCAAACTCGTACTCAGTTCAACACATCAGGTAATACTCGCACCCATACCCATACCCGGTCAAAACGGATAAATACCCGTGAAAATATTTTTGCTTCAGTTTTGCTCCCAAGTTTAAAAAATATTAAAGCCCTTTTGTCAAAATGAGACCGTTGACTTTGTAATTAATGACGTGGCAGCGTTAAGTTTTAAAATTAAGAGTTAATTATTTGGCAATTTTAATTAGAAAAAAGTAAAAAGGGAAAGGTCCAAGCACGATTCAAACATTAGACCTCTTTATAATGCAAAATAGTTTATACCACTACTCCAAGTGTCAAGTTTAATTTTATTTTGCAAGTCAAATCTATTTAAGCTTTAATTAATGTTAGTTCCAAAATTAATTAAAACATAAATGTAAATTTACAATAGTAGGATTAAAACTAAAAGTTAAAATTAAAAACTAAAAATTTAATTTATATATTTATTAATAATAAATTCCTAGGAATTATAAATTAAAAATTAAAAATAATTAAAATTATTAAAATATAAAATTAAGAACTAAAATTAAAAATAAAATAGAAATTAAAATTAAAAATTAAAATTTAAATTAAAATTTGTTAATAATTATAATTCTTAATTTAAATTTTGACTTCTATTTACATTTTAATTTAAATTTAATTCTTAATTTTAATTTCTATTTCTATTTTATTTCTTAAGTTAATTTAAATTAAAAATTAAAATTTAACTTAACTTAAGAATTAAAATAATGTATTTAATTTAAATTTTAATTTAAGTTTTAATTTAAATAAAACTAAGAAATAAAATTAAAAATAAAATAGAAATTAAAATTAAGAATTAAAATTTAAATAATTTTAGTTCTTAGTTTTATTTTTTAATAATTTTAATTTATGTTTTTAATTAGTTTTAATTTTTAATTTATAATCCCTAGGAATTTATTATTAATAAATAATTAATAAATATATAAATTAAATTTTAGTTTTTAATTTTAACTTTTAGTTTTAATCCTACTGTTGTACATTTACATTTATATTTTAATTATTTTAAAATTAACACTAATTAAAGGTTAATTAGATTTGAATTGCAAAATAAAACTAAATTTGATACTTAGTGTAGTAGTATGGGTTGTGGTTTACCTTAAAGAAGTCTCAAATTCAAACCATGTTAGGACCTTTTTCTTTCTACATTTTTTTTAATTTATAATCCTAGGAATTTATTATTAATAAATATATAAATTAAATTTTATGTTTTTAATTTTAATTTTTAGTTTTAATCTTACTATTGTATATTTACATTTATGTTTTAATTAATTTAGAAACTAACATTAATGAAAAATTAAGTAGATTTGAATTGCAAAATAAAATTAAACTTGACATTTGGAGTAGTGGTATGAGTTGAGGGCAAAACTGAAACAAAAATTTAAAGGGAGGCAAAAAGCTAAGAAGAACTAAAATTAGGGGACACCAATTATAATTTAACCTTCTTTTTAACTAATATAGAGAGAGAGAGAATATCTTTTTTAAATCTTTTCTTATATCTTTCAAACCACTTTTTTCCCTATTATCAAAATTACCCATAATGAAGTGAAAAGAAGAGGACTTATTTTATTAATTTGAAAATAACTCCAAATGATTTTAATATAATTTCTAGTCTAACAACTATCGTATTAGGCATCTTTTATCAAACTCATTCTATAACTACTTGATTTAAACATTATATTAAATAATTTAACATTTCTCCTACTTGACGAACGTGAGGACCTGAAGTTTTAACATCAAATTGTAAGTGCACATCATACATTTAAATTAAAACTCACCAAAATTAATTGAATTAAAATTATTGAATCATGACGGTTACAAGTTATCCAAAGAACCTGGTCTTTTTCATGTATCACATGCCATCCAATTCAATTCAACTTTAATAATATTTTAATATGTGTCTTTAATATTATTTCGATACACTTTTGTCATCTCACTAAAATAATAATGTATATTGTATAATGTGAATGACATACAAGTAGAAACATAACTATAATTAAATTCACAAGTGTCATATAATACGAGCATTACCATTATATATATATATATATATATATATATATATATATATATATATCAACACACACATCACATTACATCATTAACAAAGACTTATCATAACACTCATCCTTTCAATATGGTTAATAAATATTTTGAATGGTAAACCTTTATTTAAGGAATCCTAGGGGTGTGCAAAAAATCCAGATATGCAAAATCATTCCATATTCAATCCTTATTCAATCTATTTAAATCCATTTTAATGGGTTAGTTTCATATTCAAATCCAGTTTTTGGATTTTATATCTAATTCAATTAATTGGATATTTATCAAGATTTTTAAAAATCCAAAATTCAAATTATGAGTACATAGAATTATCAATAAAATGTTTCAAATTTTAGTTATGTTTTTAATGATATAAAAATTTTGAAAATAAAAATTATATTATTGAAAGCTTACTAATAATTATAGAAAAATATAACTTAAAATATCATATATATTTAAAATACTAAGACTCATTAGTTAAATTAGACAAAGTAGAATGAATATTGTATTTTATTAAATATTAAATTTATCCTTACTTTTTTTAATAATGATATGAAATATTGTATTTTACTTCTAGAATAGTTAAATTTTTTTACTTTCTAATTGTTCATACAACAATGTAGATATTCACACAACTGTGTGGTAGATGCACAAAAACAAAATATTAAAAAAACACCAAAAATTCTACCACACATTGTGTCACATAATAGAGAAGTGTACAACACACGCTAAAAATAGAAAGTGTATATGTCTGTATCTCACTTCCCTGTGAGATAAACCACAATGTTTTGTTTAAACTCCGTATATAGTTTTTATCTTCTAGCGTGTGTCACACACCTCTCCGGACATAATCACATAATTATGATAAATGTTAAAATTATCGTTACAAATTTTAACTTCATTTCAATTAGACTTTTAACTACTATTTAAGTATTTATTTGATAAAAAATATTTTTTGTATAAATCAAATAAGTTGTGCGGTTAAATATAATTAAATTTTTTAAATATTACTTATATTTGTGATAAGAAAAAAATTAAATAAAATGTCTCTATTGAAATTTGCTAAAAATCATAATTAAAATAAAATTGCGTTTTAAATATAAATCGGTTTTAAACCATTTTCAAAAAATCCAATCCAATTAAATCTAATTAAATGGAGTAGATATGGATTTGGATTTCTAAATATTCAATTTATGCACACCCCTAGCAGATTTGTTATAATTAAGTTTGTACTAATATGCTCAATTGACACTCTGCTTCTACACTTCTTCTTTAACTGTCAAATATTTCAAATTCATGTGCTTTTTTTTCTTTAGAGCATTTGTCATTCTTAGAGAAGAAGACTACTGCAAAGTTATCACAATAAATTCTTAATGATCTGATTATACTATCAACAATTTCAAATCTTGAAGTAAAGTTCTGCAACCATAATGCTTGAATTGGGACCTCAAACATGTCATGAACTCAGCCTTCATGGTAGAAGTGGCAATCACAGATTCTTTTGCACTTTTCCATGATACCACAACGCCATCCAAAAGAAAGATATACCCAAATATAAACCTTCTAGAATCTACATATCTAGCATAGTTTGAATCTGAGTAGTCCATTACTTCAAGGTAATATGACCTCCTATATGTGAGCATGTAATCCTTGTTTCCTTGTAAATACCTAAGGACTTTGTTTACAGTTTTCCAGTGTTCTATTCCGAGATTGCTTAGATATCTGCCCAACATTATGATAGCAAAGCTAATATCTGGCTGTGTACATGTCTAGGCATACATCAAGCTCTCAACCACTGATACATAAGGAATAAACTCCATTTATTTTCATTTCAAATCATTTCTAGGACATTGAATTTGACTAAACTTGTCCCCTTTTTGTATTAGAACAATTCCTACAGTGCACTTTTCCATTCTGAATCTTTCTAATACCTTATTAATATATCCTTTCTTAGACAATCTCAACAATCTTTGTTATCTATCATGAAATATTTCTATTTCTATCACATAGGATGTCTCACCCATATCTTTCATTTCAAAGTTATTAGAGAGATATTTCTTTAAATCATGTGAGCATGTAATCCATTACTTCAAGGTTTGAATATGAGTAGCTCATTACTTCAAGGTGATATGACCTCCTATATGTGAGCATGTAATCCTTTTTGCCTTGTAAAAACCTAAGGACTTTGTTTGTAGTTTTCCAGTGTTCTATTCCGAGATTGCTTAGATATTTGCCCAACATTTTGATAGCAAAGCTAATATCCGGCTGTGTACATGTCTAGGCATACATCAAGCTCTCAACCACTGATACATAGGAAATAGACTCCATTTATTTTCATTTTATATCATTTCTAGGACATTGAATTTGACTAAACTTGTCCTTTTTGTATTAGAACAATTCCTATACAACACTTTTCCATTCTAAATCTTTCTAATACCTTATTAATATATCTTTTCTGAGACAATCTCTATGATCTATCACGAAATTTTATATTCCTATCATATAAGATGTCTTACCCATATATTTCATTTCAAATTTCTTTAAATCATGTAACATAGCAACAAGCAAAATGTCATCAATATACAAGAATAAAAACACAAATTTGCTCTCACTGGCCTTCATGTAGATACACTGATCAACAATGTTCTCTACAAAACCATTCGACTTAATTATATCATTAAACATAAGATACCATTGTCAGGAAGTCTGTTTTAGTCCATATATTGACTTCTTTAATTTACACACTAGATTTTCCTTTTCTGTAGAACCAAACCCTTTAGATTGATCCATATAAACTTCTTCCGCTAAGTCGCCATTTAGAAAGTCGGTCTTTACAACCATTTAATGAAGCTCCAAATCATAATGAGCCACCAAAGCCAAAAAAATCCTCAATGAGTCCTTCTAGAGACTACAAAGAGAGTCTCTTTGTAGTCAATACCATTTTTTTTTAGTGAAACCTTTAGCAATTCATCTAGCATTCTACCTTTCGATATTGCCCTTTGAGTCACTTTTGGTCTTAAAGACCCACTTACAACCAACTCGTTTTGAACCTTTAAGCAACTCAACTAGATCCCAAACTTTATTATCATCCATTGATTTCAACTCTTCTTTCATTGCATTGGACCATTTTTTTTTTTTTAGAATTATCACTTTCCATGGCTTGCCTGAAAGAGAATGGATCTTCATCAATGTTCAAGTCATTTTCATATTCAAGCGAATACACAATATAATCACTTGAAATATTTGGCCTTCTTTGTCTTTCAAACTTTCTTGGTGTTATTTCATTGTCTCTTCTATCACTTGTTCATTTATGACTTGCACATTTGAATATTATCATATTGTCTCTAGGTGTTGTTTGACTATAATACCACCAGAGGAACAACATCTTGAGGAGGGACTTTAAGTGAAGAAGATTCTCCATGAGTCTCTACAATATCCACTTTTTGTGATTCTCACTCCCACTAAAATGGCCATTTTTAATTAATCGAGCATTACTAGACTTAACTATTCTTGCACTATGATTAGAATAGAATATGTAACATTTATGTTTTCTCAGATACCCAATGAAGAAACCGCTAATAGTTCTTGCATCAAGCTTCTTTTCATGTAGATTGTACACCTTTACTTCTGTTGGACAACCTTAAACATGGAGATGCCTCAAACTGGGTTTCCTTCTTGTCCACGGTTTATAAGGAGTCTTGGGAACTACCTTACTAGGAACCTAAATATGTTGCGATCTTTAATGCATGTATCACACAGATAAAGGTTCAATATTATAATTCAACATGGACCTAATCATATCCATTAGAGTATGATTCTGACTTTCAGCCATACCATTCTATTATGGTATGTAAGGCATAGTATATTGTACACATATGCCTTTACTTTCAAGGAACTTTGCAAATGGACCTAGACATTGTCCACTTTTATTGTATTTTCCATAAAATTCACCACCTCTATTAGACTTTACAATTTTCACCTTTTTGTCCAACTGTTTTTCTACCTCTTGAATGAACACCTTTAAGCCATCCATTGATTGAGATTTTTCATATAGAAGTACAAATAATAATAACGTGAAAAGTCATCAATAAAAGTGATAAAATACTTTTCTCCGCTCTAAGATGGAACGTCTAAAAGTTCATAAATATCAGTGTATATCAATTCTAGAACTTTATTACTTCTTGTGGCAAGATTCTTTGATATTTATTTAGTTTTCTTTCCTCTAATGCAATCCAAACATACATCTCAGTTACTAAAATCCAATTGAGGCAAAATTTCATTTTTCAATAACCTCATTATCCTTTCTTTGGATATGTAACCTAATCTTTGATGCCACAAATAAGCAAAACTATTGCCATGCACGTCACACTTAGGGCTAACATCACATTCAATATTAAACAGAGATTTCATAAACTATGCATCAAGATTGAAACAATACAAATCATCTATTAAAGTACTAGTTCCATAATAGTACACATCCTTAAATAAAGAAAATACATTGTTTCCAACCTTAAAATTAAAGCCTAATTGATTCATCTTTGAAATTGAAACTAAATTCCTAACACATCCAGGTACATAGAGAAATCTTTTCAAATCCATATGATAGTCAGTGTCCAAGATTAATCTACATGTTCCAATTCCTTCTATTCTTGCCCTCATTTTGTTTCCCATGTAGAGAAACTTTTCAGTTCCTCTTATGATTTAGATTAAAAGGAATCCCTACATAGCATGTAACACATGAGTAGTTGTCCTGCATCTTTTTTAACCTCCCTTCCTCCTGAATTAGCATGGCTTTAATTTCTTGAAACTCCCATTTTTTCTTTAAGAGTGTTATAATTCACTTAAAATTGGTCAAATTCAGCAGCAAGAGAGTTCAAAATGAAATGTACCAGAACTCACTCGCTTTCATTCTCATGGAATTCAACATTGCTGCCAAATTAGTCATTGTTATCACATGATCATGAATTGACTGAGACCAATCAAACTTCTTATTGGTCAACTCACTTGATAGGTTGCCCATAATTGACTTGCTAGTAATGTCAAATTGTGAGTAATCCTTCTCCAATTTCATGAATTCCCTAGCATTCCTGTTTTAGGCATAGATGGCTTTACATTTGTAGTCATTGTCATTCTCATCAGGTTCACCATCAATATGTTAGATCACTCCCAAGCCTTATGGAGAGACTTGTTAATGTCAGTACTGGTACCTATAATGATTGGAGGGTCATTCATCACTAATGTAAGGTCTAAGTCCATTACACCCAGTTGAAATTGATCATTTCAGACCAACTATCGTAATTTAGCCTATTGAACTTAATCATTAAATTGTCCAAAGCAAACCTATAATAAACAAGTGCATACATATATTACAAAACATACTCATACATTAATGCTTTGAATAACTATAATGAATCCAAACTATTTAAATTTTAATGATGCATTTAAATTCACCTTTGGATGATAAATAAACACATTTTCATATCCATAATAATGCTAAACAAATATACTTTAATATGATAATAAACCATAATTTTCTTGACATGTATAATATCTTTGGATATACATACATTCAACAAGTATGTAAACATATTATTTATATTAATTAAAAGCAATGATTCACCTTTGGGCAATCCATATGACTATGTACCTTTTAATTAACAATTTCATTCAACCCAAATATAAACTTTCATAGCATTATTTTATCAATCAATCATATAATTTGGAAATACAAAACTTTAAATTTGACCCATTTGGTGATTAATAAATTTTTCCTGAATTGTGATTCTAAATTATTATTTTTTGTAAAAATTCTAGTTCATTCTCAAAATTAATTTTCCAAATAATGAAGCATTGCAGTAAAGAGATGCAAGCAAAACTAATCAATGAGTGCACCCTTGCAAATTCAATAATGAAATGGCATTATAGTTATGGGACTTAATAACCCTTTCAATAGGGATTTAATCATCCCTTCAATAGGGATTTAATCACCCTTTCTAGGTGAGACACACACGTCATTATAAAAAAAAAACAATGTCATTGAAAAATTAATTCAGACACAGTTGAAAACATAAACAATAATTCCTAAATTAAAACCAAGGTTAATACAATTTGGGAAAGAAAAAATTAATAGAGAATCATATTATCTGTAACCTTCTTGTGATACCAATTGAAAGCATAATTTGACTTTTATGTGTAATTTTCTAAGGCTCAACATACAAGAAACTAAACTAAAGAATTTTAGATAATATGTGTAATGCCCTAGTCTTCTACATTTTATTAACTTAAAAATAACCCCAAATGACTTTAATATAATTTTTAGTCTAACAATTATCACATTAGACATTTTTCATTAAAGTCATCTATAATTACATGAGTCAAATATTAGATTAAATAATATAACATCCAAGTCATACAAACACACCTAAATCTGAATCGCATACCTACTCAATTTGAAAAAATTAAATGTATTTAATATTTTTTAACACTTTTTCTATTAATCTATATATTTTAGCTCCATAATTTCAGTTTTTTTTATTTTCAAATTTTGCATCTTAAATTTTATATATTTGAGTCCATTATATTTATACTTAATTTGTTCACTTTTTGCTCTTTTACATCTATATAACCCAACTGATCATCTTTAAATTATCACTTAAATTATGTATTTATAGTTTTTTATTTAAATATTTAATTAAAACTTTCAATTTCATGTATTTTTCTCTCGACCACTCAATTGTAGAGTCCCTCGGCGTGGCAGAGCAGTAGCAAAAGGGTGGGCTGGAGCGTTTAAAAATGTAGAAGCAGCAACCCACACTCTTACAAGAAACCAACCCAACAATTTCTCTTTAGCGTCCATCCATGGCCATCTTTCTTCGCTACACAGGTCGTGTTTAAAAATTTTGAGGTTTAAGGCATTTTAATTTTTTATTGAATTTTAAGAATTAATATTACTTAATGTAATATTAATTTATTAAATTATTAATTTGTGTTACTTTTTAATGATTGTAATTTTTATACCTTTGTGTTCAAGCTTGATAATATAAGAATTTTGAATTAAATGTATTTTTGGTCCTCCTATTGTATAAAATTTGTAATTTTGGTCTCTTTATTCTAAATAGATATTTAATTTCTCAATTTTGTAAAATTCATAACTTTTGTCTCTTTCTTTTAAAATAGAGAGATTCAATCTCTGAAATTTGTAAAATATAGAATTTTGATCTTTGATCTTCTAGAATCTTTGACTTTAACAAATTAGCATAGAGTATAACCTGAATTAAATAAATAATTTTATATTACAGAATTAAATTTGAGTCATATCAGGTTAATTTTTTAATAATAAATACTTTTAGTTTTAAAAAAAATGACAAAAATAATTAATTTTATAAAATTGGAAAACTAAATGTCTCTATTTTAAAATAATTGACTTTGAAAAATAAAAATAAAAACTAAATGTCTCTATTTTAACATAAGGAACCAAAATTGTAGATTTTAAACCATAGAGACTAAAATCACATTTAAGTCTATTTAAATGCATATTAAATGTTTTGGTAACTTCTATTTTTTGGGGAGGGATGATTAGTTAGTTCTATCTTTTAATAATTTAACTTTTTAAATCAATTATATATCTTATAATTAACGCTTCATATGACACGAGGACTAAGCCAATAGCCTAAATAGTCTTGTTGTAAACATGTCCCTGTTGTCGCTACACCATCCAACCCATTTTTCAATTTCTAAGACTATGTTTGGTTTAATATTGAGGAGCATTTTAATAGAGGGGATAGTTCTTGATTGGTTCATAAAGGAGATAAATGACTTTGAAGTTAATTATTTTTTATTCTTATAATATTTTTAATCATATATTATAGTTATGCTACAAATCCTACAATAGTGGGAGCTCTCTTGAAATGTATTTTTCTTTCTAGCACCACTCCCAACATATTCGTAGATTATAGCATGTGGACGAATTCTTATGCACCTTCTCTTCTATCTTACTTTCCACACACTATGAGTTGTGTCTCAATTATGTGGGTTAACCCTAATGTATTTTTTCTTTGAACACATCTTTCAAAACTTTGCGAGCAAAATAAGATATAAATTTTTAAATTTTATGATCAATTAGTTCTGGACTAATTACTGTGACAAAGAGATTATTTAATAAACATTATATAAAAAAATGGGAATTTATGAGTGAAAGAAACCATGTATAATAAAAGATTGAGTACAATAATGTAAAATTGATTAGTTGATTTTTCCCCCTTCCAAATTCTCCCAATATTGGGGTGAGAAGGAATTTTTCCCGCCTTCATTCTCTTCTCCTCTCCTCTTTAAAATTGAACCAAACATATTTTTTTAAAATCATTTACCTCTATCTTTCTCTAACCAAACAAGATGTAAATGTTTTGTTATTAGTAATACATATGGGGTTTTTATGTTTTTTTACATAAATAGATATGTTTAGGATTTGGATATTTATATTTTACTTTGGTTAATCTAAATTTTTTGATAAATTGAATATTTAAATTATTAATACATGATATGTTTAAATTAAGTTAATAATATATGTATATATGTTAATTTTGATTAAATATATTTTTACTCCCTAATATATTAACAAATTCAAATTTTGCATTGGATTCCTATGAAATTTTTGTTTTGCATTGAGTTTTCAATAAATTTTTATTTTATTTTGAGTTTCTAAAACACTTTATATCATGTTTTAAATTGTTTTAAAACCCTTTTACACATGGTTTAAATAGTGTTTTAGGACTCAACACAAAATAAAAAAATTTATTAAGAACTTAAGAGAAAGCAAAAACTTTTTAGGAATTTGGTGAAAATTTTGCTAATATGTTAGGTGATCAAAGTATATAGATAAGCTTTCTAATAAAATATATAATTTACAATTAGTGTTGAGTTCCTATACAAATTTTGTTTAGTGTTGAGTTTTCAATAATTTTTTATTTTATTGAGTCCTAAAATGTAAATTGTCTTATAATACTTTTAAAAATAATTTAGATAGAGCTTTAAAGACCCAAAACAAAATAACAAATTTATTAAGGACTCAAGATAAAGCAAAAAAAATCTAGGAATTTGATATAAAATTTGTTGGCTATGTTAGGTTCAACAAAGGCGAGGGAGCAAAGAGGAGGCGTAATTACATATATCATATTTGGTTCAATGGATGGGGAGAAATTAAACAACTTTATTCTTGTTTGGTTTGTATTAGGAGAAGAGATATTTTTAAATTAATTATTTTTTATCCTTAATTATCATATTTTAAAGTATATGTGACAATGATGTGATAGATACCTAGGATAATATAGATTCTCCTTAAAGGTATTTTTCTTTCTAATGTGTCTCTCATACCTATATGAGCTATATCACACTCTTGTAGATGAACGATCATGATGTCTCTTCTAGCGCATCTCCTACACCTTTGTGAGTTGTATTACAACACTATGGGTAAACCACCAATGCACTTTCTCTTCCATCCCACCTCTCACACTATTATGGGTTGTGTCAGAACACTATGGCTCTATCAAAATGGTATATACGAACTTTTAACTTTAATAGACCTTATTTAAAAATATCAGAATTCACAAGGGAAAGAGCATGAAAGATTGAGAGAAATTTAGTAAAACTATGAAAAAGAATTTATTAATTGATTTTTCTTGCCTGCCAAATTCTCTTAATATTTGAGGGAATCTAAAGGGTGAAGAGGTATTTTCCTTCCCTTCATCCCCTTTCCCTAAAAGTTGAACTAAACAATAATTTTCTTTTTAAATTCTTCTTGTACATATCTCTCACACCAAACAAGGTGTAGTATATTAGGTACTTAAAACATATATAATCTTTCTAATTTAAATATATAATTCACACAGGATCCATTTACCCTAAGTATAAAAGTTAGTCTATTTGCTTTTTCAATAACTTTTAGTCAACTTGCAATTTCAATAACTTTTTTATGGAATACAAACTTTATCAGTCCAACTAGTGAATATTATCATATTATTTATATTTCAAAGATAGCAGTTTTAAAATGAGAATAAAGAATATTAATCTTTAAATCAAAATTAAATAATAAATTGTTAAGATTAATATTAAAATACTTAGAATTAATATTAAAATTTTATTCAATCATCAAATTTTTAAAATGTTAGATTCAGAAGGTTTGAAAGACCAAAAGCTCTCCTGTATAACCTTGTGGTTTTCATGATAACAGATAATATTAAGCTTCATTATCTAATGTTTATTTTGTGAGATAAATTTAGATTATCAGAAGGCTTGAAAACTAAAAGATATATACATAAGACAATTTATGTTTTATAAGAAGTTATTAGAAGATAAGAAAATCATCCTATCAAAAGATAAGAATAAGAGGCTCTTGGAAGATCCTCAAGTAAGAAGATTCCAATCAAAAACCAAAATATAGTCTATTAATGAGATCAGAAGAAAGTACCATGCTTATGTGACTAGAATATCGAAGATCCTGATAAGAAAACCAAGTGGTATAGACAAGAAGATCATTTGTTACTTATGAATGCTAGCAAACTGAAGCAGTCAAGCAGAAGACTAGGGCATTAGAAGGTGAAGTCTAGTCAAATTTGGAGAAGTAAAAGGTCAATATAAGAAGTTGTTTATAATCAATGAACCATTAGAAGATGAAGACACTTATTAGGAGGTCAGCCTAAAAGGGTTTACATTGATCATTGAGACATCAGAAGATTCCAAACTTACACCATACTATCTTATCCTTAAGACATAGAAGATTTTATAGAGAAGAAGTTCTATTTGATCGTATTAAAATATTGAAGCTACTGCTATAAAACAAAAGACTATAGTTACAAACAATCACTAAGACCATTTATTAGCATAAGCTACTAATGATAATGCAAATGAAGAAGAAGCTCGAGTTGACTTTTTTATCTGCACGTATTTGTTCGATGTGACTCAAGAATTATTTCTTATCATCTTATACACTATTTCAAACAGAAATTGGATCTAAACAAGTGCAAAAAAATATCAAAAACAAGAAACAAATAAAGTTTGTGAACTATAACGAAAATCCAAACTATGAGTAGAAGATTTTGTTTTAAGCTCAAAAAATACATGAAAAATAGAGCAAGATAAAGAATGATTAGCAGCTCAGTATCTGCTCACGTCATCTGGCAAGTTAGCTTCTACAATGGAGGATCATCATTGAATTATGGTGCAAAGGTGAAAATTCAAATTGTGTAAGTGAACGAGAGCAAAAGCAATAAGCGAAGTCAAAAAGTTAATCCACCTCAAACAAAATGTCTTTAACATTGTCATAGACTTCTTAACCACCAATCAGAGAAAGTTAATATGTAAAGTTGACAAGTTATGCTCAATATTAGAAAAAAGGTGACAAGTTTGAAATAACCTCTTAGATTGCATTTAATGTAAGTTCATCAATCAAATTGCATGTAACCAATAATTCATCGTTGAAGAGGAGCAACAATCATAATTGAAGGAGCTTATATAAAGCAACCAAATTTGAAGAGGAAGCAAAACAATGGCACTGTAAATACTTGATTGTTTGGTTTTGTTTTTTAGTTTGTGAAAAATGTTTTGAAAATTAGTTTTCAAGAATTTTTTTCTGCAAGAAGAGGAAAAAAAACTTGTTTGGTATGTCTTGCTTGAAAACTATTTTGAATATATGAAAGTGAAAAAACTTGTTTAGATTTATGGAAATATCATTAATGAAAAGCAAAAAATAACTCATTCTCCTTATATTTTGAGTTTTCAAAACAAAAATAGAAAACTAAAAAGTAAAACTACTTAGTGTTGTTCTCTTTTTTAGTTTTTAAAAACTAAAAAACCAAAAATTTTTTTTAAAACTATTTTAAGAAAACACTAACGAAACGAATTTTTTAGTTTTAAATACTAAAATATTGAAAACAGTTTTATAAATTGTTACCAAACAAGTACTAAATATTCTTAAGTATACAAAAGCTCTCTTATACTATAAAATGTTTAAGAGTTCATACATTCACCTTGAGTGATAAGAAGTTTTTAAGCCTATTATATCAAACCTTCTAGTAAGCTATAATTTCTCTATCATTTACTTAGTGAAGTTATTCATTTTGAGTGAAACTATAAATCCTCTTTGTGAGAGTAATCTTGTAATCATACCTTCTTAACCTTTGGATTGTAAAGTCATGAGTGACTTTTGTGAAAGAATACTAGGGCAAGCTAGGAGTGGCTTTGTGGCAAAGAATATTCGAGTAAGTTACAAGTCGCTTTGTGACAAAGAATACTCAATGATAGTCAGGAGTGGTTTGGTATACTCGTTCTTATTCTCAAGGATTCAGTGAATACTTTAAAATTCAATTACTATTTACTATATTATTTATAACAAAACATAAAAAAGAGATTCATGAGGTAATTTTTACATAGAGAATGTAAAGCAAAGTCAAATGAAAAAAAACAACAAATCATGGAACTTAATTAGATTTTCAAATCAAATATATATAGTTGTTGGGCTCTTGAATTCCTTTTCAACACTTTATTCACTAAAACACCTTTTATTTAAGTTACTCAAATAATATTTTTTTTCACTAAAAGTATCTAAACACCAATTTCTCAGTGTAACGATCTTAACTATTCTATTTAACTTCAATTCCTAAATGAGAAGATTAGATAATTAGAGAATTTGTTCAAGGAAAATAAAAGACTCATAAACAATGTTTTTATTCCTAGATACGGTGTTTTTCTCAAATTTTTAGCTTGAAGTTATTTCTAAATCTTCCAAGTATACATATACAAGTTTAAGAATGAACAAACATTAAAACAAAGAACACAAAATTAGAAGTAAACTTAAATAAAAGGATCAAATAGTTACTCGAGTGTTGATCAGTGTATTGATCCCCCAACTAATGAGAAAATTAGCTACTCATAACCATGAACAATATCAAAATAAAAGAAGAATACAAGAAGAGGGAAAGATTGAAAAGTGATAGAGAAACATTCCTTGTTTAGTGGCAGTTTGTCAGTTAGCGAGGTTAATGTTTATTGATGATTTTGAGACTTCTCGCTTAACGACCCTTGCTCGCTTGGCAATAATCTTCTGAAGTACAATGTCACTTAGCAATGAATCTTCTATTCTATTTCTTCGCACAATGATGTTTCCTCGCTATGCAAATCTAATTCTTTGTTCCAAAATTGCTTGAATTTTCACTAAACACCATATGGTCGCTTAATGAGAAAATGTCGTTAAGTGACTAACCTTCGCTCAACTAGATGACTTTTAGCTCCAACACCATTTTGCTTCTCCTCTTTACTTAAAACTTCCATTCACAATGTACTATCTGCCAAAAAAATTATATTTAGTGATATAATTATAAAAAAAAAACTAAAAGTAACCTAGACTTGCATAACTACAAAATAATGAGTCTAAAACTTTGGAAAAAAATTTAGAAAAAGAGACAATTAACAAATTTTCATTAATAAAATAATAAAAATCTGACAATTATCAATAATTAAAAGTGGTTTAAGAATACTCGTTGGAAACTAAAAATAGTTATAAAAATACTTTTATTATTTCAGTTTGAAATAGTAAAATTTTACATAAGATATTTGAAAGAAACTAAACGTAATTTAACTTGAATGAATCATTATCAAAACTAAGGGTTTGATTAGTTTGGTTTTGTTTTTTAGTTTTTGAAAAGAGTTTTTAAAAATAGTTTTCAAAAACTGTTTTCAGGAAAAAACGAAAAAAAAAAACTTGTTTGACAAGTGATATTTGAAAACTATTTTGAAGATGTAAAAATGAAAAAACTTGTTCATGTTTATTAGAATTTCATTAATGAAAAGCAAAAAAACAATATATTTTGACTATATTTTAAGTTTTCAAAACAAAAATAGAAAACTGAAAAGCAAAACTACTTTCAGTCATTCCAATTTTTTAGTTTTAAAAACTAAAAAATCAGAACTGTTTTCAGAAAACACTATCCAAGCAAGTTTTTTAGTTTTTAAAAACTAAAATACTAAAACAATTTTATTGTTGCCAAACAAATACTAAGTTTCTTCCTTACTTTTTATTTGAGCATTTATACTTTATAAAACTAGTTTTATTCCAAATAGATCTATAAAAAGATTATTATATAAGCTTCCTAAAAAAATGCTTTTTAAATAGTTTTTAAAAGTTTGTTATAATTTTATTCAACTTTTTTCTAGATTTAACAATTTTGTTTCATAAAATATTTTATCAAATATCCATTAAATCTATAAAATTTAGCAGATCTTGGTTATGGGCTACAATAATAAAATAGATATATTTAAAAAATTTGTAATTTTACTTTTAAAAAATTATATATATTTTTTAAAAAAAAATTAAAAAGGTTATATATATATTTTTAAAAAGGTTATATATATTTTTTTTAAAAATTATAATTTAAATAAATTTTCATTTATTTCAAATCAATCTTAAAATTATTGATATTGACATTTTGTTTGACAGTCATCTTTCTAATCTAATTTTGTCTTTCTGAATTCTAAACTAAAAAAATTATAACACTTAGACGAGTCTAAAAGAAAATAAAATAAAAGTTTAGAAAACTTTTCAGGATTAATTTAAAAAAAATATTTATAATTAAAAAACTTCTTACTACATATTAATTAACATCATAAGTTATATATATTAACAATTGATTAATTTAATAAATTTGAATTTAGATTATTTTTGTAAAATAAAGTATTATAAATATATTGAAAGACCACGGGGAAATACTTGGCCGGAATTGCATGTAGATTATATTTGTAATATTATTAATATAATTTATTATTAAGATAATATATTATTATTAAAAATAAAAATATACACCATAATTTTTCATAATAATATAAAAATTCTATATATACTTAATCAAACGATTATTTTAATCAAATTATATATAAGTAACAATTTTTTATGGGCTACATAAGTAACAATTAATTTAACAATTATCTAATTAAAATATACAAATAAATAATGTCTACTTAATCAAACAATCTAAAGAATCAAACAATCCAAAGAATATAACTTAAAATTATACGATGTAACAATTATATAACTAAAATATAAAATAGTAACAATAACAAATTTATGACGACTATTAAAATTATGCTATGTTAAATGAATATATAAGTAACAGGAACCTTTTTATCCAAAAATGCAGTTTATTAAAATAATAATAGAAAATTATTTAAAATGTTTGTTAAAAAACAACAGAAATTGTTAAATGGGAAATCATATTAGGTGTAGTACTCGTGCATTACACAATTTTTAAAAAATAAATAGACACAAAAAAACAAAGAAAGAATGCTGGCTGATTGACCCAAGTGGGTTTATTTTTTAAAAAAATTACCAGTATGGGTCTGCTTTGAAAAATATTACCAGCATGGGTCTGTTTTGGGTGGTTGACTCGGTCAAACCGCAACTCTGAATTGCGGTTTCGTTGTCACGTCAGCAAAGTGATTACGTGAAAGCCAGCATGGAAAAACGACTACGAAACCGCAAGTGGGAATTGCGGTTTGACTGAAAACACAGAAAACGATGCCGGTAAAACCGCAAGTCGCATCTGCGGTTTCAATTAAATATTATTTTTATCATAAACCGCAAGTGCGAACTGCGGTTTATGTTAAATATAATATTTAAATATCATCAAAGTGGTTGTGGTTTAATGGTGAGAATTTGATGTTGTAGTTGTGGAGACTTGGGCTCGAATCCCAGCAGCCACACATAAAACCGTAAGTTGCATTTGCGGTTTGAATTAAATATTACTTTTATCATAAACCGCAAGTGCGAACTGCGGTTTATGTTAAATATAATATTTAAATGTAATCAAAGTGGTTGTAGTTTAATGGTGAAAATTTCATATTGTAGTTGTGGAGACTTGGGCTCGAGTCCTAGCAGCCACACATTGTTTTAATTGATGTCGGATTTAAATCACATGACTTATTTTTTTCACTTTTATAGGATAAAAAAGTAAGTCAGGTGATTTTAATTAAAACAGTGTGTGACTACTGGGATTCGAGCCCAGGTCTCTACAACCACAACGTGAAATTCTCACTACTAAACTACAGTCACTTTCATGATATTTAAATATTATATTTAACATAAACCGCAGTTCGCACTTGCGGTTTATGATAAAAGTAATATTTAATTCAAACCGCAAATGAACTTACGGTTTTATGTGTGGCTGCTGGGATTCGAGCCCGAGTCTCCACAACTACAACATCAAATTCTCACCATTAAACCACAACCACTTTGATGATATTTAAATATTATATTTAACATAAACCGCAGTTCGCACTTGCGGTTTATGATAAAAATAATATTTAATTGAAACCGCAGATGCGACTTGCGGTTTTACAGGCATCGTTTTCTGTGTTTTCAGTCAAACCGCAATTCCCACTTGCGGTCTCGTAGTCGTTTTTCCACGCTGGCTTCCACGTAATCACTTTGCTGACGTGACAACGAAACCGCAATTCAGAGTTGCGGTTTGACCGAGTCAACCACCCAAAATAGACCCATGTTGGTAATATTTTTCAAAACAGACCCATACTAGTAATTTTTTTAAAAAATAAACTCACTTGGGTCAATCAGCTAAGAATGCTACAATTAAAATAATAAAATGTATACCATTGCCAGATATTAACTATCTATATATAATGACAAGAAATTTGTGGATGAAAACACTGCAAATATAATATATTAATTAATAAAAAATAAAAATAACAGCAGATATAATAATATATTAATATGAAGAGGCAAAGAGAGAGTAAAAGATATTGTTAATCGGTTCTGGTCCTTTGTTTATCTCTTGTCAGAAATGATGGGTATCATAACGTGTGAAAGCGAACACGTTACCCCTGTCTCCGCTGCAACATTGTACAAAGCGATTGTCCTAGATTCCAGCAATGTGTTGCCAAAAGCATTGCCCAACTTCATTAAGAGCGTCGAAACCATTGAAGGAGACGGAGGGCCAGGAACCATCAAGAACCTTACTCTTGCTCAAGGTAAGTACATTAATTAATTAATAATGTTCATCATAACCATATATTTTTGGAACACTCTTGATGGTGTCAATTTGTGAACACTGAACAGGCTTAGGATATGTGAAGCACCGCGTAGATGCAATTGACACACAAAACTATGTGTACAACTATAGTGTGATTGAAGGGAGTACACTATCCGAGGCATTTGAGAAGATATGTTATGAGTACAAATTAGTGGCAACCCCAGATGGAGGAACCATTGTCAAGTCTACAAGCAAATTCTATACCAAAGGTGATTACCAACTTGCTCAACAATATGTCAACACTAGCAAGGACAGATCTGCTCGCTTCACCAACACTATTGAACATTTCATTCTCGCTAATGCCTACAACTAAGTCCTTCATTTTCTGTTTTTCTTTTTTAGTTTCCAATAAATAATCTTCCAACTTGCTTCATCACAAAATTTTAGATTATTCCAAAGTGCTTTGTGTACCGTCAGTATTATTAATTTTAGTTCTCCTTTTGTTTCAGTTTCTGTTTCTCTCTTCTACTTCACTTCTACATCAATTAATGCATAATTCATTCCTAATAAAACGGTTCTTAAAACTTTAATTTTGCTTATCGGAATAGTTCTCCAAATTGTATTTTGTCCACCAATTTAGTCTTCAAAGTTGCATTTGGTAGAATAAGTTAATCCTAAAATGCAAAGTAATACAACTTAAAAGACCAAAGCCCAATTTTCTCAGCCTTCGAGGATAAATTTCTTGGAGGGACTCCACACAATTATGTTTTAACAGTTAATATAAACAATATGTAAAAAAAAAATACTTTTGAACAAACATGACTTTGATTCTCCTAATAAATAAATAATCATGTTCTTTCTTTCTTCTCCCTAGTGGATTTCTTTTTCTTCATCAACCTGTCAAGTTAATTTTGTTGACACTATTCTTACTCCTTAATATTTACAATTTTTTTTTTTTGCAAAACTTCAAAATACTTTTACCTTTTTTATCTTAAGTTTTTTGACAAAGCATTACTTACCTTCACGGTTGCATGCGTATTTCTACGTCACCTTTGAAAGACTACTTACACTCTTTTCGAACATACGTGACAGAGAAAGTTTCTAAAAATAGAAGGAAAAAAAACATATATGTTTAAAGAGTGTAAAAGTACGAAATGGAGAAATTAATGTAATTTTTCAAAAAAATGGGCACAGGTGCATGTGTAACCATGAAACTTAGTGATGTTTTGTTAAAAAACTTAGTGTAAAAGAGGGTGAGAGTGTTTTAGGATTTTGCAGAAAATTGTAAATATTGAAGAATGTGAGTAGGAAATAAGAAAATGCTAAAAGAAATTATCTGTCACCAGATCTAAAACGAGTAAGGATCCTCTCTATTTTTTTTTGTTTATTTTCTTTTATTTTCTCTCATTTTCTATACTTTTAAAAAAGTTAATTAAATAGAGATTATATAAATTTGATAAGATATAACTTTTATGCAGTCAAAAGTTTAGTAATCCAGAAAAAAAAATTAGAAAGAATCTTAACCCGTCTAAAACAATATATAGCCCATCAAGGAGACAAGGGTCTAATAGCATGGAAGCAGTCTAAAATATCAATCACGGTACTTCAATTAAAAATAAGAATTTTTGTAATCGAAAATATAGAAAGTTTGATTAACAAAATTATAAGAACAATGAAAATAAATAGTGAACACAATAAAATAGATGCTACAAAAGAAAAAAAGAATTAAACTTCACAAGGACACTTTTTTTATAGCATTCAGAAGAACACTTAATCATAGTTAAATAATGGCATGTAAAGGAGCTAGTAACTAATTAACCTTCGCAAGAACACTTCATTTTGGTCTCACTGATTTTTGACTAGGTTCATTAGGTTAGTATTGGACATGATATTTTTTATTTCTTATTTCGTGGCGTCTTTTTTATTGTGCTCACTATTAATTTATTTTCATTGTTCTTATAATAGGTTAATAATTTCATATTTTCGTTTACAAAATTCTTATTTTTAATTTAAGTACTTCACTCAGATTTTAGACTCCTAATTGAGTAGCCTGCTATTCAGTATTCAGCCCTTGTCTTCTTGTTGGATATAGACTTGATGGCGTCAACTCTTTAATGGTTGACCAAGAAAAAAAAATCCACTCAGGAATAAGAAAGAGAATGTGATTACTGGGAAAATCAATAGTACTGCTGGTTTATAACTAATAAAAACATAATTAGTATTGGGAATTCAAGGGGATAAATCATCGGGATTTCTCTATATTTATATGAGTGACAAACAAATACTGAGCCCATTTTTAGACTAAAGTTATTTTAACTCTGCATGGGATAGTTAGGGATGATTGATATAGTTTTTTTCCCCTTACGAAATAAACGAGCTTTAAAGTTAACAATATCTTGAAGGCAATGTCTTGAGATAGGTGATTTATAAACAATTTCTTTCTTTAACCTAATGAGGTGTTTTTCAGAACGACAGAGTTTACAAGTTTTAGAACAGACAATACATCGGATGCGGTGATCATAGTACATCCGAAGTTTCACATAACTTAGAAGTCGAAACCAATTATTATTTATAAACATTTTTCTTCCTTAACTCCTAAAAGTGTTTTTTTTTTTTAGGATTGACAGTATGAACAATTTTCTTTTTATTTTGAAATATTTAAAAATAGAAATATGTTTAATGTATTAGGTTATAATGGTTGAGTTGGTTTTTAATTATTTTTAAAATAATTTTCATCCTATTTAAAAATAATAAAAATTAGTGAACTTGGCAATATTTTTTATCAAAATTGTAGTTGTTTCATAAATATAAGACTACATAATTAATTAGAATTAATTAAAACACCAATTTTGAAAGATTTTGCTTCTCATAATAGTTTTCTATACTCATTTATGTTAAAAACTTAAAAAAATAATTTTCAATAATTTTAATCATGTAGAGAATAGTGTTATAAAAACCACATGAGACTTATGGGTTGAACTATCATCACCATAATGCTTCTGTCGACCCAATGGATCAACCAAGCAAGAGAAGATCAAATTAGTTTGTATTAATCGAGTTTAAAAAGGTTAAAATATATCGTTGAAACAAACAGATTTGTTTTTATTTTAAAAGATTAAACAAAAAGAAAAAATTTATGCATTATCAATGTAAAAAGTTATACACTGACGTTTAATCATAATCTTTTATTTATGATAAGTTTATTGATTTCACCAATTAATACTTTAAAAGTCATAAATAAAGGATTATAATCAAATATTAGTGTCAAACTCTTTTACACCATATGTATGGCTGATTGACCCAAGTGGGTTTGTTTTTTAAAAAAATTACCGGTATGGGTCTGTTTTGAAACATATTATCAGCGTGGGTCTGTTTTGGTGGTTGACTCGGTCAAACCGCAACTACGAATTGCGGTTTCATTGCCCCGTCAGCAACGTCATTACGTGGAAGCCAGCGTGGAAAAACGCCCCAGTAAAACCGCAAGTCTGAATTGCGGTTTGACTGGTCTTTGACCAGCACCGTCTTGTTATCCAATGGGTAAAAAGCAACAGAAAACGATGCATGTAAAACCGCAAGTCAGACTTGCGGTTTGACTGGGGTTTAACCGGCCCCCCCTTTACCCAGCGGTTGCAACGAACGGGTGCGGATATTGAGGAACAAGCGCGGTTTTTTACGCACATAAAACCGCAGATACGATTTGCGGTTTGAATTAAATAATATTTTTCGTCGTAAAACCGCAAGTCAGACTTGCGGTTTTACGGGGGTTTAACCGGCCCCCCCCTTTACCCAGCGGTTGCAAAAATGACCCGTGTTTCTACTGACATAAAACCGCAGATGCGACTTGCGGTTTGAATTAAATAATATTTTTCCGTTAAACCGCAAGTGCGAACTGCGGTTTACGTGCAGTTGCTATTTAATCCCTCGTCGCCCCACAGAACCGCATAGCCGTTCGACACAGAGAACCGCCGACGTAGTTGCACCGACATAAAACAAAGGTTTACGTTACAGTCCAATTGTTCAGGTAAAAAACGTAATGTGTAAATTTTGTGTGTTTTTAAATATTTTTAAAAACAAATTGCTTTTATAACTCTATTTTTTATGTTTAAATTTACTTTATTATTTATTTGTAGGTACATTTATGAATATTATGTCTGCTCCAATTGTCACCTTCATTTATAGTGATGGAAGAATGTACGAAGGAGACGAAGGTGTTATTTTTTAAGGGAGTAGAAGAGCAATTAGAATTACGCGTCATATCAGTTTTACTTCGTTGAAAAACAAAATTAAGGAAAAGTTAAAAATGCCATTAAATGAATTTATATCATCTCTAACTTGTAGATTTTTATTTTCTGGAAAATATGTGTCACTACAAATTGTTGATGATGAAGATATTGAAATTATGTTTAATGCATTTGAACAACAAAATAATGTTGATATAATAGAATTGTATGTTCATAAATCATCAGCTGGTAGTAGTTTAGGCACTGCAGTAGACACTGGTATAATGAGTTCTGACATAGTTGAAGTAGATGATGATGATGTTGTTGGTGAATCATGTGGTGAGGAAACATCTGATGAAGAAAATGACGTTTCAATTGATGGTAATTCATCTGATACTGATGACAATGAAACTCGTAATATGGAGTTATTGTCGGTAACAAATGTGGAACAAGGTATGTTTAACAAAAATAATTATTTTCTTTACGGTTTACTAG
Organism: Psophocarpus tetragonolobus; assembly: GCA_037954015.1. Taxonomy (NCBI): domain Eukaryota; kingdom Viridiplantae; phylum Streptophyta; class Magnoliopsida; order Fabales; family Fabaceae; genus Psophocarpus; species Psophocarpus tetragonolobus. The sequence continues at coordinate 4,908,462 of CM075693.1, read as the reverse complement.
TTTAATTTGTTGAATAACATACACATGAATAACAATACTGTTACAGTTGCAGGGCAACGTCCACCTTGGACTGATGCAGCTCATTATACACACATTAATTGGTTGCATCCTGATGAAGAAGATATTTTAGGCGAAGAGTTGCATGAGTCATGGAATATTGGAGATGCATTGTACAAAGGTCTACAGTTTGACACAAAAGAAGATCTAAAAAATGCGCTGATACAATATTCAATGCGAACACATCAAACGTATCATGTTGTGGAGTCAAAAAGTTCGAAATACATTATCAAATGTCCCAACCATAAAGATGGGTGTCCATTTTATATGAGGGCAATTTTGTCTCGGAAAACAGTCAATTGGACGGTTACTCAATGGGGTGGAGATCATCAATGTCTCAATCCGGCAGTGGCACAAGACCACAAAAAATTAAACTCAACTTTCATTAGTAACTTGATATCAGGTTTGGTTACTTGTCCATATGTAACGTAATATTTAAATTAATTTATTATCATTTGTTGTTAACTTTTTAATTTTTTTAGGAATGGTTGGTTCAGATCCATCCTTAAGAATTAATTTGATTCAGGAGAGAATTTGTAGTCAATATGGATACAAGATATCATACAGGAAAGCATGGAAAGCAAAACAAAAAGCAATTGTGCATGTTTATGGGGACTGGGATGAATCATTCGTGACTCTTCCAACATTTTTGAAATTCATTGAAAGTAAATCGCCAGGTTTTTTCTATCAAATATGTCATGATGATCTTGTTGTTGGCAACCGAGGTTACTGTCAATACCAACAGTTTGAAAGAGTGTTTTGGACATTTAAGCAGTGTGCTGATGCCTTTAACTACTGTAAGTCGTTGATACAGGTTGATGGAACACATTTATATGGAAAGTATCGTGGAACGTTGTTAATCGCAACCACACAAGATGGAAATAGCAATGTATTACCTTTAGCTTTTGCTGTGGTTGAAAGTGAAAACTCGTCCTCGTGGTCTTGGTTCCTATCCCACATACGACTGCATGTGACACAAAAACAAGGAATCTGTCTAATTCTGATCGGCATGCTGGGATTAAGTCTGCTGTGCAAAATGAGGCATTAGGATGGCAACCACCATATGCTTATCATAAGTATTGCATACGCCATATTGCAAGTAATTTCAACACCCGATTTAAAAATATGGCACAGAAAAAATTGTTGATAAAATTAGGTATGACTTCTTTTTATCCACATGACATTTTTTTTCAACTGTATTTTTTATTATTATAAACGAGCCATTGTATTGTGTTGTTTTGCAGCTTACACTCCATGCATGCATATATTTGACAGAAACTTTGAAAAATTTTGTCAGCAAAGCACTGAAGTAGGTAGTTGGATAAATGACATATCGAAGCAAAAATGGAGTATGGCATACGATACAAAAGGTTACAGGTATGGATACATGACAACTAATTTGTCTGAGTGCGTTAACAAAGTGTTCAAGGATTGTAGGAATATTCCCATCAGTGCTTTGGTAAGGTCAACATATAGTAAATGTGTTGCATATTTTGTCGAAAGAGGATCCCATGGTAGGTCCCAATTGGAAGCTGGAAAGGTCTATTGCGATAAATTGATGCAAGCATTGCGTAAAAACCAACAAGACGCTTGTTCCCATATAGTCCGTCAGTACAATATCGAAACGACTAGATTCGAAGTCGAAGACGCCTTTAATCCACTGACTCAACGTGGAGGACAAAAATGGGTTGTTAACTTGAACGACAAATACTGCCAATGTGGGCGATTCCAAGCTTTCCATTACCCTTGTTCACATGTAATTGCTGTGTGTGGTGCAATTAGTTTAGACTATTATCAATTTGTTGATGAAGTATACACGAATGACTTCATCATGCGCATACTCTGGTCAATGGTTTCCTCTTGGGAATGACGAGTTGATCCCTCAAAATGAAGAAAGTTGGACTCTTATCCCAAACCATTCTGCTGTTCGAGGAAAAGGACGTCCAAAGTCAACGAGGATAAGAAATGAAATGAATTTTACTGAGTCACAAACACAGAAAAAAAATAAATGTCGCCGATGTGGACAAGAGGGTCATAATCGAAGAAGTTGCCCTTTGCATGCTGATGTAGGATGCTCTCAACCAACCGATGGTGATATGTAATTACCTTAAATGTTATTCTGTTTTTCAACGTTGTTATATGTTATAATTTATTATTATCTATTTCGGACATTTGCAACGTTGTCATATTTTATAATTTGTTACCATTTATTTTCGTAAACATTACAATAATAACTTTAAAAAAGAATAAAAAAAACTGAAGTCAAAATAAAAAAATAATTCATTGAGCATCATCATCATCGTTTACATTTTGGCATGAGTTTGGATCAAATTGTCCACCTAATCCTAGACTTGCGGCAGCATAGGGAGAATCCCAAGGTATATCGAATTGCGGTTCGGCGATAGCTGCTGTCGTTGCGGGTTGTTGCTGTCCTGGCATCTCCGGTGTGCAAAGTGATCCAAATATTTGTTGAAAAATATGGCCTTGGGGCATGCCACCACCGTACGGTATACGACCTTGGTAAGATGATCCTACGTCTGTCTGAGACGGATAATAGTAAGTAGAAGGCATATTTCCAGTTAGTTGTGTCGGTGTATAATATATGCCTTCTTGACGTTCAGGCAAATTAGGAACAGGATAAACTTCTGCCTGAACGACGTCCCTCCTTCTAGTTAGACCACGACTTTCACGATATGACTCTTTAACGTGAAAATCTGGAACATCCACCTCAGGCATACTTTCGGGTGCTGGCACTGCCGCTCGTGTGATTCGATCTTCATCTTCCAACAAGACCATTATTTTATCAACATATGGGACTAAATCGTCCACTGACCACTTGTTTCTTCCCTCTGGCGACACCATATACGATAATGTCTCTCCAACTTCACCCTACAATAAAAACAGAATGGAAAACATTAAAACCATAAAAATTTTATTGCAAAAAATAAAAAACAAATTGGATAACTATGACAAATTTTACCAACAACGATGCTCTTGCATTTCTTGGGTCGATAAACATTTTCGTTTTGGCACGATACCAAACCATGTACTCAGAGTTGAATGTCAGTTCTCCAACCTGACTTCCAGTTTCTTCGACCCTAAATTGGTCTATGTTGTTCCATATTGCAATGGCTGGTTGCAACAACATAAGCCAATTTTCAGAACCTTTTCCTCGCATAGTCAACCCATGTAATTTTTTTGGCTGCAAAGGAGGACGGGGTATGGGTTGGCGCATGCCAAACTGCCGCATTACTCTATCTGGTTGATGCCATTCACAAATATTAAAACAAAGCAATGGCACAACAGATTTCCACGCGTTAACCCCTTCTAAGCATATCGGGGGTAACTGTGCCACAACTTCGTTTGGATATGGCATCCAGATGACCTATATAAAATAACAACTAGTTAGTACGTACACAAAATTAACAAACCATAACATACATTTTCTTACATCATTTTGCTTCATTGTATCCAGCAAACGACGATGATGTTTTAAATCATCGGTGGCTCCAATGTGTCGGTTTCCCCGTCGTAGCCACCTACGAAAATTATATGAATAATATTAAATTTTATATAAGTAACTGCCAAATAATATTTTCAAATCTAACTAACATTATACTCAATAAAGAAATTACCTTGATCCAACGGGTTTGTTTGGTTTGTATGGGGGTAATACAGTGGGTGCAACTTTTGGGAATCTTTCCCATGCCCATATCTGTATCAATAGGCATAAACCACCCATGGATTTTATTTTGTAGTTTGTTGCGACACATAGTTCTCTATACAAAAAACCAAGTACAGCAGCACCCCATGCATATGCACTGCACTCAGCAAAATCTCGCAACAATAACAAATACCTTAAAGATACTTTACTACTAGATTTATCTACAAACAGGGCACCACCAATGAGGCGTAAAATATATGCCCTAGTAAACCTCTGTAAATTTTCTTCATTATTTTCAAAATTTGCGATATCACCAAAATGATGAGTTAGCCAACTAACTCGAATAGAGCTACCATCAATTTCATCGTTATTTGGTGAAACGCCAAGCAGTTCTTGACATAGTTCAACCCAATTAACATTGGTTGAAACTATGACAGGAATGCCAGTTACTTGTAAACCCAACAAAATTGCAACATCTTGAAGGGTGATAGTGCATTCTCCACATCTCATGTGGAAAGTATGAGTTTCCGGCCTCCACCGCTCAACAAATGCATTAATTAAACCTGCATTAATACGAAGAAAACTCATCTGTGCGACCGTGTAAAATCCCGTTTGTCACAAATATCGTACAATTTGAGGAGGAATTGACTCTTCTCCATTATACGTGGGAATTGCACGTCTGATTAAGAGTTTTCTGTCGTCCTCTCCATTCCATATATGTTGAGAAACGTGTTGATTTTGCATGTACAACACGTCATTCTCCACAGGTCCAGAATGAACACAATCAACAGAAGGGCGAGAAGAAGATGACGCCATGACAATTGCTACAATTTAATACAAAACATTATGTTAATATAATACCCAAAATAATATATATCAAAATACAAAATTAATAAATAACAAACAAATATTATATACGAAAACTAACCTCAATATTTCTAAATAATTTTCACAAAACAAAAGCTTTCTTCGATTATCCCTATGTAGTTTCCAACTACGTCTGCGATTATATGCGGCGGAAAGGTGTGCGGTTCTGTGGGGTTGGGGGGGAGATTTATAGGAGGCGAACTCCACATAAACCGCAACTCGCATCTGCGGTTTATGATTTTTTTATTAAAACCGCAGTTCGCACTTGCGGTTTGTGTGCGTGAAAAATCGCGCCCGTTCGTCTGCAACCGCTGGGTAAAGGGGGGGCCGGTTAAACCCCCGTAAAACCGCAAGTCTGACTTGCGGTTTTACGATGAAAAATATTATTTAATTCAAACCGCAAATCGCATCTGCGGTTTTATGTGCGTAAAAAACCGCGCCTGTTCCTCAATATCCGCACCCGTTCGTTGCAACCGCTGGGTAAATGGGGGGCCGGTTAAACCCCAGTCAAACCGCAAGTCTGACTTGCGGTTTTACGTGCATCATTTTCTGTTTCTTTTTACCCATTGGATAACAAGACGGTGCTGGTCAAAGACCAGTCAAACCGCAATTCAGACTTGCGGTTTTACTGGGGCGTTTTTTCACGCTGGCTTCCACGTAATGACATTGCTGACGGGGCAATGAAACCGCAATTCGTAGTTGCGGTTTGACCGAGTCAACCACCAAAACAGACCCACGCTGGTAATATGTTTCAAAACAGACTCATACCGGTAATTTTTTTAAAAAACAAACTCACTTGGGTCAATCAGCCCCATATGTATTAAACTCAAATACTATTAAATTTTCTACTTACACCACACTTTTACTAATGCACCTCTCATTTTGTATTTTGTCAAGTAATATCATTTTACTTAATAAAAAATTAATTTCCAGAAGAAAATTTAAATTGTACCCCTTTTCATATCAGGTACTATTATTTCATCATTTGATTCACATTTTAAGTAATTGAACCCTAGAATGAACAATTGAAGCAACGTCTTCCACCCTCTCTACCCTTTTGAATGTCATGTTCCCTAACGCAACATTCAAAACATTTTTTTAACAACACTTCACAATATCTGTTTTTATTTTTTGAGTTTATTTATTTGGACTCAAACACGTTCAATAAACCATAATAATATTAACATATACTAATACGATGAATTAGTCCTAACAAATATCATATAATAGTATTAAAAATATAATAGATTATTTAAAGTATAATAAAATTATGTTAAGTATATTGCTTTTAATTTTTAATATAGACAGATTCAATTGGTGATCACTTTAGTAAATGGTTTGAAACAGTGTTATTAACATATTCTTTTTTCAATTATATCCTTATTTATATTTACTAATATATTAAATATTACAAGTAACTATATGACTACCACCTATGAACAAGAATATTAATTATTAATGATAATTTTAATAACACAAAACTCATCCCATTAGAGAATTTTAGTATATAAAAATATTAATTAATGTTTTCTATAATAAATATGTAATAACCTTATAGTTTTGAAATTGAGGAGTGATACAAATGAATTTGTTGGTGCTAAATGAAGAAACAAATGGATATTTTTTAAGAAAAGAAAACTAAGGTGTTGTAAGGTGTACGATTAAAATATTATATTAGCTATATTTGTAATATAAATTGATTTTTACAACCAACATTCTTAATATATATATCACTTTAGTTTTTAAATGTGATATTAATAATATGTTTGTTTTATAAATTATCACTATCTAGTTCTTTTTAATTTGTATAATAAGTTAAAGTAACACTTATTTTGAAATGATACAGAAATAGTACTTCAAAATATCTGGCATTTATTATTTTACTACAAATCTTTTTAGTTCTTTAAAAAAATCCAATATTCAATTTCCAAAATGAATTTTCAGCCCCGCATAGTTATTAAAATAGTAAATAAAAAACTAATTTTTTGTTGATGATTTATGGGAGTATATCTTAGAACTTCAGTCTTTTTTTAATGTAAAATAAGCATTATTTATATATGTAATCGAGATTCAACACTACCCTCTACAAGTAGTACAAGTCAAAAAATATATATCTAATTATTAAAAATGGTGTGTGAGAGTTCCAATAGGGTTTCTAAGGAAGTTTCGAAGGAGAAGGAAGATTTGTTTGCTCGAAGTAATCAGAAAGTCAAGCGGAAAACGGAAGCTCATGGAGATGTGCCTCAAATGGTGGAGGGGATGAAAATTCTGCCTAATAAAGGGATGGAGGAGTCGTACAAAGCAAGATTACTGAATTTGATGGCAGATGTTTCAAGATGTTGGAATCGGAGTTACCCTCTCCGGTTCTTAAAAAGGAAGATATTGTTAGGTATAAAAAGATTCAGGTGTTAGATGAAGAATTCAGCAAATGGTAAAAGCCATGGAAGGGGTCCCTAATGGTGACTGTTCTAGGGAAGAAAGTGAGGTTCGTTTGCTCTAAAGCCAAGGTGCAACATGACTGGGAAAAGAAGAGTCTCTAAAGATTATTGATATGTCCAATAATTATTATTAAATACTTTTTTCTTCACATGAGGATTTTAACTAGCTATTTTGAGGGTTCATGGATGGTGGCGAACTACTACATTTTGGTGCAGTGGTGGAGACCTTTTTTATGAAAAATGTAGGGGTGGCTAAAAAAATGGTAGTGTGGGTACGTATACCAAATTTTCCCATTGAACTTTACAATGACGCCTTTCTGGGAAGGGTGAGACCGACCTTAGGCACCATGTTAAAAGTTTATCAGCTAACGGCAATTCAAGCAAGAGGGCGATATACAAGAATATATGTTGAGATAAATATCAATGAACCGCTGCAGTACGAGGTGATTGCAAGAGGATATCTATTACAGCTACAATATGAAGGGCTTCATAAAATTTGTTTTAGGTGTGGGAGGTATGGTCATAAGAATGACCATTGTCTGGAAGGGTTGGCATAGGAGAAGTGAAAGGAGAAGGAAGTTGATGGTGGCAGCCCAATGGAATCGAGAAATATGGGAGCAGCAACAGACGTTTCCGTTTACAATAATGGGGAATTTATTTCTAATGATAAATTGAATGTAACCGCTAATAATGAGGATGGTACGAAGGTTTCAAATCATATTATGGCCCATGGTTAATTGCTCATAATAGCTAAGGGAAAGTAAATTTTGATTTTTATTTCATACTTACTCAATTTTTATTTCTCATCTATTAGAAAAATATTAATATACTCTTTAATTTTTACTCTCCCGCTGTACACCGTTATGAATAACAAAAAAAATGCAAATTTTAAAAAAATTATTACTCATGTATGTTGTTAATCTTAATTTAATTGTAACCAAAAATTAAATTATTCATAATTATTGTTAGTCTCAATTTAATTTTAACGGAAATAATAATAATAATTAAAGTAATCGGAAATAATAATAATAATTAAAGTAATTAACGTAAGTGTAATTACGATAATGATAATAATAATAATAATAATAATTAGAATAATTAGAATAATTAACGTCAGTGTGTAATTAGAGTAATTAATGTCATGTAATTAGTCTCAAATTAATTAGAAAAGTAATTAGAGTAACAAGGGATGACGGGGAGTGTAATTAGAGGAATTAGACTCAAAGTAATTAGAGTAATTAACGTCATATAATTAATGTAACTAGAGTAATTAGACTTAAAGTAATTAGAGTCATTAACATCATGTAATTAATGTAACTAGAGTAATTAGACTCAAAGTAATTAGAGTAATTAACGTTATGTCTTTAGACTCAAAGTAATTAGAGTAATTAACGTTATGTCTTTAGACTCAAAATAATTAGAGTAATGAGGGATGGAGAGAGTAATTAAAGGAATTAGACTCAAAGTAATTAGAGTAATTAACGTCATATAATTATATTCGAAATAATTAGAGTAATTTACAAATTTCTTTACTTCTCTAACAATATATTGTCGAATAAGCAAAAAATTGTAAGAGAAAATTTCATCATAAATTTTATATTTAATTTATTTTTATATTTTATCGTATAAAATTTTAATAAAATGTTAAAAAAAATATATTACAAATAAATTATATATTAAAATATAAAATATTATAAAGATAATGTAAATAGTTAAATAAATTTTTAATTATTTTTTTCTTTGTTCGGAAAGATTTTTTCATATAATAAGTTATTTTATTTTGAAATATGAGTAAGGTTAATTTATCAAAGTAGATGTTCAAATCGATAAGGTAATTTATTATGATAGTTGTTAGGATATTTTTGAGTTTTTCAAAATTTATTTAGGTGGACAGGTGTTAAATAAAAAAATGGTAAGTGTGACATGAAAATGCGTGTGTTGATAATTGAAGAAGGTTGTCTTTCGGTGGATGGTGAAGGAAATGGGAAACCAAATGGGCATCAGCCCAATCCTATAGGGGTGAGATTCAGCAAAATGGGGGTGTGTGAAGCCAGCCCATTTGTGAAATGCAGAAAGACAATGAACGTTGTAGGGGATCGTGAAGAACACGGCAACGGCAGCAAAACCAACATGAAGAAGGTCATGCTGAAGGAGTTGAAATCGGTGGTCGCGGAGCAGAAATCACGTTGATTAAAACCCTTCAAACTTGGACGAGGGCTGACGGAACAAATGAAGAAGGGGAGTGCTGCGAGCGCAGGCACGGCCCCGTCTGGTGATGGCTCGAGCTCGGCGTGGCGAGAGTTGGACATTACTAAGGAATACGATGCTCAATTAGTGTTTTTACTTGAAACACAAATAAATAATGTGAGGGCTAATAAGATGGTTACTAGATTGGGGTTTGATAGGTGGTATGTTGGGGAAACCGTTGGTAGGGTTGGTGGAATTTGGTATGTTTTGCTGTATGATTGTTGGAGTGTGGAGGTATTAGTGGTCAATACTCAATTTATTCACCTGAAGGTACGATGGAAGAGGCTTACTAGCTAGATTCTTACGGTTGTTTATGCTAGCCCTCACCTACTGAATAGAATAGAAGAGTACTATGGAAATCTTTATCAAAGCTAGTTGAATCAATTCATGAGCCATGGGTGTTGGTTGGCGATTTCAATGTTGTCTTAAAGACCTATGAAAGAGAGTTTGGATCACAAAATCCTTGTAGGCGGGGATGAATGATTTCATGGAATTCGAGCAAAATAATCGCTTATTGGATGCGGGATTCCAGGGTCCCGCATTTACTTGGCAAAGGGGAAATCTAATGGAAAGGCTAGATAGATTGCTAGTGAATTTGTTATGGCGTCTTAGATTCCATAATGATATCTCGTACCACTTTCCATTTTATAAGTCTGATCACCATCTAGTTCTCACCAATCTAGAGGCTAAGAGGAAACCTAATAGGAGACGAAGATCATTCCATTTTGTTGCAACATGGCTAACTCACCCTAATTTTCAACATTTCTCACCACCTTTTGGAGAGAAAATAAGGATTGGCAAGGGTGGTGGAACACCTTCAAGAGGTACTGTGGCAGTGAAACCATGAAGTGTTTGGGAATATATCTAGGCACAAGCATCAGCTATTACATAGCTGGAAAAGATAAACAAAAACTTGATTTGTCAATGGTCTATCTTTTGGGAGCAAAAGCAAAAGGCAACTTGGCAGCAATACCAGCAAGTACTCAGGGAGGAAGAGTTCCTATGATTTCCAAAATCACGGGCTAAGTGGCTGACCTATGGGAACAAAAACTCAAGATATTTCCATGGTGTCAGAGCCATACGAAGAAGGAATAATAAAATAGAGATGATTCAGGATGCAAATGGTAATTAGATTGTTAATCCCACAGAACTTGAAAGGTTTGTGAGCCTGTTCTATAAAAATCTTTTTTCAAAAAACAAGCAGTATACGCCAGCCAGCATACATGGGGCATTTCCTCCTCTGTCAAGTAATGAGTATGAATTGTTTAGGAAGTTTGTGTCATAAATGGAGATTAGGAAGACACTCTTTACCATGGGCAATTTCAAGGCGTCAGGAGATTATGGTTTGCAAGTGGTGTTTTACAAAAGTAACTGGCAGATTATAGGTGAGAGTCATTCTCCAAGATGACAGAGATGCATTTGAGGACTCATAGAACTTAGAGTCTTTAAACTCCATGCTAATTACTCTTATTCCAAAGGTTGATAATGTTATCTCTATGAAGCTTCTGACACCTATTAGTCTGTCTAATGTATCTTATAAAACAATTACTAAAATCATTGTCATAAGGTAAGGATTGTTATGGAAAATTTGTTAGGTTCGTGTTAGGCTAGTCTCATTCCTAATCGTAACAGTCACAATAATGTTATCATTGTCCAAGAAGTTGTCCATTCTATGAAACGAAAGAAAGGCAGTAAAGGGTGGATCGTGATAAAAGTAATTTTGGAAAAAGCTTATGGGTTAAATGATACGTTAAATGATATTGGGTTTCCTAAACATTTTGTCAATATGGTTGGGCATTGTAGTTCTTCCCCTTCTATGCGTATGTTATGGAATTGGTGAGGCTCTAGAATCTTTTCAACCTTCAAGAGGTGTTCGCTAGGGTAACCCTATGGCCCCCTATCTCTTCATCATGTGCCTCAATAAATTGTTTCATATGATACAAATCGTGGTGGTCAAGATATCTAGAAGCCATTCGAATCTTTAGAGGTGGACCTCAATTAGCATATTTAGCATTTACTAATGATCTACTCCTGTTTGTCAAAGCATCTATGAATCAAGTTGAGGAGATAAACTATATCCAACAAGAGTTTTGTAGTAGCTCTGCTCAGAAGATTAATCATGAAAAAACTAGGATTTATTTCTCTGCAAATATCCAGAGGCAACGACAGGAGCAAATTTCTCAAGCCTTGGGGTTACAAAGGACATGTAACCTGAGAAAATATCCCGATATCCCTTTGCAACATTATCAGGTTTCTAAAGAGTTTTTTCAATTCCTCAAAGATAAAATTGAGCAAAGATTGAGTGACTGGAAGCGGGACACCTTGCCCTTTGCAAACGGACTTATACTGGTCAAATTAGTAGTACAAGCATTAACTAATTACGTGATGCAAACTAATATTCTGCCTATGTCTGTTTGTAATTTTTATTGATAAAAATGCAAGAACTTTGTATAAGGAGATTCCGATAGCAACAGAAAATTCATTGGCTAGGTTGGAAAGCCTTGTGCAAATCTAAAAAAGCAGGGATTGGGCCTGAGGATGACAAGGCAAGCCAATACCGCTCTTCTTTCAAAGGCAACATGGAGGATGATCAACAGACCGGATGATTTGTGGGTACAGATAGTTCGATTCAAGTATACTCATGGTGGAACTGAGACTTCATATTGATCAAGGTCGCCAAGGTACAAACTTTTGGCGTGACATTACCAAAGCTTGGAGCAATGTCGAGAGGAATTTGAGTTGGCAAGTTGGGAATGGAAAAGAGATAAAATTCTAAGAAGATAATTGGGTCCTGGGGCATGGCCCTCTGAAATAATAGTGTACTAATAATGCTCATGTAAATTCTCTAAATAAAGTTTGTTTCTTTGTTAATTTTTATGGTTCCTGGGCGGTCCAAAAGCTTCAAACTTTGTTACCAACTGCAATCAATATGTTGAAATCTATTGCTAGCAATGCAACATATCGAGTAATTTCGTTCAAAACAAATTTCTAGAAAGACTTTCCAGTCAATTTTAAAAATCAAATTCAAGAATTTATTGATCAGATAGAATCAGGCATAAAGAACAAAACGAAATATCAATATCAAATAGAAATAAATTACTATATATAAATATCACCAGAATACATCCGAGTTCGAATCAATTACATTCAATCCCAAAAAGGAAACTAGGGTAGCCATGATACAATAAGGAATGGGAGAAGAATTGAAGAAAACGGCTTCCACCGCTCTTCATTCCTTTCTTTCTACCTTTCGTCCTCTGTTTTTCCTTCCAAACTCTTTTTTTTTTGTTTAAGATCTTTTATAATTGACTTCTCGCTTGAGCTACCTTATTCTCGCTCAAGCAAGAAAAGTACTTTAACTTGATGAAAGGTCTTCTCACTCAAGCTAGATTTTCTCACTTGAGTCAGAATGCCCTTGAAATTTGGACAATTCTCGCGCAAGCAAGAATGATCTCGCTTAAGTTAGAATGATTTCGCTTAAACTAGAATGTCCCTGAAGCACTTCCCACCTCTAGACCATTCCAGTCAAGCGAGAAAATCTAGCTTGAGCGAGAATGTAATAGTCTTTTCTTACTCTTTTTTCTCGATTTCTTCATAAGTTTTCCAATCCTTTCTTTCTTCCATCCTTAATTACCTGCAATTTGTACATAAAGTGAGATCAAATATCTTCATTTATAACAAGACTCGGAAACAAACAATTGGATTCAATAATTCTTAATCTAGAGAAAATTAACATCTAATGAATACAGTTAAGACAAAAAAAATATCACAATTTCATATGAAAATTTACTAACTATTAATATTAACAGTAATCAAGGCCTTGTCCATTTCCTTCATAAAATTAAAGTACAAGCCAACAAAAATGCAATCAAAGCTAACAAAAACCCAAATAACAATTTTTTAAATATTAGGAGGTCGAGTTCAAACTATGCCATAAGTTTATGCTGAATCGTTTCTCATGATGTTTGAACAATATTACCTCTGATGACGAGATACCTAGCTCTAGTTCAAACCAAGAAAAACATTTTTTTAAATAATCTTTACATTTTTTCTTTATTTTTTAACTAGTATGCTTAGGATATTTGTTAGCATTTATTTTTATTTTTATTACCACCTAAATTAGGATATCTTTTTTTTCAATGAAATTCTAAGATACCTTATAAATTTTTATCCTTTACGAGTTATGGAACTGATCCTCATCTAGAGTTAGATTCACTTGAAATTTCTTCCCGTTATTAAAAATAATTTAATTCATAGTGTAAAAATATTTTATATTATCATTAATTATTCATTATCACGTATGATAAAATTGTTTAACTTTGTAATTATTATTTTAAAATGATTTTGATAGTGACAAGGAAAAAATTTTCCCGTCAACAATATATGAAATTAAATTTAAAAACAAATAACAACTTTTGGTGCACGGATATTTTAAAATTATAAAAAATTAATTAGGAAGAAATAATAAGTTCGAATAATCTTTTAACAAAACATTAATTAACGGATAAAAAATTATTTAATATTATTATACATAGAAAAGAATTCTATTTTATTTTGTGACATTAACTCAAATAGGATCATCTTTTTTTTCATCAATAATCTTCTTATGTGACACCATTTTCCTTGTCACAACTAGGAATGGCAACGGGTCGGGGCGAGTAGGGGTAGTGGTTACCCACCACCCGACCCGCTACAAAAATGTGTCACCCGTTACCTGTTAAAAACCCGTCTGGTACCCGCTATAGAAATATTTGTGGATTTTTTTAATACCCGCGGGTATCCACGGGTACCCATGGATATTTTAAAAAATAATTTTTTTAAAATTAAATATTTTTATAAGAAGTTTTATCAAATAAATTATTTATTTTTTGAAAAATCTGAAAATAAAATTATATTAGTTTCTACAACATTAATTAGATCTAAAAGTAGATTAATATAATATGTTATAAGAAAATATTTAATACAAATAAAATAAAATCTTTATTTTATATTATCGGCACTTTTATAATAAATAATTTTATTAACTATGAAGTTTTCATAAAAAAATAAGATTGATATCAATGAATTTTGATAATTAATATTTTAATTTGATTTATTTTCCAAAAATATTATCTTTTTTAACTTATATATATTTTATTTTAGTTTAGTGGGTAGCGGGTATCCGCAGGTACGGGTGCTATGATACCAAACACATGCCCGTTAAGAAGCAGGTAGAAAAAAACTCGTACCTGCGGGTGGCGGGTACCCATTTATATTATCCGTACCGATATTTTCGCAGGTTTTATCCACAGGTATTCGCGGGCACGAATATTTTTGCCATCCCTAGTCACAACTGTTATCATTTTTAATTTATCATGTGAAACACCATTTCTAAAATATTGGAACAGTGACATTTAGGTTTTTAAAAACTTTTTAGAGATATTCAAATCATTGCACGTAGGTCTCTTTGTCATTAGCAATGTTATGCAATTGCACAGTCAACAATTAACTGTTGTACTAGTAGACTATTTTTCTCATTCAAGCAATCCAACTACTTACTTAGCACCTACTTTATTTTTATTTAAGTTTTTTTAAGAGTGAAACAATATTTTACTTCTTAAAAAGATTAAAGCAGTAACGTCAAAATCCTTGAAAGATTTTTAGAAGCATTTAAGTCATTGAAAGTTTTTATCGTAGGTAGATCTCTCAACTACTAACGACATTAGGCAACTGTACGGTCAACAATTAGTTGTTGTGCTAGCTATCCTTCTTTCATATGTAATAATTCAATTGTTTATGTGACACCTATTTTTTCTTTTATTTAATTTTTTAAATTAAAATATTTACAAAAGTTCTTATGATAAAAAAAATAATTGTGTGGTGGATAAATGAAATAAAGAAGAAAAACTATCACTTATTCATTTAATTTATGTAACATTTGGATTTTGAAAGTAATTTAGATGTTTTGGATTTTAATTTAAAATATTGTAATAGTTTTATTGTTCAAATTTAATAATAGTTTGATGGTTTAAAATGTTATAATAGTCTCTAACAATCCTTTAAAGGACATGGATGTTACCATTTTCTTTAAATAATCAAGCTATTATTAATTTAAACCACAAAAATTTATAATATTTTAAATTAAAAATAGTGTTACATCAAATCTAAAATAGCCTAATTACTTTTAAAAATCCAAATGTTACATCAATTAATTGGATGGATAACCGACAATTTTCCGTCTTTAATTTCATAATCTACCACACAACTCTTTCTCATTTTTTGTATGTGTTTTCTCTTTTATTTACTTTTTTGTTTCTCATTCAAGTTTTTCTATTTTTTAATCTTACAATGACTCCAAGAGATTTGCATGTTCAAGGATTGATCAAATTCTATTGATTTTGATTCACAGTTATCATTTATCAAAGAATAACTATGGTTATCAAATGATTGAACAACCAGAAGCAATTTACTTACGATACTTAATTGATATTCATAAAAAGGATCTAATGATTTATAAGTTCAATATATCATGTTTAACAGAAAGACGGATATACTAGTGATAAGTTCTAAAGGAACTGGACGATCCTATTTGGTACCCTATGTTTTCATGAGGGGTGTTGCGAGGTGATAGATTATGTTGGATTATAAAGGGTGGGCAGTTGTAGTTGGGTCGTGTCGAAGGACAAGAAGGTTCCAACATGGAAGGGGGAAGAGTTGAGTGTTGTGAAATAAGGGGTTGTCAAACTATTTGTTTGATTTGTTAAATGATTCTAGGAACTTGGTTCCATATATTAATTTGATATTTTACCGAAAATATGAGAATTCAAACAATAGTAAAGTTTCTCCCTTTACAAGGTGGGTATCATGCAACACAGTGGTTAACTATTGATTGGGAAGTTATTCATCCTCATTAGTAACTTAGAGACCTACATACAAACAACAACAAAAATACAAAAAACTCAAATGCCTCTTAAAATTTTTTAAAAACTTGTGTATTTGATCTTTAGCAGAACAAGATGATGTTTCACTTTTAAAAAAATTTGGGTATCACATAAAAAGTTATATTATATTGTCAGGTATGAGAAAGGAGAGAAAGGAAAACTACAAAACAACGTGCACTCGTAATTATACAATTGCATTAGCAATGTAGTATGCAAACAACCGAAAAAAAATTCAAAAAACTGGATACATGTAAAAATCTTTCAATAATGACCTAGATATCATCTTCGATCTTTGAAAGAGCAAATTGAAATTGATGTTTACAAACCTCTTTCTTATATTGACGTAAGGTTAACCAATTTCTTGGTTTCCATTTGTTGAATTTTGACTGTTGACCCAGGCCTTGGTGCTACCTCTTACCTCCATTAAAAGTAACCAAAGGGATGTTTGTTTGCTTTCTCCATTTCCTCATTTTTTACGGTGTGAATAACACATTAACCTGCTGTTCTCAGCTTACCCGAGTAGGTATACAACTATTTTGATCCTTAATGTGAATTGTATGAATCCAAGTCTATAAAATGTTGGCAAATGGCCTGATCCTTCAACCATCCACCCATGCGTGGGGCCATAAGTTTGTAAAATAAGCTTATTTCTGAAACTAAAATACGTGTAGCAGCCACAAAGATTGTAGGTCTTCACTTAAGAAAATTCTCATTCGGTATTCTTAACTACCAAATAAAGGTCCATTTGAGTCTCACTTCCAAACTTATCCAATTCAATCAAAGGCCTCATTTCCACGAAACTCACTTCATATAGAGGTTTCTGGACCTTTAAAACACAAGTCTTTCCCTCTGGATCTAGCATCTACCATTCACAACTTTGATTCCCTGAGATTTCTGCAATCTGCAAAATTCACTATGGGAGTCACAACCTTTACACAGGAATACACCTCCTCTGTTGCCCCATCACGCATGTTCAAGGCCTTGATCGTAGACTCCAGAAACTTGCTTCCGAAGCTCTTACCTCAGTTTGTAAAAGATGTGAATGTAATCCAAGGAGATGGGGAAGCTGGAAGCATTGAACAAGTTAACTTCAATGAAGGTTAGCAATTAAAGATGTCATAGACAAGCTGAACTGAAAGAGGTCACACTCACTTCTCTATATTTCTTGAATTAACTTGTTATGTATTTCTTTTTATGCAGCTAGCCCCTTCAAATATCTGAAACACAGGATTGATGTGCTTGATAAGGACAACTTGCTTTGCAAATACACTATGATTGAAGGGGATCCTTTGGGTGACAACCTTGAGTCTATAGGTTATGAGGTAAAGTTTGAAGCCACTAGTGATGGAGGTTGTCTCTGCAAAATGACAACTAATTACAACACTATTGGAGAGTTTGTTGTTAAAGAGGAAGCCGTAAAGGAAGGAAGGGAAAGCACTATTGCAATTTACAAAGTTGTGGAGTCATACCTGCAGGAGAACCCACAAGTGTATGCCTAATTATTTATTTATTTGTTATTGTGCCATATATCATAAGATATACAGACTTGTTAAAATTTATAGTAACAGTACTCAACAAAATGTAAGGTTGTTTAGAATGGTTGCAAAGCCTTGAATTTCTTAATAAGTCCTTATTGCATGGACAACCAAAAAGGGCTAGTGGTCTGGAAAAAATATGTGTACTTTGGTAGTAACAAAGAGTTGAAGAGTGTTTTGTTATACCTTTACATGAATTCCAATGTAATTATGGAGAAGTAAACAGAGAAAACAAACACACGCGAAGACTTTGAATCACAATCATATGAGCCAATACTACTCGGATGGTATTAACATATTGGGCATACCTGAGTTTAGGTTCCAAGAATTTTGTTCTAAATATCACAAGTTCATATCGACCCATTTAAGTCATCATGTATGACATAATAATATAAGGGGACCAGAGGTCTTGATTAACATAATTTCTTCTGTTTCAGAGATGGAAGGGTTTACTGATGCCAAAAGATAAATTTTCAGTATTTTGTCATTTAGGGTTTTTCACTTTCTCTACACCTTTCCATCATAATGAATAAAAAAAATGGCAATTCAAGGCATGCATCCTAACAAACTTTAGACTCGCAGAAATTTCTCCTCTTCCTCTTTAAGAAGAGCATGGCATATCTGGCAAAGGGAGCGTGAATACCACCCTGTGAACTAATGTTTCTTTTTTAATTCTTATATGTTGTTCACTTAGGTAAAGTAGATAGTTTTTTGTTATGTTAGCGTTTTAATTGACAAATGTTCAATTTTGAATTCTTATATGTTATTCACTTATGTATGGATACTGTTGCCACCTGTTATAATTAAATATTTGTGTACATTATGTGGTTCTTACAAATTTAGTTAAATGTTGTTTTTGTTTAAGAAAAGTAATTTATAGTTGTTGATCGTACTACTTATTTTATTCAATAAGTTCTTGTTAGTTTTTTATTTAAAACTCTTAGTCTTAAGAATTTATTAAGAGCAAAAATTTGAATTTTAAATAAAAAATATATCATTTCAGTTTTGTTACTCTTTTTATATATTTATATTTGAGTTTAATATTTATATACTATTTTACATGTATTCAATCACAACTCTAATAATATGATAAGTTTGTTGATGATTTGATTGTACCCATCAATATTATAAAAGTCATATAAAGAAAGAGTTTAATATTTTCTCATTATATTTTACTCTTCTTTCTTTAATACTTTGAATTGCTCTCTATTTTATTTTTTTTTAACAAATACTAGAGTAATAAAATATTAATTCACAACTAAAATAAGAGATGGAAAAATAGGAATTAACACAATAATTTTACATGAAAACGTTTAGCAAATAAGAGAAAAATTATAGCAAGACTAAAGAAATAGTTTTACGTGAAAAAAAAATATAATCTCCCTCTAAAGATAAAAATTTTCATCTAAAAAACCAATTACACTTTCTTTTATACTAACAAATACGCTAACTTAGAATATACTTATATCTAACTCTGTCAGAGCAGCTACAATTGGATACTAAATTTGTAGTAAGATATCAAAACTTATAGAAATTGCATGGTATGATTTAAGCATAAGGCATTGTGAAATTTTCATAAGTGTGACACATAGAAGTGAAATTTTCATTCTTTCCTTTTTTCTCTTTCTTTTTTTTTTTCTTTTTTTTTTTTCCTTTTGCCACAAAATGGCTTTTTCACTGCACACACGGTTTCACAAGGTAAGGATTGATTTGAGGTCATGCTGACTTACTGAGAGTGTATAAATGGTAATTATTCTTCTTAACTATGAAACAAACCACCACTTGATGAAAGGGGATTTATGGAAAAGAACAGAAGTTTTAAATTAAGGACATGTACAACTTTTTATACTTAAATACATGTAAATTATGCAAAGATTTTCAAGCTGGGTGATATAACAACTTTATTTAGTATGGAGTTGTCCAAAATTAATAGTGTGAGAGCAGAAAAGCAAACTGCGGTTGACATTCTCCGGGGTAAAGCTTTAAGGATTTGATTCATGTTTGTGCAAGTTTTCTTCCTTGCAAATCGGAACTCACGAAATGTCCTGTAATGTTAGTCTCTTGCACCCAAATTTTTTAATATGAATGGATTAACAAAACCAATGAGCACCAAAACAATGAGTGCATTTGTAGAGGGGTTTTGGTTCATGTACGGCCATCAAAACGATATTTACGTCCATTTTCTATATTTCAGAAAGTCCAATTCAAAATGTATTTATAATAAATATTAATCTGATGAATATAGGTATTAAAACTCTTTAGAAATGTCAAGTTCAAAGTTTGATCCTCCCAACTAAGGTGATACATTGCTTAAGTCACAAACCATATATAATTTGCCTTCTTCGGTAAATAAAATGTCATGTTTAATAAATATATCTGATGAAAGCATTATTTATTGCCAACATTTTGTAGGAAGTCTTGGTATTTAGATATGCTCTCAAATTCTCAATTAAAGATAACAATGAGATTCGGGATTAAACGTAGACAGCCTCTGGATTCTTTTCCGAATCATCACCCCTCTTCCGTGGACCAACCAAATAATACCATTACTCTCCCCTTTGCCGCCAAAAACAAAATGATTCCTTGCATTTCCCACGTCTCTTGTCTTGCCTTTACGTATTCCTTGCCCGTGTAAGGCATGAACAGATAGATTCCATTTACAGGTTCTTCATCCATAATCCACATTCTTAAAACAAAAACCATATCTCTTGCTTTCTCTAATTTCACAGCTCAATGCCTTCATGGCTTGGGGGACTCAGGTAATATTCAAGCATATATTGTCGATTTACATGCCAATTCAATATTTTATTTTTCTTTTGCGATTTTCGATCAATTTAAACATTTGGCATGCATTGTCTTCAAGAGTGGATGATCCATCAAATGCAGGCACATCGTCGTGTCACAGAGATACAGGTCAGAGTGGACTGCAATGGGTGCGCGCAAAAGATTAAAAAAGCACTAAATGGCATTCCCGGTAGTTACATATATACAAGATCTCCCTTCCAAATGGCGCAGCAATATCGTCAATTTATTTTATGAACTTTCTCTTTTTGCAGGTATACATGATCTTCGCGTAGATATACGTCGACAAAAGGTCACAATTGTTGGATGGGCAGATCCAGAACAAGTTGTCAAAGCAATTAAGAAGACGAAGAAGAATGCCACCATTTGCTCTAGTATTGAACTAACTAATCCATCTAAACCAACACAATCAGAAACAAAAGAAAATGCACCATTCCCAAATGCAACATCACCACCACCAGCACAAACATCAACACCAACCACAGCACAAGCTTCACCACCCCCAGCAAGCCCCCCCTCAGAACCACGTGAACCACCACCTGAAGCAACACCGCACAAACCTACACAGAGGAATGCCACGGGACAGTGGCAGAACATAGTAACACAAGAACTAGAACAGGTTCATGTGACACACCATCTACCTAACAATGTTAACAGATTCAGTTCTGGCTACAACCATGCTGAGCACTGGCAAAGATACCATAATGGCCCTGTATTTCTACAAGAGCCTTCCCAATCATTGTATGTGACACACAGCTATAATACCTACATGCCTTCATCATATGTGACGGAATACGAATATGTCAGATCACCATCACAACACACTCATTACAATTGTATAGAAGACTACAGTAGAGATTATCAAAACGACAATGTAAGCATCGCATCCATGTTCAGCGATGACAATCCTAATGCATGTTGCATTGTCTAGTAAGGAGGTCACTTGCTGCTCATGAAAAGTAAAGACTTTCTTATGCTTCCATGTCTTGATAAGTGAGTTGTGGAAGAGAATTCGTAAAACTGTATAATTTTAAGATAGAAAATAAGAATAGTTTGCATGTGACGTGAATATGTTTAGGTATATATCTGTAAATATAGCCCAAAAGAAATCTGGCAGGTAATTTGCTATGAGTAGGCCAATATGGGGTATGCAAAGCTATCACAAATCAAAGTTGTTGTAGATCTGGAAGATACAAATTCTTAATCATAGTATTTTGAGCATGTCTTCAAACATGTAGTAAATATGCCCGAACTATATTTATGTATTTTTACTTATAAGTACATAAAACTCAAATTACATAAATTAGAGGCCGCATCATTTTTAACAATTTTGGATAACATCAAAATTTCATTATCAGAGGAAGTATCTATCTATATAGCAACAAAATTGTGAATAAGAAGCTGGAAGAAATACAGCTTCCACTCCTCCATGCATCTATGTCAGCCACAAACGGACAACCTGAAACCCAATCTGTAAAGTTAATAGTAAAACTCCAATTACTAATTATTCGCCAAAGAAATTCCAAATTAATAAGCATATATGACTTACATGATAGTTAGAATTATGTTGGTTACTAAAAACAACCGAGATGGGGAAAACAAAAATAAGATAGGAAAATGAAAAACCAAAGATGTTAACACTGACACTTCATGTAGAGATTAGTTCTCCTTTTGCAGCCACAGTTGTGCAAAATCGCCCCTTCTTGAGGCCTTCACGGTTGCGATTTCTGATTTACAGTTGGAGCATCATAGACACACCCAAACAATGTTGTTTTTGGCCTGTTAGTCTTCTTTTTTTTTAATGAAAGGTAAAAAATACAACTACTCATTTACAATTTTAACCTACATTTTTTATTCCCCACCCCCCTATTTGGCAATACTCCCGCAACAATCATTCATACTCTGCTCTCAACCATCCTTAATTCTAACGTCATGTCCAGAAACGTCTCCAACAATGCCTGCTACCAGCTTCCATTCTTCTGTTTTTTATTTAGATTTCTTCTTTCTTCTCTGTTTAGACTTTTGCTTACTTGAATTTATTTCCTGATGCTTGCTGTTTTGGACATGGTGATTGATTATTATGCAGTTTCTGCTGTTTAGGAACTCTTGATTATAAAACTTGAGAAGAATACGTTTTTAATTGTAGATGTTTTTTCTTTATTTTTCATAGCACACACAGACACATACTTAAGGATCAAAATGGCAGTCATCCCACTACCGCTATCCTACTATAGCATTTATCCACTGTTGACTATTATGTTGGCAATAGGTGGACACACATACTTAAGGATCAAAATGGTGGTCATCCCACTACCACTATCCTGCTACAGCATTTATCCGCTGTTGACTACTATGTTGGCAATAGGTGGCAAAAGAAAACAATACATTATCAACAATAATTTTGAGCAATCTCAAAAGAAGATTCTAAATTCCCAACCTTGTGGAGAAATATGAATAAAGTCGTAGAATGAGAGTTTCAGGATCATCAGACTAAGTTAAAATCATCTTTATCTAACCACATTTTAGCATGTTTGGTTTTAATTTGGTTTTGCCAAAATCAATTCAGATTTTCCACGTTGAAGGAAAAACAACACAAGTTGCTTTTCATGATGCCCCATGATTTTTGGTTCCTCACTGCCAAATCCAAACAACCTATCTACTTCTACCAATTTTGGCATGCACAAATGCATAAGCCATGAGAACTTTTTTATGCATGTAATTAATTACCTATCCAAAAAATCAGACTAGCTTTCATCATCAGTACTTATTTCAGAAGCATCATCTTCCTCGTGATAATATTCATCTTTATCTTCATCTTCACTTTCTTCTGCTTGGAGTTCTTGCACCCTTCTAGTCTCAGTTGCCAATGCCTTGTCAATCTGAAAGTAAATTTTATTAAGCCCCCCCAAAAACCAATAACATTCAGCAGACTGCCAAACTAAATTTAGAAAATGTGACAGTACCTGTGATGTCACCAGTTGCAGACGACCTGATAATTGCAACAAAGACTGATGAGTTGCCCCTCTAAATTTGGAAATCTGAAAAGAGCAGATAAACTTCAAATTCTCATACATTTATCAAAGTAAAAATATATCACTCAAAACCAGAAGGCACCAGAAAATCAGAATGAGCTGGAGAAGCAAAGTTGACAAGAAACAAATCACAGTAAACTTAGTTTTATTTTTTTAAAAAAATACTAATAAATTCCCAATCAATATTAACACGTCCCATTGTTGCTAATCCATAGCCTATCCTTATTCCCATTGCATGCTTCATTACAAACTTGTATAAGAGAAATAATCAGATAAATTTTTCAAGCCATGTTTTCATTCCCGCCCCAGAACTGCTAGAGGAATATTGTTGTATAAAATCAGAATATAAAGGCATGTTAAAGTTTCAGTTTTTAAACAGGAAATTTATAATGGACGTGCAAAACTGTAAATGCAACTTCAATACACTTTAAGAAATTAGTCAGGCATGTCAGACATTGTAGTTTCGTCATATTAACTTAGTCAACTATCCCAACCATAATGTCAAGTGACTACTTGGTTGGCCAAATACTATGGATAGGCCAGAAACTGATAAAAAAGAAAGGCATGCATATTAGAAAAAGAACAAATTACAATATAAATGACATAAGCCATGTCAGATATTTCTATGCATAATAATATATAATATAATTTTAATAAGCCAAGTTAAATTAACTGATCCTTTGGCCATTTCATTATCTTTCAAGTCTAATCATAAAAATACAACAGTTAAGTTAACCATGTGACGAAACTCAACATAAGTTGCACATGTCATATTAGGATGTTAATTAAGCATTCATTATACAAGGAATAATAGCAGAAGTTGCAGATTTAAATTAGAGGAAGTATATTTAAGCTCTGTTTGGCTTGGCTTGATTTTAGCTTTTAAGAAAAGCTAAAGGAAAAAATTAGAACTTAAAAAAAATAAGTATAAATTGTTAGTCAAATTTCATTTTATAGCTTAAAAATTCATTAAGTTAAACCTTGTTGATAAATTATTCTTTTTATTGTCTAATGAAAAAATACGTTGATAAAATAAGAATCTATATTGTAAAATAAACACTTCAAAATTTTAAGTATAAATACTGTTCAACTCAGTTTCTCCTTATAAATAACTTTTAAGTCAAAAATAAGTTAAACCAAATGGAGACTTAAGATTTGAATTCTATGTTTTAAATAAAGCATGATGAATTTAAAGTTGAGATTGCAGAGTGCTGAAACCTAGCAAATAAATGAGAAAGAAAAATTAAACCTATTATACCTTGTCTAAGGAATCAAGTGTATGTGTCAAAGATTCCTGAGCAATGATATTGTCACTGTGATTCACTGATATGCTGTAGATCCATGGAAGAATATACTTTCCACTAGATGACCTGTTGAAAAGTGATTTACAAATGTCAAGAAAATTAAGTGCATATGCATTGCAGTTTATCGAAAGGAAAGCACATAATGAAATACATCACAATTGCTTGTTTCCACTGTCTGGACAAATTTTTTAAAACTGGAAGAAATGTGAAAACAAGGTAGCATTTTTGTAATTATTTACAAAAACAAAATGTTTCCTAAAACCAAACAGGACCGAAGCTAAGAAGCATCTTCCTTAACATGATTACAAGCTTACACTGATACCATTCTTCTAAAATACTTGAGCTCATAGTTATCAGAATATAACAATTTTCATAATTCAATTCTTATGATTTGACTATCCATCGATATGTATTTTGAGATGTATCTCAAATGACTTTGTATATTACAATACATGAAAGAATCATGTGAATCTTACAGCTGAAGATTCATCTATTCATTAGATTTTAGTTTTCTTTCACCAATTCTCGTGAAAAAATAGAATAGTCATATCATCTTAATTGTTAAATGAAAAAAATTAAAGGAACATTTATAAACTTCTATTTGATTATTCGAGTACTTTATTTGTTGCCCATTCATTTAATGCATGTACTCCATTTAGCTATTTAATTGCTCGTTTCGATCCTTCAAAAATAAAGGCTCACAAACTCATCTATAACTAATAACTTATAAACAACCTATAACTAACAATTTTGATCATGAATTTCACGATTCATGATATATTATGATTCGACTCAATTCATAAGATAAGTTTTTCAATACACAATTCGTATCGTGATTTAACTACCATGCTTTAGCTCGTGAAGTATTTATCATCATAAGATTCCAATTTTATTTTGTATGACTACAAAAAATTAACCAAAAATGAAAGAAGACATTAAAACTTTAAAATCCAATCCATAGAATCACATCACCCACAACTATCAACTAATCAATCACACATTTCAAGGTTACCCCTTAGAACATCAAATGATCTAAATAAAATTAAACTTCAAAAAGGAAGTGCTAAGTCTCATTCTCTTTTACTATGTCCAAAATAATACACTCAATAGCTGAAAAAAGCCGTAATTTGTGAATAAATTGAAGAAAGCTTGATTTTCAAAGCATTATCAAACTGTTCATGAATATGTTGTTATCATCAATACATTATTCTACTAGTAACATCATTTTAGGAGATAAATAAACCGATATAAATCTACTATGCGGATCGTCTTGAAATCAGGATTATATCATAAACAGGAGTAGAATGTTAGGTCAGAGGCATTCAGTCTAGTAATAATTTGAGAATTGAGCTTTTACTCCTTGTAAAAGGAGAAATCCTTTGAGGGGGAGAGGGAAACCCTTGCAGGAGAGATCTTTCTCCTATTTTCCATTCTTTCCCATTCCTATTCTTGGTTCCCAACACACATTGGCTTTCCATTTTTACTTGGGGAAGGAACTTGACATCCTATGCTACCCTTAACATTACTCCTAGAATAACTTAATGCAATAAAACAATGCACAACCTAGAGTATATACCCCAATGCCAAAGGCTCCTCACAATGTGAAGGTATGGGGGAGGATCATTGTATGCAATCTTACCTTGCATATGCAAAGAAACTGTTTTTGGATTCTAACCCATGACCAATCAGTCAACAAGCACAACTTTACTGTTGCACCAGGACTTTCCCTCACAATAAAAACAATGAACAAACAAGAGGAAATTCAGAGCAGTCCAGCAGAGGCAAGAGACCTTTCAGAAGAAAGCCCAAGAAAAGAAACCAAACCTTGATTTCCATGCAGCCAGTAGTGCTTCCAGTAGCTTGAATGCTTCACTTGGCTCCATAGACAAAACAGCTGCTCTTATCTAATAAATGGATCATAAACACTTACATGCAACTTCTAAAAAATATGGACAACTAATATAATACAATGACAAGAAAAAAGAATTAAATAGATAAAAGAACATATGAAACCAAAAGTATTACCAAAAGACAGTCACATTGATTCATAAACTAACCTTTTTCACTGGAACAGTAGCTTCCAGATCAATACCCTTCAACAACGTAGAGCAAAGTTCCATGTTTGATGCATAGTCACTTTCACTGGAAAGCATCGCTAGTGATTTTAGCCGGTCCTCCAGGCAAATTACACCACTCTCACTTTGGGCCATATCATCTGCACATATTGGTAAAATCAATAGATTAAGCAAAGCAAAAAAAAGTGTAACTCCATCTTTTATTCTAGATTATATACTTGGTAGCAGCAATGAACAGAAGACAAAGGCAAATTTATTATATTAAAAATGTATCTGGTTGATTGTGGAAATGCCATTCAGCCAATGCCAATAGCAATGGCAAGAATGCTACCCCATTGACTGGTGGTGAAAAAAGTTACAAAGAGTTTGTTTCAGAATCGTTTTTCATTCCTGGGAATATCATTCCAAGAAATATAACATGGGAATGACATTCGTGGGTATATTAAAAAAACATGTTTCCTTAGTCTTTGTATAACCTAAAATAAAAATAAGAATGAAAGAAAAAATGAAATTGTAGTAGAATTAGAAAACTTCCCACATTCCCATGGTAATATAAAATTCCCACCCCGTGCCATGGAAATATAACATTCCTCAAAATGATATATACTCATAAATATTTTGTATAACCTTCTAAAAATCATACGAATACATATTCTCATCTCCATATTCCCAGAAATGCTAAAAGATTCCATGAAACAAACCTTCCCATACTGCTAAATACGTAATTACAATTCCTCAATATTTTTATTGAAAGGTCAAAATTGTGGTTGTTGACCTTCAAATAATGGCCTCCAATGTAAGGAGTTTTATGCAGATATCAAGCTAGCCTCTCATGGTCTTAATATACAGGAGTTTTTATGAGAGTCAATTCCTAGATTCATTAGTGAGGACTTCAACTGGAAATCCGGAATAGGGTTGGTCTTCCAAACTATAGGTTTAGATTTGTTTTCATGAATTTGGTTTGTGGCCCCCAAATGTTTTTCTTGTTCTCTTTAATTATTCTTTTAATAAATTTATTGTGTGCAGCAAATGACTGGTAGTGGCACAGGTGAAAACCTAGCTGGGATGTCTGTCTTTACTGCGATGCTTTTGCATATGGTTCAGTTTTTACATCACATGACTGACAAGTAAGGATAGAAATGGATCGAGCAGGCTGTCAAAGGCATATGGCCTAGCCTATTTAAGGCCTAGCTTAGCTCGACTCATTTACTAAAAAGGTTGGGATTAAACTTTTTAAAAAGTTTTAGTTAAACAAGTCAAGGTCATAGGCTTTAAAAATCATACTAAGCCTAACAGACTGACCTATTTAGCAATATAATATTTTTTATATAAATATTGTTAATATGATGCATAGTATAATAATTTAATTAGTTTAATGAAATTCAAAGTAATTCATCTAATTATCTAATTTTTCTCCTATTCCCTAACTCATTGACATCGTGATGCTATAGGAAGATAGATTACATATGTTTCCATATGAATAATAATATGTCGATATGTTTTCATAAAAAATAATAATAACATAGTATTGCTATATATATAAAAGCTACATATACAATATGTATAGAAAAGGCATGAAAACGTTGAGTTACTGCATGGATTTTTATTTCGCATATTTTTATATTAGAATAGTTGGGATCATTTTACATCAATAAAAGTTTCACTAAGTCTTAAAAAAAAAATGAAATAGGCATTCAAATAGGATAACGGGAAAACGAGACTTATATAGAGGTTGGACAAGGCCCAAAAATTAGGCTTATAATAGGTAACAAGCTCAAGGTTCGCTATAAAACTATAAAGTAGGTTGGACCAAGCTTAGTTAAGGTCTGGTCTTGCCCAGTCCATTTCCACCCTTACTGACAAGGTTGAGCATGAGTGATATTTACTAATTAGATAGCTCTTAAGCATGTTAATAGCATTGCATTGCATTTATTAAATTGTCTTTTAAAAAAAAGTTTATTAAGATTATGAATAAAACATAAGTATATAGAAATGTACCACAGTTTTATAACAAACAATAATTTGTATTACACAGATATGTAAACACAAATACCTAGAAGTTAATCCACCACTTGAGAATCTTGCTGTACATATTTTTTGCATTATATCAACCTATAGACTTCTCACATTGCTCTATGTGGAGTCCATGCAGGGTGGACTTGTCATTAAACAAATGAAACTTCCAGATTGGTATTAATTTGTCAACGTATATATTCAGCCACAAAGTCCATTTTCAGGAAAATAATGAAAGCGTTCAATTTATTGCTTAGAAAGAAAAATAATGTAATTAAACAAAAAATAATATGTCCAGTGACTCCAGTCTCTAATAATTGTTGCATTAACCAATCGTGCATTTGTTCAAGAGGAAATTATATTAATACCTTCTATCTCAATGGAATCATCTTTACTACTTCTATGCAAATCACCAATGACATCCTCGTCCAAAGATTTTTGAAATGCTTTCTCCTTCACATGAGAATCAAAAACCTTAGGAATTGGAAGCAAGGCATCCTTGGCATTAGCTCGGTCTAGTGCAGTAACTGTCAAAATATAGGAACAGCATTTAGGAACCTACAATAGAATCAAGAATAAAATGACTAAGAAATATAAGATCAGCTTTCAGGATAAGTTCAAAATTAGTCAGAGGATCAGATAGCAAAATTATGTGCATCAAAGCAAGCATTGAAAAAAACTGTAAGATTATAAACACATTATAAGGTTCCCACCACCTATAGCTCAAACTTTTGAAATAGTTTATCATCAACAAAAATAGTCCAAACAAGAGAATGTTCATGAGAAAAGTTAATTAAAGGCACGAAAGGTTGTACCTGTTTGTGCATTTGTCCCCTTCTTAGATTTGACAAGAGATCGATTCATTGGAAGTAGAACACCATCATAGGAGACATTCAACTTTATGTCAGTACCAGAATGCACTAGAACTTTTCTAAATGATGGTTTTACAAGCAACCCATAAACAAGAAAAACTTGCCCGGAGGCTGGCTTCTGGATGCCTTGTAATTTTGCAGCAAATATTGCAGGCAGAGCTCCCTTGTAATTTCTGGAAGGCATGTCTTCTAAAGATAATGATATTTTCGTGGGTTTTGCTTTACGCAGTTCTTCAATACTACTACCAAACCATAAATAACAAATGCCAAATTCTGAGATGGCCAAAACACATATGCCAGCCTCGTCATGTTCCCTACTACCAAAGCACCTGCTATCAAGAAAGACAGCAGGGTGCTCCATTGCAAGAACACAACTAGCTGATTGCTTTTTAGCACCATCTATCCTCCAAATAGCAACATATCTTTCACCAACTGCAGATGAGAGGACATACTTGCCATCTTCAGTGAAAACCATGCATCGAACAGATCCCTGTTAATTAAAATAATAACAATTATTACAAAGACAATTTCAGGAGAAAAAAAATGCCTATTTTAGGACACCAAAATGGCACTGATAGAGTATATACATGTATATAGGAAAATATATACGAGACTCACAGGATGACCAGAGAACTTTTGAAGTTTTTTGTGACTAGAACAGTTAAAAATCTTCAATTGTGCTGCTGCAGTAGCTAATGTCTTCCCATCTGATTTAAGTAAAGAAGCAATTAGTAATAATATCTATAAATTGGATATTCATCTAAATCCTGATTTGCTGAAGCCCTCTTGACTCACTGCAGTTCAGGAATTATCGCTAATAGGTTAGCACCCATTCAACAAATATGGACCTAAAAGGATAAACAGTTTTCCATTCTATTCTAATTATATTAAAATAACGAACTTAACTAAATTTGGATCATTAAACCTTACATAGAAATTTGAGCTTTCTATTTGTAATTTTATTGTCAATTAAAATGTACAAGATGTTAAGGGGTTTTGTGGGATCTCAATCAAATTACACTACACACCACTTACAAATGGCTAATTTAGATTAATTCAACCGCGGGTCACCAGCTTCAATTACTCCTACAAAAAAACAAGATTTCTACAAAACTTGTGAAGGATAAATACCTGGAGAAACAGACATGCAGGATACCGCCTTAGTAGAAACTTTAAATTTCTCCAACAGTTTTCCTGTCATGAAATCTATCACGCATACCATCCCATCTGCACCAGCCGTGTAAATGCTTGACGCATTTGCTGAGGATGCAAGGGCTCTCACACCTCTGAAATTGAGTCGAACAAAAGAGAAAGAGCAAAAGAGGTAAGATAACGCAAATACATTATAATTTTATCACAAAGTAAGTCACCATGTCTATTTATCACGGAGTTACGCTGATAAAAATAAAAAATCACGGAGTTGCAAATTTTACAATCAAGAGAAATGGGAGGAGAATCATCCATTAAAATACAGTAATAAATTAAACAAAACCTAGACACAGTACTTTTTCGCACAGCAAAAAAAAAGAGAAGGAAGTATTTCTTAATGTTATTCTCCAATCAAAATTAGAGCGTCACCTTGACAATTTGCATTAAATGTCAATTACAGGAGTAACTTCAAAACAGCTAAGTTTATTAAAGGGGAGAAAAAACTTATATCTAACCCAGGATGACAGTCAGTAATTCTCCAACTCAATTGACCAGCTGCGACATCAAGTGCTAAAACATCACCACTACCAGTTCCAAGCACTAACAACGAGGACACATGCTTCCTTTTCCTCTGCAATAATTCCCAACATGATTATGAGGCCGTGTATATATGCATAATATAATTCTAAAAGAAACATATACATAATTGCAAAAAAATAAATAAATAAATAAAGAGAGGGACCTTTCTTTCGAAGGAGAACCAGTTGATGCAAGTATAATCTAGCGCGAGATGGCCGTTAACGGATTTATCAGGTGAAGTAGTTGAATGAGTTGACGTAATATCGGCGAAGTCGGTCATGACCTGACCCCTGAGCGTGTCCCATATCTATGCAGAGAAAAAAGTGACAGTTGAGGAGGGAAAGGAAAAAAGGCTCAGAAGAAAGAAGAAGGATAGAGAAGAAAACCTACCTTGACGCGACCGTCTCCGGCGGTGATAGCGAAGAAGTCGAGAGAGGGATTGAAAGCTGTGAAAATGCCTCTGATGTCCGTTGAAGCCATAATTCCCAAACAGCAGTTGAAGCTTGCAAGGAGGAACGAGAGAGGGTTCGCAACTAGAGAGGGAAACAAAACAAGATTGCTAGTTTTGGTATCGGGTCGGGTTTCTTTTATGTGTTTTTCGTATACGGTTTTTTCTTTCTTTTTCTTTTTTTAACCAGTCCAATTCACTGTGGCTTTTGTAAACTTCGCCCCACCCCCAAAATTGTGTGAGATTCTCGCTTAATATTTTTTCCAAAAACACCTACTATTTCAAAAAAAACATTTATTATCTCCATTTTATATCTAAAGCTAATTTTCTCTTTATCTTTTCTTTTTTAGTTTTCTTAATCATCTCTTCTTTTTTACTCGTTCTTTTTTTATTTATCTTCTTCATCAACTAACTTCAGTCCTCTCTCCCTCCTGACTTCCACTTTCACTATCTGTCTCTCACCTTTTTGTTTATTGAAAGTTCTCTCCTTTTTTCTCCTCTTTTTTTTTGTCAAGTTTCTCCCCGGTTTAACTCTCTGGCAAGATCTCGTTGGAGAGTTAAAAAAATTTCAAAATTTTTTAACTCTCTGGGAAGATCTCGCAGGAGAGTTAAAAAAAATGAAACTTTTTTAGGTCTCTAAAGAGTTAAAAAAAATTAATTTTTTTTAATTTTCCGATAAGATTTTGCCAAAGAGTTAAAAAAATTAGAAGGAAAATTATTTTAAATTTTATATAAAGATATATAAGTCTTTTTCTCGTAGGTGTGAATTCAATATGTGGAAAGTATTAATTCAAATTCTCAATTTTAAGCGTAGGGGTTTTAGTTCTATCAAGTTATGGGAGCAATTTAAAAGGCAAAATGTTGCATTTTCTTAATAAAAATTTACTACTTTCTATTTATATATAAATTACAAAAAATTGATAATTAAATTACAATATTCTTAAAATGACCAGTCTTTAACCTTTTTTATATTGTCAAAAAAACTAATGAACATATTTAAAATATCAGTGAGATGCCTTTAATTCGATCTCTTGTTGCAAAAGTGAATTTTATCTTTGAAATCTCATGTTGTTGTTTTTTTCTTTTGAATGGAGAAATCTTATATTTTCTCCATGGCCTATTTCCCATCGCATAAAAAATCACATTATTCACGAGAAGTGGATTCGTGAAAGTTTTTAAGAGTGGATGTTTAATGGTGTATTACCTCCACTTTTACATATGAGAAAAATTGAAAATTTTTTTATCTTAAATTTATAGAATTTATATTATCTCATGCTTATTTCTAAATATAAACATTTTTCAATGAATGAATTGATAATTTTATTTCTCACTAAAATTAATAGGTGTTAAGAGAAAGGAAAAATAAAGACATCTCTATCATCTTCATTTCCATCTTTGTGTTTCTCACTAATTTCTCCATTCTCACTCTAATCCAAGGTAAAAACTTTAAATATTTGAGTTTACTCTCTTGAATATTTGATTCTCCTCTCCTAATTCCTTTTAGTTCACCCAATTTTGCTCTTTTTAGAAGAAATTTGTGCTAGAACTCACTCTTATCAGTTCTAACCGAAATTTCACGAGGTAAGGGGAGTTGAACCCAAACTTTAGTTCTAATTTGTGTTGTTTTACTAAAATGAAATATGTCACGTTTTTGTTATTGTCATGTTTTGTTTTGCTAGGTTCCAACTGTTATTTTTATATTTTAACCTCAAAAATGGATTATTGGGTATGAAAACCTAGGGTTAGGCTCAATAATCACTCAAAATGGAGTTTTCCAGTAAAAGATATGTCTAAAACAAGTTTAGAGCTCTTTTGTAAAATTTCCCCTTTCAATCCGAGAGAATACTATTCAAGGGGTTGAATGGGAATTTTAGTTGCTAATTTCGATGTTGAAAATGATAACCTTATATGTGAAATCATGTGTTTACTATTTTCATCTAAGAAAGATCGGTTTAGAAATTTTCTACACTATATGTCTTGTTTGAAGGATTAGATAGTGTTATGCTGAAACTTGAACTAATTATTGTATGATGAAATAATTATATTTGAAACTCTAAGATAATTTTCTTACATAAGACTATCAGAGTGTGACCTCTGACAATTTAATTGTGTCGTGCAAATTTATTTCCTATATATATATAGAGAGAGAGATATAGAAAGAAAGAAAGAGAGATTTGCACATGTTAGTTGAGTCTAAGGGTGTTCGACATGTTAGTTAGGATGATATATTGTTGTGGTGACGATAGTTAATTTATTTTAATTGATTATTTGAATTATACATGGTGTGTGAATTTAGAGCCCTTATATTGCCTATTTATCGCATAGATAATTATTCTTTCTTAAATTATTAAATGTTGATGTTGTTGATAAATGGTTATGGCTATTGTTGTGCAAAAAGAATTAAAGAAATATGGTTTATGGGAAAGAAATATGGTTTACGAGAAAAAAATATGATTTATGAGAAAGACATATAGCTGATGAGAAATAAATACGATTTATGAAAAAAAATATGGTTGATAAGAAAGAAATATGGTTTATGGAAAAGAAATATGATTGATGAGCAAGAAATACAGTTTATGGGAAAAAATACGATTTATGATAAAGAAATACGATTAATGAGAAAGAAATATGGTTAATGAATTGTGGTGGGATATGTCAAAAGAATTCCCAAAGAAAAATTTTGCTGAAAGATTAAATAATTGTTAAATTATATTTTTCTTTAATACATGTTGGTAGCATATGTATATTTATATGCTGACATGTTGTATGTTAGATATTTATATATGTTTGTTGCACGAGCGTTTTGGAGGGTAGGGGAGACTCACCCTTACAATCAACATTTTTCAGGATTGGATGGCGTTGATTTTGATATCTTATAAGACTATGTAGTCAAATGTATGTTTTTGAGGATGATATATTGATTCACAGTGTTTAAGTAGATGATTATTCTAAAACTTGGGATTTTAATCTTTTGTACTTCTTCGGTCATCTCAACTTTATTTATTTATTTAATTAACTATTTTTACTATAAATATTTGAGATTTATCTTTTCTTGACATTTCTTTAAAATTTTCTTTATATTTCTTGACCATGGAGTTTCAGTTTAATATATATATATATATATATATATATATATATATAATATGATTATAAGAGTATATGTATATGATTTAAAGTGAACTTGTTATGATATAAAGTTTTGCAAAATATTCTTTGTATATTTGTCTTGAAATAAAAAAAATATTTCACTAAAATCAACCTCTGTCATAAATAAGATTGATAGTTGAAAATGTATTTGAAAGATTTTATTGTGAAAAAATAATAGAGATTTTATAAAATAACATAACGTATAGAAATTTAATTAGACTTAAAATGATAAAAAAAAGTTCTTTATTTTTAAAAAAGTAATGTATGTAGTCCGTGTTTTAGGGTGTTACACTTATCAATTGAAAAATTATCTTTTACATTATGAGTAATGTTGTTAAAAAATCACGACTTAAACCATTAATTTCATGGATATTTTAAATTAAATTTAAATTTATTATATACATAACTACTTTTATTATAAGAATTAGATATTTATTTATTTATATAGGATTGAATGTCGCATTAAAGAACAAAAGGACTCAAATTTTAATTAAGATTGATCTTATGTGTTTTATGTTGGGTCATATATCATAAGAGTAACAAAGATAATGTGAAAAACATAGAAAAATATCAATGCACTTAACATAGTTTTTTTTCTTCTTATTATGACATTATTTCTTTTATGTGAGAATCTCTTTTCAATAATGTTTTTTTTCATTGAATTTAAGACATTGTATAGGTGGATGGAATTAAGTACCATTAAAATAAAATATTTGTTGATTGCAACGTATAAGTGTTGAAATCCAAACCAATCTAACAAAATACAAACAATAAAAAAATTGCAAATCTATAAAAAGCATTATTATTTAATGATATTTTCTTATAAATAATTTGTTCAAATCAATTTTTTAATGGTGTTTAAAATTGAATTAGTCAAAGTTAAACCAAATCTTACAATATATTGATCCCAATTTACTTAATAAATGTTCAACAGTAGATGATATTATTTTTAAATTTGATACTATTTTTAAAATTTCAATACTTGTAAAAGAGAAATGGAATTCATCTTTGAATGGTGTTTAAAATTGAATTAGTCAAAAGTCAAACCAAGTCACACAATATAATAATAACAATTTACTTAATAGGTGTTCACATACTAGATGATATTATTTTTAAATTTGGTACTATTTTTAAATTTTAATACTTTTAAAAAGAGAAATGGATTTTTTTTTGTGAAGAGAAATGGAATATGTGGTTTTGTTCTACTAATACTAAATATTAAATTAATTTATATTGTTATTTGCTTTGCTTGGTAATTGAGATGCACAATTCACTTAAATAAAATAATCAAATAGTTACGTTAATGTTGATCTATATATTGATTCTCCAACTAATAGAAAGATTAGTTACTTATAATCATGAGAAGCGTCAAAACAAAAGAAGATTACAAGAATATGAATAAATATTGAAGAATAATGGAAGTGTGTTGTCACATGAGCATTCCCTTGTTTTTTCTTTTTCTCACCCAATGACCTTTCTTCCCTCTGAAGTATTTTTTTATTCATTGGGTCATTGAACATTCATCGTTTAGCAACAATTCCTCACTCAACAAGGTTTATATTCATTAAGGATTCTAAAGTTTCTCGCTTAATGACCACTGCTTTCCCGGCAAGAATTCTCATGATTTACAACGTCGTTCAGCTATGGTTCTTTGCTCAACAAGATCATTTCTACTCTCTTTTTTCGATCAGTGAATTAAACTACATGTTCTATAATTGCTTCCATTTTCGTTGGTGATGAAGGTTTGCTCAACAAGAAGATGTCATTAAGTGACCAACCTTCCTTCAACAAATTAAACTCTCTAATTCAAAATTGCTCCCATTTTCACTTGGTGATAAAGGGTCTCAATGAGGAGATGTCTCTAAGCGACAATCTTCACTTAACAACCTCTAGATGACATCCACCACTTGCATCTCCTCTCCTATACTTGTAACTTTCTTCCCTAGTGCACTTATCTGCCAAAAAAATATTAATAATAAAATTATAAGAAAAAGTAAAGTAAGATAACATTAAATATATTTATATATTTACAAATAATGAGTTTAAAGCTTTGGAAAAAGTGATTATTGGTGTATTTTCATCAATGAAAGAACCAAAGTCTGACAATTATGACTACCTCAAGATGAGTTTCCAAGTCCTAATTGAAAAGGGTGATGCATCCATTTGGTATGATAAATGGCTTCAAAAGGATTAACTTTAAATCTTAGTTCCTTACATCAACATGCAACATACTTCCTTAATTTTGAGAGATATGTCAACAAGGTGGTTAGTGCTTCAATAAGCTTGCCACAATTCTACCTCCAAAGATGAAACAAGGGCTACCTAATCACTTTGTTAGTGATCATGTTGATTATATTGATATTTAGGGGTACTCTAGCAATGGGATTTACTCCTCCAATTCTATCTTTATATGACTTATTGTTGAGAGTCCATCTCTCACTCTTTAAATAGTAAATTAATCATGGGTCTGGAAGCTTGAGTTACATGAGAATATCATTCACTTTCTATGCCTCACCTTTCAAGGTAGCCTCATTACTAACATTTTTTGTGTCTTTAAACATGTGTTTATAAATGCTTCTCGTAACAAGCATAGCAACAATTGGGAGATAACTATGCATCTAGTTCGGGATTGCACTTTCTCTTCTCAAGTTTAGAAGCATTTCAGTTTGGACTTTTACATTAATTTCTACATGACAAATATTTTAGATTGACTAGTAGTTAACATAAAGAGTAAGAAGGTAATTATCTTTGTTCTGTTGGACTTTTTGGAAGGTTAGGAATTCGTCTATTTTCAAATTTCAAACTTTGAAGCTATGGAAGATCACTCATCAAGTCTACACATTCTTTGTTGATATTGGGTCTTTTCTCCATCACCACATATTAAGCACAACTTGTTGCCTTGTTAGGTAGCAGTCTCCACCACCTTCATATATAAAGATCAACATTGATGGAAGCTCCTCTGGGAATCTAGAAAGGGTTGAATTTGGTGGTACTTTTCGTAACCATTTTGGGTAAATAGATCTCGGGATTTTCTGGTTCATACGACATATTCACTAGTATAAAAGTTTAGTTATTTTTGTTATTTCATGCTCTTCAAAAGATCTGAAATAATGACATTAAAGATATTATTTGATACAAACTCAGATGGATTTACAATTGGTTCAAGGCAACAAGGATGTGTTCATTTTTGTTTCTCCCAAATTCAAACTATCAAGAGTTATTTGCCTTACAGTGGAATGTGAAGTTGCTACATGCTTTACGTAAAGTCAATTCTTATATGGATGAGTTAGTAAAATTCAATATTACCATCAAGATTCTTTCCTCCTTTGGCAACATTGCCCTTCACAAATATATTCTACCATGCTTGCAAGTACTTGAGTGTTCATCACTTGAGACCTTGATTTTTTGTTAGGCATTTTGATGTTAACTTTCATATGCATAAAAAATCATTAATTTTTATATTACTTTATATTTATTTTGTTGAAATATTTATAATAAAAATTTTAGGTAAAGTTAATTAATAATATTGTGCTACTAAATAATTTTAGTGGTTACAAACACTACAAATATTATTTATGAAAAAAAAAATTGGCTCAAAACCATTAATTTTTATTGAAATGCTTATAATAAAAGTTAAAGGTAATTAGTTAATAATATCATAAATTAAAATATATTAGATTATTGTAAAGGATACAAATATTATTTATGGTGATAAAATCCTACTCAACATCATAAATTTCTATAATACTTTGTAATTTATTTTTAAATTATTTATAATAAATAAATAAAATTATTTGATAATATTATAATGTTAAGTTAGGATAGAAAACGCACATATTATATATGAAAAATAAAATATATATTATTCAAAATTATTAATTTTTGTATTACTATATAATTTTTTATTAAAATATTTCTACTAAAAGTAATTTAAATACAATTAGTTGATAATATCATAAATTAAAATATTTTTAGTTAGTATAAAACTACAAATACTATTTACGAAAGACAAAATTATACTTAGACAATTAATTCCTATAATTTAATGTAATCACATTATAATTTTTATTAAAATGTTTATACGAAAAATAATTTAAATCTAACTAGCTATTAATATCATAAATTAAAATATTTCAATTATAACATAGATACAAGTACTATTTATGAAAAATAAAAATATGAATAATTATATTTAAATTTTTGTTATAAATATTTCAACAAAAATAAATTATAAAGATTGTTTTTGTGATTTTTAATATAAAAATAAATACATTTTCAAATAAAATAAAAGCGAATATAATTATAAGATATTAATATTCAAATTTTAGAAAACCTCAAGGATATGGAGAGTTTGACACCAATTACCATGAATGTCTATTAAGTCAATTTAATTACTTTTATGTTTTTATTGGTTTTCAAGGTCGAAAAATATATGTAATTGAATTAATTTTTGTTTTGGTGGTAATTATATCTCATTAAACCTATTAAGTTTAATTTGTTAAGATTAAACTTATTTTTGTGATTTAATGTCCAAATTCTTTACTTATGATTACAACAATTTGTTTTAATTTTTAGTTCATCTCTAATCATCTATCACTAACAAGCCTAACTCTTATATAAGATTGATTAATAAAGTAGAAATAAAAAAAAAAATAAACAATTAAAAATACTTCAATTAATCTAAAAAACAACAACTATCTAAACTAATGGACTCCACGGGGTTCTAGCAGCAAAACAAAATAACTAAAATTGATTATGCAAAGATTACATACTCTTGTATGAGAATGCAATTATTTAAATTTTAAGAATTAATTTATTTTTCTTTTCTCAAAAGCTTCAAACCTCACTCTAACTATCAAATCATTTAAAAGTGCCTCAATTTTGGTAAATCATGTCTTATAACACGAAAATATAAAAAGCATAAAAAATTCTAAAATACAAAAAAGTGCAACACATCAAATAAAATTTTAATCAAAATAAGATCTAAAATTAGTAAAAAATGCAATGTATCAAATATTAAATAGTTTTATTTTGATAGAGATTACTAATATTGTTTATGAAAAATAAAATCTTACTTAAGACCATTAATTGTTTATTACTTTTAATTTTCTCTTATTGAAATGTTTATACTAAAAATAATTTGAATATAATTAATTAATAATATCAAAAATTAAAATAATTTTAGTTAATATAGAGGCTTACAAATATTATTTACAATAAAAAATCATGCTCAAGATGATTAATTTCTATAATTAATTTATAATTAATTTTATTAAAACATTAATACTAAAAATATTATAAATAAAATTATTATAATAAACTAAAATAGTTTAATTATGATTGAAACTACAAATATTATCTAGGAAAAGTAAATCTTCCTCAAGACTTTTAATGTCTCTATTACTTTATAATTTCTGTAAAAATTATAAATTTTTCTAATGAAAAATATGATTGAACAATTTATTTTTTTATTTAGCACAATATTAATATTAATGAACAAATTTTTTTTTTGCTAATATTGTAAATTTTTTCCATAGTAAAAAATTATTATAAAATATCATTTTGTGTCATTTAGGAAACCAATCTACGAACTAAATATGTATATATACTAGTTTTTTTTTTATGAAAGGCAAAGATAATCTATTAAAAAAGCACCAATGAGCGAAACACAAGTTTCTAAAAACTGATACAATTAAACATTATAAAAAGTAAGAAATTAAAACTATACAGATACCTAGTTTACTTGATAAAGAATAGTACTAAAATAGTACATTATTTAGTTTTATGTTACACATCGATCATGTTAATATGATTAAGAAATAATATTAAATAATAGTAAAAAATATTTTAATCAAATATTTCAAATAAAAATTAAAAAATATTTTTTGATCAATATAATATAATAATTTTGTAAACATAACTATTAAAATTTTACATTGTATCAATAAATAAATAATCAAACTGCAAAAATTCGGTTTAATTTGCCAATTTGATTTGGATTTATTATTTCTTTTAAACTTAAATAATGTTAATTATATATAGTTCGGATGTCCTTTTTTCTACAAACTCGACCGACCGCCCCATTTATTTACTTAACATGATACTGATTTAAAATTTTAAATATCATAAGATTTGTATACCAGCAGTGTCTTGAGAATTCATGTTGAAATGTCTAGAATTGAGACTGAGAGAAATCCATTACATGCTTTACAGTGAAATCACAATAAACTAATGCAAAAGTATAAGTATCAAATTGAATCCTCCTGCGGACACTACCAAAATTTCATTACACATGAATGAAGAAATGAACCTGTACAAATAAATAATGTGCTTCTTGCAAGAATGCAAATCCAAGGATGGAATAATCCGAATAACTTTCTTATTGGAAAGAATATGTAATGAATGATAGAGAGAGCATTGGCTAATTACTTTTTTGGTCTTCAAGCCAAGAACTCAAGAACATGAACCTTTTGTTGATAGAGGATCATTGTCACAGTACTGAAGTTTTCCCCTTGATACTCTGCAGGGAGAGACAATCCGAATTGGGGGTCTCAAGGTCAGGAC
This sequence comes from Psophocarpus tetragonolobus, assembly GCA_037954015.1. Taxonomy (NCBI): domain Eukaryota; kingdom Viridiplantae; phylum Streptophyta; class Magnoliopsida; order Fabales; family Fabaceae; genus Psophocarpus; species Psophocarpus tetragonolobus. The sequence goes on along the minus strand of CM075693.1, from coordinate 4,866,749 downwards.
AGGGTTTGGGAAGAACAGATTCTGAAAATCCGGAGACATTTGAACATTCCCAAGGAATGGATGAAACAGAATTTATAGACAAAGTAATGTTGGAAAGGCATATATTAGTGAAGGGAGATTCTTGTAGTCCAGCGAAGCTTCCAGCAATAGTGATGTTTGAGCCAATCATATCTTGCAAAATAATGTGGTCCAAAAGTGGAAGAGCATTAGGATCAAATTTCTCATCAGGATGAGACCCACAATAACCTGTGGCACCCATTGCAGTGTATATATTCTCCATTTCTATGTCAGATATAATGATTTCCTTCATGTAACCACCTCTGCCCCTCATTGTTCTGAATTCAATGCCACTCCTTGAGTTGTAAAGATGAACATTCTCCACAAGAATATTTGAAATGCCACCAGACATGTCACTGCCAAATGCAATCGTAGAGCCAGAAGAAGCTTGCAGATGCACCCTTCTTATGTGTACATTCTCAGTTGGCCTACCATAGGCAATGCCATATTCGTCCCACCCACTTTTGAGGGCAATTGCATCATAGCCCGTTTCAATGACACAATCCTCTATACAAACATGATCAGAAGAATCTGAAGACATTTAAGTGCACAAGAGTTAGCTAAGCGACCATTGGTAACATTTATTCTAAGCTATTGAAATTTTAGAGACGAATTTATTCTCACAAAATTGACCGAATATAAATTCCATAATATGTAACACACCTGGTACTATGCCAACAGTATAAGGGGATCCTGGAGGAGCAGAAATTGAAACATTGTGAATATGTACATTGCTGTTGGCAATACATAACCAAATCAGTACTACTTATGCTTTCAAAATAGGTATTACTTGAGTAATCATTAGAAGAAGCATAGAAAATACCTGCAATAAACTGGGTGAATGCTGTATGCAGGAGTGTTTAAGAATGTAAGATTTGAAACTACCACATGATCGGATGCCACTAATTCAATCAGATGGGGACGGCTGTAGTTCAGGGAATGGGAGCTATACAATTCCCACCAAGCCAATCCCATGCCATCAATGCTTCCATTATTACCTGGTAATACCCATAAAAATGTGTAAGTTCTAACCAGTAATATTCCCATGAAAAGAGGGAAATTTTAGGAGAAACTGCTGGTAAAACGAAAAAGAAAAGATCTTAGGAGTGGAAAAAACCTGTTATCACCACATCGTTTAACATGTATCCATTTATCAAACTCTGGTATCTTCCCCCAGGAACTTCAACTCCTCGGCCATAAGAAGGTAATGGGTCGACTACTTCCCAGTGAAATGGATCCTATCAAAGTAAGAATAAAAAAACCACTTCTGATGTGTTTAAGAATGACTAGACGAAGAAGTTCCATAATATGTTAAATGTGCCATCCTCAGTAAAAGGACAATGATCAAAAGTCAGTAAAAGAAAAAACAAAAGGTAAAATACCTGAGATCCAAGAATTACAGCACCTTTTTCCAAGAAAAGTGTGAGATGGCTAGTAAGATTGATACTTTGAGTCAGCCATGTTCCAGGTGGCACATATAGCTGAGCACCACCCTTGTCAGCAAATGATTTGAGATAGAAAATGGCATTCTGGAATGCAATAGTGTTCAATGTTTTACCATCCCCAACCGCGCCAAACTCCAAGATGGAGACAGTGTGTGGTCGTGACTTTAGTGCTGGATTAATCTCACATTGTCTACCTCCACCGCCATCACCATTAACTCTGACTTCATTGCCAAACGCCAGCAGCAAGAGCAATGCCACCTGAACAAGTGTTTAGGGAGGGAAATCAAAACATTGATTCTCACTACACATCCTACAAATGCAATAATTAATTATATCCCAGATTGATTCAAGACAATAGAGATAAAGATTATTCTTCTGTGAACAAATAATTCACTTCCCTTTACTCATAATCATTTCCAATGGGAATGCACAACTACCTAAGTTAACAGAGAGTCTGAAAATGAAGAATTTCATAACAAAGACAATAAAGATGAATAATCAAAGCAGAAGATTCATCTTCAATTCTCCATCAACAACAACTATGAATGCAATACTATGTGTTAAAGAGTTGAAAACAATATAGCAGTTGAGGATTGAAATTAAACTTGGCAGGTTTTACAGATCATGAAGATTTTCTAGAAGTCTTCCATTGACAGCAAAGGGTCCAAACCCAGATGGAATAAAAGACTTAGCAAGCACAACGGGATAAACTAATTAAAACAAATATCCGTGGCAGGTATGAATGGAGAAGCAACATAAGACAATGAGCCGAAAACAAAATGAAGCAGAGAAACATACGTACTAGCATGTTGTTTGGTCAAAACTTTCTGACAGCAGGGTGGAAGGGATATAAGAAAGAGAGAGCACCAAGAAAGAAGAAAATAAAAAGAAATTGCAGGGTGAGAGAGAGAATCTTGACGAGGTGGAAGTAGAAGCAAGGTGAGGAGGACAGAGACAGCTTTATACAAGTTACTGAATATTATAAGCATTAATCATGTAAATGACAGAAAAGGTGAGGATTAACGGTGCTTTCTTCTGTCACGTGTACCTACACTTTTATATGTAGTACAAAAATATTTTTCATCTTCGCCACGGTAAATTTAGATCATATCATCATTTTCTAATTACTATACCCCAGCCAACAATCAACATAAACATTATTTAAAGTATAATTAAAGTTCACTTTCTTATATTAAATCTTCGCTAAAATACTCTAAATAAAACAAAAATAGTTGGAACGCAAACAGTTTAATTACCGTGCACTCTCGTTACAAAAAGTTTATACTAATATTTAATTATAATTTTTTATTTATAAAAAGTCTGTTTATTTTTTTAATTAATATTTTAAAAATTATATAAATAAAGAAGTGTTACATAAATGCGTGTATACTAATTAAATTTATAATAATTTTTTAAAATGATGTTTTTTACAGATATATTTTTTTTTACAGATAAATCGGTAATCTTTTTCCTTATTTAGAATAGAAAAGGTTAATTATTCCCAATTAAAGTTGAAATATACTGTTAATTAATTCATGCGCTTAATGATTTTAGAAAGGATTAAATATAGTAAAATATAAATATTTTGATTTATATAATTATGTAAAAGGTTACTTTGATTTATATAAGATTGTAGTTTTTTATTAGGTATATATGAAAAATTGAGGTAATTTTATTTAAAATATGGTCAAACACTAAATATAATATTTTCTTACTAACATTTTCATATTTTTATAAAAAAATGAAGTGTTTATTTGACAAACATTTAAAAAAATTCTTATTTATTGAAAATATGATTTAATATAATATTCAAAATTTAATTAGTTTTAGAATATATGTTAATTATATTTAATAATTAAAATTTAAATAAAGTCAAATGTTACTTTATTTATAATTAAATATTTAAATATTATTTATGTACAATGTAATTGAAAATATATTAATTTAATTTATAAAAATAATAAAATTATTTTATATAAAATATTTATTCATGTATTTGTAAAATTTAAGGCTAGTTATAATAAAGATAACAATTTAATTTAAAGGTTTTGATAATACAAAGGTTTTTTTTACTATTATACACTTCTAGGTTATTATTATATTATTATATATGATAAATTATTTAGTTTATAATAATTATTTTAAATATATATCAATGAGATGAATTAATCTATGTAAAATTGAATTCAGAACTCGTAAAGAAAATCTTAAGCTTAAGTTTCGAATAAAAAAACCTGATTCAAAAAATGATATCAAAATTACAAATTTTTACATTTCATTAGACTCAAATATCCTTTAAAAGCATTTTTTACATAATTGAATATGGATGTTTGTAGATTTAAAACAATTCACGTATCTCCAACCAATTCAACTACATATATACCTTAACTTCAAAAGACATTTATGAAACAATGCTTATTCTTTTCTAAGATATGGTTATGTCCCTTGTTAAATTGAAAATTAAAAAATAATAAAATTGAAGTTAAATTGCAATTTTATTTTAATTAATTTGGATTTTTTTTCTTAATTTTCATATATTAAAAATCTATAGTTTTAGTTCGATTATCAATTTTACATATATTTTTTAATTCAGCATTTTAGTTAATAAATTATTTTTATGGTACTTTAAATAAATATTTTAATTAATTAAATTACAGCTTAGACAGGAGGCCTTCCAACATCTTGATTGTGAATTAAAAGTCTTTTAAAAGAGTTTTATTTTACATTTTATGAATGGTCAATAAACTATAGTATTACTTTAGCAGATTACATCAATAACATAATAGTTATTATTGAGACTTGTAGTGGTAATTTGTTGCCAATGTAGGGTAAAGTATTTGTTACTTTAACATGTTTATTTCATCTATCAAGCGGATTATGTCAATAATTTTTTATGATTTATACTTGTCTTTTTTTTAATAAAATGTTTTTTTTACAAACAAAAACTTTAAATAAATATAATAAATTTAAGATTTAATTAGATAAATACATTATATACAAAATTAAAAATTTTATTAAAATTATAAAATGTAAAATATCTAAAAGACACTGAAAATGATAAAAAGAAGTGTAATTAATTGTTGTAATAGAATTGGTGAATACAATTTGGTTGGTGATGGGTGAGTGGCTTGGCTTAGATGAGCATGAGAATGAGAAGACGTAAGAAAGGAGAGTGAGGCGAGGGAATAAGAAATGGAATAATAATGAGGAAATGCATGTGGAATGGACAGAACACAAAGGATTGTGGACCCCACTTCAATCATCAATCATGCCCGATAATGCTAGCCTGGCGTGCCGTCAATCCTCTCATGTAATGCAACTCTTCTTCTCATTTACTAATACTATAATATATTTATTATTTTTTAATAATACATATATAGACAAAAACACATGCATCAGGCAGCTATAATATAATTAATTTATTATTAATACATATTAGATAAAGCAATTAATTATATATTGAAAATGTATTATAAACTAAATTTAAAATTTAAATAACGTCTGTTCTTCCTTCTCATAATTAATAGTATAAATTTTTTAAGCACTCATTGTCTATAATTTGACTATTCGTTAAGAATCTCACTTTTAGGGATGAATTAGAAATTATGCCAGAAAAGCCACCGCTTATAGATAGAAGATTGAGAATCTTTAATTAACAAGTTTAATTGGTATACATTGTTATTATTAAATGTTGGTATAAAAAATTTTTACATTGACGTGTATATTAATTAAACTCTTAATTAATACGCATTGTCAGTAAAAAAATTATTATTATTCAATTACAATATTTTATTTCTAATAAATTTATTAATTTTATCATTTAATATTTTAAAAATCATATAAATAAAAAATTATAATTATTCAATGTGCATACTAACTAAACTTTCATATATATATATATATATATATATATATATATATATATATATATATATATATATAATTTAAACCATGAAATTTACTGGTTTAAAAATCATAAAATTACTTTTAACCCTAAAAGTGAAATTGTTTTCTTCTAATGAAATGGAGACGTGTGGTACGCGATCTTTATTTGTATAAACAATAGAACAAAATTGAGACTAAAGTAATTAATATTTTTCCAATAATTGACTGCCGTTTAATTAAATAATACTTAATTACCAAAAAATCCAAATTACCAAACAATAAATTGAAATTTTATTTACCAAAAAAAATTAATATCTGCTACAGGCAGGAAAAATGTCGTGCTTGGAAACTTTATTCTTACCAAAATGTCTTACTCTTAAGTAAATAAACAATATAGTGCTTAAAACTAAAAAAATACCATTTAGTCATTTTTCCCTAAGAAGTTAAAGCTATGCTTACGACGTATATATGTTTTAAAAAGTAATTTAATTAAAATATATTGATATGCTATAGAAGTTTATAATTATCATATCATACTTTTTTATAATAATTATTTAAAAATATATTTTATATTATTTCTATTTAGCTGAAAGTATAGAAAACTTTAAACTGGAACCAAAATTAAAATTCTTTAAAGAAATTACTGATTTGTACAATATTGTATTAATACATTTCGTTTATTTATTTATGTACCTTTCATAGACTACAATACGATAAATAAGAAAGTTTGTTATAATTAAGAAATTGATTTAGGTAAAATAGAGGATCTTGAATTTAATCCTTTTAAAAAATTATGTTTTATCTTTTAAATTGTTTATATTTTAGTCTTTGTTATTAAGTGATAATGTTAAATGAAGATATAATAATCAACATCTCAAAGTTATAAGGCATCAGTCGAAAAGACTTGTATGTAGAGAGAATGAAGGAGTGAGGTAGTAGATTCGAATTCTTCTACTATAAAAATTAATTACCTTATAAAAAAAGATTAAAAATCAAATTTAATAAATATTTTAAAAAATATATATATAAAAAGCATTCTTACCAAACCTCAAATCTTCTAGGTTTCTTTTTTGTCAAGGCCACCTTGGGGTGGGACACAATTACCTATAAAGACATTTTGAAGCCTAGGTAAGTCATGTAATAGAATAGGGGGAAAGATGAGAGGGTCGTAACTATTAGGGGTTGCAAAGTAAGTTGGTCCAATAGATGGACATGTTGACCTGTCATAGTTAGAACAGACCAAACAACTTAACCTGCCCCACTGTTAGGCGGATTAATAGGATAAAAATGCTATCCATGAGGGTGGGTTGGCCCACTTGACCCACCTTATTTTTCCACCCCTAGTGATTACCTACTTGGGAGAATATGTAAAATAATCTTAAATACTGGGAGGTGCTAGGAAGACTTGTGAGATAAGTAGGATTGGACTGGCCTGACCCGCCTGATTCACTCCATTTTTGCATGGTTTGATATCCCTCCTTTTCTTTTCCTTCCTTGTGTGCCAGGACTAATTTCATTTTCCTTTTGTTCTTTCTTTATCTTACATAGCTTTAGTATCTTACTTAGATTGTCCCCATTACACTGTTTCCCTCTTCTTCTATGCCCTTTTTTATAGAGACCTACTTTGTAATTTCATTAAAATTATATTGTATTATACATAATAATAATAATTTTATTAAAAATATGACATTTAGACAAGTGTGTCTATCATGTTCAATAAGTATTTTTGAAGTCTATGACTTAACGTATTTAACTTAAAACATTTTTTTTAAAAAATTAAAATCTATTTCCCTTAAACTAAGCTAAGTTAATCCTTAAACCAGCCATGAGATATACTCTCGCATCACCTGACTTATATCCCTGTTAAACATAACCATAATATATCATTTGTTAATCTTGTGTAACTGTCTACATTTAATCATTTATGTTTGCATGTGTAATTTATCCATTTTTTTAATAAGCCAAACATATATTAATACGGAAGATAACTTAAACAAAGAGTAAAAGGAGTGTCTACTTAAGAAGTTAAGTACAAGATGAGAAAAGTGTAAACAAGATAAGCACAAAAATAGCCTATACACACAAGAAGGGTTCACAACTAATTCTACAAAAGAGTGTACAGTAAGTTTTGCAGCATAGCACCATTTCAACAAGCTCAAATGAACAACATGAATGATCTTGTCAATTTCCTCATTTTTTCTTGGAATATCGTTTCATTCCTCGTCTTTTAGATAAGTCAAATCCTTGTAAACCAAGTAAAAGACCAAGTATGCTCCTGTGATTTGGTTCTGTATACCAAACCCAAAATCTGGAGACTAAAAGAGCATAAGCCATTATGAAGTACTACAAATGTCCCCCACCAAGAACATAACTTGACCCACACTTGAGTAGACAAAATGCAATTTAGAAACAAATGTTGCGTCAATTCCAATATCTCCCACAAAGTGCACATCTAATTGCTTCTTCTACTAAGACTCCTTGTTTACTCAAATTGTCACGAGTTGCCAGTCAGTTTGCTTCTAATTGCCACATAAGCCATTGGACCTTAGCAGACATACCTTTTACCTATACCATGTGAAATCCCATATCCTGCATCTGAAGATTAAGGGGTGACAATATTTTGGATGTCAATGTTACTGAATACACCTTTATGTCATCTGTCATCCAAAACCACATGTCTTCTTACTTCTTTATTAAAGAGACACAAGTCAAATAGTTCATTAACATCCTCACTTGTTCCTCCTCCCATACAAAAAGAGACCGCCTCCAATTTCACCTCCAATTACCCCATACATACATTTCATTTATAGTGCTACTTTTCTAAATCGTGAACTCGCATAATATGCTAAATTTATCACTTAATTGTTGCTTCCCTAATCACCCGTCCTTATAAAATAAGGCTTTTTTGCTATCCCTTGAACTCTGTTTAATATTCTGAGACACCACCCAGAAGGCCCTTAGCTTGAGCTTTCGATGGATTGCAGATCTAACCACCACCTAGAACAAGCACAATGTTTGCCCTCCCAAGACCCATCCAACTGTTGATATTTAGACGACAACATTTTAACCCACAATCTATTAGCTTCCAATTGAATTATTCACCTTCATTTCCCCAAGAGAGCCAAATTAAACTTACTAATATCGCGCAAACAACCTTCCTTCTTTCCCTTACACATTTTCTCCTATGATATCCAATGAACTTTCCTATTAATTTTCGTTCCCCTTATAAAAAGGTTTTAAATAAAAGATTCTAGTTTTGATAATATACCTTTTCGATGCCTTAAAAGAGAGGAAATAATTGGGTAAAGCAGACAAAACGGCTTTAATTAACACCACCCTACATGTTAGTGACACATATTTGTATTCCTATAAAAAGAGTTTTTTTCCAAATAGCTTCCACTACTAGCTGCCACATCACTTCTCCCTTTGTCTGACTCCCAACTGGAAGCCCCACATAAGTAAAAGGAATGGTTCCCCTTCTGCAGTTTAACATAATCACTACATGTTCCATCCAACAGTCTGACACATTAAAGCCCATTAACTAGCTTTTGTAAAAGTTCACCTTTAGTCCTGATATTAATTCAAAGTTTTGCAAAATAGCCTTGATCACTTCCATTGATCCCTAATCACCTTGGGCTAACAAAATAATATCATCTACAAACTGTAAATGGGACATACAAATCCTATCTTTCCTAACCACATACCGGTTCCATAAATCCATCTCCATTGCTACCTTGACCATTTGACTTAACCCTTCCGCCACTAATAAGAAGGGAGAATGCATTTCTCTTCCCAAGGCCACACCAACTAACAAACTCCTTTGCATTCACCAAAACAAACATTCTTATCGACTCAACATATTCCTTCATTCACCAAGTCCACCTTTCTCCAAAGCCCATCTGTTTCATCACCTCCTATAGATAATTCCAATTTACGAAATCATAAGCCTTTTTCAAAATCCACCTTTAAGCACATTTTTCCTTGATCTTCAGGCATCATCCACTACCTTGTTTGCAATCAACACCTCATTTAAAATCTACCTCTCTTAAAGCCATTTGAGACTTAGAGATGATAGAGTACATGAATTTTTTCATCCTGTTTGTCGGCACGTTTGCCACCATTTTGTACAAGGATCCAATAAGGGCAATGGGTTGATACTCATCAACCTGTTGAGGGTAAGAGTTCTTAGGAATCAAAGATATAAAAGAACTAGTGCAACATTTTACTAATCTACAATCCACATGGAACTCTTCTAGGAAAGCCACAAAATTATCTTCATCAAATAACGTAACTCTTTTAAGAATCGGAAGTTCAAACCATTCAGTTCCGGACACTTGTTGCTATCACAATCTCATATTGCCTACTTAATTTCTGCCTCTGAGAAAGGTTTTCCAAAACTTGCTACTCCGCCAAGGTAACCTTGTTGATACTACATGCCCTAAATTGAGGTATGCATTGGTTACTCTCTTGAAAATGACTCACAAAATAGGGTTTTACCTTCTCCTTTACCTGACTCACCTCCGATACCTTGATGCCATCAAACTTCAGGCTTCGAGTTTCATTACTTTTATGTATGTGCATCAAAGACCAATGAAAAATTTGGGAATTTACATCCCCTTCTTAAAGCCACTAAAACCTCGACTTTTGACTCAACATGGAGCAATTCCACCCCAACCATTTTTTAAGTTTTCTTATGCTCTGGTTTTTTAGCCTTATATCCTCTTTTCCTAGACCCATTTCTTCTTTCTTCCTATCTAAACTATGAATGGGCTCCCTAACTATATATATTTACCTCTCAATATCACAAAAACCTCATTATTCCACTCCTTTAGCTACCATTTCAACAATCTAAGCTTTTCTTTCTAAACATAACCCTTCCTTCCTCGAATCTTTGACTTTCCCCCATTTGTGTTCCATAAAAGGTTTGAATCCTCAAGCTAACAATTAAGGACCAGAAAGGATTTCGGACCCCAATTCAAATTCCCTTCCGAAAACACCACATGACAGTGATCAGATACCCTCTTGAAAGACTTCATTGCTCCACTCTGTTCCATCTAACCAAGAAATCCTCTTACACCAAGAACCGGTCCAAATGACTCATTTTTGAACGAAGTGAATTTCCTACCACCCATCTTCAAATCATACAAACCAACCTTGTTTATGAACTCATTACACATTTGCATTTGCTCCCTCCTATCCATGTTCCCCACCCTCATTCTCTCCTTCGCACATATAATGGAGTTAAAATCACTCATAATACACCAGACCGCCCCACCCTTTTTTCCTCTGCACATTTATCCACCTTGTTTGCAAACAGCCAACAATTGCATTTTTTTTACATTAATCATAATCCAGAGATTCTTATAAGTTACATCAATTAAAAAGACTTAATTTTATTTTGTATTATTCATTTTTTTTTAATTTTTGACATTGTGTTTTCTAATTTTTAAATGACTTTATGTCATCAATTGTTAAATTGTCGAATTTGTATATAAATATTAAGTTAGCATAGACAGTTAGATGAAAAGTAATAACTTACACATAAGAATAATTTAATGACGTGACATGTTTTAATTATATAATTTAAAGGCAATTTGCACCAAAATGCATGTAATTAGTTAAATCACATTTAAATTACAAAATTCAAACACATGACATCATTAAATTTTTGTCATTTGTCAATGAACATTTGTTACTTATCAGTCAGTGTCAATTCACTAATGGTTAGAAAAGTATTGTTAGAAAAACGTCATTATAGAACATAAAAGGTGTAAAGGGTGAAAAAATGAGCAAATAGAAAACAGGAGGTAAAAGACAAATTGAAAGGCATAAATGTTAAGGGAGTAAAGGATGCTATTAGGACATAAAAACATGTATGAGGGGTGACAGGAGGAAGAGCCTTGTATATAGCCAAAGACTTTAATTTAGTATGATCAAATGAGGAGATGGGAGTGACACATCACATAGATGGGGAAATGCAACATTTAATGGTTTTATCGATGAAGTTAGGCTTATACATGTACCTTTGAGAAGGAGAATTTTTACGTGGTATAAAAAGGATGACAAAACTATGATTAGGATCAACAAATTTTTTGTGTCAAAAGATTGGTTAGGAAGTTGAGGAAATATGGAGCAATAAGAGCTGCAAAAAGCTACTCAGATCATTGTGTTGTGATGCTATCAGCAAAGGAAGTAAATTGAGGTCACCAACCATTATAGGTATTGAATTGTTTGTTAGAATATAAAAGATTTAAGTCTTATTTAGAGAAGGAATGAAGGTAAATGGACATAGAAGGGAGTGACACTTTTGTGTTGAAAGAGAAAATCAAAAGGATAAATGGAAAGTTAAAAATATGGAACAAAAATGTTTTCGGGGACATAGGAAAGCAGATTAAGAAGGACAAGGCTGCGTAACATAGACCAAAAGGAAAAGATAAGGTTGTAAGTGAGGATAAGGGAAAAAAAATTATGCATATAACAAATTGGATAGAGAGACAATGCTTAATGAGACATAAGTCCTTAAATTAATTATTAAAAGAGAAAGACACCAATACTAAACTCTTTCACATGTCTGTGGTAAAAAAGAGGAAAGTGAATAAAATATTCAAGCTCATCTTCAACATAAGGAAGTTGTAGAGATGGAGAGACTCAAGAAGAAAGTGAAAACTCAATTACAACAATATTCAAAAGGAGAAAAAGGAAAATCAAATATGATAGAAGTTGCATATGAGAATTGTATGAAGCACAAAAAAATATAACATACAACAATAGTATAATACTTTGTTAACTTCTGCTTGACAGAAAATGATAGAAAAAAGAAATTATCAGATAATCTCTTACTATCACGTTATTCATTATTAATTCTAATCAATAAATATGTAATTTGTAATTACTTAATTAGCACTATTTGTGAGATAAATTAATTAATTATATATTACATATTTATTGGAGGATACCATATATAGACACTGACAAATTTCCATGAAAATCTCGTTTATAGTTTTTTTTTACACTTAATTCTTTATACGTGATTTAATATAAATTTTATAAAAAAAATGGATTTAGATTATCTATATATATATATAATGATTCAAAATTAAACTTATTCAACTTTAAAATGAACGAAATATGTACGAATGCTTCACACGAGAATAATATACATATAGGAAAAAGAGAAACCAAAAGAAATATGAGAAACGTGCATAACCTAGATTTCCTTTAGGTGCGTGTTTGGTTTTGTTTCTTTTTATGACAACAGATGATTTCCTGTAAGAGAGGTTAACGTTAGCATTTTGTGTTACCAAAGAAATGTTACTTCCTATTTTGTTTGAGGTTGATTAGTGATTGCACGGAGCTATTATTGGGAAGATTTTAGACCGCACGAAAAGACAAAGGGTAAGAATTGAAAATCCATCTTGGTGCCACTGAATGCCTGCATGGGGTGGCATACCCTTCCGCAGCACCCATGACTTAACCCAGCTGCTATATATATATATTATTAATTATTGTGAACAACCCGCCAAATTAAAGTCTTCGTTAAGTCGAGTTTGGTGTTGAATACTATATATACTTGTTTGAAATTTCAAACTCTGGATTAATGGAAGTATAAAAAATGAGATATAGGGGATGAAAGGCATTTTTACCAACATTGGTTCATTTGGACTTGAATACTACCGCTTTGAAATTGTTTTGGTAAAAATCATCAAAATGATGTGCTTGACCGGTGAACAACGGTCACATCATTGTCATGGTATCCGATGTCATTGAAGTGGTGAATGTATAAATTTAAGTTTGGAGTTGAATTAAAGGTCAACTAAATACAATAAAATATTAGATTTATATTTATTTTTACTAATATAATAATATATTAAGTAAAAATAAATTATATAAAACTTATAATATATAAACATAATACATCTTATTAAATTTAAAGATGTTATCTTTATGATATTAAAAGAACTAAAGTATTCGATTATCTAAAATAACTTTTTAAATATTTTTTTTATTTTGCAATACCTATTTCTCATTTATATACCTAAAATTTCAAAAACTACGAATTTTTAATTTTTATAATTATTTATTTTTAAAAAATGGCTAATTCTTGAACTGACTAGTTTTGGTTGATTCTCTCGGTTCTTGACCGGTTTGCCCAATTTTCAGTTGTTCTTTGCATCCCTAATTTTTTTTTTAGAAACAATAGATCTAACACTAGTATGGTTACCGGTTAGATTAATTGAACTGGTCGGTCTGATTTTCAGAACTTGATGATCAATATGTGAATACTTGATCTAAACTCAAAATGTCAATTCATTTGACGTGTTCCTGATCACGCACTCTTGCAACAACGTTGCACACGCAGGTCACGCCATCTCATCAAACATTTCTAAATTTTACATGTTGGTGTTGTTGCATTTGAGAATTAAAATTAAAACTAAATTTGTTGCATTTTTCGCAAACAACATGTTAGAAATTAAAATTAGAATGATAACATTTATCATGTATAATGCGACCTGCATGTGTGAGGTGGCATTAATGGATAACTTATCAAATCACACCATTTTAGTAATTTTTCCAAAAACAAACCTACAATGATAATATTTTAGCTATGTTATAAAAATTGGACCGGACCAGTCGATTTGATTGAAAAATTGGTGAGCAGGTCTGATAACAGATTCGGTCAACCTTGAAAACTAGTGAAACAAAAAATGGTATTAAAATCAGAAAACTGGTAAAATCGGTGAAAACCGATGGTTCAACCAGTTTGTATTTTTTTTTTTTGCTAAATGCACCTCTCATTTCTTAAATCAACCCTTTTTAATTAAAAAATTAATAAAAATGAGGTTTAACTTAGTAATATGAAGGTGTATTTAGTAAAATTATTTTTATCCTTTTATAATTACAATATTAATACATTTTTTCTTTTATAATTTTAATTATTATAGTATATCAAAAATAAAAAATATTATTTTATTAAGACCGGTTTAACCGCTTGTTTAATAACAATTCAACCAATAAACCATAAATCGATAACTTCATTGTTTCGATTACGCATCTGATTTTTAAAACATAAATATGTAGTCAAAATCATTCATGTTGTGAACAAAAACATGACTAAAATTTTATTATATTTTCTATTAAAAATACTTATACTTTACCTTGTTATTCAAAAGATTACATAACAAAAATAGCATATTCTATTTAATTAAAATCTTTCTGACAAGTTTAAATGTAAGTATATATAATTTACTCATTGAATATAAGGATGGGCACAATGGCACCAAAGTCGATCATCACACACGTGTATAAGTCATTTAGACGGAAGTATGAACAGTGATAAGTGAAAATCAAATATCCTATCAATTGGAGATGGCTGTCATATCTTTGTGTGGTAATGATGATAAAGCTAATGGGAGCCATGTTATCCAAGGATTAAGGCATACAAGATTTTGCCAAACATTACTATATATTACAGCTATTATTAGCTACTTAAAAACGAAATCTTCCACTTTAAGCATTATTTTGTTGTTGAATGCTTTTTTTTTTGTTGGTTTTATACTCATTTTTCTTTAGGAGAGAAGAGAAGAAATTGGAAGTTTTTGCGTACGAAAATTACAAAAGTCAAAATGCATACCTAAATTTATATCTATATTACACAACTTTTTCTTTTCTAAAATATTTGGATTGTACCCATTTTCTTTGGGATAGAAGAAATTGGAATTAAGTGTTTTTGAAAATTACAAAAATTAAAATGCATACCTAAATGGGCATATAGGATGTGTTGGGTATAATACTTTAGTAATTATTTTAACTATGATTAAAATAAGCTTGTTTGATATGTAAGTTTATTTTAATATCAACTTATAACTCATTTTTATAACTTACTTCAATCAGCTTATAAAATAAAAAGTTACTAGTATTTTTTATCTCAATTTTAATCTTACTAATTTATTTAAAATCCTTTTTATCCATTTATTCAATAAATAATCATTTTGTTTTATTTCAAATTTTATTTAAAATATTTGGTCACTAGTTGTCAAAATTATTAAAAGATTTAAAATTAATTTATCATTCTAAGTATAGTTTCATATGTCATAATTCCAAATTAAGTTACAACGTTTGAATAGTTTAAATAACTAAAAATTATTTTCTTATTTTAAATAATTTAAAACTTCAATATATTAACCCAAATTAACATCATTTCAAATCAATTTATCACAATGTAACTAGTTAAATTTCAACAATTATATGCCAAGTTTTTTTTAAAAATTAATATAATTAAAAATCATTTAAATACTGGTAATGTTAAACATAAAGTTTATTGAATTAAAATCTCCACTTTTAGAAAAAGAAGGACAAATTTATGTAAAAAAAGGAAAATTTAAAATTTAAAATAATAATTTTAAAAAATAATTTTTAAGTTATATAATCAAATAACTAAATGTATTCTTTATATCATTTCACAATCAGTTGTAAGTTTATAAGTTGATGTTATAAAAAAATTTAACTAACTTGTAAATTTGTAAATTATAAGTTGCAGCTAATTTAGACTTCGTTTAAGGTGGTTTTTATTTTTTAGATTTGAAATATATAAAAATAAAAAACTAATTTTGATTTTAAGTTTTCAAAATTTTAAAATAATATTATTTTGGTTTCCAAATTTAAAATAGTTTTAAATCTTAATTTATTAAAAATTTTCCTCATTAAGAGAAGTTATTAGATGATGTTGAACAACCATGTCATTTATTGTATCAACCAATCACTATGTAATATACAATTATATGTTGCATAGTGGTTGGTTGAGACCATAAATGACGTGGTGGTTCAACATCATCTAATAATTTTTCCCTTTTTAGAAACTGAAGATTGACCGGTTAATGATCAACGTTTAGTGTTGCAGGTGAAGATTAGAGATGACGATAGTGACTAACAGTCCAAGATGGCGACTAGTCAGAGGTGACTATCAGTAGTGGTGGTGGTGGTGATGATGTTGGTGAGTGAGACTCAGTGAGGGACTTGAATAAAAACAAAAATAAAAATTTGAAAACCAAATTTTATTGCTTTTTAAATTGGGTGAAAACTATTTTAAAAGTAACTAAAAAACTAAATCAAAATCATTTTTGTCAAACACAATTGTATTTTTAAAATAAATTTAAAAAAATCTTGAAACAACCATAAATATGGGACATTAATTGTTTAATTGTTTATGGTGTTTCGATTTACTTATAAGTTAGTCTTACGTAACATATTATGATGTTCATATTATACAACCAAAAATACCACAAAGCGATATCTCTTTTACACATATCTACTTTTAATTATTTTAAAAGTAACTATCAAACAAGTTATTTTAAAAATATACTCTTCAATATCACAAGGATAATTTTTTCAAGGTCCTATGTAAGAACGAGGCATCACCAAAGGTTCAAATGTTGGTTGGAGATTGGACGCGATAAAGCACCTTCAAAGAAGAACTTAGTAAAGTGTGGAATTATTCAAAGGGATGCCGCCATGTGTGGGTTATGAAATTTGGTGATTGAAATAGGTACCCATTAAGATTTCAAGGAAATGAATGATAAAAACAGCGAGTAAGTGTTTGTTTGACAACAGTTTTATAAAACTGTTTTTAATATTTTAATAATTAAAAACTAAAAAACTTGTTTGGTTACTATTTTTTTAAAACAACTTCCGAAAACAGTTCTGATTTTTTAAAAACTAAAAAACAGGAACAGTTATAAGTATTTTTGCTTTTCAATTATCTGTTTTTGTTTTAAAAACTTAAAATACAATGTGAATATATTGCTTTTTTCTTTTCATTAGTAATATTTTCATAAATATAAACAAGTTTTTATATCTTTAAAACAGTTCTTAAATAATACTGTCAAACAAGTTTTTTTCTCTTATTCCAAAAAACAGTTTTTAAAAACTATTTTTAAAAACTAAAAAGCAAAACCAAACCAATCAAGACTTTGTTTGACAACAGTTTTATTAAATTGTTTTCAGTTTTTTAGTTTTTAAAAACTAAAAAACTTGTTTGATTATTTTTTTTCTTAAAATAGTTTTTAAAAACAATTCTAATTTTTTAGTTTTTAAAACTAAAAAATAGAAACAACTTTAAGTAGTTTTGTTTTTCAGTTTTTGTTTTTGTTTTGAAAACTCATAATACAATCAAAATATGTTATGTTTTGCTTTTCATTAATGACATTTTAATCAATATAAACAATTTTTTTTATTTTTATATTTTCAAAATAGTTTTTAAATATCACTTAACAAACAATTATTTTTCTTTTTTAAAAAAAAAATTGAAGACTGTTTAAAAAAAAAAAAAACTAATTAAACTCTTAAATAAGTAAATCTCTACTTCTTATATGGTGGAGTCGAAGTTGGAGAATAGTTATATATTGAAGAAAGCACGTCATTGTACCAAGTGCCAAGACAAAGTAGGGAATACAAAAAGCTGAAGGTGACAAGTTCTCATCATGGATTATGGGCCAAAGCAAGAAGTGTAGACACACAAGACATTCGAATCCTACAGATGGAAGGACCAAGGTCCCCTAAATCATGTCATTTTCTATCACTATTATTTGCATGTGCCGAACCATAAGACAAACACCATAGACTGAATTATTTGCACAAAAGACCTCACGCTCTGGTAAGAGTTAGCCCTTATATTATAGTTAGGATCGTTTGCTTGACATTTTGTGACCTATAACACAATAATATAAATAAATAAAGATTTTTATGTGTACAATTTTTTATTTTAATATAAGATTCCGTAAAATAAGTGATATAATATAATCTGAATTATTTCTTGTTATAGATTTCACCAAACTTAATAGTAAAACAAATTGGCAATCCATTCATTTCCTATGCATTTATTTAAAAAAAAAAACACACAAAGTTATATTATATCAGTAACAAATGAATTCTTTGTACGTGCATCAAAAGTTCTGAAAGATCTTTTTGAACAGTTAACAATTGTAAAGTTTGAAATCACCCAAACAACATTATTAACTTTAAAAATCTACTCAGGCTTTCGATAGTATATTAAAATTTACTTAAAAAGAATTAATTAAAATTTACTTTTGGGATAGAGCATTGAGAAGAAATTTTATTAAAAATTACAAATATTTTATTACAGATTTAGAAAGATGTTTTACAATTTTTATTCAATCGATTTGTTAATTAACTAGAAAGTTAAAAAAAAAACGTAAAAAGTATGAACAATTCTTTTTTAACTATGACATTATATTTTTTACCCCTTTCCATGAATAGTTTGAGTGCAATTGAGTTTTTTGTTTTGACTCCCAGATTCTAGCTAGCAATGCATGCAATGCTAAAGATGACCATGTAACAAGCCAAAGCTAGCAACTACCAACATTATCGTACGTACTCGTATGTTTTTCGGTATCTTGTTACATTCAATGGTTGCTGACCAGATAAACATGGCATCGAATTGAAGAGTCCTAATTTCAGATAATGAAACAGGAGAGAAATATCGACTGTGGAGAAGTTTATCTAGGTCAAGCTAATACTATACTAATTTTGAAGCAACTGGTATTTAAAGAAACAAGGACAATGCATTCTTGTTATAACATTTTCCCCAAGTTTGCTTTATTCTCATTATTTATACGGATAGCCAAATAAATATATTCTCTAAAATTAAAATTAATAGACCTGTTTTCATCATTAATTAGATCGAGCTGCTGATCACGTCTACAGTTTCCCTTGCTAGCTATTAGGCACAACATAGAAAATATACCATGTCCTCCGGTAAGTTGCTACTTTATAATTATATTGTTTCAAAGATACCGCATACCAGTTATTGTGCACATACATATATTTGGCCAAAATAAAATATATAAGAGATGCTTAGGTATAGTATTTATTAAATGGATAATCAGAGAACATGGTATAATATAAATTATGTCTCATGTGTTTAATAGATTTTAAAAACTGAATAAAGATAGACAATAGACATGAGATTTATCAGTATAATATATATAATGTCACTAAAAACAAAATCATTACATTCCAGTTTGTCAAAGGCGAACAAAATATATAGTTCCATCTTCATCCGAATGGCTCCCCTCACAAGATAAGAATGTATGCGTTTTGTAATGGTTTCCTATGTGTAGGATTGACGCATGTTCAATTCTTTGACTTAAAACAGTGATAAAACTACCTACACATAATGGCAGTTTGTGTATGTAACTTTTAAAATCCTTAATATTGTGTCTGTAATTTTTAAATTGTTGAATTTATGTTCAACGTAACATTGACCCTTAAAAAAATATCTGATTACGTACATTATATTAATTTAATAATGTAAGTCTTAATTCTATATTTATAAGTATTTAATTACTATTAAATTATTGATTAAACAAATTTTATAATTTTAAAAATTGAGGATATAATATCAGAAATTAAAAATTGAGAACAAAATGTTAAAAATTGTAAAAACTGAGGAACATATAATTAAACATAAAAATTATTACTATTTCCAAAAAGAAAAAAGAAAGAGAAGTAATGTTAGGCTCAGAAAAGTTAGCTGAACTGATTTGCTTTGTTGTAGTCAACATATCTACGTGGATCAAAATGCGCTTTACAAAGTGAGGGGGGTGGGGAGGACGGATTAGCATTATTCCCATTAAGGCTCTTTTGGCCATCTTATAATAAAAACAAAGCATATTTTTCCCATTAAAAAAATATAGTTTTGTAGCTTGGTGATTGGACCACATACAGAGTGACAGATTCATACACTATGAGTAAATATTTAGAACTATATATGGCTGATACAGATAGAGATCAAATCATGTCAGTCCAAAGTTTATTAAGAGGGAAATATTATGCAGCTTACATGTAAACAAAAATAAAAGATCTGCCTAGGGATCTTGCCAAAATCTACCAAAGAGTAGACTTGAGAGACCAACAAAAACAATTTTTGCTACATGATTCAGCCTTCTTCTCATTGGATCACCTATTTCCCTCCCTTTGGTTACTTGTACTCTTTCCTCTTCTTTCTTTTCTTCCCAGTTTGCCTCCTAAACCTCCCTTTTATCTCTATCCCAACACCCCAAATTACATTCCCACCATGCTTGACTGAGTGTATATATCAAACATAGAGGGCAATTGAAGGTCCTTCAACAATTCCATGACGCGCACACACCTCGCTGTTTCATTTTGTTCTTTTATTTTATATCATGGCTTACATATAGGAGAATTTTGTGAGGCAATACATCATTGGGGTGTGATCTAAGTTTAGTCTTTTCTTTTCTTGTAGGGTTCAAGATTAGAGTGAGAATTGAGTTTAATTTTTGTGTGTGCATAGTGTTTATAATACATAAAAAATAGTAGAAGATTTATCTGGTCGGATCAATCAAATTAGATGTAGACCTTTTTATACTTGACCAGCATAAAACTTTTATGCATTTTCTGAGTCTCTATCCCTGATAGATTTTACTAATGTTTGATTTAAAAGGTTTGATTAATATGTCATTTGAACAGAAAAACATTTTTGGTGATTAAAGAAAATTTTTTAGAAATTCATTCACCCCTTCTCTATTTCTATCTTGCTACACTTTGAATCAACATATTTGAAAGGTTTATTTTTTTTTAATACTTAAATTTCTTTTTCGAAACCTCTTAAGATTATCTATCAGTTTTCTTTCATAGAATATGTCTCCTCTTTATGGTCTCTCTCAAGTCATTCTAATATGTATTTGGATGGTTATTCAGAGTTTCTTATTTTGAAAAAAAAAAAGTCTATAAAAAAGGTCTTTTTACTTACTTGATAGCAAATCAAGAGTTGTTATTCCTTCATTTTTTATCAATGTATATCTTCATATTGTCCTTGTCATGGGAGTGGGGGAGGTCCACGTAGACATCTCTAGACCCATGTTCTCTCTTCCTTCTTGGCCTTTTCCCATGTCCTTTAGGATGGTGGTAATGTTTTTCCTAGTCTCTGGTCTTTTATCCCATTTATCTCTTTATTTTCTCACTTTCTTTTTCACACATTCTTTCTCTTTCTAAACCTTTGTCTTTATCTTCTTTCTAATGCTTATTTCAATTTTTTCTCTATTTTCTTCTTTCTCCATCTTCTTTTTTAAATATAATTTGGTAAATTATATCTTATTTAAGCATAGATGAAATTCATTTTTAATTCTATCTCTGATGTGGTGTACTTAAAATGCATAATTATTGTTGTAACACATTTAAAATTTAGATAAGCTTGCAAGTTAGAATGTTAAATAACTTGAAGAGGCTAAACATAAATGAGGAATCTCATAAGTCATAACCAATTAAAAGATCATTATATCATTTAATTTTTATATAATAATAATATAACTAGCATCTCGTTTATTTTTTACAATAAAAACAAATAAAATAATATATCTAAATATTTTGTTTATTTTATAATACATTATTTCAAAATTTTAGTCTTGATAAAATTATGTTTTCAAAATGGTTATTGTTAAAATATTTGTGTTTATTATTGTCATTTTAGACCTTATAATATTTTGTATATTCTAAATTAGTTCTTTTAAAAAAATACTACTATACTAAACAACAAAGCATATAATATATTTATTATGAGATAAAAAAAATGTTTTTGTTTGTGGATGATTTTTAAGTTTTTGTTTTGAAATGCATTTGAAAATAAAAATGTGTTTGATTAAAATTGTTTAAATTATGTTATTTTTAAAAGAATTTTTACTTAATTTGAAAAAATAATAAAAATTAGTTTTGAGACTTATGTTTTAGTTTTTTATTCTAAAGTTTATCACTAGTCATTACTTGCGCCAACCCTCCATTATCATCTATCACTAGTTGTAACATAACAATATTAATATTAATAATATATTTATTAAAATGTGTCAGATTATTATTATTTCTTATATATTTAACTAGTATTGAAAAGATCTTACATAAAAAACCATAATCATATTATAAAAATTATGAGTCAAAACATAGTTATTATATAATATACTTGAAACATAAATACATTAATTTTTATAACTATCTTCCCAAAGCAGTGAGCTTTTTACAAACCTTAAATTTCTCAAAAGCATAAAAAATATTATTTAGAGTCAACACACTCAGAGGAAATACTCTGAATCCTTCAACAACATATCCTGTTGAACAGTTCCATCTTGTATTCGCACTGCGATCATATATGAAGAAAAAACAATGAAAGGAGTGAATGTTTTATAAACATCAATGTCAATTTTAATAAACTTAACAAACAATGGGAACCTAAGGTTTGACCTACAACTCTATCTCACTTGACTCAATGTATGGATCCATATCTAATTTTTGATGATTCACTCTAATCATCAATGATTTCTTTGGGAAGTGGTGGATAGTTGTATATCTTTCTCACAAAAACATTGGTACAATAATAATTATTTTTTTCGAGAAATCCGACAATCTTTCAGTCCATATGAGAGAGATATACGCTACTCAACCTTGACGATGTTGAGCAACTATGAAAAGTTGTCAAGTTTGGCCTATGAATACCCTAGTCGAGGGTGCTAATCTGGACTATCCGAATATCCAACTACTTGATTAAAACCTTCTTAGACCTTACCCCGTCCCTGTCTTTCATCTTTCAGTGTATCAAACTGTGACTTACTCATGTGCCTACATAGTCTCAAATCATTACAAGGAAACTTAGAACTCTGCTAAGTTCATCTCACAACATCACAACACAATTCTGAATGTTACTGGACTTGGTGAATACAAAGGTACATAGTACTTCTATTTCAATTATCATTCACAGAATAATTTATAATTCCATAGATAATCAATCTCAATGAATTAAAAGATAGTAAAAATAATTTTAATAATAAGATAGATATAAAAATTAATTTCTCAGTTTAAAATTTTTACTTAAGATTCAATAGTAATAGTATACCAATATAAAATCAATTCATCTTTAATATTAAAAGATATCTTTTATAAATTATATTTTTTTATTATCATATTTATTATGAATTTTTCATAACTTGAATTTACATATAATCTCTCAAATATTTTACGTTGATTCTAAAAATAGACTTACTTTTATTATTTTATTTTATTTTTATTTTACCATAAACATTTAATAATTAATAATTTTATAGCATAATTTTGAATGAAATATAATACACATGATAAAAAAAATAAGGTGATTATTAATAATTTAATTTAAAGAATGATAGATCTTATAGAAATATGTAAATCAAAATTAATCATAATTTAAATTATATGATAGAAAGAAATAAAACTTAAAGCAAAAACATAATAAATAATAGGAAAAGATCATATTATAATATCTGAAGAATAAATAAAATAATAAATAACAACAAAGGACCAGATTATAGTATTTGGAAAATAAATTAAATAAATAATAACAAGGACCAATTGATAATATCCAGAAAATAAATTAAATAATAACATAGGACCAGAACATAATTTCTGAAGAATAACTAAAAGTTAGCATAGTTAAGAATTATTGAGTATTCAATTAAATGATTGAAAATAAAGATTAGAATAATTAGTACACTAATGAACAATTAAACTTGTAAATAAGTATTATAAATAATAGAAGTAACAATAATTATAATTATATAAGTCTATTAAAAATAACATTACAAATACTTATAAATCTCACTCCCCCTTACCTTAATAAAAGTTTGATAATGAGTGGTGAAGAATTTTGAAATTAGTTTGACTTGTAATTTTGTAAGTGATAAGAGTGTAAGAAATAAAATAACTTTAGTAGATAAGAGTATTATGCAAATTTTGGAAGCAAGAGAGAGAAAGGAATTGGAAATTTTTTTTGTAATAAAATGCTTTGATGAAACTTGTATTTATATGCCAAAATTAATTTATTTTTGAATTAAAAGATTAGATGGTTATAAGATAAGGTTACTAAAGATAAAGTAGGTTGTTAAAAGTTAAGTCAAATCAACATTTACTTGAACCAATTATTCTTTTAAGATAAAATTAGAAAATTTACTCTATAATTCATTGGAGATAAGGTTACTTACATAAGGATTATTAGATAAGATTAGAAAAATTTACTCAATATTTACTTTTTTTCTTAATTATTTTTTTTTATTTTTAATTAATTTTGAAATAAAATCAATTTACAAAAAATTCCTATATAATTTTACAAGCATCTCATAAAAATTTCAACTCAAAATATGATTATTTAATTTTTTATAGCAGTCTGGGATAATTTTATAAAAATTGTCTCAATTAATTCTAAAAAAATTCTCAAAATTACAAAAAAATATGTAGTCTCTATTCATAATTTAAAAAAAATTTAAACTCTCGATATTATATTTTATTTTACTGGGTTTTAATAATTTAAATTATTTGAACATTTTTCAAATAGTAAAATAGTAAAATTTTCAAATAAATAGAAATTCATAATATCAATTTAATGATAAAAATTAAATTTTTAATATCTATTTTTAACTTATAAATTAAAATTTGAATAAATTATATAATAATCTATTTAAAAATAGAGATGTTATCCTAGTGGTTACTTGTCACAAATCACCCAATGCCAATAGTTGTTGTCATTCCCGTGTCATTTCGTCAATTATTGTTATTGGTCTTCCAATTATCTCTATATTTGCTAGTTTTTGACTGTCATTTTTTACTTTCAATTGTTATCTTTAATCTTAATAACAATCGTCCATCATGACCACTACTATCAACTTTGGATATCTGCAAATCATTGTTGTTATTTGTTGCCACTGGTCTTTGCAAAGGAGGAATTGACGTGTAGTTGAGATTTCCCAGTAATGTTTTTTTTTTTTAAATGTTGTTTTTGATAAATTTTAAAATATAAAACAAAAAATCTTCAAAACTACTTAATATTACAAAAATTAAAACAATAAATATTAAATAGTACACATACTATTTTAAAATGGATTTTATAAAAAAAAATGAAAATAATTAAATATATATGGGAGTGTTTTCTAATATATGAATATATGATATTGCATTCAGCTAAAAAAAAATAGAAGTGAAATTGGTATAAACCCTAGTAATCGTAAACCTCACAGTCACAGCGATAGGTGCAAGTAACTCAACCCGGCAAACGGAACCTTAGAGCTTCAGCAATGGCGGCGAAGAAGCAGGACGCCGTAAACACCAACAAGAGAAAGCGACCTAATTCTGAAACTCATGAAGCTCCCTCCAATTCTAAGGCCTCGAAGTTCGTTTCCTCAAAGAAGCACAAGCCGGACTCGCTTGGTAAAGACAAGAAGAACAAGACGGCTCCTCTTACCGGCCGAGAACGTCGTCTTCATGCCAAGGTTTCTCTTTCTTAATAAATAGTTCTAAATATCACTTTTACGATTTTGCTTTGAATCGTTCAATTTTTTCTGTGCAATTTTTGGTTTGTTTTATTGCTAATTAATTGGTGAAACATTTAGAGATTACTTGTTTTGATTGATTAGACGAGGTTGTGATTGTTTCGTATTAGGAACTGGCTGATGCTAGAAAAAAGAAGAGAAAGCGACATTACACTCTTGAGCAAGTAAGTGCTTTACATTAATATCTGTACATATTATTTATTTATTGTTCTTGTGCAGTAATCTTAACTTCCTCGCACCTGAATTGCTGGGAATTCGTGAGTGTTATTTTAATTTTAATTTGGTTAATTCTAAACAGGAGCTTGCACGTCTATGGGAAAAGATGAGACGTCATGAGATTGCTAAAGAGGACAGAGCTAAGTATGTTCCTATAAGAAATGTATTAGTGAATGATATTTCCTTCATTTATGGCATGCTAAGCCTTTTGTTTTTTTTCTCCTTATCTATTTGGATTTTTATGTAATTGTAGGTTAGTGACAGAAGCTCTACAAAAGATGAAGGGAAAGATTCCAGAGATTGCAGGCTCTCACATCTCATCTCGTGTTCTTCAGGTATATTTGTTGGTTTCTGTTTTTTTTTTTTTTTTCAATTTACAGTTTCACATTCTATTAGAGGATCTTGCATTTTAAATCTTCTGCTCTCTTTTTGTTTTTATTGATAGACTTGTGTCAAGCATTGTTCTCAAGCTGAGAGAGATGCAGTATTTGAAGAGCTTCGGCCACATTTTCTATCTCTAGCATACAATGCTTATTCTGTTCACTTAGTGAAGAAGATGCTTGACAATGGTAATGATTTGCTTGAAATATACATTGTAATTTTGCAGTGTCACCTTTTCTTCCAATTGGTCATTACTTTGCATTTTCAGCTTCCAAGAAACAACTAGCAGGCTTTATCTCCACTCTCCGTGGTCATGTTGCTCCATTTCTTCGCCATATGGTTGGATCAGTTGGTATGTAACTTAGCTTTGGGTAGCATTTTGCCTGCAGTTGTTCATGATTTACTTAAGATATGGTTCGAAGATTTTAATGACTGACCAGAGGAAAACTTGTCACTTTTTCTTTTGATGCCTAGCTGTTTATTGACATGAAGCTTATTTTGGATCTGGATTGTTTCTGAATTGAGATTTGAGCTAATAGAGTATAACAAGGAAGGAGAGAAAAATATAGTAGTAGTTTCATTCTCACTAAATTTCTGCTGATTTTATGTTCTGATTTGAAATTATTAATAATTTGAATGTTCAGCTTTTAGTAAAGTCACCTTCCCTACAATAATTTGTGTGTTTCTACATGCCATGCAGTTGTTGAGCATGCTTATGAGTTAGCAAATGCTGCACAAAAGCAAGAACTGCTTTCAGAATTATACTCCACAGAACTTCAGTTGTTTAAGGATCTTGTCTCATCGAAAGAGAGCAGGTAAAATTCAACTGTTGTTAGGAATTACTATTTAGCACCTTGGATAGTGTTGGTAATCTACAATTCTCCATCATTTTAAGTTGTCACATTTAAAATAATGTAAAAAATAATTATCGGAACTGGAATATGATATTTGGAACTGTTCTCAATTCTCATTGATGGGGAAAGAGAGAGTGCAAAAGGACATATTCAATCTCTGCAAAAGTAAGATAGGAAGGAAAGATAAAACTTCTGTTCTAACTCTTTTTCTCTTTGAGATCTGTCTATATAGTTAATTAGATTTTGACTATTTGCTTGATATTTTGCTACTTTATATGTGAGTATACTGAAGATTTTGAAATATTTTCAATTTGAAATACATGATTTAGATAGCATAGTGGATTGGTTCTTTGAAGTCAACTCTCATTTATATACTTGTAGATGACTAATCACCTCATAGTAATTTGTATTGATAATTTTTCTCTGCTAAGCTAGCGAAGTGTAAAGCAGTGTCAAGGACTATGTCTGCTGGCTATTATTGCTCCTCCCCTTCTTGAATTGATCTTATTTATTTTTCTTATTTTACTGATGTCAAGTGCATGTATAGACATTCAATATGGTGATTTATTTATTTTTATCTTGCTGGAGTTTTTTCTTAGCTTTTAATTGCATGTCAGATTATTAGATGTGATGTCCAAGTTGGGTCTACAGAAAGGTTCAGTTTTGCGACACATGACATCAGTGATTCAGCCAATTTTAGAGAAAGGGATAGTTGACCACTCTATCTTGCATAGAGTCTTGCTTGAATATTTTAGCATTGCTGATAAGGTACTTCTGTCCCATTTCCCCAATGTTTCTTCATGCCTTTTATTACAGCAACAAATTTCACCATGGGCAATAGTTTCTGTTATCTAAATTAAGCTTTTTAAAAGTCCTCTGTCACAGATATAATCCAACAGTTATCAAATCCACTCATTGTTAGAATGATTGGTACGAGGGATGGAGCCAAAATTGGAATTCTTTGTGTAAAATATGGGAGTGCCAAGGTGTGTCTAGTAACTTCTTATCAATAGAATTGTTTAGAGTTCTCATGATGATTGAGTGCAACATATGATTTTTCTTCATATTCCATTCTTAGGAAAGAAAGAAGATTATCAAAGGATTGAAAGAGCACATAGGCAAAACAGCTTATCATCAATATGGGTGTATGGTAAGTAATTTGACTCTATGGTTCTCTGTTTTTGGCTGCCCAGCCTATGTAAGATTTAATTATGCCTTACACCTGTCAAAGTCTACATTATTCATGCTGATGCCTCTTCTCCTTGGGTGTAAATAAAAAGGTAAAAGGTTTGGCCTGTCAAAATGGACCCTCTTAATTAATTAATTATTTAACAGGGATTTGCTTTTACAAAACATCTAGGGATTCTGAAATTTAGAGCTGGATTTCTCTCAAACAATGAAGGCTAGCTCCTCGAAAAATGGTGAATAACTACCAAAACCCACTAGCTGAACTGGTGAACACAAAAAAAGTAAATGAAAGGAAACACTCCTGTTTGATTATGCAGAGAGCACAAACACCACCGAATACAAAAACCTCAAATTATGAATAGTTTCATACCTTCCCTCTCTCCCACCCTACATTGGAAACAGTTTGTACACTTAAGAAATATTCCAGAATTACCTCTGCTATTCTTCCTCTGCCAGATGTGCACTACCATTACTAAGTACCGGCATTTTCATAAGTAAATTGTTGTAGGTTGTACCTTGTTT
Organism: Psophocarpus tetragonolobus; assembly: GCA_037954015.1. Taxonomy (NCBI): domain Eukaryota; kingdom Viridiplantae; phylum Streptophyta; class Magnoliopsida; order Fabales; family Fabaceae; genus Psophocarpus; species Psophocarpus tetragonolobus. The sequence continues at coordinate 4,837,829 of CM075693.1, read as the reverse complement.
GTAAATTAACTTCACTCTGCTAGTTTGAGTTATCAGTGAAAAAGAATCATGTCATTGCCCCTAACTTCTAGTTTCTCATAACTTACCATCCCTTCAGATTTAATATGAACACTCAGTTTTTATGATTAACTTTTCAGGTGCTGGTTTGCATCCTTTCAGTTGTTGATGACACAAAACTGATAGCAAAGGTGTGTGGAGATTTGTTTGATTCTGAGTTTCTCATGAATAGTCCTATTTCTATGTGATGAAATCTGTGTTTCATATTAAGCATTAAAGCATTCTTGTTGCAGGTTATCATTCGTGAGCTTCAGTCAATGCTAAAGGAGCTTGTTCTGGATAAGGTTTCTCCTACTATACTGTACATTTGATTATTACAAACATTGTAAAGAAGAACTTGATATAGTTTTCATCAATTAAATAAGAGTAAATTATACTAATACCTCTTTTAAGTTTTGTCATATTGCACATGACATCCCCCTTGTTTTATATGTTTACAACAACCATCTTTTTAGGATTTCATGATGTAATATTTTTCAAATAATTAAGGAAGGTTACTGTAATGTATAAGGGGTGTTGGTGTAATGTTTTAAAAATAATTAAGAGGTTTTCTATTGGTACCCAAAAAAGAGGGATATTGGGAAAATTCCGAGAAAAAACATGGGGGAGACAAATATAAGTTTTACCAGTTAAATAAATATATTCTTAGGAAATAGGAATCCTTTATATGAATCTGAGTGTTTAGTGTTTTTTGCATTGTTTTTTCGACGCTAGCCCCTTTGAACCCAGCCTGTATACAATAAAGAAAGATTATTTGTTTTATATTCTTATGGTATGTTTATAATGTTTTCTGATTTTAAATTTCTAAGTTCTGTTGTTCACTTCTGGGTTTTACAGAATGGAAGGCGCCCCTTGCTCCAATTACTACATCCTAGTAGTTCACGCTATTTTAGTCCTGATGATCTTGCTTCTCTGAATTTATCTATACCATCTCTGTCTCTCAAGGTTACTTTTGAATATAACTTTCCTATTTTTGGTACTTCGAAGCCACTATGTTAGTCACATTTCATTTTGATTACTGTCAGGATCAGTCAGAAGCAAGCTCTCTGACAGAAACTTCAAAGGTTTCACTTGGTGACAAGGAATCCAAGGAAGACATAGATGTGGCAGAGGATGAAGTTAGCAAAGATAAAACTTTTGGGGATGATTCTGACCTGGCCGAGAGTGGAAAAAAAGATCCATTTGTTAGAAGGCAGGAGATATTGATCAAGAGTGGACTTGCAGATGTGGGTTGGTCGAGCTTTGCTTCTAACTAATATTTTATTTGTTTTTCATGTTTTACTAGTGTTTTATACTAATTCCATCTCTCAATATTTTGTTCCTCATTTCATTCTGAAAAAAGAACATTTCTTTACACATTTTTGCTGAATTTAGAGAGGGAGAGATATATAGAAAGCACAATCTGTTTGTGAGAATTTTGAGAATGAAAATATTTTTTATTCAAGAGAATATAATACGTAGGTTCTGCATATCATCCATACAATAGAAGCTTGATAGATTTATAATATAGAGACTATTTCCTAGGTAAATTAATTAAGTCTAGCACCCTACATGCTAATACCCTTCAGTACTAAGTGTATTTTTATCATGTGATACATGGATATCTTATTTCCAACAATTTCTTTCTATTGTGTTCACATAATCATATTATCTCAGATCCTTTTTAAGTGTCTTTTCAGGAGTTTTAATTCAAGAGAGTATTGATTATTATTGTCCATTATACCTTTCATCTATTTTTTAATTATGTTACACATTTTATTATGAAATTAAAGGGGAAGAGAAATGAAGAATAATAAGTAATAGAAAAATAATCAATAACATTGATAAATTATGTAGTAGGAAGTCTAATAATAATTTTAATAAACTTAAAAACATTAAGTGTAATTCTTATGGCATGTCAACCTTAAAAAGACATTTAAAAAAAGGAGCTTAGGTAGTATTGAATTTGATAATATACAAATATGGGGCCAGGTCAATTGCTTGAGAATATGAAGTTGTGCAGTAAATGCTGTTTGATTGTAACTTGTTATGCAGAGTCTTCTTGACATATGTATCGAGAATGTGGGAGAACTGATACGGTCAAATTTTGGCAAAGAGGTCTTATATGAGGTAATAAAGATGATGTTGATATTATAATTTCACTAGTTCTTTAAAATTGTTACCAAGCATATTGCCTTTTTGGTAAATTCAATTGCACAAGCAGGTTGCAACCGGGGGTTTTGATGGCATAATGCATCCAGCTTTAGGTGATAAGATTAATTCTCTCCACGACGCAGTAGCCTCCCTTGCAGCAATGCCTAAATCAGAAGATTCACAAGAGGAGCATGTCCTTGAAAATTTCCATTCAAGTCGAACCATTAGAAAACTGATTTTGGATTGCCCCAACTTTGCTTCCACCTTATGGGAAAAAGCTTTAAAAGGGAAAAGTGACTTATGGGCACATGGCCACAGGTAGATTTCATGTATGTTTTAGGGATTGTTTGGGTAAACTTCTCCTAAAGCACTTCTAGAAGAAAAAAATACAAAGAAAAAAGGTAAAAAAAGCTTCTTTATAACCTTTTAAAAAGATGTGAGACTTTTTTCAAGTTAGTTTTAACTAATATATAGAAGGTATCTCACATAGTTTTTTTAAAAATGTAGGACATTTTAAATATTGGTTTGTAAAGAGTCTCGCATCATTTTAAAAAGTAAGTGGAAAAACTAGTTAGGCTTTTTTCTATGTATTTTTCTGAGTGCTTTTAGAGAAAATTACCCAAACATACCCTTAGATTATTCTCGAATGGAAGCTTGGGTGCAAAGGACTGATTTCTTACGTTTTTTTTTTTTTCTTGTCAATATGATTGCAGCTGTAAGGTTATTTCTGCATTTTTGGAATCACCAGATCCGAAAGTACAACAACTTGTAAAAAAAGAGCTACAGCCGTTAATTGACAATGGAACTCTCAATAACCTGAAGCCTAAAGAACAAGCAAACCAATAAATGTCAAGTATGGAGAAGGGAGCTATATCTTAAAGGACATGTTTGGCCCACGATATCAGCAGCAAAGTTATGATGTGGAGACAGTAAGGAGCGACTTTTCTGGATTTGTAGAATACGAGTTAAAAGGCACAAACTAAATTCGATTGAGAAAGCTGCTGTCGTAATTTTGACAACCAGAAGAAACAGTTAAGTTCATCGACATTACTTGATGTGTAGAGTACATATCAAAAGGCACAGACTAAATTTGATACTTTTGCATATTTTAAAATGCAGCAATTTTGCAACGCCGGGAGTCTTAACGGTCTATTGTACCATGTGTTGATTCTTATTGTGTAAAACTGTTTAGTTTATTTTCAAGCTATGTTGCGCGTAATTTTTAATTAATCAATTCATTTTTTACGCTTGGAGGTTCTAAGTGAATCGAATATATAATGACAATTACATAATGAAATGCAAATAATCCATTAAAGAAGCTAGAAACTGATGGTCACATCGCAATTAAGAAAAAGATGTCTAGAGCTAGCATTTTGATGGGACAAAAGCGAATCTGCTAGCAAACAAACTCCTTGATTTAACCTCAAAAACAGGGGAGGCGTGCAGCACTCCTCCCTTTTCATTGTGAAGCGCACTATTTCTCTGCAAGTACCAAAATGTTGAAGAATTGTCGTAAATATTGCTCCTCAGATGAGGGTAGCCTTGGTACAAGTAGTCCGACGGATTAAAAACTGGGGTTTCTTTCTCGAATCTATGCAGTGACTTGCTTCTATGTAGAAGGCCAGCTGGATTGTCATTGTGAAGTGGAGATTCTTTCCTTGACATAGAATTTGTTCGCAAACAATTTTCTATCACCTTTGCCTCGTCCATGAACCTTTCTCTTATGTCCCTAATATTTCTCCAAAGTTTGAAAGATCTTGATCTCGTGATGATATTCCATGCCTTAAAACCTGAGCCGCTTGAATTGCCAGGAATATTGCTAGATGTGTAGGGAATTCTTTTGCATTCAAAGCAGAAATGCTTACATCTGTCCAAGTCGAAGGCTTTTCTCTTTGCTGCATTTGATAGACATGCATATGCCTACAACAAAACGGGGAGCAGGGGACGAGAGGTACATGATTTTAAGGTTCATTGATTCATGGTTATGGTAGTAGCAGGGAATGCAGGCCGAGTGGACAACCAATAAAAAGAAAAGAAAAGATCACAAAAATACCTCAGAAACGAGCTTGAAAGCAATTTCAGCTTTGGGGTGTTTATTCTTATCTGGGTGAACTTGTAAGGCTACAGACGAAAAAGAAAGAAAGCTCCTCATTATTCAGGAACATGAGAGAATGCAGATTTTGACATAGCCAGAGAAGCAGTTAAACCTACCCAGTTTATGGTACCTCTTGCGAATGGCATTCACCCTTGCATTTTCTTCCACCTATGAGAACCCAATTTTGGCATCATAAAAAGTAACCCGTATATGGATTTCTTCAAGAAGGGTTAAAGAACTTACTCCAAGAATGCAATACCAGTCAACAAAAGTTGGCTTCGGCAGTTTAGAGAGATATGTATGAACGCATGCCACAGAACGCGCGGAAATGGAGCAAATCTCTAATACCAACTTGGTCTTGGAGTCTGATTCTTGTCCCATTCTCCCCATTTGAGAGTGATATGATATGATAGCGCGAATATTGGAGTTGAAAGGACAAAATGCGTATAGGGGTTACAAATAGTGAAGGTGCTTTCCTTTTGTTGGTTTCCGCAGGGCAGTAATAATAAACAGATATGTAGCGGTTAAGAAAAAATAGCAACCCTTGCGGAGGAGATTTTTTACACTGGATCAGTTGGTTTGGTGCCAACAGACAAGCTTAGATATGGAGAGTTTAACGTTAATCTCTCCAAATGGCACTGCTTGCGAAGCATTAGGGAGGGACATTTTGCCCTTACGTTTTTCTTTCCATGTCTAAATTTAAATTTAAATCCAACTAAAAAGTAAAATCCTTTAATATTGATATTACATTACTTCCATGTTAGTTACGTTAACTAAGTTGTTGTTGCCATTCTCTACCGTCTTCTATTTGTTGCAACATTCAACTTCAACAACTAGTAAGTAGCTAGTAACATGTTAGGCTGAAAATACAACCTCCTCCTAAGCAACTGTGACAATGGTAGACGTTCAGAGGTTATTCTATTTGAGAGAATGATTAAATCTAAGATGTTGCATCAATTGTGTAAGTCTGATTAAGCCAGTCACCAGTTGTTCTGCCCACTTTTAATTATTTGTCTTTCAGCATCCATTTGAAGGATGGTTTAAATTCTTTAGGTTTGTGAGGGCATTGTCGAAAATTAGAAACATGAAACATTTATGAAAAGGAAGCACCTCCCTTTACTTAGAGGGCCGTAACAGTTATGCAGATGAAACGTGGCAATTACAATCACTGGTAGAAAATACATGTTGAAGGGGCATGTCTTTGGGAGGCTTATGCTACTGCTGTTGGGGTAGGTAGATTGCAATATTAATTTAGTACTGTGTCTTTAAATTCAAAGAGAAATTACCCGTGAAGATGAGATAGGAGCGTTCATGTAGGGTGACCCACTCATATAATACCCGGTTGATGGTTGAAGCTAGGCATAAAAAAGTGGTCTGAGTAGGTTTAAAAAATAATCAAATCATCTAATAGGTCCCTACCCTCTGTCCCTTTGTTCAAAACAGCGTATCATTTTCTCATCATCTTCCTCTCATTCATTATGGGCTGCCGTGTACAATGCATCTCACAAGTCATAACCTTTGAAATTACCTGCTAAAGTTTCATGCTCACTAACTAATGGTTTGGTTTAAGTTAATTGCCAGGTGCCACCGTGCTTTATATGATAAAAAAACCGGTAAAATATAATAAAAATAAAACAAAAAATGAGAGATAAATAATATATAATCACTGTGTTAATTAGTATGTGGTCACAAATCATTGTTACACGTGAAGAAAGTTTGACATATTTTATAATTATTTTTATAAAATAATAATTATTTTTATCTTTTAGATATTTGAAAAATAATTATTATTCGCAATAAACTATTCTAAATGAAGGTGCTTGCTATTAATAGGAAAATAGAAAAAATAGTGAGTTCTAAATTTTCACTATACCTTACTATAAATTGTGAATTTTATAAAACCAGCATTTTCACTTATATATTATTATTTAATTATATTTGAGGTGGATCTTTAACATATCTCCTACAATATGCTCTAATTAAATATTTTATTTCTATGTTCATTCTCTTCATCAAACATACCATCATTAAGAAAAATAAAAGTGTCAATCTTTAGTTTTTTGTTGAGGGTATTCCAAGTTCAATTTGAATAAACTTGATTCCGGAATACTTTGTTTCTATTTCCATCCCCTCCATCAAATACACCATTAAGAAAAAATCAATTTCGGAATATGTTTTGTTACTTTTAAAATTAAGTATGTGCTAATTTTTTGCTTTGTACGAGAAACAAAAACGTCTTCTTCGTTATCATTTATTAGTTGAGTCTTAGGTAAAAAATGTAACAACCATCGGTCCAGTGACTTTAAGGGGAAAGTTAGTTTCTCCTGGTTCAAGTTGGTTCTGGCCCTCAATGTTCAAACAGCTTAATACCTTTTCCAATTTGCCTTATAGGGTTTCCCCATCACCAGTAGTTAGTTGGAGCTGACAAGGGATTTTGATTCAAAGAAGAGGTTTGTTTGGTACATTTAAACAGTATATTAAATGTTACCTTCATATGAAGTAGTATAGAGTTTGAATCAAATAATTGGTTGAGACATTGGTAACCGAACTTTTGTTTTGAGTTAAGCAACTGCGTCCAAGATAGGCTTTGTTTGTTTTGCATGGGGACAAATTTGAGTAGGGTAAGGAGGTAGTACAAAATTTATTATATATTATTTTGAAGGTCTCATGGCCCAATATACAGGTCAACAATGTACAAGAATTCAAAATCCAACGCGAAGAAATTGCGGAATTGTGGGACATGGCATGGTTAAAATGGAAGACTATGCAAGTTATTTATTTGCTTAATCATTCATTTGGATGCATGGCCATGGCCAATGACAAGAATAGCATATTACTTTCAACACCTTTGGAAAAGAGAAAAAGAGGACAAACAAATAAAACAGAGAGAAAGGAAAAGTTTAGCTTCTAGGCCTTCATTTTGAACGTTTTTATTTTGGCATCACAACACTGCATTTTCTGGACACAAAAAAAAGTACTTCATTTTTGGCGTAAACATGACTCCATTCAAGATTCTCAATTCAAAACGAAACTGCTATGCTATCCCTTAAATTCTTTTACTCATACCATCTTTGGCAAATTATACTAAAGAGGAAGCACATGTAAACACTGAAAATCAATCTAGATGGAAGCTGCAGAGGAGGATTTCGGGTGGAGAGAGGTCCGGCGAAAGAGGAAAGGATTGTATGGTAGCAGTAATGGAAATGAGCAGAAAGGGAGGCAAGTTAAAAATGATACTACGAAAACAGGTACGGGAGGAATAACTTCGTTTTTCTTCACACATTTTCCTGATAAGTATAAGGCGAGAGAGATGTGGGAGATTTTTCAGAGATATGGGGATGTGCAGGAGGTATATATACCGACAAAAGTGGATAAAAATGGGAGGAGGTTTGAGTTTGTGAGGTTTATAGATGTGAAGGACGATCATCTGTTAGGAATTACGCTGGATAGTATTTTTATTAGCAATGAGAAGCTATGGGTTAACAGGCCGAGATTTGAACAAAGAATGATAAAAAATACGAACATGGTTGCAATGGAGCGGAAGGGGCTTGTGAAGCTAAATCAGGCGCAGATATATTCTAAGAAACCGGTGACAGGAGATCAAAATGGCAGTATAAGACAGTCTTATGCAAAGGTTACCGGCTCCTTTGAGGAGAGGTATAATCAGAACAATGGAAGGATGAACCAGGTTCACCAACAGAACAAAGGGGAAATGAGGGGGGAAGAAACAAAGATGTTCCTGATTTTTAAAATAGAGGAACAGACAGTAAGGAGGTTGGAATCAGCTTATGTTGGAGAAGTGCTATGTAAAGGTACAACTTTTAGGACGCAGCAATTTCTGGTCGAGCAGGGTATCTACGATGTTAAAGCTACCCCAATGGGAGGGAATAAGGTGTTACTGGAAGAAGGGGAGTCGCGAATCTTGCAACAGGCGGTAGAAGGCAGTTATGAATGGGTACAAAGATGGTTTCACTTGATAAGCAGGTGGGAACCTGGAAACGAAGACACGAAGAGAAGGGTATGGGTGTGTTGTTATGGTATCCCGTTGTATGTATGGGGGGAAAAGTTCTTTCAGACTCTGATGGCACCCTATGGTGAGTTGGTGAGAGTAGGAGAGGGGACGACAAGAAAGGAGAGGTTTGATGTGGCACGATTGCTTATCTCACGGAAGGCTTTTGAGCCAGTACAGGAGGTGGTGAAAGTCGCCATAGACGACCGGTTGTTTCACATTAAGGTGACGGAGGAAGGAGATGAATGAAACAACGGGCTGAAACAAGGGCAGCACACAGGGTCGGGCACGGAGATGAGCTCGTGTCAGGGAGAAGGTGAGTTTGATGAATCTTTTGAAACAGAGAACCAACTGGCGGTGCTGAAGGAGGAGCTTTTTGGCGGCCGATGGAAGGCGGCTCCGACGGAGGAACTAGGCGGGCAACACGAGGTAGCCTATGAAGCAGAGTCAACAAGTGTCAGACCAGGTGCAGTCGTTTTCGATGCCAGCGCCAAAAGAGGGTTTGACGAAGAAGAAAACGAGCACGAAACTTGGCCGAAAATGGAATGCCTCAAACGGCAGCAAAAGGGGGGTCAGGACAGTAGAGCACTGGTTCAGCAAGCCAGGCCTGGAAAGGGAAATAAGGCTGAAGAAATCGGAGAGCCAGTTGAGGACGAAGGTCTTTGCACGCAAAATGGCCCACGTGTATGGGGAAAGGCGCTGTGACACGGCATCTCTGGGCTCAGTCATTATGACGCCTGCCATGCTTTTTCACCCGCCAGACACAGCTCGCCACGTGTAAAGCAAAGCACATACGGTTCTGGCGTGCACGAATATCGAACGAGGAAGCCTCTAGAATTGGGCTCACCGACCCATCCTCATCAATGGACCAACGGGGTTGTTGTTGGGCTGGGCTCGTTGCACTCGCGTTGCTATCACACGGAGCAGGATTATCGACGGCCAAAAACTAATGGCCCAATAAGCATACAAACCAAAGACAGTGAATGTGCAGTTGAGTGTGAACAATGCGAAGGGGTGTTAATCGATGCTAATGAGTTCGGTGCGGATGTGGATATACAGCATAAAAAGTCTGCAACTGGCTGTCCAAAGACTTGGCGTAAATGTAATTGCAGGAGTATCCGAGGCCATGTAGGGGACGATCAACTGTTCACATCTAATTCAGTTACAGTTGAAAGGGAAAAATTGAATGAAAGAAGGATGAGGGAAAGATACACCATAAGTACCGGCGATGAGGAAATTGCCAAAGTGGTAATGCATTCTCATAATATTGAAATTGGTGATACCAAGACGGATTCAAGCTCCACAAAGATTTACAATTGTAAACAATGGGAGTGTGTGGGGGCGAAAGAAATGTCCTGGGGAAGGCAGGGGAAGAGGAGGATGGTTAACACCTAGAGACAGGTTCGAAGGCATAGTGTGGATGGAAGTGAGCTACAAAGGAGTTATCAGAATGGAGGAACGAACCAAGCAAGTCAGAACAAAGACGAAGGAGGTAATGATATGGGAAGAATCTGGTTAGCAATGAAGGAGATAGGAATAACTGGGAAGCAAACACAGGAGGTGTATCTAGCAGAACTTGCAAGAATGGAAGACAGAGACAAGGCGGAAAAGGAAAAGATGGGGAGAAGGAATCAAAGGGTAGTTTAAATGAAGATGTTGTCACTAAATGTGAGGGGGTTTAGGGATAGGGTGAAAAGGAGGCACATCAAGAGGATGGTGGTGGGAAACAAGATTGATATATGTCTTTTGCAGGAGACAAAATGCATGCATCTGAAGGAATGGGAAATAAAGGAGGTGTGGGGGAGTGGTGAGTGTGAATGGAGAGTACTCCCATCATCAGGATTGAGTGGGTGTTGTGTGACAATATGGAGGAAAGGATTATCGGAGGTCGTGTGGCAAATACAAGGTCAAGGTTTTATAGGAGTTGCATTTAGAGGAGGTAATCCAGATGAGGTAAACTGTGTCGTCAACGTGTACGCTGGAGGGCAAGAGAAATGTTTGGAATGATTTAATGATGACTCGAAGGGGGGCCCCACATGTAAGATGGGTAGTGGCCGGCGATTTTAATACGGTGAGAGGAAGGAGTGAAGTAATAGGAAGATCAGCCTACCATTCATCGCGGAGATGGAGGAGTTCAACTTCTTCATTCAGCAGATGGGGCTGGTAGACATTCCAGTTATTGGAAAAGGAGTGACATGGATCTCATCAGACGGATAGTCAGCAAGCAGACTAGATAGGTTCCTATTCTCACCGACACTGATGGAGGAATGGGGAATTAGTGCACAGAGGGTAGGAACTAGAGAGTTCTCTGATCACTGTTGGATAAGTACAAGAGATAATAAGTAGAATTGGGGACCTAAACCATTCAAGTTTTTTTATTATTGGTTGGAAGAGGCTTCCTTTGGAGATTTGATAAAAGTAAGGTGGAATTCAAATCAGTGTGCAGGGTGGAACATGTACCAGCTGGCAAGGAAGTTAAAGAATATTAAAGGGCATATAAAAAAGTGGTCTGAAGAAGTGTGGAAAAAGGATGATAATTTTTTGGTAGAGAAGGTTCAGGAGATGGAAGTGGTTGATCAACAGTTAGTGGAAGGGGTCCAGGTGAATAGTATAGTGAGGCAGGATCTCATGTCAGAATACTAGGGCAAGGCTAGGGTGATGGAACATGCACTGTTACAGAAGTGTAGGGTACGATGGGCTCTAAATGGAGATAATAATTCCAAGTACTTCCCTAATTGCTTTAAGTTGAGATGTCATGCAAACTCCATTTTTGCAGTTCAGTCAGAGTCGGGATGGATGGAGAGTGTGTCTGATATTAGAGCAAAAATATTAGATCATTTTTCGGGTAATTTCCAGGAAACATGGATGGATAGACCCACAATGGATGGAGTTCCTTTCTCTCAATTGTCAGAACAACAGCAACAACTTTTGGAGGAGCCTTTCTCAGAGGAGGAGATCAAGGCGGCAGTGTGGGCGTGTGAAGGAGGGAAAAGTCCAGGATCTGATGGCTTTGGAATGAACTTTTACAAAGCCAGCTGGGGAGTAATTGGGTTTGATGTGGTGAAGGCAGTACAAGAGTTTTATGAATCTGGCATACTATAGAGGGGGGTAAGTTCTTCTTTTATTACTCTCATTCCAAAGGTGGTCAGACCTTCAGGGTTAACCCAGTACAGGCCCATTTCTCTAATATCAAGTGTTCATAAGATTATTTCGAAGCTACTGTCTTTGAGGCTGAAACAAGTGTTGAACGTCCTGATATCGCCCTCTCATACGGCTTTCTTGTCTGGAAGATCGATTCTGGATGGAGTAGTGGTGGCAAATGAGCTCCTGGATTGGGCAAAAAGAAGGCGAAGTCCGTGTTTTTTGTTCAAGGTTGATTTTGAGAAGGCTTACGATTCGGTGAACTGGAATTTTCTAGATTATATGATGGTCAGGATGGGGTTTGGATGGAGATGGAGGCGATGGATGAATGTCATAGTTCGGAGTACAGGTCAACCATTCACAAAGGTTTGTACAAAGAAATAAAGGTAGAAGAGGATGCGAGGTATTCAGTGTTGCAGTATGCAGATGATGTCATTATGATGGGAGAAGTGGACTTGCAAACTGTGTGGTATTTGAAGGTAATGCTGCGGGGTTTTGAAATGACGTCAGGTTTGAAGGTCAACTTCAGCAAGAGTAGCTTCTATAGCTTAAATGAGTCAGAATCATTCACGCTTGTTGATAGTTCCATTCTAAATTGTAATGTGGGCACATTACCATTCAAATTCTTGGGAGTACCAGTGGGAGTGAACCCTAAGAAGGAACAAGTTTGGAAGCCAGTCATTGAGCAGTTTAAGAAGCGATTGTCAGGTTAGAAGGCAAGCAATATGTCCTTCACTGGGAGATTGGTTTTACTGAATTCTGTGTTAGCTTCTATTCCACTGTATTTTTTCTCCTTTTATAAGGCACCAAAGTCAGTCTTGAAGTCTCTGAAGCGGCTGAAGCGGACATTCTTATGGGGAGGAAATGAGAGTCATTCAAAAATTGCATGGTTAAGTTGGGAAAAAGTCTGTCGGCCAAAGGAAGAAGGAGGTTTAGGGGTGAAGTGTTTGGAGAAATTTAATCTGAGTCTGTTGGCAAAGTGGAGATGGAGAATATTATCAGCTGATAAGGCTATCTGGGGCCCGCTTCTGAGGAGTAGATACGGGGAGACATATAGATATATAGAGAGGCCCACATCTTTTACCCACACTTCGCAGTGGTGGAAAGATATATAGGGCATTGATGGACCAACCGCGGTATTGCCAGAATGGTTTCAAACTAGAATAAACAGGATAGTAAGGTCTGGAGTGGACACTCTCTTCTGGGAGCAGAGGTGGAATGGAGATATGGCACTAAGTGTACTTTTTCCCAGATTGTACGCCTTAGCAGAGGATAAGTTTATTACTGTTAACGAAAAATGCGTCTCAGCAGCCCCATTATTATCATGGACGTGGGTATGGCGAAGGGAGTTGTTTGTATGGGAGGAGCTGTTGCTACATGCTTTACAGGAGGCTTTAAGTGAAGTCGTACTGGTGGGTCGGTCTCCAGATGAGTGGGGGTGGAATTCAGGTGTCGGGGGGGGGGGGATATTCGGTGGCGGAAGGGTATAAGGTGTTGAATGAAGGAATATCTGACTTAGGAATGAATTTTGTGGAATCTCAGGATCTGTGCCGATTGTGGAAGGAAAGGTTACCATCTAAGGTACTGGTGTTCTCTTGGAGATTGCTAAGGGATAAACTTCCCACTGTTGATAACCTGCTAATGAGGGGAATTCAGACCTCGGTCCTTAACACCGTTTGTGTGTTCTGTAACAATGAGCCAGAGACAAAAAATCATCTCTTCCTACAATGTCCAAACACACAAAGGCTGTGATATGAAGTTATTAGTTGGGTAGGGGTACAGACCCTACTTCCGACAGATATTAATCAGATGTTTCTTCAATCCTCTGGGTGGGTCGTGGGAAAGCGGAAGAAAAGGTGCAGGTATGTGTTTTGAATTGCTGTATGTTGGTGCATTTGGCTGTCTAGGAATGCTATTATTTTTCAAAGGTCCGCGATGGAATCACTTGATATGTTAATGTCGATAAAGTTCTTCTCGTGAAAGTGGTTGTTGTACTCTTTTGATTTTACTACACGATGTGTATTTTCTAATTGGTGCTCCCACCCTAGATTGTGTTTGATGTATATGAAATAGAGGTGTAGGTTAGGTGAAGCATAGGTGGACAGAAAACTGGAGTAATGTTTATCAGTTGAAATATTTTGTTTCAACTGTAATTTATATGCTATGAAACAATATACTTTTGCCTTTAAAAAAAAAATATTATACTAAAGAGAGCATATCATAATTTAATACCACTGCAATCATATATTTGTGACGAGAGGAGTAGCATGCGCTTACCATTTTTTTAACACTCATTATATTTTAAGTTAAAAGTTAATTATTAAAAATTATAAAATGAAGGGAGACTCATAATAAAAGTTTATTAATTTTAAATATATAAATTAATAGGAAAAATTGTTTCTAAAGTTGTATTATCAATATTCTGTCACGGTAAAATTTGCTGCCGTGATAGGTTCCACGTGCACACACTCTCCAAGCTTCTTCTGTTTTTATCTTTTCTTATATTAACCTCCTTAATTAAAAAAAAAATTAAATACAGGAATTTATTATAATATTAAGTTCAGAAGAAGGTACTACGACAAGACGTTTTTATATAAATTCTAAAGGTTTTTACGATAATGATTAGAAATAAGTTTGATAATATAATGTTTATTCTGAAAGAAGTATATTGAATATACGTTACTGAGTTAAATATAATTAAAAACCAATTCTATAACGAAAGCAAGATATGTGTTAAAAAATAGAAAAGTCTATTTAAGGAAGAAGTGTCTAATGTGCTAAAAATGTTTAGTAAGAAAATTAGATAGTCTAGTAACAAGCACTAAAAGAGTCTACTGTGTAATGCTAAATAATGTCTTATCATAAGTTAAATAATATCTAACAATATGCATATGAAGTATATGAATTCCAGAGCATAAAAAACTTTTATTTGGTAAAATTCTTCTTACAGTGAAAAGAAGATTCTTGCTCTTATATAACATATACTGTTAATACTAATTTTTTTGGTAGAATATCGTAATCCTCATATATAATCAAAAGTAATGTTCCATTATGTCAAGACAACTTGTCTACCGAAAACCATCCAACTTTTGGAATATGCCACCTAAAGCTAATATTCAAATTATTTCACAACTACCTAATTTGTAGTTCAAAAGAAATGTCATACATAGAAAGCAAGCTAAGAAAGACAACTTAGTTTGCACAACAAGATACTTTATGGAAAATGAGTATTTGCATGACGTGACAATGTGAAGTCTCTCTTCAAGGGTTATATAAAGGACGTCCATTATAAAGAAAAAGAATGAACATATTTATCGAGAGTCCAAACTTTCTCTTTACATTCATAAATTCAAACTTGTATATCTTTCAAGTTACTTTTGTGAGTTTATTTCTAAATCTTCTTTAATGGTTAAAAAGGTAGCAGCAACTTACTATTAAATAATACTCTTTTTTTAACTCAAGGAGTTTAAGGGTAGAATAAGAATTAGCTAACAATACTTGTTGTAAGCTTGCATGATAGGATGAATACTTGTTTGTATTTTAATGGAGAGAAAGACTTCTATGGACACAAAGTTAAATATTTGTTAGTATTTTAATAGAAATAGTGAAACTTTTCAAAAGTTGTTTGGAAGAGAACGAACTCAGTTGAAGTGAATAATATAACAAATATACTTACTACCTTTTATTATAATTTTTTCACTTTAATTCTTCTTTGAAACAGTTTTATAAAAAAACACATTATTAACTTTTGTTTAAGACCGTTCACCAAACTCTCATGTGCCTTATTAAGGCTCTTGTTGGACTTCTTAAAACTATAATTTTGAAAAAATTTAAGAAATTTTTTTTATAACTCTGCTAAACCTCTTCTAAAATTACATTATCATTTAATTATATAAGTTACAATTAAGTTATACTAGCTTTTTTTAATTATTTTAAAAAATTATACTAACCTCCACTTATTTATAATTATGTTATCTTTATCTTTTTCTTCTTAAAGATGAAAATAACTCAACTTACTTCTTGTACATACAATTTAAATTCCTCTTACTCCCTTTCATTAAAATTATTAGTAAATAAATGGTAAAATTAACAATTACAAAGAGAAAAAAAATTTAAAAATTACACATATAAAGAATAAAATCAGTTATTTTTATTTAATAAAATGAGTTATTTTTATTTAAGAAGCAAAACTAAAAGATAAAGTTAATACAATTATAGATGGTAAATGAGTAATTAAAAAAAGGATATTTTATATATTCTATGAAACTTTAGAGGTGATTAAGTAATTCATTCGTTTTTATACTAATAACTATTACACTTTTCAATTTTGTGTGGTTAATTTATTTTTTTGCCCCCATTATATTATTTCTTTATTTTAATTTTTATTTTAAAATAGCGTAAATTAATTTTTAGTCTTTATAATATAAGAATGTTTTATTTTTATTTTTTTTATTTTCTTTGTTCTTATTATTTTTTTGTTTGATTGTTGTCTTTGTTTTTAAATTCATTTTTTTGGAATGGAAGCGTTTTATACAATGATTTTTTTTTTCATGCCCAACCTTTGTGATTTTTAGGAATTATGAATTCTAAAAATTATGATTACCAAGAAGAATATAATCTACTTGGTTGATCATAAATATTCTTTGAAATATTTATATATTTTTTAAAAAAATTTAATTAATTATCACAAGTGATATTTTTATTGTAATAAAACTTTTTAACTCAAAAAGATAGGCAAAATTTATTTTGAACATTTTTTGTTTTTAATTAAAAAAAATAGAAAACAGGAGTGAAATATGTTTGATTACAATTTAAAAAATATTTTTGTTGAAAATATATTCCCAAAATAGTTAAAAACAGAAAAAATTATTTTTACTATTTTCAAAAGTTAACACTATGTGAAAACTTAATAACAATATAATAATTATATAAAAAATAATATATAAATATATTTTAAACTATATAAATATTTTATAATATTTTTTCTAAAATTAATTAAATTTAAAAAATAGAAATATTAAGTAAAAATAAACATATTTTCTGAATTTTGAAAATGAAAACAGTTTTCAAAAAATGAAAATAAAAAATAAAAACAGAAAACATGAAAATAATTAAAATAATTTAAAAAAAGAAAATATCTATTTGAAGGAATTTCCCTACAATTACCCTAGATATAATAGAAATTATAAAGACCAAAATAGAAATTTACAAAGACAAAAAATTAAAATAATGTTAAAAAATAAAAAATTAAAAGAAGCAACTTGAAAATAATTTTATATTATAAGAACGAAATAATTATTTGAGTCAAATTTATAAAAAGTAAACCTTGAAACTCTAAATTTATAGACGAGGAGGGGAAAAAAAAACGTGAAATGAAATTAATGCCAAAATTTGATGAGTAAAGTTAGACTGGAAGGAATTATTAAGGCATGGAGTAGGCAGAGTTGCAAAGAGTTGAAGTTGGCAGAGTTGGACACCAAAATGGAAGATGGGTTATTATCTAATGATGAGTTTACTGAAAGAGGAGATATGGCGGGAGAGCTAAGTCCATGTAGCCTTTATCATCAAATAGCTAATCAAAGAAGGTTTTCAGTTTTTCTAAGTAAGCTTTTCGCCTGCCACCTGAATTGGGGATTTATGATCACATGTTAAAATTAAAATTTGTATACATAAAAGTCTGTATTTATTATTTTGCCATAGGATGAAGAATTTGTTAGAAATGCTGTGGTTTCATAAGTCATCCATGAAGCCAAGAAAGCACACCAAATAACACAAGGGTCTAGATTACTCCGTCGGTGTTTATGTAAACGAGCAAATACTATGCAACCAAAAATTCGAGAAGGAATGACCGAGTTAGAAGGTAAAATAGAACGACTTGCAAGATCTGGAGACGGTGGTAAAATTCAATGCATTAAGTAAATAAATGAGATGTGCTAAAGATATTTTCCCAATATTTATTGGGTAAACCAATTAATAACTCTAGCTGTTTTAAGAATATGTCTATTCTTCTGTTCAACCACTCATTTTGTTGTAGAGTGTGTGGACACCAAGTTTCATGGCCGAGTCCATTAGTTTGGAAGTGTAAAATTGGTTGTTAACAAACTCACCCCTATTGTCTGATCTAATAGTCCAAACATTAACTGAGAATTGAGTTTTGATTCTAGCACGGAAAGGCACAAAACACTGCAAACATCACTTTCGTGCTTATAGCCATGTCATTCTAGTGCAGTCACTGTAAATGTAAGAACCCACGGAGAGTTTCTGATATGGTGGCCATAGGGGATGGATCCCATACATTAGTACGTATTAAGGCAAAAGGAATGTCACTTTTATTGGTATTAACTGGAAAAGAGACACGATAACTTGGCGAAAATATATATTTCACATTGTAATTCAGATTGATCTGCATTAGAGAATAAATGCGGAAGCAAAATGTTTCATGTATCCACAAGAAGGATGACCCAACCGACAGTGTCATAGATTGAGTAACTTCTGATTTGGCCCAAGACAATGTTGCATAGTATTGACTTTGCTTGAATTAAAATCATCCACGTAATAGAGACCCCTTTCTTAGTAACACGTCTGATGATGATTTCCTTGGTCCTGAAATAGGCAAAAATTTGGGCACATTAAATCTACACAATTTAATTCTGTAGTTGCTTGACTTATTGACAGAACTTTATTTGAAAGAGAAGGTACCAAAGAGAAATAGAACTAGAGGGTTCTACTATGCCAGCCCCTGCAGTTGGATACGATACCCCATTAGCATTAGTAGTGTGGGTTTGTCTGGTGTAGTGTTGTTGGTGAAATGATATTATTGAGTACCGTTTACATTGGATAAAAATGTTTGCAAAATCAATTTTGTTAATGCAAAACTTGGTATTCAACTTATGCAGCGTGAATGGTCTCTTAAAGTAGCTGATGTTGCTGGTGAAGCAAACTTGGTAGTATCAGACAGATTAGCCACATTAGAACATGATATTGATGTGTCTTTGCTTTTCCTCCAGTCATGTAACTCCCTTCTCTCATTTGATTTTGCGGGATCTTTGTACTCCGTGTTGCTGTCATGTAAATATCTCCTCCATAAAAAAAATCAAAATAAAATAAAACCTCCAATCCCAAACATTCTCTGTTTCATAATACAAGAAAGCTTCATGTTCTCCGTAAGGCACATTCTCTGTTCCATCACTTACGTTTCTGTCTCTGTTTCAGACACTCCAACCATATTCCAAACCCCAATTTATGTTCCTTTTCTTCTTCAGTTTTCCCTTCGCGCATTGTTCTTCTCTATCGATTCCATGACCGCCGGGGCTATGGCGATGACCGCCGGAGCGGCGGTGATGCTGTACCTGATGTTCAGGAGGAGGAAGAAGGCCGAAAAGGAGTGGTCGAGGCCGCGGATGACGTGGAGGGTGAAGCCAGCTCAGGCGCCGGCGAATCTCTTTGAATCCATTGCGACCTTATCGGAGACGTTGAGGTTCACTTACTCTGAGACTATTGGGAAATGGCCAATCGCTGACTTGGCCTTCGGCATCAATTACTTCATGCGCAAACAGGTCGATTCACCCTCCCTATTCCTTATCGTCAATCTCAATTTTAGGGTTTGAACTTGCACTTGCATTGCAGGGTGATTTGGCAGTCGCAAGTGTGTACGGTGGAAGTGAGTGTGTGGAGTTGAAAGGGCCTCAAGTTGTAGCAGAGTTACAAGAGCTGTTGAAGTTTTTGACGCTGTGCATGCTTTTCTCTAAGAAACCCTTTCCTGAGTTTTTAGATTCTGCTGGATTCTCGCAGGACCACGTCCTTCTGCACAACCCCAAAGCTGAGGTTTCTCATTAATCTTATACTAATTGCAAAATGCAAAATCAACTTCCCCTAGTTACTAAACGCCCTCTCCTTCCACGGTTTTAATATTATTTTCCCAGAAATACCCCTTTCCGGAACATATTTTTATCAATAGGTCCATCTAGTCGCTGGACCTAGTTCAATAGTATTTTATATTTTATTGAACGCAAGTCTGGAATTAACCAGAATCTGAAGTACAGAATTGTTAACACAGGCTTCTGCTCTAACAAGGAGTTTCCTCCTTCAATCAAACGCACCCCCTCTTATCTCTAATATTTCAAAATAACTCCCACTCGTTGGAAAATACTGCCTATGACTGCTGATACTAAACAATAACTATCACCTGTGGAAATAACTGCCCTATTTAAGCTTTTTGTCCAATTTTTTTTTTCTGTTGCTATTTCCTTTTCAACACTCACTTCCAAAAGCTTAGACTCCTAAAATTTATAGCCATTTTCACTGTTCATTGTTCAATATCTTGGAATGCCCTTAAAAAGATCTATTGGTGCCCCAATATCTTAGTACTTGTATGTTTCACTAAAATACACAAATACTATTAATCTCCAAGTTTTAAGGATAATCTTCTGACCTATCTACATGGACCGGTTATTGATTTCTTTTTGTAGATCAAGCAAAACTTTAAAATACGGGTCTTTCATTTTTCAATTGTTAAAACTGTTTTTTGCAGTGCATCATTATTGCTCATTTAACAGAAAACTGATTTAATGTCATGAAATCTTGCAGCTTCTGAAGCCAGCTTTCACTGTTATACATGATACACAATCAAAATGTTTCCTTCTATTGATCCGGGGAACCCATACCATAAAAGACACACTGACTGCAGCAACTGGTGCTGTGGTTCCCTTTCACCATTCCGTTTTAAATGACAGAGGGATAAGCAACTTGGTATTAGGATATGCACACTGTGGTATGGTTGCTGCAGCTCGTTGGATTGCAAAACTTTGCACTCCTACACTACTTAAGGCTCTTAATGAATGTCCAGACTCAAAAATCAAGGTATTGTTCTACATAATTCTTTGAAGAATACTGTGATGCTTTGTATTATGATTTCTGAATTGTTCAGTTTTCCCTTACTTTTTCTATCCTTTCACAAAAATGCCATGTTCAAATTGAAATTATGTGTTTTATTTAGTGACATGACTCATCATATTGTCAAGTTTTAATCTTACCACAGATTGTTGGACACTCGCTTGGTGGTGGTACTGCATCACTTTTAACATATATTCTTCGAGAACAAAAAGAATTATCTTCAAGCACCTGTATGACATTTGCCCCAGGCATGTAATCATCCTAACTTTACTAATTTTGTGAGTTAACTACTATGCTTTCAACTTTTTTTTGAAAGGTCAAATGTTGGTGTTGGAAATGAGTTGGATCCTTTTTTTTAGTCAGTTTGGGACTTTGGACTTATATGAAATTTTGAGATTTCTATGTCAACCATTACTGTTCTGGCGGACGAATGTTACAACTTACAAGTGGGAATGACTATTTTGACATCATAGTTGAAAACTTAAAGTGGAATATTTCTTCCAATAAAAAGAAAATATGAGTGAACTAAGAATTACTTGTGCAGTTTGCCTCAGAATTGAATTTCCTTTCTACAGGAGCCTTGCCTATGTCATAATCATTATTGCCAAAATCCTAAGACCTTTTATTATTGTCATTTTTTTTAGCTGCTTGTATGACATGGGAGTTAGCTGAATCAGGGAAGCACTTTATCACTACCATTGTAAATAATTCTGATTTGGTACCCACATTATCATCTTCATCTGTTGATGATCTCCGCTCACAGGTGCTCTAGCTATTGTTAGTTCATTTCTAATGTTATCTGTTAGATAATGTTTTGTTCTTTACTCAAGTTAGTTTTTGCTAGGTTGCTGCTTCATCTTGGTTGAATGATGTATGGGATCAGGTTGAGCACACAAAGGTTCTAAATGTCGTCTACCAATCGGCAACAGCACTTGGATCTCACTTACAATCTATATCTAGTGCAAAAGACAAGGTACCTGGTGCAGGTGCTATTCTACGGCCAGTAACCAGTGGCACCCAGGTAACTTCAAGCTTCTTTTTCTCTATTTGATGTTTAGAATAGGATGTGTTCTTTGAGGATATTGCTTCCAGTGAGTTTACTGGCAAGAGTTGAACTAAGAGAGTATTTATCTGACCATACATAAGAAGGGACAGCTGGTCCGTTGCACTTAAAGCAATCATAATTTTCAGGCTATTTCTAAGACTGTATTTCTCCTTTATGTATGGGGCTTTCCCCATCATATAATAATACATCTTTTATCTTTTAAAGAGATCCTGCTATTGCCTGCAGGTTGTGATAAGGCACGCACAAAGTCTTGCCAAAGCTGTTGCTAAAACTATGGCTGCACACCATAAGAATATTGGCCCATTGCCAAAATCTAAATTAAATAACTCCGAAACTTCTCTAGTAGCTGAGAAGATAAGTAAATCTCTTTTAACTGAAAGTGTGCCTTTGCTGAATAAGGATGAACCAAACTCCTCAAGTGGAAGATCTGGACTTGATGCCATAGATGAAGAGGAGCAACTCATTAATGCTAACGAGCAAATTACCACTTCTGTGGTAGATGACATCAGTGAAGGTGAATTGTGGTATGAATTGGAGAAGGAACTTGAAAAACAGAATAATATTCTGAACCTTCGAGCTCAGGTAGAAGAGGCAGCGGCAGCAAAAGAGATAACTGAAGAAGAGAATCAGCTTATTGATGCTGCACAAGGTAGCAATTCAATCGCAGCATTTGACATCGTAGATAGCTATCGTTTTTATCCCCCAGGTAAAATCAGGCATATTGTCTCCACACCAGCTTCTGATGACTCTAGTTCAAACTCCATTGAGGAACATGTCAAATTATATGAAACTCCTAGACAGTTGTATAGCAAGCTCAGATTATCGAGAAGGATGATAAACGATCATTACATGCCCACATATAGGAAGATGATCCAACTATTAATCCGACAACTAGAAAAAGATATAATGTGAAATGGAACATATCATTACAGAAATAGAAAGAAAAATGAAGAAAAAAATATCTGCACAAAACGATTAAGAATCAATAATATATGAAATCCGTTGTTACTTAATTGCCTAGCCCCTATTCCATTGAATAAATGGAGTATAAAATTTGGAAGTGGTATTAGAGCCTCTCCCGAGAGGAGAAGCTTCCAAAAATTGACGGGCAAATCCTAACCAAAGTAGGGCAGGGCTCACCCGTCGTAATTGTGTGTTCGAAATAATAGGTGTTGGCACGACCCGCCTCTCTAAGCGATCATTGGCGTGTCGCCTTTCACCCCCTGACAGGACAGGTTAGCTTTGATAAGTGACGCTTTCGTTTATTTATAGGAAGCACCCCAATGTTAAGTTTTAAAATTTCCAATGTGGGACTTATAACGTTATATAGTTACTTCACTAAGTCAAATATATGTAGTCATACATAATACATTTATTATTATTATTATTATTACATACATAAATTAATATAGTCATAAGAGGTAAGTAATATTCCATGCCATCTATTTAACTTTCATATGAAATTACAGTTATCGAACTTGTAGGCTAAATGCAAGAGTTCCAAGGTCAAGCGTAAAATGTGAACGATTACTACCCACTGTGGTTGTTCTTCGACAGTCTTTTGTACTTGCTGTGGTTTATTTATAGTTAGTTCTCGATTCTTAAGCTTATCAAATTTCCAATGTGGGACTTACAACGATATGGCAACTTTATCCCACTGATCCAAAAAATGGACAAAGTCATTTTTGGCGATAAATCATAATTTTTTATTAGGGGTAGTACAGAGGAGCTACGGGCCCAAAACAAACACGAAAATAGGGAAGTTTTATTCCTGCCCTCCATAAATTTTTGGCAATTTCTTTTCAAATTTTCAAAATTTTTTCTTGAAAAAAACATTATGCACCATTGAGTGTAAATTCAATTATAACCTTTGTGATATGATGATTTTATTAACTATGGTTGTATTAACTAAATTAAATAGCGATGTTGTTTATATGATGATTTTAGTAATTTTTCTTGTTTAAAGACGGGAGTTGATAGGATGTTTTAGGTATGTAATTAATTGTTATTGGGGTCCCGTGACATATTAATTTAATTTTGTTGATATGTAGTCCGAATAAATTCGAGATGTGTATATCTTTCTAGACCGGAGTGTGTGTATCTGCAATTATTTCGATGTTCAAGTTAGACCGTATTCAGTAATACTAATAAAATGGGTATATATATATATATATATATATATATATATATATATATATATATATATATATATATATATATTACCTGTGTCACCAACCCCTTATTTATAAGCTTTGTGATGGACTTTTGATTATAATCATGCTAACTGGGACTCAATTCTAAAATAATTGTGCTTTAACTCTAATAACGAGTTTATCCTAGTATAACTAGGTTTAATCCTTTCTCGAGGTGTATTCGAATATTGCAAGATGTTTCCCAGGCCTCGGATTTGGAAGTCACAAGTTCTTAGCTTTACTATGATTACAAAGACATGTCTTCTATCAGAGTGTTTCCGCTACATTAATTTTATTAATTATTAATATTTTAAAAATTATAATTAAACACAAGAGTAAAACTCTTTTAGACTAAGAGTGTTAAATATTAAACTTGTTTTTTCTAACACCTCATTTAAGAGCCTATGAAATAGTTAATTATGCATTTAGCAATGTTTTCCTACACTTTATTTCAAAGCTCTGAAATAGTTAATCCGAGTGAAAATGCATTTACAAAATGGGGTACAAATGAAATTTCGGAGAAAAGAGGAGAAATTTCCTATTTTTTCCTACAAATGCAAAAGAGGTCCAGATTACTTTTTTTTTTTTTGGAGGGAATTGATATATTTGCTGTCCCTGTTGAAAACGCAGGTCCTCTTTCCCAAAGGCATAAACAACTATTATGAAAAACATTGCTATTTAATTTAGTGGGAATTATAATTATTGATTTATAGTTTGTTCTATTTGGTTTTCCTTTACGGAGACACGTACTAAAATATAAAAGTTATAACTAAAATGATTTTAGACGAATATATTTTAATAATGACCTATTGGAGAGGCTCGGAGAGTTAGATTATAATTTTTTTCTACCATATTTAAGAGTACATGTGATTTTTGTGAGAACAGTAGAGATATCAATTTATTAATATATCTTCATTCAAGAAAACTGCTTTGATGGTTTTGTAAGACCTTTTCTTTTGTCTTTGGTGATCCTCCATTCAATTTAGTTACCAGAAATAATGAGAAGAATCATATTTTCCAAAGCATAAAAAGAAGAAGAGAATAATAAAATTTAGAAATGAGAAATAAATAAAGAAGTGTTTCGAGCAAGGAGAGTGGTCAACCGCCATAACGGGTTTTGAGAGACGCGGGTGGTTCTTCTTCCATGATGTCTGTAGTCAGTTTTTGTAAGTACTGACGTATGGTGGTTGTACGGTCACCAAGGAAGGTATGATCCAAAAAGTTATTATAGACTTCATCACCCAGCCCTTTTGCAGCCAGGACACTGCACCAATTAGAGTACTCCATGTCATTAAGCTGCCCCAAATACAAATACTATAACATAACTAGGATCTATTATGTAATCTAATATTGGTTTCTATATTTTTTAAGTAATAAATTATAAAAATTTAGGTTTACAGCACAATAAATTATTATAAATGACTAAATTTATGTTTCTATAAGATAAAAATTAAAATAGTTCAAAGAATAATGGATACTTATGTGAAATATTTAAATATATATTTTTATTTATGTTAAAAATACTTTAGATGTATTAAAAAATACTAAAAAATTTAAAAATGAAATTTATTGAAGTTTTCAATGGATCACCACTTTGATTCCCAATTGTACTTACCAGAGAGCTCGACAACTACCTGCAACTCTAGATTTGATTTAGAATTTATTGGAAATTATAATTTGTTAAAAATTATAAATTTGTGTAGATGTGATTGATTGATTACAGTTTATTGAAAATTACAAATTTTTATGTCCTACCTGTTATCAAAGAAATATCTCTTAAAATTAAAACTATGGATTGTAGTAACTTCTAACCAATAAAAATAGTTTTTAAAAAAAATCTCCTTAAAATATTTTTAGAGAAAATTATTCCAATGAATTTCTTAATATAAAAATAATTATTTTGATACGAATCTAACAATTTATGGAATTCACATTGAAAGAACATATTTAATTAGAGTTATTTAATATAAGTTATAATAACTCTTTTTAAAAATGCTCTTTAACACTCTTCTTTCAAAACAAAACATATTATTAAATTGTAATTTATATTGCATAAAGGACTAAAATTGAAAATATTATACACATGTTAAGTTATAAATTTAATGAAGAAAATTAAATTAAAAATAAAAGTAAGAGCAATATTTTTAAAAAAACTACTTTGTCTCCATGCATATTTTTTTACTGCTTTCAGAAAAATAACTATCACGGATATCTCTAAGAGATTAATAGATATACACACTGACATTTAATCACAACCCTTCATTTATGGTAAATTTGTTAACTTTACTCGTTACTACTTTAAAAGTCATATGATTAAATTACATTGAGAGATTATACCAATTAAACTCTATTTCTTATCGCAAATATAACGACCAATGGTGATTATTTCAATCAAACATGTTATAAAGTTTTGTGACATATACACATGCCTTATCATCAAATATCTATTTTGACACACATTTTGTTGGCACATGAATAAAAATTCTATTATTTTTAACAACAATAGTCTCTAGATATTTTTTTATTAGTTTTTTTAAAATAATTATCATATAAGTTTAGTGTTAACAAATTTGGTAATTTTTCTATAAACAGGGAGTAATGCTTACAAGAAGTTGTTATCTGGTTTAGTAGGCTTTGGATTTTTTTTGGGTATACAAATGAAAATCTTACATTGACTAATGATATAATTAAATAAGAGTATATAATAAAATATTTAATTTTTTTTAAATTAATTTTGTGAGATTTAATTAAACTGGCATTCATTCATTATGCTGAATTCATTCATTATGCTGAATAAATAACAGCCATGAGACTTTGTTTTATGGATAATAATATATATAAAATATACAGCTTCTTTTCCTTTAAAAAAACAAACAACTATTCTATGACAATTCCATTTCCGTATTTCGAATATAATACCAATGACTTTAGTAATATTAAATAATTAGTTAATATGGCTAACTACTTACCAGTGACGAAGATAAACACGGCATGGTAAAACATCATCTCGCCAAATCTTATGGATCTTATATTCACCATACTGTTGAAAATATATTTCTCTACCCTCTGTTGAAAAAAGGCACAGAAATATAGTTTGTAAAATTCAGGAGAAAGAAAGATAAAAACACACTGACATGAGAGAGATACACAGTAAACTTTTCTAATTATTTTAAAATCATATAAATAGTTTGATTTGTAATTAAATGGTTAAAAACTCTTATTTATTTCTTCATTTTCATCATACCATTTATCATATCTATCAATTTTATCTCTATTTCCTTTTTACCTATACAACCAAAAAAGAATTTACATTTAGAAATTTCCAACAAATAATAAGCTGCTTGGATAACAATATGGGCAGCAGCATGGTAACAAGGAAAATGTTACAAAATAAATTGCAAAAACATTGTGAGGGTTTTCTTTCATAAATTCAATCACAAGTATACCACTAATTAGAAATTACTTTTTTTAATAAGGTAACATATACATACATATATTAAAATTAAATTTTAATTTTTTAAAGAATTTTATATACATGTTGCATGGGTGATAAAGTAAAACAAAAAATAAAACATACAACAAGATTCATTTCATTTCACTAATTTCCTCGTGTTAAAAAAAAATCATTTCATTACTGATAAAATCCTAAGCGTACCGCAGCTCAGTGTTTTTGCATAATCATATATTTGATTTTTTAACAAAACAAACTTGTAATTTGTAAGTCGTAACATTACCACTACATTTTAATTTAAAGAATTCCTCATCAGTGTAAGAAGCACAGAGAACCTGCGTTGATGACACACAAAATCATTAAACGATTAACACTATGCATACATACACACGTTACAAATAAATTTAGCAAAAAAAAAAAGAGTTAAAAATAAGATAATTGGTAGAAATGTAACATTTGAATGACATACTGCTGGATTAGAAAAGGGCTTCCCATCGAGTGATTCGGGGACAACCTATAATAAAAAAAATAAAATAATATAAAGTTATATTTGGAATAAAGTGATAAGAAAATTAAACAAATAAATAACAACTCACAGCTAAAAAACGATATTCGCGCTCCCTTTCAATAAACGCTGGAATCTGAATCCGTTGAAAGAGAGTAAAACAATGGATGAGTTAAATTAATTAAATGTATTCCTGGCAGCTCTCTTCCGAAGAAGGAGAAGATGAATCTTACAGCATAGCCCTCACAATTGAAAGTTTTAAAGGCATTACCTCTGTTTTCTTTATCTCAAAAACTGCTACCAAAATTATCTCATCTTCACAAGGTTCAACAGAGAGGGCAGCAATTTCCTACAAACAACAAACAAATTCAATATATTATCAACAACAATGTGTGATTGGATGAAAAATGTATCAACAAAATAAATTCTACTTTTATTAAATCAGAAGAAAAAAGTTGAGCATATATGGGGGAAAAGACGAAGAAAGACCTGAGTATTGATGTTGGCAACACGATGAGTGAAAAAGAAGCCTCCGGTGACGGTGAAGAGACGGCGGAAACCGGTTAACCTGGCGATTCGGAAGTTAGCGAGGTCGGGGAAAGTGGTTCTGGCACTTGTCTCTGTTTGAAATTAAAGTACACAGTTAAGAGCATTGATAATTTGATGTGATAAATTAGCGTAATAGTAATAAATTACAGTACCGGAGAGGAGAGAACCGTAGCCGCAAATGGAAATGTAACCGTGTGGGGAGGTTATGGCTTCGAAATGGGAGAGCTGATTGAGTTCCGTATAGGGCAATGACATCGCCATCGGAATGAAAAGAAACGATGGAGGGAGATTCTATTGCACTGATTGGTTAATCAATGATAGTTCAACCAACACGCACCCCTTTTTATACCCAACAGCTGTGCCAACTTGATACGCCCATATTTCAGATTCACTGTACCGGTACTCTTCTCCATTTTTATTTTTCTCTACTTTCCTCAATCATTCTTTTTATTAATTATTATTTTTTAATAATAGGTAACATTTTTTTATAGGCTAATAATAATTGTACTACCCATTAGTCACCCATAATCTGACCTCCACCTCAGTGCATCACCTCGACCTTGACTCGTTAAACCCTACCCTTGTCACATTTTGAGATTGACAAAAATAACCTTCACTATAAACTAGCCTTATCCAAATGACCTCCCTCACTTGATTAGAAGCTATCCTAGGAGAACTTATAACAACCGTCACAAACTAACGATTACGACACCCGTAAAACAACATCAATGAGCAGTAAATTGCCCTAAGTAAAGCTATTGATGACACTTGAACAATAAAAGCAAAGAAACAAGTATTTGCAATTGATATAAGAATGACGCAGTAGACTACCTTGTTTGACTTGAACATTGGAGTGTCTCTGCCAGGTATCCTCGGTGTCGCATTGTTAGAGACTCATTTGGTGGGCTTGTCAGAGAACTCACAATCGTTTTCCAATAAGTATATTTGACGCTCATCGAGAGGCTGCGGTAAAACATTTTCCCAGCCACCATCTCACTAAAAGACAATGGCAGAAACAGAAGCACCAACCATCTCTAAGCTTCAGAGACAAAATGAGGAACTACAAGACACCATTTCAGAGTTAGGCACCAACAACAACAATCACAAGGGAGTCAGTCGCATAACCCCTAACCCTCACTATGGCCAGAATCGCATGGATTCCTTTCCTCATCGTCATCGCACTATTATGACCCCAGTAGTCCAACACACACTAGGACCTCTGCAACATAATCATGGCTGAATTGAAGCTCTCGACAGGCCCGACCCTCTGCAAAATGACGACGTCGACAGAGGGACATCTTCAACATTGAAACAATTAGACGCTTCAACCCCTACACTTCATAGCGAGTTGATGTCTTAAACACTGAAATATGTTCCAGTTTCTCCATTTAGTTCTCGTCTTTTCCCCCCAGGAAACGCTTGTATACAGTGTTCTTCCAAGTGGTGTTTGAAAATGCTCCAGTGACGTTCAAGGGGAAGGATGGTTGACCCACAGACCACTAACCCGAGGTTGGATAACACTAGATGTCCCAGACATTGGTGAAACCATTAATTAAGGAGAAGGGACAAAGATATCCTCCTAAGCTTGAGAAGTCGGCTGACCAGGAGAACTCACTTCATCTGCCACCATGTGGCTTTCCGAAACCACAACAACGACCTCTAGGGTTGCCCTATTAATGACTTCGGTGCTATGTTGCCATGCTTCCTCTTGCGACTTTCACCCCTGCAACCGTAGTAGTATCTCCCTTTGCCAAGTTGAACTTCCCCTTCAATGAATTCCAGTTATCCTTCCCCATCAAATCTGCAAGATGAACAAAGGTTAAAGCAACCAAAAAAGAAACGCTCTAAAGAAACACAAAAGTATGAAAAACACACACTCTCAAGCTATTGCTCAATATTGCGGGCATAACATAGGTGGACGACGGTTTGAAGAGTCATAGGATGAAGAAGAGCAACCAACTTAGCAATGTCAGCTTCCTCCTCCACCGTAAGTACTCTACCCCTGGTCCCCTTAAACTTACGAGGCCTTTCTTGCCAGTAAAAAGGGAACTTCAGCTTCTCGTCTGCCTCGAAGAAAATGTTGTTATGCTCAGGCGTTCAATCTATTGAATCCACTCTCATAAACTCGTTCTTAAACTTATAAAAACTCGAGTACAAAAAAAACAACCCTCTATTCACCCCACTCAAAGAAACCCACCCTATGGGTGTACCCAACTTTAACTGATAAAGATATAAGAATTTGTTTAAAGACACAAAACTCCAACCTTAAAACCCACACACATATGCTCAACGGAATGAAGACAAAGAGATGAAAGAAGATGAAGAGACCACAAGTGTATCACACAAGCCTCCACACAAATGGCCTTATAAAACCGTTCCCACCCAAGTTAACTCCAATCCAACAACTGAACACGCGATCTCTCATTCACATCTGAAAACTATCATAATAGATCAATCTAGCGGTCCTCTCCCACTCCCAGAGAACTCAATCCAACGGCTAATACCTTGGGCAGGTGACCTTAACGATGTCCAAGACTGGCAGTAGGAACATTAGTGCCATCTATGGGAGCATGCATGCTCTCACGCCCTTAGCCTCGACTAAGGGGCTTGTTCCAGTACATACCCAAAGTCCCACATCGCTTAGGAATTGAGGCCAAGAGTCGTTTATAAACACCCTCTTCCTTTAACCCCCTGAGCGCCTTTTCAGGACAAAATCATGACAGAGCCACAACCTCCAATTAGTTAAGGTAGTTTCACTCTGTCATTAAAAGAATAAAATTGCTCTGCTACATATATACATGATTACTTTAATGCAAGAGCAAAAACAATAAACTAATTTTCATTCAAAATGATTATTTTATTCTTTAAATTTTAATCAATTTATCAAGAGTTATAAGATTGATGTGATACTAAATTGGAGAGACAGAGAACAAAAACAATAAACTAATTCCCTCACTAACAAAAACTAACGTAATTTAATCAATTTATCCTTTATTTAGCTTGTGATTATCCATCTTGTTTCAAAATAGATAAGTAGTCTACATGCAAAGTATTAGTAAAATGTATTTTTTTCTTATTTATATTTATAAGATTTAAATTAAAATTGGTGTTTGATTTTTTATAATAATTATTATATTAATTATTTTAAATTAAAAATCTCCAATTAAAAGGAAATATTGTAACATTAAAAAAGCAAAAATTTAATAACAAAAAATAGAAGAGAGAGGGTAGGGAAAATTATTAATAAATTTTAAAACAAAAACATAAATTTTAAAAAAAATTATTGCTATAAAATAATTTAATAATTTTTTAATTTTAATAAAACAATTTGGATTTTATAAATAGAATTAGAAAAATACATATATTTCTTCTCTTGTTATACTGTACTTTATTATTAGGTCTTATTCCTATATGTTGTGGTCCTTTTTCGACATTCTCTTGGATAGTGTTCTTATTGTGAGTAAAGTAATCACCCGTTAATTGTTGAGACATGGAAAACATATTTAAGTATAATCGTAAAAATGAGATAGAACTTGTGGGCTAGTCAAACCCACCAAGAATTTGAGCCGAGATGGGTTGGAAAAATAAAAAATAGTTTTGTTATATTAAAAACATGGATTAACTTATGATAACTTCTTTTAGCACCTCTCATTTGTTATTCACATTCTTTCAATGTTTATATTTTTTTGCAAAACCCTAAAACA
Source organism: Psophocarpus tetragonolobus (assembly GCA_037954015.1). Classification (NCBI taxonomy): domain Eukaryota; kingdom Viridiplantae; phylum Streptophyta; class Magnoliopsida; order Fabales; family Fabaceae; genus Psophocarpus; species Psophocarpus tetragonolobus. Next base: position 4,806,035 of record CM075693.1, on the reverse strand, counting down.
CCTTCACACTCTTTTATCCTAAGTTTTTTGACAAAGCATCACCTAACTTCACGGTCGTATGCGTGCCTCTACCTACCTCTTTGAAAGAGCACCTTTACTCTCTTCGAACATACATGGTAGAGGAAGTTCCCAAAAATAGAGGTGAAAAAGTATATATGTTTGAAGAGGTGGGTAGATGTGTGCGTGCAACTATGAAACTAAGTTATGCTCTATAAAAAAACTTAGGGTAAAATAGGGTGAAGGTGTTTTGAGATTTTGTAGAAAATTGTAAACATTAAGGAAGTATGAATAGGAAATGAGGGGGTGCTAAAAGAAACTGCCTTAACTCACTTATGACCCGACCCACTTGGGTTGAGTCGATGGTAGGCTGGGTTAACCATCAATCCACCTAAATTTTATTTTTCATTATTACATGAATATGAAATGTTTGTTATTTTTATATTTTAAGTTATTATGTTGTTTATTTGACTTGTATTCTATGACAATATACTTTCTAACTTCTTGATATCAATTAACTAATATTTTATGTTTCTAAACAAACATTTAACATGTTGTGAATGTAGATTTTTAGTATAAAATATCATTTAACTAATATGTTTTAATTTTAAGTCATGAAATTTACAATAATATTAACATTGATTATTCAAATTTAAAAGTTTTTTTAAATAGTAATTTATTTTTTTGAAAATATATATTTTTTGTTTTTCTTAAAAAATGTTTTTTAAATTTTTGGTGTTTGGAAAACCAGCCCATTTAACTCACAACTCGTGGTGAACTGGGTCAGACAAAAAAAATTACATTGAATATAAGTGGATCTGATTGGGTTGACCATATTTCAGATGTGCCGGCTTATATGGGTTAGGCTAGCTCGTTTGAACACTTTTACATTTAAGAGAGATTTTCAATGAGCACATACCCTTATTTAAATTACAACCTACTATTTCAATTTTTTTGTATAAATACCCATTTTACCCCTTCTAGCCCCATCTCTCTTCTCAACCATTTGTTTCAATCATCTTTATCCTCACATTCTCTTTGGTTTCTCGTTCTTGCTTTCTCTCCATTGATCCCCTCTTGTTCATTGCCTTATTGTGGTAGCTCCTTTTCCTTTCTGCACCGATTTGCTTCATTCTTCTCCTATTCGAGTCTTGGTTTGCTTCATTCTTTCTATTCAGGTAGTTTGGTTTGGTTTTGTTGTTACATGTTAAATACTATTTAACTCTCTGGTGAGATCTCATTAGAAAGTAAAAAAAAATTTCAAAATTTTTTTAGTCTCCAGCGAGATCTTGCTAGAGAGTAAAAAAAATTTCAAATTATTTTACTCTCTAATAAGATCTAGCTGAATACTAAAAAACAATTTGCCATTGCCAAAAAATATGGCTTGAGATCTTTGTCATGTGGTGATAAGTTGCGATTGTATCTCGAGCAAATAAACATGAACTCCACCCATAAATTTTCAATAAGGTATCTTCAAAAGTTTATCATTTTCATCATCTATCTAGAAGCATTGTTTCTCCGCACATAGCTTGCAATTTTCCCTTTTAGTTATTGGTAATTAGTTAGCATATCGATAGTTTGTTTGGTGTCTGTGCACTTGACTTTTGAGAAAGCATGGAATTTTTTAAGAAAAATGACTTGCAAAGCACAAAGCCTCTTGTAAGAATAAAGGATAAAAGATACAATTGGCATGGCAAGTTGATCGATAAAAAAAATTGCAACAGTTGATCGGAGAGTAAAGCATTTGAGGATATATTAGTATTTTTACCTAGAAGTAGGTGGTAATTGAAATAAGGGTAGGTATTAATTGAAATTCCCCATTTAAGGATAACTACTCCACAAGCCTTAAGAATTCAGGTTACGCTTGATTTTTTTATAGACAAATGTTAGCTCTTAATATGTTAGTTTTAGTGGAGGGATTCGAACACACAATCTCTCTCTCACACCTTCTCCCCATATGTGGATATTGTCGCTAGGCCAACCGTATATATGAGGAAAAAATATAGTTATACAAGGTTAGAATCCAATCCTATAAGGTATATGAGGTAAATATCTAGTTATACAAGGTTGGAATCCAATCCTAAAGCGTATACACATAAATTTTGTATCCTAAAGAATAAACTTGTAAACCATTTGACTCTGTTGTTTATTTTCATTTAGGAAAATATTTTGTGTATATGTTTATTAAATAATTTCCTTTTATTAGGATCTTTGCATATTTTTCTATTTTTGGGATTTTGTATCAAGATTTTAATTTTTAGGATTTTGTTCCTACTTTCCTAGATTCTGTTATGATTTGTTTCCATGTACATATAGTTTTTCTAAGAGTCAATAAAGAACAATTTGGTCACATTTGGTTTCCTATGAGATCATAGCTAAATCTTAACCATTAATATGGTAAAAGAGAAGGTGAAGAAATAGATCTCTTTTTATGATTTGTATTCTAGTCATAACCTTGGAAATGTCATTATTCAGACCCTATTGACAGGTGAAAATTATGATGAATGTACTTGTGAAGTTTACAAAAAATTGAGGGCAATAAGAAAATTTAGATTCATTGACAGAACAATTGACAAACCTAAAGTTGTTTTTGAAATTAAAGATCGGTGGACTATAAATTCCATGATTGTCTCATGAATTTTCAACATGAACGAATTAAAACTTCAGTCAACCATAACTTACCATGATAATGCAAAGGAATTATGGGAAGATGTCAAACATAGGTTCTTTGTTACAAATGGTGCTCACATTCAAGAATTAAAGTTTGATTTGACAACGGAAAACAAAATAGAGACACAATTATGAACTATTTTGGACAACTGAAGCAATTATGGGATGAATTGAACGATCTTGATCAATTACCAATTACTAATTTGTATATGCAAAGGGTGTAAGTGCAAGCTATTGAAGATATTAAACAAGAAAAGAAAATAAGAGAAACTTCTCCAATTTTTTATGGCTCTTGATAATGTGCAATATAGAGCAGTCCGATATAACATTCCAAGTCTCAATTTGCTGCCAAATTTGAATAGGTTATAGTAAAATAGTAGTCCAAGAGGAGAGAGTCAGCGTTATAACACAAGGTAAAGAAGAACAAGGAAACCCAGTTGGATTTTTTGTCAAGGTTGGTCAAACAATAGGAAGGGAGAAAAAATATTAGTCAACATCACAAGGAACATGTTCTCATTGAAAACGATCAAGGCATGATGTTAACTTTTGCTTTCAGCTAGTGGGTTGCCTAGATTGGTGGGGTGAGAGACCCCAAACTAAAACTCCTGGCTTTGGACGTGATAAGTTTTTTTATAAGAAGTTTTTTTAATATCCAAGAGTACCCATGGATATTTTAAAAAAATAATTTTTATAAGAAGTTTTATCAAATAAATTATTTATTTTTTGAAAATCTAAAAATAAAATTATACTAGTTTCTACAAGATTAATTAGATCTAAAAGTAGATTAATATAATATATTATAATAAAATATTTAATACAAATAAAATAAAATCTTTATTTTATATTATTGGCACTTTCATAATAAATAATTTTATTAACTATGAAGTTTTCATAAAAAAATAAGATTGATTTCAATGAATTTTAATAATTAATATTTTAATGTGATTTATTTTCCAAAAATATTATCTTTTTAAAGTTATATATATATATATATATATATATATATATATATGTTAGCCCTTTGGTTAGTTTATCCCTTTAATCAAAATCCTTAAGTACATGTTATTATATTGCACATTTTGTTAATTATGACAAATTTTCTATGCAACACTATTGTTTTTTGGCAGACATTATTGCAAGAGTTTAGCCAATCTCATTTGTTGATGCTATTCAAGATATTAAGTGAAGGGATGCCATGAAGGAACAAATTCAAGCTTTGGAGAAAAATGGTTTATAAGCAATATAAGACTTGCCATCCAAAAAGAAAGCTCTAGGATGCAAACAAATTTATAAAGATCAAATACAATTCATACGAGTTCATTGAGCGTCACAAGGTAAGGTTGGTAATTCATGGGAATAGATCGGAAGCATCGACTACAAGGAGACATTTGCATCAACTGTAAAAATGGTGATAGTTTGAACATGTTTATCTGTTGAAGTCGCCAAGAATTTTGAATTATATCAAATTGATGTTCACAATGCTTTTACATAGGGACTTGGAGGAAGAATATATATATACAGACACACACATTTGTATGAAAATTTCACTTGGGTTTGAGCCTTTGTTGTCAAGTAAGGTGTGTAAATCTTTATATGGTTTGAAACAAGTACCTAGGTGTTGGTTTGCTATACTGTCTAATGCTTTGAAAACTTATGCTTTCAATAGTCTAATTCTGACTACTCCATCTTCAGTCTAAATGTCCATAGCAAGGAAATGTATGTGTTGGTTTATGTTGATGACATTGTCATATATGAAAATCATAATGACATTATACAAGAGGTCAAGGATTATCTTGGTCATTGTTTTCACATGAAAGACCTTGAAAAATTGAAGTATTTTCTTGGCATCGAGTTGGCTTTAAAAGTTTATGGTATTTTCCTCTCCTAGAGGAAATATGTCTTAGATATCATATCATATTGTGGATTACTTGGTGCAAAGCCTAGAACTATACCTATTGAACAAGATCATCACTTGGCTTGAGTGGATGGAGAACATCTAAAAGACCCAACTAATTATAGGTGTCTCATTGGACGTCTCATTTATTTAACTATTACTCATCTTGAGTTGTCTTATTGTGTTCCCATTCTACCTCAATTTATTAAACATCCTAAACTTGAGCATTGGAATACAACTTTACGTATTATCCAATACTTGAAAGGTACCACAATTTATTAAACCATAAACTAAAAAACTCATTGGTTATTGAATTCTTAAAATAGTTTTCAAAAACAGTTTTAATTTTTTAGTTTTTAAAAACTAAAAGACAGGAACATCTATAAGTAATTTTACTTTTTAGTTTTTTATTTTTTGCTTTAAAAACTCAAAGTACAATGAAAATATCTTGTTTTTTATTTTTTATTAATGATATTTTCATAAGTATGAACAAATTTTTTCATTTTCATATCTTCAAAATAGTATTCAAATAACACTTAATAAACAAGTTTTTTTTTCTCTTCTTTTAAAAAACAGTTTTTGAAAATTATTTTTAAAAACTCTTTTAAAAAAACTAAAAAACAAACTCAAACTAATAAATTCCCATAATTATACCAAGACCCTTGGTTGATCAACTCACCTTTTTATTTTCTTTCTCTTTCTTACAATTATTTTACTCATTATGGCCTTTTTATGGGAAATGATCTCAATAATGACCATATTATCGATAACCAAGGCAAATTAAGTGTAACCCATCATCTTCCACATTGTGTAAGAATCATTCTATTCAATATTGTAAAATCGAGAGGTTTTTCTATGTCAATTTCCGCAAAGATTCTTACAATTTTTCCTCATTGCTTGGCTGTATGAGCATAAACCCCTGAAACACTTTTTCAATCAATTATTGTTTTATTTTTACTAAAAGGAACTTCTTATCAAATATTTTATGGCTAATCTATATATAGCCTCACCCTTATTTTCCATATAGAATAAGCATAAGGATCAAAGTTTCCTTCGATCAAAGAATAAGGAAAGATTTCCAAGATATATGCGGTCACTTTCTCTTGGTATGCTAACTACTAGAGGTGTTTAAAACCAAATATACCAAATTAAAAATCGAAAGCCGAACACTAAAAATTAAAAACTACAAAAAATTACTTTAATTTAAAATCGTTTGATTTATGTAATTTTTAAATTACGCATTAAGATAATGGTTAAAGATAAGTCAAATGTGTCAGGAAAAGCAAAACTTATAACTTGTCAAAAGATTGGAACTTTAAAATAATAAAAAAAAAATTATTCCCACCATGAGCCCAAAAAGAATCAAGAACTTTTTAAAGCTTTTTAAAGCCAAATTTTTTCCCTGAGAGTTTGAGAATAGGGGAAGATTTTCAAGATATATATGCAGTCACTTTCTCATGGTATGTTACCTACTAAAGATTTTCAAACCCGAACACACCAAATTGAAAATCGAAAATCTAACAGTAAAAATTAAAAACTACAAAAAACCACTTTAATTTGGAATCGGTTGATTTATATAATTTTCAAACTGTGCAATTCGATTTACTTTGTAGTTTGAGATATTGAAATAACACTAAATCAAACTAAACCAAACTGCTTATTCTTAGTTATTTTATCAAATCTGCAAGAAGATATGTACAATTTTTAATTAATATGTATTAGTTGATGAATAGATATTTTGATTTCATCTTTAATTAGAATTTTTAATTAATATGTATTTGTTGATGCATAAATATTTTAGCAAAACTATTTGATTTAATTTCATTGGATATAATTTGATGATAACAACTAAAATGTAATATTTAAATAATTTGATTGTTTGTACTTTAACTTCTATGATTAATACTTTTATATAATTTTGTTGTTGAGTGAGTCAACTTTCATACAATTTTGGGAATAAATTTTTTCAATGTGTTTTTTAATATTTAATAATAGAAAATTTAAACCACAAAATTTAATCAAATCAAATTGCAAAAGATTGGTTTGGTTTGCGTTGAATTTTATAATGAATATAAATAGAACCAAACCTAGTTTTAGACTCAAAATAGCACAAAACCGCACTAGGAACACCTCTACTAGCCATTAAGTAGGCATGGCAACGGGACGGGGCGGGGACATGTATGACATTCATATCTTCATCCCCGCTTTTGAAACTCATCCCCATCTTTGTCCCCATACCTAACGGGTATGAGATTTATGTCCCCATCTCCATCAGGTATCGGGTATACCCATATCTGTACCCGTTTTATACTCGCAAAAAAATTATAATAATATTTTAGTAGAAAATAATTTGCTTGAATAAAATTATATTAATTCAAAAGTTATCTAATAATGTAAAATTTATAATTTGTTAATTAAATGTTAGACCTTTCCCTTTTGTTAAGACAAATAAATATTTTTGTCATCATTAAAATAATAGTGGGGTGAGGCGAGTACAGGGACGGGGACGAGGACGAGGACGAGGACGAGTAAGAGATGGATATGCATATCCCCATCCCCGACTTAACAAATTAGGTATTCCTGTACCCGTACCCATGCCTGGTCAAACTGGGGATTCCCTGTCAACTTCAGGGTGGGTTCGGGGATTACCCACAGGTATGAGTTTATTTGTCATCCCTACCATAAAAAAGGATGCACATTCTTAATTGTGATGAAATTTGTTAAAAACTAAAAAATCATAAAATAAAGATAGGAATTTTTTTACAGGAAAATAAAGATATTAAATAAGACTTATATATTGTTATTATGCCTAATAAATGTTATAGTTTTACAGTGACGTTTAATCACAACTCATCATTTATATAACTTTTAAAGGAGTGTTTAATTAGTATACAATGACAGTGTAAAAGAGTTTTACACTGACGTGCAATCATAACTCTTTATTTAAAATATTAATTGGTAAAATTAACAAACTTAACATAAATGAAACGTTGTGATTGAAAATATAAGTGTAAAAATTTTTACACTACAAGACATACTAATTAAATTCTTTAAAGTATTAATTGACAAAGTCAATAAATTTTTCATATATAAAAGATTATGATTAATTGTCATATAAAAATTTTTACACTGACAATGCACTATTTTTCTCTAAATTTTAACCACAATAATGTTTGATTGTATTGTTGGTATCCAACTTTGTTGTTACATCTTTCATTTTCCCTAGTTGTTTTACTTTCTTTGTTTGCTTTAAGAGTGTTCATAGATTAGATTGTATCGGATTTGGGATAAAATGAAATTCGATCCATTAAAATTTAATAGAATTGGATCGGATAGGATTTAAAAAAAAAATTAGCAATTTCTTCAACCTTGTTTTCAATATTTTAATTCATAATATTTTTTGGAGCATTTAAACTTCCACAAGTTGCATTATCCAATTATTTTCTCTCAGGAATAAAAAGTTAGAACCTATCCATTTTTTATCAAAGAATATTGATAAGTTCATCTTCAACCAAATATCTTCCTTTATAGTTCTTAAATAGGGTCAATTATATAATAAGGTATTTTTTTAAAAAAATTTAAATATTCTTACTTTGCCATCCAACATTCTTATAAAATTTCCGATCCCACAAATAGTCTCATTCTATTAATAAAAATGTTATACACATTTTAAAAAAATAATGTACAATTTTTAATTTCATATTTTTTAAAACTAAAAACGGACACATAAAAAAAATTAAACAAATGCTTGTATAAGCAACTGATGTTTATTATCGAGATAATGTCGCAATGAGATATCTTATTTAATATGAATATTTTTTTTAATACAGTAATGTCTTGTAAGTAGAACTGTCAAAATGAGTTGAGATTTGTGGGTTGGCCCGACCTACGAGTGGTCTGTCAGACCAGATTCAAAAATAAAAAATACAAGCTTATTATATTTGTTGTTCCAGTGCAATGGAGCACTATTTATAGTACTCAAGTAGAGAATCCTTAAATGACTCATGCATGGAAGATTTTTTGTCGTACAAGTTTCTTTACTAAACTTTGTTCACTTGTTTCTATATAAATTTTTTTCATGAAATTAATCCAAACAATGTGAGATTTTGACTTTTGTAATATGTATGTGCTATTTTACATCAATATCTTGATTTTAGAACAATGCTTTGTTGGTTTTGTAACATAAATATTTTTCTCTTTTTCGTCGTGTGGGCACCATTAAAAATTGGCCGCAATGACTTTCAGTCCAGATTCTATACATAATTAGAAGAGTCAAATTCAGAAATGGCGAATGGGCAGAGTATGGTGATAGGAACCACCATAACGGGTTTTCAAAGACTTGGGTGGCTCTTTCTTCCATGAAGCTTGTACCCACCTTTTCAAAGTACTGACTTACAGTCGTTTAAACAAGGAAGGTATGATCCAACAAGTCATTGTAGACTTCATCACCCAGCCTTTTTGCAGCCCTTAATAAATTACATGCCACTGTTAGCGAAGAATTAGACTGACTATTGTTGCATGTGTTACTTATTATAATAAGTATTTCAATTTCCCAACCTCACAAAAAAATAGACATTTATAAGTTGTATGGGTGATAATGAGATATTCAATTCTCTTGTAAGATTTTAAATGTTAGTAATCATTTTCTGAATTATTTGCAATATTATTACTCAAAATACATTTCAAACTATTTTACTATATAAAAATATTTGCATTGACTTGAGGCTAAGTAATATTATTTAAATTTCCATTTCATCGTTTCGAATCTACAGTAAATAAAAAATAAAATTTCACAAGCAATTACATACTTTAGTACTGTTTATTTTTATTTTCATCAACAAGCTAACTACCTACCAGTGACGAATATAAACACGGCATGGTAAGTTATCATCCCCCAATGCAGCAAATCTTATAGATATTAAGTGGTGTTTAGTTTGAAAAAATGTTTTTTGTTTTTATTTTTATTTTTTAAAAGTTATTTTTATTTTTAAGTTTTTAGTATTAAAAAAGTTTTGTTTTCACTTGATATATTTTATTTTCAAAAATAATATTATTAAATTTAATAAATTTTAGTAAAAATATTATAAATTATTTATATATTGTTTTTTATGTAATTATAATATTGTTATCAAGTTTTTATGTGTTGACTTTTAAAAATACTGAAAATATTTTTTTTCTGTTTTCAGTTGTTTTTTAATTTTTTTCAGTAAAAATATTTTTTAAATTGTAATTAAATATATTTTTACCACAATTTTATGTTTCTTCTGAAAATGAAAATAAAAAACACACATGTTACCATATATTCTTTCACTGTATTGTTGAAAATATTTTTCCCTACCTTCTGTTAAAAAAAAAAAAAAAAAAGCGCACAGATATGTTATGCAAATGTAAAATGTAAGATATAGGAGGAAGATCACGCAAAGTAGTTTTGGTTTGATGCAAAATCAATTTAAATTCTGTCTCTTTGGGTCAAAGTAACAAAAACAATTTAAAAAGGAACAATACTACTAGGTGGTAATTATGTACAGCCACTCTTTGATAAATTCAGTTTAGAGTCAGGTGAGAGATATAATTGACATGCCCTTATATGTTATACCTTAATATCGCACTGAATAAATAAATTAAGACGCGTGAATTAATTAATTGAAACTGTATATGTCTATGTACATTAAAAAGTATAAAATTTAATTTTTAACATTAAATTCATTTAATGTTATTAAAACTGTATACTATATTTTATTCATATTAGGAGGAGATGTGGTTTCACCTCACTTTGTATAAAACTGTATATGACGACATAAAAAGAGTTAATTCAGTTCTTTAATCATAAAACATGATTAATATGCCGCGAAGACTTTAGGACGTAGAAAATGAGTATTTTTCTGACCAAATCCTCTATTTCATAACCAAAAATTGTGCCAACTAGTGTAGGTATAGTTGGTTTTTGCATAATCTAATATTTTTCTAACGGAATAAACTATATGCTGTAACATTACCACTGCATCTAAATTTAAAGAATTCCTCATCAGTGTAAGAAGCACAGAGAACCTGCGTTGACGACACACAGAAAAGACAAAACCATCAAAACATAAACACTATACACACGTTACAAATATATTAGAGTTATTAAGGTTAAAAAAAAGAGATAATTGGTAGAAATGTAACGTACGAATAACATACAGCTGGATTAGTAAAGGGCTTCCGATCTACATCTAGTGATTGGGTATCAACCTATAATAAAATAATAATATGAAATTATATTTAGAACTCTTGAAGCAGATGTGATATTATGACAGGAAGAAAGCGATCAGCAAAACAACTCACCTTTAAAAAACGATATTGGTGCTCCCTTTCAATAATGCTGGAATCAGAATCAGTTGAGAGAAGATAAAGTAAGTAAAACTTAAAGTTTGTTGGGAGAGATAATATATAGAGGTAGAAAGAATTGAAAAGAAGAGAATATATAGCTACCTCTGATTTGTTTATCTGAAAAACAACAGGCATAATATGATTTGGTCTTGACAAGGTTCAACGGCAATTTCCTGGAAGGTGGAGCAATAAATTAAGAAGGTATGATGAGATTGCATCCAAAAAGTGAAAAGAGGAGACCTGAGTGTTGATATTGGCAAGGCGGTGAATGAAAAAGAGGCGCCCCACAACGGTGAAGAGACGATTCGGAAATTAGAGAGGTTACGGAAAGCGGTTCTGGCACTTGTCTTTGTTGTGTAGTCATTCCCATGGTTAAAGCTATGGACAAATAATAAAAATTAAAGTACAAAGAGGATTCATATGATATATGTTACCGATAGTTTTATTATTATGAAATAATTAAGACTTCTTGATTGAAGGAATAGGGAGACTAATATGTGATATAAGCTTAGTTGAAAGGAAAGATATCTTAGAGAAATAGTTGGAATAACTTTGAATGAAAATGAGTTATTAGTTTCTTGTATTGATTACAAATGTTGAGTACATGATTTATTTATAGGCTTCAACACAACTATTTTAGAGATATCATACATTATTCTAGAGTTTTTTATCTACATGTAATTTTAGATCTATCATGCATTATTCTACAATATTCTATCTATAGGTAATTCTAGAGCTACCATGTAATTTTCTAGAATATTCTACTATATGTAATTGTCTACATTATTCTAGAATTTGCACAAATTTTCATCACTCCTCTTGATGCAAATTTGGGTGTGAAACTGTTCGAATCTTGGTGTCAGTAGTGCCTTTGTGAATATGTCAGCAACTTGATCTTCACTCTTGCAATATTCTAGCTTGAGTTCTTTAGTAACAACTGCTACTCTAACGAAGTGATATTTGATTACTATGTGTTTTGCCCTGCTATGATGCACTAGATTTTTTGTCATTGCTATTGCTGAATTATTGTTGCAATAGATTGTAGTAGGCCAATCTTGTTGTTCTCCTATTTTTGTAAGTATTCTTCATAGCCATTATTTGACTTGTAGCTTCAGCTGCTGCCACGTATTCTGCATTTGCGGTTGATTGTACAACTGTGTCTTACTTCTTTGACGCCCAAGAAAATATTCCCAATCTGAGCGAGAAGGCATAGTCGGAGGTGCTCTTCATGTCATCTACTAATCCTGCCCAATCACTATCAGTGTACCCAAGTAAACTTGAGTTGCTCATCATTTTATACCATATACCAAACCCTTTTGTACCTTTTAAATATCTGAGAATTCTTTTAGCTGCTCTAGAGTGAATTTGGCTAGGGCTTTGCATAAATCTTTATAGAAACATACATGATGTCTGGTCTTGTGGTTGTTAAATATAGTAAGCTCCCAATTTGACTTCTATAGCAAGATGCATTAGCTTCTAGTGCTCCACAATCTTTTTATAGTTTCTCATTTGTCATGAGCGGAGTAGTGACAGTCTTGCAACCATTCATATTGAACTTCTTGAGTAGAGCTTCTATATATTTCTTTTGACAAATGAATATACCTTTTTCCTTTTGACTGACTTCAATACCAAGAAATTAGTTCATTAAGCCAAGGTCGGTCATTTCGAATGTCTTCATCATGACTTCTTTGAATTCTGTCATCATCTTTATATTGTTTCCAGTGTAGATAAGATCATCTACATACAAGGAAACAATGAGAGTGTCATACTAACCTTGGGTCTTGATGTATAGTGTTGAGTCACCCTTACTCCTCTTGAATCCTTGATCAATGAAGTATTGATCTATTCTACTGTACCATGCCCCAGGAGCTTGCTTCAAACCATATAAAGTTTTTCTCAATCGTAACACTTTGTCATCATTGCCTTTGCTAAAAAAACCTTGTGGTTGTTCCACGTAAATATCTTCTTGTAGTACTCCATTGAGAAAAGTGGACTTGAAAACTAGTTGGTAGATGTTTAGCCTTTTTGTGTAGCAAAAACCATTAGAACTCTAATTGTATCTAAGCGAGGTACTAGGAAAAATGTCTCTTTGTAGTCTATTCTTGGTTGTTGTGATTAGCCTTTAGCTACCAACCTAGCTTTGTGCTTTTGTATAGTGCCATCAGGATTGAGTTGTCTAATAAACCCATTTTACCCTAATGACATCCTTGTCTTTTAGACTGTCTACTAGTCCCCATGTGTTATTTTTATCAATCATTTTTATCTCTCCTTCCATAGCCTTGACCCATACTTGTTTCTTTGATGCTTCTTCAAAGCTTTCTGGTTCAAGTATGGCCAAGTTACAGGTTTCATATATGTCCACTAAAGATTTAACTCGTCCTGGAGTAAACTCTCATGATGAAGCTTGTTATTCTGGTATGAAAATGTTTTTCTCTATTTTCTCGTCATTCTAATTCCAAGTAGCATTTTCATCGACTTCAACATCCTGATTAATAGTGAGCTTTTTGGTTTTCAAGTTGTAGACTCGGTAGCCTTTTGACTGTGTGTTATACCCTAGGAAGATTCCTCGTACAATTTTTTCTTCTAGCTTATGACTCTTCTCTTAAGGAGTGTGTATGTAGTAAATAGATTCAAATACCCTTAGCCACCTTGCTGATGGTTTTTTCCAGCTCCAAGCTTCAATTGGAGTCTTTTCTTGGACTACTTTAGTTGGACATCTATTAAGTATGTAGACAGCAGTATAGACTACTTCAGCCAAAATGTGTTTGGTAATCCTTTCTCCTTCAACATCGATATAGCCATCTCCATTACTGTTTGGTTTTTCCTTTTTGATACTCCATTTTGTTGTGGAGAATATGCAACTATAAGTTGTGGCTCAATGCCTTCATCTTCACAAAATTTATCAAACTCGTGGGTTGTGTATTATTTTCCACGATCACTTCTATGTATTTTTATCTATTTCCCACTTTGTTTTTCGACAAGGGCCTTAAACTTCTTAAAAATTTGAAAGACTTTTGATTTTGCTTTTATGAAGTAGACCCAAGTCATTCTAGAAAAATCATCTATGAAGAGAATGAAATACCTGTTGTTGTGAAGTGATGGCATCCACATTAGTCTGCAAATATTTGTATGGATTACCTCTAATAGGTCTTTTGCTCTCGATACCTTTCCTAATTAAAACAATAGTTAGTGTTGCTTGCTAAGGAGACATCCTTCATAGGCTTTACTATTCTCTGTTAAGCACGGGAGATCTCTTATCATATTCTTTTGATATAATAACTTCAAGGCATGAGTGAAGTGGCCAAATCTTTGATGCCAAAGCCATAAGTCATCAACTTCTACTTTCATGACAATGTTAGAACCTTGTCTCAAGCTTATTGGGAAACTTTTGTTCCTCTTCTCCATTTTTACTCGGCCAATCTCTAGCCTTTTATTGTCATATATTCTACATGTGTCTCCTTCAAAGTGGAGAATGTATCCTTTCTCCATCATTTGGCCAATGCTTAAGAGATTCTCTTTGAGGTTAGGAACTAGTAGGACGTCAATAATAAGTCTTGTACCTTTCTTTGTGTCCACCATAACGATGTCTTTGCCTTTTGATTCAACGACAATACCATTCTCATTCCAACTTTCACTTTGACAAATTCATCAATATCCTTGAAGATGCTTGCATCTTTGCCATATATTGCTACATCTGCTATCCAAGTACCAAATATTGCTACATCCTGCTCTTCAGCAAAATTGGCTTGATGCTTATTTTTCTTACAGCAATACTTCTCCACATGTTCAAATTTATTGTAGTGACGACATTGTGGCTTTCCACGATATCGACAATCTTTCTCGACATGATTTGTTCTCTTGCAAATGTCGCATGAAGGATATTCATTATGATAATTTCTGGAGAAATTTCTAGAGTTCTCTTTATTTCCAGAAGTTTCTCCATGATTCCTTTTTTTTGCGTTCCCTTTATTTTGAGACCGTAATTTAAACTTTGATTGAAAGACATTTTCTACTGAGTCTTCATAATGCCTATTTAACCTTTTCTCACAAGTTTTAAGTGACATTATCAGTCCTTTCACTAACAAGGTAATTAAATCTTTTGTTTGCACAATCGTTGTCATAATTGAATCATATTTACGAGGAACCCTAATTAGAATTTTCTCGACAATTTTCTTGTCAAGAATATTTCCCCCATAGGCTCTCATTTGGTTAAATATTTCTTTTATCTTAGAATAGTAGTCCTTTATGGTCTCAAATTCCTTCATTTTTAATAATTCAAAATCACGCCGTAGAGTTTGGAGTTTTATAGTACGTACTGTTTCTCTTCCTTCAAACTCCTCCTACAACATAGTCCATGCTTCTTTTGCAGTTTTAGCACCCGTTATTCTTGAAAAAATTGTGTTTGTCATGCCTTGTTGCAAGATAAATAATGCCTTTGAATACTTTCGTTTGTTCTCCTCCAACTCCTTTTTCTGAGTTGGAGTAAAAGTTGAGGTGTTTTCTGGAGCATAAAAGCCTTCTTCTATTGAATCCCACAAATCTTGGTAGGTGAAATATGTTTTCATTTTTGTACTCCAGAAATCATAATTTTTACCATTAAAAATGGGAATAAGGATAGATGATGATTGAATGGTGTTAGCCACAGTTAGAAATTTTTGGAAATGGATAAGATATTGGGAGAATTTTTGGAGATAGTGGCTTAATATTTCTATGCCCAGTAGATGACCAAATGTAACTCTGATGCCATTGATAGTTATGGAATTATGAAATAATTAAGACTTCTTTGGTTGGTTGAAAGAATAGGGAGACCAATATGTGGTATATACATAATTGAAAGGAAAGCTAGCTTAGAGAAATAGTTGGAATAACTTTGAAATGTTATTCTTGGGTTGATTACAAATGTTGAGTACATGACCTATTTATAGGCTTCAACACAACCATTTTAGAGATATCATACATTATTCTAGAAGTTTCTAACTACATGTAATTCTAGAGCTATCATGCATTATTCTAGAATATTCTATCTATAGATAATTCTAGAACTATCATATAATTTTTTTAAATATTCTACTATATATAATTGGCTATATTATTCTAAAATTTGCATCAATTTTTATTCGTTCCCTGAAAGGCCCAATTGCAGATGGAGAAGCTAAGGCTTCAAAATCGGACAGGTGAGTAAGCTAATGAGAATGAGAGGGCATGGCCATGGGAATTGGATTGGAGGGAGATTTGCTTGCACTGAGTGATTGGTTAACAGTAGCAATTACCAATTAGCAGTTGCCTTCCTACACCGCAATAAATAAGACACACTCTTTAGTCTTTACATTCCCAACACAAGTCTGTCCACTATCCATTCTATTTTCTATTTTTATTTTTAATTATACTTTAATTCTCACTTGTTTCTTTGGATCCACTACATTTCATTTTCGCTCTATTTACCACAAGAAAATTAAACTATTAAAATATTCCCTTCTCTCCAAAATAAATTTTGTCTTAGATTAAAAAATGCGGGTGTGAACATCAATGTTAAATGCAAGAGAAGTCAGAGTTTACTTTTTTTTTTTAAATGATGGAGTGCACTATGATGTAGAGGTGAATAACATTTTGATTTCTAAAAAATTATGAATTATATGTTTTTAAAACTTTTTTTTTTCATGTTTCTCCTTTAAGTTTTTATTTTGTTAGCAAATTCGTCCTTCCATTAGCCTTTGTAAGTAATGACATTAATGATCAACAATAATACTTACGGTGCACATTACTATAAAAATTAAAAATTGTCATAAACTCTTTTTAATTTTTTTTGTTATTATATTAATCTTTTAAAAATTTTGTAGTAGTTTTTAACCCTAAAGTTTCTATTATGGGGAGAATATGATCTGGGTTTGAGAACTTTTTTATAGACCTCCAAAGTCGCTGCTTTTTTGGGAAATTTGAATTAATACCTTCTATAATTTGAAGTCGCACTTACTTTTATAAAAAAGATTTATATATCCTTTATTTTAT
This sequence comes from Psophocarpus tetragonolobus, assembly GCA_037954015.1. Lineage (NCBI taxonomy): Eukaryota > Viridiplantae > Streptophyta > Magnoliopsida > Fabales > Fabaceae > Psophocarpus > Psophocarpus tetragonolobus. Next base: position 4,789,099 of record CM075693.1, on the reverse strand, counting down.
CTTTTTATTACTTTTCGGCAACAATTGTCAGAGAGTAAAAAAAAAATTGCAAATTTTTTCACTCTTCAACAATAGTTTGCCGAAGAGAAAAAAAGTTTGCGCTTAAGCCATTTAGATGAATCTTTCAGAGAATATTGTTGGCCGACATCAATCTACAAGACATTCCAAATTTTAAAGGAATGAGGTCAATCATGAAGGAGATAGATTATAACTTCATTTTCACCACAACACCTCCAACAAGAAAGCACACTAGACAAATATTTAGCACATAAAGTATTTGTCTCAAACTTTTTTAACTTTCCGGTGAACTCTTGCCAGAGAGTTAGTTAGGATATTTAAGGAGAGAGAGGGAGAATTAGGTTTAGGGGTAAAATAAGAATTTGGAAAAAATGATAAAAGACGCTGACTTCAAATTATGAGAGGTGTTAATTCAAATTCTCCTTGTTTTTAAAGAATCATAATTGTAGAAAAAATTTGAGTTTAGTATGCATAATGAGAAGACTTAGCAGGTTAAGTCAATGGGCTCAAAGAATTGACGTATATTCCATTTAAAGGGATAAATTTGTCATTTTGATTATTAGTTTGTGTTAATATTATGAATTTTTTGTTGTAATAGTGATGTTTTAGACTTTTAGTATTGAAAATATTTAGTATTTTAGATTATTATAAATAATGATATAATTTTTAGTATGATATGTTATAGTTTAGTTAGTTTGAAAAATATTATAATTTTTAAACAATATGTGTATGAACCGATCCGTTAAATCTATAGGCTTCGCAGACCAGATACAAACTCTTAAAAAAATTCATTTATTTTTATGGACTTGACTTATCCGGTCTTTTTAAAATGCGGGTTTCGCAAGCCGAACTAGTCAATTTACCTCTTTTTAAAATCCAATATTTTTATGCAACAGACAAGAAAAGGAAGATGATTCAACCAACATTACATGTTTAAGTCCTATATATACCTCTTGTAACGTTTTCTGTTAACACATGCATTTACAGTCTTTCAATTAAAAGTTTTTTTTTGTTTTCTCTTGATTCTTGCATTTGTCAATCACTTGACCTTCTTATTGTCTTGTCTGTGTTTTTGGGCAAGAATCCCAACAATATTGGTCTATTAATCTAATATGACACAATTTAGATGTTACACATATTAAAAAAATTGAGTTTGATAACATTTTCAATATGGCTACAGATACAAAGTGCAACATAAAGCAAAGAGAAGATATGAAATGTTACGTAAATATCTTACATTAAAGTTAAAACATAGCAAGTACAAAAAACCAAAGGCATATGTGCTATTTGATGACAAGATTAATTGAACATACATACAATATAAATATATATATATATATAAATAATTTTGTATGATGCATATCAAGTGAAAAAAAATTATCAGAAATAAGAGGAATTGATAATAATCACAAGATTACAAATAATGATTCATATTAAAACAATCTACTAAAAGATATCACATACTTCTTTTATAGTAACTTATCCTTACCCCACCCCACCCCTATTGCCACCACCATCACACCACTACCGCTACAACCACCACCACCACTATCATTGTCTCCACCACTGTTGTCACTGCAAACCACCAACGTCGTCACCACTGTGATTGGCAGTGGTGGTGGCAACAACAGTGACGACAATGGCGGTGACAACAAGGGTGGGGATGGTATCAATGGTGATGGTGGTAGCAATGGTGATAACATTGACGATGGTGGTGGGAGATGAAGGTACGTTACAGTAAAGGAAACATGTGATATCTTTTCGTGAGTTGTTTTAATATGAGTCATTATTTTTAATCTTGCAGTTATTATTCATAATAAGTTTTTTTCTCACTTGATACGTCTTATCTAAAGGTTGTAATAAGTAAATAATTTCAACCATTAGATTTTAAGAAAATAAAAGGTAAGATAAAGCATAAGCTATTTATAATTACTCTTGGAGTAAGTAGACTTTTTCCTTAAATATACGAGGAGGGATCCATTTACTCCAAAAGTGAATATAAGAGACTTAGGACTTGATTAGTTTAGTTTTATTTTTTATTTTTTGAAAAGATTTTTAAAAAATTGTTTTCAGAAAGAAGAGAAAAAAAACTTGTTTGGTAAGTGTTATTTAAAAATTGTTTTGAAGATGTGAAAATTAAAAAAAACTTGTTGATATTTACTGAAATTTGATTAATGAAAAGTAAAAAATAACATATTCTTATTATATTTTGAGTTTTAAAAAATGAAAATGGAAAAATTGAAAAGTAAAACTGTTTGTAGTTGTTCCTATTTAAAAAACCAAAACGGTTTTCAAAAACTGTTTTAAGAAAACATTAACCAAACAATTTTTTTTTTAATTTTTAAATACTAAGTGCTTATTTGACAACAATTTTATAAAATTATTTTAAATATTTTAGTATTTAAAAACTAAAAAACTTATTTGTGTAGTATTTTCTAAAAATAGTTTTCGAATACAGTTCTGGTTCTTAAAAACTAAAAAATAAGAACAGTTGAAAGTAATTTTAATTTTCGGTTTTCTAATTTTGTTTTAAAAACTCAAAATACAATCAAAATATGTTGTTTCTTACTTTTCATTAATGAGATTTTAATAAATATGAAATTTTTTTCCATTTTAACATTTTCAAAACAGTTTTCAGAAAATACTTATCAAACAAGTTTTTTTTTCTTTTTTTTTTAAATTAATTTTTGAAAACTCTTTTGAAAAAATAAAAAACAAAACCAAGTTAATAAAACCCTAAAATAATGAAAACAATTTTATAAAATTGTTATGATTGTCGTATTTAGTAATGTTTTAGCATTATCACTCACTCAAAGAAAGTTAATAATCAGACACACATAATACTTTATGCCTATGGCTACGAAGATAATTATCATAGTCCTAAGACTCAACCATAAATTCATTCTAATTGATAAGTTTATACACAAGTCTAAGTGTGTTTGTGTTATAAGGAGGCTGCAATGAACGGTTTAGCCACCCAACATCCTGCTTAATCAACAATTTTTGTGGGTGGGATTTGACGGGAGGGGAAAGAATGAAAGAAGAGGCAAATAGCTGACATATCATCCATAGCAATGCCACTTCTCTTCCGTTTCCATTCATGTATGGCACATTTGACGAGTCTTTGAGCTGCTTTTTCTTTATGTGGCGTTGCAGAAACAATCTTGACTGCTTCCTGGTTGGATATAGCATCCCATACCTGAGAGGCAAAAGAAGTAATTAAATAATACCATATGGACAAATGGCATGCTCGCTCTAATGCCATTACAACTACACACATACCCCATCAGTTGCCAAGATGACAAATTGATCCCTGCTGGTAATTTTTCTGTGTGTCACGTCAGGCACAGAGATTACTCCAAACTCCTTCATGCAGTAGTCACCAAAAGCTCTAGATATTGCTAGTCCTGGTGATTTACTGTTTGGCATCCACACCCTGTACACTCCTGGTTCATCTTCCAAACAAAATACCTGCCCTCTAGATTGCGTTATGCGCTTTGCCTCCTCTGCAATCAACAAAACAAAACTCATGTTTCTTCAACTAACAAAATCATGCCTTAGGTGGGATTACGTATGAGTGTCAAATCTCACGTGGTAAATTCGGCTTGAAGTCAGTGGTAAGCTGATGTGGAGTTAACGTGCCATCCTCTGAAGTGGTAGCCAAGACGGCTCTAGAATCACCTACGTTTGCTATAACAAGATGTTCACCCTGAAACATCAGTCACAAATATTTTCAAACCACTTCTTATTATTGCATCAAAGTGAGATCTAGTGTGTGTATCACTGCAAGTTATTTTTATCATCAATTGAAGACTGGGATAGAAAATCAAGAGGATAATAATCGATTTTAGATTTCCTCTTTCTTGATAATCAGAAAAAACTTTATAGAGCCCATGTTTTCTACTTCACACACAATCTCATTGACATCACGTTAAAAAAAAGGAGAACCTCATTTTACGATCATTGATAGCATCTTACACATGGTAACAGAACTAGTGAAATGAATACAACCTATTTATTTATAAATTCCGGAGCCCAAATCATTTGGCTCATTTCTTGTTCTTTTCTAATTTCTTCGACAAGAGAATATAGGTAGGACACATTTAGAAAAACAAAAAATCTTAAAAGATAATTGTCCATCAATTATTATTAAATTTTAGCCGGAGAATAAATCTTTCGTTAATCACATCCTTCTGGTGCATGTTTCGTCAGTAAGGAAAAAGTAATAAATTGAACTTCAAACATTGGAAGCATCATATATATTGATAAAAATATGTAAAGTTGGAAACATATTGCCCAAAAGATTCAAGATTCAAGATTCATATAAGTAAATCAAATATATCAAAACTTGAAAATAGTATATCATATGATTATATGAATATGGATAACCTGTTTGATCATTGACAATGCTGTAGCACCACTTAGGAAGGAATCAAACCCAGTGTGTTGCTTCAGATCCTGATCAACGGCAACACAAGTCTTCATATATGATTTCTTCCATATGTCCAATCCATAAATATTTTTGTCTGCTTCTATCTTGAAATCCACGTCTAGTGATGTTGCAGCCATATTTTCCTGCCAATTGCAGAGCAAAAAGGCCGGTACTAGTTTCCTTACCCTTTTGGCTACAAAGTGTCCCCATGGACCATGCCCATCAAAAACTCCACAGAACATCATGTCTTGTTGGCAACCAAATTCCTAGCATCATCAACAGCCAACAAAGTATAACATTATGATAATTTATACACTGAGCTAACTTCTAAAGGCTTGAAAGAAGTGATGGCTTACCTCCCAAACAAGAAGACGATCCTGATTGACTCCTTTCTGGCCCTTATTAGTGAACACAGAAACAAAATTGTTGGTCTTGGTTGACTTGACAACTCCAGATGAACTCAACAACAATTCATTCTTCCTTGCTTCCTTTGCCAATTCTTCCACAGCTCTCCTTCCATCTTCCTTTTGACAGTTCTTCTCTTTCTTGATTGACACGGTTCTCGCCAATCCATTCACAAAAGATGGAAAAAGAACCATGGTAACTGCATTAGAATAAAAGTCGCAGGTTATAGACACTTAATAGTTTCTAACATTCTATTCTCATAAAAAATGCAAAGATTTATATCTGCTAGCTAAGAACCTTGAACCCCATCACTTTTTTCGCATATCTATTTCATAAACAGATAACTAATACAGTACAGCTTTTACTTTTACTAGTTATCCATGAGAAAAAAACGATACGTATATGTGTTGTAGTCCTTTCATGATAATATATGAAATGGAATAAAAAAATTTAAGAAGAAAAAGAACAAGTTATACACAAGCCTGTGAGTTGTAATCACCACCAGCAAATCCTATAGCCTATCAGAGCCTGAGGAAGCGAGTGTTGATTCTTCTGAAGCTATACTCCATACCATAATACCAAGTTACAAACGCAAACTCTTTACTTGGATCGATGTGACTTACTTATTGTATTTGTAACTTAATAAAGTAGGGTGGTTTACCATTCTTACCCTTTAATTCTTTTGCCACCAGATACTGAACAGGTGGGCATTTTGGACAATGAAAGGTGCTTAAACGAGATAATTAATGACCATATGACCCCTAACTTCTGGGGCACATTTAGTGATTAGAAAGTAAATTCCGTACATTGATTTCGATTGACCAGAATTTGCATATAAACAGACTGTATTTAATTTCAGGATATTAATTGCAAACAAGAACTGACAAAATTATTTGATAAAAAGAACAATAAAAGAGCAATTATTGTCATACAAGGTCGGTATTTAACAACTACTATTATAGCGAGTTGACAAGGACGTGGCGAATTAAATAACTTAATTTTGTGGTTGCAATTCGTTTTCAGTTAGTGACTGATTTTGAATAAACTGATCTTCAACTTTTCTTTATGTTTGCTTGGGTAAATATCTTCTATCTTTATTAAACATGAATTCAAACACGCTGAACTCTTTAAAAAAGGGGCTTTAGCGATATTTTAATAAGCATAATTGAGTATACCAAATACAAGGCTACCGCTTGCCCACATGTCTTTGGAGGGCCCCAGATGTTAAGGGTCAATATAAGGGGCACATTTCTCTATACGAGTGATTCTAATCATACTTAATTTTCTTATCAAATATTATTACAATGCCTTTTTCTCTTTCATTTTTCCATCACATGCATTTATCTATGTTATGTCACACTTTTTTCTTTTTTATTTATATATAGAAATGCTTCTAAAATATGTTCTTTGTTGACTCTTTGCGCATATACTAAAGAAAAAAGTAAACATTTGTAGCATGAGAATAAAAAATATGATATATTGATAGTGTAAAAAATTTTACATTAATATTGAATTGTAATTTTTTATTTATGATAAGTTTGTTGACTTTACTAATTGATAATTTAAAAGATATATAAATAAAAAAGTTATAATTTAACGTAGTGTTTTTTTAATTAGACAAATTTTATTCAGATAGAGTAACATACTTTCATGTTACAAGAAGTGCATGACATTGGTTACATAATACAGTATTAGCAGAGGACAAACCTCATATATTACAATTTTCCCAGTACATAGACAAAGATCAATGCCATAATTAACCAAAAGAGTTTCCCTACCTAACCATAGAAAACCAATATTTTTGGCTGAACAAACCAATCAAAAAATTAATTTATATAGAGTTCATGAACCCACAACTATGATCTTTGCAAAGACTGTTACTAGACCTATTCAACAATGAAAGGCATCCCCCAAAACACCAAGGAATTTCTTGTCCACCAAATCTCCTGCATAGTGGGTAACCAAATAATACTCAAAATATCCCCAGACTCTTTCCCCATAGCTTTCATAACACTCAGATGTTGCTAGAAATAAGATTGATAATCTAAGGGTAGAACACATAAATGACCCAACCATCTATAACATTTCATCCAAACTTGATAACTATAATCATAGGAGAAAAGTAAGTGTGACATAGATTCCAAGTTATTGCAACATACTGAACATGAAGCATCCACTGATGGGATAATGTTACGTGTTGCCAATTCAACCTTTGTGGGGATCCTACTATGAGCAACCTTCCCAGTAAATACTAAGACCTTGGAAGGTACCTTTGTGATGTGATATTTGATGATCACGTGCCCAAAGGATCCTTTCTAAGGTCACTTGGAAGGGAAATAGATTTATGGAGAGGAAAGGAATGGGGTGAGGCGCCACAAATACTAGGTTTGATAAGCCAAAGGGGAGAGGCCACAAGGGAGGGGTCCCTTGATAACTCTTAGAAGCTCTCACAAAGGAGAAAGTGGGACACTCAAAGGTAAGAACCTCAACCAATATGGTCTCTAGGATTAAATTCAAGTGTAAAAAATACAAGTGAGGGAGGAACTCCTATCTATAGAGATAGCTAACCTCTTGAACAAGATAACCTAAAAAAGAAGGGCTAGGATTAAAAGGAGAGATCTAAGGGAGGAGGATTAAGAAACAATTCCCTCCTTAGATCATCAAACTTGGTGCCCAAGTTTCTCAAACCAAGGACCAAGATTCCTTCTTATTAGCTTAGGGGGTTTATGTAGGAAAAGAGGGTGTAGATATCAAGGCTACCCCTTATTTCCTTCATAAAGACCCAAAAAGCTAAATCCACCCTCTAAATTCCTAAGACACCTCCTAAAAATAAAAAATGAACTAAATACATGTCCCAAATTAAATTGTTAATGCTCCTCAAAATTAAAATAAAGGAAAATTACATTTTATTAACTAAAGTCCCTAGCCTAATATTTTCACTCTCCATAGGAGGTGAAGTCTTCCTTTGTCTGCAAGGGCTAGGTCTTCTTCAATCCTTCTAGTCATGGCCCTAGTGATAGGTCCTTGGCTAGGCATGGTCACATCACTTCGCCTTCCATAACCTATTAAAGAAATGTGAAGCAAAACCATGAAGCTCCCCACAGGTTAAACCATAAGCTTCTCTTACAGAGGTACAGGGTATTGTTACTTGGGTTGCCTACGCATCTCCAGTCATCTTTGACATCCCTCTTCAACTAAACCCCACCAAGAACCCCCTCCATCTTCCTAACCCATTATTTCCAGTTAAATAACTCTCTCCTTTATCTAAATCTCCATTCCCATCTCTTCCCATTCCATCCCCCAACCTTATTGAGAAAAGCCTATTGCTGATTTGATAGTGCATACAATTTGGGGAACATAGACTTGAGTTCTTCCAGCCCTTCCCAGAATTTGAATATTGACCCGTCTCTTATTATAGGTTTAACATTGCCCATAAACCAGACACTCATTCCCACATCACATGTTACCTTCAATATGTCCAGCCACCATCGAGACACTCCACTGCTCCTTTTTGGAAATAGGTTACTCCTCATGTCTTCCCCATACTTTGCTTGAAGAACTTTGGTCCAAAGAGATTTCTCCCCTTGAAGTATCCTTCATCGCCACTTACCAATGAATGCTTCGTTAAAGGCCATCATATCCTTAATACCCAAACCACCTTGACTTTTCTCCTTACACACTAGCTCTTATTTAATCCATGCAACCTTGTTGACTTCATCTGATCCACCTCATAGGAATTGCCTTTGCAGACTCTGAATGGTAAGAGAAACCTTCTTTGGAATCTTGTAAAAAGACAAAAAGAACAAAGGAATGACCGAGAGGGTAGATTTAATTAAACAAATCTGTCCACCCAAAGATAAGTATTTTTGTTTGCAAGAAGAAACCTTTGTTCTCATTTTTTCAAGAATCGATTTCCACACTCTCTCACACCTCACATTAGCCCCTGTTTGTAATCCTATGTGGGAGAATGACAGTTGCATTGCTCTATAGTTAAGAATCTTGTCAAAGGACTGCAATACATCATTATTCACCCTTATACCCCCTATACTACTCTTATGGAAATTAATTTTTAATCCCGAAGTCAATTTATAACACTTAAGAACACTCTTAAGGGTATAAATATTTTGTACTTCAAGAGCCACTAGAAGAATAGTATCATCAACATACTGTTGGGACACAACCTGCAGATCCTACTACCCTAACTTAACTCCAAACAATAGATTTGCTTGAACAATAGTCTTAATTAGACCCCTTAGACCTTCTACTACAATTAAGCATAAGAAAGGAGCCATTGAATTCCCTTGTCTTAGGTCTCTTTGCATGGAAAATTCCTATGTTGCATTTCGATTTACCAAAATTGAAACTGAAGATGATTGAAGACACCCATGAATCCAACTTACCCCTTTATCTTTGAACCCAAATTGTTTGAGCATATAGAACAGGAAATGCCAATTAACTGCATCATAAGCCTTTTCAAAATCTACTTTAAACACTGGTAGTGGTTTAGGAGATCGTTTTGCTTCATGGATAATTTCATTTACAATAACTACACTATCTAACAGTTGCCTCCCTTAATGAATGAAGTCTGAGTTTCCTTAAACTAGACATCACACCTTGGAGCCTATGAGCCAACACCTTTGCAATCATTTTGTAAATTATTCCGATAAAAGAAATAGGCCTATAATTCCTAAGGCCATTAGGATAGTCTTTTTTAGGGAGAAGAGCTAAAAAAGAGGCATTTGGACATCTAGGAATCTTCCCATTCTAGTGAAATTCAGACAATACCTTTAAAATATCTCCTTTCAGCATATCCTAAAACTGCTTAATGAACTTCATATTATACTCATCTGGTCCAAGAGCTTTTGTACTGTCACACTCCCACACAACAACACAAATTTCTTCCTCGAAAAACTCTTTCTCTAATGCATTCCTTTGACCAATAGAGATACTTTTGAAATTTACCCCTTATAATCTTACCCCTTCATCTACTTATGACTGAAATCGGGCTTGGAAGTATTGTTGGACTACCTGTTTAACTTGAGAAGGTTCTTCAGACCATTCTCCATTAATCATTAGACCAAAAAACTTGTTAGATCACCTCTTCCAATTTATTGATGCGTGGAAAAAATGAAAGGTTGAATCCCCTTCCTTTAGCCACTTAATATTTGCTCTTTGGGCTAACAAAGTCTATTGAAATGAGCTCCATTTTTTTAATTCTCCCATTGTCTCCATTCTCAATCTAATCTTGTCTTCCCTTAGAACCTATTCCTCACCTTTCTTATCAAAAGTAGCAGATTAGGGATGGCAACGGGGCGGGGTAGGGGTGTGTTTTCCCTCCTCATCCCAGTCCGTGGAAAGTGCGGGGTAGGGGCCAAACATGTATAAAAAAAGGCGGGTATAAAATTTTAATCCCCCTTGAGTATTTTCAGGTTTGGGGGTCCCCACAGATACCCCGTTATATTAGTTTTTATAATTTATATTTAATTTACTTATAAGTTATTAAATAAATTATATGTAAATATAGAGGCGGGACAAGGGCATGTGCGGGGATAGGACAGAGACTAATAAACTCATACTCATCCTTATCCTTGATTATTTAGGCAGGGGCTGGGACCAACAATGCGGGTTTTCCCCGTCAAAATCAGGGAAAGTGTGGGGAAGTATTGGTGTGGGTAGGTATGATTGCCATTCCTAAGCCAACTTCAGTTCTAACACCTTCACCTTCACCTTGCCAATATTCATTTTGCACCAGCTTTTTATCTCAACTTTAAGGGCCTTTAGTTTTTCTTTTAGCACAAAGACACCTCACCCCTCCATTTCTATTTTGCTATAAGCCTAGATTATAAACTCTGAAAAACCCCCACAATCCAACCATTCATTAATGAATTTGAATGATTTTACCCCCCAATTTGAGTTTGACAGTTTCAGGATGATAGGAAAATGATATAAGAAGTCCCAATTTAAATTCAATTGGAAATTGTTGGGAGCCAATTCCAACCAATCTTGAGAGACAAAAAATCTGTCTAATACTCTGCATCCTTTCCCTCTAGCACTAAACCAGGTATAGGGGTGTTCGACAAACAGAACCCCGATAACTCCATATTTCGAATGAAGTCAGCAAATTCATGAATTCCAGTTTGGGATGCCCAACCTCCCCATTTTCACCAGTCCTTTCCTCCAGTGCTTGGATCGCATTAAAATCCCCAACTAAGCACCACATACAGTCTTGAAACCCCTGCCTATGCTTCAATAGAGAATTCCACAATTCTCGTTTTTCAGCTGCTGAACGCGGGGCGTAAATATTGATGATTATCCTATCAAATGGCTCAGAGTTGTACCTTCCTTTCACTCCAAGAAACCCAATACCCTGAAAAGATTCAAAGATAATAAACTTCTCAGCATTCCAAACACTAAGCAACCACCTCTTTTCCAGATTATTTGCGAGCTCGAATTTCCAATCCATATTTGAATCACCCTGAAGCGTACAACACAATTTGCTATCTACATGTTGAACCTTAGTCTCTTGAGTACAAATAAAAATGACATTATTCTTTGAAGTCGCTTGCCTAATTGACATTCATTTCTCCCTCCCTCGATACCTCTTATATTATATGACATGATGTTCAACATATTAATTGTCGTTCCCACTAATAAAACTTGACATGTTATGGGCAGCCCTACTATTATCCTAAACCTCCATATCAAGTATCTTCTACATAATTCCTTCTTCTTCTACAGTAGATGAGACTCCTATTTTCTTTGTCAGGACCCAAATGTATTGAGCTTCACGTGGCATTCTATTATTGTTATTGATACCCCCATTATCTTCAACATTCCACCTTAATTGCACACTATTAACATTTGCAGTCCACGATGTACAAATCTCTTCAACCTCAATAACAGGGACATCCTGCAATTCTTTTCCGAGGAAGGATGATTTTAACAAGTCACCCTTTTTCTTAACATTCTTCCTTGGTCTTGTACAACTATTATTTGGTCTTCTTCCCTTTTTTTCACCTATAATAGTCTTAATTGATCCCCAAGCAACTGTAATTGGAACTAATTCATTCCCTAACGAGTGAGGATCCCTTCTGGGAATGGAGGAATTGAATTCACTAGAGTTGCTTGCGGTTTCAGTTAATGCGTATGAAGAAAGAAATAACTGATTGCTCTTAAGAAAAGGTGAGCTAGCTTGGATGGACGAAAGAGAAGATCCGACATTTCTTTCTACAAACTCAGTCGAAATATCCAACTTGCTCAATTCAACACCTTAATACTTCTGTTGATTGCTAAATACACCTTCGGGCTTCTTTCTTGAAGGACCATAATTCGGTTGAACATCAACATGCCCCAATCCAATTGATTCCCCTATTTGGGCCATATTGTCCATGTCCTCAGATGGCACGACCATTACAAATTGAGATCAAGGAAGTGCATGATCTAATCCACCATCTTCTTATGGAGACTGTATGGTCGAGAATGTTGTTTGCAGTGTCTGTTTATCCAACGGAACCACACAGTTAGCCAACAGAACCACATGATTCATTAATGGATCAAAATCTTCATTTCCAACAACCCGAACTGCTTCCGGCACTATCGCCTTCACATGAGAATGAGCCATTTTCAACACCTAATTATCTACGTGTACATGTTGCTCGTCCAAATTAGTTTGGGAATGAATAAATTTGTGAACAACACGTTTCTCTATAGTTAACAACTGGCTCCACATGGTAATTAGGCTCAACTCCTTGTGATCGAGTGGTGCATCCACACCTAATGACCCAAATGGGCCGTTTCGACATCAGACCTAACACCCACATCATTTTCAAATGGGAATTTGAATTGACACTTACTAAATTTTCAATTCTTATTTATTAATGTGTAAAATACTAATGTACCCTCAATGATTTTACTCTCTAACAATGCATCACGGGAGAGTAAAAAAAAAAAAGCTCCGTGAGTGCTCAATTAAAAATTATGAGTTTTGAAAGGAAAATTAGTGCTCAATTAAAAAAGTTCAATTAGTGCCCAATTAGTGGAATATGTCTTTTATTATTTATTTAAATGAAAAATTGTGGAATTGTCTCTGATTAATTATTAATTTTGAGATTCATTTTTAAATACACAATTGTTTCAAATAAATAATATTATAACTCCTAAAAAAATATGTTTAAAGAAAAACTTAATTAGTAGTTAATAAATTTTTCATCTTTATAATTTATTTATATATAAATATTAAATATTTTCATGAAAAAATTAATATATAAATATATTCAATATTTCCTTGTTTAAGTGTGAATTTATTTTAAAATTTGAAATAAACATTTTTTAAAAAAACTAAAAAAAAAATTATTCTTCAAACATATTGACTTTTTATTTTAATTTATAGTTTTGCAATTTTTTTAATTCTTTGGCAACGGATTGCATAGAGTAAAAAAATTTGCAATTTTTTTTTACTTTCCAGAAAACGATCGCCGGATAGATAAAAAAATAATAATTATACTAGAAACGTAATTCATTAATAAATTAAATGATTATACTATACTACACTAACTAAATAATTAATTAGATAATTATACTAAATACGTAGTTCATTAAGTAAACTAATATAATAAACATATAATTATTATAATAAAAAATAATAAGTTAAATAAATATATTAAAAAATAATAAATAAGTACACTAAAAATTAATTAAATTACTATACTAAAAAAAATCAAATATGTTTAGAAAATCTATTTTGTTGATTTATATAATTTCTTCCTATGGATATTAAATTCACATTTAAAAACAACTCGTTTTCTAAACCACCATTTTATCAAAAAATTGAAATCAGCACAATTTTTAAACCGTTTTAAATTTTTTAGTGAAACCAAAGTCTAAGAATTTTTTTTAACACCCTCTCAATTTATTATTTATTTTAGGTCTTTCATGTGTTTGAGCATTCTATAAATAATTTGATAGAAAAATTTGTTTTCTAGAAAACTTACGTTTTACAAATTATGAAGTGTGCCATTTCCTAATTGCTGGATAAAATTGAGTAAAACCAAGGGTAGTAGATCATATCTAATGAATACTAAATGTGTTTTTAAGTTCTAAGAGGTTTTGAGTTGTTCAACTCAATTGATGCAGAAAATTGTTTTAAAAAATTTCTTAAAATTGAAAACTTCCAATGTGCGTAGTTTTCGAACCATAGCTTGGATGAAATAAAAATCCATGATGTTGATTTCAAGTATAAAATATTTTTTTGTCCTTAGAGTGAATGAATCATAGTTTTAGAGTGTTGATTTCCAAAATTGCCGTATAGAGAGGAAGGAGTTGGGTGAAAAATATTTTGTTAGTTTGCAACTTAAGTAAGTGTTTGTTCATAGCATATATGTGATAGGATAAGTTTAAGTGTTTTGTTTTAATTATTATAAGTGTTATCTTAGAGATTATTCATGTTATATATGTAGTAACTTTGGTAGAATTCTTCAAGTCTTCAATTACTAACAAACTTTAGTTTAAGGATTAGTTGAACTTAATATTATTTATTAATAACAAACAATATTTATAAACCTAAGTTAAGATCGATGTTTAGATAGAAATAGATGACCAATAAGATTAAGAATGTGATTGGTTGACTCAAGAATTAGCAAGTAAGTTTAGTAATTCTATTTTTCTTTTGGGTTGGCAAGATGACTAAATCAAGAGTTCAGTTTACGATTATGATGCTACTCAACCTACTGAAAGGGTATGACCAACAACATCTTTAAGTGATTCGAAATGTAAATATGGACTTGGCAATTGTATTTTGGACAGGTTGATCTAAAATAAATTATTTACATTCTGGAATTGAGCACAGTTAGTATTTCCAAACATTATTTTTTTGTATTCTGAATTGGTTGATCCGGAACACTGTAAACCAATCTTGAATACCAAGAAATGATGGACCAAGATCACTCCACCCAATCCTAATCAACAAGAAATACCAAAAAATTCATACTTGAATAAAATTGTGTTTTTCCTTTCTAAATAATACTTAAATCAATATCCTAAAGACTTATAAGAACATGTAATGATTAGAGATATACATTAAAGCATAATTTAACCGTTAGCATTTGATACAAAAGAAGAGAAACTAATTAAGATCATGCAAAAATATAATAAAAAATTCAAAAATCTAAAAATCAAATAAAAGTAGAAACACGTTGAAAGTTTGTAGAATAATGTAAATACTGGATGTGAATAGCAAGTTAAGAAGTGATAAAAAAAACTAAAGAAAAACCCGAACATGGGCATGGGCAATCTTAAAAGCCAAAAGCCCAATCCAATCAATGAAATTCGCAACACCACCAGTATGATTTCCGAATAGGACACGTGGCAATGTAAATCTAGTGGTCAAATAAAAGTGACACTAAATTACGTGCAGCCTCCATAATATCCCACGATACAAGAAACCCATTCCAATTTCTATTCTGTTTCTTCTCATCTCAATTAAAAAAAAAAAAAAAAAAAGGAAAAAGAAAAAAGAGAAAGGAAAATTAATTCTCAGATCCGCGTTACTCTCCGCAGACCGCGTACAATTCACGATGATCACGATGATGATGGTGGCCGACACTGTGGCAGTAACCGCCGCCAAAGGCCTCGGTGTCCTTCGCGCCTGTCAATCCACCTGTAACTTTTCCGTCGCCGATACCCCCGCCGATCAGATCTCCGCCATGATTCAGACCTTCGACGCCGTTGCGCCGCCGCCGGTGAAACCCACCTCCTACAGGATACGACGCCGGACGCTCCTGCGGAGAAAACAACGAACCAAACGCAGGTTGTCAGGTGACGTCACCGGTGACGCGGGCAACGAGGGCTTCCTCTTCGGAGACGGCGGGGACGTTCCTTTTGGCGGTGGCGGGTTCGGCGGCGGCGGCAGCGGTGGTGGTTGGAATTTCAATAGATTTGGTGGTGGACATAATTGGGATGAACCTTCGTCTTCAGTGCCGGATCCTGCGTTTGATTTCGTATATCAGATGCTATCGTGGATTATGCTCTCTAATTGCCTGCATTTTTCCTTTAAGAAAATCGTTCGAATTGTTGCGGCTGGGTCGATTGTCGATTCCCATAGGGAAAAGGTTCCTACCAGATTGGTTCCAATTTGCTGATTTGGTACCCTTTAAACGATTTCTTAGATAGAATCGTTCCTAAGTGCACATTGCATCCCTGTTTAATTCTGCATTTGCTGTACATACTATTGTATATAATTTATTTATCATTTAATGTCTAATTCCGCTGTGATTATTTTCCTGTGTTTATGGTTAACGTTTATGATTTCATAGATAGTTTGGGCACATAGACTCTTTTATTTTTTTAATGCATTAGGCTTCAGCGTTAGTACCGCATCCAAGGAATGTATCATCCTTCTTTCTTGTTTTAAATATTAGGCTTAATCACTCCCTTTGTCTTCTAATTTACTAATCTTTTATATTTTATCCACTTATTTTTAAATTAAACCATGACATTGAAGTTCTCAATTTTGAAATTGTTAAATTTGTGTTCTCCTTAATTTTAAAAAATAAAGGAGAAAAAGTAGAATATCATGATTAAGCCTAATCCCGTATAGAGAGACAATAGCTGGCTAATCCATTCGCAGTCACGATAGTTTTCAACAGCTTTTTTTCTGTCTCTGTTCGGTGTTTAAAGCTAACAATTTATAATGTCATATAAAATTTCTGATTAGTTTTGATCGTGTATCTATTGTGATATATTCTTTACTGTTTTGTTTGCTTCAATATTTATTGTCGTTGAAGAATGTTCCTTGTCAAATGTCTACTTGTTGAATGATTCGTAGCAAATAATGTATGGGATTCGTTTTATGATCGATGATGAAATTACTCATTGTGTTTTTTTTTTTTTTTTTTCTGTTTTTAAGATTTGTTTTTAGAACTTGGATTAGGGATTTTGTAATATGATTTTCTGTCGAATATCTATTAGATTGAAATGACCAATATGTACATTTTTATGCTTGCCCACTAATGATTCTTCCCTTCTTCCTGACTTGTGTGTCAAAAAATAGACACCTATATTCGATTTAGTATGTTTTTGTTTCTTTGCTTTGATCACTTCGTTGGTTGTTCTTTCCTGGTTACATTGTAGTCTTCAACATCTGGATGACTTCAAGAAATGGAAAGTGTCGCCTGTATCAAATGCAAGAATTTTTAACATGGTTAATGATATTAGAGAAAACACATAGAGTCAAAATGATGAAGCTTGTTGGAAGGAGTTATGGAAGTTATTTGCTAAAGGCTATTTTTGGAACTAATTTTACAACTAGTATTTATATTTTACAGGATAAGAAAATGACAATTATATTCTCCCATAATTTTAATTATTATACTTCTCCAAAAATTGTATGTACGTTAATTGAATTGAATTTATGATTGATTTATTTTACCTCCTATTTTCAATTCCTATACATCAATGGTGAGAAGTTTATTCAAATTGATCCAGGAATTAGTTGACCCAAAAAAAGTCACCTTATGCCTTTTGTAAACAATTATATAAGGGGAAGTCCAGTGTGCTTATGGGATACATTTTTTTCAGCCAATAAAAGGTAAGTTTTATAAATGTCTTCATTTTCATAATTTTAAACTAGGTAAAAGAGAGACAATTTTAGACTAGGTGAAAGAGAGAAATTTTGAACCTCTCAAATGTTTTTAAAATGAAAAATAAAGAAACAACGAATAGTTAAAAAAATTAACTAACACATTATTGAAACATAAAATAATAGTATTAAAGGAAAGGTAATTTTAAATTAGAAAATGTGAACAAAAAAATATAATACTATTTATTAATAGTTATAGATTAATAGATATATTATATGTTAAATTCTATGGTGCCTATTTATAAATAATTTTTTAAAATAAAAATATTTTATTTTAAATTCTACACATATTTACTTATTTATAAATAAATAAATAAAATTTGTTTTAATTTATTAAAAAATAATTTAATAAAACCTTCAATTTGATTGGTTGAAGAAAGAGAAGTATAAATATCCTCAAATTAGGATAGGTATCATAGAGTTTCCCATATTATAATAATTATAAATAGGTATTATAGACTTTCCCATATTATAATAGTTATAGATAAAATTGGATTCTTTTAACCTTAAAGAAATCTTTGTTTACATTGCAGGTTAGCAAAAATCTATCTCTTAATTAGATTCTTCACTGTGCATATTTTTCGGAATCCATTTTGCGGAAAACAAACAATCTAATTTTATTTAAAATTATGAAAATGATTAAATATATAAAATTTACCTTTTTTATTGGCTAAAAAAAAGTTGTATCACCACCCACAAAATTATCAACACACTAGACTTCCCCATTATATAAGTGTAAATTATATGGTGCCAGATTTTGGGTTGTTATATATATATATATATATAAATATTTCAATTTTTTATTATTATAATACTATCAATTTAGTATGTTAGTTTTATGTAATTTTTAAAATTTTTTTATAGATATAAATTGTAATTGATTATGAAGTGCATGTATTATGATGAAAAAAGAGAAAAAGAAAAATCTAATAGATTAAAATTTTGTTTAAATAAAATTCTAATAATTTTTTAAATTATTTAAAATATAAAAATTATGTTAAACGAAATGTTTATTCACTAACTAAGAATGACACTGAAATCATATTTTGAGTTTTGTATCAATATAGTGTCCTGGTCAAGCAAGCTTAAGTTGATATTTTTGTATGTTTTTATTTCTTCTTTACATTGAGATTAAAAGAAATGGCTTTTTTGCTCAAGCTTCTATATCAGCCTTATATAATATAAGATAAAAAAATTATTAAAAAATTAAATATTTTTTTAGATAAGCTAAAAGAAATTTATTAAAAACATATAGAAAACCACAAAAAATGCACGCAAATGAAACAAACTCATATTCATATAAGATACGAGATATAAAATTGTGACAAAGTTCATTATCTATTATTAAAAAATTAAATTTGACACATTAAATATGAGAAATTTTGATTTGCACAAAATGGGAACAGAAACGACAGTGCCACTGAGAATTCTGCCGTGCTTCTAACATCCAACCTCCTCGTATCACACACTTCTCCCATTTCCCATTCGGTGTCCCATGTTACCATAATGATTCAACCTTTACGGGAATGTCTCTTGTTGTAATATGATGTTTAAATAGAAAGTATTAATTTTTTCTATCCTGCATCTCTAAACAGTGAGAGACTTGACAAAAAATATTAGAGAGTCAAAAAATAAAATAAAATATATTTTAAAAAATTTATATTTTTTAAAAAACGAAAAAAAAATTAAAAGAGTCAAAAGAGATAAAATAAATATATTATAAAAAATTATAATTTTTTATATTTACTTAAAAAAAAAGTTTAGAGAGGTGATAACTTTCTGACTCCAAAGATCTGCAGTGTCTCTAAACTTTCTTCGTATATGTAATTGTGGGTATGTATTTTCGTCAAGATATTTTATTAAGAATAAACTTATGGAGGAGACATCACAAATAGTGACCTCGACCCAAAACACCATGTACATCGGTTCAAAAATACAATAAGCTTGATCACTTCCTGCTACCAAATTCAAGAATACCTAGATTGTACACGTGTCCTTCTACCATTATATTTTGTGATGTATTCAATTCGTGTGTAGTTAAATGTGGCATGTCAAAACAAACCAGGCTGAGAAAAAGGTAATTAAGTTGAGATCAGGTGGCACTTAACTGGTATTCCGAAATTTGAAAAGCTTTGAACTTCATATCTTGGATTTTCTTTTAATGATACCTTTTGACCGGCTATGTTGGACAAATTAATAGAGTGCTCTCAATAGCAAATATCTAATTTATATATATATATATTAGATATTTGCTATATGAAGGAAGTTGTGGAAAAAAATAAAAGTTAACTTAATCTAATTTGTTGTGAGAAAAAGGTTAACCAAAATAAAAAATTTTCTAGAGTTTGATTGATTTTGTTTTGTTTTTTAGTTTTTGAAAAGAATTTTTAAGAATAGTTTTCAAAAATTATTTTGGGAAGAAAAAAAAAAACTTGTTTGATAAGTGTTATTTCAAAACTATTTTGAAGATATAAAAATGGAAAAACTTGTTCATATTTATTAAAATTTCATTAATGAAAAACAAAAAACAACATATTCTGATTATATTTTGAGTTTTTAAAACAAAAATAAAAGACTGAAAAGCAAAACTACTTTCAGTTGTTCTTGTTTTTTTAGTTTTTATAAAACTGTTATCAAACAAGCACCTAGAACTTGATTGGTTTGGTTTTGTTTTTTAGTTTTTGAAAAGAGTTTTCAAGAATAGTTTTCAAAAACTGTTTTCGGGGAGAAAAGAAAAAAAAAATTGCTTGGAAAGTATTATTTGAAAACTGTTTTAAAGATGTAAAAATAGAAAAACTTTTTTTATATTTATTAGAATTTCATTAATGAAAAGCAAAAAACAACATATTCTGATTGTATTTTGAGTTTTCAAAACAAAAATAGAAAACTGAAAAGCAAAATTACTTTTAGTTGTTCTTGTTTTTTAATTTTTAAAAATTAAAAAACCAGAACTGTATTCGAAAACTGTTTTCAGAAAACACTACCCAAACGAGTTTTTTAGTTTTTAAATACTAAAATACTGAAAACAGTTTTATAAAACTGTTGTCAAGTCTATAAAATTGTTTTTGAAAACTGTTTTAAGAAATCACTACCCAAACGAGTTTTTTAGTTTTTATAAAACTGTTGTCCTAGTCTAATCCGTTCAGAGAAAATGTTAACCAAATAACAAATTTTGTGGGAGAAAATAATGACTAACTTAGTCTAATCTGTTGGGAGTAATGTTATGTGGTTATTAAGTAAAAAAGAGATAAGATTATGAGTCTTAAGTAAAAAGGAGATAAGATTATGGGTCAGTTATAAATCAATCCTACCACCATAAAAAAAAGAATGTGAGTAGAAAGGAAAAAGGCAAAAAAAAGCTAAATAAAGGAAGGAGGATAAAAAAACAAAAGAGAAAAAGGAGAAAAAAGAGGAAAGAAAAATAAAGGAATGTACTAGTGGGTAACATCTTGATCACTTCGTATGGTTTTTCTTTATTTAATTTTATTTATATTATTATTTGTATATTTTTTATTCATATAATGTAAATATATATAATATGTCAGATATATTATTTACTCATGATATTAATTCACATTATTGTCATGAAGGATTACACATGATTTTGGTTTACAAAAAGTGTTCTTCCTTTTGTAAAAATAAGAAAAGAAAACAAAACAAATGTAAAATGAAATGTGATCCTTTTTAGTTAGGATTTTTTTTATTAGTTTCTATTTCTTAGATCTTGGTTTGGTTACAGATGCAATTTTTTAGAATCTTTAATTCATTTGATTTCTATATTACGCTTAATTTGATGCTGGTAGTAATTACTATATATATATATATATAGTTAATTCAACGCATAGTTTTTTTTTTCTTTTTTCACTTGTCATTCTGTTCAAAATGAAGCTTTGCACATATCAATGAAGTGCATGGACCATATTTTGGCGAGAGTTTAGTTGACAATGATTCATCAGTAAATGTGATGCCAAAAGTAACATTGACAAAACTGCCTTATGATGACTTATACATTAAACAAAGCACTATAATAGTAAGGGCTTTTGATGGGTCTCATAGGGAAGTTATCGGAGAAATAAATCTACCTATCTAAATCAGTCATATTACCTTTGTCGTAGCATTTCATGTGATCGACATTGCACTACCTTACAATTACCTTTTGGGAAGACCTTGGATTCATTGTGCAAGAGCGGTGCCTTCCACACTTCATCAAAAATTGAAATTTATTGTTGATGACAAGTTGGTAATTGTCTTGGCTGAAGATGATTTATTGGTTAGTAAACCTTCATCCACTCCTTATATTAAAGTTGCTAAAGAAGCTCTGGAGACCTCATTTCAAGGGCTTAAGATTGCAAATGTAAGCTATGGAAAAACTATCATGAAGTCATAACCATCTAGTGCTTCCATGATGGTAGCTAAAATCATGTTAGAGAAAGGATATCAATATGGTTGCGGACTAGGAAGAGATGTGCAAGGCCTAAGTTAATTACTAGGAAGAGATGCACTAGGAAGAGATGTGGCTAAAATCGATTTGGTTTAGGTTACAAACCTTCAAAGGCTGATAAAAGGCGAATTGCTAGCCCAGCTAGAAAACAGAGAACCAAAAATTGAAGAAGTACCTATCTGTGATCTGCGAGAAAGCTTTTGGAGCGCTAGGTTCGAGCTTCCAAACTCAATAGCTGCTCTTGAGCAAGAAACTCATGAAGGTGAACATGTTAATTAGGTTTACGCTTGTTCATCAAATTTTGAGCTCAATAATTGGGAGATTGTCGAGCTGCTTGTGGTTTTCAATTCAAATTTAAAGTAATTTTTATAATGCTGATCTTATTGATATGCCCAAGGCTTTAAGATTTTTTCATTGAATACAAGTTTTTCTATTTCCTTTGAATATTTTATTAACAAATGCATTTGTTCTTTCTTTACCTCTTGATGCTTTCTTTCTTATTTTAATCCTATCCTAACTTTAAATAATAGAGATTTGAAAAGAATGTGTTTCAAAATGACAATGCTAGTATTGCATCCAATAGTTTTGATTGTCCCGTTACTCAGAATTGTGAGAAAATTGAGGGTGATTTAGAGCCTCTACTCGAGTTTTTGAGGATGGTAAAACAAGAGATAAAAGAAATCCACCCTTATGAAGAACTAATTGAGATAATCAATTTGGTAGTGAAGAGGAAAAAAAAGAAGTCGGGATCGGCACACTCATGAAAGAAAATGAATGTGATAAGTTGATAAAGCTCTTACAAGATTACAATTATATTTTTGCTTGGTCATATCCGGATATGCTAGGGCTTGATACTAGCATAATGGAGCATAATCTACCTTTGAAGCTAGACTATCTTCCTGTCAAACAAAATTTGAGGTGGATGAAACCATAATTATCTCTGAAGATTAGGGAAGAAGTCATGAAGCAATTTGACGTAGGTTTTCTAGGTGTTGCCATATATCCACAATGGGTTGCTAATATAGTCCCTGTTCCTAAGAAAGATGGGAATATTCAAATGTGTGTGGATTACTGGATCTATATAGAGCTAGTCTAAAGGATGATTTTCCATTTCCTCACACTGACACATTAGCGCAACATTCATTCTTTTCTTTCTTGGATGACTACTCAGGATATAACCAAGTCAAGATGGCTGAGGAAGACATGGAGAAAACTACATTCATCACACCGTGGGAAACCTTTTGCTACAAGGTCATGTCATTCGGTCTAAAAAATGTTGGAGAAACGTATCAGAGGGCAATTGTGACATTGTTTCATGATATAATACATAAAGAGATTGAGGTTTACGTATACGACATGATTGCCAAGTCAAGGAAAAAAGAAGATCACATAATCCATATGAAGAAATTGTTTGAACGACTAAGGATTCAAATTGAGGCTAAATCCATCCAAGTGTACTTTTGGTGTAAAATTCGGTAAATTGTTAGGATTTATAGTTAGCCAAAGGGTATAGAAATGGATCCCGATAAAGTTCAAGTAATTCTTGAGATGCCACCGCCTAGCACAGAAAAGGAAGTTTGAGGCTTCTTGGGAAGATTGAATTATATTGCCCGATTCATATCCCAACTAACAACTACATGTGAACCCATCTTCAAACTATTACACAAAAATCAACCAATGGAGTGAAATGATGATTGCCAAGAAGCCTTTGACAAAATAAACAATATTTGCAGAGACCTCCCATTTTAGTACCGCCTATCCCTGGAAAGCCCCTCATTATGTATCTAATAGTACTTCATGGGTTTATGGGTTGTGTTAGGCTAAGATGATGATTTTGGGAGAAAAGAATAGGTTATTTATTATTTGAGTAAGAACACAATTGTGAGACCAAATACTCATTGTTGGAGCAAACTTGTTGTGCCTTAGCCTGGGTAACCCATCATTTGAGATAATATATGCTAAGTCACACAACATGGTTGGTGTCTAAAATGGACCCAATCAAGTACATCTTTGAAAAACATAGTCTCACGGAAAGCATTGCTCAATGGCAAGTTCTTTTATCAGAATATGACATTATGTATATGACTCAAAAGACGATCAAAGAAAGTGTCTTGGCATATTACCTAACACATCAACCCATAGATGACTTTCAGTCAATGCAGTATGACTTCCGAGATGAAAACATAATGGTGCTATTTGATCAAGAGAGGTCACTAAAGGAGAAAATATGGATCATGTTTGTCATCGCCCAATTTTGTCCGGGCAAAACTAAAAAAATACATAAAATATAATAATAAGTTTAAAATAAAAATTATAATATTGAGACCTTTTTTAATAAAATAAATTACAAAATAGTGAAAAAGAAATAAAAAATAAAAGTAGATACAAAATATTTGAAAAAGGAAAAGAATAAAAAAAACCATCTACAAACCAACCACTCTATCCTCTTTCCTGCACTACTTATTCTACATCTACAACCTCTTGTTCCTTATTTTGCTAGCCACCCTATTTCCAGCCACCAACAAGGTAGCTCGATTCTTGGAAGATTGGTCTCCAAAAAGCAAAACACTCATTCACAGAGCTTCACTTTTTAAATTATCTATAAACCAACACTTTCAAGAGAAGAGAAAAGGAGGAGAAGGGGGAAAGGGCTCTTCTCTCATCACCAGGGAACTCTTTTTCTCATCGTTTTTCTAGTCACCTCTTACGATCACAATTTCATCACCCATCCATTTCGGTCCCCGACCATCCATGAGCCTAAAAAACAAAGAACTATGCAAACTCTGATTCTCCAATGCACTTAGGATACGTAGGAGCAGGAGCCCTCTCCTATCGAG
Source organism: Psophocarpus tetragonolobus (assembly GCA_037954015.1). Classification (NCBI taxonomy): domain Eukaryota; kingdom Viridiplantae; phylum Streptophyta; class Magnoliopsida; order Fabales; family Fabaceae; genus Psophocarpus; species Psophocarpus tetragonolobus. Next base: position 4,764,332 of record CM075693.1, on the reverse strand, counting down.
CCCAAAAATACCAAATTAATTAAAAGAATAAAAATATAATATTTTTTTATAAATAACTCTCAATAATAATTTTTTGTAAAAAAATTAAAATAAATTATTGAGCTAAAAATAATAATTTGTATGGGGTGAAATAGATATTTTTAAAATTATCTAATTTTACATATTTTTTTAAAGGTAATTGTAAGGTGCTAATACCTTCCTTATACGTAATTGACTCCTGAACTTAAAATTTGGTTTCACATACCACTTTTTGTTTTAAAGGTTTTTCTGGTGTTTTCCTTAATAAACATTGGTAGCGACTCCTTTATTTTTCAAATCATTTTTTTTATCGTCCCGTCGAGACCCACGTGTCAACAATGTTGTTTGATGGTGCTTCCAACATATTAGGACATGTAATTAGAGCTATATCAATCTCCCCAGAAAACCAGTATACTCCAATTACAGTTAGGTTGTGTTTTTATTGCACCAATAACATAGCAGAATATGAAGGATGCACTCTAGGGACACAAACAGCTATAGAAGCCAAAGTAAAAAGGCTTGAGATATATGGAGACTCAGCCTTAGTCATTCATTAATTAAGAGGGGAGTGGGAAACTCGAGATGCAAAACTAATCCCTTGTCAAAGCTATATTAAGGAATTGATGAATCAATTTGAGGAAAAACTTTTGATCATATCTCTCAAGAAGATAACCAATTGCCAGATGCATTAGTCACTTTATTGTCTATGAGTATTGATGAAGACGTGCCACTTATAAAGATTCAATGTCATGACCAACCTGCGTATTGCAAGTTAGTGGAAGAAGAGCCAGATGGAAATCCATAGTACTATGATATTAAGAAATATATAAAATGTAGAGAATATTCAACCAATGCTTTAGAGAATGATAAAAGAACTTTGAGAAGACTGGTCATGAGTTTCTTTCTAAATGGGAAAGTGTTGTATAAGAGGAATCATGATATGATTTTGCTTAGATGTGTAGATGTTTCCAAAGTGCATAGAATTATTAAAGATGTTCATGAAGGCTCTTTTGGAAATCATACCAATGGGCATGCCATGGCAAGAAAAATCTTAAGGGTCGGTTTTTATTTATTGACCATGGAGAATGATTACTTTAAATATGTTAAGAAATGTTATAAGTATCAAACACATACTGATAACATTAATGCTCCACCAACTTCCCTTAATGTTTTGTCATCACCTTGGCCATTTTTTATGTGGGCAATGGATGTTATTGGTCCTATTGAGTCAAAAGCATCAAATGGACATCAATTCATTCTAGTTGCAATCGATTATTCACCAAATGGGTCAAAGCCATCTCATATGCTCATGTGACTCGAATTGTGACTCGAATTATGTGTTGACTTCAAAATCCAGCACCATAACTCCTCTCCGTATGGCTCAAAGATGAATGGGGAAGTTGAAGCGGCAAATAAAAACATCCATATGATAATTTAGAAGGTGGTGGTGACATACAAAGATTGGCATGAGATGCTTCTATTTTTCTTACATGGATATCGTACCTCAGTTCTTACCTCAACTGAAGCAACCCCATTTTCCTTGGTTTATGGAATGGAAACAATCCTTCCAATTGAGGTTGAAATCCCATCTTTAAGGGGTATTAATGGAAGCCAATTTAGAAGATTAAAGAAAGGTTGAATGCAATTTGTCATGACCAGTTATACCAAAAAAGATTAAAGAAGACCTTTGAAAAGAAAGTACACCCTATGGAATTTTGAGAAGGAGACTTAGTGATTAAGAAGATTCTACAAGGTTGAAAAGATCATCTTGGTAAATGGGTGCCAAATTATGAAGGACCTTATGTAGTTAAAAATGTTTTCTCTAGAGGAGCCTTGATGCTCACAAACATGGATGACAAATATCTTCTACATCCTGTAAATTCTAATACAATGAAGAAATATTATGCCTAAAAAAAAGAAAAAAAGAGCTCACTAGATTGAAAACCTAAAAAAGCGATCTAGGCAAAAGTTAGAGGACTTGCTAGGTTGAAAACTTGAAAGAGAAATATCTAGGCAAAAATTAAGGTAAAAAAAGGGAGAAAAAAAAGTTTGTTGGATTGAAAGCCTGAAAGGGGAATCTAGGAAAAAGTCAGAGCGACTTGCTAGGTTGAAAAGTCGAAAGAACAATCTAGGCAAAAATCAGGGTTAAAAAAAAAGACAAGTGTCATGCTAATTTTTGAGGAATAAACTGGGCAAGTCATCCGGGGAAAAATGTGTATTGAGTTATCCTCTCAAGTTTATTAGAAAGCAGTCAAAACTATTGAATTGCAGTGCTAGCATTGTTCCACTTGAAAATGTCACTCATACCTCTTATTATTACTCTTTTAGTTCCCCAAATTTCATTGTACATACTTTCATTGTCATACAATAACCATCTTTGTAAACATGTTCTCACTTTCTTGAATAAGACTATCTTATTGTCTTTTCATGTTGTCAATTCTCTTTACATTCTATGATAGTATATTGAAAGGAAATATTTACTATAAAAAAAATCCAAAGCATTACAATTACTTTCATAAGTTTTAAAAACTACAATAAGCTTGACAATTTCTTGATAAAATGCCACAAAGTGTGACCAGTAAAATACTGTTATTTCAACTCATAACATGTTTACCGTAGCTCAAGAGTAACTCAATGGAATAGCTAATTGTCATCCAAGTAAAAAATATCAAACGCCTCGTCTATCCATGAATTCTAGGTCATTTGTCTTGGGGGTTGAAAAATTCTACAAAAAATTAAAAAAAAAAAAAGAGAAAAGAAAAAAAACAAAATATTTAGTCTTGAGAGTTAAGTCTCATGACATCATATCATCATACCATTGCATCACATTTCATTTGAATCTCTTGCTTCTTAAAGCCTATCAGTTGGTTTTCTTAGGTTATCACAATCATTAGCATAGAAACTTTAGGTTAAACACATAACCTTTTGCTTAAGTCCAGTACTTACCTGGCACAAATTATGATTTCTTTGTAAAAGCCCAGTATCTACCTGGACAAACCTTGATTGATTCAGTACAAGCACTCAATTGATTCAGCACAAGTATTTGGTTGATCCAACATAAATATATGATGATCTAGCAGAAGTATTTGGTTGATCCAGCATTAGCATTCAGTCCATTAGCACCAACACTAGAGGTTAATCACTTTAGCACCAGTATTTGATTGATACAGCACAAACATTTGGTGGATCTAACCTTCAACCATTGCAAGGCACAAGCATTCAACTGATTTAGCACATGAATTCAACCAACCCCACAAAAGCATTTTGTTGATTCAACATCAGCATTTCGTCACTTCAGCACCAACACCAGACTCACAAGCATTTAACCCATCCAATAGAAACATTTGGTTGATCCAGATCAACATTATGTCACATTAGCAGCAATACGAGAGTTACAAGCATTCAATTGATCTAGCACAAAAATTCGAATGATTCATAAAAAACATTCAACCAATCCAACACAAGCATTTGGTTGATCCAACATTAGTATTTCGTCACGCTAGCACCAACACCAAAGTTACACGCATTCAATTGATTCAACACAAGCATCCAACTGATCCAATGAAAGCATTCAACCAATCTAACAGAAGCATTTGGTCGATCTAACACAACATTTAGTCGCATCAACACCTACGTCGAAGCACGGAACCAAGACCTACATCCAAGCCTCGAGCCCGGAGCCCGCTCACTAACAACATAAAAATTCTAAGATAAAATTTATTTACTTCTTTACTTTTTCTTATTACAATAATATGAAAAAACATTATTATTCAAATTATTTAATAAAAAACATTATTATTCAAGATATGGTGTGATTGGATGAGGTGGTTTATAAAAAAAAAAAAACAGACACACCCTCCTGCCTTGGTTTGCCTTCCTAAAAATATGGTAACAATCAACATCAAGATTAGGCATGTTAGACTAAGAATATGATTATTTAGCACATATAAGCATTATGGAATTTATCACAATCCACATTAATCATATTGGCTGCCAATTTTTGAGTCATTTCGATCATTTTAGGCATAAAAGTTGTTTGCATGGCGTAAGTTGGCATAGTTGCAAGAACACACTTAGCAAGTATTAGTCTTCCATAAGAGGATAAATTTCTCGCTTTCCAACCACTTAGCCTTTGTTTAACTTTGTGTAGGACATTAATGTATGAATGTTTTGTTAATCTATTATGAAGGAGAGTTACCTGAGGTACTTGGCTATATCATTAGTCTTTTGGTACCCTAAGGATTAAATTTGTGCTTGTTACAGGAAGCCACATTTCTAGAGAAATAAATCCTTGTTTTTTTCCTGATTAGTCTTCTATCCAGAACTATTAAAGAATAACTTACGACAAGTAGACATGATTTCAGTTTGCTCTATGGAAGTCTCTCTGATCATCTGCAAATACTAAGTTGGAGATAAGGGATCATCCTTTGATAATTTGATAGGATCCAACAACTTTTGCTCCATGGCTATGTCAATCATATGAATTAGGCACTCCATACAAAGCACAAAAAGATAAGGTGAGATAGGATAACCTTGTCATATGCCCCTTAACAAAGAAAACTCCTCCAACATGTCACCATTCCTTTCTTCTTCTCACATCCCACAAAGAAAACTCTTGAATGAAATCAGAATTAATGATAGCTCCTACGCACATTTTCAGAGTAGAGTGAGAAGAAACTAATAAGAGGGTAAATTTATACAAGTGGGAAAGGATAGCTCACAATCAGAATTCACACTAGACGAACGCAAGTGGAAATCAGATATTTCTTCCTCCATCGCACGCTACCCAGCAACTGCATATATGCGTTCATTTATCTACTTTTAATTTTAAATTTTCATTCAAATTTACTTCATCAAATATAATAGTCAACAAAAGAGCCCAAATCATTTTATAAGAGAAAAAAAATTTAGGAAATTTTCAAAAATTATGACTTTCTTTCACAAATATTTCAACTATTTTTTTTTTAATTTTTCTCTTGTTTAAAAAATTTGTTACACGGTTTCATAAATAATTTGTTTTTATCTTTTTCAACATTATTTCAAATAATTTTCTTAAAATACTATTTTGTAACTTTTAGTATTTTATGTTTGTTCTATTTTTTTCATTTAATATTGTTATATTTTATCTTTTTAATATAATGTAAGACTCTTTTTCAAATTTCATTTTTAGCTAGTTTTTCAAATATAATATTTTAAAAGAAAATTAAATTGAGAAGAGATGATGATAAAAATTTAATAATTTCTAATAGCAAGTAAAAAAAGAGAAAAATTAAAATTTTAAATATATTTTCTTAAATCAAACTTGTATAATTGATTTTGATTTTAAAATATTTTAAATATATTTTTTATTTTATCAATTTTTATCTTACTTACTATTTCCTTTCTGCTAAACAGATTATTTGATTCAAATATAATTCTAATTATTTCAAAAAATGTATTAAAAATACTATGATGTATTAATATCTATTTAATAAAAAAAATTGAGTATATTCTTATAAACAATATAATCAATTTGGTTTGTATTTGACAAAAGCAGTTGAATAAAATAATTTAAACTTGAAAAGTCAACTGAAAAAGCTAGAGGTGCAATGGAATAATGGAAAACTCTTTTCAACTTATTGAGTTGTAAATATTTGATACAATTATTTATTAATATTATATTTGATAAATGTAAAATAATAAATATGTATATGTTTTTTTTTATATTTTATTTTATTGATATAAATATTGGGATAATTTTAATTTTAATTTTCAATTATTTTAAACTTATAGTTTTTATTACTAAATAAATTATTTTAATTATATTAGTTTAAATTATCATATATTTTTATACTACGCACTTTGATATTATATTATATCTTAAATATTTGCAAGAAAAGTTAAAATAAAAAAAAATAACATTTTAGGCAAGGTAGATTTCCTTTTGTCATAATGTTTGATTAATTTAATAATTAAATTGTTGTTTTAATTGGGTAAAAAATTATTTTATTTTAACAGAATTGTATCAGTGATGTCACTTTTAATATAGAATAAATAATGTTGAGAACAAAATATTCCATTTGTGTGCGCATAAATTGCACGATGGTGACTAGTCATAATATTAAAATCATATTTAATATTAATTACAATAATTAATCCGCACCAGTCTAATAAATTTTAAAGTATAATATTAAAATAATAATAAATAATATAAAAGTGTTCCATAAAAAAATTATGTAAAAAAAATAAGGTTTAAATAAGTTTTTATCCCAAAATTTCACAAAAAATTATTCTTGATCTTGAAATTCAAAAATATTTGTTTTAATTTCTAATTCACTTTTAGTCACTTTTATACTCGTGATCATTCTTGTTCTGAATATTTATTTCTCAGATTTCAATTTCATATCTCCAACACAATTAAATATACTAGAACTCATAATCAAACAACGTTAATATAAAAATAAATTAGTTTTAGAAACAAAAAAATATTTTTAAATTTCAAAAATCAAAACTGATTTTGTGAAACTTTAGAAGAAAAGGCAAAAAAATAAAACCCAAACTTATACTATTAAATAACTAGTATAAATATACACGGATTCATATATTGGTTGGGCGCATTTTTTAGCCTTAGTTTTTGGGCCCGTGGACAGCTATGGCATCTCAAATGAACAAGATTTTGCTTTTGATATGTATCATTTTTCTATTGGCACTTACTATAAGGTTGAATATTCAAGTCTTTTCTATTGTTATTTATATAAAATTATGTCTGAGATTAAGAGATTCAAAATTCATATTTATTACTTCACACATATTAATTAAAAACATGTCAACTATATAATGTAAAAAAAATTCAGAATAAAAAAATCAGAAAGCTATTTTTAAACAGTTTAATCTGATTTAGATAAGTTGATTTAAAATATAAAAGAAATATTCCATTTCCGAATCAAGTCATTTGAAACTTATTTAACAATTTCGAATAATTTAGTGTAAAACATAATAGATGAAGGTTATAAATAATTGTTCTAGTTAAAAAAATAATTATTTCAAACACATTTATCTATAAGATACTAATTATTCTCTCATGATGTATAAAGAAAATAAAAGCTGTAGTGAGAAGGGGCAGACATTGATTTTGATGCGCGGGGCGATGTGGTTTGGAAAGGAAAGGACGGACTGCTCAGGTTCGGTTCTACCCAAGTAGGGGTCATTGGACACACAAGAGGACGGAAAAGAGGGTACTTTTGGCATTTTAAAGGTGTCAATAGCAAATTGGATAACCAGAAGGACCCTACTCTAAATTCCGAGTATTTCTCAACATGTTTTTAAAATGGCTCTCACCTCTTGCTCTATTACATTGTCTATATATATCTTGAATTATTATGTACATTCCACTTGTCAAAAAATAAAATAAAATTACGTGCATTCCAACAACTTATAAAATCTAAGACCATAAACCATTTAATCATCGTAAACAATTCAAATTCTACCCAATTTTCTCGGTGAATAGAGAATTCTACATACGTAAAGAATTTAAAATATATTAAATTTTTTTTATTCAAATGACTTCTTTTGTCAAATATTTTTTTAGATAAAATAATTTAAATTTATTAAATTTTAATTTTTTATTTAGATAAAACATTTTAACTCCTAATAAAAATAAAAATTTATTTTATTAAATATATTTAATAATTAAAAAATATCGACTAAATTATTGTACCTAATAATTAAAAAATTGTAATAATTAAAAAATTATTGTAACTAATCTTATGAATTTTACATATTAAGAAATAACTTTAATTATAGTTAGCAAAAAAATATCTAAGTAACATCCTAAAAAATATTTAAAAAAAAGTCAAAAAATAATCTTTTTCAACATCAACTAAAAAATAATTCTAATCAATATTAATAAAAAAAAACTTAAATATCAACTAATTTCAGTAAAAAAAAAAACAAGTTCAAAAAATTCTTAATTCTTTTTTTTTTAAAGAAATTTGATATTGTCCAATTTTGACTAATCATAATATCTAGAATTACAAATTCTTTTAAAATTTTTATCTAAATAAAGTATTTCATCATAAAACATTTAAAATTTTATTTAAAACTCTAAAATGAAATTAATTACTCGAAATTCTCCATCTAAACACTAAGGCTCTTGTAATTAGTCCCACAAATTTTCTTATGGATGTTAAAGAAGTTCTGATTATTATATGGTCCCATATCATTTATCTCAGACTTGAACTCAACGACAAACCAAAACACTTGGTAGTATATTATAAAAAGTCGAAAAGGAGAATATAGAATTGATTTCATTTTTTGTAAATTAAATTTTTAATAAAATGCAGTAAAACAATGTTACATTTCGACTGCAGATAATCCAGTGACAAGGAATAAAATATTAACAAGTGGCATACATAAATCCACAAACCCAAAATCGTCTGGGAACCCAGGAACAAAACTTCTGTAAATCACCGTTTCTTTCCATAGAATAACAGGAACGCATTCTGTTCATAATTTTAAGAAATAACAAATGTCTTTCTTAATATGCAAAAAATCCAAACACGAGAGGAAATAAACAGAAAAAAGAATATGGCAATTCTATTAAGTTCAGATCTGGTTGAGGGCAACGAGAATATTAATTTTCAAGACATTGGCAGAACGAAATGAATCATACATCACATTTCATATCAAGGGTGACAGCAATCAAAAGCAGTCCATACGTATCAACCCCTAACTATCACCGCACAGGAAATGGGTGGGGTTGTTGATGATGTAAAACGCTATATGGCATAATAATTAAAGGAAAAAGAAAAGGGACAAAAGAATTCCTAATCAGCCATCTTAGCCAACCGGTGAACGGTGCTTCTAGCAATCCTGTTACCAGGATCAATCTTCAGCACAGTCCTAAGGTCTTCCGCACCAAGTTTGTACTTTTCCATACTCTCATACAAGAGAGCACGTTGCACCAGGACAGCTACATTGGTTTCATCATTTTCAAGAACCTGCATTACAGACGCAGCTCAGAAGATTCTACCGTGATCAAGAAAATGACATGGTTAAGATCGTTATAAAGGGCAACCTATATATAGCGTAACTTATGGATAAGCCAAGCCATTCATCCTGACCTTTTAGATATATTAAAATTACTGAATTGAATATATAACTTATGGATAAGGTCTTAACTCTTAGGGGCAATTATCTACTGGTGGAATTTAAAGCCAAAAAGATTTATAAAACATGGACATTTCAGCATGGGTCATAAGAAATTAATTCTGAATTTCAAAAGTCATGCTTATGTTTTTATTCCATAAATCCAAGCACTATCTCTAGAAATAAGGCACCAAATTAATTAGGATTTATTTCCTGAAACGTCAAACAAAGGCATGTGACCGGTTGTTTAAGTGTGACTCTTTGAAATTTTCTAAGAGTACTGAATCAGTATGATTTACAAACCAAGAGGATTATGTTTGAAGTGATGGATTCAATTCAGAGGGAAAAGTGAAAAGTTATAATAGTTGCAGAGAAAATCAATGGAGTAGATATAAATAACTCCGTAGATTGTTTATACATGTACATGTTATCATAATCTCAACTATTGATTTCTTAATCATGGTTCTAATTTCTCACTTCTCCCTCTGAAGTGAATTCCTATCCGACGAAGATCACGATCTCAATAAGATAACAAGAAGTTTCTCTTTCATTTCTTTGCTCCTAAGAAGTTTATCACACATTCACACCTATGTTTCTCTGCAGAATATGATATTTCATAAGAGTGGCATCAGAGCTAATTATTTGATAATTTTGATACAAAGATTTTCTTCATCCCTCAAGACTTTTGTAATATTTTAGAATATTAAGAGCTACTACAACTTGTGAGTTTGCAAGGAAATCAACTGAAGCATGATTTATAAGAAACTTTGAATAGAGATCCAAATCCTCTCCATTATATATAACAATGTTGAGCAAATGCATTTGCCCATAATTCTTGGAATGATTGAAAAGGAAAAAGAAAATTGTGATATTAAGGAAAAAAACATATATGAGCGTGGAAAATGTCACTTCTATCAACAGCTGAGATTCTTAATCAAATTGGAAGTTATGGAGAGATACTATTGAAGAAAATCTTGTTGTTGAGAAAGTTCTAGAAGCTTGTCACAAAAGGCCAAGGAACAATGGCAGGACCACTCTTTAGTGCTCTACTGCTCTCTATTGGCAACAAAACAATTATAATTGCAAGCAGTGCTGGTCTAAACAACGTACCAAATGCAGAAACTCAGATCACAAGGTGAAACTATACAATGAAGGAAAAAATTGAAGCTTGTTTTTAGAAAACATGGAAGGCACATTGGAGTTAATTTTCTATCTGTATAGCTCCTCCAACAGGAAGGAGTCTGGTACACTGAAATTGGTTGCATCAGTGAAATTCGATGAATCTAAGAAGTTAGAAATTAATTCCAAAAAAAGTCACAATGCATGTTTTAATTCCATAAATCCAAGCACTAGTTCCTAAAAGAAAGGCACTATGTATTTATGGTTCAAGTATGTTACAACCCTTAAACTTTTCTAAAGATTTTACTCCCTCCGTCCAAAAATGAGTGTTGCATATTGATAAAAAAAATATTCCCAAATCAGGTGTTATATTTTAGCTTTTCAATGTAATATTAATAGTTTTTTTTTCACCAATACCCCAATAATGTTACTTTAGTTTTTCAATGAAATATATTAAGGTTAGTTTTGTCAAAGTACCACTCTTTCTTATCAATTTATTAGCTTTTCTTCATTAGTGTAAAATAATCTAAGACTTGACACCCATTTTAGAACAGAAAGGAAGTAGGTAATAGGTGTTATATAAGAACTTTCTTTCTATCTCCTTGATCCTAATCTGTTGTCTTACCCCACCTTAAATTTCCTGAAAAGTCTAACATGTTCTAACAATATTAACCTTGTTTTCATTACATTGTCACCAGCTTTTAGCTAATTAACTCATCAAGAGTATAACAAATTGCAGCTAGTTTGTTTGTGTTTTTTTTTCTTGTTTCCAGGCAGAGACAGGTCTTATAAATTATCCAACAATTCAATTCAATATTAACAAGACAACTGAACCGACATGTAGTGAATAGTGACTTAACAAGTAACAGGGAAAAAAATCATAAGATACCTTTGTACAATCTGCCACTGCCTTTTTATACTCCCCAACTTCTTTGTAACAGGAAGCCCTGCATGACAAAAGCTCGAGTGTGGCAGCACTATCCATGGCTTTCTCTAGAAGGAGGACGGCCCAAGAAAGCCACTTGATAGCATCAGCAAACTGGCCCTGTTTGTAACTGTCCATCCCCTTGACTTTGGCGGTGGAACCTGAGACCCCAGCAGGAGGAGGAGGCAACCCCTCAAGCTCAGTGGTGGTGCCACCCCCACCAAACTCAGAATCCAAACCCCAATCATCCTGTCCTCCAACTGCATCCGAGGCCGAGGAAGCTGATGTGAAAAACATGTCCATTGGATCATCGCCACTTGATCCCTGAGCAGCAGCAGCAGTAGATCCACTAAAATTGATATCAATTCCAGGAGATGGAAACGCGGGCGGGGTCGGTTTGGTGGCATTTTGAAAATCTCCAAAACCATCGTCCCCTAAATCAGGCTTTTGTGGTTTAGGGGCCGAATTAAGAGTAGCAGATTGCTTGGATCCAATACCAGACAAAGAACTAAAGGGATCCTGTCTATTGGTAGCGATGTTTCGCATTGAAGGAGCCCCAAAATTGTTGGCAGGGCGAGGAGCAGTGGTGCGAGGGGTGGATCCGGTTTTGGGCAAAGAATCGGCCATTGCTCCCATAGAGAAAGAGGTTTTATTATTGGAAGGAACATTTTTGAGAGGAACATTGGAAGAAGTGGTCTTGGAACCCTGGGATAGAGCAGAAGAAACGAGATCACCGAAAAGATTGGGGTTTTTATTAACGACGCCAATGTTATTGGAAGAGGAAGACGGTTGAGGGGTAGCCCAACTCTTGCCGAAGATGTCTCCGACCATGGAGGGGGGGCCACCGGGGAAAGCGGTGGGCTGAGTAGGAGCTGGTTGGTGGGTCCATGAGGGTTGTCTATTGGGTTGAGCAGAGGAAGAAGAATAGGAATAGGGATAGGAAGGTTTGGGGTTTTTCTGATCGTTTAGGGATTTGGGACGGTTGGATCCGTTGCTGATGCCGAGATCGAAATCGAAATTGAAGTTGTTGAGGGAAACGGAGGAGGATTTGTGCGTGTTGGAATTCATTGCGGAGAGATGAAGGAAGGGGAATTTGCACACCAGATTGTGTGTTTATACTTTCTACCCAATTCCTTCCTATTTTTGGTATGTATCAGTCATTAAAGAAAAAGGGGAAATTGGTGACTCATCTTTCAGGAAATACTAGCCCCGCTGCTCACTGGATCCTGGACAGTGCAATGCAAAATAAGACCCGTTTCGATTCTCCTCTGCGTAACTATTTTCTTTACACACATTTCTTTTAATACATATGATTAATTAAAACTTATTGATTTCATTTGTTATTAAATACTTCTCATAGATTTGAACATATGTAACAAAAACAACGTATTAAAAAGTGTGTTAAGCGCTGCTCTCTTTTTCACAGTTTTGTGCTGCACCAACCACAGCTGTACGTCATCTTTCCAATGGTTTATAATTATTACTGAGTAAGTCTGTTCTTGTTCTTGACTTTCCATTTTCATTTCAACTAGTTTAAATGCTACTGGTATTTTTAGTGTCTTTGGTTTCGGTTCTTTTCGTTATTTTTTGTTAACAAAAAGTTCATAGTTTTTTTTAAAAATAATTATTACTTTATTTTTTAAAAAAGTTATTTTGGTTAATTTTTTTTTAAATTAGTGACAATTTTTATTACAATTTTATCTTTTATTAATTAATAATTATTTCTTATTTATTTTCTCTCTTTACAAGTCACAGTTCTTATAATTATAAAAATTTATAATTTAAATATATAATTATAATAATTTATAATCCATTTATATTAAGAAATTTTATATTATTAAAAAATATTATAATTCTTTAAATATCTTATTATTAATATAATAATAAATTATGTTTTTATATGTCATTTTATAATTTTTAATTAATTAATTAGTTAATTTTACTACATACTTATGACTAACTTTTTAATTAACTTTTCAGCTTTTAGTTGCCTTTTAAGTTAGTTTTATCTTATACATCTTAAAACATATTAGTAAAAAATTAAAATTAAGCTGTAATTTTTTTAATTTTTTGTCACTGCAATATGCACTTCGTATAAACTTTGTTTAGTTAATTAAAGTCAAACATAGAAGTTCAAAAATTAAAATAATTAAAAACTAGTACTATAATAAAAATGATAAATTATACTTCTCTTCCTTTTTTATACTTTTATTTATTTTTAATATATTATGTAAAATTTTCTTCTTTAATAATTTAGAGTGCACAATACTTTACTTCATTTTAAATATTTTGATAAAAAAACTATCTATTGTGTTTATTATGCATATTTATAATGATAAAATATATAAAAGTTTATCTCTTAATTCGTACCTTTAATTATTACCTTAAATAAAATTTCATGAAATATGCTAAATTTATTTAGTATATGTTAATATTTTTTTATAGGCAAATGTTAGTTGTTAGTATGTTAGCCAATGTTATCAAACTCGTCCCAATTTCTGACCCAGTTAGAACAAGAATTCATGAGGTCAGGGGTCAACCCGGGAGGTCGATAATTGACTCGTACGACTTGAATTACATTAAAAAATATAAATATTTCATAACTTATATAATTATATACTATAAAAAATGAAGAATGCAAATTCAAGAAGATAGTGCCAACACTAAATTTGTGACTTATTTAACGTTAATTTTTAGTACAAGTCACAATCGCAGAAAGGAAAAGTCGCAAATATTAGAGCAAAACGCAAACACACTGAGTTGTAGAGAGTGAAGACTGAAAGTAGAGAAGACTATTAGAGGTTTTTTCCCATTCAAAATGATGTCGTTTCCCCATTAGGGGAAAAAAAACATGACCCCCCAAGTTTTCAGTGTAAAGACCTGTTTATTTAATAGGTTATAAATTCGAAGATAAATAGTGAAGATGATTAAATTTAAGTTTTTTACTTAAATTACTAATTGATTTGATATGTGATAGATTTATTAGTTTGATAATACTACATGGTTGTATTCAGTTGATGATAGAAGGATGTGGGAGAAGAGAATAATTATTATTATTTTTCTTCGAAGGGTTTTAGTTGAGTTTCAGGAAGTTCTCGGAGAATCTGTTATCAAAATGGAGGGTTGCATTTAGCAAACTAAATTTATTAAATATAACTCAATGCTATATAAATTCTTTTTCTTTTAATTTTCTTATTTCTCTTCTCCTTTAACAATTTTTCCGACATTCGTTTTCTCTCTCTCACTGCAACCTTTCGTCCCTTGCATGACAGTCGAAATGTTGACAGAATTCAACAAGGTCTCTTCCATTGCTCCTGATTCTGAGAGGTAATCAGTATAGGTATCTGTAATCGTAGTTTTCTAAAGCTTTTTCCGATCGTTTTCGATCCTTTCATTTTCATGCAAGATGAAATTTCTGAAAATCTTGATTCCTAAGGTTCCTATTTAATTTAGGATTCTTGTCAAGTTCCTGTGTAATTTCTTCAGTTGATTCTTCTCCTTATGTTTTAATCGGCTTTTGGACGGAGAAATAGGTAAGGGAAGCTCTTTTGTTGATTTTTTTTAATGGATAAGTGATTTGGTAATTGAGATTTGAGCTATTTGAAATAACGAGTATTTTGACTATTTTTTTAGCTATTTAATATAACATTTATTTTAATTGTATTTTGAGCTATTTAATATAATGTGTATTTGATTTTAATTTGAACTAAATACGTTACCATATTTTTTAATTATGATGTGAACTAATTGAGTTAATCTATTTGTTAATAATGATGTGAGCTGATTGAGTTAACGTATATTAGAATTTCATAGTTGAGATATATGATGTGTTGTGTAGTTAATAATTATTATGTGAGTGATGTTTGCTCTTGAATTGGATGTTTATTGGATACTTTGAATGTGGCAGTTATGGTAGGGTAACTTAGTTTTCGTTGAATTAATTTTCTGTGACTATAATTGAATTATTGGAATGACAATGTATTATTTGGACTTGTGATGTAATGCATATAATTGGAATGTATGATGAGAATATATTTATTGATGTTGTTGGTTTGTGCAGTTACAATTGGGTAAGTTAGTTTTAGATGATATGTTTGGTAGGGTACATTGATGTTAGGGACACAACTGGGGTCAATGTAATTCAGAATATCATATATGCAAGGGGATATTTTTGTGATTTACATTGTGGTCCTTGTACTGATATGCAAGGGGGTGTTTAAAAGACATACTTAGACAACAATTGTGTGTCACAAGGTGTCAAGTAGACATTAGACATCAGTTTGTGGTTGTTAGATGAGTATTGCTTAGACTTAAATTGGTGATAACACAAGCAGATTGGACGCTGTCGCCAATTGGAAGGGGTCTTAAGTCGCCTCGGTGTCCAAACCCAATGTTGATATTTCGGAATATGTTGCGTCTGAACATGCTGTTGTGTGAAAAGCTTGCATTCAGGGGAATATAAGTGTGTTTGATTTGATTGATTATGATATTTAATTATTGTTTTATTGATTGTTGTGAGTTTTTATGTTCAAGTGGAACATAAGAATGATTGCTTGATTGTTTACTATTAGCGAATGTGTGTTGATGGTACTAAATATAAACGTTGTGCAACTTTCGTGCTTTATGATTGATGTAATGGTGTGTAGCGTATTATGTAAGCTTACCCTTGTAATGTTTGTGTTTCTTTTGTATGATTGTGATGATCATGCTTTGCAAGGAAGCAAATAATAGTGATGATGCAGAGAGGCAGAATGCTCTGAAATGAAGTATGTTGGATTGTGACTAGAAGTCTCAAAGGAAGTTATTTTATTTTGAACTTTAAAAGTGTTGTAATATATGCTCTAATATTGAGTATAATGTAATGAAAATTTTACATCTCAATATTTGGAAATATAGATAATAGTAATTTAAATAATTATTAAGAAAATTTATGGTGTAAATAGTGTATAAATATTTAGGATGTCACAATCGGGTTGCTGATTCTCAACTGAGTCTGAAAAAATTGCTTCAGGTCAATCTAGTTCTGATACATTGCCGATCCGAAGAGCGACTAGTTATATGGTCGATTCCCAATTGAATCAGTTGATCCAAGATGAGTTTTAAAACATTGGTGTTGGTAGAGGGATTCGAACCGACAACCTCTCCATTTCCATCTCACCAAGTTATCGAAAGACCAACCTTATAACTCCTACATAGAGTTAAATAATAGTATTAAGTTAATGTTTAATTAATGTTATTAATTTAGTATTTATATAAATAACTTTGTATTTTTTCTATGATTTTAATTATTATATTTAATAATCATAATATTTAAATTTTTATTAATATTACCAATATGTATTAATTATATTTTTTTATAAGCCAATAAAGTTTTATTAAAACAAGTTAAGTAGAGATCACAGGTTGTGTCTGCTTAAATAAAGAAGCTCAAACAAAGTATTTCTTGGTAAATGGCGGTGGAGAATCTTTCACGGGGGAGTTCCTTTTGGAACAGGGTCCTAGAGGCTAGGTATGAGGAAGGTATCAGAAGAGATCTAGTAGTAAGGTAGAAGAGAGGTGGGTCCTAGTGGTGGAATGATAATGTGAAGGTAACTTCAAATGTGGCAGTCACTGAGTGGTTCTCTGGAAAGGTAAAGCCTCTAGTTAAGGATGAGTCTTTGTTTACATTATGGGAAAAAGGATGAAGGGTGTTGAGTGGGGTTAAATCTCTATGTCTTAGACTATATGTAATCTTTAATAGAAAAAAGGCACTTTTATCTAAGGTTGGGGTTTGGAGTGAGCATAGATGGGTTTGGATGTTTAGTTGGAGGAGGGACTTATTTAGTTAGGAGGAAGAGTGGGTGAGGGAGTTAGAGGGGGTTCTAGAGGAGGTTAGTATAAAGCATGAGGTGAAGGATAGTTGGGGTGGGGAGATGGCCCTAGATGTTTTGTTCAATATTCTGTGAAGGAAGCATACCAATTAGCTTGTGGGGGAATTCAAGCGTATACTTCCTGTTTCTTCAAAAGGCTTTGGAAGTCAAAGGCTCTGTCTAAGGTGGTGACATTTTCCTGGAACGTGACTCATAATAGGATTCTAGAAAAGGCTAAATTGGCAAAGAGTAGTAATTCTGTCAATTGATGTTATATGTTTGTTCGTTGTGTGAACCCTAAGTTGGTAAGTAGTCACCCATTGTTTACTTGTAAGTATAGCTACCAAGTCCGATGAACTGTTATAGATGGTTAAGCTATATGAAAACATTACCTTCATATTGTGAATCTAGTTTCTGGCATCATTTGGCTATTTTTTTCTTCAAAAGGTAAACTCACCAAGGAAATCCTTAGTGTAATTTGGCTTACTACATTGTGGGGTATTTGGTTAGCTAGGAATGTAGTAACGTTTAAGGGAGAACCGTTTATTGCAAGGGAAGTTTGGCAACTATCTTTGTAGAGGACCTAATTGTGGGTAAAAGCATACTATAATGCCTTGTCAGTATCATTTGTTAAGTGGTTTTTTTTTTAGTCGGGGTTGTGTTTTTCTAGGATTTGGAAAATGATTATATGAGCTTTCACAGGAATGGCTTTTTCCATTACACTGGATTTCTGCAATATTAATACTATTGTGTACTTGTAACCTACAAATCTCCCCCTTATCATGTCTTGTGACCTGTGGGACTCTTGCTTTCTATCAATAAAATTTTCTTTCTAAAAAAAATAATAATAAAGAAGCACACAAAGTGACTATTGAGCAAAAAGAAAACCTAAACGCAGGTTGAAGGATTCATAACTCATTCAGTAAAAGAATGTGTCATAATTTTTTTCTGCATAACACCACCACTTTCAAGAACTCAGCTGAGCTAAGAGAATGATGTCGTCAACCTCGTAGCTTGACCCTTGAATATTTTCATATTCCTTGCCTTCCATATATGTCGTAAACCTGTATACCAACCAATAATATGTATTATATTTATTAAGTATAATTATAGAATCATTTAATATATATATATATATATATATATATATATAATATCAAAAGTTACTACTAAATAAATTCTAACCATTCTAAAATTATTTATTCTAATAAAATTGCAAACTTGTTTTTAGTCACACGTTAGTTTTAAAGAGAAATATTAAAAACAAAAATAAGTTTTGCTTTTAATTTTTCAAAATTTTAAAAACAACATTGTTTTTGTTTCTAAATTTAAAGCATTGTTTTTAAATCTTAACCAAAACACTAGTTGAAGATAGCGATCGAGACAATCGTTGAAGGTGACAATCGATTATTAGCGATCGAAGGTGGTGGTTGTGACTATTGGTCGAAGGTAGTGGTTGAGTGACGAGTAATCGGGGGTGGTATTCAGTGATCATTGGTTGAACATGGCAGCCAGTGGCCGTTGGTTAGAGGTGGTGGTTGGTGACCGTCGGTTGGAGGTGGCAGTCGATGATCATCGGTCGAAGGTGGCTATCAGTGACCACCGTTGGAGGTGGAGGTCGGTGATCATCAGTTGAGGTGGCGATCGGTGACTGTTAATCGGAGGTGATAGTTGGTGACCGTCGATCGGAGGTGATGGTTGTGACTGTCGATTGGAGGTGGCAATCAGTGACCACTGTCAGAGGTGACAGTCGGTGATCACAGTTGAAATAGTGATCGGTGACATCAATCGAAGGTGACGATCGGTGACTGCTAGTCGGAGGTTAGGTTTGGTGAACGCCTGCCAGAGGTGGTGGTTGGTGACTGTTTGTCAGAGGTGGAGGTCGGTGATCATCGGTCAAGGTAACAGTCGGTAACCGCTGGTCAGAGGTGGCGATCAGTGACCGCAAGTTAGGGGTGGCGATCGGTGACCCTCAATCGGAGGTGACCATCGGTGACTGCTGGTCGAAAGTTGGGGTTGTGACTGCCAGTTGGAGGTGGTGGTTGTGACCGTCGGTCGGACGTAACGGTCGATGATAGTCGATCGGAGGTGGCAGTCGGTGGCACCGGTCAAAGGTGACAGTCGGTAACCGCCGATTGGAGGTGACAATCGGAGGTGACAACTGGTGACTGCTAGTCAAAGGTTGGGGTTGGTGATTGTCAGTCAGAGGTGGTGGTCGGTGATCATTGGTCAGAGGTGGCGGTCGGTGACCGCCGGTTGAGGTGGCTATCGGTGACCGTCAATCAGAGGTGATGATTGATGACTGTTGGTTAGAATAGGGGTTGTGACTGCCAGTCAGAAGTGGCGGCCGATGACCATCAGACAAAGGTGGCAATCGATGACTTCTGGTCAGAGGTGGAGGTTGGCGACCACCGGTCAAAGGTGGTTAATGGTGACAAATGACGTCAAGTAATGAACTTAAATAAAAATATAAACAGAAATCTACAAACCAAATTTTATTGTTTTTAAAATTGAGTAAAAACTGTTTCGAAAATGAGTAAAATACCAAAACAGAACCATTTTTGCTTACCAGGTTTCCGTTTTCAAAATACATTTCAAAACAAAAAACCAGAAACTCAAAACCACCCCAAACGAGACCTAAATTTTTGCAAACAATTTTATAAAACTGTTGTCAAACAAGTATTGAGTATTTTAAAATCTAAAAGAAAGTGTTATAAAATAAAAATTAAAAAAAAAACTAATTAAAGTATTAAACCTATTTTTGTATATCCACGTAATTGTAAGGAGTATATACAATCTTTTATCGAGATTATTTTTTGCAAAGAATTTAAAGATACTAAAGCTTTGTCTGGCATCGATGATAGAAACCGATGATAGAAATACTTATAGGAGAGAAAAGTAATATAACAAGTTATATTTTTTTAGAAAGAGAGATTATAGTGTTGTGATGAATGTGTTTCATGTTAGTAAACTGGACTATAGTGTTTTCTCTTCTCTTTTACATATTCAGTATTCACCTATTTCTCCATCATCAGACTCCTCTTTCACATATTCAGTATTCACCTATTTCTCCATCATCGGACTCCATTGTCATATTCTTACCCACTAGGATTCATAGTGTCTGAGATAAAAGCCGAAAAAGAGAAATGGACACCTATAGGAGTATTTTTCAGTTCAAGTCAATCTGATGAAACTGGTAATTTGAATTGAATAAATTAACTCGTTTAGTTTTTTTATTTGATCGGGTCTGGAACCATATCGAACAGAACTGATCATATTTGATTCGATTCGCAATTTTAACACTTTAAAATTCTGTTGTACATCACTTCCCACTTTTTGACACCAGTGGCTAAAATGTTGTGCTGATCATACCTTTCACGCCTAACTTAATTTTTTTGGAATGGACTAATCACATAAAGATGTAACCACCCCATCATTTTTATACTTTATCTTCCCATAACCACAACTCTTTGCTTCCTCACACTTTATCTACATAGAAAGTTGGATGGGAAAAATATCATATTTTTTATAATCTAAAAAAATGAAAAAATAAATAAAATTGCATTTATTTTTAAAAAAAATTGATAGATTTTAATTACAAATATTAATATATTTTAGTTGGATGGATATTAACTTAAAAATAAAAGAAAAAAATTATTCTAATTTCACAGATTTTCTATTCTTTCAAAAATCGGATGACTATTTAAGTCCATGAATCGATCTATTTATCTGTGAACTTCTAAAGACTTTTGCAGACCTTAAACATGATCTTTTATCTCAAGACCAAATTTATCCATATAAAATACAAACTTCCCATACGGACCAGATCGATTTGCTAACCCACTTGTTTCCATAACACATCTATCCACATCATTAAAAACTCAGTAAAGGCTATAAGTATTTTGGATAACATGTTTTATCTCTTCACTACAAGATATTTAAACACACAATTTATTAAAAACATAGAACAGCTCTCTAATAATATGATAAATTATTATTTAAAATACGATTTATTAAAAACATAAAACAACTCTCTAATAATATGATAAATTATTATTTAAAACACAATTTATTAAAAACATAGAACAACTCTCTAATAATATGATAAATTATTGAAATGCTAATATCAATGTTATGTCATCATTTAATACTGTTATTCGACGAACTAAAATTAAAAGTTTTTTTTTTTAAAGAATCCAAATAAAAAAAAATTTAAATGTTAAAGTAAAAAAAAATAAAGTTATATACCAATGTGTTATTTCAGCCAAAAATCGAATATTAAAGAAAAAGAGCAACAAGCCACGATATGCTCGTTCTCGTGGTCGTGGTTAGAGTACACTAAAATTAATACTTGAAAATTAAACAGGAAAAAAAAAAGGTATAGGCTCTTTACACAAAATATGAAAAACAACACCAGAACCACATTAAGTATATTTTCATCCTCCAAGTATAAGCAGATAATGAGCCGTAGCCGAGAGGTCAAGGGATAAGGTCAAAACTGTTTTGAAAACATTATCCACACTACCAAAAAAAATTGAATTATCAGTGAAACAATTACCTAGCACAAGTATTATACAGAAGAAAGATGTAGCAATAATTTTAACAAGGTCCTGCCTATAATTAATCAGAAAAGGAGATAAGCAAGCATCGGTCTGTCATACCAACAATGATGAGCCCAAAATAGGGCATCCTGCCACTACTAATAAGAAATCAACATACAACTAGAAAAAATAACACAAAATAAGTTACCTCTTTGGTAGAAATTCAAAGTACTCCACATTTGGTGAGATTCGTGAGAAACTACTGATGTGCTATAAGTATAAAATATAAATGGTGCATCAAAATCAATAAATAGATGTATTATTTTCTGGCATAATATTCAAGCAAAATACCGATAGAGTGACAGATTAAACAAATAATAAAAAAGAAAAGAAGAATGAGTTTAAGCCAACAATTTTCACAGACAAATACAATAACACAAGGTATTGACATAAAGAACAGGTTCAGATACAAAAACTATTTTTTTAACACACAGTAATACAATAACTCATGGCATTCACACAGAGGCTCAGATACAAAAACAAAATTTGTTTCAAGGCTGTCAATTTTGTTAGACAATAGACAGTGATCCAAATTATATGCCAATTAGAACATATAGGGATAGTAATGTAATGAAATGAAACTCGATGCCATTTGCAGAGCATACACATTACAAAGGTGTTAGTTGCTAAATATTAATATCAAATGTCCTTGAAAGGCAAGCAAAGGCTTCTTTTACACAAGAAAAAAAAAAAAAAAAGAAAACTAAAATATCGTCAATGACCTGAAAAACCTTAAATCATAACTCTCCATAAGAAAACAAGGTTTTGTTCTTTATTAGTCATAATCTTTCCTTTCAACCTGCATTGTTTCCCGCCGTCTGTCATGCCGAGGACGTGATCTATTCCTACTGGGTTGTCTCTCCGAATATCTATACTGTGGTCTAGGAATTACTTTCCCATCAACAAATAAATCACCTGAAACACACCAAAAGCCACCAAAACAGCCAAAAAATGAACAAAAATCCAACAAATAATTAAGCTATTTATAAATTCAAAGTTCAAACTTTCCTCTAACCTCCGTAATCCTTGTTAGGAACATCAAGATATGAATCTGGCAGCACCCAAAGAACTCCAGGTAACTCTATTTAAGCAGGAAAAACGAAAGTGCCTCGACAGTTAGTCAAGCATATGAAAAAATTCAGAGCAAAGAGAAACAAATTTGATAATATAATTTTTTTTAATAAAATGTCAAATAAAGTCCATAAAATTAACCCTTATTCATGTCCATACAAGATGAGATATAAAATCAAGTGTAATTGTTTACAATCAAGGTTTTAAAAAGCAGGCCATGATTTTGGGCGCAAAATAAAGGTTTTTCGGTGTCTTTGACAACAATTTCACACAATAACAACAAACGCAATAAAACCCAAATTGTTGATTATGATAACAACTCAAGCAGTTACAAAATTGAAGCAGAATGAAGGATAAAAGATAGAAAGTAATGAATATAAGACACCTTTGACTTTGTAGGAAAGCTCTTCCGAAATGAGGGCACCGAAGCCAGTGTATGTAGAAGTGGAAACAGAGTATATATTCTTTTTGGCCTCCTCCTCACTAGAAGCAAAATCGAGAGAAGGGAAAATAAGTGGAGAATAGAAGAGAGAAAGAAGAACGATAAGTAAAAGGGAGGGAAGAAAGGACCTTCCAAGGACTTGAGCTAGGGTTTTGACATAGGCGTTGATCATGTGTTCCTCGGAGGGTTTAGGGTTATCGGGGAACTCCATGACGATGAGCCAGTGCTCGTAGTCGCAGCCATCGAGAAGAATGGTTTCCTTCGGCGGACGATTGCTCCAGTTCGGGGACGGATCGTTAAGGGGAGAGTAACTCGAACCAGAAGATTTGCTTCGAACCGGAAAGTTCGCCGAATGAGGGAGGCTTACGACGTGTTTGGTAGGGAGCAACGCGAATGTGAAGCGACAACGAGACGAAGAAGTGGTCGCGAATGAGCGAGAAAATGCTCGAGATAGGGTAGATACTAAGGTGCGCCGGGCGTTCAGGTGGGCCATTTCCTCCTCTCACACCACTACTCTGTAGTCACTATGACAAGAAAGGGTTTTAGGCCTTTCGCTTTGCAAGAAGAATATCTAAGACATTTTGCTCACAAATTACTCCTTTTAAAATTAATTAAATGAGTTTAATTATGATGTTTTTTTATATAAATTTTTTTTTTACCAAAGTAGCTCACAAACTACATTATTTACTTAACTTTTACAATTCATGTTTAACAATTGGTTGTTCTGAACGTGAATTATTTATCTTTTATTTAAAAAGTTTACATAATATATTAGTTACTAACTAATAAATTTTTTATAAGTTTTTTTTTAGAATTATTTTTTTATGTTTTATTTTTATGGTGTGTATTTTTTTTATTAATTTAATTTTTTTTAAATACTTATTTATTTATTTTTTAGTTTAAAGTTTTCCAATTAAGATTTTTAAACCTAATATTTCTAATTACTTTGATAAAAAGTGTTCAAAAAATTTATCCAAAAAATTAAAAAATAAATTATAAAGTGTTTAAAAAATTAAAACAACGAAAAACATCAACAACATAAAAAAACATAAAATCAAATCAAATCAAAAGTTTTAAAAATATTAATTTTAAAAATTATGCTTTAAAACAATATATATAAATAAAAAATATATTTAAATAAATTCAACTTGACTAATTTTTTACAAATTTGTTTTAATTTATTTTTTATCTAAGTGTGTTTTTCTAAAGTATAATTTTAAAATTTTTTTAAGTTAATTTGTATTTTATTTTTTTTATGTGTTTTATTTTTGTTTGTATCTTTTTCATTATTTTATATTTTTTTAAATTCTTTGTAATTTATTTTTCACTTTAAATTTTTTAAATTTTAAATTAAGATTTTTAAACCTAATATTTAAAATTATTTTTAATTTATTTCAGTAATAATATATATAACTTTTAACCTAAAAAAATAATCTGCAAAATAAATTACAAAACATTTAAAAAATTAAAAAAACAAAAAAGATGCACAATGTAAAAATAAAATGTAGAATAAGATTTTAAATTTTTTTAAAAAATAAACACGGAAAAAATACACATTTTAAAAAAAATTAAGTTAATTTGTATTTATTATTCTTTTTATGTATTTTATTATTCTTTTATGTTATGTATATTTTTTATTATTTAAATTTTTTTAAATGGTGTGTAATTTATTTTTCAGTTTAAAGTGTATGAAAGGCGCAAAAGGTGAAAAGTATGGAGGAGCATGAGAGATAATAATATCAATCATGACAAGAGTCAAGGTGAAAGGCGCAAAAGGTATTTACTCATTAGTTTAAATTAATAAAAATGTCTCTTAATTGACTATACCAAAGACTTATTTTTAATTATATTTTCTTACCCAAATTAATCTAATAAAAATATTGTTCTTAATTTCGTAAATCTTGCTTTATGATATATTAAAAAAAACACACAACCCTTTAGAATTTACTTTAGACCTAAAAACATATTGGACCTACCTAGAGCTAACAATATGAAAGGCTAAAATTCTTGTATTTAAAATGCTTTGCTATGAAATATCTTGTATGGGTGAAAAAATTTAACAGGGGTATTCATTTCATTTTGAAATTTCAATTGCTTTGTGATAAAATGTCTTGTTTGAATAAGGAATTTTAAAAGAATTTAAAATTGTAGGCATTTTGAAAAGTATTTTGATTAGTTAAAATTATAAAATTTCAAATTCCTAAAAAACGTAAGAATTTGAAATTCTTCAAACTTACCTTTCTTTTACTAAAATTATTTGATGTTATTTTTTACTTAATATCACCTAAAAATTTTTCGGTTGACATTTATTATAATTATTTCTTGGTTGACGTTAGCGAGAGTGTTTTTTACTAGTTAGTTTCAACATTTTTTAAGGATATGTCGGTCAAATTTTTTCCTAATGTTGGTTGAAGTCATTTCTTAGCATACAAAAAACTCTATAACATTAGTTACAATACTTTTTATCTTACACTATGGTATTGTGATAGATGTGTTTGATAACCAAATTTAGATTTACATTCTTGTGGTCAAATTAAAATATCTATTTTATTAGCTATAACAATTTAATCGATATTTTTAATGATAAATATTATTTAATAAAATAAATTTTTATTTGTAGTAGGAATTGAAATACTCTATAAAAAAAATTTAATACATTTGAGTTACCTTATCCGAACAAAACATTTGAAAAATGAAGTTATTTGATTTGAAAAGATTTCAAATTTAATGAATTTCAAATTCCTTGCATTTGTAAAGGGAGAAAAATGAATGTGAACCGTCGATATAAAAAAAGTTTTACATTACATTCAATCACAACAACTCTTTATTTATGAAAAGTTTTTCTTTACCGATTAATATTTTAATATTCACATAAATGAAAAATTGTAAATAATTAGTTTTTGATACCAATTCGCAAGAGTTACTTTTGACTAATTAGTTTCAACATTTAAAAGGATATAGTAAGTTTTTTAAAACTCTTTTATATTTATCATATTAATTAAACTTTTTATAAAATTATCTATTCAAACATGTTAGGATAATTCAAGAAAAAAGATGGGAACAATGAAAAAAAAAAGAAGAAGCAAAATTGTAGCCGAACATCACATATAAAAATCTCTTAAATTTTAATCCGTTAAAGTTCCAAATAGTCAAAACTACCTTTAGTCAGGGTTAGGAGAAATATGTTATGTAACTAATGAGATGAGTATATGTATTTTATAACATATACATATACTACGTACGTATATATAAAAATGTTTCTAGGTGCTTGTTAGGTTTCGTGGTGCAATCGTAATCGTACCTATTAATGTTAAGAAGTTTTCCGCCAAAGGAGAAGGACACTCTAGGATGTTATTGACGAAATGGTGACATGGAAAAGTTGGTGTGCAGGAATCATGTTGCTTGGGGCCAATGGAGAATTTCAGGGAGTAGAGGAGTTATGACCGTCTAAATATTTTTCTTCCTTTTTTGTAAATATATATTTTTTATAAAATAATTGTAATTATTTTTATAATATATATTTTTTATTATTTTTACCTTTTTCAAACTTTTCCTTCCTTTTTAAAAATATAATTTTTTTACACAAAAATTATAATTTTTTTGAAATATATCTATTTTATTTTTTTAAGCTTCCCAACATTTTTTGTCATGATCCATCCTACTTATAAAAAGAGTGTGAGGAGCTTTGCTGTTGAGAGTGGAGTTTGCTGTTGTTCATGCGACTACTGTTCGCGTGATTGGCTTTTCGGTAGATGGAGTCAAGATAATCAGCATTGTTGGGATTCGACAGATGGTGTACCATGTTGTCTCTGTTAGTATCGGTGAGGGTTTGGATACATGCTCTCATGACTTTGTTCTCTTTGTGGAGCGTTGGGATGTCAGCCTCATGTAGCTAGCTGAGTGTCAGAAGGTTGTCACTTTTTATAATCTCCTCCATTTGTCGAAGTTAAGATGTTGGTTGGTGTTTCCCATGGTTGTTCTAGAGGCAATGTTTCTAGTTTAACCATGAGTTAAGGAGTTTTCTTCGGTTTTACAGTAGGTGTCAAATGTTCTTACCAAATTCTTCCTTTGCTTGATGTTGGTTGACCGTTGCTCCAGTGAGATACAAGATATGAAAGATTGCGAATGGAGAACTCATAATGGGATTATTAGATGTCTTGGAATTTTGAAAGTGGTTAGGATTATGTCAATTTTGATGTGAGTTAGATCACCTTGTGCTCAGGGACCGAGGTGTTTGTTGGGCCAAGTATTGTGTTTTCTTCCTATGTGAAAAAGAGCTCCAAACTCAGAAACTCACTTCATGTCTCACTTAACCTAAATAAGGTGTTTCTAAAGTAAAGTGAGAAAAGAGAGAAACTCATTAGTTGCAGATAATTTGAGCCAGAAAGAGAAAGTCATTCTTGTCTTTACATAAAGTTGCAATATTAAAATTGTTATGGTAGATTTGTTTACCGTTGGATCGGACTGATATTTGGATAACAGGTTTGAAACATTTGGTTATACATTCTGACCATTCAGATTGTTGACACAAGGTTTAGTTTGAGATATTTAGTTTGCATACCAGCAGTGCATTTAAAGTTTTTTATCTTCCTTATTTTCTATTTGTAAGATTTATTGAGTGTTAGCATTGTCTTGTACACTTGAATGAGACTCTTTATTGATAATAATGAAACTATTTCTTTGGTTTGAACGATCCGTAATTTTTATCTTTCTTCATAAAAGTTTTTAAAGTTAAAATCTTGGTATCCTATTTTGTGATTTTGATGATTTATTATTTATTATTACTGTGCATATATTGTTGCTGCTAATATATAGTTAGATTAATTTATTTCCTTAGCATTCGAGTGTGCCCTGTATTGTTATTGTTTCCCATACAATGGGTGGACCTCCTTGGGACGAGGGGGTACACTTTCCATTCATTTTCTGGCTTTAACTTATACTTATTAGAAAGTATTTAGTTACGTAATTGGAGTTAGCTCGCTAGTATAAGAAACTCGATGACAATTTCAATAGGCGTGCATGGTTAAACGAAGAGAATATAAGGAAGTAAGAGTGCAAGGAAATTAGGCATTGAAGGCGTTTTGAATTAATTATGTGTGAGAA
Source organism: Psophocarpus tetragonolobus (assembly GCA_037954015.1). Taxonomy (NCBI): domain Eukaryota; kingdom Viridiplantae; phylum Streptophyta; class Magnoliopsida; order Fabales; family Fabaceae; genus Psophocarpus; species Psophocarpus tetragonolobus. The sequence goes on along the minus strand of CM075693.1, from coordinate 4,736,078 downwards.
CAGTGAAAGCATTCTTCAAAAAATATAGTAAGAATATTTTTCCCCATAATATTCCTAGCATAAACTCCCAGTGATTAGCTCTAAAACCATTTTCTGAACAAGAGAGGTGGGTAAGAAATTACAAGTCATTGAATGGAATGGGCTATAGGCAAGATGGGGGCATTAGCAGGCCAGCAAAGAGAGGTTGAGTATTGATACATCTTGAGGTTGTTGGAGCGAGTCCAAACTTCAGGTCAACGTCCCTAACTGTAATACCTTGGCATGGGTACAGCTTGCTGCACCTCAAATCCACTGCAAGTTCTGAAGTTGTAGTTCCCCTTACATTTGCAAAGTGAATATTTTGGAGCTTTACAAGTGACGGCTGTACACAAATAAAAATCAATGCAACAGTTAGCATGCAAATATCAAAATGAAGCTGAGCATTATAGGCAAACAGTATAGTTACCTTCTTTTTGCAGTTTGGATAGCATTCATACTCCTGGTCAATGATGATAGGATTTTTGACATCAGTCATGACAATTTCACTGAAGCTTATTTCTGAGGCTGCACCTGGATACTTATCTGGCCACGATTTGATTCTAAGGCCATTGGTTGTGCCACTCAATGTGCAGTTCTTGATACGAATGCCTCTCACCTCTGATTCATCCGGATACTTCCCAAGGCTACCGATGCTGTCATGCATATGTGGTAACAAGTTAGTGTAGGAAGAGAGAAAACAAGATTTGGGTATTGAGTTACACAAGTTATGTAGGTGTAATTGAAATTACCTAATACCGTGTCCAGGGCCACATCTGAGTTTGTTGATAAAAATATTCTTCACTCCTTGGATCATAGAAATACAGTCGTCCCCAGTTGCAATGGTATTTCGTGATATTATGACAGTGTCCGAGTGGCTGATATGAATGCCATCAGTATTGGGGCTGGTAGCCGGTGCAAGCAACTTAAGTTTTCTTAATCTGACGTTTGTGCATTTGGTAACGAATATGTGAAAGCCTTTGGGATTCGCTGTTCTAATATTCTGTATAATCACGTTGCTGCTTTGGCTGAAATAAAGGCTCTGTATTCTCCCATACAGCAAGTTTAATTAATCCAATATATGGTAATAATTAATTAATTAATTAATTAAAAAGTGTTCAACTTACGCTAGGATTCCTGGCGCATGAATTGTCGGCGGCTGAATCGCAATTCTCGGAGTATTGCCAAGAGTTTTTGCCCTGGCCATCGAAAGTGCCCCCACCAATGATTTTCAAGCCATTGTGGTTCTGGAAGATGAGCCAGTCGCCGTTACCATAGTCGGAAAGATCCGTGGTGGCCAAAACAGTTCCTTGCACTTGAATTGTTACAGGACTTGGAATACTGCATGGTCCATTAAAATACATTGATGAAACCAAGAATCTGCCTAGAGGAATCAAAAGCCTCGTTGGCCCTGAGGATTCATGGCACACCTTTTTCCATGCATTCATGAAAGCCTGCATCCATATACAACCCTTGTATTATCTATCGCCTAACTCTCTAAAAGATTAAAATTCATTTCATTGTGTTTGTACCAACAAACAATAAGATCGCTTCGTGCACTTCCATAAAATGTTCGTTCAAATTTCCTTCTTGATGCACGGATCTTCAGATTTGTTTTAATTTTGGAGAGTTTCTGGATCACTCACTCACTCACATTTCATAAAATTAAATGACTTCCCAATCCAACTCATTCAAATTTTGTTATTAATGTCAGAACCTTGTTTCTTTGAGATCGGTCATGACTTTCTTTGGTGAGTACTTTTGAAACCAAACTCACATGATTTTTTTATAAAAGAAAAGAAAAACTAAATATGTATATAAAAAGTGTTGGGGGTTGAATTGATTTACCTGGGTGCAATCAAACTTGCCATCACCTTTGGCTCCAAAATCCTGGACGTTAACTATTTTCTCTCCAGGAAAGAGAACATCCCTAGCCATATTTTTGTGGCTGAACATGTCAGGACCAGCAACTGGTTCAACGATTGGAGCATTATTCGCATTGCAGGCCAATGCAAAGAACAAAATAAGAATGGCAGCACTCTTTGCAATGGCCATTGCTCCTCAATGCTAAAAAATATTATTTACTATTTTGCTCTTCAATTTTTTTTTAGCTCAGAGGCCCCCTTGAGGAGGCTAGGAAATAAGTGGGTAAATGATCCCTTTTTCTCTGTCTGTTTTATAACATGCTTTCAAACAAAATAAACGGTTCATCTAAATCAACGGAGGATGCTAGCTTTTTAGTTACTGCATCTAAATTTAGCAATGCTTCTGTGTATTCAGCTTCCTCCATTCACTACCCGGCGCCACATCCTAATAGCACTTCTTTTGTCCCTTCAAAATATATGCTGTCACTACAATGAAAAATTATTATTATTAGATCAAACTTCTATCTGCTTTAAGCACCCTATCCAATTCATAAGACCAACTCTAATCATAATTGTTTACAAATTTTTTTTGTTCTTAACCCATTCTAAATGGTATCTCAGTCATACCTCATCACTTTAAGCAACTTAAAAAATTTTTCTATTTTCACAACATCTAACAGCTACATACTTAATAATAAATAATTTTTTCTCTAAATTAAATACATATAATTTAAATTAATTATTTTAATTATTTAAGAAATCATTAATTTTTTTAATTAAAACAATTATTTTTTCTTTAAATTTTTTAATTATTTTAAATAAAAAAACCTTAAAAATATTAATTTAATTTTTTAATTTCCATCTTTAATACATGCCCATTATAATAATATCAACTAATTAATTATTATTTATTTTTTATTTAAACCACCAATATCTTTTAATGTCTTACATTAAAGACGGAAAGGAATTCAAAATAAGAAATCTTACAAAATTTATGTAAATACATATAAATAATTTACATATACCTATGTAGAGGAAGATGTATATATAAAAAACTATCATCAAGAGGCTTACCTCATTTGATTGAAGCAGAATGCATGAGTTATTGTAAACTTTTTAATTGGCTGAAGTAGGTTTGCAAGTTTTATTTTGAAAATATATTCTAGGTTTTTTTTAAATTTTGAAATATTAAATACATCATTCAAATTTATTTTTTTTAAAGATTCAAATTTTTTCTTCTTTATTTGATTCCTCTATTTTTAAAATATATCACTTTTCATCTTTAAGATTTTAAATAACATTTTTAGTGATACAAAATGATTTAGATAGCATTTGGAGAGATATTTTTTTTAGGATGTATTTAATGTATTGAGAATTTTCTAGGGTCAAAATATATTTTACCCAATTTTTTATTCTAAATCATGGATAAACATAAATTAGAATTATTTGAATTTCAATCAACATAAATTAATTTTAATCAATATAATTATATAAACTTTTAGTGAAAAATATTATTATAAGAAAAGTATAATTTAAACTATTCTAATTTTAATAAATAAATTTATTGTTTTATAAATCGCTTTAAATTTTAATTAATTTGATCATGTTTTATTAGAAAATAATACACCGTATACATCGATTGATTTAGAAAAAAGTTTTGGATTTAAGATAAATAAATTAGTTGTAAATAACTTTAGTTTACTATTGCCACAAGAGTCACTATAAAATATTTAATCTTATTCCACCATTTTTTTAATCTAAAAATTATAATAAATAACTAAATCTATATACAACCATTAAATTTTAACAAAAATGAATCGTGAGATATTCAGAAGTTTTTTAATTATACTTACTTTTAAAGGAAATGTATTTCTTTCCATAAATTTCTATAAAAACAGCAACAGGGTGAAGAAGTGAGAATTTCTTTATCCATTTTAAGGTCACAAACAGGTAAGCAGTAGCCGAGTATGATTTTTCAGCAATTGGTTTTCTCTTGTTTTCTTTTTTGTTTTTTACTGCAATTGTTTTTCTCTTTCTCTTTTATGTTTCTCTATTCATGTAACTTAAAATAATGCTGGGTAAAGAAGTGGCAATATTAATTTCAACAACAAAAAAAAAAAAAAATGAAAACGTGAAATGATGATAGGGGTCAATTTCAGTTAGATTGTTTACAAGTATCCTGAATAGATGAGCTTTAGAAATTCAAAGGTCCTCAAGCTTAGTTATCAGAGTTTGCATAATAGCACACAGCTAATACATGAGGAAGTCTATATATATATATTGATCTTATTTCCTAACTATCTTTCTGTCCCTGCTGAATTTAATAAACCCACGATCTTGACTTTTAAATTTGTATCTACACACAAATCCCACTAGAGGCTGAAATATTGAGCGCAAAGCTGCCTAGTATATAGAGTATTAACTTCGATTATGTATATAATTGGCAGAAAACAACATAATCGTAAGTGAGTTTAATACATTAAGCTGTAGAGGAGTAAAGACCTTCCAGATGATTTCCTTAGATAGTACAGGAGGAGTACCAGTAATTTACAAGAAGATTAGAGATAAGGTGTAAAATCGAAATAAGAAGAAAAAGAAGACACTACTTGTTACTCCTTATAGTTGAAGATTTGTGTCATGAATTATGATACTCATCGTTATCCAACCAAGCCTCTCTGATGCAGCTCTGTTCTGTTTTCAACTATGAATCTGCAAGTAGCTTCATTGCATTTCACGTCCTCTAATTTGACCTGAATAACCTTAGAAGTCAAATAGGTGGGATAAAATTTGTATTGACACAGAAATTGAGGCTCTGAAAGGTTCAGTACGCTATTCTGCTGACCATAGGACTCCAGACCAATGTTGGCAAGATCAGGTTGAGATTTCATTTCTAGGCTCTAGCTCAAGGAAAAGGAATCAAGAAAGTGATAGTGATAACTATTTTAGAGCTATAGGTAGTTTTTCCAAGTACAAATCCAAAACCGAGGCCATATATTATAGGTCCGCACAAGGCACTATCACTATATCTTTCCACCTTGTGGGACCAAATTTGCTGAATTAATTAAATTAGTAGCGCAACACACATAAAGTAATCTGATCGTTGAGGTAGTTAATCCCAAGTAGAGTAATACATTATTTGTGATAGACTCGGTTATATTCCGTTGAAATTTTCTGCCATCAAACCCTATTTTGTCAAGATTCTTGTGTCTCATAATATTATAAAATTAAGTACTTAAATACAGTATCTTGTATACAAAATCAAGGTTTAAATTCTTAATCTCCCCTTAATGTCTGACTGGATCACAATTTACTTTTTTGATTGATGAATCAATACCTTTAGGATTAATTATTATAATATATTCGTATTACTCCCTCATTAACCAGGTCTATTTGTACTGTACCGAATTAATAAAGAATGAATTTAAATATTTTGGTGAGTTACTAATTTGTATTGATTACAAGTAGAACAACTACATCTAATCTTATTGTGCAATCATTACATTACCTAGTGAAGGGTGTCATTGTCAAGTAGCAGCTACTGTGCATGTCAAATAAGCATCTTCATGATTTGATTTCACAGTAAAATTATTCCTTTCAATCTTTGGAAGACATGTTGGGTCCTATGAGCTAGCATAATAATATTTTATTTGTTTAGAAAGCACTAAATACCAGGTTAGAACAAAGTGCATGGTCATTTTGGTCTATCTGATTAATGGATGCATTTTATCCAAATAATTTTGATCAGCATGCAGTTTGAAACAGAAGTGTGGAAAAACTTCACACTGCAAACATTGCCTCTGGGTTAAAGAGTTTTATCAGAAGTGCAACAACGACAGAAGGTTTGGAAGCCGGGACGGATTGAGGAATGAATCAAACAGAGTCTAAATTTCTTTTTAAACAATTATTATTAAAGGGGATGAAATTTTTTTAAACAATTATTTAAAATAATTTTGTTAATAATTATTTAATAAATAATATTTTATAAATATATTTATTATTAATTATATTTCTAAGCTATAAACAAAATCTTTTATAAAAAATTAAACAAACATTAATTTGATACTCTTTTTTATTGATGGAAATTTTTTAATTTTTATTTTCTTTTTTTCTCATATATATAAACTATAAAGAATTTTTGGGGAATGGAGGTGTCAAGTCCGTGCTCCCCCTTGCATCTCTGCTATTTGGAAGCCTATTTTTTATGATTTTTTCACTAACTCATGCAAACTTTTTAAATACGTGTTTGGTTTGATTTTTCAAAGTTGACTTTGTATCCTATGAATTTTAGACAAATTTTAAGAAAAATTAAGAATTAATTCTGGAGTTAGAATTTTCTTTTTATAAGTCAAACAATTTTATTCAAAATGCAAAATATTTACACATGGAGTATAAGGTATGCATGTGACAAGAGTAAAAATATGAAGAACTGTAAACATGGAATGATGGTTTCATGGCCCATTCCTGAAACGAAAGAGTTGTAAGTTTACCTGCATAACATCATTTTCAAGATCTCAATTGAACTATATGGATGATATCATCAGCCTAGAGAGTGCGACACTTGAAAATTAATGCATACTTCGCCTTCTAAATGTGTCATAGACCAACATACTACACAAATGATCAAGCTCTCTTGGACTATTTCAACCCACTAACCACACCCCCAGATATTGGTAGTAAGACATCTGAAAGTCACTATGCAGCACTGACATCATCCCCTACCAAGAGCATAATTTGACCCATAGACAGATAATTTCCAATTCATGAACAAGTAGCCTATTGTTTCAAGATTTTCTCCACAAGAGATGCACCTTACCTGTTCTACTAGCAACATTCCTCTTTTGACTAGATTATTCCGAGTGGGCAACCTATTTGCATCCAATTTCCGACCTAGGCAATGAACCTTTTGGTGGGGTGCCTTTAGCCCACAGCATGCCAAAAAACGAACCCTCTTGTTTGATAGAGATAGTTGATAACACATGGTATGTTGATACTGTAGTATACATTTCAGTTTCATTGGTCACCCACACCCACCCATCTTCTCATCCTTCTAATAAATAAACATTACCCAGCAAACCTTGTAAATCACCCAACTGTTCTTCCTCCCAATGAAAAAAACGTCTTCTTCAACCTCCATTACTACCCACCTACCCTGTCTTGCACGTCTTTTATTGAAATGTTTTTTTGTGCTACTACTTTGAACAATCTGTTGTATCTAATAAATAAAGTCATTATGCCAAAAATTTGTATGTTCTACCTGTTTTATTGCAATAGTTTTATACCTTGAATAAGACTTTCTTAGCGAATAATAAAGCAATACACAAAGCAAAGATAGCAGTTGCCTGGTGGTTTTACCATGCTGTATTTCATTTAATGCAATACATTCACCTTATTTTGAACCTGCTTTAGATGCAGTTGCTACTATTGGTCTTGGCTTTAAAGGTCCATCGACCATCATATCATGAACTAAGACTTAATTTTTTGGGAGATAATAAAATAGAGTGTCGATTGTTTGCAGAAAGTCATAGAGAAAATTGGACTAAGAATGGATGCACAATTATGACTGATGGGTGGATTAATCAAAGGCAAAGAGCTTTGATTAACTTTTTAGTTTATTGTCCAACTGATATGGTGTTAATTTTCTAATTTCTTTTTTAGCATTTTTATTAGTTTTGTTTTGTAGTTTATATATATTTTACAAATTTGTTAATCACTATTCTTACTTGATTCTTATAGGTATTGCATTTGTTAAATCTGTTGATGCATCACATGTTGTGAATGATGCTATGACATTGTGCAACTTGTTTTTTGGAGTTATAGAGTGGGTTGAAGTTCAAAATCTTCATATTGTGACAGATAGTGCTACTAATTATGTAGCTGCAAGTAAACTAATACATGAAAAGTATGATACCATTTATTGATCACCTTGTACGACTCACTGCTCAAATATCCTTTTGAAGGACATTGCTTGCTTGCCAAATGTTGCAATTCTTGCCAAAAAAGCCTCTAAAATAGCAATGTTTTGTCTATAATCACATGATATTTTTATCTTTGTTAAGAAAAAGAGAAAGGTGGAAAGAAATTGTACATCCAGGGTTGACTCAATTTGCAACTATGTTTATCACATTGAAAAACATCTTTGATCACAATAATGACTTGTAAGCCTTAGTCGTGGACAAACATTTCACTGGCCACAAGTTAGCAAAAAGTTCAACATGAAAAACGAGTTAGTGCTATTATTTTGGACCAAATATTTTGAGCAAAGAAAGATTTTTGTAAAGACCTCAGGAAAGCAGTTAGTGATATGTATCAAAATCATTGGGAAAGTTTTGGTAGGCCAAGTGCTCTTAGTGTATCAAAGTCAATAAGACCTGGCAAGAAAAAATTTTATTTCATAGAAAGTGTGTATATTTTGTGTTTCATTTTCATTAATATATAACTAAGTAAATATATTTCCTCTAGATCAATTATAGTCATTATTTTGAAATAGTGCACCAATTTTGTAAAATTTAGCAATTTGTATTCTTAGTCAAACTTCTTCTTCTTCTGGATGTGAGAGAAATTAGAGTGTTTGTGAGCAAATCCATACCAAAACAACAAATCCATAAATTACAAAAATGATTTAATTTAGGTTGATTTAGTATTTTTAATTTCCAAACTTTGTGCCGTATTATTAAAATAGGCTTTTATAGATGCTTATTTAAGGTTTTTCATAACATTTTCAAAAGCATGATAGAAATTGGCGTCACTTTTTCAATTGTTGTAAAATGTTATATTTAAAACATTTTTTACAAAAAAATGTTGTAAAAATTAGTTCTTTCTACCTTATTTTTGTAATAAATGTGGTAATTTTTTTTAAAAAAACATTTTAGTAAAATTGTTTTAGAAGTGTTTTTTTTCTACATTATTTTTTAAAAAAAATAATCATCGTAAAGTGTCTTTAAAGTAGTTCAAGATAGTCGATCTCGATATTTGTGATAGGAGGTCCATCAAAAGGACATAAGATTTAGTATTATTATATTATTCGTTCAATCCATATAGAAATTGCAATGTGTTATCCTCACACTTTCTTTGAGTGATAATGTCTATGACTTTACATGAGCATTTCATCAAACATGTACATAAAGGATCTTATTTGAAGTTCTTGAGCTCATCCCAAATGATGTGAAGCTTGGTGGAATATTTAGTGACCGAAAGATCACCATACCTAAACAAATATGCTTCTAGTTGTAAATCACATATTCGAAGGCAATCTGCCTTATGCATGTCGAGCTTTTAGATTGTTGCAAAATTAGGTCTACCTTGTCCATCTAGATCACGCTTTGATGAATTTGGGGTGAAATATAGTGAATGATACATGAAACAACCATGTTGTTACATCTTGTCCATGCCGAACATAATCAATCTCTTCTTGCTAGTTCAAGTGCTCCTCCATCTATGAACTCAAGTTAGTTCTTCACGCTCAGTGTCGTGGCTCTGGCTTTGCATCAAGAGTGATAATTTGTGGAATCAAGAATTGGAGAAACCAATGTTGTCGCTGAACTTTCATTGAGATAAAGATACAAAAAACTGTGACTATCAAATACTTGTGTTGCACCTTCGCTCATATTGGAGGAAGAAGAAGACATAACCAGAGAAGAAGAAAAAGAATAGAACATTCTTCAAAAGAAAAGTTTTGATACCATAACAGAAACCATGACAAAAAGATGATGAAGCAAAAGAGAGAAAACAACAAATTTCATCTCATCTTATGAAGTATGAATAGTATATAGAAAGTCTAAGAGGCAAGGAAACAGAGTTAACTAACTGTAATTAACTAACTCTAGTAACAGCTAACTGCAATTAACTGCCTTCTAACTAACTTGTTAACAAAAATAACAGAGAAGCTTGTTCAAAAACTAATCTAGCTAAGATTTGTAAAAGTTCAGTTGCATTCAAAGTTTAAACGTTTACCTACACATTATATGGCCCCACATAAGTCCTATTGGGTTATTTAGCTGTTGGTCACTTAAAAATTAAAATATGATCATTTCCTCTATTATACACAACGGTTTAACTAATTTGCGAACAAAGACATAAATTTATGAAAACTGCGGAGTATGAATTTTCCTAATTAAATCGCAGTTCCTATGACATGGCCAAGCATAATAACTCCAGGGCTTCGGTGTGCATCTTATTGCTAACTTAGAGCTTCCTATAATCTTCACACGTAAGAAGTTGATAGAGACGTGGGTTATCATGCATGGTCCACCAATTCTGCTAGAGCCTCAACGGAAGATTATATGTTGAAGCTGACACCTTGCGAGAGAAAGCTTCCTCTAATTAGGATGACGATGGCACGGGCGGATGTGGATTTCATCTCCATCCCTATTGTGGTTAGATATTTTTTAATTTAGGTATATTTGTAAATATTTATTATATTATTTTTTATAATTTGAATTAATTTATTTATTATTAATGAATTATATATTAAGTTATAATTATATTTTAATTTAAAAAGTATATAAAAATAATTAATAACAAAAAATTATAAATTTAAATTTAAAAATTAAAATTCTTAATTAAATATATAACTTTAAATTTATTATATAATTATTAAAATTAATAGGACGAGTTTAGGTACAGGATGGATAATCATATACTCATACTTGTATACATATATCTATACCCAATTAAAACAGATAATATCCATAAAAATCAAAACAAATTAAGACAAATACTCATAGGTATAGATATTTTTATCATCTTTTTTTGCAACCTAGTGCTAGTTCAAGTATGAGGTTCACACCTATCACGTGGGATTACATGTTTCAGAGGTGTCTTGAATACTCTTCTATTAGGTTCACTTATGAGGCATAAATCCTATTCATTCGGTGATCATGGTTCAGCGAGGAATAGGAATGTTGAGGCTCCAGCAGAATTGGTGGACCATGATAACCCACGTCTATATCAACTTTTTACTTATATGTGAATCATGGCCAAGCATACAACTTTTTACCCTGAGCTTCACATGTGTTACCATAATCAACCATGATAATAGTTCAATGCTGATTTATGAGCAACCGAAGAGTACATACGTGAATTGTTGAGCTTTGTGTAATCCTCATAATTGAACCTAGTTAGATGAAAATTATACATGCACCCATGTGGCTAGTTCACAACTAGCAAGAGACAGAAAGATAACAACATATAAACACGATAAGAATTACGATGTGATAGAAGAAGAATAGAAAAAAATAAGTGATGTTTTTTGTGATAAACAATTGTTAGTTGTTAGTTTTCTTAGTAGAGAAATTTGAACCTAAGACTTCTCGTTCTTCCATCTTTCTACTTTACTATCAGATCAACGAAAAAATAAGTGATATTTATGAGATATATAAATTAAATAAATATACATGTATTATTACTCTTTATAAATATGCCACAATAAATATATATATATATATATATATATATATTTCATATGTTACTTTACATCTAATAAGAGAAAGAAAAAAAATATATAAATATAATCATATTTATAATATAATAGAACAAGAAAAATAAAAAAAAAATATATTAATAAAGTGTATAAATTATATAGTATACAAGTATCATCATTCATACAGCAATTGACAAACGTTTGCCCGCTTCCTTGCATTGCACACGGTGTATCAAATTGCAAAACTTCCCATTACTCCACACCTGCAATCATGCATTTCTCTCTATTCAAATTGCAAAGTAGTACCATCACTACATTCGTTTTTAGAGGACACCTACCATCACACTTTTTTATGCATATAGTTTTTATTAAAAATTATGAAAAAACATTAAATAACATAAGGAACATGCAATTTTTTAACTATTTTAAATAAATTTTAAACAATAATAAAAAGTGTGTGTCTATAAAAATATATATGATAAAGTCATTATATTTGAGTCGACTAAAAATTAATTTGAAATTATAGTACGCTTGGGCCACTAAATATCTAAATGACACTCCCTTTAATCAGCATCTAACAGAGGCGTATTCAAGGCACCTTTTCACCCATGTACAAATTTAATTAATAGATAATTACACTTTATGTATATTTTAATTATAATTTAATTCTTAAAAATTTGATACATAAATATTAATTGATAGTGTGTTAAGTTTTGATAGACAAATGTTAGTTGTGTTAGTTTTAACAGAGAAATGTTACTTCTTAAAGCATGATTAATTAGTATAAAAAAAGGCATGTTAATAATGGAATTAATATATATTCAACTTTATAATTAAATAGAACAAAGTTATCCTCAATTCATTTTTACAGCTTGTTTGATAATAATAGAAAAATTTATTTTAATATTTTTAAATTATTTGATTTTTTTTTAAGCCAAACAAATTATTTTATAATTTAACCAACTCTTATAAGTTTTTTTAAAATTAGTCTCACAGGCTATTAACTTTTTTACTCTTCATCTGTATCCTAATAATTTAATTAAAATCAATTTGATCTTATTATTTTAGATTTTTCAGCAGACTTCACTTAATAATTACTTAGCGCACATAATTATATAGTTGATATATACTTTCAATTTACCAGACATTTATAAGTTTTCAACTTTTGATGAGCCAACTCATAAGCTTTAAGCCAGGTTAGTGATTCAACTTTTAAATGTATCACATGAATCAATAAATTAAAAATAAAATCTGAAACTGCTTCTAAGTTGATTGGATTGGATGGGATGAGGAGGTAGAAGAAGTGAGAATAATTATGGATAAGGGTAGTGATAATTTTTTATCTTATTCCCACAAAAGAAAAGCATGCAAGGGTATTGAATCAAAGAGAGGGAGGCCTGAGACTTGGCCATCTTGAATTGGCACTTTCACAAGTCCACCATTCAAGGAGAGTCCTCTAATTTTCCATGGTTTGCTAAACAAATGAAGGGATAAAAATGAATGAAGGAGGTCTTGTGCCAAGTTTAGAAATCATGAATAGTGCAGGATCCCTCTGATCCGGAGGATGGGACGAAATGGTTTACAAGCACGATAGATAACGGATTCATTTCTCACGTCTCACCTTATAAATAAGGCCCCCTAACGCCAAACATTGAGCAAGCAGTAGCGCCCAAGGGCTTTGAGAGAAAACCACTGCCCAGGGCTAATAATAATAAAGGCAGGGAAAACAGGAGCAAGAAAAAGAAAAAGAGAAAAAAAAAAAAGAGGTCGGAGATAATCTGAAGCAGTCAGGGATGGCGACTGGATTCGACAGCGCCCATGAGAAGAAGAAGAAGCTGGCAATCCTGAGCGTGTCATCGCTCCTGCTGGTGGCGATGGTGGCCGCAGTGGCGGTGGGAGTAAGAGATGGGTCGGAGATCAAGGAGGATGGCGGGGAAGGGATCGTGTCATCTCAAAGGAACGAGCAAGTGATATGCGAATCAACGGAGTACAAGGAAACATGCAGGAAGAGTCTGGAGAAAGCGTCGAACGGCACGACGGATCTGAAGCAGCTGATCATAACAGCCTTCAACGCCACAGCGGAAGAGATAATAAACAAAATAGACAACTCGACGCTGTACGAGGAATTGGCGAAGGACAACATGACAAAGCAGGCGATGGATATTTGCAAGGAAGTGCTGGGTTACGCCGTGGACGACATTCGGCAATCCGTTAGGACGTTGCACCGGTTTGACATAAGCAAGTTGAACGACTACGCCTACGACCTCAAGGTTTGGATCGCTGGTACTCTGGCCCACCAACAGACCTGTTTGGATGGGTTCGAGAACACCACCACCGATGCTGGGAAAACCATGGCCAGGGTTCTTAATGCTTCTCTGGAGATGAGCAACAACGCCATGGACATCGTGAACGGTGTGTCGAGTATATTCAAGGGTCTTAACTTGAGTGCATTCACTGCCACCAACAGGAAGCTTTTGTCAGATGATGGGATCCCTTCCTGGGTGAGTGAAGGGCAGAGGCGGCTACTCCAGGCTGCTGAACCCACACCCAACGTTGTTGTGGCCCAGGATGGGAGCGGACATGTTAAGACCATCCACGAGGCTCTTACCATGGTGCCCAAGAAGAACAAGCAGCCCTTCGTCATTTACATCAAGGAGGGTGTTTATCAGGAGTATCTTAACTTGAACAAGCACCTCACCTACGTCACCTTCATCGGAGATGGCCCCACCAAGACTAGAATCACCGGCAGCAAGAACTACGTGGATGGCATCCAAACTTACAACACAGCAACCGTGGGTAAGTGAAACTAAAAGTAAAAGTAAAAGTAAATGTAAATGTTTTAATAATGGAATGGCATGGCATGGCATGGCATGGCAGGTGTTAACGCTGCGGACTTCATGGCGAAGAACATAGGGTTCGAGAACACAGCAGGAGCAGAGAAGCACCAGGCAGTGGCGCTGAGGGTAACAGCAGACAGGGCGGTGTTCTACAACTGCCAAATGGACGGGTACCAGGACACCCTGTACGTGCAGTCGCAGAGGCAGTTCTACAGGGACTGCAGGGTGACGGGGACGATAGACTTCGTGTTCGGGGACGCGATAGCAGTGTTCCAGAACTGCAAGTTGATAGTGAGGAAGCCGATGGAGAACCAGCAGTGCATGGTGACAGCAGGTGGAAGGACAAAGGTGGACAGCCCAAGCGCTCTGGTGTTCCAGAGCTGTACCTTCACCGGGGAGCCCGACTTGGTTGCCATCAACCCCAAAATCTCCTACCTGGGACGTCCCTGGAGGCTTTACTCCAAGGTTGTCATCATGGACTCCCAAATCGATGACATCTTTCTTCCCCAAGGCTACATGGCTTGGATGGGAACTGCTTTCACTGACACCAGCACCTATTATGAGTTCAACAACAGAGGCCCCGGTGCCTCCACTGTCGGCAGAATCAACTGGCCCGGTTTTAAGGTCATCACCCCCCTTGAGGCATCCAATTACTACCCCGGCAAGTTCTTTGAGATCGCTAATTCCACTCAACGTGATTCTTGGATCCTTCAATCTGGGATACCCTATTCCCTTGGCTCCCTTTCTTAATTCCTCTTTCCCTTCCCGTTTTGTCGTTTTCATCTTCTCTTATCATGCACTGCTGCTACTCATTTCTTATTCTTAATTAACATTCTTTTTCCCCTCTTCTTCCCTTCTTACACCATCATTATTACTTTCTACCTAACTATTAAATCCATTCTCACCACTTTCTTTTTTTTTCTTTCCACTCTTGCTGTTGCTTTTGCTTGGTAATTCCCTGCGTCCTCCGCTCCCTTTTGCTTCTGCACGCCAATTCCCATGCTTTCCACTTATATTCATACGCTTTCACAATATCCACCCGCATTTGCATTAAAACTTTTAAATAACAATTTTGTTTAGTATACACTTTCAAATGACATTGACTCAGCACCTTTCATTAGAATAATCATACTGTAAATGAAAAAGGAATATAAATTTATTTCAGACTTAAACATATACACTTATATTTTTCCTTCTCCTCGTGATAAAAATTTGTAAAATATTTGGGTTAATATCATATGACGTAAAAAATAAGCACACAGATTATGGAAATGGGACACAAATTTGTAACCGAGAATTTTTATTCTATGCATCAAAATTGTAAAAAGTTAGTTAAGAGAAACTAAATACAAAGTAAATTTAAAAGATTAATGATACAAATTTTAATGAGGAATTAAAAAGCACAAATCCTTTTTTTTTTACTAAAAAGGACAGATACTTAAATTTGAATGACTACAAATATATTTTAATCGTTATTAAATTACTCGCAGGATTAGTGTACTGTATAAAATTCTTAAAAGTACAGTTATTTTACACCAAAAGAAAGAAACGTGTCACAATTTTTATATGTTTAAAAGTACTGATTTATTTATTTTTCGGAAGTGATAAAGATCATAAATCAAGATATATCTTACTCAAAAAAAAATCAAGATATATCCAAACTTTTAAAGAGCCGGGGGGGCAGGAATAAAATTAAATTTTAGAGAATTTATATACGACGTTAAATTTTTAACTTCAAATTAATTTTATTAATAAAAATACGCATAATTAATACTCTTGACTATATTATTATTATTATTATTATTATTATTATTATTATTATTATTATTATTATTATTATTATTATTATTATTATTATTATTATTATTATATATCAGCTATAATGTCAGCATATAAGGGCTTTGATTTGTATAACAGTAGAAACAATAAAGTATTGTTTTAATATTTTGATATAAACATTTCAATAAAAATAAAATAGTGATTGTATAAAATAAAAATATTTCAATGTGAAACTAAAATTGGAATGAAATAAAAATATATTTGGGCTTTGATTTTTTGCTCTCATAAGCCATCTCACTGCTAAAACTACCTTATAAAATTATTTAAGAAATCCCAACTTCAAGAACCATTATTCTTTATTAGGTTTTCTTTCACCTATCAACTTGCTAATTGCACCGACAGTTAATTTAAACTTTCCAAAATTAATGCCCCTCCACTTTTTAAACCCCTTAAAATATCTACTACTCTATGGACTGGGCCATGTCATCCGAAAGTCTTTGTGTACACAAGCTTATCGATGAATTCGATCATCCAATTTTTGGAATTGCAATATTCTGTATGAAGTGGATCAAACTTACATATGATATGTGATAGACACTTGTCGAACTTTATATCAAATTAAATTATTTCTTTTTTAATTTTGTATCATACAAAACAACTTAGGTCATTTTTTGAAGATATAAGTAATATATGGTTTAATTTCATCAAACAGTTAGAGAATAAGAGAGTTTTGATTTTAGGATTGAAAAAAACAAGAACAGATTCAGATAAAAAACAGACAAAACAAAACATTGATTTGAGGTTCTAACGATGTACTTGAGTAATCATAAATCTAAGAATCATGCAAAATTATATTAACACTCACAGGTAATTCAATTGAATTGGATCATAAACGTGATACCTAAATTCTCTTGAATTTTCAAAACTCTAATTGCTTGAAACAAGTTCTCAATCAATCACTTAGCATACTGCAATTTAGATCAATATATTATGCATACCAAAACACAATTCATATGAAGAAAACCCAATTGAAATTATGCATAAATCGGAGAGGAGAAGAGAGCAATATAAAACACAATTCATATGAAGAAAACGCACAAAATAAATAGGAATGCATACTCTACTACGTGATCACAATGAAAACATCAAATCAATTTAGAATTTAGCATTTCATGGAGATCTCTATGGAAGTTTGCCTTGAGAAGGAAGAAAACGGAGAGAGCATGAAACTTGCGAAGGAAAAAAGAGAGAAATTATCTATAACTAATTCTAAAAAATGAGCCAAAAGTTGTTACAAATAGTTATGTGAGACCAATTATATTCTCTTACTAAATGAGTCTCTAACTAGTCTCTAAGGTTTGTCTATAAATTAGACTTAGGCACAAAATAAAATTGACCTAAAAAACTCAACAAAAGCTACTACAAAATAAAACTAAAAATTATAATTAAAGAAAAATCACAAAAATACAAAAATATAGAAAAATACAGAAGTGAAAAAATACAAAGGCAACTCGTCTAATTAACAAAGTTTACTAACCTGCAAAATAAAAAAAATATGAAAAAAGCTCAAACATAAGTTAACTAAAACAGAAAATTAAAAAACAAATACAGACCTAAAAGGACTAAAAAGAATATAAGGTGTGCATAATAAAATGCTTTACCAGTATGATCCATAACTCATTTTAACAAAGCTTCGGATTGGATGATCTAAAATATGTTCAAATTTAACATATTTCAGATAATTCAATTCAAAGTTTTATAAACATGACCTTTAGGTCATGTCATCAGTAAGTAAGGGCAACACAAAGAACTCTAGACAACCTCATCCAGAATAGCAAAATTCATAAGCTCTAAATCATTCAATTCATAACATGTTTTTTATGAATCACACTATCTAGAACAAAAATGTCTTTCTCCTCCACATCTATTATGGTTGGTCATGCAAAAGGAAATAAGAACCTTAAGAGAAGTTTTAACACTCTATAGAGATTGTAAGTAAACATCTTTGTAAGGTATTAATTGCTTTTATTAAGTAGATTGTAGAGTATATTAGGTCACTATATCCTTTGTTTTGTGATGATCATGCCAAGTAAAAAAGTATATGATATTAGCAATAAGAACAAGTGATAGTACACATGTTCCATGTTTGGCTAGTACTTGTAATCAATCTTGGTTGCATGTGATTGGAACATGTGCTTTACTTTGGTATTAGCTAAATAAGAAGATATTGCCCATGGTGCTTGAATATTCAATCATGCTCTCTCAACTATTAATATGAATTTGCCACATTCTCCTCAAGGTATTATTTATTTCTATCACTATAATTCAATTTCATTATCAATTAAATTTTATTTCAATAGATTTTTTTCCTTTCCCAATAGGTAGATATTATTTTATAGATGCTAGTTATCAAACACCAATGAGATTATATTGGTACTCACATATGTGAACATTATTACCTTCCTGATTTTAAACGTAGATCTAGGTTTGCAAATCATAATGAAGTTTTCAATTACTCAACTAGAAAAATGAATTTTTAAGACATATTTTTGGATGAAATAAAATTTGTCCGAATCAAATTCACATTTCAAACAAATTATGGACAAATTTTACATGTTTTTTTTCAACAAAAATTTAGTCCTAAAATTGTCTATAAAGTGATGCAATCCTAATTGCTCCTTTGATCATTACTTCCATGAAGAGGTTTAAGAAGGTGAAATCAAAGATGGAAAGGAAAGAAATAGTAGTAATGCTTTATGCATGACTAGGGTGTGTGATTCCAAAAAAGGGAGTGAGTTAATCATATGTTCATCTTCTCTTAGAATCTAGCCCAGCCTACCATATTTTAACATGATGAATATAGTACCCTAGAAAAGAAGGGATGACCTAAATACAATGGTCAAAGTGAGAAGGTCAACCTACTAAAAAATCAAAGTCAACAAAAATATAAAGAAAAATCCTAAACATATTTTATGCAATGGAAGAAAGGAAAATCTTCATGTATCCTTCCAAAGAGTCCTTGAGTCGATTGCATCATTCTCTCCCCCTTAAAAGGATTTGCCCTTAAATCTTAAACTTTCTCCCTTTTCTTCCATACCTACAAAAAAGATGGACATAAATATAAGCAAGCATATTTCATAAAAAAGGGATGGAGTAGGAAAAAAAGGTTATTTTCATGGGTTCGAATAGTAAAGAGTGGCACTAGAAAATGCATCCAGATAAAGATTGTTCTTCCCTCTACTGACTAGATCCTCAATCTGCCCTTCTAAACCTTGACCCAAGAAGGTTCAAATGGTGAGTGAGGTCTAGGCTTGATGCATTAGATCCCTCCTCCCTAAAGGTATGCTCAAGTTGGACTTGAGGTTGTGGATCAGTGTGCTCAAAAGGTTTAGGAGCCTCAAATTCAAATTGTTCATTTTCTGAGGGTTGTTGGGAAGACTTCTCTATGTAAAGAACTTCCTTTGAAGCCAAAGGTGGATCTTCTTTATGTTCCTCCTTCCTGTTAACTTCCTTATCTTTATTCTTTTCCCTCACCCTCTTAAGCTTCATTTTCCTTTTATCCTCCAAAGACTAAGCAGGAGTAAGAGGATATCAGGTGAACTTTTTGCCCCTATGAGAGAGAGTGATTTTATCTAATCTTCGCTTGTTCTCTTGCTAGTACAACTTGTACATCATTGAGTCAATGCTAAGTGTAAGGTGAAGAATGAGTAGTATAAGTAAAAGCTAACTTTTTCCTCATCTTCGTGTTACAATAATTGCAACACAACCCACCATCCACAAAGAGAAAACATTTTTGACTCATTACTTTACATCTTTTTTGGAAGATGTTCTCTCCTTATATATGGGTATCCAAACAAAGATGGCTTCCAACAAGTTTCTTGACCTTCAAGAGATCTCTATCACCTTCAAGAAAGGCTAACATATTTTTATTTTAATATTTATAAATTATTTTAAAATTTTATCAAACAAAATTTTGTACATAAATTTAAAATATTCATAAATAAATCAATAAATGCTAATCGAATATAATTTCTATTAGTGACTAATTGGATTTAAATTAGTTTTAAAATAAAGTGTTTTTATTTATAATAATTTTAGATAAGATTATTTTTTATAAATAATACTATGGTCTATATCGTAAATAAATTGAAGTAAATTTATTATATACCTATAATTTTATCAATTAAGATTATTTCCTATAAATTATATGAATTTGAATTAAAAATATTATTAAATAATAATTTATAATATTGAATAAAAATAAAAATAAAAAGAGAAAGAAAACATTATTATATAATCATTTCTAATATTAAACAAAATTATTATCTATATTAATATTAAAAAGATTAAAAAAGTATATTAGTTGCTATATATGTGTCAACACATTATTTTTTCAAAAAAATAAAACTAAAACTATTTTTTCATATAATATAACCATACCGGAGGAACCCTAGGCCGGACTAGCCCACAAAGTTGGGTCTATCCTCAACGTGACCAGGCATCTTGGGGAGACCCCTTAGCCCTAACTATCCAGGCCCGAACCCAAGAAGGTAAATACTATAAATGGTAAAGCAAAAGCACAAGTTTCACTCACTTATTATTATATTACACTGGACAACATTTTTTACCTAAGTTTGAACTCACACTGACTTCTTGAGCATCGGAATGTTACTGCATTATAGGTACCCACCTTTTGCTAGGATTAGAAATCGAAAAACCATGAATTCAACCAGAAATTGAGTTATATACCAACTTGTCCACTGAAAGGATTAGCGTGCAATCGAAAGAGATAATCTCTTGTCCAACAGGTACATTTCATTTAGACAATGTCCACCGTGGGGTCGAATAAGTAATACCCTTCGACCTCAAAGACAAAATTGAGCAAGCGAGACAATGTCCATTTAAGGAGCAATCTCAACACTCAGCTACCACCATAGAAGAAGTAGAAGAAACAGAAAAACAAGTCTCACGCGTCTGTGCCCTTTTCCACAGAATGGCAGTTATCACAGTTAATTAGTTGAAATTTGTTAGGTTGAGTTAGTTCTTTTTGTTATTCTGTTTTTCTTTGGCTTCTAGCTTGGATGTCTCTTATCCTTCATTCCTTCTTGTATATAAGCAGTTTCCTTGCTTGATTCAAGATTAGAATGGTACTTTATGCATGTTGATGTGTTGAATTCAGTTTCTTTTCCCTTCTCTGTTTTCAATTTTATTCTCATTCGTTGTTAATTTTCACATGGTATTAGACCTCTCTGCTACGCGCTCTACATTCTACTCTTTTCTTCTCTTCGATGTCTTCCTCATCGACAACCATGAATGGAGATATGGACCCTACTAATGTGCATAACTTCCTTTACCTTAAACCTAGGGAGAATCCGGCCATTGTTCTGGTTTCACCTCCTTTTGATGAAAGGAACTATAACACATGGAGTAAAGCCATGGCTATAGCATTAAGCACAAAGAATAAGTTGGAGTTCATCAATGGAGTTGCGACTGAACCAGATGAAGGAGACCGATTACACTCAGCGTAGAGGAGATGTAATGACATGGCGGTATCCTAGATACTCCACTCAATTATGCCACAGATTCGACAAAGTATTATTTGGATGGATCGCTTTGATGCCATTTGGAAGGATCTACGCGCAAGATATTCACAAGGAGATAAGATTCGCATTTCATATTTACAATTAGAAGCAACTTCGATTAAGCAAGGTGATTCAATTGTCACCGAATATTTCACAAAACTCAGAATAGTATGGGACGAGTTAGAAAGTTTCAAAGCTAGTCAGGTATACAAGTGTTTGATAAAATGCAGTTGTGGAATTGTAGAAGCCATGATAGAAAAAAAATGTGAAGACAAGGCCATGCAATTTCTGAATAGGTCAGTAACATAAAATCGAATATATTGATCATGGATCATTTTCCCTCCATCTCCAAAATTTTTTCATATGTTTTGCAGTAAAAGAGACAGATTAAGAGGGGCAGTTTTGCTGCAGCAGTAAACTTGGAAAATAAAAACTCAAGTGGAAATGGAAGAAATACAAATTTGATATGCAGTTATTGTGGAAGAAGTATACATTTTGAAAATGTGTGCTACAAGAAGCAAAATTTTCCATCTGAAAAAGAGAGCAATAGAGGTCAGCAATTTAACTCGAACAAAAGCAGTAAAATATGCACTTACTGTGGAAGATCCAGCCACAAAATTGATGTCTGTTATAGGAAGCATGGCTTCCCTCGAAGACATAAGCTCTATGGCAAAAATTCTAGTGTTAATCAAGTTGCGGTATATGATGGCAAATTGAATGAGAATCAGCAGCATAGTCCCAGTGTGATTCGTGATCACAAGTTGTCTTCCAAGAAGTATCAAGCCTTAATGGATTTAATCCATCAGTCAAGTGTTGCAGGATCAACATCAACCAGCACAAACACTCCACAAATAAACCAAGTTGGCTCTGTCATAGCCTGCACATCACAAAAGATAGGTATTAATTCACACAATGAACTTACTTTTCAATCCAAATGCACTATAACCTGGATATTAGATTCAGGTGCTACTAATCAAATGTGATCATCCCTAAAGTAGTTCACTCACTACAAAAGCATTCCTCCCATCCTGGTCAAACTCCTCACAGGTCAATAAGTGAAAGTTACCTATTTAGGCACCATCAATTTTACTGAAGATTTCTTTCTCACTGATGTCTTGTTTATCTATTCCTTTAACTATAACTTGATTTCAATCTCTAAACTCATAAAAAGACTCCATTGTGAACTGATTTTTTCTTACCCTTTGTGTAGAATTCAATATGTGAATCTGAAGAAGACGATTGGTATAGTTAAGGAACATGGCAGTCTCTACACCCTATCTGTGAATAACCTGCATATACCCTTTGCTATGACCACTGTAACACCCTCTTTGCAAAACTATCTCTGTGCATTTTTGGCATTTCAGATTTGGACATTTGTCCCATGAAAAGCTTTGTACAATGTCTCAACATTACAATTGTGTTTCCCATAATGGTGAAGAGTTTTCATGCAATATGTATCATCATGCTAGCTAAAAACGACTACCTTTTCCTTTGGGCAAATCTCATGCATTGAAACCATTCCATCTAATACATGCTGATATTTAGGGCCCTTGCTCCAAGCTTTCCCTACACGACCATAGATATTTTTTTACCATAATAAATTATCACTCACGTTATACCTGGATTCATTTAATGCATGCTAAATCTGAAACAAGAAAGCATATAGTTAATTTTGTTTATTATGTAAGCAACCATTTTAACTCTAACATTAAAATAATTCATTTAGACAATGAAAAAGAATTTCATATGACTGATTTCTATCATTCCAAAGGCATAATTCATCAAACTTCATGTAATGAAACCCCTAAACAAAATGGTGTTGTTGAGAGGAAACATCGGCATCTTTTAAACATTACTCGTGCCTTTCTTTATCAAAGTAATCTTCCTCTCTCTTTTTGGCCTTTTGCTTTAACTCACGCTGCATTCTCATTTACTGCATTTCCACTCCTTTTCTTCATTGCTCTTCACCATATGAAAAGCTTTATGGAAACCAGTGTAATGTGGGAGCTATTTGGGTTTGTGGTTGCCTCTGCTATGCTTCAACTTTAGCCGCACACAGATCCAAATTGGAACCAAGAGCCCATCCTTGCGTGTCCCTCGAGTTCAAGCCTCACACCAAAGGTTACTTGCTCTATAATCTTCACACTCACCAACTCGAAACTTCACGTAATGTGGTGTTTTATGAAAACCAATTTCCTTATTTTTCTCCACCAAATACTAACTCAAATCAGCCAACCATAACTTCACATGTTGACGCCTTTAAACACCTATCTTTAGACCAGTAAAAGTCATCACCAACTAGTGCCTACATCGAAACACCTGTCATCCAAGACACCTCATCTAGTCCATTACCTTTCCTTGTGCCACCTGTCTCACCATCTGTCCCATTATCCAAAGAGCCACCACCTGTTAATCCTACCACTGAACCCCCTATTCCAAGTGACATGTTACCTCTTCCTCTATTATACCATTCTCTTCTTCATCAAGCATTATTCCAGGTATTAGATACCCCTTGTCTTCTTGCATTTCTTATGATAATTTGTCCCCTTCCTTCAAACATTTCATTCTCTCAATCGCTACACAGCATACACCACGTTCTTATGCTAAAGCCACAAGGCATCACTGCTCGATTCAAGCTACGAAGGATGAGATTACTACCCTCGAAGCTAACTATACATGGACTTTCACCACTATTCCCCCAACAAAATTGCCATAGGGTGTAAATGGATTTTTAAAACTAAGTTTCACATTGATGGCTAGATTAAACGGCATAAAGCTCGCCTTGTTACCAAAGGATACACCCAATTGGAAGGTCTCGATTTCATTAATACTTTTTCTCCCGTCGCCAAGCTCACCAAAGTGCGAGTTCTTCTTGCTCTTGCTTCCATTCACGCTTGGCATCTCAAGCAGCTCGATGTCAATAACATTTTTCTTCATGGTTAATTGCTTTGAGAAGTGTATATGTAGGTCCCTTGTGGACTACCCTCTAAACCTGACTAGGTTTGCAAGTTGTAGCGCTCTTTGTATGGCCTAAAATAGGCTAGTAGACAATGGTTTTCCAAACTCCCCTTTTTTCTCCTTTCCAACGACTACACTCAATCATCAGCGGACTACTATATATTCTTTAACTTTTCCACCAACTCTGTTACTGCACTTCTCATCTATATTGATGATGTGATTTTGGCTGGGAATGACTTTTTTGAGATTAGGCACATTACTTCTCTTCTTGACTCCACCTTCAAGATCAATGACTTGGGTGATCTAAAGTTCTTTCTTAGGCTAGAAGTTACGCACACCACCTCAGGTATTCACCTCAGCCAACACAAGTATACTTTGGACATTCTTTCTAACACCGACATGTTAGCTTGTCGCTCTGTATCCACCCCTATGGACTACACTACTCGCCTTCATTCTGACTCAGGTGCTCAACTTCCTGCTTCTTACAGATGCCTCATTGGTCGTCTCATCTACCTCACCACCACTCACGTTGATATTACATATTCTTCCAACACCTTAGCCAATTTATGTCTAAGTCTACCAATATGCATTTGAAAGCTGCTTTTCGAATCCTCAAATGCCTCAAGCAAGCTCCTGGCTTGGGTCTTTATTTTCTCTGCTCTATTGTTCTTCAATTGAATGCCTTCAGTTATTATGATTGGGCTGGTTGTGAAGATACCGTTATTTCTCGTTTATCTCGGTCACTCACTTGTCGCATGGCGTTCCAAGAAGCAAGCCATAGTTTCAAAGAATTCGTATGAAGCAGAATATCACACCTTAGCCTCCACCACACCTTAGCCTCCACCACGTGTGAAGTCCAGTGGCTCACTTTTCTCTTGGAGGATTTTCAGGTTGCCTTCAATCGCTCCCCTCTTCTCTTCTGCGATAGTGATAGTGCTTTGTAGATCGCTTCAAACCAAGTTTTTCATGAGTGAACCAAGCACCTCGACATTGATTGTCACATTGTTCATGATAAGATCAATGTTGGTCTTATAAAGCTCCTCTCCATTTCCTCTTCTATGCAGCTTGGCGACATGTTCACCAAAACCCTTTCCCTTTAACTCTTTTGTGCTTCATGTTCTAAACTGGAAATGCTTAACATTCACTCCCATTACCAACTTAAGGGGTCAACACTAAGCTATCACCACAGAAGAAGTAAAAGAAACAAAAAAACAAATCTCACGTGCATGTGCCCTTTTCCACAGAATTGCAAGTATGACAGTTGATTAGTTGAAATTTGTTAGGCTGAATTAGTTCTTTCGGCTATTGTTTCGTGAGCTTGGGTGTTTGGTGCCCTTCGCTCCTTGTATATAATCATTTTCCTTGCTTGATTCAAGATTAAAATGGGACTTTATACATGTTGATGTGTTGAATTCAGTTTCTTTTCCCTATTGTGTTTTCAATTTCATTCTCATTCGTTGTTAGTTTTCACAGGCAACGTTGGAAGTTCATGCAATTTGAAGGAAAGGGCAATTATTTTACACTACCGGCTGGTTTCGTTTGGTGCTCACAGAAAGTGACGTCCTTCATGTTCTGCGTGAGAGACTGCTGCAGCAGCATTCACCCCACATATGCGCGCACCTCGGTGAGTTCAGATTGCGCCGCACCACGGCGAGGTTGGCAGATCCGCGTGATGGAGCTGCCCAACAGCGAAGCCGTCGCGGGTCAGATCAGTGACGCGGCGACCCCGTGCGTGACGCTATCTTATCCACCGCGCAACGCAGTCGCCCCACAGTGAAACCATTGCGGGTCAGATCGGTGTCGCAGCGACCTCCGTGGGCGACACTGCCTCATCCACCGCGTGACAAGCACCGCCAGTCTCCACGCCCAGAACCGCACATGCTTCATATCTCTTGTTCCATCACAACTGGGCGACGTCAGAATCCCTACTATCAACAGTATCAGATACAGTACTGCCACTGGCCTGGATTTGGTAATTTAACATCTGGATAATCATCGGTCTCAGTTCTATTCATCAAGGATGATTCAAGTCCCACGGAAGCCAAACCAGATCCACTGAGTGACTCGGCTCTGGTGTAATGCTCCCCATTTAAGTCTGGATACTGGACGCCATTTGGCAGGTATGCTGGTCTGATGTTTTCACTATCATAACCGCTCGGTGGAAGCCTCCCAGCCAAATCTTTGAGCTGTAACGTAGCACGCCAATAAGCATTAGCATAGAACAGTAATACTAGAAGGATGAAGGAATGGAAATGTAGGGACTTCGAGTAAGACAAGGGTAAACAGCATTCAGCATGACTCAGACCAAAGGGACGTATTTTGCAACTCTTTCTAACATTCTCTAATATTAGTTAGAATTTAATGAAAATTACAAATTTTTATGTATTTGCTTCCCATTTACTCATCCCTTGATTTAGAAGTAGAAGTGTAGAACCCACCAACATTTGTAATTTTTAGTAAATTTAAATTTTAAACCAACAGTAATGAGGGTTGGAAAGAGAGCTAGAGAGCATACAATAATATAAGAAAGAAACAAAAAATCCAAACCAAACTGAAAATAAAATATCTAACAGAAAGACAAGCGAGAATAAGACACCTCATTTAACTCCATAATAAAATTCCATTTAAAGTGATTATTTTGCTCAACAACAAATTCTAGAATCTAGATATCTTGTTTACAACTAGAACTTATGATTTCATTATTGTGGATGGTTTAATCTAGGTATTCATTTTATTCAATTCAAATGAAAACAAGAAAAATAAAATAAAACACCACATTACATAAAGCTAAACGAAAATAAATCACCGTAGGAATACAAGAATAAACTTGCGAAAAACTCCACCTGTGCTGTAAGTGACTTTATAACTTCTTTGGCGGCCTTAGATTTGGTTGATCCCTTAGTGGCAAGTGTCATAGCTTCCTGAGTCTTTTTTGTTGACCTTTGAAGCTCTAATTTTGCGGTTCACATCTCTGTCTCAATGTATCAACCTGACAAAATTTATGTGAATTTCAAGTTAGAGACACGGGAGGCTCAAGTTTTACATAGTTTATTTGTCAGACTCAAACCTGTAACCAGGAATAAGTTGTAAAAAGGAGGAAGCTATGCTAAGCAGCTAGCTTCTGCTACTTCATTGACAATTTGACATGAGAAACAAGGGAAGAATAATATACCTAATCCCGATGTTGATGGAATAGGTGAAGTTGAACGAGGAGGGCTTGGTCTTCTAGAGAAAGGGGACACGGACCTGGAACTCACCCCAGATGGTGTCAGAACAGGTGTTGGAGATGTTCGCTTCAAATGAATAGCAGTAGACAAGACAACATCTTTGAGTTGTAGCAAAGATTGTGGTTGTGAGGGGCGAGCAAGAGAGAATGTATCAGCCTTCTTGCCCGGTTTGGCACCTATTTGCTAGAGCCGTAAAAATGAACCACAATGTGTAGTTCAACCGACCTCACATGAATATGGGCTGAGTTGAATAAAAAAATAAAAAATTTATGTTGTAATAATAAAAGTATAGTTTGACCGGTTCAAACTGGTTTAACTCGAGTGAATTAGTAAACTCCTATTGAATTACTAAACTTTTGCTAGTTTTAGTATTTCATACATTCTCACTACACTTTAGTCCAAATGTAAAATGGTTAACTACATTCTATTGAACTCACTAATTAAATGATTATATTACATAATCTGATAATCAAATAAAAAATAATTAAATAGAAAATAATTATAAAGACTTGATTAAATAGTTAATTTTAAAATATCTCATTTTTAAAAAATATTTTTTTTTCTGGTAGGTTGGTGAGCTGACCTGTATAACCCAACAACATATGGTTGCCGAGCCGGGCTAGTAGATTGAATAGCAAAAACAAAATGAGTTGAGTTGGGTTGCCCTTTTTTTTATGGGTTGAGGTGGGCTGACCCATATAGGCTGGGTCAACCCATTTTGACAACTATACTATTTTCACCTGACAAATGAGGCATAGAATTCCTTTGATTACTATTGCTAGATTTCGTAATCTTGTTCAATTTTACAAAACAAGAATCACAAAACACAATATGGCTTCCCAAGATTAAGAACCAAGGCAATTCTTAATGCTTTCCTAGAGCTACATGAATGGCAGTCCACAGTTATAACAATTGCGCCTCTTTCTAATGAACCCAAATGCATGTCTACAAGCAGAGCACTGAGATTGCTTAGCACTAGAAATCCACTCATGAAGGCATATGGCAGCATAGTAGTTTGAACCAAAGGCAATATATTTCACATGTATATCTTTCAAAGCTTCAACCAAAGTTGGTGTTTTTCGATCTTCAACATGTAAACATTCAACCATACAAGCTTGTGGGAGAATGTGTTGAAGAAATTACATGTAAAAACAAGCGAAGTATACCCTCTGGTTGAACAAGCTGAGCAAGGAAGCACCTTAGATAATAAACAAGTGAAAGATACCTTACCGGTCGAACAGGTTGGGCAAGGAAGTACCTCAGACAATTACACAAACAAATGATACCCTCCTGACCGAACAACTTAGGCAAGGAAGCACCTTAAACAATAAAAGAAACGAAGGATACTCTCCCAATCAAACAAGCTAAGCAAAGAAATACCTTAGACAAACAAACAAGGGATACTCTCCCGGTCGAGTAGCCCGAGCAAGGAAGTAACTTAGACAATCAAACAACAAAGACAAGGTTTCCCCCCTAATCAAATAGTCTAGGCAAGAATGTACCTTAGGCAAAAATCAGAAAACAACTAAGACAAGGTTTCCCTCCTGATCAACTAATTCAGGTAAGGATGTACCTCAGACAAAAATCAAGAAACAACAAAGACAAGGTTTCCCTCCCGGTCAATCAGCACGGGCAAGGACGTACCTTAAGCAAAAATTAGAAAACAATCAAGATAAAGTTTCCCTCCCGATCAACCAACCCGGGTAAGGATGTAACTCAGGCAAAAATTAAGAAACAACAAAAACAAGATTTCCCTCCTGTCAACCAATCTGGGTAAAGACATACCTTAGGCAAAAATCAGAAAAAAAAAAAAACAAAGACAAGGTTTCCCCCTAGTCAATCAACTCGGGTAAGGATGTACCTCAGGAAAAAATCAGGAAACAACAAAGACAAGGTTTCCTTCCCGGTCAACCAACCCGGGCAAGGACGTACTTTAGGCAAAAATCAGAAAACAACAAAGACAAGGTTTCCTCTTGATCAACCAACCTGAGTAAGGACGTACCTTAGGTGAAAATAAAAAACAACAAAGTAAATGTTTCCCTCCCAATCAACTAGCCTAGGTAAGGACGTGCCTTAGAAAGGAAACATATACAAAAGCAACTACAAAATGCAAGCTCTTCATTAATATCAACAAAAACTAACAAGTCCTGCGTGAAAGGGAAAGTGATTCAACAACAAGTTGTGGTCCTCATTGTCGCTTTCACTTCTCGATACTGGTAGGGTTGTGTATCAGAAGAAATCCTCGAACCTACTAAGAGTCAGACTGACCTAGGTTCAGACTTACACAAAAGTTGGGTCTACCTTTCATTGGTCGAAATATCAAAACAACCTGGTAAGGAAATTACTAGTCACACTGACCTGAATGGGACCCAATCCCCTTAAATACACACTGGCTTGGGTGTGGCCCAATCTCCTTAAGTAAAATGTCCATTCCTATTGAGCCTGCAACAAAAATGCCCCAGCTGACCAACCCTTTACACCACTAGTAATATCTTCATCGCATCGCTTCTTGACACTGGTGGGTTATGTACTAAAGGAACGTTGGGTCGGACCGACCATAAAGTCGAGTCTACCCTCAGCGTGGCCAGGCATCTTGGGGAGATCCCTTAGCCCAGCAGTGAAAGGTATTAATGATAACTAGAAGTATGGATTAACAAAGAACGACACATCAATCTTTGTGACCTAGATAAAAGAAACAAAAACACTAATAAAAGATTAAAATAAACATTTTTACTATATTAAATTTAATTAGAGATAAGCTAGATATTTTAATTAATGTGTCATAATTTTATTTGTGAGACCGAGTTAGAGATAGGAAAATGGGATCCTATTCTCTATTGCTACAAAAGGACAAAATCAAACCACATTTTTTAGATACTCCACACAAATACTCTCTTACGAGATATGTAATTGCTTGTAAATTAAGTCTCCATACGGAAAGAGTGTTAATTCACAAAAATTATGTGAATATGAGATAAGTATAAGCAATATAGTATCCAACATGATTACATGCTCTTGTTTATACTTGTACTACACTCATGTTTTCTATTGATAGAATTTCAAGAATGCTAGATTGTCCAAGTCTAAGTTTTTTTATATTATTATATCATAAAATATAACAAAAGTTTTTAATTATTATATTTAAAATATCTTGTGATGTAGATTATTAAAGGTCACATTAGACTTTTTTTTTTAGGTTTTAAAGATTATCTTTACAACTGAAAATTTTGGGTACCTCAATAGAAAACAAAAAAATATTTAGATTTTGTAGTGTTTTATATGCTACTATCAAAATTTATATAAATTTTTAATTTTGTAAATTTCTCAATTCCGATCGTTCCATCAAATATTAATTATTAATAAATTGAAATTGATTATGAAATAAAATAAATAAATAAATTCATGTTAGGTTAGTGTGTCACTAAATTTAAAATGTATTAAGTTGATTTTTAAATATTTAATACTTTTAATTTAAAAAATAAAATAATAAATTTTAAAATATGAAAAATAAAAAAACAAAATATTTATTTTAAGTAAAAATCAAAAGTATATTTTACTGTGAAATTTGTATTAAATTAAAATTAATTTATTTTGATCCAAAATTTTGTGTGAGGATCGGCAAACGCATGTAGACTGAGTCCAAAATGTTGGCCGTCATCCTTCATTTCAGAATTCCTACACTGAATCCGAATCTGTAAAGTGGTTCGGGCAGTCGACCTTGCCAAATGCCAATCATAAATCATAAATCATAATACACGCTGCTCTGGTTTATCACTTAAAGTTGCCTCTTCTATTGGACCAAAGCCGAGATCCTCCTTTCGGCGTTTCTTGCCCCACTTTTATCTATACTCATGCTGGAAGTCACTTGCCCTTTTTTACCCGTTCTTCCTTTTCAATTTTCTTCAAGTAAACAAAACCACTTTCAACTATAACTTTTTAATAATTATAAACTCTTATTTAATCAATCATTTTAAATTCTTAGAAACATCAATTGCTCTAGCGTATAGCAGGTAAATTTTTAACATACTAACTACTCATTCAGTTATAAAATTATAGTTATTTACGTTTTGCACACCCATTAAAAAAATATTAATTAATATATTTATAAATCAAATATTGTTAGAGTTTAATTAATATATTTATAAATCAAATACTTGAAAAAATTGAAAGAATTAGTAAATATAAATAAATGTTTAGTTAAAAAATATTGTGAATGTTGTTTTGAATAAACTAAAATATTAAGACAATTATGTAAGACAAAAATTTAAAATTTATTATTCTTTTTATAAGAAGTTTTCAAATTATCTTGTCTACTAATATTTTTATACCAAAATATTCTTAATTATTCTACCATAAACTCATTATGCCTTTTATAAAAAGAAAACTTGTGTATCCCAACAAAGTTAAGTGTAAACTGGAAATTAACATTAAATTTAATGCACTACCATAAATTAACTTTCTTAAAAAAAATGTTAATTAAGTAAATGTATCTTACATCTAAATATAAATATAGTATAATTTTAGAACCGAAGAAACATATTTTTTTGTTCTCCTAATTTAGTGTCGCAATTTTAATTTCATACTTATAATTATTTAATTTCGATCACACATTTAAAAAGTAAAGTAATCTTTTTTAGTTCTTCCACTAATAGTATTTCTATGGCAATTTCTTATCCGGTTTCTTAAGGTTGTACTTGTGATGAAAGATAAAGGAAAGATACTAAAAATTAATAAAAGAAGAAAAAAGAAGTTACACTCATTCATTATTTATGAAAGAGGGTAATAGTTGGTTTATATCGTCATTTCATTCACATTTCATTTAGTTAGTTATGGCAATTATGTAGTTATAACTGTCATTCTATTTGGTTTAGCTTGGCTTGTTCTATATGCTTCATTTTCTGTTCAAGGTTTGATAAATATAAACTTTATTGATTGTATCTTATATCTTTTTATCAAATATTGTTGATCATTTCTAGTATTTTGGCCATTTTGTTATTCTTGCCCTTGCTCTCTAACTCTTCCTTGTTGTGTTCTGTTTTGGCACTTTCTTTCATTTGTATTCTTCATCATCTTTGTTATGGTATAAGAGTTCTTCCCTTAAAGAGCTCTATTGCACCTCTCATTTTTGTTATGTCATCTCCTTCTCCAATATGAGTGAAGATGCAAATCGTTATTCTGATGTTGAGAATTGTTTTCATCTACACCCGAATGAAAGTCCCACAATTTCTCTCGTCTTTTCTCTTCTCAACTCCAACAATTATTATTTATGGAGCAAGTCCATGATCATGACTCTTAGTGCTAAGAACAAATTAGAGTTCATTGAAGGAAGAATTTTCGAACATGCAAGAATGACCGAAGTTATAGTTCATGGGACGATGTAACAATATGGTTGCATCTTGGATCGTTCAATCTGTTTTGGAAACGATTTTCCAAAGTATCATGTGGATAGAAAATGCTAAAGAGATTTGGAAGGATCTCAAGTCAAGGTATTCTCAAGGAGATTGTCTTAGGGTTTTCAAATCTTCAATTAGAAGCATCTTCTATTAAGTAAGGTGAGCAAAATGTTGTTGAGTATTTTTACAAGGATCAAAATTGTTTGGGATGAATTGGAAAATTATAAGTTGAATCCAATTTGCACATGCTCAACAAAATGTTGTTGTGGAGTATCAACAGCCATATTGGAACAAAACTCGAAGATCATATCATGCAATTTCTCTGTGGTTTAAATGGGCAATATGGAAATGTTAGATCTCATGTTTTGTTGATGGAACATCTACCTCCTATTTCAAAAGTCTTCTCCTATTTAGCAAGAACGACAGTTTCAAAGCTTGAACTTTGCAGCCAGCATCCATGGTCATGAGGTCAAAGTTGTTTCCATTAACTAAGTAAGCAATGTGTCAACATGTAATTTTTGTGGATGACAAAGGCTATGGTGGGAGTCTCTCATGTCTTCTACCATGAGAAAGTCTTTCTTGACTAATATTTTTAAAAAAAAAAATCAATAACAATAAAATAATAAATTCTACAATGGATGAGCACTTAAGGGGTGTACTGATGAGCCATTGTTACTAACTGTTAGATGTAATAGTAAAATATTAAATGGATGAGATTTTCAACTGGTTACTTCACTTGTTAATTATTAATTTAGAATCTTACAATTTAGTATTCATATAAAAGTAACATATCCACTATTCGACAACTACGCCCAAAGATTAGCAGCCATTATAGCTAAACCTAGACAGTAAATTGGAGTCACTTAATATGAACTCCCTTTTTGCTTCATTGTTCAACCTGAACCTTTCTCTGGTGACATCCTATTGCATAACGAGGTCGATATTTAAAGGTGATTGATGTAAAAAACTATGGTATTTTGTGGTGTAAAGTTTAAAGTGTGTTTGAATGGAAATTTTCAAAATAAAAATGAATCTTATTTGAAATTTTTAAATATTTTGTAATGAAATACATTCTTTGGAGAGGATTTTAAAAGAAATTAAAATTTTAGTAATTTTTTAAAGTATTTAAATTAGTTAAAATTGTAGAATTTCAAATTCCCTAAAAGAGTAAGAATTTTGAAATTCTACAAACCTACTTTTCTTTTATTAAAAACGACTGAGTTTTTTTTTACTTGACATCAACTAATTTTTTTTTGTTAACATTGATTAAGATTATTTTTTTGTTGATGTTCACTAGGCTTTTTTTGGCCAATTATTGTTTTTTTTAGGATATGTCAATCAATTTTTTGCTAATATTGATTGATATTATTTATTAATCAGCATGCAAAGCTCCATAGAGTAAACAATTTGTCTTACTTCACATTACTATTGTAAGTGTTCTTATGGCATAAGTTAGATCCACGCTCCTGCCCCACCCCACATTTTCAAGCTAAAAGTTAAGAACATATCTTAATTGTTGATTTAAACGTCTCAAGGAAACGATTGTAAATTCAATCTGATTCTTATCATATAGTGGGAAGTGTGTCCCACCGAAGGCAATGAAGATACAGATTCGGCAAGAGAGCTTCTTTTACTTGTTCTATTATTCTATTTTTGTACGCGTTTTCTCATGTTATTATAATTTTACACCACACTCACAACAATCCCTCGTGAGTCTGACTAATTCAGTCTTCAGCTAGCCACCAGTTTGCCATTCATATAGCCGTGGCTAGGAAGAACACAAGCCACGTGGACCCATGGTGGTAACAAGTTTCTAGTTTGAATGAATAATATATGGACACACTCCAATCCAGATGGATTCACTCACTAGTCACACTAAATCCAACCTCACGCAACAATTTACGTTCCCCACACGCTTTACTTTGTACTTGTTTGAACATTATACTTTTTAAATAATATGATGAATTGCGTACTTAAAGAAAATTATAATGTGATGAAACATGATGCACAACAATAATTAGTGCTTATCTGTTACAAGATATTTGTAAAATTATTTAAAAAATTAATGAATTATTTAAAACAATTTTTTTATTAAAATAATTATACATGACAACTTAGGTTATTTAAGTAGTGATGAGTTGTTTTATAAAATAACTGTTTTTTATGATTAAAAAAAATAATTTTTCATTAAATTTGTACAAATTAATAAAAAAAATTATAAAACTATGATTTTCTCAGAGTTGGTTAACAATCACGAAGATAGAAATCTTCAAACACACTTATTTTAATACAATAAATAACTCATAGAAGTTACTTCTATTGAAGATGTCTTTAGTATTCGTGTATTTTATTTTAAAATTTAATCTTTTAATTTTTTAATTTATATTTTTTATAGGCTTTTTATTTTTTTATTTTAATATGTAATATTTTTTTAAAAAATTAAATTGATATTTGTCATTAAATGTTTTTTATAAAAATTCTATTGAGGTATTAGGTTGGAAATAAGTAATCATAAATAATTAATTACTATGTACTATTTGATAGGTACTTCACAATCTTTTTAATATTAATGTTTTTACTTATAAAAAAATATTATGTGATTAAATTCTTGTAAAGTTTTGACTTGGCATTATATCATTTTCAAGATAACTATATTTTTTAAAAATAAAAATTTTAGGTAATAAAATGAAAATATAAATAAAGTTAAATATTAAAACAAAATACTTTTATTTATAGACTGCAAAAAAATATTTAAATTTATAAAAATGTTAATTATGAATATTACAGCTACAAATTTTAAGATTTAAATATATTTTACGTTCCTAATATATTAGTAACTTTTGTATTAAGTTATTGCTATAAAATTTTTATTTTATCTTAAATTTTTAATATAACTTTCATTTTATTCAATTCTTAAAGTGTTATCTTAAAGGGTTCGGGCAGTATGAAAAGAAACAATGCAGGAGAATTCATACTGATATGACTACATGGATCCACCACGGCTTGATCCCGCAGCAGCTCTTCTTGCAAATACACATTGGACTTAAACTATGAATTTAGATTATTGTGTTTGAAATTGACAGCAAACAGTTATACAATGACATTTTTATGTTAGATAGGGAGAGAGATTGTGAGTTTCAACCATATAATAAAATTAACATCTATCTATAAAAAAAATAAATTACATTGTTATTGCTAAATCCTTTGAAATCAGAAATTGTGTTTTTAATTGCAAAATGTAGAGTCTCTTAGCCTAATCCATATCTCATGTGAGCCTTGTAAGACGACAAGCAAATCAAGTAACTATCTATTATCTAGAGCATCTAGATTTCATGCTGCGTGTCAGGTTTTTGACGATCTTCCCATTTGTATTGTTTCGATTATTATTAGTCCTTAAGCCTTTTACAGTAAATATATATATATATATATATATATATATATATGAAAGTCAATATAATGAAATAAACTTGACTATAGTTTTTAAATTATATCATATTGGTGCAGTTGAAGGAAATTTGACCAAATGATCAGTTTAGATTTTAGGCAAACCAAACATAAGTTGGTGGGTTTAAAATCGATAAATTTTTTTTTCAAAAATATGATCAATTCTTATTTTTGTCTTCAATTAAAAAAGTTAACTTTCAATTTTGAATAAAAAATTTATTTTATTTTGATTCTGTTATTATTTATTTTCGTTAAATAGCGATGTGTTGTATTTATGTTTTATTATGACTTTATATATTTGATTTATTTTTCTCTTGATTGAGTTTAAGGTTTAGATGTATGTTGAATTATTTTTTCATTAGTTTTGATGTTTATAAGATGAAAAGTTTGTTTTTTATGTAGGGTGATAATCAATAAGATGTTTTAAGATGAAGTTATAGATTATCTTTGACAAAACTACTTGAAGAATTAGCTAAAAGTTGAAAAGATAGTTAAAAATTGAAAAACTAGTTGTAAGTTTAGATAAAACTAGCTCAAGAAGTTATAAAATGACTAATAAATGTATCATTAATCACTAGTTCAACAATAAGGTATTTAAAACAATTATAACATATTTTAATAATATTAAATTAATTACATATTTAAATTATAAATTGTTAAAACTATATATTTAAATTATAAATTTCTATAATTATATATTTAAATTATAATTACATATATAAATTATGTAGTTACACGGTTAAATTAAAATTACTATAAATATATATTTAAATTATAATTTTCTATAATTAAATATAAAAAATTTAAATAATAATTTTTTATAATTATATATTTAAATATAAATTACTATATTTACATTAAGGAGAGAGAAAGGAAGGCGATAGATTGTATCATTGAGAAGAGAGAATTAGTGAGAGACAATATATTAATTAGAGAAGGGTAAAATTGTAAAAAAAAAACTAGTAGCTGAAAATAAGAAATATTTTGAAAAAAGTACTTGAAGTAATATTTTTAAAAAAAGCTAGTAACTCCTAAAAAAACTTATAATTTTTTTCTATCTAAACGGAGCTTCAAGTATTTCAACTAGCTTTTAAGCTTTCAGCTAGTTGAAATGACAAATTAAACGCACTCACATATAGTGATCTTATAAGTATACATATACATTAAATTCTCGAGGAGAGAAATTGTCACTCATGATGATCCTATAAGACGAGTAACAAGTACAAGTGTTTTCATACCCGCTTGTTAATAAAGTAAATGAGTTACAAATTCATGGTAAATGTATCTAGTATCATGGGTATTAGTTGCCTATTAAAATTAAAATACTTATTTTATTTGATCATATTTATATTTTAGGGTGCAATTTTAGTTGTACTTGTATTTTATGTATTATTTAAGTTTATGTTTTAGAAATTATGAACAAGTTTTAGATAAATTTTTTTGGAATTCATAAAATAAAACTTTATTTTTTTATTTAAGTATCTAAGGATATTTTTAATTATATAGAATATTTAATTGATTTTAGTTGTAACTATTAAAACTATTTTTAAAAGAATATTATAATAAAAAAATCAAAGTAATTTTTTAATATTTTCCATTTTTTAAAATATGAATGGATACTTGCATGTTAAAAAAAATTACTTGCATCCAAATATATTAAAAGAATTATGGTTATCTAGGATCCTCATATAGGTAATGAACATATAAGGACTTATATTTATATGAAAGTAAGTTGTAAACGAAGTGGAAAAACACCAATTTGAGTTATGAGGTTTTTAGTCAAAAGTGCCATTAGCAACTCTTGCTTCACATTCTCTTTCTCATCTCGATTTGATAGGCCAACATCAAAACATGCACAAAATCTAACCAATAGCTACTCATTTCACACGGATCAAAATTCTTTGTCCTAAATTGGTATGTCAATTTCTGTTTCGACTAATTAATAATCATTATATAATTTAATAAATTTTTTTATATCTTTTATATATATATATATATATTATAAAATGACATGACATTTATAAATTCATTAGGATAGAAATTGAGACACCAATTTGAAAGAAAAGATTCATCTCACCCCGCACAATTCAAGTCGCACAAGCACCACACACTTTTAACTGTAGCATTAAAACCATTGTAACTTTTGCTTTTTTTCTTTTTTATTACAAAATAAAATTATTTACCAAAATGACTCACCGCCTATATTATTTACCTAAATAATCTTTTACTATTTATATTGAAAAATTGGTACGGAAACCAATTTCTCAACTTGTTTTATTTTTTTTTCATGTAAAAAACATGCAATCAATTTCTTATAGGTGTTGTTTTTGTTAAGATATGTTTTTACTATTCTTGTTTAGAAAGTGGTTGTGGAGAACCAATTTCTCAATGTTTTTTTATATAAAAACCCTTTGCAACCAATTTTTTATAGAGCATTTTTTTTTTAGATTTATTTTTTTAAATTTATTTTAATTTCTTTTTAATTTATTTTTTTATGTACATAATTTTTTTAAAGTATGATTTAAAAAAATTAAGTTAATTTATATTTTATTTTATTTTTTTATGTGTTTTATTTTTGTGTTTATATCTTATTCTTATTTTAATTTTTTTAAGATGTTTTATAATTTATTTTCCAATTTAAATTTTTTAAGTTAAGATTTTTAAACCTAATTTTTTAATTATTTTGGTAAAAAATGTTTTAAAAAATTAATTTAAAAATATAAACTAAAAAATAAATTACAAAGTGTTTTAAAAAAATTAAAATAACGGAAAAAAGATACACAACGTAAAAATAAAATAAAAGAAAATATAAATTAAAAAAATAATTTTAGAATTTATGATTTAAAATAATATACATAAATAAGACATAAGTTTAAAAAAATTTAAAAATTACTAAAAATAAATTAAAAAAATTACCCTGTGTAACCAATTTTAAATAGTCTTTTTATGTAAAAATAAATAAAGCACATTAAAAAACTGATTCTTTAACCACCAAGTTCTCAATATCAATAATAAAAAAATTATTTAAATAAATAACGTAAAGATAAATCATTTGAGTAATTTTTTTTCCTTTTTAAGTATATATATATATATATATATATATATATATATATATATAAAGCGGCACCCAACCTCCATCCGCAAATGTAGCCTCGTGAGGTTGGGTCAATAATATCAACCTAATGAGAGAATTTCGAGTGGGTTTTCTTCAAACTTTGTTGTTGTTTTTTTTATTTCCTTTCAAGTGTTTTTCATTAGATTCCTACTAAGTTCGATGTATGCCAAGTTCTGTTGGTTTAATTGGATTGTTTTAGCATTATTCTGTTGATTTTTTGGGTTTTGACTTGCTTCTCTTGATTTATTAATTTACAGCTACTAAAAAAACTACAATGGTAGCCCTTACATGATCAAACAAATTAATAAAGACTTTTTCTTTTTCTAAATTGATCGTAAAAGTATTTATTTATAGCCTAACAAGTTAATAATTATTTTTAATTAAAAAATATTTTTATAATTATATTCAAATATAACATATTTTCTTTAAGATTATTATAAATTTGTCACCACGGATTGATGCTATCATGCATAACTATCATTATTTAATGTTTTATAAATATTTTTATGAAATTTTGTCTATATTTTATATATATAAGTGTGATATATCAGAAATCATGCATTGGAAGGGATGGCTCATAGGTGTCTGCCGTTAAATTGGGATACACGATGGTTGGTGACCTATATATGACAAAAAAAATTATATTTTCTATAATTATATAACATAAATATATTTTAATTTTATGGTAAATAATTATAGTCATAAAATTTATATATCAGATTTATTTATAGTATCTAGACACCCATGTTCTATTTAATTTTTAATATTATGTTTAAACAAAAATACAAAAAATAATTATATTTTATTTTATTTAAATGAAAAGAAATGAAAAAAACTTTTAAAAAATAGATTTTGCTTTAGATTAAAATTTCAAAATTTGTTTTTCTATCTTTTGACTGTACATCGTACACCGAAAACTACGGTTTGGACACTTGCCAGTGTTATGTCTCGTGACCTCTGTAAAATCCTGATGAATATGTGATTTAATTTGGACTCCACGACCACCAGGAGCGCCAGAGCCAGAGCCACCTTAATTCTGATTTGTCGTCATCAACTCACCGAGTCGTGCAAGTTTCCTTGTTCTGCGTCTAACTCGGTCATGGAGCTGCATCCTCCCGAAACGCTTCCCTTCTCTCTACTGAGAATCCTCTTTAATGACAATATACGACTCACCGGAGAACGAAACGACGACCCCGATTCACGCCCAAAGCTCTCAACTACCTCAGAACACGACGACGACGAATAAGAAGAAGAAGAACCCAGCGCTTCGGACCGGTTCACCTCTTCCCGAACCGTTTCGGGCCCAGACACAACAACAGCCATATCGGATGGGATTTCTCGGTCGGTTATGGCCTCGACGGACGCCCTGCAAAGCGGACACGTGGCATGAGACTGAAACCACATGTCGATGCACTTCGTATGGAAACTGTGATTGCATTTAGGTAGCACCCGACCGGTTTCCCCGCTCTCGAACTCCGATAAACAAACCGCGCATTCTAATGTTTGGGTGGCGGCGGAGAAGGTGAACACCGGGAGCGTGGAGATCACGGAAGGGTGGAGCTCGCGCCTGGTGAGCGCAATGCGGGCTGCGGGGTCCACGTAGAACACAAACTGCGGCCGGTTACTGCGGCGGAGTTGTTGCCGGCGGCGAGCGCTTACGAGGCGCCACCGGACGTAGACGTGGAGGCAAAGCATTATGATTATCACAATGAAGAGAACAACGATTGCGATCACCATTATCTTGCCGCTCAGCGCGTAGTCTTTTGATTCCATTTCCTTGCCATTGTCTATTAATCCCATGTTGTTGTGTGTTGTGTGTTGTGTGTCTCAGAAGTTTGTTGGAGTGAGTAGGTTCAGTTCGTCTAACGTTTATTTATCTTCAATTGTTACTGTTACTTGTGATTCCTTGGTGCCATCAACGCGTTTTTTTGGTAAATGACGTATCTGCCCCTTGCTCTCGTTAAGTAAAGAGAAGTTGTGTTTTGTTTTCTGTAATTTTCGCGTTGAAAATGTCGTGGAAATTATGTTTGTCTTTTAGTCCAGTTGATTCCTACAGTTTCAATTGGCTGTGCTGTTAATACTGCAGTTAGATACAGCTAGCAGAAATTTCCTTGTAGGATATTAAACTGTTGAATTGTGCTGTGACTAAGGCATCAATTGGTCAATGCTTGTTTGATTATCACAAATGATATCCCATTTTATACGTTTAAAATTTGAATGCATGTGCTGTCCAACTTGTTGGAGTCTGAATATAACATTTTCTCCCTGCTTGTTTAACTATTGTCATACATAAAAGTAGTTTACTTGATTTTAGATTCTAACAAATGATTCTTTTTCAAGATTTATTGCCGTTGTTACCGAATCATGTTCACACGGTATAATATACTCTGGGAAGGGTGATGAGTTTTAATAAAAGAAAGAATTTAATTAATATATATTATCTTAAAAATATTTTTACAAATATTTAATCACAATTCGACTTTTTATGAGAAATTTGTTGATTCAACTCAACTCTTTATGAAAAATTTGTTCATTATAAATCTTCTTTTATTTTATATATACTAATTAAATTCTAAAAAAAAATATAAATGAGGTTTGTGGATAACCTAACAGGTTTGGAGAGAATTTTGCCTCAACTTACTGTGTATGAGTTAGTTGCGCAGAACTGATAAGGCATTCATAGGTTTTTAATTAATATTTTATTGCAGTTAATTAATTATTAATTAAAATTTAATAGTGTGTATTTCTTTTCGTTTTTTTTTACAGAAATTGTGTATTTCTATTTACAGCATATAAAGCAATTTCATATTTTTTTATATAAAGTAATATTATATTGTTAACAAATAAAAATTATTATCAGTATAACATATTTTTTTTTTGTGAAATCAGTATAACTTTTTAAGTTAATTGTTGTAAAAATCGATAAATTCATTATATATAATAATTTTTATAACTGTAAAAAACTTTTCAAAAAGTAATCTTTGTGCATAAAGTTGAACTCTTTTTTAGTATCACTTTCAAACAGCTCTTAAGGATATCTATTTAGTTGTTTATAGGGCAACCAACTATTCGGTATAATTTGTGATAAAATAATACTATAAAATATTTCATATTGTTAATGTTTAATATATTCTTTATTAAATTTGAGTTAATATTTTATTTTCCTACTAAACTTAACATAGGATGCACTGAATTTATTTAAATATTTTTCCTGAACTTTACTAACTGATTAATGTAGTGTGGTATTTGTTATTAAGGGAATTATTACAGTAAATTCATGTATTGATAGAAAAAATATGTTCTATCTTAAAAGCTTATAAAGTATTTAATATTTTTCAGTAAATATGATTACTGAACGGAGAAAATATTAAATGGTTGTCATATAATAGACATTTCATTTTAATATACTTATTCGATATGAAAAAAGCTATTACTAAAAGTCTTAATTAGATAAAATATATTTGAATATTATATTTATTAAAATAGTAAATATATTCCTTTAGAAAAAACTCGTATTTATTTATGTAAGAATGTAATTTATTAAATAAAACAAAGCTAACAAAATAATACTATCACACTTCAATCCAGAGTAAATCTTCACTTCAATTGTTGAAATTACACGCATGATTACTTAATCTTACAAATTGTCTCTTTTATTCTTTGTGTATGTAAGACATCATTTACTTTAAAATTTTTATGTAAAATAATAATAAAAATTATTTATTTTAAAGTTAAAGATTAAAATGAGAATTTTATATATAAGAAAAAAATTATAAAATAAAAAATTAAGGTGGCCGGTTTATATTTTAAAAAATATTTTAATTAAACTTTTCATAAAATGTTGCTTTAATTAAATAGCCAAAAGAGTATGTCACAGGTCATATCTTTAAAGTAAAAGGTGATTCTCCATTCTAAACGGTATCAAAGCTTATGAGGTCACAATATGGTATATATGTAAGGATTTGACACCTGTTCTTTGTAAAAAGAAAATCATACTCTTTGTGTACCTCTTTTACAAAAAATAGTCTCCTTAAAAAAATTGTCTTATACAGAGAGATCTCTCTGGAGAACGGTTTTTGTAGAAGCAAAAAAAAAAAAAGGCTTTTTACAGAGAGACGTATCCTAAGAACTTTTTTTTTTATCCGAATAGGTCTCTCCATAGAATGAATTTTTTTTTTACTTCTATGGAAGAGGAACACAATTCTACGGAGACCGTGTTTTATAGACCTATCTTCCTCTTCTACAAGAAAGGTATCTGTAGAACAGCAAAAAAAATTACACCTCTTTTGCAAAAATGCCTCTTCTTAGAAGGCAAAAAAAATTATTAGTTTATTACAATCCAATTCATCACCGGTATACCTAATACAGTGAAGGAGACAATGAGGTAGAGGAAGAGACCCACCAACAACACAAAATAAGAGAAAGAGAGAGAGGAACAATGAGGTAGAGGGAGAGACCCACCAACAACACAAAATAAGAGAAAGAGAGAGAGGAACATAGACGTCGTGAGGGAGAGAAGAAGAGAGGATGGAAAAGGTATGAGGTGAATTAGAGTTAAAAAGGAAGGGGGCGATAAAGGAAAAGTAGATGGATAGTGAAATAGGTTAAAGGGTATTTTAGGAAATTTTAAAAATTATTTAGGTGCTAGGTGTTAAATAAAAGTGGGGTGAATGTTCAATGAAAATCCCCTATATGTAGGGTGGATAGCTAGGTTTGATTAAGTTTAACCCCACAAAATACTTGTTTTTAAATTGATAGAATAAGTTTAGTCCAAAAAAAACAAATGATTTTTGTTAAATTAGTATTCAAGGCATAAAGTCTGTGAACTTAAGAGACTTGTCCATAGGCTAAAACATATATATTTTTA
The DNA here is from genome assembly GCA_037954015.1 of Psophocarpus tetragonolobus. Classification (NCBI taxonomy): domain Eukaryota; kingdom Viridiplantae; phylum Streptophyta; class Magnoliopsida; order Fabales; family Fabaceae; genus Psophocarpus; species Psophocarpus tetragonolobus. The sequence continues at coordinate 4,691,578 of CM075693.1, read as the reverse complement.
AAAATAATTTCTTATAATATTTTAAACTAATTAAATTCTATTATATTATTCTGAAAATTATATTATTTATATTATTCTAAAATACTAAATACTTTCACTAAAATATCACAATTCATAGCAAACAAGTCATGACATTAGCACAAGTTAATAATTTAAATGACAAATTTGTTCCTTTAAACTCGTTAGGACCAAATTCGTGAGCAGTAAATATTTTAGCTTGCAAAGTACACCGACTTCATGGATCGAACTCAATTTTTTCTTATAATTATGTTTCTTTAATAAAAATGAGTAAAAAATTCGCATGGATTTGAAAGGCTCGTGCACTCAAGCCTATATATCCACCATCCCTATATATATCTGGACAATAAAGGATCCCATATCTAAGTGGAAAAAATTATTGCTTGATTTCATCATCATATTACTTATAGTCTCAATCAATAATTATAGATACAAAATTGATCAGTAACTAATTTAAAAAGATAGGATAAATTTTACAATTATAACTTATTATTTATTTAATATTTAGTATTAAAATTTATGTCCCTTAATTGAATCCTAGGTCTATCTCTGATTGATTGAAATCACACTAACATGGTGTTCCAAACTATATAACAATTTCTTTTTCAATAGAGGTTTAATTATTGAAAATTTATATTTGGACAACTTTTTGGCTGTATATAACTAGAGAGAAAAAGGAAAGTATTAGGATGAATGGTTGATAAGCTTCATCATATAATTAATGTCATAGAAATAAGAGTTGTTAGTGGATTGTTTGGATATTATGGTTATCTAAGTATCTTTATCCTTAATTATTATTGACAGATTTTATTTATTATTATTTACATATAAAGATAAAAATGTAAATGTAAAAAATATAAAATTTAAGATACCACATATGTGAAAAAAAAATGAATTTTATTTTTTAGATTAAAACTAGTAAGTAAATTCATGTATACACAAGGGTTAGTTTTATGAGTATATTGACATTTATGTACTGTCAGTGTAAATTATAAAAAATTTTTACACTTAGGTTCAATCACAACTTTCATTTATATGATTTTTAAAATATTAATTGATTAAGTTAACAAACTTATCATGTATAAAATTGTTGTGATTAAATGTAAGTATAATTTTGTTTACACTGAAAATGTATAAGTGTTATTTTCTAGTTTTATTATCATGTGATGAGGATAAAGAATTATATATGCTTTAGTTACTTAGTTAGTTAGGTATAAATAAGAAAAAAGAAAGGTAATAGGAGGGAAATTTGTTATCATTGTGAATTAAACATTAACACCACGTGGGAAGATAAAAGCTGACTTAGTTGATTAAAGAGTTTGATTTTTTTGCTAGCAAAAACTAACATTATTAACATGTGAATGGAAAAAATCTTTTGTTAAGGAAAAAAACTCTTCCAGGAGAGTGTGTTCTCCTATTTTCTATTTTTTTTTCTAGTTGTTTAATATAATTATTTTTTTCTTTCTCTCTTTCCAATTATAGGTTACTATTTACATTTATAATATTATTCAAAAATTATATTTATTATAAATATTTAAAAATAATTATAAAGTAATATAAAAATTAATGATCTTGTGTAAGATTTTATTTCTGATAAATAATATTTGTAATATTTATCATAAATCAATTATTTTTATTTATGATATTATTAAGTAATTAGGTTTAAATTATTTTTAGTATAATTATTTCAAAAAAATAAATTATAAAGTAATTAAATTAAATTATAAAAATTAATTGTATTGAACATAATTTTGTTTCTCATAAATAATATTTTTTAGCCTCTATACTAATTACAGCAACTTTAATTTATTATATGATCAACTAATTATATTAAATTAATTTTATTAAAATATTTTCAAAAATACTTATATAGTAAAGAATTAATAGTTTTGAGTAGAATTTTATTTCTCATACATAGTATTTGTAATCTATTTTATAACAAAACCTATTTAAATTTCTAATATTATTAACTAGTTTTATTTAAATTTTTTATTATAAATATTTTAAAAAAATAATTATAAACCAATTATATTGAGCAAGATTTTATTTCTTGTAAATAATATTTGTAGTTTTAATTATAACTAAACTATTTAGTTTAAATTTATAATATTAACTAATTAAGTTTTAAAAAATCATTATAGGTATTTAAAAAAATATAGAAATTAATTATGTTGGGTACTATTTTATTTTTTATAATAATATTTGTAGTCTCTATTATAATTAAAACTGTTTAAATTTATAATATTATAACTAAAAAACATTTACTTTTGAACAGAATTTTATTACTATAAGTAATGTTTGTAATTTATATTATAACTAAATAATTTAATTATAATATTATTAACTAATTAAATTTAAAATTGTTACTAGTGAAAATATATGCTATTGTGGTTGAATGTTCACATCTTTATGTTGTTGTTGTTTAGTTATTAGAGATATTCTTGGTTATACTAAACACATGTAAGTTGTGAAATCATTAAAAAAATGTCAAAAACTTTTTAAATAAAAAATCATAATTTTTTATAAATTTAGAAATTGTATTGACTAAAAGCATAATAGACATCAATTTTAAAACCAAACTAAAATGCATATTACAATTATATCAATTTTAATCTAGGTATTTTTGTTGTGGTAATTAATAATAAATATTAATAATTTTATGATATTTTTTATTATATACTAAATTTTATATATTACTATTAAATGTTTAAAAATATGTACTACTACGTTACTATTAAAGATGTACTAAATTGCATATATTACTATTAAAACTTTTTTCTATTAATTTTAATACAATAATAATGTGACATTACACATTCACACAATAGAGTTTGCTCTTGAGTTAATCATGAAATGCATATAAGACTAATGAGATATAACATGTGTATCTAATATCTTTATATAATATTTATATAATTTTGTATACTATTTCAACTTGGATTGTAATAGTATATACAATAACTTGTACCCTATATATAATAACAAATAATATAAGTTAAAAAATACTAAATTTTATATAATTTTAAAATATACAAAAACAAAATGTATGTGTTAATTATGTATTGTTATTACGGTTCTTTAGCACTCAAATATTCTTTAATTGAGAGACCAAATAATAATTGCAATTCACAATAATCTTAAAGTTTTCTTTCGGAACAAAGTATTATTGGTAGTTATTAATCTAAGGATAGAAGAAAGAAACACTAAATAATGAAAAAGAATCTAAGTTATGATAATATTGCCTTTAAAGGATTTTTCTTAGTTTTTATAAAACATGACGTGCTTATTTTGTTGAGTTTTGAAAAACTACAACATAAATAATTTAATATCATATATATAATATGAGATACTTAACTATATATAAATTTAGTATAAATAATTAAATAAAGTAAATAACTTATTATAACCTGAAGATATTTTCGCAATCTCTTAATATAGTCATGGACACTTATCATACATTTTCAAACACTCTAATATTAATATAAAGATGAAAGTATGCAGTTATCTATAATAGATGAGTTTTCATGATTGCTGTATAAATTAAACAATTTGTTAGTTAAAACTCCCATTTTTCTAATTTAAAAAAAAAACTTTGTTGTTGGCATACTAACACACTCTCTAATATTCATAACATGATATATTTAGTGCAAGAAAAGTTTTCCAATTTTTCATTTTCTAGTCTTCTAAAAAGTTTTACAGATTTTCTATTTTTTGGAGAAGTTTAAAAAATTGTGTTTAGACACTCTCTAAATTTTCAATTTAGAAAAATATAATAATAGGGTGAAAGATGTGTGAGAGATGGAGACGAAGGCAACAAAAGGGGTGAGGGAACTCGATGCAGTTGGAAGATGTGTTTAGAGATAAAAAAATTACTTTAGATAGTTTTGTAGTTTTCTGGGAAATCAGTTTTCCGTTTTCAAATAATTTTCTTTGAAAATTGTGTTTCTAAACATGTTTGTTTACCTTATGAAAACTCGTGCAATTGAAGGAGAGTTTTCACAACTCGTAGCATTTCCCACGACGCACCACCAAATCTTCATTGTTGGTCATGCTTTCTACAATTGTTGAAGTGACTTTAAGCGATGTTGCTAGTTTGAATCCTCTTCAGTACTTAAACATCTCTAGCTCTTTCCCGCCAATTTTTTAGCTATTAGATTTAATGGATGGATGAGATAAATTAGGATTAAAAATTATGATTTTATATTTAAAAGACAATATTACCCCTGTATTTATAAATATTGCATACTAAACTACATTTGCATCAATTATATATAAAATTAAATTTCACAATAAATAAAATTTTTAAATATTTAAACTATATTATAATAAAATTAATATTTTGCATATTTTATAGTAATATGAAATATAGTTTATGCTAAAAAAATATTAAAAAAATAAGAGTTAAAATAAAAATCCATTTTTTTAAATCATGAAAAATATTTTAAAAAAATCAAAATTGTGAATAAAAATAATGACAGAGCAAAATTATAGTTATTTTAATTTTAATTAAAAAAATATTATATTATATGTAAATTCACCATTTTTAATCTAATTTCAATATGCAATATTCATAAACACGGTAATATTGTCTTTTGAATATAAATTCATAATTTTTAATCTAATGAATCTCATCCACTCATTAGATTAAAGGGTTAAAAATTTGATAGGAGAGTGCTGAAGACATCTTTTTACGGGAGATAATCCAAACTCTAGTGTCGTATAATGCTTTCCAAGGTTGTGTGACTTTCTTTTTGTAGCAAAACAGTCGAACTCACAATATCTCCCCCTAACCTTATAACTTTCATATTCCTTAACAAATTCCATATATTTTCTTGATGTACAGTCCATGTTGAGTCTAATTTTTCCACAATGTTATAAACTCTTTCCCATCGTGCACGTAGAGAAGAGTACACATCCAATAATAACTCTTTATTTATATAAATTTAAAAATATTAATTAATAAATTTAACAAAATTATCATATATAAAAAGTTGTGATTAAAGATGTCGGTGTAAAATTTGTTATACTGACAGAACATACTAATTAAACTCATAATTTTTAAATGATTAACATATCCTAAAATTAAATTAGGAAAGAATAACCTTAGAACTTACTAAAATTTTTCAACAAAATTTTAACTAATAATAGAAATAAATCTAAATTTAAGTGGCATTCCTCTAATACATGATAACAAAAAGCAATTATTGAAATAATAAAAAGTTTCATATATCCCAAACAATAGACTCACCCACACAAATCGTGAACACTTCCGCCGATAACATAAGTCATAACACAAACTGTAGCTAACTTGTTGGAGAGTTAGAACCTAAACGTCGTCGTCGGGCATACCACGCAAATAAGCACCTATTCTCAAAAACCCTAGTTGTTCCGACACTCTCAGCCAAACCCTCTCCTCTCAGTCTTTCTCCACCAATGGAAGTTCCTTCGGAGGCACCGTCTACCGGCACCGGCGAATCCATAAGCAAGAAGTCAGTGCTTGAAAGCCTTTTCTCAATGCTAAATTCAATTCACAACAACCTTACCTAAACTAAATATTTTTTGTTTTTTGTTTTTGTTTGCTCAGTGCGCTGAAGCGGGAACTGAAGAACAAACAGAGAGAAGAAGAAAGGAAGCGCAAGGAGGAGGAGAAGGCCAAAAAGGTACTTCTCTTTTTCATCTTCCCCAATGCTATGATCAAGTGAGAACTTTTTTTTTTTATGTTTCAGTTAGATTTTATGGTATTCCAATTATTATTTGCATTATAATTTGAATTTCTTATCAGAAAGTGGAGGTTATTTAATATTTATAATATAATTTTTTTTATGTTTTTTTCTAGGCAGCTGAAATGCAGAGCTCGAAGGTTAACAAATCTGCACTGGCCGAAGACGAGGACATGGACCCAACTGTATAGCTCCACTTTATGTTGCTGCAGTGGAATATTTGACGAACTACATTATTATTTTTTTTTTTTTTTTGTAATTTTTTTGGGGATTTCATTGCAGCAATACCTTGAGAATAGGCTGAAGTACCTTGCAATTCAAAAGACAGAAGGGAAGAATCCATATCCTCACAAATTCTTTGTCACTATGTCTATTGATCAATACATCAAGGAATATGGAAGTTTAAGCAATGGGCAGCACCTTGAGGATGTTTCTGTGTCTTTGGCCGGTACTCAGCAAGTCCTGTGTTGATAGTTTGAGTTTTTTTGGTTGTCGTGTCTCTTGTTTTTGTTGATTCTAATTATCTTTCTGCATTTCAGGCCGAATCATGCACAAACGCACCTCTGGTTCTAAGCTTGTCTTTTATGACCTTCACGGTGGCGGTTTCAAGGTCCAGGTTATGGCTGATGCCAGGTACCCAGAATTGCTGTTATATTTTCTGTGTGTAGGAATGAATGAATAATGTTGGTGCAACGTTATATATCAGATTAATATGGATCTATTATTTGGCTTTTACACATGTAGTGATGTTGTTGTTGAACCAGTTGGAAAAGCCTATTAGTATCAGCCATGATTGAACATTTCTGTTAAATGATTAAATTACAGGGATAATCTGAAATAAAATGCATGCCACATAATCTAAAATAATATCCTGTTTTGCAGATATTTTACACTTTAGAATAATTTCCTTATTCTTTTGGGCCTTCAATTATAGTATATTATTGATTCTGCAAAATGTCATTTCTACTACTTAGGTCAGGTATGAAGGGTTTTGACTGTGAGGTAGTTTGTTTGTATTTTCAAATTTCAATTTATGAAGATAGCTTTTAGTATTTTTAATTTTTTCATAATGGTGTCTTTTTCTTATTGTTGAATAATCTATATCTAATCTCTCTCTCTCTCTCTCTCTATATATATATATATATTTTATTTTATTCTCTTTGATTTTAGTAGGACAGATGAAATAACTGATTTCTCTGCAATGCAGTAAATCAGACTTGGATGAAGCTGAATTTTCCAGATTCCATTCTAATGTGAAGCGTGGTGATATAGTTGGTGTCACTGGGTTTCCAGGTTTGTGATGCTATAAACTTTCATATCTTTTTATTACTCTTTTCATGCATATAAGGTCTGTGTTTGGATAACCTTGACAATAAATACATCCAATCATGACTATGAGTCTATGAGAATAAGGTTTTTTATATAGGAAAAGTATAGATATAAATTCTGTTTTGATTATTTCAATATTATTAAAGGATATCTGTCTCAAGATTTGTGGTCACATTGTGAGCAACTGAAAGCATTTTAAGCCCAAGAATCAATCTGTAAATATTATTTAATTGCTAAAATTTACAACCTTATTTGTTGTATTCTTGTGCTTTTTATTCATTAGAAAGGGCTAAATCCTGCTAATCAAGCATACATTTTTCCATTCTAATTCTCCATAGTTAGGATGTGTTCTACAATATTATATTCTGAATTACTAGTTTGCTCAATCTATAAATGCAATTTTTGAGTTTTGCATTGGTTAATTATCCAGGCAAAAGTAAGAAGGGTGAACTTAGTATTTTCCCCAAGATTTTTGTAGTACTGTCTCATTGTTTGCATATGATGCCAAGGCAAAAATCTGCTGCTGCTGCTGCTGATAATGCAAATTTGAAGGTCAGTATAATTTTATTTTATTTTTTTATGCTGCTTGATGATCATATGCCATGATGTTCTTACTTGTTCAATAATATGCAGAGAAATCCTTGGGTACCGGGAGATACAAGGAATCCGGAGATATATATCTTGAAAGATCAGGTATTATTATCATGAAATGTGTACGGTTATAGATATTTTCATTATTTCTATTGTTTTAAAATTTAAAGACATTTATTGTATGCTCTCATGTTGGAACCAATGTTGGGACACAATGGTAATGGAGTGTATGCACTTAGTAATTGAGAAAAGGCTTAAATAGGTTTTTGTCCTTAAAGTTTCACCAAAAATCACTTTTGGTCCTTAAAATCCAAAAATATTTTTTTCAATTCCTCATTCACTTTTAGTTCTTTTCCTCCCATTAACGTCGTTAAAAAATTGTTGATAGAGAGTATGTTTTTGTACTCAATGTTATCTATGGCGGATGGCGGTCTATGGCGGTTTGCCAAAAAAATGCCATATGGCGATAGCGGATGGCGTTGCGGGAAATGGCGGACGCTATGGCGGACGCTATGGCGGACTAAAAAATAGTAATACTTTTATATATAAAGTTATAAACATTAACAAAATACTAAATATAAATTAAAAAATTACAAAAAGAGAATATAAAACATGAAATATAATTAAAAAAACAATGAAAACAACACTCATAGTCTCATATAACTAAATCAATACAATGTTAAAAGTACCTAATATTCTTCAACTGAAAACATGATCTAAAATTCAAATTAAAACATGATCTAAAATTCAAATTAACCAAAGTCATGAAACTTAAAACAAACAAAAAACAATTTCTACTTTCCAAAACCTAAAACCTATTCATCTTCATTAACTCCAACATAATCCTCATCTAAATTCTTCTCATCATCATCAAGAGAAGCATATCCTTCTTCCTCATCGTCATCTGACTTGTCATTGTCAAAATGAGCTCTGATTGCTTCTTCTTCAGACTCCCCTTCCTCAAACTCCTCATCCTCATCTTCTTGTTGAACTTGAACTTGGTTATTTTTTTCTAGTGCTTGCCTTTTAGATGTCTGGGCACCATCATTTGTTGGGTCCTTTCTTTTCTTGGTACGCCTAGTATAGATCGTAGGCTCTCCAACCCCTGAAGCTTCATACACAGTTGCCCAATTTAAACCTTCATCATTATCAAACACCAACTCATTTCCATCATCTGTAGCATCATCCATCTCTCCAATTAACCATTCGTTGCAAGCATCAATGTCATTGAGAGAAATTGGATCAATTTCATCTCTAGCATTATATCTGTGCTTAAGTTGTTGGTTGTATTTAACATACACCAAGTCATGCAACTTCTGGTGCTCAAGCCTATTTCTTTTTTTGGAGTGAATCTGAAACATTACATAAGTAGGATAAATAAAGGTCAAATGAAACTTGACCATGAAATTTAAATAAAATAAAATTAGCTTAGGGAATTACTTGCTCAAATACACTCCAGTTCCTTTCACAACCTGAGGAACTGCAAGTCAAGCTCAAAATCTTTATAGCTAGTTTTTGCAAATTCGGAGCATTGGAGCCATACATTCGCCACCAATAAGCTACATAGAAGAGCATGGCTTGTAAGTTTAGGATTTGTAAAATTAAAACTTCCATAAAATAAATTAGTAGAAGTTTCTTACTAGGAGAATGAGATTTCCTTTGATGCATAGCGTATTCATGTCCAAAAAGACCAGCTTTAGTTTTGTAAAGGTGCAACTCGGTCAGAATTGCATGTTGGACATCTACTTCTGGAACCAACTTCTTAATGCATTCATATAACCCATTCGTGACTTCAAAATCAAACTCCATTTCCATGTGGTCATAGAAGAACTCTGGATTAAGAAAGTGGGCAGCTGCATGTAATGGCCTATGAAGTTGACAATTCCATCTTTTATCAATAATAGCAAACACATCTTGGTATTTGCTTTCATTGTTGTTGAATGACCTCATGATGGTTTCTTTTGCCTTGTCCATTGCTTCATAAATATAACCCATTGATGGTTTCCTTTCCCCATCAACAAGACGAAGCACTTTTACAAGTGGTGCCATGATTTTAAGGGTATATACCACATTCTTCCAAAAAGAAGGCATAAGTGCCACTTTCATAGCTTCCTTTCCCTTAGCTTCTTTTGATAGCTTGCTTAATGTCCATGCACTGGAAACAAACATAGTTCTAATATTGATTTTCTGAACATGAAGTCTTTCCAATGTGAGATAAGAAGTAGCAAATCTAGTCACTGCAGGTCTCACCAACTCCTTCTTGTTTGTAAAACTTCTCAACATGCTCAAAGTACTAGAATGGGCATAGATAAACCCAACTAGTGCGATTGCCCTTCTAATTGTCTTCCTAACCAATGGAAGTTTCCCAATATCTTTAAGCATTAGATCAATGCAATGGGCTGCACAGGGGGTCCAAAACAAGTGTGGCCTTTTCTCCTCCAGCTTCTTACCAGCCAACACATAATTACTCCCATTATCAGTGATCACTTGCACAACATTTTGCTCTCCAACCTCCTCCACAACTGAATCAATTAACTCAAAAATCTTTTCTCCAGTTTTGACATAATCAGAAGCATCAACAGACTTCAAAAACATTGTCCCAGCTTGAGAGTTCACCAAGAAATTAATGATGCATCTTTGTTTCCTATCAGTCCATGCATCAGACATGATAGAACATCCATGCTTCACCCATAGCTCCCTATGGCCTTTCATCAACTCTTCAGTATATTCCATCTCTTTCTTCAACAGTGGAACTCTAATATCATGGTAACTAGGAATGGGCAAATTTGGTCCATATTGACCAATAGCAATTACCATATCTTCAAAACTCTTCAACTTAATAAGGTTGAATGCAATCCCAGCTTGATACCAAAAGCGAGCAATATACTGATGAACCTTTTCCACTATTTTTTTGTCACATGCCTCCTTTATGTTCATTTGTCGCACTTTCTCCCTTTGTTTTTTATTAACTCCTTGTAGTGGATTTATGCAAAACATGTCGATTGGCCCTTTTCTAGCCATACTTTTTTGGCAGCAACTACATTATTGTTAGAGTCCTCAAATTCATCTGGTTCATCTTCATCACATCCAATGGGAGCAAAGTCCATTTCTCTAATGTTGATAGGAAAATCAACTGAAGTTGCTATAGACTTTTTATTAGTTAAAAGTCCCCAAAGTTCATCCTTTACATGTTGTGGGCTTTTTTTACAAGCTGCCACGTTCCCTTTCTTCCCCATGATATGTTCCTTTGCTCTTGTAATTCCCCCCTTCATAACTTTTCCACAGAAATTACAAACAACTGTGTTTGTGTCAGCTTCATTTAGTTGGTGACAATATTTCCAACCGGGGTCTGTTCTAGAGCTAACCCTTGAATCTGTTGAAGTTGGGGTTGTTGTTGGTGTTTCAGCCATTGCAAAACTTGCTCAACAGTTGTAGTGTACTAATACTAAAAAAAATTAACAAAGATAGAGTTACTCATCAATAAAACAGAGCAACTTCTCCACAAATAACACAATTAATAATTTTTACATAATGTAAAAATTAATTAAAACAAATAAAAAAGTTTAAAAAAAAAAAAAACAGTCAGCAGAAGCAGAAATAACAGAGAATCAGAGAAGCGAAAAAAACCCGATTGTCGCGTGTCCCTGTCGCCGTCGCCGTCGCCGTCGCTTGTCTCGCCGTCGCCGTCGCTTGTCTCGCCGTCGCTGTCACGTCGCGCGTCCCTGTCCCTGTCGCCGTCGCCGTCGCCGGTCTCAGTCGCGTCACCGGCGAGTGCCTGTTGCGTCGCGTTGCTGTTTCTCCCTTGTATCGCTGTTGCCGTCGAGCGTCGCTGTCGCCGTCGACTGTCGCTCTCTCGTCCCTCGTCTCGTCGCGTGACTGTCTCGCCGCGCGTCGCTGTCGCGTGTCTGTCTCGCCGTCGCGTCGCTGTTTCTCGTCGTCGCGTCGCTGTTTCTCGCCGTCGCGTCCCCGTTGGCGTCGCGTGGTCGTCGGTTGCTGCCGGTCTCCTCTCTCTCAGGCTCTCAGGTGCGTGTGAAGGTGAGTAACGGTTGTTTTAGGGTTTAAAGAGTTAAAAACTCTTCCGGGTCGGGTCGGGTTGGGTCCGCGACCCGAAAGCCTTTTTTTTTTTTGAAAAAATGGCCAGATTCCGCCACATTCCGCCATGGCCCGCGTTGCCGCCATGCACGCGATGGCCATGGCGGCCGCCATGACCCGCAATTCTGACGCCGCAACGCGACCGCCATACTGTGGCGTTTTGTTCAAAAACCGCCACGCAATTCCGCCATGGCGCCGCCATGGCCGCCATTTGACAACACTGTTTGTACTTGTAAATCACTTTCTTCCTCAATTATAACTCCTTCAATCTTCAATTTCACATTCAGCATAGTAGCCAAATACACACTGAAACTTATAAATAGACAATGTTAATACAAAAAACAAATTAATTTCTGGAGCTAAAGATATTTGAATATGAGCCTTGAGAAAATATTTGAATATGATTTACATCACTTCTCACTGTGTAAGGAAGGCTAAGGATAGAAAGTGAAATCAGATACATAGATGTTTGTCATTATTATTCACGTTTTAATTGTGTGCAGTGTGCATGTTTGTGTCTTTTCGTTTTGAAATGTATAGTTGTTTCTGTTAGGTATGTATATTCTGTATTTCTTTGATTCTTCTGATGAATGAGTTATGTATTCTTTTGTTCCCTTTCTCCCTTTTGTCATTCTCTTTATGAACTAACTTTTTGCAACTTGCAATGAACCTTAGTAACATGAAATGAATTGATTATTTTTATATGTGTGGTAAAATTGGTTGGCAGAAGTTCTCTAACTATCTTACAAAAGTTGAAATTTTCATTTCATGTAGAGTTAAGGTAGAGTTTTAGTGTGATCTTAGCCTTTTCTTTTTCATATGGTTTGCATATTGATTTTAGCTTGAAATCAAACCAAAATATCCTATTATTTGCATCAGCAAGGATAAAGTGAAAATCATATTTTTTACTGAATCCCTAATCGATTGCAAAGCCCTATACGATTGTAGGATCCAGCTCCTCTACATTGAGTAGTCTCATTTTACAATGTAAATTGAGGCAATCTAGGCATTAAATAGATGAATGGTTCAGATTCTTACACATTATTATAATTTTTTTATTAAAAATCTTAGAAACTGAAAAAAATTAACAATCTTATGATACTTATGAGTTATGACTGGAATTGGAAAGTAGATCTTTATAGGAAATTGGTCTCTTTTGGTCTAAATAATCTTGTGAATGTGGCTGAGGGCAAAATAGCTGTCAAAAACAGGCAAAATCAAAGGGATTTTTTTTTCATGAACTGAATAGCTTCCCACATTGCATCATACAAATGATTCTTATAAGAGGGTCTATGATGAGGTTCCTCGTACTTGAGAGGGAGGATAATTTTTTTGTTCTCAGTTTTAGAATTTTCAGTTAAAAATAATTGGAAAATCTGAACTGTTCTCATATATTCAATGATTATGATTGCCTCTTACTTTAGAGGAGCCGGAACCTGCATTGTTTTCTTTTACTGTCTATCAATTATATTTTTTGCTTGGCGTGATAAATAGGTTGAGTCTTATATGTAGAAGCTGAACTGAAAGGGAGACTATTTTGCATTATCTTCTGTTTGTTTCTTTTTTCTCTCTATATCCATGTATTGACAATAAGACATCTTATTCAATTAATTGATGTTTTTAGGAAACTAGATATCGGTTACGCCATTTGGATTTGATGCTTAATCCAGAGGTTCGAGATATATTCAAGACCAGGTCTAAAATCATTTCTTACATTAGGAGGTTCCTTGATGACCTTGATTTCTTGGAGGTTTGTTCTGTGTCTGAGTATTTTGATGCTGGATCCTTTGTTTCTTTACTTCCACTCACCTACTTTTTGAATCACTTTCAGGTTGAAACACCTATGATGAACATGATTGCTGGTGGAGCTGCTGCCCGTCCATTTGTAACACATCACAATGAACTTAACATGAGGCTATTCATGAGGATTGCTCCAGAACTGTATCTTAAGGAGTTGGTTGTTGGTGGACTGGATCGTGTTTATGAAATTGGTAAACAATTTAGGAATGAGGGCATAGATTTGACTCATAATCCTGAGTTTACTACATGTGAGTTTTATATGGCTTATAAGGATTACAACGACTTGATGGATTTAACAGAGCAAATGTTGAGTGGTAAGTATTTAATGCGTGTTTTGATTTTCATGTTTTTTATTCTCTTTCATTTATCTTATCGTTAAGTCACATGCTTAATCTCACGATCTGAAAACTATTAAAACAGGCATGGTTAAGGAACTTACCAAAGGCAGCTATAAAATCAAGTATCATGCGGATGGGATTGATAAGGAACCTATTGAAATTGACTTTACTCCACCTTTTAGGTGTGTGGTGCACATTATCTGGTCACTGATGGTCATTATAATTCTATTCAGATTTTATATTATAGATTTGGATTTTTAATTGTTACAGAAGGATTGATATGATTGAAGAATTAGAGAAGATGGCAGGCCTAAATATTCCCAAAGACTTGGCAAGTGAGGAAGCTAATCAACATTTGAGGGAAGCATGCTTGAAGTATGAGATCAAATGCCCTCCCCCTGAAACAACTGCTCGTTTGTTGGATAAAGTAATCTCCTTTCTTTTCCTGTATTTTAATTATTATCTACTTTGTTTATAAATTTTGCTTTTATGTAAAACATGATTTACTTTCCTTTTTTTCTTCTGAGAATGGATCAAATTTTTAATGGCGCTGTTTTTCAGTGACACTTTGTCATACTAATTGCGTTACTAGTTTGATTTATGACCAGGACAAGAGTTCAGATGTTGGATAATTTTCAGTGTCATGGTTGTAAAAATGAAATATATATGAATGATAGGGAGGGGGATCGAGCTATAGTCTATACACTGTGGGGATTCTATAGTCTTTGTAAAACAATAGCTAGCTATTCTAGTAATATAGCGGTAATTCCAATCAAGAGCTCTAACTTTCTATTTAGTGAATTTAGACATCAATTTCTATATGGCTGTGGGTTTAGTAAATCTTGGGTACAATTCTGTTCTACACTTCTACTATTATTTTTTTAGCCATTTGTTAATTATAGAGATAATTTCAGCTTAAATAAATAAACTCAATTCTAATTATTGCACTTTGTTGATGTATTTTTATTGTTTCTTATAAGTCTTAAGGTGTCTGCAGGAAGTGTAATTATATTGTTTTCATATTGCAGCTTGTGGGTCACTTTTTGGAAGAAACGTGTGTAAATCCGACATTCATCATTAACCATCCTGAGATAATGAGTCCTTTAGCAAAGTGGCACAGATCGAAACCTGGCCTGACTGAACGTTTTGAATTATTTGTTAATAAACGAGAAGTAAGATCATAACATTCAGGTGACTATTATTTATGTAAAATAAAATGGACTCATGCTTCTGACCACTGTTACTTTTCAGCTTTGCAATGCGTATACTGAATTGAATGACCCTGTAGTACAACGACAGAGATTTGCTGAACAACTCAAGGTAATGAAATTTGACACAATTGGTCTTTTTTTAATAAAAAATATTTTGTAACTTATTTGTTTTACATGTCAGGATCGGCAATCTGGCGATGATGAAGCAATGGCCTTAGATGAAACATTTTGTACGGCTCTGGAGTATGGTTTGCCTCCTACTGGTGGTTGGGGTTTGGGCATTGACCGGTTGACTATGTTACTGACAGATTCACAGAATATTAAGGTTTTTACTCTTTCCCTATCTGCATGCTTACTTTGTTTTTGTGATGTCTTACCATCTTCTGTCATTTTGGTCACAGGAGGTTCTTCTCTTCCCTGCCATGAAACCTCAAGACTGAGCCTTCAACGAAAGTGTGTTAGAATCTCATATTAGTAAAATTATCATACACAGGTATATTCTGCCTCAAGCCGTTAAATGATTCTAGAAATGTGAGCTGATAATTTGAATGTAATATTTTGTTGCCATATAATTACCAAGTATTTCCAAGGAAAGTGCGGGCAGAGTACTGCATAATTTGTAGCCAATTGATTGGCCAACCCCAACAATGCTGGCAGTTTAGTGGATTGTCCAGCTGCTACATAATGATAGCAGATAGAAATCATATAAAATCTATACACACATAATAAATGCATAAAAGTACTACAAAAAAAGCTTAAGATATTCATCATTACTACCCAGAAATCATATCATATAGACACAATCATCATTAATACAAGGTTTAGCCAAATTAGAAAAATAACAGACTGGGGCATTGGTGGGGTCGACATACAACACGTGCCAACTAAAGTGGTGAAACAGATGACTTCCATCTTAGGTGCCAACTTAAGCTGCTAAAAGGGTTGGGCTTGGTTGGAAAATAGGTGGCCAACAGAACAGATGCAAGTGAGCAACTGTTCTGTGTAATTTTGCAAAATAAATAAATAAATAAAAATGCTTGAGATTGAATGCGATGGATGGGTTAAGGAACGTGGGTGGACTTAGTTTGAAATCCCTGATTTCTTACAGTGTAGTCTGGCGAGAAGTAGGGCTGCTAACTCTGAAAATTAGTTTCCTTATGACATGTGCATCAAGTAATGAAAAACAAATAACTCAATCGATGGAAGCAGATGCGATTTAAGTGAACTTGAAACAACTTTAGTTCAAGAGAGTTGATACAGTGATTTTATTATCAAAAGATGCATGGTGGCTTTACCATACCATATTTGGGTACTGTGGCCGTAACATGTGTATTGGAAGTTCTCTAAATGCTGCTTAATTACATTGTGGCTTTACCATACCATATTTGGCTACTGTGGCTGTAACACGGTTAAGGAACATGTGTATTGGCAGTATGAATATTCTAATTTATATCGAAATAATATTATCAAAAGATGCATGGTGGCTTTACCATACCATAAGTGAACTTGAAACAACTTTAGTTCAAGAGAGTTGATACAGTGATTTTATTATCAAAAGATGCATGGTGGCTTTACCATACCATATTTGGGTACTGTGGCCGTAACATGTGTATTGGAAGTTCTCTAAATGCTGCTTAATTACATTGTGGCTTTACCATACCATATTTGGCTACTGTGGCTGTAACACGGGTATTGGCAGTTCTCTAAATGCTGCTTAATCACAATGAACTGCTATTTTATTTTTTAATGAATACAACAGTGTAGGAAAAAAATATATGATTCAGATATCCAGGAGCATTATCAGGGGGTTAATTCCGAACTACTTGTGTAAATGGCAATGCTTTCTACTGGTTTGATTCGTGTTGATATATGCCTTATCAGTTGTTACTGATGGTGATTAATAATATATTTTTTTGGTGGTGTTGCGTTTCCTTTTTTCCCTTTATCTGTTTCAGGAACATGAAAAATGCAACATGATTAATATGGGATCTCAGTTTTGATTTATGTATTTTAGTAGACTTGCCATCGACTGCTCATGCATCATTTACGCTTTAAGGGCGGTTGGGAGGGGCATTGTTCTATATTTTGTTTTCTGCTGATTGAATTGAATATTATGTCATATACCGGCTTATTTATTACATATTTGAGATTTGAGACAATAGTTTTATGAATAGGTTTCTCGTCAAGAAGTACATATCATAGTTATCATATCGTAAATTATCAGAATCTTACCGTTTACGTTTCTGTCGATATATATCTTAAGACGTATCTTCAATGACTTTATATCACATAATAATTTATTATTTTTTAAGTTTTTTTCACCTATAATCATGAATAGAAAATAAGCTTAATTGTTAAATGAAAATGTATTAAAGAAAAATTTGGAATTTGACCTATTTGATTATTTCATTACGTTATTTATTGTTTATTGAATGTATTCTATTTAGTTATTTAATTACTTAATTTTATCCTTCTGAAATAAAGAATTTAGAAACTCAACAAATAATTTTGTTTCATAAGACTAGTTAAATTGTTGTGATATAATTATAATTATTAATAAGCAATTTATGAATATTCTAATTTATATCGAAATAATATTATTTAAAGAAAACATTATTAATCAAATGAAAAGTAATTTATATAAATGTGTCTTCTATTTTTTATTATTGATAATGAATTTTATTATTACGATACCATTCAATTTCCAATTTGAAAAATACATTTTTTAATTCATATTTTATATCTTGATTCAACTACTGGCTCGTATGGTTATTATAGAGTTGGGTGTATGGGTTAGTGTGCCTTAAATTATTATGTTGAGTTTTATTGCTGTTTTGTAGAGTTTTATGATATGATGTAACTGGCTGGAGTTCACATTCTAGATGAAGGCATATGAACCTATATTTAGGCTGGCCGGTGAGTTTGGAAGGAGAATTTGATGAGGCAATTGATTTCCTTTAAGAATTTCAAATATTTTATAATAAAATACATTGTTTGAATGAGAAATTTTAAAAAAATTTAAAATCTAGTTACTTTTAAAATATTTCGGTTAATTAAAATTATAGATTTTTAAATTTCATTAAAAAGTAAGAATATAAAGTTCTTTAAATTATTAAATATTGTTTAATATTAAAATAATTTTTCATTTTTAGTGGAAATTAAATCCTCTACTTAATAAAAATTTAAAATTCAATAAATTTAAATTATTTTATTTAAACAAAATATTTGAAAAATGAAGTCATTTGAATTGAAAATATTTCAAATGAAATGTATAAATTTAAAATATAAGTTCTTTCATAAAGGTGAATTGTTTGGATAATTTTTGTGGAAGTAATTCTAGGAGAAAATAATCAAAGAAAAAATAAAAATAATTTTTCATAAATTAATATTAGTTTATAATAAGTTAATATCTATTTTTTTTTTATATTTTTTAAAATGATGCAATATTTTTCATAAATTAGTCTATGCAACATCTTTTAGAAAAAAAAATATTTTTTTATACTTTTTTTTTAAAAATAGCTTGTAGAAAAATTTACTCAAACATATTTTAAAGTAAAAAGTATCAAAGTAAAATGGATTTTCTGCTTCACATAATTCATGAATGATAGATATCTAATTATATACAATTCTTTAACCTCTAGTAACCTATAATATCTATAATGTTCTTTAAAAATAAGACTGATACACTAGTCTTACAGGAGATCTATGCTATTTATTTTTAATGGAGCTAATAATTAATTAATTCAATAAACTAGATGTTTACATATTTTTAGTAGCTAAATAAAATCTTGACAAATCTCTAAATAGTACTAGTATTCTATATGCACATCATATTTTGACCACTTTTGTTACAATCGACTCTTACGAATGTTAACCATTTCGTGTTAAATAGACTAGTTCAATAAGTTAATCAAGTTTTTTCACCATTTTTTTGATGCTCAAATCCGTTCTAAATTAAGATAGTCATCTTAGTTTGGTCTTTAAAATCATGCTTGGTATAGTAGGTTGGTCAAATATAAGGTATCATAATATTCAATATTGTGATTAAATTAGATTTAAAGGCAATGTAACGATACTGTAAACAAATTTACATGATCAATTAATTATAAATAACCGTTGGAATGATTTTTTAAATAATTATTATTAAAATTAATAAACTTATTATAAATTATGAGTTCTAATTAAATGATAATGTAAATCTCTTTATACTGTGAGGACATATTTTTACTTTAAATTATTGGTATATTACAAATTTACAATGTAGATAGTTTATGAACATTACAAGGTTAACTAGGAATAAGCTATAAATGAGAGAATGTATAATGTCTTGAGCAATTACAAAATATTTTGTAATAATTGTATCTTTAACTAATCTTTATATAATACATAAAGATTATACATGAAAGACCTAGAAGGCTATCTCAATCTTCGACCTAGCCATATTCTTGAAGTGGAAACTGAATCGATGGAACACACCAGCCATGTGAATTTGGTCTTCGGTAGAGTCGAACATCGAATACTATGGAAACTTACATAGTAATAGATGAAAATTAAGAAAGGATTAAAATGTCAATAATTAATTAATCATAAATGAGGTTATCAAGGGAAATTGAGGTTACGACCGTATTACCCAATCCTTAATTGATTGGATAAAGTTCAATAGGTAAAGGCGTAACATGCCACTATAAATAGGTAACAAATATAGAGGTAACACTATTCATTGATTGCGAATTTGTTACTATTTTACTCTCAGCCAACTCTTCTTAACTTGAGCGTTAGAGTGTCTTTTGTAGGTGTCCCGCCTTCTGGAGAATGACCTGATTCTTGGATTATTCACAGATAACACTTAAGGATGTGCTCAGTCACATTTGACAAATACATTTTGGCGTCCACTGTGGGGCCGAAATAAAACATTTGGTACCACTACACTTGAAACGTTGAGCAACCATGGCAGTAATAAGTACTAATGTAAAAGAGCAAGGAGGAACATCTCAGTTGCAAACTAATGTGGAACAACTTGAAATGGCTGACGAAATGGGGCTATTGGAGGCAATACGACTCTTAAGAGAAGAAATAACCTTTATTAGGTAGTAATACGCCCAAGATATGTCAGAATTGAGGCATGAGAATATAGATCTTTAGATCCAGAATAAAAGCTGGTGTGCCAAAGACCTTACCTATAGCCGAAGGGAGGAAGACTCAAACCAAGAAGATTCTACAGCTCTGACCCCAGTGGAGAACCCGTTAACACTAAGAAAAAGTCCCATAACAGGGAAACGTCCACACTACCACAACTTGGCTTAAACCACACCACCCCTTTGTGTCCAAAATAATGGACACTCCTTTACCCGTGAATTGAAAAAATGTAGTCTTGGACAAGTATGACTGGTCCATGGACCCCTATAAACATATAAATGCTTATGTTACCCAGGTAGGATTTTACACCTCAAATGATGCCATCTTGTGCAAGATCTTTCTCACATCCTTGAAAGACATAACACTTAACTGGTTCACCAAGTTGCGAATAAATTCCATTGATAGTTTTGAGACATTAATTGCTAAGTTTGGAAATCAATTTGCTACCAGTAGACCACACTAACTCACCTCAGTTGGCCTAATGAATGTTAAGTAAGAAAGAAAGGAGTCTTTACAAGCCTTCATGGAAAGGTTCGATAAGGCAGCCATGAGCATCGGGAATCTCGATCCAGTAGTCTCTTTGCACCACATACTTATGATACTACAACCAAGGGATTTTGCTAACAATTTGTGTCAAAAAGTAGGGGTGTTCTTCAGTTGAACACCCATAGACTAGCGGACAAGCCGAAGCATCTAATAAAGTCATTTTTGGAGAAATGAAGAAGATGATGACTACTGCAAAAGAAGGATGCATAAACCAACTACTAGAAATCTTATGGGCATATCGTTGCATCCCTCAGTCCATATCTAATGAAACTCTTTTTAGGTTGACATATGGGGCGAATGTAATGCTTCCAATTGAAATTGAGGAACCTTCCCTGCGACAACAATGCTTACAAGAAGAAGCAAATTCACAGGAATTTCAAATGGAGTTGGATTGCCTTGAAGAAACAGGAAATCAAGCCTTGCTGGTAACCGAAGCCTAAATGCAATAGATGACTAAACGCTTCAATTTAGGTGTTCAACTACAACTTCCAAAAGGACGACTTAGTTTGGAGGGCTAGAAGAGAAGCTAGGAAAGAAAACACAGAGGGGAAACTTGTAGCGAATTGGGAAGGACAGTTTTAGGTGCATTAAGACCTCAACAATAGAGCTTACAAATTGGAAGAACTTTCTTGCATACTTATCCCATGAACTTGGAATTACACATACCTCAAACTAGATTATAGTTAGACATTCTGATGTAATTTTATCCCTTACAGGGGTTTTGTTGAAAATATTTTTAACAATACTTGCTTTCGTGTTGATAAAAAAGAGGATTCTTCGGATAAACTATTGCATTTTACATTTATCTCAAGAGTACCTTCCTAAACATCACATAGTTCATCCAAGGTAGTACTCCTCCATTACTTAAGTATCCTTCAAACTTCACACGGTTCAGCCAAGATAGTACTTCTCCATTACTTAAAAAGTATCCTCTCGAAATTCACATAGTTTGGCCAAGGCATACTCCCGCATTACCTAAATAGTACCCTGCCGAAGTTACACACTTTAGCTGAGGCATTACCTTACCCTCCTTCAGGTTTAAATGACTAATTTTTTTGTTCAATTAAACAGCACCGCGCATCTTAGCCGAACATATACTTTAATATCAATATAAAAGCATACAATCAAAAGGGAAGTGCAATAAATAACAAGGAAGCAAAATAGGTTTTCATTGATAATAAAAAGTAACTTTTACAATTAAAAGTGATGTATCACTAACCACTATATAAAAGAGTACAAAAAGATAAACTTCCCAAACAACCCCTGTTTCAGCCTAACTACACCAAATCCTTAAAAAAGCATTTTAACTAAGTTTCTGCTTCAACATCATGACCCTCCTCCTCCTCTTAGCCATCATCTTCCCCATGGTCATCATCCTCCCCAAACAAATCTTCAATGCTCACCATGTAATCAAATGTTTAAGCTCCCCCTCAAAGAAATCACAGTCCAAATTGAACTTGAAATTTTGTGGAAAAGGGCCAAAATAGAAACTTGACGAATAACATGCTAAAAGCCTGCGTCGTGCTTGGCACAAATATCCTTCTCGGCCTACATTTTGAAAGCCTTGAAGTTTTACTTAGCATTGTCTAAGTCCCAAGATAGTGCCTTATGAAACTTCTCATTTTGTTGAAGTGCAGCTTTAGCACCAAACAACTTTTCCCTAGTCTTAGTTGCCATGTCTTTTTGCTCCATTAGCAACCTAACGTGATTCTTAGCTTAAACTATGGAATTCTCCTCCATGCCACTTCTATGTTCAGAGCATTAATAATCTGTGTGCCAACATCAAGAGTTTCCTTAGAGTGCTTCAGCTGCTGCTTGACCTTAGACATTTTAGTGGCGATCAAATGCTTCCACACAGCTGCGAGGTGAGCTAAAAGCTCACAATAATTGATCCAATGAGCTCGGGATCCATGTTGGATATCACGACTTGCCATACCTTTTAAAGAATTTCACCTGTTTTGCCCATCGTGGCCAATGAATCAAATTCCTCATTAAAAAATGTCAAAGTCATCAAGGATGGGGTGACAGTCAGATGCAAAATAGGTAGGGGTGTGCAAATAAAATGATTCGAACCGAATTGGTTTTGAACCGAACCTATTTGAGTTGAACCAATTTTATTAAATTAACTGAATTGGTTTTTAAAGTCAAACTAGATTCGAACCGAACTGGTTTTTAAATCAGTTAGGTTCACCTATTATTTTTGTTTTGAAAATTTAAGAAACATCACGTTCACTTAGTCACGAGGGCATTACTCAGTCTCAAACACAACGTCACTTAAAACGTTGGTCTAGGTATGAGTACGAGACTATAAATCATGCTCATAGCCAGCAGTACATTGCTCACGCTCATAGTCTGAATTGAAGTCTGAAACTGCCATTACTCAAGCTCCAAGTTGTGTTAATAGTTAAATATAAAATAGTGATTAGGTTTTTTTTATTAGAGTTGTGTAATACTGTATTTTCTATTGTTCATGGCTTCATACTCTTTTGTACCACTGATTTGGGTTTGCCTTTGGTGTTGAATGGTAGGATTTTGTCACTTTGTGAAAAACTTTATTAGTGTACTCATAATGTTGTTTGATGAAATATCCCACTAAAAAAAATTTGTTATTTTAGTTCACTTGCCACTTGGGCACAAGAAGTAAATACTGCAGAAAAGTACTGCACTTAGGCACAACGTTATGGTGAACTATTCCCTTCTACTAGACTCAAATCCCGATTAAAATACAAAATCAAGTGCTGATTCACGTATAGGGGATAATTTTCTTTTGCCTTTTTTTTGTCCCTAGAGCTTTATTTAAAAAATTTGTCTTATTACATTTGTCATGTCCACATTATGTTCCATCAAGTAGCCAATGCATTCCATAAAGTTATTCTTTGTAGGACAAAAATGACCACTATAGGGTTATACCGCCTATAAGAATGTATAAACATCAATTTACATAGAAGGAAAGTAAAATGCTATTTAACTTTTTGCTTAATTTATCTTTTGATGCTCTGAAACTTCTATATTCCTCTTCCTAAATGTTTCCCATTATCACAAAATTATAAAATTATAACAGTGATAGAGAATAATTACATTTTATCTTGTCTTAGTGGCACATGTATATATAATAAAATTAAAAAATGTGTCATACATCAAGAACTCCATTTGGATAATAGTGCTAAACTTCTCTCTATTTCTAATTCTACCCTTCTAATTTGAACTTAGATTTTAGTTTTAGAGAAAACATTTACAAAATTGTGCTTTCTACTCCATATCTAGGATCTTATAATGTGAGTACACATTTTAGATGTATCACAAAAAAGTTACAAAATCATTTGGATCATTATTCAATATTTAATGTCTATCATGTCACAACATGGTTTGGGATCTTAATCAACCTACCCTTGAATGTATAGGTTTTCAACGAAACCTATATATTCAATGTCTATGGATGTAGAAGATATATTTTTGCTTCTGACACAATGGAACATATGTTACCTTGCTCCACAGGATGTAAGAATCGATCCATTTTATAGGATCATTTTGATGATTTTCCATTGCCCAATCCTCTTTCACAAGCTAAATGTAAACATCATGGTACATTAATCAAATATGCTAGTGGAACAACAACTATGCATACTCATTTGTCTAGATATAAGAGTATCCCAACCAATGATGCAGGCAAAAGGCAAAGATCATATTCATCCACAGCAACCATTTCTTCCCCCACTTTGTCAAGAATTTGATCAAGAAGCATGTCAGAAGACATTGGTCAAATTGTTTGTGGTACTGGAGTTATCCTCTCCACTCATTGAGCATGAAGCTTTTCGAGAGTTTTTAAGCATCGTGACACCCTTTCTAGTTGTCATCTCTTGCACTACCTTGGCATGTGATGTTCTTAAACTTTGGGCCAGTAAAAAAGCAAAGTTGAAGACTTATCTTTCTGAACACTATCAAAAGGTTTGCCTCACTACAAACACATGGATCTTATCCCAAAATCTGAATTACATGAGTTTGATGACTCATTTCATTGACAAGGATTGGAAGCTAAAAAAAAAAACATAAATTTTTGTCAAGTCTCAAGTCACAAAGGTAAGAATTTGGATAAGGCAGTTGAGTGTTGCTTGAATAGTTGGGGGCTAACTCGTATCTTTTCATTAACAGTGGATAATGCCACATCAAACGATGTTGCATTCGAATATCTAAAGAAGAGGTTAATGTCTTGGCATAATTTGTCTTTGAATGGGGATTATCTTCACATGCATTGTTGTGCCCATATTTTAAATTTGATTGTGAAGGATGGATTCAAACACAATGAAAAGGTTATTAGTAAAATTTGTGGTACTGTCAAATATGTTAGATCTTCTCATTCTAGGTTGGCTGCATTCAAGGAATGTATTAAACATGAAAATATTGAATATAAAGGCCTAGTTAGCTTATATGTAGAAACCAAATGAAATTCCACTTATTTAATGTTGGAGGTTGCATTAAAGCATAAGAGGAAATTTAAAGAACTTGAACTAATAGATAGAAAATACACCAATGAGTTAACCAAGAAAGAGGATGGTGTTCCTCAACATAGTGATTGGGAACTTGCGCTTTCAATCTTACCATTCTTGAAGTTGTTTTATGAGTCCACGGTAAAAATGTCAGGTTCAACTTATGTGACTAACCCTATGTACATGTTTCAGGCATTCGTGATTGGAAGGAAAATCAAACAAATGACCACTAACATGAATCCAAGTG
The DNA here is from genome assembly GCA_037954015.1 of Psophocarpus tetragonolobus. Classification (NCBI taxonomy): domain Eukaryota; kingdom Viridiplantae; phylum Streptophyta; class Magnoliopsida; order Fabales; family Fabaceae; genus Psophocarpus; species Psophocarpus tetragonolobus. The sequence continues at coordinate 4,666,066 of CM075693.1, read as the reverse complement.
TAAAAAAAATGGCTAAAGCATGAAGACAAAACATGATAAGTATTTGGACAATCTTGATAAGCTAAATATGCTATTGATGATTGCTCTTGTGTTACATCCAAGATATAAATTGAAATTCACAAATTGGCTGATTTCTCAAAGCTTTCATGGTGATGAGACATCTAATTTGAAAGATAAAGTGAAATTGAGTTTGACATTACTTTTTGAAGAGTACTTGGTAGTAACAACAATGAGTTTGAAGCTAACTCACAGGAGACTTAACCAAGTGAAAAAGGTGTTAATGATCCTTATGGCTATGACCAATTTTTTGAATCAAATGAGTTTAATAAATTTGAATTAGATAAATATTTAGATGAGGCTTTAGAGAAGAGTCAAGGAGAATTAGATGTTTGACTTGGTGGAAGCTTAACTCGGGTAGATTTCCAATTCTTACAAACATGGCAAGAGATGTGCTTGCTATACCTATATCGACTATGGCATCTGAATCTGCCTTTAGTAGTGGAGGAAGAGTTCTTAGTCCACATCGTAGTTCTCTTACTCCACAAATGGTGGAAGCGCTTGTTTGCATGTAAGATTGGCTAAAAGAAACATCATCACCATTGACTCCGAATGAAATCGAGGAGTTTCAGGAGCTTGAGAAAGTTAAAGAAGGTAACAAGATTTGTTTTATACTATATTATTTTATTATGTACTTTTTATGTGATTAATAATTAATTTTTTTTTTCATGTTGGAGAAACTGTTTCCTCACTATTAATGGATGTTACTTATTTTGCCTCATCTATTACACTTGATGATGATTGAAGAATAGAAAATACTTCTTTGTAATTTTTTAAGATCTTTGTTTGTACCTTGTGAGTTATACTAGTTTGTTTATGGATTTTGGAAACATTATGGATGATTTTGTATTGCTTAATTGATATGAACTTGTATAGTTATTAGATGATTCTATAGAGCTACGTTGATGGAATAACAACTATTTTGGGAATGGTTTTTGAAGATTTCCCTTATCTAACTTATGAACTGCCGAACCAAATTTTTTTTTGTCAGAAGCAGGGTTGTTGATTCTTGTAAATTTCAATGGATAGAATGGTTGTTTCACTATTATGTTTTGCTATTTTAAGTTTTACAAAAAGTATGGCCATTTGATAATTGATACATGAGTGTTATAGAAACTACTGTTGTGTAGAGAAAAAAAAATAGGAATCTCCTAATTCAAGTACTAGTTTGATGCCTTAATCCCATTGTGAATTTGTCATATTATACTTGCATGCTGAACTGTGCTTATATGGAGTTATGGTATATTCGAAGTGCTTTGATGATTGCTTTATCAGATATTGATATACTTAGAAACACAAACCTGACATTAATCTGTCTGATTGGTACTAGTGTAACTCAATCAGAATTGAGTTAAATTCAGAATTGATGTTGAAAAAGAATAGATAGGACTATGATAAGATTGGTTGGTACTAGTGTAACTCAATCAAGAATGGTTCAGTAATCTGTAGTCATGCAAGAAAAAAGAATATAAATGACAAACAGTTTTACTTTCTCTCTTTGTTTTAGGTTGTAGAGCCATAAATAGATAGTTCTTATTTTCATGCCAATGTGTTCCTTGATGGTCTCTATTAGAGTTATAGACTATATATACTTTGTGTGACATGTAGTTAGAGGAATGCTTCATACTTAAATTTTGAATGTTGAAGCTGAATAGATAGGACTATGGTCAGTTTGGTAATAGTGTAAATCAATCAAGGATGGTTCTGTAATCTATAGTCATGAAAGAAAAAGGAATATAAATGACAAAATATTTTTCTTTATCTCTAGCTTGCAGAGCCACAAATAGATAATTCTTGTTCTCATGCCAATGTGTTCCTTGATGACCTCTATTAGAGTTATAAACCATGTATACTTCGTGTGACTTACAGCTAGAGAACCTCAGTTTGTCCAACATCAATAGAAGGTTTGTTGATAAATTCAGAAGACAGAAGGACTGTTGTTTTATTTTTTTGGTCCAATTCTCAAATACCGTGACATTATCATGTGGATTTTACTTTGGTATTGTTCTGCTTATCATCTTGCATATTAATTTCTACTTGGTCTTTCATTTTTTGAGGACTTAATTTTACATCCTTAACTTACATGAAAATTTATTGTGATCCATCTTAATGATGAAATATGAGAGACACTAATGAAGTTGTTTTCCCTTGCCCAAATTGTGAATTTTGCTTTCTGAATAACACATCCTTACTTTTTTTTATGTTATAGATTAAATTCTGTTTGGCCATTTAAACTTAGTATTTAATGTCAGGTTTGTATTTTTGAGTATAACCATATTCGCAGTCAGCTTAAAGCAAACTTGAAGGTGTGTGGATGTTGTTATAACTGATATAGTTTTCAAATATAGTATATTCTATTATGTGAAAATATGGCTTATAAGTTTAATTCATATATTGTTGTTACAACACATCCACAAGAGGCCAATCAATTTGCAATTGGACTGTTTGATGGGTCAATCATGGTTATTGCAATTGGACTGTTTGATGGGTCAATTATGGTTATTGAACCCAGAGAGTGTGATGTGAGATAGGGAATTAGAAAACATGTTGATGGTGCAAGTAGTTCCTAAAATCAGTTAAAAATCAATGACCGTGTAAAATTCTGTGGCCGTGTAAAATCAATTAAAAAATACTAACTCAATTTTTTCACACTGCTGTGGCCATATCCATAGAATTGTGGAAAATGCGATTCCAAAAAAAAAAAAACCCAGTTCAAAACTAGTTCAGCTTAGAATTGTTTTGAACTGGTTCTGAACTAGTTCAGAATCAGTTTTTTAAAATTAGTTTGGTTTCGAACTAGTTCGCTAAAACAATTTGATTTTTTAATTTAAGAACCAAATTGTTTAAAAAAATTTGGTTCAGTTGTTTTTAAACTGGTTTTTTCACACCCCTAAAATTAAGGACATCAAACTTCTTTTGCCTCTTGACTTTGCTAGAGGAAAACTTCTTGCTATCATGAACTTTCCTTTTCCTTATCTTGCCTCTTGTTCTTCTCAAACTCAGTCATGGGAGGTTCTTTGTCTTGGGAGGTTCCTTTGGAGTTGGTTGGTGCTCAAACACTTGTTGAGGAATGGGTTCCTCCTCACTCTGAAGTCGTGCAAGCTTGGCTTTCTAGAAGTCAACTGCATTGCCTCCCACAAACATTGGGGTATCATACCTAGAGATGAAAGGAAAAAGTTAGATGTTGGAGAGTTGGGGATTTCAGCCAAGAGTTCAAGGAAATTGGTGAAGTGCAACTAAACTCTCCTTCTTCCTTTTATAGCCAAAGGCCCGTGGCGGCCCAAACATGTCCTAATTGTCTAGATCAACTTAATCTATGATTAAGATAAGGCGACTTATTCATTCACCTTTTGCAGGAAAGAAAATCCTATTAGGCTATACTTTTCAACATTTATATTGGAATGAAAACCCCACAATTAGGGTTTACTGTTCAGCCATGGGGGCAAGACTAACAAGACCACTTTGGTATTCGTCCTAACTGAATTCTCTAAGCCTACTTTGCGGTATTGTTTTCTAGGTGTCTTTGTTGTTACACACCAACATAACTTGGGAAGAAGTGTATAGGAAATACCTAGAAGACCATCTTGGTATTTGGCCTAGCCGTATTTTCATGTGGAAATTGAATTAAAGGGGCAGACCAACCATGTGTATTAAAAAACCGAATACCATGGAAACATACATCAACAATAGATGGAAATCAAGAAAGGATTAAGGTGTCAGTAATTAATTAATCATAAATGAGGTTATCAAGGGAAACCAAGGTTACAATCGTATTACCTAATCCTTAATTGATTGGATAAGCCCAATAAGTAAAGACCCAACATGAATAGGTAATAGGTATCAAGGTAACACTATTAATTGATTGTGAATTTATTACTATTTTACTCTCGACCGAACTCTCCCTGACTTGAGTGTCAAAGTGTCTTTTGCAAATGCCTTACTCTTCAGAGAAAGACCGAATTCTTGGATTACTCACGGCTAACACTCAAGGATGTGCCCGGTCATATTTGACAAGTAGAATAAGTGTTATTATTTTTTTTGTTATTTTTTTTATAAATTGAAATATTTGAATTTCTGTCCATGAAAGTAGGGACAATAAATATGTAGCGGTATGAAACTCTAGTAACTTCTTTTTTCTCATATTTGTTGTACAAGTTATGATGAATTTTTGAGTACGCTTAAATATACCAACACACCCACATACGCGTTGGTCCCATGGAGAATATAGAAGGGGGGTTAAATATATTCTAAAATATTTTTTCTGTTATTTTTTTTATAAATTAAAATATTTGAATTTCTGTCCATGAAAGTAGGGACAATAAATATGTAGTGGTATGAAACTCTAGTAACTTCTTTTTTCTCATATTTGTTGTACAAGTTATGATGAATCTTTGAGTAAGCTTAAATATACCAACACACCCACATACGCGTTGGTCCCATGGAGAATATAGAAGGGGGGGTTAAATATATTCTAAAATATTTTTTCTGTTATTTTTTTTTATAAATTGAAATATTTGAATTTCTGTCCATGAAAGTAGGGACAATAAATATGTAGTGGTATGAAACTTTAGTAACTTATTTTTCTCATATTTGTTGTACAAGTTATGATGAATCTTTGAGTAAGCTTAAATATACCAACACACCCACATACGCGTTGGTCCCATGGAGAATATAGAAGGGAGGGTAAATATATTCTAAAATATTTTTACAAACTTTTCTATTAAAAAAGTAGTATTAGATTTTTCAAAATCTCCCCTTTAAAGAAATTTGTAAAATCTACCTTTAGTGTTTTCAAAATGGGTTTTCAAATAAAGCTTGAAACAATGTATGAGATTCAACTCTTTCTAAGATTTGAACACCAAGGTTGAACAAAACAATTCCTTTAATAATGATTTCCAAATAATACTTAGTCAAAAGCCAATCTTTTACAACGTAAAATAATGGGTAATGAAAATACAATATCAAGATTCAATTAAAGATTCAATCACCCAATCAAAATCTCAATTATACAATATCAACAAATAAATTTTTCTACATAAAAGATTCAAATAAAAGGGTAGCTGTAAAAACCCACTTGCAACACAATCAAGAAACCAATTCAATAAATAACAAAGAGTTTAGGGAAAAAGAGAATTTGCACAGTTGTTTATATTGGTTTGGTCAATCTAACCTACATGCAGTTTACACACTTAGCCTTTTGCTAATCTGTTTTCCATTAAAAATCTAATACATGCACACGACACATACAAAGTTTTATGTAGAAATATTTAAAACAACACAAGAAAATAGGCTTCCTCTTACACCCCACAAGAGTTTGCTAAACCTTGACACTTTGTTACTCACAACGCCTCACTCACAACACTCCATTGCAAGATTTCACAATAATGTCAAGAGCACCTCAAGATATTATAAAAAAACATGTGCAAAAACACAAGAAAAAGGTATAGAATAATATCACCTAATTTGTGATTAATACCCTAAATCAATAGAACTCAAGATTACTATTCTTTTTACCTTTGATAAATCAATTCTTGATTCTTCAAGTCATCAATTTCTGGATTTTCCTCTTGTATAAAAGGTTGGATCTATTAAAGCATATGTTGTGGGTCATCAATATAAAGTTTTATTTAGTTATTCTAAGGATTAAATAAGTTGAAAAAGATATTTGCCTTGGTTGGATCTATTTTTTGTTCGTGGTGCATAAGAAAAATCAAACGCTTAAAAAATTAGTTTCCATTAGACAAATCATCAAATTTCAACCTCAAAGATGAGAAAATAGAAGTTATTAAAGTTACTTTAATCTAATTTTCCAAGCAATTTCTTAACTTTTGTAGATTAACTTGATAACCTAAAAGAAACTTTACAAATTAACTGTCGTTTCTTTTCTTTTCTTTTTATCTTTTTCCTCTGAATTTTAACAACATCTTTTTATCCTCTACTTTATTCCTTTTCTCTCTCTCCTCAAAGCTATTTGTTTGTGTATTTTTTTTTTGTGTGTAAGATCTCCTAAAAGCTTGCTTAATGATTCATTGGCACCTTAAATTATTGTCATGATATATAGTGAACCATAAAGCATCACCATATGCAAAGTATAATGCCAGTTTTAAAAGATCCGTAACATATCATATGAACAACTTGGAGAGACAAACATGTATATCCTGCACCTTATTTTAATAGAGGGAGAGAGATACAAAGAGAATTGATAAAAAAATTGAAAAAAAACTTATATATACTTCCTCACACATTATATATACATATGTATATATGTAAACACACATGTGTACGAAAATTGTATAAAAACCCATAGATAGAATGCAACAAATAAAAAAATATGTTGGATCTTTAGGCTCCCTTCATATGTGAAGAAAAACCCAAATATATTGGTCCATGGTCTTTCATAAACCTAGTAGAAAAGGGACACATTAGAGTATGAGAGAAGCTAATTAGAGTGAGGGATACAACAATAAACACTGAGAGAGAAAAGAGGAAGAAAACTAACTTTAAATTTCGTATACGTATTAGATATCTGTCTTTTCATATTACAAGTGCAAATTTGTTCATCATGGACCAGATTGATTTTTGGACTGAAGATTCATGATAGGTTGAGTTTTTTTTTTGTTTGTTTGGATCATTAAGAGGAGGTTTGTAGATGGAGAAATATTGTTCACAAGTTTCTACTTTGTAATTAGATTATTTTCATATCCTTGTTTTTGTTTGTGAGCATTGTTGCATTGGCTTATTATAAGCACTATTTGTGCACTTACTCTAGACATTCTTTTACTCTTTATTTATCATAGTGAGTTATTTCATTGAATTGAATGATCCCTGATTTTTACCCTTGCGTGTCTTTTGTACTGCTTTTTTGTTCTAGTTAGGTTTACTTTATTTGATTATTGGTTCTTGCAAGTTTGAGGGATATTTTTTCATTGCTTATTGCTATGTTATTTGAATTATTGTATTTGGATTTTCCCATGAAAGTGGCATAAGAGCTCTTTGGTTAAAGGGATTGTGGTCTTTTTACTTGTGTAAATGACAGAGGCACAAATGAAGATGATTTCTTTTTTCTTTTTTTATAGGCATGAAGATGATTTCTTTGAATGGAGCTAATTGTCAATTTTGGAAGGGAAAAATGAAGACTTGTTATTTGTGAAAAATATGTATCTTTCAATTTTTGCTACAAAGAAATCAAATTCTATGTCTGACGAAGAATGAGGCTTTGAGCAGAAACATGTGGGTGGTTTTATTAGGCACTTTATGAATAAACTTATTTATAAGCTTATTCATCAAGAGACTCATGCAAGATCCATGTGGTAGACGCTTGAGTCCTTATAGGCTTCAAAATTAGGGAGCAACAAAATGTACTTATTGAAGAATTTGGTAGAATTTAAATACAAGGATATGACACATTTTATAGAGCACTTGAATGAATTTCAAACATGCTATGATCAATTATCGTTTACAGGTATCACATTTGATGAAGATGTGTTGAGACTATTCTTATGAATCTACCTAATTCTTGGGAGATATTTTGGGTTTCCATGATTAGCTTGATGCAAACCAAGTTGCAATCCCTTTGATATTCTCTATGGAGTTTACAAGCACCAAGAAATAGATGATGGAAGACAAGGAGAATGGAGATGCCACTTCCAAAAGAAAGATAAGTCTTTAAACTAGAAGCTTACCACAAGAGAGAAGACACTTGATAAAAGCCTTAAGGAAGAGATTCCTCAAAAGAGAGAATTCTCAAGACACTTTACTAAGAAATAAATGCTAAAATATGAATCTTATTCTCATTCATTCAAGTGTGAACAATACAATGAGGGAATGATGCTATTTATAGGAGTGGAGAGGGATCTAGGTAGTTGTGTTTAAGGAGACTAAACAAGGTTAAGTCTCTCCTAAACATGATAGTCCAACTATGGAAAGGATTAAACTTAATCGCCTCCTAATCTAGCTACTCTAATGGGAAACATGCGAGTTCCTATGTTAGTCATGCTTTGTGAGTGCAAGAAAGGGTGCAAAAACAAGCTTAGTAGTGTGGATAGAGACCCATATGTCCAAAGTTTCTAACCCACCTGCTACACACTCTCCACATTCTAAGTAAAGGAACCACATGCTCTAAACTAAGAAAGGTGGTCGAAAATAAATGGCCCAAAGAAAATACAAAATACCATAAATGTTTACAAGATAATAAAATCAAATACTATGACTTAAAGTCTTCACTTCAAGTAGGAGTTGAGGTCTAGTGCGATCCATCCTAGCCATGCTTTCCTTTATCCTCCTAGCCATGACTTAGTGATGGGACCCTTGGTAGGGAGGATTACATCATAGTTTTCCCCTAATAGTTTTGTACCTTTGTAAATGGTGAAGACTAGTGCTCTCAATGAGGAGATGAGAAGGAAAACATAGGGTACTTCATCTCAATCAAAGATTCTTATTACTAAATATAAAGGGAAAATAAAAAATAAGGAAGCAAGAAATAGTAGAGACACTAGTATAAGCAAGTCCAAGTCTCAGTAGAAGAATGTGGGATGCAATTACTATCACAAAATAGGGTATACAAAGGTATTATTTTGTGTGGAAATGGGAGAAAAGAAACAAATGGGTAAGTAAGTAGAAAGAGAAGAATCATGATGATGGTGATCATGTGACTACCATTACTAGTGACGATCTTATTATTCTCTATGACCTTGATTCAAACAATTTTGTACTTGATGAGAGGAAGTGAATAATGATAGTTGTTCTACATTGCATGTTACCATAAGCAAATACTGCTTCACATCTTACACTCTAGATGATTTTGGAGTTTTGAAGATGAGTAATGATGGTGTGTCTAAGGTTATTGGTGTTGGTGATGTTTAGTTGCAAATATGGGAATAAAGTTACTGCTTAAAGGAGTTAAACATGCTTTAAATGTTCGTTTCAATTTGATATTTGTGCATGTGCTTGATGACAGTGGTTATGATAATCACTTTGGTGTTGAAAAGTGGAAATATACCAAAAGGTAACTTGGTTGTGGTAAGAGGGGAGAAGATTTCTAGATTATATTGGGCAAAATCTTTGGTTGCTTAAGACAATGTGAATGCCATGGATATGGAGTAATATTTAATGCATTGAAGGCTTGGTCATATAAGTGAAAAAATGTTGAATTGTTTAGCCAAAAGGGATGTGGTTTAGGGATTAAAGAATGCAGATGTTTGTGGTCCTTTGAAGGTAAGATCCTTTAGCGATACTTTATTTTAATACCTTTATTAATGATTGTTCCAGGAAACACATTCATACTGACAATGATGGTGAATATTGTGGACCATTTGATGCTTGGTGGTATTGGACATGAAAAGACTACTCCTAAAACTCCATAGCTTAATGATTTGGTAGAGAGGATGAACAACACGTTGATTAAGAGAGTGAGGTGTATGCTTTCTAAAGCTTATGCTCAAGAGTTTCTTAGGTGAGACATTGTACACGACAATGCATGTTATCAATCTTAGTTCTATTGTTGTTTTGAATACTGAGATGCCAGACACAATTTGGTTTAGAAAGAATTTCAAGTATGATCACTTGAGAGTTTTTGGTTGCAAGACATTTGTGCATGTTCCAAGGGATGAAATATCCAAGTTGGATGCAAATTCAAGAAATGAATCTTCATTGGTATGTTAAGGATGACTTTGGTTACAGGTTCTATGATCCAGTGGAGAATAAGTTTGTTTGAAGTCATGATGTTAAGTTCATGGAAGATCAAACCATTAAAGACATTAACAAGTTGGAAAAATCTATACCTGAAGAAGATAGTGGTGTGATTGAAGTTGATCTAATTCATCCTTGTATTCAAAATCTGAATACTGATGTTTAGAATTATGTACAACATAAAGATGTTGGTGACCAACAACTTGGACATGAATTAGATGTTCCTGTTGATGATGATGATGAAGAGGAACATAGGATGTCACATGATGAGAATCTTGGTGATGCTTTTAAACCACCTCAAATTGAATTCAGGAGGTCTAAAAGGGAGAAACAACTAATATAACATTTTATTATACAGACTTTATATCCTTTTTAGTTCTTTTAACTTTGTAATTGTTTCTTAATTTTCTGATTCATTTCATTTTCATATTTTTGGCCTTGTTTAAGTCATTCTCATATATTTTCTGTTATTTTGCATGTTAGTGGACTTTGCATTGGGCTAGTTATATTTGTATGTTTCATTTTTTGTATTTTCATATTTTGTATTTTTTAAATATTTCTTTAATTTTATTTTCTAGTAGTCTTTAGTGTGTTTTTTAGGCCAAAGCCCAATTTGAAGATAGATTTAACCTCCATTTAGAGAGAGAATATCAATAGTATCTCATAACTAACTAATAAATTTTCTCTCATTTTTTATAATTCAGTTCAGATTTCTCTTTTCTCTTTTTCTTCATTTTCAAGTTTCATTCTCCTTCTTCTTATTCCTTCCTCTACAAACTTTCATGGAGATCTTAATGGAAGGCTAAATTCTGAATCGATTTGAGGTCTCCATGTGATCACATGATAGAGTATGAATTCCAATTAAGTTCTTGTGTATCTTTGAATGTGAAATTGGGATTTATGGCTCTTTTCTTCTCTCCAATTAGTGCAAAATTCTTATTAGATTTTGGTATGAGTTGATTTAGGATCGATTCAGATTGATTGGTCTAAATCACAAGAGGTTAGGTGATCAATTAAGAACTTATTTCAACTTATTAGATTTCAAAAAGTTCATGAGAATTAGGGATTGCAATTGTGATCTAATTCAATGGAATTACCTGTGAGTGTTGATGTAATCTCAGATGATGTTAGAATTATCAATACTCAAGTGCATCACTAGGAGATTCAGATTGATATTTTCTTTCTTTATTTTTTATCTGAATTTATTTCTTGTTCTTTAAAATTCCTATTTTCGTTTTATGCAATTGACACCCCCTATTTTCCTAACTGCTTAGTAGATTTTGAGCTACATATGATCTGTATATTTGAGAAATGATCTAGGTTATGTCCTATATTGCAAAAGTGGGGGATTTAGTTTTGTTTTATATTAATCTCAACAAATGTTTATGAACAACCATCCAAGAAGCATTCTTCAAATGACATGTAAGGCTTACAAATGGAAGACATTGAATACTTTGAAGAGGCCATAAAGAGTGAAGAAAAGTAAAATGGCTTGATGTCATGAAGGGTGAGATGAAATCTTTGCATGGTAATCTCATTTTTGATTTGGCGAAGTTGCCTAAAGACAAGAGGGTCTTGGATAATAGGTAGATTTACAGGGTGAAGCATGAGAGTAAATCTATATCTCCAAGTTATAAAGCCAGATTAGTGGTAAATGGCTATGGTTAAAAGAAGGGTGTTAATTTAAAGAGATTTTCTCACGTAAAAAAATGACATCCATTAGAATCAGGTTGAGTTTGATTGTTACTCTTGATTTGGAGGTAGAACAAATGGATGTGAAGACTACTTTCCTTCTTACATGACGTATCCTAAAGGCTTTCACATTGAAGGCAAATAAGACTGTGTGTAGGCTTAGAAAGATCCTATATGGTTTGAAGCAGACTCTAAGACAATGGTATAAGAAGTTTGAGGCTATTATGTGTGAGCAATGCTATAAGAAGACTATTGTTGACCATTGTGTGTTTGTTAGAAAGTTTTCTAATTATGACTTCATCATCCTATTATTTTATGTTGATGACATGCTTATTGTTGGAAAAAATGTTTCCAGGATTGACAAGTTGAAGAAACAATTGGGTGAGTCATTTGCCATGTAAGACTTGCGAGCTACTAAGTAGATTATTGATATAAGAGTTATGCATGACAAAAAGAACAAGAAGTTGTGGCATTAATAAGAGCATTACATTAACAGAGTGTTGCAGAGATTCCAGATGGAACAAGTGAAAAAGGTAATCATTTCTCTTGCTGCTCATTTTAAATTGGGTTCTAAATAGAGTTTATCAAATGAAACTGAGGCACTGGATATGCAACAGGTTCCTGATGAATCTGCAGTAGGTAGTTTAATATACACAATGATGTATACAAGACCATATATCATATGATGTTGGTACATTTAGGAGATTTTTTCCCCCAAATCTAGGTAGAGAACATTGAAATACTATGAAGTGGATTTTAAGATATTTGTGGTATTGTTGTCATGATGCTTTGTGTTAATGGTGATGACCAACTTTGGTGGGGTACTTAGACTCAGATATGGTTGGGGACATTGATTCCAGAAGGTTCACATTTAGTTATTTGATTAAATTTGCAGAGGGACTTATGACTTGACAATCTAAATTGGAAAAGTGTGTAGGTTTGTCTACTACATAGGCAAAATTCATTGTCATTACTGAAACATACAAAGAGTTTCTATGGATGAAAATTTTCATGCAGGAGCTTGGCTTTACTAAGACAAGTATCTACTATCTGTGGATAGTCAAAGTGTTATTCATCTAGGCAAAAATTTCAACTTTTCATTTGAGATCCAAACATATTGATTGAGCTATCATTGGATACAAGGTGTTTTGGATTCTAAGTTATTTGAGTTGGCCAAAATTCATACAAGTGATAACGGTGTTGATATGATGACTAAGGCATTATCAAGAGGTAAATTTGAAGTTTGTTACGAGATCTCCAATTTGGCAGTCACTTTCACATAATTGTGAAAGAAAGATATGTTGTGTTTTTGGCTCCCTTCCTATATGGAGAAAGGCCCAAATATGTTGGTTCATTGTGTCTCAATATAGCTAGTGGAGATGGGTCGTATTAAGGTGTAAGAGAAGCTAATTAAAATGAGAAATACAACAACAAACACTAAAAGAGAAGAGAGGAAGAAAACTCACTATAAATCCTGCATACCACTAGATGTCCATTTTTTAGATTGTAACTGCAAATTTGTTCACCGTTGGATTAGACTGAGTTTTGGACTACAAGTTCGTAACTGATTGAGTTTCATTTTGTTTGGTTGGATTGTTAAGAAGAGGTCTTTAGAGGGAGAAATACCTATGTTTTTAAAACTAGACCGTTCATTGAATCAGAGAAAGTACTGGTTCATAGTTCAACCATTATTGAACTAGTGGTTGAATCGATCTTAATAAAATAGTATTTTTTATTAATAATGTACTATAAGAATTTAAGATTATAAAAAAAGAAATATATTAAGGAGGTGATTATAAAAAAAAATAGTAATTTTATTAAATACACCTTCATATTGCTAAGTTAACCCCCATTTTCATTAATTTTTAAATTAAAAAATGGATGAACTTCAAAAAACAAGGGGTACATCTAGCAAAATCTGAAAATTTTCAAAAAAAAATTTATGAACCAGTTGAACCACTGTTTTTTCACCAGTTTTTTTGATTCATGACCGGTTTTCCCATTTCCATACAGATTTTTTTCTTACCTATTTTTAGCATTGACTGAATCAGTTACAGACCGATTCACCAATTTTCTGGACGAACTGGGCGGTTCAGTCCGGTTTTCAAAAAAGTGAGAAATACTATTTGCAAGTTTTTGATCTGTAATTGAGCTTCTTTTCATCTCCTTGATCTTATTTGAAAACATTGTCGCTTTGTTGCATTGGCTGATTGTAAGCATTATTTGTATATCCACTCTAAACCTTCTTGTACCATTTATTGGTCATAGTAAATTATGTTTAGTCTAGATGACCCATGATTTTTTAATATTACATTAAAGAGTTTTCTATGTTAAAATTGCGTTTCTGTTGTGCTGTTTATTTTTTGTTCTAGTTTAGTTTTTTTTTTATTAGTGCTCCTAATTTATTTTTGCAAGTTTGAGGAACATTTTTCCATTGTTTGTTTCTCTTATTTGAATTATTATATTGAATTTTTGCCATAAAAACTTACCCATATTAAATAAGAAAAAAAGTTCATGGATAAGAAATTAGAAAAATTAATAATAAGTATAAAATTTAAAATAACAATTCAGATTAAAATCGTCAACTTAAAATGTCACATGGTTTTCTTACCATAATTTACCTATACCCACCGATCTTACTTACCATTACGATTGACATGACGACCACGACGCTCTTATAATGTGCAAGACATTTGTATAAAGGAAAAAAGCAAGAACGTAATAATTGAGAGAAGAGGACAACGGCAGACAAGACAAGGCGTAAACGTGATTGTCGTGTATGGTAGCATGGAGATTAGAGACTAATGCATGACTCTCAGCCACAAAGCCCAAGTCACACGTAAAGAACCTAAGTGATGATCTTGGCAAGGCAATGATTAAAAGAAGCACTATAGCACACTCTTCCTTTATTCTGTTACCTTATCGTTTCAACTAAAAGAAAGAAAACAAGGTAATTCATTCGTAACCCGAATCGATCATAGCAGAGAAAGTTAAAGATGGAGGGGATAGAGCACCGAACATTGAACGTAAATGGCATAAACATGCACATAGCTGAGAAGGGTGAAGGCCCATTGATCCTCTTCATCCATGGATTCCCCGACCTATGGTACTCCTGGCGCCACCAGATCACAGCTCTCGCTTCCCTCGGTTACCGTTGTGTGGCGCCGGACCTCCGTGGGTTCGGCGACACCGACGTGCCGGCCGACCCCACCGCCTATACCAGTCTCCACGTCGTCGGCGATCTCGTTGGACTTCTGAATGAGATGGCCGGCGAAGAGAAGGTGTTTGTGGTGGGTCATGACTGGGGTGCCATGACTGCTTGGTCACTTTCTCTCTATCGCCCAGAACGAATCAAGGCTTTGGTTAACTTGAGCGTTGCTTTCACTCCCCGACACCCCAACAGAAAGCCCCTTCAAATGTTAAGAGCAGTGTACGGAAATGACTACTATATCTGCAGATTTCAGGTTTGCTCCACCTTTTTCGATCTCTTTTCTAACTATATCCATGGCACCACCAGTAACATATACTTAATTACAGACCTACTTTCTTGCCATTTCACCCGGTTCCTTTTTTTAAGGTTTATAATATATACTGAGTATTAATGTTTTTCAAATAATTAATGAGTTAGTGTAAGAATAAGAAAGAAATATTCAGAGAATTTTCATAAGATCATAAGAGTGTCAAAACATAGCTTCTAGTGTAGTTTGTTTTACTTGCTAAAAATTTGCTTAACTCTTTAATAAATAAGATATTTTAATAATTTTTAGCAAGTTTTAAACGTACTTCAGGTTTGTAGTTTTTTATTTTTTTACATCTTTTCTATATACAATAAGAATTTATTATATTTTTTATTTATGTCAATTTACATTTTAATTATTTCAATAAATAATTAAGTAAATTATACTAACCTCCTCTCAACTTTTATCAAATTACACATAATTTTATAATTTTTATTTTTTTATATTAATTTTTCTTTAAGTTTAAAAGCATTACATTACTGTAGTGAGACATGCAAAAATAATGATAAAGAAAATTAGAGTGCATACTTTACAGGTATTATTGTAATCACCTTAAATAATTTTATCAAATACTTATACTTTAAAAATTAATTTAATAACTCTACAATTTTTTATTTTTCTACATTAATCTTCCTTTTAAGTTAAGAAATGTTACTCTCACCTCATATATGTTCTAAAACATTACACGAGTGAGAGATGTAAAAATAATGATAAAAAGGGGTATTACTATAAGCACTTTAAATAATTTTATCAAATAGTTATGCTTCAAAAATTAATTTAACAATTTCTAGCTACTAGTTTTTTAACACTCAAATAACTTTTGAGTTAGTTTTGCCAAACATAACCAGAATTTACTTAATATTATATGTTTCTCATATAATTTTTTTTATATGTTAAATATTAGTTGTTAATGTGTTAATTTTTGTTAATTGAGATATTTAAACCCACGACCCCACCTTCCCCATCACTCCATATTTCTCTTATAGTTTAATGAGAAAATTATAGTTTTTTTTATTAATTTACATGGAATATTCTTTAATTATGATACTAACATTTTTAATTATGATACTAATATTCTTTTACATTTACTATTTTCTTATATTTTACGCTAACACTTTTAGTATTTGAAAACGTTATACCAATAATCCTTCTATATTATACTAACAGCTCTAAAAATGAGGTTATGATAATGATTAAAAAAGAAGTATTTCCTTCAACATTTTTTACATTGTTACTTCTTGCTACTTTCATAGTAATTATTTTCAAATTTATAATTACGATAATTATAATGAAACATGTCTTTACACCACGCACGGCTAAAAATTAAATTTTTGTTTTGTATATATAATAAATTTCTTTTGTTTTCAATAATATAATATTCATCTATTGAGTGTTTTATTTGAATTGGATTATAGTATGTTAGAATTTTATTTTTTTTAAATGAAAGCCTACTTAAACTTTAGTTTGAAGAATGGAGACTGAATTTCATCTAAAATTATGGATGTTTAATTGGTATAATAATGGCTATATTATGTTGTGTGAATATAATTTGTTTTAGGAAAGAAGTGAAAAAAAGATGATTTTCTCTTGGGTCAAACAATGGTTTGGAAAGTGGTTCTCAACTGCATTGTTGCAGGAGGCTGAAGATATAGAAGCTGAGTTTGGAGAGATTGGCGCTGCAAGAGTGGTGAAGGAGTTCCTCACATACCGCACCCCTGGTCCACTTTATCTTCCCAAGGGTAAAGCATTTGGACATCCAACCGATTCTCCCATAGAGCTGCCCTCATGGCTGTCTGAAAAAGAATGCGATTACTATGCCAGTAAATATGACAAGACTGGTTTCACAGGGGGATTGAACTACTACAGAAATTTAGATCTGTATGTTTTTCTTAACCTCCTGCATACTATTCTAACTGGTTTATAGTCACATTTTCTTTTCCTGATAAAAACTTTTTACTTCATTGCTTTCCCTTGCATTTGTAGGAATTGGGAGCTCACAGCACCGTGGACTGGTGCTCACGTCAAAATTCCAGTTAAGTTTATTGTGGGTGATCTTGACCTGACCTATAATGCACCTGGGGCTCAGGATTACATTCACAAAGGTGGGTTCAAGAGAGATGTGCCGCTCCTAGAGGATGTTGTTGTTCTTGAAGGGGCAGGTCACTTCCTCCATCAAGAAAGGCCTGATGAGATCAGCAAACACATTTACGAATTCTTTAAGAAATTTTGATTTGCTATGGTTATGTTATGTTCGTCTCTCTTTTTTTTTGGTTTGATTGCACACTCTTGTCCTCCAGTTCTTGGACTGTGTTCTCAAAGTTGATATGTATGCCCGTTGAAAACTCTTGCTTAGTGTGGACTATCAAATTGTGTTTCCTCGTGTTTTATGAGTAAAAATGTTTGTATATTTGTCGTACAAATTTGTTGTAAATGTAAGTATATAACATTACTAAAAAGAAATCCGGCAAGTCTGTTAACAGTAGAATTTTCCAAAAACATTTTCAACACCAGATACTACGCTAACATATGGAAAGATTTTCATCATGCACCAACTCTGTTTAACCGTTGCTTTCATAATAAAATTAAAATATTGATGTTTCCATGCTTGTTTCTTTTTTATTGTTATGTTAGATTTTCCCACCATTGTAGTTCCGATATTTTGTCATGAAATTGCTACTTACGTGGTACTATAGTTATAGTCAAGACATGATTCCATCAGAATTCAAGTGGCCTCTTTGATCATTTCTTAAAGAATCCATGTGCTCCATCATAATCATTATTTCCACGGTATAACAAAGCAAGCCCACTTGCCCATCGTCATAATCATTTTCCTGACAGAAGTACCAAGATGTGCTGGTTCAAAGACCATAAAAAGAAAAAAACAGTCAACCTTTTATTGTGCCTCCTTCTGTTTCCCTTTGGCTAAGATCTGCAGTAGAAGTGAATCATCCTCGAGGGTTTATGAAGAATGTACAGGTCTTGCTCTTTTTTCAACATTAAACTGTACGTCCACCAGGCCTGTAATACCGGCAGTAATTGTTTGACCCTCTTTCACAGGGCCAACGCCCGAGGGAGTACCTGCACATCATCACAATGTATGTTAGCTGGGCAAGGGTCTCAGATTTCCCTATTTAATCCATCTATCCCTGCATTAAGGAACCAGAGGAAGGGGCTTGCAGTGAGTCGAGTTCTAAGCCGAGCTTAACAATGACACATTAATAAACAGATCCAATTTTCTTGGCTCAAATTTAAATTAATTAGGCTCAAAATTTAAATTAATGATATCTATATTTTTCACATATATCCAATTAAATATTAATTTAATATTAAATGTTTAATAGTACATGTTAAAACAAAACATTATTATGTTAGAACAACGAGTAAACTCATGAATACTGAGTTGAACATAAAAGATTCAAGCTCAAATCATTTACAAACAAGCCAAAATCTGTAAGTAGTTGAATTGACAATGATCGAAGCTACAAGTTGGCTTGAGTCACTTCTAGTCCCGTCCATAAGCATGACTTAGAGGCAAATAAAGTAATCCTAGGTTACCATCAAACAAGTGGCAACCTTATAATTGTTATTGATTCTTTTAATGAAACTCTTTCCAAAGGATTTTTTTCTCTTACTCTCCTAGAAAATAGTTTTGGGGAATGGAGGCTGCCCCATTTCATGGATGTGAGATACCATAAGTCTCAGCAAAGGCTAAAAAGTCTTACAGATGAACTCAAGACCTTTTAATCAAGAATGCTTGATCCTAACAGTTGAACCTATCCTCATTGGCCCAAATGATAGTTTAAATAACAGACAGTACAAGCTAAGATTACTAAAGACCTTTTTCATCGATTAAACCATCGTGTTAACATAAATATGCATATGAAGGAATAGTGCAATACCGGTCAGTATGACATCTCCTTCAAACAATGTCATGAGAGAGCTTATGTAGCTAATTAGAAATGGGATCTTAAAAATCATGTCCTTGGTTGAGCCCTTTTGCCGAATTTCCCCATCTACCTACATCAAAGCAAATCCATTTCTCGTCAACTAGTTTAGGCTTCCAATACATCATTGAAGCAATGCACAGTCATTTATATTAGAACCACGAGATAACAGAAGTATAAAATATCTCGAACCTTTAACCATAACTCTATATCATCAGGGTTTGGCACTGTAGCCTTTGGCAGCTGCATAAAAAATAAGATACAGTTGAAGAATATGGATTAAGATACAAGTAGATACTAGATAGGTAAAATAATGTTCACAGGTGACGACAACTCATTTCATTACTCATAGATTTTAAATTTAACCTAGAAGAATGGATATAAGTATTTAATATATAAATGAATTCAGATCTATAACATTATATGCATAGGAAGCTGGTACAAGTTCCTTTCTTGCAAAAGCCTCACATTAAAAGTTTATAAGCAATATATTACTCCCAAGGGTGATGTTAGTGTTCATAAGGCATGTTTGGATGGATGTTGACAAAATTGATTTTAAGTGAAATTTATTTTGCATAATTGATTATGATAAAATTAATTTTGAGATGATGTGATTTGTGTTTGGATGTTTTTATTATAAAAGCAAGTTCAGAGTAAAATCTAATGTAAAATTCTTGATCCAATGTGAAACTACTCTAACTTGTTTCAACCCAGAACCAATTATGAATTCTTCACCAACGTGAAACCAAACATGTCAAAGTTCATTTGAAATCAATTTTAAGTCCAAAATCAATTTTTAAACCTGAAACTAAGTACGCACTGAGTCTTCCTGCAAAAGTCATCAATGGCTGAAATTTGTATTATCATTGTCTTCTTAACACTATTGAGGACCAAATGAACTCGTTTGTCTAACACAGCATCATAAAATAGTTTAACCACAAATAAGTATCATAGCATACAATTTCTTACAATAGAACTAATTGGGGTGAAGGTGTCTTGGCCCTTTGCCAAACTCCATGGAAGACCTGCAGACTAAGGACAAACGGGAAAGACAAAACGTCAATTATTAGATTATGAAAATATCAGATACATTCAAAATTATTTAAGCTGAAAAACAACATACAAAAAGCAAAAGGGAATTCCCACACAAATAATTTCCTGTTGTTAACATCCAAAAAATTGAAATCCAATTGTTTTACAGGATCCTTTTTCGGGAAATATTTTCTTTAATTCTAGATGCTTAGTGAAAATAATTTATAAAAATAAGCAGTGAGAGGAAAATATTTTTCTAGTTAGGTATGAAAATACCTTTGCAGCAGCTTGAAGGTCCCTAGCAGTCATATCCAGAGCCAGTGCGTAACCTGATATGCCAAAATGTATGAGAGTGAAACAAGAAAATCATGGTAAGTCAAATAGATAGTAATTTGTGAGTGTGCAAGAGTTGAACACATGGAATGATAGTGAGAAGCATGATAAGGAGGAGGGAATACCGGCGACGTAATCCATGGCAGAGGATTCAGACACGTCACGCGCTTTCTTGGCGATGACGACGGCGAGCTCAACCTCATGGTGCAGAGAGCCCTCGTTGTGTGGAATTTGGATGGTTCCGCCGTTTTTCAAGTAAGACGATGTCGGTTTAAGAAACAAGACAGGCTCCTGAAAGATTGAAAAACTTAGAAAGTAGATGATAGGGGAAATTGCGGGGTGTGTGAGACAAGGTACCTTGGGAACGGCGTTGCCAAGTTCCTTGGCGTGAGCAGCGTAGTTTCTGCCAACAGCCACGATTTTGCTGCTCAATTCCAGAAGCTTCTGACAAGCACCCGCTGCCATTTCCTCTTCTTCCCCCCTTTCACTTTACTCTTTCACACTCCAAATTTTGGTGAACTATTTTAAGATCCAAGGATTCTTGCATCTTTATTAAAATTAAAAAAATAAATTAATTTGTTATAAGAGAAATTTAAATTTATAATATTTTATTTTCTCAAAATATACTTTATTATTATATAAATATTATAATTTTAAACAAAAAATTACTTTAAAATATTGATATTTAATATACATAATTATTTATACTATTAATAAAGAGAATACTCTCTTTTGATGTCTACTTTTTAAATTAAAAATATAAACTAATTTGTTATGGGACTTGAACCTATTTTCCAAAAATATACTTTACCATTAGATCAACCTTATAAATTTAAGCAAAAAATTACTTTAAAATATTGATATCCAACATACATAATTGTCCAATTATATCTATAATTATAATATATGATATTATATTATATACTATATCTATACTTTTATACTATTAATAAAGGTAATACCCCATTTTAATGTCCACTTTTCAAAATACCTATTCTACCCTTACACCTATTTTAAAATTAAAAAAATGAACTAATTTGTTATAAGAGGGACTTGAACCCATAACCTCTTATTCTCCAAATATATACTTTACCACTAGACCAACCTTATAACTTTAACAAAAAAATTACTTTAAAATATTGATATTCAACACACATAATTGTCCAATTATATCTATAATGTATAATATATGATATTATATTATATACTACATACTATATCAATAGTATTAATAAATGGAATACCCCATTTTGATGTCTACTTTTTAAAATACCTATTCTACCCTTACACCTATTTTAAAATTAAAAAAATAAACTAATTTTTCATAAGAGGGACTTGAACCCATAACCTCTTATTTCCCAAACATGAACTTTACCAATAGATAGCTTTATAACTTTAAGCAAGAAATTATTTTAAAATATTAATATCCAACATACTTTAAAATACTAATTTTAGGTTTGAGTGATTGTGGGTTCAAGTTCCTCTTATGCCAAATTGATTCATTTTTTAATTTTAGTGCAAGGGTAGAATATGTATTTTGAAAAATGGACGTCAAAAGAGGGTATTCCTATTATGAATAGTATTGAAGTATAGATATAATAGATAATATCAAATATCATACATTATAGATATAATTGGATAATTATGTATGTTGGATATCAATATTTTAAAGTAATTTTTTGCTTAAAGTTATAAGGTTGGTTTATGGGAAAAATATATATTTGGAAAATAGGAGGTTATGGGTTCAAGTCTCTCTTATGACAAATTAGTTTATTTTTTCAATTTTAAAATACGTGTAAGGGTAGAATAGATATTTTGAAAAATAGACATAAAAATAGGGTATTTCCTTTATTAATAGTATAGATATGCGTACATTTTATGATAAATATTTTTAATAAACATGCAAATACATAGGTGCGACAATATTTTGAGTTCTATTGAAGCTCTCATCTTTCTATTTTTTCATATTCATTGCATATTTAACATATCCATTGATGATCTGACATGTTTTTATCATGTTATCATAAACAAAAAGTATAAAATTAACAAAATATATTTCAAAATATGTCATATAACAATTTATATTTCAAAATATAAAAATTTACAAAAGATATTAAATTAAAACCCTACAATTGTTATAACATATTAAATATAAATACGAATACACAGGCGCGACAACGCCTGTGTGTTCGCTAGTTATTAGTATTATTATTATTATTATTATTAGCGAAAACACATGTGTCTTGCGTCTATGCATTCACATTTCTATTTTGATATGTTATAAACAATTTACGTTTTGATTTAATATGTTTTATAATAACACGATATAATATAAATAATTCATTATGTCATTTTGTGTATAATATGATAAAATATATTTTGTTAATTTGTATTTTTTTTTTGTTTATGATAATTAACAAATATAACAAATTTGCAATAAATTTGAACAAATTGGGAGAGGAAAGAATTTGAATAAAATTCAAAATGTTTTGTCATGTATTTGCATTTTTATTAAAAATATTAATTATCAAATGCATATATCTATTAACAAAACTTACATTTGCAAGAGGGAAAGAGGTTATGAGATGTTTAGAAGAGTAAAATAGTCATAGAATACGGATACTAAAAGGTCATATTCCTATTATAATATATATATATATATATATATATATATATATATATATATGTAACATTCCATTTATTTAAAAGAATAATACATTAATAAAAAATGTAATTTATATTAATAGACTTAAATTAATTTACTATTTGTGTTTATTAAAATAAATTGAGGATTGATTTTATAAAACAAAAAAAAAAAATAAATGTTGGTGTAAATAGTAAGAGAGTTTAAGTTTGTGTTTGATTTAAAAAACCCAACAAAGGGTTAAGTTAGGGTAAAAATTAGGGATTTGAGGGTGATACTTCAATTTTCACATACTATGGAGGTTATAGAAGAAGCTGTAGAGAGAACCTTGCCGAGAGAGTCTGAGGAGCAACTTTTGGGAGTTGAGACTACACCTTCACAATCATGGTCATCCTTCAAGGTCGAGGGAGTGAAAATAGCTTACACACAGGCATATATAAGAAATAGGGTAGTGGAGGCGAACCCTAAACCTTTGTAGGGATTAAGTTTTATGAAATTGACTTATTCATTGGTTTCTATGAATGAATGTTATATTTTAGATGAATACTCTATTTATATGATTAATTGATTAATGTGATGATTAAAAAACCTCTATATTATTTGAAATGTTCAGTAGAAAAATGATTAGATGTTAGGAGTAGGGGTTCCTTCCATTGATAATTATCACTACAATTGTAGACTTTGATGATAATCAAGCATCATAGAAAGAGAAGTAAAATGTTTCAGGGTTTAAAGTTAGAATCATATTTTGAGAACCTTATATAAGTTGAATTTTTGCTATCTGGAAATTTTTGTATAAATATACCTTACAGTTTCTATCATATGTTACTTTTGTTGGTTTAGAAACTAGATATTTAGGGCTACAATTTAGACTACAAAATCATGTAAATAGATTAAGAATAGACTGAGTTATGTGAGTTGGAAGTTGAGTCTCCTATCCAGTTTGCGAAACAAAATTTGTGTGTTGTAAGCCCTACGACGTAACCTAGATGACCTTATTAGGCTTTCTATTCTTCATAAAAGTTTTAATCATCGATGGTAGCTTTCCAAAAGAGTTGGAATAAATAAAAAAGGATGGATATAACTCAATTTATGATAAAATTAGTAACTAAAGGTCGAACTGCTAGAATTAGGCATAGTACAATCAGTGTTCAAGGTTTTTGGACGAGAAAACCGATAGGAAAACGATATAGTTTGAGAAAGTGATACCAATGAAATTTTTAGCCCTAGATGTTATCTAACTAATGTCGTTGGTTTCACCCCAAAAATATACCTAGAACTCAAGTTATGATAAAATAGTAACTAAAGGTCAAACTACTAAAGTTAGGCATATTACAATCCACGTTCATGATTTTCAGATGCAAAAAACGATAGGAAAAAGATGTAATTTGAGAAAGTTGTATGCATAAAAGTTGTAGCACTAGGTGTTATATAACTAATGACGTTAGTTTCACCTCCAAATGATACCTACAGCTCAAGTTATGATTATATTAGTGACTGAAGGTCAAACTGTCAAAATTAAGTGATATATTCATGTTTCCTCCAATTTTTAAAATAGTAAATGTTTGTTTTACCTCTTGAGGCAAGGATAAGAGTTATAGATAAATGTCCTAGTTTTTAAACTAGATAATATACAATATCATAGGATTAATAAACCTCTAGATATCGCGTTTATACTCGATAAAGGTCATAGAGACTTTATTAGAAAATGAGTGAGGAAATCTCCAAAACTTAGAAAATGTTATGGTGAGCTATGAATGTAATAATCCTACGTCTATATGTGAGAAAATTAATATATTCAATATTATAAATGATATTTTGTGCATAAGAATATGTGCTTTGGATAATTTGTGTTGAAAACTTATTTGTGTTAAAAGTTATGTCTAAGTTGTTGCTTGGTAGTGTTGGAACTCTGAATTGCTTGATCATTTGTGAAGTTTGGACTTTGTTTAACAGTGCTTAAGTCTTTTTGCATAGCCATGTGTTTGATGTATAATGTATCTTATAATTTTGAGTGTCGTGGATTATTAAATGTTTGCAAGTTATTTGAGGTGTGTGAATTTAGGGGTTTGTTTCAAATGTGTGATATTGGTGTTGATTATAATTTGACACATATTGTGTTGATGATGATGGTCAGGGTGTCCCTGACGAGGTGTCATCCCAGCTGCAGTTGGGGGTGGATTATGATAACATAATTAATTATTGATATTGTGAGTTATGTTGTTACATGACATGATGCATGAATATGACAGTCTAAGAAGCTTGCAAGGATCGCCCATTGTGAGACGCTCTATAACAAGTTTCTTAGGTTGTGTTGCATTGCACAATTGTACCTATGTGTTACTGACATAGAAGATGATTCACTTTGGGTGTACCTATGTGACATGGTTGTAGCTATATGTTACTAGCATAGAAGATGACTGCTTCGGGCATGTACCTGAGAGAACATACATGAGTTGCATTGCATGAGCATCATTGACATGACTTGAATTTAATATGGTTGTGTGGTTTCATGTGATACATTATGGGTGATAATATTTCTTATTTATGCCGCTTAATTATGTATAAGCAAATTTCTCACTCCCTATTTGTGTGTGTTGCTTGGGCTGAACGCCCATTGGTAAAAAATATGCTAAAGAGACAAAGGTTAGTAATGTCTGAGATTGATGTGGATTTATGCTTCGATAGATAGGACATTGGAACTTTGCGACTATATTAGGATGTTCGAATTATTTCTTTATCTTAGAAATTACATCAATTACGTCTCAAGTTCTTTTCCTTATTTTAAGTTTTCAATTATAAAGACTTATCATTTTATCAAAGATGAGGTTTTGTTAAAAAGACTTTTATGAACTTTTTTACTCAGTTAAAGAAATTTTATTTAATCATGATTATGTTTATTTATTTGGGTTGGAAGAGTGTCGTATGGTTCATAATGTTGTATTATATGATCCCAAAAGTTTATTTTCTATTTATATAATGCTCACAACTTTAATTGTAAGTTAACCCAGTTTAATGGATCTATGTGAACTAGGAGTTTATATTCCTTTGACTATGTTTTAACTCAATGTGGAGATAAATTATTTTCTCTTTCATGACTTGTTTAGTAATAACTAATTTGTGGTGTCACAATGTGAATAATTTTACTTAAGTTTCAAGTCTAGTTATTTAAATAAACAAATTTTTGTACTATTTTGTAAATTAACTAATAAAGCATTTGAATGTAGAAGGGTGTCACAATATATATAGATAGATTATAGATTGTAGGATAATTAAGTATGTTGGATATAAATGTTTTAAAGTAATATTTTTCTTAAGCTTATAAGGTTAATATAATAACAAAGTTTACATTTAACAAGAGAAAGGTTATGGATTTGATTCTCTCATGTGAGAAAGTAATTTATTTTTAGGTATAATGATATAATAGATATTTTGAAAAGTGGACATCAAAAGGGAAATTCCCTTTATTAATAGTATAGATTATTGTCATTATCAAGGAAGAGACTATAAATATTTATTGGTTCAGATTTATCAGAAGAACTCAGTGATTCAATCATAATCAATTAAATTAGTTCAAATTTTCTTTTATTTTTTGGGTGTCTGGATTCGAGATTTAAAAATCCAATTCAAATTAAACCAATTAAGAGTGAGAACTAATTAAGTTTTGTTGATTCACAGATTTGAGATTTAAAAATCTAATTCAAATTAAACCAAATTGATTACTATATATATATATATATATATATATATATTTAAATATTTTATATTAAAGTTAAACATTGTTAATGATATATGCTTTTGTCTGATGCTTAGTTATTTAGGTTATGGATATTTCGACTCATCTCACTTTTCACTCTCAGATTTGTTATTCAACTTTGAACTCTTAACACTCATAGTCGCACATAAACCCTAGCCGTCACTCTCTTTCGTCTCTCACACTTCTCCATTGCGATGTAGCTGATCGCCTTCTGCCCCAACTTTTCTCTGATATATCCAATGAGTACTTGTCTTCTTTGTTTATAAGGGTCAGCGTCTTGCATGTCATACTATCAACATCTCTACTTACAATATGGAATTGTTAGAAGATTCGGGTTTTGTTGTTCTGAATGATTTTAAAAGGTTTTAAAATTCCTTATTGCATCTCTTAGTTATAGGTGAATTGGTATTATATTATTTACTGTTTGCTCAATGTGCAAAACAATCAATGACCACATAATTTAATCTTAGTTTTTAAACTAAGGGA
Source organism: Psophocarpus tetragonolobus (assembly GCA_037954015.1). NCBI lineage: Eukaryota > Viridiplantae > Streptophyta > Magnoliopsida > Fabales > Fabaceae > Psophocarpus > Psophocarpus tetragonolobus. The sequence continues at coordinate 4,638,916 of CM075693.1, read as the reverse complement.
AAAAATTTTGATCGAATTTTGCTGATCTGAATCGAACCAACATGATTATCATTGATTAGGTTTAGTTTGGATCAGGAAAAAATTTTCAACAATTTAAACCAACCTAAACCAATTAAAAATAGGGTAAATTATGGTTTTGGTAAATGAACTTTTTCAAATTTATGGTTTTGGTACAAAAATTTTTTGTTGACTAGTCAAGGTAAACAAACATTTTTTCATCCAACATTTTAGTCTTTTCGTTTATTTTATCCGTTAAATGGTGACGTACCGCTATGTTTATTAATAATTTTTTGGCTATTTTTATTAAAAATGAAACAAAGGTGGAATGGAAGATTGTTCAGAGGAGGAAATAATGGGGTTCGAAAAGTAGAAATAACAATCCTTTGCATGTTATTGTCTGTCTTTTGCTTGTTATTTCTACTTTTATTACCATTGAATACTCTCATTAGCCTTAAATTTTTGCTATAGTCTAATCCTTCTAAAGGTATTAATCTCATTGTTGTGTCAGATACCATACACTATCTAATAGTGAGATATTGTTAAACTTAATTATTTAAGTATCGTGGATGTTGTGGTTTACTACTTTGATTTATTATGTTGTTGAAATATTTAATTTGTATGTTATTTATAGATATTTTTATTATTTTAGAGTAAATTACACCAACTCTCCTCAAGTTTAGTGTAACTACACATACACCCCTATTTTTTAAATTATTATTTTTGCACCCAATGGAATGTTAGTGTAAGATTTGAAAGAGGTGTCAGAGTAATATTTTCAAACATATAGAAAATGTTAGTATAATATTTTTAAACTTAAAAAAAGGTCAGTGTTGAAAAATAAAAAAGAGTGAAATTATGTATAATTTGATAAAAGTTGAAATAGTGTTTTGTAATTTGCTCTTATTTTTATATGAAGTAAACTTTTAATAGTTTACATGTCAAATCCACAAGTCAAGTTTATTGAACTTCCATATGTTTATGTAAACTCTCAAGTTATTTTTTGATATAATTTATTTAGACTAGTAGGGGGAGAGTTTAAAAATTCAAAATTGTTAATTATTACTGTAAATGAAAGAGTTACCTATTAATTAATATAATTATAATTATCAACCAAAATTAGGGGTGAAAATGAGTTGGGTTGAATTTAGGCAAACTCAAGACTCAATCTAATAATAAAACATTAGGTTGGATTTGACTGGGTTTTCGTTTTTTTCCATTAAACCTAACCTAACCTAACCTAACCCAACCCACCATTGCGTTAGGTTAATTAGGTGACAATTTTAAAAAATATTTTTCAAAAAATTTGTTTTTTTTAAAAAAATAAATTTTAGAATATTATGGTTTTAGCTTTTTTAGATTTTTTTTTAAAATAGACTATATAATTGTTATAACATAAAAATAAATAATAAATTATAGTTACAAATTATATATCAAAATTAAAACAAATTAAAATTAACATACAACTAAATTTTCAAGCAATAATAACTAAAGAAACATTTGTCCAAAATAAAAGTAAACTCAATTTGTCTAAACTAGCCAAACCATATAAATAAATACAAATTATATAATTTGTCTAAACTAATCAAGTCATACAAATAATATATAATAATTTAATATTATTGTTGAGTTGGATTGGGTCAAGTCTCAAGTTTGATTTATGAAACCCATCACTCAACCCATAGTGGATTGAGTTTGATTGGGTTAGATCAAGTTTCACTCAAGAGAATTTCTTCCTGCACTCTAATAAGTTATTCCTACACCTCCATAATTTCTCAAAATGTCAAAAAAACCCTTAATGAAAACAATAAAAATTTAATTACCATGCATCTTTTTCTTTTCTTTTTCATCTACCCCTCTCTCTCATTTCGCACGTCTCTTCTTTTGCATCTCTCTTTAGCTTCTCTTGCATGACTTCGTTTTTCTTCTCACTGAATTAGTAGTTTTCTCTTCTTCTTCATGCGTTGTTGTTCATCCCCTTTGCGTTTTCTTCGTTCTTCGTGGTTCAGCTTTATATTTGCTTTGTTCTTCGTGGTTCAGCTCTGTGTTTATCTTCTCTCTCTACATTAGCTTTTTTTACAAGTCTGTACACCACTGTCCAAACTGAGTCCGGAAACCCCTGTCCAGACTTTTAAAAAAAATTTTCAATTTTTTTTTTACAAATTTGGACACCCCTATTCACACTTGTAAAAAATTTGCAAATTTTTTTACAAGTTCAGACACCCCTGTTCGGACTTTTAAAAAATTTGCAAATTTTTTTACAAATTCAAACTCCCTTGTCCGGACTTGTAAAAAATTTTCAAATTTTTTTTACAAATCCGGACACCCCTATCCGGACTTGTAAAAAAATTTGCAAATTTTTTACTAAGATTAAATTTTTTTACCTAGGATATTTGAGACTTTTCCTACCTTTATAGAGGTATAGGGAAAAATTATGAAGATGCATGGAGAAATTATGGAGGTGTAGAAAGAAATTCTCTTTACTCAATCACAAGAAGAACTAAAACCCAATCTATTTAGGTTGGATTTGATTTACCCAATATTGTCCAAAACATCATTTTAACATGTGTGAATCAAACTTTAAAATTCCCTATCGGATTGGAATAGTCGTATATTTAATATATTAAGATTAAGAATAAAATTTATAAAAAATTCACTTGTGTGTAAGACTGCTTAAATGAAGACTATACACAATCACAGGTAGCATTAATAGTTGAGAACTTGAGATGTTGGGATACACAAATACATTTGTAAGCATTACTTTGAAATAAACGAGTCAGAAAATACACTCTTGCTTGCTTGTGTCGGCCGTAAGCAAGTAGACATCAAAGCGAAAGCGTCGTGCCTTTCTGCCTGCTTATTCTCCTAAACAGGAAAACTTTTACAATAGAAGCCAATAAGGCTTTCTTTTTTATCATGGCGGTGACGAAGCCTTGTTCAATGGCTCCAGTTGCGTCTTTTTCTTCCTCTTGAAACTATGAATCGCATCTTTTTTTATTCACTTAGTACAATTTCATGTTTACTCTTCAAATTCAGAATAATGGCGAGGCCACTTGTTTATCAGAATAATTACGATAAATTGTTTAGATCTTATTTTTATCAATTTTAAATGCACTGGTTTGTACATTTCTTATTGTTAGTATATTTCTTATTGTAATCAATAGAGATTAACCAGCTAAGTTACAATTTGAGCAACAAATTTCATCTCAAATGCAGCGTGAGGAGCTCGGGATTTTCAATTAATTGTTTCCACTCGTTACAAAATCTTGCAACGGTTGCTCCGTCCAGGACTCTGTGGTCTGCACCAATATTTACCTGGAAGAACAAAAACAAAGAAAGAAGTTGAATTCATTGTTCAAATCTGTGTTTACTTTGTCATCAATATGTGAACTACTCTGTTCATGCAAATTTCAACTTATAGATATAAACTTATCAAGTACAGCTATAAGACAATCGAAATACAAAAGCTGAATTTGTATTAAACTATACGTAAACTAATTAGCTATGAATCCTTTTTCAATAGCAAAATTAGGGTATTCTCTATAATCACATTTTTTTTTTCACTTCAGAAAAATGATAAAAAAAAAAGTGGACCTGTTGCGCTATAAAACACAGTTTACCAACGCAAAATATGCAATACTTACAGTCATGATTGACACAGGATACACATTTCCATTATCAGCAAACTGTGGCACTTTCTGAATTTTACCAATGGCTATAATGGAGACTTCAGGCAGATTGATAAGTGGGGAACCAAACTTTCCACCAATTGCTCCAATGTTGCTTAAAGTGATAGTACCACCAGATATATCATCAGAAGTTAACTTGTTATTTGAAGCCAATTGTTGCAACCTGGCCAGCTCTTTGGTTATCTACATAAAATCATATAAGGAAAGATAGATTTATAGAACAGGCAAGAGAATGTCTTACTGAGATGTGAGAGATATCATGATTATCATCCTCATATGTACTTAACACCATATACATGTGGGACGTTATGCAAAAAGATCTTCACCAAACAAAACAACAACAACCTGGCCTTATCCCCAAATCAGAAATTATTATTAAAAGTTCAAACCAATCTGAGAAAATAGCCTCTTCATTTCTAATGACAAACAGCTTTAAGAAAACCAACAATTCCGTTCAAGCCAGAAACTTACATCAAGAATTAAATGATATTTTATTTAAACAACTCAAATCATGAATAATTTTTTACTTCATAGCCCTGTAACTAAACAGCAACCATAGGCAAGCACTTCAACCAACACAACAATGGTTGAGTGAAGCACGAATAGATACATCTACAGCCACAACTGAGTTTTTCCATTAAGATTGTAAACTAACCTCCATTATGGAAAGAGATTGAACATTTTTTATGTTTGGCACCACTAGACCGTGTGTTGTTGCCATGGCAATTCCAACGTTGTGTGAACCTACAGCAAATAAACCTTTGTCAAATTTGGCATGACAACTACTGGCTCAAATAAATCATTAAATTAACAGCAACCAGATATCATTCAACACAGACTGGAAAAAGGTTTAAAATCAAGTACTTTACTTACCGGCAATGTGAAACACAATAAAAAAAAAATATTTCGTAACAAAACTACGAAAACATTATCCTTGAGAATCCTGCAAATCAATAATATCATTGATGCAAATTCTGAGATACAATAAATGAGGGGAAATTTCTAAAAAACTTACACCATATGCTAGAAATCCATATGCATATGAACTCAGTAGATCGTTTGAAGGTTATTTTGAACATGTAAGAGGAGGTGGCATAAAACCTCAGAGACAATGGGCTAGTGAAGAGAATTAGAGAACCCCTTTCAACTCACCATATTTTTTCATTTTTAAATAATTGTTGTTTTCCCTTGAACTCATTCTTTTAACTAAAAAAATACAAATGTTATATTCACTCCTAAAAATTTAAACTGAACCAAGCCACAAAGGGAAGAAAAATTATATATTCTTCAGATCATGTATGAGGAAGATACCTTTGAGAACGACTTCCAATGCATCCTCTTTGAAGCAACTGTTCATAAAAGGGTACTCTCTGAGGGCCATTGATAGTGATTTTATTAATATTGGAAGGAAAGTGTACTTAACATCTGGATAAGGATTGTTTTTCTGAAAAGATGTTTTAAGCTCCACTAGGGCATTGCAATTTATCTCTTCCACAAAATGAAAATGTGGGACTTTAGCAGCCAGAGACATTGACTTTACCATTGCTCTTTGAAATCCCCTACAAAAAGAAAAGAAAAAAAGATGTCATTAACTTTTTCTAATGATTTATTCTTTTGAGTTAAGTTCAAGAACCGAGTAAAGGAAAACACCTTCATAATATTGCAACACTGAAGTTCACAGATTCACAGTTTTCCACAATTTGACATAAATAATTTGTGGCAAATAATTATAACAGATTAACATTCATAACCATTGCATAAGAAAAAGACAAAAAGAAAAGAAGGGTTTAATTCATGTTTGCATCCAGCTTTACCTAAGGAGATGTGTCCTGTCCTCTGGCGGCCTATAAGATTTAGTTGTGTCATTGGAGTTGTATCCTTCAGCTCCTTGAAGCTGTTCTGCAGAATCAGTATGCAAGACAGTAGATGGATTTTTAATGATTCCTTTCTTGGCAGCAAAATTGAGTACGTCTTCTTTTAAAACCCTTCCATCTTTTCCAGTTCCAGAGACTTCAGTTATATCTATACCATGTTGCTTTGCTAGACTTCTTACAGAAGGTGTTGATAGAACTCCAGTTTGTCTACTCTTTTCAGGATCAAAATCAACCAACTTGACATTGTCGGAATCATCAATTACTGTACTAACCACCGACTCATTAACTAATGTCTGATCAGAATCAGATGACTTTGCATTTTCTGAATCACCAAGAGTAACTGAAGGAAATGCTGACTCGTTAATTAATATCTTTAATAGAGTTTCTCCAACCTGCAATTGTATCCAACAGAGGTTCAAATATATCAGTAGCCCAACATATAACAACCAAATCATTGATGTAAAATTCAGAATGTTAGATCATCAATACATTCCTATCTTCCTCAGTTATGCTGCTTCGAAGACCCATCCTGTAAAAAAAATTCAGGCAGGTCCATTTTGCATTGCAACACCATACCATCTCCATGTGTCACACTCTTGTATAATCACAAAGAGCCAGCATGGGAAATTAAATGGTAAATGGATGTTTGGACTCTGGACTATGGAGTCAGCTGCGAGGGGTATTTTTCTCGTCTAGTGGTCCACCTAATGCTAAGGGAATATATAGCAGAGGCACATGTAAAGAACATTGCATATCAAATCATCTATGTTTCAACAATCTTCTAAAAAAGCATATGTCAAAACTCAAAACATCTTTGCATGTGTCTCACTTTAGTCTAGGTGGTCCATGTGGAATATAATTATGGATTATTATTAATCAATTATTTGGCCACTTAAGATATGGTCATCATATCTTATCGTATTTTTATGAATATTTGAATGAGATTATAGTAAGATTGACTTTGTGATGGGATAGATCAATCATAGAGAGTCCATTTGAGAGGTCCCTATCCTAAGAGATTATAAATTTGTCATCCTATTAAACATATTTACATGCACATTCTCTACAACAATTTCCTAGAAAGTGGGTAGAAACAGTGTTATCAATGGCTTTGTGAATATTAGAATGAGATTATAGTAAGTTTAACTTTGTGATGGGTTAGATCAATCATAGAAAGTCCATTCGAGAGGTCCCTATCTTAAGGGATTATAAATTTGTTATCCTATTAAGCAAATTTACTTGCACATTCTCTACAATACAAAAGAAAAACCCTCAAGAGTTCTTATTAAACTTCCATTTATCTCATGAGAAATTCAAAGAGACAATTTTGTATTTATTGATCTTTGGAATGAATCATTTCCATCAATCCACCCCATATGCCTCCTGCACGCTTAAAAAAAACCTTCAATTTCTTCCAGTCTCATGCATTTTGTTACTCTCTATTTATATTTGATTTCTCCCTTGCACCATCTCACTTGAAATCGTACAGAAAAAAGTTAGGGCATTTGATCTATTTCCATTTCACCCATTGGCTCACTCTCTTCATATTCCCCTCGATCACGTTTATCAAGTATTCTATTCAACTCCTCCCCGCCAGGTCCCTAAACTGCTTTGTTTATATTCATTTTAATGCCTCACAAAGGGCAGAACTAGCACCGGTTTATTTGTTTCAGGGGGTGCAGAAGGAAAATATATACCCAATAGTAAAACATGAAAAGCTTTTTCATCACTAATATAACTAATATCTAGTGAAAGTTTTCCCAAATTTTGGGCGTGTGGACAAATTTGCAATTCCACTTCTAACAATTTGTAAGTTCATAAGCATCATGTCAGTGAACCAGATATAGCCAACAGAACGAGATTTCATAACTGACCTTCACAATATGACCAGGAGCATAGAGAATGTTAGAAACTTTTCCTTTGTAGCGACTAGTAATTTCTATGGTAGCTTTATCACTTTGAACTTCACAAAGCGGTTGAAAGTCTTCAACATAATCCCCCTGCATAAAAAAAGAGAAGAAAAATGAATATGAAGGAAGGGAAGAAAAGAAGTTAGTTGAAAGAAGAGTAATGAATGGACTGACCTCCTGGACATACCATTTGAGAAGCTCACATTCAGCGATACCTTCACCAGTTTGAGCCAAGGGCACGTCCACTATCTTGGTGGCGGGAAGGTCTAGAGCGGGTTGAGTAGAAAAGCAATACATGTTGACAGGTGCAAAATTGAACTAGAAACAAATCGGAAATTAAAGATATGGAAAATTAAAATGAAATAATCGCTAGTAAGAAGGGGGAAAGAACTGACAGTGAGATGTGAAGAAGGAGCATTAGATAATGTAGATTTGGCGCAGCGAAGAGGGAGCGTAGGAGAAGCAGAGGCAGAAAAGAAGGTCCGGGCAGAGATCAGAGCTCTGCTCCGCCATACGCATCTGCTCAGCATCTTGCGTTGTTGAATCAAAGAAACGGCTTAGAGGGTTTAAAAATTGGGACAAGTTACAAGTACCAGACAGAGACGTATGGAAAGGGATTTGGATTTCATCATTTTAATTTTCATTTGCATGCTCAGTGCTGACCCAGTTGCTGACTGCTAACAATAAACGTGGATGGATAAGGACTCAATAAAATACCACGCCCTTTTGCTCACTATCTGCCTTTGCATACTCGCATCAAACATTGCTTTTATTATAGATAATGTTTCATATTACTAAAATATGATATTACTAAAGAATTGGAGTTTGATGTTGTGCCTAAAATTTGATATTACTAAACATTCTAAAATATACATTTTTTAATTTTTTTTAGTAAATATTAGTTATTAATATATTAAATTTTGTTAATAGAAAATTTAAACTCACGACTTTTTCTTTCTTCATTTTTCTGCATATGAATTTTGTCACTACTTTATAATTCTTTAATTTCTCTTTCTTTAAATATACATCTTACAAAAGTATTTTAAGATTACAAAAATTGATCTTTTATTAATGTAAAAAATGAGATAAATTTTCAAAGTGATATGATATTGTCGGATTCTTAAGAAAATAAACTAAGATAAATAAAAGTTTGAAAGTGATATGGAAGAAAAATTAGTCATTAATTACTCATAGTTTTTACTTTCTTTATATAAAATTAGTTTTTTTATATGTGTAATGCAAATAATAAATATCATGTGTGTGTATTTGTATTGTGGCATTTTTTAAACATGTCAATAAATATTGATTATAATATGATTTTTGTACCTGTCAGATTGACTTCAGATACACGACTTCGGTTTCTTACTTTTCCTTGTCTTCCTTTGTGCTTGTGTGTCGAACTCGGATGCCGAGAACTAACTTCGAACAGATGGGGAACCTGTAAAAACACTCTGATGCTCAAGTCAGATAGGGTTGATTCAGAGTAATGAACAATAGTTCAAGAATAAGATACCTCTTTTACCTTGATATCTGTTACCTATTATAGGGATGGATCGAGCTTTTACCTATTGGCCTTGCTTAATCAGTCTAGGACTAGGTAATACAACCTTAAGGTTGGTTTTCAACTAATAATAAAGATTTAGATTGATTAATCTTTTAATATGATGCCAACTATTTTCCTTGTTGCGGAGGGGCTATGTTCGGGTTGGTTGTCAAATGCTTTGGGCCGAATACCCAACGCTTTGGCTGAATACTCCCTTATCCTGTAAACTTGCCCTTAGCTTCGATTGCAGTGAAGTGAGGATCGAAGTTTGAAAGAGAAAAAATGGAGTTCGGCCAAAGTGGAGGGTGGCTTCCTTTGCTACTGTGGGATGTAGAAAATGTGTGTGCATCTGAATCGTTGATTTGAAGTGTTTAGACGAAAAGGATCATGTCGGTTCATCTAGGGTATTGGCTATAAATAAGGGGGACCTATCTTGAGTGTCCCTTCATGAAATTTCCCTTCCTCTGAGTTGAAACATCTGAGCACCTAGAGACTCTCAACTTCCTCATTCTTCTCTTTTAGTCACATACACTCCTCCGAAATGTCTTCTTCTTCTTCTTTGAGTTATGTTCTTTCTTAGGCTTCCTCATCTCGGGGTGATGCCTTAGACCCAACTAAAGTCACCCTCTCGAGGGAAGGGAGCAATGTTTGCTCAGCAACCCTCCCTTGTGCTAGCTCTTTGGTGCATCTTTTTATGTGCACGACTGTATGTTTTGAGACCTTTAGGTGCATCTTCCTTTCGAAAATTTCACCATGGAGGTTCTTCGTATCCTCAATGTTGCTCCTAAGCATTCAGGGCCTTATGTCTATACACCTATATTAAGGCCAGTCCTGACTATTCTTGCGCCATTTCATTACTCTGCCTCTTGAAAAGTGCAAATGAGTCTCCCTGTATCAAAATCCAAAACATTCCCTTCTTTATCTGTTCACAACATCGTATAAAAATTTTAAAACCGAATTCTTTAAAATCTTGGTCGATTCGGAGTCTGATCTAAAATGTTTTTATGACTGAAATGAAGAGAGGTTGTTCACTTTCTACTAGCAGTGAGTGTCGAGGAAGTATGATTGTTATCCCATGGAGTTGCTCACGACTGAGGAGTTAGCTAGCGCTGCCTTTTTAGATTCACTTCCTTGGTGCCTCTCCATGGGGAGATTGATACGGTTGTTCTAGTCTCCCATGCCCTTTGAGGATTTAGAGAGTGAGTAGCCGAACACAGTGCTTAAATTGTTGATTTACACACACACACACACACACACACACACATATATATATATATATATATATATATATGTCTTTAGCTTAATGTTATTGTTGTTCTATGTAGGTATTATTAAGGACGGCGGTGGCAACATTGTTCATTTCCGAAAAAGTAGGCAGGCTTTAGTGGAATACAAGGAAGAAGTGATTCCTTAGCAAGTTTTTGAGGTAGACCACTCACCAAAGGATCCACTAGTGGACGCCACGTCCCCTTTGATGGAGTATGAGAAGGGAAAGTCCAAACAGCAGGAAAAAGAGCCCAAGAAAGAGAAAGACAAAGGGAAGAGGAAGAGCCAGGAGGATAAAAAGTCTTCGTCCAACAGGTCGAAGAAACAAAGGACCAAAGACCCCCTACCCAGTTTAGTGGTCCCTCCGGCCATCATCACTCCTTCCTTCTTTAACGAGGATTTTGACCCCTTTGCCACCATGTGCCAAGTTGGTGAGAATGTGTCAGAAGCAGGTCAGGTGCATTTGGCTGGCATCAATCCTACTCTCCACTGGGTTCACTATTGTGAGCTTTCGGCTCGCATGTAAGCTTTGGGTCATCACCTCTTCGCTATTAAGATGACCAAGTTAAGGCAGCAACTAAGGCATTCAGATGAGTCGCTGGAGGTGGCAATGAAGGTCGTGGACTTATTGAGCGCCGAAGTGGTGGAAACGAAGGAGAAATTCAAGACCATGGTCTTGGATGAGGATCATGCTGCTGCACTTAAGAGAAAACATGAAAGATAAAGGATGCAGCAGAGAGGTACAGGGGGGTTGATGCTACGCATAGGCAAAGTGAGAGGAGTTGTGCATCTATCAGCTGAGATCTCGACGCTGTCAAGGAAGGCTTCTTGAAGTACCAAAAGCAGGTTGGCAAAGATATATGCGTTGAGCACGAGGCTGGCTTCCATGAAGCAGTGTTCCAAGCCTTCCATTTCGGTACATTCCCGTAAGACGTCAAGTTCGATTCAAACTGGGACTTCTTTAGCAAGGATTTTAGGTACTTTGATGATGTGCCTAACAACCTAAGTCCAAACAAACATGCCCCCTGTATGATGTTTGGTCCTTCGCGAACTGTTCCCGTGGAGGAGGAAGATGAGGTAGACGATGATGCCGAAGAAATGGATAGTAGCGAGAATGTGGAGGTTCAATTGAGCCTTTGATCCCCTTGTCTTCTAAGTTTTTTTGTGATAGCTTTTTGTAATGTATAGGTCGAGGTGCAGGCCTTTTAAACTTTTTGTATTTAGGCTCCTTGACTCTGACTTTGTAATGAAACATTGATTGTACTTCTGACAACATGCAATGAAATTTCATTTTCCTTTTCTTTGGCTTATTGACTTATGCGTGTGTTGTTTTCTTTACATATATATTTTCTTGAATATTGTCATCGCGAATTTATTTGCTATAGTTTTCTTAGGTTGTGGGTGTTGTTTGAACCGAACTCCTTAGCGAGTTGGCGACATTTTTTATTCTAGTGGATCTTTAGGCTTACTCTCTTTTCTTTTATTAAATAACTTTGTCTTTAAACATCGCTTAAGTTGGTAGGGAACTTAGTATAGAGTGTAAATGCTGCCTGGACCGAACTCTTTGGCGAGTTGGTAGGGCATTTATTCTGAATTGTGAGTGCTTCTTCGACTGCATTCTTTGGCAAGTTGGTAGGGCACTTATGTCTGATAACTCCTCGAGTTTGTAAGCGTCATTGCCAAGGGCTTGATTGATTCAGAATGGTCCCTCCTAGTTTGGAGCCAATTTTCCTTCTGCTTTGTCTTTCCTAGCTTCCTAGTTGCTCGCCACACCAAGTCACCTTTCTAAAATTTTCGGGCTCGAACCTTTATGTTGAATCTTCAGGCCATCCTTTGTCTGCATGCCTTGGTGGCTATTGCGGCTTTATCACGGTCTTCGTCTATGCAATCTAACATGGCCAACTCTGCCTCCTGGTTGGTTTCTTCGTTGAAGTGGGTTTTCTTGTATGAGGGTTCCCCTATTTCCATTGGGATCACAACATCAGTTCCTTATGTCAGCCTAAAAGGTGTCTCTTTCTTTGATGATTATAGGGTACACCTGTAGGCCCATAGGATTTTTGGGATTTGTTCAGCCCATCCTCCTTTTGCCCCAATCATTTTCTTCTTCAATTCCCCCAATATCACTTTATTTGCAGCTTTAGCCTGGTCGTTTGATTACGGGTGTTGGACCGAAGTCACCTTGTGTTTGATGTTTAACCTTTCTAAGAAGGAGTTCAACTTTCTGTCCATGAACTGGAGGTCATTATCTATGACCATGACATACTAGATCCCGAACCTCATGATGACGTTCTTCCAAAAGAACTTTTGGAGATTTTGTGTCGAGATGGTGGTCAGAGGTTCTACTTCTATCCACTTTGTGAAGTAATCTATGACCACTAGTAAAAATTTTACCTACCCTTTTGCAATAGGAAAAAGGTCGAGGATGTCCATCCCCCATATGCAAAACGGTCAGGGGGCTGCTATTATCTTTAGGTTATCTGCTGGTTGGTGGATCAGGTTTCCATGCTTCTGGAATTGTATGCATCTCCTTACGAAGGACGAACAATCTTTCTGAAGAGTGGGCCAAAAGTACCCAGCCTTTAGAACCTTAGCAGCTAAAGTTCTTCCCCCAGTATGCATTCCGTAGATACTCTTATGGCTTCTCAGAGGATATAGTTAGATTCTTTTGGTGCTAAACACTTGAGTAAGGGGGTCAAAAACCCTTTTTTGTACAACTCCCACGCAATTATTGTAAATCTAGCTGCCTTCACCCTCAACATCTTGGCTTTTACAGGATCTATGGGTAGTTCATTACATTGTATGTAAGCCATAATGTCTTTTCTCCAGTCATTTGTTATCATCGAAATGGTGCATACTTCTATACTTGGTGACAGAAACTCTTGCTAAATGATTGTTTCTAGTTGCCCTAGCCTTCTTGTGCTTACCAACTTGGCGAGTTGATATGCTCTTTCATTTTGGTCTCGAGGTATGTGAACCACTTCAACCTTGAAGGCATGATAATACTTCAAAAATTTTGTCTTATTAACCTGTAATGAATCATTGACCTATTCAGCCACCACCTTAGAGTTTGTTAGACATCTGACCATCTTGGCCCCTACCTCTTCGGCTAGTTTCAGGCCAGTGAGCAAAGCTTCATATTTAGCTTGATTGTTGGAGGCCTTGAAGCCAAACTGTAGTGATTGTTCAATGGCGAGGCCATTCGATCCTTCTATGATGATTCCTGCTCCACTACCCCCGTTGTTTGAGGACCCATCGATATGCACAGTCCGTTGAGTCAAGTGGTCCTTCGGCATGTCCATGGTCGACTAAAGCTCATTGAGGAAATCAGCCAACAATTGAGACTTTATAGGGCCTCTTGGTTCGTATCGAATATCAAATTCAGAGAGTTCTATGGACTAAGCCAACATTATCCCTGCTAGTTTTGGCTTTCTTAGCACTCTCGCAATTGGGCAGTTAGTGCGGATAATCATTTGTGGCTTTGAAGGTAAGGTCTCAAACGCCTTGCCATACTCACCAATGCTAGAGCCATCTTTTCTAATGCTTGGTACCTGACCTTGGCATCTTAAAGGATGCGACTAGTGAAGTAAACAGGATGTTGCCCTGCTTCAGTTTCTTGCGCGATGACGACACTCATTGTCGATCGATAGCTACACTACAAATGTGTCTGAACTTGGGTAACCAATACTGCGAGGTAACCAATGTTTTCTTTAACGCTGAAAATGCCTCTTCACATTCTTCCATCCACTTGAATGGTTGCGCTTTTCTAAGTAAGTTCATGATGGGTCTGATCCTTTCGGCAACACATGGTAAGAATCTAGAGAATGCAGCTAACCTTCGCATCAAACGTTGTAACTCCTTTTGGTTTGTTGAGCTTCTCATTTCTAATATGGTCGAACATTGGTTTGCGTTGGCCTCTATTTTCCTCTTCGTGATCATGAAACCCAAGAACTTTCTGCCTTGTACACCGAAGATGCATTTCTCTAGGTTGAGTCTCATAGAATGCCTTCTTATGGTCCTGAATACCTTCCTCAGGTCCTGCACATGACTCTGGACTTCTTCAGACTTGACGACCACATCCTCCACGTATATCTCTATATTCCCCCCAATTTGCTAATGGAAGACTTTGTCCATGAGCCCTTGGTATGCAACCCCCACGTTTTTTAAGCCGAAAAGCATAACCTTGTAACAATATGTGGCATCTTCGGTAATGAACGCTGTCTTTTCTTCGTCTAGCAGGTGCATCTAAATTTGATTGTATCTATAGAAGGCATCTAAAAAGCTAAGGGCGTCATGGCCTGTTGCCCCATCCATTAGTTTGTTAATGCTAGAAAGTGGGTCTGCATCTTTGGGGAATGCTTTGTTGAGATCGGTGTAATCTGTGCACATTCTCCACTTTCTATTGTGCTTCTTGACCATTACTATGTTGGCTAACCAGGTGGTATACTTCACTTCTCTTGTAAATTTTGCAACTATAAGCTTATCTACCTCTTCTCTAGTCGCCTTCAACCTTTTGGCTCTCAATTTTTCTTCTTTTTGGTGCCACAGGCTTGGCAAGAGTATACACTATCATCTTCTGATACAAGAAAAGGGGGTCTATCCCCGAAATTCTGTAGCTGTTCAAGTGAACAAATTTGAGTTCTCGCGTGCCACTGCCGTGATCTATTTCTGGTTATTCTTTGGCAGGGAGGCATCAAGGTACGTGACCTGGGTTGGTTATTTTCCTATTCTGAAAGGTTGGGTGTCTTCTGTTGGCTTTGCCTTGTCAGCCTTGGGTCCAGGTCCAAAATCGAAGAGTTGAGATGTGTTAGCATGTTGACAGCGCGAGTCTTCTATTTGTCCTTCCAAGGCCGTACTTTCAAGCTGGTCAGATAACATTTTTTGGCAGCACGTTGGTTAGCGTGGACTGTGGTGTTCTTCCCCTCTTCGGATGGAAACTTTATGGCCAGGGGCAGTGATACTATGACTCCCGACTTATTAATGGAGGGCTTTCCTAACAATATGTTGTAAGATGTGTTGGCTTGTACCACTATGTATCTTATTTTCATCACGCGACTAGGGCCTCTGTCATCCCCAAACTTGGTATATAGGTTGACATATCCTTGTGTTGCTACCTTTTCTCCTGCAAACTCGATGAGTAACTCATCATATGGCATTAACTAATCTTCTGGGGTGCCGAGTTCTTGGAAAGTTTTCCGGTAGAGCACATCCGCCAAACTCCCTTGGTCCACAAGGGTCTTCCTTACAATGTAATTATTTTCACACTGATGACCATGGGATCATCTTGTTGTGGGTCTACGACTTGAAAATCATCATCCGTGAAGGTGATGATAGACATTCTTGGCCTAAGGTGAGACATAATAGAGTTTATGGATCTCAATACTCTAAGGTGCCTTTTGCAGAAAGACGAGGTGACCCTTTCTCTTGCGAATCCTCAAACTATTTTGTTGATCACTTTTTTTGGGTGGCCTCCCTGATAGGCATTCCTTCTTTCCCTAGATCTACTTCTACTTTTGCTCCTACTTCTCCTCCTATATCTTCTGGAATGATTGTGTTCCCTTTTCTAACTACGACCATCTCGACCCTGATTCTCTCTCTGGCCATACTGGTGATATGTGTTTTTTTGTTGATAGATGTAGTCTTTTAGGTGACCATGCTTGATTAGGTCCTTTATCTTGTCCTTCAATGTTGAGCACTCTTCAGTGGAGTGTCCCTTATTCTGGTGGTACCTGCAGTATTTGCTAGTGTCTACCCTTGGTGGCGTATTAGCCCTTCTCGACATGCCCAATAGTTTTATTGCTAGGGCCTGTTCTAAAACCCTAGAACGAGAAGTATTCAAGGGGTGTAGTGGTTATATCTTGGCCTTCTGTATGGTCTATCACTAAAATTCTCCTTCTTTTTTCCTTTGTCTCCCTTCTCCCCCTCCTTGGGATATTGGTTTGGGGCTTTTAATGCCTTCTTCTAGAAGGCTTGTAACACTTTAATCTTAATGAATGAGACAACCTGACTTCTCATCTCCTCTATACTCCTCGAGGGGATGTGAATCATGCTTTTCATGAAATCTCCTAGTTAGAGATTGGTTAAGAAGGTAAGGAGGGTCACCTCTAACTATAAGTCCTTTATGCTCAAGGATGCCTTACTGAAGTGGTCTATAAATGACCAAAGAGACTCCTTTTTCTCTTGTCCAACAGTTGTCAATGATTGGGAAGTGAACTGATGCGACCGAGATGTGGCGAATTGGTTGCCAAACTTGGACGCCAAGGCCTGGAAATTTTCCACTAAATGTGGAGGAAGTTCTATAAATCAGTTCAATGTTGGTCCCTGAAGGGACATAGGGAATATCTTACATAGGGTTGTTTGGTCCTTAGCGTACATCCCTACTTGGGTCATAAAGGTGGCCAAGTGGTCATCAGGCTTTGAAGTCCCATCATATTTTTCCAAGGAGACGTGCTTCCAACTTTCTGGGAGTGGCACCTCCATTATCTCAAGCATGAAGGGGTGATAGGGCCTGACTGTTAGTGTTGCTTCCCCCCTCGTGCTACCTGCTTCGAAAGGTGGCACCGTTTGCAGAGGTAGGGGATTTGATGGTCTCGCTTAGGCGAGGGATGACACCTTTCTCGTGGGACTCTCAACCTACCTTCAAATGTGAGAAGGGCAACTTCTCAAGGAGGCTGTAGACTGGCTTGGGGGAGGTCGACTTCGCGTAGGCGCTGCAGACTCTCTCTCATACGAGTCTTCCCCCACGTGGTCAGAGCCGTCATTCCCTCTTGCTTGGTTCTGGTTTTAGATCTCAATTGTCTCGCGCCTCAGCTCTGCCTCTTCTCTCAACTTGAGGACCTTGGCTAGGTTAGACTCATCTACCACCTCGGGATTTCCAGTTGTCATCTTAGTTCCTGCTCCTTTGTTGGTATGATTCCTAGTTGTTCCTCCATTGCTCCTTGTTCTCGCCATAGCTAGTAAGCAGTTAACACTTAGTGGGATCTAAGGTTTTACTTTGGGCCCCACAGTGGGCGCCAAAATGTACTTGTCAGATTGAATTCGGATACGTGACTTTAGTTTCTTGCCTTCCTTTACGCTTGTGTGCCAGACTCAGATGCCTAGAATTAACTCTGAATAGGTGGAGAACCTGTAAAAACACTGCGACGCTCAAGCCAGATAGGGTTCAGTTCAGAGTAATGAACAATAGTTCAAGAATAAGATATATATTTTACCTTGATATCTATTACCTATTTATAGGGATGGATTGAGTGTTTACCTGTTGGGCCTTGTTTAATTAGTCTAGGACTGGGTAACACAACCATAAGGTTAGTTTTCAGCTAATAATCAAGATTTAGGCTGATTAATCTTTTAATCTGTCGCCAACTATTTTCCTTGTTGTGGAGGGGCTGTGTTCGAGTTGGTTGACTATCGAACGCTTTGGCCGAATACTCCCTTATCCTATACAATTTCAGTAAAAATGTTGATAAATATTTAATGTAATAAAAAATCTAAAAAAAGAAATAAAAATATCATGTATTACATGATTTAATCATAATATGTAATTTTATTTATTGACCAAAATAAAATAATACAAAATTAATTCATTATTGACGAAAAACTATGTAGAGCACTATAACGATAATCTTAATCTTGAGTGTTACTAATGGAAAAATACTTGATGAAAAAATATAAATATAATTAATTGTGTACAAGACATTAAAATGGGTTATGACTTATATAAAATTATAAATTAAGATGAACAAATTAATTTCCCACTGTTGTCAATCCATGATAAATTTATTCAAAACTTCATATAAATAATACTTTATAAAGGAAATGGAAAGTGAAAACCTATTTATAGGCTATAAAGTTTATAGAAGTGTAATTATCATTTAAATTTATCCTGCATTTATATATAATTTTTAAAAAATATATAAATATTAGACTATAGATAAATACATTAGTAATATATTCATAATGAACACTATATAAAATAACAAATACACGATATGAAATATTAGAAAATAAGGATTAGACTACTTTAAAGTGAGGAGAATACATTCTAAAGGATGAAAAAGAGCGGATAACAAAATAGACTCAGATCTTATGGGTACTCGTAAAAATATTCTAATGTAGGACGAATATAAGTAATATAATACCCTATGAGTAATTACTTGCAAAAATTGATTTGGGTACGGATCGAGCGGGTTTGGACTTGCAAAAGTATGCGAGTACTTGGCGGGTATAGGTAAGATAGTGTTAAACCCGTCCCACCTTGCATCTTTTGTATGTGTGTATATATATATATATATATATATAATATTTAATATAATTATATTATATAATATTACATAATTATAATTTTTAGTGAAAAAGTATTGCTAAAAATATTATTTATATCATAATTTATGATAAATAATATCATTATAGAATAGAAAGACACATATAATATATTTTACGCAAATTTAACGATAAAATAAAATAAGTCTTAATAAAATTTCAACATTATTTAATGTTATGGTAAAAAAAAAAAGATTTATGTGTAATCATAGTATTTTATAATTTGTTCTATTTAATATTATGCTGGTTTGTTTTTTATATTATGTTTATTTATATGTAAAAGATATTCATTTATTATCTTTATACATAAATAAAGTGTGAGTCGCATGTGCATATATGAGTATATGGATATTGAGTGGGTATGAGGATAAGATCGAAATTGTTACCTATACAAGTATCAACCGGATATGAGTGCATTTTTTTAACACGGGTACGATGATAGATACTATGGTACCCTTCCCAGACCCTACTCATTATCATCCCTAAAAAAGAGAATTAAACTCCTAAACTTTATTTCTCCACAAATAGATACCTTAAACTTTAAATTTGTCCAAATTGTTTTTTAAATTTTATCTATTTTGTAAATAACTATTATAAACTTTAATTTTATTTAATTGAATACTTAAACTTTATTTTTTTCATATAGACACCTAAATTTCAATTTCATCTATAATTGTTCCTACTGCTAGTCCCAGGCATCGTTAGTGTCACCTACCATAGGTATTGTCCGCTTTGGAGGTTGTGACTCTGTCACGGTTTTCTCTAAAAAGGCTCCTCAAGAGGTTAAGGGAGGAGGGTGTTTATAAACGAACCTTGGCCTCAATTCCTAAGCGATGTAGGACTTTAGGTATGTACCGGAACAAGCCCCCCAATTGAGGTTAAGGGGTGTAAGAGTGTGGCATGCTCCTTACAGACGGTGCCAATGTTCCTACCGCTAGTCTCAGGCATCATTAGTGTCACCCGTCCGAGGTATTGTCCACTTTGAAGGTTATGGCTCCATCATGATTTTTCCTGTGGGGCTGTAGAAATTCCTGTGCCCCCCTCTGCCTTTTTCATCCTTGATGTGACAACGCGTGAAGGGCCCCCTCCCTTGGCCACCCACGTAGTGGGAGAAGTTGACCTACTGGAGGAGATTAGGAGAACACATGAAATCGCTAGAAAGCATGAAGTTGACTTGCTCTTGCTTAGGGAAGAAAACGCCACCATGAGGACGATCATCCAAGACCTACAGGACCGACGACCAAATGATGATAACAGTGATAACGAGGCAATGAGCCACCACCTCGACAGGGACACCTAGGGTACCCGCTAGGGGGAGGCAGGTAGGAGCGTGCTCGAGGGGGACCCCTCCGCCAGGCAACACTCATCGTCCACCCGGGGAGTCCAAGAGCACCAACAAAAGTTTGGAAGCGGGCCGAGCATATCTCATACGCCAGCATGCGCGTCAAATAAAAGGCAGTCCTTTGTAGATGGGATACTCGACTATCCCCTGCCACGGGGATGGAGACCCCTAGTGATCAAACTCTATGAAGGCACCAATAACCCTGACGACCATATAGAAGCCTTCCTTATCCAAGTAAACCTGTACTTCAATGAGGACCGAGTACTTTGCGGAATGTTCCCAACTTCCCTGGCAGGAGCAGCTCTCAACTAATGGTCGCGACTCCCCCAACAATCCATCGACTCTTTCGACACTCTGGTAGACAAGTTCATTGCCCATTACACGGCCTGCCAACCATAGAGGACGACCAGAGACGACCTCATCGAGCTCTTCCAAAGGGACAACGAGACTCTCCGTGAGTTTACAGATTGATTGTCAAGAATGATCATGCAGATCGCGGACCTCGAACCTATCATAGCTCTACACTTCGCGATAGGTTCCCTAAAGCTGGGACGCTTTGCAGACAGTGTCGTCCACTAACGTTGGAGGAGTTCATGGAATGGTCTGCCAAATATGTCATGATAGAAGAGGTCTCCTTGTGACGAAAGCGACAACAGTTGCCGACCACCAACGTTCATGGAATGGTCTGCCAAATATGTCATGATAGAAGAGGTCTCCTTGTGACGAAAGCGACAACAGTTGCCGCCCACCAGCAGAAAGGACCAACTTAGGCAACCAAGGAAAGACTGAGAAGAAGGATAACATCGACTTGTCTAGGACAGAAGCTTCAAACAACAAGAAAAACCACAACCCAGGTACGCCACTTACACCCTATTGACGGAATCCCGGGCACGTGTATTGGAAGAAGCCTTCAGCACTGAGGTCTAACGCCTCACCCAACCGGCCCCGTCTGGTGGCAGCACAGATCGCAACAAGCATTGCAAATACCATCGCTGTTTCGACCAAATAATGAGTTGCACTTTGGGACAGAATAAAAGAACTGATTCAGGAAGGAAAGCTCAGGCAGTTTTCATCAGGCAGCGGCAGTCGAGACCAACAAAAGCCCAGGGTCGAAGGTAATCATCACCAGAAGAAGAACACCCACTCAGATGGGATCATGTCCCTCCAACACAAATCACAAAGACCGAAAGTCTGCCTTGTCCTGGTAGCTTCGAGGAGTGATCAATGCCATCATCGGAGGGTTTGTCGGGGGGACCTCAAGTTCTACTAGGAAAAAACACCTCTGCCAGCTGAAAGTTGTAAATGCCTCGTGCTTGGCCGACGGGTGATGCCCCCGATCACCTTCGCTGATGAAGATTTCTCAAGAGACAGTCTAAGGCAAGATGCCCTATGGTAATCACGATGGTAATAACAGATTGGGAAGTGCGCAAAGTCCTAATTGACCAAGGTAGCTTGGGGGATATACTATACTAGACCACATTCAAAAGACTGGACCTTCCAGAAGACCTCATCAAGTCGTACCCAAACCCCCTCGTAGGATTTGCGAGTCAGCGAGTCCACGCCCGAGGCTTCGTATAACTAATGACCACCTTTGGAGAGGGTCAGCTCTCCACCTCCCTCCTCGTACGCTACATCTTTATCGAGGTGAAAACATCATACAATGTGCTCCTAGGGACGCCCACGCTGAACGCCATCGGGGCCATCGTGTCAACACCCCACCTAGCGATGAAGTTCCCTTCCTCAGTAGGGGACATAGTTACCATCCAGGCAAACCAGGAGGAGGCAGGTGAATGTTACGTAAGGAGCCTCAAGGTCGCGCTATACCAACTCCCGAACGGATCAGGGGCGATCCACCATGTTGAAGCAGGAGGCACCTTTTCAGGACAAAACCGTGACGGAGCCACAACCTCCAAAGCGGACAATACCTCGGGCGGGTGACACTAATGATGCTTGGGACTAGCAGTAGGAACAATAATATAGTGTTTAATTGAAATTAAATTACTAACAATTTTTTTTAACAATTCATTTACTTAATCTCAAATATTTAATAATTTTTTTTATAGATTATTTTTCCAAAATTTAAATAAAAAAATTAGAATTAAAAATATAATTAAAATAAAAATAAAATTTTAGGTGTCTATTTATAAAAATTAAAGTTTAAATATCAATCATAATAAATTTAAAGTATATAGTCTCTATTTGAATGGGAGAGGGAAGAGATGAGAAAGGGAGAGGTCGTGAATTTGAATCTCTTTACTAACAAAAATTAACATATTAATAACTAACCTTTAATCTATATAAAAAAGTATATAATCTCAATTTAAAAAATAAATAAATTTAAAGATTAATGAGACAAAATTAAAGTTTAGAGTGTCTACTTAGAAAGGAGTAGATTTAAGGAAGTCTTATTTTTTTTACTAAGAGTTATTATTATATTTTATTTTGTAACTTAACACTTTAGAAGAGTCAAATCCAAGAATCCCATAACTTTTCTTAAATTTTGAAACATATATACTTAAATTTGAAATGCTGTTAGTAATATGTCTATTTTGGTTGATATAATTTTTTTTTTGTGTGTGGATTAATTAAACATAATTGTAATTATCACTTTTAAAATTTAAGAGTTACTCATTTGTTATTTATATATAGTTGTGTTCACTTACATTTTACTCGTTTGTATAAAAATAATACAGTTTACTTTATGTATGTACAATTTTAAATGGCTTTTTATTGCTATCATTAACAGTGTGTAAAGTTAGTACAATATATGGAATAAAAGGAATTTAAAATTGTTTGTATGATAGTAAAATAAAATATTTTTATGTATAATCATAAACAGTAAAATTATGTTATTCATACTCATGTTTAGAAAATGTAGTCATACCTAGTCTTATATCTAAGCGGTAACAACTTTGATCTCATCCGTATATTTGCTAGGTATCTATATATACATATTTGTACATATGACTCACACTTTTATTTATGGATAGAAACAATAAATCAGTATATTTTATACATAAGTAACATAATATAAAAAAAAGTCAATATAAATTGTTCCTATTGCTGTCCAAAGACATCATTAGGGTCACCATATCCGAGGTATTCTACTTTGGAGTTCATTGTTCTTTTACTATTTTTTCCTAAAAAGACTCATCGGTGAGTTAGCGGAGAAAGGTGTTTATAAATGACTTGTCCTTGATTCTTAAGCGACGTGAGACTTCGGGCATACTGGACAAGCTCCTAGCTATGGCTAAGAGGCGTGAGAGCATGACACACTTCCCACATATGATGCCAATGTTCCCACACACCCAAAGTCATACATCGCTTTGGAATCGAGGCGAAAAGTTGTTTACAAACACTCATTTTCCTTGATCCCCGGATGTGCCTTTTCATGACAACATTGTGATGGATGACCCTAACGATGTTTCAGGATTGACAGTAGGAACATAAATATAACACTATTATAAAATATTTTCTAAAGTTTTATATGATTACACATAATTTTTTTTTACCATGTTATAAGTTCATTAAGAGTTGTTTTATAAATAACTCAACTTATTGTAATTTTGTTTTTATTTATTAAATTTGCTTAAACATATTATATGACTCTTTTTATTCTATAATTATATTATTTATGATAGATTATAATAATATAATATTTTTAGTAATATTTTCACTAAAAACTATAATTATATAGTATTATATAATAAAATTATATTAAATAGTATTATATTTCTATATAAGGTGCAGGACGGAGTGAGTACTATAGTACCCATACCTGCATAATTTTTTTAGATTTCGACGTGCCCATACCATACCCATTTTGAAGATAATTATCCATTCCACATAAGGATATCTTTGCAAGTACATCTAGAGTTTGAATCTATTTTGTCATGTAATAATTGATACTTAAATCATTTTGAAAACAAAATTATTAAATAGTTCCTAAAAATCTAACAAGTACATCAATTTAGTTAAAAAATTAAAAATCATATGACTTAAGTGAAAACTTTAACATAATTTTTTAAGTTCTAAGAATTAAAATGGTATTAAGTAATTAAGTTAAGTACTACAGACACAATATATGGACTTTCAAGATTTTGTGTTTGTCATTTTATTATTTTTAAAAACTAAATGGACATTATCTCGTACTTTTTAGAGACAATAGTTTATTTAAAAATATTTTTATATAAAAACATGTAAATATAAATATGATTGGTTCTTTGCATAGTCTTTAAAGACAATGTCTAATTAAGAGAGGCCTATAAAAATTGTAAAAATATATAGTAAGCTTTTATTCTATGTTGTGTTTATATATAAAGGAGAAAATAATAGTTTTATGCTTAGTTTAGTTTTCAAAAAATGTAGCATGCTATTAAAAAAAATATTATCTTTTAATTTTAGCCTTTTTACGTGTAAATTGATAAATCAAATGTTAAATAAAATTTCATATTAATATGAGATACCAATAGGTAATGAACCTATGATATTAGACTTAAAAGTTTTTTATATTTTTAAAAAGCTAAAAAACATCAAATCAAAATTGTATTTATAAATTTAAAATAAAATGCATTATATATATATATATAATAATAATAATAATAAAAAAAAAACTTGTTTATTTTTAACTCGTTTGTAATTTGAAAATTGAAATCTATTATATTAACAAAGAGCAAAAATATTTATAGTATTTTTTTATTTGATAATATTTGTATTCTTTAATAAGAGACAATGATACTTTGCTAATACCACACGTCAACAATGAAAATAGAAATATTTCTTCAAAGGGTCAAAAATAAAAAAGAAATAAAATTATAATTTTTAAGCTAATATATTAAATTTAAATAACAATTAAGTTTTTATCATATATCATAAGACTTAAAAGTAAAAAAAAAAAATTGTTTTCGTGATCGTTGGTGTAGGAAAAATAAGGGAGGGAATAGAATAGCCCATCTTGCATACCGCTGATGCCCAGATAGAAATATTTCTTTAAAGGGTTAAAAATAAAAATGAAATGAAATTATAATTTTTAAATTAATATATTAAATTTAAATAAGAACTAGTTGTTTACATTTGTGTGATGCACACGATAGTTTATTCTTTTATATTAAGATCTGGTTAATTTGTTTGTGATAGAATCATAACAATTATATATCTTAAAAATATAAAGAGCATGATATTGAATGATTTTATTTAAATAAATATATATAAAATTCAAAATCAGTTCGTATGTTCTAGACACATTAAATCAAATATAATAATGGAAGTTTTTTTTTATGGTAAATTATAGAGAATATCTTTGAATACAACATTAGTTATGTTTTTAGCCAATTCTTTGTCACCATTGTCAATTAAAATTTTCAATCCTTCACAAATGTTAATTCTTGAAATTGCCACATATAATTGTCCATGACTACAAACAGGCCTTGGAAGAAAGATGTCTATATATTTTAGTTAATAGTCATGCCAAAAAAAAAATAGCAATGAAAAATTGTGTTCTTTGGAATTTAAATGGAATTCTCTTATCCGAAGGAGTTAATGATACTTTTGAATGAACCTTTTTTGACCGATATTACTTTCAAATATAACCTTAGCTTCAAGAATATATGTTCTGATTTGAGTCATGACCAAGCGTGTGCCATTACACATCCCATTTGATGGATCAACATTTCTTACCAACATTACTGGAACACCCCTTTCAATTTAATCTCATGATTTGGTATTCCAGAAGTTTTAATGGTATTCTGAAACACTTGAGTATGAATATTATCTTAAGACCTAAAATCATTATCAAATGCACATAGAGTGTCACAACTTAGATAAGTCCTTTCTTCAGTAAGAATCATAGACAACATGTAATCACTAATCTTGTTTACAACCTCATTTACTGGGGTCGACATCGCATGATCCTTGAAAATTATAGATTTGATATGTTCCCCAAGCCTTCACAATATCAACAATGAATATTCCAGTATTTGGAATATGCAAATCATTTGTGTACATATTTTGATTTCATCATTTGTGTCATTCCTGATAGAACCATCTACAATTCCTAGAATCTAATTTGAAAACCTCTTTAATTCTTCAATTTCCTCACTAAAACTGCCACCTTTTAGTTGCATGTTTGTTGGTTAATTTCATGACATTGCATATATATATATATATATATATATATATATATATATATATATATATATATATATATATATATACACCTTGTAGTCATATGCTTTTGATTAATTTCATCACCTTGTAAGCATTTAAAATGCTAACATATTTTTTCATCAAGAAAGATCGAGACATGTAATTGTTCTCTTATTCTTAACATACCACTTTCGAACAACCCTAACTAAAATAGTCCAATTTATCATCCCAAGCTTGATGTTAGATATAAAAGCCTTCTTACCATGATGGGAAACAACATTGATAGTAACAAAAGTGTAAACAATGTAGTGGAAATAAATCTCCTTAACTTGCAAGAATCTATGAGAAGCAACAATAAATACACAACAACAGCAAATTACCAAAATCAGAAAATAAGACACCAAAATTTTAATGTGAAAAACCCCTTATAGGTTAAAAATCACGGGTCGTCCAGACTAAAGAAATAGCTCTACTATTATCAATAAAGAGTATAAGAGAGTCTCAATCACGTGCACAAATAAGTGTTAACACCCAGCGAAACAATAAAGTAATAAAACTTACAAATAGAGAACAAGAAGATGAAAAATCCCAAAACATGGTTGTCATGCGGACTAAATATCTCTCAACTTAAACTTGTTTCAAAGATCCGAACAATTAAAATGAAGAACCAGATATTTCAGACCTACTTTCCAAAAAATAGTCTGATCCAACGGTTAAAGAATTGGTAGTAGCAAATTTACGGTTACATCTCTGTGTAAAAACAACCTCTTGTCTCTTAAACTACAGGTGTATTTATTTGACTAATTAGTTTTCTTCTCTCTTCCCCTCTTCAAAAGTACCTTCTCCACGTTAAGTGACACGTGAAGTTCACAATTTAGACCTTTTCTCTATATAGGAAGGGAGCCAAATACCTAACATTTTTAGAGATGAACTTCTTTGTTTGTTATCCAGTTTACTAAAATAGAAAGATGTACTTTGGGAATTCAAGAATTGAAATTATGTGATCCACTGATCACAACTCAATCATCTAATACATGTTACTAATAATAAAATACTGAATGAGAAAATTGATAAAAGATGACTTTTAATATTCTAAATGCAACTACGACTTCCAATATTCTAAGTGCAACTACTCACCCTTGTTGTACTTCCCACTTTAAATTAGATTATATTTAATATTTGATCTTATCTAGGAATAATTGCATGTATTATAAATGAAGTAACTAGAAACATGTCTCATTAAAAATCCCTATGCAAGCATTGAACTTATTGTCTAATGTAATTGTAAACATTTTATTGTATCCTTTTTTTTATTGTATAACCATTTTAATCATTAGTGATGAAGGTGTAATAGATAAAGATGAAGATACCTGAACTTCTAATGCTCCTTTACATATTTTATTATGATGAATTATGGGTTATATTATTACCATACTAAAAAATGCATTTATATATGTTTTTCTCATTCACTCATTTAAGATGCATGTATGTACAAAAAATGTTGCATGTATCTGTTTACTACAATTTAGGCACTACTTTTTCAATCTAAATTTTATGCCAACTTATTGGCTTTTAAGTTATTAAGATTATATTTTTTTATCTCATATCATAAAACTGAAAATGAAATAAATTTTTTTCATAGGTGTAGGAGAAAAGGGAGGGCAAGAGTACTTTTTGCTAATTTTTAAAAAAAGAGTTGGGAATAGAGCCTAATATACATACCGTTGACGCCCAGAATCTTATTTAAGGCTTTGGGCATAAAACAGTGGTCCAAATTCTTACACTTGTTGTTTTACTTCATACATTAATTTTTTTTTAAAAAATCCAAACTTTCCTTATTTTTTTTCATTTAAAATCTGGAAGACTAAATTCAAATATGTATTTTTTTATCATCTGGATTCTTAGAATGCTTCACCACCTGTTGCAATTTAGCCTTACGAAGGTGCATGAGTTGATATCTGGTTGGTTAGAATTAGAGTAAACTAAATCAACTTTGATATAGAAGGATATTTTAAAAAATGATCAGTGTATGAGCAATATTAACTGATGAGAAAAAAAGCAAACTAGGTATCAATAAAGCCTAAAGAAGAGCAAGCCCAAGACTGGTGAGTCTTATGCAGTCCTTTGCTATCATGCTACCTACTGCCATGCTCCCTGTTTCCATGCTCCTACTTTGTCATGCCTTTTTTATTTTTATTGTTTTGCTATTCTATTATTATTTTAGCTATCATTGTACTAGTTGTCCTTGGGACAAAGATTCTTTCTTATCACCTACTGAGGCAGCTATATATATTGTTCCTGTATGTCTACATTGCAAGAAAGAAATGAAAAGTATTTCATCATAGTTTACCTTGCCTTTTATCCCTTACATCCAAAAGTTGTTTATGTTATCAGAGCTCCTCTTAGAGCTTTGCTGATATAACAAGTCTGCCATGACAAACGTCCACACCCAGGATCCTACCCATAACCCATCTAGTCCATACTTCATTCATCCAAGCAAAAGCCCTAACTCCATTATCGTAACACCGATTCTGAGTGGAAATAACTAACTCCTAGTCACATTCCATGAGAATGACCCCCTTATCTCCAAGAATAAGATGGGCTTCCTCATAGGCTCTATCCCCACACCAGCACAAGACACTCCTTTCTTTGCAACATGGGAAAGATGCCACACCCTGCTCATTTCTTGGTTGCTGAACTCTCTTTCCCAATCAATTTCTTAAAGTGTAACATACTTTGATCGAGCCATTGATATATGGAATGCCTTGAGAGAACAATTCTCTCAAGGAGACTTGCTTCGTATTGTAGAACTCTAGGAAAAGGTATACAATCTCAAGCAAGGAACAAACACAATCATAGACTGCTATATAAAACTCAAGTCAGTTTGGGAAGAAATGGACAATTATTGTCCAATGACACTATGCACTTGCTCAGCCAGAACCTATCATAACCAGAATTTCATCATTCACTTACTCAAAGGGCTCGACTAAAGCTTCTCAATAATTCACTCTTAAATATTGCTTACAGAGCTTCTTCCACCAGCTAATAGGGTTTTTCCATGGCTATACAATAAGAACAACAACAAACATAAGGTCAGGTGATGCAAATCCAAGTTTTTCCCTTAATCTTCCTCCAAGAGGCTCCAAAGCTCTCAAGAAATGGATTAATAGAGGAGGAAAGAAATGATTTAGGTGGGGCACCACTCTCCTTGGAGAGATAAGCAAGTGTTTATGCTTGCCACAAGGGAAAGAACCCTTGATAAAAGCCAACTAGGAAGAGGTTCCTCAAGAGAGAGAATCTTCAAGACCTTTTACTCATAAACGTGCTCAAGAGAGACCATTTTCATTCAGCTTCAAAAGTGAGATTTACAATGAGTGAAGGGTCCTATTTATAGGGAGTGGAAGGTTAGGATTAGTGGCCTAATTATGGACCTCCTAACAAGGCCATCCCCTAAGTAGGATTAACACAACTAACTAGGGAACAAACCCCTTTTCTAGCACCTAGAATCAAGGAGAGGTGGATCCTTATGTTGGTCACATGTTGTGTGAGAGAAAAAGGGGTGCAAAAAGGAGCTAAGAGGTATGGAAATGACCCATACTCCCATATATGGTTGCCCTTCTTTCTATGCACACTCTACATAATTACTTAGGTACCCACTCTACTAATTACATAGAAAATGACCAAAATACAAAGCCTCAAAGGGGAATAATATGCGCTCTAAATTCCAAAGGAAATATAAAATATTTACAAGGTTAAAATCCTAAAAGTATGGTTTCATGTCTTCATATAAGCACCCATCCAAGCCTAGTCTTCTTTTTTTGAATCCTCCTATCCATGATGCTAGGTGGGATTGTATCATCAGATGATCATTTAAGAGCATAACAACTTTGTTAATAAAGAATCATTCCTCAAGCAAAGCGAAATCTGCTACCATTAGTGGTAATAAAGGATCAACAAACAAATTATGCACTTATTATGGATGAATCGGGCACACCGTGGACGTTTGCTATAGCAAACATGGATACCTGCTAGGATATCCTCGCTACCCAAGGAGACCATATTACAAAAATCACGCTTCTAGTTCAGCTTCCACTAACACAACCTTTTTTTGTGAATATGACGATGCTGGAAAAGCTGGGCTAGGATCAAATATCACCCAAGCCCAATATCAGCAACTAATGACACTCTTTCAAAAATTTGGTAATCGCAATGGCTTTAGAGCAGATGCACCTTCCCAGCCTAGTCAAGCCAACCTTTCTCTTATTCCTCATAGTGAGCTTAGCACAAGTCTTGGTAACAGATATGTGTTTAATATTATGGCACAATCTAATAAATCACATACCTCACTTTGCTTAGACACCATCCCTTGGATAATTGATTCAAGGGCCATTGATCATATTGCATCCTTTTTGAATTTATTCCAAAAACTTATTCTAAAATAAAATCCATACATATAAATTTACCTAATGGTGCCTTTGTAATGTCACATTACTCTGGCACTATTCAACTTTCACCCACTTTCATTCTTCATGGTGTGCTTTATGTTCCTAATTTCAATTTTAACCTTATTTCAATATCAAGATTAATTTCTGATTTTCCTTACAAATTAAATTTCTTTAACCACCTCTGTCAGATACAGGATATGAGCTCATTGAAGATGATTGGTTTGACTAAGTTGCAAGAAGGTTTTTATCACCTCAATGTTAGCAACAACCATCAACCATAATTAACTTTCTTTAACCACCTCTCTCAGATACAGGATATGAGCTCATTGAAGATGATTGGTTTGACTAAGTTGCAAGAAGGTTTTTATCACCTCAATGTTAGCAACAACCATAAAACCATACCACCTAAACTTTCCCTTGTGAACAATTCCACCAAAGTCATAGATTCTAACATTTAGCATTTTAAACTAGGACATTTATCTAGAAACTGATAGGATGTTTTACATCAATAATTTCCATTTATTTCTAAATCTATCAATGAGCATTGCAATATTTTTCATTTAGCTAAATAAAGGAAATTATCTTTCTCACAAAGTATTAGTAAAGCTTCCAAAATTTTTGAGTTAGTACAGATGGACATATGGGTCCTTTTTCAAAAACTTCGATCCATGGTCACAAATATTTCTTAACAATTCTTGATGATCACAGTCGTTTTACCTAGATTTTCCTATTTAAAATCAAAGGCCGAGGTTAAGACACATGTCCAAAATTTTCTCCACTTGATTGAAAATCAATTTGAAACCAAAATTAAAATTATTTGTTCAAATAATGGACCTGAGTTCCTCTTGAAGGATTTTTTTGCTTTAAAAAACATACAACACCAAACAAGTTGTGTTGCCACACCCCAACAAAATGGGTGAGTTGAGCAAAAGCATCAACATATACTTAATGTGGCAAGGGCACTCATGTTCCAATCCAATATTCTGAGTCATTTTTGGTGTTATGCCATTAAGCATGCAGTCTACCTAATTAATAAGGTTCCATCACCCATTAATTGGAATAAAACACGTTTTGAAATGGGATTTCAAAATGGGACTAAGGGATACATCATTTTGGATTTAGAAACAAAGGAAATTTTTGTTTCCAAAAATATCATTTTTCATGAAATGCAATTTCCTTTTACTAAAACTACAAATTCTCATAACCATTCTCTTATTGATTCTATTCCAACTAATCTGCCTAACCTTTATCCATTACACTCACCTGGGCCCATAACACCTAACACACCACAAACTACTTTAGATGAGCACATATCACCGTCAACCTCTCAACCTGAATGCAACATAGAACCTTCATCCTCAAATGTGCATTCCCCACTCTCCTCGTCAACTTCATATTCATCATCTCCGCCTACACAATCACCTACTCCACCTCTTCCTTTTCGACAATCAACCTACCTTCACAAACCACCATCCAACCTTGCTGATTACCATTACAACTTCGTTATTCAATCATCTTCAAAGTGTCTCTACCCCTTGCACACAACTCTTGATTATCTCAGGTTTCTCCTTCCCATCACCATTTTTTGATGTCTTTGTCATGTGAGGTTGAGCCAATCAGTTACGAAGAGGCTTTATCACACCAATGTTGGAGAGATGCCATGAAAGCTGGGTTAGAAGCCTTGGATAATAATCGAACTTGGCAGATTGTTGATACCCCACCAGGTGTTTGACCCATTGGTTATAAGTGGGTGTAGAAGATAAAAAGACACTCTAATGGCCGAATAATGTTATAAAGCTCGTCTCTAGCGAAGGGATTCACTCAGATAGAAGGTGCTGACTATATTGAGACTTTTTTCCTGTTGCCAAAATCAGCACCATATGAATGATCCTTGCCCTTACTTTGATTCATCGATGGGATATCCAACAACTTGACATAAGCAATGCCTTTCTTCATGGAAATCTCACAGAGGAAGTTTACATGACTCTTCCACCTAGTGTGAACAGGAAACACCCTGCTTAGTGTTGCAAGCTTATCAAGTCCTTATATGGCCTGAAACATGCAAGTCAATCTTGGTATAAGAAACTCTCCATTCTTTTCATAACATATGGGTACCACTAAGCTCATGCTGACCACAACTTATTTTGATTGGTAACTCTATTGAAGAAATGACCTCCATCAAACAGATTCTTCATTCCCACTTCCATATCAAGGATGTTGGCCTTTTGAGGTATTTCTTAGGCATGAAGGTTGCCCACTCTGCCATAGATATTACTCTTTGTCAGCAAAAATATTGCCTTGATTTGCTCACAGATTCAAGCTTGCTGGGATCAAAGCCTTCCTCCACACCTATGGATTCTTCTCCTCATTTAAAATAAGATGTTAATGATCTTCTCCCTGATCCCATCTCATATAGACGCCTAATTGGTTGGTTGATATATCTAACCAATACTCATCCAGATGTTGCTTTTGCTATCCAACGATTAAGCCAATTTATGTCACAACCAACACATGATTATTTTTGTGTTGTTACTCGTGTCCTTAGATACCTCAAGGGATCCACCAGGAAGGGTCTTTTCTTTAGCAAATCATGATCCATTCAGTTGTTGGGGTTTAATGATGCAAATTAAGTCATCTACCCTGAAACTCGTAGGTCCATTACTAGTTTCTGCTTCTTTCTTGGAAATTCTTTGATTTCATGGAAAGCAAAAAAGCAAGTCTCTCACAATCATCCTCAAAAGCTGAGTATCTGCTCCAGCTGCTACCACATTTGCAATGACTCACCTATCCCCTACAAGATCTTCGTATCCATTGTTCTAAGCAAGTTGTCCTTTGTTGTGATAATCAAAATGCTCTTTATATTGCCGTGAATCCTGTCTTCTATGAACGGACCAAACATTTGGATATTGATTGCTATATTGTCTGGGAAAAGGCTCAATAGGGTCTTATGCGTCTTCTTCCCGTCTTATCTTCTAATCAGCTCACCAACATGTTTACCAAGGCCTTGCCTCCCAAATTGTTTCATAACAACTTATCTAAGTTGATTCTTATTAACATCTTCAAACCTCCAGCTTGTAGAGGGATATCAGTAAAGCCCAAAGAAGAGCAAGCCTAAGACTGATGAGTCTTATACAGTTCTCTGTTGTCATGCTCCCTATTGTCATGATGCCATGCTGCCTACTCTATCATGCTCCCTGTTGCCATGCTCCTACTCTATCATGCCCTTTTTCATTTTTGTTTTTTTGCTATTTTGTTATTACTTTAGTTGTCATTGTACTAGCTATCCTTGGGGTAAAAAATTCCTTCTTATCACAGGCAGCTATATATACTATTCCTATATGCTTATGAACATTACATGAAAGCTAAAAGTTGTTTTAGCAGGAGCAACACCCAAAGGTAAACTACTGTTTTTCATTTCATTATTTTCCTCCGTTTCTCTTCATGTACTTATAAGAATAATATGCTCTCATAGAAACTCGCTTCTCTTGTGGATTGATCAAAGTTTTTGTACTTGCATATTGATTGATGAGAAAAAAAGAGAAGTTATATACAAGTTAACTTCGAATAATCCTTACATATTAATCCCAGTTTGGTGCTGGTAAATAATATGATTATAATGCATCATATGTATACTAAATATGTTGATTTTATTAATAAGTATATTAAAAATCATATAAATTATTAATCTTGATTGAATAATAATATAAAATTAATTTAGATTTTCAATGTATGACTTTAGAAATTTTAATTAATTGTGTTCACTTTATATTTTTTTTTTCTTTTCTTCCTTCCAAATCTTACAGTTCTGTACATGTTACTCCCTTCAACCCCAGAGCTTAATGAATCAAGTTTTTTGATCGCATGGAAGAAGAAGGAAACTTAAGGTTTATGTCAAGTTATTCACATGGTCATGCATCTTGACCCCTAGAACCAATCCTTCACATGATTTAGTTGCCCACTTTCTATCAATGCTTATCCTCTCCCTTTCTCTTTCTTGATTTAAAGTTCCATTTTTAGAAAATAATTTGGTCATTATGTTTTGTCTTGTAGCGCATTTTTATCTATATTCCTACCTTTCGTAACTTTAATTAATAATTATATATAAATGTGAATCACTAAAAGAAAAAGCTGGAAGCTTTTGTCTCGTGCAAAGCCAAAAGGAAGAATTAGGCTCCCATTTTAGTAAAGAAAGTCTGAGAAAAAGAAAAGGAAAGAAATAGAGGTGAAATAGAATGAAAATTGAAGTGATGCTGTGGAGGGTGATAAGAAGAAGATGAAAAATTATAAATGAAAGTTATTATAATTATAAAATTATTTATATATTTATGACTTTTTTAATAAACAAGGATAATTTTAGAAGGTTAATTTTTTTCCCCTTTCTTTTTATGCTTTTTTTAATGAAAAGTTAAACATTTAGGACCCACTACATTAACAATACTTTTCTTGCTATTTTTTTACTAATAAACTAAAGAATAACAACCTTCTTCTCATTTCTCTACATATGCAATTTTTTACTCTCCAATTTTTTTGCAACCGAATATAGTATTAAAGTCAATTTACAATAATTCATTGAATTATTCTATATTTTTTAGTTTATAATGAAAAAAAATATTATATTCTCTAATTATTAAGTTATAAAATTAATAATAAAATATATTGAAAATCATTTACAATAATTCATTGAATTATTCCATTCTCATTATAATCAACTAGAGAAAATATAAGCGTTGTCACACTTATGTATTTGCATTTCTATTTTGATATGTATAACAATTTTAGAGTTTTAATTTAATATTGTTTTTAATAAAGAATATATAAACAATTAACCGTGTCATTTTGTGTATAATAATTTTAGTTTAGTATGTTTTTTTTTTATGTTAACATGATATAAATATGTAAGATCATCAGTGTAGATGTAAGATTTGCAATGAATTTGAGAAAATGGAAAGATAAGAGAGTTTGAATAAAATTAAACATTTTGTTGCACACGTGTATTTGCATTTCGGTTAAAAATATTTATGATTGAAAGTATACATACATTTTAAGGAAGGTTGATTTGTGGTAAGGTAGAATTTGTAAAGATATGCATTTATTAATGTGAGAGAAGTCATAAAATGTGGACACTAACATGTCTTATTCCCATATTATATATATATATATATATATATATATATTAGATAATAGAATAATTATCTATGTTGGATATAAATGTTTTAAAATAACTTTTTTCTTAAGATTATAAGGTTGATCTAGTGACAAAGTTTAGATTTAGGGAGTGAAATGTTGCACGTTTGAGTCCCTCCTGTAAGAAAGTAGTTTACTTTTTAATTTTTAAATAGGTATAAAAGGTAGAATATATATTTTGAAGAGTGAACATCAAAATGGGGTATTTCATTTATTAATAGTATAGATAGTATATATATATATATATATATATATATATATATCATAGATTATAAAAAAATTATCTAACTTGGATATAAATGTTTTAAAATAATTTTTTGTTAGGATTATAAGGTTGATCTAGTGGCAAAATTTAAATTTGAAGATGAGAGGTTGTGGGTTCGAGTTCCTCCTGTAATTGTTGTTGAAATATATGTAATTAGCTTTAAAAAATTAATTACAAAAAAATATTTCCTTTAAAATGAAAAAGTAATGAATCTTAATTTAAACTAAAATGTCTTGTAAGCTTAACTTATTTTAATTATCAATGGATGTCCTCTTTTTATATATATAATTGAGTTTAATTAGTATGTACCTTTAGTATAAAAAGTTTACAGTAATATTTAATCACAATCTTTCATTTATGATAGATTTAATAACTTTACCAATTATTACTTTAAAAATAATGTAAATAAAGAGTTTCATTAAAGTGTAAAACTCATACTAATTAAAATTTATATAATTATAGGTTTAATGAATCTATCGGTATTAAATTAATTTTTTTAGAAATTAGTATCTCAATTTTTATTTTTCATTCGATTAGATTATTTTGTGTAATTGTCATTATGAAAAAATAATTATACACATCAAATTAAGCAAATTAGTTAATTATGCAATATTTCTACCTAATTTCAATCTCTACAGGTCATTTCAACCAAGTATTATTTATAAATCTCTTCCAATTGATTAGTCTTGCAAAATGTTGAAACGGAGGAGAAGTTTTTCACATTTAACTCAAATGTCTAATTTAGTGTTTATGGTTATTTTTTAACGATGACAATTAGACAGAAGAATCTAATTGAATAAAAAGTAAAAGTTAAGGCATCAAATTACAAACAAAAAATAATTTAAATACTCAATTACAAATTTAATAGAGGTTCAAGTAGTTGTAGAGTAATTAAAACTTAATTATATATTTTCTTAACTAGTAACATAGTTAGTATAAAATTTTTTACACTGTAAGTTTATTAACTTATGTAAGTTTATTAACTTTATCAATTAATACTTTAAAAATCATTTAAATAAAGAGATATGATTAAATATCAGTGTAAAAATCTTTTACACTGTCAGTATACACTAATTAAACTATTTCCTTAATTATTTTGAAAGAAGTTAAATCCTGCTCACATATAACACTAAAAGACTCCTCTAAAATAAATCCTAATAAACACTATTTAATAATTAAGTTATGATGACATTAAATTATAGTTGTCAAAATGAGTTTGGATTCATGGACTAGCCCTACCCACCATGTGTCCACTTTTTAAAGGTGAAAGCAAGATGAATCGAATTATGTTAGTCTATTTACAAAATGGGTCAATGTGGGTTAGATTGATCCATTTTAACAACTTTATATTAAGGGTCGGTTTGGTGCACATGATATGAAATAATATGATAGGATACAAGAGTTGGATAAAGACATGATAAGATAAAAGCAGGATAAATTCTTGTCCTATGTTATGTTTAATGCACACCACGATAAAAAGATATATATGATTATTTTATCTTATCTTATGTTTGAGATAGACAAATTATGGTAGGATAGGATATAAAGAATATTAAAATGATAAAATTAGCCTTATTACAAATTTAAATATAATTTTATAGTAAATTTAATTTAATTTATTTTTTGGCTTTTCAATAAATAACCATAAATAAAAAATTATTTCTTATTAAAAAATATTCAAATTTATTTTACAAAAGATAAAATTGTTAGCAAGTTCTATATAATTAGAGTTTGTGTTTGTTTGGATGCCTTTTACTGAAGTCTAAGATGACAACAACAATTGCCTTAAAATCTGTTTCACCGCTAATGCCTTTCCTTCAACATCAAATAAGCCATTTTCTCTGTTGCACCTCCCATTACGCTTACTCCCCTCATAATCCCCACATCATTCTCTCAAAATCTCCACATCCTCTCTGAAGGAATTACCATTGTCGTCGTGGAATCCTTTGTGTCGTAATTCGGCTTCGATGAGTTTCAGAAGGGCACAAACATCTTGGTGGTGGCATTGAAGTGGTATGGCGTAACAAACATGTTCGCGTACCCTAACGGAATGTCGATGGAGAAAGAAAAATGTGAGAAAGAGAAAAAAATATGATAAAGAAAAACAATCAGAGAAAATGAGAGTCAATGACGAGAAAAAAAGAGGTAATTGAGAGTAAGGAGAGTCAAAGAAGTGTGACTTTTATTCCTAAGTTGGTTTCCAATTATATTCTTAAATTTATATTTATTTTTAATTAAATATATGATTTTTTAATTAAATCTCTTACCTTGTATTTATGTGTTAATTAAGGAGAAATGAAGAGACTAATTTATCCTTATCTTTTGTTTCGTGAGTAATTAATCCTTATCTATTATCAAGGCATTGGTTGACCTTGTGTGCACATATATATGGGGTCAAAAGGTACCGCGTAGCATTCAACAAAAAGGGGAAAATAATATTTCTTTGATTGACAATCCTATCCCTGTTTTGTGTTTTTTATGGCGCCTGAAGGCAATAGACCAAACAATGAGGATGATCTATTTTTGGAGAATATTCCCTCGAACATGTTCTCCCATTTCCCATACAAGACTTTACTTTCATAGCTTTTTGCAAATATAATTGGAACATTAAATTTAAAGGTGAAATTAGTGATAATGTCAAACTCTTATATTGTACTATCAATATAGTAAATATACAAAGAGAGAGACTATTATTACAACAAGATCCAATAAAATAAAATAAAATATGTATTCAACTGAAAGTAAAACTATTCTTAAAAAAATGAAAATAAAATTCTAGTGTATGCTTTATGTGTGTCTAAATAAAAAAATTTAAACACAGTAAGTATTTAATGTATTGTTTAAAATGGGATATTAATATAAATATATTAATCTATCAATAAATAAGGAATCATAAGGTGGTAGTAGATTTACACACATAAGTGTTGAAATGATAATAGATAACAGATTAACACATACGGAGTTAAAATATTCTATTGTATATTTTTAATTTTTTAGTTCAAGAACAAGTTAAAATAGAACAAATTAATCTAAATTAAATGTAAGATTGGATGGGAACAAGATCTAATTAAACATTAACACGATAATATTAATTTTTATATCATAAAAATGTACTTGCTTTTTAATTAATCAGTTTATATTATTGATTGATTCTTGGGAGAGAAAAATGAAAGAAAAAAATGCTAGAAAATTAATATAAAAAGATTATGCTGGATAAATTCTGATCCATTAAATTAATTTGACAATCCATTGAATTTTAAAAGAAAAGCTGATGAATCATTATTCACCCATTTAATTTTGTGATTCAATCCAATC
The DNA here is from genome assembly GCA_037954015.1 of Psophocarpus tetragonolobus. Taxonomy (NCBI): domain Eukaryota; kingdom Viridiplantae; phylum Streptophyta; class Magnoliopsida; order Fabales; family Fabaceae; genus Psophocarpus; species Psophocarpus tetragonolobus. The sequence goes on along the minus strand of CM075693.1, from coordinate 4,599,626 downwards.
CACAAAAGCAAATGGATCGTATCTATTCATTTAATTTTGTTATCCAATCTAACTGAATCTAATTTTTTATTTTAATAATTAGATAGATTAGATTAGGTTTTACCTTGATGGACTCAATGGATACAAAAGATGGTATGAAATTATGATTTAGCAAATATAAAGAATCTCATTCTTAAAAATATGACTTCCAATTTTCAAACAATAAACATACAAAAATTGAAGTTTTTTAAACAAAAAACGAAGGATTCATTTTCAACCAATTACCAACAAGAACATAATACAAAAAACTAACAAAGAAGCAAGAGGAGCATGGACAGCTAGCATGTGTATGCATAAATGTCAGCGACAATTCTAACTTGGGTATGCTTATATCTTTGGGCTGGCAAGTTGGGCAAACGCTTTAGTATGGAAAGAGAAAAAATTTGGTGCGAGTCGTTGAAATGCGTGTCTGAAATCTGAAATAGTGTTTTTTTAGGAGAAAAACATCAAAAACAAACAAGCAGATATAGTGGGATCATGGGATATCTAGGCCCATCGATCTATAATGTAATTTAATTGATTGTGTAAGTTAGACAGATATGGCTCTCATTACTCTTTAGTCTTTTCCTAATCCTGAAGGGATTCAACTGAAGTGTAAAATAATGAAAGAAACGTCCAATTGTCACTGATGGCACGTACCTGATGGGGTCAAGGGTATCAGATTCAGTGAACTATATGAATATATTCAATAACCATGGGTGTATGACATTTTGATGCGTTTTGTCACTCCGTACTGCATAATAATGTTTACATCATATTGACTTAGGTACAAAATCCCATCTTAATTTCATATTGCATATAAAAGTTGACAGATGAGCAAATTATAGACAAGATTAAGTGTGGGGATCATAGTTGTTGATGAGGATTTCCTAGACATTTGGTGCAACTAGATTGCACATGCTTGGTTTCATATAAGTCCGACATGAAGATATAACAGTTAATCTGCAATATTAATATGTTATCCGTGTTGGATTTTTCCGTTTCCCAAGTCTAAAAAAGGTTGAGATTAGTTTCCTATATAATTAAGCCATCCTTGCGTTAGTAAAAGTTTTGGGTCTCTTGTCGCAATGGTAATTGAAAATTGATTAAAAGGAATTTAAGCATCCTGTTCTGGCGTCATCAAACTTAAAAGAACAATATATATGCATGCCTAGTTTCTAGCAAACGGATAATCAAGTTGACATGGTCAACCCCAATTGAGAAAGTTGCATACCAATACCATGCAGCTTACAGGCATGACATGCTTTCGTTATTTGTCAAATTCTCCACTTCACCCACCGCCCACGTTCCCACCATCATGAGTTCATTTCTGCAAAGAGCCACATTTAACTTTGTTAAGGGGTAAAATTCTATGCTTCTCTTACGGCAAGACAAATATTCGGTTCCACATCACTCACTCTATACATGTATCAGTTAATATTCTCTCTCCCTTTAATTATTAATTATACATTTTAACCGTTTCCCCTTCAAAGAGAGAGCTTCTTTTGCTCTTAAAAGTACAAACTAGCCACGTAAATGGTAGGTTTCTGGCTTTGTCCCAAAAAGCCAAAAACACAGGGTAGGGGGGACATATGACATATTGAAATTGCAAGTTAGGTATACAAACTTTTTTCCTAACAAGGCTTGTGTGCTCCAATAGGAAACTTTGTTTTTAGAGGTTGGAACGGTTCAGTGATTTTGGATCTATGAAAATTAAATTAGCGCAAACACGTGGTTAAAAGCAATTTTTGCTTACAATACAATCTAATTTTCCACTCAGTTTTCTGATGTGGACCGAAGGCCCCCACAATCAAAATGCTGTTAGTTTCAAAGGCCCATTATGGTTTACGGAAGTGACGTCATACTAACAAATTATCTAAAGTGATCAATAGCAAAATATATAATTTGAAGTGTTATAAGCACACATCTCATGACATATACTCTATTATTGTTTATAAATTATAAAATTAAAAAAGCTAGTAATTTAATCACAAGTGAAGTCCACATAAAATTTATGTTTTTCAATAAACCATAGCAATATATATAATTTGAAGTGTTAGCATTTTTCTTTCGTCAAAAACATAGTTCCCTATTTATTGTAACTTTTTTGTACTTCATTCATACTTTAGAATAGCAAATGATTGGTAAATACTCAAATACTAATGGAGGGAGAAAAAAATAAAGAAATAGATTGAGAATCTCTCGTTGATCGTGTAAAAAAAAAAAGGGCAGAAGAAAATACATATCTTCCCCGGTCAACATGCAAGATATTTAACAATATCAATTATTTATATAATCAAATATTTAAATACTACTCAGCGGCGTCAATAAGAATGTGTGGGTTCTATGTTAATTCATTATAGAGGAAAATTTTGTTGTTTATTGTAATTCCAGAAAAATAGAACACCATTTTCATCATCATTTTGTTGTTTGTTGTGAGAAAATGACATTGATTTCTATTATAAATTATTTTTTTTAAAAAAAAATACACTAACTACTCATCATATTTAACCAAATATTACATAATTTTTTCTTGTCTTTTTATTAACTATTGTTTAAGTTAGATAAGATTATTATGGATGACAAAATTTTTTCTCTATGAACATTTAACAGAATTGTATTAGTAAAACTTAAACTCAACATTCATACTTAGAATAAACCAACACTAATTGATTGATTGACACACTTGGTGGTCTCCATACTTTTTTTTTTTTTGGAAAAATCGATACTATTTATGTATAAGTTATTAATATTTTTTATAAATAAGTTAAATAATTTTAATAGCTAAAAAATCTATTGTACTAAACAATATAGGTACAAAGATCTCAACCCCAGTTTTTAAATCCCTTTCTTAATTTTTTTATCGTATTATTTATTACTTTTCTCGTTTTTTTTTTCTTTTTCTTCCACCTTCGTGCATCTGAATGTAAATTCAACCTTTTTCTTCTTTTTTTTTCTGCTTTTACAAGAAACAGTTATGTTCGATTCATATAAAATCATATGTGCAGCAAAATTTTTCTTTTGGAATATTTAATGCAATAATTTTTTTAAAAATTCAAGATTATGATTAAACTGAAATAACATGTAGTAATTGACTAACGTACTTGATAATAACATTTTTTCCTTTTCCTCTGTGCCAAAAGTAATACTCCTTCTAATTAATTATATTACTTTGAAAAATTATTTTTACTTTTTTTTTTGAAAAAAAATGAGGGAAGGACCTTTCAAGTAAAATTTGAATAAACAATCTAAACTGTAATAACAAATACAAGGAAAAATTTACAAAGTCGTATATGTCATATAACTAATGCACCCAATATAATATCAAATGCTTCGGAATAATGCACCCAAAGTTTTATTCTTTATATAAAATCGTGAAACATAATATTATTATTAAGTGATGGTACAAAATTCCCCTACAAGTGTATTTTAAAATAATAATAATATATAAGATATTAAGAATTAAAGATTCTTATGGTTTTTTAAGGAAGTAAATCTAATAACATTTGAATTGAATTAAAAAATATTAAAAAAATAATAGATTGAAATAAACTCTTGAAATTTAGAATGTTAGGATAATGTTTTTCTACGTAATTAGTATCTTATGTTTAATTTCAATTAATTAACAGATTATCAATAAACTCTTGAAATTTAGAATGTTTGGATAATGTTTTTCTACATAATTAGTACCTTATGTTTAATTCCAATTAATTAACAGATTATCAATTTGTCTAAATTAACCGATTTCCATGATCAAACAAGACTCACCTTCCTAATAATATCCGTATTTGATCATGTAGAAATCTAACATCAAAAGTTAAGAGTAAAAAAGTTGAGAATTAGGTCATACACTTACATTTGAAGTTAAAAATCATAGTTTTGTTTTACAACGATTCTTAACTCTATCACTTTACAATGAACTTATTTACCAACCAATTCAGGGCAGGTGACGTGCTGTAATCGATATGCACTAACTCAAACATTAGAAGTTTGATTATACATCTAATGCATTGTTTAAATAGTAAAACAATATAATCTGGAAAAACAAATAACATGCAACAATTAATTAAAAATAAAACAAATGAGGTTTCATAGCAAGGTACATGATAATACAAACAATTACAAGAAAAAGATTAAGAATAGTAATAGGGCCTTGTAGACAAGGTCCCTTATGACTAATTTCTACACCATCTTGCTCCTCATCCTTGAATTTGCTCCTAAACTATGAGTTAAACTTGCAGAAACTAACATAGAAACAAAAACTAAAATTAAAAAGAAAAAAATCTTAATAAAGAAAAACTCCTTTAAAAAACCTAATTTTTTCTTTGTACATAATTCTGAAACAGTTGTTCTTTTTTTCATGTGCATGAGCTTTGCAATATGGATTAAACATAACCATACTAAAATAAGAATGTGTATTCTCATTTTTCGGAAGCACACAAAATTGGCTCTTTTTATGCATTTTTAACATTATTTAAATATATATATAAATACCTTAACCTAAAATAAAAAATTAGGTAAATCTAAATAACAAAAACATAAAACACAATAAAATATATATAAGAAAATAAATAATTTGGAGTTTATAATCAAATAGCTAGAAGGGTTCCGTCTAAAATCATACGCGGAGCGTGATTGCATGAGATATATTGAACAATTGTCAGCACCCAAAATACACAGACATGATCTTAGTAGATCTACAGCGGCAATAGTCTCGCTCACATGCACAACTAATTAATATCTTTCTTTTAAAAAAGGAAGCAAGATAAAATTTCTGGTAATACAGCATTTCTATTGGACAGATGCTTCTATATATTTGGAAAAATGACAAAGTAGGACTTGAGTTTACGCCATCAATTCATCAACATGTCACTCGGTTTATTTGTAAATAAGGAATTTCTTGTTTACTGTTGCAGCACATTCTGGAGTTATTCGTACGTATATATCATCTCTAAGGTACGTATTTGGTCCTGTTTTAACCTATACACAACAAGGAGTATACTTACGTATCACTTTCAACATGTTCAATGCAAATTTGAATACCATCTATGTTACCTTTTCATAAGGTGGCATAATAGTTCCAAAATAATCCACAAGTATGCCGACTTAATTAATATTAACAATGATACATTACTTTTGACATATGTATGTGCAGGGGCGCGAAATTCATATGGAGAGCCATTAATATATATATATATATACTGTCCTTATTTTATAACTCGTTTTATGCTTTTATTTATCACGTTCTTCTGCCCGTAGATTATAGAGTTACAGTCACAGAGATAGATTTCCTTACCAAAATATCTTGAAAAACTTATTATAAATTAACGTAGTATTTTCTTTTTCTTGCTTCTCATTCATTTCCTTTTAACTCTTTTTATCACTTGTAACATTTATTATTATTTTTATTCTTATATTTGTGTTCCTTCTGGCCCAATCCACTGAAAAGAAGCTGGTTTAATATTGAAAGCTACTGTTAGTTATTGTAAGCTTTTGGAATCATTAATTTGATGAAAAAAATAATAGCAATAATATTATAGCTTTTGAGCTTGTCAATCAATGCTAACAAACGAACATACGTAACCGACCACCTTCAAACCTTATAAAAGAGTGTCTCTGTGCTTAATTCCTGATCACACCCACTTTGCTTGCTTCCTCTCCTCTCTAACTTCCTCCTGGTCCCGCTCACTTTTGGTTTTTGAAGGAGTGTTTTTCGGAGGAGAGGAATAAAAGTCCCCCACCACTATCTCCTCTTGTTCCTCATTATTAATTCTTTCTCAAAACACACAAAGAAACAAGAAAAAAAAAAGGAAAACTAACCAAAAGTTCTAAGATGCTTGCAGATCAGAAATCCCAAAAGACATACCCGACAGTCGCCGAGGTAAGAAACTTAATTTACCACTCCATCCTTTCACAACCCGCCTCTTCTTTTCTATGATTTTCACAGGCGCATACACTAACTATAATGTGGTGACTGAATTTTGATTTAAAAAAATTACTCATATAATTCACCCATTTTCTCTTCCTTCTAACTTGTATCCCATTTTCTGAAAAAAAGAATTAAATTGGAAACGTGTGATATTAAATACGTGTCACGCAACACAAATATCTAATGAGCTTTATCATAGAATTTGTAATTATTTTTCTCTTTACCTTTTTCTGATATATCTTTTTCCCATTGAATCTTTCCTATTTTGGAATGAACAAATATGATTAGTCTTCATTTAGGACCTTTAGCAGGTAATGTAAAAGTTATATGGACGAGTGACGAGTGTGGTTTATGTATGAAATGCAGGTATGGGAGGAAGTGAAGAGAATGACAGACATAGGGTTCCCAATAGCAGCGACGAGCCTTGTGGGGTACCTAAAAAACTTGACCTTAGTGGTGTGCATGGGAAGGTTGGGAAGCCTGGAGTTAGCTGGAGGTTCTTTGGCCATAGGCTTCACCAACATAACCGGTTACTCTGTCCTCTCAGGTCTAGCCATGGGCATGGAGCCTCTCTGCACGCAAGCCTTTGGTTCTCGAAACTTGTCCTTACTCTCTCTAACTTTGCAGAGGACAATTCTCATGTTGCTGCTCTTTTCTCTTCCCATTTCTCTTCTCTGGCTCAACCTCGAATCTCTTATGCTTTGGCTTGGTCAGAATCCAGACATAACCCGTGTGGCAACCCTCTATTGCCGCTTCGCAATCCCAGACCTCATTGCCAATAGCTTCCTCCACCCTCTTCGTATCTATTTACGAAGCAAAGGAACAACTTGGCCATTGTTGTGGTGCACTTTGCTATCCATTCTTATACACCTTCCCACCATCGCTTTTTTAACCTTCAAACTTAACCTTGGAGTACCGGGAATCGCTATTTCATCCTTTCTAGCAAATTTTAACAGCCTCTTCTTCCTTCTTTTTTACATGTTGTATACACGTGTCAGCAAGGAGTCCTTGCACGTGCCACTATTAATGTGGGGTCCCGTGTCACATAATGGAGTTGCCAAGGAATGGGGTGTGCTAATGAAATTTTCAATACAAAGTTGTCTAGCTGTTTGCCTGGAGTGGTGGTGGTACGAGTTGATGACAATTTCAGCAGGTTACCTTGACAACCCTCGTGCTGCTCTAGCCACTGCTGGCATAGTGATTCAGACCACATCTCTTATGTACACTTTGCCAACAGCGCTAAGTGCGTCAGTGTCAACCAGAGTAGGGAATGAACTGGGGGCAGGGCAAGGTGAACGGGCAAGTTTGGCAACCGTGGTAGCCATAGGATTAGCACTTGTAAGCTCAATATTTGGCTTGTTATGGACCACAATAGGGAGGGAAAAGTGGGGGAGAGTGTTCACTAGTGATAGTGAGGTGTTACAATTGACGATGGCAGTGTTACCTATAATTGGACTGTGTGAGTTAGCCAATTGTCCACAAACCACAAGCTGTGGAATCCTTAGGGGAAGTGCCAGGCCTGGTGTTGGGGCAGTTATAAACTTTTGCTCCTTTTATTTGGTGGGTGCACCAGTGGCAATTGTTTTGGCCTTTGTTTGGAAACTTGGGATGGTGGGGCTGTGTTATGGATTGCTGGCAGCACAGATAGCATGTGTGGTGTCAATTTTTGTTGTGGTATATAAGACTGATTGGGAAAGGGAGTCCTTCAAAGCCACAAACTTGGTGGGAAAGACTTCATGTGCCACGTTTGCACATGAGGACCTAACAGTCAAATGTGAAGAAGGTCTTGTCTTTCTCCAAGAGAACAACTCCCAAAAGTGAACAAGATATTTACAGTAGAGTTGAAGAAATATACACCATACACCATAAACCATTGCCCACACAAACTTCAACCTATATATAATTATCATTCTTTTAATTTTGGAAAATAGATTGTTTTCACACCCCAAATCTTACATCCTTCCCCTGTATTTCTTTGTGTCTTGATTCTTGCACATGCATAAATGTAGGAGGAGCATCTAAGATTTTAGAGCGTGAAGATTTTTTTTGTCTATTGTGATTATACATATGCATTTACATAACCAATTGTGTATTTTTTTTCCTTGCAGCCTCAATGCAAGGTCTAGGTAGATGGTGCTGTGATATATTGTTAATGTAATTGTAAGATTTATCTAATTTGTACTTGATTATTATAACAGATCGATTTTTATTTCTGTTTATCCACATGAGTCGAATTGTCTGAATAGTTTTGCCTCAACTTAAACGACAACAATGCTATTCGTTATATATGAAAACAGACGGCACGTGAAACACACGAATTATAAAAAAAAGGCCTAATGATATTTTTAATAAATATTATTATAAATATATAAATAACTTCAAAGGAAAGCCACCCTATTCATATGAAATATACTACTTTTTAGCATTTTCCATTAAACAAGTATATTGATTTTTTTTATTGAAAAATAATACATTAGTGAACTAGTATATATTCTTCATATACCATATTTACGGAATTATGCTGAAAAGAAAGATCATGTTTACGGAAAAACCAATTGCAGTTGGAGTGCTGACTTCATTCCTTGAATATTTGAGACACTAAGGAACCTTTTCTTGTCAATTTTTTATGTTCCCCTCCCTCTTCTTCCTATCCTTCGCGAAGAAGCGTATGGGAATGGGACAGCTTTGTAATCTGTTGATTAATTATTCAACAAATAAATACATAAAAGCGAGACTCTCATACCAAACTTTAATTAAACTCCATCACATAATTGTGTTAAAAAATACTGGATATTATAAAAGTATATATTTTAATAGTAGATCGAAGACTAATTAATATTTTTTATAAAAGGAAGATGATTTCATGACTATTCTATTAACAATTTTGTAACTATATACCATGTTACATAAAAAATAATAAGTTAAAATTAAGGAAAGATAATAGGTTAAAATTAACAAAACTACATGAAAAATAATAAGTTAAAATTAAGGAAAGATAATAGGCTAAAATTAACGAAACTACTTATAATATGAAATTGCTTTTAAAAAATAACAGATATCTTAGGCTATATCTATGGTAACTAATTTATGAACCTGAGTACTATATTATGACTAAGTACATAATATCATATATTCTATCATACCCCCGTAGTCGAAGCAGGAGATTGACATATGCTGAGACCTGCTTTGACTGTTCCAAAAATCTTCAAACAAAATCAATGGAAGACCTTTTGTAAAAATATCAGCAATTTGATAACGTGACGACATATGTAAGACTCGAACTTCCCCTCGAGCAACCTTTTCATGACAAAATGAATGTTCATCTCGATATGTTCGGTGCGTTGATGTTGAACTAGATTTTCAGAGAGATATATCATAGTAACATTATCATAATATACCAATGTAACTTTCCAAATTGGAAAATGAAGCTCTAGAAGAAGGTTTCATAGTTAACAAGCCTTAGAGACCACATTAGCAACACCTTCATACTCCACCTTTGCACTAGATCGTGACAGAATAGCTTGCCGTTTAACGGACCAAGAAATCAAATTATCACCAAGAAACACACATCAAGTAGATGTGGAGTGTTTGGCGTCTGGGTACCCACCCCAATCATCATCTGTATAAGAAAGAAAAGTGGACGTGGATGATGATAGAGATGTAAGCCATGATCAAGAATACCTTGTATGTACCACAGAATGCGCTTAAGAGCGTGCATGTGCCTCCCTCAGACTATGCATGTATAAACACACATGTTGCACAACATAAGTAATATCAGGTCTTGTGAAGCCCTTGCAAGGTTTTGATATTGAGAAAGATTGGCATATGGTATGCCAACATTACCACAAGCTTTGGTTTAGTATCAATCGGAATAGGAGGCGATTTACAAGATATCTTGTCAGCCCGTTTAATTATATCAGTTGCATACTTCCGCTGGGAAGAAAAAGACTACCTGCATGACGGGTGACGACTATACCCAAAAAATAACTTAACGACTTCAAATCCTTCATATAAAATTAGGAACTAAGAAGTGATATGATCGATGTGTAGGTAGCAACAGAAGAGACTGTCAATATAATATCATTCATATACAAAAGAATGTAAGTTATAGTTGTACCATTCTGATAAATGAAGAAAGAATGACCAGAAGTACTATGATAAAACCTAATAATAGAGACATAATTAGAAAATCGTTGTACCAAACCCAAGGTGTCTGTTTGAGTCCATATAAAGATTTATTCAACAGGCATACATGATGAGGATGATCTGGGTCCTTGTAACTGATGATTTGATGCATGTAGACAGTCTCTTTGAGTTCTCTATGCAGAAACACATTCTTCATGTCAAGTTGGTGAGTGGGTCATGCGTTAGATATGGTTAAATTGAGAATAGTGAGAATAGTTGCTGGTTTGACTACTGAACTAAAAGTGTCTCCATAATCCTTGCCAACTTGTTTAGTTTTTGCATCACCTACAAGTCGGGCCTTATGCCTTTCAAACACACCATCAGAATTTTCTTTATAAGTAAAAATCCACATAGACCGAATCACATTAACATCAGGTGGACGAGGTAATAACACCTACGTCTTATTTTAATAAGAGCATTAAATTCATCATCCATGGCCAATTCTCGATTTAGGCCACGAAGGGCAGACACAGGGTTACGTGACTAGGGAGATTTATACCTAGGCACCCAGATATGAGGAAGGGCATAGTAAGCGAAAAAATACTTTGGGGAGTTGAAAATAAGCGTAGATTTGGGGATTCCCGATATAGGCCAACCATTCGAACTGCTACTGAATCCACGGGCAAGAAAGAGACAACCTGGTGAACTGATACATCTTAGTAGCCAGAGGAAAAGAAAGTAAAAGAAAAGCCCGTAGTAGCAGTGAGCGAAATGGGAGTAGGCTAAATTGTGAAAACGGGTGATAACAGTGTGAAAGTTTAATCGTTGTTTGGGTTACAAAATCCTATATTGAATACGCGTCACACATCGTGAAACCGAAATGAGTGAAGGAGTAGGGGCTTGGCTAGGTGATGGTATGTGAGGAGTAAGTGAGGCAGTGGGATAAGTAGTTTGAGAGGTTAAGTGGTTGATCAAGTAAGGAAAGAGACTATCATTTATGAAATTGTAAGTGTGAGGTTGTGAATTGTGTAATTTAGCAAATGGGAATTAAATCTCATAAAAAAATCACATGACAATTGAGTATGATTTTACGAGAGGACAGATCATAGCACTTGTAACCATGATGATGAGATGGGTATCCTAAAAAAACATACGGAGTGGACCGAGTTTGAAGTTTGTTTTTGTTAGTAGAGGGAATAATGGATAACATATACAACCAAAGTAGGAAGGGTTTTTTTTATAAAAAATCTTGAGTGCTGAATGATATGCTAATTGTTTATTTGGAAGAATGTTAAGAAGATAAGTTGTCATTTGCAACGCATGATGCCAAAATGAAGTTGGCAAAGACACAAGTACAAGTAAAGTACAAACAATGTTATTAATGGTACGAATTTTTCTTTCAGATTTCCAATTTTTTGATGATGTATATGGATAAGAAAATTGAAACACTAACCCATTTTTTTTAAAAAAACTCCCAAAATGGTCCATTATCAAATTCCTTACCATTATCACATTGTATGTTCTTTACATCGTGTTCAAATTGAGTGCAGATGAATGCTCTAAAGGATAGAAAAGTAGAAAAACCTTGAGAATTTTTAGACAATGGAAATGTCCACAAAAAATTAGAGTAGTCATCCAACAACAAAACATAATAATGATGTCCCGAAGAACTCAAAACAGGAGATATCCAAATGTGAGTATGTATAATATCAAAAGGCATAACAATGTAAGACTTAGAAGAAACAAATGGCAACTTAACATGTTTCCCAAGGGAACAAGAGTGACAAATATAAGAACTATGATTTTTATGACACTCAATAAATTGATGTTGGTTGGAGTTTATGAAGTTGATGCCGCTGTGTATGCCTGTGGCGATGTTGGCCTGAGGATGCCTGGTTGGCACTGCTGGTTTTGTTGAAACCTAGGTCTAACCCAAGGTAAGAAGGGTGATGAGGGTAATGCGCAAGATGGAATAGCCCAAGACATTCATGGCAGCTGCCACTGTCCTACAGGCCACTAGTATTAGTGTGCTTGTTGTTGTAGGCCAGACTACCTCTGCCACCATTGTGGCCACCACGACGACCACCACCGTCGCTTCTGCCTTCACCCAGATTACCGCCATTGTTTCTGCCACTATTGTTACGGTTTTGGCCATTCTATTACCATGGTTGCTACGACTTTTAAAGTCTTGATTGAGAATCATCAATACCGTGAGCCACCATGGCGGAACCCACGCTAGTTGCAACCTTCTTTGTGAGACTAGCTTCTTCTAAAGTGAGCATAGAGCGAACTTGATAGAATGGTGGGAGAGGGTTGCTTTGGCGAATGAGAGTCACAACTACATTGTAAGTCTTGGTAAGGTCAACCACCATTTGAAGAATAAAATAGTTATTTGAAACTGGTGCATCGATGTTCTTGAGTTGATCTAGAAACTCCTTGAGTCGTTGACAATACGCAGAGACATTTTGAAAATCCTCCATGTTTATATGAGAGAATTCTTGCTCAAAAGTGACAGCTTGTGCATTTTTATTGTCTTGGAATATATCATGTAATCTATTTCATGCCTTCATTGTCGTTGCATTTGGTTTAAGAATCGTATGCAACAGGTCGTGGGAGATTGTTTCACAAATCCTTTGAAGAATCATAACATCAAGGGTTGACCACAACTCTTTTATCAGTATTCGACACTGTCTCCTTGTCGGACCCAGATTGGACGTTTTTTATCTCCAGGGTGGAGATATGGTTCTTGATGTTTGATACAACAAGAGTTGGGTGAAATTTGTTGGAGTTGGTGATTGACGCAAGAAATAGACAAGGGAAAGGAGAAGAAAAAAAAACAGGGTAGAGGAAAGTCTAGGAAAGTGATAGAAGTGGGAAAGTATTTCAATCCTTTAACTTTGATACCATAAAGAAAGATAATTTTGTGACTATTCTATTAATAACTTTGTGGTTATATACCATAATACATGAAGATAATAGACTAAAATTAAGGAAAGATAGTAGACTAAAATCAAAGAAAGATAATAAGCTAAAATCAAACAAAGATAATAGGTTAAAATCAAAGAAACTAGTTATAATATAAAATTACTTTTAAAAAATAATAAATATCATAAGTTATATATATGGTAACTAATTTATGAATCTAAATATTATATTATGAGTAATTATATAATATCATATATTCTAAAAAGATATTTTAATATTCACACTTCTATTCAAAACTTTTTTTTGTGCCATGAAAATGATCGAGTAGGATATACAAACCTTGGGTTAATAATCTTCACTTTATTAAGCATGTGCTAGCATGTGTTGGAAAGCATGCATGTGCGGGGGCTCACAGGAAGAGGAATATCATAATGGTACGTTCATTTATGAAAAAACTAAATATCGCTGTCTTTTTTGCCAGTTATGTGCTAGTTGTAATTCTGTTAAACGTGCTTAATATACACACACTGAAGAGGTACTCTTGAGCAACTGAAGATTTTCATTGTAGTCTTTTATATTCCAATAGTATTAACACGTCCCTACTTCCCCTACCATATCACATCCCTTTGAATTTTGAATAGACTCGACATATGGTCACATGCGAACAAGTTTGGCAGAAATTAAAGTACTAATTTGAAAGCAACACGGACCAGCATTTCTCAAATAAATACCATCATTATACTTTTCATATATATATATATATATATATATATATATATATATATATATATATATATATATATATATATATATATATATATATATATATAAAAGAATAGTTCTTTGATTATTATGAATCGGTCATACTGCTTGATAGCTTTTTCTTTGAACATAAAAAACAAAGGATAATTAGAGTTTGTTTGTCAGGGTCGAAATCTCAATATTTAAATTGTTGTTTTCCTTTAAAAAAAGTTCTTTCCAAAAAAAAATAATTGGAACTTTCAGCTTAAAATTGAAAAAATATTCTGAAGAAAAAGTTTTTTTTTTTTTAATTTAAAAACATGTAATTTATAGTTATTTTTAATATTTTAATTACCTTTATTTTGAGTTGTTTTAAAACTATTTTATCATGTAAAAACTGAGATTTTATTATATCCAAACCGCATTTATTATTTTGAAACCACTTTTTTAGGTTTGATATACAAAACTCACAAGAAGGTCAAATGAATCACATCTTCAAGAATGAGAATGAAAGTGAGAGAGAAACAAAGTATGATTTCATAATACAGAACATTATAGCCTAATATAAAACCAATTTAACATAGTCATATATAGGAATGTGCAATGTGACATAGTGAACTAACACCTGCCTCTATATACGAGATTTAATGTTAAGACTAGAAGCTATCATGGTTACAATAAAAGAAGTTGTCTTGTTGTAAAACAGACAATGGATGGTTTCAATCCATAAGCTCCAAACATTTTGCTCCAAACACTTCCATCAATTAATTTCTACTAGATGTTTCTACAAGACACTCTTAATTACTAAACGTGTTTTTTCTCAACAAAAAACTTCTACCTGACTTGCTCACAAACTATAAGAAGCTCTAACCTTGTGAAAATTCTAAGTCAACATCAATAATATATAATTGATTATTGATAATAATCTATTTTTTTCAATTATCTCAAGTACACTCTCAAGGGAAACTAAACGACATTGGAGTAGTCTTGAGGACGAATAAAAAATAGTTAAGGACAATTTTTCATCTCATACATACAAAATGAAATAAGTGAAATGCTATTGTTAAATTTATAAAATGTCATAATATGTACATAACTTATGATATCAAAATGATTTCTTTAAAAGAAAATGACAAATCTTTAAATTAAAATAGAAGACTAAAATAAAGAAAAAAGTAACTCACAACTACCACTACCATTATCACCACCTCTATGACTATACATTGATTTTGGTTGTGATGCTTAGAATGTTTTGGTGATAACAATGACAATAGTGATAAAGGAGAATAATAATAATGATAGTAATAATAACAAAAATGGTAGTGAGACTCATGACACCATCAGCCAAACACCTAAGTAAATTTTATTTTAATTTAAAGGTTGAGTTTACCACTCTTATTTTTATCTAAAGAAGTCATTCTCATGCAATATATTTTATGTGTGTGCGCTTGAGAAATTAGATAGTATTTGAATGGTTAAATTAAAAAAAAGAATGTACAACTTTTTATATAAGTGATTATGTAATTATCAACTAACTCCTAGTCTTATTTTTAATAAGCAAAGGATTCACTAAAACTTTAAAGGCTGAAGAAATAGAAATTTTGAATTTCACAAAACTTAAAGAAGGATTTTGCAAACAAAAGATTCATTAAAACTATAAACCATAGGTAGTAAGAGGGAAAGTTTGCCATTTAGCGAGTAGACTTCACTTCAACAAGTGTTTGGAAGATAGAAAGGGATTTTGAATTGTACAAAAGCTAAAAAATAAAGTGATGGGAGAACCCAAGTGGATGGTGTAATAAAAGTAATTTTTTTATGGAGACGTGCGATTGATGTTTGGCAAAGAAATAGTGCTTATAATTATAATTAATTTCAAAGGTAATTTTAAAATTATATGAAACGGTTAAAGTTTTATAATTTAAAAATAAAATTTAAATTGAGATAAATTCCAGAAACTTATTTAAGAATAAAGATAACAAATTAAAATAGAGATAAAATCTAAAATAAAAAAATAAATCTTAATTAAATAAAATTTTGCTTTTTGATTTGTTTTGTATTTAAAAATAAGGAAATATTGGATGAATTAATAAAAGAAAAGATAATTCAAGATATTTAAAATCTAAATTTAGAAAATTTACACGATAGGGGTTTCACACCATCACTACCTAGTTTATTAAATTTTTAATTACCTTTAGGTTTTTATTGGTTCTCTATAAAGTGAATTAATCTAACATAATAAGTGTGTTTGCTTTGTCATTTCAGCTAGTTAAAAGCTAAGTAAAATAGTAGATAAAATTGTTTCAACTTTATTTGCATAGCAAAAATCTAAGAACTTTTCTACGAACTACTAACTTTATCAAATGATCTCCTATTTTCAACTACTAACTAATTTTATTTTTACATGTTTACCCTTCATTAATTAATACATTCTTTCCCACTAATTCTCTCTCATTACATTATACATCTCTCTCCTTCATTTCTCTCTCTTAATTAATGTAATTATAGTAATTTATAATATAAATATATAATCATACAAAATTATAATTTAATAGTAATCATAATAAATTATTATTTAAATATGTAATTACATAAATTTATAATTTAAATATATAATTATAACAATTTATTATTTAAATATATGATTAATTTATATTATTAAAATATATTATAATTATTTTAAATACATCAATGTTGATCTAATGATTAATGATGCTCTTATTTGTCATTTTAAAACTTCGAGTTAGTTGATAAGCTAGTTTTACTAAACACTTACAACTAGTTTTTCAGCTTTCAGCTAACTTTTAAGCTTTCAACTAGTTTTTAGCTAGCTTTTCAACATTTAGCTAGTTTTTCTAAACATACCCAATATTCATCCTCTTTTAAGATATGAAGGTGTTATCTAATTGAATAATTAACTTCTACTTTCGTGGTAGCTATATTCAATTAAATACTCATTAAGTTTCTTGTTAATTCATTGAGTCCTCCAAGGGTCAAACTTATTTTCGTGATTTTATTCCTAAGTTTCTTCCCTAGGGTTCTAACAATTATATTCACCTTCCAGTTATTCCCTAATTATTTATTACTACAAAAATTATGATCAAGTATATTGACTCAATAAAATCACTAGAAAATAAATAATGGGAAACCCAATAAAAACACAAAAATACTTAATTTATCCTAGAATAAAAGGTCTATTCACATATAGTCACGACTATTGAAAACAAGAAAATAAAGAACATAAAAACTAGAGATAAAGAATGAAAAGGGAAAGGAATGGCTCCAAGTCTTGCTCTCTAAGTCGTGCATTGATACAATTTCCATGATCTTCTCCATCTAAGTAGGTTATGGAAGATGAGGAATGAAAGGTGGGAGACACCACTTCCAATGGAGGAAAATATGTCTTCTACTAAAAGGAGGCTAGCTACAAGGGAAATGATCCTTGATAAAAACTTAAGGAAATGTTTCCTCTAAAGAGAATTCTCAAGACACTTTACCAAATAAAAAAGCTCACTAAAGGATCTCAAGACACTTTACCAAATAAAAAAGCTCACTAAAGGAATCTTACATTCATTCATTCAAGTGCCTTAAACCAATGGGGTAGGTATTTATAAGAGATTAGATGAGGCTAGGCGGTTGAGATTGAGATTAGAAGAGAAAAATCAAAGTTTATTCTTCGTAATCTTGACCGACCAATATAAGCATGATTAAGCCAAGAATTAGCCTCCTTATCTCACTACATCCATATGTTATTCATGCTTTGTAAGTGCAGAGAGGGGTGCTAAAAGAAGCCAATGGGTGTGAAAATAATCACACGCCAAGTAGGCTTTTAGCCCACCTAATAGCACACAATATCCAATAAATAGTGGCACCTTGATGTTGTAAAATAATAAAAGAAATGATTGAAATACATGACCCAAATGAAATAAAAAATACACCCACATATTTACAAACATAAGCAACTATGTACAAACACAATTTAGAAACTATGTTATAAGGTCTTTACTTCAAGCAAGAGTTGAGGTCTAGTGTGATTCATCCTAAACATGTTCTCTTCTATTCTCTTAGTCATGACCCTAGTGATGGGACCCTTGACAGGTAGAATTGCATCATGCGTGAACAAAAGTTTCTTCACCTTAGTTTAGGATAAAAGTTTTCTATTTAAACCAATGGACTTCCTAATATCCCAACTCAAAAATAAAATAAAACAAAATAAAATAATTTAAATTGATTAAACAAAGGAATGCATATTTTTCATAGAAATAAAATTTTCTAAGTTTCATTAATTATTTCCTTTTTCTTCCGAATTGGTTTCAACGTTCTAAGTTTCACTCAAATGTTCTAAATATGTTCAAAAGTGCCTTAAACTCCTAAATCATGCCCTAAAATACAAAAATACCCAAAATCATACTAAATTCGAGAATAAAATAAAAAGACATCTAAATTGTAAAGAATAAGCTTAAATGATATGGAAAAAAATAAAATCCTAATGAAAATATGACCTAACAATGCAACGCATCGTAAAGGAAATAAAAAAAATGAAGATAAAAATGGATTTGTATTGAATTGACTATTTTAAAAAATTCAAATAATTCATTTAGCGATGCTTTTGTACTATAATTGTCTAAAATATTCAATAACTCTTACCCTAACTCAATTAGTTACCAGTATAATTCTACTTACAGTATCAAGGTTGGTAACTCCCTTATATCTCAAGCATGATGTATAACCACCATTTGTTTTAATTATGGGTGGAAACAAGTCATATTGTTTACCATGGACCTATAGTCTAGTCTACTTTAGGCCCATAGTAAGCCAAGTCTTTTCCGATAATAAACCAAGTCAAAACTTTTACTATTTATGTAAGTACATATAATATTCTTCCATCAAATGTTTAATTGGGTACTCAAACTTTTTTATTTTAAAAGTTTTAATTGGGCACCCAATTGAAAGAAAAAAACTCAAATACCTAATTAAAAATAGCTAAAAATTTTGTACTTATATTTAATTTGTTATAATATATTAAAGTCTTATTCTTTATTTTAAATGTTAATTACAATGATCTACATAAGAGTCAAAGTTAAAGCTTATAATTAAGTTTATCAGGAAATAAAATCATGTCTTATTACAAATATATTTTAAATAATTGATCATGAAAGTTATAGTAAATCTTAAAAATATATTTAGATGATACAAATAAGTGAATTTTGATTCTTGAAAGTTAGCCTTACATATTTTACTTTTATCTTGTTAAATTATTATAAATTAAATCCTTAGATAGACTTGTAGATCAAGTTAGGCTTTTATATAATCCAGGTCTAGGCATGTAATTTTAAATCTTGGTCAAGCTCAAGCCTAGTAAAGTCTTGTTTCGCTCAAGATATCTCCACCCTTAACTCCAATATTCCTTAATTTTTAAATTTTAATGATAAGTAAAACCAATTCTTTGTTAATTAAATGGATCATGATCTAAAACTTTCAACCACTCTTTCATACAATCAAATCCCCTTATCCTAGTGGATTATCTTAGCTCATTATCTTGCCTTTATTAACAAAGTCAAATTGAAGTTCTCCTTAGCTAACTAATTAGGTCCATAATTTTTAGCTCAAAATTCACCTCCTACACGTTAATCAGTCTTATTGAGACTCTAGTCCATTCTCACTTGAAATTAAATCACAATTAGACCATAAATCTTAATCCAAAATTCACTTTCTACACTAGAATCAATTCAATTTAAAATTCTAACCCATTCTCTTTTAAAATTAAATTGCGTGTATGTATGCGTGTATATGAAAATAACACAACAAAAAATATCACCCCACTGGACGGTTAACTTTTTAAAATAAATGTTAATTGTAAAAAAATTAGAATAATATCAATTGCAATTTGATGAAAAATATTGTTCGTGCGGAAATGACACAATAAAAAACATTTTTCATACTAATTTTTGGCAATAAGAATTATGGACCTAATTAGTTAGCTAAAAGAGAAATTGAAACATCTAGTTAATTCACCTCTAAAGAGTATTCTCTCAATTATTTCAAGGCCATATACGAGGTAGTAGAAATTGTATTAATTATTTATATTCGATAGGTTATATTTTAACTGATGTAATTAAGTAACTTTGTTAGACTTTCAAAAGGGCGTGATATATAAATTTAAGATTAAAATCCTAATACTTTACGTTATTGGTGCACTTCTTGTGCCTTTTGAATTAATAAAATATTTATATCGCTGATAAAAAAAAACCCTATATAATAGAAATAAATAAGAAATCACAGTTATAGTCTTATGGCTAATCCACTAATGATAAATTTTACAAAAGAAAAAAACTTATGAATTCAAAAATTAACAAAACTAATTCATTAACAATTAACTTTTGTTTGTAAAAAAATCTATATTAAAAAATAAAGAGATTTAAGTTGAGGATGAATTTAAAATCACTAGCTCTTTTATGTGACTTTGGTTGTTTCAAGTCTTTCCTATTAATAAGATAATCAATGACTATAAACTTATATATTTATTCTAATGCTTACAAATTAAATATAATGTAAATCCTAGAACTTTAAGTGAACTGTTCTCAAATTTATATACCTGTTTTTTTTTTCACATAAAGAATTAAAAAACACTAAAATAAAAACTAAAATTCCAACATTGCGTTATCTTTGAAATCTCATGAACTCTATCTTGTAAGGGACGTTAGTTTTAAAACTGACGACTTTTTGTAATTCAAATTGGGGCTGTGACCACAGTCCACAGTAGATAGGGCCCAATGAGATATTTTGGTTTTACAAGAAACAGTGTATAATAATAGGTGGCTCCTTTATTAAAGCCTAGTACGGAACCATTGTCTCAACCACTTTAGTTAAGCCATTTTCTTGAATAACTTGGTTTCTCCTTCCCCTCAATCTCCCATTATTTTTTAAGATGAAACGTATTGCGTACTAATCCAGTTTTCCACTCATGCATGAAATATCTAGCTATATTGACTATCACTTTATTCAGGATCTATTTGCAAGTAACAAACTGTGGGTTTCTCATATTCCATTCAGTCATCAACTTGCATGTTTCGCTTTCTCAACCACGTCATAAGTTTCTTATTGTGGCCCTCAATAATATCATCAGTGCAAAACTAAGAAAAGGGTTTATGAAACATAACATGAGCACCTCTCTTCCAATCACTCTCATTATATATATATCCATCGCTTTTGGTTGTTTCCAAATCCCAATCCGTATTTCTCTTTTTATTAGGTCCAATAAATAAACTCAGGGTGTCTTGACTCACTAAAAAATCAGGTCACTGAAAAGCCATATTACAACAAGAACACTTTTGTCTCAATTTTCGACGATTTGAAATTGACTTTTAATTTGGAATAGTAAAAGGAAACTAAAATGAAGATTTACCTATAACTAGGGTAACTATAGTCACACCTATTTTATTCTTTTCTATATTTTCATTCTTTTCAAGTTTCGTGTAACTCTTGACTGATTTCAAATATTAATATTGCAAATAAGATTTGTTTGGGTTGTTACTGACTTCTACCTATGACCACTTATTATTATATATTATTATTTAGGTAAAATCTTTTATAAGTTTTTAAATTTTTATTGCAAGTATTACTTTGGTACATCTTTTTATTAATATAATATATAATTGGTTCTTGCATACACTGAACGAGTCTTCTTTTTTTATGTTCTAAACTTTCAATACAACAGTTCTCAAAGTAAGTACACTAGAAAGTACAGTATGTCAACATGAAAGTAATATAATAATTCAATGATTAAACTTGTACGCGTATTTTATTATTTATAGTATTTATTTTTTGGGCTTGAGGCTGCATAATTAGGTGTTTTACCTAAAAATGGTAGTTTAGAATTTTCACTTTGGAGTAAGGGTCCCACCTCAGATGAGGTGTCGGGCCACACTCGGAGTAGGCCTAACCTAATATGACGTTTGGAAAGGATGCTAGTTCGGCCCAAGGAAGACGTTATAAGTGTGGTTAAGGGCTGATTAACTAGGATGAATATGTTGTATACCTGGTATGGACGGTCCGGCCAGAATGGTCCGCCAAGTCCTAGGGTTGTCGATTTTTCTCACCCTTACCTCTGTGTATTGTTCATGTCAGGATTTTAAGGTTTGTCGGAGGGTTCGATTGGATTTGAAACGATGACGACTCTCCACTCTAAAAGCTCTAAGTCATCCCTTCTTGCCTCCTTTCAGGTATTGTGAGTCTGTCGTCCTTTTATTTTTTCCTTCCTTTATTATGGCTTCTAAGTCTAGTTCTAAGATCAAAGAGAAGTCCCCTCCCTCGATGGTCGGTCCAAACGTGCAAGTACGGGCCGACACTCCCGACCCTATTGAAGAGTGTCTATCGCCTCTGCTCCGAAGGATTTTTCCCAGGACCCTCCATATCAAGAGGAACTTTCTTCTTTTAGGAATGCCTCACAGTACCCTCTGTGCTCCATCACTAGGTTCGAATGAGTTAGCTAGGAGGTTGCTAAATACTAGTCCAAAATTACCAGTAGAGATAGATGTACTATTTTCTATTATGTCTTTACTTTCTGTCTTCTAGATGACCCGAAATTGGCACTCTTTACAATGAAAGTTTGCCAAAGTAATAGGACTCTTGATTCTAATTTAGTCAACTGGGATTTCTTTTACATGTATACTTATGTTTTTAAAGATCTAGATGTAAAAATTCCTTTTGACGATTTCATTATGGGTGTGTTGCACATATGAATTATGCATCTACCCAGATCCACCCCAATGTATAGGTTTCCATATAGGACTTTAAGGCCCTTTATGTCTTTTCTTATATTGAAGCAACTTCCAGTTTTTCTTTCCAGTTCTACTGGACCTCTTTGGTTAGTCTGATAAGATGGTCCTCTATTAGTCATGTCTTCGGGCGTCCATTGCTTGAGGTCTTTACTACCTCTTACAAAGACTTCAAGAAGAAATATATGAAGATTATGTGGAATTTGGGTTGCTTGACCAATTACTTTTACGACCATGAGGGGAAACCTTTGTTTCCCTTTAGTTGGCAACAAGAGTCATGTTGTCTGTCTATGTTGCCTTATGATATGCTCACTGAGCAGAAAAAAGGGATGTGACATTCTTGATGTCGGTTTCTAGGTGCCTTTTAACCTCTTGAGCGCTTCGCCTATGGCGCTCACCCAAGCCGGTCTGGGACTTGGAAGATAAGGGATGGTTGGTTTTGAGTTGAATTTGGTCTCATTTTCTTGATTATATTTATCCTTTGCTTATATCATGTGTTTTTGTTATAGGTATCCTCAAAAGCATGTCGAGTGATGATGAGACCATCCTCCTTGACTTCTGATCTAAGATACATGCGTGTTCTCCTTCGGGGATTAATTTTTGAACCCAAGCACCTCTCCAACCAAATCCTGACCCTCAATAGAAGGAGCCACTAACAGATGTCATCCCCTTGCAGGTAGCTCCCTAGAAGGAGAAAAGCAAGAAATAGAAGTCCAAAGCCGAGTTGAAGAAACATCATTTAAGTGGCGAAGGTAGCTCGCCTAAGAAGCCAAGGCAACTGTTGGAACTAAAGGCTTTGGAAAGCATGGAGTATCCCTTTTGGTGTTTTGGTTTTCAATTTTACTTGTTAGTTTTGATCTAATCAATTTTATGGTACCAAATACATTTGATAGGTGTGGTACTTGTATTATGTGTTTAGATAGGCATGAGAATGTGTTTAGAGAGTTTAGAAATAGGTTACATACCTAGGAAGTGTTGAAAAATCTTCAAAAGTGAAAATTCTAGTAATTGATTACCCTTCGAGAAATTTTGGGTATTGAGATTACTGCTCTCGGGAGTAATCGATTACCTGAAAATAGTAATCGATTATTCTAGAGACATGCATTTTGGACCCTTTTTTAGTAGGATATCAAGTAATCAAGTAGGTAATCGATTACCCTGCTTCAAAACTCAAATAAAAGCATTTTCAAAATTGATTTTAATAACTTTTAAGGGTCCATTGAATGCTTGCTGCTCTTAACTTTTTTCCCAAATTCTCTCCAAGAACTATACCCATTTTTTATGATTTGAAGGTACAAGAAATTCAAGATTTAAGGAAGAGACTACATTAAGGTTTGATCTATCTTGCTGGGTATTCATCACTTCAGGTGATATTATTGTATTCTTTTTTCTGTGTTTTTGCACAATCTTTGACAATCTCTTGAAGTGCTCTTGAGATTATTGTGAAATCTTGCAATGAGGTGTTGTGAGCGAGGCATTGTGAGTGACGGGGTGTCACGGTGTAGCAAACTCTTGTAAGGTGCAAGAAAAGGCCTCTTCTTGTATGGTTTGAATCTTTCTGGGTGTTAAATACGCATGTGTGGTGTGCATGTACTGAGAGTTTAGTGGAAAACAGATTAGCGAAAGGATAAGTTTGAAAATTAGATGTAGGTTAGGTTGACTAAACCAGTATAAATCACCGTGCAAATTCTCTCTTCCCTATACTCTCTAATTCTGATTTTTATTGAAATCTGGGATAATCTTTTTGTAGGTTTTTGCAGCTAAACGAATTTGTTTCTTTTTCTTGCATTAGTTTTCACTTTATAATACTTTTATTTTAATATTGAGTTTGGATAATTCTAACAAGAATTGTGGGTTTGAAACTTGATTCAATTCTTTATCTATACATTTCTTTTGTGTTTGATAAACTTGTTGGTGCAATTCATATTGTATTTTCACTAATTGCAATAGTAAACCATTATTGAAGGAATTGCTATGTATCAAGTTTATTTGTCAAATACATGAAAAGGATTGAGTCTTGACCTTGTTATATTCCTTTTCTTGAAAACCCATTTTTGAAAATTACAAGGTAGATTTTGAAAATTTCTTTAAGATGAACTTTTGAAAAACTCTAATATTTATTTGAATAGAAAAGTTTGAAAAATATTTTGGTGAATCTATTCAACCCCCGTTCTAGATTCCCCCTATGACCAAAATCAACATTCTAACTCTTCTTCCATTTTGGCTATTCCTCCATTTTTCTGCACCAAGGGGTTCTTTGTTGATAGTTTTGACCTAACCATCAAGCTTGTTGAGATAACACCTCTAACTCTTCCTCCAGGCGTTGAGTCAGACTGAGGGTCTCGCTGTTTGGAGGCACTTTTGTGAATTGACAGCTCGGGCTCAAGCCTTGGTTCGTCATCTGGTGCTGACTCCTACCTCAGAGGTCGAAGATTTGAAACATAACTTGGGGGAGCCTGAGTCCACTTTGAAGGCTACCATTGAAGAATCCTCCAAGTTGTCTGCTAGTAATACTAGCATGCAACAACAGATGTTAGATTTGAAAAAATAAAAAGAATCCGCTGAATCTAAGTTGCGTCGGGCCGAGGATGATCATGCCTTGTTGGAGTTGAAGATGCATGAGCTATTTGAATCTCTGGCCAAGTGACCCAGGAAAGAGATAAAGTTTCCCAAGATAAGGAGAATTCCAAGACCCGTTTCAAGAAGTGGATGGACAACGGAAAGAAAGCTATTATCAAAGAGCATCACATCGAGTTCCTTTTTTATCAAGTTGATCGGCAGGTTAGGGAGTTTTGCCACATCCCAAAGGGCTTTGAATTTGATAGGAGGAAAGACTTCTTTGATGAGAAGTTCCTTTCGTTTCACGAGGTGCCAAAGTCTAAAGGATCAAATGAGCATGCTCCTCGATTTTACACTAAAGGCAATGTAATTGGGATTACTAAAGCATGGGATGATGATAGTGACGAGGCTAGGGGTAAGGGTGCATAACATGAAGAGTCGGCAACAGGGGAGGAGGATGATGAGCTCAATATGATAGATGAGGGTGATGTTGGAAAGCCCTGACTTATTGTACCAGGGGGTCACAATTTGTATTTTGTTTATCTTTTATTTCACTAGTCGAATTTTTTTTTATATATTAATGAAAAACTTTTCTTTTCTTGGTTTTTTTTTTCTTGTGCATTGTTTTACCTTTCCACCTTGTCTTTTTAATTTTTTGCCTAAGGTATGTTCTTTCCTGGGTTAGTTGTTTGGGAGGGAAACCTTGTCTAGTGGTGAGTGTTTTGTCTAAGCTATGTCCTTACCCGGACTAGTTGACTGGGAGTGAATCCTTGACTTCATATTGAGTTTTCTTTCTGAAGGTACCTTTTCTTTTTAGTTTTTTGCCTAAGGTATATCCTTACTCAGGCTAGTCAGTCGAGAAGGAAACCTTGTCTTCACGTTTTTGTTTTTTGTCGAAGGTACATCTTTACCCAGGCTGGTTGACTGGAAGGGAAACCTTATCTTAATGTTTTTGTTTTTGTCGAATGTACATCCTTACCTGGGCTGGTTGACTGAGAGGGGGATTTTTTATGTTGTGCTAGATTAGTTTATCAAACCAAATCAAATAAAATGCTAGTAAATAATGGAATATCGGGAAAAATTTTATTAATGTATAGTGGTGCCTCGTTAAAAACCTGCTCGGCCAAAACCCCTTTCACTTTTTTATAAGGGAAAAAGACCAAGTTCAGTAAAAATGCACACATGTTGTCTGTTACATAAATGTATCTAGCAGAACTAGTTTCTCATATGTGTTGCATTCCATGTTCTTGGTAATATGTTGCCACTCAGGTTAGCTAATTTATAAGCGTCACGTCATAAACTCTGGACAACCCGAAATGGACCTTCCAAATTTGCTGCCAATTTTCTGTGTCAATTGTCCTTGGGTGCCTCCTCTATGACTTTCCATAGCAAATCTCCTTCAAAGAAATGCCTCGACTCAACCTTTGTTTTGTGCCTCCTCTTCATTCTTTGTTTGTATACTTCAGTTGTAATAGAGACATTGTAGCGAAGCTCGTCGACAGATTCTTATTCCATCATTAGTACTTCCTCGTTGGTGGCTTTATAAAAAATTATTCTTCGAAATGATTGTTAACCTCTTCCCATAGTAACATGACATAAGTTCCATATGTGAGCTTGTATGGAGTCTCTTGTGTGGTGGATTAAGGCGTACATTTGTATGCCCATAAAACTTCCAGACTTCATCTGCCCATGCTCTTTTTGCCTCCCTGAGTCTATTTCTTAAATCACCTAAGATGACCTTATTCACCGCCTTAGCTTGCTCATTTTTTGTGGGTGCTCAACTAAAGAAAAATGGTGCTTGATGTTGCGACTTGTGAATTGTAAACCATTATCTGAGATTAATATTGCTAGTATGCCAAACTGGGTGATCACATTTTTCCACAAAAATTTTTGCACATTTGTGGTGGTGATGGTGGCTAGTGACTCTGCCTCTATCCACTTGGTGAAATAGTCAATGGCCACCAACAAAAAATTTCTCTGGTTGTTGGCTATGGCAAAAAGGGCCCAATATATCTATTCCCCATACTATGAAGGTTCAAAGTGTCGAGATGAGCGTCAATTCCCCAGCCGAGTTATGTATCAAATTGTCGTATTTCTATCAAAGGATACACCTCTTGAAAAACTCCATGCTATCAGCATAGAGAGTCGGCTAGTAATATCCGACCCTTAATACCTTAGCTGCCATTGTTCTTCCTCTTGAATGAGTGCCACAAATCCTTTCATGTATTTTGCACAAGACAAAATTAGCTTGATCCAACCATAAACACTTCAACATTGGGCCAGTGAAGCTTCTTTTGAATAGCTTTTGCCTAATCATGGAGTATCAGGCTACTTTAGTTTTTAGCACCCTAGCTTCATCCGTAAGCCTCCTATTTTGCAAGTAACCCCATATCAACGACCTCCAATCCTCCTACACCTCCTCTGACACTTGGTGGATCAAAGTTTGAACTATGTTGGGCTCGTTCAAATTAAGGAATAGAGAAGTCTTCAACAAACTTTTTTTCTTTACACTAGCAAACAAGGCCAACTGATTTGTCCTATTATTTTCTTCTCAAGGGCATGCCAGGCCTCCAACTCTGTAAAGTGTTTTGACATTTGTTTCACCAAATGGTAATATTGTAACAAGGTGGCTTCTTTTACTTGGAACATCCCATTGATTTGTTCTGCCATCACTTACAAGTTTGTAAAACATTTTACACATTCTGCGCCTATGTCCCAGGAAAGTTGCAAACCAACTATCAAGACTTCATATTTTGCTTGATTATTCAATGCTTTTAAATCAAAATGTAGTGCTTGCTCTAACTCCAATCTGTTGGGTCATTTGAAGATTATACTGACTCTACTGCCCTGCCTGTTAGATGACACATAGACTCGTAAAGTCCACCAAGTTCCAATGAACATTCCCCTAGGCCTCATCTTTGCAATGAAATCTGCTAAGGCTTGTGCCTTCACCAGTCTTCTCGGCTTATAATGCAAGTCGAACTCAAATAGCTCAATTGTCTATCCGATCATCCTACCTGCTACTTTTGGTTTCTACAACATCTTTGCAATCGGATAATCAATCCAGACTACTACCTAGTGTCCCTAAAAATACTGTTGTAACCTTCTTGCCATTGTAACTAATGCAAGTGCAACTTTCTCAATAACTTGATAACTTTTTTCAGCATCCTAGAGTGTTTTGCTGATAAAGTACACCAGAACATTCTCACTCCCCTTGAACTGGACCAAAACAACACTAATTGTGTGTTGTGTGATAACTATGTATAGTTGTAATCCAATGGTTGGGTCTGGTTTGATAACTATCGGGGGGTGGATAGTATCTTCTTGAGCTTCTGAAAGGATAACTCATATTTCGATTCCAAGTGAAATGAGTAGCCTTTTCAACAATTAAGACATGGTTTTGGTGGCTTCTACTAAACAAGGTAAAAACTAGGTTAGGGCGACTAGTTGACCTGTCAGTCTTTGTACCTCCTTGGGATTGCTTAGGGATTTCATGTCTAGTATGGTCTGGCATGTGTCTGGGTTAGCTTTAATGCCCCTGTTTGTCAGCATGAACCCTAAAAATTTTCCTCCTTACACACCAAATACACATTTTTTGGGTTTAGCCTCATATTGTGTCACCAAATCAAGGTGAAAACTTCTCTTAAGTGTTTTGCATGACCTTTAGGTGTTTCGGACCCCGCTACCATGTTGTTCATGTACACCTCTAAGCACTGCCTGATCAAGGTCCGAAATATCTTATCCATAAGCCTCTGATAAGTAGTCACAACATTCTTCATCCTAAAGGGCATGGCTAAGTAGTAGAAATTAGCTTCATTGGTTATGAAGGCAGTTTTAGATTGATCTACCGGGTGCATCCATATTTGGTTGTAACTAGAGTAAGCATCCAGAAAGCTTAACAACTGGTGTCCCGCCACACCATCCACCAGTATGTCTATGTTTGACAAAGGATAAGCATCCCTTGGGCAAGCTTTGTTTAAGCCTATGAAGTCAGTGCACATTCCCCACTTGCCATTTGCTTTCTTTGTTATTACTACATTAGTCAATCAGGTCGAGTATTGAACTTCTCTGATAAAGCTAACCTTGAGCAGTTTAGTAGTTTCTTCTTGTACAACCTTATTATTATCTCCTTTTATTTTTCTCTTCTTATATGCCACTGACTTAGTGTGAGGACTAACTGCTAGTTTGTGGGAGTGGAAATAGAGGTCAATCTCTAACATATCGGTTGCAGACCAAGCGAAAAGATCTGAGTTTTGTTGCACTTCCACCACCACAAATTCTTTTATTTCCTCTTGCAGGTTAGAGCTAATGTTTGTGGTCTATCTAGGTTGAGAACCAATATAAAGTGGTTCTATTAGCACTATTGGCTCGGCATGATAATCTGTATTCATCCTGGGATCTAAGTCCACCATATCCTCATCCTTCACTCTTCTTGTGTCTACTATCTTGACTCGGGGATTTCTATCTTCAATTAGCAGAGTGACCTTTAGGTACTCCATGTAACATTCTTGGGTTGTACGCTAGTGAGTATGTATCGTGATTACCTATCCTTTAGCAGATAGGAATTTCATTGCCAAGTGAGGAGTTGGCACGATGGCTCCCAGCATGTTTAACGAAGGTTGGCCCAATAAGATGTTGTATGAGGTGTTAGCATTCACCACAATATACCTAACTTTAAGGACCCCCTCTCCTTCGCCTTTTATGTCAAGCTTTGTAAATAAGTCAATGCGGTTCGTCTGGGATCTCTAATTACTTAAAGGTTTCCCAATATAAGATGTGGTTGAACTGCACTAGTCTACCCGTGCTTCCTAACGATACAATTTTCAATCTCAACACTTATCACCATGGGGTTATCTTGGACCGGATCAGTGGTATTGAAGTCTCTGTTAGTGAATGTTATATCTGACATACGGGGGCCACCTAATTTGGCAAACAACATTAACAGATTTGACATGACGGAGGTGTCTTTTTCGGGCTGAAGAAGTGTTGCCTTTGTCTGTAAAGCCTTCGGATATAGTGTTAATCAGCCTTTTTATCCCTTTACTTCTCAAGTGTCCCACCTTTATTAGATCTTCAATTTTATCTGGCAGGGCTACAAATTCCTCAGTTGAATGGTCGTGATTCTCATGGTACCGACATTCACTTTGCATTAAGCGGTGTGTAGTGGGTATACTTTGCACTAAATTCCCTTTCTCTTGGACCTCCTACACGGCTCCCTGATATGTCTTTGTCAATGTGTTTTTTTATTATTCCCACAACATGGGCCATAAAGTGGGATTCTTCCATATCTTCCATTTCCATATAGAAGGTAACTCGTGTGTGTAGTTCTTCTACCATTTTAACCTGCTCTAAGCAAAGACTATTGGACAACTTGCCTGAATGCAAGGCGGTTATAAACATGAGTATGGCAATGCCTGAAGTTATGCCCCTAATCTGAGCAATAGTCCTTTCATAGAAATTCATGAAATCACTCAAGGATTCAGTCTTCCCTTAGCGGTATCTGATAAGAGCCAATAGCATTAACTGATGGGGTGTTAGGGGGCGAACTTTATAAACAATTTGGTTGACAGTTTCGCAAAAGTTGATATTCATTCAGTTGAGAAATTAGCGAACCAATTGAGAGCTTGGCTGATCAAGCATGTAGGAAATACTTTGCACAGCATGACATCATTGTAGTATAGAGTCGGGCCCATTCAACAAAGGCATTGAGATGCTGCTCCGAATCGATTTCCTCAATATATTCCAAGGCGAGGTGCTTCCATTTGTCAAGCATGAAGGTCTCTCTGATACCCAAGATAAAAGGATGATGCATATGTGTCGTCTCTTTTCCTTACACGAGATTCTAACATATCTTGATCTCTCTTCGGATGCAAACCTAGTAAGTTGGGAGCTTATTATGTGGGTCAAGGGTGAGGACCTGGCTGAGGGAAAACGTTAGGCCGACCCCTGATTTTGCGAGGTTGCTTCTTTCTCCCTTCCTTTCTTCATGTCATGAACTTCACTCGTCAGCTTCTCATTCTTCTCTCTCAGCTTATCCATGTTGTTCTGCATCTGGTAAAAGGTCATCAGCAACACCGCATCTCTTCCCACCCCAAGGGTCGGATCTTCCCTAGGGATTGGTTCCTCACGTAAGGGAGGGGGGTCAGGTGAAGTCCCAATGTTGCTTCTTATCTGAACCATCTTATCGCTAACTCAATCTTCTCTTCAAGGCCAAAAGGTATTTACTTACTCAACCCCATGGTAGGCGCCAACTGTTTCTACACACACTTAACGGGTTTTCCTCCTTGATGTTTTAAGCTTTCAATCCAATAGTTTCTCCAAGCAAGTACAATGGGTACTTGCGAAAACACTTCGACGCTCAAGTCAGAGGAGAATTGACTAATGTACTAGAAAGTACAATATGTCAGCAGAAAAGTAATATAATAATTCAGTGGTCAAACATGTGTGAGTGCTTTATTATTTATAGTATTTACCTTTCTGGGCTTGGGTTTGCATAATCAAGGTTTATGTTTTACCTAAAAAGGGTAGTTTGGACTTTGACTTTGGAGTAGGGGTCCCACCTTAAATGAGGTGTTGGGCCACGTTGGGAGTAGGCCCAACCTAATATGTGTGTTTGGAAAAGATGTCAGTCCTACCTGGGTTCCTCCCTATATAATTTAATGAGAATGCTTATAAAAAAATAATTTAATGAGAATTTGCAAATCGACAATATTAATATTTTGAGCATTGAAATCTAATAGCATATATTATTATGTGTAATAAAATTATTATTTTTATAATAGGGTTGGCGAATTTTTGTTTTCATTAATTTCCTTGTTTTTTAAAATTTTGTAACCAAAGTTTTCAAAATGCTAGAGTTTGTAAATTAAATTGACAACTTTGACCACTCATGTGGTACTCTAATGTGGATAGTTGCAATATATGTAACTAGTTTAGTACTCGTGTATATATACGAGTTGTTGGATCACAAATATTTAGTATTATAAAATAATTTTTTAATAGTTAAGTAATTTAATCATTTATAAAATATACAAGTAAAATATTGCATAAAACTATAAAATAGAATAACCATTAGATAACCTAAAACAAATAAAATGTGAAGTAAATAAGATTCAAAATATTTGAAAAAAAATTATAAGTACATAATCAGTTAATATGAAATGGAAACTGAAAATGTAGTAGAGGTAACAACATCATGTCTAGTAGATTTTGAAGATTATTTGAAGTTGGAGTTTAAACCTGAAAAATTGTAATATTAGATTATTTAAGTCTTGCTAAATTTAATAAAACTATAATATATTAAAGAAATTGGTTTGTTTTATACATATCTAGTGTAGATTTTGGAATACTTCTTTAAAAACTACATTTGTAGTGGTTTTTTATCTTTGTCATAATTCAAAATTTTTAAACCATGTTTGCATTGTACTTTTGAAATTGCTACATACAATTGATCATGCCTAAAGATGAATTTAGGTAAATAAAATCTAACATTGGCTAATGATTGATCCTGTGACTTTGTTAATTGTCATGACATATGAGATAATAATTGAAATTGTCTTCTATTAAGTTTGAAATCTAAAAGAGATTGTGATGGAGATATTAACATTCTTGGAATGTAGATAAGATTTACATTTTCATTTGTAGATATCATTCTAGCTTCAATAAAATAATTTGTTAGTCTTGTAACAATTAATCTAGTACTATTGCATTCACCTTCAGGCTGGTCAAAATTTGTTTTTAAAAATTATTTTATAATTTTAATATATTTATTATATTTTTTAAGAAGATATATTTATGAGATACATATATATAAAATATGAAATGAAAAAATAATTTGATTATTTTATTATAATTATAATTTTTTATCAGTATTTTTTAATAATTTAAAATATATCATTTGTTATATTATTTTAATATAAAAAAATAAAAGACTTAAATATATATTTGGTCCTGATAAATTATTGATTTTTTTGTCCTTAATAAATTTTTATTTTTATTTAATTAGTTTCTAAAAAAAATTATTAGGGATAAAAAGCAAAGAAATTTTTATTAGAAACTAAAAAGAAATCATTAATCTATACCAAAATTTTCTACAACAAAAAATAAAATTTAGATTTTATTTTTTTTCTTTTTTCCATCTCCTTTTAAAAAATCTTAAAATAAAATTATATTTTTTTATGTTTTATTTATAACTTTCTATATTTTAAAATAAAAACTATTTAGATTCTTCAATTTTGAAAATCAGTGTTTTTCTAAAAATAAAAATAATATGATGCACGCTATAGTAGTGTGACTATATGACTATAGAGATTTGAGAGATGGTCTCGAAGATAAAGTAGGTCAATACATTATCAAATTTTGTTTTTGGTTCTTAATAATTTTTTTCTTAAAGATAAAAAGAAAAGAAAAAATTATTAGAAACTAAAAACAAAATTCATTAATCTATACCAAAATCATATATGAAAAAATAAATTTATATTTTATTTTCTTTATTCTTTCTTTTTTACTCATCACCTTTTATAAAAATCATAAAATGGAACTATAGTTTTTGTAGTACTAATTAGTAAAGTTAACAAACTTACCATAAATGAATGAAGGGTTGTGATTGAATGTCAGTGTAAAAATATCTTTACACTGACAATATATACCAATTAAACTCTTTCAAATAAAAACTATTTAGTTTCTTCAATTTTGAAAATTAGTGAATTTTTTAAATAAAAATAATATGATGTGCTACAATAACGTGTCTATAACTATAGAAATGTGAGGGATGGTAAAAAAGAGAAAGTGGGTCAGTACATTATTGAATTTTGTTTCTTGTTCTTAATTTTCTTTTTGTATTTTACTTCGAACAAAATTCTTCTAAAAAAATTTATGAGGGATGAAAAGTAAAGAAAAATATATTAGAAACTAAAAACGAATTTCATTAATCTATACCAAAATGATCTATAATAAAAAATAAATTTATATTTTATTTTTTATTTGTTTTTATCCCCTTTTAAAAAATATTAAAATACAATTATATTTTTTTATGTTTTATTTATAAATTTCTATATTTTAAAATAAAACTATTTAGTTTCTTCAATTTTTGAAAATTTTTTTCTTAATAAATTTTTATTTATATTTAGTTTCTAACAAAATTCTTCTTAAAAAATTATTAGGTTGAAAAAGAAAATAAAAATTTACTCACAAATAAAAATTGTTAGAAACTCAAAACAAAATTCATTAATCTATACCAAAATTATTTATAACCAAAAATAAAATTTAGATTTTATTTTATCTATTTTTTTCTTTTCTATCTCCTTTTGAAAAGTCTTAAAATACAATTATAGTTTTTTATGTTTTATCTATAAATTTCTATATTTTAAAAATAGAAACTATTTAGTTTATTCAACCTTGAAATTAGTGAATTTTTTAAATGAAAATAATATGATGTGGCACATGACTATGAACATAGGAGGATGAAAATCATCTATCACAAATTCGTGTCTCATTTCCTGTCAGTCCCAACAAATCAATAAATGTCACGTTTGCACATAGATTGAAATTTATAAATATTAATCAAACACAATTTCAAAATCCTGTTAATAATACTATCTTTTTTGTTAAAAAAAATCAATTCAATATAATTTTATTAAAGTATTTTAAATTTATTTTTAAACTAATATATTGAGTAATATAATTTTCGAAAAAAATAAAAAATTTAACACATTTTTATTAAAGTAATTTAAAATTATTTTGTAATAGATTAAAATATATTTAAATTTTTTAAAAATACACTAAAATTATTTTTTCATATAATCAAAGATTTGATAATTAATTTTTAATATATTAAATATATAAATATAAAAAGAAGAAAATAATAAAAAAGAACAGAAAATAATATAATCCTAAAGAAATAAATAATAAAAGATAATAAATATAAACTAAAGAAATAATGAAAATGAAAAATGAAATAACACATAAATAAAAAAAAGAATAAATAAATTCAAAAATATTTTTAAACATACACTAAAATTATTTTATGATATAATAAAATATATAAGTATTAATTTTTAATGTATTAAATATAAACATAAAAATTAAAGATAATAGAAAAATAATATTGTCCTAAAGAAATAAAATAATAAAAGAAAATAAATAAAATAAAATCTAAAGAAGGGAAAGAAAAAAGAAAATAGGAAAGATAAGGAAATTGAAAAGACAAAAACATAAAAAATATATGAAAAATAAAGTAAAAATAAAAAATATAGAAATATAAATATCAAATAGTATAAGATACTAATTAAAATAATATAAAAATGCAAATGAAAAATAAAAATAATATGAATTAAAGAAAGAATAAAATTAAAAAAAATGAAAATATAGAAATATAAATATAATAAGAGTAAAATATAATAATTCAAATAACATGAAAATGAAAAGATGAAATAAATTTTTTATGTCAATTTTTTAAAAAGAATAAATTTATACTTTTACATGTCTATTCTTTTCTTATAGATATATTAGATTAGACATCTCATAAAAAGATAAAAAGAAATACTTGTCAAAAAATTATTTTGTCATATAATAAAATATTTAATAATTAATTTTAATATATTAAATATGTAAATTTAAAAATAAGTATAAAATTTATATTTTATTAATTAACATCTATATATTTTTTTTATTGGACCAGAGACTAAAAGCAATGTCTCTCAACCTATCAAGTCGTATACTAATCTTACTTACAATGTATAATATTTTTTGTCAAATATAATTTTAGATAAATAAAATTTATAAATATTAATCAGACATAATTTTCTTGATCCTGTGAATGATAATATCTTTTATACCGTAAATAAACTAAAGAATTAATTCAACACATTTATGGTAAAGTATTTCAAATTTATATTTTAATAAGATAATTTTTTGAAAATATGAAAAATATTTAACATATTTTTCTTCAAGTAATTTAAAATTATTTTTGTAATATATTAAAATATATTTAAGAAATGTTTTTAAACATACACTAAAATGATTCTATCATATATTCCAATATTTAATAATTAGTTTTTAATATATTAAATATATAAATATAACATTTAATTCTATATAATTTTTTAAAGTAATATAAATTTATTATATTAAATATATTTAATTGGATAATTTTTTGAAAAAATTAAAATATTTAAAATATATTTTAAAAATATTTTTAACACACACCAAAATTATTTTATCATATAATAAAAACTATAATTAAAATTTAAAATTAAAAGGGAAAAAAGAAGTAATTTTTATAAGATAATTTTTTGAAAAAATTAAAAATATTTGACATATTTTTGTTAAAGTAATTTAAAATATTAATATATTAAAATATATTTAAGAAATATATTTTGACATACATTAAAATTATTTTATTATATATTCAAATATTTCATAATTAATTTATAATATATTGAATATAGAAATATTAAATTTAATTTAAGATATTTTTCTAAGGGAATTTAAATATATTTTTATTTTAAATATATTTAATAGGATATTTTTCAAAAAATTAATAATATTTAACATATTTTTCTTCAAGTAATTTAAAATTATTGTGTAGTATATTAAAATATTTTTAAGAAATATTTTTTAACATATCCTAAAATTATTTTATCATAGATTCAAATGTTTAATAATTAATTTTTAATATGTTAAATATATAAAAATACAGATAAAAAAATAATGAAAAATATAAAAGTAACATAATCCCAAAGAAATATATAATAATAAAATATATAAATAAATTTAAAATTAAATTGGACAAAAGGAGTGATTTGAATAAGATAGTTTTTTGAAAAAATGAAAATATTTATCATATTTTTAATAATTAAAAATTAAATAATATAGAAAATTTAAAATATAAACTAATTAAAAAAATAACAAAAAAATTAAAACTTAAAAGACAAGAAGGTAGAAAATAATATACTTGTTATTATAGAGAGAGAGAGATAGAGAGAGATGTTGACATGGGTCAAATATATGGCATTTAGAGGTGGCCAATGGGTCGGGTTAGTAAGGTAAAGTTCATGCAAATTTGACTCAACTCGAATGAACTACCCTTTTAAATTATTCACCCATTTTTTACCATTTGTTTTTTTAGGTTGGCAGGTCACGAGTTATGTGGGTTACAAGCTGGGTTGGACATATTCAAATTGTTTGACCTTTATTTATTGCAATTTTTTTATTTTTTTTATGTTGCAAAAATTAAAAATTTTTAAACTAAAATTGGTATATAAAAATAAAAAAGTGATGGCATAATCTTAAAAAAAGGTTTGAGACTAAAAACTTATATGTATTTCAATTAAAGGAGATGCGTGTTAAATAATATGTCTACAATTAGTTAAAAAAAATTACAAAAATAATATATTGGATACATGTTTTTCTATGAATATATTTAAAATGGATTATATTAATTATTTAAGAACATAAAGTAAAGAAAACTATTATTAATTTTAAAAATATCAAATATATGTGTGTATATATATATATATATATATATATATATATATATATAATATAAAATATGCAGTTTGGATCGGGTATCGATAAGTTATAAAAACAAAATTTGCATCGCCTGTTGCAACCCATTTAAAATCATTATTTAACTTGTTCTAATCCGCTAACCCATCTCAAACCGACTGAATATTAACTTTTATCATGGGTTGGGTCGGGTTGCAGTTTTGTGCCTAGCCCTAATGGCATTGATCCGATAAGGTAGGGATTAGGTCAGATTTGAAGTAAACTGAAATGCAATCATGCGGTACCTTTCTAACTCAAACACTTTATTCTTTAAATACAAAACAATATAGAAATTTGTTTATTTAAATACTAGAGTTGACATTTAGATAAAAGGATTCACATCACTCAATATACACTTATTTTCCAAAACAATGATATAAAAAATGGAGATATATAAGTAAACACATTAAGCTTTAAAAATTATCTTTACAAGATTCTCCTAAAATCCATAATGAAATTTTAAATGATTCGTATAATGATGAAAAACTATTAATTAATTCTCTTTAGCTCAATGTCACACTTAATCAGAGTAGCCCAACATAAAGAGGTAAAGAAAATCCGAAACTTCATCACCTATGATATCATCAAGATCTTGCTCATTTGAAAGTGGCGTTCAACCCAAACAAAATGCAACAACAAGTAGCAAAGAAGTGAAAATACGTCTTACATAGGTTAAGGCACATATAAAGAAAATGAGCAGTCAACTAAAGTACAACAAATGAACATATAAACTCATTCCACACCTATGACAAAAATTATACATTCACACGCATAAATTTGTTCATGATAATGATGCTTATGCATGCTCTCTCAGGTACATGCCTGAAGTGGTCCTCTTTTATGCCAATAACATGTAGGCTCAACTGTGAAATGCAAAATAACCAAAGAAGATCTAGTCTAGAAAAATTCTCCAACTATTACACTCATGCGTTCTGTCATCCATCACATAAATCATAATGCTAATATTTAATCATGTCATCACACTCCAATCCTAATCGCAGTTAGGATGACACCTCGTTAGGCACACCCTAACCAATATCATCAACATAAATCACAATATCAATATCTAATTGAGTCATTGCACACCACCCCCAACTACAGTTGGGATGACACCTCATCAGACACACCTTGACCATCATAATCAACACACTATACGTCTAATTCAAATCAATATCAATATCAAACAGTGGAACAAAGCCTCAATTCACACACCTCAATCAACTTTCAAACATCAATCATTCACCACATTCACAATTATAAGATACATCACAATAATCTAATAACATCATCATAATCCACCCCCAACCGCAGCTGGATGGCACATCATCAAGAACACGTAGACTATCATCAATCATCAACATATTATACGCTTAATTGTAATCAATATTAATATTTCACACCATAACAATCAACACCATTACAACTCCCATTATCCCTTCTTATCTTACTCTTTTCTTGCATCATGTAGTCTACATACAATATCTATAATTTTACTAATGATATGAGAGTGGTATAAATTTTCTAAGATAATAGAATTACCTAAAGCTTTTATGTTGATGTCTAGAGTTAGTTTTATCATCTACTATTTTTAAAATCACAAACTCGCAGCTATTAACTCCAAATCTGATAGTTTGACCTTTACTCACTATTTTACTCATAACTTGAGTTATATATATCCTTTTTAGGTTATTCCAACTCTTGGAAAGATAACATCTAGGAATACAACTTTCATGAGGAACATGAAGCCTAATAAGGTCATATAGGTTACCTTACAGGGTTCACAATACACGAATTCTATTTTGAGTACTGGATAGGAGACTCAACTTCGAACTCCCATAACTCATTCTATTCTTAACATCTTTACATGATTCTTGAGTCTAAACTGTAGTCCCAAATGTCTACTTTCTAAAAAAATAAACATAACTCGATTTAGTTAATCAAACAAAGAGATATGACAAGAATACTGAGATATGTTCATATGAAAATTTTCAGATAGCAAGTATTAAACTTATATAAGGTTCTCAAAATATAATTCTAACATCAAACTCTTAACCATTATATTTCTTTGTCCTTTTTGTTTATTATCATCGCACCCCTCACAATTGCATTGATAATCATCAATTTTCCATTAATCCCCTCTATGGAAGAAAATAAGAAACACCTAACACCTAATTCTTTACATATAGAGAATAGTTCAATTAATAGAGTAGTCTCTTAATCATCACATTAAACGATCATATAATTAAAGTTCTATATAATTTAATAATTAATAGAATTTATAGAAACAAATAAACAAGTCAATCACATCAAACACATAAACTTAATCCCTAGCAAGGCTTAGGATTCGCTTCCATTTAAAGTGTAAAAAGGGAAAACATCAATGCCAACATAATATGATAGTTCACATGAGCCCAAAAATCCAACAAAGATAACTAACAGAGACATTATATTAGACAAATTGTGGAAAGGTCCTAGCACTTTAGAGTGATCACATCAAATAAAAGCAAGAGAAACAATTGACAAAGCTTTTACAGGTTTCACCTATATTTCAATTTAGCAAAATATTTTATTCTTTAAATACAAAACTCCAATTAAAATAGAATATATTTACCACAATCATGTACAAAACATGTTATCAGCACTCATTGCGGGTGTTCATAACCCTTGAATGACATATATAATATGTATGGAAGCTTAGGGGTCATTTCACTACTCAATTTCCCTACACATAGCACATGAGAAATAATTTCTCACCCCCTAATGTAACAACCTCAAATTTTATAAAATAAGAATAAAATATTTTTAGTTTTATTTATTTGCTTATAAAATTTTATACTTTTATTAACTAAAATATGTTGGGAGTGAATAATAATTATCATTATTAATATTATTATATTTATTATTATTATTATTATTATTATTATTGTTGTTGTTGTTGTTGTTGTTGTTGTTGTTATTGTTGTTGTTATTATTATTCTCACTTCATTATAATAAGAGCAGGTTAAAAAAATTTTAAGTTAGGTGAGTTTGGTTTGACTAACAAGAGTTAGTAATTAGAAGGATTCAAGAGAGGGGTTTTGGGAATTCTACTTATTTGCTACAAACCTTAACCTTAAATGTGAACCAAACAGAGGAGGCAACTATAAAGGGGAACTCAGGGAATGGAGAGGATCTCCACTAAGGATCAGATTATTCATTTTTTCTAGATTTTTCATCTCTTCAAGATAAGGGGGAGTAAGATAGCTTATACGTAGACATATATAAGAAAAAGGGCAATGGAGGTGAACCTTAAGCCTCCTTAGGGATGAAGTTTATGTTAGATGAGATTGACTTGTTTGTTTGTTTTTATGAATGCTATTGATGATTAAACAATGAATAACTTTAATTATATGAGTGATTAATGTGACGATTGAAGGATTGCTATGTTATTTGAATTGCTCTTTGTATAAAGAGAATTGGGTGTTAAGTGTTAGGGGTTTTCTTCCACTAAGGATATTCATGGAAAAATTAGTGAGTAAAACTACAGTTGGTGTGATAAAAATTAAGTATTAGACATAGAGAAGTAGGATGTTTGAGGGTTTGGAATTAGAATTATATTCTAAGAACCTTATATAAGTAGGATACTTGTTATCTAAAAATTTTTGTATGAACATACCTTAATATTTGTATCATATCTTTCTGTGTGGTTAATCAAATAGAGTTATGTTTATTGTTTTAGAAATTTGATGTTTGGGGCTACATTTTAGACTCAAGAAGCATGTAAAGACTCAAGAATCATGTAAATATGTTAAGAATAAAATGACTTATGTGGGTTGAAGTTGAGTTTCCCATCCACTGTGCGAGACAGAAGGTATGTGTTATGAGCCCTGCGAGGTACCTAGATGACCTTATTATATTGGTCTTAGAGGGGGGATTGAATAGATTCACCAAATTATTTTTCAACAATTTCTATTCAACAGTATCAAAGTATTTTAAAAAACAGTCCTTTTTTGAAATTTTCAAAATCTACCTTCTTTTGTAATGAATCAAATTTAGCTACAAGACCCAGATATTAGTGCTCCAAGAATTCAATAAAGACTAAATTTAAAGAGTATAAGGAAGAGAGAATTTGCATAGTGATTTATACTGGTTCGGTCCAACTAACCTACATCCAGTTTATAGACTTAGCCTTCAACTAATTTGTTTTCCACTAAAATCTCAGTACATGCACACCTCCCGAAAAGATTTAAATCACAAAATAGGAGGCTTCCTTTTGCACACCACAAGAGTTTGCTACATCGTGACACCCCGCTACTCATAACACCTCACTTGCAACACCGCGCTGCAAGATTTTCCCATAATCTCAAGAACACCTCAAGAGATTGTAAACCTAGTGCAAAAACGTAGATAGGGTATAGAACAATATCATTTGATGTGAAGAATATCCAAAAAGAAATATTAGAACTCAATAGAGTCTCTTCCTTAAATCTTAAATTGGAAGCACTTTCAAAACCATAAAAAATGGGTATGAATCTTGGAGAGAATTCTTAGAAATCATTTGAATCACTTGATTGGACTTTTCAAAAGTTGTTAAATCTATTTTTAAAATGCTTTTATATCAGTTTTTATGCAGTGTAATCGATTACCCACTTGATTATATGATATCCTGCACAAAACTTGATCAAAGTGCTTGTTCTCTCGCAGGGTAATCGATTACCATTTTTAGGTAATCAATTACCTTACTTTAAAATCCATTTTTAAAGCTTTTCCAGCACAATCCAGTCTATGTAATTTATCCAAAACTATCCCAAACACATTCTCAAGCCTATCTAAAACACATAATACAAGTACCACACCTATAAACGTGTTTGGTACCATAAGATTAATTTAAGAGAACAAACAAAGAGAGAAAATCAAAACCAAAACTCCACAAGTCTTCAATAAGTTCTTTTGGTTCCAACATATTAGACTTCATGTTCTTCATGAAAGTTTTATCCTTCAATGTTAACTTTGCAATAGAGTTGGAATCACTTAAAAACAATATATATGACTCAAGTTATGAATAAAATAGTCAGTAAAGGTCAAGTTGTCAAATTTGGGTGTAGTGACTAAGAGTTTGTAATTTTAAAAAATATTGGATGATAAAATAAAGTTTGGACTTCAACATAAAAACTTTAGGTAATTTTATTATCTTATAATAAAATTTATATCACCTCTATATCATTAGCATAACTACATATATGGTATGTAGGCTACATAATGTAACAAAAAAGTAAGATAAGAATAAATATTTTGTGAATCGTGATGATTTGGATTATGTGGTGTGCTATCATGTGATATATTTACTAAATTGTGTTGTTGGTGGTTGAATGAATGGTTATAAGTGATGGAGGTGCATGAATTAGGGATTTGTCCACTCTATGAAAGTTATGTGAATTATAATTGGATGCATGTTGTGTTGATGATGATGGTCAAGGTGTGCCTGAAGAGGTGTCATCCTAGTTGCGATTGGGGTGAATTGTGATGG
Organism: Psophocarpus tetragonolobus; assembly: GCA_037954015.1. NCBI lineage: Eukaryota > Viridiplantae > Streptophyta > Magnoliopsida > Fabales > Fabaceae > Psophocarpus > Psophocarpus tetragonolobus. The sequence goes on along the minus strand of CM075693.1, from coordinate 4,556,503 downwards.
CATAATTAAATATTGGCATTGTGATTTACGTTGTTACATGACATTATACAATAATATGACAGTCTAAGAAACTTGAAAGGATCACCCATTGTGTGGCGCTCTATAGCAAGTTTTCTTAGGTTTTGTTGCATTGTACGATTGTACTTATGTGTTATTGGCGTAGAAGAGGATTCACTTCAGGTAAACCTATGTGAGATGGTTGTACCTACGTGTTGGTGGTGTAGAAGAGGAACGCTTCAGGCGTGTACCTAAGAGAGCATACATGAGTTGCTTAAATATACTATGATGAATATAATTCTTTTTTATGTTGCTTAAATATGTATGAGTAAATGTCTCACCCTCTATTTGTGTGTGTTGCTTAGGGTTGAATGCCCATAGGCCAGAAAGATGTCGAAGAAGTAGAGGTCAGTAATTCTTGAGATTGTTGTGGGATTCTGTTCTCTAATGGAGGTGTCATCAGGGCTTCATGACTATATTAGGATGTTGAATAATTTCCTTATTTTAATCATGCCTCTAATTTTGTTCTTCCTTTTAAGTTGGCTTATTATTCTCTTCATTTTAGAATTGTTCTTTAATTTTGATCAGAGATGATGTTTTATATTCACTTTTGTAAACCTTTTTCCCAATTAATGGATTTACTTATGTTATATTTATTTTGGGTGTCACCTTTAGGGTGTCATAAGGTTCATAGTGTTGTACCACATGATCCCAACAATTTATTCTCTGTCATTTAACGCTGACAACTCTAATAGCAAGTTAACCCGATTTAATGGATCTATGTGAACTAGTACTTTATATCCCTTTGACCATGCTTTTAACTCAATGTAAAGATAAATTATTTTCTCTTTCATGACTTGTTTAGTAATAACTAATTCGTGGTCTCACAATGTGGATTCTTTTACCCAAATGTCAAGTCTAGTTATTTAAATGAACAAATTTCTATAATATTTTCTAATTTAAATAATAAAGCGTTTGGAGGTAGAAAAGTGTCATACCTTACCTCAAATGATGATCTTGGATACAAAGGATGTTTCTTCAAGTTCCTAATGTTGTGCTCCTCAATCTTCATTCACAAGGTTTTCTCTACAGCTATCTCTCTAATCTATAGAGTCAAAAACATGAAACCGAAACGCAATAACCTAACCCCTCTGAATTAATTTAGGTTAATAGTTGGATTGTGTTTTTTAACACTAGATACAAATTTAACCTTTAGACTATTTTACTATTTAAACTCACATTTATTTTTTTTTATTTTATAAAATCAATTCTTAATTTATTATAATAAATACAAATATTAAATTAATTTAAGTCTTTTAATATAAATTAACCTTTTTATTAATATTTTATTTTTCTTAAAAAAATGGGATGTTACCACTCAAATAAAATTTAATTATATTATATTAGATCATATTTGTAAAAAAAATTAATGTTATGATCTTATATGATCCGGTTAAGAACGGATCAGATCGATAAAATCCACAGGTTACAAAAAAAAATTATTTTGTTTTCTATAAAACATAACAATGTAAATAAAATATTAAAATATGCATTGTTTCTTCAAAATAACGTAACATATAAAATTAGTCTAAAAATGATAAACTGTAAATTCTAAAAAGTTAAAAATAATAAAACTTAATAACTCGTAATCTTCATCACCATAATGCTTGATACATTCATTTTCCAACTTATTTTCAACCTATAAATAATATTTAAATTTTAAATTATATTGTCATTTTTTTATTTACACCCTTGTAAATTCACAGATCTACGAATTATCAAAGTTCAAATCTGAGAATCGATCCATCTATGGTTGAATTTAATCATATCAGATTAGATTTGATCCAATTATGTCTAATTGAATTATAGATCTAATTGAGTTGATTTGGATTCACGGATCCATAAATTGATTTGGATCCATGAACATCCCTATGATAATGTGTCATCATAAGGACAAAATGATTAACATTGTTAAAATATAGAAAAAAAATACAACATTAAAGGTGATATTTAGTTTGAGAAAATATTTTCTGTTTTCATTTTCTGAAGACAATTTTCATTTTCAAGTTTTCAGCATTCAAAAAATATGTTTCTTTTCACTTGATATTTCCTATTTTCAAAAAATAATATTATTAAATTTAATCAATTTTAGTAATTTAGTTTTTGCATAGTTTTAATTTTTAAAAACAGTCAAACAATTTCTTTTTTCTTTTTTCTATTTTTAATTTTTTTTGAAAATTTTTTCATTGAAAATATTTTTAAAATTTTAACCAAACATATTTTCACTACTATTTTCTATTTTTAGTAAAAATGAAAATAAAAAGACGCAAAACAAATAACACCTGCAAAAATATGAAAGAAAATTTGCAACATTATTAAAATATGAGATGGAAAAAAATATTAAAAATATTTATATATACTCTATGAACTTCTTTAAATTATTTTAACCTATAAACACTATATTCTCAGCATTGGAGTGCCATTACGCCAACAGTTAACATTTTCATGTTAATAAGAGTGTTGTTGGAAAAACTGAAAAATTATATTATTTTAATAATTGATTATATGTGTAATAAATTATTTTGTTATAAATTATAATAAGAAAGTTTTTTATAAGTTTGGTGAAAAGTGGTTTAAAAATAATTAATATCATTTGGATATAACAAATAATAAGATTTTATAGAATAAAAAGTGTGAGCAGAAAGAAAAATAACTTGTTGAAAAATAGTCATATGCTACAAATTTTTTTGCTTCTTAAAAATACTCAAACTTCATGCGGGATGATTTTTTAGCTTTAAGTTTTCATATTTATAATAAGAAACTACTTTTGATTTTATGTTTTTTCAAATTTATAAAATATTTTTTTATTTTCAATTTTAAAACAGTGTTGTCAAATCTCAATTCCACTAGATCTGGCAACAACAATTAGAGATTGGTAATCGACAATTAAAGGTGATGGTTGATAGTGACAATCAACGATGGAAGGTTGTAGGTTGTGACTAGCAATAAGAAGTAACGACCAATGAGTGACAACAAGGGAAGAGCTTGAGTAAGATGAGAAATAAATATCTCAAAATCAAAATTTTTTGTTTCTCAAACAAGGTTGAAACCATTTTCAAAATAACTAAAAAACCAAATTACAATAATTTTTACTAAACTTGTTTATATTTTTAAAATGCATTTCAAAAATAAAAATTGAAAACCACCCCGAATAAAGCCTTATTTTTCAAAGATTTTTTTTCTAACTTTAAGTTATGTTTCTAAATATCTAACCTATTTTTCAAAACAACTTATAATCTAAGAAAACATATTATAATATTTTCCAGCCAACATTGTTAGTGATTGACTTCTAATAGTTTCTGTGGGCGAGAAAATTTGCAACATCTTGAAGCATTGGAGACAAAATTTGTGAAAAAAAAACTATAATAAAATTCACAACAAAACCTAACTTTGAAAGAAAAAAATACAAGTAAACTTTTATAATAATTACTTTAAATGTTATACATGAACTAATTACTTATGTATGGAGTGGAGGAGAACAAATTTTAATTAAGTATGGAGTGGAAGAGAGGAAAAATAACTCTATTCTTGTTTTACTCACAAGAGGAGGGGAAGGCCACATCGTATGCATTACTAGAAGAATGTCATGTACATGACTATTTGAGTTAAAGGGGTTCCACCAAAGGTCCCAATGTCTAGGTTGGCAACTAATAGCAAATAGGTTGGAGACAACCAGAAACAATTTGTGTAGGAGGAGAATTATTCAACAAGAGACTGAGTATGTATTTTGCAGTGATCCATTAGAAACAACAGAACACTTGTTCGTAAATTGTGCATTGGTTACTTAGGTTTTATGGAAACTAAGTGCTTAGTGGTGGTTCAACACAACTCTACACAATAAGGTTCGATGCCACTGCCTTCGATTCTTGGGATTGGTGAGGTTATAAAAAGTTTATACGAGAATGGAAGTTTATTTGGTTTGCAGACATTTGACACATTTGGAAGAGCATAAATGCTAAAATATTTTGGGATCAATCTCATGAGGTGGATGAAATCATTCAAGTCGTAAAGTGCAGGTAGCGATGCATGTATGAGTATATAGGTACTTAGTAGATACATTGATGAGATTAAAGTTGCTACCCATGTAAGTATGAAGCTGGATAAGATACATTTTTAAACATGGATATGAAGACATGTACTATAGACATTGGACCTTATAAATTAATAAAATTAAATGTTACTTATAAATAAAGTTGAACATTTGGGTTTAAGTACAACTTAGGACTTAAACTCTTTTTGCTTAAGTTAAAATAATTTTGTCCCGATCAATTACATGGGTGGTATTAAACTCTTATACATTTTTTTTTTATCTTCGCAAAGATCTACAAGCACAAAACACGAAGAATGAAGATTCTTTGGTTCCAAGTGATACATGGGTTTAATTCAAAATTTGCAAATTAGTCTTCTTTTAGAAAAAGGGTTGCATGTTCAATTTATTTTATTAAGGTCGCAAAATTTATTTTACATGTTGATTTAAATCATTTTTTTAAAAATAAAACAACAGACCTATTATATATATGAATTGCAATTTATTATCATACACGAATCTTGAACAGTTACTTGAAAATTATTTGTGTATTTACAGCAGTTACTTGAACAGTTTCATTGAAAATTATTTTATGATAAAAATTGTGTACGGAGAAAGAATCATTTAATAATAAATAAAATTCATAAAAAGATTTATGATTTTAATCAATCACATGAAAAGTCTCAGAAAGAAATTTTTTCTAATATTTCAGATTTTAAAAATTAAATGAGAAAAAATAAAAGCAATTGAGAGCTAATGATGCTAAAATCATAATTTTCCAATTTACACATATTATTAATAAATTTATATTTAAGATAATAAAAAGACTTAATCTCTAAATCGTAAACCTTATCATACCACACATACTATACATTAATTGACTGGTTGCACATTTGGTTGATAGATGAATAGTACAATATAATGTTTGCGTAATAATACAAATTACTTTATCGTATGAAAATAACATCACAAATAGATAAAATTAATTAGTAGTCTAGTACACACTGAGGCTTTTCTTCTTTTTCATATAAAAAAGAAAAAATATTTACTAAAATAACTAATCTCTATATTATTTACCTAAATAACATATTTTATTATTTATATTGAGAAATTGGTTAACAATTTTCTCAATGTGTTTATTTTTTTCATGTAAAAAGTCTCATGTGTATTATTAATGTTGAAAAATTGGTTATGGGGGAACCAATTTATCAATGTGATTTATTTTTTTATGTAAAAAACTTATAAAAAAATTTTTATAAGCTTTTTACATAAAAAAAAAATGACGTTGAGAAATTGGTTCTTGAACAACCAATTTCTCAACATGAATAATAAAAGAGGTTAAGTATACAATATGAGGGATGGGTCATTTAGGTATGTTTTTCTTTTTTGGTATAATAAAAGAAAAAAACCACACATTGATGAAAATTAAAATACAACAAAAATACATGAAATTCATTTAGTATATAATATAAAATACATACTTAATTATCATTTCAATATTTTTAAACTTTAACTATAGAAAATATCTTATAATGCATGACCATTTGCACTTTCTATTATAATCTCTATTCAAAGTTTCAAACTCTAAGAATGCGAAAGATGGAAGGTAATAATATGGTAGTTTAATGTCTCACTTCCTTCAAGGAGAAAAAAGATAAATCTTATTCTAGGATTCTTACGATTAAATACTTACTCTAAGATGCTTATCATATAAATTGTTTTTCTCATAAAAATTTTATAATGTATTTAATATGAAAAAAATAATATAATAATTTTAACATTTTTATATTAATAAATCATTATATTATAAATAATATAAGCATTATTAATTAGTAACTACGTGTGATACTTTTATATTAAATAACATACCATCGGTAATATCCCACAAGCCATCAGGTTAATGACGAACTCCACACATAGTTTATGACTATTGCTTGTCCAAGAAAATAATTATTAATTTGATTTAAGATATTTAGGGTTTATGAAAATTATTAATTAATAAATTTAATCAAATATAATTTCTTTTCTGAATGATATTTTGTTTTAATAAAATAAATAATTTAAGATATTTTTTTAAAGTAATTCAAATTTTATTTTCTAATGCATTAAAATATATTTAATAATTTATTTTTTAAAAAAATAAAATAGCTAAGATATTTTGGTTAAAGTAATTTTAAATTATTAAAATATATTAAATATATTAAATTAAATTAATATTAATATATTCAGTTATTAAATATAAATAAAATATAATAAATAAATAAAAGGTAAAAATAAAAATTAAATTAAGAAATTGAAAAAATATATAAAAGTAAAAATAAAAAGAAGAAGAAATTAATATTAACATACATTTAATATATTAAATATAGGAAAATAAAAAATAAATATAAATAAAAAAAAAGATAAAATAAATAAATAAATAATGAAAGATAAAAAAATAAAAAGAAAATGAAGAAAAATTAAGAAAAAACAAAAAGAATGAAAAGAAATAAAAAAAATATTTATATATTTCCTAAGTAAAATTTAGATCACCTAATGACATCGTTTACATCACCTCACAGGGCTTACAACACATTAAGTATGTTTCCTATATTGGATTAGAGACTTAACTTATAACGCACATAACTCAATCAATTCTTAGCATTTTTATATGATTCTTGAGCAAATTATAGCATGAAATGCATACTTTATAAAAAGACAAACAAAACTTGATTTAACCTCACAAAAAGATATTATACAAACATTAGGGTACATTCATATACAAATTTTCAAATAACAAGTATTCAACCTATATAAGGTTCCTAAAATATAACTGTAACTCCAAAATGGAAACATTCTACTTCTCTATCTCTAATACTTAATTATCATCACACCCTACAATTGCATTTCTAATCATCAATTTTTCCATCAATCCCTTCAATGGAAGAAAACCCAACCATATACAATCCTATATATATAGAAAAAGAGCACACTTCAAATAACCAAGCAGTCCACATTTATGGGCACCAAATATACATGAAGCAAAACATTTTATATTTAAATACAAAACTTCAATTAAATATTACATGTATCAACACATTCACACTCAAAACATGTTATCAACACTTGTTGCGGGTGTTCATGACCCTTTAATAGCATACATGAAATATTGAAACCTATGGAAGCTTAAAGATCGCTTCAGTACTCATTTTCCCTACACATGACACTTGAGAGATAATTTCTCACTCTCTCTACCTCGAATGATGATTTTGGATGCGAATGGCGTGACCTTAAGTTTCCAAATGTTGCTCTTCAATCTTCCTCAACAATGTTCCTTCTACAACTTTTCCTCAAACCTCTGTAGTAATAAACTTAAAATTGAACCCCAATACTCTAACCCCTCTAAATTACTTCTAGGTTAATCATTGGATTGGACCTTCTAACATTAGACTCAAACTTAACCTTAAGACTATCTTAGTATTACACCCATATTTCTTATTTTATTTATTTTATAAAATCAATTTTTAATTCATTCTAATAAATGCAAATAATAAATTAATTTAAAATTACTAATATAAATTAAATTTTTTATTAATATATTTTTTTCTAAGAAAAATGGGATGTTATAAGAAGAATGACGAAAATAGTGAAAATAGCAAGTTGACCTAAGTTTCAAAAAAACACAATTGTGCTTAACTATACACAGTTGTGCATACTCACTCAATAATCCAACACTTATAACTTCATGCATCTAGAAGCTTGACCGTGCATCTTAAAGCAGATTGTTCATATGAAGAACTGTTGTGCTTATAAAGATAGCTTGGGTATGTGTAATTATGCTTGACTATGCATATCATCTGCAAGGCACGAAGACTAGTCATGTGTTTCTAAGTACAAACTAGCATAATTAGACATTGATCCAAGTCTATAAATACATATCTAATTCTTTTGAAAAGGGTCTTTTGTCTTTTTTACTATTCATATTACACTTTTGAGAGGTTTTTTAGTCTTAAGAGCCATAAGGCTCAGGAAAAGGTACCAAGGGCTCAAAGGGTGAATTTTTTTAAGGGATTTTATTCCCTGTCATTAATGCACTATTTGATGCTTACTAACTTCCAAAGTACCATGATTAGCTAATTTTATTAGAGGTAGGATTGTGATTTAGCAGACTTTGTGAACCTACTAGTTCATGTTTTAATTGAATTAATTTTTCTTTCATGGTTAAATATTAATGTGTGTTTATTGAATCTTAGAATTGGTTATTCTAAACCTATATGATTAAATTGAGAGAACCAATATATTTGTGAAAACTTTCAACTTATCTCATGAAACTTAAATCTCATTTTATGTATAACCTTCGTGACCAATCAATGGTTAGTTGAATAAAAGAGTAGTACCTATGAGGATCAATTGTGTTTAGTAACTTCTACAAAGTTGGTAATCATTATAATAAGTTTAATTGGAATAGAATTGGAAAACATTAAGAGTGTGACAACCTTCTACTCCAAAATCTTTTATTCTTTAATTACAAAATATTATAGAAATTTGTTCATTTAAATACTAGACTTGAAAATTTAGGTAAAAGGATTTACATAACGCAATATATACTTATTTCCAGAACTACAATATAACAAAATATAGACATATAAGTAAATACGCTAGGCTCTAAAATTATTTTTACAAGATTTTGAATTAATAAATATTATAATAAACTTTTAATAATTCATATACATAACGAAAAGTTAGTAACTAATCCTCTTTAATTGTCATTACGCCTAATAAAAGCATTTGATAATTGAGAGAATTGAGTGAAATTGTTGGATGTAAAAATCTTAATTATCTATCTTTTCTCAATATTTACTCTTGAACTGTCCACTTTTGTGTAAATATTTAAGCATACATGAAAAAAAGTTATGAATAGTAAGTTTTGTTGCTAACAATCCAAATTCTAACATTGTTTCTTTAGAATTATACAGTAACATGTCAAATATCAGCCAACGAGCTAGAAGCAGTCACACTGATTCAAGATAAATTGTTGAGCCACAATAAGTACTAGCCTTTAGAGTTTGCTTAGTGAATCATTTTTGACTAAGCAAAGGTCCCAAAAGTAGTTGAAAATTATTAACACTTGTTCAATGAACCAACTGATAGTTGTCTAAATTATCCTAATTCTTTCTCATTTAAGGATTTGTTTTTCTCATATTTTACTTAAAATTAGATTTTATTAGGAAATTAGTCTTAGGTTTACATTTATACATATTTTACCATTATTTTCTTGTTTTTCTTCTTTGTTTTCAGTTACGTTTTCAGAAGGATAAAAAAAGGGTCAGAAGAATCAACAATTTTGGTGGTGAAGCAAAAGCGAGTGCCCAATGCCCATGTACCGAGAGCAGTGCAATTTTTATAATGGGTGCCGAATGGAGACAAACCCATCGCCCAATGCCCATTAAACTTTGTGCTTAAGTTTTTTATGGTGCCCAACGAACACTTTGTCTTCGTTGGGCATCGGTGTTGCATCAAGACACATCTAAAAGGAAAAGGTTCACATTTATGCGGGATTACAGAGCTGCACACTTGAGGCCACCTGAGATGTCCAGATGCGGTTCTCCGCCATTTCTTCCATTTTCGTACCCTTCATCCATTAATCATGTCCTTCATCCTCATGGTTGGCTAGGCGTATCACTGGTTAAGGTTTGATGTAACTTTATCTGAACTCATTTATATATTTTTTTTCACTTAATCTAAGTTTACTACTCATTGTTAGTTTTCTTCTTTATCTTATACTTTATTTTTAATACTTTGTGGATTTTACTTATCAAATGAGCTTGGGATAGGATTTTGATTTTGTAAAATGATAAGAGCTCCTAATAGGGTTATTGCTTGGGAGAAAGTAAAAATCATTGACCATCTTGAGTTTTTTTTCTTAATGCAAGTTATTTGACTTTAGATTGTGTGAAGAATCCATAGTCTAAAGCCTAAATAGATTAGTCCCTTACTTGCCAGGAATCGGAGTTAAGAGTATTTTTAAGAGTAATGGGAACGTGAGTGGTAAACAAAGGTTTTGAGTTTATCTATCCATTTGAGGGATGGTAGAGTGAAATCAATATCAACCAGATCTTATCATCAGTTTAATTGTTTATTTTACATATTGTTCATGTTCTTATTATTACCTGTTTTAGTAGTTGATAGTATAAAAATATCTCTTTTATTTACTAAAAGTAAAAAACATTAAAATTTCCATAGTATCATCCAAGTCCCTGTGGGATCGACATAATATTTTTCTGACGAATGGTGCACTTGCCAGAAGTATAGTAGAAAATTTGCTTTCCACCAACCTTCGCTCAGTGAAACCTTGGCGCTGCTATTTCCGCTAAGCGATGAGTCTTTCACTGAGTGAATGCATATGGATGAAGGCTATAAATAAGAGTGTGAATAAAGGAGAAAGGCATCCCAAATCTTAACTTCTTACTTTCCTCTTTCTTCTTCTTCTATACTTGTAATAGTTAGGTGACTAGATGTGATTTGTAGGTCTTTAGGAGCTAATATATTGATAAGTAATCTGCAATTAACTTTTACTTGAATCCACAATTCTTTATTTATTTTGATTCATCCTTGTTTTAATGTTTGTTGTGTGATTGATCAACCCATAACATGATATATTTAATTTATAATATCAAAAGATTATTGTGAAATTAAAGAATTAAGAGATTCATCATATACTGATTATGTTCAGGAATGAGATAAGATCTGTATGATTGAATAGATAATTGTTCTGTGTTAATCAAATTATTGAAATAATTCTTGCTAAGTAATTAGGAGGATTTTTCAATAACTTAGTTCTCTATTGCTAGAGAATTAGGATAGAGAAAGCTTTAACAATTTCAGAAATAGGTAATGAATTTAGATATCAGTCAGTAATTACACGTATTGAGATGCTTATAAAGTTCATGATTATTTTGTGTTAATTTCATTTCTAAAAAAATAGAAATATAAATTTCTAAATTTATTTAATTATTTTTCAAACTTAAATTTTTCACAACGAACTCTTATAAAAGATTATTGAATTTATATAAATTTTTGCTTCCCTGAGGAGACAACTTGATATTTATCAGATACGACATATAACAGATGCACTTGTTAGAAGTAGTATAGAAAACACTCAATAGCATCCCAATGGAAAAAGGCAAAGAAAAGCCAAAGCTTTATCACCCATGATATCATCAAGATTTTTCTCATTGGAAAGTAGTGTTCAACCCAAACAAAATACAACAACAAGAAGCAAGAGGTGGGAATACATTTCACACATGTTAAGGCATATATAGAGAGAATGGTCAGTCAACTAAAGTACAATAAATAAATATATAAATTTATTCATTTACACCATGATAAAGATTTTACATCAATACACATAAATCTGTCCATGCTAATTATGCTTATGCAATGTAGGCTCATGTATGATCTCTTAGGTATATGCTCGAAGTAGTCATCTTCTACGCCAATAACACGTAAGTACAACCATCTCACTATAGTTTTACTTGAAGTGAATCATCTTCTACGTTAGTAACACATAGGTACAATTGTGCAATGCAAAACAACCTAGGAAGACTGGTCCAGAGCACCACAAAATGGGTGATCCTTAAAAACATTCTCTGAATTCCAAACTCATGCAAGCTTTCTCAAGTACACCCCCAAAGCTGTATTTTTTATGCTAGTAATGCGTAGGTACAACCATATCACCATAGGTCCACTCGAAGTGCATCCTCTTTTACGCCATTAACATATAGGTACAATTGTTCAATGCAAAACAACTAAAGAAGACATGTCCAAAGCACCACACAATGGGCGATCCTTACATAACATCTTTGATTGGCTTACTCATGCATCATCTCATCCACAACATAAATGATAATATCAACATCCAATAATGTCATCACACTTCACTCCCAATCGTAGTTAGGATGACATCTTGTTAAACACATCTTGACCATAATCATTAACATACATCATAATGTCAACATCTAATTATGTTATCTCACTTCATCCTCAACCGCAATTGGGATGACACCTATACACCCTAACCATCATCATAAAAAAATTATACATCTAATTGAAATCAACATCAATATCACACAGTGGGACAAATCCACAATTCACGTACCTCAAATAACTTTCAAATATTCAATCATTCATCAAACCCACAATTATAAAATATGTCATAATAATTTAATAATGTCATCACAATTCACCCCTAACTTCAGTTGGGATGCCACCTTGTCAAGTACACCCTAACCATCATTATCAACATACTATACTTTCAATTGTAATCAACATCAATATCATACAGTGGTATAAACCCTCAATTTGTGTATCTAAAATAACTTTCAAACATTCAATCATTCACCATATTCACAATTATAAGATACAACACACAATATTTCACCTCACAACAATCAACACCGTACCATTACAATTAAAAAACTATCCCTTCTTAACTTACTCTTCTATTATGTTGTGTAGCCTAAATACCATATCTATAGTTATACAATGATATAGGGTGATACAAATTTTGTTATAAAAATAATATAATTACATAAAACTTTTATGTTGATGTCCAAAGTTGATTATCATCTACTATTTTAAAAATTACAATCCCACAATAATTAAATCCAAAATCTGACAACTTGACCTTTATTCACTATTGTACTCATTACTTGAGTTATACACATCCATTTTAAGTGATTCTAACTCCATTTGAAAGATAACATCTAAGGGTACAACTTTCATGAAGAATATAAAACCTAATGAGGTCATTTAAGTCACATCATAGGGCTTACAACACACGAACTATATTTTGCACACTTGATTAGAGACTCAACATCCAACTCACATAACTTGTCGATTCTTAATATTTTTATATGATTCTTAAGTCTAAACCTAGCCCCAAATGCATACTTACTAACACAATAAACAAAAATTGATTTTGTTAAGGAGATAGAAAGATATTATAGAAACATTGAAGTATGTTCAAACAAAAATTTTCAAATAACAAGTATTAAACTTATTGAAGACTCCTAAATTATAACTCTAACTCCAAACCATCAAACATTCTATTTATACTATCTTTAATAATTTATTAACATCGCATACTACAATTATATAAATAATAATTGATTTCACAACATCAATCAATCATATAATTATAATTCTTTATCATTTAATTATCAAGAACATCCATAGAAGCAAATAGACATGTAATTTGAATAAAACACACAAATCTATTGAATGAATATCTAAACCATAACAAATAATAATATTAGTGACAATCATAAACATATTTTATCCTTTGGCGTGTCTCTCATAGCCTTGTGGTATTTTCTAGAGCTCTATAGGCAAATTCTTTATGTATATTCTCTCATTTTGCACATCACCCACAACCATGTGGGATTTTCCACAAATTTGTTATGTGTGTTTGCATAAGGGTTATTAATCCAAATAACATGCATCTAATTTTCAGTCCATCAAATAATTCATATAGGACTAAAAACCCATTACAAACCTCAATACAAGTGTCAAAGAACATAAATCAACAACCAATTGTACAAACACATAATTAAATCAAGAATTCCTAAATTAAAAACAAAGGTTTAGCTTCCCTTGCAAACCAAAAATATATCAACTTAATCAATAATCCAATAATATATCAAAACAATCACGCATGAATTCCATGAAGCAAGAGCATTCTTTAATACAAATATCCATTAACTATTCATGGGAACCAACCACATCTAAATCCTAATTTATCTTATGTCTCATTTAAATACAACACTCAAACCAACAAAATAATATATCCTCAACAATCATGCTTTATTTGCCGGCTCTCGTTGAAGGTGTTCATAACACTTTAATGACACACATAAAACATATTAAAGTCTAGGAATAACTTCATTACCCATTTTTCCTACACATGTCACATGAGAGATAATTCTTCACTTGCTTAAATTCCTCGAATGTTGATCTTAGATGCGAAGGGTATATCCTTAAATTCCTAAATAATGTGCTCCTCAATATTTCTTGACAATGTTCCATCTGCAACTTTTTTACAAACCTCTGTAGTCAGAAGCGTAAAACTAGAGCACAATACTCTAACTCATTTAAATTACTCTAGGTCAATAGTTGTATTGGACTTAATAACACTAGACCTAAACTTAAACTTGAGGCTATCTTACTATTTACACCGATATTTATTTTATTTATTTATTTTATAAAATCAATTCTTAATTTACATATTTTTATTAATGTTTTATATATTTTTCTAGAAAAGATGGAATGTTACCATGAGCATTGCCAAGTTACAACCCTAGATCTTCTTAATCCATAAGTTTTTCTAAAAAATTCATAATATCAACCTTTTTTTTACTTTAATTTTTTTTGCTTTATCACAAGCCCTACCTTAAAATTTGATTTCTATATTAAATTTAAACTAATAGAAAACCACAATCAATCATATGAGTTTGATAATTTGAATTGTTAGTCCGTTGCTATTATTATTGTGTATGGTATGGTACGTCAATAATAAATCTCTTATGGCTATTCTTAGAATAAATATGTTTTTAATTCTTAAAATATGTTATATGTTAACTTGTTATGTTGAGTTGCTTTTACTTTTGTAATTATAGATATAACTTGAAGATATCTCTGGATATAGATATCAAAAAGTTAATTATGAGAAAAAAGTAAAAGTGCAGATATTTAGCCTACCAAATATGCAAGGAAAATTATGAATGTTAGGAAAGAATTAATTAAGCTTTGTAACTTTTTATTCCTTCATTTAACATTATTATTAATATTATTTTTTAATTCTATATTATTATTATTATTATTATTATTATTATTATTATATATTGTGTAATCTGAATCATAATTCGAGAATATCTTTTTCAGTTTTTTTAATATATATTTGTTTATAAGCTGTATTAATTTATAATTAACTCAATTAATTTAACACTTTTATTTTCAACTCTATATTATACAAAAAATAATTGTTTGAATGATCAAACTTAGTAGTAAATGACTTTTTTTACATTTTTTATTTGGTCTTATGCTTTCATTTTTATTAATTAATGTAATATAGGTAAATTTCTTTTCATATAAACATATTATTAGAATGTTATCATGTTATATGTTAAAAATTAAAATGCCAAAAACTTCTTATAAAGTCAAATATTGCATGCAATAATATAATTAACAATATTTGCTAAGAAATATAATTGACAATATTATTATATTAATGTTTACCTATAACATTTGAAATTTGTAATTATTAATTATGAATTTAAGGACATAAATGGATTGACTTGTATATAAATTAATGAGGTAGCTAGCTATTTAAAGACAAGTTTCTAATCCAACAAATTATTACTTTCAAGTGGGGGCATTGAGCTAATTGCTTTGGTGGTAACATTTTATTCATTTGACTTCCTTTCGTTACATGTAACAAATATACAAAGGCATATATACATTCAGAATTCAATAACTTTTAAACGATTTATATTAATAATAGTATTAATTAACATATTTTAAATAAAAATTATGCCAAATAAACAATCTTCAAATTTAAATTACTATTTAAATATTTAAATTACTATTTAAATATTTAAATTTTTTCACAAAATAATAATTTTCATAAAATTAAATAAGTTTTATACTTTATATAAAATATATTGCCCCAAGTTCAATTGGAGGAAGTTAGTTTAGATCGAGCTAACCTTTTTTTTAATTTCATTAAAATTTTAGTCTATACACTATAAATGATAAAGTTTTGTTTTTATATACATAAAATACATAATTATTCATATTTATAATATATAAGTTATATTTTATATTTACGATAAGAAATATAAATTATTATATAATTAAATTTATTTTTAATTATTGACAATTTAAATATTATTAATATTTAGTTTATAAATACAGACAAAGGGTAAATTTAAAGAAACGAGTAGCTAATAAAAATTAAATATATAATTATTTTATTTTTAATTAATATATAATTATTTTATTAATATAATTGAGAGATAATTAATTGATTAATTATATATTATATGGTTATTATTAGTATGGTAATTGGTAAAGGACAAGAAGGTGTAATAATTTCTCCATTAAAAGAATTAGCTTTGGCTTGTTGTAAAAAAGTGTTTGGGGGAAAAGACAAAAGCTAGCCTACAGGGTTGTTTATCTTGAATTTCAAACGTTCAAAAATGCAGTGGAACACAGAGAACACAACACAACCCATGCAGTGCTTCACCTAAAAGCTCTCACTAAAGTTAAATGCGACTGGGCATTCAGCCATTCATTCCCCTCGCCCCCATTTTCTTTACCATGAAAGAGATGTGTAGATGTAGATCCATGGAGCCAAAATGCTGCTACCAAACCAAACACATTAACATAAGAGGACAAAACACGCTCGATTTTCCATCCCCTAAAACTATTTCAAAAATTAATTGCAAACTGCTACGTGGCGCTATGATACCAAAAACAGTCAAATTTTTGCCTACGCTTATCGCTTCTTGTTACTGCTCTATAGCTGTAGGGGACCCACTCTTCTCCCTTCCCTTCCTTCTATTTATGTTATTTCCTTCACCATTTTTCATCCACCACCAACCACAATTATAATTAATTAAGAGTGAGTGACAAAAGAAAGCATAGAATGAAAGATGGTGGGTCTAAGTGTAGTGCTGGAAGCCCAGAAAAACTGCATCAACAGAAAGACACCTCAAGTCATTAACAAAACCACTATGATGCTTAGCACCTTCCACAAACCCTTCCCCCCTCTTCCTTCTTCTCTTTTTCAGCCACCCACTTTTCTTGACCTATGCTTTCTCTGTGGGAACAGACTCTTGCCAGGGAAAGACATCTACATGTACAAGTGAGTCCTTTTAACCAAAATATAACAATATGTATAAATACCCTTCGCTTTCTTTTTTCGTATGATCCATGTTCCATGTAACCGCGCCACTTCACTAAATAAAATAAGGCTTTTTGTTGTTATTTTTGCTTATGTATTTTTTCAGTCCAAGCCCAGATCTTATAATGTCTAGATCTTTTGTTGTTGTTCATTGATGTTAAAGAATCTTCTAGAACTTTGTGTTTTTGTTTTTTTTTTTTTTCGCGTTGTGGTTAAAATATGAATATTGCAGAGGGAACAGGGCATTTTGCAGCGTGGATTGCAGGTGCAAGCAGATTTTGATGGACGAGGAAGAGCCTATTAAGAAAGACAAGTGTTCTTTGGCTGCCATGAGGCCCACGTCATCATCATCTTCTTCTTCTTCCTCAACGGCTCGTCATCATCGAAAAGGAACAAGAAACCGCGGTGGTGCTTTTTTTTAGCGAAGAAGAGATCAGCAGAAATGGGCGGATTGTAATTTTTGGCAACCGCATATCAGTTTTACCCACGGTTTCGTTTGTTCAATGACATCACAGCCCTTGTCCTTTTTGCTTCCTAGTATGAAGCCAAAATGTCCTTTCGGCTTTTTTATTTTTTTTGGGTCCAACTTATAACTGCGAAAGCTGAGGCTTGAGACCATTCTCTATGGTGGTTGTTGCAATGCTTTCGCTTTATTGCTCAGAACCCACAGAGAAAAAATACTTGTTGTTTTGTTCTTTTATTTGAATTATTTTTTTTAGTTGTTGACAGTTTGGTGGCATCTTATTATGGTTGCTTTGTTGAAATCAAGTAGTATTAATTGGATTAATTAAAATATATAGAGAGGAGAGAGGGCGATGGTGATGGTTCTATGAAGTCATGGTATGGTACGCCTTAAAAGTTAATGCTCATGCACCACACCACAGACACAGTGCCTCTGCCTCTTCCTCTTGGGGCTTGTGGCAGCGGTGATTGTTTTTAACCAAATGACAATGGACTACACTCATCAAGTTTCCTTATGTGACGCGCATTTGTGGACTTGTCGGGACAAGTACAATGCCACATTTGTACGTAGTTAGCTATACCATCTTTCTTTTTTATATTTCTGGCTCCCTCTCTCAGGTGCTCATGGAAGCCACTTCCTGCTGTTTAAATTAAAGGGTTTTGGTTACACTTACACATAAAATTAATTATTGATTAAAGGGTATTGGGGAATTTGTTTTCTGGTACGCGCTTCACTGTAGCATGCATGCTTAATTCATATTCCAGTGATAAAATAAGCCCAAGTGGCAATGGAGTTTACGTTAGCCTTTATGTGTATTTGTAGGCTTCAATGCCTAATCCTGAATGGTAAGTTGGCAAAACCATGGTCGGTTGTCTTTTTATGATCGTTAAAGTGCTACCAACTACCAAGTGTCAATGGAACATTTCGATTCCACTCCAACTTAATGATGATATTTGTTTTGGATCGCATTTTTGGAAGGCGAGGCCATAGCACAGGGAAATGTTACTGGGTGAAGTTTGTCTCTAGCGTTGATAAATCCCTACACAAAACAAAAAAGACACAATTTAATTCAAACCAACTCATAATATAAATTTTTTTTTTTATATTAGAGTTCAATTATAAATGATCAGTATTCTTCGTTTTTTAATAATTATTTTAAAATCATATTTCAAAAAAATTCTTATTAATTCACCATATAAAATTTTGTATACCAGGTATAAGTTATCAAGTATACGAATCAATTGTCATAGAATATTTATTTTAATGTGGGTTTTGAGTTCAAACATTATATTTCTGTCAGGAAGGGTTTGTCATTGTTAATGTTTACAATAATCTTACCAGTTTAAGTACTATTGTCTCGTGTGAAAAATACAGGTGATTTTGAAAAAAAAAATATAAATTAAACTTTAATTAAATAATGTATGTACACATCTATAGTATACCAAATACATTCTCTCACTTAAATATATTATACTTTACAAATTTTAGAACTAATTAATATGAGAATATTTTTATATTTAATAAAAGTAAAAATGATATTTTATAGAATCTAAAAAATTTAAGTTATGAAATTTGCTCCTTATCCTCATGTTTTCAATTCTCGTGGAGATGCCTTCTCTCATTATTCGTTATTACCATTGATAGACATCTTTATATATTATAAGGTAGTTTTGGTTTCAATTAGGTAATATGGTTGGTTAAATAAAGAGATTTAGGCCCCGTTTGGGGTGGTTCTGAGTTTCTAGTTTTTGGTTTTGAAATATATTTTGAAAACAGAAATATGTTCGGCAAAGATGGTTTTGTTTTGGTTTTTAACTCATTTTCGAAACAGTTTTCACTCAATTTTAAAAACAATAAAATTTGGTTTTTAGATTTCTGTTTCTGTTTTTATTTAAATTCATTACTTGACGTCATTTGTCATTATTGACCATACCTCTGACCAAAAGTCATCGACCGCCACTCCGACGGTCATTAGTCATCACCTTCGATCGGCAGTCACCAGCCCTCGCCTCCGACTAACAGTCACCGGTCGTCAACTCCGACTGACAATCACCAATCGCCACCTCCAACTAGCTATCACCGACGGCCACCTCCAACTAGCTGTCACCGACGGCCACCTCCAACTGTCGGTCACCAACCGCCACCTCCGATCTCCAGCCGTGATCACCGGCCGCCACTTCTGATCGGCGGTCACCAGCCGCCACGTTCGATCAATGATCATCGGCCGCCACCTCTGACCAACGGTCACCGGCCGCCACCTCCGACTAGCGATCAGCAATTGCCACCTCCCACCAGTGATCACCGGCCGCCACCTTCAACCAACAGTCACGGCCGCCACCGCCAACCGGCGATCATCGGTCGCCGCCTCCGACCGGTGGTTATCGGCCGTCACCTCCGACCAACGAACACCGTAGCTACCTCCGACCGGCGGTCACCAACCACACCTCTGACCGGTGGTCACTAGCCGTCACCTCCGACCAATAGTCACCGACAGCTACCTCCGACCAACAGTTACCAACAACACCTCCGAGTGGCGATTGCCAATGACCGACTGTCACCTTCAACGATCACTACCTTCAAATAGTGTTTTGGTTAAGATTTGAAACTAATGTTTTAAATTTGAAAACAAAAACAATGCTGTTTTTAAAATTTTGAAAACTTAAAACTAAAACTAGATTTTGTTTTTAGAAATTTTAAAACTAGAAATAAAAAACCACCCCGAACAGAACCTTAGATAGTGGCATGTAAGAATGAAAATGAGTTTGATTAGCTTAAAGTTACGGTTACCCACTACTCGATTTAAAAGCTGAAATTTGCATTTACTACCCATCCCATTATGCAATGTATACCCATTTTAAAATTCTTTATTTATTGTAAAATATAAAAATAAAATTATATTACTTTTTATGAGATTAATTAATTTAAAAATGAATTAATCACATATATATAATATTTAATATAAATAAAATATTTTTTTACATTACTAATATTTTTATAGAAACATTTCTATAAATTATAGTTATTTTTATAAATAAATAATATTAAGTACAATTACTATTTTAAATTGATTTATTTAAAAAAATATTATCATTATTAAATTAAATACTCGTACTCCATAATAAGTGAGCAGAAAAAATTGTATATGCGGATTATGGATATCAATTTAAATTATTTATGGGAATATTTTTACAAATTTTATTTGCAGAAACAAACTTTTTTGTAACATCTCTAATTATGAGTTTAGTTTTTAATATTAATTATATGATTCAGACATTCAAGATTGCTAAGGTATCGCAACTGATATATAATAAACATTTTACAAATTTTTATTTTTATGCATCATATATTTACAAACAGACAATCCACTTTTTAAAATCTACAATGCGCATAGTCTGTGTCGCATGAAGTTCACAGTTTTAATGGTTTCTAATTAATTTGTCAAGTATGCATATATCTCAAATAGTTCGCTGTTAAACGGTTTAACCAGCAATCACAAAATAATATAGAATTTAAATTTTTTTTCAATCAATTTTTTAATATAATTAAACTATTTTTATTATTTTAAATTAAAGACTTTTTCAAAAATCATATAAATGATCTAATATATTTTTTCTTTTAATATTTTCAATATTTTTAAATTAATATCTAAAAATTTAAATGTATATTATTTTTGTAAATAATGTGGGACTCCTAGAGGCTTCAAATGGGTCTCTTTAACCCTTGGCTTGGCTATAAACCCACATTTTAAATGGACAAAAAATTGAGTCCATATATCATATGGGTTAAACAAATAATTTGTGGATTCAAACTTATTTTCCTTACTTCTTTCTAGTTTTAGTTATCTTTAAGAATTTGAATAGCTAATTAAAAATTTTTTTAATATAAAAATACTCGCAAATGCCATAATTATATATTAAAAAAAATTATGCACTAGCAACGTAGAGTTTTATATTATCATTCAATTACAATTTACATTTTGTATTACTTTTAAAGTATTTATGGATTATGAAGGGTTGTAATTGAATTAAAAACTTTTGTACTCTAAATATATAAGTATTAAACTCATATTTTTCATACCTAAAAATGAATCTCATTCCATAAATGCTAGTTTGTTTAATTTTTTTTTAAAGAAAAAGTTTAATTAGTATGTATTCACAGTGTAAAAGAGATTTACCCTCACATTCATTCACAACTCTCCATATATATAAATTTTATATTATTATTTGGTAAAGTCAACAAACTTATCATAAATAAAAAGGTTATAATTGACTATCAATGTAAAACGTTGTACACTAACTGTGTATAATTCTTTTTCTCTTTAAGAAAAACACTTATTTAAACATAATAAGTAGTTATTGCAATTTTTTTATATTTGAGAAACTTTTTAATAGAAAAAGCTAAAACAAAGTTAAAAATAACTTATTTTAATAAAGATAGGTTAAAATAACTTCTTGAAAAAGAGTAGTTTATTTCGGTACATTCAAATCACATTTCGCTTAGAAATTGAGACTAATGATCATTTATAAACATAATTTTTTCTTCTTTAAGATGTCTTTTTAGAATAAAATTGTGACTAAAGCAACTGTCATATGATTTTCAAACCAAAATCTAAAATCTAAACTTTTATTAATAATATTAGATTGGATTTTCAAAATCAAAATCCTTAATTTTATTCAAACTTATTAGATTTGTATATTTTTTTATCCAACCTAAATAATATTACTAACCGATCCCTCTTTTTATTTGAATTGATTTTGATTTATATTTGGATTGATATATATCCGTGTCCACCATAGATAAAATATTAAAATAATGCATTATTAAACCTAGAAAATGACCTGAAGAGTCTAGATTCATAAATTTTTTTAAAGTATTAATTTTCATTAAAATTACGATAACTTATGATTTCATATCTCTTATAAACCGTGTAACTCAACGTTGATAGATATATCTCTTTGATGCAGGGTGTGTATTTTCTGATTGGTGTTCGCATCCTAGATTATGTCTGATGAATATGAAATAGATATATAGGTCATGTGGAGTACAGTAGGAAACTCCTGTCAATATTGTACATCAGTTGAAACATTTTGTTTCAATTGCTTTTTATATTCTAAAATATAATATACTTTTGCTTGTAAAAAAAAAAAGATATATCTCTTTGATAATATAAAATAAGAAGAAAACTTTGGATGAAGGTGGACGTACGGCTTAAAAATTTTGCACCAAAATAAGCTAGCAAGCATTAATCAACATCTTCTCAAACTGATGAATCGTGGCGAGGACCACATGTTGGTGTGCCCATCCAAAGGATAGGCATTAGTTGCTTAAGTGCTTAACCAAAATGACAATGGACAACACTGACCTTAGTAATCAGAAAGTTAGAGCTAATGCATGTTTATTACTTTTGGTAAATTATTTTAAAAATTTGCTTATGCTTTGTGGTGTGTGTAAAAGGGGTAGATTTGTGTGAAAATAATTATTTGTATTTAATTTAATTAGAATGAATTGAAAAGGAATTATTCTCCAAATTAAAAACCAAACGTGACTTTTACACTGAAAACAGCTTCTTCTTCCCTGTTTTCCTTTGCTGAAGGTTATATTTTATGTTTGATTCTCCATTAATGTAGTAAATGACGAACAAAATATGCACTTCATAGGTTCCAAGAATTAATAAAAAAAAAAAGACATTACACTTATTTTGTTAATTAATTTATCACATAAAAGTACTTTTTAATTAATTCCACCATATTTTAAAATATATATTAAACTTATTTTTATTTAATAATTTATATATTTTTTTATCATAAAGACATTTTGTTAAAAAATAATGCATATACAATATTTTTATATAACTATTATGATATATAAAATATATTTTCAGAATAATTTATAGAAAAAAACATTTTCGAATACACTCTTCTATTACTTAAATATTATTCTAAATAAAAAAAATGTGAAAAATTTAGTTTAACGAGTGTTTAATTTGAAGGGGGCCGAAAATTAACAAAGGTAAGAAATGTTTTTTTTTTTAATTCACAAGGAAAAGAGAGAAAAAAATATAAATAATATTATATCAATGATAAATACATACTATCACTAAAATATAGTATCATATATCGATGATAAATAATAATGAGTTTTTTAATCTTTCACTTCCTTTCTTAAATGACACACTTCTACTTTCAAACTTTTTATTTTTTAATTTCAAAACAATATAGAATTTTTTTATTTAAGTACTAGATTTTGCACTTAGTTAAAAAAATTCTCACTGCATAATATATACTTATTTTTGAAAATTATAATATAACAAAATTTAACAAATAAGTAAATACGTTAGACTTTAAAAAAAACTTTTACAACATTCTCAATTAATAAAGTTCATAATGAAATATTAAATAATTCATCTGCATAACGAAAAGCTATTAACTAATTCTCTTTAGGTTGATGTCACACCTAATTCAAGCATCCAAAGGAAAAAGATAAAAAAAAATTGAAGCTTCATCACCCATAATAATATTAAAATTTTTCCTCATTTGAAACTGAAGCGCAAACAGGACAAGACATATTTTCTGTGGTACCATAGTTCTTAACATAAAGTGTATATATTGAGTATAAGGTGAAATATAAACCACCAAAGACATCTATTTCTGGATTAACGCATCCAACAAAGGATACATCAAACACTAGGTCTCACAACCACCTTAGGTATCCATTATAGGTCAACACAAGGCATATAGGAACCCAAAACATACACTAGGTAATGCAACCACCTTAAGGCATCCATTACAGGTCAACACAAGTTATAAGGAAACTCAAAACACACCCTGGACCAGACAATCACCTTAGGCACCTATTACAGGTCAACACAAGTTATAGGGGACTCAAAACACATGAATGCATGCATGGACTCTTGCACAATGTATCACACGTATAGACACGTGACTATTCAAAAACAAGACTTAAGCATTGGTAGACAAAAAGTGTAGACTTCACAAATGATTAAACAAATTGGAATTCACACATTACTAAGCAACAACTTAGACTTAACTCTTAGTACAAATAAGTTCATCAACACTAATTACTCAAAGCACATATTCTCAGGACACAAAATATCATTCATAATATTGAATACTTTCACTTTCTCACGATACACATAGGATTATTATATTCATAGCTCACTATAACATTTCCCAAGTTTTGAGGATTTCCTCACTTATTTTTTAGTAAGCTTCTATGACTTTTGTACAGTATAAACGTGATATCTAGAGTTTTATTAATCCTATGATATTTTCTCTTTATCTAGTTTAAAAATTATAACATTTATCTACAACTCTTATGATGATCTCAAGAGCTAAAACAAACTTTTACCATGTCAAAACTTGGAGAAAACATAAATCCACTACTTAATTTTGACAACTCAACTTTTAGTCACTAATGTGGTCATAACTTGAGTTCTAAGTATTTTTTGGAGTGAAACAATGGCATTTGTTAGATAACATCTAGGGTTACAACTTTCATGAAAACCATTTTCTCAAATTTCATCGTTTCCCTATTGGTTTTCTTGTTGTAAGATCGTGAATGCTGACAGTAAAATATGCACTTGATTTTTTCCATTATTTCTCTCTCCTAAGGTTTGTTTAATGCTTCAAAATACACTCTAAATAATGAAATTAAAATCAAATCATTCTCAATTAATTCTTAAGATAAAACAATGATACATAAATGATAACATAATTTTTTACTAACCCAATTGTTATCACTAATCACAACGAACTACAAAAGGGCACTACTCCATCAGTCCAATAAATTAATACAGGCACTCATTACTATTGTATTTAAGGAACACTACTTTCTAGGGTACAAAAAGGAGAACCCCCAATATTAACATAATCAATGTATCTTATCTATTTTTCCCAATAATTCATGATCTCCAACAACACAATAAAATAAATTATTACATTAGACTAACTACACCTAAATTTCAATTTAATTAGTAAAACATTTTACTATTTAAATACAAAACTCCAATTAAATAGAATAATATATTCACCACAGTCATGCCCAAAATATGGTATCAACACTCGATACGAATGTTTCATAACCCTTCAATAACATACATAAAACTTATTAAATCTTAGGAACCACTTCACTACCCATTTCCTAATGCCACATAAGAGATAATTTGCCATTCCCCTTGATCTGGCTACGAAGGGTGTGACCTCAAGTCCTCAAATGTTACTCCTCAAGTTTCCTTGACAATGTTCCCTCTACAACTTTCTCTCAAACCTCCGAAAGCACATTGCTTTAACTCCTCTAAATTACTCTAGGTTAATCATTACATTTTGAACTTAATTTATTCTAATAAACACAAACAATAAATTAACTTCATGCCTATTAATATAAATTAAATTTGTTTATTAACAAGTGATTTTTCTAAAAAAATGGGATATTACATTTTTTAACTCTTTTTCATCTAAAAACTATGATATTGTCATCTAAAAATTAAAAATAATTATAGTTTTTAGTGAAATATATATATGCTAATTTATTTTAATATAGTATATTTTTTGAACTTGACTAATAAGATTCTTTTTTGTGTAAAAATTATATTTAAACATGTGGTTGTTGGCTACATGAAAATCTGACGTCATTTATAATTTTGAATCTTTAAAAACTGTTTAATTTGTCTAAATATATATTTTTAGCGTACATTCTTAGACCATTTAAAAAATATATCAATTATAAATATTTTGTACAAATGAAAAATTTATGAGGTGAATTGAAGTCTAGAGAATGATTTAAGAGAGTTGGAAAAATAAAAACATCATAGTTCAATTCTTTCTACCAACATAACACTAATAACTTTAGTGTTGACTTCATAAATTTTACTTTTTATAATTTGTTCATATTTTTATTAAGGGTGAAAAAAAAGAGGATAAGCTCCGAGTGAAAACGGGTCACGCGAACTAATCTATTATATCAAAGGTAAGTTGAATTGTTTGACTTGCCAACCTTTTTCAATTTTTATTTTGTTAAATTTGATTTTAACGATATAAAAAAATAACTTTTTGGCATAACTATTTGTATTATTCAATTATTATATTTTCTTCATCATAACGTAATAAGTGAGTTAATAAACAAATTAGTCCTTAATTTATTATTTATGAAACCAAACTCTTAAATATAAAAAAATGTATCAATGTGTTATTTTATATTTTCATTTTTAAATTTAAATTATTATATTATTGTTAATAGTTTATACCCTCACTTAGTCAGCCACTATCTATTGTTTCTATGTTAATAATATATTTTATTTTAATTTTAAATCCTTTTATAATTAATAATCATAATTATTAATATTTAAAAAATATTAGTATCTATGGTGGAGTCAAACAAGACAAGTTAAAATTGGCAGCAATAAAAATCTCATCCTATCTTGTTAAAAATATATCGATTTAGTGGGTCAATCCATGAATTCGACTCATTTTATCATCCATAGTATCCACAGCCGAAATCCTCTACCCTCGCTCCATCATGAATTTAACTCTATATTTTCATTCAAACTTTAGAATGTAGTTGTGTAAACTTTTAAATACTTATGTTTTGTTCAAAATGGAGGTGGTGGTGACATTAGAATGGTGGTTATAGCCAATGGGTGTCAGTTGTGATGGTGATAAAATGTTAAGAGTATATTTTTTAAATTTAAAAGTAAAGTTCTCAAAATATTGTTTCTTGTTTTTGAAAATGAAAATAAAATTATTTTAAAATTAAATTAAAAATCATTTTAGCTTTATTTTTTCAAATAAGTTTTGTTTTAAAGATTGCATTTCAAAATAAAAAAAAATTCCAAAACTCGTAAGCACTCCGACATTTCGATTTATAAAAAAAGAAAATAGAAGGTGATTTTAGTTAGATAAAAATAAAAGGTGCATAATAAAATTCACAAAATATTGTTTCTTGTTTTTGAAAATGAATATAAAATTATTTTGAAATTAAATTAAAAATCATTTTAGCTTTATTTTTTCAAATAAGTTTTGTTTTAAAAATTGCATTTCAAAATAAAAAAAAAAATCCAAAACTCGTAAGCACTCCGACATTACGATTTATAAAAAAAGAAAATAGAAGGTGGTTTTAGTTAGATAAAAATAAAGGGTGCATAAAATAGTTGCTAAAATAGTTTTTTTACAATTTTTTTTAAAAACAAAGGACGAATTAAAATAATGTGACAGTTTAAAGTAAACGAACCTTTAATTTTATATATCTATCTTAAATAGTTGTTTAGTTAGTATAACATCATGTTATTTTTATTTTGATTCTCGTAATATAATTATTTTTTAAATCATATAAAAAATATAAAATACAAAAAAAAAACATCCTATTTCTTAATCATAGAAAAGTTAGTTGTGTTTTCCATATCCGTTAAGGATAACTGTTAAAATTGAAGAGATAGAGCAAATCAAATTCATTAATTTGTCTTTATTTTGTCTAAATTTATATAATTTAAAAGAAAAATAAATCAATAAAGTTAAGTTCAAATTGACTTAAGTTTCTTGAACTCAATTTGATTCTTTAAGTTGACCCATTTTTTTCAATTTTATATAGTTTAAATTTTTTAAATTTCGGCTAAACCAGATTGATCAATTTGTCTTTATTTTGTCTAAATTTTTATAATTTAAAAAAAATTAATTATATAAATTTCAAATTAACTTAGGTTTTTTAACTCAATTTGACGCTTCAAGTTAACCCATTTTTTTCCAATTCTATATAGCCTAAATTTTTTAAGCTCAATTTAATAAGTTAGCAGGTTATAGATAAGCCCATATAAACCATTTTGTCAACTCTGCTATTGAACAACTTTCTTCTTCACTTTTTGCAAATATTATTGAAACTAGTGGAAGGGAATTTTTGTAAGCCTACTAAAATTAGTTTTTGAAATTCTTAGATTCCATTTGGTTCAATTTCTTTTTTAGTATAAAATTTACAACATTGTTCTTTAAGAACTTATTTTAAGTTAAAAAGTTAGATAAATTATGTTTTTATTGTCTAATAAAAAATATTTTAATATAAAAATTTAGGTTATAAAATTAGTTTCTCAATTAAGTATAAATATATTTCTTGGATCAATTTTTACTTAAAAAGTACCTAAATATTATTTGCCTAGTTTTTCCTTAAAAAAGAACGATAGGTCAAATAGAACTAGCAAATTTGTAAACATAAAAGAAACTAGGTTCATTGATATAATTTTTAATATAAGGAGATTTTGAATTAGCACTTTTTCTATTTCAATTCACACCTACACTATTACAATTTTTTTTTAAATTCTTATTTTATCCCTAAACCTAATTCCTCCTCTATCTTCTTCAATCCTACCTCATTTTCTCCATCTCTCTCTCTACTTAAATGTTCTCTCATATGTCCCCTTTCTTCTTAAATGCTCTCTCATTTTCTTTGTCCTCTTCTGATGTGACCATGCCTAACCAATGACCTATCACTAGAGCCATGGCTAGAAGGATTGAAGAAGACTTAGCCCTTGCAGACAAAGGAAGATTTCACCTCCTGTGGAGAGTGAAGATATTAGGCTAGAGACTTTAGTTAATAAAATGTAATTTTGCTTTATTTTAATTTTGAGGAACATTAGGAATTTAATTTGGGACATGTATTTAGTTCATTTTTATTTTAGGAGGTGTCTTAAGAATTTAGAGGGTGAATTTAGCTTTTTGGGTCTTTATAAAGGAAATAAGGGGTAGCCTTGATATCTACACCCCTCTTTTCCTTCATAAACCCCCTAAGCTAATAAGAAGGAATCTTGGCCCTTGATTTGATAAACTTGAGCACCAAGTTTGATGATCTAAGGAGGAGATTGTTTCTCAATCCTCCTCCCTTAGATCTCTCCTTTTAATCCTAACCCTTCTTTTTTAAGTTATCTTGTTCAAGAGGTTAGCTACCTCTATAAATAGGAACTCATCCCCTCACTTGTTTTTTTTTACACTTGAATTTAATCCTAGAGACCATATTAGTTGTGAGCTGCTTACCTTTGAGTGTCCCTCCTTCTCCTTTGTGAGAGCTTCTAAAAGTTATCAAGAGATCCTTCCTTTGTGGCCTCTCCCCTATGGCTTATCAAACCTAGTGTTTGTGGTGTCTCACCCCATTCCTTTCCTCTCCATAAATCTATTTCCCTTCCAAGTGACCTTAGAAAGGATCCTTTGGGAAAGTGATCATCAAAGATCACATCATCTTCTTTCCTGCTAGTTCTTCTTCTTCATTTTTACTTCTTTTTGCTCCGGAGAGTTAAAAAAATTTCAATTTTTTTTACTCTACAGCAAATTGTTGCCGGAGAGTAATAGTAGAGATAAAACGAATGACATATAAGTTTTTTCTATAGGAAAACGTGTAGCTTCAAATTATGGGAGGTGTTAATTCAAATTTCCCTATAGAAATTAATTTCTATAGCATATAAAATCTATTTGGCTAATTCATCAAAATTAAAAATAGTGATTAGTTTAATTGACAAAAATAAATATATTTTAAATTTATATTGTTTCAAAACTATCATAGTTATTAATACTCTTCATCTCTTCTAATTACTACCTTTAGTTCTAATTACTACCTTTAGTCCTGATTACAAGCACATAGGATAAATAATCAAGATTAAAATGACTACAAAGTAATATAACTAGTTATCTTTAATTAATTTTATCATAAATTTAAATTTTATTTCAAAAGTACCTTTCACTAAGTAATTGTTATAATTAATATATTAGTAGTTGTATTCAATGAGTGAACCATAAATTAAAGGTAATTAAAAATTTGAAATTATTACTTATAAATAAGATAAAAAAATCTTATTGCTCATTGGATGTGAAATAGTATTTTTCAATGCAATATTATTTTTTAATTAGGAATATTTAAATATAAAAATAATTAATGCTATAGACACTTATAAATGAGTTAACAACACTTTTAAATTGGATCTCATAAACATATCTTATAAAATGTAAACTAATTTTTAAGAAGGGTGTTTTTAGTGTTTTGTATGGTATGCTGCAATTTGATAGTTGTGGAACACAAAGAGTGAATTAACATTTAGAACAACTGAGTTGGAGGTTCAACAGATTGTCCTTGCCATGCAAGTGAGTTCCTAAGAATGGTGTAAAACAACTTATTTAACATCTCATACCCTGACAGAGTGGATAATGAATTCACATTATTACATTAAGTAATTAGATGATTCAACTAAGCTATTTTCTATTATCTAATACTATTTTATGATTGACGTTGTTCGTGTTTTCAAGGAAACATTCCTTATGCTTACCCTGTTATTTATAAAAATTTATTAGTTAAAAAAATTTATGTTTTATATTTTGTATTTCAAGCTTAAGTAAAGTGTTTACTACGTAGTTTTATATTATTTGACTTATTGGATCATACCTTGACCCATTATTTGTGGATAGCAAAATTTCAACCTATTTGAATCTTAAAATCAATTATTACAATTAAAAAAATGTTTAAAAATAATTACGTATATTTGTATCTTAAAAAAAAAGCTATGCATAATAGTTATAAGAGAATTAATTTTTATTGTGATAGAAGATATTGTGGTACCAAAAGATTTGGATATCCATAAAAGTGGATATACTATAGTTCTGTTTATAATTTTAATAATTTGGAATCTAAATAAGATTTGTGATAAAAGGCTATATATTACAGAATTGAAAATTATATATATGTTAAAATCCTATATATTATAAAATCTAAAATTATAAAATATATGTTAAATTTTTTTTATAAAATTAAACACATATATTACAAAATTTAACAGTAATCATAATTTCAACCACTACTTTTCAAAACAATACTTGCTAAAGGGTGAAGGCTTTAGAAGATAAAATGTATTAATAATAATTGATGTGGAAACAAATGATTGAAGTATGATTAATTTTAGATTTTATAACATATGTATTTGATTTTATCTCCATTCTTAATTGTATATCTTTCTAATCAATAGATATTATTACACTTTATTTTTATTTTTTTGTAATAGAATGAAAGGTAAGCAAAGGCAAAAGAAACAAAAGAAAGCTAGACAGCTGCTCCGTCCACCTCCATTGCTTGTAAAGCAAAGGTTGGACGATAGCTTCCTCTCCATGTTGTGTGCCTTCCTGGCAGCGCCTCATCTTGCTAGAATGTGAGCAACTTTATTAATATCTCGTGGTATTCCTATGATGTAACAACCCAATTCATCCTCAGTAGATCCTTGATGAGGCAAAGAATATTCCCATATGGGTGCCAGCCAACACGCTCTTAGGTCAGCAACCGATGTGACATCACTACCTCCATACAATCTAATTCACATATGAGCTCACGAACTCCCAGCTCCCGTAGACCTTCTACCACTGATAAGAGTTCTGCGCCATCCATAAGGAGTTAGCAAAACCATGTCTCCATCTTCCAACAACATCTCTAACTACTCCTCTAATCCCTAGGTCTAAGTGTATCCACCAAAGATCATGTTATTTCACATCCTCCAAATCCACCATGCAATCATAGCAAGCCAATTTGCTTCCAAATGCAAGATTAAGATCCTGAACATGTAATATAGAAGTTGCAAGAAGACCTACATTTACCCAAATTTGGCTATTTTCTGTACAGAGTATAATTTCTGTAAATATTTATGGAAATGGGATGAGTTTGCTAATAATTCTCAGAATGGTGTAGTTTTACTATTCACACCTCCAAACCGCCAATTGAGATGGTGGGTTAGACTAATTGACCCCCAAACCGCTAATTGAAACTGTGGGTTGGGTTAGAATACTGACACATGTTGCAAATCTCCAACTAAGATAGAGGTTTGGGTGCATGAACATTTATGACCAAATAAAAAATTCATTCTTTTATCATTCCTTAAAAATATGTTTAATTTTAATTTTTCTTTAACAATTATTAAAAAATAGTACATTTATTTTTTAACCATGCATGTTATTAGTTTTAAAGTACAGTAAAAATTATTTTAAAAATAATTAAAAAATCAAAATTAAAGGTTAATTAAATTTTTCATCATTCTTCTAGTATTACATTTATGACCAAACAGAAAACTCATTCTTTTATCATTCCTTAAAGAAAATAGAAAATCAGACTTTTACTAACTTAATACATCAAAAGTCTTGACTAAACTCATGTGAGCTACATGAATAAGAAAAACTCCAACAGTTAAGGCCTTAGTTAGTGGATTTGCTAACATCTCCTCGAAATCAATGTGTTCGATTTGAGTGTGAAAACTTTGAATTTTCCATCTAACAAACTGATACTTAATATCAAAATGCTTTGAACAAGTAGAACTTTTGCTATTTTAAGAGAAACTCACAGCATCAATATTGTCGCAATAAATCACAAGTGGCCTGAAAATGCTTTCAACTATATGACAATCAGATATAAATTTTTTAAACCACATGGCCTGACGAGTGGCCTCAAAGCAAGCAACATACTCTGCTTCCATGGTAGAGGTAGTTGTAAGAGACTATTTAACACTTTTCCAAGAGATAGTTCCTCTTGCCATCATAAAGATAAAGCTGGAAGTAGACCTACGGTCATCAGGGCAACCTGCAAAATCAGAATAGCTAGTGACTTGAAGTTGATAAGACTTCATAAAAGTCAACATATGATCCTTGGTTCCCTGTAAATATTGCATGACCCTCTTAACGGCTTTCCAATGACCCAAACCTGGGTTGCTCAAGTATCTCCCTAAGGAATTGACAATGAAAGCAATATCAAGACGAGTACAAACTTGAGCATACATCAAACTGCCAAAAGCGGAAGTGTATGAGATTTTTTTATATTATTCATATCTTCATCATTATGAGGACATTGTTTATTAGATAATTTGTCACCCCGTTGCACAAGTGTAGTGCATGGAGAGCAAACATTCATGTTGAACCTCTTAAGAATTTTTTCAATATATCCTTTTTGAGACAATCCAACTATGCCACGTGACCTATCACGATGAATTTGGATGCCTAGAATAATAAAAGCATCACAAGGCCTTTCATATCAAAATGTCTACACAACATTGATTTTGTCTCAACCAATAGGTTCATACAACTACTAGCAAGAAGAATGTCATCAACATATAATACGAGAATGATGAAATTACTCCCACTAGTCTTCAATATTGGTCTACAACATTTTCCTTAAAACTGTAAGCAGTGACAACTAGTCAAATTTTAAATACCATTTCCTAGATGCTTGTTTCCGTCCATAGATGGACCTTTTAAGTTTACACACAAATGTTCATTGTTTGCCTCAACAAAACCATCAAGCTAAATCATGTAGACATCTTCAGCAAGATCTCCATTCAGAAAAGTTGTCTTCACGTCCATCTGGTGTAGCTCTAGGTCAAAATGAGCAACTAAAGCCATGACAACTCAAAGTGTGTCCTTCGTTGAAACCAATGAAAAAGTCTTTTTATAGTTAATGTCTTCCCGTTGACTACAACCTTTAGCCACTAATCTAGCCTTATATCTATCAACCTTTCGATATGGAGTACATTTTGCCTTAAAGACCCATTTAGATCCAACAAACTTACAACCTGTTGGCAAATCCACAAGATCCCAAATATTATTATGAGACATGGAAGATAATTCACCATGCATGCTTTTAGCCAATCAGAAGCATGAGGACTAGAAAGTGCTTCCTGAAATGTGATAGGATCATCATCATCATGTGGATCATATTCATGCTCCTGAAGGTATACAACATAGTCATTTGGTATAAAAGGTTGGCATATTCTCTGAAATCGTCTTAATGGGGCCACATCACTGTCATCAAGTTGTGGTTCATTAACTTGTGGATCTGAGATTTCTTCTTCTTCCCTTTCAACAATTTGTTCATCTATGTGAACCATTGGGATTGAGATGTCTCTAGGAAGAAAAGTGGATGGTAGTGGAAGCATGGTTCGATCTTCACTAAGAATCATTAAATGAGGAGTATAACTTCCACTATCCAAATCATCCTCAAAGAAAATCGCTCAGTCATATTCAGTAATTCACGCGGAGTGAGAAGGATGATAAAATCTGCATCCTCTTGAATCGATACAATAACCAATGAAACAACCGCTAACAGTTTTGAGATCAAGCTTCTTTTGTTGTGGATTATAAGGTTTTACTTTTGCCTTACAACCCCATACATGGAAATGTATCAAGCTTGGATTTCTTCCAATCATATGCTCATATGGAGTTTTGGGCACAAATTTGCTAGGTACCTGATTAAAAATGTACATAGCAGTTCTAAAGGCATCTCCCCAAAGAAATTTTGGCAGAGACCAATGAGATAACATACATTTCACCATGTCCATCAGTGTTCAATTTCGTCTCCCTACAATGCCATTTTGTTCAGGAGTTCCAGGCATGGTATATTGAACTTCAATTCCATATTCATAAAGGAATCTAGCAAATGGTTTTGGATTTCTTCTTGTCTCATCAAAACGACCATAGTATTTTCCTCCTATATCAGACCTTACACACTTAATTTCTTCTTTATTTTCAATTCAACAAAAGCTTTAAAGGTTTTAAAAGCTTCAAGTGAGCTTGCTTTATCCTGAAGAAGATATATCCATCCAAATCTGGAGAAGTCATCTATAAAGGTAATAAAATACCTATATCCACCCATAGTAGTAGGAGTAATAGGCTCACACATGTCAGTGTGAATTAATTGTAGCATATTGTCACATCTATTTGAACTGTTATTCCTGGTTTTGACAGTGAATTTTCCCTTGATGCAATCAACATAAATGTCAAAATATGAGAAGTCAAGATCAAGCAAAATACCTTCCTTTATCAGTCTTTCAATTAGAGGCCTAGAAATATGCCTGAAACGTCTATGCTATAACATAGAGGAAGATTCATCGATCCTGTTAGGTTTACTTCCGATAATGGAGTTAACTGACATATCAGTTACGCTTAACATGTAAAGTCTGTCACATAAAATTTTTGAACCAACAATAGCTGAATTATAATAAATCACCAATTTACCATCACCAAAATGAAAATTGTATCTACATTTGTCTAAAGCGGAAATAGAAATCAAATTCCTTCTCATGGAAGGGACATAAATAACATCTTTTAATGATAAAGTATGTCCAAAAGATAAACATAAAGAAACGAATCCAATGTCAGCAGCAGGTACTCCAACTCCATCTCCCATAACAACCTTTGTCTCAGCATCACTTTGGTTTCCTCAGGCTTGTGAACCCCTGTAAAGAATTCACAACATGAATAGTAGCCCCTGAATGTAACCAGTAGGAATTTTGAGAAGCATCAACCATATTAGATTCGAAGCAAGTTAGTACTAAGAAATTACCTCACTTCTCTTCTTTCTTTCTTAGAATATAGCAATCTTCCACCTTGTGACCACCTTTCTTACAATACTTGCAAGAACTTTTAAAGAATTTTTTCTTGGGTTCTATATGTGGCTCTGCTTTCTCTATACCCTTTTCTTCTTTCCTTTATATTTCTTAGCACCTTTAGTACTTGAATTAGAAGCAACAAACTGAATGCTATCAGTCTTATTATTCTTCATTGATTCCTCCTCTTGGGTGATTATTGCAATCAACTCATCCACTGCATAGTTATGCTTTTGAATTTTATATAAAGTCTTCATGATGTCAAACTGAGAAGGAAAAAATTAAAGGATGTGAATAATTAAGGTGTCCTCACCAACCTCAACCTTGAGAGACTTCACCTTATTATAGAAATGCACCAACTTCATGATGTGCTCACGTACACCGCTGACACCATCGTACTTGGTCTTTTCAAATAGCGAAAGGTATTGACTTTTCTATGCCTTATCAAAAGTTGTAAATTTTTCACCAATTGCTTTTAGAAAATCATTAGCATCATCAAGATCTGGAATGCTTTGTCTAATAGATTTCTCCATGGTGAATTTAATCACCTTCAGG
Source organism: Psophocarpus tetragonolobus (assembly GCA_037954015.1). Taxonomy (NCBI): domain Eukaryota; kingdom Viridiplantae; phylum Streptophyta; class Magnoliopsida; order Fabales; family Fabaceae; genus Psophocarpus; species Psophocarpus tetragonolobus. The sequence continues at coordinate 4,520,064 of CM075693.1, read as the reverse complement.
TACACTCTGTTAAAGTGTTCCCATTTGTCATGAGAAATTCGTTGAGCTTCAAAAGAGTCATTAGTAAGAGGTGCATGCCTTGAGGTCCTCAATGCCAAGTCCAGATTGTCAATGGTCAAGTAGATATCTAATGATTCTTTCTAGTCCTCATAGTTCATCCCATTTAGAGTTTTGACAAAATTAAGGAAAAAAATTGAACATCACAATAGAGGAAAAATGTGATTTAAAAGTTCAGTTTAAAGTAAATCCCTAAGTAAATTAGAATACATTATAACTTAAATTAATAAAATCTTAGCACCAATATGGAGCCAAAAAAATTTCATTAACATGAGTTAAGAGAAATGCATTGTACAACAACAAATTATACTAATAATAACACACCAATAGGGTATAATTATCACTAATATAATGAATCAATATTTATTTCACAAAATTTACACAAATGCATCCACGATAGGTGAAATTACAATTATGTAAATTAAAAATATAATCATGCTTATTGCCAAATAAATTACACGATTCTAATCATATTAAAATATGACAACCAAAATTCACATCATCATGCCCATGATAGGCAAGTCATCACAATGCAAACTAATAGAGAAAATTATGTACACAATAGATAGCAATTAAGGTTATGCATAATTTAATAAAATAACCTATAATTATGTTATATGTGATAATTCAATATTTAGAAGGGGACAATATAAATGAAGAACGTTAATTCTGAAGGTAATTATCACAACAAAATTAGGCCCAAAATTTGAGAGTAGTCTACTGAAAATTTTAAGTTACATCTCAAATTAATTATAAAATCAATTCTGATAGTATAAAATTTTAGAAAAATTATTATTAATTATTTAAAATGTTAAATAATTAATGTTTCAAATAAAATGCAAAATTGACCCTAGAAGCGGCTTCGTCAGAACAATTGTCTTCAACCTATAGAGATGCAGCCATGAAATGGCACAACTACCTCTAAACGTGTAGCTACCCCTCTAGATGTGCAGCTACCCCTCTAAACGTGCAACCGCAAAGGGTTTAGCTTGGTGGAACAAAGACAGCGAAAGCGAAAGTTCTTCTCCTGGGTTTCGTGAAGCTACGTCTATTTCTTCTCTTTCATTTGCAAAGCTAGTCTGGTTCTTTTCCTTCGTTCATGAAGCTGCATCTGCTTGTTCTCCTTCATTGATGAAGTTGCGTCTTCTTCTTCTCTTTCGTTGGCGAAGCTACGGGTTCTTCTTTGTTTTGGAGTGCAAAGCTGAAAGTGCGAGTTAGGGTTCTTCATCTTTGGTTTTTGGAGTGCGAAGCTGTGAAGTGGTGACAAAGGTTGACAACTGCAATGAAGGGGACATCTAATATCGAACAAGGTGGGACTAACGCACATGCAAAAGATGGCCCCACATATGTATCCAAGTAAGCTTCTTTTGTTAACATATTGTTGTAACATTTTCAAAAGTTAGGGTTTTCTAGAAATGGTCCCCCTTGGTTGTTTGCTGACATTTTTAAAAGAGTAAATATTGTATGGGAACATTTTTTATTTGCAACGAGAGTCCTAGCTGTGCCATTTAGGGGGGTTTTAGAAAAATTTAATAAATGAACCTTTTAAGGAAACTCAATTTGTCTGTTTGACTTTTAAGCTAACTGAATTTCACAAAATTCGATTCAATATAAATCATGGAGGGATTTTAATTCATGAACCCAAGACCATGTATATTAATGGGTCATCTCACCAGGAAGAATGGGGTTGGGATGTTCATGAAATGTCATTTATTGACATATGTAAGTTGATTAAAAATTTTGGTTATCTTGAATTTAGCAATCGGTGGTATAGACATCTTGAACTGAGTATTGCATATGGATTGTTCCCCTTAAAATCTGATGTTGATGTACTTAAGTTAGTAGAAGATGCTAAAGGTTTTGAGATTATTTATTTGTATGTGGAACATGTTATTGATGTGCCTATTGTATTTGAGGGGAAAGAAAAGGGAAAAGGGGACAAATTCAATGGCTTTCAAAACGTGGAAGTGATTGACATTGATGAGATAGAAATACTAGAGGGTGATGAAAATAGGAATCAAAGTGACGAAGGTGTAAGGGAGGGTGAAATTGTAGCAAATGAAGGAGATGATGAAAGTTTAGGGAGGACTGAAAATGAAGAGAGTGAATCTGAATCCGATTTGAATGACAGTGATTATGAGGAAGGTTGGGATTGGAGTAATGTGTTACCTAAGGAATCATTTGTCAATAACAATGATAAGAAGGAGGGTAGTAACAATCCTTTTAAAATTGTGGGGAAAGATGTCTTTTCAGAACTTGAAGATGAGGATGGAGACTCTGATGACCTTGAAACTCCTCCATGTAGTGATGAGGAAACTATGTAGAAAAAAAAGTATCTGAAGTTTAAGCAAAGTGAAGATAACAATGATGTTTATTTTGAGTTAGGTATGATATTCAGCAAGAAGGAAGATGTTATTCAAGTTGTGAAGACATTTGCAATGATTAGTAAAAAAAACTTGTCTTTTAAAAAATCATGTTTTAAAATGGTAGTTGTTACATGTGTAAAAGGCTGCTCGTTTTACCTAAGGGTGACTAAATGTGAAAAAAATCCTTATTGGAAAGTTGTGACATTTGTCAACACTCACAGTTGTCCTAGGACTCCCCTTAATAAGCAAGCCAAAACTGAATGATTGTCTACAAGGTTTGTGTATTTGTTGATAGATACTCCAGAAATGAAGACAAAGTCACTGATTTCTTATGCCTTTGAAAAATGGGGGGTAAAACTGAAACATCATCAAGCTTACAGGGCTAAACATAGACGCATTAAAGAAGATGCACAGAGCTTCAAGAGATCAATATAAGTATTTAAGGAGTTATGCAGAAGAACTTCTTAGAAGCAAACCTAATAGTACATTTAAGATGTAGTGTGGCTCAGGAAATACAAGCTGTGTGTTTGAAAGAATTTACATTTGCCTAAAGGCATGTAAGGCTGCATTTGCTACTACGTATAGACCATTGATTGGACTGGATGGCTGCTTTCTTAAGGGGGAATATGGAGGACACTGCTCACTACTATAGGAAAATATGGTAATAATCAAATGTTGTGAGTTGCATATGTTGCTGTAAAATCTGAATGTGGTGATTCATGGCAATGGTTCTTGGAGTTATTACTTGCTGACCTTAATGGTATTTAAAAAAACAATTTGACGTATATATCAGACCAACAAAAGGTATAAAAAAAGAATTGGTTCATCTTGTTTAATGTTTTTAATGCATTGTATTGTTGCTGACATACATATTTTTTATAGGGATTGCACCAAACATTAAGGGGATAACTTGGAAGCAAAGTCAACCACAGGGTGTGTGTTAAGCACTTATATGGAAATTGAAGGAAAAAGTTCCTTAGTGTTAAATTTAAAGAGTTGTTTTGGCAAGCTTCAAGAGCTACAACTGAAATTGATTTCAGAAGGCATATGGAACGCCTAAAAAAGAAGAATCATGATGCGTGGCTAAGTTTCCAAAATGTTGACCATCCTATTTTGTCCATGTATGCCTTTGACACATACACCAAGTGTGATCTACTAGTGAATAACATGTGTGAAGCTTTTAATAGGCCCATCTTAGAATATAGAGACAAACCCATTATTATCTTGCTTGAGGGGATCAAGTTCTATATAACTAGGAGGATTGTTAGGTTAAGAGAGTGTATGTCAAGATATCCTAGTGCAATTTGTCCCAAAATCCCGTCAATTTTACACAAAAACAAGAAAGACTCCCAATATTGGACCCCAAATTGGGCTGGGGATGATTTGATGCCATTGTTTGAGGTTTCCAGAGACCGGTCAAAGTATGTTGTAAACTTGAAGCAGAAAAATTGCTCTTGCAGAAAGTGGGATCTTAGTGGAATCCCGTGTTACCACGCCATATCTTGTTTGTGGTCTATGAACCACAAGGTAGAAGATTATGTTGCTAACTACTACAAGTAAGACATTTTCATTGATCTAATATAGTTGTTAATGTCATTTAGTGAACCTTATTAATTATTGTTGTTTGTTTATACTTGTAGGAAGAATACATTTTTTGCCACATATTCTTACATTATCAAACCATGTAATGGACTTAACCTTTGGCCATGCGATACCAATGAACCTATTATTTACCCTACACTGAGAAGACCACCTAGGAGGCCCAAAAAGAGTAGGAACAAAGCTAATGATGAGCCCAAGAGCAACACAAGTTTGGGAAGGCAGTCAACCTCTACAGTTTGCAATAGATGTGGAATGGTTGGACATAATATCAGAACTTGCAAAGTTAAAGCAGTTGCAGATAGAATCATTCCAAAAGGAGACAATAAGGTATACATTAATAAGTAGGATTGTGCATTGGAAAAAATTTAGTAATGGACAACTATTAATATTAGCTTTAATTTCAATTTGCAGGGAATTAAAAGGAAGAAATTAAATGCCAAATCTACTACATTTAACTCTTCATCTACAAATGCATGCCGAAGCAACTCATCTACATCAACAAAAACTGTGACACCTACATCTGCAACTAATTATGTGCGAACAACTTGCTTATCAACCCAGTAATCAATGGTTGTAACTCACTTTATGGCACCAACACCTCCAGAAACCCGACAGTCAAAGTCATGTACTGAAGAATCCATTAATCAAACATGAAGATTTACTTATTTAGTTTTTTTTATGTAATTTGAACTGATGTTTATTTTTTGTCATAACAGTCCCTATGTAATTTCCTTGTAGTTATGTAATTTTGTATTTTGTATAATGTTACTCAGGTTATGGTTATGTAATTTTGGATCATGTGACTATGTTTATGGTTATGCAATTTTGTAATTTCCGTATGGTTATGGTAATAAACTGGTTCGCAGTTGAAATTGGTTCTGCTTTGAAATCAGGTTACTGGTTCTGCATTCTTGGTTCTGCTTTCAGGTTCAGATTTTGTATTTTGAAACCAATATTTGTGTAGCAGAAATTGTGAGTTTTAGAATTTGTATTTTGAATTTATGTTGCAGAAATTGTGAGATTCAGATGTTCTATCTTGAATTTGTATAGGAGAATTTATGTAACAGAAATTTAGAGGTTTAGAATTTCTATTTTGAGTTTGTGTAGCAGAATTTCTGTAGTAGAAATTGGGAGGTTCAGATTTTGTATTTTGATTTTGTGTAGCAGAATTTTTGTAGTAGAATTCTATTGCAGAATGTTGTGTTTCTAGTTTAGGAGTAGCTGAAATTCGATGTCAGTGTTTAAGTATTTAGCAGAATTTAGTAAGTTTCTGTTGTATATAATTCGATGTTGTTGGTTTAAGTATTTAGCAGAATTTAGCAGTTCAAATACTAGTTTCATTATTTATGCTGCTGGCTTGGCTACTATGATCATATTTAAGTGATATTTCAGCCAATATATTGGGAGCTTGTTAATAGATGCTGATTTGGCTAGTGTCAAGTTGGTTGAATTTTTTTGTTACAAATGGAAGCTTGTTAATAGGTGTTATATAATTCGGATTTTAATTGCTAAACTAACGAGATTCATATAGGAGATTTTATGAAGCTATTAGTACTTTACAAGTGACAAAAAAAATTTAAAATGAAATCCAACATAAAATTTGTTAAAAGAACTAATAACTCAAAATTTCATCAACATTAACATTTTTTTATTGCAAAAACCTCATATTATTTCAATCATAATAATTGCATGAATACAACTTGAAATATGATACAAATAGCATAGACTAGCGCACACATGAGAATGGAAAGTTTTGGAAACATCGGGATGCTGTTAAAGTGTGAAACCAAACTCATTGTTAAACTACTTTTGAGATGTTATACCATCAGAGTGAGATGTTTGTAAAGATAATTAGTTAAATTTTTTGTGAAGATAACAACGCACTATTAAGCCCCCTCATGTTTTGTATTTGTCTTTTCTAAACAAAGATCTAACTAAATGTCTTTGTATTGATTTTTTGTTCCGGCCAAATTCTTCAAATTTGAATTATATAATAGATTGATATAAAACATATTGTACAGATTGGGGAATAAAACAGATTCATATACTAATAATGTGTCTGCTGATAGCTAATTATACATATTCATATAAATCATTGTTTAAAATTATATAAAGGTAATGACAAATTGGGGAATAGAATAGCTGAGAATGAAATATTGAAGGCAATGCCTCTGGAAAAAACTCTGCATAAGTGACCAAGACAAACATAGTGTTCTTGCAACTCATTTGATGAAGAAAATCTATAAATAATTACTAAATCAACAAAACTAGTCAAAATCAATATCACAGAAAGACAAAAAAGTTGTCATCAACTTTAATTTCATTCAGTAAACAATACATTATCAACTTACATACCATACTACAACATTCATCTACTAACTTAAATATCACCTACCTATCAATTCCTCTTTCTAACAATTACAATGGCAAAGACAATTACAATTAACCAACAAACTACGAGTCCTATTTCCATAAACTTTTCCCTTTTCTTCATTTCAGTGATTATAGCTTACAGTCCTTTCTCTTTATTTCAATGTTCTTCAACCTTCTTTAGTAGGTTGAGCATAATCTTCTTCTCTCTTATATTCATTGCAGGATCAAATCATTGAAAAAAATCACAGCCTCTCCTCCTAGTAACCTACAATAAGCAAAAATAACAACAAAAATGGATTAATAATTTCTACAAAACTAAACCCTAAAAAAACCAATTCAGAAAAAAGCCCTAAACCTTATAGGATCCACAACCATAAAATCTTCTAGATGGGTTGTCCTCAGTCCAAGACGTTACCAGTAGAGCTTCCAATCCACATAAGCAGACCATCCCATGTCTTTGTGATCGTGCCTTTGAAGTACTCGATAATTCACTCGCTTACATTGTTAACCTGTTTTCTTAACCGTGCTTCGAGCTTCAAGATGCTAAACTAGACAATGGAGACTAAAGGCTAGGGTTTCAACATTGGAGAACAGAGGTTTCAAAACCAAGCCCAACTTCTGTGAATGTTGTTTGGGAGAATCAATAATGTAGATTGAAGGCTAAAGTTTCAACATTAGAGAACGGAGGTTTTGAAACCAAGCCCAACTTCTGTGAATGTTGTTTGGAAGAAGGGGCACTAACGAGCACGAAAGAAAGAAAGCTAATCAGTTACCCTTCAATACTGTCAACGAAAGCCCTTAACAGTAAAAAAAAATTACCTCAATTACCTTCAATTAAGTGCCACATCATCTTCCTCAATCCAACACCTGGCAGTTAAATCCTTCCCACCAAGCAGTCAACGTTAGTAATTAACGGATGGGACATCAATTGTAGGATTTTGAAATTACTAGCACAAAATATCATGTTTTTTTAATTGAGGGGCAAAATGTCATCATTTGCTAAAACCTGGGGGTAGGAATTGTAATTAAGTCTATATTAATCTTATATTAATATAGTTTAATTAGTATACACTTACAGTGAAAAAAGATTTTTATACTAACATCCCATCATAACTCTTCATTTATTAATCGTTGAAGTCAACAAACTTACCATAAATAAAGAGTTTGTGATTAAATATCAATATAAAACTTATTACAATACCGAACACACTAATTAAACTCATATTAATATACTTAAATTGTAAAATTTAATAAATACATAACTAGAATTTTGTTTTTGATTGGAAATACACAATTAGAATTAGATAGTTTTTCATTATATATATTTTAAGATAAATAATAGTATTAATATAATATAATCTCATATTAGACAAACATTATTTATTAAGCCATAAGTTGTAATATTAATATAAAAATATTTTAACAAGTATTTTTAAGATAATATAATATTTGGCTAGCTCATATGATACCCATCTTTATAGTCGTTGGTATTTATATATCCTTACTTATATTTTGGCAACTCTTATTTTTCTTATGTAAAATAATATATCTATCATATATTCATAAAAAATATATATAATATTAAAAAATAAATTAACATAACATTAAATAAGCATAAATATTATTCAAATTTTTATATTAAAATAATAACAATATAACAAAACAAATCATATAATTTAAGTTTGTTTCACTTAACAAAAAATAATTAAAATTTGATATATCAGTGATCATCAAGTTGGATTTCCAAAAAATGTATTGAAACTTATTAGCCTATAATTATATAGAAACTGAAACAAGGATTAAATCAAGGAGTACATGGACACTGAAAACAACGAAAATGGAATTAAATCATTTAAACGTATATATGTATACTTCAGGGGGTGCACAAGGGTCCCTGAAATTAGAATATAAATTTATGTATATCACGGAGCGGGTATCATAGTGTTTATATATGTCTCATACTTGCATAAATTTTGTGAACATATATGCACTTTGTAATTATACCCTAAATATTTATCCGCTTCGTTTGAAAATAATTTTACAAATATCCTTATAGTTTAAATATACTTTATCATCCTTAAGGAAAAAAAAAGTTCTAACAATTAAAAAAAATTAATGCACTCTAAAGAGGAAGTGAAAGTGGTATTTGGTTTGAGAAAATATTTTTTTTTTTTAAAAAACTATTTTTATTTTCAAGTTTTCAATATTTAAAAAATATGTTTGTTTTTGCTTGATATTTTTTATTTTCAAAAAATAATATTGTTAAATTTAATCAATATTAGAAAAAAAATATTATAAATATATAGTTTAAAAAATACATTTATATCTTCTTCTTTTTTGAGAAAATATTTTTTGTTTTCATTTTCTGAAAACTGTTTTCATTTTCAAATTTTAAACATTCTAGAAAATATGTTTGTTTTCACTTGATATTTCTATTTTTAAAAAATAATATTATTAAATTTAATCAATTTTAACAAAAATATTATAAATCATTTACATATATAGTTTAAAATATATTTATATATTATTTTTTATATAGTTATAATGTTGTTATTAAGTTTTTACATAATATTAACTTTTGAAAACATTAAAATAACTTTTTTCTGTTTTTTGTTTTCAGTTATTTTCTAAAAATATTTTTAGTGAAAATATTTTATAAATTATAATCAAATATATTTTTACTATTAATTTCTATTTTTTTCTGAAAATAAAAACAGAAAAAAGGCAAAACAAATGTTACCTTAAGTTTTTATCTAAGGTTAACTTTTGAAAACATTGAGAACAATTTTTTTTTCTGTTTTTAATTGTTTTTTGAAAATATTTATGGTAAAAATATTTTTTAAATTATAATCAAATATATTTCTGTAAAAGAGAAAAAATAAAGATATTGTAGTCTTTTTATAAAAAATAGGTGTAATTTCAAAAACGGGCATGAGCGAATTTAAATTACCCTCTACGTCAGTGCAACATAAATTGGGCCACAAGCTAATCCTAGCCTGTAAGAGATTCATTCTCGATCTTTTCTTTTCGTAGCCCCATTTTTCCTTTGGTAACTCTAAAGTTTTAATATTTCCAAAATATCCTATATCTGGAGACTTTGTTAGTCATTAGATAAGTTTTTTAACTGTATTTTGTATCTAGTGATCCATAGTGTACATTTTTTAACTATATAGCATATTTAGTAATTCAGAATGTATTTTTTTAATTGTATGACATATTTTGTAATGTATAATATATTTTTTAACTATATTGCAGATTTTATAATTCATAATACACTTTTATTAATCTATAATGTGGAATTTGTAATCAATAATATTTTTTTATTTATAATATAGATTTTGGAATCCATAAAATGATAGTTATGAATCATATGATCCTTACAAATGTTATGTTACGAATTACGAAATCAATAATATAGATAAAATGTATCTTGCAAATTAAGAGGCATCACAAAAATCATACCTAGATTATCCTTTATGTGATTTGTCAATGGCCACTACTGAAGCTTTGTGACCTTTTTTACGATTGTCTTGTCATCCATGTGTGAAAAGTATGATCTTAATGCCTCTAGCCTAACACCTTCTGTCGCAAACAAAGGCATCCTACCACATCAAGCAACATGGTTGACACTAATAATTCAGGAGTAAAGAAAAATATTAATGATTAATCCTCTATGGTATTAGATAATAAATATACATCAGTATTGTTACAAAGATCTATGTAATTAAATAGAGATCCAATTCAAATATATGATTATATTTGTTGTAATTCAATATACCTTACATCAATAAATAATTATTTTAAGGATGTACATACATACCCTTATTCATTGTATTATTTGGAGAGTTAACATAATTAATATATATATATATATATATATATATATATATATATATATATATATATATATATATATAGAGGTGTCAAAACGAGTTTGACTCGGTTGGCCATCCCGACCCACCAAGGATTCAGGTCGGATTGGGTTGAAAAAAATCGTGCTTCATGGATCCGTTTATTTTTTGTGGTCCGACCCACCTAACTTACGAGTTTGGTAGGTCGGGTAGGGTCAGGTTGAGTTAACCCACAACCCACCACAAGGTTTCTTTTTTTATTTAAACTTAAAAGTTGAAGTTGAATTTTGGATGAATGATAACATTGATTCATTTAGTTTATGTTTGGGATGAATCTTTTAATTAGATTATATGCAAACATAGTTTTAATGTTATTGATTTGTGTTATTTATAATGAGTTTAATTGGTATACACTGTCAGTGTAATATTTTTACATTCACATTCAATCATGACTTTTCATTTATGTGACTTTTAAAGTAGTAACGAGTAAAATCAACAAATTTACCATGAATGAAGGTTTGTGATTAAATGTCAATGTAAAAATTTTTACAGTGACAATGTATACCAATTAAACTCATTTATAATTTGTATGATTGTTGGTTTAATATTATGTATATGTTAGTTATCCTTTTTAAACTTATTTATGTGTTTATAATTTTAATTTGCATATTGAAACTTAATTGCGATTTATAATATGCATTTTTTTTATCAAAAGTTTTACTTAAAAAAAATCAGAAACTAAATTTAATAAATTTGTTTTTTCAAATCTGGTAGTCAGCCCACCTAACCCATCAACATGTAGTGAGTTGGGTCAAGTCTGCCCAACCCGTTTATCTCACAACCTGTAGTGGCCAACCGGTGTGGGTCAAACTAATCCGTTTTGACACCTCTATCTATCTATCTATCTATCTATCTATCTATCTATCTATCTATCTATCTATCTATCTATCTATCTATCTATCTATCTATCTATCTATCTATCTATCTATCTATCTATCTATCTATCTATCTATGATTAAAAATATGATTGTCAAATTAATAAAAATATACTTATTTTACGGTGATTTATATTGACTTTAAGATAAAAATAATTTTCAAAAAATAGTGACAGATATTTTAATTTTCTTCAATTATAGCTAATTTTTCAGGAGTGTTGGTATAGGAACAATTTCTTTATATATATAAAAATTAGAACAGTTACATTAATTAAACAAAAATGTTGAAGATACAATAACAAAAATTCATATGAAAGAAAGGAGAGAAAAAGACGTCGCATACTCAAATTACTTCCACTAAAACGAACTAATAATTAACAATTAATATTAAAAAAATGTTAAATAATCATGTTTTAGTGACATTTTAATAAGCATAATATCTTTAAAAAAAATGTCTTCATCTCTGATGTTTGTAATCTATCATTTTTAACCAAAATATTTAAAAATTATTTATCTTTTATATTTTTAATATATTTACTTTAAACTTTAATTTTAATATTTTAAAAATTTATCAATAATTAAAAGTCATATTGTATTACATGACATTGGTGTAACTTACACCAAGTGGTATAAAAAAAATTAAACAAGATCGATGTTAGTGATATTTTAATAACCACAATATCTTTAAAAAAATATGTTAACCTCTCATGTTTGTAATTTATCATTTTTAACCAAAATATTATCTCTTATATTTTCAATTTATTATATTTAATATATTTATTTTAAATTTAATTTTAATATTTTTTAAGAATTATCAATAATTAAAAATTGTATTGTATGATATGACATTGGTGTGACATACACCTTATTTATTTACTATAAATTTTAAATATATTTATAAATTTAAAAATTATTTATTTATTAAAAATTAAATATAATATAACTAGTGGTTTTTTTCGTAAAAAAATATTAATTTTATACAACTAAAATTGATTACAAATAAATGTTTGTAAATATATAAATAATATTATAATTTTTAATTTATAATAATAAATTTTTAAATTGACAATTGTACTTTATATTTTAAGTAAATAATTTATATTGTGGTACATATATAGAAATTAATTTATAATAATTTTAATTAAATAAAAAATATTTGTTATGTTCAAATTAGAGATAAATATTAGTTGTGGAATAAAATCGAATGGTTGCCTAGAGTATGCCTAATAGGTGAACACATGTTGAGTTGAGTCAGGTTTAGATAAATGCAAGACTCATCCAATCATAAAACATTGGGTTGTACTAGTTTGAATTTTTTTTTTTTTTGCATTAAACTTACCCAATCTAACCTGCTATTGAAGGGATTAGGTTGAGTTAAATTAATTGGATTTAATTTTTAAAATATTTTGTTTAATTTTTTTTTTAATAAAAACAAATTTTAGAATATTATTTTGTTAGTTTTTAGGATTTTTTTTTAAAAAAATAGAGTATATATCATTGTTATAATATAAAAATAAATAATAAATTATAGTTACAAATTATCTATTAAAATTAAAACAAATTAAAATTAACATACAACTAAATTTTCAAATAATAATAACTAAAAAAATATTTTACTTAAAATAAAAATATACACAATTTTATTCAAACTAAACAAATCATACAAATAAATATAAACTAAACAATATATAAAAAAACACATAATAACAAAATATATAATTTTAAATATAATAATTTAATATTATAATAGAGTTTGATGTCAAATTCAACTTACCAAATATTTTATTCAATTTATTTCATCCAACCAAAAAAAACTCAACCTAATTTGATTTCTATCGTATTGATTCTAATGAACAACCATACTGCTTAGGGTTGTCGAAATTGCAAGTTGGGTTGGGAAGTTGAGTTAGTCATTAGTGAGATAAATAATGATGGGCATTTTCCCGTATCCATAACTTCCCATGACATCAGACATTCCAAACTCAACTTGACAAAAACATTACTAAGCTCTATCAAAAACTAAAGATTCATCTTCTTATTGGGAATCGTGCATCCTGGGAATACCAACTTCCCAACCATGCTACTATATCTTATCCCGTATCCACCCGTCTCTGTTCCTGGACTTCACTGATACATTATTTTCAGTTTTATTATACTTTGAATTTTTTATAGTTTATACTTTGATATAAACCCTAAACTATATTGTATAAATATTTTTGGAAAAAAGTTCAAAGAATTAAAAAAGTTTTTATTAAGTTAAAAAATTTATAATTTTTTAAAAGATGTACGACTTTGTAGGCTAATTTATTAAAAAAACTTGTATTTTAAACAATTATAAAAACTTTTCGTATTAGTACATAATATGCTAATTTTAGCATGGGTAAATTATTTTAATCGAGAGAGACCTACTATTTCTTGTATATTGCAGGAAAACATCTGAAAATCTCATGATAGCGGTAATTTTATTTACAACGAAAAGCTAGGAAGAATGCTGAAAATCTTGTAGATGAATTAAAAGTTTTTAGATTAAAAAATAAACAATTTTGGTACTAGAATAAAATTCAAGTTCAAAAATAAGAATGTGTTACAAAATCTCACATAAGTATAGTAATGCTAATGATGAGATGGTTAGGAAAATAATTTAAATTATTTTAATTTAAAATTTTTAGATATTATTTTATTTTTAAAATTTTCTTAGAGTGTAAAGATATTATTTGTAAAATAGATATTTATTTCTTTATTTAAGATTATGATGTTAGATATATAACTAAGATAAGAAGAATCACTCGTCTGAAGAAGGGTCACCACCTTAAATGGGAGATGGTTATGATGTGAAGAGAGAATTTGCATATTTTTTAATAGTTCCAAAAAACTTGACCTGAATGTAGGCATAGAGCATGAATCATGTGAATAAAAAGATGGATAGGTTTTGTAAGTTTTCCAAAAACTTATTGTGGATATACATATTAGGTGGGAACCACTTTAACAAAATAACTTTGTTCTTTTTCTTTCTTTTTGCTTAGATGTTATTTTTATTGTTGAAGTGATTTTCTTATCCATATAAATAAAGAACATTTTGTTTGTTATGAATTTTTGTCCCAACAAGTGGTATTAGAAAAATAGATTATTAAAGAAACCTCATGAAAGTAAACTAAAATCAAGTGACATACGTTGAGATATCATAAAGAGTATGGGAGAAAACATACAAAATCTACGACTAAGCATTCTGTGAAGAACATTCATGGTAATTGAAGATGAAATTAAAAATTTTAATTGAGGGATGGATGGTTGAAAAGATTATTTAAATTATTTTAATTTCAAATTTTTTAGATATTGTTAGAAAAAAATAGTTTTATTTTTAAGATTTGTTTTTAGATTTTAAAAATATTATTTGTAAAATAGAAATTTGTTTTCTCATTTAAGATTAACATGTTTGCATGTTTTTCTATAATCCCAAAAACTTATAGATATAGGCATGAAATGCGAATAATATCAACAAAAAGATTAGGAGAGTTTCCAAGTTTTTGAAAAACTTGTCATGGATGTAGGTATGAAGTATGTACTACCTTAACAAAATAATGTTATCTTTCTTTTTTGTTAAGCGTTATTTTTAATGGGATGTTTTTTTAACAATATAAAAAAAAATTGTAAATTATATGTTTTTGTCGTAATATAGATAAGGTATCGAAAGGTTGAAAAGAAGACAAGAAAAATGTAAGTAAACAATTATTTAAATCTTTTGACGAATTTTACACATATATTTGAATCAAGCATGCATCCAGAATGAAATAGAAAGAATTATACAACAATTATTTTTTTTTATTAAAGAACGAGATCAATTTATAATACAGGGGGATTAGAAATATAATATAAGGAGCAAACTATTGCTTACTAATTTGGAAAGATTAAAAACAAACCTTAAACAATGAGTAATGGTTAAATTATTGGTCTTACTGATTTTTATTTTTTTATTTTTGAAAATAATGTATTCGTGGTCCTATATTTTTTGTCAAACTTGAACTAGATCTCTATAATTTTATATTAATGAATTTGGCTTTAAACTTTAAAAAAACATATAGATTTAGTTCTTTCTAGATATGAATTAATGATTTTTTAAGTTAAAAAATGATTAAATTCGCATGACTTTTTAGAGTTTGAGCACCACAAATTCATCGACTGAAAGTATAAGTACTCAGACTAAGTTTGATTGAAAGTATATAAACAAATTTTTCCCTTTTCTTAAATAATTATTGGTCCTTGTGATATTTCTGTTGAGGCTTGAAAAAAAGATGGATACGTTATTTTAGGAGTAGTTTTTGTTTACAAGATTTTAAGAGTAGTTTTAAAATAGGTACTTTTCATTCTCGCTTTTTTATTTATTTTAATATAATAAAGGATAAGGATGAAAACTAATTCTTTAAAATCACTCGTGAATAATTTTATACCTTCTTATTTAATTTACTAACAAATAAAGGATATGATTCTTGAAAACGTACACAATTTACTAATACTAGTATATTGATTTCATATTTTTCTTGATAAAAATGTCATGATTTTAAATAAAAAATCCATCTTATTAAATATTTTTCTTTTCTTCTATTGATGATTTTTATGAGATTACTCTCACCCAATGTATTGCCTATTAAAGTGCAAAAAGATTTTATTCTTAATCAAACTTACTTTCTTCAAATTTTTTTATTAATTAAAGTATAAATAATGGATACGGAATCCACATTTAGATACCCAACATTTTTTTTTAAATTCCTTTGAATATATTTATCCAATATCTGAGGGTAAGAGCATTAAAATTTCTATCCACAAAAATATAGATTTAGTTACGAAGATTTTTTTAAAGAATGTGTACGAGGAAGGGGCTATAGTATAAGGTTGTTATTTAACTTTTACAAAACTAAACTAACTTATTTGAATATTACTCTAAATTTTCAAGAATCATATTAATATGTTTTCTCATTCTTCTCGATTTCTCTTAAACCCTATTCAACCATGTGGCCAACCACATCTATTTTAATAAAAAAGTAAAAATCAGCAAAACTAATATTTTGTAAAAATCAAAATAACTGGTCAATATTTTTAACAATATAAGAATAAAAAATAAGTCTTACATAAGTTTTCTATCTCTAAAATTTTACCAAAAATCACTTTTAGTGCTTAAAATTTAAAAATATTTCAGTCCTAAAATTAGTTTGTTCTTTGTATTGAAATTGTCCATTTATAAGTTCCGATGTTTTTGGTTGTACCAGATGTGAAGTTGAAGATTGAAAAAATTAGGGTTGAAGAGGAAAGTAATTCACGAGTATAAAAACTAGCTTTCTGTCACCAATTTTTTAACCATGTTAAGTGATTTTTTGTGAAATTTTAGAAATAAAAAACTTATTTAAGTAAAAAAAGAATACAACTCATACGCTTATAACTATGTTTAATTCAAGAGAGAGGGAGCAGAGAAGATATTAAAATTACATATTATGTTTAGTTCAATGGAAGGGATGGAGGAAAACAACTCTATTCTTGTTTGGTTAACACAAGGAGGGGATGCGAGAGATTTTAAATTTAATTGTTTTTATTCATATTATATTTTAAAGCATATGTGACAATAATATGATAAGCCTTCATAACAATATACGTATTCTTGAAAGATATTTTTCTTTCTAGTTTTTACCATGCCTATGTGGACTTTGCCACATCATTGTGGATGAATATCTAATGTACTTTCTCTTTGAAGGCATATCTCACACCATTTTAGACAAACCCCTTATGTCTCTTATAGCACATCTCTCAACCTCAATAGGGTGTGCCATATATGTTTTTTTCTTCTAGCATGTCTTCCTTGTATCCACAAAGATCAATTAGCTTATATCTTTACAAAACCCTTTGTGGAAGAATGACTAAAGTGTCTACAAATGCTTTAAGGGATGGTCTTTATTAAAGAATAAATAATTTTCGTATTAGAAGTTTTTTCATATGTAACTTGGGGACAAATCGTCTGATGAATCCATGCATCATTTGTATAAGCATATTAAGACACTCAGTCTTAGACCATTTGCATGCATTATTTGTTAATACAACTTGCTAGATACATGTGTCCTTATCCTAGAGATTCATTGAGTTGCATAGAGACACTATTTGGGCCTTATCCAACAAAATTTCTAGAAAATCAATACATATCTTTTCACCATTTTCTCTCTGAAAGGCGCATATATATATATATGAGACATATCTAGTGAGAAAGTTAAATTTATATGAGAGTTAGATGAGCAAACCTCATTCATTGAGAGAGAAGAGAGAAGAATATCTAAAAAAGTTCAATCATTAAGAGAGGAGAGACAAAAAAAAAAAAATAAATGCTGGAAGAAAGAGAATGAGTGGATACGATTTGATCTCAACCATTAATTTTTGTTTCAATGGCTAAGATTTGCTTTTCTCACTCTCTTATATGATACCTTACTCTCATATAATACATTTCTCTCTCTCTCTCTCTCTCTCTCTATATATATATATATATATATATATATATATATATATATAGTCTAAACACCAAACTATCACCTTTCCTCACATTTCAAAATCTCAAACTTCTCTCACACGGTTCTCAAAAACCCTTTAAACCCTAACCTCTTAGAGAAAACTCCATAGCCATAGCATTGTTAGTCGAAGAGGTTTACCAGAAGCCCTCTATCCAAATGTTTATAAGAAGGATCAATACAATCGTATAAAAGCTCATGTGTTGTATTTTTTCGATGTTAAAGAGCTCAACCAGTAAGGGTTTGAGTTTGCAAGACCTTTGAGCTACATAACTTTCTGAAGTTCTTCTAGGGTAGGAAAACAATGTACCCTAAACTTTTGAGAAGTTACTAGAAGATAACTAGTATTTTCAAGAAAAGATACATCAAAGGTTAATGTTGGGGACAGAAGTTGTCATCAGCCCAAGAGTGTAGCAGATACCACTGGTTGTAGTAGGTACAAAAATTTCTACTGTGATGGTTGGGATGCGGTGTATAAGGAAACTGCATCGATGGAAAAGGTATTTTGTGGAAGGTCATTTTCTCCAAATAGGCATAAATCCAATATAATAATCTACAAGGACTTATCACCTAAGCCCAACATTCTGCACAACAGATCCTGAATTGGGTCATTTTGTACAAATATGGTTCTATGAATCATGTTACGAATTTTTGAACATTCATTCTTTTTCATATGTTGTTAAGTATTCCATTTAAACTTTCACATCTTATCTATATGAACCTTCTAAGGTAAGTGAAGAGGATGGGTGAAGATACCAATGAGATTTTCTACTCAGTACTTCTGAACAAGATTTTGTGGAATACTGTTGTATTTTAAAAGTTCTTCAAGAAGATCTCTCATGAATATAGGGAGGATATATAAGAACAAGACTATTTGTTCTTACACATAAAGGTATAGAGAAAACAAGCTAGATCTTTCTCATAAAGGTCCATTTGAGTCCTATCAAATTTGATGCCTTATTAGCATCATGCCCAAGCTTATAAAAGGTCAAAAAGACCTCTTTTAGGCAAGGAAGAACCATGGACCATCACCAACTTAGAAAGTTTATATTTCTATAAACCTACACGATCTCAATCCTATTGTAGACTTTACTATTGACATTACAAAGCAGAAGTCTAGGTTTGATGTGGAAACAAACTGGGAATTCGGTCAACTAAACAAAGAAAGTCTTGCAAACATGAGACACAAGAGGAATTAACCTTTTGTTCAGTAATTAAAAGATAAGGAGAAGACTAAATATGAAGGAGAAGCTTATGCTCCTCCACCACCAAAAGGATTCAAAAGATTCATCTTTGAAGAGAAACAAGGCCTTAGCGAATTTTGAAGCAGTAGCAACAAAAGTTGCATATTTTCTTGACAAAAGAAGAAAAAAACATTAACACCTACTTTGGTAATCGATGTTGATGAGTGGATACCCCGTCTACCTCTTGTGGATCCAATCTTCTATAGCTTTACAACAAGTATCACTTTCACCAACCCAACCTTCTCCTATTCCCTAACCATCTTTTGTTGAACCTCAATTGTTTACTCAACCATCTTCTATCCCTAAACCTTCCATCTCTCAAGTTGAACCACAACCTTTTACCACTCAACCTTCAACTCCTCAACCCCTTACTCACCTACCACCATATAAGCCCAACCAACTACCTAAACACAAACCCCTTATCAGTTGGCCTTTCATCCTCATTCCACAACCCTTTATACCTTCCACCACCTTCAAAGTTTACACACACAAAGGTCTTACCTATCTTCGAGCCCTTACCATTGAAACCAAAATTGTCACTATCTCAACCTTGAACCTAGGGTTCTCTACTCAAGAAGTGCTTGGTTTTCATACCATCATACATCAGTCATTCAAGCCATCCAAATCCTACCTCAAACTCCCTCCCAAAGCCATCGAGTTATTACCTTCACTAACTTTTCAATGGAGGATTTATCCTAAATTCAAGAAGATGCCTTGCCACTAAATCTAGGGTTGAAGATAAACCAGAATCCTCAAACAAAGAATGAGGAAGGAAAATCAGTAATAAAAAAAGGAAAAAAAGGTCAAGGTAAGCTAAAGATTTAGTGTTACAACTATGAGAAATGAAGGCATTTTGCCTCTGAATCCTCACATGTAGCCACTTTTGAATCATTACTGAAAATTGTGAGTTGTGAGCTTTTGTCTTCAATTGCAAAAGTGTTCTAGAGAGTGAAACTCTTTTTTCTTTCTAGATTTTATCAAGGAGAACCTCCTTGCAGCAAGCTTGAATCCATGGATTATCTTCAATTTGATTGAAGAGACTTCACCATCTCCTTGCCTTCTTCATCTTCTCAAGTAGATTTGAGTTTGTTTTTTCTAATCTCCTCTTAACTTTATGCTTAATATTCTCCTTCTTATGTTCTTAGATGATAGAACCAAAGATAAGGTTTTGATCCTAGGCTATGGAACTTGTTTTCTATCAAGGAAGGCATAGAAGGAAAAATGTACAAGTTCAACAAGACATTGTATGGCCTTAAGCAAGCTCCTAGGGCCTGGAATAGAAGGATTTATACATTCCTAATTCAGAATAAATTTAGGAAATGCTTAGTCAAATATGGTGTATATGTGAAGAAATAAAAAAACGCGACTTTATTTTTCTTATATGTAGATGATCACTACTTATAACAGGTAATAATTCAAAGATGTTTAAAGCACAAATTATGTAGGAATTTGAAATGAAAAATCTTGGAAAACTAGCTTATTTCCTTGGGTTAGAATTTGTAATTATCTCAAAATGAGTTTTGCTTCTACAACATAAGTATGTTATTGATATACTAAAAAGATTTTATATAGAGGATGAAGAAGAAGTTAGGCTCAATAGAGGAAGAAGACATGAAAACATAAGTATGTTAATGTTAAGTTAGGCTCAATAGAGGAAGAAAAAGTTGATCCAACATCTTTGAAATTAATTAATTAAATCACTCAGATACTTATGTAACAGGAGACCTTATCTGTAATTGGATGTAGGCATTGTATATTCATGAATGAACCAAAGAAACCACATTTGATGGTTACCAAGAGAATATTAAGGCATGTGAAAGGAATATTAAACTTTGGAATCTTATTTCCTATGAAGAAGGATAAAAAAGGTAAAAAACTTGTTGATTTTTCTTATTCAAATTGGAGTGGAAATGAGATTGATAAAGATAGAATTTTTGGGTATTTTTTCATGTTTTTAGGAATGGAAAATCAGAGATCATTTTACTATACACATTTTGTATCTTTTTTAGTCTTTCTAACTCTGTAATTGTTTCTTAATTTTCTATCTTAGTTTATTTTCATATTTGGGCCGAGTTTGAGCTTTTTTCATATATTTATTCTTATTTTGCAAGTTAGTGGACTTTCTTGTATTGAACTTTCTTGGACTAGTTATTTTTGTATTTTCATATTTTTTCTGTATTTTTTGTATTTTATTTTTTTGTAATTTTTCTTTAATTTTAATTTTTAGTTTTATTTTCTATTTTTTAGGCTAATTTTGTTTGGGCCAAAGACCAATTTAATTTAGACCTTCTTAGAGACCAATTTAGTAAGAGAATATAAATAGTCTCTCATAATTATTTGTAACAACTTTTGCTCATTTCTCTAGAGTTAGTTCAGGTTTGTGTTTTAGCTTCCTTCACAAGCTTCTTTTTCTTTCCTCCATCTTCTTTCTTTTCATGCAAACTTCCATGAAGATCTTCAAGGAAGGCTAATTTTTTACTCAATTTGAGGTTTTCGATGCAATCACACGATAAAAGTATGAATCTGATCTCTTATGTGTTGTCTTTCTTACGAATTTTATATTTTATTGCTATTTTCTCCTTTTTAATTCGTGTAGAATTCTAGTTGGGTTCTGATTCAAATTGGTTTGACATAGATTCAGATTGATTGATTTGAATTACAAAAGGTTAGGTGATCGATTGTGAACCAATTTCAATCGATTAGATTTCTGAAAATTTATGGGAATCTTGAGATTGTGATCATGATTCAGTTCAATTAAATTACTTGTGAGTGTTGATGCAATTTTGCGTGAATATTAAAATTATGATTACTCAATCACTTCGCTAAGAATCTCGAACAAGTGTTCTCTTTCTCAATTTTTGTTTTCAAATTTTTGTTTCTTGCTTAGCATGTTTCTTGTTTCAATTATGCGTTTAAAATCTTCATATTTTCTAACGTTCTTCAAAAAATCTAAATTACATATGTTTTGTATTCTCAAGAGATGATTTAGATTCGTTCCTTATATTGCAAAATTGGAGAAAACTAGTTGTTTGATATTGTTATCGATAAGTCTTTGTCACCAATCCCTTGATGTATACACTTGTCATCCTATGAAGCCAAGTATATGGCAAGTGCTTTTAAATCATGTCACGTTGTGTGGTTGAACTTACTTCTTAGTGAACTTAGCTATGAAATATAGAAACCAAACAAATTGTGGGTGGACAACAAATTTGTAATCAATTTGACCAAGAACCCAATTTCACATGGTAAAATAAACATATTGGATCCATTTCATTCGGGAGCAAGTAAGGAGTGGAAATCTTGAAATAGTGTATTGCTCAACTAAAAACCAACTAGCACACATCCTAACTAAGACAATTCAGTTTGTCAGCAAACTTGTAAACTCATAAATGAGTTAGGAGTTGTATCTTATAATGATTTGGATTAAGGGGAGTGTTGAGTTTAACCCAAATAAGTGATGTTGTTAAAAGTTAGTTCGTAAGATTTGGCTATGTCCAATAAATAGTATTGAATGAGTTTTGTTAGTTAACCAACTCCTATACGTGTGTAAGGTTCTTAAGTAAATGCAAATTTTCAATTACTCTTTCCTCATTCAATCTATATTCATTTTGAGTGTGTGTGAATCAATTATCTTCCCAACAAAATTCAATAAACATTTTGGGCTCATTTACCTAAAAATTTGTTGCTTAGACTTGTTTACTTGTACACATAAAGATATTTTCAATTTTTTTTACAAAGGTATTTTTAATTTTGAATAAACAATAAAGAAATAAATATTAATCATAATTACACATATGTTGATCATTATTAATTTCATTTTAAATTATAATATATACTCATTCTATTCAATTACTACATTCATATAGTTTTAATGGATTAAAAATACATAAAAAATGAGTTAAATATGTTTTTTTATTCTTAAAAATGACTGAGTTATGTTTTTCTATTCTTGGTAAGAAAATTTTAACTTTCTTCTCTAAAATTTTTATTTTGTTTTTGTCTCTACTTTTATTTATTTATGTAAAATGGTGACATGTAAGTTAAACTTTTTAAAAACAATTTGTGGTAACTTTAAAAGCCCACTATTTATTTATAATTTTTAAATTACAATTTGAAGAACTAAAAATCATAAAAAAATAATTTTCTAAAAAAAATTCATCTTACAAGACTCTTGAAACTAATAAAAATAAGTAATATTCAATACAAATTCAAATATTTAATTCAATCAATGAAAAAAACCAAAGCAATCAATGGGTTTAAGCAGACACTCAAGCCTGTAGGCAATACTTTGGATTTGTTATCTGAGGTTTCGCTTGCATGGGTCATTTCAATTTTATGGAGGAGTATCTACATGGAGGATGCAAAGATGTTTGTCGCATCGTCATATTCCTTGGATTCCTAGTAGAGTATGGTCTGATGTTTCAATGAATCAAGTTGAGGTTAGGGAAATATCTCATTTCTCGAATGCTCCGGGAGATTTGGGCAATGGTATGGAAGATCAATTAGGTAATATTGTGATATCTTATGGGTCATTTTTGAAGGTCAGTACATGTGGATTCTTGGTAAGAGTATAAGAGCTTCTAGTTAGTTTCCTAATGTGACTATTGTGAGAAAATTGGTTGAGTTGGAGGAACGTGATAGGAGGAGGGTAACCTTTAATGGGTCTGAATAATGACGTGGGAATTCCAATAATAATATTTAATGTCCTGGCTTATAACATAAGAGGTATTATGGGGAGGGAGACATAGTGGTTAGTGAGACAGTTGGTGTCAAAACATGATATTAACATTATCTGTATTAAGAAAAAAAAGGTAACAAATATTGACAAAAGTCTATGTTGTTCAGTTTGGGTGAATTGAATGTCTACTAGTGTGGGGTGCCCGCAATTAATCGGGTAGGAGGGCTTTTGTGTGTCTAGAATACCAAGGATTTCATTCTTTCTAAAGTTTTCAAGATGTGGGTTTCTTAAAGTGAAAAGAAAATTCAAGTTAGAGCTAAAGGAGAGGATAATTGTTAACATATATGCGTCTTGCTCTCTATCTGGAAAGAAGGTAATTTAGCAGTCTTTGTTGGAGCATAGACAATGGTTCCAAGATTATATTTGATGTGTAGCTAGTGATTTCAATGCAGTAAGATCCCCGAAAGAAATGATTGGTGAAAATGGGTTGAGAGAAACTTCTCTGAGTGGAATAAATGAGTTTTTGGATTTCATTAGGAATATGGAGTTGGTGGAAGTATCAACTGTAAGGCACCACTATACATGGTTCAATGCTAGAAGTAAAGGTTGTAGGGTTCTGGATAGGTTTTTAGTTCCCCATGAGTGGTTGGAACTTGCTCCTAATAGCTTCTAGCTAAACTTGAACAGAGACTATTCAGACCATTGCCCTATTATCCTGAAAATTGCCTCTGCTAACTGGGGAGCTAAACCTTTTTAAGTTCATCAATGTCTGGCTTGAGTGTAAGGGATTTAAGGAGTTTATTAAGAAAAGTTACAACAAGATTAATGTCCACGGGTGGAGTGCATTTGTGCTTAAATAAAAATTAAAAGCTCTAAAGGTAGAGATCAAGAGTTGGAGTAAAAACAATATTGGCAAGGTTAAGGGAACAATCAAAGATTTGAAAGATAAGATCATGAGCTATGGTAAAAGTGCTGAAGAAGGTACCTTGGGGAAGAGGGGGTCAAGCTGAGAATTGAGGTTACTGGTGAATTGAAACATTGGAGTTCCTTCCAAGAAACTTTATTGGCTTAACGGGCAAACATTAAATGGTTGAAGGAATGTGATAAGAATTTCCGGTTCTTTCATGGCTCAATTAATCATAGGAGGAAATCTAATGGAGTCCTAGGGTTGATGATAAATAGGGATTGGGTGGAAGACTTGATGCAAGTTAAACAGGAAATTAATAATTTCTTTCATGATAAATTCCAATCACAGGGGGGTAGGGATTTAGATTGGATGGGTGGAATTCAATTGCTTCTAAAAAATCCAAAGAGTTGAACTAGAAAAGGAGTTCACTGAGGAAGATATTAGAATGGTTGCTTGAGAGTATGATGCTCAAAATCTCCATGTCCAGACTGGTATAATATGAAGTTCATTAAACATTTTTGAGACATGCTAAAGGAGGACATAAGAAAGGTCTTGGTAGAGTTCCATTAGAATGGGAAGCTTCCAAGGGGCTTTAATGCCTCATTTATTTCCTTAATTCCAAAGAAGAAATGTCCTGGAGGCCTTGAAGACTATGTGCCTATTTCTTTAATTGAAGTGATTTATAAAATTATAGCAAAGGTTTTAGCTCACAGGTTACAAAAGGCGTTGCCTAACATTATTGATGAATCACAAACAACTTTCATTAAGGGGAGTCAACTTCTTGATAGTGTGGTGATAGTCAATGAAGTGGTTCAAGAGGCAAAATAGTTTAAGAAGCCCTTATTGGTATTTAAAGCTGATTTTGAGAAAGGCTTATGACTTTGTAAGTTGGCCTTTCTTGTTGTATATGCTCAAGTGTTTTGGGTTCGGGGATAAATGGATTGGATGGATTCAAGGGTGCCTTTATTCATCATCAATCTCAGTATTAGTCAATGATAATGCTACGAAGGAGTTTAGAATGCAAAGAGGTCTAAGACAGGGTGACCCTATGGCGCCTTTCTTATTTTTAATTGTAGCCAAAGGTTTAGGAGGGCTGATTAAAAAGATGATAGCTGCAAATCTGCTTTCAGGCATCACTATAGGTGAAAATGATTTTCAAGTTGCGATCCAACAATATGCGAACGATACCATCTTCATGGCATCCCCTGAGGTAAAAAATGTATATATTCTCAAAAATGCTCTAAGGTGTTACAAATTAGCATCTGGTCTGAAAATAAATTTTCACAAGAACAACTTAGGAGGGGTTAGGGTGAAAGTGCAAGAGTTGTGTTCTTTTGATAAAATCTTAAAGTATGGTGTTCTACAGATGTCATTTTTCTATTTAGAGGTTCTAGTGGGAGCTAATGTGAGGTGTGAGCATGTCTAGAAGCCAATTTTAGACAAAATGAGAGCTAAATTATCTCTATGGAAGCAAAAAAATTGTCCTTTGGAGGACGAATCTGTCTGATCAAATCCACCATTTCATTAATACCTCTTTATTATTTGTCCTTTTATAGGGTTCTGAAGAAAGTGGCTAAAGCTATTCAATCTATACATTGGAGTTTTTTATGGGGTAGTAACGAAGATCGCAACAAAGTGGCATGGATCAAATGTGAGCAGGTGTGCAAGGAAAAAAGTCAAGGTGGTCTTGGAATTAGAGATGTGATGGCATTCAACAAAGCTCTGCTAGGGAAATGGCGCATGAAGGTTCTTCAAGGGGGAAAATCTCTTTTGATTAATGTTTTGAAGGCTAGATACGGAGAAGCTATCAAGAGTGATTTGGCAATGACATACAGGAGAGGAAAGTCTTAATGGTGGAATGATATCTTGAAAGTAACTATTGATACGAGTTAGGTGAGTGATTCGCTGGGGAGGTAAAACCCCGGTTAACGATGGGTCAATGTTTAAATTTTGGGAGGGAGGGTGGAAGGTGTCTGGTGGGTTTAATTCTTTATTCCCTAGGTTGTATGCTCTATCTAATTAGAGAATGATGTGCATTTCGAATATTGGGGAGTGGTATAATTTGACTGGGTTTGGAAACTTACCTAGAGGAGGGAGTTATTTGATTGGGAGAGGGAGTGAGTGAGGGAGTTGGAGGGTGTTCTAGAAGGGGTTCATTTGAGGCAGGATGTGGTAGACGAATAGAGTTGGGGTGTTAGTCAAGGTAATTATGGGGAATATTCAGTAAATGAAGCATACTGCTCATTTTGTGGAATGTCTCATGAGGTCGCTTCTCCAAGGTGGTGGAAGGTTATGGAAGTCAACGGCTCCCTCCAAGGTGGTGGCCTTTTCTTCGAAGGTAGGTTTGAGTAGAATTCCTTCTAAGGTAGAATTGACAAAGAGAAACACTATTTCCTCTGTTGATAATATATGCCATGTCTGCTATTTGAACCAGAGTCTGTAAGTCATATTCTCCTCTCATGTAAGTCTAGCTACCTTGTTTGGATGAAATGTTATAGGTGGTTAAGTTATGTTTTTGTGCTACCTGCTGATCTGGAAATGAGTTATTGGCATCTGCTAGGGCTACCTATCTCTGGTGGTATCCCTACAACTGAAGTTCTTGGTATAATTTGGCTGACTACTTTGTGGGGAATTTGGCTTGCGAGGAATGTGGTTGTTTTTAAGGGTGAATCCTTCATAGTTGAAGAAGTGTGACAACAATATATTCAAAGAGTGTGGTTGTGGGTCAAGGGGCTCTATAAGGCATCATTTGTCTCTTTTTTTATGTGGTCTACTCAACTAGTTCTGTGTATTTCTAAAATAGGAAAAAGGATTGCTTAGATCCTTTTAATTGTCTATGTATGATTCTAGTAGGGAGATTCTTAGTGAGTGCTGCATGTGGGGGTTCCTTTAAGCAATTATTCTTTGTTAATTTACCTACCATCAGTTGTAGGGGCATTTGTAAGTTGCTCTTGATTATGTTAACTTATCTGTAATCTTAATAACTCTTCATTATCATCTCCTATGACATGTTGGGTTCTATTAAAGTTGAATAAAATTTTCCTTTTTGAGAAAAAAAAGGTCAAAGAAAATGTAGTTATAATAAGCATAAATACACATCACCATTTAACAAAAATAAATAACTATAAAGATGAAAACAAAAATAAATAAAAAAATTATTGAGATAAAAAAGTTACGAAATTTATTGAGGATCAAAAATAAAATTTGATCATACTTTATACTTAGATAGATAGAATCATTTTTTATCTCAAAATTAACCTTTGGATTAAAAATTCATTTCACATAATTTTTTTATTACCAATGTTGAATCTTAAATAAAATATTGATTATATTATCCAAGCTTTATGTTCTTTAAAAGAAAAACAAGTTTTTTAGGGTATTTATGGACTTTGACACAAGACTAATCGCTTAAGGTATTTATATTTATTTAAGAAATTGATATCTCCCAACATGTGTTTCCATGTACGTAATATTATGAATCAAACTCTAGTTATGTGTTTAAGGAGAAAAATTGTCTACCAAGTACCAACCATACTCTACCATGTTGGTAGAAAATAAGCTATGCATTGAGTGTATACTATTTTTATAATGTTATTCAAACACAAAGGGAGATTTATTGACTTTTATAATCATTATCTTGATAATCATATAAATGACTATTTGTAAAACTATTGTTTTAATTGCACATTTTGCCTCTTAACTTATCAAATCGAAAAATTTTCCCCTCTCATTTTAAAATTGATTAATTTATCCCTTATTTTTAAAATTAACAATTTGTGTCTATCTATTAAGTTGGAAGTGTTAACTATTAAAAATCAATGTTAATCACGTCATGTGATTAGTGATCAAAGTTGGCAATCATAAGAGGTTGATAGTTAATTATTAAAAATTGAAAATAGTGACTATTAAAAATTAGAAGAATTAATTGTTTTGATCCTCAAATATTGCTAATATTAATCACCATGTTTACCATTGATCACTTTACATGTGATAATCAACGTTAATGTTCAATAGCAACCTTTAAAATTTAATTTAAGGAATAAAAATTATTTTCTTTGTAAAAGGCAAAATTTATTAATGATAATTCTATACAAGTCACAAGAAATGACACTGTAGAGATTAGGGATACAAAAGCTTTCAGAAAGTAAAGACAGATTGGAACAAATTCCTCACAAATAGCAGAGAGATAATACCACCACAAACACCATCAGGTATCTGAGACGGACCCCCCAATAACATTTAACAGGGGAAAACAAAAGCTAGAGACCATTCCCAAATAAAACTTTAACCTTGCACCATACGAATACAGAGATCATGCTTAGACAAAATGCGTTTAATGCACAAGATCGGATTAGAGGACCACTCAACAAAAGATACGTCTGATACCTTACTTATCCCTTTGAGCCACATCCATGACAGTTGCATAGCTAATTGCCAAACTTCTTCTACAAGGAAGGGATTACTATTGAAAACCACCCCATTCCTCGTAATCCATATACTCCACAAAGTTGACATCCAAATAATACTTAGAATAGAGATAGCTTTCATGCCTATTGAATTGCACATCCCCAAGAAACTCCAGAAATTTATTTTACAATCAGCAGGCAGAACTGAGACATATCCTAACCACTTAAAGCACAACATCCAAACAGAGTAGCTAGACTTACAGGAGAAACACAAATGATTGACTTATTCTGGTAACAAACAACAGAGGGGCAGGTTACCTTAACCATTGGAAGGATGGAACATTGAGCCAGTTCAACCTTTGACGGGATTCTTCCCAATGCCACATTCCAAGAAAAGCCACCACCTTGGACGGAGCTTTTGACTTCTATAACTGACTGAAAAAAGGAGACGTATCATCTTGTCAAGCTTCACACACTGCCTGATAAGCCATCTTTACCAAATATTGATCTGAGACCCCCGAACTCACTTCCCACCCCCAAGAATCTCTCGTCTCTTGCTTCATGGAAAGACCAACTAGATCACCCTCCCACTCCCTCACCCATTCATCCTCCCAGCTGAATAACTTCCTTCTCCAACTAAACTTTCAAACAAAAATTGCTAATTTTAAAAAATAGAAGAACATAATGTGCCATTTTAAAATAAGAGGACAAATTTTACATATTTGATAAGTTAGGAGGACAAAAATTCTAATTAAGCTAAACTATTTTATATGGTTACCGATTAGTACATAATCATTAAACTTAAAAATAATTTGATGTGTTAACAATGTCTTAAATTAATAATTTTTTAAAAAAATTATCTTTATTCTCAATGGCAAAATGTTAATATCTATTTTTTTTTTTGCAAATGGAAAAAAAATATTCAATAATAATGTGAGCATGACCAACTAAATCATAAGGCATGGTAGGTTGACTGAGAAAAACTTATAGCATGATCCAAGATATATAGAGCATGAAGATTACAATCTTTCCTTACTTAAGGCCTCCAATTAACCCTTACCTATAACTCTCGATATAGTCTTTAGGTGTGTTGCCACTCAAAAAATGCGAAAGAAGCTTTTTAGTAATAAGCTCTACCCCAATCCTAGGATCTTTATAGTGCATTAAACCATACTTTTGAGGCACAAAAATGAATACTTTTGAAAACCACTTCATTCCTAGTCAATCATATTAACCAAATTATGGCTAACCATATAATGTTCCCATCACTTTACCTTGTTATCATTAACAAACTTGATATATAGATAAGCATGTAAAAAGTATGTGGGAAGACAGTCTCCAAAGAGGTAATGCATATAGGGTAGACATCCCCATCCAATAAATTTATATTCCTCTTTGTAAGCTCTACCTTGGAAGGAATATGGTTCAAAACAACTTTCCATGCAAAGGTTGACACCTTTGAAATAACTTTTGCTTTGCATTACCTTGTAGAAGTTAGAGTAAGGAGATTGAACATCTATATGAAGCTCATTGTATACCCCCTTCACAAAATACCCATGCTTATCATTTGATGGCTAAATCCATCTCTAACTATCTTTCTCATCGGCTTTCATCTATACACCTTGTAGTTCATTTTGCAGGTCTTCCAACCAGCCAAGTTACCAGTCTAACATTGCCTTACGTCAATTTAGCTTCTAATGTCAGTTGCCTGCACTCCAATTTCTGCTACTGTATCTGCCTTATTTAATAAAAGGGCATATAATCTTGGGAATGCATCCTTAAAGCATTTATTCATGTACCATTTATCATCCCAAAACATGGAAGTTAAGTCATCACCTATCACAAACTGGATATTATTTATGAACCAATTCCCCCACTGTACATTCACGCCATTTTTATTACATCTCTCCACCATTGGGAGAGTAAGGATCCTCTCTATTTTATTTTTGTCCATTTCCTATACTTTTGAAAAAGTTAATTAAATAGAGATGACATGGATTTTATAAGATGTAACATTTATGTAGTCAAAAGCTTAGTAATGGAAGAAAATTGAGAGAGAATAAATGGAGAAGATCTCAACCCTTATTAGAACCCCTTCTATTTGTCCCCTATATGCACACATCACTATACTTAGCCCAAAACACTTTAATCCATAGTGTATCCTCCCCAGATATTATCCTTCAATTCCATCTTCAAGTAGTGTTTTGTTGAAGTCATTTAGCTCTTTGATACCCATCCCGCCATGCTCCTTAGCTTTATATATTGACTCCCATTTGACTCATGCTAGTTTTTGGCTTTCCTTATTGCCTTATCTATGATTTAATTACTTTTTATAATCTTATATATAAAAACCAAATTACCTAATTCATTAGGATTACAAAAAAGGGTTGATTTAGTTTACGAGTAGTGCTAACAACATACTATTTAAGACACTCCTCTTGATAAACTATCTATAATTGGTTAAAATTGATTTAGAATTACAAAATTAGGAGAGAGGTGGAGACATTTAATGAAAGTGAAACTCACTTCAAACAATCATGTAAGTTGTGTTAAACACAAGGTGTTGGAGTGTGTGTTGCTAACATTTTTCTTTAGTTGATTGCAACAAATATGTCATAAATACTATATATTTTTTTCTTTCAATTGTGTTTAATAATACTTGTTTTTTCTCTTTTCTAATCATTTTTCACTATAACTTTTTAATTAAGTATAGATATTTAAGTATAAAAATATTATTTTTATTTTGAGTCTTACACAAAAGAATAGAAAGGTAATTCCATAAAAATAAAATAGTTAAAGTAAGTAATTTTATTAATTTTATAAAAAAATATTGTTGATTGATCAATTTTACCCTTATTAATCACCATTTGTTTGTAAAGATGGTGTTAAATCATTAAATTCTAAGCATCAATATCTATAAACCACTAGAGTATTGTTTTCCTACTGGCAGAGTGAATAATGTATAAAGATAGATATGAGAGTTGAAAAGGTAAGAGAGAATATTCCATAAGAAAATGCAAAACATTTATTTTTAATAAGTTCAGATACTGAGAGTTTTAATAAATATAAAAAAATTAAATATTTTTATATTTTACCATATGAGAACCACCATTATTTAAACACTGTGTCTTATGATAAAAATGAAAGAAGTGATTTTTATTAAAAATGATTTGGAGGATGAACAAAGTTTCAATATCTATGATTTAATTAATTAATTAATGCCCTATAAAACATTAGAGTTGGGAAGCCCTTAAGGAAAGAAACACAACAAACATGAAAGGAATATCATCATTATTATATCATGAATTTTGAGACAGAATATCCATTTGTTGGTCACTTCCGTGCCTTGCATGAATTCGAAATTGCTAATTTAGTATTCTTTGGAAAACTTAACCACACTTGTTTAATACTTATTTTTTCTCTTTTCTAATCATTTGTTACTATAACTTTTTTTTAATCAAGTAGAGATATGTAAGTATAAAAACAATTAATACAACATTATGAATTGAATCAAATACTATTTTTATTTTGAATCTTACACATAAGAACAGAAAGGTAATTGCACAAAAATAAAATAGTTAAAATGAGTACTTTTATAAAAAAAATGTTATTGAGTTATCAATTTTGTTCTTGTTAATCACCATTTATTTATGAGGATAATATTAAATTATTAAATTCTAAACATCAATATCTATACACCACTAAAATATTGTTTTCCTACTGATTGAGTGAATAATATATAAAGATAGATTTGGGAGTTGAAAAAGTAAGAAAGAATATTTCATAAAAAATACAAAAGATTTATTTTTAATAAGTTAAGATATTGGGAGTTTTAATAAAAGATAAAAGAAAGTTAAATATTTTTATATTTTACCTTATAAGAATCACTAATTTTTTAAAATTGTGTCTTATAATAAAAATGAAAGAAGTGTTTTTTATTAAAAACGATTTGGAGGATGAACAAAGTTTCTATATCTATGATTTAAATAATTAATACCTTATAAAACATCAGATTTGGCAAGCATTTAAAGAAAGAAACACAACAAACATGAAACGGATATCAATATTATATGGTGAATTTCAAGGCAGAATATCCATTTGTTCATCCGTACCAAACGTGCGTGCGTGGCACAAATTGGTGATTGCTAACGTTACAAGGAAGGATGAATTATTTAATGCAATTTTTGGATTTTTTTTTAAAGATTATAATTTTAAGAAAAATTTAAGTCTATCTGTAAAACCTGTTGATTTTGCAGACTTACAAGTTTGATCGATGACCCGTTAAAAGGATATATTTGTTATTTAAGTTATTAGTTTGTATTAATGTAATTTTTTTTATAAATTTTAATATTTTACGTTTTTAATATTGAATGTTTTATGTTATTATAAATAATAATATAATTTTTTAGTATGATATATAATAATTTAGTCAGTTTATAAAATATTAAATATTTTTTAAAAAATATATGTATGTATAGCCAATGGATCGGTTCGTTAAGCTTCTCAAGTTGGATACAAATTCTTAAAAAAGATTCATTTATTCTAGCATACGAGACTTATCCAACTCATTTAAAATGCGAACTTCACATGATAGACTTAAACGGATCAAACTAGTCTGTATACCCCTACTTACGAGTATAACCCTTTAAAAGTCATTACTACTTTATATATTACTTTACTCATTATTACTTTATAAGTCACATAAATAAAAAGTTAAGATTAAATGTCAACCTAAAAATCTTTTACACTACAATGTATACCAATTAAACATTTTATTTATTTACTTCTTCATCCAAAATTAATATAAAAGTTTAATTGGTATATAATGTTAATGTAGAGATTTTTAAACTTACAGTCATCACAACCCTTCACTCATGATAACTTTGTTGACTTACTATAAAAGGTAACAAATGAAAAAGTCTTACTATAAATGTCTCTTTTACACTGACGGTGTATACTCATTAAACTCTTAATATAAATGTTAATTTTTGCAGAAATTAAATGACAATTATGTATTTTTAATTAACAGTTAAGTTTTGGACAGTTTTGCTTTTTCACTAAAAATACTGTTTAATTAAATAAAAATATATTTTTATATGTTCCTAGTAATTTATTTCATATATTGTTAGTGATTTTATTTATATGTTTCCTTCTATCATTTTATGTAGTGATGACAACAGTATTTGGATTATATTATTTCTTAAAATTCCCTCCATATAAAAAAAATATTTTAATTAAATTATTTAAATAATTAATATTTAGATTTAAACTCAATAAACAAATAACAAGTTGTAATATTTATTAATAACAAGTTGTCAATCCTTATATTATTTTCGATTCCTTCAGAAAAAAATATAAAAAATTTAACGTCAATTTTAATCAATAATATGGTGAGATTTATTAAAATATATATCTTTTTTGAATTATTTAAAAATGTATCTATAACTAATAGTTTAGCTTGTCATTATACTGTTTATTTTATAGAACTAAATTTTCTAGTATATAAAATATATTATAATTATTATTAAAATAAATTAAAATTTTTTATATAAAATATATTATAATTATTATTAAAATAAATTAAAATTTTTTAACATGTGGATAACGATACTAGAAATGATATGTTTTTTAAAGTATGAAAAATAAAAAAAAATATAAATAACTATGTTATTTTTCTTATTTAAAAAAGTAAGTTTATTTAATATTTTAAATAATATAAAAAATACAGTATTATTCTTTTATTGTAATGAAACAGTGAATTAATTTATTGACCTATTCGCAATGAATTTAAAATTAAATAGCTACTTGGCCAAAAAGATGTTTCTTGACCTAGATAATTAATATGTACAAATTATACAACAGTTACGAATGTAAAACATGTAATAGATAACCACAAAGACATTTTAAATCAGTAAGTTAAATCAAAGAAAAATGGGTAAAATGCAGGATACGTAGCTTATGAATACAGGACAAATCAATCTCATGTCATAATAACATGCAGTAGTAGAGGCACAATTTGGAAATCGAACAATTTTATTAAAATTATTTATCAGTTATTACTTAATTTGTTTATATGAATTTGGCTAGATTACATTAATAATATAGAAATTTTGTGAGATAATTAATAAAGATTACTTTGAACTAATTTATAATATAAAAATCTTTTTATACCAATGACATGTGAAACTTGAACTCTTTCTGCAATGTAAATGAATAAATTCACGTGTTTATCCTAAAATATTAGATTTTTTTGGTCGGAAAGAAGTGAACTCAACTCACGCACAAACAAACTAACAACTTAAAAGAGGTATTACATACATGATACATCAACTAGTAAAAACAAAAAGGAAAAGTGCAACTAAAAAATACTTGTGAGTTGTAATCCAAAATCTAAGGAGAGAGCAAACTTGGGGATCCTGATCGTACTTTGTGAGATAATTGTAGAGTAGACAGCAAATTCTTTATTTAATTTGTTGCAGTGTATTAGAATTTGAAATTACTAATTAATAAATATTATTTTGAAGTTTATTTTTAGGAATTTTATATGAATTGGTTGATACGTTCAATTATTGAGCAGAGAGTAAAAAGGTGGATATATAAAATATAATTATTTTAACAACAGAAGAAAAACAAATTGTTATTTTCTGATGAGTAGATAACATTAATTTAAGCGAGATAGTAAAAGGTTAGACGATTGAGTAACTGAGAGATGAGAATGTGGGTAAGATAAGTAGAGGCAGATAAAGACATAAATAAAATGATGTGACATAGTGTGATTTGGGAATTGGGACTGGAGGCAAGTTTTCCGTGGTGAGTCACCTATTCAACAGGACTTTCCGTTCACGACACTTCCTTTTAATTTCATTTCAGTCTTCAATTTGAATCTTCGGAAACCAAAGCGAAACAATCGCATCACAGCACGATGGCGGGTAACAGAGGACACACGCTGATGGAGGTTGGACGCGACGGGGTTGCCATCATCACCATCGTCAATCCTCCCGTTAATTCACTCTCTTTTGATGGTATCTATACTTCTAACCCTTTCAATTTTTCTTCTCCCTTCTCCAATCTCATTCTCTTCTTCCGCTCATAATCCGTTTCTTTCAATTTTTAATTCTTCTAAATAACAATTTCAAATTACCGTGATTTTAATTATTTTTCACATCTTTAGTTCAACTTCGTTGCCAAATTGATTTTGAGTTGAATTAATTTTAGTTGCATTTGTATTGAATCAAAGAATTTTATTCTGCTAACTTGTTTTTATAATAAACACATCAAAAATATAAATCACCGCTTTAAATAATTAATTTCATTTCTAAGTATACGTAGCCCATCCAAACACTAACTTGCATTGACTGAGCGTTTTCTCGCTGATCTAATAGTAGTACCAATGTTCTGTATATTTATATAATGGATTTGGG
The DNA here is from genome assembly GCA_037954015.1 of Psophocarpus tetragonolobus. Taxonomy (NCBI): domain Eukaryota; kingdom Viridiplantae; phylum Streptophyta; class Magnoliopsida; order Fabales; family Fabaceae; genus Psophocarpus; species Psophocarpus tetragonolobus. The sequence continues at coordinate 4,483,685 of CM075693.1, read as the reverse complement.
ATTGTTTGGTGAAATTCACCAATGTTTCAGATTACCAATGCAAGTTGTGCAACCTTGATGTTTCGCTGTTCATAGATTTCAGTATCATTCCCATTATTTTCTTCATATGGTGTTTTTTCTATTACTGAAGATGACTATGTTGCTCATCTGTCTACCTGTGTCTCTTCCTTTTGTCTCCAGTATTGCGCAGTTTAAAGGAGAGTTTTGATGAAGCGGTACGAAGAGATGATGTCAAGGCAATTGTTGTTACAGGTATTTTTTGTTTGCTTTTGAACTGACCAATTTCTAAGCTTGGAGATTATTCAAATGATTGGGAAGGGTGATATGAAATAAAATTGTGAATAAGTCAGTTAGGCAGGTAGTTAGTTAACTATAAGTATAGTTAACCAAATGGCTCAATAGGCAATTTGTACCATTCCTTCATTCTTGTAATTCCCCTTCACTAATAACAAATGTCAGCCATGACCAAGTGGCAATGTAGGATCTTATCTAATGAAATAGTTATCCTTGATCAAATATCAAGCCGCCCAGAGTCAAAATTCATAGTTGTTATTTATGACTAATCCTATTATACAAATGGTAATTGACGTTAATATCTTTCAAATCATCTAGAGTAGTCATCCTCACTCCTCAAGTAGATTAACTCCTATGATATGATTGAGACATTTTTATAAACACTGAAGTTTCAAACTGTAAAGAAACACACTAGTAGTATTTAAAAAGAACAGAAGGGGAAAAGAAAGTGAAGCTGCAGGCTAGTTTTGGGTTTCAAAGATATTTATTAGCCAACCAGTATATACTTACAGCATCATAACTGAATCTTATGTTATTTTATTAGGTGCAAAGGGAAAATTTTCTGGAGGTTTTGATATTTCTGCATTTGGTGGTCTTCAAGAGGCAAAAGGTACTTTCAGAGTTTTGGATGGGTTTCTAAATTCTAACACTCATTTTCTAACTCTTTCCTCTCCCCTCTTATAGAGCGTCCAAAACCTGGTTGGATATCAGTAGAAATCATCACTGATACTATTGAAGGTACTTTGTTTTTTTATGAAATTCTTTAATTTTTATTAGTTTTTCATTCACTGCTATGTTAAATCTGTTCACTTCATTTTTCAGCGGCTAGGAAACCATCAGTTGCTGCCATTGATGGCCTTGCCCTGGGTGGAGGCTTAGAAGTTGCAATGGTACATATTACCAACTGATTAGGAAAAGAAACGTTTTCATAATTCTGAAATTTTCTACAAACAATTCTTTCTCATATAGGCATGCAATGCTCGATTATCAACTCCAACTGCTCAATTAGGCTTGCCTGAACTTCAGCTTGGAATAATTCCTGGATTCGGAGGTAATAATTGATTTGTCACTATTTTTGTTAAATTTACTTGTATTTTGTGTATGAATATTAAATGCATCTCTATGCATGACCTTTTTTTTGTTTATTCTGTAGTTTGAAAACATACTTGTTTCCATAGTTGCTCGTCATTGTTGAGTGGCATGAGTTCCATAGTTTTACATGCTTTTAATGAATTTATTAATTAACTACTAGTTTGGTTTAATACCTTCACACATTAGGTAGGCCTAGAATTATTTGTAAAAATAAGTTAGACCATGAGTAGCTGTGCATGTCTTGTAACTAAATTGTCTTGTTATTTTTTTCTTTTGTATTGTTAACCTGAATTTTAAATTGTCTTAGGAACACAGCGACTTCCTCGTCTTGTCGGTTTGACAAAGGCACTTGAGATTATCCTGGTATGCTTTATTTCATGCTTCCCTTTTATAACTTCGCAATTCTATTCGATGTGAAGAAGTGATCTGAAAAGCTGGTGTATTCAAACTCAAGATTGGTGATCAGTCAAACACTCAAACAACATATATGCAGTTGTGTTTGAATTTTGTTGCACAGAGCATCAAATTCTTGGTTCAGTTCTCCACTTTGAGTGGAATTGTATTTTGGTTTTGACAGAAAGTATTTTCAGCTTCAATGTGCTTCTCCAGTGATTTTCAATTAATGTCTTAACATTTTTTTTTTTTAATTTAAGGCTTCAAAGCCAGTTAAAGGGAAGGAAGCTTTTAGTTTGGGGCTTGTAGATGGTTTGGCATCACCAAATGATTTGGTGAACAATGCATGCAAGTTGGCCCTGGATATCTTGGGTCACCGACGACCATGGACGGCTAGTCTTTATAAGACTGACAAATTAGAGCCCCTTGGGGAAGCAAGAGAGATTTTGAAATTTGCACGAGCTCAGGCTCGAAAGCGAGCTCCCAACCTCCATCATCCTTTGGTTTGCATTGATGTTATTGAAGCAGGAATAGCGGCTGGTCCCCGTACAGGACTCTGGAAGGTTGTTATCTGTCTCCAGTATATCGTTTTTTCCCTTCATATTACTGTTGCAGAAATGTGTGACATTGTGTTTAATCTTTGTAGGAAGCTGAAGCATTTGAAGTGCTTCTAAGGTCAGATGCTTGCAAAAGTTTAGTTCATGTATTTTTTGCTCAAAGAGGAACATCCAAGGTATGTTGGGGTTTTGTGTCTTAATTTTATTCTTATTTTTCCTGTTCCATTATCAAAACTAGCTATTAAGACAAAATAGAATATTTATATTTTATTTTAGCTTAAAAAATAATTTAAACTTTTACATAGAAAGGTTGAATGTTACATATATTTTACAATGTTTGAACACATTTCTTATTCACGTCATCTTATTTTTCACATCACAGTAAGAAAAGATGCAGAAGCCACTGAGAGTAGCTTCTGCCTCAGACATGGTAGGAGGTTTGGTAATCAACGTAGACAAATGATTGATTTCCAAACACCCACTTAATTTCTAAATGTTGTATTTAATTTAATGAAAATTTTGAAAATAAAAAAAACTTATCGACTCTCGCCTCTCCTACCTTTGTTATAAAATAAGACCATAAGGTGTTCCTGCCCTTTGGGTGTTGTACTAATCCTTGTTCTAGTTTCTGCTTAACCATAGCCACATGGTGTTTCCCGAACCCTTCACTGCAGGCAAAGTCTTCCCATTTGGAGCTCAGTTTGCCACCTAAGCCATCTTGGTTGTTCTTAATCTTTCTAAGTTTCAGTTTGGCTTCTTTTCCTGAGGTTACCCCAAGGCCAAATTATGTATGCTCATGGGTCTAAGTCTAGTGACCACTCCATCCGTACCATGTGATAAGCCTGAGTGTGGCTATATAGGAAAATTATGACCAAAGACTCTATTTGGCCTTTCTTTCCCATAAAGGATCTTTCAAAAACTGTTTAATAATTGATGTAGATCACTGTGATAGGGACCTGGTATTATGAGGTGCTTAATCACATTGAATAGTATGGGATGCTAAATAGAGTACTTAAGTGGCTTGGTTCTCCCCCTTTAACAGCTAGCTTTTATGGGAGGGTTCCGCAAGCATTTGGGTACTTATCAATTGATATCAGAGTTGGTTCAAAACTTTTAATTTCCTTTCCCTATTTTTGGCAATCTCATATATCTTATGTTCTCTTTTCTTTGTCCCAAGATCTCAGCAAAACTTCTCAAAGCTTTGGATTGTGCATCTCAACTTCCTTTGTCTCATTTCTAGCTTTTGGATACCTTGCACAATTTTCGATGTTAAACCTGTGTGTAAGGCTTTAAAGCACCCTTTTTGTTTCTTACCTCTTCTTGAACACTTCCATCCCACCACTGAGTTTCCTTATTTCTCAGTTCAAAACTATTTTATTCACCTAAGGCATGTTTTAGCTACCTTCCTAACTTTTATAGACATCTCATCTTAAATGGGGTTAACATTACCGTGTGATTCCCAATTACCCTTATAATCCAGCACGGTACCTATCTTAATTTTAAAAGTGGTGTTTTCTGGCAGGAAGTTTTATAGGACTGTTAAAATGTCCTACGTTGGCTAGAAATATAGCCAGTCTACTCCTTATAAATTTTGGGAATCTGCCAAGATTTTGTTTTTTGGGATTAAGTTAGGCACTTAGGCTTGCTCCATATCTGATGTGGTTTCAAAATGCACTAGTCTTGATGTTGGGTCACCTACAAATATTTAATCTTGCTTACTTCAAGACTCTACGTGTACCCTCCTAGACCTGGATATGAGGATGGTGTTAAGATACAACAAATTAGTTAGAAATATAGTGAAAATACTCCTTATAATGTTTGGGAAATAAGGTTTTGAAGCTGCAATAGCTAGCCTGGTTCCGAGTGCTAAATTTTTTGTATAAATCTATAGATATCAATTTCCTAATACCGCTTGACATGAGTAGGTACCTGGGGTTACAGATCGTGGTCTGGTTCCAAGACAAGTCACGAAGGTTGCCATCCTTGGTGGAGGACTAATGGGCTCTGGAATAGCAACAGCTTTAATTCTTGGCAACTATCCTGTTGTCTTGAAAGAAGTAAATGAGAAGTTCTTAGATGCTGGTATCAATAGGATTAAAGGTGAAAATACATTGTTATGAGCTGGCTCTCACTAGTCCCCACTCACCCTACAGTTTTAATTAAGGAAAAAGTGATGTACTTTGTCTGTTCTCATGTAATGTTTTTCCCATTAAGCAGCAAACTTACAGAGCCGTGTTAAGAAAGGAAAAATGACCAAGGAAAATTTTGAAAAGGCCATGTCTCTTGTCAAAGGTGTCCTTGACTATGAAAGCTTCAGAGATGTAGACATGGTGATAGAGGTTGTATAATGAACTCCAAAATATATTTACTGATTTACTTTCCTGAGAATCATGGTTTCATGTTTATCCAACGTTTGGGAAATTATAATCGTCTTGTGTTTGATGCCTGGACAGGCTGTTATTGAGAATGTTTCCTTAAAGCAACAGATCTTTGCTGATCTTGAAAAGTATTGTCCACCTCATTGTATACTTGCAAGTAACACTTCCACAATTGACTTGAACCTGATTGGAGAGAAGATCAAGTCCCAAGACCGAATTGTTGGGGCCCATTTCTTCAGGTGGTAACTTGTATTTGAAAACTATTTTTTCCTGCTGTCTTTTGCATCTACATATCTGACTTGTGCTTCCTTAGTCCTGCACATGTCATGCCACTTCTAGAAATTGTACGTACCAAGCAGACCTCTCCCCAAGTGATAGTTGACGTGCTCAATATTTCAAAGAAGATAAAGAAAACTCCAGTGGTGGTTGGAAACTGCACAGGATTTGCTGTTAATAGGATGTTCTTCCCATATACGCAAGCAGGTCTCTTGCTTGTTGAACGTGGTGCGGATGTTTATCAAATTGATAGAGTAATAACCAAATTTGGAATGCCCATGGGGCCTTTCAGGTACTAATGCTTGGATAAGTTCTTGATATTCTCAATAAATTCTTGAAGTGCCTGATTTGTCATGTATTTACTAATGCAGATTGGCTGACCTTGTTGGATTTGGAGTGGCGATTGCTACTGGCATGCAATTTATTCAGAATTTTCCTGATCGAACTTATAAATCAATGCTTATTCCACTTCTGCAAGAAGATAAGAGAGCTGGTAAAGATAAACCCTACATCAATTGGAATTCTGACGAGATATCTGTTTGGAATATATTTTTACAACTATGAAATGCTCTGTTGTATTCCCCTAAACTAATTCACTAACAATCTTTATTTAACTTGTGCTTCTAAAAGGTGAAACAACTCGCAAAGGGTTTTATTTGTATGATGATAAACGCAAGGCTAGTCCTGATCCTGAATTGAAAAACTATGTTGAGAAGGCTAGGAGCATTTCTGGTGTCTCCGTTGATCCTAAGGTCTTTTTTACTCTTTCTAATTCATACCATATTTGTTGGCTAGTGAGGAAGCAAAATTTGAAGTCAATTTTATTGTAAAATTGTACTGGATCTGATGTTTTGAATCTGAACCTGGACAGCTTACCAAGTTACAAGAAAAGGATATCATAGAGATGATTTTCTTTCCTGTGGTGAATGAGGCTTGTCGGGTCCTTGATGAAGGTATTGCAGTCAAAGCAGCAGATCTTGATATTTCTGCTATAATGGGCATGGGTTTCCCTCCTTACAGGTTTGTCATGTTAATTTATTTGGCAGACTTATCAAAACTTTGTACTTGTTCTAAAATTTGGGTTTGATTTCTTTAGGGGAGGCATCATATTCTGGGCTGATTCTCTTGGATCCAAGTACATATATTCAAGATTAGAGAAATGGTCAGAGTTGTATGGAGAATTCTTCAAGCCTTGTGCATACTTGGCTGCAAGAGCTGTCAAAGGAATTCCTCTGGTGAGTAACCTATGCTCATTTATTTCCATTTCATTTATCCAAAACTATATCATGTTATGGTAGGATTGCTTAGCCAATGTCTATTTGGTCACGGGCATCAAGAACATGTTTGGTTTGTCATTTCAACAAATAGTAGCTGAAACGATTTCATCTCCGTTTGGATAACAAAAATTTAGGAACCTTTTTAAGAGCTACTAGTTTTTTCAAAAAGCTACTCCAAGCAACTTTTTTTAAAGATCTCCGATTTTCAGCTACTAGCTGGTTTTATTTTTACCATTTATTCTTAATTAATTAATGCATTGTCTCTCATTAATTAAATATATAATTAATTTATATTATTAAAATATGTTATAATTATTTTAAATACCTTATTATTGATCTGATGATTAATGATGTTCTTATTTGTCATTTTACAACTTTCAGCTAATTGATCAGCTAGTTTTACCAAACACTCGTAACTAGCTTTTCAGCTTTTGGTTAGTTTTTCAACTAGTTTTGCCAAACACACTCTAGGTGTACAAATTATTCTTTCCCATGGTAGATCTTGCAGGAATAGTATAAGTAATTTTGAAATCTAAAGGGTACTTTACTAACACGTTGCAGCTGTAGCCAGAAAATGAAAATGGAATTTATCTATTATAATTTACAACTGTGCCTGGTAGTACTATAGTTTACCTTTTATTAGAATAAAGGCTAAAATAGTTAACTCCTTTACTTTAACGACTGCTTTAAACTCTTAGGAGAGAAAGCAGGCCTCAATTTGTCTTCTTTGTAATATAAATAATGATTAAACCTTTAAATCAGTTTATGCACTTCAGGAAATAACCAGCACAATATTCGTTTAGTTAGCACTTCTTGAGTATAACATTCCAGAATTCATTGTGGGCATTCCTCTTCATCACGAGGGTGTACACTTGAAGAAAAGAAAAGATAGTTCTTTAAAATAAAAAAGAAGTTTAGAATCCACATTTTAGTTTAAAGTAATAATTGCTTCGTATATCCCAAAAACGATCAATTGAGGCATTTTGGCAAACAACAAAATAAAGATAACATAACAAAATAAGGGGTTCACGGGGCATATAAATGTGAATGTTCTTATAGCCTGTTCTTGAACTCGACATACTGTCTTTGTCGTTGTACCCCAATTATATAATTTTCCCAGTCGATAATTCTGACCGTCCTTTGTCATTTGTATTGCTCTCTAATGGATTTTGTACTATTCTATTGCAGAGTGCCTCTGTGGAGCAGGTCAAGTCACGAATGTAATAAATTAATAGCTCATTAGGTGTTTACTTTATTTAATTTTCCTTTTGCCGTCATATCTCTTTTTAATTGGGAGGAATATAGCGGTGAGTTGAGACATATCTAAATAATGTATAATGAGAATATATCTGAACAGCATAATTCTTTGGGCAAAATAAAGTACTTCTAGATTAGATTTATTTGTTTCTTTCGTACAGCTTTTGGCATTACTTCATTGCTTATTAGTTGTTACTAAAATAGAGCACGAAAATGAATGGTTGGCTTAAATCGATGGGAATCAGGTAGGTTCCAATGTAAAGTGGAGTATGATTTCTTCGTTGCAGTTTGTATGTTGTTAGCAAATACCAAATATTGATGGTAAAAGAAAAAGCAAGTTCAGTACTAAACCAAAAAAAAAAAAAAATAAGTTGAGGGGAAATTTTGAGCGTGAAATATTTCAAATATTACTGGCCCATTTTTTAGGCTTTTCCTTTCTAATAATATATACAAGCTTTCTGCTTTGCAATCCATTTTCCCTCTTTTTGGAAGTAATATTCGGTCAGGGGCTGTTTAGTGTTTCTAAGATTTTTTTTTCTTTAAAAGATAAGTAAATAAAAAGTTCATAATTTTTTATGTTGAAATAATTTAATTGAAACAACTTTTCATTCATTTTTTATAGGAATGCATGTAGGATTTTCTAGTTAGGATGACAGAATAAAATAATATAAAGTTCAAAAGTATTTGGCATTTTTTAATCTACTAATCCAGGTTTTAGTATATTTCGAAAAAAAATTGATTGGTTGAAATATGTTTCAGTTTCCTAATACGAGTCAATTTTGTATTCGTTTTTATTAAGTTTTTATTTTAGTTGAGTTTCTAATAAAATTTTTATTTTGTTTAGTGTCTTTTAAACGTTATTTAAATCTATTATATAAGTATTTTTAAACAATTCTAAGTATTATTTAGGGTAATATAGAAATAAAAAATGTAATTATTGCAAAGAAAGTCACTTAATTTGAAAATTGTATCTAACATGCTTTGGGGACAAAAAAATTTATTCAGTACCCAGCACGAAGCAAAAATGAATATTAACACTAACATTATTTAATTTTATATATATATAGATGATAATTTGTACTCACTTATTTTTTTAAGAAGAATTGAGTTAACAAGTTACACATTAGCTACATTCTAAAAAGTATTTATTTAATAAACAGGAATGCAGAGTATGAAGAATTCATTTCTCATATTTTATTGGTTAACAATGAAATAAAAAATATGGTTAACGGTTGATTTATCTTATGGTACTTTGCTGCGTAGATATTTTCGTACTAATAAGCAATTATGTAAATAAATATTTATTGAAAATATCTATATTTAATTATTTATATTAGATTTGATATAAAGTATATTTTAAAAGAGAATGGATTTTTTTTATAAAAAAAAAAATTAATGCAGAGTATCTATTAAGAATATGGTCATGGCTAACTTTAGTGTATCTTTTCCTTCCAATTATATTTTTTTTAATTCACAATGCTCAGATTAGATATTTTATTTAAGAGAATCAAAATGAGAGTATAACTAGTCAATAACTTTTGTTGATTAAAAGAAATTGTATTTATTTTTTGGAATGAATAATTACTTAAAGAATAACTTTATAAAATTTGCTCTTTATTTAACCATTTTTTTTTAAAAAAATTTAAAGGTTAAGATCATTTATTCATTAGATTCATTATATTTTACTCTCTTATGTTTGAATTATAAGACAAAAAATCGTATACGTTTTTTGTCTAAGTAAATCTAATATAATTTGATCGTTATCTTTTAATTAAAATTTTCTTCATGATTCAAGTTCTAATAAGAGTGGTTTAGAAAAAAAAAATTAAATCTTTTTTGTCTTCAATTTAGATTCCTTCTTTCAAAAAAAAATTATTTCGGTTCTCAAAAGTTTAAAAATAGGTATAATTGATCTTTTATCCTATTTTTTAAACATTTTTACTAACGTAGCAATCATTGACTTATTATATCATAAAATATTTAATAAGTTAGTTTGGCATAATTCTTTTTTTTCTAAAAATTGAATTTTTAATTTCTTATTTATTAAAAACAATTGACGGTGTCAATTTATTAAATAATGAATAAAAAAATAATTTATTAAAAATATACATAATTATCCTATCAACCTCTTTAGATGATAAATCATTCAACTACTAACAATACAATACCTCTTCAAAGGTTATCAAAGTTAGAGTAAGATATCAATTTCATTTATTTTAAAAAATGTTGTCAAGATTATTTTCAGGTAAAACTGTTTTGTATACATTTACTATTACATTAGAAATAAGAGTAAATAATATTTAATATTAATATATTGTAGATAATAAATTATAGATTTATTACTAAATTGGTTCTCATATTAATTATTTGTAATATTTTTAAAACAGAATTGATAATTGAACCATTGAAGACATTAGTTTAATGGTGGTTGAATTGGTGATTCAACCGATTTTAATAAGATAATTTTTTTATTTTAAATATGCTATAGTAACTTTATTGTAATATTTATAATATTAAAACTTAATATGGATTGAGTAGGTAATTATAAAATGAAGAAGGAGTTTTATTAAATGTACTTTCATGTTATTAAATTAACTCTTTTTACATTGATTTTAATATTAAAAGGGTATAATTAGAGAAAAAGGAGTTACATTTAGTAAGATTTGAAAAGGTTTAAAAAATTGTCCTTTAAAACAAATTGTAAATTGGTCAAATTTGCTAGCTTTTTTTATTTGAAGCCATCGTATCTATTTTCACCCGTTCAATTGTGGTCAGAGGCCAGTCCAGTTTTGGAGTTCTTTTCTGGATAGGATGGTTTTATCCATTTTCATAGTACTGGTTATTTAAGTAAATTACACATATTCTTTGAAGTTTGTCTTTATTACACGGCTCTCTATTTTATTTTACATTACTTTTAGGAAAGTTTTTTATCATTAAAAAAAATTAGATACGATAAATTTACTCTATTTATTTTATTCAATTAAGTCTCTATTTAAAACTTAAATTATATTCTTATTTTTTCAAAAGACAAACCAATGTATTCCTTTTTAGTGTAATATTTGACAAAAATTATGTCATTTTAAATAAAGAAGAAACACATGGGTACATTTTGGAAAAAATAATATAAAAATTTGGTTGAAGCTTCCAACAATATTCGGACCTAATTGAACTAAATAAATAAATATAAAGATTAATTTTGTAATCAAACTTAAAATAAATAACAATTTAGAATAATTAATTTATTATTTATTATCATGTTAATATTAAGGTATGGATATGAAGTCACAAACTTCTCAAGTATGCGAGAATTTTGGATTTTCTTAAAAATTAGAATTGTCAATTGTATGAAAAAATTGAATTTGGTCCAAAAAATATGTGGATTCATAAGTTTATAAACTTGACTGTAATTCATTTAAAGGACAAAATTATTATTTTAACTATTAATTTATATTAATGCTGTGATTTTTTTGCTGTAAACTATGATATTTTAGACTTTTAATATTAAATATACTTAGTATTTTAGATTATTATAAATAATGATATAATTTTTAATATGATACATTATAGTTTAGTTGTTTAAAAAATATTATAATTATTTTAATTATTTTTAATATATATATATATTGGTGTTTGTGTGGATCATGAATTGGTCTAATAAATTTGCGAGCTTTGTAGACTAGATGCAAATGTGGATTTAGATTACTTTACTAACAAAAATTAACACATTAACCTATAAAAATTTCAATTTATTTTAAATTTGATCTAACTTGACTCATTTAAAATGCATTCACAAAAGTAAACTTATCATACACAAATGTTGACAAACTCATTTATATAGTCATGTAAAACTGTTTTGTATTATTACATAACTGTTTTTTTTCTTCTAAAAGATATCATCAATGTCAAGATAATAGTTTAAAAAGCAGAGTATAATATTATACATAATTTTATTATTTTTATTTTTTATATTAATATTTTTAAAATTATTACAATAGCAGCCTCCCTCAGATAAGGAAATATGTATTTGGTAGACATTAGGAGGAATTGTCTCATTAATTTTTAAAATTTTGTTAGTAAAAGGTGTGTATATAAATTATAAATTATCCCCTTTGAAAAAAAGTGTAAAAATTAATGTATGAATATTAGTTCTACTAATTAAGTATTATTTCCCCACTCTGATATTTTTTACTGTTCTAATATGTGAAAATAGTGGGACAGTTATAAAAAAATGAGAAAATGTGATTTATTCAATTTCAAATTGGTATTTTATCTAAAAAAATATTTATCGTTTTTCTTAAGTTTTTATACATTAGACTCCAATATTTTATAGTATTAATTAGTTTAAACTAAAAAAAGATGAGATTGTAAGAAACAATGATATTTGTAGGAAGCTTGATAAGTGTGGAGAATGGAGAATGGAGAGTGAAGAGAAGAGGAGGTTGTAACTTATTTAATTTAAAAATGGAGTCAGATGTTGTGTGAATCTGAAAGTGAAAGAGCGATTCTTAGGAAGGGAGAAGGACAGTGACATCGCACAATGAGCAGCAGAGGAAGAGGACACACAGTGATGGAGGTTGGACCAGACGGGGTTGCCCTCATCACCATAGTCAACCCTCCCGTTAACTCTCTCTCCTATCATGGTATTACTATTGCCATTACTACCCCTTTCTTTCACTTCTTCAATCTCATTTTCACAACTCTTTTTCTCTCTACTCTCTACTCTCTACTCTCTAGTACTGGACAGTTTCATGCACAATTTTCATCTGGCTCTCCGCAGAGATGATGTCAAGGCAATTGTTGTTACAGGTATTGCAATTCCACAGCTTGCAACTTGCTTACGGATCTTATCTAATCCTAATGGAATCTTGTGTTACTTTATACTTATTAGGTGCAAAGGGAAAATTTTCTGGAGGCTTTGATATTTCTGCATTTGGTGCTCAAGAGCCTAAAGGTACTTCTTTTCGGGATGTTTTTCTAATATAGTTACGTTCATACTCATTCTAACTATTTCCTCTCCCTTCACATAGATCGTCTAAAACCTGGTTGGTTATCAATAGAAATCTTCACTGATACTATAGAAGGTACTTCATTTTTATGAAATCTTTATTTGCTATTCATTTTTCATTTTCTGCTATGTTAATTATATTCACTTCATTTTCAGCGGCCACGAAACCATTGGTTGCGGCCATTGATGGCCTTGCCTTGGGTGGGGGCTTAGAATTTGCAATGGTACGTATTACCAAATAATTCGGAATAGCATATTTTTTCCTTGTAAATTTCTATAAAATATTACCAATCTTCTGATGCAGGTTTGTAATGCTCGGTTATCAACCTCAACTGCTCAGCTGGGCTTGCCTGAACTTCAGCTTGGAATAATTCCTGGATTAGGAGGTAGTATCTGATTCCTCTCTATTTTTGTCTAATTTTTACTTGTATTTTGTGCATGGGTTCAAATTGAATGCATCTCTATACAGCTTTTTTTTTTCGAAAACACAATTGTATACACTGCTACTGCTCATTGTTGAGTGACATGAGCTACAGCAGAAAGCTGTTTGAAGTTGAAGTTTTACATACCTTTAATGAATTTATTAAGTAACTACCAGTTTAATTTAATACGTTAATTCGCACATTAGTTAGATTAGACCTAGCATAATTTGAAAATAAAAATTGTAAGAAAGAAATATGAGTAACTTTTGACTAATTGTCCTTATTTCTATTACCTTTTCTTTAGTATCGTTAAACTTTACTTTAAATTATCTTAGGAACACAGCGACTTCCTCGTCTTGTTGGTTTGACAAAAGCACTTGAGATGATGCTGGTATTGTACATTCTATGCTTCCTTTTAATGAAACTTTGCTATTCTGTTCAATGTGAAAAACTGGCCTGAAAAGTTGGTGTATTCACACTCAAGGTTGGTGATCAGTCAAAGAGCATAATCTCTGTCCTATGTTTGATTTTTTTTTGGGCATAGTATCAAATCAACAGTTTCCTGGTTCAGTTCTCCACTTTGAGTGGAACATTTATATTTTCTTTTTACAGAAAGAATTCAAGAGTTGTGACTTCAACGTGCTTGTCCAGAGAATTTCAATTAATTTCTTCACACTTTTTTTGTCTCTCCTTTTAAATTAAGACTTCAAAATCAGTTAATGGGAAGGAAGCTTTTACTTTGGGGCTCATAGATGGTTTAGTGTCACCTGATGATTTGGTGAACACAGCACGGCAGTGGGCCCTGGATATCGTGGGGCACCAGCGACCATGGATTGCTACTCTGTATAAGACTGACAAATTAGAACCCCTTGGGGAAGCAAGAGAGATTTTGAAATTTGCACGAGCTCAGGCTCGTAAACAAGCTCCTAACCTTCAGCATCCTTTGGTTTGCATTGATGTTATTGAAACAGGAGTAGTTGCTGGTCCCCGTGCAGGACTCTGGAAGGTTATCATCAGTCTCTAGTATACCTCTTTTCCCCTTTATATTACTGCTGCAGAAATTTGTGATATTGTGTTTGATCTTTGTAGGAAGTTGAAGCATCTCAAGGACTTGTAAAGTCAGATACTAGCAAAAGCTTAATCCACATATTTTTTTCTCAAAGAAGAACATCCAAGGTTTGTCGGGGTTTCGTGTCTTAATTTACCCTTATTTCTCCCCTTTTGAGTGACAAAATTAGTTATCGACGGAAAAAGGTGTTCTTATTCAAGCTTTAAAGCATACTTTAAACTTTTATATCCTACTTTAAACTTTTATATCCAAAGGTCAAATGTTACATAGATTTAATTTGTAAATGATGTATTAAATTTAATGATAGTTTTGAAAAGAAATACCTAGTGTCTTGTTTACCCTATTTATTTTTTATAAATAGGACCATGAAGTGTTCCCATTCCCTTTGGTGAGGAACTAATCCCTGCACAAGTTTTCAGCTTAGCCCTAGTTGGCTAGCCATATAGTGATTACCATGACCTTCACTGTAGGCAAAATCCCTTGTAAATGTGTATTGAATGATCAATTGATCATACAATGTTTTATTTATAATGAGCAAATAAGATAATTATTAATTACATAGGAGTACTCTAATAATGACTAAAAATTAATCTAATAATAGGTAATAAGAAGTAAATCCCCAATTACTATCTAATCATAAATAAGGTCCCGTTCAAGGTGGCTTTTAGTTTTCAGTTGAAATTTATAAAAACAAAAACTAGTTTTGGTTTCCAAATTTGAAAAATTTTTCAAATCTTAACAACACTAGAATCTTTTCTCCGTAGAGACCGAAAGTTGAAGGTAGTGGTCAGTGACCATCGGTCAGAGGTGGTAGTTAGACCATTGGTTGGAGGTGAAGATTAGTAATCGTCGATCAGAGGCGGCAGCCAATAATTGTAGATCGAAGGTGACGGCGGGTGATCATTGATTGGAAGTGGTGGTCAATGGCGGCAAGTATGTCAAGTGATGAATATGAATAAAAACAGAAATAAAAATCTAAAAGCCAAATTCTATTGTTTTTTAAATTAAGTGAAAATAGTTTAAAAAATAATTGTTAAATATAAGTTTGTATTTAGTGTTAGTTAAGTTATATTTTATCTTTCATTTATACTTGTATGTCAGAGGTAGGTGGCTGTTGAGCTTAATCTTCTGATTCTGAGCTGAGTATAAATTATCACTCAAGCTTTTTCCCTATATTTGACGCGGTATCAGAGCGGGAACAATCCCGTTCTTAAAATCTAGAGTCACAGTAGGTTGTCCACCACTGTCCGATGCCGCCCACCGCCATCTCCGGTGGCCTTTTTGTTCGGCAAGTCCAGGGTTTGGTGCGCCTCGACGTGCGCAATCCAACCCAAGTGATCGTTCCTCCATCGGACTCTCCACACGCTCTTACGCGCCTCCAAACGTCTCACTTTCTAGGAGGCATATGAGTTCCACACGTTGGCTAAACGCGTTCCATTCACCGTTGTTCCACTGTCATCCAAGTTGCCGGAGCCTGCTAGTTCCATTCCTAGTTTTCATTTTCCAATTCGAGCAAGTTTCATTAGGTTTAGCTCAAATATCTCTCTCGATCATCTCCTTGACCTTGTTTCAGATTTGCAATGTCTTCCTCTACCTCCTTGCCTGTTAGCTCTAGTTTTGTCCTTCTTATTTTTTGGGGCTGTCATTATCACAATAGAGAAACTCAATGGTAAAAATTATTTATTATGGGCTAACTTTGTGGAACTCTGGTTCCTTGGATAGGGGCATCATGAACATTTAGAAAAGGAAAAAAATACTGTGAGATCAGCTGAACAGAAAGCTCAGTGGAAGAAACTAAATTTTCAACTTTGTGCTCTTCTATGACAGTCTGTGGAACCTAAAATATTAAGATACCTCAAAGCATTCAAATCCTGCTATTCTTTTTGGAAGAAAGCTCAAGATATCTATTATAATGACATTCAACGCTTGTTTGATTGTGTTAAGAAACTAACCTCATTGAAGCCAAATGATTCAGATATGGTATCATACCTTTCCGATGCTCAGACCATTGTAGAAGAGTTGAAGCTTATCCTAGAGGCTGACTCGATAGAAGAAATAAGGAACGACTTGATAATCTTTAGATGATTATGGTTCTTCGTGGTATGAACCTTGCATTCAATCACATTCGTAATCAAGTTCTGACAGGATAAAATATTCTTATCATGGAGAGTTTAAACTACTTAACTCCTCCGTGTTCCTACCCTAAATAATGAGGTACCTCTTTTGAAAGTATTGCGGAATCTTCTGTTATGATGTCTTCTAGCGGGAGAGGAGGACTTGGAAATAGAGGACCTGGTAGAAGAGGTAATCGTCCTTAATGTACTCATTGCAAAAGAATGGATGACACTCATGAAACTTGCTACTCATTGCATGATTTTCTAGACAAATCTACACATGTATCAAGGTTGCACATGTATCAAGTTTTGATAAACTTGAAAAGAGGAAATTCTCTGAAGAAGAGTATCAAGGATACCAAGAGTTCTTGAGGTTGAAGTCTAACAATCTTGCTAAACCCTCTTCTGAACCTAATGTCTCAATGACCTGCATTTCTCAATCTGTGGAAAGTCAAAATCTATGGATTATTGACTCTAGTGCTTTAGATCATATCTCTGGTAATAACTCTTTGTTTTCATCTTTGTCATCAAATTTTCCCACCTTGTCACATTAGCCAATGGATCAAAGTTTTAGTTCAAGGAGTGAGTTAAATATTTGTTTCTCCCTCCTTAAATTTAACTTTTGTTTTATACATTCCTTCTTGTCTCAGTTTACTTTCTTTCAATCAGTTAACTAAATTCTTAAATTATTCAGTTACATTTAATTCTGATTCATTGGCACATAACATGAATCAAGGGGTCTTTATTACTTGAAAGCTAGTCCTTCAATGTCTTGCCTTGCATCCATTTCACCTAAACTGTTGCATGATCGTTTTGGACACCCAAATTTAGCCAAATTAAAGATAATGACTCCTAGTATTAAGAAAATCCAAACTTTAGAATATGAAGCTTGTCAACTTGGCAAATATATTAGATCTTCTTTTCCTAGTCAAGATGTAATTCAATTTTCTCTACTGTTCATTTAGATATTTAGGGATCTAGTCGGGTTACCTCTTTTGGATTTAAATATTTTGTAACTTTCATTGATGAATATTCCCGTTGTACGTGACTTTATTTAATGAAAGAAAGTTTTGAACTTTTGTCCATATTTGTGTCTTTCCATGAAATAAAAAATCAGTTTGGAAAATCAATTAAAATATTTAGAAGTGATAATGCAAAAGAATATTTTTTCTTTGAACTCTCTTCTTTTTTGTCCTCTCAAGGAATCTTACACCAGTCAACTTGTCTCCATTCTCCTCAACAGAATGGGATAGCAAAAGGAAAGAACCACTACCTTGTTGAAATAGCTCACTCCTTAATGCTCAATGCAAAGGTTCCATTACATCATTAGAGAGATGCGATTCTTTCTACCTATTATCTTATCAATAGGATGCCCTCTTCCTCTTTTACTAATCAAATTTCTTATTCAATTTTGTTTCTCACTGAACCACTGTATCATGTATCACCACGCATATTTGGTTGTACATGTTTTGTTCATGATCTGTCTCCAGGTATCGATAAATTGTCAAGTAAATCTATCAAGTATGCCTTCTTGCGATACTCACGTCTTCAAAAAGGTTACAAATGCTATTTTCCTAATACCAAGTGGTATTACATGTCTGTTGATGTTACCTTCCTTGAGGATACTCCCTTCTACTCATCCTCCATATCAGACTCCATTTCCATCCAAGAAGTATTGTCCACTTCCACCTCTAGTCTGAAATTGTCGTCTCTCCTGACATCTCTTCTTAATCTGATCATGTAAATATTCCTCCACCTCCTAACTTCATTGAAACTGATCCATCACCCCTTGTTACTAATCAAGGCATGACACCTGAAGCTAGCTACGCCATACTTAATGACTCTCTTGGCTTATGTTCCTCTCCATCTACTTCTTGTACAACGATTTCTAAGTCTTCTTCTATGGCTGATGACAACTCAAGTTGTCCTATTGCTCTCCAAAAAGGTATTCGTTCTTCTCGAAACCCACGTCCTATTTACAATTTTTTGGTTATCATCATTTGTCTCCTTCCTATTATTCCTTTGTCACTTCATTATCGTCTATCACCATTCCCAAAAATATTTGTGAAACACTTGATAATCTTGGATGGCGACAAGCCATAATTGATGAAATGCAGATCCTTGATTATAATAGTACATGGGAATTGGTTCTTCTTCCCCTAGGAAGAAAACTGTTGGTTGCAGATGGATTTATGTCATTAAAGTTGGTCCTAATAGTGAAATTGATCGTCTTAAAGCTCGTTTTGCAGCCAAAGGTTATACTCATATCTATGGACTTGATTATGGAGATATTTTCTCATCGGTGGCCAAAATCACTGGCATTCGTCTTCTTCTTGCCATGCGGTTATTCGTCATTGGCCCCTATATCAGATGAATGTTAAAAATACATTCCTTCATGGTGAGTTAGATGAAGAGATACATGGAGCAACCTCCTGGTTTTGTTGCTTAGGGGGAGTTTGGTCTTGTGTGTAAACTTCGGCAATCTCTCTATGGTCTTAAACAATCTCCAAGGACTTGGTTTGAAAAATTCAACAAGGTCTTCTTCTATCATAAATCTTTTGGAAATATATTTATTTGGTTGTTTATGTTGATGATATTTTCATTACAAGGAATAATGAAGTCGCAATCTCTCAATTAAAGCAACATTTATGCAATCACTTTCAAAATAAAAATCTTGGCCATCTAAAATATTTTCTTGGAATAGAAGTAGGTCAACCCAAAGGAGGCATTGTGGTTTCCCAGAGGAAGTATGTCTTGGATCTTCTAAAGGGAATCAAAATGTCTAATTGTAAGCCTATTGACAGTCCTATGGACCCTTACTAGAAGTTAGTATCTGATATGGGAGACTTATATTCAGATCCACAAAGGTATAAAAGGTTGGTTGGGAAGGTCATATATCTTACTATTATTAGGCCAGAAATTTCCTCTGCAGTTGGAGTTATGAGTCGGTTCATGAATTCACCTTGTATTGATCATTGGAATGGAGTAATTCATATTCTCAGGTACATTAAGAAGGCTTCAGGTCAAGGTCTTTTGTATGAGGATAAAGGAAATAGTCAAATTGTTGGATATTGTGATGCTGATTGGGCAGAATCCGACATAGACTGACGCTTCACTACTGGTTATTGTCTATTCCTTGGAGGTACCTTATCTCGTGGAAGAGCAAGAAATAAAATACTGTTTCTCAATCTCGTGCAGAAGCTGAATATAGATTTATGGCATTAGTTACATGCGAGTTGGTGTGGGTTAACCAACCCATACAAGAATCGAAGTTCTGCGAAATTTCTTCAAAGCAACTTTACTGTGATAATCAGGAAGCTCTCCATATTGCCTCCAATCCTGTGTTTCATAAGAGAACTAAGCACATTGAAATTGATTGTCACTTTGCAAGAGAAAAGGTGTTGTACAAGGAAATTAGGACTGAATTTGTTAGCTCATGTGATTAGCTTGTAGATCTATTAACGAAACCCTTGAAGGGTCCTCGGATTCAATACTTGAGTTGCAAGCTTAGAACATATAATTTGTATGCTCTAGCTTGAGGGGGAGTGTTAAATATAAGTTTTTATTTAGTGTTAGTTGTTATTTGAGTTACATTTTATCTTTCATTTATGATTGTATGTCAGAGATAGGTGACTGTTGAACTCACTCGTGTGATTTCTTATGTACTCTTGTTTTATCTGTATTAATATATGTTTTGAGCTAAGTGTAAATTATCACTCAAGCTTTTTCTCTATATTCAACTATAACTAAAAAACCAAATTAGAACTCTCTTTGCCAAATGAGTTTCTGTTTTGAAAATATATTTCAAAACAAAAAACTGAGATGGTTTTTGGTTTTGAAATATATTTTGAAAACAAAAACTTGTTCGGAAAAAAATGTTCTGATTTGGTTTAGTTGATTCCAAAACAGTTTTTACTCAATTTCAAAAACAATAAAATTTGGTTTTCAGATTTCTGTTTTTGTTTCTAATCAAATTCATCACTTGACATACTTGTCACCATTAACCACCACCTTAGACCGGTGATCATCGACCATCACTTCCAACTACCTGTCATTGGCAGCCACATCTGATGAACAGTCATGGGCTGTCACTTCCGACTGGCGCTCACTGGCCATCACCTCCGACTAACAGTCACCAATCTCCACCTTTGATCGACTGCCACCTCTGACTGTCGGTCATTGGTCATCACCTCTGCTCGACAGTCATCAATCGATACCTCCGATCGGCAATCATCGGACAACACCTCCAACAACCGGTCACCACTGTCGATTTTCAGTCTCCAAGGGGTAAATATTCTACTGTTGTTAACATTTGAAAACAATGTTTTAAATTTAGAAATCAAAACAATGTTGTTTTCAAAAATTTAAAAACTTAAAACCAAAACTAGTTTTTGTTTTTATAAATTTCAAAACTAGAAACCAAAAACTACCCTAATAATAGGCTTGTTGTCAATAGATTGGTATTTCATTTTAAAATGGTCATATTTGTCTTGTTTGTAGTTTTATACAATGTTGGATATTATTGGTAATTGTGAATCCTGGCTCAACTTGATGCAACAACAGCTATAGTCTTATTCCATCAAGTAAGGTTGACTATATAAATCACACAACGCCATTAGCCTCATTTAAAAATAAAATTTTAGGAATATTATTTACCATGATATCCCTTTTAATGATAGTTGAAAGAAAAGGACCGACACATTTGGTATGGTTTTATTACAAGGTCTAATTTTCCTTTTATATAGGGTAAACAATTAAGCCTAAATAGAAAAATAAGAAAATTACAAAAATAAACATCAAGATATAATGAGGTCTTTCTGCATATCCTAAAATCAGTTATAATGTTTAAATTATATACAATACTCTCCCTGAGTTGGTAAATAAATATCAATCATTTCCAATTTGCCTTTAAGTTCATAAAATCTTAGTATAAGGAGCCGCTTGGTGAACACATCTGCCAATTGGAGTCCCGTATTATATGTTGTGCTTTAGGAATATTGTCGGATGTTTCTCTGATGAGTGATGAAGTGTTTGTCAATCTTTATATGCTTACACTTGTACTGGATTGTGGACAATGCCAATAGCTGAATAATCATCATAAAACAACTGCATAGGTTCTTTATATTTTATTGAGGTCATCAAGAATAGTCTTCATCCATAACCCTTCACAAATATCATGTGCCATTACCCGATATTTGCTTCTGTGCTAGACTGAGCAACTACATTTTGCTTCTTGTTCCTTCATATTACATCATTTCCTTCCAAGAACATACAGTATTTCTGGAGGTGGATCTTGTCTATAACTGATCCTCATAGTCTATGTTTGTGAATGCTTCCGTGGATAACATACCTTCTCTCTTGAACATTGCTAGCAAATATAGTCTGAATACATTTTTAATGTTTGAGCTATCCTTCCTGCTTGGCCTCCTAGGTTTGGGGCTTAAGTTAGGTTGAATCCATCTTTTATAAGGAAGAAAAAATAAGGTTGTGAAGGTGCATTAGCTAGCCTGATTCTGAGTACTATTTTAGATTTGAATTTCTCAATAACTCTTCAGTCTTGACAGAACAGGTACCTGGGGTTACGGATCGTGGTCTGGTTCCAAGACAAGTCAGGAAAGTTGCCATCCTTGGCGGAGGACTAATGGGCTCTGAAATAGCTACCGCTTTAATTCTTAGTAACTATCCTGTCATCTTGAAAGAAGTAAATGAGAAGTTCTTAGATGCTGGTATTAATAGGATTAAAGGTGAGAATAGATTCTTATGAGTTGGCTCTCACTAGTCCCTACTCACACAATCACACTTCACCTTTAATTAAGAAAAAAATTATGGTGTTCTAATGTAATGTTTTCCCCCTTTGAGCAGCAAACTTATATAGCCGTGTTAAGAAAGGTAAATTGACCCAGGAAAATTTTGAAAAGACCGTCTCTCTTCTCAAAGGTACCCTTGACTATGAAAGCTTCAAAGATGTGGACATGGTTATAGAGGTTGTAAAATGAACTCCAAAATATATTTGTTTATCTACTGTGCTCAGGATCATGGTTGCTTGTTATCCAATTCTTGTGAAATTAAAAACTTTAATGTTTGATGTCTGGACAGGCTGTTATTGAGAATGTTTCCTTAAAGCAACAGATCTTTGCTGATCTTGAAAAGTATTGTCCACCTCATTGCATATTTGCAAGTAACACTTCCACAATTGACTTGAACCTGATTGGAGAGAGGACCACATCTCAAGATCGAATTGTTGGATCCCATTTCTTCAGGTGGTATCTTGTATTTGAAAACTGTTTTTTCTCCCTGCCATGTCTTTCTGATCTAAATGTTTGACTTGTGCTTCCTTAGTCCTGCACATGTTATGCCGCTTCTGGAAATTGTGCATACAAAGCAGACCTCTCCTCAAGTGATAGTTGACATGTTAGATATTTCAAAGAAGATAAAAAAAACTCCAGTGGTGGTTGGAAACGACACAGGATTTGCTGTTATTCGGATATTCTTCCCTTATAGGCTAGCAGCTCTCTTGCTTGTTGAACGTGGTGCAGATGTTTATCAAATTGATGATGTAATTACTAAATTTGGAATGCCCATGGGGCCTTTCAGGTATGATACTTGTACGAATTCTAGGTATTCTTAATCAATTTTTAAAGTGCCTGATTTATCAACTACCTACTAATGCAGATTGGCTGACCTCGTTGGGTTTGGGGTGGTGATTGCTATTGGCATGCAATTTATTCAGAAATTTCCCGAGCGAACATATAAATCAATGCTTATTCCCCTTCTTCAACAAGATAAGAGAGCAGGTAAACATAAACTGCAACATCAATTGGAATTGTGACGATATTATCAAAACTTTGAGGAGATATGCAAGTAATTCCAAGTTAACGTGGCCAAACATCAATACAACTCATTGTATTGTGATTCATGAAAAAAGATGATATATTAGATAACTATATGTATAATGGAGACTAACTAAACTAACTAACAAATCATGTGACTATCTTAACTAACTAACTAAACTACCTGAATTTGCATAACAATGAATTCTCTGTTGTATTCTACCAAACTAATTAACTGACAATCTTTGTGTAACACTTGCTTCTAACAGGCGAAACAACTTGCAAAGGGTTTTATTTGTATGATGATGAACGCAAGGCTAGTCCTGATCCTGAATTGAAAAACTATATTGAGAAGGCTAGGAGCATTAGTGGTGTCTCTGTTGATCCTAAGGTCTTTTTACCCTTCCAATTCATACCGTATTTGTTGGGCCGTGAAGAAATGAAATTTAAAGTAAATTTTTATTGTAAATTCCAGTGGATCTGATGTGGTGAATCTGAACCTGGACAGGTTGTCAAGTTACAAGAAAAGGACATCATTGAGATGATATTCTTTCCTGTGGTAAATGAGGCTTGTCGGGTCCTTGATGAAGGTATTGCATTCAAAGCATCTGATCTTGATATTTCTTCCGTCATGGGCATGGGTTTCCCCCCTTACAGGTTGTCTTACTATTTATTTGGATCACTTATCAAAACATTTCCCTCGTTCTAAATTTTGGGATTGATTTGATTAGGGGAGGTATCCTATTCTGGGCTGACTCTCTTGGATCCAAGTACATATATTCAAAATTGGAGAAATGGTCACTGTTGTATGGAGAATTCTTCAAGCCTTGTGCCTACTTGGCCGCAAGAGCTTCCAAAGGAATCCCACTTGTGAGTAACCTAAGCTCGTTTATTTCATTTCATTCATTCAGAATTACTTCTCTTGTTGTTATAGGATTCTTGAGTAACTTAACGTAATTTTGAGATCTGAAGGGTACTTCACTAACACGTTTTATCTATAGTCAGAAAATCAAATTGTCTAATGGAATTTGTCTGTTACAACTTTGGTACTACTATGGTATAGCATTCATTAGAATAAAGGCCAAAATAGTTAACTCCTTTACTTTAAACTCTTTCGAAAGCTAGGAATCCTTAATTTGTCTTCTTCCTAGTATTAACTAATGATTGTGCCCTTAAATCAGTTTATGCACTTCAGGAAGTAACCAACACCGCTATTCACTAGTCCTTTTTCTTTGGAGGACGAATTCCAGGATTTATTCTGGCCATTCCTCTGCATCTTGATGAGTGTACACTTAAGAATGGATAGTTCTTTAAAAATAAGTGTTATTTAAAATAATAAACTACATATGATGAATTAATTTTTGACATCTGCTTCTATATATGATAAATCCACATTTTAGTTTAAAATAATAATTGCTTTGTGTATCCAAAAAGTACATGCATTAAATGAGACCTTTTGACAAACAACAAAATAAAAGATAACCAAAAGAAAATAAGGGATTCACGGCAATATGAATGCTATTGCCTGCTTCTTGAACTCAACAAGCAGTCTTTGTATATTATTATGACTTTCTTTTGCCTTTTCTATTGCCCGCTAATGAATTTTGTGCTATTCCATTGCAGAGTGCCTCCGTGGAGCTGGCAAATTCCCGATTGTAAGAAATAAATAGGTCATTACTTATTACGTGTTTGCTTCATTCAGTTTATTGAATGTTCCTTTCCCTGCTATATCTCGCTTTTGGTAAGGATGTAGCTAGGATTTTTCATTGGGATGTCCAAGTCAAATATTAAAAACTTGTCAAGTGTTATAACATTTTTAAATAAAAAAATATTTAAATTAAATTATTCATTCTTTCATAGAATAAATTTATTTAGTACTGTGTAGCCTTGAGCTTGGCAACAATTTTCTCCTACTTAAAGTATTGAACTGCCTTTTACATTTCATATTTTAATATTATTCTTTGAATTTTGTTAATATCAAATTTCCTGTTATAAATACCTAGAGTATCTGTATCTATAATTTTAAAGTTTATAAATTTAAATTTTAACATATGTCAAGTTAATTGTTGATTTATGCAGTTTATTTTCTAGAAAACAGTTTCTAAAAATTATTCTTAAAAACTCTTTTTAAAAACTAAAACAAAATCAAATCAATCATGCTAACTTATTCATATTTATGGAAATGTCATTAATGAAAAACAAAAAAAAAAATATTTTTATTATATTTTGAGTTTTCAAAATAAAAATAGAAAACTAAAAAACAAAACTACTTTTGGTTGTTTCTATTCTTTAGTTTTTAAAAAATTAAAAAATTAGAACTATTTTTTAAAACTTTTTTGAGAAAACAATACCTAAACGAGTTTTTTAGTTTTATGAAAACAGTTTTTAAAATTGTTTTCAAATAAGGACTTACGGTTTGATTGGTTTAATTTTGTTTTTTAGATTTTGAAAAAAGTTTTCAAGAATAGTTTTCAAAAAATGTTTTCAGAAAGAAAAGGAAAAAAAAAACTTGTTTGGGAAGTGTTATTTGAAAATTATTTTAAAGATGTAAAAATTGAAAAACTTGTTTATATTTATTAAAATTTCATTAATAAAAAGTAAAAAAAAAAAATATTCTGATTGTATTTTGAATTTTCAAAATAAAAATAGAAAACTGAAAAACAACTACTTTTAGGTGTTTCAGTTTTTAAGTTTTTAAAAATTCAGAACTGTTTTAAAAAACTGTTTTTAGAAAACACTACCCAAACGAGTTTTAGTTTTTGAATACTAAAATGTTGAAAAACAGTTTTAAAACAGTTTCTGAAAACTATAAGTAGTTTTGTTTTGAGTTTTTTATTTTTGTTTTGAAAATACCAAATACAATAAGAATATGTTGTTTTTCATTTTTTTCATTAATGGAATTCATTAAATATAAACAATTTTTTTTTTCATTTTTACATCCTGAAAACAGTTTTCGAATAACACTTATCAAACAATTTTTTGTTTTTTTTAAAAAATAATTTTTGAAACCTCTTTTTAAAAACTAAAAAATAAAATCAAACCAATCGTACTAACTTATTCTTATTTATGGAAATGACATTAATGAAATGCAAAAAAGTAACATATTTTCATTATATTTTGAGTTTTCAAAAACAATAAAAAATTAAAAAACAAAACTACTTTCAATTGTTCCTGTATTTTATTTTTTAAAAACTAAAAAATTAGAACTATTTTTTAAATTTGTTTTAAGAAAACACCACCTACACCAGACTTTTAGTTTTAAATACTAAAATACTGAAAATAGTTTTATAAAACCGTTGTCAAATAAATACTTAGTATTTAAAAACTAAAAAACTCGTTTGGTTATTATTTTTTTAAAACAATTTCTGAAAATTTTTTTGTAATTTTTTTAGTTTTTAAAAACTAAAAAACATGAACTATAAGTAGTTTTGTTTTGAGTTTTCTATTTTTGTTTTGAAAATTTAAAATACAATGAGAATATGTTATTTTTTGTTTTTCATTAAAGAAATTTCAGTAAATATAAATATTTTTTTTCATTTTTACATCTTCAAAATAGTTTTTGAATAACACTTACCAAACAAGTTTTTCCTTTTTTTTTTTTAGAAAACAGTTTTTGAAAACTCTTTTCAAAAACTAAAAAACAAAATTAAATCAAGAAAACTATTACTCTTCATGCTAGCAATTCATTTTTTAAAAATATAATAATTAAGATTAATTACTCATTACGACCATTAGATTTCTAGAAAATGAATGGTTTGAATTAAGAATAAGTTTCGTAAACTTACTCTTGGAGTATGTATATATGTGTGCGTGTGTGTATATATATATATATATATATATATATATATATATATATATATATATTATAACTAAAAATATTCTTATCATATTTCATATAAAAACATCATTCTCATGTTATATGCTCCTCATGGTGGGGGTAGGGATGGGGGTGGGGGTAGGGTTGCCAGTAAGCTATGGTGAAAGAGACATATAATATCTTTAAGTGACTTATTTTAATCTAAGTTGTTATTTTTAATCAAAAAATTATTATTTTGTTTTCATTTCTCATTGTAATAAAATTTTTTCATATGTCATTTATATCAAGTGTAAGAGTTACTCAAGTTACACCTTTAATAACTTTTTACGGAATGCAAATTTTATCGATCTAATAGTTGAATTTTATATTTTCATTAATTAACTAGATCAAGGATACAAAATTTTGGCAGTTTCTATTACCACTCCCTAATTTTCTATTTGGACCCACCAAAACATCAAACACCAAGAATACCTTTATTTGATTTTTAAATTCTAAAATTTATCTTTTCTTTTACTTTGTTGTTGTGTGTCTACATGATCTTGCTAGGTTGCTCTTATGTGTCAAACATCAATTGCCACATTGTGTGTTATTGTGTATTCCAAATTATTAGATGTTCTTTCAAGTTTTTAGAGTATTGTTTGTTGATTTAAGCATTATTTAGAAAGGAAAAAAGCAATTTCGTTCAGGTATGACTTTCTTGGTGTCATTTCTTATTAATTGAGATTTTTTTGTAATGTTTTGGATCAATCAATTTGGAACATAAAATAGTAATATTCCATATCAATTGATGCAAATCATCAATATGATATTACACTTTCAAACAAACCAATTTGAGATGTTAATTTTGTACAATTTTGGATGCACCTATCGAGAATAGAAATGGACAAGTATTATTTCAATTCCAAATCACCTAATCAGAAATTTACAAAATGTATTCCTACTCAATTGATCTGAAATATATTATGTAAATTCTAGGTCAAATTGCTTGGAATACAATTGGTCATGTCTTGCGGCTGTTGCATTTCGAATTACCTTATCCAGAATGCTTTATGTGAATTTAACAAATTTAAATGTCTATTTTTGGTGTTGTAAGTGAAGAGACATAGGAAGTTTTCATAAATGGAGATGAAAAACATATATATGTTTGACGAAGATGAAAAAGAGATGCACGTAACTATGAAGTAGGAGCTGGGGATATGAATAACAAATGATAGATGTTAAAAGAAATTCTCCAAAATTTCAAGCAAATTCATTCGAGTATTTATTTTTGTCCATCTCTATATAAATAATTTATTTTTTTTATTCATTTTCTCTTCAATTCTATTTATTTTCATCTAACTTCTTTTTCCATCAAATACTATTCATCTAACTCCGTATAAAGAAATATTTTATTATTTGAGAGATGCTTTTTATTGTAAGAATTATTTGTGCACTCACTTTAAGTCTTATTTATATTCTTTATTGCTCACAATGGATTATTTCATTGGTCTAAACGACCTGTGATTTTTTACCCTTTTATTAATAGCTTTCATGTTAAACTTGTGTATACTTCTTTACTTTAGGTTTGGTTTGTACCTCAAGAGATACTTTTATATTAATTTCTTTAATTAGTTTTGATTAATTAGTTTAATTATATTTTTTATCAAAATTTAATTTATTATTTTAATGTTCAGGAGATACTTTCATATTAAAAGGTTGTGTGAAACAATATCAAAATATAGTTTTATATTTGTAAATATAACTAATTTTAAAATAAAAATTTTAATTACAAAAGTAAGAGAATTTTCAATAAGATTTATGACCTTTTAAAAATAATTTATTTAAATTTAAAATAAAATATATTTGCATTGATAATTATCCAAATACTATCTTTACAACTTTTACAATAAATATTTTAAAATTTGTATTAAACATAATTTTTAATTAATTAATACATGTCTATTAAGACTCTTGAAACTAAGAAAATAATATACATATCCTTTTTTATCAGCAATAAATTTTTTTGGGGATATTTTATCGGCAATAATATAGATATCATAATAGTGTATAAATTTATAATTTTCAATAAATATAATAAACGACATTTTAATTATCAACTAGTTATTTGTCAACTATTGTGAGCTGAACAATGGTTCTCCATTGAAAAAAAATATCTACATTTAACGTTTCAGTTCAAACATAACAGTGTTCTGAAAGATAGTCAACATATAGATTTGACTGGACAAAGTAATTGAGTTAAACTTTAATCTTAAAGTGGTTGGAAAAGTGATAGAACATGTAAAAAATTAAACAGAGGAGCATAGCATAGGTGATAGCTTAACTTATCCAGATCTGCAGGTGAAATGTATCTCCTTGGCGACCAAGGAGCATATCCAAGTGAAATGCACGTTTCTTTTGTTGCATTTATCGGTAAAGTTTTAATAACGTTGTTCCCCAAAGGTACTACTGGTCCCTATTCTTTCGCTTTTAGCCTCCCCTTGATTTTCAGACGCACTCCATTTAAGAACTCTTCGCCAAACTATGTCAATTGCGTTTTCAACTTACCTTTTCTCTTTCGCCCATTCTTCTTTTATTTATTTCTTTCAATCATAATACAATTATACTTTATTATATCATTAAATAACTCAAATTTGATCATTTATCAATGTCAAAAAGTTGTATTATTAGTGTAGAATAAATTTCAAAATATTAGTAAATTACACATCCTTTTCAATGTTCTTTCCTATTATATTTTATTATTTTTTACGTTACATTGAGTATACCTAAAAAATTTTATACATTGTAATGATTTACACGTAAGAGGAGTTAGTGTAATGAAAACTTTAAAATTAAAAACTTCATATAATATATGAAAATGAAAAAGTATAAGGTGTAATAGAAACAAATTTAAAGAACTTATATTATACAATATATTCAACATATAAGCTATATCTTAAACATTTTATATGGGTATTTGAGTGATATTTGATGCAAGAGAAAAAAATTATGATTAGATAGTTTGATTTTGTTTCTGACCTAAATTAACTAGACTATTTTATTTAAAATATATTGTGTTGCTCAACTAACATTTTTTTATTCTTATTAAGTTATTATATTTAAAAATACCAAATTATTCTTATATATGTTGGAGAAAAAATATAGTAATTGATATTATCTTTATTCATATTAATAAGAAAAATAGTATAAAAGCAAAACTTTCAAAAAGTATCTTTCTAAAACTCTCATATATGATTTTTTATAATTTATTAAAAACCACCAATTTTAGAAGAGAATGTCATTAAATGAGAAATGAAACCACAAAAATTGATGATTTTTCATAATTTTAATCAATAAGAAGAGTTCAAAAAGATAGTGTGAGAGGGTTTTGCTATCATTTTTCAATAAGAGAAGACAAATATTTTTTTTAATGTGATCAACACTCATACCTACATCCATGATCTCACAACTTTTTTCTTAATGTGGTTTGCAACACATGTCTCTCTACTTCTATGATCTCGTAACATGTTTTTGAGACAACTAAAAAACTCGGTAAATCTTCCTCACATCATGACCCCCCACCCCCTTCTCTCTGACTTAGGGTGGTAATCTGTAAGGATAAAATAATGTCTTTTCCTAAACAATATCTTAGAAATTTGAAATTAAAATAACTTGAATTTGTTTATGAAGAATCCTCATTTATTTAAAGAGATTAAGGTGGTAGTATAAAGGAGTTTTACACTGTCATTCAATCTCATCCCACCATTTATATCACTTTTAGAGTATTGATTGATAAAGTTAACAAACTTATTGTTGTCCAAACAAATTTCAAATTCACTAAAAGGAATCGTGCAATCAAAGCCAAAATGCACTTGGCCATAGAGGACCCACAAGAACAAATAGAAAGAAACAGAGAGAGAGAGAGAATAGAAACCCTCACTAGAAAAATCAGTAAATTTCTTATTGAGCAATCTGTGAATGAATACGATAGGGCATATAATAGAAAACAATCACACCCTTATAGACACTTGCAATGTTAGCTATTAACTCTAACTAAAAATTAACTACATACACTAATTACTAACCCGAACAGTAATCAAAACCAGTAGTTAACATGGAGTACAAATATCTAAACCAATACAACAATTCTCCACCTTGATTCAGGTATAAAAAATTCACAACCAGCCTTCCTACAATCATACATTAGCCTTAATCTCCAAGCAATTGAATCAATTCCTAACAATGGAAAAAACTTACTGCTTTGAAGCACCTTTGTGATCATATAAGAGGGATTATGATCAGTTGAAATCTTTACCACTTTCGCAAATCCTTGAATAATCTCCTCCTTTAGAAAATACAGCTTGATATCAACATGCTTAGTATTTTCATAATAAACTTGATTCCCTGACAATTGTATGGCACTATTGTTATCACAATGAACTCTTATAACTTGGTCTTGCACATGAAGCTCCTTAACTACCTCTTTGAGCTAAAAAGCTTCCTTCACTACTTCGGTTATTGCTATGTATTCAACTCTAGTAGTTAACAGGGCCACAACCTTCAACAGACTTGCCTTCCAACTTATTGTAGTACAAAATCCAATGAAAACATAGCATATAAGTGACTTCTTAGTGTCCAAACATCCAACATAGTCAGACTCCACAAAACCTTCAACTGGTGCTAACCTGACGTTGTCTCTGGCTCCATCATAGATAAGTACTCTGCCAAGTGAACCTTTTATGTATCTCAGGACCTATTTAAGTTTTTTCCAGTGAGCTCAACTAGGGTTTGCTATAAATTTGCTTACTACACTTACTGCATAAGCTATATTGGAGCCAATGCAAACAATTGTATACATCACAAAACCACAAGGTTTGCATATAGGATACTTTCCATATTAGCCTTATCCCCACCCGTCTGAAGTGTTAGGTCTCACTCATCTTGAAGTGTCGAGCCAAGGGATAGGTGACTGGAGTCAAGTTTGAAAATGCAAACTTATCAAGAATCTTCTTGAGGTAATTTCCTCGAGACAAATACAACAAATTCATATCTTTCACCTTATGATCTCAATCCCTAAACTAGCATTACCCAAGTCTTTCATCTCATTCTCTACTCAAATAAACCTTCACCTTTTGAGCAATAGACTTGTTGTTACTTGCAATTAGAATACCATCCACATACAGAAAGAAATATCACAAATAGATTTTGTACATGAAATTGGGTGTAAACACAATTATCATATTTACTTTGCAAAAATCCTATCTTTTCCATGAACTCGTCAAATCTCCTATTCTATTGCCTTGGGGATTGTTTTAGACTATACAAAAACCTATTTAGTTTATAAACATGGTCTTCTTTGCCTGCTATTTTAAAACCTTTTAGTTGCTTCATATAGATTGTTTCTTCAAGTTCTCCATATAAGAAAGCAATCTTGACATCTATCTGTTCCAGCTCAGGGTCAAATTCAACCACCATTGATAGAAGAATCCTTATGGATTTGTGCTTCACCACTACAGAGCAAGCATAATTATAATCAGTTTTCTCTCTGTGTAAAGCCTCTAACTACCAACCTTGCTTTGAAGTACCCAATATCAGTACCTGGAATTCCATCCTCTCGTTTGAAAATCTATTTGCAACTGACAACCCTTGAATAAATAGGATTCTTTACTAGGCTCCAGATATGGTTATCATGAATAAAATCCATCTCTTTATTCAGGATTGTTAGCCATTTCTTATTCTTCTTACTTGCTAAAGTCGACCTGACACTCTTAGGCTCTTTTTCTAAAACTTCACTCACAATCACTAGGGAGAATGCAATTAAGTCTGCATATATATACCTCTTTGGAGGTTTGATCACTTTCCTTGTTCTATCTTGTGCAAGCTTGTAAGGGTCATCTGATGAGTGGCCTTCACTGAGTCCCTTTTCTTCATTAGACTTAGTTCCTTCACTCTAAGGAAACTCATTAGTATTCTTAATTGAGCCACTTGCTCCACCTCAATCTGTGCCTTATGAGACTTCAAGTTTCTTTCAGCTTCAGAAACATTTTTCACATATGCCATCTCATCCTTTTTTAACACCACATTTCAACTGATTATGCATCTTTTGAAACCAGGCGTAAGGCATCATAATTTGTATACCTTCACCCTTTTTGGGTATCCTAGAAACATGTACCTCAATACTCTCTAGTTTGTCTTGTGTGATATGAGAATATGTTGCACAACAAAAAATTCTCAAATTTTCAAGGTTTGAAGGATGACCAGTCTAAACTTCTTCAAGAGTCTTCATCTCAAGTGTTGTTGAGGGGCATCTATTTATCAAGTAAGCAGTTGTACAATGGCTTCAGCTCAAAACACCTTTGGAAATTCAGCACTCAACATCATACGTATTACTCTTTCCAAAATAGTCCTATTGAATCTCTTTATAAGGCCATTTTGTTGGGGAGTTCCAGCCACTGTTTTATGTCATGCTATGCCATTCAAGACACAACTTATTCTCACCAAGCTCTTCTAATTCTAGAAATTCTTCAATGCCTCATCCTTGTTCTTTTGAATGAAAACCCATAACTTCCTTGAATAGTCATCCACTATTAAGATAAAATATCGGGCACCAAAGTGTGATGGAGTTTTATTAGGACCTCACAAATTAGCATGAATGTAATCAAGTGTTCTTTTAGTTCTCTTTTGGCCAAAACTGAATTTGGTTCTGCAAGCTTTTCCAAGAACACAGTGCTCACTAAAGCTTAGCTTCTCCAATCTGTCACTGGCCAACAATCCTTGTTTCTGCAATTTAGTCCAACATATTTCATTAACATGACCCAACCTTTTGTGCCATGAGTTAGAATTTGATGATACCCAACTAGAAAAACCATCATTCTCTACAGTGGACACTGACCCTGTTACCACAACACCTTTCAAAGCATATAGGTCATTTCTTCTCACAACCCTTGATCCCTTTAGCACCTTCATCACCCCTTTTTCACCTTTGAAGATATATCCCTTTTTTCTCAAGTTCACCGAGCGATATCAAATTCCTCTGGAAATGTATGACATTTTCAATTAGCATATGGGTCCCATTATGCAACCTAAATCTGACAACTCCCCCTATTGAATTCTTTCAAGTTTTCTTGTCACCAAGAAGAACTGTGCCACCTTTAAATTTTGCAAAGTCTTGGAAAACAGATTTTCATGGAGTCGTGTGAAATGAACATACAGAGTCCATTATCCATTCTGCACTACTAGCGCTTCTGGACATGGTTAGAACATCAACTGACTCATAACCATCTTGAACAAGAGCAACAACACCTGAACTATTGCCCTTTTTAGAGTAATCATCCATCCTTTCTCTCTAAGAACAATGTTTTCTTGTGTGACCCTCATTCTTGCAGTAGTAACATATAATATTTGACATATTACCTCTACCATTTCTTACTAAGATTTAGACCTTTGTTTCCCGGTCTTACTCTCCCTATTGGATGATCTGCCTCTTGCTATTAACCCTTTTCAGAACCCAATTGTCTTTTATTGAACCTTTTCATTTAGTTCCTTGGAACTCATTGCAACCTATACTTTGTCAAGGGAGAGTGACTCCCTTCCATACAAGAAGGTTTCCTTAAAGTGGTCATGATTCTTCAGCGACGAACACAGCATGAGCAATGCTTGATCCTCATCATCGACCTCAACATCAATGTTTTCAAGATCAAGAATCAACTTGTTGAATTCATATCATTGTTCATTAGTCTTCTTTTTACTACTATCTTGAATGAGTATAATGCTTGCTTAAGGTAAAGACGATTTACCAGAGATTTCATCATGTATAGGCTCTCAAGCTTTGACCATACTCCAGTCACAATTTTCTCCTTCGATACCTAACGAAGCACTTTATCACCAAGACTAAGAACAATCACACTATGGCTTTCTCAAGAAGTGTTTTCTTGTCCCTTTCGTCCATTTATGAATCTAATCTTGCTTCCCCTTCAACTGCATCAAGCATTCCTTGTTGAATTAGTAGGGCACACATCTTCAATTGCCACAACCCAAAATCATTGCCCTTAGTGAATTTCTCAACTTCGAACTTTGTAGAAGTCATGTTGAATTGATCCATCCTCACTGCACCAATTTATTGTGCAAACAACTTCCAAATGCACTAAACAAAATTGTGCAATCAGAGAACTAGCAAGAATAAATCAAAAGAAACAAAGAGAGTACAAATATATGAATTACTAATCCAAACAGTAATCAAAACCACTAGTTAACATGGAGTCCAAATAGCTAAACCAATACAACACTTACCATAAATGAAAGATTGTGATGAAATGACATTGACAAATGTTTTTGTACTATTAGTGCATGGGTCTTTTTCTGTTATTTAAATTTATTTATAATTTCATCTTCAATTTTAATGGATGCTCGTCACAATACAGTCCATAAACTTTGGTATGTTTCTCTATACAGTATGTGATACCTCTATTAGAACAACATTGCTTGACTTTTATCATCGAGCTTCTTCAAATCATCCTTTGGTTATCAGGCCGCAAGATCAATAAGCTTTGATACCACTTGTTGAAAAAATACAATTATATCTATTCTCTTTATTCATATGGATAAAAAAAAAACCCACAAAATTAGAAAAAAAAGCACCATTTCAAGCTAAATAATTTTTTTAACATGGTTGAAACCTCATGTCTATGTTTAGAACCTTTATTTAACATCATTTGCACCATATGTCTATATTCACAACTTGGCAATCCAAATAATGACCCTTTTTTTTTACTTAAGATAATGACCCCTCTTTAAGTTGGTTAATTATTTTCAAGTCATAATTCATATTTATAAATCTAACATCTTAATCTTAAATAAAAAAAAATCCAATTTAAAAATAATATCTTTAAAATTTAAAAAATTCAAAACATAAAATAATATTTATTTGATTAATTGTGCTTAATCGAACCTTGATAAAAAACACCATGAGGAAAAAGAGTACATGATGCAATCCTGCCTATCAAGGGTCCTATCACTAGGGTCATGGCTAGAAAGATAGAGGAGGACATGGCCTGTAAAGAGCTCAGAAGACGTCAACTCATGATCATATGTCATCATCCGTAGAATGATTCTTTGTAAATATTAATTAGCTTGTAATTTTGTTTGGCCATATATTTATGTCATTTCCAACGAGAGTAGGAAAAAGAAGTGCCTTTAGTGAGTTTGAGGAGTAGGCTTAGTGTGAGGTCCTTTAGCCTAGAAGTCTTGGGTTTTCTCTCTTCACACATTAGATTAGCTTTTGCACCCCCTTAGGCTTAGTAGGCACTAATTTTAGGTTATGTTAAGTCTAAGTCCTACATTGCCTTGGGGGCCAAGTACTACTGGCCTACCCTTCAAGTTGACAACACGAAGTTTGTTAAGAAGTGCATTCCTTTCCAAAAGTATGACAACCAGATACATTAGCCGACTGGGGAATTAACATTCATTCTGACACCTTGGCCATTTGCAATTTGTGAAATGGATATATTAGGCCTCTTTCCTGTTGCCACCAGCTAGAGAAAATTTTTGTTGGTGGTCATTGATCACTTCACTTAATGGATAAATGAGGGACCACTCTCTACCATTACCGCCACAAATGTGCAGAAGTTTTTGTGGAAAAATGTGATCACTTGCTTCGGCATACCAATTGTCCTGATCTTCGACAATGGTTTGCAGTTCACAAATAAAAAGATGAATAAATTTCTCTTAGGCATCGACATCAAGCACCGATTTTCATCAGTTGAGCACCCATAGGCAAATGGTTAAGTCGAAGTGGCCAATAAGTTCATTTTGGGGGAGTTAAGGAAAAGGCTTGAAGGAGCAAAACCTAGAAGTACTGTGGGCATACAGGTACACACCTTGATCCACCACACAAGAAACCTCTTATAGGATAACATATGGAACTGATGTCATGTTTCCATTAGAAGTAGGGGAGCCATCATTCAAACGAACCATTTTCAATGAAACCACCAACAAAGAAGTGTTGATAGCAAAACTAGAAACTGTAGAGGAAGTCCGCCACAATGCAACTATCATGGTAGAGGCATGCAAACAAAGGATGAAGAGGAGGCATGAAACCAAGGTAAAGCTAAGACACTTCGTCAAAGAAGGCTTAGTATGGTGAGTCATTGGGGAGGCACACAAGGATAGCCGACACGAAAAGTTGGCAACAAACTGGAAAGGTGCATTCTGAGTCATCCAAAGCCTACAGCATGGCACTTTCAAACTAGTCGAGTTAAGTGGTAACACCCTACCAAGAACATAGAAGGCAACACATCTAAAATACTACTTCAATTAAATTTGTTTATGTAACAGACAACAGGTGTACTCTTTTCTTGAACTTAGTCTTTTTTCCTATAAAAAAGTGAAAGGGATTTTTGGCTGAGTAAGTTTTAAACGAGGCACCATTATTCATTAATAAAAATTTTGTCCCAGCATTCCACCCTTAAAAATACCTTACTTTATTTTACTTTCATTTATCGATTTGGCTTAGCATTAACACAAAGACAAGATTACCCTCCCAGGCAAACAAGCCAGGTAAGGATGTATCTTAGGCCCAAACTTAAAATAAATAAGATTTCCTTCTCGAGCGAACAACCTGGGTAAGGAAGCACCTTAAGGCCTTAAACAAAAAAGGCGAGACAAGGCTTCCCTCCTGGTCAACTAGCCAGGGTAAGGATGTGCCTTAAACAAAAACGCGAAGACAAGTTCCCCTTTTGGCCAACCAGCTCGGGCAAAGAGATACCTTAGGCAAAAAATTAAAAAGCTAAAAGTAAAATAAGGATGCACCTCAGGTGAAAGTAAAGGCAGAAAGATAAACAATGCACAAGAAAAATACATGCAAGAAAATTTTCTTGTTAACATAGGTAGCAAACAAGAACCACGTGTTTTTATAGAAGAAACAAAAGATAATAAGTAAAAAATAAACAAAATGCAAAGTATAAACCCCTCCATTATAAACAAGTCAGGGCCCTCCAATATCACCCTCGTCGATCACATTGAGCTTAATATCCTCACCCTTTGTCGCGGACTCTAGATGTTGCGCATCCTCATCCCTGGCTTCAACATCATCCTCCTCTACTATCCTAGTGACCCCAACTTCAACCTCTCGAGAGTAAAAGCAAAGAGAATGCTCATCTGGCCATTTCTACTTAGGTACCTCATGACAGGAAAGGAACTTTCTATCAAATAAGTCCCTTCTTCCATCAAATTGGAAGCCCTGCAAAATAGGCAAAACTCCTTAGCTTGTCAGATGGCTTGAAGGAACCCGGTGTGATGCTCCTCAATGATGGCCTTCTTGCCCTTCTCCATCCACTCCTTAAAGAAAGCCTTGGATTTCTCTTTGTCTAGGACGACTTTATCACGCTCTTAGGTACCTTTTCTAGAGACTCAAACATTTCCTTCACTTTTAGCTCTATGAGGGCCCAATCATCCTTAACCGACACAGTTTGGCTTCAACATAGTCCCTTTGTTTTTTCAGGTACGTAATTCCCTATTGCATAATAGTGTTGTCTGCAATCAACTTGGAAGATTCTTTAATGGTGGCCTTTAAAGTAGACTCGGCCTCCACTATCTTGTGCCTCAAATCTTCAGCTTTGGACCTGGGGGTCAGCACTAAGTGGCACACCAACGCTTGAGCCCAGGTTGCCAGCTCATAGTAATGCCTCCAAGCAACGGAGCCTTCAGTCTAATCCAACACCTAACGAACCAAGTTGGAGGTGTTGTCTTCAGCTAGATTGATAGTCGGGTCGTAGGTGTCAACAAAAAACCCCTTGGTACAGAAAAGGAGAGGAATGGTTAGGATAAAAGACAAGTCAGAAGTTTGTCTCGACCTGTTGGATGGCCAACCTCGTCACTTCAGTGAAGCTCCCTGGATCCCCTTTTAGACCTTTGTTTTCCACTTTTTTTCCTTAGCGGAGCGACCTGTAAAGGAATGACATCTGCTTTAATGTCTCATTTGGTTGAGGATTAGGGTCTAAATAGGGAGGCGAAGGGGATCAAAAGTTAATTCCTGCAGGGGATCGAGCCTGGATCTTAGAACGAAAGTCGAGGAGGATGGTTTCGTCATCGCTCGACATTTTGATTATACCTATATGGAAATATAACATATTAATAAAGGATAATGTAATCGAGAGAAAAAAACTAGACTTGACCCAAACAAGCTTTGTTTACCTTCCAAGTCCTAGATCGGTCTTGGTGAATGCCATAGTGAAGCACTCAAGAGGTCGAGAGGCACTTAAGAAGTAACATTAGGAACTTCACATCCTTTTTCTCCTTCTTAGTGAGCATGTGGTAAGGCAGCGTAGACAGACGTCATGGCTCATGCTACCAACTGAATGGGAACAAGGGTTTCCTCTCCCGATCATAAAAATGATTAGTCGAACGACCCGACTTTAGCACAATCTTCATAAAACTTGAACTTGAATTCCTTGTAGGAGGTAGTAAAAACCTCAAATAGAGGGTGTGCAACTCACTAAAGAACATCGAACTAGACTGACCGAGGAAGTCCGATAGAAGTGAAAGAAAAAATATTGGGGGTGACTTCTATGTAAGAGAAGCGATAAAGTGCCCTAAAGGCTTGTATGGTAGCTCATACATTGGGGTGGATCTGGGTAGGTGCGCAATTCATCATGCGTAACACATCCATCATGAAATCATCAAAGGGAATTTCTATGCTTAGGTCTTTGAAAAGGCAAGTATACGTATAAAAGAAGTCTCAACCGTCCGGGAGGGGAGTATTCCTAAAGCCTAGGTCAGAAGCTAGAGTCTCATTCATTTCTGCAACCCTTCATTATGAAGGGTGTCAACGCTAAGTCATCTAGAGGAAAGAAAGGAAAGATATTATAAAAAAGGTACGTCATCCTTAGTGCTCAGGTGGGAGCGATACTTGGTGACCTCCTAACTCACCTATTCGAACTTGCAATGGAGCATAAAGGGTATTGTTGGTATTGCTGGGCCCTCTCGGAAGAAGAATGCTCCTCTTGAGATAAGGAATCTTGGGCAAAAGAAACCCCCAAGTGCAGAGGTAGTGGATCCCTCCTCTACTAGATCACGGGAACCGGCCTACGCTTGCACGACAGGGCCGACAACTGAGGGAGAAGACACCTCCCTCACTGAAGACTAGACTCAGATGCCATTTAATTAAAGAAACAAAAGAAAAAAGTGAAGAAAACTTGGAGTACCTGAACAAGAAGCAAGATGAAAAGACCTGGAATTTTTTTAGCAGAAAAGAAGCAGAGTGAATGAAGAAACCACCCATCTCCTATTTATAAGGCAGAAGCCCACGGTGGTCGAAGAGACAAATTGGGGAGAACTATTAAATCAATCAAGATACAGACCTAAGATAATCCTGTTTTCGAAGGCTATTGAACCCTCTAAAAAACCCTACCAAATCTAACATGAACAATACTAAAAAAAAGGGAAAAATTAACCATCCTAGGATCTGCCAGACCAAATTGGTCAGGCTATCTGGGTCGAACTTATAGCATGTTGTCCCTGAACAAAATCATCCCAAGTAACAAACATCTTTATCTCTTTGTTCCTTGACGCTGGTAGGATTATTTACCGGAGGGACCCCCCGACCCAGACTACTCCAAGTTGGATCTAACCCCATAGTGGATCGCGGTTCAAGGTCGGGTCTACCCTCTGTACAACCCAACATGTTATCTAAGGCAGGACCTGATACAGGGAAAATCTAAACTATCCTTGATAAGTAAAAGATAAATCCTAATTATCTTTTACAGATAATGCAAACCTAAATCATCCTTCACAGGCTCAAGCCCAAAGAAGTAAAACATTATACATAACAAAGCATGTGTACAGGCTTGACCACTAAATTATAATATTACTTTCCTATTGATATATTTTACTTTCCATTACACTAACCAAATCTCCTCTGACTTGAGTGTCGGAGTGCTTTTTGTAAGTATCCACCTATACTGGCTTGGAGAAATAGCTGAATTGGAAGTTTGGAGCATCAAAGACAAAAACACGGTCGTGTGTGCAATAACCGTGTATATACAAATCAATAATTGTTGTGGTAATATGATTTATATAACTTATAAGATAAATTGATTAATTTTTTTTAAAAAAATATTAATTAGTTATGTATTGCCCCTAATAATTTAAGTATTGTTCGTAAATATTTTGGTGGTTCTAATCATGTGATCTGAGGCATATATGTTCCCCCAATCTGTGTTTTTGTTTTTTTTTTTTTGCACTTGTTTATTGTACTCAACAAATGTCAAAATCACTATAGGAAAACAATATACTTCTTCGTTTGGAATAACATATAATGTTGCCTTTCCATAGTACCTTAATAATTCTTTGCATTATAAAGGAAAGAAATTTTTACTCCTTTCTTTTCTATTAGGGTAGACAAGCTTTGTGTAATCTGTCCGCTTAACCAGCATGCCGTCCCATATTAGTAATATCGTCGACCTTTAAAGACCCAACATCAATGTGTAAAATTATTCATCATTTTTTGTTCTTAAGGATGATCAATATCTTAAAGTTTCAGGTATATTATCCTATGTTTGAGGAAAAGTAATGTTTAGTAGAAAAATTATAAGTACTTGTATATATGGCTTTGCAATTAAAATTGGTAGAAGCATTTTTCTAAGCATGGTAGGATGAACTAAGCTCATTTTCTAGGCATCTGGAACTTGATTGAGAAGAGGATGGTAGGGACTTGGAAGTGCGGGAGCGAGGAAGAAAGAAAAATGAAAAATCCTAGATGCTGATACATTTGAGACGTGAGTGAGAGTAACCCTTCAATAAAATATCATGTGGATTTTGGAAGACAACATCGGAATCAAATAAAGGAAAAAGGAAGAGAGTCCAAAAAAAACTGTCCAACTTGCATTCGGTTGAACAGAGAAAAATTGGCACATCTAACAACATTTCCACTTGGCTTCATGGGAGATCCTCACAACAGACAACCAACTCCATGGATCTCCATCATACCCTTTTATCTCATTAATTAATTCTTTAATTCAATAATTATTTTAGCATTTTTCTTCCAAAACCAAATTATTCATTACACCTTTCTAACCTTATGTCTTTTAAGATTGTCACTTGAATGCCAAAAATATAATTAATATTTTTAATTTTAATTACATTTTATAGTTTTTATTGATACATTTCTTTATCATATATATAAACAGAAAATTAAGTAAATATAAAATGTATTTGACCAAATAATAATTAATACTATCTTGCATTTTAAAAAGTACAAGAAAAGAATTTTGATAAAATGACATTTAGAAAAGAAAAAGAAAAAATAAGACGAAGGTACCAGCCTAGCGGTTCACACTTTCTAATAAGAAGATTCAGTATAATGATCTATTCGTTGACACTCGTCAATTTCAAGATTCCTCTTAGGATACCACTTCAATGACAGGTAGCCATTTTGACCAAGAATCACAAACTTAAGAACAATATTTTTTTTTTTCCAAACAGAAATTGATAATATTATTAAGGGCTCACAAGTCACAATCACAACAGTATCTTGTCTTGCTAAATTCTTTAACCAAATAATATTATTTTGGTGATAAGTATCATATTTAAAAAAAATCTAAAATAAATGTTATATTTAATTTTTTAATATAATATTAATAACCTTTTTTCACTAATATTTTATGAATTTCACTTAATTTTATGTAATATAATATTAGGTTTAATATATTAAAATCATTATTTTTTTCATTTTTTATTAATGTTTTTTAAATGTGTAAAACAATTTAAAAGTATACTTATCTTATTACGTAGGGAGGGAGTGTATACTGATATTGGTACCGTCTTTCTTTGTTGTAAAAAAAATGTTAAAATAAAATATTATTAAAGTAACATGAATTAGAGATCATCAATGTAAACACTTAGGCATGTTTGATAGAAGAAGCAGTTTTCCACATATAAAAATCATGATTCTTGGAAATTATAAATTCTGAAAATTATAAATTCTGTAAATGATAATTTTTTTATGAATTAGTCTGCACAAATATGGTAAGATATTGATATCTTTAAGAATGTTCTTCACCGTATCCGAGTCTCTATAGGTATCCAAACCCACAAATCCAAGGATACCTACCATGACATTTTGATACTTAAGTTACAGGAGTTCAATCTTAGATCAATCTAGAGGTTGGATAAGTGTTAGTAACAATAATATAATAATAAGTGAGTCAAATCTAGGTAATTGTCCTATTGTATATTGTACCTCTTGGATTTCGACTTGGTAATAAGGGTTTTGGCCTACACAAAGGATAATATTGGTATTTTGCTTAAAGTCTACCTTTTCTAGGGACCATTAACATGGTTGAAGACTTCCTACAAGCCTTAGCTTCTCGTCAAACTCTCCACAACTTCATGTGTCTCTTTTCTCTTATGAGAAAGAACTCTTCAATCCTAGTCGAAGGATTCGGCCCCATTCCGAGGGTGATCTCAATATAATGAATATTTACATAAAAGATAAAACTTGTTTGATTGATTTTAAATATTATTTTGTAAAATTTAAGTGAATATAAAGATTTTTACACTGACATTCAATCACAACCCCTCATTCATGGTAAATTTATTGACTTTACTTGTTACTACTTTAAAAGTCACCTAAATGAAAAGT
The DNA here is from genome assembly GCA_037954015.1 of Psophocarpus tetragonolobus. NCBI lineage: Eukaryota > Viridiplantae > Streptophyta > Magnoliopsida > Fabales > Fabaceae > Psophocarpus > Psophocarpus tetragonolobus. Next base: position 4,440,292 of record CM075693.1, on the reverse strand, counting down.
CATGACTCATGACTGAATACACTGACAGTATATACAAATTAAACTCATTTTTTGCATATTTTTATTATTTATCACATTAAATGATATTAAAAAAAGTAATAAAGATATTTTTATTGTATTAATTTTTTGTAATATGGGAAACTTATATTTCCACCTCCTTTTTTAGAATGTATGTTTTTGTGGTAAATTTGACTAAATATTTAATAGAAAACATCATTGAGTGTGAATGTTATTTTTTAAAACACCTTTACATCCATTTTTAAAATCAAGAAAAATATATTTATAATTTTGTATAATTTTAAAAAAATATATAAATGATACACTCTTTCTCATATAACAATGATCCCACCAATCACCATTACCACTATGGCCACCTAATCATTGTTGCACTATCGTCACCCGCATTGTTGTCATCAACATCAACATCAACATCAATCACCATTACCATCGTACCAACATTAGTATCAGACCACCAAAATCATCATCGTTGCTACTAAGACCATAATATCATTGACACTCAGTGATAGATCCATAAATTTTATGTTGTGTGACAAAAATTTTCAACATTAATTGGTGGAGAAAATGTAACAGATTTTTTTATACTACATTTAAGATTATGGGAGTAATTTATAATTACATATGTGCAATCAACCACCATTATCAACATTGCTATTAAACCAACATCGTCATTGAATTGCCACTAATGATGAACAACCTTTATCATTGACATTGTCGCTAAACCATTATTTGTCAACATTGTTGCTGGGTTACGACTCTTACTGACCCATACTCGAGCCATTGCAAATATTTACCTCAACACAACTCATATTGTCTTCATGAATGCCACTACTACTATCACTAACACCGTCATCATCACTATCATTAACATCACGATCCCCTCCACCACATGCATTCTTAAACAAAAAAAAATAGAGACTAAAACTAAAATTTAAAAACTAGTTATAGCTTTTGAAAATTTTGAAACTTAAAACTCAATTGCAGAAATTTTATAATCAAGGATAAAATATCTCAATTTTAAAATTGAAAGTCATAAATTATAGATAAAAAAATTAAAAGATCATTTTTTTCAATTATCCTAATTATATTAGATTATTCAAATAATGTAACCACACATATGTGTAGATGTATGTAAATTAGATTATTCGTATAATAATGAATATATTTAATAATTATTATATTCAAACTGTATTAAATATGAAAATCCAATTATATATTTAAAATTGACTATATATCATGACTTACATAAGTTTTTTGTCCTTAAGATTTCTCAAAAAAATATTTTTAGTCCTTAAAATTCAAAAATAATTTTTTAGTTTCTTATTCACTTTTAATCTTTCTTTAATGTCGTTAAAAAATTGTCGTCAGAGACATTGTGAATATTCTCCTTCTTAACCATAACTCTCTCAATCTTCAATTTCACATATGATACAACAAAATATACAAAAACTTATAAACAGATAATGTTAATATAAACAACAAATTAATTTCAGGTACTAAAAAGAATATTTTTTTAATTTCAATGATCAAAAGTGATTTTTTATGAAATTTTAAAAATATAAAACTTATTTAAACCTATAATAATTTATTAATATATAACCAATTTTAAAAATAAAAATATACATATTTCTACTGATTATATATATATATATATATAGAATATGAGAGATCTATTATAATATGATGAGGAAAAGAGTAGTTATTATCTCTCTCCATGTACTCTCCATGTACACAAATATTAATTATTTATTATAATCTGGCACAGAAAAAAGCAAATTTTCTCTCTCCCCATGCAAGATTGATTTTGAAATGATGACCTGCATTTAACAATGATGAAAATTTGAGAATAGTGAGATTTTGAATAGCCTGAATTTAACTCTTTAGAAAAAAAAAACAATTTAAAGTTTAGAAGTAAAACGAGAATTTCGAAAACAATAAAATTAAAATGATAGGTTACATAATTTTGTTACATAAGATTTAAAATGTGGAGACTAAGCACATTTTAACCTATGATGGAAATTATGAATACCTTAACTTGTTAAAGTAGCTGTTAAATTTCTTTTGGCGTTTGAAGTTATTCACTCCTAATTATGATTAATTACACCATGACATGAGTTATAACAAAAACCACTTGCCACCCATACCTTTACAAATCAATATAAAACAGTTAAATACTGGAAATAAGTGTATGGCTGGGTCTCTGGTAGAAATTAAGTTTGTGATAAAAGTAATTTTACGGAAGCATTATATCTCTGTTTTAATTTTTGTTTTATCGGTTGGATTTGGATTAAAACGTACTAATATAATCTACACATGTACTGGGAAATGGATGCCCTTTCCCTACTTGATTAAGAGTCAAGAAATAGCAATCTTTTGAAGGGGGGAAAATAGTAACCTGAAAATTAAGTAAACTGTGAAACCAATATTTCATTTTATACGATAGCATGCAATATTTATTTTGAAGTATGCTAGTTTAATATGATTAGCTAGCACAATCTTTTTTCTTCGTGTCTTCTTATGCCTATGATGCATTGAAATGCTGCATCTATATACAACCTATATACCTTTTACACAAAATTTTGTGGTCCTCCTTTTTCACTTCCGAAGATGGATTTTTCTACTTTATGAAGCTAACTTTTCGAAGATTGGTCGATCACGTAGAATAGCTGTCCTTCCTTAAAGAATTATTGAGACATTGGATATTGTTTTTCTGTCTAAACTTTTAGAGGCCAAATTGATCATTTTCTTCCCAATTAAACCCACAGGAATATCGAGTTTGTGGTGGATGAAGCATGTGCCTCGGAGAGTTTTAGAATCCGGTTAAGAGGCACAAACATGTATGACCATAGGGTGGGGCGAATATAGTTAATAAATAATCTTTACTTGTCCCTTCATATGAAAATTCTTTCAATACTCGTACTATAATATTCCTTAAATAGATAGATATTTGTTGGAACAATTTAAAATTCCACAAACCCTTTCTAATCAAAAGCAAAATCATGAGGAGTTTTATTCAAAGCGAATAATATCTTATTATATTGACGTCTCAGAGCACAACAAAAATATCAAAGTCACTAGCTTAACCAGGTGACCAACTTAACAAGTACGATGGTTAGCAGGCAAACATGAATTTAGATTCCTTGTATCGAAAGTATTTATAATGGTGAGTTCATAAGAAGAGTCCTCCTAAAAATATGGATGGATAGGAAATGTATCCCACGATCATGAATTCACGGTAGAGCAGTGGTAAAAGAACTAAGAGTGTGAGTAAGCTCTATAGGCCTCCACGAGGATATACTCGTGGACTAAGAGTTCTCGTTGCAAATGTAAGGTTTTATCATGATCCTTTGTTTGAGAGGAGGTTTTTGGGATGCAAGCAAAGTCCCACATAATACAAAAAAGAGGGCAAATACGAATTTATATACATGAACTACCTTCAATGATACAAGGAGGCCTTTTGAGTAGTAACAAAAAACAAAACAAAACCTTTAGGACCTTAGTCTAAAGTGGATCACGAGTGCGTTTGTTTTGCCCTTTTAGCTATGTTTGGATATCTAAGAGTTTTTTTAAGAGCTACTAGTTTTTTTAAAAAAGTTGCTCCAGATAGTTTTTCCAAAAATTTCCTATTTTCAGTTATTAGCTGGTTTTATTTTTACATGTTTATCCTTCAGTAATTAATACATTATCCCTCACTAATTCTCTCTCATCATATTATACATCATATTTCTCCTTCATTAATATAATTATAATAATTTATAATATAAATGTGTAATTATAGAAAATTATAAAATATGCAATTTAAAATTTATATATTTAATTATACAAATTATAATTTAAATATCAATTATAGTAATTTGTTATTTAAATATGTAATTACATAAATTTACAATTTAAATATGTTATTATAAAAATTTATAATTTAAATATATAATTATAATAATTTATAATTTAAATATGTAATTAATTTATATTATTAAAATATGTTATCATTATTTTAAATACCTTATTGTGATCTAATGATTAATAATGCTTTTATTTTTTAATTTACAACTTTCAGTTAGTTGATTAACTAGTTTACCAAATACTTACAACTAACTTTTTAACTTTTAATTAGATTTTCAGCTTTTAGTTAGATTTTTATTTTCAGCTAGTTTCGTTAAACAAATCCAATATCTTATAAATGTAAAGATATGTGTGTCAAACTTCCTTGGTGCATAACAATATTATTTATGAATATTTATTAATTAATATAATACTAATATAAGTTACATATAATTCTGAAATACATTATACTTGAAAATAAATATAATTTATAACAGGTTTTAATTTTTTTGTTTTGTGGTAAAAATCCAATTATAATGTATATTTACTATTTTTTTATAATTTAATATCATAACATTTGATTTAATACTATTATATGTTTTTATAGACCTTATGATTTTATTAAGTTACACATAACTTAATTTTTTTTATCAGTATTTGGACTACTAATTTTATATTATAATTAGTGTAATATTTTAAAATTTTAAGAAGTATGTGCTGTGTAAAAGAAAGTGTGAGTGGTGTCAGTATAATGTTTGAGTGGTATTAAAAAGAATGTTTAAGTAGTTTATATGCAGGGATAGAAGTAATTTTGGAGTGTAATGTTACTAGGTAAAACATCAAACAGTGTCAATGTAAATTTAAAGTTTATTACTCACTCAAATACGTACAAAATGTATACAGCATCTCAATTGCTTTTTAGCATTTTATCGCCAGGTTGATTTGATGATATTTGATTTTCTTTGGATACATAATTCAATTGCTTTTTAGCATTTTATCGCCAGGGATAATAATAATAATAATAATAATAATAATAATAATAATAATTATTATTATTATTATTATTATTATTATTATTATTATTATTATTATTATTATTGTACTAGACTAAGATCACTTAACTCACCTTGGTATTGATCACATTTTGGTTGACACCTTTCATCAACTTTAGCCATTAAGTCATGTAGATTAGCACAACGAATTAGTTTAAAATAATAATTAATCACCTTAAGCGTTATTAGAAGGTCATTAGCCCTTAACTAATCAAAACCCATGGATCTAAACACAGGTTAACACCTATAAATACCCTAGTAAGGTCACAAGTATGGCTTCTTGAGACTATTGCATTTATTGTACTTGTACTTACCTCGAATTGACCTTAGCTTAAATTGACTTGAGCGTCGAAGTGACTTTTGCAGGTCATCTCGTTGTTGTATCTTAGGATGGGAGACGAAGCCATCATCGACCAAGAAGACCATTCTGGACCTCACTTAACTAGAACACAATCCACTTTGTTCTTGGAGTAGGAACATTGGCGACCACCATGGGGCCCGATAGAACCATTCTTAGGACCACATGGTCACCACTCAAAAATGAGCAGTAGAAGATATTAACTCCCACCAGACTAAACACACGACATCCCTAGAGAAGGAATGTCTGAGGACACTAGCCCTAGTGCCTTGATTGCTTAACTCCGAGATGAAATGGAGCGGATGAGATAACACAACAAGGAAGAACTCAAAGCATTGAGGAAAGAGAATGAAGACATCCGAAGTTGACTGGTTCCATTTGAAGATGAAGTGATAGTACGTATTAGCCCTCCCAGTCTCAGACTAACACTCACCAAACAACAACTTCCCAGTCCCGAACTCAAAACGCCATGGCTACGCCATCTTGACACCCATCCATTGATGCCATAATAAATGCCCCTTTCCAGCCAATTGGAAAGCACTGATGATAAATTGGTATAATGGGACAACTGACCCTGATGAGCACCTAGACGTCTATGTGACCTAAATAGGTTTGTACACCATGGATGATGCAATTATGTGTACAGTATTCCCAACTTCATTAAAAGGAGGGGCATTGAGCTGGTTCATTAGACTCCTGCCTAAGTCCATTGATTGTTTTAAGACCCTAACGACTAAGTTTGGGATACAATTTGCTACTAGTCGCCATCATCACCTTACGTCCATTGCGCTGGTGGGTATTAGACAAGAGAAGAAGGAACTCCTGAGAACGTTCATAGATTGGTTCAGCAAGGTAGCCATGAATGTTAGAAACCTCAAACCTGAGGTCGCCCTTCACTACATGGTAACTACCCTCTGACCTGGGAAGTTTGCCGATAGCCTCTACAAGAATCCGACCTTAAGCATGGATGAGTTGAGAAAGCGAGTAGTCAAGTACATGTAGATGGAGGAGCTAGCAGAGTTCTGAAATCAGACCAGGATCTAGCAATCCGATAAAGAAAAAGGCAATGAGCAGAAGCTAAACCAGTCACAAGAACATTGAGGTCCTCGATTCACTCATTATACCCTCTGGTTACAAATAGAGCTAGTATACTAGATGAAGCCTTGACCTTTGAGCTCATGTCAACTCCAAAGAAACTTCCGACCCCATAGAATGCAGACTGAAGTAAATGTCAACTCCAAAGAAACTTCTGACCCCATAGAATGCAGACTGAAGTAAACATTGTCGCTATTATAGAAATTACGACCACAACACTAATGAGTGTTGGGCTTTAAAGGACAAATTTGAGGAGCTTATTCAAGTCAGACACCTATGCAAATTCATTAACCAAGATAACCAAGACAAAAAATAGCACAAGCGAGATTGACGAAGGGAAAGAAAAGAGCGTCATCTAGAGAAGAGGAGACCTTGGGACAACAAGGGGAAAAAAGATCACAAAAATCACGATGACCCACCACCGTTAAGGGGTTCATAAACACTATTGCAGGAGGAGGGGCTAGCAATTTGGTTAGAAAGCGAAATTTGTGGGCAATCCAAAATGTGAGCAACATATATCTCGATTCATCTCGGCACTGACTGCATTACCCATCTATAACCTTCATGAATGAAGACTTCTGAGGCATAGACCTTCAGTAGGATGACCTAATGGTAATTACGGTAGAAATTTCCAACTTTGCAGTCTAGAAGACGTTGATAGACCAAGGCAGCTCAGTTGATGTCCTTTATTGGTCAACATTTAAATAGCTCAGACTCCCAACTAGTTCAATTCAACCTTACCATGATCAATTAGTAGGCTTTTTTGGAGAACCGATCGACACTCATAGGTACATCGACTTGTACACCAAATTTAGCACCGGAAGTCAAGACTATAAGACTATAGTGTTGGATATATTTTAGTGAATTCCAACACCTCTTATAATGTCTTACTTGGAAGATCGTCACTTAACAAATTTTGCGCAATAGTGTCAACACCTAACCTCGCAATGAAGTTTCCTTTGACCCATGGATCGTGATTGTTCATGCCGATTAAAAAATAGTAAGAGAATGTTACATAGCCAATTTGAAAGTTTGTCCAATGAACACTCCAGATTGACCTGTGGCCGGCATGGTTGCAATTATAGACTTGGGAGAAGAACGGGTTCAATGGGAGCTTCTTCACCATCACAGCTGCATAACAAGAACAATAAATTCAGCCAAGTTAAAAACCTGAACATAATAGATATGTTATGAAAAAATAATTACATTCAAGTTGCAGGTTGGGGTCAGCTAGTAGCACTAAGCTTATTATGTTCTAACACTAACAACAACTTCAGGTCGCTCTCTAGCATCGATGATCTCAGCCACGCACTGAATCATTGAGGTTCTCGCATCCAATAAATAGGAACCTCGACCTATCCTACTTGTCAAAAAAATACCAACGACCTCTAGACTCGACAAAGACTTTGAAGAAACCACCTTTAAAGTCTTTGAGGGATGAAGTATAAGACCTAAGGATGCAGTACTGGAGTTGCATGATCAAAGACACTCACCTTGACAATGCACTGAGGCGAGTGCAATAATGATACAAAAATATTCTAAGGTTCAGCTCTATGAAAAGAGCCTTGCAAAGAACCCAAAAGGCTTGGATCGATGCCCAACTATTTGGGTGGAGCTGACTCGGCGCCACATTGAGAACTCGAAACACCACCATCGTGAACTCATCAAAGGGTAAGCACATGCTAAACTCGTTGAAGAGGCATTCATACATGAAGAAGAACTCATCATCTTTCCTCCCTCCCACAATCATTACAAACGTTCTTAGACCTCGTGCACGAGCCCATCGAGATCAAGTCTTCATAACTACCAAGTTAACGCTCTCCAATAGCCATTCCATGTGATTGGACCTCCTGAGGTTAGACGGGTAATCCATCACTTCCAAATCCACCCAAGAGCGGTCCTCATCTGGGACCGCCTCAACCTCAACCTCCCTTGAGGACGACACCACCCCTGACACAGCCTCGACAATCACCTCAACTACAAAAAACTCCTCAACCGAGTTCGACCCCATGACTCCCTACTGGAGACCTCTATACTACTATCTCCTACCCTAATGTTCGCAGAACTTAAGCTGGACCCAGAACTAGAAGCTTCATCCGAACTCAACCGAACAAAAGTGCTTATGGAAGTCATTGAACCAACCTGATTTTTAAAGAAAGTTATTGAACGTACTTATGAAGGTTTAGGAACGAGATATACTCGGACACCTCAGCTCAGCTCACAGATGCATGTGACACGAAAGAGACACACCTCTATTTATAGCGCGTGGACCACATGGCCCAACAAGCGACGCATCTCAATTGCTCGTTTACACATGTCCAACGGCTCGGATCTTGCCACATGTTACTCGACGGTTACCTAACATTTCATATTCCTAAGGCACTACTTGTAACAAAAATCGGCAAATTAACACTGATAACTAGACATTAGGCTCACAGTTCGGCTTCAAAGCCTTGCATGAGCCTGGGGACCTATGTACCGGACTGAGGTCACTAAACTCACCTTAGTACCAACCAGATCTCGGTTGGCACCCTTCATCAAATTTAGCCATTAAGTCATGCAGATTAGCATAGCGAATTAACTTAAAACAATTATTAATCACCTTAAGCGTCATTAGAAGGTCATTAGGCCTTAATTAATCAAAGTTCATGGATCTGAGACTAGGTTAACATATAAATACCTTGGTAAGGTCACATGTATGGGTTATTAAGACTATTGCATTTATTGCATTTGTACTTTATCTCTAATTGACCTTATCTTGAACTGACTTAACCATCAGAGTGACTTTTGCAAGTCACCCCATCAGTTGTACCTTAGCATTAGAGACGAAGCCACTGCTGACCAAGAAGACCATTTCGAACCTCACTTAACTAGAACATAATTCACTTTGTTCTTGGAAGCCACTACCGACCAAGAAGACCATTTCGAACCTCATTTAACTAGAACATAATTCACTTTGTTCTTGGAGTAGGAACAACAACAATAATAATCATAATAATAATAAAAAAAAACATCGAAGGGTTATAAGGTTAGTCTGATGGTAAAGTCGAAACATAGGGAGGGAGTGGTTATAAATTTGAATCATTTCACTAACGGACACTAACACATTAACAACTAATATTTAATTTATAAAAAAAAATAATAAACATAGTGACTATTTAAAAATAATCTCAACAACTAATTTGAGTGGCGGAGGTTTACGATCCGTTATGTTAGTAGCATTATTCATGATCATGAGATTCATAATTTGATATAGATGTCGTATCAATAAAGAAAGTGTAAACAAAATTATGGATGTCGTAGATATGAAAACTCTTCAGTCGGTGGAGGAGGAGTTGATCTTCATGCAATTAAGGATTGCCTATTGTCCCTTACTTTTTAATCAGGCTTAATAATGAGAAATTTATTATGGAACATAACTTCAAAGTAGGGTCGAGATTTATCTTCTCATAATTATCATCATACTGATTTATACAGTACCAATAAAAGCAAAAACTCCTTCTTTTGATCATTATAGGACGATGATGCCCTTTGTCTTTGTCTCTGGCTTTTGGATTTTTGTTGAAATTTCAACTAGGTTCAGTAGGTTGTACTTGTACAAGCCATGACTTGTGTATAATTTGGTTGGCTAAAACAGATCTTCAATCTCAAACTTACATATAATTCCGCTGTCATTCCTGAACAACATTGCATATCATTAGGAGAAAGTTTGTTTTAACATTTTTTGCAATCGCTTATGTTAAACTCTTTACTTCTCAAAATCTCACGAATCCACAGTTTTTTTTTAAGCAAAGAAAAAGACAAAAGATTGAAGGTAATACGTTGGAATGATGATAATAGGACATTAACTTGGTAGTTTGTGAAGTTTGGAATATTATTTTGTCCTTTGAATGGAGATAATATATAGAAAAACCTAAGCAAGTTAAGGAAAAATGAAGTTTATAAACAATTATTAAGCTTAAATCCTTGATTCCTAAATTATACGAGAATGCACCATAAGACGTTATAGTAATTGGAGTAATATTTTACTTAAATATATCTCTTTTTAAATGTTCTATTTCTTTGTTTTCTCTTAATCAAAGAAAACCTTAACATAAATCCCCGACGTGCCTAATTATTTTTACTGAATCCGCAGATTAAAAAGGCCGTTAAGAATGAATATTTGGGATATAATACCATTAAAAAATGAGTTAATGTGTAAAAAAAGTAGTAGCGGAGGTGACGAAGAAGAAATGAACAATGTTTTGGGTGTTGCAAAGCAATTGAAAGGGGGTGAGAAGCGAAGAGAAAAGGTTTTGTTGGAGAAAGCGAAGAAAATAGGTGTGCAAATTGTGGAGGTAGCGATGTGTGGATGGTTCTGCTAGGGGGTGACAGTGCAACAAAAATGATGGATAGATAGGCCTGAATATGAAATAATAATAATAATAAGAAGAAGAAGAAGGGGTTGGTTGTCTCTTTCAGTCTTTTTAATATACATCACCAAGTCAGGGTTCCACGTGCTCCTGGGGAGTCTCCCCTGTTCCACTACCCTACACTATAGAGACTCTCTCTCTAATACCCTTACCCTATGGCAGGCATGCCATTTCTTATTTGTTTTCCCCCACCTTTTCATCCTAGCTCAATTACACCCTCTGACCATCTGTTCCCCCAACCTTGTTTGCTTCTTCTTGTACTCTCTCACACTCTCTGGGGCCAAGAAGACACATTGTAGTTTGATTTGCATGGAAGCCATGAAAGGAGGAAAAGTTGGAGTGGGGGAGGAGCACGACATGGGTGACGGAATGCAATGCAGTGACCACCCTTACAGAAACAACCCCGGTGGGATCTGCGCCTTCTGCCTTCAAGAGAAACTCGGCAAGCTTGTTTCCTCCTCTTTCCCTCTCCCTATACGCGCTCCTTCTTCCTCTTCCTCTTCCCCTTCCTTCAGATCCGACGCCGCACCATCTTCCTCCACCACCCGCCATTCCATCACAGCCACAGCCTCCTCAGCCTCGGCTCCCGCTCCTTCCTCTTCCTCTTCCTCCAGCAATACTCATTACCACCAATACTACGCCAGGAGAACACGCCTCCCTTTCCTGTTGGCCAAGAAGAAGAAGAACAACAAAGCCACGTCACCAACTTCTGATATAGTCCTGAAGCGCAGCAAGTCCACTGCGTCTGCCACGCCAAGGAGAAACCTCTCTTCGCTTCAGGTTGATGCTGATATCGACATTCAGGATTTTAGTCCCAGGAAAAGAAACGGCTTTTGGTCCTTTCTCTATCTATCTTCCAAGTCATCAAAGAAGCTCAACTCCAAGAGCTTCAGAGACAGCAACACTCCCAGGGTCCCTTCTGCAAAGCTCAAGGTTAAGTCTTCTTCTCTCGACAATCACATTGTTGTCCAACAGGATAACAACGGCAGTAGCAGTCCCAACACTCACACCGCGTCTTCTTTGGAGCGCAAGGTTTCCAGATCCAGATCTGTTGGCTGTGGTAGTAGAAGCTTCTCTGGGGACTTCTTCGAGAGAATCTCTACTGGCTTCGGTGATTGCACTCTCCGCAGGGTCGAGTCCCAGCGGGAAGGTAAGCCCAAAGTGCCGCCTGCCGTTAACCGACCCTCCGATCACCACCATCATTGCATGAAAGAGAGGGTTCGCTGCGGAGGCTTGTTTAGTGGCTTCATGATGACCTCCTCTTCTTCCTCCTCTTCCTCCTCCTCTTATTGGCTTTCTTCTTCTGCCGATGATGCTGTCAATGGAAAATCTGCCTCTTTGCCTCTATCTCATAACAGGGGTAAGACTTGGGCTTGGGCTTTTGCCAGTCCCATCAGAGCTTTTAGCGCCAAACCCTCTTCTAAAGACAGTATCAGGAGGGACATTATCAGGGATTCCAATGATAAGAATGCCACGCCAAATTTATCTGCTATACCTTCCTTGCTTGCTGTCAGAGGCTGAGAATTCACAACACAGAAACAAAAACAAAAACAAAAACGGCCTTTAACTTGGTCTTTAGTACCATCCTAATTACTGTCTATTATTACTACTTTGTTTATTTTGTGAATGAGTGTTCATTTATTTCCCTTCATTAGCAATCTAATACTTCCAGTTCCTCGTCCATTCCTTTCATCCTCCTTCTCCATACTTTGTGAATTATCATCACTTGTGGGCAATCTGCTGAAATCGGAAACTTTGGTGGCGGTGTGATTGAGAAGAGGGAAATTGGAGAAGAAATGCATTAATTCTCTGTCTTCACGTGGCTTCTTTAAATTGTGACACTGGTTGTAATTTTTGTAGCGTACTTTTTGTAATTCCACACTTGATGTTACGCCAAAGACGTGTAATTTTTATTTTCGATAATCACTATTCACATGCATACACATGTTCCGTGTGGTGCAGGCACAATGTGGAATATCTATAGAATCAGTCTGAGCTATTTGTTATGCAATTTAATAAGTTATCAGTGAATAATGATGTATATTTTTTTCCCTTATTGAATAAGTTATGATTTATTAATCTACTTGTTTTTGGTTTCCAAAAATTTTTCCTCGCTTGTTTACAAGAGTTCCCTACCTAGTCAAATGCAACATGGTTGGAGCAGATGTGGTCCCAGGCGGGGATTGGTAGCATTTATTCAAAAGTTCTACTATGCACCTAATTGGCAGTGCTAGTAATTGTTTAACACATTTAGCTGTGTAGAATCCATCGGTTTATCATGTGCCCAAAAGGGTGCATGAAGCAGAGGCAGCTAGCATGGCTCTAAGCTACTGGGTATTGGCGAGAAGTATGAACAGAAACGGTGTTTTAATGTATTTTTATTGTATTTCTTGTCTGGGGAATCCATCAGAAATCGACGTAGGGGGAGAGGAAAAAAAAAGGGTATCAGGTGGAGAAAAGAGTGTTACTCTATTAATTAACAGGTGGGTCACCTAAATAAACGTCCGTATTCGCGTAAAATGTCTAGGAATCCCGATGCTAAGTTATTAAACAACACAAATCAGTTTCTGTAAAGAAAAATCATTTTTGCACTATTCATGTATATTAATTAAAATTGGAAAAAATTAAGACAAATATAAAATACAATAACTGTCCTAATCTTGACCGACTCGGTAGGACAGGATACATTAAATTGAAATAATTCTGTGTATTCAATAGTGTATAATTTCACTGTATGAAAATGAATCCGATATTTACTTTTTATAAAATGACGGAGAAATCATTCTACCTTTACCGGAGCAAGGATGATTAAGTTTAACAGGAAACGCCCGTTGCAGATTCTCTATAGAACAGAGGATTTTTTTTTAACAGAATAGACATAGGAATTAATATGCACAGTTTATGAAACACAGTAAATGAAAATAAAGTTTTATTGAAATTCCAATTAAAATTGTAATAAACATTTTAGTTTTATTTGATGTTTTATTAGTTAAAAAAGATTCATACTGTGAATCGATTAAAAATATCTTGGATAGTTTTTATAAAAGAAACTATTATAAAAATATATTATAAACTCATAATCTCGTTGCAGATAGTGTATTTTTTTCTAAAAAAAAAGGTTTAGCTAACCAGTACCCAAAGAATATAATAAACATTTTTCTATTAAAAAGCTCATTATAAATGAACTAGAAAACAACACAAAAGTTCGTTCCAGATAGTTATTAATAAAAATTTATATTTATTTTGCAAAAGTCATTCCAACTCTATATTCAAAATAAATCTCAGATAGGTACATATAGTTGAATACAGGAAAGAACAGTTACCTTAACTGGGTATTATTTATAGACTCCATATTAGGCCTTAAGTTCATGGACCTGCTTATAAGGGTCCAAGTGAAGCTTATCACGGATTATATCATCGTAATCTCTTTGTAATCAAGTTTAGTAGTAAACATATTAAATAGTGAGATGATCTGGATTTGTTTTGTTGCTTCAGAGAGAAAACGAGAGACAGTGGTACATGTTCAACTTTTGACTTAACTTTTTATTTGATCCAGAAGAAAATAAAATAGTGGATGAGTTTTTTAGAAAACTAGAGAGCGGGTTAAGTTATTTTTTTATTAAAAAATAACAACATTAATTAGGATGGTTGAAACATAATATAAAATAATCACGACAACTTTAGAACTACCATAATATATAGAAAATACTGAAGGTTAGAAACACAGCCATTATTTATTTAAAAAATGATTTTTTATGATTTTAATCAAGTTTTAATTCATTTAAAAAATTTATTTAACTTATAAAAATAAAAATTAATTTCACATAGATGTTTATCTCACACTTAATTAGGTAATTGGATTTGTGACATCAAGACATCTAGTAAAAATTGGATAATAAGCTACCAACATGATTAAAAAGTTACACAATTTTTAAAGGTTTAACTACCTTTTTCATTCCAGATAAAATTTTAAGTTTTGCATTTGGTCTCAAACATGTTTTTTATTTTGCAATTTTTCATCCCAATAAAATCCTAATTTTAATTTTTAATCTCTATCATTAGTGAAATCCTCTAGAGGAATGATGTTATTGGAGAAATTTTTAAAAAAAAGAAACAAAATTTGATAGTTTACAAAACCGTCATTATCCATTTAAAAATTTAGAATTACACTTTTAGCGACTAAAAACTACTGGAATGAATTAAAGAAAGAATATTAAATCTAACTCTGAAACTACACAGAAATCCTATCCAGCACAAACAAATGGAGAGAATCCAATGAAAAAATTCAAAATAAAACAAAAGGATATAAAAATTCCTGAAGAAAGGAGGTGCAGTTGGAATCCAAATGATAACATTATGGTTCGTTCTTGACAGCGGAGTGTAGGGTGACGGTAACCAAAAGCCACTCTTCCAGGACAATAACTAGTAGCGTTGGTGGATGCCGAGTTGGTTGCGTGAGAAATTGTTAGTGGTGCTGTATTTTTTATATATTTTTCTCTTGTAATAATCAATTAGAAAATTTACAATAAAAATATTCATAATAATGCTTAACTACTCATTTATATTAATAATTTTTTTTAGAATCTTACATTCAAGAACTAAATTTTACAAAATTATTTACAAAGTAACTATTTCAAAAATTTAACATTCAAATAAACTAATATTCTAAACAAAAAGTTTACAAATTAGTTATTTCCAGAAAATAATTTACTCTACATTTTTTGAATATTTACAATATTCTCCGTAGGCATTAGATATCCTTAATTATCAAAGATCTATAACTTCAAAAAAACATATGATAAAATATAAGTTTAGAAACTAATTAAAAACACTACTAAAATCCTTGCAAGGATGATGAACAGAACTTACAAACGTCCCTCACCATGAAACCAACTTCATTACATCTTTACCCTTTACTGTCACTTCTGTTGCTGTTTAGGTTATTTTGATTGAGATGAGTGCTCGGTAGGATAAAAGAAAAAGGATGAACAAAATAGAAAAAAAAAACATACTCAGAATGAGCTCTTCGCTTCAAGAACGAGCAAGAGATCCCATGGAAGGTATTCCAACACCGTAAACTCGTCTAGCACGAGTCTGACCTCTTTGGCAAGGTTATCAGATAAAACTTGGCTTCTAGAAAGATATGCAGAATCTTAGCGCCTAATTTCGACATAGTAGTTATTTGATTTACCGTAGAGTATGACTATAAGGGTTCTCAGAGATGACCTCCCTCCTGTCCTTATTCCAAGTGAATTGAAAAACCTACTCTTTTTTTATTTAAATAAAATTAATTATTTTTTAAACAAATTTATCTCAACATTGATAGTAATTATAATCAATTATAAACTAATTAATTATAAATATAATCAATTATTAAAAGAGTATAATTTTTTAGTTTTCAAATACTTTTATTTTTTCTTCTTTAATTGATTCGGGTAGTTTTTAGTGCTAGAAAGTGTAATTTTCTGATTTAAAATGAATAATGATGATTTGAAAACCAATAAAAATTATTCTTCAAAACTTTAACTTGAACGTTGTCATTAATTTAACGAATTTCATAAATGGCAAGTACTTAAAAAAAATGATATTTTATTTAACCTCAAAAATATTATTATAGCAATATTTTCTAAAATTTAATGTAATTACTCACACCCTAAATGTATTAGTGAAAGATTTGATATGAGTGTTACGATAATGTTTTTAAATATATAGAGAGTAATAATGTAATATTTTTAAATTTAAAAAAATTAATATAAGAAAATAAAAAAATAAAATTATATGTAATTTGATAAAAATTGAAAAGTATTGCTATAACTTGCTAAAAAATTTAATGTTTACCTAATGCAGAATTAGAGTAAAATGATTTCCACCAAACAAAAGTATCGTTTTAGTTAATACACAAAAATACCAAGGTTGAATTGCACTTGTTTCTTATTATATTAAATTAGCTTAAATATTTTTTAGTGCATGTAAAATTACATATTTTGATTTTACTATCTAAACTTTTAACTTTTTATTTTAATATCTAATAATTTTTAATTGTTTAAATTAGTAACTTGTATTAAGTTTTTTGTTTTAACATATGACATGATTAATATAAGTATTATACGTCAAGTTCATGTGTTAAGTCACCATCTATATCATTTTTATAATAAATATCTTTTTAAAAACAAAAAAATTTTAAGTACCAAGATCAAAATATAAATAAAGGTTAGATATCAAAACCATAATAATAATAATTTATTTTATAGGTACAAAAATTATTTAAGCCTAAAAAAGTTATTTATTATTATCATTTAATAATACATTTTTTGTCATGTGATATGTATTTCAATTAATTACCTTATTTTAAAAATCTTTTTATAAATAAATAAAAAGTCTGAAATAATTAGATACTAAAAGAGTTTTATAATAAAATTATTTTGGTTATGCACAAGTTAAATTTAACCTATATTAAAAACTACTTAAATATATTTTATGTTTTTAATATGTTAACGAATTTTTTTGTTAAATCTTATATAATTTTGTGTTCTTAAATATGTTTTAAAAGAGGTTAAATGAATTAAGTGGTAAGAAATTAATTTTATAGTAATCACTTAAAAAATTAAAAAAAAAATAAAAATACACTAAAATAAAATATTTTTATTATAATAATTATAGATATTCCAAATTACACTTACACTCTGTCTAGTTTGAGTTTCCTATACTCGCGTCCCAACAAAATTATTATTTTTGTTAGTGTATATGATCATATGTACAGTTTATTTAGTGAATTTTTATGGCAAAACTACCCTAATCTTCAACCTTTATTCATCTTCCCTTTATTCATCTTCCCTTTATTCAAACCTCTTTCCAATCACTCAAAATCTCCACCACACCACCAGGTAGCAATTACCGATTGATAACCTTTCCAAAAATAATTTTTATTTTTTAAAAAAAAACTGATGGAGTTAATTTTTTTTATAAAACTTAGAAAATTATTTTTAATAAGTAATTTAGATAAAAACAATAAAAAATTATT
The DNA here is from genome assembly GCA_037954015.1 of Psophocarpus tetragonolobus. Lineage (NCBI taxonomy): Eukaryota > Viridiplantae > Streptophyta > Magnoliopsida > Fabales > Fabaceae > Psophocarpus > Psophocarpus tetragonolobus. Next base: position 4,422,514 of record CM075693.1, on the reverse strand, counting down.
TATTTTTACTTTTAAATGTTTTTTAATTTAAACAAACAAGCTCATTTTTTTTTTACAAAAATATACTACTACAAGAATATAAATTAAGAATAAGGTCAATCTTTTTGGTGAAAGTAGTTATTTGTTAAATAATTATTTTATTGTGAGTTAAATATTTAAATAATTGCAAAGGTGGAAAAAATTTGTAATCCCTTCGTTGATACATTTATGGATTTGTCTATACGTGAAAATTATTTTTAAGATTATTATACATGTTAATTAAATAAGAGTTTTGATTGAAATTTGTATAATTTATTCGAGATTAATCTGATTTTACATAATTGATTTTAAGTAAATGTGATTTTAAAGTAATGTAATGTTTGTTTAGATACATTTGTTACAAGATTGATTTTGATGTTTGAAAAATTATTATCAAAATTAATTTTAAATATATAATTAACAAGATGAGTATTAGTTAAAAACTAAAGTAACATTTTAGACCGAGAAGGGTACACTACTTTAGGTTTTGGGGGCCTTGGTCCTAACTTTGTTTTTGTTTTAAAATTGGTAATATTTTTTTTATGTTTTTTTAATTTATATGATATGTTAATATTAATTAAATTAGTTATATTATTTGGAGTCAGACAATAATATTTTAAATTCATAAAAATAATATCTATGTAATTAAAAATACAATTTATCTAAAAATTTATTTTTAGTCTTTAGTTTTAAACAAAAATATTAATTAATTGACTTTTGGAGTCCATTATTTAACACGATATAGTCTAGAAGGAATAATCCTATATAATATTATTTAATAACATTATTTTTTAGTGATTAAAAATAAATTTTACCTAAAAATTATGAGGTTGGACTATTGCCTCTTTAATGGTGATAGAAAATAAAAATTAAAATTAAACAAAAAACACTTTTTAAATGACTAAATTAAAAAAAATAAAAGATCAAAATAAAATGACATTATTTTTTTGGGAAATAAAAATGTAATTAAGTGGTTTAAATATAACTTTCTTAAGTATGACTTCATTATTAGTATTTTAAAAATTATTTAATTATTTTCTATGTAAATATATTTAAAAATATGAATACTTTATATAAAATTTTATGCACATATATAAACTTTAATTTTTTTTAATGGCCTTTCAAATATTTTTTCTGGCTCCCTTCCTAATTTTAGATGACATTTTAAAAATCAACATACAAAAATATCTTTTAAAAACTTACTAGTTTTTTCTTTATAAAAAAATGAAGGTCTCCTCTAAGATCTTTCTGAAAACAAAAAGTTTACTCAATTTGTTTACTTTTTAAAATTTACATGAACTATTAAATTAATGGATAAATTAAGTATCCAGTGAATCAACTTCTATAATATTACTTCAACTTAATTAATACTCTTGAGTTTCAATTTTCCATATAGCACTTCATTAAATGCATAAAATATATAAAACATTTGTAGTTTATAATCATTCTATCTTATTGGAACATGATTGTCTTTAACAAAATATACTTCTTTAAAATATCCATACTACTCAAGATTTTATAAAAATACGCACACTCTTTTTGTAGTTTCAAAAGGAGGAAAAAATAATAAATACATTGAAAATATTAAAATAATATTCTCCAAAATTAATCCTTAACTTTTGATGTGTAGATCAAAATAAATAAGTAAAATATAATAGAATTATGTATGGATATTAAAATATATTTTGATGATTACATATTCCAAAATAAGTTTGAATCAAAATACTCAAATAATATTCTCTGAAAATTTAATTTATTCAAATAAGAGTAAATTATATATACTAATTACTCTCAAGATTTAATTAGAAAAATATAGAAACTTGTTTTATTTGTTCTTACACTGAATCCCCTTAACTTTTGAAAAATATACAGATATTCTCTTATATATTATACTAATATTTTATATTTAAAAAACATTAATTAGCCTTTCTGGAATTATTGAAAATGTTAGAAAAATAGAAAGCGCTAGCCTAAGAACTTTCAGAGTGATTAGTGTAATTTTCTAAAATTTAAGAAGTTATTGAAAGAAGTGATTTTATTCTCTCTTTGTGTCTAAGAAGTTATTGGATTATTTAATATCAAAAGCTACCTGAAACATTTTACAAAAAAAGAATATAAAATAGAAGATAAACTAGAAAGAGAAAGAAGCGAAGGTAGTGAATTTAGGGAATGCAGCGAATGAAGATGGGTGGAATCATGATGGGGACACGAGCCCTTGATGGGAAAGTACAGAAATGCAACGAGACATAGAAAAGCTGGTAAGGAACACTGTTAAGGTCATGGGTGAATGCAGATCATTAAGATGTGGACCACTATAACTGTACTTTTAACACAATTTTCCTTTCAAGGATTGTAAATTTAACTATGATGACTGAATCTGGATACTCCAATATCGTTTTTTATCGCCAAAGATTCTCACCCATCATTTCTTTACTCTTCTCCTTTCATAGCCTTACATTGCAATTTTTTACCACAAAAACACAAGCAAAACCAACTCTGGTACAATACAATTCCAAAATACAGTTCATCATGGAACTATATTGATAAGAAGAATTTGAGGTACTAAGTATTCATTGTAACGTTATTTTTAAAGATATAAACAATAAAAATGGTTATTTATTTACTATAATAGTAATGTATTGGTGGACTGAGATAATGTTGTTTTATCTAATTTCCTTCTTATGCGAAACGGTTATACAATAGTTGTCACAGCCTTTGTTTGTTCTATTCTGAAATTTACTTTATACTATGTCTCTTAAATACCTATCACACCTATCTCATTTTTTTACAAGTGTCTTTTAAAGTATAACATTATTTTTACGACATTAGTTAAGTTATAAGTGTCTTTTAAAGTATGACATTATTTTCACGACATTAGTTAAGCTGCTTGAATTATATTATTGACATTTTGATTATTGATTGAATTATATTATTGACATCTTGATTATTGATTATAGATATTTTAGTATTTTTAGGTTTCTAAATGTATCATATTCCTGTGACCAAATATAATACCAAATTCGACTCAACCGTGTTGTTTTGGTAATTAAGCCAACAAATTGTCTACAAAGACCACGATTTGTATTATGTAGTGTTGCCGTTATTCTCCACCAAGCACACAACTTGAACCAAACCTGATTTAAGTATTGACATTTCACTAGCACATGTTGTTTTGTTTCTAGCTTTTCGCCACAAAGCATACACACTTCATCCTCTTCTCATAATATTTCTCTCTTGCACAATTTTTTCCTTGTTAGCATCCTATTTGTGTGACACCTTTCTACACCAAAATTCTTTGTTCTTTAATTATAAAATAATATGAAAATTTGTTCATTTAAATACTATACTTACACTTAGGTAAAATGATTCACATTACGCAATATACACTTATTTTCCAAAATTATGATATAATAAAACATACATATAAGTTTACACGTTAGCTTAAAAAATATTTTTACAAGATTCTCAATTGATAAAGTTCATAATGAAACTTTAAATAATTTGTGTACATAATGAAAAACTATTAGTTAATTCTCTCTAGCCCAATATTACTCCTAATCAGCGCAGCCCAACAAAAAAAGTTGTGTTCAGCCCAACCAAAATGCAACAACAAGCAGCAATGGGATAAGAATATGTGTCACCCATGTTAAGGCGTAGTATAAAGAGAATGAGTTGTTAACTAAAGTACAACAAATAAACATATAAATTCATTTCACATCCATGACAAAGATTATACATACACACGCATAATTATGCTCATGTATGTTCTCACAAGTACATGCCCAAAGTAGTCCTTTTCTACGCCAGTAACATGTATTACAACTATTTCACCATAGGTTCCCCTAAAGTGAATCTTCTTCTACGCTAATCAAAACAACTCAAGAAGATCTAGTTCAGAGCACGACAAAATGAGGATCCTTACCAAACTTCTCCAACTGTCACACTCATGGATGCTCTCTCACGTACGCAACCTAAGTGGTCATTTTCTATACCAATAACACATACGTACAACATATCACTATAGGTCCACCCAAAGTGAATATTTTTCTACGTCAGTAACACGTAGGTACAACTGTGTAATGCAAAACAACCCAAGAAGACCTATTCAAAGCAACACACAATGAACAATCCTTATAAAACTTCTTCCACTGCCATATTCACATGTCATGTCAACCACAACATAAATCATGATGTCAATATTTAATCATGTCATCACACTCTACCCTCAACTACAATTGGGATAACACCTCGTCAAACACACTCTGATTATCATCATCAACATAAATAATGATATCAACATCTAATTATGGCATCACACTTCACCCCAACCACAGTTAGGATGACACCTCATCAAATACACTCTGATCATCATCACCAACACATTACACGTCCAATTAAAACCAACATCAATATTACATAGTAGAACAAATCTTCAATTTTCACACACATCAAATAATTTTCAAACATTCAATCATTCACCACACTCACAATTATAAGATACGCAACAATAATCTAATAACGTCATCACAATCCACCCCTAACCACAACTGCGATGACACATCGTCAAGCACACCCAAACTCTCATTTATCATCTACACATTATACGCTCAATTATAATCAATATCAATATCATACATTGGGTCAAATTCCTAATCCATGCTCCTCAAACAACTTTTAAAGATTAAATCATTCACAACACTCACAATTATAAGATACAATACAATCTTTTACACCATAACAATCAACACCATTACAACTCACAAACTATCCCTTCCTATCTTACTCTTCTATTATATTATATTGTGTAGCCTAAATACAATATTTATAGTTATACTAATGATATGATGGTCGTACAAAATTTATTAGAAAGATAATTCAATTACTTAAAACTTTTATGTTGTTGCCCATGGTTAGTTTTATTATATACTATTTTTAAAAATTACAAACTCACAACCACTAAACCCAAATCTCATAGCTTGACCTTTACTTACTATTTTATTTAGAACTTGAGTTTTATATATATATATATATATATATATATATATATATATATATATATATATATATATATATATATCTTAAGTGATTCTAACTCTATTGGAAAGATAACATCCACGCCTAAAACATTTATGAAGAATACAAAACCTAATAAGGTCATATAGGTCACCTCGTAGAACATAGAACACACGAATAATGTTTCACGCACTCAATTAGAGATTCAACTTCTAACTCACAAACCTACATCGATTCTTAACATATTTATACTATTCTTGAGCCTAAGCTATAGCTCCAAATGTCTACTTTCTAACACAAAAAGTGAAACTCAATTTGGTTAACCACACAACAAGATATTAGAGCAATAATGAGGTATGTTCATATGAAAATTTTCAAATAATAAGTATTCAACTTATATAAGGTTTCTAAGATATAATTATAACTCTAAAGACTCAAACATTCTATTTCTCTATCTTTTTTTTTATTATCATCACACTCCACAATTGCATTGATAATCATTAATTTTGTCATCAATCCTCTCAATGAAAGAAAACTTCAACACATAATCTTAATATAGAGCAGTTTAAATAATAGAGCAATTCATCAATCAATCATATAATAAAAGTTCTTACAAGAAAATGTATCTTTTATGATGACTGTGATTGTCACTAAAAGTTTAAAAACTCCTCCCTAGAGACATTTAGTAACGTTTTTTATTAGTCACCATTCGTCACAAATATGAAAGTTACCGTTAAATTAGTAACAAAATTTTTAGAAGTCACAGATAAAAAATTTATTGCGACAAATATATTGTCACTAATATTTATATGCAATAATAACAAATTAAAGTCGTCACAAATAAAAAATATTTATTGTGATGAATATATCGTCACTAGTATTTATATGTAATAATGACAAATTAAAGTTGTCATAGATTAAAAATATTTATTGTGAGGAATATATCATAACTAATATTTGTATATATTAGTGACAAAATGAAGTTGTCAAAGATATATAAAACAATACTAATGAGTTAATGATACCATTAAAAGTTGATAATAACAATAGTTATTACTATTAGTGTAAATTTTCTCATAACTAGTTATTAATTTAACATTTTTGTAATTATTTTTAAATCCTAATTATTTTCTAATTACTATTAAATTATTTTTTAAATACAACAATAAGACAATACGTAAAAAATATGATAATAATACAAATAAAATGTATAAATTTTAACATTAAAATATAAATTATCTATTGCATGTTCAATCATAAAATCTAAAACACAATAATATTGTAAAGCTAAAACATACATTATATCTTTGTTAAATCACTTCAATATATGATTCTCTTGTTACACAACAAAAAAAAATACTACAATATCATAATTTTAAAAGTAATCAAACTACTCCAAAAGTGATGATGATAAATAGTAACATTTTCATGAGTTTCAATCCTGCAAATAGGTAATGAGTAAAGCACTAATAAAATAGTTTGTTATCCATGTTTTGAGAATTATATTTTGTTAGCTAGTTAGTTATTTGAAAAAGATTGATAGTAAAACTAAAAATATAATGAAAGAAGTAGTTACAAAGAAATAGTGCAAAAGTTCAAAGAAGTTACAAGTAAAACAAATTAATTAAAAAGAAAAAAAACTAGGAGATAATAAAAGAAGCTTTTAATCTTGTATGAAACTAAATCTCTTAGTTCTAGTCCACTAGTTAAGGATTTTGAAGTTAATTTATAGTATAATATAAGAAAATAAAATATTTAAAAATACTTATATTTTGTTGTTAATTTTTAAGGTCCGGGTTTTAAAATTAGAAGTAATTAAATATATTTTTAATATTTAATTTGAATATGAATTAAAATTTTTAAAATTCATTTACTTTTAATTTTATAATTTTATCCTAAAAAATAGTCTCCTAGTTTGAATTTGATAATTTTATAATCATGTATATATAATAATAATAATTTTTATAAGCTATAATAATAATAATAATAATAATAATAATAATAATAATAATTTCTTTTATTTCAATTTGAACTTGATTTTACAATTATTGATAAGAATGAAAAATAAAAAATGAATATAAAATATGGCCATCTTGTATGTTCTTTTTGTCTAACTTCTTTATTACTTTTTTTTGAAAAAAATATATAAAATTTTAAAAAATTAATTAAGTTTTAAATTTATGATCCTGGGATAAATAATGACATAAAATTGAGATATTAATTTTGTATTAGGTAATACAATAAAAACTTTTCAATTTTATTGGCTTATATTTTAAGCTTAAATTCTTAGAGTACCAATTGTTTTTTTTTTAAAAAAAAAATAAGTTATATATTTGATTTCAAATTTTTAAAATTAGATAAAAATATTAAAAGGATTTCGTTTTCTGGATCTAAATTCAAATTGTAGAAATATATGATAAACATCAAAGTGATAAGAATGAAATTGTTTATTATATGAATTGACATGTTTTAGTAAGTATTATTTCTTATCAATTAACAACACAACTTTAATTTTGTTTTATTTGTATTTTCTTATATTTATGATAATATTTTTATATATGAGATTAGATAAAAGTTAGATACAAGTTTCGGATAGCACCAATCCTTTATATGAGAAAGGAGTTTTTGAATTTCTTGAATTTGCTTTTAGTGACTTTGTGGAAGAGAAGTTGCTTCGTTGTCCGTGCAAAAAGTACAATAATGATATTTTTCATTCTTGAAAAATTATATATAGCATTTTATCGTAATTGGAATGAAAAGAGGTTATGTTATGTGGTAACATCAAGGAGAAATAATGAGTGAATCTAACGATGATGATCAAAATATTTGTAATGATGGACTTCATGACATGTTAGATAATTCGGGAAGTGCTATGAATATTGAAAAGAATAAAGAAAGTAATGAAGCAAATTATACAACTAGCATTGTGCTAATAATAAAGTTAGTGAAGAAACGAATAAGTTTTTTATATTATTGGCGGATGTTGAACAAAAACTATATCTTAGTTGTAAAAAAATTTTCTACATTATCATTCATTGTTCAATTGTTGAACATCAAATCTCTTTATGGCTTGAGGGCAAAAGTAGTTCATGCTTTACTATCTTTATTGGCAAAAGCATTTCCACAAGAAATAGAGCTCCTATATCTTATTTTGAGGTTTGGAAAGTTATACGTAAACTTGGTCTAGATTATGAGAAAATAGATGCTTGTTTGAAGGATAACATTCTTTATCGAGGTGATTATTCAAATTCTACATTTTGTCCAACTTGTGCTACTCCTCGGTATAAAGGTCCAAAGAAAAAACTTCCCTATAAGATTTTGGGCTATTTTCCTTTAACACCAAGGTTACAATGGTTATAATGTCTTCTCATATTGCTACAGAAATGTGATGGCATAAAGTAGACAATTTGAAGAAGATGGACAACTAAGCTGATTCATTTGCATGGAAGAATTTTAACTCTAAACATCTATCATTTGCAACAGATCCAAGAAATGTAAGACTTGGATTAGCTAGTGATGGTTTTAATCAATTTGGAAATATGAGCACTAAACATAATATTTGGCTAGTTGTTTTAGTTTCTTATAATTTGCCACCTTGGATGTGCATGAAAGATCCTTATTTCATGATGTCACTACCTATTCCAGGTCCTAAAGCTCCCAAAAATTATATTGATGTTTATTTAAAACCTTTAATTGATGAATTGAAAAAATTGTGGGAGAAAGTTGTAGAGACATATGATGTGGTAACCAAAGAAACATTTAAGTTGCATGCATGTATTTTGTGGAACATTAATGATTTTCCTACGTAAGGAAATCTCTAAGGATGAAGTACTAAAGGAAAATTTGTTTGTCCTTGTTGTAACAAGCATACGTGCTCATTATGGCTACTAAATGATACAAAATTTTCGTTTTGCCACGTTATTATTCTTGGAGAAATTGTGCAAAAGCCTTTGATGGTATTTTTAATTTATTTTCTATTATTTCTACTAACAACTAGTTTCTTTTAGCTAACAACTAGTTATAGTGTATATTTTAATAATGTTGGTTCCTAACAATTAATTATTTTAACCATATTAATTAAGAATATTATAGTTAGTATATTTTATCTTTTATAACTAATCTATTCTAATATTTTTTTTAAAAGTTAATACAAAATTGAAGATTTAATTTAATGACTACATAGTAATCATTTCACTTATTTATCCAATAACATAATTTTATGAGATGAAAACCTTAAAATAACTAAAAGATTTCAATTGAATAAAGAGATTTATTTTTATGCAATATTCAATTGAAAATTAAAAAATAAATTACTTGGTCATAGGAGAGACTTAAAACCCACAATGTCTTTCTCCCTAAACATAAATATTACCACTAGATCAACACTATAACTTTAAGAAAAAAACTACTTTAAAATATTGATATCCAACATACATAATTGTCCTACTATATCTATAATCTATAATATATAATATTATATTATATATTATATGATTGAAATATGGTATTTTGGTATCCATATTTTATGACTATAATATATGATATTATGATATACTATATATTATATACTATATATTATATATTATATACTATCATGTTATTACAAAAGATATTAAATTAAAATCTTAAAATTGTTATAACATGTTAAAATAAAAATTCAAATACACTATATTTATGTTTTCGCTAGTTGCATATAAGGAGTGAGCCAAAGTAACAAAATAGTTTATTTTAAAACTAACTAGTTTCAATAACAACAAATTATATTATATATTTGAAAATAGAATTTTTTACCTCACATTTCTCTATTTGAACAAATATACATTAGTGTATACAATTTTTATTTTTAGTGTTAACCAATAATAAATTTTATACTATAAAATCACTTGGCTTTTGATTTCTATTAAGACAATTACATCACAAGTATGAATTCTATATATTAAATTTAAAATTTAATTTTTATCATTGAAAAAGAAAATAAAATATGATCCAAGATTTAATTTTGAAGGAAGTTACATTGTATTTCAATCTTTGGAGGCTATACATTTAACTTAACTATGGTAAAATTCTGTTTTGTCATAGTGAAGATAACAAATTCCTTAAAACTTCCAAAAATTAATTATTTTAAATGATTAAAAAAACTACTTTTATTGTAACAAATTTTCTGTACTTTTGTATGATTTATATATTTATATATATATATATATATATATATATATATATATATATAAAAGATATCACAAAATTAACTTACGGATAAATTTTAAGAAAATTTAAAATTTGCAGTTATATTTTTATTAACAATTATATTTAATTTGTTTAGTACACAAATTCAACATGGTTATATATTAACTTTTTTATGAATTTGGTTGTATAATAATTAATAATATGTTAGTATATTAATATTAAATATGTATGATAATTATTATAAAAAATTAAAATTATTAATATTTTCTAAAAAAAAAATCTTTTGTAATAGTCCCATGAATGGTAATATTTGTAACGTAAAAAATTTCTTGCTACACTAGTTTTATGTCTCCAAAAAATTTATAATAGTAAGAAATTAAAAATCATTTGTCAAAAATTATGACATTAGTAAATTAGTGTAATTTTTTGTAACAAACATATTTTGGTCACCATTAATAAATTATACTGACAACTATCTTTTTATCATTATTGTAGACAAAAATAAAATATAGTCACAAATAATATATCATTAGTGATAAAATTTGTTTTCATCACAATTTTATAGTTGTGACAAACATATTTTAGTCACTATTAAGAAAATTATAGTGACAACTGTTTTTTGACACTATTATAAATTATATTAGTAACAAAATAAAATATGGTCACGAATAATGCATTATTAGTGACAAAATTTGTTTTTCTTTACTATTTTATAGTCACTAAAAATCTTATTTCTTGTAGTAATCATGCAATCATTAATAGCATTTATAGAAACAAAAAATATGTCAACACAATCAACAATTCAATATGGTTGATGTAAATTTATCCTTTATTTTATTATGAAACAAATATAATTATATTATATGTTAAATATGGTTTATGTCAATTTAAATACGTGTTAAAAATTGATATAATTATCAATGTTTTTGAAAAATCAAATCAGTGATCAAACCAATAAAAATATTGATTCATGGTTAATTAGTTAATTACTATTAAACTAGTGGTTGAACAAGTCTTAATAAAATAATATTTTTATTATTAATGCACTAAAACAATTAAGATTATATAACAAAATATGGATTAAGATGTAATTATAAAAGAAAAAAGTAATTTTATTAAATATGACTCTCATATTGCTAAGTTAACTCTATTTTCATTAAATTTTGAATTACAAAAGGGTTGACTTACGAAAAAAAAAGGTGCATTTAGTAAAATTTGAAAGTTAAAAAAAATTATGAAGCAATCGAACTGGTTGAACCATTTATTTTCACTAGTTTTATGGTTCTCTGATTTTAATACTGACTCTTTATTTAACTAGTTTTCAATAATGATCAAATTAGCTACTAAATCGGTTCACCGATTTTTCAATCAAATTGGCTAATTCTTAAATCATAAATGATTATCATTGTTAAATAGATTTTTCAATTATAATAGTTATACATGCATATTTTGTTGACATATTTGGCTCAATCATCTCTTTAGTGCTTCATGCTTTTCACTTTTAGTGTTGGAAGTTATTTTTTCAATTTCTGGTTCTATAATATAGTGTTATTTCATTTTTGGTTTCTAAACCACTTTAAATAAAACTTTTAAATTTAGAAGTGTTATTTAATATTTTTTTAGATAACACTTTTAAAATTTAAAAGTGATCTAAAATGTTTTAGAGACATACACGAACGCACACCCGGGACACATGCGAGCGCAGAAATGATAGAGAGCGTTAATAAGGGCCCACCAGAAAATGAGGTTCGGCATTTTCGAGGAGGGAGGAGGGGGGAGAGGCCGATCCAGAGTAGAACGAAGGGAAACATACCTTCACTTCGTGAAGAGATGAGTTATTCCCTAGAGAACTAGAGGGAACAAGTGCTTGACCGAAAATATAATTGAATCTAAAATATTTTTACATAGTTATTTAATCATAATTCATTATATTCCAAGTTAATAAATTAAAAGAATGTTTCACATATATCACCATTTTGTATTATAAAAAATATCAATAAAAATGAATTGAAAAATTCAATCTAGATTTTAAGATTATTTTATTTTTTAGAATATAAAAATGCATTCTATTTCTATCCTTACATGATATTACATATTCCAATTCAATTGGATACGTCATTTGCCACTTTAATTTACAGACCTCTGGAATTAAATTTTAATTAATGAAAAAATAATAATTATTAATTATATATCCGTATATTTAACATTAATTATTTTTATATTAACTAAAATAATTTAAAATGAAAAATACATTTGTAAAATAATGAATTAAAAATCATAATATATTAGTTTTTCATTCTTAGAATTTTTAGGCTAAATACAATTTAGTCATTTTTTCATATTTTAGATTTCACATATATCTGTTATATTTAAAAAAAAGGTCTTTGTTTGACCAAATTGATTCTTATTAGTTAAATACTTAAATGTTTACACAAATAAGAAAATTAAGCATATTAATTACTTTTATTAAACAAAATTACTTCTAATTAGTAATTACATGCCATTATTTATGTAATGTACTAAATTATTATAAGAAATATAATAAGTAATGGTGCTTAAAATATATTAGTAAAAAATTTATAATTTTTAAGTGTTTAAAAGTTCAGTAACATATAAATATGAAAATAAATACATATTTTAAAATTATTTAAAATTTGAATTTTCTAAAAAATATAAAAGTTTATTATAATGCAATCCATGAAACTTTTATTTTACAAATATAAGAATATAAGCTTAATCAAGACTTGAATATATATATATATCTTTATATTTGACTATATATCTAGTAATTTGTGGTAAATTAAAATATCTTTTTATATTCAATTAAAATATTGAAAATAATAGAAAGTTTATATCCAACAAATTTTTGTGCCCAAATAGTAATATTTAGATATGGTAAAGACACTGAGTATCGAATCCACTGAGTTCCTACAAAAGTTGTTCATGACACATTTTATAGTTAATTACGAGGTCAAGTACAAGTAATATCTACATATTTAAATAAGTATAAGTGTGAATACCTTAGAATCTAACCTTAGCTATAGGAGCAACGTAATAATAATAATAATATAAAAGATAGATCAAAAGATTTATTTATTAAAGAATTGTACTTTATAAATATCTTTAAATAAGATTTTAACTTCTGTGATGTTTTATGATTATGATAAGTTTTGTAGTTAACTAATTTTGTTTTCTTCAATTTTGTACTAATTGTTCTAATAATGGATACGGGTATAAACTTTTAGAAATCCAACACTGGTTTAAGGAGATACACTTCAATTAGTCGAAGAATGTATACAAGTCACCGGCATTGTTCCAAATCCTATGGAGATAAAAAAATATTGATCCATTACTTGCGGACACTAAGTGTTAAAATTCCTATACATATATGTATAAATTTTGTTATAAAAGGTTTTTTTTTGAAATTATGCGTGTATGGAAAAGATTATAGTATAACGTTGTAATATTACAAAACTAACTTATTAGATCAAATTAATTAGTTTAATTTAACATAAGTAATGTCTAATTTTCCTAGCTAGAATGATTACCAAATGTTAATTTAAGAAATTTCATATACATAACAAATATAAAACTATATATTTCAAAGTAATTTATAATTTGAGTTTAATTAGTATGCACAAATAGTATAAAAGAATATTACATTGATATTTAATAACATCTTTTTATTTATATGATTTTTAAAGTATTAATTTGTAAATTTAAAAAACTTAATATAAATTAATGGTTTGTGATTGAATGTCAGTGTAAAATTTTTTATACTGACATTGCATACTAATTAAACTCTAAAAATTTTATTTATTTGCACTAAAAATATAAATAATATAGAAAGTATGCAGTGATCCAAAACTTTTAATTAATAATGGAATTGGATAGACCTCAGTCAAGGCCGAAGGCCTCGGTCTCGACACCAAAGATAGACCTCGGTCACAGCCGAAGATCTCAGCCTCGACACTGAAGACCACGGGGTAGACTTCAGCCTTGACACGTTACCAAGGCAAGCACATTCGGCCTATGTCGAGTCAGGATTAATTAGTACAAATCTCAATTACTAGTCGTTAACTTGATTTTTAAGGTCAAATTACCTAGGTTTAGGGTACGTAAACAAGGCCCAATAGACAGAGGTTCAGTCCATCCCTATAAATAGGTAACAGTACTCAAGGTAAAATATATAGATAAAAAAATATATTCACTGACTGGCACTCAAAACCGAATACCCCTCTAACAGTACCTACTTGTTCAGTCACCATGTGTGGAGTTCAAGTTCAAGGAGTAACGAAGGAGGCATCCGAAAAGTCCTATCCAGAAACAATAATGTTTTATAAATGAATTTAAATTGATTATATAATTAATTATTATTTGTATTTTATGTTAATTATAAACCTTTCAATACTAGTTAACAAAATAAAAATAAATTGTTTTTTACTAAATAAACAATTGAAAATAAGAATATATAAAGTATATAGTGATCCAAAACTTTGAATTTATAATATTTTATAAATTAATTGTAATTGATGATATGATTAATTCTGATTTGTATTTTATGTTAATTATAAACCTTTTAATACTAGTTAACAAAATAAAAAATAAAGTGTTTTTGACGACATAACCAATTAAAAAAAGAAGATATTATTTTTTATTATGATTTATTAGTATATAAGTTAAAATATATTATGTATAATATTATTATATTTTAATTACTAAGTCCAATTACTATTTTTTCTTATTAGATGATATAATTTAAAATTAAATATGTGTCACATATTAATTTATGATATAAAATCATAAATTTATAATATATTTAAATTTAAAATTGTACACAATATTAACTTATTACATAATAAATTTAATTATGTTAATATGTTTCCGTGCGTTACATGTTACTAGTAAAATTAAACGGCAGTATTCATCCGAACTGAACAAGAACATGTTTTAAATATAAATTACTTGAAGCTAAAATTTTGGGGAAGCTTGCATAATTGTAATGCTCCAGATGGATCAAAGTTTATGTACTCTTGAGATTCAGGAGAAGAAAACATTGCACCTTTCTTCCATGCATGTCTCACGAAAATAAGTATTTTTTGTTTTCAATGTAACTTAAGTATTAATGTTATATCATCATATCTTTTGATAAATCCAGACGAAAAACTCTAAACAACGTAAGAACCAAACAATTAGTCATCTGAATTCTCAACCTTGGTACTTGAGATAAAGTAAACGAGGAGA
The DNA here is from genome assembly GCA_037954015.1 of Psophocarpus tetragonolobus. Lineage (NCBI taxonomy): Eukaryota > Viridiplantae > Streptophyta > Magnoliopsida > Fabales > Fabaceae > Psophocarpus > Psophocarpus tetragonolobus. Next base: position 4,407,055 of record CM075693.1, on the reverse strand, counting down.
AGATTTTACACGAAAAAGAAGAAAGCATTCCGCAATATACGTTTGTGAGACACATACAAATACAACATGTTCCCTTGGCAGGGATGCTGTTTATTTTGCTGCCAGAGGTATATAAATCTCATTCAACGACTAACACATACATATATATGCTTATTTTGACTAAGTTAATGTTTCGTTTGAAATTGTGTTTTCTAGCTGAATCTATGATGCAGATACACTTTTTCCCGCAGTGAGTTTAGAGTCACCGAACAATCTTTGGCGGAAATCAGAGACCATTAGAGGAAGTCCCTCACGGAGAGAGACAGACGGCTGCCACCCAAGAAGCTCCTTGGCTTTGGAGATGTCCGGCTTCCTCTTATGTGGGTCATCTTCTGTGTTTGGTCTAAACTCAATCTTTGCATTTGGGTCAATAGTTTCTTGTACCACCTGCATTAAGTTCAAAATATTTCCCATCATTTATACATGCACATGCAATGGAGCTTAAATTTGCATGCAATCCAAGTACACAGTACCTGAGCCAGTTCAAGCATGGTGAATTCACCAGGGTTCCCTAGATTGAAGGGACCTACATGATCACCTTCCATCAGCCGCATTAAGCCTTCTACCTGCCATCCATCAAATCATCTTTTAGCCAATCGAGTTTGTAATAAAATGAAAAATAAAATAGTACTTTCGATACTATGAAGTGTAAAAATTCAAATTTAATTATTCTGTTGCGTTGATTCTTGTGTATTGAAATTCAGCTAGGTAGGTAGATTATATGTAAAAAGGTAGAGAAAACAAAAATGAATTACCAGGTCAGAAACATATTGAAAACTTCTTGTCTGTTTTCCATCGCCATATACTGTCAATGGGTCCTTCCTCAACGCCTATAAAAATATAAAATTGGTGGGCGAAAAAAATTAGAGAGAGTAGAGTACTAGAAAAGGAAAGGGGAGAGGAGAGACCTGAGCAACGAAGTTACTGACTACACGTCCGTCATCAAGGCACATTCGGGGTCCGTAAGTGTTGAAGATTCGAGCAATCCTGACCTAAATACAGGAAGCTCCTGATTTGACATAGAACAGAAGAAAGGAAAATAAGATGGTGAAAAACGTACCTCAATACCAGCGCCTCTGTGATAGTCCATTGCCAAAGTCTCTGCAGTGCGCTTTCCCTCGTCATAACAACTCCTAACACCTGGAGCAAAGCAAGTGGAAGATGATTGTCGGAAAAGATTTGAATAGAGGAGAGAGGTGAAGTAGGTACCGATGGGATTAACGTTGCCCCAGTAGGTCTCGGCCTGAGGGTGCTGAAGGGGATCGCCGTAAACCTCACTGGTGCTACTAATAAGAAAACGGGCACCAACTCTCTTGGCCAATCCCAACATGTTGAGGGTGCCCACGACATTGGTCTTGTGGAGGAGAATCAAGGATAAAGTAAAGAAAGAAGTGAAGTGATAATGAGATATTAGTATGCAGGGATGGGGGAAGGAAGGAGAAAAGAAAAGGATATGATAGTCTTGACGGGATTGAACTTATAATGGACAGGGGAAGCAGGACAAGCCAAGTGGTAGATCTGGTCAACCTCGAGAAGGATGGGTTCGACGACGTCGTGGCGAATGAGCTCGAAGTTGGGGTTGCCCAAGTGGTGGAGAAGGTTCTCTTTCCTGCCAGTGAAGAAGTTATCAACGACGATGACGCTGTCGCCTCTTTCCATGAGACGGTCCACCAGGTGGCTACCAACGAAACCGGCTCCACCAGTAACCAGTATCCTCATCTGCTTCCTGCCTTTAACCCCAAGAGGGACCCTTGACTTCCTCTCTTCCAACAGCACTCGCCGGGTCGGCATCGCCATCGCCATCGCCGCACCCAACTCCGTCTCTTCCTCCCCCACTGCCACGGATCCCGAGGGTAGCACCATCTGGAACATCACACTCGCAATACCCATGCCCACCAGCAGGAACGCCACTCGCTCCCCAAACACGTAACCCATCCTCTTCCTTCTTCTTCCCCCCCACTCTGACCTCCTCCCATTCTCGCTTTCCCCTCTCTCTGTACTCTCAATCACCTCATACCTCATTTTTCTTTTTTCTTTTCTTTTTTTTTATTTCTCTTTCACTCTTTTCTCACTTCTCACTTCTCACTTCTCACTTCCTCACTTCCTCACTTCTCCCTTCCTCCCTTCTCCCTTCCTCACTTCTCCTATCATATTTACATGGTCTCAATTCTCCATTGTGATGCATGAAATTTGCCTTTATAATCGCTCCTACATGCATGCGCAGATTTCGTGCCTTCTCTTCCTTAGTTTGCAAATATGAGGTTTCCATTAATCCATTTACCCTATTTTTTGGTTTCCTTTTTTAATATAAGTAAAGCAAGTCCCCCACTACTTTAAACGCTTCCTGCATGTAATTAACTAACTCTTCACCAATATGTCCATCATAAGTTGATACCACCACATATCCAGACAATACCTCATTATATCACCTCACTCCATCTGCTTTTCCTGCTTCCTTTGTCTCATGCTCATAAAATATCATTTTTATCATAATACATTACTTAATGTCTTTCACTACTAATCTTTATCTTTAACCTTTAATATTAACTGAACCAAATTATAGGTTTTGAAAGATTTTTTTTATAATAAACCATTTAATAAATAAATAATTTCAAATGTATAAAATTTGTACAAGTTAAACTTCATTCTTTTGGTATTAATATTTTAGTTCAAGTATTGTATTCTCTTGGTATAAAATTATAATAAACTATTTAAATTATAGTATAAAATTAATTTTCACTATTAATTTTTTATAAAAATGTTCTAGAAATTCGATTTATACATAAAAATAAAAGATGGTTGATTAAAATGAATAAACAACTAATAATAAGAAATGTTGAATGAAAGTGACAAACGAAAAGAGAGAAAGAGAATGACTCAATAGCAAAGTAAATAAGCATAAAATCTCATTCTAATTTATAATTGAACTACATACAAACAAGTTTATATACAAGTAAGAAATGAAGTAATAAAGAAATGAAGAGACTCAAGCCCAAAACACAAAAAACCAACTAAATTATTATAACAGAATAACAAAAAGTTAGCTTGTGTGACACACAAGCTCATTTGTGGGAGCTTGATCATCTTGTGCTTGATCAGATGGTTGCTAAGAGCCACCCTCAAGCTGAGAATGGATGTTAAGTATTTCCATCTTGGTATAGGACTCACGGAAGATGTGAGGAGGCAATGCTTTTGTAAGCAAATCGACAAGCTGCATGATGGAAGATATAGGCATGAGCTTGATCAAACCAATATTGGCTTTATCTTGAATAATATGGCAGTCTATATCAAATTGTTTAGTGCATTCATGAAAAACTTGATTGGATGCAATTTGAAAAGCATAGTCGCTATCACAAAACAAAAAGATAGGTTGATTGAAATGAACATGGAAATCCTCTAATAGATATATGAGTCATTGAACTTTACATGTAGTGGAAGCAAGAGCCCTATACTCTCAGGGAGAAACTTTTAGAGATTGTGGTTTTCTTCTTTGATCGCCACAAAATAAGGGAGTGACCAAGGTAGATAGAGAAACTAGTAACAGAACAGCGATTGTTTGCACATCCAGCCCAATCAGAGTTGCTAAATGCATTGAGTTTAAGAGTGCTTGAGCTAAAGAAGAAGATACCTGATCTAGGAGCATGTTTGAGGTAGCGAAGGATGTAAAAGGAAGCCTTTAAATGAGCATTGATTGGTCTAGACATGAATTAGCTTAGGTGTTGGACGGATTAAGTGATGTCTGGTCTTGTCGTGGTCAATTCCTTTGGATTGGTAAAAGTTATCCATTTGAAATTCTATTCCATTGTCAGATTAAATGGTCTTAATATTGGAATCAAATTGGTTTACCATATATGTTACAAAATTAGTTATGTGAGTTCAAGTTTCATCTTTGCTATGCATAAAAAATATCCAAGTAAAGCGTGAATAGTCATCTACTATGGTTAGGAAGTATTTATGTCCATGAATAGAGATTTTGGAGCACGACCCCCCTGTGTTAATATAAATTAATTGAAAAGATTTTAATGCATGAGAGTTACTCAAGGGGAATGGCAATTTTTTCTGCTTAGCATGGTAACAAACATTTGCAAACAAAATCTTTATTATCTTCACCATTATTGGAAATACAAATATAGTGGTGAGTCATAGCATGTAATCACTCTTACGACAAATGGCCAAGTCTAAAATGCCAAAGATGAATGGATAAGTTTTTACAAACAAGGTTAGTTATGGTAGACATGGTTAAAAGGGTGTTTAGACTGTTGGTCAAAAGGGTATAGAGACCTACATCCATATTAACTATAGTGGCGAGTCATAGCATGTAATCACTCTTACGACAAATGGCCAAGTCTAAAATGCCAAAGATGAATGGATAAGTTTTTACAAACAAGGTTAGTTATGGTAGACATGGTTAAAAGGGTGTTTAGACTGTTGGTCAAAAGGGTATAGAGACCTACATCCATATTAACTATAGTGGCGAGTCATAGCATGTAATCACTCTTACGACAAATGGCCAAGTCTAAAATGCCAAAGATGAATGGATAAGTTTTTACAAACAAGGTTAGTTATGGTAGACATGGTTAAAAGGGTGTTTAGACTGTTGGTCAAAAGGGTATAGAGACCTACATCCATATTAAAATGGATAAGTTTGTCTTCATTGAATTATTAGCATTATACAAACTTATTAGGCACAAATAGGAGCTAAGGTTTCAAAGACAAAGTAAAAAAACATCAAATAGATGACAATTAAGGTTGTTTACATTTGTTGTAAGGATCAATTTGTAATATTAATATTTATTTATACTGATGTTTGCGTGTGTTTTTTCAGTATCTGAAGCAACCTAACAACAATGATTGTGGGTATTATATTTGTTGATATATGAAGGAAATCATTGAATATTGTGAAGGAGAAATTATTCCAATTGATGTATATGATTCTAGTTCTTATATTATTCTTAAGTTTTGTGTCACTTGTTTTTTAATTTTACTTTTTTGTTTTTGTAGTATTTTCTTAATCGCAACTAGAAGCATTATTCTGACCATCAAATCATTAAAGTTAGGGAAGATTGGTGTCAATATGTAATCCAAAAAATGCTTATAGATGATAAGTCTTACCCTTCCGTTGAATTTGAAAGAGAAAATTATCAAATTTTTGTCATGATCAACCTACACTAAACTACCTAACATTATATGTTGGATGATGTTTATACATCAGTGTACACTATTTTGGGATCTTTTTGGAATCTTGTTGTATTCAAGTTAATTTGAAAAAAATGAAAATGAGCATTCTCTATAGTTTTGGAAGTACTTAAGTTGTTGCATTATTTTGTATCCAGGTCTGAAACACAATCATGTTTATACAATTTATCTTATAATTGAAATTGTGTTTATAGGTATGAAAAAATTATGGTAAAAATGGATGAAAGAAACCAACAAATTTAAAAAACAACAAAAAAAGAAACTTGTGTAGCACTTTTTCAAATTAACGATACATCCACTTATACAGTGTTTATCTAAAAAATTAATATATCGACTTATACAGTGTTTATCTTAGGAAGCGTTATATCTACTTATACAGCATTTGTCTGTAGAAGCGTTATATCCACTTATACAGTATTTTTCTTAAGAAGCATTATATCTACTTATATAGCATTTTTAAAAAAAAAGCGTTATCTGAACTTAAATTTCACCTACTTATATAATGCATAAAAAGCACTATATAAACTATAAAAAAAACCATAATAGAACAAATTTGGTGTATAGAAAATCCTCTAGTGTCTAACTCTTCTTAGTAGCTGCTCGTCACTAGCAGCATTAGAGCCTCTATCACTAAATTAGTGAGCTTTTAGAAGATTAAAAAAGAGAAGGGAGATCTCATTCACGACACACTTTCTCGAGTCTGACACTTTATGATGAAAGAACAAACAGAAGTGGAACGAAATGGGAGGTGACAAGTTGGTAGCTCTTCTTTGACTTACTTCGTAACTATCATTATCATTCCTAAGATCATTAGGCACAACTAGGAGAATTAGGAAATGTTATTCCTAAGAAATGTGTCCTTTTAATAAAATTTATTAAAACTCTAAACTATTTTTTTTATAAAAGTGTTTTTTGACTGCAAGATAAAATGATAAACTAAATAGCATGCAATCACATATAATAAAAAATAATAGATAAAACTATTTTTTGATTTCATAAATAAAATCCTAAACTAATTATCATAGAACCACACATAAATTTGACTAAATCCTAAACTAATCACCATACAACCACACATAAATTTAACTAAAGACATAAATTTTCACACTTAGTCAAGGAGCATTAAAATTGGTATTTATTCCTTTTATAGTCTCCGCCAATCGTTGCTCCAAGAGTAAATAAATTGAAGGCATATTAATATTTTTACATAGAAATAGGTGCTAATTCAAATAAGAGGACATGGTAATTGAAATTCCCTGGACCAAATCTCATGAAACGGACCATGCTGTCCGTAATGCTAAAAAAATACTAAAGATTAGATGAAGAAGTGGCAGCTTGTGGCAAATAAACTTTGTTTAATAAGATCAGATGAAGAAACCTTTTTAGCATCCTAACAATCATCTTCATAGGCCTCATGCTCAAGGTAAAACCAACAATCATGCAATTACTTTTTTTTTTACTCACAACATGGTTTACAATTTAGCATTATGTACAACATGGATCAAATCGCCCTTTACTACAGATCCATTGATGCGTAGGTTTATAATTTTAGTTTTGCAGAACGCTAATTGGCATGGTTTATAATGTGTGTGGATCAATCCTCATTTTGTATTATATGATTCCTTATAAAAGTTGTATGACCCTTTACAATATTTTATTATGCTCATTATATGCAGTTAGTTAGCCTACAGATCAATAGATCTGTAGTGAAAAAGTAAAATGGTAAACCTATATATCAATGGATTTGTAGTGAAAAGCTTTTTTTTTTATACTTCCAGATTGGTTGGTTCATAATTGACCTGCTTTTGATAAATATAAATCAATTGATCCAATGATGACTTGAAAGTAGTTACGAATTAGGTGATCCTTAATAGTTGATGTCAATTATTACAGATCATTTTATCCATAATACATTTTAGCTTCATTTATTATGAACCAACTAGTTGGTAACTCTTATCACCTATGCCTACGGATTAGTGGGTCGGTATCAATGTTTTTTGGTAACTACGGACTATATGATCTATAGAATGTTAGATTTTAACTTCTCTGACAGGTTTATTCATATTGTTTAAAAGCAAGGGCATTTTGGTAAATTTATATTTATAGTAGGTGGTAAAAGAAATGAAGTAGGTGGCAAAAGAAAATCTCTTTGCTTGGGTCGGATTGGGTCATTGAACTACCCAACCTAATAATGAACAACCCTACGTATAATAAACTTACCTTTTATCCTCATCATTCATTTTTCCTTTTATAGGTCAAATGTTAGTAATGTTAGTTTTTGTTAGTAATGAGGATTGAACCTGCAACATTACTCCACCTCCCTTCTTCCTTAACCAACTAAATCATCTTATATGTCCTTCATCATTCATCTTCTTAAAATCTAATAGTTAAAATTAGTTACTTATTAGATTTAAAGAAAATAAATAATGGGAATGAAGAATAAGTCCAAAACATGGTCATTGAACTTCTCTTTATTCGATCATATTGATAAGAAAACACTAAAAAATAAAAGGCAACATGGTAAAAAAATATTATTTTGTTCACATAGCTCGCATCCTATGTCTATATCATGATCCCTTTTCTCACTTTATGGTGGTGACTCTTTTGGTTGAGTGATTTTTCTCATCTCAAATTCTTGTTTATAGACCTAATATCATAATTTTAAACGATGAAACAAATATTTAATTGACGAATAATAACTTTAAAATTCAAACAAATTCTAAAGATAAAATAATATCTTTTAGTACATAGTATCTTAGATATTTGAAATTAAAATAATTTGAATTGTATCTTGATAATATATAGTGTTGAGACTTACTTGTCATCCTCATTATTTATTTCCTTAAAATCTAATTGTTGTAATAATTAACTAATCATAACTATTAGATTGTAAGAAAATACTTATTATTAGAGTAAATGATCTCTCTCTTTGTGAGAGTGAATTTTATTTTGCATGAAACTATGTAGACCAACTTGATCTAGTTAATAAGAATACAAAAGTCAATTGTTGAATGTGTATGTCGATTAACTCTTAAGCTTTATATATATAAAGAGAGAGAGAGAGAAACACTTATGCACTGTTAGTGTAAAAAATTTTATACTGACAATAAATCACAATTGTTCATATATGGTAAGTTTGTTGACTTTACCAATTAATACTTTAAAAATCATATAAATAAAGGATTGTAATAAATGACAATGTAAAACTTTTTTACACTGCTAGTGCATAAGTGTTAAACTTTTGTGTGTGTGTGTATATATATATATATATAGAGAGAGAGAGAGAGAGAGAGAAAGGAGAGTTCTACTTATTGCAAGAGTAAGTATAAGAGAGACTTATTTTCTATCTTAACCATTTATTTTTTTGAAATATAATGGTTTTAATAAGTAACTAATTTTGACCATTAGATTTTAAGAAAATAAATTGTTAGTATGAAAAGTAAGTCTCTTGAACTTACTTTTGGAGTAAATTGATACATATTGAAAGTATTGCAAGGAATTTTTCACTAGTTTTAATTATTCAATTTTTTGGGTGAACTCTTTATCATTCAATTAATAACAGCTAAATGCTAAAAATTGACCCTGGCTAAGTAGGTTAAGTATAGTGTGTGAGTTTTTGTGAACCTCTTAATTCTACCTTCAATTCCTATAAAAGACAAGAAAAAAGAGAATTTTTTTTCAAATCTTTCACTATTTTTTTCTATTTCGTGTGTATCCATGTTGTATTAATACTTCTAATTTTATAGCACAAGAAGGATCAAAATAATAAATTTTATAAAATTGAAAGACAAAATATTTCAATTTTAAAATATAAAAATTAAATAATTTTATTTTAAAATATAAAAATAAAAATTATAGGTTTAAAAAATAAAATAATTAGAATTATTTTTAAGCCTAAGTATTATTGTAAATATATATAGCATAGTGAAAGAAGGATAATCTTTTTGACAAAAGTCTTTTACGTGTTTGAGATTAAAGACGTTGGGCCCATGTCAGGCCGAGTTTACATTCTGTATCCAGGTTTAGGTTTTTTCTCTTTACACCTCTTACTTTTCTTCCAGTTCGGTATCTCTATAAAATTAAAGAAAGAAAGAAAAAAATTATGACCTCCATCTAGGATATGTGTTCCATGATATTTATGGGGTGGGTGTTTTCAGAATAGTCATTCCAAACTTGTATTTGAAAGGGCTATTCCGGATCAAATTTTTATTTATCTTAAATCCCAGTTTCAAAATAAGTTACCCTCACCAGTTCGAACTACTTCCTCTAAATTTGCCTTTCCAGATGAAGACTACATAATAGGATGTATGAATCTAGAAAGATGAACTTGAATTATGTACTACTGTCCGAAGCATTTGATTTCAGCTACATCCGGATATCATTCTGGAAATACACACCCATTTGTTAATTATTATAAGTAGCAAAGAGTAACATTGCTATTTTAAAAGTCACACCCCAACCCGGCCCAACTTTTAAAGCGTGTGAGTCAATCCACAACACATGAAACTTCCTCGGAGAACCCTCGCGTTTTTATTTCTTTATTTCCTATTTTACAAAATACTGACAACTAATTTTATAAAACACTCCTTTTACTCTCTTTTTTTATCGTTTGAAAGTTACTAAGATTATATAAACGTTACTTCTGATTTTGATGAACATCACTAACAAATTTAACTAAAAATGTGCTAAAAAGAAAGATTTAACAGTAATTTTAATCTCCCAAATGATGTGATCATGCATGCAATTTTAGTTTTTTATATTTTAACTTTTTTAATCAAGTCTTTTAAGTTTTGTTTCACTTACAAATATGTGTTTTATTCTGAATTTTTTTAATAATTAATGAAATCAAATGATGTAAAGCAAAGTAGATATGACATGTTAGAAATCAAATACAATGTGCTGATTAAAAAAATTAGAGTATTTGAAAGAGAAAAAAAAAAGAAAAGATAGAAGTATATTGACCGAATTGTTGAATTAAAGATGATTAATCGCTTATAGGTAAATAATTATCTTTATGACAGGAATAAATAACAAAAATGTGTTTAGAATCTAGATTCTTTATCTTTTTGTAAATGAATGAGGTAAATATGTGATAAAATTAAGATAAATAGAAAAAAGAAAGAAAGAAACGGAATTAAAAAGGGGTAAAAGAATATTTGGAAAAAGAAGAAATAAAATTGGTAAGTGTCCGGCTGCTTTGGAGTAGGAAGTAGGAAAGTTGCGTGTGGTCCAGGCAGAAGGCAGAAGGCAGAAGGCAGAAGGCAGAAGGCAGAAGGAAGAAGGAAGGGGAAAATGAAAAGGGAAATTAAAATAAAAATTGAAAAGGTAAGAGGCATATATTAAAAAAGAGGATCTATTTATTTAGAGCATAGAGAATAGAGAGAAGTAGTACCAGTAGTTGTTGAAAGGGAGGAGAAGAAAAGTATTATTATGATAGGAGAGAGAGAGAGGGTGCAGGTGCAGGGTGGAGGGGCGCCACACGGGATCCTGGTGGCAGTGGTGGTGGGAATAGTGGTGATAGTGCCGTTTGTGATGGGGGAGGCAACAACAGAAGCAATAACGGAGCTGCTAAGCCCATTGGGCCTCCTTCTACTCCCAATCATTCTCCTTCTCACCATTCAGTTCCTCTCCTCCGATCGAGGCTCCTTCATATCCGCCCTCTTCTCCACCGGAGAGCCCGACACCATCCACCGTCTCAGCGGCTCCCCCCTCGGCGTCACCCTCTTCCTCTTCCTCATTCTCTTCCTTCTCTACAACCGCGTCTCCATCTTCGGCCCCCGCGACTCCGATGACTGAAACTCCAAACTCCAAACTCCATCTGCCTCTCCAGGTTATTTCTCTCTAATTAATTACCATTTACCTTGCTTTTTTCCTTTTTCACAGTTAAGTAAATAATAGTATTATTTTTGTGTTTTTTATGCCCATTGCCTATTTCTCTGGGTTTCTTTTAAATTTTAAATTGGAAAATGTTTTAAATATATTTGAATTTGTCGGTGCCTCTTACTCTGGTCTCGTGTCTGCGTTTTGACCCTTACTTGCTTCCCTTGCACATTATCGCGTGCCTACCGTGGTCCCTTCCTTCTCTCAGCTCTACTTTTTTTTTTTTTTTTCATCACGCAAAAAGACTGTCCACGGCTTGTAGAGTGTAGACGCTTGTAAGGACTTTTCTACATCTAAATCTTGTTTTTAATAATACAAATTTAAATATGTAATTAAAATAAAATACTAATACAACACATTTTTTTTGCTTTTGCTTTTCGACATTTTATCAACTTGATAATAAATAAGGTGGTAAAAAAATAAATAATAATGAATGTAAATAGCAATAAGATAAACTTATAGGTAAACAAATTCTAACATGCAGCTTTCTATTTTGACGGGAGAAAATTTGAGGTAAACAATTTTCTTTTTTGACTGAAGGTAGCCAATTTTTCAAATAAAACAAATTGTAACATGCAGCTTTGAATTGTGGAAAATTGAAAGCATATATATGATTGGGTGGAGCCAAAGATAAACAAAAAAGAGGGTGCTGGCTAGGTACCAGGAGAGAGAATATTTCGGCTTGTCTCACTCCTGCTCTCTATTACAATTGCCACTTAAGATCTCTTTAAGATCCCAGACAATGGAACGTGGAGACAACTTCTACTTAATCATTTATTCAAAAGAAATTGTATTCTTCCAAAATGTTTGTAGAATAATTTTAAAATAATGAGAATAAAGGAGATATTTGTTGTAAAGAGAAAAGATAATATTATGGAAATCGTGTTAATAATATAACTTAATTCTATATCCTTCCATAACTTTTATTTTTTTAAAAAAAATGTGTTGAATTTTAAGAAAAATATATTCATCTTTTCATTTAGTACCTTCTTTATCTAATTTCATTTTCTTTTGTTATTAAAAAGTAATTTTACGTTTTTCAATAAATAAACGTAGATTTCCATCAAATTATCTTTCAACTTTTTTTAAAATCAATTATATCTAACTTCTTTTAAAATCAATTATATCTTACTATAGCGGAAGAAGATTCCTACAAGAAACTATAACGTTATACCTATAGATTACAAAAGCATATAATTAAAAAATGGATGAAAAATGTTATATTTATCCACAAGACAAAAACTCTTATGCACTATCAATAAAAATTTTACATTGATATTTAATTATAATTTTATATATATAATAATTTTGTTGATTTTAGTTATTAATATTTTAAAAAATTATATAAATGAACTATTATTATTAAATGTCACATTGATTATGTATACTTATTTAAATTCTTATCATAATATTATAATATAAATTTAATTAGTATTTACAATCATAACTTTCTTATTTATATTACTATTAATGAGATAAAATTAATAAATTTATCATAAATAAAAGAATCTGATTTAATGTCATTTGTCAATTTACGGTTCTTATTAATTCAACTCTTATAATATTGTGATTTAATTATGAATTAATGTGAATAATAATCATCTTTAAAATTATATAATACATGTCGAGCGCGTGTCTGTGAGCAATCCCCGGCCTTTAACCAAGAGGTAAAATTCATGTAAATGCACACTTCCTAATTTTTCGTTTACTTATACTAAACTCAACTTTCTCATTTGCTAGTTTGGAGTTCGTAAGACCGAATCACCGTATACGCAACGTTAGTCAACGGCCAAGCTTTTCTCTAGTTTGGAACACTAACACTGTATATTAAACTCAACGCAAAAAATTAAATACAATGTAATTACAGTCGTAATAATGCAGTAACCTTTAAAATCTTTTACGACATTTTTTTATAGTTTTGATGTACGTATTTTTATGTATGCATCCGTATTAACCGGGAGAATGTGTAATCATGAACCGGTGGACATGATCCCATTTTGAATCCCTTTTATTTCCTTCTGCTTTGGTTATGAAAGAGAGAGATGTGGTGTAGCGTCACTTGTCATTAAGTAATAAGCCTCAAGTGACAAAGTGAATCTTGCTCACACAAAGATCCACAAAAGACGCTGACAAGTGTTTCCTTCTCATCTCATCACGTGATTACAATGGAAGAAATGGTTACTGCGTTTACGATTCACGCTTTTAACCCATAATCTTTTATAACAGGTACCCTCTGTGTATTTTGAATTTGACAGTCAGAACAAGGCAACAGGGATGAAGCAGAAAGTAGAAACAAGAGATGAGAGGATCCATATTTTTCTGCTCAAACTCCTTCTTAAAGGACTAATGACTTTAAAATGAATCATATTATGTGTATTGATTCTCTCCAAAGGAAACTTATATTTCAAAGAAACAAATAAAATTGTTCATTCCTCTATATAACTATCTGTTTCCCGTGCAGGAAATAAATATCTCATTAATGTTTATAAATTTTGTTTACAAGAATAGTTTTGATAAAAAATACTTCATCAAGACACTTGTTTTAGTACCAAAATTAAGATAAATTTAATTCTCTTTAATAAAATCAATCAATTTATTTAATTATATGATAAATTAGTTAATTTCACTTCATAATATCGACGAAAAGTGTATTATCAAATTAGATTCAATCAAAATGAAATTACATTTCAAAGAAACAAATAAAATTATAGTTTAATTAGTATACATGAAAACGAGTTTTATATACAATCATAACTCTCTATTTATGACTTTTAAATATTAATTGATAAAATCAACCAACTTATTATAAATAAAAAATTATGATAAAATGTCAATATAAAAAGTTTTACATACTAATTAAACTCATACAATTATAATTATTAATTAAAAAATAGTAAAAACATAAGTTTAATTAATATGTACCAACAATATAAAAGATTTTTACATATCCGTTCATCTGTCTCTTCATTTATGACTTTTAAAGTATTAATTAATAAAATCAACAAATTTATAATAAATAAAAAATTGTAATATACATACATATGAACAGAAAATCAGAACGTCCCTGTTTGATTTTTATCCAGCAGAGATTTTATAATATATTCTTCATTTAAAATAGTAAATTCTATAAAAAAAATTTGGTAAAAATTCAAATTCTATATGATAATTGATAACATGTAACCTAATAATTACACGTGCAAAATGTAATTAATACAGTTAGGGTTTTTAATAATTCGGAAATAAAAGAATAGACGGTATAGAATGAAATACAATTTACACTTAAATCCAATTTGCAAAGGCATTAAGATGGACATAATATCACGCAAGGGACAAATATACATTTTAGTAAATTTAATTTGAATACCCACCAAAAGATTCACTTTTCATGAAATGAGCAAAAACCTTTAAAACTATATTGCTAACAAACACGAGAGGAATTACATCAAGAACATACACATGACATGAGCACTGAGCAATCTTTTTAACGGGGTACTCTTTTTCTACTTAGTATCTCTTGTTCTTTCAGTCGATGTTGGAATCTTGCCACGCGAGCTTGAAGACTGACCAGACTAGCTGCTTTGCGAGAAAGCACAAAACTCAATTGGGTCACGTAGTTGTCAATAAGACTTCCTGGCTGATCCACTTCTGCCAATAGTTTCATTTCCTGATAACCAAAAGCAATACAAGATCGGCTTTCAATAAACAACTAGTTTTTATTATTTTCCTGATACTAAGAATCAGAGCAAACAGCTATACATCAAAAGTTGAATTGCTTTCTTTTCATACACAATAGAGGCAGACAAGTTAAATAAGCGCGGGATATTTAAATTCCAAAATAACTGAAGTACAAATGTTAAACATGTATGAGTATGACACGTTACCATATTTATAGAACATGTAACAACTAATTCAACGCTATTGAATATATTGTGCCATCAAATATTACACATGTATGACACCTACCATTAATACTAAACAGCAAGCAAAAACATCATATCGGACCATTCCTAAAAGCCCTACTACCTTCGTAAAAGATATGTGCCATCAAATATTACACATGAAAAAGCTTCTGGCATAAATATGCAGACATGAAAATACTGAAAGTTAAAGGTTCTATTATAATAATATTAAGTTTATACATGTGCTGTGCTGCGTACGGTAAAGGTTTTTGGTTCATGTGCTGTGTTCGACAAACGGTAAAAGTCCTATCTTCTCTATAATTTCAGCAAACCAACTTCTTATTTTATTCTATTAAATTATTTTTTTTAAAACTAGAGAAGCCAATTGACAGATGTTAACTGAAGTAAAAAAATAACACTCAAGCCCTGAAGTGACCTAACAAAAAGCAATTAGGAATTGAATTTCACAGTTAACGGAGAGCTAAAGAAAATTTTGTTTAACTCACCTCACGAACAATCTCCATTGTATCCTCTATTTCCTTCCTATGAGCAGCAATTAGTGCTTCTTCCTCCTGCAGAAGTATAAATTAAACAAATATTTGGAAGTGTTACAGTCAACTTCTAATCTGGAATTGGTTAGCTCCAAATATTTGACAAACCTCAAGTATTGCACTGATATTCACGTCAGAAGAGGATTCTGTTTCAGACTGCCCTGATCCAGTGGTAACTGTGTTGTTATAATTTCCTGCGCTCTGCTGCTTGGAACTTGTGGCGAAATTATCAGAACCATTGGCTTCCCTTTTTACTAAATTTACAGATCTTTCAGATTTCTCCTCCTTGGTCGCTTTTCTGCGTGGGGGAGACACCCTTTGCACTTTCTCATCTGTAACATTTAGGGAATAAGAGTTCATCTTTTGACTGGTAGAATCACGGTGAGAATTCTTTACTTCAAACCTTTCCCTGTCCACTGGAGCAGACAGCAAGCTTTTCTCCTCTCGCCCATTGAATGAATAAGTAGAAGAAAAACTTGGAAGTTGTTTGTCAACATCAACAGCAGATCTATACAAAGAACTTTCCTTTTCAACAACTTTTCTGCCCATGTCCATTGTTTTTACGTCTTGATGTTGACCATTAAAATCCTCTGCACCCACACTAGCAGAAGATGTAGATGAAACCTCTTTATTCACTGATATTACTGGATTTGGGACCTGATCCTTTCTAGGATTTCCACTCTTGGATAGACTTTTAACTCTGTTCGCATTAAGATAAATGGTTAATATCAGAAAACATGTATGTGCCAGGAAAAAGTACGCCCAGTTATGGACATAATCTTAATTTATAATACGAAAACACATACCGATCTGCATATCTCAAGGTATTAAGTGTGTGTTCACAAGATCCAGCATTTGGGGATATACAAGAGATCATAACAGTTTTCGAATTTCCAACAAAGGAGTCACGGAGCACTTCTGTAAGTTTACTTCCACGAAAAGGAATGTGGATCTGGTCATTGTCCAAAGCACGAATGCACTCCTTCAAAGCCAAAAGGCTCTTATTGATTTCAGCACCTTCTATTCTGTAGTAATGGATAGATTAAGGACCAAAAGGGAAGTGATTGATTACTATAAGACAAAAAGTGGGAATGGAAAGAACTCAAGGAAGCATTTGGTCAATCAAACCCTGTTAGCAGCAGTTATATGAACATAACATCATACTAGAAGTTAGACAACAATAAACAAAGACAACTGGAAAATTCACATTTATTTACAATTTTTTTTTTATACGCCAAACAATAGTTAGAAATATTTGAACCCACGACCTCTCCCTCTTCATCTCTCCACTTTACCACCACACCAACCTTATAACTCCCCACATTTATTTTACATATTAAGGGTGACAACTGCATGTGCATCCATTTATATACTAACCATCTAATTCATCAATCAATGCACAAATCCAATTAATTCATCAACATTTTTACCATACCATAAATCGATTAATGGTTTATTTATTGTCCAATCATTCCCTAGCCTGAGACTAGTAAAGTATCAAGTAAATTCCTTGCTATTTACTAGTTTCAGGCCTTTAATCCACTTCAATTTTTTTATCCAAAACATCCATTTTTCACCCCAATTATAAAGTAGTCACGCATTATTATAATTATTTGTGCAGCAAGCAGTTGCTCAGTTTATTATAATAAATCTAGTTGCAACTTCAAACATTTACTAGTTTCAGGCCTTTAATCCACTTCAATTTTTTTATCCAAAACATCCATTTTTCACCCCAATTATAAAGTAGTCACACATTATTATAATTATTTGTGCTGCAAGCAGTTGCTCAGTTTATTATAATAAATCTAGTTGCAACTTCAAACATTTACTAAATTGAAAAATCATTTTTACTACAAGTTTACAATATCAGACATACATAAAGTATCAAGAAATCAGGTAGTTGAATAAACCAAAACAAGCTGGTTTCATTTACCTTTTCCAACTAGAATGATTTGTAGGCCCTAGTCCTACTGCTCTTATTCTTTTTAATATAGTAAAAAAAAATTGGTATTATGTGGTTCTCAAAAATCACACACAGACACACACTCAACATGCATGTAACATTCTTAGAAGCTCCCATGAAAGCAGTTGGCTTTTACAGAGTCAATAATACAAAAGTACCTTGTCTGACGATCATTGTCAGTAGTGTCAGCACCTCTTTCACTCCCAGCGAGATCAATAAAAGAAATCTTCCCTACAACCTTCCCACTCTTTGCCTCATTTACATCATTATTGTTCCGCTTGCTCTCTTTTACCTCATTGTGCCTCTTTACAACCAGTTGCAAGATAGCATGTGACCTGGAGGACTCCTCATTTGCACCAGTTGACCCTGTACTTCGTGCCGCATTCCCCTTTTCAATGAATTCTTTGACAATCTGTACATCAGAAACTTCAAATTCTTGCAGTCCTACAATACACACTTGCTGCCTCCCATCTTCTCTCATGCAAAGTTTCCTATTTACAGTGTAACAAACAGTGCCCACTTAGCCATCTATATTAACAAATTGTGCATTCAAGCGAATATAACATGCAAGTTGGTGATGGCATTGAGCAAACAAGACACAATATGCACATTAATTTTGGACAAATATATGTACAATCATCAAAAGCCCAAAAAAATAAAAAATAAAAAAAAAGTAATTCTTGATGTAGGATGGAGTTTATGTTGCCTGGGAAAATTATGAAGTATCCTGACTGTTGAAATTTGATATAAAGTTTATTATTTAATAATTTCAACTCAATAGTAGCAGGCATGATTACACTATGCTGTCCACAAGTCATGTTCTCCGTACTCTGCTTGTATTTCATTCCCATGAAGAGATGTGGGAATATAACCCTCCCATGGATATGTAGGAGAAGTTATCATATATTTCAACTGATGATTTCCATTCCAACTTCTATTTTTTCTTATATCATTTGAATTTTGAAAAACAATATTAGGAATATAAAATATTAACCAAACATACATTTAGTTTACCCAGGAACAGCATTACTGGGAATGTAAATACCTATCTTAAACAAACTCCAAAAAAAAATGAAATCTTCTAGTCAAGACTCAGGACCCAGATCCCATGCACAAAAAATTCACACCAAAGGTAAACTAGTGCCTAAAGGACAAATGCATCAACATACAAGAAAGAAATTAAGAAATACCTACTTTCTGTCACTCAGAAGATCAAAAAGTTTTCCACCATATATCTCAAAGTAGCTAAGCCACAATTTAAATCTCTGATTTCGATATACTGGTCGATGCAACTGTCTAACAAGGTCTTCCACAGCTCTGAGAGGCAATGGTTGCATTGTGTATGTTTTGCCACTTCCTGAAAATAAAACATTATTAGTATCACAATAATGAAGGAAAGTGATGGAGTGGCAATATATGAGGATAAAGGAGCAGCTGTGGAACATGTATGAGCTAACTTACATGATGCACCTATTATAATACTGCTTCATTGCAAAGGGCAGTATGTCCAAAATGAAGCAGTTAGATTCCTTTTAAAACTTCAATTAATTGTGTAATTGCATCTGTCATCAATACTAATATCATCTGTCTTGGCCAAAATCATTGGTAGCCTCCAATTCCAGCCAACAAAACAACCAAGCCTTTTCTCACTAGATGTTACATAAATCAAATTATGCTATGATGTTTTAATGTGAACCATGTCCAGTAAAACAATTGACCTTTAAGTGCTTCTTAGTGGTTTTGCTTATTGTTTTTCTCTATCTCCTACCTCTAATTATGAGTCTACCCTCCCTCCTCTTATCTAATCTCCTAAGTCCTAACCAGGGCTTATATTGGTTTTCTCCACACAAGCCAAACAACCTAAGGCAGGATTCTACCATTAGTAGAACAATAGCCTCCAACTCTTAGCCAGTTTCCACAAAATGAAGATTTCATAGCAATTTTGAAATGTTAATATATTAAAAATAAATAAAAGGTTTGGAACAACATATTGAGATGTTTAATAGGTTGGCCCATATTTCAAAAACTAGACAAGAACAATACTATACAAGAAAAAGAAAAGCACAGAATCCCCGTGCCATTATGCTCAGCTACTAACATAATAAAAAATCATCTGTTAGACTGCTACTACTTACACATATAAAGCACGTACATAGAGAATATTGAATAAAGAAAAAGGTTTGAAAAGTAAAATTACAAGAATGATATGAACAGGAAGCAAAAAATTTCTTACCTGTCTGACCATAAGCAAAACAAGTAGCTTTGGTTCTCTCAAAAATTGTAGGAATAATTGGTTCTACGGTAACTCGATATACCTGTTATTGCAAAGCAGCAAACAAGCCAAAAAATGTCATAACTACTGAAGAGAAAAGTTTAATTAAAACAAGAAACATAAAAGAAGTTCAATCTCTGATCAGGAACTGCATCTTACTTCATCATTGGTAACATTCTCATCAAGAACAGCATCAAAACAAAACTCGTGCTTCTCCACATAAGCTGTCAAATCAACCTTTTCATGATAGAACAAACAATTAGATATGTGAACAGTAAGTAAAAACAAGAACAGCAAAATAAAATAGAATTCAATATTGAGTCATAAATAATTCAACCTTTGAACATAGTTATAAATGGTAAATCAATAATTATAGGGCTTCAATCCAACAAAGCAAACCTTTAGTTTGGGTTCATGGACTGTCAAATATGCGTTGTCATATACAGTTACAATATCATCCTCCTTCTTAGCAAGCTCCTTCTTATTTAAAGGTCTTTTGCGTACCTAGGACATGCATTGAAAAACAAATGTTTTAAAAAATAGCAAAGATAATTATAAATCACCCTTGCATGTTACCAAATCCAGAACTAAAATTAAATATTAATTTAAGAATGAAAAGGTTCAAAATGATTTAGTGAACTAGTATTTAGCAATTAATAATGATAATGAAAGATGCATTTTACTCTAAGTTTCTTTTCCAAATCCCAAATGATGATCTTTAGTGTAATGAATTGTGCTAGTTTGGCAAAAATAATGATAACAAAGAGAGATGGTAGTGATGTTAGTGTGTTACTTCTAGTCATTCTAAATATCAAGAGAACATAAAATAGAATTCAAAAGTCTGGTACATACAATAACCTTAGAATAGGAAAAACATATCTCTACATCTTTTAAAGTGCAAGCATGAAGTTATTCATAGTAGGTTACAAATATCTATAAATAGACATACCACAACTTTAATCTTAGCAACATTATTTTCTCTTGTATTATTCTCTTTTTCATTTGTAGGTAAGAAAACTGAAGCATCAGTATCTGCTTCTCCTCTTTCCTGCTTTCTGTTAATTGGATTGAAGTCATCTTCAAAAACTCTTGTGCCTCCTGGCATAAAGGGCGATGGCTCAAAGGATTCTGAAATAACATGCTGAAAAGGAAAGAAATCAGAGATGATAAAAATAAAAGATTTGCATGTAGTGATACTTGCACTGCAAAAGCAAGAAAGTTAAGGAAAATGCAGCAATATAGGGGATCAAAGATAACAAACATGAAAAATAAAAATTAACAAAACTCAAACAGAACTGCTAAAGGTTAAACATGCATGTCTAGATATTTACAAGTCACAATTTGAATCCTACTACAATTTGACTACCTGTCTATTGGTATCATGATTAATCTCAAATGACTTTACATTTTACAATATATGAATGAATTTGTTCAATTTATATACCATTGATATGTATGATTCAGATTTTTTTTTTTTTATTTCTAACTTTTCTTTTCACCAATTCTTATGAAATAAAAAATGAAAAGTCATATAAGTTTAAAAGAAAAGGAATTGAAGGAGCACTTCTGAACTTATTCTATTTGATTATTATGCTACTTTATTTGTCTACCACTAATTCAATGCATACAATCTATTTGAATCTTTACAATTACCTTGGTTCAGACATTCAAATCCATGATTGTTGCCAAATAGCTGCTTTTTTATAACCAAGATTTTTCATTATCGTCAAAACAAACAGTTGCATAAGGTGCAAAAATTTGCTAAATTTTTCATGAAAAATAGTAGTGACATTTGGTTAAACTTCTCTAATACATGGAATACAATGTTACATGTGGAGCATACTGTCAACATAAAATGTGTAGAAAAAAGGAATCAAAGTGCAGTTTGTTGGTTTAATTAGATGAACAACAAATCATACCTCGGACAAAAGCTCTGTATCATCCATGGCATGAAGATCCAGAAGCCCAGCTCCAAAATCTCCCCTGAAGTCTGGAGAATAAAACCCATCTGATGAAGCCATTCCACCCAAGTTTTGAGAAGTGGGTGTATATGGCTCAGAACCAGATTCCCCATTAAAATTGAGGTTTCTCATTAACTTAAAAAGCCTCTGCTTCTCTTCTGCAGACTGTGCTCCATAACCCTACGGCAATATAATGTTCATCTAAGTCATCTCATAGACTACCAAATAAACCACATTTAGCATGTTCAACTTCAACTAATACTAATACCACAGCCAATGTAAGCGTCTAAAAAAATATAGAAAATGAACACTTACTATTATCCCTCAAAATGAAGGACTGCTCAAACCTCAGATATCGACATAGCAAGTACAACGTATAGAAAATGAACACTTATTCTTTTAACGGCACACATAATTATCCAAACGCAAAAGGCGTTATGAATCTATGATGATAAACACCATAAAGTAAACAGCCCTTCTCTAGCAAACAAAATATAAGATACCCATGCAATAATACATAAATAACGTCAGCAAGTAGAATCGAGGGAAAATAACAATGTCTTGATATAAAAGAAGAAGAAAAGGGGGGAGATGTGAGGGCGCACGGGCACGGGTATCCATGATTATCTCCACAAACGAACAAATTACAACACGACATACAGTGCGAAAACAAAAGAAAATGCAGGTTAGGGAGAAATCAAAAGATTGACAATTCAGAATTCTATAAGAAAACGAAGAATTAAGAAACAATTTAGAAACGATAACCTAGAAGAGTTGTTATCTAGGGAAGAGAACAGATAAATACCTGCATAAGAAGGTTGGGGAGGAGGCGTTGATCGATGCCAGTGGAAGCCAACGGAGAGGCCAGATGCTGCAAGCCGGCTGATTGCAACCAGCGCGCCATGACGGCGTCGCCGGCATCGGTGGCGGGGCCTGCCGCATTGTGCAGGGATCCGGCGCCGGCGTGGTCATAGAGAGCAGTGGCGGCGGCATTGCTCTGCTGCATCTGGCCACCCATGTGGCGCTGCGACCGTCTTTGGGGCGCCAATTTTCAAGATCTGTTTACACACGCTTCGCACAAACACAGGCGTTGGAATTCGAATTCGGAAACGAAGAAAGAAAAGCAGAGGGAATACTTACGATGAGGAGAGAATTGGAAACCGAAGAAGAACATGAAAGTGCGGAGTGAAAGGAGGGAATCCAAATGGAGGGAGTGAAGGGAGGGAGGGGAGAAAGGAGATCTGCGTGGCCGGAAATGGAAGATTGGGATTCAGATCTGAAAGTGGTGGAAAACACGAAAGCGAAACCCCAAAAGGAAGGGAGAGCGTTGCTTCTGGTTGTTGGTGTGTGAGTGAAGAAAATGGGAATGGGATGATGGCGGAAGAAGAGAGAGAAACATTGGAGATTAGGCGTCGATGATATCATATACTTTCACAACACAACAACAACAACAGCAATGGAAATTTTACTGATAATAATCAAATACTAATATTATTATTTTCAAATATTATTAAACGGCTACAACCAACTCAAATCTTTCACTAATATATATCATCTTCCAATCTTTAAAAAATAAATAAATAAACGGATAAAACATTTTTTCGTTCTTACATTTTTTATAAAATTTTATTTTAGTTATGTATTTTTAGAGTTATCTATCATCTTATTCTATTAAATTTGAATAATATGTTAATTTAATTCATATTCTTTAACTGTGTCAGGCTTTTTTTTATCTTTTTTATAAAAAAAAAATATTTACCAAATGACTCATTCCGTATCATTTACCTAAATAATTTATTTTATTATTTATATTTAGAAATTAGTTGTGAAAAATCAAATTATCGACTAACTTTATTTTTATTTTAAATAAAAAATCTATAAGAATTGGTTGTTAGAAAACCAACTTTTTTATGAGGCATTTCTTTGTTTATATTTATTTTTTATGTAAAAAGCATGATAAATTAGTGGCTAGTAACCGATTTCTTATAGTTTTTTTTTTCAGATTTGTTTTTTAAATTAGTTTTAATTTATTTTTTATGTGTGTATGTTTTTTTATAAAAAAATAAGTTAATTTATATTTTATTTTATTTTATTATGTATTTTATTTTTATGTTATATATCTATTCTGTTATTTTAAATTTTTTAAATGTTTTATAATTTATTTTTTAGATTAAAGTTTTTAAATTAAGATTTTTAAACATATTATTTTAAATTATTTTGGTATAATTTGTTAGGTACATAATTTTAGATATTAGAAATATTATTTTTAAAATTATAAAGTTATTATTTTGTTTAACTTTAGATTAAAGTTTTGAAGATATAAAACACTGAAAGTTAACATAATCTTGTAATACAAGTGACATAATGTAAATAAGAATACATAGAAGTAATGACTAGTTGATTATTGGTGGAAAGTCCAAGTTCTACCATATCAATCTCCGTGTGTATAAATGTTGATTTTGGACAACTTTTTTTTTCCTTTATCATCTCTGGATCCGATAATATTTGTGACTCAGTAGGATTTTGGGCGATAAGCTTATGTTTATATAGTGCATGTACAATTTTTTTTCCAATTTTTTTGTAACATGATCCATATATTTATGTATATTGTTAAAAAACTATATGTGTTAGTTAGATGTACTCATCCATGGGAAAATTATTTTCATTTACTTAACTTCAATAAATAATTAATTTTATTAAAGTAATAATTAAAATTTATGTACACTTATAAAAAAAAGGTAGTTAGTCTTTCAATAAAAAATAATATTTATCTACTTGATAAATAAAAAAATAAAATTAAAAATTAACTGATACAAACATACAAAAAATAATCAACAGTATCACAAAAAAAACAAATTAAAATTTTAACTTAAAAATATAAACTAAAAAATAAATTATAAAGTTTTTAAAAAAATTAAAACAACTAAAAAAGGTAAATAGTGTTTAAAATTAAAATTAATTTTTTTTTGTTAATTTATATTTTATTTTATATATTTTTACGTTGTGTATCTTTTTTCGTTGTTTTAATCTTTTAAAACACTTTGTAATTTATTTTTTAATTTATATTTTTAAGTTAAATTTTTTAAATGCATTTTACCAAAATAATTTAAAAAATAATTTAGAATATTAGGTTTAAAAATATTAATTTAAAAACTTTAAACTTAAAAATAAATTACAAAGCATTTAAAAATATTAAAATAACAGAAAAAATACACAACATAAAAATAAAACACATAAAAAACAAAATGAAATACAAATTAATTTTTAAAAAATTTAAAATCATACTTTAGAAAAACATACTACATAAAAAATAAATTAAAAATAAATTTAAAAAAAACTAAAAAAAACAGTCAATAAGAAATTGGTTTAGAGCAATCAATTTCTTATAGGCTTTTTACAGGAAAAAATTAAAGCACGTTGAGAAATTGATTCCCCACAACTAATTTTTAAAACAAGTTATTTGGGTAAATAATGTGGGGATGAGTCATTTTAGTAAATATTTATTTTTCTATAAACTTCTCTGTATAAATTTACTTATGATAAGTGCTAGTAACATGTTTTTTAACACACTCTTCTAACACACATTTTTTATTGTCAGTTAAAATTTATTGAAAATTATAAAATTATAAGAGAGGGTCATTTAATGGTAAAACTCATATAATTTATTGTTGAGATAAATTTTAACCAATTATATAGAATATGTTAAAAAAATGTGTTGATTTTATTTGTCATTTACTCAAACATATCCTTTAACCTCTTAATATACACATTTCAGACCAAAGTGTATATAAACTGTCTTAATTATTTTTTTTCTTTGATAGCCAGTCTTAATTTAGTACTGCATGTATATTAAAATGATATCAATTTATCTAATAACTGTTTGTTTAAAATCCGTTGCTTTGAAGTAAATAAAATAAAATGCATATAGGAATGATCATATGTAATAATAATAGAATAATATTATTTGTATGCGTATCTATTACATGTTTGACATTATAGGTATATGAATATATCTATTTTTAAAAAATGATATACATAGAAAAGAAAATAATAATTTATTCTCTTAATTTTTGTTTTAAAAACTGAAATGTACGAGTATTGTCCAAAGACCTGACAGTAGAAGCGAATAAATGAGTGAGGCTGGTTAGGAGAAACAAAAACTAAACTGCGTTTTGAATCAAGCATGCATAGGGGAAAGGATGAAGCAGATAATTGTTACATAGGATTCTTAATTATGGATATATTATTCCTTCCAAGTTCCAAGGATGGTCATGGAGCTTTCATAGCCATAGGAGAGAGCTTATAATAGAGATAGGGTTATTTGCAGTTTTAAGTAGGTTATCTAATGCTATATATGTTCGTACGTGGCTTCTCCAGGACGGCATATGTTGAAGCTTGGAGACCACGACCAACGTAGTAGCTTCACCTCTTCAGCTTCTTTCGCGCGCCAACAAATATTTTAATGTATATTTACTGGGAAATATAACTTTTTGGTTGGCCCATCCATTGTTATCAAGTTCAGTTCCTGTCCACCGGTTCAACTCACTATCCCAAAATTGACTATTCAACCTGATTAAGCTATAAATTATATCATTCACATACTCACCATTTTATTTTAAAATCATATGAGTAATTTTATTTATTATCCGACTGTCAACAATAATTTTTAGTACATTCATCCTTTGTAGTAAAATGATAAATATTTCAGATTGTCTCTTCAATAACTTATAAAATATTGTATAATTTTAATTATCTAAATAAAACTTGTAAAATAATAATTTAGTTTCATGGATTATGTTATTTTAATATTGCAAAATAAATAGCAAAGATTTAAAATTAAACAGAATTAAGTCCCTCCAACTTGCTTGGACTATAACTTTATTTCTTTTTATTTTTCCAACTATATATTGGATCAAATTTTATCTATTTTCTTCCTTTACGACTCTTTAATTTCTTGATATATGATTCTCATTTTCAGTATTGTTTAATTTATTAAATCATTCCAAGTTAATTTCTTAACATGAAAATTTTAAGGATTCTAGTTCAACCATTAATTTCTTAATTATCTAATTAGAAACCTTGCATTAAGATCAAGAATTTGATCAATTAACAATTCTAACTATATTTCTAGCATTAAGAATCATTAGGTAAATTTATTCAAATGAGATTAACAAAGTATTTTTCAACCAAATTCTAAGTCTAAAATCATAAGATATATGATTAGTTCATCTCCAACATTAAGAACAAAATCAAATCACTAACATGAAATAATGAAAAACACACATATATAAATAAAAAGAATTATAGAAGAGTTTGATAGATTATATTCAATCTCAACAATGAGAAGATTAATTACTCATGATGATGATGTAACAATTCTCTTTTACAAATGAAAGACGAAAGAAATGGATTTGATTTACTGATTTCCAAGAGCTTAAGCTTTCGCCTTTTTCTCTTTTGTGCTTCTCATTTGTCTATAATGATGATCCTCTGGTTGTTGTTTTTTTTTTTTTTTTGCTTTCCTTTTATACCTTTTGAATTTTAAAATAAAACATGGAGCAAGTGATCATTCCACTTAGTGGATTTCTCAATGTTGAAGAAAGATCCAACCATTAAGTGGATTCCTCAATGCATCTTGTCTTCGTTGAAGGAAATTGATTTCATTGAGCAGCATTATGGCAAAAGAGAAATTATTCAATCCTTACTTAATTTGTCCAACCAATATCAAGGTGCTCAACAATTTTGCTCCAAATTATAAACACAATTTTCTTTATACATATAAAACTTCAAGGATTAAATAAAATATATCTATAACTCTTTTATAACAAACATGTTTACAAAACTTATATTTTTCTAAATTAAAGTTAAGTTTTACAAATAATTTAATGTCTTTAATTCCTAGTTAGATATGGAGAGTTATGGTCAGTACACAGTCTTGTTTGCTTATAAGGCATTGAGAGAGGTTCTCTACTGCAACAATATTATTTCTTCAAGTTACTACGAAATATTATTTCTTCAAGTTACTATGGGCAAGAAGAGTTCCATCAAAAGTGCAATTTCCAGTATAGCAGTTCGAAGAAGACATGTTGTCAACTAGGTGCAATTTGGTGAGCAAAAGAATAATTCAGCCTAGTGATGGGTTATGTGGAGTATGCGGTGTCACAATGTAAAAAGGCTTACACAATTCTCTATTTTGCAATGTTGGGTCTCATGTATGGCAACTGCTCTGTTGCTAGTGGGGATTTCTATGACAATCTCAACTTAGGTCAGGAAATATTGTTATCAATTTTTAGGACTTATTGATGGATCAATGGAGTTTAGAAAAGTTTGGTCTTTTGTGTGGTTCACGGGAATCTTTCAGTTATGGAATACACATAGATCAAAGGGTTGACGCCCAAGAAATAGTGCAAGTTATACAACTAAATTCCCGAGAGTGGTGCCACATGCGTAAACTTACACCTCATTCCTATGCAAAATGAGTTACAAATCTCTCCTATTGTATTGAGTGGTTGCGATAGTTTTGTTTCCTTTACCGGTCCATGTTTATTTTGGATCTATTGTTGCCTTTTGTAAAAGGTACATCTTATGCTTTTGACTAGTTTTTAATAAAAAAATTTAGTTTGTAAAAAAAATATCATAAAGATAAAAATTTTCAAGTAAAAATTATATTTATCAACTACTTATTGTATTAAGTGTACTTTTGAAACCTTTAATACCATAGAGAATTATACCATACTACTCAATTAGTTTTATACTATTTCTTTTATGCTATTTTATGTTTTTGACATGATTGATGATTCTAAAACTATGTATACAAATTGAAGTATACATATTTTGTGTAGCAATGATGGTCATGACAGTGACGGGGATGGTAGTGGTGAAACCAAAAATTGTCATGACACTAATAACAACGATTGTAGTGACGACGAGAATAATAATAATGGTAGAAGCAACAATCATGTTGGTACTGATACAAGTAATGTTGTGAAAACCGACACAGTCACTAACGCAGTCAAGGCAATGAGTTAGTGGTCAGACTGGTTAGTCCAATTTAACTTAGTCTATATGTAAAATAAATAAATATATATGTATATATATATATATATATATATATATAAGCGTAACATCACAATTCTCATTTTCTACATTCGCAAGTTGCATAAAAAATTAAAAAAAATTAAAATAAGTAACAAATGACATCATTTAATTTTAAAAAAAAACATAAGTTCAACTCGGTTTAGGTCAACCTGGTTTGGGTCACCGGTTTTTACTTAAACTAGTCGTTCAAACCGGACCAACTACATGTTCAGTCTGTTGGAAAAACCGACTGAATTATGTGACTTAGTCCAATCGGTCTAAACCAGTTTTCACAACTATGAATATAAGTTATGATGGTGAGATGAAGACAATAGTGACACGATAGATATGATAGTTGGAATACTTTTAGATGTGATAGTTAAAATATTTTGTAGATAAAACTTTTTTGATACTTTATAGTTAAATAAGATTTTAATTTGAATTTTAAGTATTTTAATCTATTATAATCTTTATCTAAAAGTTAAATTGAGTATTAAATGACTGTAATGTCCTTGAAAAAATTATTTAAAATTAAAGATCATGATTTTTTTGTAAATAATCTTTTATGTTGCTCTCTCTCATAATTTAATGTAATTATTTATATTTTTGTTTACATATTTATAATAAAAATAATTTAATTTTAATTTGCTAATAATATAATAAATTAAAAGAATTTTATGAATATAAAATCCTTCTCAAAAGCGTTATAATTTTTTGTAATTATTTTATATTTTTGTTGATAAAATCATAAGTTAAATAATATTTGTTATAATAGTTTAATATAAATATTTTTTACAGGTTTGAAATATTTAAACTAAAAATGATTAATATAATTGATCAATAATATTATAAACTTAGTTAATCTTTATTATGATAGAGACTGCATATGTTATCTACAATGTACAAAATCTTGCTTAAGACCATTAATTTTTATAATTTAATGTAATTATTTTAGTTTTTTGAAATATTATATTAAACATTAATTTAATATAATCAATTAATAATATTATTAATATAATAATTTTAATTATGATAAATAGATATTAAATATAAATGTACAATTTATTAAAAATAATTTGAACAAGTTCACTAGAATGGTCAGTATTGTATTTCTACTGTTTGCTATCAAATATAGTGAATGAATCAATTATTATGTATTATTAATTTTTATTTTCTTAATTTACTATAAAAACTATAATAAATTAAAATTTTCAATTAGTGATATTTAATATTTTTACACTAAAGAATTAAAAAAATGAATTAATTATTTTAGTTATATTGTATTTAAGTGAATAATATATATATATATATATATATGAAAAATGAGTTTGTTGAAGTTTTTTATAATTTCTTATCATTAGAGTAAAATTATATATAAATTGTTTGTGAGTGACATGATAATGCAAACACTACAAAAAGCAAATTAAGAAAGTTATAAGACTTGCACAGGAGACACTTTTAATGTTTACACAAGAGTAGACATGACTAGGAATGATAACGGGTCAGGGTGGATGCGGGTAGTGGTTACCAGTCACCCAACCTGCTACAAAACTTATTATCCGCTAAAAACCCGTCAAGTACCCACTATAGAAATATCCACAAATTTTTTTAATACTCGCTGGTATCCACGGATACCCATGTATATTTTTAAAAAAAAAATAATTTTTTTAAAATTATTTTTTATAAGAAGTTTTATCAAATAAATCATTTATTTTTTAGAAAATCTAGAAATAAAATTATACTAGTTTTTACAAGATTAATTAGATCTAAAAATAGATTAATAATATATTATAAGAAAATATTTAATACAAATAAAATTTTTATTTTATATTATCATCATTTTTATAATAAATAATTTTATTAAAAACTAAGATTGATATCAATGAATTTTGATAATTAATATTTTAATTTGATTTATTTTTCAAAAATATTATATTTTTTTAACTTATATATATATATATATATATATATATATATATATATATATTATGATATTCGTGCCCGTTAAGGAGCGGGTAGAAAAAAACTCATACTCGCGAGTGACGGGTTTTATACTATCCGTGCGGATATTTTTGCAGGTTTTATCTATGGGTATCTGCAAACGCGAATTTTTTTGTCATCCCTAGACATGACTAACAAGCTCTCATTCCACTCGTGAGCTAAACTCAACTCACATATAAGAAAATCTCACTTTTTTTACTCATATAATATACTTTGTATATGGAGTACTTCACTTAATTTCATATGTCGTGTTAGACTTTGGTGGTATTTACCATGCACTTTTTGGGACATAAGACTCTTAAAGAATCTTTTTTATTCTTTGTTATATACTGAAAAGATAGAAATAAAATTACCATTTTGAGTATTCACTTAATATTGTTAGGTATTGGTATTTTTCTTCTAGTACTCAAGACTCTTTATTTTGGAGGTATGTATGACACATGGGTTCCAAGGGGGAGGGGGCAGAGATGTAAGAAAAATAACCAATTTGACACTTACTCCTAGGGATGAGAAAGTGGGACAAATCCAATAGGTAATCCGTCATAATTTTGGCAGGATGGGTAAAGATTTTGGCGCGTTTGACCCCTCACACCTAGTCTGCCAACTCGTGAGGCACCAAAGGTGGAGCAGAGTGGGTTGACCACCGACTCGCCACCCTAAATATAAAATATTAATAATAATTTTTATATTAATTATATTATAAAATGTAATTAATCAATTTAAATTAAAAATAAAAATTAAAAGTATGAGAATTAATATATTAAACAATCAAACTTTAGTGTTACTTTACTTTATAAATTAATTAAATTACATTAAAATTTAGTTTAGATTAGAAATAAAAATTAGAAATTTACTTTCATATTTCTACTTTATAATTTTTAGACTAGTTTGATTAAGAAATTTTTATTTTGATATTTGGGCGAAACAAAAAAAAAAGTTTAGAAAAAAAAATAGAATTTGAAAAAATTGATGGCCCACTAACCCACGACAGTTTAGCCCGTTCTTAGTCTGGCAAGCCAGCCTACCCACCTTGGTTTTTGTGAGTCATAAACAGGTTGCGCCAAATGGGTCAAGCTGTTTTACTATCCCTACTTACTCCAAAAATTATAGTTGGATAGAGTCACGCTTAAAGGGTTTGACTCTACATAAGCAATTATCATTGTTATATCAAGAGTGACACTTTTTTTAGGTTTTGTTAATATTAGCTTTAATACTAATTTTAAGTAATTTGAATAGAAAATTTTGTTTAAAAAATAATTTTTTATTGTATTTTTAAATGTAAGTTTGACATTCTCTTTCAACACGTGTACCACAACATTTTGGACAAAATACTGATTTCTTTTTCCTCTTGTGCATTTCCCACACTTTTATGGATTATGTCACACTCATACGGGTGAATGTGTGATGCATTTGTTCTTTTGGTGCATCTCTTGAACCTTTGTGGAATATTCTACATGGTTTTGGGAAAACCTTGATTCAATTTCTCTTCTTGCATGTCTCCTACACCTTTGTGGAATATGTCATATCAGTGTGGAAAAATCCATGATGTTATTCTCTTCAAATCTATCTACTACATATATATGGGATGTGACACATTGTTGTAGACAATACATTGATATATTTTTTCTTCCAATGTCTCTCCCACGCTTCTATATGTGTCATGTCTATGCAAAAAAAATTCTTAACACATTTTCTTTTACTAAGTCTCTCACTCCTATGCAAAATGTCACATCTTTATGAGCAAACCCCTCATGCACTTTTCTTCCAACGCATTCCAACTTCTTTTGGACATATACACATCATTATAGAAAAGCTCTTAAAGCATTTCTCATTAAATACATCTCTCACACCTTTCTAACATAATCATAGCATTATAGCATTATGATGTAAGTAATACTAATAGTTACAATTTTTTAAATTTATTTTTACTTATGACAATTAAAAAAGTTAATATACCTTTGAAGGGAAAGTAAATATTTTTTAATGCGCAACAAAGATAAAGATAAAGTAGCATATTGCATAAAAATATAATTTAGGCATGCAAATGACAATTAGGTGTCTCAACTCTCAATAATTTAAATATTGAGTCATTAATAATTGATCCTTCAAAATATTAAGTACTTTTCATTTCTCCCTTAATAATGATATACTAATTTAAAGTTATCTCTTAACTATATGATTTTGATATTTATTTTTAAAATTTAAAGAATTGAAAAATCTATTTTTCTAGGCGCGAGGAGCATCTTTGTGGACTTTTTAGCACACTTGATCATTTATATATGTAGCTCATTTGACCTTAATCCACATGGATCAAGACTTAAATGAGTCAGGGTCTTTCTATTTGACAAGTCTACATATGAGTAACATGATATTTGAACTTACCTTTTTGAGTTGTAATGTTAAAATATCACTTTCATGTTATATATAATTCAAAAACTTACTTATTTTAATTGCTTGTGTAGGGGGGAAAGGGTCTCCCTCCACTGTTTTTTTTAATTGATGTAACTTTATCATATATTATCCTTTTTAAGGATAATAATAAACAAATACAACTGTGAGACTCGTGTGTATGCACGAGTCACATAACTAGTTAAAATCGAAAGGACAAAACAAGTTACTCTCCATCTTAAATTGATCGGAATTCTAATTTAAAACATCTTAAAATTGAATAATTCGTTATATTTTAACAATTAGCTTCCTTACTAAAACATGGTATAGGAAATTAAGAGAGGTAAAATTATCAATTCAGACAGTTATATCGAAATTACACAAATTATTTTAATAATTTCAAAATCCACTCATTTTACTAAAAACTTCAAAATTAAATCAATATTTATTTATAAATAAAATTCAATTCCTAAAATTAGTTGTTCTAAACATACTCTAAAAATGCTGCATAACATTGCTTCGAAAAAAATCATAGTTGGTCATAATGAAAACAAAAGCAATAACCGTTTTCCTTATTGCTCTTAATACGCCTGGTATCAGGGGCTCTGCACCACCACACAGACAAGTTCAAATAATAACCAGACACCAAAATGGTGAGGGAGCACATTTATCATTATATAATTAAAAATCACCACCTAATGCCTCATCTATATAATTCACCTTTGCGTAGCATATACAACCCACTACTCACTACACTACCAACATGCTGTACCTGGATATCAGGGCGATATGTATAATCAGTCCAGTCCACAATCTAACAAATGCCAGAAGTTTTGAATGGTTATGGTCAAGATAGTGACAGGAGTGAAGGATCCTTCATCAAAAAGTGCTTGGCTGATTTGACATTAATGATTGTTTCAATTTCAGATGACCAAAATCGAATATGAAAATACAAATGAAAATTCTTTTGCCTAGTTAGCTTTTAATCTCAAGATTTCCTTAGCTGTTCTGCGCCGAAAGTAAGGCATATGTTCCTACAGATGGAATTATGGAATAAGGAATTTAATTCAGAAACCATATGAAAAATTAGTCATAACAATGAGGCTTTCCCAGCCAATTTGATAAGGCTTAAAATAATTCATTGGATCTTTCTAAGATGTTCCATGCACGAAGGAAACATCGGTAATATAACAGCTATTGGCCACACTATACACAACACACAAAAATTACACCTTTAAAAAGAGAAACTTTAAACTACTAATATGATTTGAAAATCGAAATGTTCTATTATTAAAAATTAAAAATTCTTGGCAGCAAGTCACAATGCAATCTATATTGGCGGGAAGAAAGTATTCGTTATCAAACCAATGAATGAGTTACCAAGTTAATGACTTCAATAAAGGAAAATATTTCAATGCTATAAAATGAACAGAAAACAACGACATGATCTTCCTAGAGAAATGGAGGTTATAATATCCTACCTGGTTGAAACACAGGCCCAGGTTTCTGCTATAGAAATCAGCATATTTGATCATAAATACCCCACAATCATACCTGATCAAATATAAAATTGCATTTAGAAACAAATTCACCCATAAACTGTTGCAAATATTGATCAGATGTACTAAAAAAGGAATGAAAAGTGGGATGGTATTTGTAAAGCACGAAAATGCTATTGTGACGCTGCAAAAACTTCAATCACGGACACCTTATGTGTCGCAGCTGTTGCGTTTCCTTTGGTTTGAGATAAAATTAGGGGTGTGTTTGAAAAACTAGCTAAAAAATTAATTATAAGTGTTTGGTAAAACCAACTAATTAACTAGCCGAAAGTTGTAAAATGACAAATATGAATATTATTAATCATTAGATTAACAATGAGATATTTAACATAATTATAATATATTGTAATATATAAATTAATTATATATTTAAATTATAAATTATTATAATTATATATTTAAACTATAAATTTCTATAATAACATTTAAATTATAATTACATATTTAAACTATAAATTTACGTAATTGCATATTTAAATAATAAAAATTTCTATAATTATATATATATAAATTTTAAATTATATATTTAAATTATAATTTTCTATAATTATATATTTATATTTTAAATGACTATAATTACATTAATGAACAAGAGAAAATTGACGGAAAGAGTTGTATAATATGATAAGAGATAATTAGTGGAAGGACAATGTATTAATTAAATAAGGGTAAACACATAAAAATAAAACCAGCTAGTAGCTGAAAATAGGAAATCTTTTGAAAAAAGTATTTGGAGTAACTTTTTTAAAAAAGCTAGTAATTCCTAAAAAAACTCTTAGATTTTTTCTATCCAAACAAAACTGAAATCATTTCAACTACTATTTCAGTTAACTTTTCAACTTTCAGCTAGCTGAAATTGCGAACCAAACACACTCTAGGTCAATGAGGATTGTGGATTTGGGTCTTGCTTTGTATAATAAGCCCAATAGTAGCCTTTTGTACCCTTTTACTGTATTCTTTTTAGCTTTTACTTAAGGACTTTGGTTGTCACCTAATAGGCCCAACAATAGTATTTTGCTACTAAAATTATAATTCACTCCATGCAACTCTTTAGTTTCTAGAGTTGTAGAACCTCCTCCTTAGCAGTGTTATCAAATATCCTATATGTCGGCTCTATGGTGGAAATTGGAGGCGAGATTTCCAACAGCTGCCATGGAATCACAGTTGTGTAGAAGATTTGCCATCACAGCCTGTCTCGGCCACCATGGACGTTGCAACATGGCAGACCGAAACTGAGAATGCAGAAATTGTGGGGGAGCAACGACATTTGAGGGTTTGCCTGAAGAAGATGAAGTTTTGGGTCACTTGACCCAATCTAGATCCACAACGGTAAGTTGCTTATTTTAGTGTGTTCTGGGCCGCAACGATCTAGGTCCAACATTTTTTCTATTCGAAACCACAAGCCCAATTGATTGAAAGAATACGGTTCTGAAACTCTTTTGAAGTCCAAACTGTGTCTCCTTGCTACTCCTTGAGCATTACATGTCTGCCTGCCACCACTGTTCTGCTGCTGCCAATTGTCTGCCAAAGTGCTTCGCCGCTGTCACACACTTTGCCAGAAGCTCTGCTGCTATCGCTACTTCCCTGGATTGCTCCCTCCTATTTTTTTCTCAAATTCAAAGACTGAGATAATTTCCCTTGTTTCTATTTCTTTTATTCTGAATCTTCGATCTTTATTTCCCATTCTTCATTTGTTCTTGCCCACTACCCCTTCTTCATCTTATTACCACTTCCACGGTTAGTTGCTAATCATCTCATTATTGGTTTGTTGAACCTTAAACTTGGTACTCTGCTATCATTTGATAGATATTTGAAGTTCTAAAGTTGCTATTATTATTTATTTTATGTTTGTCTTTAATTATTTATACATTTAAATTATAATTCTGCATTTTGTGTGTGTGTGTATTACTGTCAAGCTTCCGCCATAACTAGTTACGGCATCCATTATATTTTCATAAAGTTTTTTGACTTGCTGTTATGCACTGTTCTCCATTATCAATGACAATGCTCCTTAATCTTTTCCTAAACTTCTCCCTCCCCCCAACTCCAGTTTTCAGAGTTCTAGAATCCCTCTTTCTGTAAACCATTCCTCTCCCTACCAAGACTGAGTCTTCAACCTTCACAGTTCACCTACATCCTTCATCCAGTTTTTTTCTTCTGCTACCCTGATTTTTTCAAACTTATTTTTATTTGCAAATTGAATGTTTTTTATACATGTTTAATTGTTATTCTATTTCAACCACTATTTTCGCTATTTGCTCACAACATTATCCGCTATATCCTAAAGTGGATTTTCAACTTTTACCAATTTTCTGCGATCCACTATTGACAACACTGCTCATTCCTACCAAGCTTGCCATTAAGGAAATTCTCAGAAGTTAGAATATCTATGTTATAGACTATTCAGAAAGTCTTTATCGAATGCTAAGCAAGCATCAATTTCTTAAAGTAATAAATAATTATATAAAAAATTATATTGGGCATTTGACATTTTATCAAGCTCTGGTGACCAAAAATCATATGCATTAATAGTTACTACAACCAGTGAGTAATGACCATGACTACCTTCAAAGAACATAGAAAATTAAACTTCCATGTAGTGAGCCCCTAGGACTAATTAATCAAAACAAAGTCTCAATGACAAATAATCAATTAACAATAGTCAACAACTTCCTATGAGCTCAAAATATGGTCATTGCATGAAAAATCTATTTTTGGTGAAGTTTATTTGTAACCAAACAAAGAACAACTTGTCAAGGAAGTCTAACTCAGTTGGTTGAGTAGAATGTGTGAATTATTATAAATCCTCTCATGTATTTGATTCTTGTATGGGAAAAAAATATCATTTTTTCTCCCTTTCAGTTATCTACTGAATCCCTTCTTAATATTGGAAATCTATACAATATTTCATTTTCAACTTAAAAATTGCAATTTGCAAGAATATATTAATTATATAAAGAAAGCACTTTGAGTCAATAAGTTATATAATTCATAACTAGTGGGAATTTACCATTGATTTGTTTATTATTATTATTATTATTATTATTATTATTATAGTAGGTTTTTCTTCACTTTTAAATAGGTGAAACTAAACTAATGATGATCCATTAAGAGAATTGCAAAAGATAAGAAAACAAACCCATTCTGCTGCTCAGGAAGGTCTTCAACAAATTCTTTTTCCCAAGAACTTACATCAATATCTTTTCCAGTCTTGTCTTTTATTTCATCTACAATATAGCCAGCCTGGGAAACATCAATGTTACATCAGGAATCGTCACACAAATGTGACTACATGTGTCATCTTTCCTGAGCTCCTGTCTAATTAAGTTCTGTGGGAAATGCGTGTTCTTCAATGGAATAGTGAACATTGATGACATAAATATGTAATTTCAAATCTTGAAAATATTTTCTCCATAACTAAGTTTAAAAACATGACACAATTGAGAGGCACGCTTAAGCACCAAATTCTAGCAAATCAAATGACACTTATTTGGTTTGTAAAATATTTAAAAACCATTGAGCCCTGTTAACAACACTGGTAAAGCAAAACACGTTTATTGTGCAACATATAATGAAAATCTAATGTTACCTAAAACTATAGCTAATATTGAACATAAGTCTAATTTATAATTATGAGTGTACTGTAAACACAAATGTTAAAGACTGGATATTATTCTTTTATTTATGATTAGATAATAATTGAGAATTTACTCCTTATTACCTACTATTAGATTGATCCTTAGTCATTATTAGATAGATCTTGTGTAATCTCACTAGTGATCCTATTTGTTTATTATAAATAAAAGCATTGTGTAGTCATTCAAGGCACACATTGATACACTTTTACATGGTATCATATAGGTAATTCTTATTTTTTGTTGTGGTATCACAAAAATCATGTCTCAATAGCGACCCAGTATCCTTGGTGGACTCTCTGCTCACTATTAACCTTTCAATAATTTGTTTTAGATTTTCCAACCACTACCCGTAGCTCTGTGAGCTTTCCCGCTAATAATCAGCCGATATACACTACTCCCTTGATGAAATCTTGAAAGAACCACTGATGTGCTCTCATGCATATGTCCTTTTCCTTTTGCAACCCATCATCAAAGTGATAGGTGCAATCCATCATTAAAGTGATAAGTACAATGTGTCTCTTCCCTTGTTTGAGACCAAAATATTGCCCTCTTGTTAGTCTATACCAAAGATCATTCCCAGATATTGTCATGTCATCCACATGCATAGCCAACTCACAACATAACTGCACGTAGTCCCAAGCTACAACTCAACATATTTTTCTCTTATTTTTCTGCCTCATGGCATGCTTTATTAATGTGTGAGCAGTACACGTTGGTTACTTGGTTGTCACCACTACAGTCCTTCATCGGTTGTCATCGAGCTATGTTTATCCGACACAACCACACGACTGGAATGCCCTTTCATTTTTATTCTAATTATTAGATTTATTAGACTAGGTTCATATCACACATATGTGCTCCTGCTTGAGGAAAAATGTTATAGATTATATATTATTCGTTTATTTATGATTAGATAGTAATTGAGGATTTATTCCTTATTACCTATCATTAGATTGATGCTTAGTATGATTAGAATTAGAAACATCATGTGTAATCTCAATAGTGATCCTATTTAATCCTATTTGCTCATTATAAATAGAGGCATTGTGTGGTCATCCAACAGACACATATTTACACCAACTAACTCAAAAGGCAACTTTATATGCAAATTGTCTAAATCAACTGTCCAAAAATTTAATATTCAAATAATCAAATACTAAGTCAACTTTCCAACACACAAATGTTCAAGCACTAATAATAATTTATTGCATTAAAAGGATGAGGCCATCAATAAGGGTGTGTTGTATTATAGTCATACAATAATAAATAAAGAAAAAGGAATTTTATTATCATTATAAGTGTTGATGATTCATTATTGAAACCAAATAAAGTTTTATGACTGTCAGTAGGGGTGGAAAGGCCACAAACTTAAAAAAAAACCTATTAAGCCTAACAGGCAAATCTATTTAGCAATAAGAATAATTCTAATAAAAATATTAATATGTTGTACAATATAATATAATAGTATAATTATTTTAATGAAATTACAAAATAACTCATCTCACTACTTTATCTTTTCATATTCCTTGACTCTCTGACAATGCAGCAGTATAGAAAGGTAGATTGCTTATCAATTCCAATATCCTTTTACAAGCAATGTTCAGATAGAAATTCAAAACTTTCAGTTAAACTAAATAGACCAAAAACATTACCAGAACTTTCATCACATGGCGATCTACTCCTCTCAATGAATCCAGATACTGAAATTTCTTATCTTTCTTATTGATAACAGCCAAGCACCAATGGATCTCTTGATGAATAGGTACAAATATCTGGGAACAACAATAAGATAAAAGATCAGTACAAAAACCAATTTGGTTGGCCATAAGGAAAGCAAAAATTGATAATTTCTTCAACATAATTACTTTGTCACATTCATGTAGGCCATATCCCAATTTCTTTTGGCTGGTCCATCTCCTCACAGATTTGAAATCATAACCATTCTTGCCACTTATTAACTGGTAAGTAGAATTCACAATTAAAAGCATCAATGACAGATCAATATTACTAAATTGCAGAGAAAACAATAAAATATGTATAACATGCATCATGTTTCTATTTCTCATACGGCATGGATGGCTGTTTGTTCATGATATTGATATTGGTTTTTATCAAACATTGAGAAATTCAACCCCCAACAAAAAGAAAAGAAAAACCCTCCAGGTCAATCAGAAGAGGTAGGACAGTAGGACTATTAACAAATTTTAGATAATAAATAATTATAGATTTAGAACTCTGCCGATGATGTTTTTAATCATCACATAGTCAATCCCATGCCCAGATAAAAGATTTGCATTAGACCTTTGACAGCCAACATAACTTTATTAAAAGTTTATGTAGAGTCCACCCAATGGTAAAAGTTTTTCTTTTTTCTTGGATTACTGCATACTTCTTGAGACAATAGGCCAACTCTCTCCTCCATTTCTATACCCTGCTTCAGAAAACAAGATTTGAAGGAGGAGGAAATGCAGTCCAGCATTCCTCATATCTAGACATGTGTATTGGTATAAATAGGGAATTTGGAGTGTCAATCATTGTCCGATATAAGAATTTCCTGTTCAACAAAAGAGTCAGCAGAAGCAAATGCTTTCACAGGAGGAAATGGATCCCTCCTCTTTAAGAAGTTAATTACCTGAAGGCGGAAATCATTTCCAGATTAAAGTCTAGTAAATAGACATGTTTAAGTGAAAGTATTACTTTGTAAGGAAATATTTCCAATGCAAAACATTTTAAGAAATGTTTCTCAAAAAACATTTCCATTGCTGTTACTTTCCATGAACAGTGCTGTTAAATAGCCATTATAGTGGTGATATAGTCTATAGCGCTATTGCATGGCAGAATTCCTTGGATCTGCTATCACAACTGTGTCCACTGTTGCAACTGTTATGGTGCTATGTTGGAAGATGTTTCTTGCATTATATTATCTCCGGCCACTTGAAATTGAGTTAACATTATGCGATTTGTTATGCATTTTAAATTTTTAATTTTATTTATACACAACATATTTTTATAGACACAGATACTCTCAATTTGAGAGAAATTGGAGTGCATCCAGATTAACTAATATCTACCGTAGGATTAGAATGAACAGCTGAGATGTATTAATCAAAACTCTCCATTTCATTAAGTACACCAAACATTGAATTCTTCTTAGACTTTTTCCTTTTCTAAAAATATGTGAAACTTTTTTCAACTTAATTTTAGCTAATGTGTAAAAGCTTTCTGGTATAGTATTTTTTAAAAATTTGAAACTTTTCAAAATTAGCTTGTAAAAAGTCTCATGTCGTTTAAAAAAAGTATGAAAAAGTTGTTTTAACTTTTATCTTTGTATTTTTTTCCTAAATAGATCCTAAATTAAATACAGGACATTTATATTTTTTTCCTTTTCCCAAACCATCGCCAACAAAAACCCTTCTTCCATGATTCACTACCTTTAAATTTGGGAACAAATCTTGCTCACATAATGACAAATAAGAAACATATGATGATGCATGCCAATTAAATATACAAACGTTCAAGCCTATCAAAAAAACATATAAAAATGTTCAAAGAGATATTATAATCTGATCAAACATGTCAACTTAAAAGTAGATTTTTTTTTTTTGCAGGGGTTTTAGAACCCCTAGAATGCTTCACAATGAGTTTTGTCAACATTGCCTACAATATATGGGCCTAGTTAGTGGAACAACCCAGCAGAGGCGAGTATGGTCATTCATTTGGTTTCCAGGACTGGCAAATCTGAAAGGCAAGAAATGCCAGAATTTTCAAGGATCAAGTTCACGAAATTGTTGATGTAGTCCAAGCCGTACAGTTAACAACGTCAGAATGGAGCCATGCACTGAGATTAACATCATATTTTTTTGCTGAATGAGTTATGAATCCCATGTTATCAATCTATCTTGTTACATTACACAGGCACATCTTTTGCTGTTTTGTGTAATTTACTTCAAATTAATAATATCTTTAGGCTTATCAAAAAAAAAAAAGAACAGCTAGAAATAGGCAGGAAAAAGAATGAAGGTTTGCTGGAATTCAAGTTAAGGTCATATTTAGGGGCACATCAAAAACAGCATCGACGTTGAAGAAGGGACTGGTACTGGATCAGACCAAAGATGTTGTACAGGCTAAGCTGGAGTCGCCAGAAATGAATGCCCAAAGGACAGGGATCACAAGAATTAGTTTGGGAAAGGGGGAAAGAATGAAAATAAGCAAAATTAGGTTGAGGGTTGTTAGGTTTAATGAAACAGTGTGTTTCAACAAATACATCCCAACTGTTAATTTTAATCTACAGCTCAAATTGATTAAACTGGACACTCCAGTTTTTTTATTACAGGAGAGGAGCCATTCCCATTTTATACACATAAAATGAGAAAATGCTAGTGACACCCACTTTCTAGTATTCTTAATAATTGGCTAAAATTTATTGGAAATCTCGAGTTTTGGTGGGCCCACTTTTAAATTAGGAGAGAATCATTACATGAGAAGTGGAACCCACCAAAATTGGTGGTTACTAATAAATTTCAACCAATCATAGGGAGAATATTAGAAAGAGTGTCACTGATATTTCTCCATATATAATTGATGTAGGTCATATTTCAACAACCAAGCAATATTATTAAATAATGGCATTGCCATGGCAGAAAACAGTTGCAGGTTTCTTAGTGGCTGTCATTTTAAGGTGGTAACCACGAGGTTTTACATCACAAGCCATGACATCGTCAATGGATGACATGGAATGGTGTTTTGGAACAGCCATGGCGAAAAATGCAGCTAGTTCAATCTCAACGAAGACTAACAGTGGACAGGTTCATGTGTGTGCAACCAGCATTCAATGCAAACAGATAGTAAAAGCATATTACCCTCTTGTAGAAAAATGTACTGAAAAAATGACATTTCAGAAACTTCTGAGGCTCTCTTCTCTCCCTCTCTTTCAGCAATTCCAGATACAAATTTATTACCTGAAAAGGTAAGGTATAACATTACTGAATTTCACAGTGCAGCAATATCAAACCATGATT
Organism: Psophocarpus tetragonolobus; assembly: GCA_037954015.1. Lineage (NCBI taxonomy): Eukaryota > Viridiplantae > Streptophyta > Magnoliopsida > Fabales > Fabaceae > Psophocarpus > Psophocarpus tetragonolobus. The sequence continues at coordinate 4,363,613 of CM075693.1, read as the reverse complement.
ATAGATAGGTATCAACTTCTTCTCTTCCTCAGCAATTCAACAATGGTTAAACAAACAATAAGCAAACAAGGTAACCTCATCATTTAACCATGCACCCGGTCTAAGGCATTGAAACTTTTCTCCTGAGATCTCAATGTTGGATTTCTCATGGGCAACCAAGATCTTTCTCCTGTAGAAGCAGGCCCTAGATAAGATATGGTATAGCTAAGCCTTTCTGAATTGCAATAGCTAAAATTTCAAAACATACCTGTTGGCAGAAAAAGCACGTACAACCTCAATTTCTTCCTCTTCAGTAAGAGGAATAAAAGGTTCCAATGGAACTTCCTGAAAACCATAGTAGTAACATACTGTCAATTGCATTAAAATTTAGACTGATTCCCATGCCTTAATAACACTGGCACATTGCAATGTATCATACGTAAAATTTGAACATAACAAAACAAAATGAAAAACATACAGCTCAGAGCCTAATAAAACAACTATACAAAGATGGGCCAATTAACAAGCATTTACCTCTACTAGTTCCTTCTTTGGGCGCAATAATTCAAATGTGGACTTACGCTTCTCGTTAAGTTTAATTTCAGCCAACAGCCTGTTAATCGTATCATCTCGTTTGCCAGCAGCCTCGAGCAACTTCTTGTAAGCATGAACATCCGAAAGATCATGCTCTGGAGTTAAAGATAGAGTGTCTAGCATGTTCACAGCATTAACCACATTCAAATCCCCGTTAGTCAACTCAGAAACCACGGATGACGTTGACTGCTGCTGAATGCCAGCACGCATACCCTTAGCATCTAAATCCTTCACCTCGGTGACAACCAAATCACCCTCTTGCCACTTGTGCTCCGTCACCACAGAGCGCATTTCTCGTCCATCTTCTTCGACAAAATGAACCTCTTCCACACTTGAATCCTCCGAAACCACACCCTTGGGACTATCAGCATCCACATCTATCACCTCCTTACCCTTTTCCCTAAACCTAATGCTAGCTAATGCAGAATTTTTGGCCCTAAGGTATTTTTGACTTAACATGTAGCCCGTATCGTTAATAATCTCTTCCTTGCTAGAACAATAACCACTGGGATTCAAGCTCGATTCCGTTCTAGTAGAAGTAAGATAATCAAACTTACGTGGTCTACAAGGGGCGTGAACCTCCCTGTACAGTGGTGGCTTGGGTTCGGGGTACCGAGAAATTCTAGAAACGATGTTACTGGAGGATAACACGGGATACGTGTGATTTTGGGACATTGTTGAAACTCTTGGTCTTTTCGAATTGGGAGATGGAAAGTGGTAATTGGTGGAGAGCCAATGCTGGCGGCGCTTGCCGTTGCTAGTTACGACGGCCATCGGAGAAGGAGCATGACCGGTGGGGGTTGGGAAATTGAGGAGTTGGGTGAAACCCTAGATGAAAAGTGGAATGAAGAGAAACGTTAGGGTTTATGAGGAGCGGTATATGCGAAAGTGAGAACCTGGATGGAAACTGGAAAGGGGTTGTTGACCGAGACAAATTGAATATGTGAAGGAATGGAGGGAGGGAAGTGAAAGGTTGAGTTATGGATCCTTTTCCGCCCAGGATGACTTTTTGCTTTCTCTTTCGCGGCACAACTCACACCCAAAAACTATCCTTCCTTCCAAATCCTCTGCCTCTATTTAACACAACACTTACCTTCATTTTTTATGCACCCATCTGTGTTTAAAATATTTTATATATGTTTAAACCACCTAATACATAACCAATTGCACAAATATCATTTTAAAAAAAAAAAAAAAAAAAACACCCCTAATCAATTACAAATGGCTATGTAATAAGAAAATTAGGAATATCTTACAAGTACTTTTTAGTATAAAAGTTTAGTATATTTATGATCTTCATTAAAAGGTCATTTCTATCCCGAGATTTATACATCACTCTTTAATTTAATTCCTAAATGAAAGAAAATTCAAAAATAGTTTCCAATACATTAATTTGTTTGGAATTTTTTTTTCATTAAAAACTGAATCTGACCGGCTTTGATGATTTCCGAAAGTTGAAACTCAAGTCATTAGTCGTCTTTTAATGTCAATCTTATAAATATTGAAATTGGATACGAAATTCATCAACACAATTCTAAAAAATTTCAAAAAGTTATAAAAAAATAAAAGAGAAATCAACTGTTGAAAACGAAAAAAAATATATTATATTAATTGTTTGAGAAAAAATGTAAAACATCACACATACTTAAAGCAACCCATGAGTGGAGATAACAAACTCATGTGGTGGATCTCATGCATGCAATCTATAGATGAGATCAAAAGCTGCCATAAAGACGTTGTCATCCAGTGTCTACAATTGTTCTACAAAATTGTTTGCTAACATAGGATGATTTGTCACCCAACAATTAGGCAGTTTACTCCATCAGAAATTTTGAGTCAATATCAATCATCTCCACTTGGATTATAAATCAAGGACTTCATATCTCCTAGGTCCTTATATGTCTTTTTCTTTTTATTGAACTCCACCAGCTCCTTGTACGAACTTCACTAAGTTCAAGCACCTTTTGAACTGTAACCTTAGGAGAAACTTGGTAAACATATTAGTAGGAGTGTTTCCTATTACAACCACATATCAAATAAAATGAAGCTTTACATTAGTGTGTTTGGTCCACTAGTGATACACCTAATGATTCGTTAGATGAATAAAACTTTAACTATCACAATGGATTGGAACACACTCTTGTATAACCTCATTTCACATATCATCCTTTTCAACCACAAACATTTCTTTACTCATTCTACCAAAGTAATATAGTCAAATTTTGTAGTGGATAATGATATCACAAATTGAATGCTTGGCCTCCAACTTGTTGTAGATCCAAACAACATAAACACATACCAAAAAAGCAATTTTTTGGTGTCCACATTTCTTGCATAATCATCATCTGCAACACCTTCAACAACAACTCCACCTTGAGATCTTTTATGATATTGAAGACTTGACCTCAGAGTTCCATTAAGTTATCTCAACACCCACTTTAACACCTCTTAATGAGCTTGGTTCAGGTTCCCTGTGAACCTACTAACAACACTCACAACATGAGCTAAGTTTGGTCTCAGATGATGCTTCATACCTCATTGCATATAGAATAGAGCTTTGTGTGGTTCCCCAAAGGCATGTCCATAGGTTTGAATCGATGCATCTGAAACCTTTTCACGATGTTCTTCAAGTAACTTTGCTAAGACAAACATAGATTCCTTTTATTTGATTATTCTCAATATCCATCCCAAGAATATGTCTACTAGAACTAAGATTTTCCATTAGCGTCTTGAATTTCGAAGTAGATTATGAACACTTGTTTATCAAATACAGTTTAGTGCTAACAGCTTCTCTCTAGAAGGCTCTAAGCAGACTCACTCTCAAGAGCATGTACTTCATTCTTTTCAAAATGGTCATGTTCATCCTCTCAACAAGTTTATTTTGTTGAGGAGTTCCTGCAATAGTCTTATGCCTCCTCACCATTTGATTCCTACAATACTCATTGAATTATTTTGATATAAACCTCAACCCATTGTCTAAGCACTTTCAACTTGGTCTCCTACTAATTCTTGATTTAGGTGTACCATTTTTTTAACCTCTTGAACATCTTTGGCTTGTTCTTCAAAATGTAGATTCAAATTCTCCTCGAGAAATCATCAATGATGGTAAAAAAATAAGACTCTCAACCACGAGTATAAGTTCTTAACAGACCTTATAGGTCTACATTAACATATTGGTGTAATTCTACCTGACAAGGGTCCCATCACATGGGTCATGGCTAGGAGAATAAAGAAAAGCATGGCTAGGGGCGAGCATGAAGGATAAGCTCATGATGAACTTGAAGATTATTGAACTTAGTCATTAATCCATTGTATTTTTTAGTTTAGTTGCCTTGTCTCTCTTTAGAGGGTTGACTTATATAGTTGACCTATTTCTTGTGCCCTTGTATTTGAGTCTTCTTTCACTTTGTTTAGGGGTGTCATTTGTTAATATTGGAGTGTGTGTGAGAAGTGCGCTTGAATTCAAGTATCGGACATGTGGATCTTGACATCACACCTCCTCCTTAGATTCACACCTCTTCCTTAGATTCACACCTCCTAAAGCACACACAAAGCATTAACAACACATGGCCTCGCTTATCTTCTAGTAGTTACACATCCAAGAGCAAGGAAACCCCCCACTTCAGCCAGTTTTCATTAAGGAAAGTTAACCTTGGATTAGTTGGTTTTTGGCTAATTAATTCTTGATTAATTCTATCTTAATCTAATCCTACTAATCTCACATTCACTCTATAAATAGATCACTTCTCCCTTCATTTTGTACCTTTGAGCATCTTGAATAGAACTTGAGTTTTTTTTTTAGAGAGTTTTCTCTTCTTAGGGGTTGAGTTTCTTCTTCTTTTAAAGGAGCTCCTCTTTTAACTTTTATCAAGAGTCTCTCTCTTATGGCAACATCAAGGTTTATCTCAATCAACAGTGGCATCTCTCACTTCCATTTTTAGCCTCTTCCACACTTCACTTCACCATGAATACCTCATTAAGGAAAAAGATCCTAGGGATTACATAACATACTCAAATGGTCTATTAGATGTATACTTATGCCAAAGTGCACCTTCTGAGACTTTCCCAAAATACACTAATCATGAAAATTCAGCTTTTGTAACTTATCACCCATCAACAACTTTTACTTCTCAAGCTCAACTAAAACCTTACTCTTGCCAATGTGGTTCAACCTCAAATGTCACAATCTAGCTTCATGTTACATCTTTTAACTAGCTACAAATGCACATGAAATGACAGTAAAACCGTCTAAGATGTACAAATTGTTACATTTCTCTCCTTTAGCAACTACAAACAAATTTTCTGTTGGGAACCCTCATCATCCCTAGCTCAATCTTGGTGGAATAACCCAAAGCATAAATATATGTTTATTGACAACATGTTCCTTATGAGCTACAGAACATACCTCACCTCTTATAGTAGCATATCCTAGTTGCCAACATTCTTACTCTGATCGTCCATATACCTTGCACCTTACAGGTTTTATTATTCCAAATAAAGATTGTCCCATCCTCGTTTGGCTTTAAAGATTCAAACAAGTTTCTCATTGGACACATATAGTATGTACACCTTGAATCCATGACCCAACTCATATGTGATTCATTAGAAGATGTCACTAGAACCCCAACAGATTCATAACTATCAGAATCTAACACAACAATAAATTCTTGCAAATTTTGAATGTCTTTCCCTCCATTCTCATGATATATAACTAAATTTCTAACACTTAAAGAATATTACTTGCTTCTTCCAATTACCCCTCTTGATTGTTTTTGGACTTATTTGCCTTTCCATCGTTCTTCATACCCTCTCATTCACCAACTCAAACTAGTTTTCATATATTCTATTTTTGAATCTTGAAGCTTTTGAAACTCCTTGGTCTTAATAGAGATTTGAACCTCTTCCAACATGATTTTTTGTTGTTCCTTGTACATCAGAGCATCCATGAAATCCTCAAAGGATTTTTGGTAATAAATTGAAGAGCAACAATCCTTTGTCCTCGTCCTCAAGCTTCACATCGATATTTTATGAAAATTTCTAGTTGTTCTTCCATCATTATCAATACGTCATCCTGAACAAATATAATTGTTGCTTCATATATAGTTTGTGGACTATAGACTTCGTAATATGCAAAGATTCTAACTTGACGTAGATCTCAACAATAGTTCTTGCCCTAGTAACTTCGATTAGTGTCTTATTTCTAAGGCATAAGATGATGTTGTTTCTAACCTTATCAATGATATTCTTTTTCTCTTACTACAATAATGAAATGTTCACCTTCCTCTTTAGCACTTCTATACAACTTGGTTGCACCAAGATGACTTCTGTAACATCCCATTTTTTTAGAAAAATAAAATATTAATAAAAGGTATAATTTATATTCATAAGATTAAATTAATTTAATATTTGTGTTTATTATAATAAATTAAGAATTAGTTTTATTAAATAAATATGGGTATAAATAGTAACATAGTTTGAATGTTAAGTTTGGGTCTAGCGTTAGAAAGCTCAATCTAACTATTTACCTAAAGTAATTAAGAAAGATTATGGTATTGCACTTCAGTTTTATGTTTCTAGTTATGAAGGTTTGAGAAAAAGTTGCAGAGAGAACATTGTCTTGAAAGATTAAGGAGCACAATATTTGAAAACTTGAGGACACATCCTTCATTTCCAAGACTAATAACTAAATTATTAATACCCATAAATAAATTATTAATACCCATGATTGTTTTGTCAATCAAAATTTTGTATTTAAATTATATATAAGAGAAATTAGTATTCAGATGTGGTTGGTACCTGTGAATAATTAAAGAATGTCTGTATTAAAGGATGTTTGCTTCATGTAATCCATGCATGATTATATTGATATATTGTTGGATTTTAAGGGAAGCTAAACCTTTGTTTTTCATTTGGGAATTCTTGATTTAATGATGTGTTTGTGCAATTGGTTGATGATTACTATTGTTTTGGACTTGTATTAAGGTTTGAAATGAGTTTTTAGTCCTTTATGGGTGATTTGATGGATTGGAAATTAAATGCATGTTGTTTGGATTTGTAACCCTTATGCAAACACGCAACACAAATCTATGGTAAATCTAACATGAATGTGGGCGACGTGAAGTATGATAATATGCATAAGGAATTTTCCCGAAGAGTTGTGGAAAACACCACAAGGTTGTGGGAGACGCGTTAAAGGATAAAATTTGTTTATGATGTTATTATTTGTTATGGTTTAGATATTCATTCGATAGATTTGTGTGTTTTATTCAATTTACATGTCTATTTTGCTTTTATGGATGCTATTGATGATTAAATGATGAAACATTACAATTATATGATTCTTTGATGGTGAAATTGATTATTATTAAAGATACTAGAAATAGGATGGTTCATGGTTGGGAGTTGGAGTTATAATTTACGAGTCTTAAATAAGTTGAATACTTGTTGTCTGAAAATTTTGGTTTGAACATACCTCAATGTCTTTATAATATATTTTTCTTTTTGAAAAAAAAATATTTTCTTTTTGTTAGGTTATAAAGTATACATTTGGGGCTACATTTTAGACTCAAGAATCACATAAAAATGTTAATAATTGATCGAGTTATGTGAGTTAGAAGTTGAGTGTCTAATTGAGTGTGTGAAACATTGCAGGGTGACCTAAACAACCTAAATAAGTTTCGTGTTCTTCATGAAAGTTGTAGCTTAGATGTTACCATTTAGTGGAGTTGAAATCACTTACAAAGGAAGCATGTAACTTTCAAGTTATGAATAAAATAATGAGTAAAAAGGTTAAGCTATGAAACTTGGCTTTAATTCCTGCAAGTTTATAATTTAAATTATAGTTGACGATAAAATCAATTTTGGACATCAACATAAAAGTTTTAGGTAATTGCATTATCTTTCTAATAAAATTTGTATCACACTCATATAATTAATATAGCTATACATATTGTATTTATGCTACATAATATAATAAAAGAGTAAAATAAGAAGAGATAGTTTGTGAGTTGTAATGATGTTATTGTTGTGGTGCGAAATATTGTGATGTATCTTATAATTGCAAGTATAGTAAATTATTGAATGTTATTCAGATGCATGAATTAAGAATTTGTCTCACTATATGATATTGATGTTGATTGCAATCAGACATATAGTGTGTTGATGATGATGGTCAAGGAGTTCCTAACAAGGTCTCATCCCAACTGCGGTTTGAGGTGGATTGTGATGACTTTATTAGATTATTGTGATGCATCTTATAAGTGTGAGTGTAAAGAATGATTGAATGTTTGAAAGTTATTTGAAGTGCGTGAATTAGGGTTTTGTCTCACTGTGTAATATTGATGTTGATTTCAACTGAATGTATAATGTATTGATGATGATAGTCAGGGTGTGCTTGACAATGTGTCATTCCAGTTGCGTTTGGGGGTGGAGTGTGATGACATGATTAGATGTTGACATTATGATTTATGTTGATGATGATGATCAAAGTGTGTCTGACAAGATGTCACCCTTACTATAATTTTGAGGGTGAAATGTGATGACATTATTGAATGTTGATATATTTATGTTGTGGATGACATGATGCATAAATTTGATAGTTGAAAAAGTTTTGTAAGGATTATCCATTGTGTGGTGCTTTGGATCAAGTCTTCTTAGGTTGTTTTGCATTGCACAGTTGTACCAATGTGTTACTAGTGTAGAAAAAGATTTACTTAGGGTGGACCTATGGTGAGATGGTTATACATATGTGTTACTAGCGTAGATGATTATCGCTTTAGACGGGTACCTAAGAGAGGATGCATGATGATGGCAATCTGGACAGGTCTTCTTGAGTTGTTTTGCATTGCATGATTATAAATACGTATTATCGACGTAAAAGAAGATTCACTTGGGTGGTGATAAACCAAATTTGGACCTATATTTTTTATCATGTTTAATATCTATTTGTAAGGAAAGAATTGCATATTTATTGACAAAACTCTTTTTTTAGTGTTTATTCTCACTTTAGACAAGTACTTAAAAAACGAGAAGAAAAAATGGCAAAATCGGGCTTTTTTTAGAGAAATTATTGAAGAAGCACAATCGTGCTAAAAATTCCAAACACTTTCTATAAATACAAGAAGATGAAAGACAAAATGGGATTCTCTTTGTCTTGGACAAAGAGTTAGATATGTGCCCTAGAGGCACTAAATGACAAAGAAGCTTTGGATTGAATCAATTCACAATGCTCCATATTAATAGTTTCTCCTTTTTAACAATAAAGTGGTTTAACTTTACATAACCATGTCTAGCTAAACCCCTTTTTCTAGGATTGTGATATAAATTTTTTGTGGTTTTCCCTCGTAATTTGTATTATCATTCAATGTTATTTCTTAATTAATTTGTTTCTATACTAGATTTGTTAAATCTTAATTGTTTGAACAGTCATGACCATTAATATTTGAATAATTATTCTGGGAAGCAAGTAAGTCATTGCTTTGATAGGATTGACCATATTCATCAGACATACCTCCAATTGATTAGTAAAAAAACCAATCTTAATTGTGAATTCTTGCATGACCAAACTCGAAAACACTTTAGGGTTATAGTATGGTGTGAATGACCAAATACACTATAATAGTTTTGCTAAAATATTCGTGATCAATAAATGACAAAGAATGAAATTGCTTATTAAATAGGGGGTAAAAACATTGTAGTGAAAATCACAACCCTAGACCTTAATCTATTGAATTTCAAACTCATTATTTTTTTCCTGTTTTCTACCACTCTCAGTCTGATCTATTAAACACATAAACACTACATCATTGTTTTCTTGTATTGTTACTTTCCCCACAATTGATCTATTTGAGAACTAGATTTAGTCATTTTGGTACAATATCTGAACCCAAAACAAACGCCACATAAACCCTACTATTTTTTGTTTTCTCTGGAAATGAAAACTGAAAACATCCAAAACAAATGTCACCTTAATGTCAAGTCTAGTATTTAAATGAACAAATTTCTATATTATTTTGTAACTATATAATAAGGTGTTTTGAGGTAGAAAGATATCACAACTTCCATCTTGATCCTCCACAACCCTAATTTGTTGTTTCTGAAAAATTTTTTGATATCAAGCTTGGTTGCATAACTTTGATATTTCTTGAATTTCTTTATTCCCATAGGCAGCGCCACTTATCGAGGTTCGATAAGAAACTCACCAAGACAACTCTAGAAAATTTCAAAATGTATTGTTCCAACAAAGGAGTAGTGTAAATATTGTGTTGTAAACTAATAAGTTGTACACCACAACATCTTACTAGGCTTGGACTAGGAAACTCTACTCCAATCACACAAATTTTGCATGTGAACCAATCTTGCTCTAGGCTTTGACCATTATAATAAATATTGGGGAACTAAAAGTTAAAGTAGCATCATCATCCGATGATAAGAATAGAAGACTCTGTCAACACAAATCATTTTTGCAAAGTGGGTATTAGAGATAAGAATGTACTATGACTGACAAACAATTGTATTGTCAGAAGAGTGTTTAGACGGTTGATGTTGGTTAGCTAAAGAGACAGAGAAATATTCAGTGACATCTACTTATAAGATTTTATCACATACACTCTATGCTCGTAAGGATGCGTTTTTTGACTGTGAGCCAAGGGTATTCCTATAAAATGCAAACTTATTTGTGTTATATCAAACTCCAATGAAACTTAGAATTACTAATAAACACAGGTATTTCTTCCTAAGATATAACTTGGAATTGCTCTAAAGAATATTTTAGAAAATGAACAAACTTTTTTGTTGAAACTATCAAATATTAAATACAATTAAAATCTTTTTTTAAGCGGGATTAACTAACTTTGTTGATTAATGAGAATTTTGTGTAACATCAATTTAGAGAAAGAAAACACATTTTTTTAAAAAAAAAATACTATAACTTTTAACTTGTAATAATTAACAGCCATAAACAAACTAAAAAAATATGAATAAGATTATTGAAAATATTTTTTCATAAAAAAAGTTGGGTTTAGGGATTTTCGTTTACAATTAAATCTAAAAAATATTGAACTAAAAATCAAATTTATATTTGTACCCAATTTACATCCATACCTACTAATTTTACACTTAGGAAAGTTCGCAAATTAAAAGCTAAAGGGGGAGTAAAATAATGCTCAAGCATCTCAAAATTCCACTTCCTCCCTTCACATAATTCCCACTCAAAATAACAGATTACTTCTCGTCCAATCCGGTCTCAGATGACACATCGATAAAAAATTATAAATAGTCCTCCATTTCCTAGTCAACACTACCCAATTCTGACTACAAATCATAGACGCTAACTTAATAACAACCGTCATGTTTTAGGGATTATTTTTTATCTCATACATCAGCTCTGATCATAGTCAGCACTCAGGAGACAGTATAGTCTGCAAATAAAAAGGATGAACGTTACAAAAAAGGGCTTCTAATATATGTGTACAACACGATGCCTTGCTTGTACAGTACAATGGAGGACAAAACAAAAGGTTAAATGGTGCTATAGTATACTGATCTCCCATGCTATTCACACACACATAATTCTCAATTTTTATCATGTACAATTAAGCTTTCACCATCGTCCATCTCTTAAGACCGGACAAAAGAAAGTAAGTTTATGTTTTACAAAACAAAAAACTGACTAGTAATCTTTTACAAATCATTAGCAATTTCAGCTATGGTGTACAAGAACTTAACGTTTTAACTGTACTTTAAACAAGCTGCACTACAGCAATGACCCTTAGAGCACCGTTTTGAAGAAGATCAGCAAGTTCATCAAATAGCAGAGCAGTTCGCCAACCCCAACCCTTAGGAGCTTTGGGTAGAAGAGTGCCTGTTTGTTTAAAGCTTCCAAACACCATCATTTCCCTCTTGGATGGGACAGTCAACTAAATGTGAAAAACAGAACAATCCCAGAATTATTAATCAAAACGATAGAATGAAGCACCGAAATATTAATGCTGTAATTCATTGCTAATATTACCTGGTACCGAGCAGTCACCTTTTCTCGCGAATCAACATACATATGCACCTGATAATATATTCCAAAGATATTGAAGTCAGATCTAACATGTAATTGAAGATCTATAAGGTAATTGCGGCAATCAGCTAGCAAGTACAAATGCCAGGCCATAAAGTCAGCTGCCCATAACAAATGAAAAAAGGCGTTTCTCTATATTAATGTTAGTAAATAAAGCACTTTAAACTTAACAGCATAATCTAATTCAGAACTATCTTTGGGCCCAATTCATTCAAATACAAAAGCAGTCCAGCTAACCTTTCTATGTATATCAGTTATCTCTGCCTTCCGGCGGTGAAGAAACAATCCTGGATTAGCATTAAAAATAAGCTTCCAGATAGACAAAACGAATCTTTATTCAATATTAATAACAATTCACATCCAAATGTATGTATTAAAACATTACCAAGGGTTTGCCGCCCTTGGGGGTCTTCATCATTAAAAGCTTGTACGCTGACCTGATGATTCAAACAAATAAATTCTATTAATACTAGGACCATGCAAAATCATCTTAAATGAATTGACGTCCATCTACCTTCCACAAAGAACCAGCATAGAAAACTTCTGGGGAATGCTTGACTTGGCCATCACCAAGTCTATGCACATCCTCAAAACGTACACTGCAAAACCAGTAGACATTTACAGAACATTTAAATAAACTGATGAAGCTTAGTGCCCAAGAATTTGGGACACTAGAAGATGGAAAACACAAACAGAAGCAACATGAGCAAGAAAAAATATAAGAGTCATATACCAAAAATAATAGAAACTGCAAGATGTAACCCTAAAATCGCTCCCAGAGAGCAAGACAACTTCCATTGATTCAGGAAATAGCATTAATCACAAAATATTAGACACATAAAATCCAATCCAAAAGAAAAATCTATTAAAAAAAGTCAAGAAAGAACCACCATCCAAGGGTGAGTATCAAAAAATTCCCCTCATCAAATCAGATAACTCAACTCCAATAAAAGGGGGAAAGAGTTAGTATAAAGAAAATAAGAAATGCAATTGAAAGGAAACAAAAAGGGAGAAGGGAAATAAAGTAGAGGAAGATTCCACACAAACAATACGAGCATATGAACACTTGATGCATACGAGGTTTAAGAAAGCCTTAGAAGCAACTAGGTTCAATGAAAGCATCAGAAGAAAGCCATCCCAAGGAAAAAGATCTTAATATAAAGATACTAACATTGTGAATGATAACTGAGGAGAATTATCAGATTTAATTGACCCACCACAAGATAGTGGTATGGTGAATATGCAAGCTGGGGTACAAAACCAGTTCATATGAAAACTATCAATATATACTCTATTTGCATTAAAAATAGCCAATAGTTGCAAAGAGGTTAGCTTACCCAAAGCGGAAAGGGGGAAAATGGCTTAAAGGTGTTTTCAGATCCAGAGATATAGAAGTACTGTTGACATTGTCCCATTCTATACCAATGGTGTGTTCCGGTGTCTCTAACATCTGCATGGGAATGCCACCGGTACTTGCACCTCCAACAGTAGTTCCAGATATGCTGCTTTGCAAGCCCAATTCATATCCCCTTTGTGTTAACTCTGTAGGTGCATCTGGTCCATTACTCCCTCCCATGCTTAGCCCAACTAAAGCTGTCAATCCATCTCCAGACAGGTCTCCATTGGGGTCAGCACGTGTCTCCGAATCATCATTGGCTGCAGACTGAGGATAGTTTCTGTTGCCAACACTAAATGGTACACGAGAGAAGACAAAACGAGTAGGAGGCGAAGCAGATGCAGGAACAAAAGTAGTTCCACGGCCAATACCTGCAAGCCCATCAATAGCACCTCTAACACGTACTCGCACATGTCTTAAAGAACCATTTCTTTCGCCAACAGAAGATTCAGCAACATATATATTTCCCATGTTGCCAGGCATAATGTTCTGATTATGTTCTTGCACATAAGATCCAGTGGTAGAAGCTCCATGTGAAAATGTAAATTGCTTCTGACAAGTGCAAGCCATACTCAAGAGGGAGCACACTTTGCATGTATCAGCTGCAATTTCCTGTACCCTCTGACTAAGAAGCATCTACAAAAGGGACAAATTTTAAAACACCAAAACAATAATGTCAACAACATTTAACAACCAATAACTTCAGCACTAAGAATAGAAATTTCTATAGCAAGTTCAATGGCCTATATATTGAATGATTGATTTGCAGAGATTGAGATAGTAACGTATTTAAATTTTAGGGATCACATTTTTTTGAGCCAGATATTGGGTTTGTTTTACAGGCAAAACGATAATTGTAACTTGTTATTTTACAAACTTGGTTGCTTTAGAGGCATAATGAAAATTGTAACTTGAAATTACATAAGCATTTTTGAAGATGCTAAATGCAATATACTAATTTTAAAAGACAGATTGATCCCAATCCAACCTGCAGCCAAAGACCGTCGTTTACAGCTTTGCAAGGGAAACCCAATTCTTCAAGGTGCTTTCTGACACTTAGAAGTGCATCAAAAGACATATTGCAATATAAAAGGGAACCCCCTTCAAATATATTGAAAAATGAATCATGTTCATCTCCATGACATCTGTAGTTTCCTTTGGGGTGAGCTTTAAGCTGTCTTCTGCCAACAACTTGGCCATTCCATGAAAATATGGGTGTTCCGTGCCTTCCCCAATCACTGGATGTAATCTCATTACAAGAATTTGATGAAAAGCAATGTCTTGATTGATCCCTAACTAACCTACTATTGTTCTCCAAATAGTAGCAAGGCCCTTCTTCAGATGGCCCTTCAACACCCACTCCAGTGGCTCCAGCACCAAGAGGCATCTCAACATAACAAGATGTTCTCATTCCATCTGTATCAGGCAATGAATTACCTAATGATGGTCCTTCCATGTCACAGGAATATCTTGGATTCAGGTTTGGTGAACTGACATATGAAGCTTGTTGAATCTGTTCATTGGAAACAGAAACCCCATCATTGCAGTCTGCCACTGGATCTACAAGCTCAACTAGAAGATTAGGAGTGCTAGGGTCCTTTAAATCACTTTTAACACTCATTTTCCCCATGTCAGTTTCCAACCTCTTACAAATGCAGCTATCAGTTACACTTTTTCCCTTACTGCTACCAGAATCAGCATGAATACTGGTTGAAGACCCCGAACCAGAAATTCCATGTGTGGGATGTTCAACCTTGCAATGGGAACTTTTTGCTAGGAATGTGTGCAAAGCCAATTCAAACCTGTTTATAAAGTTTTGGATAGGTGTTACACAGTTTAAAAAACTCAGACTGTTAACCAGAGAGTCAGGAACCACTTACCGTTTCTCTTCATTGGGTATCCACAGATCATTAGAAGTCAGTAATGCATGTAATGTTTGAGATGAAAGTTTAGGAAGCACCTACAACAAGCAAATGTTGTTTAATCCAACTTAATCCTTGCAGCCATAATAAAAAATATAATGAAGAATCAGAACAACAACCACCACCAGATGTAAGCATTGTCCTTCTACTTTTCTGATTACCTCTTTCAATTCCATGCCACCACTTTGACAGAGATATCCCCAGCAAGCAGTTCTAACACGCTCCCCATGAATGCCGTAGTCTTGGTTCTCCGCAAAGACCTAACTTACAATGATACACCACCAATAACTAACCAAAAAAAATTATACAGTATTACTTAAAGTTGACAATGAGGATATACAAGCTTTTGGATCCTTGAACCTGATAAGCCAAGAAGTTTGAAGTCCACAGTTCAGATATAATGAAATCCGTACAAATTCCACATAAATCCTGCATAGATGTTTAGATGCACCAAATGAAAAACATTGCCAAATGTAAGAAGAAATTTAAAAATAACTAATAGAACAAAAAATATAAATTGTTAAGGCATCTTCAAGTTACCGTGTAAACACCATACCTGAAGGTCAAGAAAGGAAGCAGCAGCAAGAACACGAAATGCGTTATTATCATTAAGCTTAGGGTGGTGTCCGTATAGATATGCCAAAGCCATTGCAATTGCCTCATCATTAACATTCTTATCATCAACAAGCAGAGTTACAACAGGAGCACCGGCTTCTTTCCAAGGCCCGTGAAGCATGTTCCTGACACACAACAAGAATCGTCCTTGGTATAACTACTATAGGCTATTATACAGCGTGCGGGTTCATAGTTCACACAATAAGAGCAATGAATCTATCTATCTACAATACAAAGCCATGCTGAGGAAAATAAAGCAGAGAGTTTAGGTATCCAAAAAAATTGTTAAGCAAAATAAAGATTGCAAAATTCTTGTGTATGAAAGGGCAAAAATTTTGACACGTGTCAGACAGTAATTTAACAGGCTCCATTTGCAACTAAGAAAGAGAGAAGCAACGAAACCATGATTTGTACAAAGAGCACAAGCACGCAAGTGAAACAGAAGAGAGGGAGTGGAGATAGTTTCCCAACCATGCTCACCCTAGTTTTAATTCCTCTAAAACCATCCCAAACAAATTATAGAATGGGCACGCAATAGGTTAAAGTTGATGAGTGTAACACAATTACAATTTAAAGAAGAAAAAAAAGAGTAAAATAACGGAGTTAATAGCGGTAATTGATTACCTGAAATACGAACTCCGGGAAAGAATAAGACGGTGGAGGTGATAAGTGGAACCCATGGCATTGACGACGATATCGGAGAAGGAACCGGAATTGAAGCCTTCGATTTGGACATGCTCGCAGAGGGAAGCGAGGTTGCAATCGACACTGCGCAACTCGGCGGCAGAGGCGTCTGAGTGCTGCGGCGGCGGAATGGTGGCGATTTTGGTTTTGGGATGTTCGCGGTACTGAGGCTCCTCCATGCTGAACTGCACATCAAACGCACACCCTCATTCTCGATCCATCTAACGGTTTTATGATTTTATCTGAGCACCTATTTATTCATTTATTAATTAATTATTTGTAACAATAACCAGTTTCTTCTACTTCTTCGTGTTGTTTCTCAGTCCCAATAGTTTGCTTGCCGATTCAGTGCAATGCTCCGTTGTGATCGAACCTTGTTTTGTGGATCACTCTAATAATGCATTTTCTTTTTCTTTTTCTTTTTCTTTTTTCCAATATTCCCTGTCCGAAACCTTTTTGCAACTTACGTTACTTACTTTCGGGTACAGGACGAAATTAAGAGGAAAGACTTTAGAGTTCAGAGAAGAGAAATAAAATAATGGGAGAGATGGATGTGTATATATATTTAATAAATTGAAATACGGAAATGAACTTTAAATTATAAATTTTATTTTTTATATTTCAAAAATAAATTAATTTTCATAACCTTGTGCGTTTAAAATAAATTAATTTAAGAGTGATAAGGTTGACCTATTCTCTAGTGGCAAATAAGGGGAGAAAAAAGTTTTAGTGTTGAATCTTTTAAGGATAAGACTTAACTATTAATCATTAATATTTAATTTATAAAAAAGTATCTTATACGTTTAAAATAAATAAAATAAATTTCAGCTAAAATATTAAAACAGTAACTTAATATGAATAAATAGTTTAATTAATATGCACAAATTAATAGTAAATTTTTTTACTTTATTAATTAATATTTTAAAAGTGATAAAAAATTATGATTGAACATTTTATTAATCTATACTAATTATACTCATGAATAAATATTAATTGAAAAGTGTTGTGGACTATTATCACGCAATGTTGTGATTGCATTAGCGTTTAATACTTATATATTGTTAGTTAAAATAGTTTTTCATTATCATTTAATCTCAAACTTACCAAGTAAGGTCTATTCTTCATAGGTTGATTAAAGAATCATTCGTGTCTCTGCTCTCAATATTTCTAGAGATAAAAGAATTTGACTCACCCCCACTCCTGATCGGCACTCCCTATCGAGGAATAGATTTTCCCATTTTCACACTTCAATAGAAAAAAATATGTAAAATCACATGCTTTACAAAGATGTACCCTTTGTTTTGGTCTCATAGTGCATCTTTCACAACACTGTAATCATTGCACAATCATGTTTTAATGGTTACCAGAAGTGTGGTTTTGTACACAACATGTGACTATAAATACATGTATGGTTTTTTTCAATTGTGAAAAATAATAGATTATGAGGAATTTTCTATTTTATAACTAATGGATAATATCAAGAGAAATCGATACAAACTTTTGGTTGCTATTTAGTATCGACAATAAGTCTAAAAAGTGTCTAAAATATGAATTCTAGATATTTATGTGTTGTCAAGGTAAGGAACCATGATATATATGTTTGGAGTATATTCCCTTTATAAAAATTTTGAAATTTGTTGCGTTGATCCAGAGAAAGAGCTATAAAAATATGGAATGATTTTGAGTATCATTTTATTAATAAAAAATTATCATTGAGTACAAAATGCTAACAAAACACTTTATAACACATTTTTTTAACACACTTTTTATTATTAGTTTAAATTTATGAAAAACTATAAAATTATGGAAAAAAGAGACATTTAATGACAAATAAGACTTACCAAGGATAGAAAATGTGTTTAAAAAAGTGTGTTACAAATAAGACTATTAGTCATTTTACTTTTTTTTCTTTTCTTGCAAATAAATATAGGGTAAAGGTGTTAAAGTGGATTAACCTAACCCACATGGGTTACCTTTTAAATGATTAGGCTAACTCGGCCCACTTTCGTAAAGATATTAAAAAAATGGCCAAACCAACACTATCTATCACATGTTTCTAAGTTAGGCGGGCTAACCGCCATATTTTAAAAACAGAATAATTAAAAAATCATTTTTTTTATTTTTCTTAAGTGACATATTTTTATTTATAAAAATTATGCAATAATAATTGAAACCAGAGACGAGTGTTTGAGCTTGTTCACCTAGCCTTGGCTTGGGGTAATAATAATTGAAATACACAATCTATGTGAGGGAGATGAAATAGAAAATAGTGGGCAATCACATTTGGTGGGTATTAGCCAACTCAATCCAAATCCGGTGGGTTAAATGGAATAGGTTATCAAAACCCACTAACTAGGTGATAGTTGTGAAATTTTAATTAAATAGTCCAAAGAAACATCTACAACTATCCCCTTTTTTATGAATTTTAATGTGCATTGTCCCACTTTTGTATAAATATCTAGAACCAATCAAGGGTTGTTTTAAATATCTTATTTTTTCACTAACAAAAACCATTCAACACTGTTTTTTTGAGAATTAAAGAGAAAATCACAAGAGACAACAATAAAGAGCAAGCCCATTCGCTGAGCCACCCTTACTCGATAAGTGAAAAAAGCAGAATTACACTAACACAACCACAAATTTGCTTAGCAAGCTATCCTCACTAAGCTAAGGACCAAAGTGAAGTTGCAGTTCACTGAGATATCGCTAAGCAAGCACACCTTGCTTAGCGAAGCTATGGTGGAAAAAAGGCAACTCGCTAAGCAAGTGCACGTCGCTCAATGACACAAAGGTGAAAAAGGATACTCACTCTGCGAAGGGATCTCGCTGAGCATCAAACACCAGATTGCTCTATGTAAAGGAGAGGAAGCTTTGAAGAAAAATTCATTGCATATACTTCTTTCTTCTTCTCTCAATTTATCTCTTTTGTAAAGTTCCACTCATGTGAAAATAGTTAAGATGTTGTCAAGAGATGCATATTACTTTGTAACTTTCTTTTACTTCATCTAAATTTTATTTATCTCTTGTTAATTCTCTTTATACCCAATGTTCGTTATCTATCTGATCAATTTATAATGTGATATGTTTAATTCTTGATATCGAAAGATTTTCATAAGATTAAAGAACTGGAAAATTCATCATATAGTATTTACTCTTATGAATAAGGTAAGATTTATATGTCTGATCACATAATTGTTCTGTGCTAAACTAATTATAGAGATTATTCTTGCTAAGGAATTACGGAAATATTTCAATAATTTACTTCACTATTGCTAAGGAATTAGAATAGAAAAATATTTAACAATTTCAGAAAGTCATAAATGAATATTGGGTAATAATTATTGATTACAGATAATATAACAATATTTCACGCTTCTAACTCTTTATTATAAAACATAAAAAACCACAAAAATACAGTTTTTATCTTGTATAAAATTTCAATCAAGTTTTATTATCCAATGTGAAAAACTGTTTTATAGAGAATAATTAAATATCATTTATAGCTGTTAATTCTTTGAGCAGACGACCTGATTTTATTAGATTCTATACTACCAAGCGACTGTTGCACTTGCCAAAGTAGAGTAGTTCATCAAAACTAAGGGTAGGTACACAAATTTATCCTACTCATTTAAGTCTGACCCACGAAGCCGACATTTTGAACGGCTGGATAAATCTGATATGCTAAAATAAATGAGTTTTTTTTGCAAGTATGTATCCAGTCCACGAAGTCCGTGGGCTTAACAGACTGGTTCGCGAACTCGCATATACATGTATTTTTTTAAGAATGATAAAAAAAAGTCTAATATTTTTTAAACTAATTAAATTATAATTTATCATACTAAAAATTATATCATTATTTATAATAATCCAAAGCATTAAATATTTTCAATATTAAAAATGTAAAATATCATAATTTACAATAAAAAAAGTCATAACATTAACACAAACTAATAGCCTAAATGACAAATTGCCTCTTTAAACAGATCACGCACCAAGCCCATGAGCCTTGTATTTAGCTGCAAAGCCTACATGTTTTGTAGACCGGACTCAAATTTCTCTTATAGTTATAATTCTTTAAAAAAAAAAGTTCAAAACCCGCATGGACTTGGAGATCCGTGGACCGATCTGTAGACTTGAGTTTGTATACCCACCCCTAATTAAAACTCTCAACACCAGGTTATCAAAATGATTCTGTTTTTTCCCACCTACTCTAATTTCTTGAAACACCTACCAACCTTAAAAAAAATAAAATCCCGAAAATACTTTTACCTCCTAATAACCTAATTTAACTTTCACTATTTCTTACTTTTCTTTCCCTTAATGTCGCACACAAACATGGTTTCTCTCTTATCTCTTATTCCATTTTCTTGCTCCCTCTCATCCTTTTCTCTTCATTTCCCTCATTTTCCTTCTCGTTTCCTCATTTCCTTTCCCGTTCAATGAAGTTATGGAACTAGTAAATATATTCTTTTTATGAAACTGGTTAAACTTTGTTGGCTGTTTTTTTTTATTCTCTACAACCCTTTTATGCACAAAGTGGTTTGTAGATCTGGCATGTATTTTACGAACCAAGTGGTTTGTATAACACTTGCCTTCTATGAACTAGTAGTGTTTTATAAACTAGACTAACCGTAAAAGACTTTTTTTTCTTCAACGCACACAACCTAGTCCGTAGAAGAAGACACTTTTCTACAAATTAACTGGTTCATAGAATAATATCCCTCTTTTACGAACTAGTTTGTTTGTAGAAGGAAAAATTTCCTTTTACCGACAATCTAGTTCGTAGAAGAGGAAAACTCTTCTACATACCAAGTAGTTCATAAAAAAAATAAATTATTATAATATTTTTTTATATTTCTATAGAATAATTAATATTTTTATAGTTTTTATCTCCTTATAATATGGATTTTATTAAAGTGTATTTCGTTACAATGTTTATTTTTTTTACAGATTTTTTCTTATAATATTTTTTATAATGTATTTCTTTATAATGCTTATTTTTTTTATAGTTTTTCTAATAATATTTGTTTTTTTATAGTGTACTTTTTAAATTTACAGAGATGCCTATAACTCGAGGAACAATTTGGTGTAGCCCACTATGGCGAAAATGTATGTCCAACTGCGTTATGTACACACACATACCATAGTTCGAGCATGAGAAAGCAGTAGACAAGCAACCAGTTCATGATGAACCTGTAGTAATAGGTTTTCCAGGAGGACAGAGGGATAACTCCCGCTAAGGGCATTTGCTGATCATGTTGCAATGCAATGTAGGATGAAGAAGTACATTACTATTATGTTAATTTTATTAATGTTTAATTATTATTTTATTCATTTTATTTATGTTTAATTAATTATTTTAGTGATTATTTTTCTATAAATTTGTTATTTTTCATGCTTAATTAATTAATTTTTTACTTAATTTTAATTAATGTTTAATTAATTAGTTTATTTACGTTTCATTAATTGTTTTAGTGATTTTTATATGTTGTTATTAGAGCTGTCAAAACGGGACAGTCCGACCCACCTTAACCTACCTAATAAATGTGTTGACTCAACTCGGCTCACCAATCTTTTATGGTTAAAAAAGTGAGTCCGACCCGGCTCACTAAGGGTTGGTGGGTTAAACGGGTCGACCCACCAACCACCTAAAATTTTTAAAAAAAATATTTTTTAGGAATTTTTTTTAACTATTTTTAAAAATATTAAAATTTAAATACTTTATAATAGCATTAATTTTAAATTTAATGAGTTTAAAAATTAAAAAAAAAATACTTAAATGATATTCTCTACTAAAAATTTACATTTACAACGTGTTAAATATTAGTTTTAAAATATAAAATATTAATTAAAACAATACAAATAAACTAAAAAATATATTTTAATAGAATATAGGTCAAATAAGTAACATAATAATTTAAAACTTAAAAATAAAATAAAAAATCATATTAATAAAATAATAAAAATAAAGTTTAGGTGGGTTGATGGATCAACCCGGCTCACCACAGGTTCAATCCTGAGTGAGTCAGGTTGTAAGTGAGTCAACCTGTATATGCAATACAATAAGTTTAACCTTTTTTTTTTACAAACCGGACTGGCCTGGACCCATGGTGGGTCAGGCCAACCCACGGGTCTGGACTCGTTTTGACAGCCCTAGTTGTTATTATTCATATTTAATTAATTAATTATTTACTTAATTTTTATTAATGTTGAAGAAATTTTTTTATTTCTTTTAAGGTTTAAGTAAGTTTTTTGTCCCTAAAGTTTAAAAAAAAAAAACTTTTGATTCTTAAAATTCAAAAAAAAAATTAGTCCCTAAAATTAATTTGTTTTTTATATTAATGTTGTCTATTGATAAGTTCTAGTGTATCTAGTTGTACTAGATGTGAAATTGAAGATTGAGGAAATAAGAGTTGAGGAGTAGAGTAATTCACGAGTACAAAAACGTGCTCTCTATCAACAATTTTTTTACAGCATTAACTAGAAAACAAGGACTAAAAGTGAATCAATGGTTCAAAAATATTTTTAAATTTCAAGGACTAAAAGTAATTTTTGTTGAAACGATAGAGACAAAAAAATTATGCAAGCTTTATTTTTATTTATGTTTCATTAGTTGTTTTATTGATTTTTAATATGTTGTTATCATTCATATTTAATTATTAATGTTATACTGGATTGTTATTAATGTTTAATTATTGTTTTAGTCATTTTTGTTCATGTTTGATTAACTGTTTTGGTGATTTTTATAGGTTGTTATTATTAATATTTAATTAATTACTTGTGCTATTTACTTTTATCCATGTTTAATTAATTGTTTTATTCATAATTAGTTATTTATTTTATTGATTTTTTAATTAAGTAATTGTTTTTATTCATGATTAATTAATTGTTTCAGTAATTTTTTATATGTTTGTTATTATTCATGTTTAATTAATTAGTTAATTTTGATATTACCTCTCTTTCCGCAGGACGTGGAAAACTAAAACGTGTCTCACACTGACACAAGTTGAGCATGTTTTGCCCGCCCCATGATCAAATAAGAGATTATATTATGGACTGCTGATTACTCTTGTTAGTCAACTGTAACATTGACACGACTGATAAAACGTTAATTTGTGCTTTTGTTGAGAAATGTGACAAGAAAACATCTAGTTTTCATTTACCTTTTGGGGAAATGACCACTACACATGATGATGTGTCATGCCGTTACTTTTTCTCTTCAGACCACGTTATCCGTAATGCACTTGCATTTTACCTTATGCAGTAGAAATTTCTGAGAAGGGGAGGGTTGAAGAGAAGAGGGCAACCACAGCAAAAGGAAGATAAAAGGAGAAAGAATAAAGTTTCCTTTAACTAACATCACTGAGGGTATAATAGTCTTTTCACGAGTGAGTAGGTGTTTCAAGAAACTTGGTAGGTAACAAAAGAAAATCCTTCCATTTGACAACATTTTGGATTTCTTGGCCCAGCCGGACCCAAACTTATGGTGTGTCAGGTGGATTTCTTGACATCTGTAAGAAGGGATTAAAACTATATTTTTCTGTGACAATGTTTTGCTGATTGGTAAGATTCTGGGATAAATGGCCTAAATGCCTTATGTTGAAAACGTCCCCAGATAAATTGTTTTGCGTGTGATAAAACAATTGTAGTTAAAACTTACAAGTATCACTATTACTTTGGGCGAACAAGTGGATAAGTAGATCAAGTGTCATCTGAATGATATAAACTACACGGGCCGCGGGGCAAAGGAATCTGCCAGAAGTACTTCATCTTTAATGCACGAGACACTTGTGGTTGTAAAGGATAAGGAACAGAAGAAGAAAGTGTGACTTATCTTCTTCATTCGAAGCTACCACTCATTCCTTGTTTTTTAATGTTTAAGATTCTTACTCCTTAAAGCTTTGTAAAAACAAAGGGAAATTTTTTTCAGTCATTTTATAAAAAAACTATAGGATAAATTTATGACTTAATTAAGTTTCTAATCCTTAAAATTTAACTAATTCTCATCTCTAAAATTTGAAAATAATTTTTCTTTCATTCTTGAAAATTTCAAGCTTATATTGTTTTAAGAGATTCAAAGTGATTTTTTCATATTTGAATTTAGTTAAAATTGTGAAATTTAGTCATCATTAAATATGAAATAATAATATAAAATTATTTTACACATATTAGGTGGATTTAGATCCTCTGACACCCATTTACCCCAAAATTTTTTATTCTTTAATTATAAAATAATATAAAAATTTATCCATTTAAATACTAGACTTGGCGTTTAAACATTTCTTTTACAATATTCTCAATTAATAAAGTTCATAATGAAACTTTAACTAATTTGATACATGACAAAGAATTATTAACTAATCCTCTTTGACCCAATGTCACATCTAATTAGAGCAACTCAATAGAAAGATGTAAAGAAAAGTTGGAGCTTCATCACTTGTGATATCATCAAGATCTTGCCACCTGAAAGTCACGTTCAACTTAAACAAAATGCAACAACAAACAGCAAAGGAGTGAGAATATGTCTCACACAACTTAAGACATATATAATGAGAATGAACAGTTAACAAAAGTACAACAAATAAACATATAAACTTATTTCATACACATGACAGAGATTATACATCCACACGCATAAATTCATTTATGTTAATGATGCTTAAACATGCTCTCTCAGGTATATGTCTGAAGCAATCATCTTCTACACCAGTAACGCATAAGTATAACCATCTCACCATAGGTCCACCCAAAGTGAATCATCTTCTATGTCAGTAATGCATAGGTACAATCGTGCAATGCAAAACAACTAAAGAAGATCTAGTCCAAAGCATCACACAATGTGCGATCCTTACAAAAATTCTCTAACAGTCACACTCATGCATGCTCTATCAGCTACGCGCCTGAAGTGGTCCTCTTCTACATTAGTAAGACGTAGGTACAACCATCTCATCATAGGTCCACCTGAAGTGAATTCTCTTCTACGCCAATAACACATAGGTACAATCGTGCAAAACAGCTTGATAAAACCTGTCCAAAGCACCACACAATGTGCGACCCTTACAAAATTTTTTCTACTGTTATATTCATAGGTCATGTCATACATAACATAAATCATAATGTCAATATTTAATCATGTTATCACACCCACCCCCCACTATAGTTGGGATGACACCTCGACAAACACACATTGACTATAATCATCAACATAAATCACAATATCAATATCTAATCATATCATCACACTTCACCCTAAACCGCAACTGGGATAATACTTCATCAGCACACCAGACCATCATCATCAAATACATTATATGTCCAATTGAAATCAACATCAATATCATACAATGAGATAAATCTTCAATTCACGCACTTCAAATAACATGGAAAGATTCAAGTATTCACCACACTCACAATTATAAGATACATCACAATAATCTAATAACATCATCACAATCCACCCCCAACTACAATTGAGATAACACCTTGTCAGATACACCCTGACCAACATCAACAACACACTATCCGTCCAATTGTAATCAACATCAATATCATACTGTAGGACAAATCCCCAATTCATATTCCTCAAAAAAATTTCAGACATTCAATCATTAACCACACTCACAATTATAAGATGCAACACAATATTTCACACCACCACAACCAACCTCATTACAACTCACACTATCCATTCTCATCTTACTTTTTTATTACATCGTGTAGTCTAAACACAATATCTATAGTTGTACTAATGATATAGGGGTGGTACAAATTTTATTAGAAAGATAATACAATTACGTAAAAGTTATATATTGATATTCAAAGTTGATTTCATCATCTACTATTTTTAAAAATTACAAACCCGCATTAATTAACTCTAAATTTGACAGTTTGACATTTACTCACTATTTTATTCATAACTTGAGTTATATACATAATTTTTTAGTGATTACAACTCTAACGAAAAGATAACATATAAGAATACAACTTTCATGGAAAGCATGAAACCTAATGAGTTCGCTTAGATCATGTCCAAGGGTTTACAATAGACAAACATATGTTCCACGCACTGGATTAAAGCTTCTAACTACGTAACTTGGTCAATTATTAACATTCTTTATATAATTCTTGAGCCTAAATTGTAGCCCCAAATGTCAATTTTCTAAAAAAACCAAGCATAACTCAATTTGGTTAACCACACAGAAAGATATTGTAGAAACACTGAGGTATGTTCATACAAAAATTTTCAGATGAAAAGTATTTAACTTATAAGGTTCCTAAAATATAATGCTAACTTCAAACCCTCATGATGAAAACCAAGTTTGCACTCCCTTGATCTTTCTCCTTGAGGTTCCAAGCATCCAAGAAATGAAGGATGGAGGGGGAAAGAAGAGAAGGTGGGGCACTATTCTTAAAGAAATAGATAAGCCAAAATTGTTTAGGCTTGCCACAAGGGAATAAACCCTTAATAAAAGCCAACTAGGAAGAAGTTCCTCAAAAGAGGGGATCCTTAAGATGTTTACTAGAGAATGTGCTCAAAGAGACAATTTTCTTTCAAATTCAAGGGAGATCTACAATGAGTCAGGGGTCCCATTTATATGAAATTGAAGGTTAAGATTAGAGCCTTAATCATGATCATCCAACCCAAGCTCACTCCCTAAGCAAGGTTAAGGAAACTAACTAGGGAACAAGCTCCTAATATCACGCCTAAAATCTATGAAAAGTGGGTCTTTGTGTTTGTCATGCTTTATGTGTTAGAAAAAATGGTGTAAAATGAGCTAGGATCTGTGGAAATGACTCACACTCCCAAATATGTGTTGCACCTCTTTCTACGCACACTCCACACAATTACTCAAGGTACCACTTGTTCTTACTAAAGTTATTTACAAGTTAAATATCTTGAGACTATGGCTTCAAGTCTTTAATGAGCTCTTATCCTCCTAACCATGATGCATGCTAGGTGATATTGCATCATCTTATCCCCCTTAGAGAGGATTTGACCTCAAATCATGAGACCCTTCTTCATCTTTTTCAAAACCTGTAGAAAATAAGTAAAACAATAAGCATGTGCATGAAGATGATTTTGGAGGGAGTAAGAGGTATACGAGAAGGCCTCTTAGGATTAGGGTAGTGGAGGTTGACACTAAGATTTGAAAGGGCCTGACTATGCATGTGCCTCCACACAATAGCTACCCATCCTACTCCTAATGCACTAGATGCTAGTCTTGAAGGTTTGAAAATGGTGGCGAGACTAATCTAGGTGCATTGAAGTACTCATCAAGGACTATATCACATAAAACTTTATCTTATAGTGCCCTATGGAGAAACTAATCTCCATTTGCTCCCTTACTACTACACCATTTTCATCATTAAGCCTGTGCAAAGAGTAAGGTGAAGGATGAGAAGTAGTAACAAGTACTAACTTTTTCACCATCCTTGTGCTACAACAGTTGCAACACAACCTACCATCCACAATGAGAGAACAAGTTTTGCCTAAAACTTTGCATCTTGTTTGAAAAACATTATCTTTTTATGTTTGTGTGTCTTTACAAGGATGACTTCTAAGAAACATTTTCACTGTTAAGAGATCATCACATGAATGAGTACCCTCTTCATTTGATGTTCCCATAAAGTTTTTTTTTTCTTTTGGGCAATGCAAAACAATGTGTCATTTTTCTAAACATTTAAAGCATTTAAGAATTCTAGAACGATTGCTCAAACTAGTGTCGAAGATGTCACTTTTACTCAAGGATTTTCTCTCTATATATTTTCTTTTGGATGAATCTTTTTTATTCCTAGAAGGATTTTTCCTAAAATGTCTCTTAGGTTCATCTATTTCACGAGAAGAAACATGAGGGTCATGAGTGACACTAGACTTTTCTAAAGCATTCCTCTCTTTTTATTTCTTCTCTTCTTCCCTTCTTTCTATCTCTTTTCTCTCTAACTCTTTTTTCTTTCTTTTTCCTTTTATTCTCTTTCTCTTTTTCTCTTATTTCTTCATTCTCTTCTTCTTTTCATTCTCTTTTCTCTCTTTCTCTTCTTTCTCCCCTCCTTTTCATGTCTTTCTCTTTTCTCTTTCATTTGTTTCATTTTCTCTTATCTCTTTTCTATCTATTTCTTGTTGCTCTCTTATTTTCCTTTCTTTTTCTCTTTCTTTTCTCTTTTCTCTCTTCCCTATCTAATTCATGTTGTTCTCTTATTCTCCTCTCTTTTTGTTTTCTTTCTTTCTCCTAAAATTCCTCTCTTTCTCTCATTTCTTTCTCCCAATCAAATAAGTATGAATATGAGGACAAGTTTGGGGCATAACTAAAGTAATAATCACTTTTCCTTTTCTCTTTTTATTTTTTTCTCAAATTCCTCCTTTTGTTTTTCTCTTTTATCTTCCCTAGTTTTATTAAAACTCCTAATATTCTTAGATATGTGTGAAGACATTTTAAAAGTGTAAGTCCCAGGGAACATAACTAAGATGCAAACAACATTCCTCTCTTTTTTTGTTGAAGTTTTCTCACCTAAAGTGACTTAAGCCTTTGGAACTTAAGCATTTGACTAAAACGTGAAAGTAATACATGAAATTAAAAACAAAGTTAAAAGATTCTAGAAGTGCTCCTAAGGTGGAAGGATGATGTACCAATTCCTTCATCCACCTAAGCGAGAAACTAAGTTTATTACAAGCAAAAGAGGTGACCCATATGGGCATCCAACACCTCTAATTAAAATGACCTTTTTAAAATACACCCAAAATTAAAATGAAAAAATTAAAAGAAGTTTTGAATGCTTTTTCTTCCAAGTGCTTCCTCACCAAGTGTTTCACTCAAGTG
Organism: Psophocarpus tetragonolobus; assembly: GCA_037954015.1. NCBI lineage: Eukaryota > Viridiplantae > Streptophyta > Magnoliopsida > Fabales > Fabaceae > Psophocarpus > Psophocarpus tetragonolobus. Next base: position 4,334,540 of record CM075693.1, on the reverse strand, counting down.
TGGTATCCTCTTTAAGTCCATTCTTCCTAGGCTTTTGATCAACATTTCCTAGGATGCTACCCTTTGTGGAAGTTTCAACAATTTAGCCCTATTCAAGAAAAAGAGGCGTCCAAACAAAAGAACCAAGGGAAGTGCAAGAATTGAAAGCAAAAAAGCAAGGAAAGCCCTCAAGAATAAAAGGCACACATTCAAGTGGAAAAACTTTATTTAAACAAACTCAATTATTATCAAAAGAAGACAAAAAAATAACAAAGACGTGGAAAAAAAAAAGTAAGGATTCAAAAAAGAACCTAGAATGACACTAAAATAGAATTGAAGTTAAAACAAAAAGACTCACAAATTTTCTAAGATTTGCACCAATTTAGATTATAATGGTCGAATCTTAAGCATACCAATTAAAGCAATGTTCAATCACTTTTAACACTTCTTTAAATAATTAAAAATTTTGAGGTACACAATTTTATTTTATTTTTTTGCTCTTTTTATATCTCTTTTTAACACTTTTTACTAACATTTTTTTTTACTTATTTTGATTTATTTTCTCTTTTGTTTTCTTTTTTTAAATACTTTTGCTACACCTCTTACAAATTAAAAAAAAAAGATAAAGAACAAGATTGAACTAAACTATGGAAATAAAGAGATAAAAGACTGCCCCAAAATTTTGAGGCAAAGTGCAAACAAAAAAAAACAACAAAGCAGTCAAATATGCACTAGTAATTTTAGGTGATTTTAACAAGGCACCAAATGTGAGTTTTATGGGGATTAGACAAAATTGATTACTTAAGAAATAAGCCCAAATACACACCCCAAATAGTCTCAACCAGCCACCAACAAATTCACCCAAAAACTAGCACAAAAAATAGGCTACCAAAACAAAATGAAACAAACGGACTCTAAGATAGAATTGAGCATTATTTTGGAAAATTTTGAAACATGCTATAATCTAAAGCATGTGGGACTCCTTTGACATGAACTCTCAAGAAGTTATTCCCTTTGGCTGCTCAATTCCTCAAGAAGCTAACACATTTTTTAAAGACACATAACACACTTTTTTTTAGGTAAAAATTACAAGGCACATGGAAATTATTGTGAGTTTGTGACAATGGAAGACTAAAATATGACCACACTAAGATACATGGAAGAGTAAAAATTGAAAATAAATTACTCAAAATAAAGGAAAATAGCACGTCCAAACAGAGATACGGTGTAGGAAAAAACATAATTAAAAACTCAAACAAGAAGAACAATGTGTATCCAAAGATCAAGATCACAATTGTGTGACTTCCTTCACAAAAGCCATTATAATTATCTTCTTAGGAAATACACATGAATATGAATAAAATAAAAAGCTAGTCAACAATAAAGAAATAAATCCTAAAAGAAGCACACACAAGATTCAATTGTAAAGAACAAAATAAATTGAATCTACAAAGGAATAAAGACTAGGAAATAAAATTGCAAGAATTGAAAACTACTAAAACATAAACTAACTAGACAATAAGGAATTAAAATGACATAAATGGAAGACTGGAAAAAAATAAATCAAGAACACTAAGAAGAACAGGAAAGAAAACACAAAAAAAAATATAGAATTAAGACTAGAAAAGAACCTCTTGAAATTGACTCTTGATACTACTTGATGCAAACCAATTTGCATTCCCTTAATCTTTCTCCTTGAGGTTCCAATCATCCAAGAAATAGAGGATGGAGGGAAAAAAAGAGAGGAGGTAGGGAACTACTATTAAAGAAAGAGATAATCCAAAATTGTTTAGGTTTGTCACAAAGGAAGAAACTTTTGATAAAAGTCAACTAGGAAGAGGTTTCTCAAGAGAAAGGATCCTCAAGACCCTTACTAGAGAATGTGTTCAAAGAGAAAATTTTCATTCAAATTCAAGGAAAGATTTACAATGAGTGACGGATCCTATTTATAGAAAATGAGAGGTTAGGATTAGAGTCCTAATCATGGACGTCGAACCCAAGCCCACTCCCTAAGCAAGGTTAAGGAAACTAACTAGGCAACAAGCTTCTAATATCATGCCTAGAATCTAGGAAGAATGGGTCCTTATATTTGTCATGCTTTGTGTGTTAGAAAGAGGGGTGCAAAAATAAGCTAGGAGGTGCAGAAATGACTCACACTCCCAAATATGGGTTGCACCTTTTTCTACACACACTCTACACAATTACTCAAGATACCATTTATTCTTAAAAATGGAAAATGGGCAAAATACAAGACCTAAACACATGCTAAGCTCGCACTCCTATTTATGGAAGCTACCAAAATTATTCACAAGTGAAATATCTTATGACTATGACTTCAAGCCTTCGATGAGCTCTCATCCATGCCATATCTTCCTCCCATCCTCCTAGTCATGATGCATGCTAGGTGGGATTGCATCACCTCAAACATTTTATTTCTCTATCTCTTTTGTTTATTATCATCACATTTCATAATTACATTGATAATAATCAATTTTGCCTTCAATACCCTCAATAGAAGAAAACCTTAGCACATAGTCTTATATGTATATAGAGTAGTTCAAATAGCATATTAGTATATCAATTATCACGTCAATCAATCATATAATTAAAGTTCTTCATTGTTTAATCATTAATAGCATTCATAGAAACAAACAAACAAGTCAATCACATCAAACACATGAAACTTAACCCTATGGAGGCTTAGGATTGTGACACCCCAATTTAATTATTACTAAACAAGTCATGAAAAGGAAGATAATTTATCTCAACACTGAGTTAAAACATGGTCAAAGGGATAAAAATGACTAAATTTACAAAGATCCATTAAACTGAGTTAACTTACTATTAAAGTTTTGAGCATTTAAATAAACAAAAAATAAATTATTGGGATCATTTGATACAACACCATAAACCCTATGTATAAGCTAATATCACTTTTCTTACAATACAACAATATATCAAGACAATCAAAACTCCAACAATATATCAATAATTTAATATATTAGTACATACACTCATTACTGTTGCTAGTTTTTAGGGTATAAAAAAGAAAAACTTTAATGCCAACATAATTTGATAGTTCACATGATACCCAACAATCGAACAAAGTTAACTAATAAAGACATTACATTAGACCAATGGTAGAGATGTCTTAGTGCTTTAGAGTGATTACATAAAATAAAATTGATGGAAACAATTGACAGAGTTTTTATAGGTTTACCTAAATTCCAAATTAGCAAAACATTTCATTATTTAAATACAAAACTTCAATTAAAATAGAACAATATATTTACCACAATCATGCACAAAACATGTTATCGTTGCGGGTGTTCATAACCCTTCAATGACATATATAAAACCTATGGAAGCTTAGGGGTACACACGTCACATGAGAGATAAATTCTCACCTCCTTACCTAGAATGAGGTTCTTGGATGCAAAAAGTGTGTCCTCAAGTTCCTAAATGCTACTCTTTAAACTCCCCCTAACAAGGTTCCATCTTAAATGCAGAAGTCAAACCAAGTGTGTGATTAAGTATATAATTTGGACCATGGACCAAATGATTTCTTTGTATGAGATTAAAACTGTTTTGGAAAATTCAACCCTACTGCATGATAGATCTCTTGTACTAAAAAAAACACATGAATATACTACAGCTATATTTCTGCATTATTCAAGATATCCCTTGAATGATGATATTCAATGCAAATGTTGCTCCTCAAGCTTCCCCTGTCAATGTGCCCTCTATCAAACATCCAGAGTCAGAAACATGAAACTGTCACATACCTTAACCCTTCTGAATTACTTTAGGTTAATAGTTGGATTGGACTTTCTAACATTAGATCCAAATTTAATCTTCAGACTATCTTACTATTTACACCTACATTTATTTTATTAAATCTATTCTTAATTTATTCTAATAAATACAAATATTAAATTAATTTAAGTCTATTAATATAAATTACACTTTTTTATTATTATTATTATTTTATTTTCTAAAAAATTGAATGTTACAGATCCTCTCCCATCTAAATTAATTGGAGAATCTCCAATTAATCAAAGTTGAATCATTAGATTAAATGGATGGTGAAGATTAAATATAAAGAAATAACCTTTTCCTCTTTTCACTTTTATCCTCTCAATTTTTTTTTCTTTCCCATCTTTACATCTTGCAACCAACTCCATCAACAACAAGTAGAAGTCACTCACATCTGATATCCCTTTTGTTTCCTTTCTTATGTTTATTTTCATAATGTTGTTGGAATTTTGGGTTCGTTGGTGCCATCTTTGTAAAAATTAATTTATTTTAATTTTATTGTTATATATTATTTATTAATTAAATTTTAAATCGTTTAAGATGAATAAAAAAAATTAAAAGTTTTCATCCTTCGTCATTTTCTTCATTCAGTTCCTCCTCAAATAAGTTTGTCAATGACCGAGAGACTCGCTCTGACTTTGAATTCAAGGGACTTTCTTGTGAATTCAAAAGCAACAAATTCCTAAAAAAATATTAAAAAAAGATGCAAATAGAAAGAAAGGAAGACGAAGAGATGAATTGAAAGAACTCAAGATTGCAAAATGCATTCCCGCCATCAATGCCTATCATGTTTTGACTGTGAAATTTCTGGTTGTAACTTCTTACCATTGTACTAATGGCATTCCAACAACTTTTGCAACTCCAATCCACTACCATGAAAGTAGACCAAGATGGAGACTTTAAGGTTGTGTCAAGCATCTTTGGATTTGGTTTAGAAGGAGTAAATGAGCTGAGCTAAGGGGGTATTTAAGATGATGAAATCTTGGAATGACAGTAGAAAAAAAGTGGTCAACTAGCACTGCAATCCTTGTGTCCTAGTTTGGATAAGCAAATTGTGCTAAAAAGGTTAGTATCAAAGTCTAGAGACCCTAAGTGAAATGGTAAACTTGTTTGTTTTCTTTATATTTAATATGAATCATCCATTTAATCTAACAATTCAACTTTGACTAATTGGAAAGTGTCCCATTAATTTGGATGGGAGAAGATCCAAATTCATCCTTAAATTCATTTAAATTACATCATCATTAAACTCATGTATTTAAATTGACACACTCCTCTTAACACATTTCCTATTATTGGTTGAAATTTATTGAAAACTATAAAATTAGAAAAGAGAGAGAGAGTCATTTAATAACAAGTAAGACCTACATAATTTATTGATTTCGACAAATCTCAAAGAATTATGTAAAGTGTGTTAAAAGGAATATGTGAAAGAATTTGTTGTTGCTAGCATTTTTTACGGAAACAAATACCCATAATTCAGTACTAGGAGTAATGTTGGAAAAAAAAAGTCGTCTAGTTAGCTGTAGTGTATCCATTTATCTTGTTGCATAATTTTTTGACAACTTAAAGATCTTTGGAAACTATTCACTTCACATGCCAAGCTGAAAATATTATGTTCGATGTTCAAATTCGCACTGCCTATCTTTGTTGCTTCAAGTTCTTTTCATGAATGAAATTGTTGTTATAAAAAAAAGGTTCGCACTGCTCAAATTTATCATTCTTGCAATTTAAATCGGTTTTCAAAATTTCAGATTATACATTCCTACCCCGATATATCGTACATTCCTACCTCCTCAACTACTCGTATTGACTCCTGGGACTTCTAAATATGAAGTAACTAGTGGCTCTAGCACGGGCACTTCCCTTTGGAATATGCGTGGGCATAAACTTAAATACCATACCAGGAAGATTTTTCAAAAGGCTGACCAAGATTCAGTCAGTAAAAAACATTCTTCACCTCTGCCGAGCAATTGGCTCCATCAACTCCAACTTTTGTCTTTGATGGAATTGAAAAACTGAGTTTTCACCAAGGTGTCCGTCCACATATACCATGATCATTTGACCACCAATTGTGGCAGAGTTGCCGTTTCTTCAAGACTTCATCATGGACATTTCTTGTTTTTTAATTAATGGACATTTATTGTGGGACTTGATAAAGTAACAGTCACATCAATGTGATTTCGGTGCATTTTGATCTTGTTCTATTATAGAGCGCAAGGCCATCTCTACATCAGCAAGTGGTTGCCCAGCATAGAGTTGAAGCTGCTTCTTTTTCACAACTACCACTTTCTTGGCGTGTGATATTATTTCTTCATTCAGCTCCTGCAAAATATTATAAGTGAACCTTAGGACAAGTATCAAACGTGATTAGACACTCCACCGCTAACTAAAGGTTCATACAATCCGCCACTAAATGATCAGTTCCAATTCTCATATGCCTAGTTCATGGGTAGCAATGAGACATTTCAGTTATATGTTATGGGCTTTAGGGCATATAAGTTCTTACTTGTATTGACATTGGAACTGCATCAGCACTAAAATACCCCAAATCTTCAAAAAAAGATTCCAATAGAAAACAAAAGTTGTTGGCATCAGCATGATCCTCAAAAGCAACGGTATAAGAATCATCACTTTGGTCCTGTTCATTAGAAGTGAACTTCAAGCTATAGAGACCTTCTGATCCTTCCTCGGAATCTCTTCGCATGAGAATGATCTTCACAAATATAGATAGTGAATTTAAGATTAGATACAAATGGATACACACAAGGACATGCCACATGTATAATAACTAAATGATGGTTCAGTCTAACTCATACCAGTACCAAAAGAGTTCAACAGTGTATTTCTGTCCTACAAAGCAGGACACTGACTTTGTCAAAGTTTTTAAGGATTAGCTAATGTATGCTTGATAGTTGAATAGTTGATACAACCAAAAAATTTTAAAGGTCTCAGCTTTAATAATAATGAGATTTATGCAACTGAAAAACAAGTAAACAAAGAATTTTCATTTACTTACAAAAACATAACGGAGGTTCAGCCACCACAAATCAGTCTTAGTATTTTCTGGCTTAGCTTTCAGATTGACGCCGTTAGCTGCAGAATTTTTTTTAGTTAATCCAGGTTTTGATCTTCCATGGATACTGTGCTCGTCATCCTTTTCAAGACTTAGGCCTTTTTCCTGGTTTTCTTCCACAAAACAATGAAACTTTTCTGTACTCAAATCTCTTGATTTACTTGACTGTATTGCTTCATGTGAAGACGTCCCAGAATTAGTCTTCTGGACACCACCTAAAAACATAAAAGTTAACTCAAATCGAGTTACATTTACCATAAACCAACCAATATTTCTCTGGTTTCTTCTTGGAACAAGTAAATAATCAAAACCACAAAAGAGAAATAACTGTATATTCTTAGTTCTATTTACATAAAATGCTAAATAATATAAAAGTCTTACTGCCTTAACTCACATATAGTGAAATTTGAACAATGACACAAAGAAACAGCATAATGGAGTTCAAATCGTGTTACTCCATCAAACTAGGCAAGAATAACTGAATTCATAGTTTACAACTATTTAAAAGTTATGAATTGAATACATTACCGTTGTCAGTCGTTCTAGTTTTAACTCCAACTTCTGTCTTGATATTTGGTTTTCCTATCTTCTCTTTCAAATTCCTTCCGTGATTCTGCATCACCTTGGACTGGTCATCAACAAAGTTTCCTCCTTCTTCTGATGGGGGACTAGAAACACTCTTCTGCATCGGAATATCTTGATGATTAACTTGTTTATATTCAGGTAGCGTTTGAGCATGATCAGAAGCATCGCTTCCATAATCTTGAGCAGGTTTCTTAGTTTCTGAATCCCTCTTGTTTACATTAGATGCTCTCCAATCTCGGGTTCCTGGAAATCCCTTGGGAGTCTTTGTATCCTTAGTAGAAGGGCTTCTAAATTTAAACTTCTTTTTAAACACCAATGCTTCATTTCCTTTATTCACATTCTTATTGACATCCCTATCCACTTCGGCTCGAGAATTGCTCTGTAACGCTGCTGAAATATCCTTGGCACTACCGTTTATCTTATTCTGCAGCTTCAACAATTGCTCACCAATTTCTTTCTCGATACCAAGCCTATTAATAGAAACAGCACCTTCATCGTCATCCATTTTAAAATCCTCATCCTCCTCCCCTTTCTTCTGCGATTCAATTCGCCGTGCTTCCCTCGCCATTAACTTAATTTCCTCGATTTTGTTCTCCATTAAAAGTTGTTCCTCGGAAAGACAAACATTGGTAGCACAATTAACTGGCAACGACACAGTTTTCCCATCCCCATTTTCCTTTCCATCTCCCTCACGCCTCTGGTTCAATTTGTAACTCCCCACAGCCCAAACGGTGTAAATCGTCTGCAACAGCAAAACCCCAAGGAAATACATACCACCGTATTTGAAGATATCTGCGACTGAAACGTTTTCAAAAATACCATAGCCCTTCGCAGTGCCCTCGGAGACTTCCAATTTGTTCGGCTCCCCGGCGGGAATCTCGAGGCGGGGGTTGTTTTCTTGAGGGGAGACGATGGGCGGCGGTGATGGTAGAAGAGGAAGGGTGGGTGGGCGCGGTTTAGTTATGGTTTTCAGAATTTTGGGTCGCAAATGATTTTTCCTGTGCTGTTTTGAAGAAACTGGAATGCGACGAGGGGCGAGAAGAGATGAGAGAGTGTAATGCGCACTCGCCATTGGAAGGGAAAACGAAATGAAACGAATCAGTGTGGATGCGTGGCGCTTAGGTTAGTTTGTTTCCTCCATTGCCGCAACCGCAAAGACGAGAAAGAGAAAATAACAGCTGACCTTGCATTCTCAAGTTTGAACTTTTAACTTTTCCTTAGTTTCTTGCTGTACCTCCATTGTTTCTTTTTGCACCTCTACACCTTCGTGAAATCTCTTAAATACCCTTTGATAAAAAAAAATCATAAAACTCGTTTTCTCTTCACTCGTTGACGCACACTTTCGAGCAAACATCCAACTTCTCTTTGCGACGCACCTCTTCCGTCCCTGAGGTCTGTCCAGGTCCGGCGATGCAACCACCCGTTCCAGCAATGCAACGTTTTATCTTCGACAGTTGCTGCCAAACTCATGTCGTCACCGCCTAGATTGGCCTCTTGCTTCCCTTCATTTTCTAAACAGATTATAATATGTCTTGTATTCTATTCCTAATCTAATCTAATTTGCCATCTGTGTTTCTACTTCAATATCAATTTGGGAGAAACGTGCTCATATTGGTTAGTTACGCAATCGGTGGGCAGTAGGTTCATGTTCATCAAGAACTCTTCCTTCCCACGTCATCTCCTCCGTCGTGTAATTGCAAGTGTTCTTTCTTGTAAACAAATTTGTGGAGCAACAAAATTTTTACTTGCTATTTTTTGAAATTACCATAATAATGTAAACATCGTTCCTGGGCCTGGGTCTGGGCCTTATTTTTGTTTTGGCCCAACTGTTTTTGTCTTTAAACGACATCCAAAGGTCGAGATTCTAATTTTGAAATTTGAGTGCGGAAGGGGAAGGGTCCATGGCATGGCTAATGGCTTCTTCAGACTCAAAGGAGCTGTTGACGAGCTCTGTCCCTCCTCAAATCCGAGCTCCTCTTACCATGGAAGTGGATGATTCTGTTTCAAGCAATGGTGATTATACCTCTCAAGAAGAAGATGATGATGCGTGTGTGCAGCAGCTATCTCCCATGCATGCTGCTCCTTTGAGGGTTACGCCCTTTGCTCATTTGTCTACTTTTAATGACCACGACGACGAAGATGAAGAAGGAGAATGGGAAATGTTAAGTGTTGCGAGAGTCGGAATTAAGATGCACGACACTTCCTTTTTTATGAACTCCTTACCTGTTAGTCAATCACTGTTTACAAACGACTTTGCATCTTTCAGTGGCAGCGACGAGGATTTGGATGTGAATGAGCACGCTCTGGACCAGGATCTTCGAATTAGGGTTGTTTCTCATCAATGCTCTAGTGCCACAGATTCTGATGTTATGTCGGAGTACTCACAAGACAGTTTCAACGACGGATTTGGCATGGCAAGAGTTATAGTGAATGAATTGGAGAATGTTGAGGCTGAGGCTGATGCTGATACTACTATGCAAGGAAAGTTGGTTCAAGGAACTTCCATTGTGGTTTGTGACACCACCTTATTCGAGTCCAATGTTGAAGATTATAATAACAGCAGAATGCAGGAACAGGACATGAGTGTTCGTAATCTACAGAAACCGCAAGTACATTGCATCCCAGCTGAAGCTGTGTCTGAAGCTTTTGCTGAGAATGTTGAGTATTGTGCTGCAACCCAGACAACTGAAGCTGATGGAAGTGTAGGTGATGCTGCTGATCAAGCGAGTGATAGTGTGAATCTGGTAAGTATAACTAGATCTGTGACAAATGCCCAATTGTATGAATGGTATGATTCTTCTGCTGGTTTTGAATCCAATTATGATGCTTATGAAAATAACAAAATTCACAGTGTTATTGACCCCACACTCCTCCAGGAATGTTATTTGGAAAAGGATTTGTCTAAATCTAAAACCATTTTAGGTGTTAGCCTAGAAGATGATTTGTTTTGTGATTACCATTCAGCTGAAAATGTTGAAACACTTAACTTGGAATACACTGCAAAAGAAGAGGCTACTGTAGAGTTAAACACAGTAAATCAAGAATCTGAAAGAGAAGATTGTGCTTCCAACGGGGATGTGGATGGGCTGATGTCAGTTGTCCTCGACCAGTTCAGGGAACAAATTTCAGCTCTCTCAATTCTCATGGGTTCAAGAGGTTCTGAAACGGATTCTAAAGAAAAACTGGCTTCACATGGAACAATGAACTTACCAAAGTATGATGCAAAAAGCCAAATCGTCTGTGCAGATGTTGGCGCCGAATCAGATGGCTGCTCAGGTATAGTCACCTCTGCTGACGAATCCAATGTTATATTTCTCAAAGATACGGCTAGTTTCAGTTCTTTACCCTATTATGATATTCAAGTTTGTTTCCAACACAGCACAACTGAGAAAGAAAAGGAAAAAATACAGAAGATACAAGCCATAAGTGTGAAATTCTTGAGGCTTGCTCAGCGACTAAATTTATCTCTTGAAGATTCCTTGGTTTCAAAAGTTTTATACAGGGTGGTTGCAGATATTGAAAGGCGCTTGAATCAGGAATATGTCATTAAATCATCAAAAATAGCAGCGGAGAGGCTTGAAGAAAATTGTCAAGATGATTTAGACTTCTCTTTGACCATTCTACTCCTTGGGAGAAGTGGGGTAGGAAAGAGTGCTACCATAAATTCTATTTTTGGTGATATGAAGGTCGTGACAAATGCATTTGAACCTGCCACTATTTCTATAAAAGAAGTTTCTGGAACTATAGATGGAATCAAGATCAGAATCCTTGACACACCTGGTCTCAAGTCCTCTGTTAAGGAGCAAGCTTACAACAGAAAGATATTGTCGTCCATAAAGAGGTATAGGAAGTTTCCTCCGGATGTCATTCTCTATGTTGATCGAATAGATGCCCAAGCCAGAGATTTTAATGATTTACCAATGTTAAGGTCAATCACAAGTTCTCTCGGTTCCTCAATATGGCAGCATGCAATTCTGACTCTCACACATGCTACCTCTGTACCTTTTGATGGACCATCAGGATCCCCTTTGAGCTACGAAGTATTTGTTGCTAAAAAGTCCTATCTTGTTCAACAATCAATCACTCAAGCAGTACGTAATCTATGTCAATTGAGTTCAAGCTTCATCTGTCCAGTTGCCCTTGTTGAGAACCATCCATTGTGTGGAAAGGATATGTTTGGGGACTCTGTCCTTCCCAATGGACCTAGATGGAGAAGTCAATTATTAGCTTTGTGTTGCTCTCTGAAGATCCTATCCGAAGTGTCTTCTCTTTCAGGACCTCAAACTCTTTTTGATCATTTGAAACATAGCTTCTTCCAGGACCATTCCCGGCCTCTATGCCATCTATTCTCTTCATTGTTGAAGTCTCCTGCTCATCTAAAATTTTCTGCCAATTGGAATTGACCTAGATGTTCCTTTGACAGATGATTTTAATGAATATGATAGCTGAATTCACGTCTCAGCTTTTCTGTAATCTAAATTCTCGGTAGTCATGTTTGGAAGCATGATCTTCAGGGTCAGAATGTTAGCATTGTAAGAAATCTTTCTATTCATAGTAGCTTTATTGCTGCTTTTCCTGTTCAAACCATTAATACTGAGAGTTAAAAGCTCCTCTTAATTTATAAACCATAAATCGTAATTAGCATTTTCTTCATGTTTAACTAGTGAAGATAATGCTTTCGTAAAGAGCATACGGGGTCTAAACAGGAGTTTCATAATCTCTTCTAATTAAAATTATAGTTGTATTATAAATTCAAAATTATATTCAAAATCTCACTTGTGCTGCCAACAGAGCTTCCAGTTGGGTACCATAGTAATTAATATTTTTTTAATGAATATACACTAAATTTAAACAAGTTTTTGGAATGGAGGAAATTAACTAACTTAGGTCCTCTTCGCAGGATGATTTTTGGTTTCTAGTTTTAAAATTTCTAAAATAAAAAACTAGTTTTATTTTTAAGTTTTCAAAATTTTAAAAACAATATTGTTTTTGTTTCCAAATTTAAAACATTGGTTTCAAATCTTAACTAAAACATTAGTTGAAGGTAACGATCGTTGGTCGGAGGTGTGGTTGGTGACCGCCAGTTGGAGGTAGCTGCCGTTGGTCGGAGGTGATGGTCGTTAACCGCCGGTCGGAGGTGGCGGTCGGTGACCGTTGGTCGGAGGTGGCAGCCAGTGACTGTCAGTCGGAGGTGGCGGCGATCGGAGGTGGCAGCTGGTAACCGCCGATCGGAGTGGCGGTAGGTGACTTTTGGTCAGAGATGATGGTTAATGATAACTAATGACGTCAAGTAATGAATTTAAATAAAATTAGAAACAAAAATCTAAAAACTAAATTTTATTGTTTTTAAAATTGAGTGAAAACTATTTCGAAAATGAATAAAAAATCAAAATAGAACCATTTTTACCGAACAGGTTTCTGTTTTCAAAATACATTTCAAAATAAAAAACCAAAAACTCAGAATCACCTTAACGGGGCCTTAGGAAGAGTCTAACTTTGATAAAGACTATTAGTGTGTTTGGGAAAACTTTTTGGTTTAACTTATTTCATGTTTTTCCCTATCTATCAATACTCTTATATTTACATTTTGAACATAGGAATTTGAATTGAAACTTATTATCACTTTATGAAATGACACTTATCTTTTTCTTTTATAAAAGAATTAAAATATCTTTTTTTTTTATGGAGGCTTTTCTTTATAGAAGCAAAAAATTATTTATCTGAAGAAGTAATTTTAACATTAATGATGATTTGAGATTGCAATTCAAACTGAAGAATGAGAATGAGACATGTATTAATGACAAATCAAAATGAGAATTGGAGCATGCAATTCAAAGTGCGAAACGAGCATCTGGCATGTTTTAATACCATGGGTAATTTGCATGACTTTAATGAGCCTTACGAGATTGATGGTTGAGTGGTGCCTTCAGTTGTTGAATTAAATGGAAAATATGAAAAACATGATGTTGTCATGCTAGGTCAGAATAAGAATTTTTTTTTTCTTTTACATGAAAGAGTCTCTATATAGAAGAAGAGAAATAAGAGTATTTTGATCATTTTATAAAAGGTATGTGCATTTCAAAAGTGGTAGGTGACAATAATTCAAATTCTTTGGAACATTTGGAACATGTAAAAGTTTATTTAGTGTCTTGCTATAACTAACCAAAAACGCATTTATTTTTAACTTTTTTATTAGATGAAATTCTTGTTTAATAATCAAACTTTTTTAGTGTTCTTTGGGATGTTACTTTAAGTAGCATTTTTTGAAATGTTGGTTTTTAGTTTTATGTTAATTATTTTTTTACCTACTTTTTTTTGTCTTTTAATATTTATTAGACATTAGATTTCATTTTTAATCTTTTCTATAATAATAAGTAAGAATTTATTATACTTTTCTATTTTTTTTCAATAAATAATTTTAATAAATACTTAAGATTCAATAGACTAGTTTAACAACTTTTAAGTAATGCTTACCTAATTTTTCAGTTTTCAGAAAATTTTTCAAAAGTAGCCAAATTCGGTCATATACTAATATACTATTAACTAATTAGAAATTAATCTAATGTTATCTATACTATTAATAAAGAGAATATATACATTATTAATAAAGGGAATACCCCTTTGTCACGAGAAGGACTTGAACCCATAACCTCTTTTTTTCAAAGATATGTTTTACCACTAAATCAACCTTATAACTTTAAGAAAAAAATTACTTTAAAATATTCATATCCAACATACATAATTGTCCAACTATATGTATAATATATGTTATTATATTATATACTATATCTATACTTACTATTAATAAAGGGAATACCCCCTTTTGATGTCTATTTTTAAAAATACCTATTCTACCCTTAAACATATTTTAAAATTAAAAAAATAAAATATTTTATCATAACAGAGACTTGAACTCATAACCACTTATTTCTCAAACATATACTTTACCACCAGACCAACCTTATAACTTTAAGCAAAAAATTACTTTAAAATATTTATATCCAACATACATAATTGTCCAATTATATCTATAATGTATAATACATGATGTTATATACTATATCTATACTTCTATATCTATATCTATACTTTTATACTATTAATAAAGGCAATATCCCATTTTGATGTCCACTTTTTAAAATACCTATTCTATCCTTACACCTATTTTAAAATTAAAAAAATAAACTAATTTATCATAAAAGGGACTTGAAGCCATAACCTCTTATTTCCCAAAGATATACTTTACCACCAGACCAATCTTATAACTTTTAGCAAAAAATTACTTTAAAATATTTATATCCAACATACATAATTGTCCAATTATATTTATAATGTATAATATATGATATTATATTATATACTATATCTATACTTCTATATCTATATCTATATCTATATGATTAATTTATACTATTAATGAAGGCAATACCCTCTTTTGATGTTTACTTTTCAAAATACTTATTATTAACTTCTCTCTGTTAATATATGCTTACATTTTATGATAAATATTTTTAAAAAACATGCAAATACACAGGTGGGACAATATTTCGAGTTATATTCCAACTCTCCTCTTTCGATTTTTTCATATTTATTGCACATTTGACATATCCATTGATGATCTGACATGTTTTTATCATGTTATCATAAACCAAAAATATAAAATTAATAAAATATATTTCAAAACATATCGCATAACAATTTATATTTCAAAATATAAAATTTTACAAAAGATATTAAAATAGAAATGCGAATACACAAGCACGGCAACACCTGTGTTTTCGCGAGTTAATAATAATGTAAATATTAATTATGATATTATACATAACAATCTATGATAAAACCACAGTAGAAAAATTTAAACACTCTCAGTTCACTATTTCTTGTTAGAAGATGATGTGGATTTAAAATTAAAAGTAGATATTCCTTCATCTTAAATATTGATTTTAATGGGTACTAAAAAATATTGATTTGAATGATTTTGTGATTTTCTAAATTTTTGGGGTATTTAGTTTTGGTAAGCATTACCTGATTTTATTAAGATTAAATGAAGATATTCAGTATATCACCAAGATGCTTGTTTTAAGTTATATTTTTATCCTTGAAAATACTTTCAAGAATACTCAAAAGCGGGGGGGAAAGGTTAAGTTCTTTGATTGATCAAGATTGCACTTTAAATTAGCAAAAATAGATAGACTTTCATTTTTTTTCTAAAAAAAAAAAGCGCTTTCTTTAAATGTAAAAACTTTAATTAATTAATTTCTGTATAATTTTTTTATTTATTTATTAATGTGTTGCTTATTTTTTTCAATTTTTTTTTATTTGTTTAGTAAAACCTTTTCTTTCAAGGAGAAAGAATTAAGAAAAAAAAATCAAATACATGTTTTAAAGGACAGGGTAGTAGTAATTAAAAAGGAAAATTCAATCAGTTATAATATCAATTATTATTTTTAAATATACTTTCAATGAAAAAAAAATCGATAATTATTAATATATTTTATGCTCTAAAATAATTTTATGTGTGTGTGTGTTTTTCCTTTACAATGGGGCGAAAAGCCCAATTGCCCATGCTAAAATCCGCTTGCATTTTCGAATAAAATAGGATCATATAGTTTATTAACATTTAAGTGCTTTTTTCAAGGTATATATTTTAGTACTTAATTCATAGTTGTTCTGTAATAAAATAATTGTTTGATAAATTATTTATAAATATTATATTACAATATAGTAGATTATGTTTTAATTTTTAAATTATAATACGGTAGTTTTTTGTAAAAGAAAAGCAACGTTGCATTTTTTAAAAAATAGTTGTATTATTATCTTCCTTATGTAGTTATATGTATTTTTTCCATTGTGTAACATATTTTTATGAATTTTTTGTAAAATTAAATTAATGCTTTTAATATTCAATATTCAATTGAAAGATATTTTATATTTTATTTTTTAATTAACAAACTATTTTCTTTAATAGCATTAAATATACTTATTAATGCATTAGTTGTCATTAAAATAAATTGTATTCCTTGATTTAATTAATTTGGATTCATGTCTAACAATGGTGTAGTACAAGACATAAGGTATAAAAGAAAATAAATTATTAATGTGTGACTATCACGTTACATAAAATATTCGATCAGAGTTCTTGTAGCTATTATAATAATGTATTCTATTGCCCCTTACTTTTGTAATGTAATCACCATGTTAGCCACAAAATATGTTTTTGACCATAATTACATAAACATGTTATATTTTGTCCATTTTGAATCTTTGATCAAATTTTTTTATTAAGTGTCGGTAGTAATGTTAGTTTTTGTATAGTAAAAATTGAACTACTTGTATATTTTATCTTATATCTTTTATATTTTTTTATTGAGATATGTAAATGTATGGTCACTATTGTTTTACTTTTTACTTTTATCTATTTGCCTATCTCCAATAATTAATTATTGTTAGATACGACCATCGATCTAAATTGATTAATTATTTTAATGATTATATATATTATTCTTAATTTGATTTTTTTAATTAAGAGTGTGTTTCATTTGTCATTTCAATAAGTTAAGATGATTTTAACTTGGTTTTGATAGAAAAAAACTAGAAGGTTTTTTAAGAGTTACTACCTTTTTGACAAAAACTACTCCAAGTGTTTTTTTCAAAAGATTTTCTATTTTGTAGCTACTAGCTAATTTTCTTTTATAATTGTATCCTTCATTTATTAATTAATGTATTGTTCATCATTAATTCTCTCTTCCCACCTTATATAACCTATCTCTCCTTCATTAATATAATTATAGTAATTTATAATTTAAATATATAATTATAGAAAATTATAATTTAAATATGTAATTTAAAATTTAAATATTTAATTATAGAAAATCATAATTTAAATATATAATTATAATAATTTATAATTTAAATATGTAATTATAATACATTTTAATTTAAATATGCAATTAATTTATATTATTAAAATATATTATAATTATTTTAAATAATTCATTGTTGATCTAATGATTAATTATCCTCTTATTTGTCATTTTACAACTTTTAGCTAGCTAATAAGCTAGTTTTACCAAACACTTAGCACTTGTTTGACAAAAAATTTATAAAATTATTTTCAGTATTTTAGTATTTAAAAATAAAAAACTCGTTTGGGTAGTGTTTTCTGAAAATTGTTATGCTTTTTTAGATTTTAAAAACTAAAAAATAGGAACAACTGAAATTTATTTCGTTTTTCAGTTTTCTATTTTTGTTTTGAAAACTCAAAAATACAATTAGAATATATTATTTTTTGCTTTTCATTAATGAAATTTTAATAAATATAAACAAGTTTTTTCATTTTTACATCTTCAGAAACAGTTTTCAAATAACACTTACCAAATAAGTTTTTTTTTCTTCCCGAAAACAGTTTTTGAAAACTATTCTTGAAAGCTTTTTTCAAAAAATAAAAAACAAAATCAAATCAATCAAGCCCTTAGTGCTTATTTGACAGTAGTTTTATAAAACTCTTTTCAATATTTGAATATTTAAAAACTAAAAAACTAATTTGGTTACTGTTTTCTTAAAACTATTTTCGAAAACAGTTTTGATTTTTTAGTTTTTAAAAACTAAAAGATAGGAACAAATTTAATTTTCTATTTTTTAGTTTTAGTTTTGCTTTTTAGTTTTTTGTTTTTGTTTTAAAAACTCAAAATATAATATGAATGTTTTTTTTTTCATTAGTGATATTTTCATAATATAAACAAGTTTTTTTCATTTTTATATAACCAAAATAGTTTTTGAAAATTTCTCTTTTCAAAAACTAAAAAAAAAACTAAATCAATCAAACTCTTACAAGTTACAACTAGTTTTTCAGTGTGCAACTAATTTTTCAGCTTTCAACTAGCTTTTAGTTAAATTTTTAGTTTTTAGCTAGTTTTTCAACTAATTTTGTCAAACGCACCCTAAAATTCAAACTTATAATGAACTTATATGCAACAATATCCTTCTTTATTATTATAATTGGAGGTGCTGGTAAATATTATTATCCTTTAAACGTGTCATTTGAAACTTGTTTTATTATTCTCTCTATGAAAAATAGCTGGTAAATATTATATATTTCTTGTGAAACATAATATAGTTTTGCTAACATAAAAGAATATAAATATTATATGTCTAAATATCTAATATATGGAACTAAATTTATTTATTTTTTTTTAGAAAAAGAAGTCATTTGATCATCAATGGATATATGCAGTTAAGGTTGAACTTCATGATAAAATTGATCGCCTTAAAACTCCATTGGTAGTTAAAGGGTACACCCAAATATATGGTATTATAGTGATACTTTTTCTCTTATAGCCAAAATCACTACTCTTTGTCTATTTTTTACCATGACTACCATTTGTCATTAACCGCTCTATCATTTAGATACAATTTATTTTTTTCATGATGAACTTAAGGAAAAAAAATTTATAGCGCAACCTCTTGGATTTGTTGCTAAGGGGAGTTCTAGTTTAGTTTGAAAACTTCATTGTTCTCTTTATGGGTTCAAACAATCTTTGAGAGATTGGTTCAGAAAATTTAGTGCATGTTTTTTAAAATAGTTTTCAAAAATAGTTTTGATTTTTTAGTTTTTAAAAACTAAATAAGGGGAACAAACTGTAAGTAATTTTGTTTTTTAGCTTTGTATTTTTGTTTTGAAAACTCAATACAAGGAAAATAGGCTGTTTTTTGCTTTTCAGTAATGACATTTTCGTAAATATGAACAAGTTTTTTATTTTCACATTTCAAAAATAATTTTCAAACAACACTCAACAAACAATTTTTTTTCTCTTCTTTTAGAAAACAATTTTTGGAAACTATTTTTTAAAACTCTTTTTTTAATAAAAAACCAAACCAATCAAGTCTTTAGTCATGTCGTACAAAGTTTCAGAATGATACAAAGTGAGGCATATCACTCTATCTTTTACTGTTATACTTCCTTGGTAAGTGAGTTTATATGGTTGTCTATGTAGATGACAAAATTATCACTGAGGTAGCTTAATCAAGTGAAGGAATTATTGTTTCACAAAGGAAATAGGCTCTTGATATTTTGGATGAGACATGTATGTCTAATTGTAGACTTATTGATAGTCCTATGGATCCAAATAAGAAATTAATGAAAAATCATGCAAATAATAAGAAAATTGGTTGGAAAACTTATTTTTTGTAGTAAATGTTGTGAGTCAGTTCATGCAAGCTCCTCATGCAGAATGTTGTGACTCGTATTCTTAAATATATTAAAAAGGCTCTAAGATAAGGACTGTTATATGAAGATAAAGGATATACCCAAATTAGTAGGTATAGTGGTGTTGATTAGGCAAGATGTCTTATGGATGGGAGATCCACCATTGAATATCTTATATTCATTGGCTAACATGATCTCATGGAAAAGTAAGAAATAGAACATGATTTTTCAATCTAGTACAAAGCTAGAATACAAAGTAATGGCTACAATCGCTTGTGAATTAATGTGGGTTAAACAATTTATTCAAGAATTAAAGTTTTGTAAAGTTCTACCAATGAATATGTATTGTGATAATCAAATAACTCTTTATATTACTTTCAATATAGTGTTTTATGAAAGAACCGAACGTATAAAAATTGATTGTCACTTTCTAAGGGAGAAATTGTTGTCTAAAGAAATTAGTACAAAATTTGTCAACTCTAGTGATCAACTTTGAGACTTTTTGACAAAGGCATCAAGGGTCCTCAAATTTAGTTTATATGTTTCAAGCTTGAAGTATATGATTTATATGCTCAAACTCAAGGGGATGTTAGATAAATAAACTATTTTATGTCTTGTTTTTGCTTTTCATATTCATCTTATATATATATATATATATATATATATATATTTGTGTGTGTGCGTGTGTAGATATATAAAAAGCATATCATATAAGAGTAATGTATCTTATATGAGAGTGAAGTGAGTGAATAATGAAAATTAATGGTTGAGAAAAAATCATGCACATCTATTCATTCTTTCTCCCTTAACATTTATTATTGTCACTATTTTTTCTCTATCCTCTCTCAATGGCTGAGATTTTTTTAATATTCTTCTTTCTCATCTTTTAATTATTGAAATTTGCTCCTCTGACTCTTATATAAATGTTGCTTTAGGGACATATCTGGTGAGAAAGTCAAATGTATATGAGAATGAGATGAGTAAATTCCAGTCATTAAGATAGAAGAGAGAAGAATATTCGAAAAATCCCAGTAATTGAAATAGGAGAGAGAAAAAAAAGTGACAGATAATAGATGCTATAAGAGTGATGTGTAAAATATGACCGTTTAAGGGTAAGCATACCCTACGCAGTAGTAACAACGAACTTAAGTTTGGATATCATATTCAAAGGACCAAATCTAGTTTTTAATTAATTCAATTTACAGGATAAAGAACAATTAAACAAAGTGATGCTTTAGTAAGTGAGCCGCGTTGATTCAGATTTGGAGTAATATGTAAAATAATAGATAAATTGGTTTTAGAATTCAACGAGTTAAGACCTAAGGTTGTGATTGTCACTACAACATTCTTATCCCCTATTTGCTAATCAATTCATTTTTTGTGATTCAATGATTACCAATAAATCACTATGTCGTTGTGATCCATTTGATCATTCATACACACTATAATTCTAATTTGTTATCTAGCTTGGTCATATAAGATTTCAAATTAAGATCGAATTCTTTTTACCTAATTAGAGGTTTGCCTGATAAATTTGGTTAATTCTATCAAACCAATAACTTACTTACTTCTCATATCGATTGTTCAAATATCAATGTTCATGACTATTTAAACAATTAAAATATAATTAATAAAATAGAGAAGTAAATTAACCATTGAACGATATTAAATAATCATGCAAAGTGCAAGGAGAAATCACAAAAGTTACATCATAATCCTAGAAAAGGGGGTTAGTTAGACATGGACAATGCACAACCAAACATCTTTATGATAGCAAAGTAAATAAAATAAATAAACAATTACTGTATAGAGCACTTTGAATTGCCTTACTCCTAAAGCTTATTTGTCGTTCTTCACCTTTTAGGTCACAAATCTATCTCTTCTTCCAAGCCAAAGTGAGTCTTTTTTATTTCTCATCTTTTGGTATTTATAAGAAGAGCTTGGGCTTTTTTTAGTGTCTTTCTCGAAACCTAAATCGCACAATTGTGCTATTGGTCAGCACGAGTGTGCTGGAGGAATTGCAATCACAGCACAACTGTGATGCTTTTAAGCACGATCGTGCTCATAGTTAGGAAATCTCAACATGGTAATGTTAAATTGAGCATGAATATGCTTCTTTTGGTCTGTTTTAACTTAGCAAGATCATGCTAAAATAGAGCACAACCGTGTTGACATAAATCTTCAATAATTGTTTTGAACAAGTCCGATTTTGTCCCTTTTTCTTCCCATTTTTTACGTAATTGTCTAAAGTGAGAAAAAAGCAATAAAAAGTGAGTTTTTCAATAAATATGCAATTTTTTACTTACAAAAAAATATTAAATATGATAAAAAACAGGTAAAATTTTGGTTTATCAAAGAGAGAGAATGAGTTTATGTGTACGATTTGATTTCAACCACTTATTTTTATTTCAATGATTGAGATTTGTTCAACACACTCTCATATAAGATGTCTTACTCTCATATGACATGCTTTTTCTCTTTCTTTCTTTCTCTCTCTCTCTCTATATATATATATACATATATATATGTAGGGAGAAATTCACTTACTCCAACAGTAACTTTAAGAGAGTTAGTGTTTGTTTGACAACAGTTCTAGAAAACTGTTTTCAGTATTTTAGTATTTAAAAACTAAAAAACGTATTTGGATAGTGTCTTCTTAAAATAATTTTCAAAAACAATTATTTTTTTTTTAGTTTTTAAAAACTAAAAATCAGGAACAATTGTAAGTAGTTTTTCTTTTCAATTTTCAATTTTTATTTTAAAAACTCAAAATACAATGAAGATTTATTGTTTTTTACTTTTAATTAATAATATTTTCATAAATATTAACAAATTTGTTCATTTTCATATCTTCAAAACAGTTTGCAAATAATACTTACCAAACAAATTTATTTTTCTCTTATTCTAGAGAACAATTTTTTAAAACTCTTTTCAAAAACTAAAAAACAAAACAAAACCAATCAAACTCTTACTTTTCATCATCACCTATTTTCTTGAAATGTAATGATTAAGAATAGTTACTTATGACAACCATTAGATTTTAAGAAAATTTACTGTGAGGATGAAGAGTAACTCCTTAAAGGTATCTTTGAAGTAAGTAGATCCTTTATATATATATATATATGAGATTTAGGTGAGAAAAATGGTTATCGTGAGAAATGAGAAAACATATTATTAACCGTAGGATTTCAATAAACGGTTCAGATTAAGTTGTTAATTAAACAAGCTCACATAATTCTCTTACACGGAGACTTTTGCCCTAAACCCTTAACACTATGTTTTCTCTCGTCACCCCCGAAATGGCATCCTCGACAACGAACATCTCTACATCTTCGACCTTTATGCAAGCATTCTCTCCCCATTACCAAGTTAGTCGCCTTCGAACCACTGATGGCATGGCTTGGTTAGAGTCCCACGAGTCCGTCTTGATGGCTAGCGTAGGTGAAAAATTAGTGAAGTTGTATGACTTGGCTTTTCCCCCACCTCCAACCTGATTCAGTCCTTCTAGGAACACACCCGTGAGGTCCTTCAAAAATCCTTCCTCTCCTCCTCCTCAGATGACACCATGAAGCTTTGGACCCTGGACACCCCACGAGCATCCACACCTTTGAGGAGCATGCCTACTACGTTTACTCCTCCCTTTGGAACCCCCGTCGTGTCGATGTTTTTGCTATGGCCTCCTACGACTGCACCGTCCACATCTAGGAACTTCGCGAGCCTGGTTCCACCATGATCATCCTCGCCCACGAGTTGGAGATCT
The DNA here is from genome assembly GCA_037954015.1 of Psophocarpus tetragonolobus. Taxonomy (NCBI): domain Eukaryota; kingdom Viridiplantae; phylum Streptophyta; class Magnoliopsida; order Fabales; family Fabaceae; genus Psophocarpus; species Psophocarpus tetragonolobus. The sequence continues at coordinate 4,311,119 of CM075693.1, read as the reverse complement.
TGGCTTACGATTGGAATAAGAACAACGAGTGTGTCATTGTCATTGCCTTTGTTGATAAAAGCATCACAACGATGGGGTGATGGAAACGACGATGGTGGTGATGTACCCACAACATCACCGCCAACGATGGTGATAGTGGAAGTACCAACGGTGGTGGTGGTGGGATGACGAGAAAGGATACATTAAGGGTTTGGAGGAGACGTCTTAGTATGAAAAAACCATGTGAGTTTGTTTAATCAACAACTCAATCTGAACCGTTTATTGAAATCCTACGGTTAATATTATGTTTTGTCATTTCTCACCATAACCTTTTTTCTTGCTTGAGTTGTCATCTCTCTTTTTCTATATATATGTGTGTATGGATATAAAGAAATTAGGGTAGTGAAATGACTTAAAGGCCCCTTAAAAGGAAAAAGCAAAAAGGACTTCGGATTTCGGCCCGAAATCCAAACTTGGAAATAACCTAAAATCACAAAAAATATAAAGGTTACAAAGAGTTTGATTTTTGACCTTATCGAAATCTAAACATTTTCAAAGATCATAACCCAAGATACAAAAACATTAAATGACATGGAAATTCAGCCTTGCCGAAAACTATAAAACTGTAATAACAAGATTAATTAACCTTAATCATAAATTAACATTTAACCACTATGCCCAATAAAGTTGAATCAGACAAAAAACATATCCATTGGACAAAGATAATATACAGGAAATAAAGGTAATATTCGACTCAATACAGATAATACCCACCAGGTAAAAACCTATATATTTGCTATAAATGGTTGATGTTGAGGCACGTGTCCAACACCAATTGTTGAAAACATTATTCTCTACTTTGTAATAATCTGAACACTCTTTTACTTTATCGTTGGAGTTTTTTTTGCAGGCTTTCTCCCATTCTAGATAAAGAAAACTAAGGCATCTTTGTCAAGTTATCCGTAAATAGTGTTCGAGCTTATTCTGGTAAGAACATTTTGGCATCCACCGAGGGGCCTGAAGTAAAACTAGTCCTCACAATTGAAGATTGAGAAGACATGACTATCACCAGGAGTCACGGAGCTACACCTCAAAATCATCCCCAAAATGAAAAAGATGCACCTCGACAGCCAAAGGTCATAGACTTAAATAGTGCCATAGAGATTCTCAGGTTATTGAGAGAAGAGATTCCAGAACTCAGGCGCGAAAATGCTGAGTTCCATAATCGTAGTTTCCGAGAAGATGGGATCAATAAGAAAAAGAAATAAGGAGAGTCGCACAAGGGCGAGTTGGTGACTCCATCCTGCAGTGGCACATCCATCGGACACTCGGAAGGACATCTAACAGCCAACTGATACATAGTTATTCAACCCATCCAACCCTTCAAGAGTTCCCAAAGGAAGTACCTACCCTAGTCAAAATCGTACCTCTTTTCACATCCTCTCCCATACAAGTTGTTTTCACACCCCTACAAACCATGTTACCCTTTGCCCTATGGATAAGGGGAACCTCTATAGAAGTTCATCCATACCATTCTTTCACGACCGAAATCTTGGATGTCCCTTTACCCAAAAGTTGGAAATATGGCATCTTAAAACAGGCATTAGCAGTAGAATTACTGGTTATGTTGAAGAAAGCACATACGCCCCCAGGGGCAGACACTACTAAGCACTACAAATATCACAGAAACAAGGGGCATTCAATAGAGGAGTGCATGACCTTACATAATAAAATTGAAGACATAATCAAGTAAGGACACCTAAAAGATTTCGCTCACAAGGCAAACAATAACTCTTAATAGCAAAGCAATACTATTACCGAAGATATTATTCTCGTTCTAAATATCGAGATGAAAATCATTCAAGAAAAGACAGACATAGAGGTTGAAGTCATAGTAGATCCACGGAAAGAAGATATAAGAATTGTAGTGACAATAGAAAAGTCATCAACACAATAGCAAGAGGTTTTGCAGGAGGCAGATCTATCTCTTTAGCTAGGAAAAGACACGCACGAATAGTTCGATCTGTAAATTCAGTTGCTCCATATGTTCGGTAAAAAATGTCAGACATCAGATTCATAAATGATGAGTTTCAAATTGTTGATCCTGAGCAAGATGATTCTATGGTGATTAATGTGGAAATTAGCAACTGTATCATTCAAAAACATTAGTAGACTAGAGAAGTTCAACTAATGTTTTGTATTAGAAGAATTTTAAAGAGTTGGGATTGTCTGAAGACTAGTTTATTCCTTATAATGAACCATTGATAGGATTCTCAGGAGATAAAGTGTTAACAAGAGGTGTATTGATTTATATACTAAATTCAGATCTACAAGGGAGTCCACTAGTATAAGAATTAGATATATAGTCATACATGCTACTACTTCATACAACATCCTCCTTAGACACTCTTCACTGAAAAAACTTAGAACCATAATGTTAACACCCCATCTAGCCATGAAGTTTCCCTCAGATGAAGGGAAGATTCTCACTATTTATTTGCATAATGCTGATTTATTTGCATGGACTACAACAGATATGCCCGAAATTGACCTGAATTTTTTTTGCCATCACTTAGGAGCGTGTAAGGAGGTTAGGCCTATAACACAAAAAGGAGAAAAATGGGAGATGAATGAGAAAAATTTGCCTAAGAAAGGTAACTAAGCTTTTCAATGCTAATTTTCTCTGAGAAGTTTGATATACCACATGGTTAGCCAATATGGTCATGGTTCAAAAGCAAAATGGTAAATGACGAATGTGCACTGATTATACGGATCTAAACAAGGCTTATCTAAAAGATGTTTACCCTTTTCCAAGCATAGACAAGCTAGTAGATGGAGCAGTCAAACACTGTTTGTTGAGTTTTCTGGATGCGTACTCGGATTCTAACCAAATCCAAATGCATCCAAAAGACGAAGCCAAAATAGAGTTAATTACTAAATCTGCTAATTATTGTTACAAAGTTATGTCTTCGGACTTAAGAATGCAGGAGCTATTTATCAAAGGTTGATGGATAGAGTTTTTGCAAGCAAATTGGTAGGAACTTACAGATCTATTAAATGACATGGCGGTCAAGGCAGAAGACCTGAAAGAGCATGCAAAAGACCTCTAATATATTTTTCCCACGCTTCAAAAATATGCAATGAGGCTTAATCCAGAGAAATGTGTTTTCAGAGTACAAGGCGAGAAGTTTCTTAGCTTTATGCAAAGTAACAGAGGCATAGAAGCTAATCTAGACAAGTGTCAAGCAATACTAGATATGGGGAGTCCGAAGAATATAAAAGAAGCATAGAGGTTAATGGGTAGGTTAGCCTTAGTTGCTAGATTTCTTCCTAGAACTACAGAAAGGGCAAAGCCAATAATTGCACTAAGAAAAAACAAAAAATTTGTATGAACTGATGAATGTGAAGAAGTTTTCATGACCCTGAAGAAATCTATTGCATCTTTTCCCATCTTAATGAAACTTGATCGTGGTAAACCATTAATTCTTTATCTTTCAGTTTCTTAGGAAGTCATTAACACAATTATGGTTCACCTACCAATTGATGTATTGAAGGTAGTACTGATTCCATGACCTTTTTGCAATTAGGGAATGGACATCTTCGACCACTTCCTCATAGCTCGAGGACAGTACAAATTCCTCTTGGTAGCTATAGATTACTTCACCAAGTGGATAGAAATTGAACCCGTGGTCACTATTTTAGCCCAAAGCGTACAATGGTTTACATGAAAAAACATAGTGACACGATTCGACATTCCTCATTCAATCATCATGGACAATGACCTTCAGTTCACGGACAAAAAATTCAATGCTTTCTTGGAATGACTTGGAATTAAACATAAAGTGACTTTGCCCGAGAATCCTCAAACAAACAGGTAAGTTGAAGCAGCTAATAAGGTAATTCTGACATAACTCAAAAAGAGACTTGAAGGTGCCAAAGGAGGATGGGTTGACCAGTTACCTGAAGTCTTATGGGCATATCGTTGCACTCCTCAAACCTCCACACAAGAGAATCTTTTTCGGCTAACCTTTGGAACATATGCTATGTTACCTATTGAGGTGGAAGAACCCTTTATCTGAGAACAACATTTCCATAAAGAAAGCAATGATGAGACACTTAAGAATGAACTGGACTGTGTTGAAGAAATAAGAGATCAGGCTGTAGTCATAGCAGGGGCTAGCAAACAAAAAATGTCACAATGTTTTAATTCAAAAGTACGACCAAGGAGTTTACTCCTAGGTGACTTAGTATGGAAAACAACTAGAGAAGCACAAAAGGACAACACATGAAGGGAAATTAGTTGCTAATTGGGATGAATCATTTCAGGTTCATCAAGACCTCAACAATGAAGCATATAATTTTGGAAGAGTTACCTGGCAAATTAATTCCTAGGACTTGGAACTCTACGCATCTTAAGATGTATTACAGTTAAAAAAACGTGTACTTATTTTGGGGCATTCTTTTCCTTATTCATTTTTTTCTCCTACACTAGAGTTTTTCCAAAAAGGTTTTTAATGAGGTCTCCCTCACCTATAGAAGAAGAACATTTCGGCTCTACATTATTATATTTTACATTGATTCTTTTCCCGGTTACTTAATTCAGATAATACTCAAACACAACTCGGATTAAAAGTTTCGTAAGTGCCCTCTCAAAAAAAGATTACATCTTTTCAACAAAGGCAATATTTTATCATTTTTCAGCTAAAGTGTACCCTCCCGAATTAAACAATTCGGTACAGACAACACATAACAGTGTTCCTATCGAAGTATGAAATTTCAGGAAAGACATCACGAAATAAGTATCCTTCCAAAATATAGGAACTAGCATACTTATAAACATTAAAACCAATTTTTATAATTTGGCAAAACATTAAAATAAATATAAACAAGGTAAATCACAAAAAAACCATGTTTTCATTGAAGCATTAACCAATTACAAATTATTTTTTACACAAGAAAGGAGCAATCATATTTTGGCCTATCACAAAATAGGGCTCATACATAAAAAAATAAAGAAGTTTACTACGAGGTAGCCTCATCTCACTCTGACCACCTGCCTCTTTGATTGCGTTCACATTGGCGGTCTTTTCGGCTTGAGTGTCTGCTTTAGGCGATGATGGAGGAGATTCACCATCCGTCAACAAATCATCATCAACGTCGTCAAGGTGCTTATATTCACCCCTGAAGATGTCGTGATCTTCTGAAAACTCGAAGCCATCTAGAATGGTGCAAAAGTGACATGCTTTGCGCACTGCTTGGCAAGAACCAATTGCGTGCTCCTTCATGACATCCTTCTTCGCCTGCTTCTTATATGTGGTGAAGTCCTCTAGAGCCCGATCTCTAGCCCACCTGTACCTTTCACGTCACTTTGATCACAAAGAGCCTTAAAGCTCTTTATTTGGTCTTGGGCTTCCTCCAACGCCTTAGCCTTTTCGGACACAATAACATCTTTTGCCTTTAAAGCCTCTTCGTGAACCTCGGATGAAACCATTGTCTTCACGCTCTCTTCTAACTCTTTTAGCTTGTTTGAGGCAACTAAGAAGGAATCTTCAAATTTCCTTTGGCATTGTTTTGCCACCACTAGCTCATCCACAAATATATGTTTCCACAACACCTACACGTGAGCTTGAAGCTCGCAGTAGTTTTGCCATTTGAGGGAAGGTTTCATCCCCTCCAACACCTTTCATTCCTTTTTAGAGATGGAGTTGCCGAACTTGCTTGTGAACGCTACGGTGTCGAGCCCCTCATAGAAAAAATTGTGTGGGAGCAGGGCAGTGCTGATGACTGAGGTCCGAGGAAAGTTAGTTTCTCCTTTTGATTTTTTGGACTGGCTAGAGGATGACTTCTTCTCTCTTTTTCTTTTCTTTCTATTTCTCATTCCCCTTTTTCTCATTCTTTTAGTTTTTTCTTCTCATAGTCTGAGATGGGGGGTAAGACATTCGTAACAAGAGGCGTAGGAAAAGGTTCTTTCTCCACTTCGACTTTTGGGATAGTAGCTTCTGCTGAGGGCGCACGACTTCGACGTAACTTGTGGAAATCCACAGTTTTACCTTCAACCACATGGATAATTTCTGCAAAAAAACACAAAAAAATATTAGTTATATTTTGGTATAACTCTTTTTTACCAAAAAACATACATTCACCCTCCAAATCTTTAAACGGAGTTGGAGATGCATACAATTGCAAGAGCACCCCCACTGGAAGAAGGCAAGGAAGCAAATCCAAGTAGACGGCTTTTGCCTTCTCCTCAAGAGTAAGTAAATCTTCGAGGAAATCCGAATACCTTCTCGACATAGGCTTCCAGTAAAATGGAAATAAACGACCTCCATTTTTGTCGTAAAAGTTATTTTGGTCAGACTCAGGATTTATCATCACCTTGAAGTACCCAAACTTGAACCCCTTTAATGAAGTTGTATATGTGACAAAAAAAGGGTTATCAGTTATTCAGAAGAGAGACACCCACTTACATCTCTCATGGGCCCGAGTTGTACAATAACATAGAAAGAGGTTAGGTGTAACTTTGGTGTAGGTGAAAAAACCCAGAACTTGAAATGCTTAAATCTAACCCCAAGCATTTGGATGAAGTTGAGTGTGAGCACATTTTAGCACTCGTAAAACCCCCATAATAAAATTATCAAATGAAAGCCTAATAAGAAAGAAAAAATATACAATCATGAACATAGAAAAAATCTTCCCTACCTTTTGCAGACCAACCTAAGAATACAAAATCTGGGTTTGGCTTAGAAAAATCCTTACATCACCGAATAAGAAAAAAGGAATTATTCAACATCCTTAAAATAACGTATTTGAACTTTGTTAACAGAGTCACGCAACATCATCCTATTATTATAACAGGATGAGTACGCCCCTACTTCTCCATCTAGCCATTGATAAGAGGGGATTAGAATAGGAGGGTAATTCTTTTTCGGATTACCCTTGAATTTTCGTTTAACAACCACTTTTGCTAAAATAGAAACCTTCCAATGAGGCAGAGATTTCGACTCTGAGAGGCCTGCATGTTTCGCCTGCAACTCTGGACAAGTCATAGACTCGGAATTATTTCCTGAATCGGAGGGTAGGACTTCACCAGATTAGAAGGATCTGTCTTTCACATAAGGGATTTCAAAAGAAGAAATAGAAGAAGACATTTGCCTGAAAAGAAACAAATGAGATGTAAGGCGTACCTAACTCTGAAGAAGAAAGACTGAAAGAGAATTTGACAGAAGAAGAATGAGAGAAATGGTAAAGTGTAACTGAAATTGTCATAATTTCCTCCTTATATAGAAGAATTTGCCTAAAAACTCCCATCTCATCACCACCGTTCAAATCTTTCTAATGAACGACTCAGATCACACAACTATTCATTTTCTCATTTCCACTACAGTAATTAGGTTTTCAGTTTCGTGCCCTCAACGACTCTTGGCGGGAAAAAAACCTTTTCATCTTTAAAACCTAATTATCTCATCATTTTTTCCTCGGTATTTGCTCCCCAACATATTTGAATTGCCAAAAACTTTTGTTACCTCTTTTAAGCCTTCACTGTTGTGCTCTTCGCTTAGGTCAAGCCTGGGGCAAGTGTATAGATATAAGGAAATTAGGGTAGTAAAATGACCTAAATGTCCCTTAGAAGGAAAGAGCAAAAAGGACTTTAGATTTTGGCCATACTAAAATCCGAACTTGCAATAACCTAAGAGCACAAAAAAGATAAGGGTTACAAAGACTTCGATTTTTGGCCTTGCCGGAATGCGAACATTTGCAAAGATCATAAACCAAAGAGAGTAAAACATCAAAGGACATGGATATTCGGTCTTGCCAAAAACTATAAAATCTTAATAACAAGATTAATAATCATAAATTAATATTTAATCACTACGCCCAATAAAGTTGAAGAAGACAAACAACATATCCACTAGACAAAGACAGTATACAAGAAATAAAGCTAATATTCGACTCAATACAGGTAAAAACCTATATATTTGCTATAGATAACTTATATTGAGGCACATGTCCATTATTGATTATTGAAAATATTACTCTTTACTTTGTAATAATACGAACACTCTCTTACTTGATTGTTGGAGTTTTTTTTTAATTTTTTTTTACAGACATTCTCCCATTCTAAATAAAGAAAAACTAAAAACATCTTCGTCAGGTTATCCGAGAATAGTATTTGACTTATTCTAATAATAACAATATATATAATATGAAACAACCTTACCTTATGAGAGTGGAAGAAATTCCATATTTTCAACACTCCTTTTATTCTAGTATTTTTACATATTATATTTTTATGGTTGAAGTTTTTAACGACTACTATAGAAATAAAAAATGACTTAGAATTTCCTTTACTATATATATATATCCATAAGGAGATTGAAATCAGCAAAAAAAACAAAAAAACTAAATAAAAAAAAATTTCACAACCAAAAAGTTGATTAAGCAAAAATCAATATTAAAAAATATTTATTCAAACACATTTTGATTTTTGAACAAATTTAAAACAAGGTAGATCTTGTTTGAGCTATTCGAGTATTTAGTTTTGAAATAGAAATGTATTCCAAAATAATGATTATGAATTTTTAGCTAATTCTGAAACAATTTATATCTCATTTCAAATTAAAAAAAAGTTATTTATGATATTTTTAGTTTTTTGATTAAAGCTGGATCACGCGTCACTACCTTTAACCGTTAGTTAGTCATTGACTGTCATATTTGATCGGTGATCATTAATTATCACCTCCAACACTAATAAGTGACAACCACTTTCAACATTGGTCATCAATAACCTCCTCCAATTGTTAGTAACCAACAACTTACAACATTTATTATCATCTTTAACTGACGATTATCAACTTTTATTACTGGTTGCCATATCTAACTGACAATGACATTCAACTATCAAGTCACATACATGACAATGATATTTTAAATTTGAAAAAATTATTTTTGAAATTTTGAAAACTTAAAATGAAAACTAATTTTATTTTTATAAATTTTAAAAACCAAAAACCACGCACCTTAATATTTTTTATAAGAAAGAGTTGCTGAACGCAAGTAAGAAAAAAAGAAATGGTGGTGAGCGAGCGAGGCTTAGGTTGGAGTTGGAGTTGTTATCCAAATGAATGAATGTCTTCGTTTTTCCCTCGCTGAGTTGAGACTTTGAGGTCCATCATGTCTCTTCTCAAATCTCTCACTTCCAATCCCTCTGCTTTTAATTTCAAACCAACGCAATCCACCATGGCGCAGACCTCTCCTTACCGGGTACGCTTTCTGCTAACCAATGCTTCTTTCTCAACCGTTGCTTTTCCCTCAATTTCTATCAAACCAAGTTGCTCTCCGCATGCGATGTATAGGGTCCCACATACTCCATGTGCTTGATGAATTGTCAAAGTGAACATCGAACTGATTTGAGTGCTTTTACGTTTGAGAAATTCTCTCTTCACTCTTCAAGTTAACTCTAAAAATGAAGAACAGCCTCGCGTGGCCGTTTTAGTCTCCCTGGAAATGTATATTGCCTCTCAACTGCAATAAATTTTACAAATGTGCCGGGGAATATCTTATGCTCTCATGAATGTTGTCGAATAACTTTTGTGCGTTATTCAAATTATCGTGGTGTAATAAATATTTAAGTGTGAATTGGGCGATGGATTCTTCGTTCCTTGACTGTTGATAGCTAAAGACATTTACCAAGTAATCTTTGTGTTTGATAGGAAAAGCCAACTAATTCTTTATATATGATAGTTTGATGGATTACTCTGTTTCCCTCTCTTCTATAATAACCAGCAATACGATGGGAGACTCCTCCTACATACTTTCTGTTGACATGCTTTTAAACTTTATCAGGTGCTGTTAAGAACAGCTTGCTCCCCCTCCAGAGGAACTAACTCTGTTGACTTGTTTTATTCCCGTGGGATCTCATCAGTTAAAGTCCCAACTTTCTCAAGCTTATCAAAGTACTGTACCTATTCAAGGGACAATATTTGTTCTTCAAAGCGAAGATCACGAGGGCCAGTGATGGCAGAAAAGAAAGCTTCTGAAGGTAGAGTCTATTTGCTATGTTGCATTGCTTTGTACTCCTTTTTTTTTTTTTTTTTTCTAATCTATTGCTTTTTTGTCCTGTTAATTACTTTAGGAATCAAGCAAGAAGATGGCAAATACAAACACACTGTTGATCTTCCCAAGACAACATTCGGTATGAGAGCTAATTCTTCAGTAAGGGAGCCTGAAATTCAGAAAATTTGGGAGGAGAAACAAGTTTTTAAAAAAGTTGTTCAGAAAAATAGTGGTGTAAGTTTCGGTTTTTCCTCATTTTTTTTCCTCCTAGTTATATGAACATATTAACATACTTTAAATTACTTGATCAGGCAAATTTTATTCTTCATGACGGTCCTCCGTATGCCAATGGTGATCTTCACATAGGGCATGCCTTAAATAAAATTTTGAAGGATATTATAAATCGTTATAAGGTATGTTTTATTGGTACCATAATATAACATTTGAAGCATATTTTGTTTTACTTATATATGTCACATGGAACAATGTATTTTCTATGCTAAATTGCTAATACAATTTCAAGTAGGCACTAGGCATTGATATTTTGCTTTTCTTTGTGTGTAGGTCCTTCAAAATTATAAAGTTAATTTTATACCTGGATGGGATTGTCATGGCCTACCAATTGAGTTAAAAGGCAAGTATTCATGTTATGAGAGCTAGTTCAGATGTTGAATTCAAGACATGTCTTGCGTTGATCCTTTATATTCATGTTTGGCTTATGTCAAAGTTGAAGTATGTAGATAGTTCTTATTAATACATGTGTTTGGAGTTGTTGCAAATGTCAATGATATGTATATGTTATTGAAGTTAACCTTTTTGTTGTAGAAAGTACATTTTTGTACTTATTGATTTTTGCATTACTTATATTTTTTAAATAGCTCAAATTTTTATTAGCAATTCAAAATTTTAGATTAGAAATTCATCTCCTTTTTTATCCATGTTATGTTTTCAAAGTGAGGGCATTTTTGTTCTGGCTTATAGTCTTGCAGGCTGCAGCAAGCCCTTTAATAGTTTTAGTGATAAGACATGAGTTTATACTTCTAGTAAAAATAAAAAATTATGAATATTTTTTTTTTGTGTTAAACATTATTTTCAGTTGCAAAGTGTTGTAAAATCAAAATACCAAGTACTTAATATTTTTTTTAGCTATTGATTTCTTGACAAAAATGGTATTACTCATCATTTAACTTTTTGCAAATTTTTCTAATTTTGAAACTTTTTCTTTTATCTTTAAAAGTTGGCTGATTTTTTTGATAAAATTTAATAGTTAGATCTCAAATTAAAATAAATGCAATGAAATTTTATTGTAATGGAAATTAAATTAGTTTTTCTAAATAAAGAATTTAAAATACTATAAATTTGAATTGCTTTATCCAAACAAAATATTTTAAAATGAAAGGAATTTAATTGAAGCATTTAAATTTCCTTGCATTTTAAATGCCCTATAATTTTGAAAGTTTCTATCCAATATCTACCTTACTACTTTGTTTAGCATAAACTATCATTTTTATATCTATATTGCATTTTATATTATATATTCATTGCATGCTTCATGGTTGTTTTGAATTATTTCAGTTTTGCAGTCACTGGATCAAAAGGCTAGAAATGACCTCACACCATTGAGGTTGAGATCAAAGGCTGCTAAATTTGCCAAAGAAACTGTTAAAAAACAGATGTCATCTTTCAAGGTCCTTGCTTTGTTCTGCGGTTCTCTCTTTGATTTTCTTGTTTGTATATTGTAGCAGTTTTTGTTTTATTATACACATTTTATAATATCTCATTGATTTTTCATTCTAATTAGCGGGGAAACTTTGTACCTTAAGTGTGTTACTAAATGTTTGCAGCGCTATGGAGTATGGGCAGACTGGAATGATCCCTATCTTACTCTGGACCCAGAATATGAAGCAGCCCAGGTAGCTGGTACAGCCATTCTCATTTACCCTTACATGTGTGTTAAATCGAACATTGAATTCAGCACTTCAATTGTCCTGTTCAGTATGTGATATAGCCGTGAAAGTTAATGTCTTTACTTTTAGTTAGGAATACTGTGCTATCAACTCAAACAGAATGTTTATCAATAGTCAAGCAAACCAACTAAATAATTTCTATAGCTAACCAGAATGCTTCTCTTGCTTTATTTTTTAGCTTTCTATGGTGCTTGACTTCAAACTGTACCGGTTATGGTTATACCGCCTTCATAATTTGTACTTATAACTTTCTAGATTGAAGTATTTGGCCAGATGGCCTTAAAAGGCTATATCTACAGAGGCAGAAAACCTGTTCACTGGAGTCCTTCATCACGGACGGCACTTGCTGAGGCTGAGTTGGAGGTATAATAATTTACCATTATGTTATTCCTCGTCTTGAAATATATATCATAAATAGTAATTTTGCCTATATAGCGTATAATGTTGTCACAGTGATGTTGCGTGGGCTGAGTTAGACGTAGCGGTATAATAATATACCATTATGTTATACATATACATACATACAAAGATTTTCTGAATTTCTGCTTTTCTCTGTGTATGTCCATGCACATATGCAGTTTTTCTCTTCAACCTGATATGGTAGACTGGTAGTGCTTATAGTATTTACATCACTACTTGTTTGATTTTGTGTAGTATCCTGAAAAGCATGTTTCAAGAAGCATATATGCCATTTTTAGAGTTGTCAGTGCTCCTGCTCCTTTAGCACCAAGTTCCTTATTACAAGAATTTCCAAATTTGTGCTTGGCTGTATGGACTACAACTCCCTGGACTATTCCTGCCAATGCAGGTATGTTTATCATGTTAGTTTATTATTTCTAGATATGATTGCCTATAGTGTACTCTTAATGATTTTAATTTCCCCTCTTATACTTATTCCTTTCAAACAGTGTCAGTTCTAAACAGATATTTCTTGATTTCAGTTTCCATGGTTCTTCAATCATCTCTAAATAGAATCATTATATGATAGTTCAGAATACTACTTAAAATGCTATGTCAACAACAGAGATTATCCTTTTGCCAATATTTTTTATATGATCAATTCTTGTTAACTATTTTATTATCGTGAATTGTAAGATTCACGATCACTAAAAAATTATAACATATATATATATATATATATATATATATATATACATACACATACACATATATAAGTACTCTAGGAGTATTTTAACATCAAGAAACGTAATTAAAAAGAAAACATACACATATCTCATGAGAATTTGAATTCAAGCAAGTAATATAGTGATATATAAGTTTCAATACAAGACAAACAACTATACAAAATAACAGCCACAAGGTAAAAAAAAGGGATGTTTGCTGCCGCACAACTAATCATAGAGCCTTCAACAAACCCTAAACCATCAATAAGCAAAAATAAGTTTATTCTCCTAAACCTACCACGCAAAGGCCAACAACCCGATACCACAAACAACAGAGATAGACATTGCAGAGAGAAGGAGACGAGTTGCAGAGAGAGACATGAGTTGCAGAGGAGATGCGAGCTCTGTTGTAAAGAAGGACAGCTTCGAAGGAGAGAGAAGAGTATTTCTCTCAAAGAAACTTGTTGGGCATTTAGGGAGGGAGATTTTTCGGCAATTTCCCTCCCTTTCCAGACCCATTTTTGTCTTAAAAAGGAGCAAAATTAAGGTTATTTTGAATCCGGGTTGCGTGACCCAACTCAGTCAAAACGCAGAAAACACTGGGTTTGAATCGTGTGATTCTCCCATAACTTGCGATTCACGTCATTCTCCACTGATTCATGCGGTTCGGAACCGATTCATACCCAAAAAAGATACAACCTCCAATTCGCATCGCTAGAGCTCTGACTCGTATTGAATCATATCTATAGAGATACATGCGATTCTAACTTCACTGATTGAGACTTTACTGAAGCAGACTTTAGACATGCCAGAGTATCTTGAAAATATTTCATAATTTCATTCTTGTATCAGAATATTTGTCTTACATAATCTCAAAAAGTGGTTCTGCATTTCATTATGTACATGATTTGTTTTCATGTTTAATTCGGATTAGCAGTCTTGTATTAGTGAAAATAGGGGTTAGTGTGTTGCCTTTGTAACACAACATCACAAACTGTACATCGATATCAATATTTTTTATTATCAATTTAAATTATTTTCATCATTGATGAAGACAATTTTGACCCAAAGTCCCTATAATTTCTACCAGACAAGGTAGCTGCATCTTTTCTGGCAGAACTTGAATACCATCTTGAGAAACACCGAGAAAAGAGAACAAAATTGTTCAAGTGCTTTCTCTTTGAAAACATTTCTGCATATGTAGAAGATAATGTAGCAAATATTATTTTTTAATCATATGGCATAATGGCTCTAAGCAGTAAGAACATGTTTGGGAATTCATTCAGAATGCTGTAGAACAGATGTTCACACTTCAGACATTCCAACACATCAGATGGAGAAGGAAAATTTTTTTCCATTAGCATTGAACAGGCATTTAGGTGTATCTGAATAGTTTTCCAAACATGCTATAAGTACTCAAAGATTTAACTCCTTTTTGTTCTTAAATGTTTTAAATGTAATTGGCATTTCACTCTTTCCCTTCTTTATCTGTTTTCTACTGTTCTATGCTCAGCTGTTGCGGTGAATCCTAAGCTTGAATATGCTGTTGTTGAAATAAAGCCATTACCGGAGCATGGCCATTCATCTGATGGAACTAAAAAGAAAGGGGTTGGACTTGTTTTGAAGGATGAGAAGAGGCCATTTCTTATTGTGGCCTCAGAGCTTGTGCCAAGTTTAGAGGCAAAATGGGGGGTGAAGCTTGTTGTCAAGACAAGACAATTGGGTTCAGAGTTGGAAAACTACAGGTTGTTGGAAGTATGAAAATGAATAATTACTTTCTTTTACTTTGTTTTTGTATTTTTTTTTACTTGTTTCCATAATTTTGCATGTTATAATCTCAGGCTTAAATATTTTTTTCATCCGTATAATTATTATTTTGGTTTTGGCCCTTTATAATTTTTTTTTTTAAAATAATCCTTTTACTTTTTTTTTTTTATTTTGGTCCTTGTTGCCTTGTAATATACTCATTTTTAAATTTTTTGTCCCTGTAATATGTAGATCGTTTGATTTTAGTCCTTAGCAAATATATTTCATATGGACCAATTCAAAATGAAAAATATTATAGGGACTAAAACAAAACAATGGATGTATTACAAGGACAAACAAAATAATAAGGATGAAAACCAGAAATACTATATTACGGGGACCAAAAAACATATTTAAAAGCCATAAATTTTTTTACCTTTTACAATGTTGGGGGGAAGAAAACTTTATGCTGAGGGTATATGTTGTTGTCTTAGGTATATCCATCCAATAGACAATAGGGAATGTCCTGTTGTAATTGGTGGAGATTACATAACCACAGAAACTGGAACAGGACTGGTCCATACAGCTCCTGGACATGGTCAGGAGGACTATGTGACTGGCCAGAAGTATGGACTATGCATACTTTCTCCAGTAGATGATGATGGAAAGTTCACTGACGAAGCTGGGCAGTTTAGTGGGCTTGATGTTCTTGGCGAAGGTAACACGGCTGTTGTAAAATATTTGGATGAGCATCTCTCACTCATCATGGAAGAATCATATGGTAAGTTCTTTCTGTCACTAATCATAATAATTCTGCCAATATCTATATATTATCATAATCATTCCCTATTTTTTCTGGTACAGAACATAAGTATCCATATGATTGGCGAACAAAAAAACCAACGATATTTAGAGCAACAGAGCAATGGTTTGCATCTGTGGAGGGATTTCGCCATGCTGCTATGGATGCTATCAGCCATGTAAAATGGGTTCCACCTCAGGTATACCATTTTATTTTTCAAATTTCTATTGCTATATATAATACTAGCACTTAATTGTACAATGTATTCTTTTAGACACGCGCCACTTATATTTGCTGATGTACATGAATTGCTTAGGCAGAAAACAGAATCTCAGCAATGACTTCTAGCCGCTCAGATTGGTGTATATCACGACAACGGACCTGGGGTGTCCCCATTCCTGTATTTTATCATCTTCAGTCTAGAGAACCTTTTATGAACAAAGAGACAATTGATCATATCAAATGTAAGAGCCCAAATGTGGCAAGTATATAAACTATCAGACTTTCTTTTTTAGATACAAGTGCCTTCTCAAATGTTAATTGACAAAACAATGATTTATTCTACATTTTTAAATGTAATGGTAAATGTTTAGAATTGCTTAATGGCTAATGGTTATGTATAAATGCTTGTTATATGAAGGTAATCTTCTTTTTTTTTTTTTAATTTGAGACTTTTTCAGTTATCATAGCCCAAAAGGGTAGTGATGCATGGTGGTACATGACTGTCGAGGATCTTCTCCCAACTAAATATCGTGATAAAGCTGCAGAGTATGAAAAGGGAACTGACACGATGGATGTATGGTTTGATTCAGGTACAATGTTCTGGTGCCAATAGTTTTTTCCATGAATGTGTGGGTTCCATGAGTTCCTTAACCACTCCTTTCTCCACTTCTGTGTTCAGGGACTGTTCTACATATTACTACCCATTAAACACATTTGTCAGTGATTGATACTGCACATGTTTAATATAATTGAGATTTTGTTTAGATCCTTGCCCATAACTGGATTATCTAGTTGTTTGGTGATATTATTTTTCTCATTACTCTTTAGACCTTAGTAACTTGAACCTAGGACCTTAGTCCCTTACTGCCAACCCTCAGCTACCTGAGCTGAGCTAATGCTGATGATTCATTTTGGCTGTTTACTTCTATCTTCAGGTTCCTCCTGGGCTGCAGTTTTGGGAAAAAGAGATTCCCTTAGTTATCCTGCAGACCTCTATCTTGAAGGAACAGATCAGCATCGAGGGTGGTTTCAGAGTTCATTGTTAACAAGTGTAGCTACAAAAGGTAATAAGCAACTTGACTTTTTTATTACATTGATTATCTATAAATCCCTATCTTTGGTTCTTTCAGAAGAAATATTCTTTACCTCACAAATTGGTGAGGCAAATATTTTTTCTTGATTGATATTATTTGATTGTTTTGTTCTGTTTTCAAGTCAATCCTGCTTTCCTTTCTATATTAAGACAAC
Organism: Psophocarpus tetragonolobus; assembly: GCA_037954015.1. NCBI lineage: Eukaryota > Viridiplantae > Streptophyta > Magnoliopsida > Fabales > Fabaceae > Psophocarpus > Psophocarpus tetragonolobus. The sequence goes on along the minus strand of CM075693.1, from coordinate 4,293,978 downwards.
AGTGAAGATTCCAAGCAAAACACCATTAGCTGATTTTTATATTGTCCCTATTATATAATTCAACTGCATAATGCCAGTGGATATAGATGCATGCTTACTGGTGTTTAAGGTTGTGGTTGAGAATGTCTTCATATGTTTATACATTAATGGGAACTGAGTTCCAAGTGAGTTGAGAATTGAATGCAGTTATCAGTATTGGGAATTTATGTGATATAAAATAACTTTTCTTTACTTAGTAAGTAAGTATGCATCAGTTCTATTTTAGAAACCGCATGATGGAATTTTTTCTTAGGAAAGCCAATGACAGTTATGTATCAGGATTATATTGTATGAAGCACAAACACAGATACAAACATGACATGAACACGGGGACACAATATATATATATATATATAATTTAGATATCCATATGATAATAAATTTAATAAAAATACTAAGAGGTGTCATATTTCATAATCCAAAAAATCAAGAGAAACTATCATAATAAAGGGTCTCAAAACAAAAGAAAAGAAATACTAAAGATAATAATAACATGACACCATAAAAAAATATTAATAGTTAATTGCATTATTATTTATTGAAAATAATATTAATAGGAAGTATTAATTTACGAAATAGGAAGCACAGCAAAATGCAGAAAACAGGGAGCAGGGGATACTTAAACTTTAAAAAAATTATCTTTCACTGTGCTCAAACGTGACTCGACTCTATGCGGCGGTGCGGTGGTTCTGGTCTGCAATGAAAGTGGTTGGAACGAGGTGGATCTGCCATTTTGGTGTGCATGATAGTGGCTGGACAGAGGATCTGGTATGTGCAAGTGATTCTGGTCAGTACGTGGAGATGGTTCAACGATGTTTGTTTGGTTCATTCAGTGGGGTTATGGTAGGTTGAAGACGAAGCACAAAAGAAGCCAAATAGCATGGGCCATAACATCTCTGGCATGTCCCAGCAGTGGGCTGTATCCTCTTTGGCATGTCCCAGTGGTGGGCTGCATCCGGCCCAGCCTATCGCGTTTGACATCGTGTCGTATGCGTGTCCAAGCTGCATCTCTGTCCTGGACGCTTCCGATGCACCGAAGCGGCAAGGTAGCAGGGCCGTCGTGCTTCTTAGATTATATCTGATAGTACAGTATAATTAGGCCAGTGTGATGTCATTTGTAGTTTGGGGGTAGAGAATAGTCTATAGGAGACTTATGTTTCTGAAACAGCAAGTTTATTGTTGTATTATTATTTATTATGTATGATTTCTCTGTTCAGTGTTGTATTTCATTAGTTTCACCAGTTGGTGTTCTATCATTTTTTGGTCTAATCTGCCAGATCCATGGGAAGGGAGATCTCTGAGCAGCAAGTTAATCATTTTGAGCTGAAATTTTTTGTTGCGTAGATTTATTGGTGGAGCAATTGGAAGAATAGCAAGATGATGTGGTGCAAATGGTTGAGAGGATTGGATGTATGGAAGAGAGTCTTTAATCTGAGATGTAGAGCTTATTAGGGAAGAGACCTGTGGAGGAAAATGAGAATTTCTATCATAAGTAAGGAAACTCTTCCAACCAGGGCTAAATTTGGATTCCCAAGGATTAGATGAGTCCTGTGTGCTGGTTATGAAAGTGGAACAGGGAAGACCATGTGGAATGGATCACTAGGGCACAAACATACTTTGAAGATCAAAATACTTTAGCAGAAGTAAAGATCAAATTGGCTATACTAAATGTGGAGGGATTAACCATCCATTGATTCAATCTTTTGAGAGAAATAGAAGATCATCTCACTTGGAGGAAATTAAGAAGTGCCCTGATTGCAAGGTTTGGAGGGAGAAGGTTTGAAAACCCATGAGGAATTAGCAATCCTGAAGCAATTGGATTTTGTAGAAGAATTATATTGAGAAAATTGAGTTCCTCTCTTCACAAGTAAGCAGGTTACCTAGGGAGCAATATTTGGGTTCTTTTATAGGTGGACTTCAACCGAATATCAAGTGCAGGATCCATACTTCTAACCCTAAGTACCACCTTCAAGCCATGCAATTGAAGCAGCAACGGCTGGAATTCATCCTGAGATTGGTCGTCTAAGAATGATCAACCAAAAAAGAACTACAATTGCATGACCTTCAACTTCAAGTAATTCTGCATTAGTTCTGTATTAGAAACTTCATGATGACAGTTATTCATAGAAATAACTGATGGCTGTTATGTATTAGGGTTATATTATATCTAATAGTATGATGTGCAATTAGGTAGTGTGTTGTTATTTGCAGTTTGTGGTGGCAGAGAATACTCTTTATAAAGGACTTTTGTGTTTGGGATAGCAAGTGTTTTGTTTTAACATGTATGATTTTCTGTGGTCAGTATTGGATTTTATTAGTATATCAATTAGTGTTCTATCATAGATATTATAAAATTGTCACTCTTTTCTGATACAGGGAAGGCCCCATATTCAAGTGTTTTAACACATGGATTTGTATTGGATGAGAAGGGCTTAAAAATGAGCAAGTCTTTGGGTAATGTTGTGGATCCACGTTTTGTGATTGAAGGAGGTAAAAATCAAAAGGTTAGTCACGTTGATGTATTATCAAATAAATTAGTCTTGGAATTGTATTAAACTATCATATTCCTTTTCATCAAAAGCCATGGCTCAAGGGGGTTTTTCCTGTCTTATTCACAGGAAGCACCTCCATATGGAGCTGATGTCCTGCGACTCTGGGTTTCTAGTGTAGATTATACAGGTGACGTGATGATTGGTCCTCAGATTCTTCGTCAAATGTCTGAAGTTTACAGAAAGTTGCGAGGAACTTTGAGATACCTCTTGGCAAATCTTCATGATTGGAAAGTAAGTTTGAATTGTATTGTTGAAGTTAAAACCTTTTTTGCTTGAAGGATGACCTGTCTTTGTCTGCAGTTACTGCATATTGTCACCTCGTTATGTTTTATTGTTATAATAATATTGTCACATTAATCTTTGCCTAGTTCTGTTTATAGATTTCTTAAATTGTGTCATACCTCTGTGTCTCATTGACAGACGGAATACAGTGTTCCATACCATGAACTTCCGAGGATCGATCAACATGCACTTTTTCAGCTTGAAAATGTTGTAAAAAATATTCAAGGGCATTATGAAAATTACCAGTTTTTTAAAATATTTCAGGTAATTTTATATCTTCATGAAACATTCTTTACATATGCTTTAGGGTTCATCCCTTAAAATGGGAAAAAAGGAAATGGAAATAATAGCAATATATTCTTGGCAAGTTTGTGACATGGGAAGTCGATTATATCCAACTTTTGTTTGCATAGGCATATCATTCATGTCCTTTTGGCAGAAATTTTATAATTTAGTTGTTTAATTTTCAAAGTTTGCATTTTTTTTCGTTCCATTGTCTCAGATTTTGCAGAGGTTTGTCATTGTTGACCTGTCAAATTTCTATTTTGATGTTGCCAAGGATCGACTTTATGTTGGGTAAGTTTTTTTGCTTCATGTTCTCTTTATATGGATATTTAACATGAGTTTCCTTTATGGCATCAAGGAATAGATGCCTGTTTTTCATTTTCTTAATTTCTGTTTATTTCCATAACATATATGAATAAGCTTAAAATCTGCAGTGGATCAACAAGTTATACGAGAAAAAGTTGCCAAACAGTTCTTGCAGCTCATCTCCTTTCCATTGTGAGAATAATAGCACCAATATTGCCCCATTTAGCCGAGGATGTGTGGCAGAATCTTCCTTTTCAGTTTATAACTGAAGATGGTTCTATTGCTGAATATGTATTTGAATCAAGATGGCCCATCTCGAATGAAAGATGGCTTGCCCTTCCTGTTGAAGAAATTAATTTCTGGGAGAATATTCTTGAGGTACTCTCTATCTCAGATTTATAGATAAGCTTATGTAAATCTGAATCAATATTTCAAAGTCGTTCATGACAGAACAATAAGGAGGATAGTCATTTTAGCGACAAAAAAGCTGATATATTAGAACATTAAAGGATGATAAATACGAGCATGGCTACATAACCACCTCAAAATATAAAGTGCAGTAATAACTATCAACATCATTATCTTTGTTTTATATTACTTCTATCCCTAAATGTAAAACAGATTTTCCTCATTCAAATTTTTTAAAAATATTGGTTAATTCAGTTTGGATTATTAAATTTAAAGTTAATTTTCAAAATTATTCTTAATTTTATTGAGACTTATGAAGCACAGGCATGGGGAACATGGCTAAATTAAAAAATCTAGGACATGGAAACCAATATATAATAATAATTTATATGTCCATGTGACAATAAGTCTATTAAAAATTACTAAGAGACATCACATATTTCATAAAATCAACAGAAATTAGAATTTAGAAAAGAGCAGATTTAAAAATATAATGTAATATTCATCCCCCCTTTCATGCTTCAGTTCTGAATAGTTAAATATAAATCTAAACACTTTGAACAGTGCCATGTTTTTAACTGACATTGTGGAATAGGGAAGTAAAAATATGAAATTAACAATTTCATAAAAAAGAAAATATAATAAACATAATAAAAGCCAATTAGGGAAGATAACGTCAACATGAAAACAGGAGAAAGAAAAGGTTACCTTTGTGATTTGATGGTGGCTTGGTGCAAACTTGTGGTGGTTTGACAATGTTTCAGTCGTTGCTTGGCTCTACCAAGTTGTAGCATGTTTGGTTTGACATAGTTCAATGGTTTGGTTTGGTGATGGCACGATAATAGTGGCTACTTCAACGAAGCTAATGACTGGTCAATGGTTTAGTATAGAGGTGTTGGTAACTAACAGAACTTATGTAAAAGATAAGGAAATTGAAAGCAGGAATTATGATATATCTCCATTAAAAGAACGAACTTGGCCAATATATATAGCCTTACATGTGAATAGAAAAACTGAAAACAAAAAAAACAACCCATGTTTTCAGCCCACTATTAACATCTAATAACATGATAGACTAATTCAAAAAACACAACTGCTTCTAAAAATAGGAGAACTGTAAAACTGACTAACAAATCCTCCTTTAAACTGAATGCTATATGCAATCAATTTATATCAAACTGTGAACACACTCCTAGTAACTTGCGTAGTTTCAAGAAAACATCCAACTTGAGTGGTTTGGTTATAATATCAGCCACTTGTTCTTGTCTGCCACAGTGCATCATCTCGATAGTTCCAGCTTTTGTAAGATCTTGAAGGAAATGAAAACGAACATCAATGTGCTTGCAACGACCATGCATTACTGGATTCTTTGAAAGCTTATAGCGGAACTACTATCACAATGAATCACAGTTGCCTTGCTTTGCATTTTACACAGTTTTCCCAGCACCCCTTTCAACCATATGGCTTGACAAGCACACAATGTTGCACCTATAAACTCAGCCTCTGTAGTTAATAGACTCACAATTGGTTGTTTTCTCGATGACTAAGAAATAGCAGCTGAACACAATAAGAAAACATAACCCAAAGTACTTTTTCTATCATCCAAATCCCTTGCATAATCACTGTCAGTGTAAGCAAGAAGCTCTTTGTTTCTTCCCTTGTAGAAAATTCCAAACTCAGTTGTTCCCTGTAAATATCTCAACACCCTTTTTGGCCATTAGTAAATGCAGCTCAGTAGGATTCTCCTTATACCTGCTAATGAAGTTCACCACAAACATCATATCAGGTCGAGTAGATGTTAGATACATAAGACTTTCCACAATTTGTTGATAGTAAGTCTTATCCACTTTTACTCCAGATTCATCTTTTGTGAGTTTAACACCAGGAACAATTGGATTATGCACAAAATTGCATCTATCCATTCCAAACCTTTGAACCATCTCTAATGCATATTTCTTACCTTTGAAGCATCTCTAATGCATATTTCTTTTGACATAAGAAAATGCCATTTGATTGTTGCAACACTTCAAGACCAAGGAAATATCTCATTTTACCAAGATTTGTCATATCAAATTCATGCTTCATGGAGCTTTTAAATTTTGCCAACATCAACTCATCATTTCCAATAAAAATAAGATCATCGACATACAAACTATCCCAATCCCAACTCTTATCTTCTTCAAAAACAACATCCTTGCTTATTATGATCCTTGGTGAAATTGGATCATACAGCTTGTATGCTTTTGATACTTCACTAACCCCCAACAGAACACAACATAGGCTTTTATCATCCAGCTTGGTTCTATGATCATCAATCACATGAACATGAGAAATACATTCAAAAAATTTAAAATACTTAACTGAAGGCTTGACTCCGCTCCGAGCTTCTTCTGGCGTCTTATTTCTCACCGCTAATGTTGGACTCCCATTCGGGACATGCACAGACCAGTTGATAGCGTCAGCCCAAAAGGTTTTGGGCATTTTCTTCTTTGAGAGCATGCTCTAAACCATGTTCATAATGGTTTTGTTCTTTCGTTCTATGATCCTGTTCTGTTGTGGTGTATATGCAATTGTCAATTGCCTTCGAGTACCATTTTCACAGCAAAAATTGGTGAATTCCTGTGATGTAAACTCTCCCCTGCGCAAGCCTCTGATTAATGAATCAGCTTCCTTCTCAACGTGAATCTTAAAATTCTTGAAGACAGAAAAAGCTTCTGATTTTTCTATCGAGAAATAAATCCATGTTTTTCTACTGAAATCATCAATAAAAGTGGTCAAATACCTCTTTTTGTTGTTGGAGATAGGTTTGATTGGTCCACAAATATCAGCATGTATTAGTTGCAGAACGTGTCTGGCCCTCCTGGTACTCTTTTGTGGGAAAGAATCTCTTGGTTGCTTTCCTACCAAGCAGTCATTGCATAGCTTTTTTGGTGCCTTCATTTTTGGCAAACCATTTACCATACTCTTCTATTAAAGCGTATTTAAATCCCGAAAACTCAAGTGTCATATCTGCAGTGCCAGAGATGCATTATATCTTCTGTAACTGTGTGAAAGCAAGTGGATTTTGCAGCTTGAGATATGGGATGCAACATGAACATTCGATTTGAAGATATTCTGGTTTCCATGATTAAACCGTTTTTAGGATGGAAAACTTTGCACTTTCCATGTTGAAATAGAATACTAAGCCCTTTTTCTTGTAATTGCCCAATACTTTGCAATTTATTCCTCAACTCTAGCACAAAGAAGGCTTCCGTAACAGTAAGTGTTTTGCCATTCATGTTTAACCTAATGTTACCTTTTCCAGTTACACCCATGCTTGAATTATTGTTCAACTTACAGAATCTTTGTAACTTTCATCAAGATTTGAGAAGTATTTCTTCTTCCTCCACATGTGATTGCTCATCCAGAATCAAGAAACCACCGAGCTTCTTCATTTGCCTTGTTCATATCTGTGTAGGCCATCAATAACATTTCTTCTTCAGTTTCTACATAGTTTGCCTCCTTCCTTTGGTTTGAACATTTCCAACGGAAATGCCCGAGTTGATGACAATTATAGCACTCCACTATGGATTTGTCAAACCCTTGTCTGCCTCGTCCTTGTCGTCCAAAACCTCCACGACCTCGTCCCCTTGGTGCATATTGAGCATACTTATCTCCATGAGCAACCTTCAAGACATGTTATTCTTCAACATGAGAAGTCATGCGTTGTTCATGTACAAGCAGACTGCTTTGCAATTCATTAATGGCCAATGTGTCTATATCCTTAGACTCCTCAATGGAACACACAACATAATCAAACTTGGGAGTCATGGATCTAAGAATTTTCTCAACTACAACATTTCCCTTGTTTTCACCATTAGCCTTCATCTTGTTGGCTATGGTAAGTGTCCAAGCAAAATAATCATTTACGGATTCTCCCTCCTTGATGTGGAGAATTTTAAACTCTTTTCTGAGAGCTTGCAATTGTGCACGCTTGACTCGTGATGTGCCTTGATACTTATACTTCAAGGAATCCCATATGTCCTTTCCTGTATCCTTGTTAAGAATAGTCTCTAGGACTCAACGATCTAATGCTTGAAATATGTAGTTCTTTGCCTTCAAGTCTTTTAATTTTGGATCATCAATACTCTTTCTCTGTACATTGGTAAGAGTGATTCCTTCTGCTGCTTCAGGAATCCCATTTTCCACCAAACCCCAGTACTCTTTTGAACATAAAAAATTCTCATAAGCATCGCCCAGTTATCATAATGCCCGTCAAACTTTGGTATTGCTGGTTGCACAAAAGAACTCTCCGATGCCATAACTTTTCACACTTAGAACATTACTGCTTCTACTTTTAATCAGGCCCCGTGGTGGGGCTCTGATACCAAATGTTGGAAACTAACAGAACTTATGTAAACGATAAGGAAATTGAAAGCAGGAATTCTGATATATATTAAAAGAACGAACTTGGCCAATATATATAATCTTACATATGAATAGAAAAACTGAAAACAAAAAAACAAGTACCCACGTTTTCAGCCCACTATTAACATCTCCTAATAACATAATAGACTAATTGAAAAAACACAATTGTTCCTAAAGATAGGGGAACCATAAAACTGACTAACAAGAGGGGTTACCACAAAGGGAAGATGAAGCACGAAGTATGAGGACAGTGGCTGTTTGTTTCTTTATTTATTTTTCTAAAAAAATTTAAAAATAATTAATGCATATAATAATTGAAAATAATCCTATAAAAAAGGACAACAAATTTTAAAATTGTGTCTTACCTCTTTGATGAATGTAGTATTATAATTATAATTACTAGCAAACATACAGGTGCTGTTGCGTCTGTGTATTCGCATTTCTATTTTGAAATGTTATAATAATTTTAGAGTTTTAATTCAATATGTTTTGTGATAAGATGATAGAATATAAATAATTCTCGTGTTATTTTGTGTATAATAATTTTAGTTTAATATGTTTTGAAATATATTTTATTAATTTTTATATTTTTTTTGTTTATGATAACATGATAAAAACATGTCAAATTATTAACGAATATGATAGATTTGCAAAGAATTTAAGAAAATCGAGAGAGGAAAGAGTTTGAATAGAATTTAAAATGTTATTTTGCTTGTGTATATGTATCTTTATTAAAAATATTTATGGTCAAAGGTATACATATTAATGTAGTTTAAGGAAAATTGATTTGTAGTAAGGTAGAACTTGTGAAGATGTCCATTTATTAATATCGGAAAAGTTATGTGTAAGTATGATAAGTCATAAAATATTTAGAAGGTAAAATAGTTATCAAATGTTCACACCAAAATGTCTTATTCCCATTATATAATATAATATTATAGATTATTGATTATACGTATAGATTATAAATAGTATGGCAACTATGTATGTTAAATATAAATGTTGATTAAAAAGTTTACATTTGGGAGAGAGTGACTATGGGTTCAAATCTCTCCTTTTACAAATTTGTTTTTTAATTTTCAAATAGGTATAAAGGTAGAATGTGTATTTTGAAAGTGAACATCAAAAGGGGAGTTTCCTTTGTTAATAGTATAGATATAATATAAATTCACAATATTGATATTTGATATGCTATCCCCTATGTGATCTTTGGTAATATACTCTTGATTTATAAATAAAAAACTAAATTGCATTGATATTTGATATGCTATCCCCTATGTGATCTTTGGTAATATACTCTTGATTTATAAATAAAAAACTAAATTGCATTAGCAATTTCCTTGATCCATATAGTAATTATGAAGTCTGAAAGTTACAGATAACTGAATTTTTCTTTTTAATCATGGAGTCCAATTTCAGCAATCTTATCACTTTTTATAACGTTGGTTTTCCAAAATTTCAATTTCATATGTACCAGGATGTAAAGGTTATGGACAGAAAATAAAAGAATGCAATTATACTGTCATAAATGTGAAATTTCGAAGGGTCATATGATTTGGTTCTTCGTGTAAATACATACAACTACCGTGACTTTTACTTTTACTTTTTTATCAGTGTAATTTTCTTTGTCTACGAAGTTATACAAAGATGAAATTAATTTAATCAGATATTTGTTATAAGCTAGTGCTTGTTACTTAACGAAAACTTCTTTTGCCAGCTGAGAACAGAATTGAATAGAGTTTTGGAAGTTGCTCGAACAGGCAAACTAATCGGGGCCAGTTTAGATGCAAAGGTTCACATCTATACATCTGATGCCAGCCTGGCATCCGAATTATGTGAACTATGTGCAGCCAGAAATGATGCGGATACATTGCACCGTCTATTCATTACATCTCAGGTTTGTCTATATAGTCATTTCACTCTCAATAGTTGACTTGAAGATAATAGAAATTGAAATATACGGTCTTTAAGGGGGATTCTGGATTAGCAGCAGTCAAAGGCTCAAAGCAAGTCCCCAGCTTAGTATGTTAGGAGTTTTAGAATCTTGCTGAGGAACGTATCAGATTAGGATTCATGTTTTGATGTAGCAATCCTTAAATATTGATCCTTGAGGCTCCAAGAATGGCACGATAGAATACATATAATGATCTTTTAATTTGACTCACAATGTGCAGGCTGAGATTCTTCCCTCATTGGACGACGAACATATTGAAAATATACCATATAGTGGTGAGTGCCTCATTCAAGGGAAGAATAAAGTGTGGATTGGCATATCTCGTGCTGTGGGTTCCAAGTGTGAAAGATGCTGGAATTATTCACAGCAGGTTGGTTCATTTTTGGACCACCCTACCCTCTGTAGTCGCTGCCACGATGTCGTTGCTCTTCATATGCCTTCTCAAGTAGCAGCAGTCAGTTAAGATTTTTGAAGCAAAGTTGTTTTCCAAAATTCATTTTTGTTCACTACTTCACTTATGTTTTAAATTGTATAAATATCCATTGTATGCCGCTGAGTTATTTATTCCAAATTGTCATTTTTTGTTCACTATTTCACTGGTTTATGCATTGAATAAATAACTATTGTATGCCACTGAGTTATTTATTCCCAAGTCTCATTTTTTGTTCACTGCGCTGGAATCTGTAATGAACAACTATTGTATGCAACTGAGCGCGACTATACGGATAATTCTTTAAATCTAACCTTTTATTTATTTCTTGGGTGTGTTTACGTCATGAAAGTGTGAATAGCCTAAAAAAATTGTTTGAAATTGTTGATAGAATTTATTTTAAATCGTAATTTATTTTAAATGTGATTTTTGTTTGGATAACAAATATTAAGAAAGTGGTTTACTAAGAAAATATTATTTATAAATTTTAAATTAAAATTGATTTTGAATGTATAATTACTAAAATAAATTTTAATATAGACTTGAATGTTTTTTAATATTTCAAAATATGACGGAATTATTTTTGGTACCCAATAAAAAATTTACATAACGATGTTTTTTGTCCTTGAAAAATAACGTTTATTTTTAGTTTTTTAAATATTTTATTTTTGAATTTTATCCTTCAAATTTTCTTTTTGGTTTGATTTAGTTCATGTTGTTAAATAGTTTGCTTTTTTTTTTTATTATTCTAATCTCTATTTTCATGAAACCATGATAATTAAGTGATCAAGCAGTATAACAACTTATCACTTCATCGGATGGTCTGAGAGGGATACTATTTTGTTTTTTAATAAGGGATAGTCATGTGTAACTGATAAATTGTGTTTTTAATCTCTTACTTGTTCAAAACAATCCATGGTATCAAATAAGTTTATAGGTTATAAAACACAGATTATTAAAAAAAGTTACATTGTGTTATTTTATTTTGTTAAACTCTCTAATGATATGATAAGTCATTTTACTATTAATGTTACTATTATGTCGCATTTAAAGTTGTTTCTTTAGAGTAAGGATTAAGATACAAAGACCAAAATTAAAAGAAAATCTTTAAAAGACAGAAAATGACAACATTTTTTTTTATCAAAAAGTTATTTAGGCAAAAAAAAATACTTTTAGATATCTATAAAAAAAATGTTTTTATCCATGTTTCTTATTCATGTTAAATGTCAACATACTTGTTAATTTTTAAAGTGGCAAGGCCCTGTTTAGGGTGATTTTTTATTTTTAGATTTATAAAAATAAAAACTAGTTTTTGTTTTAAGTTTTTAAATTTATAAAAAGATTTTTTTCAATTTTAAAACATTGGTATTGGGATGATTGCTGGTGATTGGAGACAGATGTAGTAGTAAATAGTGGTGGTTGGTAACTAGTGGTGGTGACTGATGATAACTAGCAAATATAAGACCTTATATTAGTGGAGACAATCTATTTAAAAAATAAATCTAATAATAATTATCATATATAAAAAACTAATAAAAAAACAATGGATTCAAACACATAAATAAGAACTATAAATATTAAAAAGGAGGGACAATTATTTATCTTTACATGAAAATATGAGAAGGGGTTCAAACATATAAAAATTAGGGAATGCAAAATATGAAATTTTAACACATACATGTGACTTTATTAAAATGAGGGGGGTGCATTTGTCGACCCTAAAATAAGGGATGAGGGACCGATAATCTACAGCTAAAAGTGGCGACCATTGACCAATGGTTGTGATGAGGGACTAATGATCGGTGACTAAGAAATAATCACTGGTGATAGCTATCAAAGGTGGTGGGTGGTGATTGGGAGTCAGAGGTGGTAACGAGTAACCAAGTGGTGGTGGTTGGTGTATGGATCTAGAAATTTTAAGTAGTGGGAACATAATGTAAATTTTCAAAATATAAATTATAAAAAACAAAGTTTTATGCATGCATACCTAAAAATTGATAAAGATATGACAAAAAATTTGAAATTTTCATCAAAGAAATATTATATTATTAAATTATAACCTAGAATATACAATTATAATTTAATTTATCTAATAAAAAGAGTCATTAAGATAAAATAGAAGCCACAAACCATAAAAAATAAAAGAAAAAAGTCAAAAACTTGAATCAATATTTTGTTGAAGATGAAAGAGCAAAATTAATGCATTAAAGAGCTCAAAGTTAAAAAATAATAATTTAATTAGTAGAAACTTATCTAACAAATTTAAAATAGGCTAAATTATACTTCATGACCGTTTTTGACACTTGTGCACATTGTGTCCTCATATTTTTAATTCGCACATTTTGCCTTTTCCCCTTTATAAATTGTTTATATTTTATCCATCCGTGAAATTCAAATGTTGATTGTTGAATTTGGAACTTTGATTTTCCACGTGTCATTATTGTATGACATGACACTCTATTTTAGCACATGCCTGCAAGTGCTAAATTATACTTTGGGCCATTCTGTTTTGGCACTTGCACACATTGTGTCCTCCTATTTTTAATTACGCACATTTTGCCTCTCCCTTTTATAAATTGTTTGCATTTTATCCATCTATTACATTCAAATTGTTGACTATTAAATTTGAAACATTGCCTTGGCACGTGTCGTTATTGTATGACATGAGACATCGTGATTTAGATAGAGTTAATATTTAGAGAGGAAATTTTGTTCTTCTTCATGCCTTTCGTGCTTGAAAAAGATTTCTAACATATGGAGAAACACTTTGATGACATTGCCCTGAGAAACAGTAAAGTATTATCGTCACTTCCACTATTTGACAAGTGTTCGGTAAATGGATAATTAAAAGGTAGAAATTCATGCGTTCTCATTAAGCCCAATATTTTAAAGCATCTAGAAATCTTCCCTGAACCAATAACTTAGTTACCAACAGTTTATAAGTAGAATGTCAAGGTTTTAACTACTTTTCATTCACCAGTTGGCAAAACATCTTGCTTGCATTTACCGCCCTATACATTTGGCAATATGAATTTATTAAAACATCATAAGCATAGCTTGCAGAAACAACCTTCTCTTTGTCAACCATCTCTTTAAATGGATACCTAAAATGTAATAAATATCTTCATATGAAAAATATTTTTTTATTATTATTACATAAAAGGTTAAAATGAGTTGTCAGTGAATTCAAATATATATTATATGAACTATTTAAATTAATTATTTTAAAAATTTTAGTAATAAAATTAATATTTTTTATTCACAACTACTTATAAAAAAATTATTTTTAGATAAAAATTATAACATTTGATTTTTTTTTAAATTATAACTACCAAAATCATAGTTATAAAAATTTATTTTAAAAATTTTTAAAATAATAAATATGTGACTATGAAACTACTACTTTCAAAAAAAAATTGTAACTATTATATGCAGTGTGTTTAAAGAAGTTATCTATGGCACATGGAGAGTGAGAAAAAAATTTAAAGTTTTTTATAAACTTAAATCATTACAATAAAAACAAATTATATTATACATATATTATAAAATAAAATAAAAAAGTTAGGGTGACAATTGCCCTTAATTCAAAGCATGCATATGTCCGTGTAGCTGGTAGCAGGTGAAAAAAATATACGAATTTAAGTAAAAACAGAAATAAAAATATTAATATTAAAATTTATTATTTTCCAAATGAGATAGAAATTATTTTAATAACTAAAAATTAAATTAAAAATATTTTTACCAAAAATATTTTTGTTTTCAAAACCAAAAATTGAAAACCGCCCCAAGCATGAACTTACATGATAATAATCATACATGATTTTTTAAAAAATAAAAAAATTATTGTTATTAGACTTAATCAATTTTTCAGTCTTTAAAGTTTTTTTAAGTCATTAGAATTTAAAATATTTCATGTCAATTGATATCGATGTTAAAGTAATGTGTGCTAACACTTTATCACTTAGTCATTCCATCAATTTAAAATAATAATATAATAATAACACATTATTTATTTTTATATATTTTTATCTTATTGTTAATGACGCTTTGTCACGTCAGTCATTTCATATCATTGAAAAAATATTTAGCTCTTTTGTTTTTTATAAAATAAATTATATTAAATAATTACAAATTACAGTATCAATACATGAAGGGCAGAACTCAAGAACATCTGGATGCCCTAGCTAAACCATGAGCAGCTTGACTGTCTATCAGTAAACTGAATATTATAGTTTTGAATTGATTTCAGTTTGTCATGACAACGTCAAATAAGGTCCCCAAATTCTGTATTTGATAATTTTTTTGTGTCGATGCTATCCACGAATTGTTTGCTATCTAACTCAACGATTATGTTTTGGAATCCAGTCTCCAGCATCCATGCAATAACTTGTAGCAATGATATAGATTCTGCTTCTTATAGTGAAAAAATGCCTTTGAACATAGACGTCCTTGCAATGATGAATACTCCATTTTATTTTCTAATATAACATGTTATGCCATATGAATTTATTTATTTTTTTAAAAATGGCACGGTCAACATTACACTTTAAAAAGCCTTGGGGAGGTAAAGTCCAAGTAGTGTTTGCACTTGCTCTTACGCCTATGTTGATTAGGGGTATTCTTGGCTTTTAGTGTTTTTCAATCATGTAGATGTTGCATAGCATTTTAACTTGTCACTTGTACAGGCTTTAGAAAGTCTTCTCAAACATACTTATTCCGACTTGTCCATGCTGCACAAAAAGTGGAAACAAACTTCTCAATTTGTTGTTGTTTGTAGGATATGGAAAATAAACTCGTGCATATTGTTCACATGATTCATAGTAGAAGTGATAATTTGATGTAATGAAATATGGACCCATAGTTGGTTGCATATTCACACGTGATAAAAACGTGTCAGTCTGTTTCCATGCAATTCGCACATTGAGTGCATGTAATTGGACATTGAACTCCTCTGTCCAAGAGTCTAGTTGGTAAAAATCCTCTTGCTATTCTCCATAAGAAAATTTTCATTTTTGGTGGCACTTTTAATTCCTAGATAGCATTCTAATTTCCAACTTCTCTCAAATCTGTATCATTAATAATTTTTCATATGATGAAAATATCTGATTTGTCATCTTTTTTTAATTCCCACATTACCTTGTCTTGAGCTCTAGATAAACAAATGGGCATTGATAGAATGTGTTCCGCATCATTAGGCGAAAAATTTCATGTATAATGTTGATCAACAAATCAGTAAGGTCTTCATGGTCATTCATTGGAAAAGGATTGACATAAGAATTATGTGAATCACGAATCCATGGGCCATTCCATACATTGATTGACTTTGCATCTCCACCTAATACTTTCTTTGACTAATACCCGTGAAGTGTGGATGCTACGCCAAGTATAACTTGGGTTATATGTCCCAAAGAGGAATCACAAAAAATCTTCATTTGAAAATATTTCACTTTGAGCACTCATGTAACTATAGCATCTTATTATAGTCAAATTAGAAGCAAATATATGGGAAAAAACTCATACTTCTGTGCTCCTTCCTCATAGCTAAATTATCTTAACTCACCAATCAATGTCACTTCTGAATCCTCTGTTTGAACCCCACCAGAAAGAATGTATCATCTTTTATATTTCATCTTGCAAAGTAGAAGGCAAGAGAAAAGAACTCATATAATATACTGAAATTGAATGTGCAACTTACTTGATTTGAGAGAGTAGGGAAATAAAACATTTTTATAACAACATATAACATTTTATCCTACTCATATCTTCCATAACTTTTAGAACTTAATTATAACGAATAAATTGGTAACCTAAAGTTATTTATATTATTATCTAAGTACATGCATAATGTTACGTATAACTTTATTAATATTTGTAATAATTATGTACCGAATTTATTAATTTTATTAATATTCTTTTTGTTCCTACATAAAAGGATAGGAAACTTATAGTCTGAAAGAGTTTCTTTCTTAAATTTCCGATTGTAGCAATGTTTGGGTCGACCGTCATCAGCCTGTTATCCCCAGTGTCTCTATTCGACCAGTCGGTCTCACAGTTAGGCAAGCTTATACCATTACGTTCACGAGCATAACCTTAGCTTGAGCCTACCTTCACAGATCTCCATTACTCTTTAGGAGTCATCCGCCCTAGATAAACTACCCACCTTGCAGTGTCCCGCCATTGAGCTTTTAATGTGTATGGCCAGGCTCAATAGTCAACCTTTGGCTTTTAATACTTCAACTGGTCGTTTACATTTCCCTTTTATGTATATCGATTGCAGAAGTGCAATGAAGCTAGTCCCTTGGTTGCTTTTATGCATGAACATATGGAGGAAATTTTGGGAAGGAAAAGTTTGAAAACATGTCGCTTGGGTTGTGAGGTTGTTCAATATTTCTTATGGATATGATGCTTAAAGGGAGTTTCTAAAGTTAATCAATCCATTTTTTACACAAATTGAAGATGTTTCAAATGAGTATAAGAATGATGGTGCTAATAAATGTGAAGATGACAAATTGGATCATACTACTAACTTTGCAGAAATAGGAAATGATGAAAACTCAAACAATGGAAGGGAGGATGACATACATTTGTCAACTGACTTTGAATTCTACTTTCATAGGAAGAATATAATATCGAATGAACTGTTGCTAGTCACATTGTTGCCCAGAAAGCCACCAGAGGTAGTTGTCTCGTGGTCAGAAAATATGCTTAAGGTGTACTTGATTCATTGAGTCGGGTTTTCAAGTATCAGTTATTCACCAAGAGAACACAAGGTTAGTTTCTATTTACAAGTATCTGGAAGCTTTCTTGACAGAGGAACCTCTTGGACCAAAAGACATGTGGTATTGTTGTTGATAGTAGTCGGTGTCCCAAAGACCACCTGCGCAATGATGGGGGCCATCTTGGAGACATGAACGGCGTCCTTGTAGGTGGGCACGACGCAATCACGGGTGGAGCAAATGCAGAGGGCCTGCGAATGGACGCTACTGAGCATGCCGAGCACGACACACGTCATCTTGCCGAAGCCGTTGTGTGGCGGACTCAGGATCATCGACAAATTTATCGCCTGGATCTTGCTTGGCTTCTCGAACTTCATCTCAGCCTAAAGACCTTTCTGTAAGCAAATCTTTGATTTTTCAATTAAATGAAAATAACACACAGGATCTTGAATTTTCATGATACTCACAATTCTCACATACACAGTAAAGGAGAACTAACCTGGATCCATTGTGCACTTCTTCCTGTCAAAAGTTCTCTCTCCTCTTACTCCTCTTTAATGCCTTCTTGATGATATAGAAGTTGCAGGATGTTTTTCTCTGTGAAAGTTACAGTTCCCTTTTTCTTTTCTGAGAACGTTACGTCCTCTTTTTTTTCTTTTTAGAAACTTAACTTTATATATAAGTGGTCAAACTTTTCCCTCTTTTAATGATATTTTAATTAACTTTAATAAAATACCAAAATGCCCTTTTGGAGTGAGAAGAGAGGGATTAATTTTAATAACTCTAAAATAATCCCAATAACTTTAATACCTTATATTCTAATAATCATCACATTAGAATCTTTACATCAAAGTTATACTTTTCATTACATGAACCAATATTAATTATTAATATAATTTAACATTCTCCCACTTGGTTCATGTGATGACTTGAAGATCTAACAAAAAACTTTAAGTGCGCACCATTCATTAGAATTATCAAGTCATCATCCTTATATGAATTGAAATGATCGGATCATGGCGGGCAAAAGTCATGATCGACAAGATCTCTTCCATGTATCACATAATCAAAACAACTCAACATAACTTTAATCAATCTTATAACTTTCATGTCTCTAAAAGAGATCTATCATGTCACCACAATCAATAATACATGTATATAACTTAATGTGGATAACAATAGAATAAGAGCAACATAACTTTAATTAAATTCACAAGTGTTATGACAGTACAAGCATATAACTATACATATCCATATAGATAGATAACAACATCATGTTAACATTGACTTATCCATAATGCCCATACTTTCAACATGGCCAATAAAAGTTTTGGGCGGTAGTCCTTTAGTTAATGGATCTGCTATCATCAAATTCGTACCAATATGCTCAATCAACACTCTATGTTTCTGCACTTCTTCTTTGACCGACAAGTACTTCAAATCCATGTGTTTAGCACCCTTTGAGTACTTGTCATTTTTAGAGAAGAAGACGACTGCGGAATTATCACAATAAATCCTTATCGGCCTAGCTATACTGTCAATAATGTCAAGCCTCGATACAAAGTTCCGCAACCACAAAGCATGAACCGTGGCCTCAAAGCATGCCACGAATTCAGCCTCATTGTGGAAGTAGCAATTACTGATTGTTTTGCACTTTTCCAAGAAATTGCTCCTCCAGCCAAAAGATAGACATACCCAAATGTGGATTTTCTTGAATCCACACATCCAGCATAGTCTGAATCCGAATAGCCAATCACTTCGAGATGCTCTGACTTTCTATAAGTGAGCATGTATTCTTTGGTACCTTGTAAGTACCTAAGAACTTTCTTTGCAGCTTTCCAATGATCCATTCCGGGATTACTTTGATATCGGCCTAACATTCCAATAGCAAAACTGATATCTGACCGAGTACAAGTTTGAGCATACATCAAACTCCCAACCACTGACGCATAAGGAATGGACTCCATGGCCTTTCGTTCCAAATCATTCTTGGGACATTGCATTTGACTAAACTTGTCCCCTTTTTGAATTGGAACTACTCCAGGAGAACATTTGTCCATTCTGAATCTCTCTAACACTTTGTTAATATAGCCTTTTTGAGACAAACTTAACAATCCTTGTGATCTATCACGGAATATTTCTATTCCTATCACATAAGATGCCTCATTCATATCTTTCATTTCAAAGTTGCTAGAGAGAAACTTCTTTACATCATGTAACATACCAATATCATTAGCAGCAAGAAGAATATCATCAACATATAGGACCAAAATAACAAACTTACTCCCACTGACCTTTATGTATATACACCGATCAACAGTGTTCTCTACAAAACTATACAAAGTTATGGTATCATTAAATTTTAGATACCATTGTCGGGAAGCTTGTTTTAGTCCATATATTGATTTCTTTAATTTACACACCAAATTTTCTTTTCCTGTTATGGTGAAACCTTCTGGTTGGTCCATGTAAACTTCCTCTTCTAAGTCACCATTCAGAAAGGCAGTCTTTACATCCATTTGGTGAAGCTCTAAATCATAATGAGCCACCAAAGCCAAAACAATTCTCAAAGAGTCCTTCTTAGAAACAGGAGAGAAGGTCTCTTTGTAGTCAATGCCATCCTTTTGAGTGAAACCTTTGGCGACTAATCTAGCTTTATACCTTTCAAAATTGCCTTTTGAATCATGTTTAGTCTTAAAGACCCATTTACAACCGACTGTTTTTGAAAGCTTTAGGCAATTCAACTAGATCCCATACTTTATTGTCGTCCATTGATTTCAATTCTTCTTTCATAGCATTCAACCAATTCACTGAATTGTTACTTTCCATAGCTTGTCTAAAAGAGACTGGATCCTCATCAATGCTTAAGTCACATTCATGTTCAACAGAGTAAACCACATAATCATTCGAAATAGCAGGTCTCTTCTGCCTTACAGACCTTCTTAATGCTGCTTCTTGTGGTTCCTCTATCAATTGCTCATTTATGAGTTGCTCATTTGTGACTTGCTCATTGTCAACTGGCTCAACATTTATATGTTCATTTTGTGGGATTGGAACATTAACTTGTTGTCTCTGCTTGTTGTGTGACTGTGATACAACAAGAGGGATAACAACTTCAGAAGAGACATTAGATGTAGAAACACTATCATTATGCTCTTGAATGTCCACTATTTGTGATTCCTCACTCCCACTAAATTGACCATTTTCAATGAACCGAGCATTTCCAGACTCAACTATTCTTGTACTATGGTTAGGGCAATAAAATCTATATCCCTTTGACTTTTCAGGATAACCAATGAAGTAACCACTAATGGTTCTTGCATCAAGTTTCTTTTCATGTGGATTGTATAACCTTACTTTTGCCGGACAACCCCAAACATGAAGATGTCTTAAACTGGGTTTCCTTCCAGTCCATAGTTCATAAGGAGTTTTAGAAACTGCTTTGCTAGGAACCCTGTTAACCAGATATACAACAGTCTTTAATGAATACATCCACAAAGATAAAGGGATATTACTATGACTTAACATACTCCTAACCATATCCATAAGAGTACGATTTCGCCTTTTTGCTACACCATTTTGTTGTGGTGTACCGGGCATTGTATACTGTGCACAAATACCCTGACTTTCAAGATACTTTGCAAATGGACCTGGACATTGTCCACTCTCATCAGCTTTACCATAATATTCACCACCTCTATCAGATCTCACCACTTTTACTTTTCTATCTAATTGCCTTTCCACCTCATTTATGAACACTTCAAGGGCGTTCACTGATTGAGATTTTTCATGCAATAGATATATATAACAATAACATGAGAAATCATTAATAAAGGAGATAAAATATTTTTCACCACTCCAAGACTTAATGTCAAAAAGACCACAAATATCAGTGTGTATTAACTCAAGAAGTTGACTGCTTCTTGTGGCGGGATACTTTGATATGTGTTTTGTTTGTTTACCCTTAATACAATCTTTGGATATATGACCCAATCTTTTATGCCATAACAAAGCAGAACATTCATTTCCTGCACTAGAATTTCTATCAACAACATGTTCAACATTAAACAGGGATTCAGAAAAATTAACATCAAGATTTAAACGGTATAAACCATCCAATAATGTACCAGAACCATAATAGTACGAAAGTTTATACAGATGAAAAATATCATTTTCAATCCTAAAGTTAAAACCTAAACAATCCAACTTTGCAACAGAAATCAAATTCCTAGCACAACTAGGAACATAGAGACACTTTTCAAGATTCAGACAATAACCAGTGTCTAGAATCAATCTGTAAGTCCCAATTCCTTCTATCCGTGCCTTCATTCTGTTCCCCATGTATAAATACTTTTCAGTTCCTTTTATGGGCTGGATTGAAAGGAATCCTTTTCCTTTCGAACCAAGATTTTCTTTTTGGACAATCTTTCTTGAAGTGACCTACTTTCTTGCAAAAGAAACATTTCTGGTCCTTCTGGATACCGCCCTTATTCACTTTCATTGGGGCTTTGTCCTTCTTGTTCTTCTTTCCTGATTTAACTTTACTGAAGCTAGCACCTTCATGAGTTGTGAGATGGATAGAATGATCTCTCATTTTCTTTAATCTCCTTTCCTCTTGTACCAACATGGCTTTGATTTCTTGAAAGTTCCACTTATCCTTAATAGTGTTATAATTCACTTGGAACTGGCCAAATTCAGGAGGAAGAAAGTTCATGATGAACTGTACCAGAAAAGACTCATTCACCTCCATTCCCATTGACTTCAATCTTGCTGCTATATTAGCCATTCCAGTTACATGTTCATGTATGGGCTGTGACCAGTCAAACTTTTTGGTAGTCAGCTCACTCATAAGAGTTCCCACAATAGACTTGTCAGTTATGTCTGATTGTAGATACTCCTTGATCATTTTCATGAATTCCTTTGCGTTTTCTGTTTTGGGCATGGAAGGCTTTACGTTCTCTGCCATAGACATGCGCATCAAGTTTAATGACAACCTGTTAGACCTATGCCAAGCCTCATAAGGAGACTTTTCATCACTTGTACTGGTCTCTGTAATGACTACGGGCATTTCATCCATCATAATAGCCATATCCAAGTCTAGAACACCCAGTTGGAACTGGATTTGTTCTGACCAATCGGCATAATTTAGCCCATTAAACTTGACGACATTGTTGCTCAAACCTGCTAAATTCATGTAAGCTGGAAATAATACACAAGCTCATACATTAATGCTTTGATTAAATTTAATGGATTCAAACAAATTACTACACTAGTCATACATTCAAGTTCACCTTTGGGTGACACTTAAACTGATAGGTAGTCAATTAAGTCATTCATTTAAGTTCACCTTTGGGTGATTCTTAAACTGACAAATTCCATATATATACTTTAATAAACAATCAATCATACTTAAGACTATATGTATGCTATCTTTGGATATACAAACATATACTAAGTACATGAAATGTTTCACTTTAATGTCATCAATTATAAACCATGGTTCACCTTTGGGTAATCCATAACATCTTTACATCAATGACTAATTACTCTTCCAAATTCAACATAATTGAATTTCCTTCTTCCAAGTACATATAATTCATAAAACAAAATTATATCATATATGTCAGTAAATACATTTTTCAAATTAAAAGCTTCTAAAACCTTTTAACTTTTAATTCACATTTGGTTTCCATTTAATGCACAACAATGTTAAAAAATTTTAACACGCAACAGTAAAAGCTCTTTACTGTGAGAACTTGGGAACAACCATAAAGTTGCTTTTTAGCAAAATAAATTCCCGCGGCTGGAGTTGTGCAATTAAAGTTGCTTTAATGGGAAAACTAAAATCCCAACACTAACCAAATTAAAAAAAAAACCGCATGAAAGAATTTAACTCCTGCAAGCCGCATATAAATCCAAAAGAAATCTCACGACTGAATCAATTTCACAATAACGTGCAACACAAAAGAATATGGAAAGACTTGCAGCTCCCAGAATGAAATTCACGTTGCAGTGAATTCAATTCACTTCCATCCATAAAAAACAATTGATATAATAAAATTTTCTGGCTTTTAATTTTCTTTTCATGCCAATAAAATAATTGAACATCTGAAAATTTAAAATCCCTAAATTTTACAATTCAAAAAATTAGGGTTTTAAAATTGGGAAAATTATCATTCATGGAGCATCATAAAATTCAGAACCAGACTCTAATACCATTTAGTAAGCAAATCTTTGATTTTTCAATTAAATGAAAATAACACACAGGATCTATGATACTCACAATTCCCACATACACAGTAAAGGAGAACTAACCTGGATCCATTGTGCACTTCTTCCTGTCAAAAGTTCTCTCTCCTCTTACTCCTCTTTAATGCCTTCTTGATGATATAGAAGTTGCAGGATGTTTTTCTCTGTGAAAGTTACAGTTCCCTTTTTCTTTTCTGAGAACGTTACGTCCTCTTTTTTTTCTTTTTAGAAACTTAACTTTATATATAAGTGGTCAAACTTTTCCCTCTTTTAATGATATTTTAATTAACTTTAATAAAATACCAAAATGCCCTTTTGGAGTGAGAAGAGAGGAATTAATTTTAATAACTCTAAAATAATCCGAATAACTTTAATACCTTATATTTTAATAATCATCACATTAGAATCTTTATATCAAAAGTTATATTTTTCATTACATGAATCAATGTTAATTATTAATATAATTTAACACTTTCAAGAGCTCCGCCGAGAGGTTCAGGTCTCGAATCTCATCGCCGACGTGCACAGCGTGATCTCTTCTTCATTTTTGGATCGCGCAAAGTTCCGGTTTGCTGTGAGTTTTGGCGTTCTTTTCTTGTCTCCATCTTTCTCTTCCCCTACTCAATCTTTTCTTACTTGCCTTGCACCACGTCCGACCCCAAATGTTTCTACAAAAATGGAACTTGCAATATATTGGAGTTTCTTTCTTTGCCTTCTAATCGTAATAATGTTTTGGTCCAGGGAGAGTTTTTTTTAAATTTCCTACAAAATACAATATGCATGTCCTAAGTGATTCAATCTATTAGCAATCATATATTTTTTAATTTTTAAAAAAATATGTGATGTATCATCATTATATTATTATTTTCAGTGACATGAAACAATTAATGCAGCAAAATGTTAGTCAGTGTCATCAGTTAAAGTTAAACATTTAATGATACACTATTTTAAAACAAAACATTCAAAACTTTCTGAAATTGGAAACTAAAAAGACAAAGTGGATTAAAGTTATTAACAATATATTTTTTATTTTTAAAAAGTAAGTCACATTATATTATTACTTAATGTTGATATATAACATCAGAAACTTTCTCGAGAAACGTAAGTGTAACTTAGTTAATTAAGCACGTGAATTAATTATTATAAACTTTTTAACACTATTTTCAACTTTTATAAAAAGTAGCAACAAAAATATTACAGGAGAAACTATTTTCAAACTAAATCATATTTTGAGAACTAAAATAAAAATAGATCAAATCAATTACACTGTATCGAAAATATATTTACTATTGCATTCAAAACAACTAATTCTCAGACACATCCTTAATCCCCGAGTCTCTAATGGCATCGTTACATACAAATTATGGTTACATCTAATATTATTGCTTAGATTAAGTGTTTAGATGGATAACGATAAATTTGATTTTTAATATAATTAATTTTATAAAATTGATTATGATTAATATTAATTTTAAAATAATGTGATTTATATAATACAAAAGTTACTTAAAATTGCTTTAACCCAAAATTAATTATAGATCCAGAACCAATTTTCTTCTTCAACACAAAAATTTATCTAAAATCAATTTTTCTGAAACAAAATAATTTTGAAAGTAAAACTAACAAGCACTAAAGCACAGCCAAAAAATACACGTCATAATTTCCTTCGAGCATTTCGATTTTATTCCTAATTTCTGTCAAAGACTTACCCAGAAATTTGAGCCCGGTTGACTTGGCTTACTAACTTATTCAACATCCGGTTGACTTAAAAACCAAGTAGCTTCCATCTTTCTGCTCATTATTAGCTTTTTTTAAAGTGAAACTTGAGCCCCCGATAACATGAAATGTAAAATTTCAAACTAAAAGTACCTTTGATGAAATTCCAATGGAAAATTGATTTCGAATTCATAAATTAATAAATAATACATTCAAAAACATGGCTTTAACTTGCCCAATTCACAATTTTGAATCACTAGTACAAGCAGAGTATGTTTGGGAGTGCCCATTTCTGAGTATGGGTTACAACTTACAAGTTTACGCTCTGCATCGATGATCATCTCACAAGGGCAAATTTCAGCTCAACCAGCTAAGTAAATTCCTAAGTTTGCCAGGCATAAGGATTCAATATATTGTTGGTTAAAATACGTAATCGAGTAAATGGGTGGCAATCGCCGACAATAGATTGAACACAATGTTGATAATTTACAGGCAAAGGGGGAATGTCCAAATACAGACACACGGCCCCCAACTTGCTGCAGCATGGCAAATTCATGTTACAAACAGAAATTTGGGTTAGGGTTTATCAAGTTAAATATTCTGCATCAGTGAATCAATCTGTGCACATGAATTAGGCGAAGGCTGTTGCACTATTTCGGGTTCATCCAAATCCTGAGATTGAATATGTATATCCTATCAAAGAAAGTGATTGTTACCAACAACACAAACAGTAAAAATATATAATAGAAACACTAAAACCCAAAATTGGATGGCTGTTAAATCATTCATGCAATTAATCCAAGTAACCAACAGACTAGCTGTCTAGTGGGTCAGGTCAACAAGGGCATAGCCAAGATTTGGTTTCCTTTTCTCTTGTCAGCAAATTCCAATTTTGCACTGACAGCAAATTTCAACTTTTCAAGTCGAGAAAACACTAATCAATGTAGGGAGTTGGAGTTATAAAGTGATTCAATTGGTTAAAGAAAGATAAAATGAGAAAAGTTCGCATGTTCAATCCTTACCACTAACATAAAAGTGATAAAACTAATATCCTAACATTATTAACATCGGTCAACTAAAAAATGTAAGGAGTTATGACTTGAGATTGATATTCAATCGGTTCTATTTTTTTTATCAAAAAATGTTAATTGATAATTTGTATTAGTGGAAAGGATTTAAATCTGTGACATTTCCCTCCCCTTTAAGTGGATTGAATCAGTAGGTCAATCTTATAACTACTCAACCAGTGCTAGTTAACCATTAATCAATTTCAGACTTTGATTCTCTCTAAAGATAATGGGTTTCTCGGTCAGTAAATAGTCACAAATACTTGAGGGATTAGTCTCGCAGTAGCCTATATTTTCTCTGAATTCCAGATTTTCAACTCAAGGTGAGAGCACGGAAAGACAGACGAAACTGTAAAGTCAATACCTGTGTTTGTACAAGCGATTGAGATTGCTGATCTTGAGCTAATGGATAAGCTTGCGGTTGAGACATTCTATAGTAGGGTTCTTTTAGATCAAGTTTACACGATGATGTTTGAAGAATTCCTCCTTGTTCAGCACCAGGACCCCACATTTTAGCTAATACAAATTGAAATTTTACTCATTAACATGATGGTGCCAGCATAGCAATAATAAGGAAAAGAAAGAGAACTACGAGTCTACAAACCTGACAACGTTAAATATATTGTATAACTCTGTGCGTTGTGGGCAATCAAGTGAAGCCTGCCAGTAATTTCCTGTCCTGCCATGACATAAATTGGCTGAGACAGAACACAGCGTAACTGGTACCAGTGAGTTGTTGGGGATCCAGGAGCCGTGGTAAGCCACCTTTGCACAGTACTGTGAATTTGTAGTAATCAGAGAAAAATCAACAGATCAGAACAGTAACCAAACCTTCTAAACAAGAAAACAGGCTAGACCTTATTAACAAAGATGGAAGTGTACCTTCCATTAAATAACACATCAAACCAACATGCCAAACCATGCACTCTGGTGCCCACAGAGGCTATGAATCTCAGAGGAATATCAATTTCATACAGTTCTTCCTCCTACAGGGTAAAAAGAGATCTGGTCAGTAGTCAAAAATTCATTGTCAACTTCAAGCATTGAAAGAATATAATAAAAACAAAAGGAATGAACACAATCAAGTCCCTGACCAACAGTATACTATATGTAAGAAACAATGATTCATAACCAGAAAAATGTATGCCTTTTTAAATACGGAATTTGTTCTTCCAGAAAACAACTTAAGAAAACAAATACAAGCTATCAGATGACTGGGACAGTGGGACTTCTATTAAAAGGGTTTCAAACTTTCAAAAAGGAAGTGTGTTTACATTTAAAGAAATTGATTAGAGCAAAAATAGAATGCAAACAAAACACATCAGCTTGGTTGTTCAGAGAGAATAATTTACCTGAACCAACAAGACCTTACCAAAAGAAACAATCTCATAAAATGAAATGGAGGTTAAACAAAAGGCGGGTGATTCTTACTTTTATTTTGGTGAAGTCTATCACATGGAACATTGGAGGAGCTACTAACAGTCTTGGATCAAAAGCATCCACCACAGGCTTCATGAAGGAAAAGAAACAGAAACACCCCATTAGTGACATAATTTTTTTTATTAACAGACAAAATCTATGGCAACAAAACCAACAGAGCATGAGTAATACACAACACTCAGAAAATATATGCATAAAGGCAATAGTGGCTAACATTATAACAAAACTTTTCATATCTAGATCTATTTTGGTTTGCCAATTTGAACCACAACTGAGCAGTTCTTAGTCTAGACCATTCTCATCTGAGTAAATCATAAGTGTTATATTCTTGTAAAATCCATAAGCTCACAAGTAATCCGATATTAAAAAGGTAACATAGAAGCAACATTTTAATTTTATGCACATAATAGCATGAGAAACGAAAGTATCTATTCTAATCCTTTCCCTGTTCAAGGAGGGATCCTCCCCCAAAACAATCATTTCACACTGAAACTAACCTACTTTTGAGTAACCTTCAGAAAACATATGATACCTGAGAAAAATATCCTTGAAATGCAGTCCCGTGTAAGGGTGTTAAATCAACACCATAATAGTTTTGCTGCTGCCAAAACAGGGCCTGAACAACAAAAAATACCGAGTTAAAAAGAGAAAGTGTACATAGACTCAGAAAGGAATAGTCAGAAAAGCAACATATTTTCACCAAAAAATAATCTATGATTCTTTACACCAAGATGCAATTTTTAAGGAAAATATGAAATCAGACAGTTTATGACCGATTTTACGAAGCAACTTGATCTTCTGTTTTTTATCCTAATCCCCTTTTAGTGTAAGGAATCATAGCTGAATATCATTGAAATCCTTTTCACCAGAAAACTGAAGCAAAGCTGAGTACAAGACACTCTAGACTGGCTTCTTCATAATCCTATAAATGCTTTTACAAATATTTTCTTCTTTCAATTATATCTTCATGTCAATTCCAGATGGCAAAACAATCATTTTAAAGCTGTTTAAATATAAGATATTGAAACAAATGCGTTGGGGAGAGGGGTTCTGAACATATGCAATCAATTTTGCACCATAATTTCAAGAAACAAATAATAAACACACACACACTTCTAAGAAGTTTGAGCTACAGAACCAAATGTCTGTGAGGAAGAATACACAAACAGATACACGCTCATCTACAAATATAAACACAAACACATTAATTACACACCTTATTAGCAATTTCAATAAACAAATATTCATCAGTGAAAGGTGCCATGTGAATCCTACACCAGTAATAAATTCACGGTCAGGCGAAGACAATATAATAATTAGATGATTGCAAACATGGAGAAGGAAAACCGAATGCTTTAAAGAACATTAAAATGTCTTTATTTTCAAAAATGTTTAGACAGTTTTATGATAATTAAGTTTAAAATAATTTATGACAATCAAAGTTAGTTCAGGTAAATTATTTTCTGGTGAAAACGACAGAAACATTTTTTCAAGTTTATCCAAATGCACCCAAAATCCTATATCATTTGAAATTGAATATATCATTCAGAACAAGTAAGCAGTACACCTTGAAAAATGATATTTGGCTAAAAAATTCAAACAAAATATAGATGCAAAAGACATTTTTTAAACATAATAGCCATAGATGATACCATTTATAAAAGTAGTTAATATGTCAATAATCTTGGGGTAAAAAATAAATTTAAACAGAAAATTCACTTTGAATTCGAAGAGAATTATTTGCCAACAATTTGCCTTGGTAAAATAGAATCATTTTGTCATAACTCAATCACATTTAATATTGTCACATGCTAGAACTCAAAGGAAGGCAGAAAAGGGTGTTAATTTACCTTCCCACAGCTGGAAACATTTTTCCAGTAGGAACAAGAAACCTATCTCTTGCAATGACATAAGACTCCAGCATTCTTTCATTGACTAACAAGGTGCCTGCATGACAATAAAGAATTTTTCCAACCAATAAGAGAGTGGAATTTCAACATGCCTTGCTATGACTTAACTCTCCACTACAGACAACAAAAACAAAACATATTTGACAACATAGATACATATATAAAGTATACATTAAAAATCAGGCATTATTTGGCAGTTTCCTGGAAGGAAGTCGAGTATGAGCTTACCCATGGGCTCAGATATCAAAATATCAGCTTTCTCTGGCAATTCAACATCCTCAACTTTACCTTTGATCACCTATATAATTATTAAATTAAATAAAACAGCTCCATGAATAATAAGATATCTAATAAATAATTATTATAGAAAAAGAGAAGGAAACAGATCTCACTGTAATCCGTTGAGCCAGTGCTGGGTTTCCTGCTATAAGTTTTCGTGCATATTCTGCCATTTCAGATGCTTCCACAGCATAAACATGTTTTGCACCAGCCTAAAAGTGAATGCCAGAAAGATTAAAACTTAGAAAAAGCTGATTGTAGAGGACAAGGAGACACCATAGAAGTAGTGACACTTATCATATACGCCAAATTAATGTGTTAAGCTTACCTGAGCAGCAAATAAAGACAAAATACCACTACCAGCACCCACATCAACTACAACGCGACCAATGAAATCAGCACGGTTCTCAATAACAGCAGCATGATAGGTCCCTGAAACAATGTTAACTAATTTGTCAGATCAAATTAACAAATAGAGGTACAATTAAAAAAAAAAACAAAAAACAAGGGCCACTAGAATACAAGGTATAACCTGTCCGCACATAGTCCTGCAACATATTTTGCTGATGCAGAAGTTGTCCATAATAGTGAAAATACATTTTTGCAGATGATGACTCTATCTTCTCATCAAATTTGCTTTTAGAAGCTGTAATAGTTCCATTTCGTCCATTTCCTTCTGGATAAAAATAAATAAATACAAAATTAAAGAATATCTTATTTTACTGAAAAAGAAAAAAGAGAGTGATGCATGTAGTGAAAAGACCTTATGAGAACAAGCAGAATAAAAAAGGACCTCTGATACTGATCCTTGTTTAAAATGAAAATAATATAACCAACAGAAAAATGTTTGACAGGAGGGAGAGTTGTCCAACTCCAAATAACAACTTAGGTGTCAGCCACATTAAGGAAAACTAACAATCAACACAACCCAGAAAATAGTACATGCAAGGAGATCCAATACAACATGAGAATTACCGAGATAAGAAATTTCTGCATCCATGAATAATAAATTAAAAATATCCCAAGTTCCTCCTTTAAACATAGATATTTGACATTAAAGAAGATTTCACTACCAGTAACAAGCCTAATAATTTTTGTTAGTTTGCTATAGATCAACTTCCAAATTAATCAGTGCATGGAAGAAGAAAAATTGTTTAGCCAGCAGATAAGTTACAAATATTATGAAGGAAAAAGGTTTTTGAATAAAAATAATACATTTGCTAACATTTCACAGGTCTGGTAACTAATAGTCGGTGCATAAATAATTAACCATTTATATTAATAAAACATGAAGACACGAAAAATGCTTTGCGAAGGCACAATAGAGATCATTCCACAACAAGTTTTACAAAAATTTTCTAAGCAGTACCTTGAGCATTGACTTCCTTCTTCCACTGTTGGACTACACAATGGAAGGCTGCACTCTCCTCCTCATTTCTAAACTGGATAGTGACTCCTCTGGAATACAATGTCTGGTTCAAAAAAGCACTGTTAAAATGCATAATAATTTGGGAACAAACCAATAAATTACTTAACAATAGCATCACAATAGATTGTCAAACTTGAGAGTATACGTTTAACTTAAGGAACTTTTACAAACTCTATTTGTAAAGTTCATTCACAAACTGGTAAGACTTTACATAGTATAAAAAATATAATAAAAACCTATTAATAACATATATATGCTTAATAAAATATTGTTAACACTAATAATTCAACATTTAAACTTCATAATAAAACAAAATAGCAAATCACAATATTAAAGTACATTAGCAGTAAATAAGATCAAACTATATTAATGATCAAATCATAAATAAATTAAAAAGTACATTACAAAATTACATTACTTTAACAACGTCCCAGACTTAACCCAAAAAAGAGTTTTAGAGCAAGTAAAATCATTTTGCCCACCTAGAATTGTAACAGTAATTAACTCGAGAGTATCCTAGTCCCTTGCAAATCTAGAAAAATACAGGGATAAAATGAATATATATAATGCATTAAGACAATTTAAAATGAAATCTTTATGAACACAAACAACATGCACACAGGTATTGCAATTAATTTTCCAACCTTATATAGTTTATCACAAAGATTCTGCTCCGTACCTCTTTACCAACATCTGATCCTTCCACCACGCAAACGGATTGAACAGGACTCAACTTGAATAACTGTTAAGTTAAAAAGCGCAAATTAACAATAATTAATAGAGGAGTTATAAGGTTGGTGACATGGGGGAGGGGAGGTCGAGGGTTCAAATAATCGCGCTAATACAGTAACAACTATCATTTCCCTATAAAAACAATAATTAAGGGATCCTAACGTCATCTAATCCATTGAATGCTTCGCCATTCAGTGAAAGAAAGCAAAACGCAGCATTACAAATTTGAAGAAAAATAACAATAAAACGACAAGAAAAACAAAATTTCAAAATTAACCCTGCCGATGTATAAGATAAAATGCGCAGCATAGTATCATTGATAGCTCATAAATATTTGTTTATTATTTTATTGCAAAAGCTAAGGAAAGGTGAAAATGAACCTGAACAGTTGAAGGATCCACGTTGATCGGAATCTGGTGAGATTGGAGATGAATTTGGAGACCGTTGCTGTCGAAGCGAGCGGTTCCCGGCAAAGCAGAAGAAGGAGTTGAAGAAAGGTCAGAAACTGATGCTAAGGCGAATTCTCGGTGCTTCCACTTTTGCCCAAAGGAATCCTCCATTATCTTCTTTCTCCACCGAGCTACAACCCACTCTTCTCTTGCTTAATTTCTTTCAAACAAAGAAAGGAATACGTGAATAATAACATATACCTGAAACTAGTGAGTGAGTGCAATTATTAAAGATGAAATCAAAATGAAACTAGGGTTTGGGGTTCGAAAATTTAGAGCCGCCAAAGGAAGTGAGGGTTTGGAAGAGTTACTGTGTCAGAAATATGGGATTTTTATTCTGCTCAGGAGAGACATTTATTTTTTTATTACATTAATTAATTATATTGTTAATTATGTTGAAGATAAGAGTTCATTAACCTCATGGATGTATTTTATTTATGTTGAAAAATATATATTCGTAATTTAATGTTTTTTACCACAAATATCATATAAAATGGTAAAAATATTTTTTATTAAACTATATTCCCTCCAAATCTTAGTTATAAGATCTAAAATAAAAAAGGTGATGTTTAGTTTCTCTTATAAATTTAATTTATAATATTTTTGTTTTAATTATTTTTATATTTAAATATCTCTATTAAATCAAAGTTATAATGATAAATAATTAAAATAAATAACATAAACAATACTGATAATCTTAAAATTATATTTCCCATGAAATCTTCATTATAAGATCTAAAACTAATAAATGTTATGTTTTTAGTTTCTCTTACAAAATCTAGTTTATAATTTTGATTAACTATTTTTATATTTAAATAACTCTATTAAATACAAGTTACAGCATTAGTAAAATGTCCCGTGTTTTACGAATTTAAATTTTAAATAATTTATTATTTAAATTTTTAAATTAAGAAAATATTTGTAGATTTTTAAATTTAAATATAAATGTATAAATTTGTTAATGTAATGATAGTTTATAAAAATAAAAATATATACATGTAAAATAATATATAAAATATTCTACTTGGGAGACATGTCATTAGACAATTTTTATAAATTATTAATGATTAAAATTAACATAATAATAATTTTAAAATATAAATTAAAGATATATTTATAATTTTTATTTAAAATTATTTCTATTAATAAATAAATTAATTTTCTAGTATTTGGTAAATAAAATGCAAATATCAATAAATTTTTAGTGTTAGTACCAGTCAGTGTGTTAACCTTTGGTACAATAATATAGTGTTATTTTGTTTAATCTTTCAGCTTTTACTATTACATACCATTCTTCTTTTATTTTAGGTTATTAGTTTAACTAGTATAGTTAATAATGTTAAAATATTACCATAAATTAGAGGTTCTTGAATATTTATGTAAAATTCTTTATACTGAATTTGTTTTTAATTAAACTCTGATTTTATTTTCAGTTTTTTTTTCTTGTTTCATAATAGAACATATTACAGTTAATTCTGAATCGAAAATTAATTTTAAATAATTTTAATATATTTGGTTTCATATAAAAAAATTAAAACTAATTTTAAATTAAAACAATTTAAAGTAGTTTATTTGTTAAATAAAAGTTTTTACATTAAAACTTATTTTTAATTTCTAATTGACATAAAAAAATTTAAACATAAATTACATTCTATCAAAATTAATTTTAATCAAAATTAATTTTTATAAAATCAAATATATTTAAAATTAATTTTCCTAATGTTAATCCAACAGGCAAATAGTAATTGGTATCGCAAAAAACAAGATTTTCCTGATTTTCGGATTCGCTGACTTGACTCTTGTGGGGCTAAACTTCCGGATATCCACCGTTATTTTTTAATTTGTTTTTAACGTGTTAACGAGATATCTATTAACAAAGTGGAAAGATGTTATTATTATTTAGAAATATCTATTAACAAAGTCTAAAGTAACTAGACTAGTCTCTCTTTAAAATGATTTTCACCGCTTTTAATGGATTTCTTGGATTCATCACCTTTAATATAGGATTATTTTTAAAATAATTTGATATTGTAACTAAAAAAATTATCATAATTACAATTAAATATATTATATTTAGAAATAATATTATTAAATAGATAAAATTAGCTGGATTTGTTAGGATGATAATGATAGAGTCTAGTGAGATATTATAGTATTTGTCCTTTAACAACTTCACTCCTCATTTGTGTACAATTATACCCCTTAGGTACTTATATACTCATAATTCACACTCACAATCTCCATTTTTTTCTTATGTATAAAGATAATATGTCAATATAACATACATGTAAATAAACACAATATAAAAAAAAATCAACATCCATAAACATTATACAAATTCATAGATAATATTCAACAAAACAAATCATAAAATTTTAATTGTAATTATTTAATAAAAAATTATTAAATTTAGACTTCAAATCAATAAATATATAGTGATTGTTTATTATTTAACATATAAAATAAAATAAATATATAATAATTTATATTATATATGTGTGAGTAAAAACGAGTTAGGCGGGTTCAGGCTTGGCTAATCAATGACCTACCAAATCGCAAATGAAGTAATTAACCTACATAATTGTTAGATAATTAAGTGATTACATACTTTATGTTGTAGATTTAATATTAATATTGAATATTTTATGTATGTATGTTGTTTTAATATTATTTATTTAAATAATTTGCATCTTTTAATTATAAAAAAAAGGAAAAAGAGATTTTAAATCTGGTGGACCAACACACCTCACTCACCAGTTCATGGTGGGTTAGGTCGAGGCCAGTTTCTTTTAGCACCTTCTCATTTCCTATTCACACCCCATCAATGTTTACAATTTTCTGTAATCCCCCAAAATGCCCTTACCTCTTTTGCTCTAAGTTTTTTTACAGAGCATCACCCAGTTTCATGGCTGGACGCGCACTTCTACTCATTGAAAAATTATATTGGTTTCTTCATTTCGCATTTTCACCCTCTTTGAACATATATATTTTTTCACTTCTATTTTTAAAAACTTTCTCTGACATGTATGTTCGAAGAGAGTAAGAGTGCTCTTTCAAAAAAGTGGGTAGAAGTGCGCGTGCAGCTGTAAAACTAGGTGGTGCTTTGTAAAAAAACTTAGGATAAAAGGTCAGTGTGTTTTAAGGTTTTGCAAAAAAAAATATAAACATTGAGGGGTATGAATAGCAAATAAGGGGTCGCTAAAAGAAATTGCCTATGTCGAGTAATGATTTTGGTTAGGGATGGCAAAACGAGTCAACCCAACTTGTTTTGGCCAGCCTTTGTACACTAACAACAAATCCTAAGAACATTACACTAGGGACACGAAAAGTGCATTTTTCAAGGTTTGCAAAAAGGTTACTTTTCCTAAGAACTAACAAGACTTGCCTAAGATGTCCTAAGTGATCATTTAGGCACCTACTAAAAACTAAAATATCATCAAAAGGCATCACTAACCATTCATAAAGATAACTTTGGTTTTAAAAGCGGTTTTTCATTTATCACCCTTTTTTATCTTTATTTGATGGTAACCATTTTTAAAATCATTGTTTGAAAATATTTGGACATCATGCAATTCATTAAGCATATCATCAAGCCTACAGATTGGTTGTTTGTACTTAATAGTTATATTATTTATGACTCTACAGTCCATGCACATTCTCCATTTGTCATCTTTTTTGGGCACTAACAAGGCTGATACAACACAAAGATTGAGACTCTTTTGAATCTAAGCCTTGTCTACCAAGTCTTGAACTTGAAACTCAATCTCATTGGTCTCAATGGGGTTTTCCCTATATGCATGCCTATTAGGTAGGATATCGTCAAACACGAGATCAATTTGATGTTCAATTCTCCTTAGATGAGTTAACCCTTAGGGATCTTTTTGGGGAAAAAAATCACCAAATTTTTTTAAAAGAGTTTGAACCCCTTGTGCAAAAATCATCCAATCTCAAACTCTTATCTCCACCTCATGACCATACCACCTTCTGTATTTTTTCCTTTGTGAAAGGTAATGATAAAAAAATTGATCTTATTCGGATAGAGTATTGAAGCATACTCTATCAAAATGCTGTCCAAATCTTGAAAAATGGCAACTTTAGCATCATCAACACTCTCCAATTTGATTGGTTGCAATTTGATTATGCCTACGCCTCACCTTGTGATGACAAGCATGGATATACTTAAAATTGTACTTTCTTTTTTTCCCATTCCACCTTAGCTTTTTGTAAAATCACACTTTTATTATTTCTGAGTCCTCTCGCCATAAATCCTTCAACATCAAAGATCTTAAAACTAAAATATCGACTTCCCTTTCCAAGACTCTCGTCTCCCAACCTGGTATTTTTTCTTTAGAATAACATTTATAAATAGGTCATGTTTGGTTAATTAAATCTTCTTAAAATGACAAAAATCTATGTTTAAAATAAGTTATTTTTAAAAAATAATAATTGGTTTTCTAAATTCATTTAAAATCTTAGAAAATAATGATAATTGTTAAATGAAATTAAACTACGTAATTAAGGGTTATTCATTTTTACTTTAATTAATATAATTAAATTAAATCACTTAAATAAGATAGACTTCAGTTTTATTTAAAATAATTATTAAATTACATGAATTTTTATTTTATTTTAAATTTTATTCTTATTAAAAAACTTAATGATGATGATTGAATCATAAATAACTTGATAGAAAATGAGTGGAAATACAAGAGAAAAAAAGTAAATTATCAAAACATCCTTAAGTACCTTTTATTTTGTTGAAATCTAATGATTGTAATGAGTAAATAATCTTAACTATTAGATTTAAAGAAAATGAAATGAAAGATATAGATTAAAAACAGGTTTCTTATACTTACTCATGAAGTAAGTAAATTCTTTCTCATCTGTATCTATAAGACTATTTCATAGATGTGGTTATGTATGGTACAAATTAGTCATTATATGGGTACAGATTAATCATCACAAAAAATATTGACTAATTTCGTTAGAGAACTTGATGTCCCTCCCAACATCTTCCCACTTTACCTAAGCCATCTTCCTCCCTTTATATTCTTCTGTGATGCCCCATAGAAAACTCCTTTGTATGACCACCAAATTCTTGCTAACAACTTCTGGTACTAAAAAAAAAAAAAGACAAAAAAAAAAGTGGTACTCTCAAGTTAATGAGAGTAACATTGTCTCTCTTAGAGATAATTTTTTTCTTCTCAATCAAACAACTTATTCATCTTTTTGTATATATGTTTCTGAGCTACAACCCTTCTTGAATTAGCCCTTGTTGACACCCAAGGTAAGTAAATGGGAAATTTGATATTTTACAACTCAATAACCCAACACAACTTTCCAATATATCCTCACCCACCTTGCATGTGGCCACACAACTTTTATGAAAATTAAACTTTAAACTTGTCTATACATTTCAAAACACCTTAAAAGAGCTTTGATGCAAAACATGTCTTCTATTGATCTATTTGGAAAGAATAATGTATCGTTCACAAATTGAAGCAAATATACCACACTTCATTTCTCCAACTAAGTACCTCGAGAATAAGTCATAATTCTTAGCTTGCCTCATCAAACTTGTCAAGCATTCAACTGTAGTGGTAAACAAGAAGGGGACAATTAGGTCGCCTTACCTAAGACCATGATAAGTGACAAATGCACCAAATCGACATGCTTTCATTAACCAAGGTAAAAATTGATGGAGACTTGAAACATCCTTTATTATAGCCAATCTATTTAAGATGTAATTGAGAAACTCAACCTCCTATCATGTAATAGAGAAAGTTCCAAGAAATAAAATCATATGCCTTTTTAAGGTCAACT
Organism: Psophocarpus tetragonolobus; assembly: GCA_037954015.1. Lineage (NCBI taxonomy): Eukaryota > Viridiplantae > Streptophyta > Magnoliopsida > Fabales > Fabaceae > Psophocarpus > Psophocarpus tetragonolobus. The sequence goes on along the minus strand of CM075693.1, from coordinate 4,255,505 downwards.
TTGAAAATAACACATGGTTTCATCATTTTCTTAATGTTGTTAACCTACTCGTTTGCAATAAGCACTCCATCAATATGTGCATACCCTCATAAACGAACTATGTGATTCATCTATGAGTTAATTTCCCAGGGACATATTTGACTATATTGGCAAGATTTTAGAGAGAACATTATAAATACAACTAATATGAGATATCAGTTGACAGTACTTTAGTTTCTTTTAGATCAAAGTAATAGATAACATGTTTGTCTCTCTTGGCAACCTCTCATTTACCCATAACTCATCCACCTATATTAAGAAATTTTCCATTCATGAACTTCCAACATTGTTTAATAAAGTTGAAATTAGACCGTTTGGTACCAAACTTTTCTCCCCGCCACAACTTTGTCCAGTCACCTTGACTTCTTCCTCAAAGAACCTTGCAAAGAGCATTTCATTATCCATGAGATAAATATATTTGAAAGATATTCCATCAAGGAGTGGTCTCACAGTAAGTTTCTTAGAAAATATTTCACAACTTTTTGTGCTTTACAAGAGTAATTTTCCTTACTAAATATAAAAAAAATAAAATCATAGTATTGGTGCAAGAATAATTTTCCTTACTAAATATAAAAAAAAATTATCATAGTATTGGTTTCCAAATATTAAAACCTAAAACCATTATTTGTACATGTCTGCCTTTGCCAAAATTAATTTGAATGATTTGCATGTTTTTCTATGTAATATCCTCAAAATTTTAAAATAAAAAAGTTATCTCATAAAATAAATTAATAAATAATGATTATCTAGATTTAGAATAATTTAACTACTTAGTAAATGATAATATTAATTTATTATCTATATTAAATAAATAAATTATTAAAATAAGATTATTAGTACAATAGTTTATTAGATAAGTCTATAAAGCTATTTATTTCTTTTACATTGGGTTGGATAATTTCGAGGACGAAATTCTTAAAAGGGGAGAGAAATGTAACATCTCGAAAAATTTTTAAAATAAAAATTATCTCATAAAATAAATTAATAAAATTATTATCTAGATGTATAATAATTTAGCTACTTAGTAAATAATAATATTAAGCTATTATTTGATTTAAATAAAGAAATGATTATAATAAAAATTCAGTTAAATAAAAAAAATATGATAGAATTTATATCCAAACTAAAATATTAGGACTTTATTATTATGAAATGACTATTGTAGCTAAGATAAAATGTTTGTTATAATTAAATTTTAATCCTTAACAATGATATAGATGTTTATTATATTTCACCTTAATATGTATATTATATTTATAGAAAATATATTTGACTTATAGATATAATGTAGAATTTAGATGAGATGATAATAGTTAAGATAAAAAAAAAAGAGATAATAATTATTTGAGATACCATAATATAATGTCCTTTGTTACAGTAATATCCATAATAAAATAGTAAATAATTATATAATAAATTATATATTAAAATAATGTAAATAAATACATATATCCTTACACAAAACATATAATCCTCAAATTTGGGCTTTTATAAAAATAAAATAGAAACAAAATTAATTACAAAGACATTTATCCTACTAACAAATGTTAAGAGAAAATATAATTAATGAAAACTGAGTCTTCAAGTCCCCTACACCTTATCAACTTCTTATCTAGCTCTGTGTGAAATCCGAAAAATTCATCCATGGTACTTGCAATAAAAGATATTTCTATACATAAAATATAATTTAATTTGAATAACTTCTAATAATAATAATCAACATGAGAAGAAAATAGTTTTATGATAAACCTCATGTACGCACAATCCTATAAAATACAGTGATGCTCATGATCATTCACTCTCACACTTTGGTTCTCAAAACTAGGTTTTCATAGATTGGTAAAAAGGTTTATGAGCTCATATTTCGTACAATGACGCCTCATTGCCTTCCCCGTGCTATTGTGGATATATCTCGAATATCTTCCCTATCCCAAATGAAAGTATCTAAAACATCTTCTCCATATTAAATGAAGGTATCTCAAGTTCATCCTCATCTTAGATAAATATATCTCAAATTTTATCCTTATCCCAGATGGAGGTATCTCAAATAATTACCATATAGTTTCAACGTTCTTATATGCTGAATATTAAATATAAATAAATTAAAGTTAAAGAAAAGGTTTCACAACCACTTGTATGCCATGGAAGCTTTAAAAATGTTGTTTTACTCACCTCTTGAAGCATAATTCCAAAAGTGTGGTTTATTCTTCTCTTCCTTTTCTCAACCCTTGAATAGCCAACTAGACTATAATTCTCTTTGAAGGGAAGTACTTAACCCTATATAATATTGACTTCCTTTTCTATCATTTCTTTTGATAAAAGATTAGTTTATAGTTTAAATTTAAAATAAAATGTTGCTTTATCTTATCTTGCTATTATTTTAAAAGTAATATTATCTTTAATCTTGTCATTAAGAATTTCTCACATTTAATCTTTTAATTATTTGATTGATTCTTAAATAATTATTATCTCTTTTTTATCTTAATTATGATCATCTCGTATAAATTTTAAGTTATATCTATAAGTCAAATATATTTTCTATAAATATAATATACATATTAAGGTAAAATATAATAAACATCTATATGATTGTTAAGGATTACAATTCCATTATAAAAAAAATATTTTATCTTAAGTATAATAATCATTTTATAATAATAAATTCCTAATATTTTAGTTTCAATATAAATTCTACCATATTTTTTTATTCAAATGAATCTTTATTACAACCATTTCTTTATTTAAATCAAATAATAGTTTAATATTATTATTTACTAAGTAGCTAAATGATTATACATCTAGATAATGATTTTATTAACTTATTTTATGAGATAATTTTTATTTTAAAAAATTGAGGATGTACATTCTAGGTGATTTGAAACTCTCATCATTTATTTGGTTAAGCAAAATTGAAAAAAAGGAATCACGAAAGTCAATGAATAACAAAGTTCATGAATAGTTAATTTCATGGAATTAGAAATAATAAAAATATTAATAAGAAATAAAAAATTAATAATAATATAATAATAACAACAACAACATATTTTTATTTGTTATTAATTTTTTTTATCTTAGTTTAATTACATGTAAAATTCTACACTTAAGAAATTTTGTTAGAATCTTTTAAATCATCATGATGACAAAAATCTTTTTGAGTATTTAATATACTTGTATATCCATAAGTTAAACTCAAAATCACTTATTAAGTTAGAATAACTTCGTGTCAGATGATCCACACACTCGGTGATTTATTAATTTTTTGTCTACTAAAAACAACTTTAATTTAAATAGATATTTTTGTTCCAATATACTTCTCTTCAATTAAACCATCTATATTTTTACCACATTTTTCATTTTCTTTTTTCCCATATGTGCTTCTTTTTCTCATAACTAAACAAGACTTAAGTATTCATGTTAAATTGTTGGATTTTCTCTTTTATTATATTGATTTTTATTCTTATTCCATGCTTAGCTGGATATGTTATCTCTATATTTTATTAATATGCAAATCTATTTCTCATATTTTAAAATTGAAACCGTATATCTCCTATTTTTAAGAATCAATCGATTAAGTTCCATTTGTTTAATTTTAAGCATTTACTATTAAAAAATAATATTGGCTATCACGTCTCATATTATTAGTGGTTAATATTAATAATAATATGACAAATATAGTTAAAAATTTTAGAAACATTGATAATTAAATATAAACATTAAATTTTTTTTACTAATACTGACAAGATCACATTAATCATATGTTATGTGATATTTAACGTTAATTTTTAATGTTCAACACTTTCAATTTAATAAATAAAGTATAATTTGTTGGTTTTCAAAAAGCAAAATATATCGATTTTAAAATAAAAAGTAAAATTTTCAAATTTGATAAAGTAGGATAAAAGAATTAAGTATTTATTTTAATTTGTTGTTGCATAAAGTGTAATGATCTTTGACAGCTTAGCGTAGTTGGTTGGGATGTTAGACAGTGGTGCGTGGAAATCACGTTGAGATGGCATAACTTGGTGCTAGTGTGATACTACTGATAGTCATTAAATAATGTAATGAGTATGAAAGTGTGAACGTAGAAGAGTGTTTGGGTTTGGGGTCTGGTCTCTTCAATCCCAAAACGGTGATCCAGAACAAAATTATAGTTGTACATAAGATAATGGGACAAGAGTATGTGAGGTGTATTTTGGTTGTCACACATAAAGGTAAAGATGGCATCATAATAATCATACAGGAGCGCGTTCACTGATTTCAATTGATGCGGATCATAATGCATGTGAGGCTGCCTTTAATCCATGATAAGAATACCATTCTTCCTCCAAAGGAAACCAATAAAAAACCACGCTTCATTTTTTTTTTTTTATTTTGAAAAAAAGAAATCCAAAGGATGTTTATGAAATGACCACCCTAATAAATTTGATAACTAACTCAGCCGAAGTAGTAATTGGGACTCAATTCATTTGTGGAAAGTCAAAATTGCAATATTGAATATAGATAGCTGCGCTATCAGCGCACGGAGGCTATTGTACGAATTTTGTAACCATGGATTTTGTTGATACAACTATACCTAATACCTATAACTAATTGTGAGTTACTTTTTTCTCCTAAACAAAAATCACATAACAATAGCAATAATCTCAATTCTCAAGTATTTTAACCGACAAAAAAAGACGGGCATCTAGTGTACAACATGGGAAAGGAGAGAAAGCGACATATGAGGCCATGACTTTCCTTTTCATTTTTTTAGATAAAATTACCTTAGTTTTTTTACTGTTCTTATTCCTCAATTTCAACCAAACGTGTACAGGAAAGAGAAAAAGAAAATGAAAGCAATATATGCCAGTCTTCTTCTATCACAAGCCTAATATCCAAAATCCAAAATCCAAAATCCAAAATCCAAAAAGATGCAGATTTTTAGTTTCTCTTCGAGAAATTATTATAATTTTTTAATTTTAAAAAATCAACACAAGATTGATGTAAACCACATCATCCCAAATCATTGTAATAATCTCTGTCATGTAAAGTACCAAATCCATAGACAGAGGCCATTAATAACCCCCAAATTTCTCTTTCATTTTAAACCACAGGCACATAAACAAACAGCACCGACGATTGAAAGAAAGTAAAAAAAATTAATAATGATAATATTTTTGACACAGGCAAACAACAACAATAATGTGTACCTAAGATTAAATTAAATTACAATACAATACAATAGAGATACAAGCGGCGGCAATTAGATTTTATTGATCTCTACTTCTCTTTCTCTTCTCTACCCGTATATATGTAGTGGAATGACAATAATAACAATTAAAAAATATATAAAAAAAAAATGAGAAGAATAAAAATTTCAACGCCTGCATCGGGTGATAGCATTGCATCCGCGGGTATAGGGGTTGGCCTGAGCGCCGGGGCGGCAATTGTAATAGGAAGCGCCGCGTCGAGAGCAAGGGACAGTGTTCCTCCTGAGCGCACCGTAGCTTATGTAGGTCCTTCCTGCTAGAATGCGCCGGGTGGTCTCGGAGTCCATGAGAAACTCGGAGTCGTCGTCGGCGGCGAGGAGAGTGCACTCGGCGACGGATCCGCGGCAACCAGACTTGAAAGGGAGGAAGAAGGTGTCGAGGGTGGTTGATGAGGATTGAGCCACGTGTACGGCCAAGATCGCACAGACGAGGAAGAAAGCACAGAAGGTGGTGGTTCTTGTGGAGGCCTTGGCCATGATTGATTTGAATTTGGTTGCTTCAGTTCTCTCTCAGTTGAGTTGTCAAAACACAGAGAACAAACACCCTCTGCTCTCTCACATTATATGCGACGGTTCATGCCAAAATGCCATCAGATGTTCCCCTTAATTACGAGTACTGCCCCTTGACTTTAACGTGACTCGCAAATCCCAATTGCTTCCCACGTACTCATTTACTCCTACCCTGCTTTTTACTTTCAACAATTCACACCCATTATTTATTAATATACTATTTTCTAATTAAAATTATTACAGACATTTCACAAATACTCCTACTACGTCGTCCCATGTGTTTGTAAGAAAGCATACAATAAAACACTTTTTTATAGACAAATGACAATAAAACATTGTTTAGTGATACGTGACAATAACGATATAACTTTTATAATCCTACTCATTATTTTTTACATTTAAATTATAGTATTTATTAGAGACAATTAGAAATTCAAAATAACATTTATATTTTTTATTTATATTATTTATTAATGTATTAAATTTTACCAGTACTAAAACTAATGAGTAACCACTCATGCTCATTAAAAAATTACTAATCACCCATTTATAATAATATTGATAATTAATAGTAATTCCAATAATACATAACCATAAAATATAGATAGTGTAGTCTATAAAATATTATTAATATTTTTTTATAGTGTATACTAATTTTAAATCATTATAGTTTTGGAATATAGAGGAGACTCTACAAAATATAACCTTTGTTGTTTGTAATTTATAAATTAAAATATTTATATATTTTATTTTGGTGTGGAGTATCAACTTTGTAATTTTCATCTTATTTTAAAATAAAATACATGATTTTTATTTTTTAAATTTGTTTGATAAACAAATTTTATATTTATTAATTTTATTTCAATTAATTCAATTATTTTATGGTAATTCAAACAAATATATTATTTCTAGACTTCAATTGAATCAAACTAAAAAATAAAACTAGATACAATTGAGGTTTGAACTAAAATTATGAAAAACATAATGAACAAATATTTTTATTTTAAAATAGAAGAACAAAAATTATAAATAAAAATAAGAAGGTCAAAAATATATTTAGAGTGAAAAATTAATGAATTCTATCTTTTTTTAGGTTTAATAAATTTTATCTAATAATATCACTGGCCATTTTATAAAAGCAAATAATTAATGCCATTTATAAAAGCAAATAATTAATGCATCAGCAGGGGTAAGAATAATTAAATGATTAATTTCAATAAATAATATTATAAATTTAAATTTATTTAAAATATTAAAAAATTAAATAATTTAAATTATAATTAGTGATACTATTCATAATTTAAAAAAAAAAAATCTCACACATAACTTTGACCTGTGTTTTTAAAAAATCAATAAGTGTATCTATTATTAATATGAGTAATAAATAAGTATTTCATCAATATAGTTGGTAACAAAGTAAAGGTATATAATAAAATTAATAATTAATAATCGAAAAATAAATATATGTTATATAAAAACATTTATTTATTTCTTACAAAAATAAAAATATTAAAATTTATTGCAAAACATATGCTAAAAACATGCTATTAACATTTCTTTCTCTGGAAATATTAAAGTGAGAGATAAGATGAGAAGAAATTAATGGAGAATAAAATAGGTTGTATAAAAAAAAATGTTTTGACTTAAGAACTTTCAATCAAACTTAAATTCGGTTTTATATTTTTAAGTTGATAAATTTAATTTTTCAACTTTTAAAATATGTAAATTTAGTTTATTTTTCAACTGTAGTGATAAAATTGTCACTAAATATAAAATATAAACATGAAAATATTAAAATTAAATGACTAAATTCGTCAATTTAAAATTACAGAAACCAAAATCAAAGTTTGGTTGAAAATTTAGGAAAAAATTAACGTTGAATTTATATTTTGACCTTTTTTTATACTTCCGGAACTTTTTACTTTATTTATCGATTTAAATTCCCCCACTCCAACCATAACAGAAAACAATAATGGGAAATAAAAAAAAATTAAAGGGAACATGAATTGGCGATTATGCCAGTTGGCGGCCCCAGGGTAATTGAAGCTGTTACAGTTGTTAAGTGGAGCGTGAGTACGTGACGCGTGAGGCAAGATTTTCGTTTTATAATCTAAAGTATTAAAATTAAATGCAATGTTGTAAAGATAGATACAATTCGTCTAATCATTTGACGAAAAAATGCATTTGAATTTTCAACTAGACTCAGGTGCTTAATACTTTAATCAATTACAGGTGATTTTTCAGCTACTTTATTCTTTATTTTCTATATAAAAGAGAGAGAGAATCTATTACGTGTCTTAGTGGCAAGTATTTACATAATTTATCTCATCATAACATTTTTAATATACAATTTACGATTAAAATTAATTTAGGCACTTTTTTTAATTTCATTGAATAATTAAAAATAATTTATTAATAATAAATTTACTTAATTTTAAACTTATTTAATTAAATTTTTTATCAAAATTGTCATTTATTTTAAAATATCTATAATTAGATTTTAAGACTATTAAACGTTTTTTCATTTAATTGTAATTTCTCTCGATTCTATTTTATTATAAATTACATGTCTCAACTCAAACATAATTATGTTGAATCAATTTAATTTTCATGTTACCCTTTAGCAAAGGCCCTATTACAAGGGTCACGGGAAGGATAAAGAAAGATTTGGCTAGAGAAGAAGGAGGAAGACTTCAACTTCTCACGAGTATTGAGATCTTGTTACCTTAGTCTTTTTCTTGTAGCTAGTTTGCTTTGTAAATTTTTCTAAGTGAAGTAGCTTTTTACTTCCCCTTTTAGCCGTGTATTTTGGCCCTTATTCTTGCTTGGTTATGGTTTAGGGTTGTGCTTAGTCCCTTGTGTAGAGTGTATTAATTAATTAGACATTTCAGAGGATTTTGTTAAGTAGTTTGATAACTACACCCCTATTTTACTAATTAGATCCAATTAGTTGGTATGAAGGAGAAAAGGCAGGGCCCTTGCTCCCCCTTGGGTGCTGTTTTATGCCTCTCTCCTAGTTGGCATCCTACATGACATTAGTTAGATATAAGATCCACTTTTTTAGGATCTAAGATCCATTTTTTTAGGGCCATGTGCTAATTAAAGGAGAGTGAGGTGAGTCTCACGGTCATGCCTACTCCCTTCACCATTCCTTCTCCTGTAAATTGAGTTTCCCATTCCCTTGTAAAGCTTACACTTCATTTTGAGAGAAATTGCTTAGTTGCTTCCCATTTTGTCAGTGTCATTTTTCTCTTGAGAGAAATTCCTTTAACGCTTTTATCAAGTGTTCTTTCCCTTGTGGCAAACACCTCCCTCCTTGACTTATCTTAACCTAAATGGCGCCAATCACCCCCTATTTCTAGCCTTTCCACCAAACCAATTCACCTTGGACCTCAAGAAGTTTGATCAAGGGAGAGTATCCATAGAAGCATGCATCATGCAATATTGTATTGATTAATCTTTGTTGTGAAAATATTGAATTTTGAATTATATATTGTAAGTTGAACAAATATTGCTTTGGAAATCATTGTTGAGGAATTATTATTAGTTTAGCTTAAACATTAAATCTTGAAAAGAATTGATTCTCAAACATTATTTCAAGTTTTGTTTGAAATTAGTTTTTGAAAATTCTTAGATAGATTTGAAAATTTCTAAAGGGATATTTTTGAAAACTTTGATATTTTAGAAAAGTAAAAATTTGTGAAAAACATTGGGAATTTATTTAGCCCCCTCTTCTAGATTTCCCCTGGGACCAACATGAACATTATTTTGTGAGTCCTATGTATGCATTAAAGGATGACATAATGAGAACGAAACCCTACCAGTCTTATTGTATTTATCTTAGTTTACTTTTACGCATTTTATTTTCCGCAAAATTTTTTCTATTATTTGCAAGTAATTATTATGAGGATTTTGAGTATCAATCTAGTCCATGTGGGATTAACTCGATACATATCGGATACTACAATACGACTGATGCACTTGCCGAGAGTAAAGTAGAAAATTTATGCTCTATCAGTCATCAATCCCTTGTACATGATCTTTGAATAACTTGTCATTTCTTGCTTTCCAGATGAACTATATTCTTGCGAACCAAATGAATGACCACGTATGTCTTTGCACAGATGATCCACTCAATAAGCCTAAAAATTGGCAACAATGACCCTGGACTGTGGTATGAAAGGGCGTAGATATTCCCCACTAAGCACATAGCCTTGTCCACACCTGATATGATAATTTGTAATTCAGAAAAAAATGTGTTGACTTTTTAACATACCACAAAGCTCACAACCTTCATCATCTTCTCGTAAAATTTCTCTCTTATGCATATTGTTCTTTGTTGGCAGCCTATCTGCTTTTAGTCTCTATGTTAAACATTGAACCTTTGGAGGGACCCCTTTTGACCAAATTAATTTGAAGAAACTATCTTTATAAGTGGAGCCCTCCTAAATCAAGATCATGTACGCCGATCCCATTGAATACTGCCCAGACCTTTATGCCATCCAACTCCATTTATCCTAGGACTCACATGTCTTCCTTACACCCTTTAATTTATAACTCAACTCTTCTACTTTTCCTTTCTCTTACTCAAATATTCTCCTTTTCCATTTCCATTTCCAACTCCCCTCATCTTCCCTCCGCATATCTTTAACTGTGATATTTTTATCAATTGCTAGCTGAAATAATCTAGGATGTTGATATTTAAAACTTTGATCCCTAGCCATTGATCTTTCCAAAGCAGAGTGTTGTTCCCATCCTCTAAATGAGGACATATATTCTTAGACCACCAATCTTCATGCTGCATTCCCTTACCCTTTATGGAATTTAAATCCAGCCACCACCTAGAACACTTCCTACCCTATGTCACCCATTGACCTTCTGTAGCCTAATATCGTGATATTAGAACACAATTCCACATCCCGTTTTCCTCTGTAACTGACCTACATTTCCCTTTTCCTAATAATGCAATATTAAACTTGTCTAGTTTCCTCAACCTTAACCCTCTCTCTTATTTTAACCTGTAAACTTTCTCCCAAGACACCCAAAAAAAAAAGTAAAAAGAGATTCAAGTTTAAGAATAATACCTCTTAGAGCTTTGAAGAACGAAAGATAGTAGATTGGTAACGCAGACAACACAAATTTGATCAACACAATGAGAAATATTTATTCTCTCATCCAGACAACCTCTTACAAACTACCTTTAGTATAGATTGCCAAGTCTAGCATAAAGATGGATTAGCTCTAATTAGCAAGCCCAAATAATTGAAAAGAATGTCTCTCACCTTACAGTTGAGCAATACCGATGCCCTTTTTAGCCACTTTTCATGCACATTCACTCCTATTAGATGACTCTTGTGAAAATTCACTTTCAACCCTGATATAATCTCAAAATTCTACAAGATTGGTTTAATCACCTTCATCATCTCCCAGTTCATACGAGATATAAGTATAGTGTTATCAGCAAACTGTAGATGTGACACACATACATCATCTTTTCCTACTGAATAACCTTGCCACATGTCTATGTCCACAACCACTTATATCATTTGACTAAGCCCTTCCATAGCAATAAGGAATAAAAATGGTGAGATAGGGTCTCCCTGTCTTAGGTCCCTACCAATGGAAAATTCTTCTGTTGGGCTTCCATTCTTTAGCATAGACATTCTTGCCGATCTTACACATTCCTTAATCCATCTTATCCATCTTCCACCAAAATTCATCTTTTCCATCACATCCCATAAGAAACTTTAGTTCACCGAATCGTATGCCTTCTCAAAATCTACTTTCAGGCAAACAAGATCCTTCTTCAGTCTTTTAGCCTCATCAACCACTTCATTAACCACAAGTACCCCATCTAATATTTGTCTTCCTTCCACGAAAGCTTACTGATAGTCATAGATCAAAGAAGGAATTACCTCTCTAATCCGTAATGTCAACACCTTCACTAATACCTTGTACATACATCCTATAAAAGAAATAGGGCAATACTCTCTTATACATTGCAAGTTGCTCTTTTTGGGAATTAGTGTGATGAACGAGTTATTGGATCCTTTAACAAGCTAGCTTGACTGATAAAATTCATAAAAAAAGCAACAAAATCATCCTTCATCAAAACCCAAAATTCTTTAATAAAGTGGAAGTTTAATCATCCGGTCCTGGGCTTTTATTGCTCTTCCACTCCTACACTACCTCCTTTATTTCCATTTTTTGTAAAAGGCTTTTCTAAGTTCTCCTTTAATACCTTTGAAAGCTTTTGATACTACACCTCCAGTTTAGGGTGAGTACCTGCAGTTTCCTTGAAATGATTAGCAAAATGATCCTTAATCTTTTCTTTTAAGAGATCCACCTATACCACCTATACCATCTCCTCCCCTTCAAAGTTTAAACTTAAAATCTCATTTTGTTTCCTTTTTTTCAAGATTGATATATGAAAATACTTTGTGTTTCTATCTCCTTCACGCAACCATTGCATCGTTGATTGTTGACTTGCTAACGGACATTTCCTCCCCACCCACTTTTTAAAATCTCTGAATTTTTGTTTCCTTAATAGAATCTCTTATTCCTTCAAGTCTTCCCTCTTTTCTTGCAAATCTAACTTGGAAATTGCCGCCCTTTCTTTTTCTATCTACCTATCTATGTCCCTAAACTCCACCTTATTCCATTCTTTTAGCTTCCCTTTTATTAGTTTAAGTTTCTCTTTCAAGATAAATGCCTTTCTACCCTGGACCTTCAAAGCCTTCCACTCCTGTTCTACAAAAGGTTTAAATCGCTTATCATTAAACCAACAATTTAAGACCCTGATAGGTTTAGGCCCTTAATTTATTCCTCTCTCCATCAACAACATCTGGCAGTGCTCGGACACACTCTTAGGCAGACCCGATCACTCCAAATTCTCCCACATTAATAGAAACTTTTTTTATAACAAGAATTTGTTCAACCAACACATAGTGCATCCATCATTCTTATACCATGTGTACTTTCTCCCCCTCATCAGGATACCCAACAAATCTGACTCTTGGATAGACTCATTAAACAAAATGATTTCCATCTCCCTATTATGATTCTTCACACATTTCTCTCCTTCTCACTTCTGACAGCATTGAAGTCACCCGTAACACACCAACATCCCTCTCATCTCCTTACAGCTTTTTATGGCCTCCCAACAAATTTATTTCAACCTCCACTCACTAGGTGTATAAACATTTACCATATGCACCATGTTATTTTTACCATGCAAGTCCCTACCACACCTACAAGATAATTCTCCCCATACGAATTTAACAACTTAAACTTAGTTTTATCCCACATCGTCAATAATCCACTGGATGATCTAGTTGAAGGCTTACAAACCCACCCTACTTTTGAATTCCCCAAAAGAAATTCATATAGTGATCCTTCAATTATCTCCAAGTTGGTTTCCTACAGACAAACCATTTTTGGCTTCTAAACCTGTATCAACTTCTTTACTTCCCATTTTTTTAATCTTCCCCCTAACCCTTTAATATTAATGGAAATTAGCTTCATTTACACACCTTAACCTCCCTTCCCTCCACTTTCTTTCTATCCTTCACTTCCATTTCTGCCAAACAGTCTATTATGTTATTTCCATAATCTCTGAACACACCTAGTTTCTTGCCTATGATTCACACCCTTGTTGCTACCTTATTGATGTCTTGTTTCTTGTGCCAATTAACTTCCTTGTTTGACGTAAAAAATTCTTTCGAGATGGAGTTAATTCCATTATTCTTCCTTTCCGAATTTAATGTCCCCCTCCTCTCTCCTTTCCTCGGTCTACCCCTCATTTCCTTGTGTACCCCATTTCAACTTCTACTAGCTTACCACTTCTTTCCCTGCCTCCTGGCTTCTCTTCCCCACTGCCTTGCTTGTGACTCTCACTGTTTAGTATTGAAGAGTTTTTGGGGTTCATAGAAACTTCGGTAACACTCTTTCTTTTAGCTCCACACTCATGCACAAGAACTCTTGGCACACACTTCTCATGATGATCACACTCTTGTTGATAGCCATTTCATTGACTCTCCAAATAAAGCCCATTATTCAACAAAGAATTTGTGAAATCTTTAATCCATTTGTATTGTAGATTCAAATTGCATAACCCAACGGTTTGTTTTCCATCCTCAAAATGTGCTTTCGCTTCTTGATCACATCTAGGGCCACCGTTTCTCAATTATGCACTGTCCAAGCATTCTAAGCCACCTGGGCCCCTAACTCCAACTTCATGACTAACTATGGGTTTTTAAATTAACACCTACTAAAATTTCATTTAGCACCTACCTACTACATTTAATTTTTTTTTAAATTCTAACTTTACCCTTTCTAACCTTATTTTTAAATACTCTTTTTTTCTTTCTTCAATTGTCCTTTCTCTCTCTTTTTATAGTCTATTCTCTCTCTTCCCTTCTCTCTTTCTTCTTCTCACTTTCTTCTTCCATTTTTTCCACTTGTCTCTTTCTCCTCTCTCAGTGATAGCCAAGACACTTACTTCCTCTCCCGTCACCGCCATTCCCTAGCCCATCACCGCCACTCCCTTGTCGCTTCCTTGCTGTTTTGAACAGTAAGTGTTTTCTTAAAGTGACACCTTTAAATCTTCGGCTTTAATTTTTTTGCTTCTCCGACGATGCATTGCTAAATTTTTTTACTTCTCCGGCAGTGCATCGCTGGAGAGTAATATAATGGAGGGTAGATTGGTATTTTACCCACTAGTAGGTGGGAATTGAAAATTTGGTACGTGTCAATTCAAATTCCTCTAACTATTGGCCCACCTAAACTGCCTAAAGACTTTGCCTTCAAATTACTTGTTACACCCCTCTGAGCACCGTAGTTGTTAATTTACCTACCTCATCACCAAATCTTGCCACGTGATCACCCACATAACCATTCAACAATAAAATTTACGTAACAGTTGTACCTTGTCCCTCCCCTTCATACTAATCTTGATTTAAATTTGAAATTAATTTCTCTTCTTCAATATTGCCTAAAATTACGCTATCAAGACTACATTCCAAATCCTCCTTAACCAACTTAGCCATGTGACTATAATTCGAATATGATTTGCACGATTCCGTCCTGATAAGGAACTCAAATTCAAAATTTGATTTTGATAGCATAGCTTCGTGTTCCAATCACCGCCATAACCACCAACTAGAATTATGATCAGACGACCTTGAGCCAACCACCTTCACGCAACCATTTCCACGACCTACTGGAGTAAAAGCCTCCTCGACCACTCGAATTGTAAACATTACGACATTAACGCTCACTTGAAAACGCCACGTTTATAGGATTGCATTCTGACGTACTAATGAGAATATTGGCGACATCCAACCTACTTTGATTCATCGTCCCTCATCCACTTGCAAAAAATTTCCCATATTACTCACCATGTGTTGGAAAAAATCCTGGTTCCACACATGTACAGACACTTCTTTTAGTCTAACCACACAAATCTTTTTGTAGCCATAACCTTCTGCTTCCAAGGGGATATTTCATAAAAATACGCTGACATTATTGACTTTGTCTCCTTTCAAAGTTCTGCCATGGCTTCCCCTTCTACTGGACACCATATTCCCTCCCATCGGAATGAGATTGATAGAAGTAATTGTTTCCCTGCTTAAGCATTTTTTAATTTCAAAAATTATTTTTGGTGCATTAACACGACCAACAAAATATTTCCCCATTTCCCGAATAATCTCAAACCCCATAGAGAAAGATGGATCATACCTCTCTTTTTCCACTTTACCATTGATCACTTGATGCTTTTTCAGTCTCCAAACTTTACCCAGGACTCTAGGCTCTTCCTTCTTGGTAACTAACACCACCCTCTTCTTTTTATCTCTTGTTCCTCCTTTAGACTTTACTTCGTCAACTTCCAACTTTTCCACTTGTTTCGCCTATGTACCTCTTCGAGGGTATTTGCTAATATTGACCCTTAGTTTATAGGTCCTATCACAATTGCATCCAACCGTTTTACTAATTGATCCACTTTCTTCACCATACCAAAAGTTACAAAATCAAATCTATTTCTGCTTAGATTAGTCCTTTTTGGTATGAAAACATCCCTCACCAAACCTTAGTTGGAGAACAAATTTCACATCGCATGCACCCTATATTGTGTTGGAAAATTTAAAAAATAGAAAGTGGTTGATTGATCCTATGTTGATAACTCTGCTGAAGTTGCAAATCTACTAACTTTCATCCTTCGTGATTTCACAACAATCCATTCCCCACCCTTCCCACTTCTCTCTTTATCCCTCGTCATAACTGACTACTACTTTACTTTCATACTTAAAAAATTAATGTTCATTAGGTAAATTGAAGTTTTGATAACTCAAAAATAGAAAAAACTTTGAGGAATCAAAATTGAAAAAGTGCTAACTAGAGAAACTGATTGGTTACATGTAAAAATAACGTGTTAAGTGTGTGTATCTATGCAAGATTTACTCAAGTTAAGAATAATAATATTAAATAAGAAAATAGTTAGATTTGCTTATATTTAAGTCTACCAGAAAACTCTACTTTCTTTTTAGAGTAAAAGACTTATGCATTGTCAATATAAAAAAATTTACACTAACATTCAATCACAACATTTTTATTTATAGTAAATTTATTAACTTTACCGGTTAATAATTAAAAATCATATAAATGAAGTTTAAAATTCTTTTATATTGTTGATAGAAATTAATTTTTTTTTCTTATATATGACTAGAGAGAATATATTCTTGTATGACAAAATACCATTAAAGAAAGTATAGCATGAGAGTAGTAATTTTGGTATTTAAGATTATATAATTTTATAAATTAACTTTGGTCCCGTTCAGGGTGGTTCTGAGTTTCTAATTTTGAAAATAGAAATGTGTTTGGCAAAAATGGTTCTATTTTGGTTTTGTATTTATTTTTGAAATAGTTTTCACTTAATTTAAAAAATAATAAAATTTGGTTTTTTAGATTTTTGTTTCTGTTTTTATTTAAGTTTATTAAATGAAGTCACTTGTCACCATTGACCATCACCTCTGACCGGTGGTCATCGACCGCCACCTCGACTGGAAGTCACCGACCACCACCTTTGACCAGCCGTCATTGACTGCCACCTCCATCTGACGGTCATGACCGTCACTTCTGACTTGCAGTGACCAGCCCCCATCCAACCAACAATCACCGGTCGTCACCTCCAATTAACAGTCATCAGCCATCACCTCCAACTGGTGGTCACCAGCCGTGGGGGTCATCGACCACCACCTCTGATCGACGATCACCGGCCGCCACCTCTGACCGGTGATCACCGATCGCTACCTCTGATCGATAGTCACCAGCTGCCACCTCCGACCAGCCTTCACCAGCTGTCACCTCCGAACGGTAGTCACCAGCTGTCACCTCCGACTGGTAGTCACCAGCCACCACCTCCGACCGACGATCACTAATTGCCACCTTCGACCTTGACCATCGACTGCCACCTCCGATCACTAGTCATTGACTGTTGCCTCCGACCAATCACCAACTACCACCTCTGATCGCCCTTTATCGACTACCACTTTCGATTGTCAACCCACAACCACTTTAACAATTATTTCAACTGCTATTTCCAACTAGTATTTTAGTTAAAATTTGAAAACAATATTTTAAATTTGAAAACAAAAATAATATTATTTTCAAAATTTTAAAAACTTAAAATCAAAGCTAATTTTTATTTTTATAAATTTTGAAATTAGAAATAAAAAACTAGCTGAAGGAAGCTTTCGTTATTGTATTACTGCTACACGACAGTGGGCTATAATAATATAGGTAGTGGCATGTTTGTTAGTTTATTTTGGATTTTGGAGGTATGCAACGCAACCGCGTGAGCGTCGGATGGAGCTGTCATCTGCTGTTTGACTTTCTTGGCCACTCGTTATTCCACGCCCTTTACAGCTCCAAAAAACTGTTCATCTATTTCTTTTGTTTCCAGGAGTTTCCAATTTATTTTAGAAAAACGATGAATTAAACTTAAAAGTAGTTTAATTATTAATCGTCGCTTTTCTAAAATAAATGGAGTATCTTATTCTTAATTTCTTATTTATATTATTAGGCTAATTTTAATGTCTTATTTTTTTAAAAAATGTTTGATTTCTTGTCTTTTCAAAATTTGTAATTTTAATTCATATATTAAAATTAATATTTAATTCTTATTTTACAAAATTTGTAATTAATTTTTGTTGTTTCGTCAAACAAAAAATATTTATTATACCAAATCAAGGTTGACTATAACATGAATTAAGTAAATAATTTCATGTCATGATAATAATTTTGAGATATGGTGAAGTTAATTCCTTAATTATCAACACTTTTAGTCTGAAAAAAAATTCGAAAGTGCAAAGTTATATAATTAAAAAACTAAATGTATATATTTTAAAATATTGTGAGCTACGTTAACTACACTAACACCATTAAAGGAAGTAGACCACTTGCTTTTTACAATTTCAGGAACAGAATGATCAATTTGACGTAAAGGTAAAAAACAAAAACCAAATTTAACTCTAAGTACAAAGACAAAAACATATTTTATCCTACAAATATATAGTTACTAAGTTGGATATTTTTTCACTTTGACTAAAAGTTAGACATATGTGGTGCGGATGTGCAGAGTTTGATAACAAGTGACAGGATAAATTCATTAACAATCAGCTAAAATAGACTCCAATGTAATTTTAAAATTGAAGATTATAAATCTAAGTTAACTTATGGAATCTATGTAAGATGAAATTTACATCTTATTTATATATTTTATTTTACTTAAATTTCTAAACTTTTAGGTATCTTCAACAACAGTTCTTAGCTATAGGATAGGATAAAGAAGAGATTTTTTTAAAAGAAAATAGTACAAATTAATTTACAATTACCTTGTTAAATTAATATTTATATATGTATTATATATTGACGAAAAAAGTAATATCATTATACAAGTATTGATAAATAAATTTATATTATTTTATAATAATAAATTATATATTATCAAGTATTTTAAATGCAATAGTATAAATATGTTAATAATCATAAAAAAAATTTATTATTTGTAACGATATTGAATAGGATTATCTCTAAATGATATTTGGATTTTATCTTACAAAAAATAATTTATGTAAAAATAAATGTTAGAAATAAATTTTAAATTTTGTTATTTATTTGATTAGTTAATTGGTTAATTACATTTTAATTAACATCATTATCACCTAATAAATACTATGTAAAAATAATGTTCGTTTTTTAATTTCACTTTAAGGGTTTGAACAAAATTTGAGGGAAAAGTTTTCCAAATATATAAAAATAGAGGAATAAAATTATTTTATACTCATAAGGTTGTGAAGTAAGGTTGTGTCCAACAATTAGGCACTGGAGGGGAACCTGCTAGGAGTACGAGCAAAGACAGGAGGGCAAAATAGAAGTATTAAAGCCACAAAGGCTTTAATTTATGCATAGAAGCGATCAACTCCATAATACTAGTTCCAATGGGAGGGGATTCGTACTACTAAAACCCTCTACCTGAAGAATCTTTTGGCAGCATTGCCCATGGATTATTTATATGATCTGTCCAAATAGAAACAGAGGAGGTAGCGCAGCAAAGATTTGTTTGGGTCCAAGTATAAATTGAGTAGTATTTAGCATAAATTTTGCAGTATTTGTTTTTTTCCAAGTTGAAAGTAGCTTTTTGAGTGATTGATTTATGATTCTGTTTGACATTCATGAATATTCATTTGGTTTAACTTTAGCTCAACTTGTTATTGTGATCATCTTGTTTGTTGATTTTGTCACTTCTGTGCAACTTGAACTGTGCACCGATACGAGTGGCATTAACTAATCATCCTTGTTTGAATGTGCAGCAGTAGGGGCCTATATGATATGTTCGGATAGATTTTTTCAAAAGGTATTACAAGAGAAAAATAAAAATAATTTTTTGTATAAAATAAAACTAGTGTATACAATGTACATAAATGATAAATTAACCTATATTTGTCTGTGCTGTAAATTATTTTTTAATAGTAATGCTTAACATTTAATTCTGATGTCCTTGATTCATTCTAAAAATATATTTATATCAGAATCATTCTTTTTTTTAATAAGAAATATTCAAATTATTCTATTCTTATTATTTATTTTCTTAGCTTAATTTTCTTTTTGTCCCTCGTTTTATTCAATTTCATCTCATTATAATAAAAAAATTCAATTTGACTTATAATTATTAAAACTAATCAATTTGCTTCTTTAATTTCATACAAGGATATAATTTGTTCTTTTCATGTAAATTGACTTGATAACATTAATTTCAATCATTAGGCACAATAATGTAAATTATGAGAAAAATATTTATCCATTGTTAATGTACATAATGAAAGATCTCCGGTTTGATATATAAAATTATTTATTGTTTTTTTTAATTGACGAATAGGTTCAATAATAAATATTTTTTTTCATAAATTTTTTATTTTTCTTTAAACCTGAAGCAGTGAAATCCTTTTGATTTTAAATCATTATAATATTTATACCTAGTTCTTCTCTGAAAATAGAGGTTAGGATAATTTTTCTTAACTTTTTTCAATCTAATAAGTAAATAATATACTTTGATAACTAATATATTTGATAAGTTTATTAACTTTATCCATTAATACTTTGAAAGTTATGTAAATGAAGAATTATGATTAACTGAAACTCAACTTAAACCATTGTATAAAATTGGTTGTTGTTGCCACTATTTTAATTTTAATTAATAAAAAGTGAAAAATATAATTTTAATATAGAAACCACCATTGGGATATTATTAAATTAAAAAAATATTCTAACACAATTTTAAAATTTTGTAAATTTAATTTGTTTTTATTATGTTTATAACATTATAATTTTAAAGTTTCATCTAATGTTTAATTATTTAAATTGTGTTAATTAATATTTTATTTTTAAAATAAAAAAATCATTGTGATGATAGTCTCACATAGTCAAAAACTAAGGTTGCTATCTAATACGATTAAAAACTCTTTTTCTATTATATTATATTATATATATATATATATATATATATATATAGATATATTTATATTAAGACCTACTAATTTTTCATAAACTAATTAAAAAATAAATATATTTTTCGTAAATTTATTCCTTAAAATAATTTGCAAGACGCTTCACCCTTTTTCGTCAAAGGTGTAATTAGTTTTGATTTTTGTATGAAATTAATCAAAATATATTTTGGCTTACAAAAAAAAAATCAAAATATATTTATTTTAAAGTTTGATTTATTAGCAACTGGTGTTTGTGACCAGCAATAAACAATAAGAATAGTCACTATTTCAGCGACCAAATAGTGCTTAGCTACAGATTTAACAACGTCGTAGCTGTGCAGAACAATCAATTGTTAATCGGTTGCTTAATTGGTGAGTAAAAAGTATTCTACTTGATGATTTCTCACAAACATTATTTGTTGGGGACAGCCTCATATGGAATTTACATAATTTATTTTGTTTAATTTATTCGAATACGTTACGTAAACATTAAATTTAGTAATTTAGAATTGTAATAATATTTGTCAATTTTTATTCTAAATAGGTGTATCCGGAGTTATACATAATTAGCATTCTAACTTAACTCGTCCATAAGTGTAATATCAATGTTCTGGATAACTGCTTTGAAACATTAACTATTTTGTATCTCAAATTAGTTGATTCGGAATACTGCAAATTAATCTTAATCAATAAGAAGCAACGCCAAGAAAGTCAATATTGATCTAGTATACAAGTTAATTTATTAGACACCATATTCAAAGGGACATCATAGATGGTTAACAATTATTAAAACTAAAGTTTGCAAAGGTGATCAAAAGTAATATTATTAATAACTCTGATAATGAAGCTTCATATCAAAACACTTTTGATCCCTAAACATTATTGTGTAGTTGTATATCTTTGTACTCTGATAATGAAGCTCCATTATTAAACTAGAGTTTGCAAGGTGATCAAAAGTAACATTATTAAAACTAAAGGGTTTTGTTTTTTTGACAAGCAAATAAGATATATTCACCAAGAAGTAGAAAACTGCTAAACAATGTACAAAGAACATGAAGAGTTAACTACATCTCCTCTGTTACAAAGCCTAAAAAGAGTTCCAATTACACAATATACAACTAAACTGTAAATCCAACCATAACCAAAAGACAGTAGGAATCCAAGGTTAACAAAACACCATATTGCAAATTGTACCACAAAGGCAAAACTAAGAACAAAAGGTTAACCCAAACTCAAAGCAGACCATTGTAAAACCCTTACATTACATATAAGATAAATAATGCAAAGGGTTTGTACACCATTAAGCAAAAACACACCCCTCGTAGGTCCAAAACGATAACTAATCCAGTTCCAAGAAGTATGTTGTATAAACAAAAGAATATCTAGCGAATCGAAGGCCAAGCGAATCGAAGGCCATGTTATTGAACAATTGAGTTTCTGGCTAATCAAATACCCCAACAAATAACATGTCAAAACATGTATCTATATTTCCTTATGAACATCCCCTCGACCAAGAACTAGATAAATGAAACAAGTGAGTTAAATGAGAGGGAAGAGGGGACTCCACATCAATCCATCTCAACAAATTATACCAAAGAGATTGTGAAAACTTACAAGAAAGGAACAAATGATTACTATCTTCTAAATTTTCCTTGCACAAACAACAAAGGTAGTCATTACCCTGCAACCCCACTCCTCTCCTCTTCAGGTTGTCCTTTGTAGGGAATCGATTAAATAATAAATTCCAAGAGAATGCAACCACTTTAGAAGGAAACTTGTCTTTCCAAAGCCATTTAAATAGGTGGGACTCACCACTGATTGTAGAAACGCATAGGACTTAGCACATAAGAAACTATAAGTTGATGCAACAGAAAATGAGTTATTTGTTGCAGCACACCAAACCCACTGATCTTTACCCTGTTGAAAAAAATTAACATTATGCAATAATTCAAACAATTCCAATAGGAGTTCACCCTCCAGACAAAAAGGCTCATTCTCCAAGTCCAATTCCAGGATGTTGGCCCGACCCCTACCCCTTTCAAATCATGTAAAGTAACATCTTTATCAACAACCAAAGAGAAAAGTCTTGGATACTTATCTGCCAATGTACCTTCTCCTACCTAATTATGCTTCTAAACGAGAATGTTCTGACCATCCCTTACTTTCCTTCTAATGTTTCTTAAGAACCACCCAGGATAAGAGGCAATATTACTATCTACCGACCACACATCTCTCCACCAAATGAACCACTTAGCCAACTAGGGAGTTAAATATGGATTGTTGTGAAAGGCTCCATATCTACTTCTTAATAATGGGCACTAAATAATATCTTTATCATTTAAAAATCTCTATCTTCATTTAACTATCAGACTTAGATTGAATTTCATAACAATGTTTTGCAAATTTTTCTTTATGTTTTTGTTTTTTTATTTTGTTATTTGGACTGCAAGACAATACTACTCCTAGGAACAAAGGGTAGACTTAACAATTGATAGCTCTATTGATAATTTGTTTCTTCCCAATAAGTGGTTCTAAAACAAGGTCCCTAGAGCCAATGACCCTTTCTTAGAATATTGATCACAACTATAGGTAAACTATTAGAAGAGATAATATCCTTAAAAGGATTAAACTTTAGGAAAAACTTAATGGTTTAATTAAACATGATGTACAACCAGTGGATTACCATTACTCAACTTGTTAGCTTATCTCAGGTTGCACTCATATCTGGGTATAGGACTACTCATAAGTGTGTGAAAATTGTGTAGGTGAAGTGCGTGATAGGAGTAATTCCTAAACTACCCAACCTACAAAACAAACAACACACATATATGATATAGAAGTATTCTAACCTAAGGTTTTAACAAAGTAACCATATTTATTTATAACAAAGAAATTAACGAGAGAGAAAAGAAAGGAGGCAATGCAAAAAGTAAAATAAAGAAGGAGGAAACAAAAAGAGACAAATATATTAAAAGTAAAATAATTTGCTTAGTTTTAATTATGATGGGATTGACTCTCAAAAATCCCCATAGCCGCCATCTGTCGACACGTGGGTCTTGACAAGATAGTGAAAAATTATTTGAAAAATTCAAAGGAGTCATCACCAATGTTTATTAAGGAAAACATTAGAAAAACCTTCAAAAATAACAATTGGTCTGCGATACTAAATTTTGAGTTTGAGAGTCGATTATGTGTAAGAAAGGTATTAGTACCCTATAACGTCCGTCATAAAGACGATTACCTCTAATTATTAACTAAGCAAATTATTTTCCTTTTAAAATATTGTCTTAAAGTAACAAAACTTTATTGTGATCATTATTACAACTATTGTATCATTGTTATTAATGTACATAACCAAGAAAGAGGGTTGATATTATTATTTTAGTTTATTTAGCTCGACAGGAGTAACCTCTTGCTCCTATGCATCTCCGGGTGCAGTGGAGAATCAAAATTTATGTAGTTCTTTGTAGAAAACGTTTGTGTGTTAATATTTTCTAATTTTTATTTTTGGTTTTGAGATTTAGGATTTTTGAACTGTCACAATTCATATGTCCTAAAATTTATAATTGATAGAGGAGTACACCTAAATTAATTTACTTGAAAATTTTCCTTTTAGAATATTTTTATCTTTTTGGAAATAATTTTGACTGATGAGTTATTTTTTTAGAGATGAGGTGTAACATAATCAACCTCTTTATCTCTAACTATTACCTTCAAATAGAAAATGACATGTTTGAAAAATATAGAAAAAAATAGAAGGCAAAATCATAGCATGATATTACAAAATGATGGAACAAAATGACAATAAAAAAATTAAAAAGGTTTCAAACTTACAAGCAGTGTGATACAATTGGTGTTGAGGGAAGAACCTGTGTTTGATGCAACAAGAAGTGTCGGTTCCTTGGTTGATGTCTGCAGTGGTGAACACAGGGAAAAACAGGTGTGTTGATTAGAGGAGAAAAAAGAAGGTAGAAAGGAAAAAAAATTGCAAGAAAAAGGTTTCAAAGAGGGGTCTACAAATAGTCTTAAGAAAAACCTCAAGAAAAAACCTAAAAGAGCTCAAGGAAAGTTTTACCAAAGTTTTCTAAGAACCTTCTCTCAAAGGCTCTCAAGAATAACTCTCAAAACCTTTCCAAAAGCTCTCGCTAAAAGCCTCAAGAGTCCTCTCCTAAGAAGGAACTTCAAAGCTCATAAAACCCCTAAGGTTGGCTTTCTTATGCCCTCAAAACTCCCCAAGATTGGCTCTAAGAAAGCCCTCCCCCCCAAAGTCTTCCAAAATCCCCAAAAATCCTCCCCTAATTCTTAATTTACGCCCCTATTTATAAGTAAAAGTTAGACCTCATTGCTGAGCGAAAGTTTGTTCGCTCAGCGAAAGTAGCCGCAACCAAGATTTTGCTTAATAAAAGTGGTTTCGCTCACCAATCTTAAGAATTTATACTAGGATTTGCTTAGTGAAAATGTATTTGTTAAGTGACCTCTAAAGTGTGATTCCTTTCATGGCTAGGTGAATTGTTACTAGAATAAGTGACCTTTTTCGGTCCAATGGTATTGTTTGTTGGCTTTTGACCCGTGGCCTTGTAAATCACATGAACTAACACCCTCATTTGATTCATTGACACCTTAGGTTGAGGCTTGGGCTTTAGTTTTGGGATTCATATGGACCAACATCCTCTCTTGATCCTACAATTCACACGAACCAACGTTGGGATTCTTCCATTAGCATCGTGCCACTTTTTTTCGTTCTTTGCTTCTAACTGGTTTGAAGGGAAGATTAGACACAAGAAACCACAAGTTGAATGTTCAATTTTAACTCTCTATCCTTAGATAAAGTTAGGTTGAGCAAGGTGTTTTCTTTAACTTTTCTTGTTGGATAAGTGTCATAAAGATTTAGATTTTTTTACAAAGTGGACACTTATTGCGACCCCCAACTTTTATGCAGTTTTCTCTTTCTATTTTTCTTTTTGGGATGAAGGCCTTATTCGGACAAGATTGGGTGTCTGCAAGTTGTTAGAGCTTATGTGTTTGTCATACAAGCGGCTAGAAATGGTGGTCATTTCCCAAGTGATTAGTTTCATGTAGTCCATGGATAGAAGTTATACCAGTTGTAATTGTTGATTGTAGATATAAAATCATGTGATCCTTGAAAATGGAAAAATCTTAGCTGGAATTAGATTACCATGTGAGTTTTTTCAACTTCCTATTATGTTTTTAGGGATGTAGTTTTCTTAATTATGATCTGCTACTTGGAGATACAATGCTGATTATGGTACTTGGAAATACAATGTTGATTATGACCAACCTTGCAGTGTATCTTTTGAATTTATAACATTATCTTACATAGGTATATTAATATTATATTACATTTCCATTTTCTTATCCTTCATTTATTTGTGTCACTTTATTTGTGGAGAGACTTTCAGAACAATAATTTAATGAGAGTAGATAGCTTGGGAGAGTTAAAGATAATTCTGTCTTTTTATTTATTTTCCCTTATTTTGAACTATATCTTTGGTTATTGGCATATTACAAATGGTTTTTAAATCTATAGGAATCTAAAAAACAACAAACAATAAACTACTATAAAAAAAGTTATGAGATTAAATTTTAGGTCAAAAGTAGTGGTTAGATATACAGAAAACTATTATTTTTAACTGACCAGAGCTTTTAACTTTTACAAGTGAATTTTGTCTATCATTGTTAATTCACCTCTGGTGGAAGCAATTACTTATTAGTATAAGTAAAAAAGTATTTTTTATATAAGTGTTTATATAGATAACTTGATTAAATACCAAAATTTTAGCTTGTTTACATTAATAATAAATCAAACATCATAATCTTGTTTAGAGAATACACAAATAGTAACTGATTATAAACGTAAGAAAAAGAAGATAACTAAATATTAATAAAGAACTCATCAATACCAATTGGGTATGATGATTTTGAGAATAGTTCCCAAAAAGTGTAAATCAAAGGAGACGAGTTTGATGAAATTAATTTGATACCAAAAGATAGTGCGTTTTTTTCTCATTACTATGCATAATATTATGGTTCTTTAATTCACTTTATTGTCTTTTATTGTAGTATCATTTCTGTGGTTCACTTTATGGTAAATTTTTTCATTAATTTTTTTAGGAAAATTGAAGGTGAAAATGAGGGTATGTCAACACCTTGAATTAGAACAATAAGAGAGCTTAGTGTTGTAGTTTGGACAACTAGACAACTAGTGACATTGATATTCTAAATGATGGGTATAGCTGAAGAAAATAAGGCAAAAAGTAATTAAGGGCAATTCAAATCCAAGATAAAAAAAAAACTTGCTTTAGGTTTTATTTTGTCCCCTTTTTTGAGAAATAGTAGTTTGAGAATCCCATTAAGGAATTCCTAACTCATGCTTATGATAATATAAATGTCGTAAAAATATTACTAGTGCATGACTTGTTCATGCTAATAATAATATAAATGTTGTAAAAACATCATGACGATTGTTATTTCTATGTCTATATGTTTTCGTAAAATATCATAATAATGGTTTTATTTTCTGAATTTCCACTTTATACTATACATGAACTCCATTTTTTTTCCTTGTCTAAAAATTCCTTGGTCAAAATTGACAATGTTTCTTGTGTGTGCAAATCATTTAGAAGAAGAATAATAGTACTTCAAGATTGACTTGTCTGATGTTGTGGTTAACTTTGTGTCTGGTAGGAGTTAGTTACTACAAATATACACACCAAATATCAATTGACGTTTATTCTCTCTTTCTCCAATTTTGAGTTATAGTCCACTTAGAACAATTTTGAGTTATAATAGTCCACTTTTCTATATCCATGCGATTCTTTTGTTCGAAATATAATTAAGGTTACTTGTAAACAAAATGTTGTTACACATATCAATTTTGATAATTTTCAAGATTTTATATAGTATTGGCCCAACTATAGTATTTTAAATAAAGGATTTTGAGATATTGAATTGTTGCTGGTAAGTATTCTTAGTTATTCTAGACATACAAGGCTATTATGATGATAATGCTCATTTTTATTTGAGATTAGCTTAATATGTTTTTTTTATTTGTTGTAGAAAAAAATTGAAGCATATGAATCAAGTTGACATATTTCAAAAGTATGTCAAGTCAAGATTCTAGGAAGTGAAGAACATTACCATAGGGTTAGGATTAGGACCTTGCTAATTAATTTTGTGGATTACTTGCTTTTTGTTTTTATTTCAAAATATTTATAAAACTCACATTTTTATATGCAAATATAGGAATTTCAATTTAATTATTACACAAATTGTGTAATTCAATGATATTATTGTGACTAAATTAAATATTATGGATGTATAATATAAATGACGCTAAAAATATTTGGTAAGACTTAAAATTGTCATGGGTTAGTAAATTATAGGCCATTTATATCGTTAATGTATGATAAAACCTTATGTAGCATTTATCATATTAACAAGGTCCAAAGACATTGGTAAAATGCAATTTCATTGATTTATTATGACATTCATGAACGTATACAACTACTAGTACAATACACGGGCTATACAAATCACTAGTCATATTTATTGCGATAACAAAAGGGTAAAGTTGTTGGTAAAATACAATTTGATTGACTATGACACTAACGAAGGTTAAAAATCATAGGTAACATACAAGAGTTCAATAACCTCAGGCCTTGTTTATCGTGTTAACGGGGTTCAAAACCACATGTAATGTTAATTACATTAACAAGGGTTTGAAACCGTGAGTAATGTCAACCACATTAATGAGGGTTCAAAATCGCAAGTTATGCATTTCCAAGGGTTGGTGAAAACCGCTGATAAAGTATTTGTCACAGATGCTTTAACAGCTACAAGACTAACCGCTGGAAACGCATTTTCTTGGGGTTAAAATCACAGGTAAAGTCAAATATAACCCTTGCTAAATCCATGTTTTGTAGTAGTACACCGTAAGTTTTGTTTGCTATTACACATGTATCTTTATATTTTTGAAACTTTATAGCCGACAATCCTCTCACTTCCATTATCACACTATTACGAAGCTTGAAAAAAATTATTCTTATCACATTCACATGAAATAAAATGTAATAATACAAAAATAAATTGATGTATGTGTAGTTTGGAAATAAATGATACAATTGTAATGAATACATAAAAGTAAAGGGATATGTGTAATTTAAAAAAAAATGAAGGGATAATCCGTAATTATACTAAATTTGAGAAAATGTATATGTAATTACCTCAAAATAAAATTAGTAGGTTATTAAAAATAGTGCTGCCTAAAGAAAATAGTGTTAATTAAGTTTTAGTTTCTAAATTTTTGAAATTGAGTTTTTAATTCTTGAATAAATGTGGTCAAAATTTCTTGACTTCTTTTTTTTTTTTTTTACAATCCAGATGATATTAATGATAAAATGAAATAACAATGAGTATGAGTATAAGGAGTGTCATTTTAGACATAAATACAAGAAATTAAAACAACTCACCTTGACTAAGGGGTTCATTAAACATTCACCATAAAAATGTGATGTGAAATTTTCTCTAGAACATCACTAGCACAAGCTTAATTGCACCTAATGTCAAGTGGTTGACCTGTGAAAATGAGTGCATTTTTAGCCTTTCATAGATGCTAGAGGCATGCAAACTAGATAAAATATCACGCTAGTCGCACTAGTTAGCCTCCTGTGACTAGTCCTATGAATGGATAATAATAAATTCGTACTTAATTGTGGAAAGTTGTTTATGTTCTCCACCAAACACATAATGACTTCTAAGTTGATGTGTCCTATTTTTAACTTGTGTTTGTAGAACGCACACCCTTTGTCTATCTATTGACTTTTTTTCATTAAGGTTTTCATTTTTAAACAATTTGACTTTTCAAGCTCTTTAATTTTTTTTTTTAAATTTAGTTTTTACTCTTGAAATTCAAATACATAAAAAACAATGGAGTTTAAATTTTTTTGTAGGATGAGAAATAATTTTTTAAGAAAATTTAAGGACTTTGACCGGTGAAATTTTTCTAATTATAATTACTATACTTTAATTAAATTCTTAAAAAAATCTAATTTTAAATTACTTTTATATTATTGTTTTGTTTTTTTCATATGTATTTCTAAAATAACATTAAAAAAATTAAAATAATCTTATTTAATGCATTAACACTGTAAAATATTTTATACAGTAATCCAATTGCAAATAATGACAAGGTAAAATAATTTTATATAATTATCCAAGCACTAATTATCATATATAATATATGTATTAATTTTTACGATAACTATCTTAAAATTCATAGGAAAGATAATTTATAATTAAAGTCTGCAAACCTAACTCACACAATCATATATCACATTTAACCTCTATTTAAAATACAAACATATATATATATATATATATATATAAATAAATAAATAAAGTAAGAATCTTAAATGATTAATCCGACATAAAATACACAAATCTATAGTTAGAGAATTTACTAATGAATATCTAAAAAAGATTTAATTGGAGATAAATCTATGCATATTTTGTTTATGTTTAAAAAAGAGTATTTTTTTAAAATATTTAAAAAATTAATTTTATTTTAGAAATTCTTGTATAATCTAAAGTAAATTTTTGTTTCGTTACATCATAAAAATCATTTTCGGTCAAAAAAGAAAGGCTTCGTATTTTCTTTTTCTTTTATTAATTGTAACTGCTTTTTTTTAGAAAATAACTGTGAGTTGCTTATTGAAAAAAATTTAGACAAATATTTTAAAAATTCTTATAAATGATTTTTAAAAGAAAAAAAAAAGTGAGAAAATAACCGTAAACTTTGAAATAATCTTACACAAGAATGTCGAATCTAATTAATATATATATATATATATATATATATATATATATATATATATATATATATATATATATATATATATATATATATATATATAAAAGGGACATAGGAAAAATTAACAAAAAAATTGTAGTTTTAAGATATATATCTCATTCTTGATTGGTTCTTCCTTTCTGTTTGTAAAATAAAATTTACTTAAACTCCAAACATGCTGCCAAACAATGCAAGTTCATAATCAACACTGCAACATTCGCAGGAAATTTCGATGCTTTCAGCATTTTCATCCTCAGAAGATGACCATGTTCTTGAAATTTTCTTCAACCTTTTACCATCGCAGGTGCTGGAAGCGCAGAGAGATAACCTGCAATTTGAAAGCACAGGCTTATTATTGACCCACATATTTCGGACAAATGATTTAACTCTGCCCCTGCATCTCCTCACACACGTGGATGCTTTCAAGGAACAAAAGAGTTCTAAACCTTCCTTTCTGTCTTCACCATTCATCAAAATCATGCAGTAAGCATATTTGGCCTCGTGGTGATGACCCTCTAGTGCGGCCTTTCTCAAATTCTTGAGACCCAATTTCACGTTTGAATGAGTGAAATATTCTACCATTCCTTCACGGTATGTTATTTCAGAGTTTCCACTCTTCTTGCAGCGTCCAAGAAACACTGATTCTTTCTCTTTGGTGAACCATGTTAATGGCACCAATGCAAAGTTCTCCATAGACGCTTGACGGTACACGTAATCTTCCTCCGCCGCGTGAAGAAACTCTTTGCAACATTGTTTAACCTTGCAAAGATCAGAGATGGAAGTGGTAGCCACCTTGGCAAAAATCTCTACAAGCAAATCCTTTGGAAGAGATTTGATGGTAGTGACAGACCCATGTCTATGTTGCTTCTTCTTCTTGTTTCCTTTCTTTACTCCTAAACCAATCATTGGTTCAAGACTCAATACCTTCAAATCTAATAGAGAGGGTTGGAGGTTTAATTTATCACTTTGCAGTGTATGTATGACTACTGATAATACAAGGCAATATATTAAGTTTACATCTAATGGTCCAGAAAATCAAGCTATTTTTCTTAAAAGGAAAAAGAAATCAAGCTATTAAAATATATTTAAAATTGTTTTCTAATAAATTTGAATGGTTTGGATTTATGGTACGGTTCACAAGTTAAAACTTCCAAATACAAAATTTGACCCAAATACTATTCAATCGCTGTTCCAATGCCTCTAGTTCCACACTACTCATGAAAGAAGAAAGACAAGACGAATTCTGATTTTTGATAATTTGATCCAGAATAACAACAGATGAAGCTAGCAGCATATACAACAAGAATGTTCACATCTTAGTGAGTCTTATTGTCTTAACCTATACAAATACAAGCATCAATTCAAGGCATTATTGTTTAAGAGTTGCATTGCAACATAATAAGTTTAAGGTTAACACTCTTAATAATATTGTGATATGTATGCAAGTAATGCAACAATATTGACTGCATGCAAGCTTATAAAAAAAATATTGACTGCATGCAAATTAAAGATGTGTTGTATTTGTCCCTCCATCTGCACACGGCCAGGCCATGTGTGTGGGTGATTAATTAATCAATTTCCTTTCTTCTGCTCAACCAACTCTCCTTGTCAAATATAATTAAAAAAAAAAAAGTATCCACCATATATAGGTGTAAATTGTAGTACACTAGTATTAGCACTACTGCAGTGCTACACAGAGTTGATCCTTTATTTTCTATTAATTTCTTACACTCGTATCTCACTTTGATGTGCCAAGGAAAGAAAAGCAACAGAGCCAATACATTTCTCGTAAAAATATATTAGTAAAATTTATTTTATAATTTATGATATTTTTTAAATATTATAAAAATTTTTAGTAATATTTTTATTAAAATTAAATAAATTTAAAATGTTGTCACCTATAGAGCTATAGTGTTTCTTCCACCTATCTAAATAGCAATCTCAGCAATGATAGCCTCCATTAGTTCCGCACGAATAACATACATTGTTCCAACATATAGAGAGAAGCATTCAAGCAATGCTCGAGTTATCACAAAACATCTTGTAAGCATTCTGAGTTTAAAGGCTTTCCCATCCTCTGATTGAAACACTATTCCTTTTCTTAATTTTTTCCATCCAAAAAAAAATATTCTTATCTTAATTTTATCTTACATTTATATTATAATTGTTTTCATGTCATGATTTGAGGGGTCTGAATAATAACTTTTGTGGAGATGACTCAACTCACCAAGGACAATTAAAAGCTTTCTAATTATTGTGCAGATTGGTAATTTTATTCAATAAAAATTGATAATTATGTTTAGAGACATGGTCATGATGGAGTGGAACGCCTAAGTATTTATCAAGGTTAGTTATCTTTTGTTATCCAAGCTTATCAATTAACATTGGATGAGAAAGGATTATGATTTTATAACATTTACCTTTTGTCCCAAACTCAAGCAAAAAACATCAAGGATTTTTTTTTTAAAATTGATGGCTTTCAACAAGTTGGGGTTCTCCAATGCATTGATAAGGAGATACTAAATTGGTGAATTTGAGCACACCTCATAAGTGAGTTTTTTACACCATTTTTAACCAAAAATTTTAAAGCATTAAGTCTATGAGTTTCTTTACTTATATAATGCTCAGGAGTTTTCATTATTACCCAACATGAGAATTCACCATCACACTTAAACTCAACAATCTTTTTCTCAAGTGTGAATGTCCTACACATCCATATTGAAGTCTCCCTCAACTCCACTGTATTAATTATTAAAGAAAATAGTCAACCAATGGACTTGAGCACACCCTATTAATAAACCTTGATACCACTTCCAATCTTAAACCATAAGGTATTAGGTCTGAGTCTCCTCACTTATATAGGGCTCAACATGTTCATTTCTATCCGATATAAGAATTCACCAACACACTTAAACTCAACAAGCCTATGCTTGATCTAAATTAACTTCAACAAATAAGAAAAGATAATTAGCAAACATCACTCAAATGGGACCTCTTCTAGAAAGTTGGATTGAAACTCCAAACTTTTTGTTCAACAACTAGGTTAATCAAGTGCAAGAGTGTCTTCCAATGCAAAGTAAAAAATGTACAGGGAAATTGGGTTACCTTGGCACACTCTTCTAGTAAGGCTGAAATTTTCAAGAGTCTCACCATTTCAAAGGCTTGAATATTAATTTACAAATATAAAAAATATTAAAAAAAGATATATATAATTCATATGATTTTTAAAAAAGTATCTAATTTAAAATGGTAAAAATACTCTAATTATATTAAAAAGGTTTGATTTAAAAAAAAGTTTGAAATTTATATATTTTGCAGTTACGAAAAGACTTGTTTAACCTTACGGATTATGTGAGACATATATAAATTTGATAAATTGGAGACCATTAAAACAACGAACTTTGGAAGACAAGTTATATTAATTGTAAACTTTGTGGTAGGGATCAATGTTGCAACCGGACAAGGTAGGTAGGGGTGGGTATGCCTCAAATCCATTTTATTTTTGTATCATTTGATATTTTGAATAAGTTGATCCGAATTTTATTTTCTGTGAAATTTTTTTATAGTTGTTCTGAAATTAACTTTCAACTTATATTATCCGATTATATAATTTGAAATTTATTTTAATCTATGTTTCAAATTAATTAATTTAAAAAAGAATATTAATTATCAATTGATCTATAACTCAAAATACATTCTGGAGTAACTATATAAAAAACATATATAATAAATACTCACTTTCAGATCATTAATATAAAATTTAAATTTTTATGTGTTTCATATCAACTAATAAAAAAAAAATTTGGGTTGTTCTTTTGTTTTGAGGTGCAAATAACAATCGTAAAGTGTTAAAAAAAAAGTTGTTTGAGTTTTGCTATACTTAACTTATTAATAATGTATATTATGTATTGGGCTTTAGAAAATACTTGTAGAAAGAAATAATTATGATAAAATTAATACTTTTGAAGATAAAATCTATTCAACTAAAAGTACAATTGATTATTTTTAATTTTAATATAAGTACATTTAATATATTATAAAAAATAAAAATTTATTTTACAATATATATTTATAAAATACTAAACAAAATTATAATTAAATAAACTCACGTAATTAAATACTAGTGATCGCGTATATATATAATTTTATTTTTTATATACTAAATATTAATTATTAATATATTAGTTTTTGTTAATGTATTATAAATATATATAATTTCATTTATTAGTTGAATATATATAATTTCATATCTACATTATAAACATAATTTATATCATATTAAACTGTAATCTTATTAATTTTATAAAAAAATGGCTTATAAAAAAAATAAACATCATTTACACCGCTTCATATTCTTATCTTGATCTTTTTAGAAAGAGATAAATTAGATTTATATCTTATTGATTTAGATTCTGAACCTGTTTTGCATCCTTCTTGTTCTTTCTTTCTTCTTATTCTTTTATTTATTTATTTATTTATTTATTTAAGCTTTGGCATCCTCTTACAGTATTAACATTCTTCTTTGATTGATAGAGTGATAACTTCCCTAGATAATTTTTTGGGTCAATTAACTGCCTCATTTTGTTAATTTTGAACATTTCCACATTTTAATTTATGATATTTTATCTCTCACATTTTTTAAATTACAACATTTTATTAATCCATAAAGTTAGTGACATTAACTTGTTTGTTAATTAAATAGCTTAACCGAGTTTTATTTAGTTTAGATGAATAATTAGGTAATGTTTTTTAAAAAATTGAAATATCTAAAAAAGAACGATTCTACATTTCAATTTTGATAGTAATAAAGGTATGATGAAATTGTTCCTTCTTTTAACATTTTTTTTTCCAAAAAGCTTTAGTTAATCACACATCTAAACCAAATAAAATTTGTAAACGTCATCAAATTAGTAAATTAAATCGGTCAACGCATTTTGGGTAATGGTCAACAGCAATAAGATGAGTAAAATGTTGTATTTTCAATAGCTGGGAAATAATCTGTCTGAAATTAAAGGGTTGGAAGACAAAATGTTCAAGATTGACAAAAATAAAAGACAGACAGTACAATTAAGTCTTATTTTTTATGTTAAGTTTAATTAATTTTTAGTTTCTTAATTTTTATTAAGTTTATAATTGTATATTCAAACTTGTTTTTCCTTTTTAATTGGATTTAGAATTTGTATTTTTAACCATGTCATTGAGTATAATTGAGTTAGTAATCGGATTCTTTTCTTTTCAAATTACAATCCTATGTTGAGCCAAAGAATGATAAGAAGCTTGTTATCCTAATTAAACTCTTGTGAGTTTAATTTAAAAATTTGGTATAAAAGTAGGAACATGTAAACTAATTAAATCATCATGTTAATTTGTGCGATGTAGAATTTGGATATACTGCACGTAAGTTGTTCCTCTTATAAAAACAATTCATTTGTTCAAGATTTATGGTGACTTAAAAATTGAAATTTGTTTAAATATGGGGGAATTTGGATGGTGACATAAATGCAGGAATGTTGTGGTATTTAAGAGTGTTACTTTTAAAGTTGAAGAAATTTGACAAATGTCTCTACAAAGGTTGTGGATCAAAGGTCTCTCTAAGGTCTTATTTATTTATTTTTTTGTTGAGTGATTCTCCCAACTGGTATTGTGCATGAATCAAATTGGGTTAAAAATTAGATAGTTATTTTTATCTTTTATACGGTATCTAGTAAGGGACTTTTCTCAATATGTTGTATGTAATGATTTACATTTTAGTGTGGAAGACTCTTTGTAAGTTACTATTTGTAGAGAGCTTATTGTAGTTTGTCCTTTCTTCTGATTACTTACTCGTAACCTATGTCTCCCCTTGTCATTTCTTATGACAAGTTGATAATTGTTATTATTGAATAAATTTCGTCTTTTACAAAAAATAAAAAAAATAAAAAAATTGTGAATGCAGGATAAATTGAGAGAGGAAATTAATTGTGGATGATTGCAACATATGGAAGATAAGTAGAGTGAACAATATATTAGCACTTAGTAGGTGCACCTTCCGTATCACACACCCCAGACCTCGGCACTTTTGCAGCTCGTCAGGATCGAGTTATCCCCACACCTCAGTACTCAGCACACCCAAGATACTCAACACACTCGAGGTACTCGACACCCTCATGTGTTGACCTAACATCAGAAAGCCCATTCCCTTAAAAAGGATAACTAGGAATAAACCTACAAAAACACAGCCATAAAAGAGCAGCAAGATTCCACTTCCAAATACATTATTCTACACTTTCACTTTCTCACATTGATCCCACACTAACTTGGGGGTCAAAATTCCTTTTGTAGGTACCCACCTGTCACTCTAGGAGCCCCTAACATCCAGGACCTAAGAGATCATGAGGCCTGGTTTCGAGTGGTTGCTACGGAGGTGGTTTGTACTAAGCTCATTTTCATTAGAGGCTGAGCTCTGTAAGCTGTGCAGCGAGGTGAGTATTTGTGGTGACCTAAACTGACTCGATTGGGTGCTCATGGAGGCTTGTGAAGCTCATGAGTGTGTGTATTTTGGGGCTGCTAGGGGAGAAGAGCCATTTACCTATGTTTGCATCAATCTCTTCCGACATGCAGAGGTGACTCTACCATTATCAGATTTCCAATGCGAGGTGTTGACCAAGCTCAATATGGTGTCGACGCAACTGTATCCTAACAGTTGGGGTTTCATGCAAGGTTTTGGGATTTTGTGTGGGTTGCTCGGTATCATCGCTACTGTAAATAAGTTTTTGTATTTTTATTGGTGAAAGGTGGAGAGGAATCTAAGATTGGGTGGATATCCATGACGGAGTGTCAGTATGACACTCTTTTTACTTTGCTGAATGGTTCCTTGAAAACCTTCAAGTCCAACTTCTTTAAGGTTTAAGCTAACACCTCTACAAGAATCACCTTTTATTGGCAAAAGTGACCTCTACTGTTCAAGTCATGAGCTAAGCATGTGCTATAGGTGGAGGATAAGCAGGATATCGACATCATTAGTCAGTTTCCACGCTGCATGAATATAAAGGAAGTGTTGACTTAGAGTATTCTGTTCATTTAGATAAATCGTTAAGTCGTGAGTGTTCTTCTATTCATTTCTGATTGCTTTGACTCCATTTTTTTTAGTGTCTAACCAAGGTGTTGTGATTGTTGTAGGTATCTTGAAGAAGGTTGATTACAAGGCTATGAGGGGTAATGTTTCTATTACAGAGAAAGAGAGAGCTTCTAAGGCCCTCAAGGAGATGATGAAGAGAAGGGGAGGTAAGAGAAAGGACACCCCTATTCCTCCGCCTAGGCTGAAGAAGGTTCAGGTGGAGCATAAGTAAGACAAAGCCCGAGGTCCCCAAAATGAGGCGAGGACTGAGTTTCCTAGAGGGGTGTCCAGGGGGTACATCCACCCCATGTGAAAGGACGAGTTGTTAGAACTGCTCGTGTGTCCGAGGGGGTAGCGATGCAGGCAAGCGAGAGAACCCGTTCCCCTGTTTTGTTTGACTTGGCTTGTTACGTATGTGATGATGACTCTAATGTCTGCCGCTCCTTTTACTCATCACTAGGGGCACATGGTATATTATTACCATAAGGAGAGGGTGACTCATCTTGACCATAACACCTTGCCCCCTGAGGCGATGTCGCTTTGGAATGCTAACCTGACCTCTGCTCAATTCGTTGGTGACAGGAAATTGTTGTCGAAGAACGACAAAGAGATAATGGAATATATGAGTATGGAGGGGTCCCTGGACTCGACCGAGATCTTCCTTTTTCGTGCTGCTGTCACAATTCGTCACAACAAGCATATGATGCTTCATGCTCACAGGAATGGAAGCACCCAAAACCCCACCAGCAAGGCAATAACACACTCGACGGAGACAACACAAAGCAAGAAAACAAAACAACACAATGTAGAAGCTTGAGCATTACACCAATAACCTGTAAGCAACTTTTTATATTCCCGCCCAAAACAAAATTGTCACCTCAAAAAACAAACCCTACTAACCAACCACGAGGTGACATGTATGCACCCTGTCAACTACTCCCAACTACTCCCAACTACTTTTACGTGCCCACGTTGTTTTAGCCTTTTCGGCCTCCCCTCTAACAGGTCGACCTCAAGGCTAGGGGGGCATATGTACCTCCATTATCACACACCTCAGACCTCGACACCTCTACAACTCATCACAACTCGGTAGGATCAAGCTCACCTCACACCTTGGTACTCAGCAACCGAGGTACTTAACACACTTACGTGTCGACCCGATATCAGAAAACCCATTCCTTTAAAAAGGGTAACTATGAATAAAGCTACATAAACACAACCATAAAAGAGCAACAAGATTTCACTCCCAGGTAAATTATTCTACACGTTCACTCTCTCGTTTTGATCCA
Source organism: Psophocarpus tetragonolobus (assembly GCA_037954015.1). Lineage (NCBI taxonomy): Eukaryota > Viridiplantae > Streptophyta > Magnoliopsida > Fabales > Fabaceae > Psophocarpus > Psophocarpus tetragonolobus. The sequence continues at coordinate 4,216,414 of CM075693.1, read as the reverse complement.
CACTAACTTGGACGCCAGAGTCTCTTTTGCAAATACTCACTTGTCACTATAGGAACCCTCGGCGTCAAAGACCTGATAAATTAAAAATTTTGCCAAACTTCGATAAGAACCACATGTAAGGTATTATGAGCAGGTGAAGCTTTATTAAGTGCGGATCCAAAATGGCGTTTTTGACAAACAGAGGGTGAACAATACCAAAATTTACTAATTTGGGGATCAAACAAAAAATTACTAATATGGTATAGTTTAGCCGTTCAACAAGCTAATATGCCAAATGGATTGATATATTCGACTTTATCACATGCCCAAGCACCCATTACGTGAAACAAGTTGACATATTTGGGGGATCACACTGACAATTATGGAAGAATCCTACTATTCCCTAATATGTCACTCCAATACACCAAATGGATTGGTGTATTAGAAGTATGTCGTAGGTTTTCGCCAATCATTAGTTGTCACGTGGATAATCTTCCAATAGCCAAACGGTCTAATGTATTTGATAGTCAAAACATAATAATGACACTGTAATAATCGTGATTTGCATTGGTAGGGAGTTGACACATGTCCCAATACGCCAAACGGTCTAGCGTATTTGGGGATGTTGGTTCATAATAGATAGTTTCAAAAAATAATTTTGCTTATATGAAAATAAAATTTTTTTCCTATATAGATAGTGTGAGGAGAGGGGGAGGGGGGAACATACAGAAACAAAGAAAAAGATTTGAGAAGGAGAGCAAAGAGTTGAGAAGGGTAAAAAGTTGATATAGTATTGTAAGTTGTTAAATTCTTTTATAATTATTTGATAAATTCTTTACTAATTGTTAAAAAATTTGTAAGTTGTAAGGTGAAGAGTAAACAAGAAAAGTTCTAAAAGAGTGGGAAAAAGGTGAAAGGTAAAGAGATGAGGAGTAACAAGTTGAAAAAGTTTTAAAAAATTTGTAAGTTGTGAAATTGTTTTATAAGTATTTGTGACCTTATTTTTTGAATTTCGTTTGATATTATTAGTAACTATGACATAATTTGATGTAGTAATTTTTTTTTTAGATTTTTAATTGGTCATGATTATGTTGTTTAACCTAGGATTTAGGGTTAGGTTTTACGATTACTAGTTTATATTTTACAATTTATGTGAAGTTTTATGAATTAGTTTACATCTTGTTGTTAATAAGTATTGTACCATTATCATTTATTGGTAAATAATACCTTCTATAAGTAATTTTATTTTTTAATAAGTATGATATTACTAATTAGTATGGTATTATTATTATTAATTTTAAACTTAATAATTTATAAGTATGATAACTTTTTAAATAGTATAATATAATTATAATTAATTTTATATTTGATATCACATATATTGAAAATATGTAATATATGTAGGGTAAAAATATTTATTATCAATGTTATTATAATTATTGTAACTATTGTTAATTAGTATCATATTATTATCATTGGTAAATAATATAATTTTATAAATAGTTTTATATTTTATAAGTATGATATTATTAATTAGTATGATATTATTTTAGGAATTTTAAATTTAATATTTTATAAGTATGATACATTTATAAATTAGTATGATATAATTATAGGTATTATATAAGTAATGTTATATTTTGTATTATATATTCAAAATATGTAACATAGGTATAGTAAAATTATTCTAATTATTTTGTTGTTATTATTATTATTAATTTTTATTATTATTATTATTTTTTGTTATTTTTATTATTATTTTATATTTTATTAATTGTTTTTATTATTATTAATGTTATTTTAATTATTCTAATTATTAGTAAGGTTATTATTAAGGGTAAAGTTGTTAATTATTGTTATTATTACGATGAATGTAATATGTAAATATACTATATAATCATTGTTATCATTATCAACATTATTATAATTATTGTTAATTAGTATTTTATAAGTTTGATATTATTAATTAGTATGATATTTTAATTAGTTAGTATAATATATTTTAATTATAAAATAAGTATAAAATTACTACAAGTACTATAATCCCATACTACTATATTATTACTATCACACTAATTAACCAAGCCCTAAACAAAAATTATTCATATATAAACATGTAATTAAATATCACATACTTCTCATTTTCCCAATATATAGTAACATATACTTTACCTAAAACATTATTATCATTATTAAACAATTAAACATCCTTTCATATTATAATTATAGTTAGAGTTTAATTGGTATACATTGTCAAGGTAAAGATTTTTACACTGACATTCAATCACAACGCTTCATTCATGGTAATTTGTTGACTTTATTCGTTACTACTTTAAAAGTTACATAAATAAAAAGTCATGATTGAATGTCAGTGTAAAGATCTTTTACACTGACAGTGTATACCAATTAAACTTTTATAGTTATACACTATTATATACATATTTCATATTATAATTATTATATAAACTTTTTTTATTATTATTATAATATACTGATATATATATATATATATATATTTAATATTATAATTATTATTACTATATTCATTTTTATTATACTCATATATATTAATATATATATATATATATATATATTATATAACATCTTTAATATATTAATTTTTATTATCATAATAATTATTATTATTATGATGGAGTCAGGAAGCAGAACATCCAAATATACCAATCCAAATATACCAAACGGTTTAGCATGTTTGGTCATGTGACGACTCTCTATTATATGATCATAATTATGTTTCATACCACCGAAATGCGTCAAACCGTTTGCCATTTTTGTGGTTATCATTATGTTTGATTTCCTAAATAAACCATTGACGTATTTGTGTCCATCATTATGTCTTGTTTTTCAGATACGCTAACCCGTTTGAGATATGGAATAGCTAGACACGTGATAGAGTTGAATATCCAATCCATTATGTCTTATTTTCTATTAAAATGTTATTATAATGTTTTTTGCGAGTATAGAACGGATACGAGAGTATGGATATATCCAATACTGACGGAGATGAGAACATAAATCTCATACTACCAGATATAAAGATTATAATAAGAATGAGTTTTAGAAAGAAGAATAAGGATGAGAATATAATAGCTCGTTTTCTACTCAGTAGTGATGCTTACCCGTTGGACGAGTAAACTAACCAATATTAATAATTTTTTGTTTGACCTCAAAAATGGTAATGATAGGTTTTAAAAAAAAAAATGTATGATTTATTAAACGAAAGCAAGAGGATTGCAGAATGATGTGAAGATGGTAATGTGGATTGTATAGGTTGCACGTGGGGGAAGCGAGCCTGTAGGTCAGCGTTTGGGATTGTGCATGGTGGGGAAGCACACCTGCAGGAGGAGTGACGTGTTGGAAACAGGACAACTTTGGAGTGCCCATGGCCTGTTGATTATACTTCGCTAGTCGCGGTTTTAGATCAAACTCCATACGGCTTCCTTTACTTATAGAGTGCTTGTACCAGTCAAATCGAGTACAATAACCCTGGTTAAGGTATGTTACACCTCTGCCACTAACACCATATTTCAAACATAAATTCCTTTGCAATGGAAAATTCTATTCCTAGTTATTAATGGATTCAAATGCTACTACTCAGTGTAAACCACTTCGTTTGGTAGCTTTGAAAATTTAAAAATTATATTAGGTGATGTCTTTTCTATCACATTAACATTACACAATTTTAAAATTATATTAACTTGTTTTAAGTAAAATTTTAAAAAAAAATGATTTTATATTTTTTTATTAATTAAATATATTGAATGATCTTTATATTAAATATATTATTTTAATAAAAATTCTTGATACTCGGTGTTAAGTAATTTATATATTAAATATATTATTTTAATATATAGTAAAAGATACTTTATTAAGTAGTGAATGTCGATTTCAAGTCACAAGAGTGTGCATTTCAATAATAAATAACCGTTATTTGGATTGAAAAATCAGATGTTATTAAAATAAAATCTTAGATGAACGATCATAAAGTGTGCAAATCTAGAAGAGAGGGAAAAATGATACTGTTTGTATTGCAATTAAAATGACATGGACCTATATATAATCAAGTTGGAGGTAGCAGACCATACAATGATGTTGAACCTGAACCTAAAATATAATTATATAATAAGGAAGGAAAAAAGAAAAATTAAAAATTGAAGTGGTTTCCAATCCTGATGGCCTTGGTTGGTGAAGAGAAGTCGATTATAATCTAATTATGTTGCGAAACAAAGCAAGTTGATAGTCGGCAGCGCAATATTGGCAGGAAATAGCGATGCTATGAGCATCTAAATCCAGAAACGGTGAGAATGTTGTTGAAAGGTTCTGACTAATATTGCAGGAGGGGGAACGACAGAAAGAGGATGGCTTGTGATTTTGAGGCGCAGGGTAGTTGTGATTTAGCCACATGTTACGAATAAAGGATTTGACCCTTTTTGTGCATCTCCTTACAGAGGTGGAGGCATTCAAGGAAGAAAACAGTTGAAAACCTTTTTTTCTTTCTCCTTCATCTTCACCACACATCAAAAGCATGCAATAAACATATTTAGCCTCCTCGTGTCCCTCCAGTGCCGCCTTTTTCAAATTCTTCAGACCCAATTCCCCCCTCGAACAGCTGAAGTATTCAACCATTCCTTCACGGTACGCAATCTCCGAGTTACCACTCTCCCTGCACCGTTTCACAAACCACGATTGTTTGTCGCCTCTGAACCATGGTAGCGGCACCAACGCTATATTCTCCATTGAAGCATGACGGTACACGTGATCATCCTCCGCAGCTTCAAGAAATTCCTTGCAACATAGTTTCACCATGCAGTGGTCAAACATCGAACTTGTCGCCACCTTCGCAAAAATCTCAACTTTCAAATCTTTCGGAAGAGATTTCATGCCGCTCTCCGACCCCTCTCTGTTCTTCTTTCCTTTCTTTACTCTTAAATCACCCATTCGTTAAGACCCTCAAATCTAACATAACAGAGGCCTTTTCCCTTCACATATGTACATATATATATATATAGCTGTTTAAGTCGGTTCGACCAAGTCAAAATTGGGTTACATATTAAATATGCACCCCTTTCAATTATCTAATCGTGAATATATCATTATACGATAACAGATATAATAATGTATAGTTATAAAAAACGACAAATTAAATATATATCAATATCATAATCAAGAATAACTACGATTATACCATATGGTTATCTTAATTTTGTTGCAAAATAAATATAATTCTATCATGGATGTATGTATATCTAATAAGAGGCTAACGATTTTTTTCAAAATTCTATATTGGTTAGCTTTGCACTGTTATTCTATATTTTGAGTTGATGTAAAATCACGTGTTAATTGATTGGGTTTTCCTTTTGGTGTAGCAGCCTAAACTGACGCGAACAAGTATTGGACATTGGTGTCATTTATAATAATAAAATAGTTCACATTCTCTTGACTCTGTATCCCTTTGTAGCTTTAGAACCGTGCAAGGCACAGCAGAAATCAATAGATTGTGGGAAATGGAGCAGAATCCCACAAAACTGGAATACTATGATGACATGTGGAGGTTCCAATCCACTGCCACACTATTATCCCACTTCAAGGTGGTTTGCTTTACTTCTGTTAGTTAATTTATCCTATCACAAATGTAGGAAAGGGTGTAGGATTGTTATTACTCATTGTTTTAATTTAATAAGGATAGGAGGATGATGGTAGACATGTTTTAATATTGGATCGTACTATATTCTACCCGCAAGGTGGTGGTCAACCAGCGGATACGGGGTCTGTACAAATTCATGCCTTACACAATAAATTTGTGGTTTCTCATGTTCGATCCAAAGATGGAATTGTATGTTTCCAAAAATCTAAATTCTATTTTTTCCCCTATATCTATCTATGGGTTTCGTCAATTATTTTGCACATCCTTGGAGTTTTTACTATCATAGTGATGTAGGTTTTTCACTATGGTTTCTTTGAGAATCTGGAAGGGGAATTCGAGCCTACACTTGAGAAAGGGAAGGAGGTTTCACTGTTTGTCGATGAGCCCAGGCGACAACTGAACTCCAGGTTCAAATTTGGCAAACCAAGAAATTCTTCAATCTTTTCTCTTTATGTTTTTTCCCCTTCTTTTTAGATTGAGTTTAGAATGAGATATCCAGAACATCTGGGTTGTTCTATATAAATTATTTTTCTGGAGCTCACTTCTTATTTTGCTTATAGTTATACAGCTAGGGAAAGCATTTGCTTAATTCATTCCCCGCTCTTTCCTTGTAAGATCATATGATATTATGACCAACTTTTTAAGTAATACTTTTTGAGAAATGATACTCTAGCCTTAATTTTATTTCTACAAGACGGTATTGAAAATCTCTTCCTAATGTATGATGTTACTACATTACTTTTAAGAAAATATATAATTTTGTTTATGTAAATCTCATTCTTTCCTTGTTTTTCTTTCTATGTGTAGATTGCATTCAGCAGGACATTTGCTTGATATTTGTCTTCCAAGTATAGGATTGGGTCATTTAGAGCCAGGCAAAGCCTACCATTTTCCTGATGGGTATACAATTTTCCTGCTTTTGATGCTTTTTTACGTGTGCTGGATGTATAGCTTAGCTATGAGCACATAATCTGCACAGGTTGAGACTTGAGAAAGTTGAGACGTAATGTCGTAGCTATAAAATCATTTCTTGAAATAAAGTAAATCCTTATATTGGTCATCCAAAGATTAGCACAGAATCAATTTTTTCTTGTGCTATTTTTTTTTTCCCTATATTAGTTCCTTAAAGATATAAATATAACTAAATTTGTCCTTGTTTTACCAATCCAGTCCTTTCTATGGGTGAATATGGTGATATGTAGATCTTTCAGGGACTTGTATGGTAAAAAAATCTTCAGAAGACTAATGTAATGAAACAACAATATGTGGAGAACCAATTTAGGAGTTTACTTAGAATGGTTTGACTAATTTCCTACTGTTGTACTCCCTTGAGTATGGATTGAAATGTGTTCATAAGTTACTAAGTTTGCTTCATACTTGCTCTATTGTATTCTTTTCAGGCCTTGGGTTGAATATAAAGGTACAATTTCACAAAATGAAATGCAGAAAAAGCAGAAGGATTTAGAGATGGAGGTTAATGCATTAATTTCCCTTGGAGGAAAAGTAAGTGACATTTGATAATATTCAGATGTTGCTTTTTATATGTGACATCGGGTTATGAAAATCTTCACCTTGCCATGTAGGTTTCTGTTGATATATTACCGTATGATGAAGCTGCTAAGCTTTGTGGAGGGTGTCTTCCTGATTATGTTCCCAAGGTCAGTCTATAAAATATATATGCTTAGCGTGAATAATTTCTTGTGTTCTTTATACTGAACTAGTTGTTAGCTTTGCTATAAGCAATAACCATATTGCTGCCACATTATTATCTCACAAGGTTCCTTCCAGTGTGTGTGCAAAATCTTTTCTGTTTTTTGATAAATCAGTAAACTTCTGTTAGATTTGCTGTCATAGGTCCACTGACAACATTCCAGTACTATATTTTGCATCACTTAGTATAGCATCAGGAATATTCCAGCTAGCTCATACAGTTTCTTGCATTTGTCTCTGCTGCTGAAATTCTAAGTGGTTGAAGACTCATGGTTATGGTTTCCTATATCCACCTTGTAGAAGTCCTCATAAGTCATAACGGAGAAATATTTTTATGAAAATGAAAGAACTCTTGTTCCAGGCATTGTGAATGTGATAAAATCAATTCGAGCCTTAATATTAGTATAAGTGAAGGAATACACTTATTTTCCCTGCACTTCTTTCTTGGTGTCTTTATTTGTGTTTGCCTCTGTCACAGTATGTCTTTGTGTCTGTTGCATTCCCTGTGTGCATGTATTTACTGAAGTAGACTAGAACCTACATGAGGAGTATCATATATCAGACTTTGGCTTTATTAATTTTTGGAAAATAGTTTTACGATTTCTAAAATTTTGTTGTAGCATATTTGAAAGTGTTTGTCCATTGATCACATTTTTGTTTTCTAAGTTTGTTGCCTGAGTACTTGAACAGATCACTTAAATAAAATAGAAGAAGAGGATGGGGAAATATCCTCCATTATTTCTGCTTTTTTTTTTTCTTTTCCAAAATACATTGTTTTGGACATAATTTTTATAATTTAATAGATTTTAGATGATAAATTGATTGTTGAGTAGTGTGGGATTGTTTAAAAAAATATTTTTTTAGGAGAAAAGAGAAGAGAATCAAACAGGTTCTTGTTTAGAAGCAACTGTGTTTTATGTTTTGTTCTTTCTTTTTGATGTTGACATCTAAAACAAATTAGTGTTTTTTCCATCATATTACATATATCACGTCTCAATTAATGTATTTTTTATTAACTGCTTCATTATAAAGTATGAAAGTGGTGGTGGTAAGCAATTTTATAATGTCATATATCTACCAATGCCCAAGCTACTGTCCTTGCTTGTTGTGGTACTTTGGAACTGGAATAATTCTTGAAGTTAGCTGGCAGACAGCATTCCATATCTCACATTTATGTACATCACGCACTTACTTAGACATATATTAGCTAACCCAATGCTCATTTCATCTCTAGCCTCAATCTGGTTTTCTATTAACTTTGCATCAACTCTGGCAGGAGAGCACACCTCGCATTGTGAGGATAGGAGATAATCCTGGCTGTCCGTGTGGTGGTACTCATGTTTCTGACATTTCAGATATCATACAAATTAAGGTATGAAATCTGTTTATTTATATTAGTCAACTCAAGGTAGGTATGATTTAATATTTTTTGTATAAATTTGCTCTCTGTAATTAGTCAGACTTCATTTCTACATTTGCTCTTTGTAATTAGTCAGACTTCATTTCTACATTTTTTGTATAAATTTGCTCTTTGTATAAATTTGCTTTTTGTAATTCGTTTGGGTTTTTTTTTTCCAGTTTTCAAATTTATAAAAACAAAAACTAGTTTTGGTTTTAAGCTTTTAAACTTAAGAGACGTGTGTTCCCATTTTGTTGCTTTTTATTCATATGATAAAAGGGTAGGAAAGCTAAGATTCCCATAAGAATATTTGAAGTTATTTATAAATACATATGTAACTTCTATTTTTATATTTAAATCATTTTAAAATTCAAAAACATTTCAAGGAGTGTCAAAACATTACAAACACAAATTTAAAAAAATTTACCCAAGTATAATATTTTTAGTTTTATTATTCTTAGGAATAAGAATCCTGCAAATATCATACGAAGACTTAAAACAAAGCTCCCTTATAGAAACATTTTTTTGTTTGCAATTTTAAAAGATTGTTGTTAAATCTTTACTCCCTAAAATCCTTTATCCGCGAAGACCAACAACTAATGGCTGATAGTCAACAAATGGTGACTAGTGACTAAGATTGATAATTGGCAACCGACAGCTAATGATCGATGACCAACGGATGGTGACCTATCACCAGAGATGACAATTGATAATTGATGGTTAAAGGTTATTGTCAATGAGTCGTGGTCAAAAGTAGCAATTGGTGACCAAAGGTCAAAGGTGATAGTCGATGACGGTCAACAATGTAATTGATAACAAATAATGGCTCATAATAGCAAGCTAAAAAACCTTTACGAAATTATAATGGATTTCATATTGAGTTATGGTAAAAGCATAACAGTAAGTGTGCATGCGTGCACGCACGTCTATCTGTCTGTGTCTCTGTGTGTGTGTCTATGTTTGTGTCTGTGTGTGTGTCTGTGTGTGTATGTGTCTGTGTGTGATGATCTAGCCAAGGGTAAACCTACATGCAGATGAGGGTGCGCAAATGCACACCCTCATTTTAGTAAAATCACATGTATATATGTCAAAATTTTATATTTTGCATCCCCTAATTTTTTATGTTTGAACTTCCTCCCTTATTTTTATGTAAAGATAATTGTTACTCTTATTTTAATATTTTACCTTTTACTTTTTTGTTTGAACTCATGATTTTTTTATTACTTTTCTTATATTCTTATTATTATTTTATCTATATCTAATTTGAAAGTCTATTTTTGTCTTTTATTTAAAAATATATAATAATAATAATAATAATGATAATAATAATAATAATAATAATTATTATTATTATTATTAGATTTATTTTTTGAAATAGATTGACCCTACTAGTCATGTGTCTTAAATCTGTCACTAGCTCTAGCTTGAAAGGAGTGTTAATCCTTTAAGGCATCTTTAATGAAGGATCTTGAAGAGAGATCTTAAAATCAAGATTTGATCTTTCCAACATCTACCATTAAAGTGAAACTTGAGATCTGTATGCTGGAGATTGGGATCTTGTACAAGATCTCACAAAATTTGTACAAACTATAAAATGTGCATGCATATTTCCTTTAATAGAGGGTGCGGAAGCAAAATGTACATGTGTATTTTGACCCTAAACCTTAAACTCAAGCAAAATGCGCATGCGATTTTTCTTTAATAGAAGGTGAGAAGTTGAAATATTTTAATGTAATGTTTAATAGCATAGTAGAAACAACTATTTTTTATAGAGTTGGAATATTCTCAAAATTCTCAAATGGGTCATTAATGTTAAATTATCTTTATTTTGCATACAATTTTATTTTTTAAAATTTTTTTAGTTAATTAATTTTAAATTTTAAAATAAATTTAATATTTTGTCAAAAAATAAATTGTAAAAAAAATTTAAATAGTAATTGTATGTAGGACTCATACAATGTATCTTAAGGTGAGAAGAGAAAAGTAGAAAAAATCTTAGAACATGTGTGGCAATGTAGAGCCACAAAAAGGTTTTCTAAGGTCTCAAATGAGATCTAGGGATAAAGTTTCCCTCAGTGTTATCGTACTATGTTTCTTAATGTTATCTGTCCTACAAGATATATTGTCTTGAATATTTAATTTTCTTAGCTATAATCGAAGGTCTATTGGGGCTACTTAGATTGCCTCTTTGCTTCTTATCCACTCTTTTGACTACAACATATATAAATATATGAAGTTTAGCTGAGAGAGTCAAGTTACTCAAGCAAATATTCATTATTCTTGGTAACTTAACCAAAATTATTCATTTTCAAATAATAGGAGTGTTCAGGGATTAAATTAAATCAGATTTGGGATAAAACGAAATCCAATTCGATTAAATTTAATATAATTTGTAAAAATTGGCAATCTGATTCGATCTAATTCGATTAAGAACGGATTGGATCCACGAATTACAAATAATTTTTTTTAGATTCATCGTTGGATTTAATTGAACAACTCACAATCTTCATTAGATTGATTTCCATCTTGGAGTCACAAAAATCCAACAATTCACAATCTTCATCACCACACTACTTAATGCATTCATTTTACAACTTTAAATCTTTAATATGTAAGTAATATTTAAACTTTGGATTGTATTGTCAATTTCTATTTACACTCTTTATATATTAATAAAATAAAATATTAAACTTTAAATTAAACGAATCGTTCCACAGATTTTCAAATCCGTGATCTGATCCATATATGACTAGATTGGATCGGATTTGATTCAATTACATTTGGATCGATTCACAGATTTAATTGGATCCGTTTAGATTCATGGATTTAGAAATTTATATGAATCCATGAACACTCGTGTCAAATAAGGGAAAAACTGTTTTGAAAACAACTAAAAAAACTAAATTACAATCATTTTTGTCCAACACGTTTTTGTTTGCAGAATATATTTTGAATAGAAAAAGGGCAACTAGAAACATCATGTACAGGACCTTAGTTGTTTAGGGATTTAATGTTTGGTTTATAAAAAGAGAGATTTCTTTCTTTTTAATTATATTTGGTTGGTTATTAACAATATTGTGTTATATGCTTCTGTAATCCATGTATTTGATCAGGTTTCTCAAATTCGCTCAAAGAAGGGGCTGACAAAAGTCTTTTACAGTGTTGAACCTAATTAACTGTGACCGAGTCTGCTGCCACGAAACTGCTATTTCAGCTCCATACTGATACTAATCTTAGATAAGATGCCCTGTTTAGATTCCTAATTAACTGGGGTTGTCCGCAAACTGCTTCTATATTTACTTTTTTGTCTTTTAAGTGTTGTATTTCTTCTCTGTCATATCTTATAACTGGAGAATTATTATATTGCTGAATAAATTTATCTTTGAAAAAAAAAAAGCAAATGAAGAAAACTAACTGAATTTGTATTTAGGTCTGGATTAGATAAATTTTTCTTTTAGCACTTGAGGAAGAAAATAAGAATATAAAATAAGTTGTATTTTCGAAGTTAAAATCTACTTTTGTACTTAAACTTTTATTGAAGTTATCTCATTTAATTCCTCCAAATGATTGTAACTTGTTAGAAAAATTAATTTCATCTTACATTTTTATTTTGGTTCCCTATAACTTTTATGAAAAAAAATTATCCGAATAGGAAGTTGGACAGTTATCGACAATTCTATTCATAAACGTACTGTGGTGTCGATACGACAACTACATATTTGATGCTCAAACTTCTTTTGGATAATGAATTTGAATAGAACATGAGGGTTGTAATTCTGTTACATAGGTTTGATAAATACGACAGGGATATGTTATGGTCTAGTGCTCTAGCAGGTGAAGTGTGTTCTGTTATTTGTTTTCTGACTCTCTCCCAAGGCATTCGACATGCCATATTTTGATTTTCCAAATCCCGGTTCTTCCAATCCTGACTTCAAACTAATGAATCATCGTTTGATTTGCTTCAACCTGACGCGTGTTGATGTGTTGACTACCAGACAAGTGTGAGTTAGTATCTTAATTCGTTTTGGAATGCAGGTAGGTATTTGGTTTTGTCGTGTCCTCTGAAAAGAGGCCATGCACATCATGATCATAATGATTTTGATCTTTCTCAAACCCAGCTGTTCTCCTTTTGATTAGAAAGTAAAATGGGTGGTAGTGATGAGTTTGGCACCTTGTCCAAAGTCCAAACTCTTTTTTCTTTGTTTTGCCTACTAAAACTACATGTGCAACAACGTGGTCCATGTAAATCTGCATGGAATTGGAAGAGTATAATGCGAAACTACTTTGTCTTGCTATCAGCCGCCATCCCTTTTGTTCAAAGTGCTAGCATCCGTCCTTCACCAATATGGACCATAAATAAGCCTCAACAACTACCGTATGTATTGCATTACTCGGTCAAAAGTGTGATAGGAAGGAACCAATCTTCAAATGCACTATTACTTCTGCTATAATTATTATTAGAATTTCCTATTTGGTTGGTGTTTTTTATTTTGGGCAAAAATAATCTGCATCTAGACACAAGAGTACAAAAGTAAACCCAACAACACAACGTTGAGCCATTCAATTCACTGGCAGCATCTCTGCATATCTTTGGTAGTAATACATCCTAATGAGCATCCTATTCCATGACATAAAGTAACATGCTAGTTTATCTGTGTTAAAACAAGAAATTAATCCTATTTGATTTAAAGATAATGTGAACAAAATTTTAAAAATGGGATTTTTTTTTATTTTGATAATATTTATTAATTGTCAAAAAATAAATAAAAAATATTTATCCAGTCACTTCAATTTTCTTAATTCATTATTCAAATATTTTAGTTTGAAATTGGATCTACTTTTGTTTCTCTTGCTTTTACTTTTTCATGAAGAAATTATTTTCTAAATAGTAAGATATATAATAAATAATAATTTAAAATATCAAATATTGTTCGAGTAAAACAATATCAAATATCGAAATTATAAATCATTATACAACTGATAAAGTTTTTAAATATATGTTATTAGAAATAAAGGAGTGTTAAGATCACATTTTTTAATTGATTAAAACAATAAAATTACCAGAAAAATATCAAATATGATGTCATCTTACAAAGTTTTATTATTTTTAATAAATTTTAATCAGAGAATGTGCTTCAAGCACTATTCTTAACAATAAATGTATAGAACTTGATAATTATATTTATGTACTGACTCAAATAGTTTAAAAATTTATTTTAAAATAATTATATTTTCATACATATATATATATATATATAATAATAATAATTTGGTTTGGACTCATTCAAATTTTTAAAATCAAATTCGAAATTCAGTTCAATAAAAATTTCAATTATTTGCCTTACTTGATTTCAATATTTTGGTTTTTTATTTTTTTTCTTCCGGTTTTTATGAATTGGATTAGTTTATAAACACTCATGATTAAAACGATGTTTCTTCATTTGTTTTTCTCTCTATAAGATATATAATTTTTTCCTACCCATGAACTGAACCAATTAACCTATTCTGGACTCTTTTCAATTGAATTCTACCAATCAAGTTATCATATTTTATCTAAAATTATAAAAAAAAAATCTTATAAAATTCTTAAAAATTTTCATAATTTTTTTACCTTAAAACTTCCAAACTATTTGATTTTCAAATTCCTCCTAAACTCTCAATTAATTAAACAAAAAACAAGATTGAAAATTGAACATAGAGACAAAATAAAATAAAAAAAAGAATGATTAAAAAAATATAAAAGCAAACATTAATGAGAAAGGAAGAACAGAAATATAATGAAACATTGAAGAAATAGTAAAGTATTATTAGTTACTTGCTGCTATAAGAAAGATCGGGAATTCAAATTTCCTTTACTACAAATTTAACCCATAAAAAGAAAATATTGTATACCATCCAAATCCAATTTCAATATGATACGGATTCCCCACTTTTTGCAAATATTTTCCATTTTCCTCCTCTCTTGTTTCTCTGCCCTTTCGTGATTTGCTAAGTCACACTCTCTCTCTTTATATATATGCACACACTCACTCCAAACTCTTTCTCTCTATTCTCATTTCTAATTCCCCACCATCCATTCCTCACCGGTCAGTTCCTCTTCTTGTCTTTGCTTTTTTATTATGTCTCTGCTCTGCTCTGCTTTGCTATGCCTTTCTCTTAAACTCAATCCAATTAACGCCATTTTCGTATGATTCAATGCATTTCACCTAAAGTTGTTGTTTTTCTTATAATTATCGGACTTGTACTTTCATTCATTGGGTGCCAATAGCAATACCCAGATTGCACTGCACCTTCCCTCTCTCACAGATTAATGCCCAGCAAAATCTTCTTACCATCTTCACTGTGTTTATAATTGGCATTGGACACTCTCGCTGAATTATTTTTTATATTTAGCCTAGCCCCCTCTTTTTCTGAAGCTGGAAAGGTCTTATGATTAACCTGTTAGCTCTGTAGCTTCGTTCAACTAATCTAGATTTTCAAACGACATAATTGTATAATAATACCACTCTGCCCAACATAAAACCTTTCAAGTTGAATTTTTATCATCCCCTTCCACATCTATATTCCTTAAATATTGCGCTTGAACCTAATATTGCTGTGGAAACTCATTTCAATTATGCTTCTTTTTAGACCCTGTTTGGGCCCATATAACAATTGTTTTGAAGTAAATAAGCTGTATATTTGGAACAATAACTTAAAGTTGTTAAAAGCTTCTTTTTTTTTTTTCTGAAATAGTCTGTCCCAACACACCCAATTTCTTAGGTATCATCAATCATTTGTGCAATCATTATGATTTGGACTTTCATTGTTTTGGTTGTTTTCTCATGAACCTCTCTTCTATTTTGAATACATAACAGGCGGCCTCCTGCTATAAGATCTAATTACAGTCATATATTATATTGCTTGGTAATCTCGTGTCAAATTGTTATGGTATTTTGTGTTTCTTTTAAAAGTTGAGTGAGTAAGGAGAGGAAATTGTTTGCTGCTAGCTGTTAGATACTCGCACCCTTCTTTTTCCCATTCTCTGTTTATAACTTTTTAGTTATCTGCTTTACTGGCTCACTAATACATATGAACCTTCGGATGTGCATATGTGATTTGATTATACACTATAGTATATGTTAACTATCAAGATTTCTCCCAATGTTATGGTGGTTATGTATTTATTTTCAATTGCCTTTTTTATGACACTTTGCTGTTTGGGCATTATTAAGTGCATGATTAGAGGTGCGTACACACTCTAGGAATTTTTTTCATTCAAGTTTTATATATAAAATGGCTAAATTCTAGTGGATGAAATATGTGTTGTTCTCTCTGTGTAAATTATTTTGAAATGGTCTAATTTCTTTCTCTCTGTTTGTGTGTGTGTGTGTGTGTATATATATTTATATTTGCCTTTTAGTATATATACCTGTAATACTGAGAATGGATTTCTTAATGCAGGATAAACATGCTTAGTTCTGAAAGAGAACTTAAAATAAGTTTTGGCTATAAATGCAATAGCAATAGAGGTATCCCTTGTGAAGTTGCCAGTGGCTGCAAAATCCTTCCTGGAGTACGTAGAACAAGCAGTTTTTCTTGCTTGTCAGGTGCAGCCTTAAGTGCTAATGCTACATTAGCGAACACAAACATCTGCAATGGTAAAATAGGAGAAGAAATCCTTCCAAGTTGGGACTCTCCTAATTCATTTCGGAAGGTAACCTCTTCACCAAGTCTTTCAAAGTTGGACATACTATCATCTTCCCTCCCGAATAGTTTGTCTTACCTTAGCTGCAGTCCTTCTACTACAAGTGATATCCTTGAATATGACTCTTGCACATTAAAATCCTTGAGTGATCCTTCCAGAAGTGAGGGATTTCTTAATACTAGGGAAGTTCAAGTAGCAGGAGGAGCAGCTGGTGAAGATAGAGTTCAAGCAGTTTGTTCTGAAGAAAATGGGTGGCTCTTCTGTGCAATTTATGATGGCTTTAATGGAAGAGATGCAGCTGACTTTCTAGCTGGTACCCTGTATGACACCATCATATCTTACTTTAATAAGTTAATTTGGGAATTGGAGCCAGGTTCCATCAAAGCTTATGATGATGGATGCTTGGGTAGAACCCTGCAATATAAGTTGGATGATAGTCTTAATTATCATGAGGATCAATCTCTGTCAAGATTTATGGGAATAAATGATTCTAGTCATGGTTGTTTTGCAAAGTATAGTCCATCTACGAAGTTAGAAACATTGTTTGATTCATTTTCACATGGGGTACTTGATATGCTCGAACGTGCTCTTAGTCAGGCTGAGAATGATTTCTTGTACATGGTTGAGCAGGAAATGGAGGAACGTCCTGATTTAGTTTCTATAGGATCTTGTGTTTTACTAGTGCTTCTTCATGGTAATGATTTGTATACACTTAATCTAGGTGACAGCAGAGCAGTACTGGCAACATGCAGTACAGGTGAGCGAATGGATAAGAGTGAGAGATTAAAGGCTATACAACTTACAGATAATCATACTGTTGATAATGAAGTTGAAAGAGCTAGACTTCTGGCTGATCATCCTGATGATCCGAAGATCATTATGGCAGGAAAAGTAAAAGGGAAACTGAAGGTTACACGCGCATTTGGGGTTGGCTACTTGAAGAAGGTTGGTGTTCTAACTTAACTTCAGCCAATAGATTTACAGAAGATATTTTAGCAAGTAAAGGTGATAGTTATAAACATACATTTGATTTTCTTGTTTTATTCTCGTGCAGAAAAATCTGAATGATGCTTTGATGGGAATCCTTCGAGTTCGCGATCTTAAAAGCCCACCATACATATCCACTCAGCCATCACTGAATGTCCATCAAATCTCAAATTTGGATCAATTTGTTATAGTAGGGAGTGATGGTTTATTTGACTTCTTCAGCAACGATGAAGCAGTAAAGCTTGTAGAGTCTTATATCTTGAACAATCCTTTGGGTGATCCAGCAAAGTTTCTCATAGAGCGGCTTGTAGCTAGAGCAGCTGATTCTGCGGGTCAAATTCCTTGATCTTATGCTAAATTGAATTTGTTTCATTATATGATTATTGGTTAGCTAAGTAACGCTCATGCAGGTCTCAGCAAGGAAGAGTTGATGAATATTCCAGCGGGGAGGAGAAGGAAGTACCATGATGATGTTACCGTAATTGTGATCATGCTTGGGATGAATCAGCGGACTTCAAAGGCATCAACTTGCATTTAAGCTTTACCAAGAAAAAAACTTTGTATCTATGTAACTTTGCTCAGGACGTTCTCGTTTAAGTAGTATTTACTAGCTTCAAGTTGTCATATTTTAAGTGTATATATGGCCTTTTATGAGAACCATTAGGTTCCATTATTTGTAACCAACATTCATAACAGTATCACCATTTTTTATGTGCACTCAGGACTCAAGAGTTACACTGCTAACCCTTGAAGGTTGATATCTCATTAGTGGATATGTCCAGCACTTTTCATGTATAAAATACAGGTATAGTTTATTTTGTTTGTTTGAGCAGTGGACCCACCCATGTTTCCTTTGTAGATTAAGTTGGCAAAGTTTATGGTGTTATTATCACCTTTGAAGTGGTTTTTGTGTCATCACATGCATAAATAATTAGTTTTATGTATAAAAAAATGATATAATATTAGCGAAAAAATTTAAATATAACCTTTTTTTTTTCATTTTGATGGTGCTAATGGCAAATTTTATTAATTTTATACAATTATTTTATGCACATTTTAATTGGCTTTGAAGTGCATCCTTTTTATATAAAGAATAAAAAAGAAATATCTAATAATTTAAAATTCTTCTCGAATAAATTAGTTAAAAATCATGTTAAAAGATATGAAATCCATTAATTAAGAATGACATATACGAAAGTAACTATTTAGTTATTAGTACGAAAGTGCAAGCCACATATAGTCAACTCTTAAAAAAATGTAGTCAACTGTTTAAATTGGACTTGTTAAATGTACCATTAGATTTATTTAAGAAACTAGTTTAAATCAAACTAATTTTCATAAAAGAAAAAATTATTATATAAATGAGTTAAATTTAAACATCATAAAATTGATATTAGGAACTTCATAAATATTTTAAAAAAATATTTGGAGTTATAGAGTTAGTGGCAAAAAGTCATAAGGGTGAAAAAGAAGCAGGTTGAAATTCTTTTCGAGTAACAACTAATATTTATCAATAAAAAATTATAAAAGTATAAAAAATATTTTGTTTGTAATTCTACCTGTAAAATTGTATCTAACTTTACGATTTAAAGATTCCTCTTTTTTTTTTATTCTCCTTATCTTCTATTTAATGATTAAATATTGTCTATTAATAATTAAATTAATAACTTAAAAATCCTTAAAAAAGAAAAAAAAAACATATTTAGGTTATGCTACATCTGTTTATATATTGTTTAAAGGTCAAAAAATTTTAATATATTTATATAAAATAAATCAAAATCAAAATTTAAGCCAATATACATCACATATTTAGGTTTTGCTAGATCTGTTAATCTAGTTTTTAGTGGTTGCCAGTTTTTTTCAATAACTTGTGTATGTTGATTTTTTAATAAATCAAATCAATTAACAAATATGTTCGAGTTTCTCTATTTTTTCCTTCTACAATGATGGATTCAATTAGATATCAAAGAAATAATAACTTATTTTTAAAATAGAAAAAATAACATATTTCTTTAAAAGCATGTTAAATTAACATGAAGTTTATTGAATTGACATAACTAATCTAACAAATAATGGAAATTGTCTTCTCAAAGTCACATTTTATTTTTAGATTGATGTTCGACCTACTAACCCATTTAATCTATATCCCTTGAAATAATTTGAATATCAGTCATTTTTCAAGCCCACTCAAGTATTTAAGGAGGTCAACATCCTACCCTAAGTGGATATTTCTAAATTTGCTCACCTCTCTCACTCAGCTATTCTAAACATAGTTTTTTATATCAGAGTCTCTTTTACAAATACTTTACCTATCTATCTCTCACGAGGTTGAGAGGACAAGTTCTACCCAACTTGGCAAAAACAACTTGAAAATGAACTAATTTAGGAAGTTAACCCACGACTAGGTGACTAGTCCACTTATTTCCTAAAATAATTGTTTGAAGCCTTGTTTATTTAAACTAAATTTTTATATTTCATTCATATAAATCATAAGCAAAAATGTTTAAGAGTAGAAGATATTTCTAATGAAATTTAAAAAATTATAGGTATAACAAAGGTTTAATTTGTACTTTTAGTCTATGAAATAATGCAATTAATTATACTTAATTTGTACTCTAGTTTAAATTGTGCTAATTGGGCTTCTCATACTTTCTTATTATGCAAGTTTATTCTTTTATATCTCAATTGTGGTTATTGAGTATTTCAAATAATTGTGCAATTTTAATCACTGAAGTATTGTAATTATGCCATTTTAGTTTCCAAAAATAGTTTTAAAACACACAATTTTTTTTTTTATAAGCTCAAATCCTATAATTGTAAAATTTTAGAGACTAAAATAATAGAATTGCGATATACAGTGAACCTAATTAACACATTAACTTTAAAGGGCTAAAATCAAACAATCCAACATCAAGGATAAAATAAAGCAATTAAATGTATGATGTCTATCCATATTTTATACATAATACTTTAATGTAGGAATATATTAATAAATTGGTGATTTTATATAAATGTTCTTTTTGTAAAGCATTAATTATTGTTTGTTCAGATTAAAAAAATGAGCTAAAAGCTAAATGGTTAAAAATTGAAAATTTAGAAGATAGGTGAAGAATTCACCAAAAGAAATGATATATCGGTGAAGATAGTTAAGTTAATGTGGAATTCTTTCTTTCAAGATTATGAGCCATGCATGCATGTGCATTAGACATTAGTGTTTATAAAGAAAGGAAAAATAATAAAGCCGTAATAAAATAAAACAAAAAATATAAAAAATTACTTTTTTATGCACAAAAACTAATTTTCAATAAAATAAACAGAAATCAGGACAACGATAACAAATAAATGCAACTCATTAATATGCGTAAAATTTTTTAGCAACTATGTTTATTGGCATGAAGGAATCGTTTCTAAGAAAAACATTAAA
This sequence comes from Psophocarpus tetragonolobus, assembly GCA_037954015.1. Taxonomy (NCBI): domain Eukaryota; kingdom Viridiplantae; phylum Streptophyta; class Magnoliopsida; order Fabales; family Fabaceae; genus Psophocarpus; species Psophocarpus tetragonolobus. The sequence continues at coordinate 4,195,563 of CM075693.1, read as the reverse complement.
AAAAAACTTAGGTGGATGTGAAAATTTTTGGCTACAAGATGTGTTTTTTATGTAAAAAAGTTGTTTCTTAATACTAAAACATATATTTTGTTAATCAATCACCATCAAGCATAATTAATTAAGTCATATTAAAAATATAAAAAATTTAAATTTCTTAAAATTTCTTACTATTTCTTACGATTAAGTAAATTTATGTATGACTTTATGAAATTTGATATAATAATAATAATGTAAAAACCACAATCTATTGTAGGAACAACAAAAAATAATTTTAAAAAATCACTTAAAATATACATTGGAGATAGGGATGGCAACGGGATAGGGTGTGTGTAAGTTTGACCTTTCCTGTTCCCATATCTGCAAAGTGCGGAGCGGATTCAGGTTCGGGTATAAAAAGAGCGGGTATGAAATTTTAATTCTCATCCCCGTTTTCGTCGGATAATTTCGGATTCGGATATACTTGCGGGTACCTGTCATATTATTTTTTACAATTTAAATTTACTTATTTATATTAAAAAATTATATATTAAGTTATTAATTATATTTTAATTTAAAAAGTATATAAAGAACAATTAATAACAAGAAATTATAAATTAAAGTTTAAGAATTAAAATTTTTATTTAAATATATAAATTTAAACTTATTATATAATCAATAAAATTATAATGGGACGGGAAGTCACATACCCATACCCGGTTTAATACATCGAGTAATACTTGTATCTATACCCGTAAAAATCGAGATAAATACTCATGAGTATAGATCCCTAATTGAAAAATCCTATGAAAAATGAAACATATGGTTTCCATACATGATATTAATGAAATATGCACAATATCACATCAATAGAAAGCACAAAGAAATTAATATCATGTTTTATACTTTCTTAGTTTGAAAATATTATACTTGTTTAAGAAGAATGAGTTTTGTATTGTTATTAGTAATTAATATTAATTAATGGATAATTAGTTATTGACCTATGTACTTTTAAAATTTAATATATTAATAAATATCAATAATAGTATAATTGTAAAAATTATAAATGAAATCTTGAATTTATAAAAAAAAAAATGTTAAATAACTATAGTTTTATAGCTTTAAAATAGAAGGAGCAGAAAACATAATATTAGAAAATAAAATTATAATGAAATTTGATATTGAAAAGATAAAAACATTGTTGACTTTAATAATCAATGAAAGAATTAACTTTGATTTGATTATACCACCAATTGTGTGGATAGATCAGTATAAAAATTGTTCCAACTTCAACTTTAAATTTTAGATATCTAAGGCCATTAACTATTAAATTTAGATATTCAAGTGCGTTAAATATGGGAGAGAGAATTTCCTAGTTTGATGATGAGTACATCAGCTTTAATAACATAGAATTAAAAAGATAAATAAATTTTGAGCCGTTCTTTGTTCTCTCTCTTAAAATATTCTTCCTTATCTTATGAACGGCAGTGTCCTATCGCCCTCTGTATTTCACTTCAATGCTTGTTTCACCCTTAGTCACCTTTTTATCTTCTCGATTCGGCTTCAACCTTCTCATAATGGTTTAGGTCCACAAGCTCAATCCTTCACATGGGGTGGCTTAACAACATGCAGGCATTATTAATTGTTCCCTCGTATCTCTCTTCACTCAACCATGCATTTCTAGTATCTATTTGCACCAATACTTAATATACTATAACTCTACCATCATAAATTTCTCATATAGAATACAGATACTCCCAAATGCACATTTAGCTTCCGGCTTCTGTACAACATTCATATTTAAATTTAATTAATTTCACTTATTTTATTCTCGATTTATTTATTTTTGTACTATTCATATTTAAAGCACTGGCATAGGAGATTCGTGTCGTATCAGTTAGATAATAGATAATAGTGGCTATGCTAAGATGGGTATGACTCTTTGCAATTAGAAACATTATTTCAAGGGTCAGGAATCAGGACGAGATGAGCGAATAATAATATATACCCTGTCAGCATATGCACATTACATTTATTCCCACAAAATAAATTGACTTTGGGCTAATTTTGTTTCATTGTTTTGACCCTATCGTCAAATTTCAAGAAAGGACAAGTCTTTTTGGTATAATCCGTGCCTATACAACTTTGCATTTATAACAATTCATATTTTATAAACTGCTCGAACCCAAGATTAACTTAAAAGAAAACAAACAAACAAAAAAGCTCATTCTTAATAGATATCTCTGTTTTACAAGTGTTGGAGCAAAGGCAGCGAGTCCCCTGAATTTGTTGAAAATTATGAAGCCCTAGTTCATTCCCAAAGATAAAGAAGATTAACCACTAGAGTACCAGGTAAAGTTTGGCATAAATTTAAGCAATTGAATTTTTTATTTCCTAAATTATTATTTGGTCTGAATAGTTAAGAATTAAGACCTCCACATGCCAGCATATGAAACAAAGACTCTTGTTGTAAGCTACAGAGTTGGCAATCCATTACGGATTCGTTCTCTTAGAATATTAAGAGAATGTCAACCTCTCTTACCACATTTATTTATAATTTACATATATCTAACCTGATTGATCTGTTGCCTTGCCTCTATTGTGCACAGTGGTGACAAAATGGAATTTGGATATGACATCGACACGGCATCTTATCTTTCATGACATGAATATGAATAAAAGGTTCCCCATATTAGAAGATTATATACAGTATGGTGCAAAATGAGAAAAAAAAAAAAGAACTAAAGCTGGGGATATTTGAGTGAGCTCGAGAAGGTGGTGTTTGCCTCAAATACAAATGTAGCATTGCAAAAGTGTGGTTATGTGAAGTCACATAATGGAACAGGCGTTGGCATTGTCATCACTGAAGATATCAAAGGGAAGCAACGGCGACGGCGAAGAGTGAATGCGATAGAAAGGGTCATGGTGGACGGAATTGGCAGCACAAAAGTAGGGGTAAGAAGGAGCAGCCATAGCCATGGGACATAACCTGTTATGAGTAGCCAGATAGAGCAGTGGTGGTGGGGGATAAAAGTAAGTTTCTGGATACATCTGGCCCACCACCGATCCACTGGGCCCACCTCCATCACCACCCTCACCTTCACCTTCTTCACCTTTCTTTTTCTTTTTCTTCCTTTCTCCTCCCTCCTTCACGCTTTTTTCCATACCCTTTTCTTCTTTCCTCGTGCATTCCGCGCCTTTTGCTTCTCCCTTCTCTTTTTTATTCTTCTTTCCCTTCCCAGCGGCTACATTCTCCGGCCAAATCTCCGCGCGTTTTCCGGCTTTCATCAGTTTCCTTATCAGCGTCTCAACGCCCACGTTTCCGGTAATCGTTACCTTCTGCTGCTGCGGGTCAACCGCTGTGGTAAAAACACCTGTCAAATAACACGGAACGGAATTCAAATTTCTGTCGCCATTCCAAGCAGAGCACAGTCAACATTTGGTAGCGGAAAATCACACTTTTTTAGTCAGCCAAGTCACTTCTAAATATCTATTCATTTCATGCATGCCCATGAGGGAAAAAACAAACCCTGTCAAGAAACCCGCTTCGTCAAAATAATTTAAATTAGAAGCCACTTATTTTCCTCTAGTACTAGAATACACAGAGCAGACAAGAGAGACAAGGAAAGTAGTTTTTTTTTGTTGTTGAATCTGTGTAGTACCATCAATGCTCTGTAGAACCTTCTTAACTTTCCTCCTGCAACCTTCACAATGGATGGAAACTTTCAAGAACCATGTCTGAGAAACACAGAAGAAACAAACTTAGTAGAAAATTTTGGATGTTTCTTTTTTCTTCTAGGGGGAGTGAGTGAGAGAGTTACCTGATACTTCAATGGTTCTGAGGGAACAAGAACTTGAGCAGACTTTGCATCCATGAGCATGAGAGAGTCTGTGGGTGTGAAGTGAAGGAATTGGAAAAGTGGAAATTAGAGAAAGTGAGAGATTAGAAAATAAAAATATGAAAAAAGGAAGGGGAAAATGGGAAGAGTGTACTCCTCTGGGGAGGCCCGAATGGCTATCAAAGTATAATGTGACAATGACACCAGAATAACACACTTGCTCCTTCTGCTTTCTTTTCCCCTCCCACATCATTCCACTACTTTCACATTTTTTTTATTTTTAACTAACCAATAATAATAATAATAATAATAATGTAAACAAAATATTATTATGTATATTTCCTGTCTGTCCCTTGTACATGTACTGAACTTTTGTTTCTTGCAATAATTATTCTTCTTGGTAGGAGTATTTAATTAATGGAGTTTTACTTAAATTGATGGAGACGTACATCATATTTATCCTGGGGTTCTTGGTTTTAAGATTTATCATTATTATTATGGGTGTTATATTGACCGGGATTTCCCCCAGTTTACCTTGAGGAAGCACGCAAAAGAAAAAGGTTCCTGGTAGCATGTACAAACGCATGGAAACAAATTTTCTGGCCTTTGACAGATTGAGTTTGACCATTGTTTAGGTGCGTGCGTGCTTGGAAACCGGAAATCACGTTTGATATGCTACAAAATGCGGGGGGAAATTACCTTGGCGACATGAGACCAAACGAACTAGCTCTAATTTTGTACTGTATTGTTTTTTTAGTTTGTCATTTGAAGCTAGGATTCTCTAAAGAGGAGCTTAAAAGACTAAAAAGAACCTAAAAAATAACAAACGACAAGGTAAAAACGTCAAAGCCATGGGAAAAGTAGGAAGTGAAGAATATATGGTCTAACCTAGATGATGGTTTATCAGAATATAAAGCGTGTCTTAAATAGTTCCAGTTTGGACAAAAAATCACTTCATTTTACCCACTTTAGACAATTTAGTGTGGAGCAAAGAAAGGACCAGTCTGCCATGCCAATGGCATATGAAGAGAAGCGATTGCACCAAAATCTAGGGTGCAAAATTGAAAATATCCAATCCCAACTTTATCTCTGCACACTACAAGATGAACAATTTGAATCACTGTTACTTGTTTCAATTGCAAAATATCTTTTTGCTGCCTCTTAAGCTTCCCATTAATGCCTTGTGTATTTTCATGTTTGATTTACATTGAACTCGGTTTTTTTAGCACTCTCTAAATTGCTTCAAGTTTTTAATAGAAATCACAATAATATATGTTATTATTAATTAAAGTTTATTAAAACATTTAAAATAATGTAAATCATAGTGAGATTTTCTCATAATTACATAAATTTTAATTAATTCATAGTATCTTAGAATGAAATAGTGTGTTATATTACACTCTCTTCCAAATATATACTTCAATTTCAGCATAATTTTATTTTTGTCATAAGAGCCTGCATTAAATTTATCTTGATGAAAAATAGTTTTAGTTTTTGGGTACCTTGTGTGTGGTTGACTAAAAAAAGGATGGTAAAACTCTACCAGTCATATTTTCACACAACTACAAAATAAGTATTCCATATTATCAAGTAAAATATATTTATATTTATAATTCAAAATAAAATAATTATTTTTAGAATATTATTCTTAATATAATTTTATAAAATAAATTTTAATATTAGTATTTTTAAAACTAAATTGGCTAAAATATAAATTAAATGAACCATTCAGTGATTATATTTTTGTTTCTGTAAAATCGGAAGATAATTTGTTTTTTTTAACGAATTTCTATTGATGTTATGTTTGCAGGATTTTATGGGTCCACAAAATCCCACATATATTGAGCCAGAAAGTCCAAGTCCAATCCAACTATGTTCAGGTGGTACTGTACATAGGGCTCGAGTGAAAAAACTTGGAAAACTAATGATATTTATATAAAAAAAGGAATTGGATAGAGAATTTGTGTAATTAGTAATTAGAAAGTAACATTGGATGCATGATGTTATGAGAGCGTATAAGGGGGATTTTAAGATGGGGAGGTGTGGTAGGTAAAGTAAATAAAAACTAAAAAGTGGTGATGAATAAAAAGTATCTTGGTGACCCAAATTGTGAGTTATTGAAAAATGAAGTTTACTAATTGACAAGGCAAACAATTCATTAATGATGAAAGAAGTGACGTCATGATTTATTTTGGCTGAACTCAACTGCCACTAAAATGAATTATTAGCAGTATGTTCGAGGACCAAAGCTTATTAATTACCCGCGGAACTTCCCCTACACAAAAGCCTTCTCGCCTTTATGTTTGTGGCTGGAATATCAATTTCAAATTAAATGTCAGTACTACTACTTTCTTATTTTTTTTATTTTATTTTTTTTTAGATCCAACTCAAATACGTAGCTAAAAGAAAAATTATCACAATGACGAACCTATATTATTTATTTAAAAGAAAATTTTTTGTAGTTTTTTTTTATATAAAAAAATCTCAAATAGGGATGACAATGGATGAATGCGGGTTTAACCCTCCCCGTTTCTTGAAAGTATGAGACAGATTTGATTTAGGTATAAAAAGAGCGAATGTGAAATTTTTAATTCTCATTCTCGTCCCCATTGCGTATTTTCAGGTTCAACTATCTTACGAGTATCTGTTATATTATTTTTTTAGAATTTAAATTTACTTATTTATTATTAAATAAATTATATATATTAAGTTATTAATTATATTTTAAGTTAAAAAGTATATAAAGAATAATTAATAACAATAAAGTATAAATTAAAGTTTAAGAATTAAAGCTTTTAATTAAATATATAAATTTAAATTTATTATATAATTATTAAAATTTTAACTGACTAAGTACGAATTCAGGTACGGGTAGATAATTATGTACTCATACATGTACCCATACTTGGTTCATCACATCAGATAATACTCATATCTATGTCCATATCCAATCAAAGCGAGTGATATCCATAAAAATATCAGGATAAGTTTAGAGTGGCACCACGAATATGAGTATTTTTGTGATTCCTAATTGTAAACACCTAACATAAAAATGATAAATCCATAAAAAACAAAAAAGTCATTTTCATACACTGCCAACATACACAACAACATAATATACACCTACACCAGAGAGCTCAAAATAGAATTTCAATGAAAAAATAAAAACAATAAATAATAGAGGCAACAAAGAATAAAAATGAAATGAGAGTAGTCAACCTATGTCAATGTCATGTCTGTGCCCTCTGAATCAATGGGATACTCTTTGGCTTAACTGCAATTACTAACACAATCCTACAAAATCTAGACATACGAAGTTTAAATTTTCAGGACTAAAAAAGATCTCAACGTGACTCTATAAAATGGACATTTGAATAAGAGAAACAAGCGTTTTTTAGAAAAATATTTTCAAAGGAGAAGAACAATTTTTGAATAAGAGGAGAAAGAGGCGAGATAGAGAGTAAAAAGAGAAATACAACAGATGTTAACTTATACTACTCTTTCTAAAACTCGATAAGAAAAATAATAGGAATAAAATAAAAAAAATAATTACACTGTTCACCACCACAAAAAATTATCTATGAAGGTATGGGTGTCGCCAAAAGAGACCACTGAAGACAGGTGGCGGCATGTTGAAAGCCTCTCCTCTTTTCTTTTTCTCAGATAACCTTTTACAATTTTTTAAGGATTTGAAAATCCTTTGTAAACTGAAGTTGGCGAAAAGGAGATGTTACACACATCCCCATATTTTAAATAAAAAAGCTTTCTTTATTTTTTTTTAAAAAAATTATACTTTATTAAGTTCACCCCCAAAAATGCTATTCATACCCCTTTTGAAGTCTTGCGGCCAGGTTACTGGTTGCACCTCCATTTTTTGCTATTCACACGCCTTTCACGTCTCATGGGTCAATTTATTGTTAACACCTCCGTTTTTTGCTAAGAACACTCCTAACCCAAAGTATTATGGGATATCTGTTTTCTATTAGTACATTTATTTCCGTTAAGCTCACTTCTCTAACTTTAAGGCTCAAATTTTTTATTTTTAGGTTTTTGTGAGTGTAAATAGTAAGTTTTGATTAAAGTAGCAAATAATAAAATTTTGATTAAATCTAACAATGATAATAATGTTAATAATATTAAATTTAAAAATGAAAATTTAGTAATAACTATTTTACATGCTTTTCGAACTTAAATATCATAATTTGTTTTTGTTATAATTATTATTACATCATTTAAATTATTTAATTTAAAGAAAAAATTTAATAATGGTCACTTTAGATGCACTTCTAATTTGACCATTATGAAAACTATAATAACCACTTGAGATGAACTTCTAATTTGATTTCTTTTATAAAATATTGATCATTATAATAATAATAATAATAATAATAATAATTATTATTATTATTATTATTATTATTATTATTATTATTGTTATGTTATTTAAATTATTTTAAAAAAATAATAGTCACTTAATATACACTTCTAATTTGACTATCATAAATTATAAAAATGTTTAGGATGATCACTTTGGATGCACGGGTCGATTTGATTATAGTGAACTTCTTTAAAATTACTTTTTTAAAATATAAAAACATAAAATGTAAAACTTTAATTATGACTACTTTGAATACACATTTGATTTAGTCATTGTAAAAACTATCTTAATTTAATAATTGTCACTCATGATATACTTCTAATTTGACAATTATGTTTAAATAATTATCGTGACCACTTTGGATGCAGTAATAATATTTCAAAATAAATCCAAAAGTATTAAAAAATTAATTACCAAAATTAAAAACTCAACACACAAACCATTTCAAGAACTACGCAAGCTTTGATCCTCCATTACTCATGTAGACATGTAGGAGCAAGAATTCACTTCTGTCAAGCCCCAACAAATAAAAATAAAATAAATCAATTAAAAATAAAATATTAATAATATTTTTATGAAAAAAGAAATTTTATAATAATATTTTTCTCATTAAAATGTTAAAACTCAAAAATAAAATAAAAATAGTATTTATGTTTTAAGAATGAAATAAATATTTTTAAAGTTGTATAATTTTACATATTTAATTAGAGATAACCATCCTTAAGACGAACATGTGAAATACTAATACTTTTTTTATACATAATAGACTCCCAAACTCATACTTTAGTTTCCTAGATTATCTCTTTTTCAAAAAAAAAAATTAATATTTTCTTAAATAAATATTTGTAATAACCCATTTTTCACTGTCGGGAAGTAATTTCATTCTGATCTCGAATAAGATTATCTACTGCATCATCTTGTTCTGATTTCTATTATTAGATTATTACCGGATAACGATTACAGAATAAAATTCATCAAACTATATGGTAAAAAAATATGTCAATGATAATGTCATATTATTTGAAAGCATTACTCGTAATAACTATTTAATTAAAAATTTAATTGGAATAAAGTAGCAATACAAAAAAAAATTATATTCTTATTTTACTATATATGTTGTTGCATACTGAAAGAATATTTGCTTTTGCATAATTTTTTAAAAGACGTATTTAAGATTATTTTGTAGTTTTAATAAAAAATTAAATGTTACTGACAGTATAATAAAATTAATTTCTAAGAACTATTTGTTCTTTATTATTTTAAATATTTTGATTTGTTTTGTTTTAAGATGTTTGCAAGTAAAAATAAAATATATTTTTCGATCATACATTTGGTTATCATATCTCACCTAAATGTAAAAATGAATTCACAATTGTATTCTAACTCTATGATAAAAGAAGTTTAAACTTAAATGCAATTTAATTTTTCTATTTTTAAAATCTACAATTTTTATCATCTATTTTTTAAATAGAAAATTTTAGTCTTCCATTGTATTAAAATTCACAATTTTGGATCACCTATTTTAACCGTTCCGTGAAATTATAAATATTAACCATTAAAAAATTAATTTTGGCATGATCGAAGGTTAATAACATAACGTGAGATTATATTTTAAATTTGCGTCATAGTTAATGTAAATTTAATAATAATGGATGTTTTTAGTTTGGATGAATTATAAAAAATGAAAAATTTTACAAAGTTTAAAGTGTAAATTTCTCCATCTTAAAAATATAATTAAAATTATAAATGAGTTTAATGAATATATATTATATGAATAAGTTTTTTGAGTTTTACGATGACATTTAATCATTTACAACAGTAAATTTTTTAGTAAATTTAAATATTAATTTTACTAATTAATACTAAAATTATATGAATAAAAAATTATGAATAAACACTACTATTAAACTTATTAAACATTACTAAAATTATACGACTTTATACCAAAATTTATAAAGTAGAATAAAAAATTTATAAACCTATTTTTGTAAGAAACATTCATTCTCGTGAAAGAATGATATGGGATAGAAATAGTAGTATAAAGGATATAATCAATTATCAAACAAATATCTAATTTAATCATATTATATATATATATATATATATATATATATATATATATATAAATTCTTTAAGTTTATTAACTTATTACTAATTTTTCTCTTTTTTATTTTTTGAAAGTTTCTTTTGTCTGAAAAGTATGGGTAAATTACCCAAACCAAATTAAGTAGAAACCACAGGAAAAAACAAAGTTAGCATCAGCTAGGTTAACAATAAAAAGGAAGGAGCATAAAGAAATAATTTAAAATCAATAGACAAAATGCATTTATAAGTGGATTTGTTTTACGAGAGAGACATGGCAATAGAGAGACTTTTAAAGTGTAGGAGAGAAGTTGCTTCACTTCCAAAAACAGCGCATGACAAGTGTGAGTCTTGATGTAAGGCTTGGTCAACGGCTGCACTATAGTCAGTGAGACTCCAACCCTGAAGCCCATGCAAAATGGCCCATAGCTCTGCAATGTTGATTGTGCATTCAACCCAACCCTACCCCCACTTCCCTGATTAATTCTTCTTTTCTTTTCTTTTTATGATTTTTTTATTTCCTTTCTTTATTATATTTTAATCATATTTTAGTATAACAAAATAAATTTAATTTCAAAAATTAATTTAATCATATTTTAGTATAAAAAAATAAATTTAAATTATATTAACAAAACATATTAAATTAATTTTTAATTTATTTATGATATAAAAAATAGTATATTCACACAAGAAATATCAGTTTAATTAATATAAAAAAATTTTACACTGATATTTAGTCATAACTCTTTATTTATATAATTTTTAAAATATTAATCAGTAAAGATTGTGATTGAATGTTAGTGTAATTCACATTAACAGTATGTATTAATTAAACTAAAAAATTATATTTAATTAATATTTATAAATTAATATGTCAAATACTGTTAGAGAAAGAAATTATGCTCGATTCCTTCCCTGTGCAAATTCTTTTTTCGACCAAATGCAGATACCATGAGAGCGATTAGCCACAACGGTTTGGGAGCCATAATCCTTAGTTTCATATCCAAGAGTATAAAACTCTATACGCTTTATAAATAAAATATAAACTTTTATTATATAATTTTAATTTATTAATATTTATATAATATTCTTAATTTTTTATTATAAATATATGAGACATATATCAAAGTTAATTTAAAAGTATATTTTTACGTTAAAGTAATTTTAAATTAATCACTAAGTAATATTATAAATAAATTTATCTATAATTTTACTTTAAGATAGACACTACATCAGGTTGATATAATTATATGTATAATCATTATAGATGATAATGATTTTCTCATAATATTTAAAAATATTTATTTATAAATGAAAAAATTATATAATAATTTGTTTTTATATAAAAATAAATTTTACAACCTAAAATATCTTTGTATATACATATATTTGTATATATAAAGATATTTCTTAGTTTATAAAAAAAATTATATAATAATATTTCAATAGAAATTGAAAATAGTTTAAGAGGATTTACAACAATTCAGACTCATATAATATGTTCAACCAATTAAATTAAAATTCTTTAACTTATTTATATAATAATGTAACTTTTTATGTAAAATTAAAGGAGTTTTTATAAAAGCATACCAAAGTGGAGAGTTTTAAAAAATATTTATCAAAATATGATTTTTACGTTTCATTGCTTTTTGTCCTATTTGAGTGGTGTCAACTTAGTTGGTACAACCAAGGATATGTTTGTTGTAACATTTTAAGAAAATCACTCACCATCTTCTAAAGTCATTTTCAATATAAATTATACTTAAAATTTTGAAAGAGTTAAGAAAATCTCATACCCAACAACTCACTTATCTAGGAACTAAGACATCTCACTCAACAACAAGTGTCATTTAGCGAGAAGTTTAAGCAATGGTATACATATTTTATACTAAACATAAAGATTTTCCTTCCACTGCTACACCATGCATTCTCCAATCCTGATTGCTCTATCTTTCTTCTTCACCACTAATATTTTCTCTCGTATAAATAACGATCATCATGATCATACAGAAGACATATATAAGCATGGGTAAGTTTACTAAGCAGTAACCTAATTCAATACAAACACTTCTCAATTAATACAACTCCTATGTCAATAAAATTATCAAACAATTCCACACACACTTATGTTCCCTTGAACATAAGTAATTATAATCATATAATCACAGGACTTGTCAAAAAACTCATTGAATTCAGATACTTAGTGGCCTATATGACTTCCCTCACATAGGTATCTGACGTCTACTTAACCCATTTGATAACTAATTGAAGTTTAGGCATACTCATCTGATACCTAATTATTGTCTGACGTTCCCTTAACTCATTTGACATTCAGTTTTTATCTGAATACATCCTAGGTACTTTCTCATCTCATCGACCTCAGTACCAATATTTTCTCATCCTCATCAATCTTAATACTAGGATCACAATGTATCCTTAATTCAATGTACCACAAACAATGTTTTGTTACCTCCTCGTAACAACCCACAACACATTCCATAAATTATCCAAAACACCCAAATCACAAATAAAAATATAAATCACTTAACGCATTTACAATTGACCATCAACACCTCCAAAGCTCAAACCAATATCTAAAACTTCAATCACTCACATGCAAATGTATCCACACCATCAAATTAAAGTTTTTCCTAAATTAAAACAAGGATCAAACACCCATTACCTATTTCTCCCTTTCTAAGCTGAATTTGAAGAGAAAAAATAACTCAAATATAGAAATCACTCAAAACCTAGCAAGAAATCTCAAAAACCAAAGACAACTTAAGAAATTGATATTCAAAGAGGATTTTCCTTCAATGGAGAGGATTGAACCATATGGAGTAAGAAAAAAGCTCAAGGAAGCAAAATCAAACTTACTTATTATGATCAACAACCAAAATCAAGAGAAAGGGAAAGAATTTTCTTTGACTCTGTAGTGGAATCCTTATGCATGCAATAAGGCAGGAAGAATGGTTCCAAGAAGAGAAAGAAGAATTTGAGAGAAGAAAACAAGATGAAAAGAGAAGGATAGTTATCAAAATTGCAAGTTAACTCGATAAAATCATACGAGTTTACAAACTTCTAACGAATTAAATTGCATATAAAATCAAAATGGTAGTAAACTGAGAGTAAACTTGGTAAATTCGAAATAAACTCGGTAGAATCAAAACAAACTTGGTAGAATTGGAGTAAACTCGTGAGCAAATTTTTCAAGTGGTATTTTCCTATGTTGACTATAATTTTGAGTGTTTTGAATCTAATTTGTTCTTATGTTTAAAAAAGGTTTTGAAATTTTGAGTATTCAAACTCTAATTTATATTTATTTGGAGTAATTTGGATTTATTATGCAGATTTGAACTTATTATGTATTGAAAATTTTTAATTTTGTATTATTTTTAGTGATGTAAACCATACGATTTTATGAGTCGAGTTTACTGCGCTCTCATGAGTTTACGTAAACTTACAATTTTGATAACCTTAGAGAGAAGAAAGGAATAGAAGAAGGAAGAACAAGAAAGTTATGGGACCGAGGGTGTATTTAGTAACTCCATTTGCTATCTGCATTATCCTACCTTAAACAAATTTCTGAATAAGTTCTTGTAAAACCAACCCAACAACTTCCAATTAAAAGAACATGTATTATACTCACTACTTATCTTGCTAATCATCACTCTCCCAACTGCCATTAATTAAATTCAATGACAATCATCAAAATAAGACATTAAACAAGAATATAAATATTATAATCAATTATTCCATAATTAATTTATTAATCATACCTAATTAAAATTTAGTTTTTTTAATTATTTTACACACTTATAACATGACCTTACATTTGTCCTGTAGTGGTGGCGCTAACTCATATTAGATAACCAATTTAGTTTTTTTTTTTTACTTTTCATGACCAAGTGGTACCAATGAAATGTAGGTTACTTGTGAAGGATTTTTTCCCATAATTTTTTACAAGAAAAATATGTCTTTAGTTGTGTTAACTAAGTTATCCTTACTCAAATGAATAAACAAAGTGCAAACTTTTGTAAGTACTTTTTCAAAACTGCTTATTTTGGTGTATACTTTATAAAAACTCCCAATATTAGTAAAAAAAAATGTCTGAAGAATATCATAAATTAATTAGTTATAATTCCATGAGATACACGTCAAAGTTTAAAAAATGTATAATTTATTGTTAAGATAATATATTAGCTTTATATTTAATAATTTCATATACACAAATTAAAATTTTTATACTAAAAAATAATAAAAATATATTTATTACAAAATATTTTTTGAATTTATAGTAAAAAATGTTATATTAAATATTTGTTAATTAATATTTATATAGTAATGTTAACTTTTCATATATAAATAAATAAATATATGATAAAGAATATCATAAATTAAATTTGTTTTAATTCTAGGATCATCCAACTCAACACTATTACAAATTAAGATATTAAAATCATCGAATCATGTATTTCATATTTTATATATTATATATACTTAATGAACTCCACTAATTTTATCCTATTTTAATTTATTTATCAATATGTATGATACTATTAATTAACTCTATCTTTTTGTATTTAGTTTTATGTTTTTTCAGAAATTAATTAAATTATAAAAAAATAGCGGAAAGTTTTAATCTCTTTTTGAGAATAATCATTAATAAATAAGAAATATTTTTTAATTAAATTCTATTATTTACTATTAGTTACTTATGTGAGAATAATCGACTTGACCTTTCTATCTTCGTCTCCTGAAAACGATAATATAAAATTTCATTTGATTTGTCACAGTATCACTCTACAGGGTTGCTCAAAGCGATTAAAGCACAAGTTTTAAGTCAACTATTAAATTATTTGTTATTAGTTAATGTCACACATGTTAGATTCAAGAACCATATATATTGGTAAAAATTATATAATATATAGCCGTAACATTTAAAATATTTTTTCTCTTAAATTTTACTTTAAGCTTCACCTACTGTTGGATCAGCCATGAAAATGAATGCACAAAAAACAGTAATTTACACAGAACAAAATTAAAAAGTCAATTTATCATAAAGATTGAGGATATATTTACACAATTACACCTTTCTATTACGAGACAACAATAAAATTATAATATAATTTTGCGTTTTTCTCCTTTCATGATATGAGTGAAGAGTATTTCCATCCATATTATGCCATTGGCAAACCAGTTACTAGAATAAATCCCCCAACCAAACAAAATCTGTCTGAAAATGTTGGAACATTAAGAAAGAGCTAAGAACCTGAAAGTAGAAAAGGAACTGAGGTTGCATTTAAACCGTAGGAAGATGCAACTTAAATTCAACACAGTAGATGCTTTTATTTGTTAATTACGTTCATTTAATCTGCAGTTAAATATTAATTGTGTAGGATTTAGTGATTCAATCCATCCAACACAATAGAATGAATAGGAAGAAATTACCGGATTTGTGATAGAAAGAAGAGCTGAGAACAGAGTTTAAGAATGAGAAGAAGGAAACTTACAAAATTGTCTTGTTTCTAAAGTCGAAATGCAACCTTGCCATTTTGCATACAATACTGAAAGACGCTGACAGCAGAATAGATGTGAGCAGCAATGAGAACTTGAGACTCTTTGAGAGTAGATTATAGGGCAAAGAAAGGATGGAACAGATAAAAAGAAAAACGAAAGACTAGAGCAAACGCTACATTTAAAAAAGTTGGAGAGGAGAGAAAAAAATAATACAAGTTCAATTTGCAAACACCATGAAGGGCAATTTAATGAAGTGAATTGACAGTTGAAGTGCGGAGAAGCAGCGTACAATATATAAAGAGGAATCGAAATAAAAGTCTAGTGGGGGAGAGGTGGTTGACAAGATTGAGGAGGAAGGTTGAAAAGGAAAAGGGGGTGAGGAGGAAGGGGAAGGAAAAAGAAGAATGAAAGAAAGATCAGAGATCCCGAAGTCTGGATTGAATTTTAAGAAAGGTACCAAGAATGGCTAAATCAAAGGCATCTTTTCGGGTGGCGAGAGCAGGAGAACAATTATGCTTGCGGTACAAGACAGAGGGAATCAAGTCGAAAATCCTATCCCTCATTCTGAAAACAACAGGTCGGGGAATCCGTTGCAAGGCGTCCAAAATCCTCATCCCTCTGAAGACGACCTCCTCCTTCGGAATAAAGACGGAGAACTCCTCGAACTCGGACTCGGGTAAATGCCAGCCATACTGAAACTTGGCAGAAAGGTCCTCGAAGAATACGGGTATACAGCCGGCCAGTATGGCGTCAAAGGTGGAGCGCCGCGTCGGGGTGTCACCGGGAGGCTGCAAGCAGAAACTGGCCTGCAGCATTGGGCGCATGAAGCGAATGGGATCGTGTTCACAAACCCCGTTCGAGCAATCGACGAGCCGGCAGTCGGAGGTGGCGTTCTCGCACTCCGTCCTGATGCTGCGCCGGATGTTCGGGGTGCTTGAGAGGCCTCCACCGCCCGCGAAGACAGCCAGAATAGAGCGCTTGGAGCGGCGGACGCGGTTCAGCCACGACTGGAGGAGTGGGAGGTTCGATGGGTGAAAGGAGGTCGGGTAGGGAACCGCGTGTTCCTGCCATGGCCAGGCTCGTGATTCCAGAGTCAGGGCTGTGATGTTATAAAATTCTGGCAACTCCAGAAACGAAGTTCCCCATGTCGGCGTGTCCCTTGTTAGGGGCTGCGAGAAGTCCCAGGCTGGACGCCCCATCACCACGAAGTGGTCGTGTCCCATGTGTCTCTTCCATATTTGGGGCTTGTCTTGCTGGAGGAACTTGAAGAGGTCCACACCGTGTTCCGCGCTTGAGTTGTATTCTGGGCCGTACAGGTACCTTAAGGCGTCCAGCCCTGCGTAGTATGGCAGGTAGATTGCGTTCGCCTGTATTGGATCTTCCGTCAGGCATGGGTACTCCAGCATCCGACGGTGGAATATCAGTTCCAGCATTGAAGGGTCTGTTCTGTACCAACTGTGTGACCGGTTGTGGGTTTTCTGTCCCAGACCGTGGTTTCCTAGGTACGGACATAAGTCCTCCAACATTGGGTATTCCGAACAGTTTGCCAGCAGATCTAGATTGAACCTTGACGGCAGCTTCCTTATGTGGATCCATCGCTTCTCGCATTCCTCCCCCTCCGATGCCCCTGAAAAATTCCTCAACGCCGATAACACCAACACCATCACCATCACCATCACCGTCAACGTGTATTCCATCCCCATTTCTCTCTATTCTTGATTTCTTCTGTTTCTCCTGTCACTCTCATTTAATTTATGCAGATTCAAGGCCGAGACACATTTCTGAATACTCTTCAAAGAGCGGATCCTTTATGGATTCGAGGGAGTTACGTCTTTTACTTTCCCCACCACTGCAGGAGCGCCTTCTAATACGCCGCCGTTTCAATGTCAAGACCAAAACATCAATTCACCTAATTAATTCAATTAACTGATTACTATAATTCAAACTGTCCGGATGACGACACATGTCACTCTTTCTCTCTCTTTTTTTACCTATTTATAATATTATATGTCTTGTAATAAATAAATTACGGCTTTTTAAAGATCTTACATATTAGATCTATACACTTTAATTAGTATAATAATACTTTAGCAATAAAATTTAATCGTAATTTTTTATTTATATAATTTTTATAAATAATAATTAAAAAAATCAAACTTTATAAGTAAATGTCAAAAATAATATATATTAATTAAATCGTAATTTAATTAATTATTATATATAATATTTAAGAATACTTAGTTATAATAAAAAGTATGCCTAAGTTAATTCAAGTAAACGCATAAAATTTATAAAAAATAATTAAAATAATATTTTATGAAATCGTATTTTTAACTATTTAAGTTCAAGCGGCATGTATCAACATCACATGTATATTAATCTTGAACATTGCTATTTTAATTAGCGTAGGTAAATATTTATGTTGGTAAAAATATTTTGTTTGAGATAACAAATATGTTTTAATAATGAGACTAGAAGAATTGAGAAGATTGAGTAAATCACATATGCTTCAGTGTACCCAATTTAAATTTCAGTCTTTAAAATGTCTATCTGTTTTTAGTATCTTCATCATCATTTTTTAATAATTAAAACCTCTATCAATTTTCCCTCCTTTTTTTCTTTTTTTTTTTTTCTCTTTCTCTTCTCCTTGATTTTGAATCTCATCCTCATGGTTTTCCCTTTCTCTTTTTTCACTCTCTCCTTCTCCATTTATCATTTTATAATTAATTAAATTATTTTTAAATTAAAAAATTAGAATATCTTACATTATTAAAGTATTATCACGGCTCAATCAATATTTTTTTACTTAAAAATTAACTATATTCCACTATTGATAGATATAAATTTGATAATTTTTAAAAAATATATAAAAATAGTAAAATAAGAGAAATGTAAAATATAATTAAGTTTTTTTAGTATAATTATAGTTTATTTAGTAATTTTATCCTTATCATACAATTATGGATCTATATGTTAGATTAAGTTTTTAAAAGTTTTCAAATATTTAATCAAGATTTTAAAATCATATAAAGCCTAATTTTTTAATTCATATTTTCTATATTTTTTAAGAAAGATTAAAAAAATAAAATTATATTTAATTAACTTTTACTATAACTCTAATAAAAAATTTCTATGGTATTTAAAAATTATGAATTGTTTTTAAGTTATATTTTAATGAATTTCATGTAATTTTTTTTAGTAAAAAATATAAATACACTCGATCAAATAATCTCACCTAAACTCTTGTTATTTTTGCCATTGACTCTCGTAACTATAAAAATTTTTGGAATTGATAAAATTCATTAAAATCTTATAAATTTATAAATATTTTAAATTATTATGAATTATTGTGTTATAAATTTGTTAAAATCCAAACTATAGAACTTCTGAAATTTTATAAGATCTTAATCATTACATTCTTACAAAATTTTTAAAAATTTACATAATTTCTATATCAAAATATTTTAAAATCTCAACTCAATACATACCCTTATACTAGAGTTATTTTTTCATTATTTTTTTAAAAAAACCATCTAATAAATAAATTAGTTAAAATAAATATTGAAAGTTAAAACACGTTTAATATAATTATTTTACAAAAAAAATAAAATACTGTGAGGATCTTCTGTTAATTAACATTTTGAATTGTATCACTCCTATTGATAATGAAATCACCTAGAGTCGAGGCAAAAGAACCACTTTCTAGATTTTTCGTGAACTTTGTAGGGATAGAATACCATCAATAAATAAAAAATAACCAAACTTCACTCCAGTTTTAGGTGTATGAGTAAAAAGGAAGGAAAAGTAAATAATATAATGAAAAATAAATGCAAAAAAAAAGTAAAATGGAAATTGTAAGCTGATACCATTATTGCTAGTTTAATATTTACAAGGAGTAAATATTTTACATGAGAGTATAATTATCTTAATTTTATTACTAATTTATTTATTTTCTAAAATTTTAAGTTTCTTTTCATGTTCCAAATTAGTTTAAAAGTGCCTTAAATATTAGTAAATCATAAATTAAAACATAAAAAATACTAAAAGTGTAACAAATTCTAAAATATAATAGAAAGATATATAAAATACAAATATTAAACTTAAATGACATACAAATAAATAAAATCTTAATCAAAATGAAACTTAAAAATAGTTTAAAATGAAAAACATAAAACAACGCCGAACTTAAATTTTGTTTGTCCTTTAGCAATTATTGTTACTCAAAATATCATGAAATCACCAAAATAGGACACACACAAAAAAAAAATGGTGTAGTGAAGAATAATGTAAAAGAAGTCTCAATCATGTACAATTACAGGCAATTTCCAAAAGTAATGCTCAAGGTGATAGATTTACTGAACTTACAATTCTTACTTGTTTAGGGTAAAGACAATTCTTCTTATTTTTTTCATAGAAAAACAAGATAAATCACAAAGTATTTTGCTAAGATGTAACGTGACCAAGGTGAAATTATAGGTAAGGATAAAAAAGAAAAGAGAAATACATAATTGGTTACAAATCAATGTTAGTACCCATAAGAAAATACACCATGCAATAAGATGAAAGTATAATTCAAGCTAAAAGAATTGCTTTTGTTATTTTGCATATGTTATTACATTAACCTAGTCATACTATTTTCTTTTTTATTTGGGATTCTTATTTTAAGTTTTGGTCCCCAATAATTTATTTGGAGTCTATCTCTTTTCTTATCTTTTTTTGTTTTTCTTTTTTTTATACATATATAGGTGCTCAAATTTTATCAACCACTTTTTATAAAATACTTATGCTTGCATTAACATTCCACGCACAAGTTGCGAAATGTATTTTTAATAAGGTACCGAGACAAATAAAAACATATAGGCACTAAAGAAAACTAAATGTGTCTAACTTAATGGGGTAACAAATGGGTAAAGTGTTTGACAAGGTAAGTGGTTTGAAAGAAAATCCATAATTATCTTGATCATATTAGTTGTATTTGAAAGAGAATAAGATACCATGGTTTCAAAATAAGTTTTACAGATGCAATCAAGAGGAAATTACACTCAAGAAAAATAAAAAATTGGGATTTAGATGTACTCCTATATAGTTTCTCTAACAAGAATATGTGGAAGTGAATGTTGTAGAGATGCAAAAATATAAAGGTGGAGGTGAAAAAAAATTAAAATAAAAAATTGTAAAAGAAAACAATACAAGTATAAAAAAGTAGAAAATAAAATATTAGAAAACGAAAGAAAAAACTAAAAGAAGAAAAAATGGAAAAGGCTTTTTTTTTTTTTTGGCATTGGGGTGAGGTTGAAGTATATGAGAATGCAACTGATTGGAAAATCATATTTCACTGATGAATTTTGTATCGGGTATGCTCTTCAGTTGCACTAGAGTGCAACTTTTTGAAAAAAATTGTTTCTTGTATTATGAAATTTGCACATGTATGTATATTTTAGTTGCATAAGAGTATAACTTTATGATTTTTTATTTACTTTCATTTTTATTTCTTCTAGTCATTACTAGAACATCAAAGAAACAAACAAATGGATAGATTGAAAGATAACAAAATTTAAAGAATAATTTGACAAAAAACTCACAAGAGTTGGGTTGGATTGCAACAAGTGCTCTCGTTTTATTTCCCAAACATGACAAATAAAAAAAAAATAGCCCCCTAGTTGGGTGAAGGAAATATAATTTGAATCCCCTCTCAAGTAGTTTTCTTGATCTATGACTACGAGGAGGGGTGTAGGGTTCCCCCTTTGACATACATGTTTTCACGGGTATTCTTCAATATAAGATCCTTATCATTTTTTTTTATTGAGAGTAACTTAGATGGATCCTTAACAAATGTATTTAGTTTTCTCTTCATCCACCACTTGGTCCATTGATTCAACCTTGCACATAGAAAAATAATTATCTTTAAACAAATCAAATCCAATAGTTTTCTCCCTCAATCAAGAAAATCTTCCATTTCTTCACACTTATATCAACATCAACAATAGCTAAGAAAAGTCTTCCTAAGATAATGGGAATACAAGCATTTTCTTTTTGTTTAACACCACAAAGTTGCATGAAACAAGTAAATCAATTTGGGAACATCTACGATTCCCACTGGATGTATGACAAATTGAATCGCTAATTGCAATGACATAACGGTGAGTTGTAACTCTTGTATACCAAGTTTTTTATAACCAGCTAAGGACATTAAAATAACATTAATCCCAAACCCAACCAAATCACTTATCTTAGTTAAAATTGCACCAAACTGAAAAAGATCGCTAGTTTAGTTGTTTTAATAAATCTAGAAGAAAATATATACAATTAATGATTATTTTTTAAGTTTGTATTATTTGTACTTAATCATTAATTAGATTTTTAATTAATATGTATTAAATGATGAATTAATATTCTAGCAACACTATTTGATTTAATTTCATTCAATACAATTTGCCAAGTAATTTGTAATATTTAATATGAATTGATTATTTATACTTTAACTGTAATAGTTGTTGCTCTTATATAATTTTGTTGGAAGAGAGTAATTTTTTATAATTTAAAAAAAAATTCAATGTATTTTTTAATATTTAATTAATTTTTTTTTAAACTATAAAACCAAATCAAACCAAACTTATGTATAAAATATGATTGCTGAAGAACAAATGTATTTTACGTAGTAGTAATAGTAAATCTAAGTTTGGATACAGTATCCAAACAATCAAATCTAGTTCTCAAATAATGGTGTCATAAATCAATTCAATTCAAAACTTCTTTGTCGTTCTTTTCCTATGGGTCACAAATTTTACTTTTTGTCTTAGCCAATCCCTTTTTTTTTTTATCTCTTATCTTCTAGTATTTATAGAAAAGGGTTTGAGATTTTTAGCATGATTGTATTTCTTCAATAATAACTTTAAAAAAGTCCAATTTTGCTAATTTTTTTTCTCTTTTTTAAGTACTTGTTTAACGTGTGAATAAATACTAAAAAATTAATTTTTCCAATAAATATATAATTATTTTCTTACAAAAATATATTAAATATGATAAAAAATACGGACAAAAAATCGGTTTATCACAAACCACAAAAAATTAGTTTGATTTAGTTTAAACCAAATCGTACTATACTTATTTTTTTAGTTTGACTTAGACTTATTTTAGATCTAAAATTACACTGCAAATAACCCTAATTGTGAGCTAACCCATAATAAATTTCTCTTCTAGCACACTTTCCATATCTCTAAGGATATAATAACACCTATGTTACGGGAAGGGATACGTTAGAAAGCAAAAAGTTCAAGTGCTCTACAAGTACAATATGCAAAAAAAAAAACCGAAAATGAGAGTAGTGCATAAAGTTATTAAAAAATTAAGGATAAATTAAAATTTTTATAAAATATAATATATGGCTTCACATGTCTAAGAAATAGATCAACTTTTATTTTTATATATATATATATATATATATTATATGATGATTAATAAATCTTTAGTATTTATATGTATTATATTTACCGTTATAAGTAATCTTCTGCATATTTTTTTTTTAATTTTCATATTTCTAAAAATATATGAAATTTGGAGCATTTTATTGATAGTTTTATAAACGGATAGTTTTGATTTTGGATTTTCGAAAGTCCAAATAAATATCTAATTTATATATTCAATTAATAATATTAGATATAAAATTTTAAAAAAATAGAGATAAATATCTCCATTAAAATAGATTCCATACTGATTGGATATAATATTTTATATACCCGTATGCTTATATACCCTTTTAACAGTACAAGTGTAGTACACTTTGTTATAGTTTTTATTAGTCTTTGTGATTTTAACATGTCTTTGGCCGCAATGACACTCCTTTACGTGGATAAACAAATGTAGTATTTTTTTAAAATGAAAAGTGTGTATGTAATATAAAAAGAAGAGTTTAATTATCGTGTAAAAAACTATACTCACATTTAATTTAATTATAACTTTTTATTTATGTGATTCTTTTAAAATAGTAATTAGTAAAATCAACAAATTTATCATAAATAAAATATTGTGATTGAATGTAAGTGTAAAAGTCTTTATACTGACTATGTATACCAATTAAACTCTAAAAAAAAATGTGAATGTAATATTTTTCAAGAATATACTGTAAATTTGTATAAACATAAAAAAGAAAACATGAATATTTTATGTAATTAGACATAATATAAGGAGATATTAGTGTATTTTTTATTTAAAATAAAATTTTCAACATTATTTTTTCAAAATCGCTTAAAATGGCAGTTTTCATAGAGGTTGTTAATGGTTTCTTTTAAAAGTTAGATTATTTAAATAATAATATATGTGTATAATTGATTATAATTAAAATTAGTTTTTTATTGGAGAAATTTACTAGAAAGTGAATTTAATTTAATTAATTTTGTTTAAATATAAGAAAAAATAATTTCTATATAAAAATTTATTAAAAATAATCATAAATTATTTTTTACGAACTTTTATATTGAAATTTAAGTTGTAGCAAACAATCAGCATTTTATTTAAATGAAGCGATTAAGGATTAGGATCTTCAATACATATATGTAATAATTGAGGATTACGATCTTCAATAAGCATTAGGATGGAAAATGATCAATAATATTTGATGGACGCAAGAAGACCTCAATTTTTAGTTTTAAACACGATACAAAAACTCCTCGTAAGTCCGAATCTAATATAACGAGGCATTGTGAGTAAGGAATAAATCCAATGAAATCAACGAAACCCCGGGGAAAAGTAATAAAGCTAGCACCAAACGCTCCCACTTTTACTTAATAACTAATAATAATGCATTTTAAATACTTTCAACTCTGAAATAATGTCGATTATTTAATACAGACAGACGTGTCTCTCTTTGTTTTTGGTGTCATTAGATAGATCTCTTTTGAAACATGGTCAAAGTCAGTCAATAATTACAGCTAAAAAAATAGCAGAGAGAATTGGACGTAACGCAGTTTATTAATTAATTACTTTTGGGATGCATTCAGCCAGCCGTTGCATTCTTTATCAATTAATAATAATAAACAGAAACTGCGGAAAAGGGGAAATTTTATTTCTTTCTTTGAAACGAAGAAAAAGAATAAACCAAACGCGGCCTTTAAGTTGAAGCTGGTAGTAGACAACGCTCTCTCTCTCTCTCTCTCTCTCTCTCTCTCTCTCTCTCTCTCTCTGCCTCTGAGTTGCGAGTTGCAGAGGGAGCAATGAGTGAAGAATCGTTTATATACAGCTTCGTGGCTCGGGGGACGATGGTGTTAGCCGAGTACACCGAGTTCACCGGAAACTTTCCTGCAATTGCGGCCCAGTGTCTCCAGAAACTACCCTCTTCCAATAACAGGTTCACCTACACTTGCGACCACCACTCCTTCAATTTTCTCGTGGAAGATGGTTACGGTATTGCTTCTCCTCTCCGATCTCTTGCTTTTCTCATTTTTGCCCCTCTATCTCCACTTCTATTCGTGCCCGATCTACTCTCTAACATCAAATTCCCACTAATATTTCTTTTCTTTTCTTTTCTTTTTTCCCCCTCCCTTGACTTCAATTCCCTTTTCAATTGCTTTTGCATTGTCTATTTTCTATACTTTTTGGTTTTCCTCCCAAAAAACTGTTAATTTTTCAGCGTCCAATTAAGGTTTATTGATGAGAATTAGAAAACAAGTCCGGCATAACGTATTCTTTCTTGGGTTGGACTTACTACTTAGGCTGCCATGGTCCATAGAAACGCATTGGTCTTTACATGGCCGTGACGGATCAAACAACACTTATCGGTTCCAAATGCTTTTTAACCTGTTATACCATACAAATACAAATATTCAACCTTTCCATATATATTTTCCACTTCCCTTGCTTTCTCAATCAAACATTTTTATAATGGTTATGGTTGGTGGGCAGCTTCCAATTGTAACCTCACCCCATATTTTGGAGGTCACGTCACTATACCTGTTTTTATGTAATTCCAACTGGTTAGTCGCCGGTTAGGTTGAAAAACAATAGGACTGTTCAATGTATCGCTGACTATGAGATTCTACGTATCTGTTCTGCCACTTTGTTGTAACACTCAGGATTACTGAAACATTCGTGATTATTTGTTGCAGCTTACTGTGTTGTTGCCAAGCAATCTGTTAGCAAACAAATCTCTATTGCTTTCCTCGAACGTGTCAAAGCGGACTTCAAGAAAAGATATGGCGGTGGAAAGGCAGACACAGCTGTTGCCAAAAGTCTCAACAAGGAGTTTGGGTATGCTGAGTTATTTCATTCCAAAGTCATTCACCATGTTTACTGATAATTCAACGCTTGAATAGAAAAACTTGTGTACAAAATGGTAAATAATACAGATGCACATTTGCAGACCAATTATGAAAGAGCACATGAAGTATATCATAGACCATGCTGAAGAGATTGAAAAGCTAATAAAAGTGAAGGCTCAAGTTTCAGAAGTTAAAAGTATTATGTTAGAGAACATTGACAAGGTATGTTCATGTTTTAAAGTAAGACATGGGAATTTTTTCAGTCATTTTTATCCTCCCTCACTCTTTTGCAAAGTGAGAATTCTCTAGCACCATGATATCCTAGATTCATCTTCAGTCATTTCCTTCTGCTGTTATGCATCCTGGACTTTCCTTTAATACATCGTTAATTATATTGCCCTTCTTATTGAAATAAATGATTGATGGAAGGGGAAAATATGGGTGTGACGATATTTGTTCATTTGATTGCTTTATTGCAACTTCTGTCTGCCTCATCATACTTCTTTCAGAAAATTTCTTGAGTTGAAATTTAAAGCACCATAGAAATACTTGGACAAGCCTTCACCAAAAAAAAAAAAAAAACTTGGAGAAGCAATATGCTTCTATACTGTCCCCCTCTCCTCCCTGTAACTATATTTTGTGACAACTTTGAATCAGTTTGATAATACTTAAATTTTCATTTCACCTTTAAGATTTTTGGTGACTAAAGCATAACCTGTTAAACTCTTGATCACTGTAGACATTGTCCTGTTTGCATTAACATCACTCTACTGAGTTGCCTTAGCTGAATGCATTTATTGCAAAATGTTAAACAATACAGTGTCATACATTGCCAACTTTGCTTTTGCTATACATACTTTCAGGCTATTGATAGAGGAGAAAATCTAACTATTCTTGCGGACAAGTCAGAGACATTGCACTCTCAAGTAAGTTGAATAAAGTTTGACAACTATCATTTGGCATCTTATGTTTTCTAGACTGAAGGATCTCCAAATTTTCAGGCCCAGGAATTCAGAAAGAAAGGAACTCAAGTCCGTCGGAAGATGTGGTATCAGAACATGAAAATTAAATTGGTTGTTCTTGGAATATTGTTGCTTTTGATCCTCGTTATCTGGCTTTCTGTTTGTCATGGATTCAACTGCACAAACTAGCTACAAATGGAAGTTTACGGATAGGTATTTAAATGGGTTTAAAGAGCAATTCCTTTGAAGTTTTAGCAAAAATCTGCTTAGAAGGGGGAGTTTGGCAACTGGAGAAAAAGTTTTCCTACCTCTTCGTTGGTTGACAATGATATACGAAATTCTTGGAAATTCCTAGAGAGACGAGATGGGTGTATCTGTAATGTATCATATCCTGGACTGTTTGGTCTTATCAAACAACACACTTGTAATTTGCTTCTCTTTTCTTCTTTAATTTTTAAATATAGAAAAAATGTTAACTTAAGTATGACTTGGCCTGATTTGTTGGTTAATACGAATTTACAATAGCGAACACATGATGTAGTTCATTAAATCTGCATACTTTAATATTCTCTGCACAGATATTTATAAGGAAACTCTTCGTAACCTTGATTATTTTTTTTAGAGGTAAAAGATTAACTCATTTCATTCATAATAGTTGGGAAAACACATGATAGATAGATACATTGATAAAACTGAAAGTCAGCATTGCACGTTGACACCGTAGCTAATCTATGAGAAATAAGGTTTGCTTGCCTTTGATATAACTAACTCACCTTTGAGTTTTGCAAATTATAAAGACCCTGTCTACATTTATTTAAAATAACATATAGGAGATCATGCTGTTGGAGAGTAATTTTTAGTATATTTAAGAGATAAGATTGTGCAGTTGAATTTGTTGAAGGCACTGAATTATTCGGAGAAAGTGGCATTGCATGGACTTGAGGTGGTAGCCGTAGATCATGAACTGTAAAAGTTGCTGCGTATAAGAAACGCCCTTCATGTCATGAATCATGAACCAATCAATACTGCATTTGAGGTACCCAAGTGGAGGCGGTTAACAAGTATGCATGTCACTGATGTCAGGCTCAGGTGGAATGCCATGGAAGTAGCTACTGCCGGTTCAATATTCTGCTCCTCCCAGATGTTATTTTTACTCCTCCAAATGCGTGTGACAGAAACAAGGTTGATGATGTTTCCTTGAGCTCAAGTCAAATGATAAAAAATTAAGTCAACAAACCCGTGATGAGGAAATTGCCTCTTTACTAACAAAAATGTCGAGTATCATATCAAGTCATGCTAAATACAAGGAAATAGTGACTAAAATTACATACTCCCAACTTATTTGGAATGTATGTCATTGTCTGCCTTAAAAGGACCAGAGATATTCACCCGGACTGCTTTCGTACTTCTAACACGTCTATATTTTAGGATAGGAATAAAGTGTTATTCTTTGATTTATATTTTGTAATATAGGAGTAAATTTAAATACAATATTTTTACTATTATTCTCTTATTAAAATTTACATTTAACTTTTAATGTCAACTAGAAGTTATGATGAGTTATTGTAAGTCGGATTTTTTTCTTTTAAAAACACTTATGATACTTCTAAGATGAGTTACATTTAAATAATTCTAATTTTAATTGAATTACCTCTGCTAAAATCATTTACAATATTATACCTAATTATTATTTTATTAACAATAAATTATGGGATTACTGTGGTCAATTTATGAGATTAGTCGGTGATTCTCTTAAATTGAGGTGTATTTGGTCTTTTAACCGGCACACGACACTGTGATTCATTTGCACAATCCCATAAAAAAAATTTATGAATGTTTAACCTCATGGTTATTCATTGCATCAAATCTTAATTTGTAACAAAGCAAGTTATCATATTATAAGCCAAATTAATTATATTAATTCGAAAAAGTTTACATCATGAGCACAAAAAACACGGTTCATCACCTATTCAACAAAAGAATGACTTGTGAGTTTTCTTGCATGACACCATTCTCAAGAGTTCAACTGCACTTCATGAATAATATCATCCGCCTGGAAGACTTGATGTTTGAAAAATGTCGCATTCCTAACCTTCCAAATATGCCAAAGTCTTGTATACCAAACAAAAGACCATGCCAACCTCATCCTTTTATTACTGCTTACCAAAACCAAATATTAATAGTCATAGATCGAAAATCATTTTGCAATATTGTAGTGAGTCCCCACCACAAGCATAGCTTAATCTATACCTGATAAGACAACCTGCAATGTATTAACAAATGGAGTGTTGTTTCAACTTATTCTCCGCACAGAATACACCCAACTTCTGTTTCTACTCTTACTCCCTTCTTATAGAGGTTGTCCCTTGTTGGCAACCTATTGGCATCCAGCTGCCACCTTAAGTATTGAACCTTTAGGAGTATGCCTTTTGCCTAAATGATTGCAAAAAACAACTTTGTCTAACCTGTAGGTTTTTCTGACAACACTCTGTATGCTGATGCTATGGAATAATTGCCTGACTCGTCGACCATCCAAACGCAACCATCTTAAACGCCCTCTTCTAAATTAACATTCTCCATAGTCTGAATTAATTCATCCAACTGTTTTGCTTCCCATTCAAATAATGGTCTTCTTCAGCTCCACTTCCATATATCATTCCCCTCATTCATTTGATATAGAGAATATTCCTTCTGCATTGCTAATTGAAATAATCTCCTATATGTTGCTCCTCCAAATCCACCTATCAAGCCATAACTAAATATGCTTTCCGTCCCCCACTTGCCTTCGAATATTTTGAGCCCACCACCCTGCATGATCAGGCACCCCAGACTCAACAACTTATAGGTCTAACCACCATGAAGAGCAATCTACCTTTGACTACCCATGAGCCACTAGATTTTTCATATTTGACCTGAGGACTTTTACCCGTAACCTATTCTCCTTCGATTTGAGTCACCACCACCATTTACTTAGCAGAGTTGTATTGAAATTTCTCATGTCCCGCAAGCCGATTCCCCTTTCCTTGTTACCTCTACTAATCTTGCTCCATGACATCTAGTAAATCTTCCTTTCCTCCTCATAAGAAATTTTTAAAGAGCGTTTCCAGTTTAACAATTATCCTTATCAGTGCTTTGAAAAGCAAGAGAAAATATAGGGGCAAAGCTAACAAAACTGCCTTTATGAGTATCATTTTTCCTGCTATGGATATGAACTTATTTTCCATAACAACAATCTATTCTAAGCTGACTCCACCATGCCACACCACCTCTTTCCTTGGATTATTATCCACAAGCAGCCCCAAATACATGAAAGGAATGGTCCTCTTCTTATAATTTAACAACAATACTGCCCTGTCCAACCAAAATTTTGGAACATTTAATCCCATGATTTGACTTTTGTGAAAATTAACCTAGAACCCAGATATTATTTCAAAGTTTTGCAGGACAGGTTTGATCACTTCTATGGAACCCTAATCATCTT
This sequence comes from Psophocarpus tetragonolobus, assembly GCA_037954015.1. Lineage (NCBI taxonomy): Eukaryota > Viridiplantae > Streptophyta > Magnoliopsida > Fabales > Fabaceae > Psophocarpus > Psophocarpus tetragonolobus. The sequence goes on along the minus strand of CM075693.1, from coordinate 4,165,072 downwards.
GGGTTATAAGAATCGTATCATCTACAAATTGAAGGTGAGATAAACCGATTCTTTTAGAACCAACTTTGTAACTCCGCCACAACCCCATCTCTATTGCTTTACTTATTAACTGACTCAATCTTTCTCTCATTATCAGAAACAGAAAAGGAAATAAAGGGTCACCCTGCCAGAGTTATCTGCTTATCCTGAACTTCTCTGTGGGGCTGCCATAATTTACCATAAGTACTGCAACTTCTCTAAGTCATAAGTTTTCTCAAAATCCACCTTTAAACATACCAAATCCTTCCTCCTCCTTCTAGCCTTGTCCACCACCTTATTTACTGTTAAAAATCCATCCAATATTTGTCTCCCCTTCACAAAAGCAGATGACGCTCAAATATGATGAACTGCATAACCTTTTTCAATCTATTGGCCAACACTTTCGATAATATCTTATACATACCACTAATGAGAGAGATAAGCCAGTAATCCCCAATCTTTTGTGTGTTCTTTGATTTAGGAATCAATGAGATAAAAGAACTATTAGCCCCTTTCGCGAATCTGTTATTAGTATAAAAAGCTAAGAAGTTTGCTTTCAACACATGCCAAAATTCTTTAATGAATTGGAAGTTATATCCATTTGGACCCAAACATTTATTACTATCATAATCCCAGATAGCCAATTTAATTTCCTCTTCTGAAAACGGTTTCTCCCGTGCTTCCTTTTCCACTACTGAAATCTTACTGAACTGGCATTCCCCTAACTGCACTGTTTTTCTTATTCTAAAAATGCTTCTCAAAATACTCCTTCACCCTCCTTTTCACCTGCCCCACCTCCGACACTTCCTCTGCATCAATGATCAAGCATAAAATCTCATTACTTCTTTAAGCATAAAATCTCATTACTTCTTCGTCTTCTTAATATGGATCAGTGAAAATATTTTGAATTTACACCCCTTCCCTCACCCATTTGATCCAAGCCTTCTGGCTTAATAAAGAATATTTCTTGCCAAGCATTTTCAAATTTCTCATAACTTCAAATTCCTTAACAAAATGCCTTCCTCTATTAACTCCACCTTCTCTTGTTTCCTATCCAACTAATGAATGGCCTCCCTCCCTTCATCAATTTGTCTATTGATCTCACAAAAAACCTCCTTATTCCATATCTTCAGTCAACCTTTTAACAATGAGTTTTTCCTTCAATACAAAAACTTTCCTCCCCTTCACCTTCAAATTCACCCTTCTATTCCACAAAAGGTTTGAAGCTAGGATCATCAAACCAAAAATTTGGTACCCTAAAAGGTTTTGACCCCCAATTATTCTCACCCTGCATCAGCATCATAAGGCAATGATCTGACACCTTTCTTGGTAATCCCCATTGCTCCATTTGATCCCACCCCTTCTCAAACTCCTCCGACACGAGAAACTAATCGTATCGACTCATCGTCATCGTGTCATTCTTGAACCAAGTGAATCAACAACCACACATTTGCATATCCTCCAACCTAGCCTTAAGAATAAAGTCATTAAATATCTGCATTTCCTCTCTTCTATCATAACTTCCCACTCCTTTTCGTTCCTCTCACTCCTAATAAAATTAAAGTCTCCCGTGACACACTAGGTAACCTCCCCCTTATCCTTCATGATTCCTAAAATTTCCTCCCATCACCTTTTTTTTTTCCTGCCAAATCACACGGACAGTACACATTCAACAACACATGCACCATACAAGGTACGTCATTAAATTTTCCAAATACTCTTAATAAATTACTTCATTCAAAACATACCTCCATTCAAAACTTTGAAGCATCTCACAAGATCAACAAGCCCCCAAAATTACCATTCGAAGCTTTCACAACCCATCCCACCTCTAGTTTCCCTAGAGTTTCTCACAAAACTTCTCATTCACCTCCTCGTTTTTGTCAAACAAAGAATCCACGGTTTGTGTTTCTTGATCAAACTCCTAACCTCCCATTTCTTCAGTAATCTCCCGAACCCCCTAATATTTAAAGTAATGATCTTCATAAAACTCTTGATAATTCTCCACCCTGCATTTGAGGTCTGTCCCTTTTTTCCATCTCCTGTAAAAACATTGTGGCTTCCCCACCTTCCACATAACCAACCCTAGCGCTACTCCTATCTCACACATTCTTTTTGCCACCTCCCTTGCTTCAAGCATCGTCTCTGACCCTCCAGATTATTGTTTTCCTTGTCATTCCAATCCCGTGACCCACATGCCTTTTCCCCCTCACAATCATGTGTTTTGGCATCGATATAATTGACACTATAATGCCAGTGCCATGTGCCTTCTAACTCATGCACCGATAACCTCGGACTATAGGCTCCAGACGATTCTAGCATGTCGTTTCCTTCCACAATACAGCATGGAAGTAAGAATTTTGTCACATCCAATTCCACAGCCTGGTCTAGAAGCTTTGTGACAACACTCAATCCCTTCCCGTCGACCCTTTTTCCCTATTTTGTTTACTGCGTGATGGACACTGTCACACATATCATTGGTGCCTACTGCACTCTCTCCGTCGTCCATTACTCCGATAACCGTCGCAACCTGACCTTTCCCAACCTCCAGACAGCACCCCACCACCTTCTTTGTTTTCTCCTTTCTTGACTCTAATCCCATGCCACCCAGCATCCTTTCCTCTTCCTCTTCTTAAAAAAACCTTCATGCCCACTTCCGTTTTTTGTTGCACCCCTTTCGTTCCTTCACTGTCCAACAAGCTTGCTTCCTTTATACTTACTATCTGCATCCCTTCTCTATGTCCTTTTTCATACCTGCCTGCTTCTTCCATTATAATTACTTCTGTTGTATGCACTCCTCGGCCCACTACACCCCTCTCTACATCCCATCCACTCACCTCCACATTACCCACTTGATGTCCATTACTTGAGAACATAATATCTCTAGAAGATTCGTTGCTATCCTCCCTTTGGTTCCATTCCTTTTCCACTAAAACCTCCTTCTGATCTTTACTAACACCTCCGACATCATCATAAATTGTATTAATTTCGGCATCCAAATATTCCAATTTTCCTGATTCATGAACTGCCCGATATAATTTTGACCATTCAAATCCAACATCCACCCTTCATGCTCCGCTAGAACCACAAATCAGAATTCAAATCTGACATGATAGATTCATCCACCACTCGGTTCTCATTCGTATAGTCATATGCAAAGCCCACCGGTGTGAATACTTCTTCAACCATGCGAATATAAAAAAAAGATATAGTTAATTTTTACTTTTTTTGATCATCTTGATTGGATTCCATTCACTTGTACTGATAAGGACTCTGGCAACATCCAATTGTTTCTGCCGTGTCGTGCAATCATCCAGAGTTAGGAAAGTCCCAATTTTACCCACCACTAAGTTGAAGAAATTGCTTTTCTAGGCATGTACCAACACTCCTATTAACCAGACCCAAACAAACCTTTCTCTCGCCACATATGAATTTTTTCACTTGGCTAGCTCATAAAAATATAAAAACAGAATGTCTTTAGTCTCCTTGATAAATTCCTCCAAACTTTCTCCTTGTATAGGCTTTAGCAACACTAAATTGTCTCCCATGGGAACCACCTTCATTGAGTTTAAACCTTCGTTGCCCAATCTTTCTTATAGTGCATAAATAGTTTTCGACGCATGTACACGCCTGACATAACATCCCTCAAATTCTTTCACTTCGTCTAGTTCCACTGGAAAGAAAGAGCCTTCCAATCCTCCATGTAACCCTCCTTGCCTCTTTCCACTCATTTTACACGCCACAACTGTTGTTGTTTTCGTGCTTGTGGGACCCTGGACTTTAAGCCATATGAGGGTAAAAAAAAAAAAAAAAAAGAAAGAGAGAGAAATCAGTTACCTAAAGATCAATCTCAAATGAAATTAAAAAAAGTGTATTATTGAAAAATGAATTTTGTATTGTTGAAAAAATAATAATAGAATTTCTTCAACCGACTCTCAACATGCGCTAAAACAAGTTATTTACGTAAATAATTATTTTTTTAGTATATTTTAAAAAAAGTCGAGAAAATTTCTAATAAAGAATTATTTTCTTCTCCAGTTTTCCATAATATTTTTAAAAAAACATTGATAATATAACATTAAAGATTTGTCTGGCACGGTGAGGACCAGCAAAGCAAGGAAAGAATTGAACGGAGAAGAGAGAAACAAATTAAAGTTGAATTGGATATGTGCAAAGGGCTGGGGGAGATGGAAAGAAATGAGTAACGAGTGGATCTATGGCAAGTCACAAAAGCACAAAAGCTAAACACCAACATTGAAGACAGACACAAAATCTGTCCCATTCTTTGCAGATACATGCATACGTGTGGGGTTAAAGTAAAAACCACGTACATTTTCATTATTATTCATCAATCCTTTTGAGTTTTGAGTTGCTTCATTCATGCATATGAATGAAACCGACGTTTCGATAAAAATGAATGTAGTTGCGCGTGCGTTTTACTACAACCGCTTTCAACTCCATCATCCCTACACAAGCGTCTACAAAGCACTTCTTCATTATTATCTTTTTAAATAGGCTTACATAAGTTTAAAAACTCATTTAAGACTTTTAAACATAACTAGCACGAGTAGTAAAAAAAAAGTGCAATATTAAAAAAATAAATAAAAGAAAAAATATAATAAAATGAAGAAGCGAGAGGAAAAAAATATATAAAAACACTATCTAGCTAAAGTAACATGTAGTGACTGATGAACAGTTTTTATAATAATATTGTTGATAAAATGCTTTTAATTTATTTATTTTTTAATTTTTATTTAATATTTTAATATGTAATTATTTTAAAAAAATAAGTAATATATTAAAATTAAAGATAATAAACTATATTTCATAGGTATTGCTTTTTAAATTATTAAACTTGTTAAAATTTATTATGATTTATTCTTTTTGAACTAATACGGTGTAATACCAATATATGAAATGTATAATTAAAAAATATAATAAATATAATTATTTAAATTTCAGTATTCATTTTTCTTATTGTGAATAATACTAATAATGTTTATTATATAATACATGAAATTATATTCTACTAATTTCCATGCTACCATAAAATTCTTTATATAATAATGTTTTAAAAGCAATAACATTTTTTATTTAAAATTTTTGTACGTCTTCAAGTGAAATATTGACTCATCCCATGCTACTATAAAATCTTCATTTAATAATTTTTTTTAAAAAAATACTTATATATTGTTAATATAAAAATTTTACATTAATAATTAATTTTATCAATTAATATTTTAAAGTTCATCGTAATTATTATTAGTTTTTACGTTGTTTAAGTTAAACTCTTATTTTTAGTAAACATTAACATTTTAATTTAAAATGTTTGTCTTTAAATGAAAACCCAACTTGGTAATAAGTGCTGCAGCATGATTGAAATATATAGTCTTTCCCCATGAAAGATTAAAAAAATACTATCAAACATCATAGGCGCGCAGGGTCCAAAAAGAAAATAATAAGAATATATTATTAGTATTAGAGAAAAATATATAATTAGTATTAGACAAAAAGACACGTAGAATGAAAATGTAAAAAAAGTTTTATACATTTATATAATTAAAACTTTTTATGTACGAAAATTAAGTTTATGAACTTTCCTAGTTAAATTAATATTTTAAATTATTTAAATAAAGGGTTTTAATTAACTAAAAATGTATTTTTTTTTATAAAGTATCAATACATTGACATTAAATTCTAAGCATTAATGTTTTTTATTAGCGTATTTTATCGATTAGCATTATTTGAATTTAAACTTAAGTATATTTTTCTATTAAATGGTCGAATGAATTTGAAGTATACGATTGTGTAGTAACATTAATGTTAAATATGATCATGCTAAAATAAAAATTTGTTCAACATTTATGAATAGTTGAAACTTCTCATACATATATACATATGTCCATTTTTTTTTATTTTTCAGAAAATAACTTTATTCATAATTATAATTATATTATTATTGGATGATTGACAATTATTTTAGGTTTATGATACATATATAATGACTCTTTACTATTCTTTTAACTATGAATTTATAAGAATAAAATAATATCTTATAATTAATTGTTACAAAAGAAATTTTATTATTATTATTATTATTATTATTATTATTATTATTATTATTATTATTTCTACTACTATATTTTCTTTGATTTGAACTTCTTTCTTACTACTTTTTCAACTTATAAATCTATAATTATTTATATGTGTTACTATTTATTTCATATTTTACATGTTATTTTTCATATAGTAATAACTTTTTTCATTCTAAGAACATCTTTAATGGAGTTTTTTAAGTGGGTATCCTAAATTATTTTTCATTGTCCTAAAAGAGTCACCTTACTCTTAAGAAACTCATTGATAAATTTATTCTAATAATAAGAAATCACAAAGAACTTTAAAAAATTCACACTTTTATACTTTGTTTACTAGACTTAATTATGATTCATGAAAAAATATATTTTAATGTTAAAAACAATATATTATATAAAAAAAACTCATCTTATGCTAAAGAAAGAAACTTTCATGTAAACTTCTTTTGGTCAATCCATATTCTTCGTTAAGATATTGTTTCTTTTTGTTACGATATACTCAAGAAATTTATTATCTATTTGAAGATCGGTCTCCGTAACAATGTGATTTTCTTAAAAATTAGATGATATCTTAATCAATGTATTTTTTTTAAAATTAAGTTTTTTCAGAAATAATCAATTAATTACATTAATAATTTTATTTTAAACTAAATAAATTGAAAATAAAAAAAAAATGAAATGTGAGTTTCTTAAGATACAATGTCATGTCATGTCAACTTTAATGGTTCAAGATGAAATAGTTAAGAAACTGGCATTTTCATAAAGAATATTACATGATAGTTGAAACAATTAATAAACTTTAAGATACTCAAGCGAGTTTGAACAATTAAAGTTTAAGATATTTATTTTGGATATTTTAAAAAATATTAAATAATTTTTATGGTCTTATGCCATCATGTCAACTTTAAAATACTTAAACATAAGTTTGCTCTAATGATGAAACATACAATTAAGAAATTCACACTTATATTTTTTTATTTCAACTAATTGAGTTTGAAAAAAAAATATTTAATACATTTAATTGGTTGTTGTTGAAAAATTATTTTTTAGAATGTGTTTGGGTAAGATTAAAATCTGGATTATAATATATTTTTAGACTATAAGCTATTTTGAGAAATAAGTTGGATGTTTGAAAACTCAATTTAATTTTTTTAAAAAAAAAACTCTTCATTAAAAAATAAGAGCATAATTGGGAATGATTATAATTTATATTATAATTTTTTTTAAATTATAAGTTGTTTTGAAAAAAAGTAGGATGTTTGGGAATTCATATTAAATTTAAAAAAAAACTTTCTTTGAAAAATAAATTGTTTTTAAGAAGTTGTAAATTATGATTATTTCTCAATAATTGTTCCTTCTTTTAGCTGTTTTTACACCATTGACTCTATGAAGATTGATTTTTCGTGGCATTCAAATAAGACTAATTATTTTCAAACTATTTTTGAACAGACTTATCCAAATAAAGATTGATTCTTATTATAATCAATTATACATATAGTTAATTATTAAAATAATATAATTTTTTCAACACACCTCCAACATGGTTTTGAAAAACTAAAAATTTGTAGCTTATGATTATTCATTAATAACTTATTTTTTCTTTAGTTGTTTTCACACTCTTTTATATTATAAAAATTTATTTTTTCTTGCACCTGGTTAATTATTTTTAGCTTATGATTTAGTGAAACACAAACTAAAACAAGATTAATTGTTCCAGTACACTTAAAGAAGATGCTTTTGATAAATTAAAAATTTATAATGGATGATTATTCTTCAACAACTTATTTTTTCTTTTAGTTGTTTTCACACTCTTTTTACATTATAAAATTTGATTTTTTGTTGTACTCAAACAAGATTAATTATTTAAAACTTTAGTAAATTTAGAAAAAAAATTGATTTTGATTATAGTCAATCATAAAATAATCAATTATGCATATAATCCATTATGAAAATAATATAATTTTTTAGCTTTTTCAAACACTCTTAATTCTAAAAAATTGTATCTTGTAAGAAAATACTCATCTTGTTTATAAGAAACACTTGTCACGTAGATAAATCACCCATGAACGATCTTTTTTTAAAATATGCTATCTTAAACTTAAGCAATATGTAAAACTACATAATTATTGAATACTCTACAACTATTTTAATTAGCATTAGTAATAACAATTATTACACTATTAATTGTGGAATACTCTACAACTATTTTATATTTATATTGACTTATTGAGTTTAATTAGTATCTACAAACAATATAAAAGAATATTATATTGATATTAAATCACATTTTTTTATTTATATGACTTTTAAAATATTAATTAGTAAAATAAACAAACTTATCATAAATTAAGGATTGTGATTGAATGTCACGAGAAAAAGTGTTACACTCACCGTATATACTAATTAAACTCATTTATATTTAGAGTTTAATTATTATGCACTGAAAGTGTAAAAGGTTTTCTATTGACAAGAAAGGAAAGATTGTATAAAAAGAAAAACATGAAGGGAAAGAATGGGAGCCAAAATTCACTTCATAAAAAAATTTCAACTTTGCACTTTTTTTTCTCTCATTTAACATTATCTGTTTTTTGTGATCTGCAATTGGGAGAAAGCAAGAGACAAGACCATACATTGTGGTTTGCAATTGGGAGAAAACAAAAGAGCCAGACAACAATTCACGGTATGTACACACTTCTCTTTCTTTAATTATGGTGGTTTTATGTACTAATATTAAGTTTGATTACTTTAGTATGATACGTTCAACCTCAATAAGTCTGATTATTTCACTCTTAAATTGAAGTTCAAGTTTTGAATACTGAAATTAATAATGTATTCACAATGCGCACCATTCATTTCTTTAATTCTTTTTGTCATTCTTTTGATTGTTTCTTTTATTCACCCATGATTGCTTGCCTATCTCTCCTTTCCTTATTTTTTTTTCTTCCTTCACTCACGTAATTGTATTTTGTAGTTCCTCATCTTTTTCCAAAACATTTTTTTTTTATTTATCTTTCTAAATTAAAATCTATACCTTTTATTTTTTTTCCCTTTTATTCTAGGAATCATCTAATTAAAATGTTTGTCAGGTAAAAAATAAATTATATGATGCATCCAAATTGTTCTTTAATTAAATTTTATATATAATTTTTTTCTTGGTTTTGTAAATATATTTATTATTTTTGTGTATTTAAATTTAAATTAGATTAATGTTATAAAAAAAAACTACTAAAGGCTTATTCTTTGTGTCAACGAGGGAAAACAATGTCAAAGAAAGAAGTTTCTGACTGTGAGAAACTAAGGATCCAAGGAATTGTAGAGAATAGAACAATATTAAAAGCTTTAGGACTACCACAAATAGCTTCCTTTTGGAAGTGCCTAACTTGAAATTCTAAGATTAGGGATAAAAAGAAAGTTGAAGACGATGAAAATTATATACCGAAACATGAAGAAAATTTTGGATCAAATACTTCAAGTGAAAAATACAACTATGACAAAGATATTGAATTTACTATTGAAAATGCTTTTAAATCACGGAAAAGGAAGATAAATCTTGAAACTTATTCACTATAATGTTAATATATAATACTCTGAAAATCATAAAAGATGAAATGTTGTATATTGATCTATATGCTTGCATGTACATTAATTATGTTTGTGCTTGAACTCTTGGGTGCATACTATTTTTTATTTTTTCTTGTTGTAAATCATTTCCACTTGTTACTAAGTTAACTTGCCTTTCAAGAATAATAAAGTTTGATACCACTTGCTATTTTTTTTAAAATATTTAAAATTAAGGATTATTCTCTTCAATGATCAATAGTCTCACACCAATTAATTTACATATTTGGTGTTTCATTATCTTTCCTTCATCTAATTATGTTTTAAACCTAACATATATTTCATAAAAAAATATACAAAAATTGTTTTAAAAAACAACAAAAATAATTTGCATATGATAAAAAGACGTTAATGGTTTTGTTTTTCTACATTAATACTACTTTGACTATTATTGAGACATTCAAATGACGTTGCATTTACTCACTCTCCAGGGACATGTGGGACATTCAAATGACGTTGCATTCACTGTTTTATTTTTCCTATTTTATCTAGGTTGATCCTTTGCGATTTAAGTCACCTATGTATGGATGAAGACATAACTTATTTTTACATTTATTCACTAAAATTATTTTTCCTATTTTACTCACTAAAATTATTTTTTTAGTATATATTATTTTTAAAATTTAATTTATATTACAAAATTTTAATTTGTTAGTTAATTGAATGAATAACATTTATTTATGACATTCTTTACACTCATTTTATTTATATTTTATATTTAATTTTTAAGGTTAATTTTTGTAATTGACAGATTGTAGAATTTTTGAGCTTAAATTCTAAAAGAGTTTCTAATGATTCATTAACATGTCATTCTTTTAAGAAACAAGTTGCTGAGTTTCAACCAAATAATATACCCCATGTCTTAGAATTAATCCATGCAGAACTAAGTTGACTCTAATGCAAATACTTATGTAGAATATTTTTCTAGAAAATATTAAAACATATTATTGGTAGTAATATTCACTTGTCTTATTTTCTAGGAAAATATATCACTAGGAAGGGACGTGGACATACCATTAATGCAGAGTTACAAAAGAAGAAGACAAAGTTAATGTTAAAAGGCAAAAGTCTTGATATTGAATTTCCTCCACCTTTCTTTAACATATGTGGAAAACATGCTAAATATTTCAAGTATGAGGCACAAGTATGCATCCGCCAGGAAGCTCTTTTAAAGGTTGAAGGTTGGACAGAAACATCTAAAAATGATATAGATGAAATGTGGAAACACATGAAGGTTAGTATAAATATTCATTACATCATTATTTTTTATTTATATATTTCATATTAATTATATATTCAAATAGGTTGATAATATATTTTGATAATATTTTTTATTTGACTTTAGATTGTGTGAGGGATCCATGGTCTAAAGCCCAAATAGTTTAGACTCTTGCTCTTGAGGAATCAGAGTAAGGGCATTTTTATGAGTGATAGGAACATGGGGAGTGGACAAGGATTTTGAGTTCATCAATGTATTTGAGGGATGATTTAGTGAGGTAAACCCAACTGAATATGATACGAGTAACCACCACTTTTATTTATTTATGCTTTATTTACTTTATATTTACTAAGGTAGTTTAATTTCTATCTTTTCGTTAGTACAAGTAGAAAGTATTGACGTTTCTGAATATTAACAAGTCCTTGTGGATTGAACCGATATATTTATCAGTTACTACATACGACCGGTACACTTGCCGCAAGTATTGTAGAATAATTTTTTTGCTCATTAGTTGGTCTAAATGTAATAATCTATTTTGTTGGGTTGTTAGGATCATGAATTATTAGTATAGACTAGATACAAATACAATGACTTTGTTGGCATTGAGTTTTTGTTTTTCTATACCCTATAAATTAGTGTTCCTCAATACGATAGTAATAAGTGTATTAATCTATTTGATTGTTGGAGTAGTGCCCTTTAATTTTGTGGTTTCTTGTGATTAATTATAACAATTAGGCTAGTTGTTAGATATGAAATTATCTTTGCTTTATTATTGATTTATATTTGTTTTATGTTAAGCATCGATTGAGAATTATTTAAGTTTATTTTCATGATTTAGAGTGTATTTTGGAGGATTAAGGAAACCTTAGGGGAGAGAAACAATGGAAAAGTGCATATTTTACTATCAGCGTTCATGATCTTATGACGAGAAAACCGATAGGAAAACGATGAAAATATAGAAAATTGGTCTTCATGAAAGTTGTATCCCAAGATTTTATCTAACTAATTCCATTCGTTTCACCAAAAAATAATATCTTGAACTTAATTTATTATCACATTAGTGACTAAAGGTTGAAGTATCAAAATTAAGCATATTTTACTATCAATGTTCATGATCTTCAAACAAGAAAACTGATAGGAAAATGATGTAATTTGAGAAATTGATCTCAATTAAAATTGTAGCCCTCGATGTTATATAACTAACGCCATTGGTTTCACCTAAAAATAATATCTAGAACTCCAGTTATGATAAAATTAGTGACTAAAGGTCAAGTTGCTAGAATTAGACAATGAATTCATGTTTCTTCTAAGGTTTGACATAGTAAATGTTTGTTTTACCTCTTGAGGTCAATATAAGAGTTGTATATAAATGTCCTAGATTTCAAACTAGATAAGAAACAATATCATAGAACTAATAAATCTCTAGATATCATGTTTATACTCCACAGAGGTAATAGAGATTTATTAGAAAATGTGTTACAAAATCTTCAAAATTTGGAAAATATTGTGGTGAGCTATGAATGTAATAATCCTATATGTATATGCGAGAAAGTGAATGTATTCAATATTATAAATGATATTTTGTGTCATGAGAATCTGTGCTTTGATTAATTAGTGTTGATGAGTTTATTTGTTGCTTGGCAATATGTGAACTTCGATTTACTTAATCATTTGTAAGGTCTAGATTTTGTTTAGTAATACTTAAGTCTTGTTTTTCATAACCATATGTTTATATGTGTGATGCATTGTGCAAGAGTTCATGCATGCATTCATCTGGTTTTGGTCCCTTATGCCTTGTGCTAACCTATAATGGATGTCTAAGGTAGTTGTATGGCCCAAGTGTGTTTTTGGTTCCCTTATGACTTGTGTTGACTTGTAATGGGTGACTAAGGTGGTTGTGTGACCCAATGCATGATTTGGGTTCCCCTATGACTTGTGCTGACATGTAATGGATGCCTAAGGTGAATGTGAAACCCAATGTTTGGTTTGCCCCTTGTGGTTTGTGTTGATCCAGAAACGGATGCCCTTGGTGGTTTATGCTTCACTTTATACACAATATGTGCGATTAGTGCTAAGAGCTATGATACCACATGCATATAGAGATAAGAGTATAAGTTTTCATGATTCAAGAATCTTGAGTCATTATATGTATATGTTTGCGATGTGTTTAATTCTTGTGCTTTAATTGACTGCTTATTCTGTCTATATGTGGCTTAACATATGTGAGATATATTCTCACCCCTTGTTATTTATTGTTGCATTTTGTTTTGGTTGAAGGACACTTTCACATGTGCAAGATCTTGATGATATCGTGAGTGATGAAGCTACAACTTTTCTTTACCTTTTCCATATGAATGCTTTGATTAGGTATGACATCATACTAATGAGATTTAGTTAATAGTTTTCCATTATGCAGATGAATTATTTAATATTTTAACGAGTTTTAGTAATTGAGAATCTTGTGAAGCTCATTTTTAGAGCCTAATGTATTTACTTATATGATACATTTTGTTATATTATAGTTTTCGAAAATAAATATATATTGTGAGATGTGAATCTTTTAACCTAAGGGCAAGTCTAGTATTTTAAATAAATAAATTTTTATACCATTTTGTAATTAACTAATAAAATGTTTGGGGTAGAAGAGTATCACATTTTTCATGATTTATTATTTAAAAATATTATATGTTAAAAAATAATCACTTTATTAATTTATAATTTTGTGTAAAACAATTACCTAGGTCAAGAATTGGAAATATAAAATTATTATATAAATTGAAAACTGTATATATTATGTTACTCGATTTTATGTTTTTTCTTAATATGAATTTTTATAATATTATTGTATTAATTTTAGCTAATTACAAAATTAAGATATATCTCAAAGAAAAGTCAAATTGTCATCAATCGAATCTACTCGCACGTGATATCAATTTCGCCTATCTCTATGTCCTGTTATCCATGCATGAACCACAATTTCTCTTCTTTCAAAATCCATTTTCTGCGTATAACTCATAGTTAGATCATTAATCTCTACCAAATTTGCAATGAGCATTCCTGTTTAAAAGATGCACTCATATATGTTAAATTACAACAATTTTTTCAGTGATTAACATAGGAATATATCATCCAGTTACAAAAACATAAGCATATATCATTCTTAACTTTTTAAAAGTTTAATACATATTCTCAAAAAATATCCTTAGTATAAGGACAATTCAATAATATATCAATCATGTAAAATTCTTATTTCTTTCTACCATATCATATGATCTATATGACATTTTTCACATTTCCTTTTCTTCTATTTTTTTTAAAAATATTTTTGTAGGTAGGTTATGGTGTACACAAAACATTCTTTTATTTTGTCTCTTTTTTAAAGGTATATCCTTGAACCGAAAGCTCAAAATTAATTCTTTGAATTAATACGAATGTTTACTTATCAAATTGACATTTTTTAATAGGTGTTTCTCCATAAGTATGGATTAGAAATCAAACTTAATCTACATGTATAAGAAACAAGACTATCTAACAATCATATTACATCATTTTGTCATTTTGTCTCTCTCTTCAATCTGGATAAATATGCTTATGTTTTTTCCGTACACTTTACTATAAGCATTAATAGTATTAAGATACTATTTGGAAGAACTTATTTACAACTTATTTGAGCTTATATTATCATACAAATGTTTATACAAATGTTTAGATAAATTTATAAAAGCATTTATATTAGGTCCATAAATTTTTTTAAGCTTATTTGAATAAGCTATTTAGAGTAGTTTTTTGAAAAAAGTTGTTTTAAGTTTATTGAAAATTCGTATTTCCTTTGAATCTCACTTCTCACTTTTTTGTCTCTTTCATGATTAAAACTTGCTACTAAGTCTTTTTTTTCCACCTTCTCCCTCTCTCTCTCTCCCTCTCATTCTCTCTCTCCCTCTTTATCTCCATCCCTCTCTCTCCCTCTTTATATATATATATATATATATATATATATATATATATATATATAGTCAAACAATTTATTTTCATATAAGTGCTTTTGTAAATTTGTATATTTAAACATAAATGATTTATTAAATTTAAGAGTTTGATACTATAAATTTTTATGTAAAAAACTCTTATTGAATAAACTTTTATACTGTAAGCTCTTCCAAATGGAGTCTAAGTGTAGTTTAGATAAAATTATTGGATGATCTTGAAGCATTATGTTACTATTATCATTCAAACTAATAAATATGTAATATATAATTAATTAATTAGTTTATCTTACTAATTGTGTTAATTAAATAATTATATGATTCATGCTTATTAACTGAGATAATAAATTACTTAGTGTCTAAAACTATCCAATAATTTCTCGTTGATTTGGGGAGAGACAAAAAAACGTTTTGTACCTCGAGACTGGCACACAAGCGTGCATCAAATTTTCACCTACACCCACCAATTTAACTCATAATCGTTTGTGATCAATTAAGCATGAACTAGGAAAAATCAGATGGTCACCCCAAAACCAGAATCATCATATTAGTTTAGCAGGTAAATGTTTTATATGTACAAGTAATTGTAGTTTTTTTAGAACAGTAATCATAATTCATTAAAGTTGATTGTTTTTTTTTTCCTTTACCTCTCTTATGGTGAAATTTTTACATGGTCTTTGACCATCATGATGTTTTGATCGATAATAATTTTTTTATTTATAACGTAATTAAACGTGATTAATTGTGTAATTTGTAAGAGAAATTTAGTAATTATTATTTTTTAATTTTATGAATTATATGTGTTATTATTATTGATTGAAAATATAGAGAACATGTTAATTAAAAATTATGCATACTGAGGATATCTATGTATGTCTGTATTAAGCGCAAGTTCAAAGCGTTATTGTGAGTGTTGGTTATTGTTACTGAGGATAAGTAATGTATAGCAATTGGTTAAAAAAATGTGTGCTGTATGCGGGAAATATGGCATAAGATATGGAAATGAATGGTTAGAAGGAAATGGTGGCAATGTTATAGAAGGAATTGCAGCATGAACAAGAGTAAGTGGTGAGGAATGAGAGGGTGGGTAGAGCTGTACATGTAAATAAAGATGAATTGATGAGAAGATAGAGAGTAGAGTGGCGGCAAAAGAAACATATGAAAAGGAAGAGGATGTGGGATTTGGTGAGGAGAGGGTGGTAGAAGGAAGGAAGGAAGGAAGGGTAGATTAGATGTCCCTAACCTCAAAAGAGTTCTTGTTCTTGACGACTATGTCATACATGTGGATGGGTTTGAACTTGGAGAAATCAGTAGGGAGAGAGATGAGGTGGACGGTGGAGCGTTTGTGAAACTGAAGAAGATCAGGGTCGTCGTAGTAACGCTCCCACCCAAGAGAATAGAGCTTGCGTTCCAAGACAGCATAAGAGTTAATAACCTCATTGCTGCCTCTGTGAACAAGCACCTTCCTTCTTCCACCACGGCTTCCCTCCACTGCCTCACCCCCTGCCCCTGGATTCTCCACCAGCCTCACCACACCGTTCTTGAATACCCATACCCCTGACATCTCTATCTCTCTCTCTCTCTCTTTCTCTTTCTCTTTCTCTTTATTCTTTATCTACCTCACACCCCAGGATAATAATATGCTATTGCTCTCTCCTCTATATATAGCCCATCACTCCCTTCATTTCACCAACCACTTTTATTATTATATATATACAAATACTCTTCTTTTATTCATTCAAATATAACCACTATAAATATTTCTTTATTAATAATATTTAATGTACTATTTACCAGAGTCTCCCTCAGTCACACTTTTTTTAAATTTTTCTTTCTTTACTAAATCACCCTCCATATTTTTTATTACAATAATTTATTAAGTAATTTTACATTTCAAAAAATTTTAAAAAACAAATAAAATATAATAAATTATTGTTATTCATTTTGAAAAGATACAATTTCAAAACTCACTTTAAACCTCCGTTCCACCGTTAGGAAGACAAAAAGTTACTTATATAATTTTATGTTTTAGTTTTTTTTTTAAAGAGTCGTTTTAGTTTTTTATATTAAAGAATTATAAGTTTTAATTTCTATATATTTATAAAATTTAAATGTTAGATCTCATTAGTTCTATAATTAAGAGAAAACTTTATAAAACGTAAACCTATTATAAATTATTTTGAGTTTAATGTTCATTATAATATAAACATATCCTATTTCCCTAAAAAATATCCGATCATAAGAGATGAGGTACATAACAGTAGTATTTTGTAATTAAACAATAATATGAAATTATGTCTATGTAACTTTTGGACACATTAAAAAAAAGAAACTATATATATAACGGGGTGTTTGGATGTGAATACAGCTAAGGTGGTGGTGGGACAGGATGAGGAAGAGTCTTAAACTTAAAGGTGTATTTTGGGGACAGGGTGTTTGGGGAAAGGGTGGGGGCCTGGATTATTCACTTCATCTATTATCATAATCGGATTGGGGGAATCCCCATTCACTTTTCCATTTGCGTATTGCAACCCCACGCTTAGAGAATCTATGTTTTGTTTGGCGGAGAAAGAGTTCTTCTAGAATACAGTCAAAGTTAAATAAAATAACAACTCGGTAACTCTCTCTTATTCTATTTGCCAGAGCATATAAATACACTAGAGAAGCAAGACAGATTTATCTATAACATAAAATTATTTTTAAATTTTGATATCTAATTTTTATTTTTATTTTAGTATATAAAGATTTTATTTTTTAAAAAAATGTATATTACAAAAACGACGCAAATACTGACTCAATAAGTTTAAATGGTATTAACCTCTATGTTTAGAAACTTTTAATTTCTGTGTTAAAAAATTAATATAAATTTCATGATGTAACATTTTCGTTTATTATGTTATTATTAATAAAATATGCTTAAAAATAGATATTAATTTAAAATATTAAAATATTAGATATTAAAATTAAAATATATAATTTTAAAAATATATTTAAATATTTATTAAATTAAGTTTATCTGGTTGATATAATAATTAATTTAACAAGTTTGTGGGAATATTGTAAATCTCTCTAACATAAAAAATCAAACAATATACTAATATTTTATCTAGTCTATTTATTTTAATAATAAAATAAAATAGAGCATAATTGAAAAACTCAAAAACTACATAGGCAACAAGACTGACAAGAGTGCACATCAGTCACTTGCCGCTTAGTGCTTCCCAACAACTATGTTTATTGGAGCATGGAAAAAAATCTTGCTAAAATTAGAAAAGGCGTTATATATAGCTCTTAATTGGTCGATGACTAGTGGAGGTATTTCAATCAAATTGTATCATAAAGTGGTGAAGAAAACTATACGAGAGAGGAGAGGGAGAGAGGTGGGGGGCGATTGTATAATTTGGATTTCAATGTTTATGGAATAAATTTCTTCAAAGAACAAACGATGCCCACCAAGACTCACACTGAGGAAGATTATATTGTATTAAAAAAAATTGTTATATATGTTTAAGAATTCAGTTTAAAATTTTTAAGTGGCTTATTTTTTAACTATTTTTAAACTGATTCTACGAAAAGTAAGAAGTGAAAAGTTATTGGTGCAGAAAAAAAAATAGTCTTGAAAATAAAAAATATCAACAATGAATGAGTTTCAAATATTTTTCTTTTTACTCAAATAGATATGAAATACAAAAAAAAAAAATTAGAAAAAATTATGCTTATAAAGTTATTTTTTTGCTTACATAGTATGAGTATTTTTGTAATTATAATTTAATTTATAATTTTTTTCAACTAAACAACTTAAAGTTTTTTTACTATATTTTATTTCTTTTTCTTTCATTTTCATTCTTTACCCTGTACAACCAAACAATATGTGGCTTAGTTTATTTTTTATTACATCTAAATAAAATTAATAAATTTAAATAATTTTTTAATTAATTTATCTGATTAAACATTGATTACGATCATAATTAGTTGGTAAAATAATGTTTTTTTTTTTAAAAATTTTGCTAAGACACTCTTAATTGAACAGCATATACTTTTTCCAAAAGTGTGAATATCACATATGGTTTGTGGGGAACGAGGAAGGGCATGTAGTGGGTGTGGGGACCAAAGATGAAAGGAATTGATTTCAATTAATTGTGGTCGTTGGTGTGGAAATAACATTGTTGAATTGCATTAGGACACACATGTGTAGGAAGGGGGCAGTTTTCGAAGCATTTGTTTTTTGTTTTTGTTGCCTAACTATTATGCTAATTTATACTTTCGGTAAAAGGGTTTGGCTATTGCCTAACTAGTTTTGACAATGCACATTGCCATCCTTCAATTCATATTACTATAATTTGCGTGGGGGCCATTCCACGATAACAGAGAACAGTCATTAATTATGCTTCTTCTTGGCTTCAAACCCAAATCCCCATGTTTGAATTTTAAAAATTACTATACGTAATGAATCTCTGTGTATAATGTAAATATAAGAGATAATATATCAAGTGAGGGTGTAAGCTTATCTAATCTTTTTTTTTAATAAGCTAAAGAGTTATATAATCTTAAATATAAAATCAAAATAAATAGTTGAAATTGTAATTAAGTGAAGCAAGTTCAATCATTTATGTATAATTGTTTTCATCCCTCACAATTGCAATTAATATCTAGTTTTAAATATATTATTAATCAGTCTTTTATATTATACGAGTAAATAATAATATATTATTATTATGTCGCAACTTTCTTGCTGTACAGGGAAAATGTTATAGGTAAAGCAGACAGATTTTCAGGTTATGGATTCCCAAGTATGTAAACAAAAGTTCTAATCTTCTCCTAGCTAGCAGAGACTCCTATCATCTGACTTGGACCATGGATATTTTAGGAAGAGACATAAATGTATGGTGAGTTTGTATTATATATTTGGATTTAGGTTCATTTATATTAATTTGATTATAAATGTGTACTAATTATATTATTTTGTATTTGACTTTCCATTCAATTTTATATATATATATATATATAGATAAATAAACATAATTATTAATATACTCTTATTTATTTTTTAGATACCAAAAAATTTGGATAGATAAATTAGACATTTTTTACAAAACTAGTAGAAAGTTGAAAACTTAATCGTAAGTGTTTACTAAAACTGAATAATCAACTAGTGGAAAGTTATAAAATAACAAATAAAAATATAATTAATTATTGTATCAACAATAAGATATTTAAATTATTATAATATATTTTAATAATATAAAATTTCTTAATATAAATTTATTACATATTTAAATTATAAGTTACTATAGTTACATATTTAAATTATAAATTTTTATAGTTGCATATTTAAACTATAAATTATTATAGTTACATATTTAAAAATTTCTATAATTAATTATATATTTAAATTATTATTCATATAATTAAATATTTAAATTTTAAATTACATATTCAAATTATAATTTTAACTACATATTTAAATTATAAATACTATAATTACATATTTAAATTATAATAAAGTAGAAAGAAATTAAGAAAAAACATGAAAATAAATGTTGTGACTTATGAGGAAGGAGAATCACTAGGAGAACAATTTATTAATTAATAAAGGTAAATTGTAAGGATATCTTTATTCTTACATCTCATTTGACATCTTAGACTACCTTTTTGTGGGTCCTATACTACCACAATGAACTTCATTATTTAAAATTTCATTTATAATTTATTTTTAACAAAATATTAAATTTGTTTTAAAAAGTAAAATTAATTAAATTAAATTAATAAAAATTAAAAGTTAAGATAATAAAGTTGTATTTAAAATAAAATACATAGTTAATAAAATGAGCATGCATATTTAAAAATAAGATATATGCTAAATAAATGAAATGAGCATACATAAATTTATAGTTCGTACAGATCTTACGAGATCTTGTACAAGATCTCGATCTTAACGTTGGAGATCCCAAATTCTATTTTAGTAGTAGATATTGTCCAACCTTATATATTGATTTAAAATCTCTACTAAAGACCCTACATTAAAAATGTCCTAAGAACATCCTTATTGCTAGATCTTGAGATGAGATCTTAAAGCTTAAGATCTTTCATTTTGAAGATCTTGTATTAGATATGAAAAAAGATTATTCACAGTGGAGAATTGTCTTCCACAAGATTCCTGTAGATATCTGTAGAGGTAGAAATGTGCATCTGTATTTATTGAAAATTAAAAATTAAAACTTAATATTTTAAAATAATAATATATTATGTATTTTAAAATTTTAAATATAAAATGACAAATTATATATTTTAGAATTTTAAATTTTGAAAAATAAAAATATGAAATTTAAAAATTGTGTAATTAAAAATAAAACAGAAATTAAAAAAATGTAATTAATATTTTTTATTTTTTAATAATTAAATTTAATTATTTAATTAATTTTATATTCTATAAAAAATAATTTGTAAATAAAATTTAAAATAGTGGATCTATTGTAGAGATAACAATAGGTGGGATCTGGGTAGAACACTATAGTACCCATCCTTAGGGGCGAAGGAAAGGGGCACTGATAGGGGCCATGGTGCCCCCAAAATTTATAATTTTATTTTAAAAATTTCATATATTTAAAATAAAATAAATAATATATAAAAAATAATGTTAGTTGACATTGAAAAAGAGTAAAATAAAAATATAATAAGTGATACGATATGATAATAAAAAAGATAAAAAAATGTAGATGTTAAAATATTTTCTTTGTTCATGTGAGATAACATTGTTTCTTAAATTTTTATGTTGGTTCTCCTCAAACAACATTTCTAGCTCCATCCTTGCCCATCCCCATCCCTATATTTAAAAATGTACCCATATTTGACCCCATACATGTGTGGGTAGGAATTTCAATCTCCATTCTTGTACTTTTTTTTAAGGCAAAATTTTACTTAGTAAATAAAGATTTTTTTAATCTCCATTCTTGTACGCACTGGATACCTATATAGTCATACCTACATTCATGATTCGCAATTTACTTATTATAGAGCTAATAAATCAATATCTTTTACACATAAATAAACATAATATAAAAAGCAAACCTGTATAATATTAAATAGAACAAATATAAGATACTCCCAAATTTTTACATGACTACACATAAACCTGTTTTTTTGCAATAACATTAAATAATGTTGTAAGTTTATTGAAAGTTATTTATAAATAACTCAATTTTTCTTGTAAATTGTGTTTTTTTATCTTAGTAAGTTTGTATAAAATTTGTTATATGTCTCTTTTTATTCTATAATTATATTATTTATCATAGATTATAATACAAATAATATTTTTAGTAATATTTTTTACTTAAAATTATAATTATGTAATATTATATAGTGTATTTATATTAAATTATATATATAGAGAGAGAGGAAAGGTGCAGGCCGGGGCAGGTTGGTACTATACTCGCCCCATACCCACATATATTTAGCGAATTTGGACCCAACCCGTACTTAAATTTTTTTTTGCGGGTAATTACCCGCTCACATGAGAGTATTTAGCGGGTACCTGTAGAGTCAGAGTCCATTTTGTCATCCCTAGTCCATTACAAGACCATACAAAATGTTCAAGATCCCAAAGTGAGATTTTACACTAAAGCAAAAAAAAAAAATAGAAGCTCTTATGTGACTTGCAAAAAATATAATGCTTCAAGGTCGAGCTGACCAGGCAAGCCACACACAACCTGAATAAAATAAATTTTATAAATATATTAATATATATTAAATAATATTATTAATATATTGTATATTGTTAAAAAATAAAATAAATAAAAATTGGACTTAAAGAATATAAGCTCTAACCTGACTTGCAAATTAATTAATTATGTTTATATAATCTAGTCAACATTTCTGTGTTAATTATATTATTTAATTATTAATATATATTGTCTTATTTATTTAGTTGTTTAAGTGTAATAATTGTTTTTATGTTAGGATGATGGATAATGGATTTAAAATTTATGTATTATGTTTATTTTATTATTCTTATGTTATCATGATGGGTAATGAATTTAATATTTAATATTATGGATTATGTTTCACAAAATGAAATAATACTGCTGTAGCACAGTAAAAAATAAAGAATATATAATTTCACAAAATCTTATTTATATAATTTATTTTTATTGACACAAATCTCTGTTTCGAAAAAAATATTACGTGATTGTATGTATTAGATTAAAATATTTTACCTTTTGTTTTTTTATTAAAGATAATTTTTTTTATTATTTGACTTTACTGACATAACTTTTTATTAATTTGTACATTTTACGATTTATCATAATTAATCACATTTATATTTTTCATATAATTACAAATACTTTGTAAATATTTTTTTTTGAAATAATTTAGTAAAGATTAAGCTTGAACTAAAAGTTTTCAATTTTTTAATATTTTTTATGATAATTATTTAAAATATAAAAAAATCACAATTATTACAAGATTGATAATTGAATTATATTTAAAAACTTTATAGAAAACTCTATGTTTATTTATTCATATATTTATATCTTAAACTTTGATAGTATTCATGAATACTTTTTTTAATAAGATTATGAAGAATAGTGATTTTGTGAATAAAATTTTACATGATTTTATATTATTTTTCAGAAAATAATTTTTTAATTATTTAAAAAAATTATATTAACTTTTTTTTATACATTATATTAGTTTCTACAATTGTTTTAAAATGTTATATTATATTTCAGTAAGAAATTTAATGATAGTGATAAACTAAGAAAAAAAAATAAATTAAGATATTTTAATTTATCATTGCTTTCACACACTGTCACAGTGATATTATAGTAATAATGATAATAATAGTAAATCACCAATTATGATGGTGATGCAATATAGACTACCATATCAATTAGAGTTATGTGGTGGTGGTTACAATATTTTAGAATATGATGTATAAAATATTTCATAAATAAATTGTTTTAAAAGATTTAAATTTAAAGTTTATTGTTAATTATTTTTAGGCAAAATTACAACCGGTGTCCCCTTATTTAGGGGGTAGCTCACTTTGTTCCACTCAATTTGAATATTAAAGTCAATCATCCACTAGACTAGAGGCCAGAATCAAACCCAAGTCCTGAAAGTTTGAATACTAAAGTAATACTACTAGACCTAAAGCCAATACTAGTTTTTTTGTGAGATTAAAATTTGATTAAACTAATTATGTGGCAACATTAATTTTAAAAATATATTAAAATTTACAAATTTTTAAAATTTTTTAAATGGAGAAATTTTAATTCTTAATTTTAATTTCTGTCTTTATTTTTAATTAGATTTTAAATTTTATATTGTTGTTAATATTACTAAAATTTAGTTTTAGTTGCTAACCCTTAAATTTTAATTTCAACTTTTAATTATTAATTTTAGTTTCAAAATCACAAATAAAATATACAACATAAAATGACCTAGAATAGATTTAAAAATAAAATATAAAAATAAAATATAAAATTTAATTAAAAATAAAGATAGAAATTAAAATTAAGAATTAAAATTTAAATTAATATTTAAAAATTATAAATTAAAGTAACAACTAAAACTTAAATATAAAATTAAAAATTAAAAAAAACTTATTCAAATAGATTTAACATAAAATCAAGCTAAGTAGGTTTTAGAATAAAAATTATTTAAAAAATTTACAACATAAATGACCTAGAATAGTAAAACAAAACTAAGGAAAATAGACAATAAAACCAAAGTTGGCTTACTGTTTAGTGATATCGTTTTAACACTCCCATAGGTTCTAGGTTCAAATCTGACTTTATCCAATTTTAATATATGTTTAAAATTAATGTTGTCACATTATTAGTTTAATTAAATTTGAATCTCACAAAAAAATTAATATAGGCTTTTAGCCTAGTGGTATGACTTTAGCATTCAAACTTTCAAGACCTGGGTTCAATTCCGACCTTGCCTAACTTTTCTATAATCTTAAAATTAACGTTGTCATTGACTAGTTTAAATACATTGGAATTCCAAAACTAAAACAAACTTTGGCTCCAGGACCTAGGTTCAATTCTTGCCTTGTTCCAGTACACGTCACTAAATTATGCAAGTCAACAACACTTTTTGAATCTGCCTTGTCTTCAACTTTGCCCTCGCTCCACTTCTATGCTAAACAAAAATTTCATACATATATTTTTAATTTCACATGTCTGTATTTATCCACACCCTCTGTGGACTATTTAAACATAATTACACAAGAACCACAACATTGTGGCTGAGACTGCAATGCTGTGAAAGATGCAGTGTGAGTAGTGATATACTTTTTAAATTAAAATATAATTAATACCTTAACATATAATTTATTTAATAAATTATAAGTAGATTTAAATTATAAAAAATAATATAATGGGATACCCTCAAGTATACCCAAACCCAAAAATATCCGCAGAAATGAGGACGAGGATTAAAATTGTTTGTTTCCAAGCGTAATAAGGTAGAAATTCAAAGGGGGTGAATGGATTTCTCACAATTTAAGAATCTTTAAGCATAAGATTTGTTTTTCTCATTCACACCATTGATTAACCAAACCTTGCAAACCAATTATTAATAAAATTTACCAAACATGTAGAGATAAATTGCACAAATGTTTATACTGGTTCGGCATAAACAAGCCTACATCAAGTTAGATTTATCTGCATTGGACAAATCTTTCCATTAATCGTTTGTGTATTACAAACATTATGCACACACAAAGAAAATAAGAGAATTTTCACTCTTACTTGAAACCCACAGGGAAGGAAAGGCTAATCTTTGACCAAACCCTATGACTGAAAGCATAAATGCAAACTCTATGCATCACAACGGAAACAAAACATCATTACAAGAGTTGGATCAGAGTACACCTGAATTGTGCTTTAAATCCACTTTGAAACTTAGACAAAAATGCATATGAATCAAGATTGAAGAATGTTGAAACTCAAATGAAGAAATGACTTGATTTTATCTCAAACTTTCATAGAGAATTTATCAGATTTTTTAAGAAATCTTCGTAAGCCTCTATAACAGGATGAGTAGGTGACTATTTATATAAAACTGATTTCTAATCAGTTTAATCAATTAAAAGACCAAGTAATCGATTATGGTGTTCTAAATAGCAACTAGAATCAAGATATAAACAATGTAATCAATTACAGAAAGGTGTAATAGATTATTTTGTTCCTTTCTTTAGTTCTTCTTTAGTTTTAAAACGATTGTAATCAATTATGAAAACCCGTAATCTATTAAAACAGAAAGTTCTTATTTTTGACAAAAAAACATTTTTAACTTTGTAATTGATTATCTCATTTAGAGATTCAAAAACCAACATTTTGATAATTCTTAGATGAAGTTCTACATCAAATAACAAATTACAAAACTATGTAATTGATTATCTCGATTTAGAACTTGCTCTTAACTCTAAAATTGACTTTGAACAAGACTAAGAGACAATCTAAAACTTGATTAAAACTAAGGCTCAATCATACATGCCTAAAATAAATAATCAATACAAACACACGCCTTTAAAAATTATTTTGCTTGCAAAATGGAAAAATAAAAACTAAAACAATCAAGGAGGCAAAAGAGATGATTTACGCTTGAAGTCCAACAAAAATTTCATACTTGTCTCTTTTATACTTTCCCATCCACACTTTTTGGGGCGGGGAGAGCCAAACCTGGCCCTACCCCATTGCCATCCATAAACATTAGCCTATAGAGGTAGCATCAATTTTCCCCTCAATTACTCTATTCTATGCTTATTGAATTTGTCTTCATGTTTTATGTAAATAATTTATTTATTTTTAGATATGGTTGGCAGGATTTTTTGTTTTCAGTTTTTAAATTTTATAAAAATAAAAATTATTTTTAGTTTTAAAATTTTAAATACAAAATTTTTTGTTTCTAATTTTAAAACATTGTTATTAAATTTTAACCACTAAAAGTTTTCCTTTACAACAATTGGTAGTGACTAGTGGTTGATAGTCAATGATCAATAATTTGTGTTGACGGGTAATCGATGATTAACGATCGATGACCAATGATCGTTGACTGACAACCAATAAATTGTCAACAAAGATCATGGCCAGTGATTGGCGACCAGAGTTGGTAGTCAATGATGGTTTTTGATGACTAGTGATTAGAGGTAGTGACTACTAACTATTAATGACTAACAATCGATTATTGTTTATCAATAGTTGGGGTGCGATCAATGACTTATCATTAGAGATGGCGATTAGTGATTGTGACCAATGATCGGTGGTTAAATGTGGTGCTCGGTGACTAACAGTTGATGATGGTGGCTAGTGACTAGTAACAGGAGGTCAAAGGTGGTATAAATTGCCTCTAACCAGTGGTCACTAGCCACAACCTTCAACAGACGATCACTGACCATCACCTCTGATCACTAGTCATTGACCGCTATCTCCGATCACTAGTGACTGACCGCTATCTCCGATCACTAGTCACTAACCACAACCTTCGATCGTGAATCACCAACCGCCACTTTTAATTATTGTCTTGTTCGCTACCTCTAACTAATGTTTTGATTAAGATTTGAAAACAATGTTTTAAATTTAAAAAAAAAACAATGTTGTTTTTAAAATATAAAAAACTTAAAATTAAAACTAATTTTCATTTTTATAAATTTCAAAACTAGAAACTAAAAACCATCAATGAAGGGCCTTAATTTTGAGCACCAATTAATAATTTGTGTTTGGACTTTAAAACATCTCATAAAGTTGAGTCTTCTCTTATGTGAAAGTATAATTAAACAAATCGCATGAGATTTATAAACTATATTTACTAATGCAAAAAATTGTTCAAGTAATTAAGTTAATAATTATAATTTTAGAATGAAAAAGTACGTTATATTGCGTGTGTAAAAAAAAAGTTCGTAATGAATTGTGCTTTCAACTCAATGTAAAGAAAATGTTAAATATGCTACTATAATTTAAAAAAAAAATTGAGATTGAGACGTTTAAAAACTAAACGAAACATGTCTTAGGACTTGATTGATTTGATTTTATTTTTTAGTTTTTAAAAAGAGTTTTCAAGAATAGTTTTCAAAAACTGTTTTAGGGAAGAAAAAAAAACTTGTTTAGTAAGTGTTATTTGAAAACTACTTTGAAGATGTAAAAATGGAAAAACTTGTTCATGTTTATTAAAATTTCATTAATGAAAAGCAAAAAAACAACATATTCTAATTGTATTTGAATTTTCAAAACAAAAATAGAAAAGTAAAAAGCAAAACTACTTTCATTTGTTCCTATTTTTAGTTTTTAAAAACTAAGGCTCCGTTCGGGGTGATTTTGAGTTTCTAGTTTCAAAATTTATAAAAACAAAAATTAGTTTTGGTTTTAAGTTTTAAAAATTTTAAAAAAAAATTGTTTTTGTTTCCAAATTTAAAATGTTGTTTTCAAATCTTAACCAAAACACTAGTTGGAGGTAGTGATCGGGGCAGTCGTAGAAGGTGGTGGTCAGTGATTAGCGATTGAAGGTGGTGGTCGGTGATCGGCGATTGAAGGTGATGGTTGGTAACTGGTGGTTGGAGGTAGCGGTTGGTGACCAGTGATCGGAGGTGGCGGTTGGTGATCGCCGGTCGAAGGTGGCGCCTAGTGACCGCTGGTTAGATGTGGCAGCCAGTGATCGCCGGTCGGAGGTGACAACTAGTGATCGCTAGTCGGAGGTGGTGGTTGGTGACCTTCGGTCGGAGGTGATGGCTGGTGACCATTGGATGGAGTGACGATTGGTGACTTTCGGTCAGAGGTGGCAGTCGATGACTTTCGGTCAGAGGTGGCAGCCGGTGACCGATAGTCAGAGATGATGGTCAATGGTAACAAGTGGCGTCAAGTATGAATTTAAATAAAAATAGAAACAAAAATTTGAAAACCAAATTTTATTATTTTTGAAATTGAGTGAAAACTGTTTCGAAAACGAGTAAAAAACCAAACAGAACCATTTTTACTGAACAAGTTTCTATTTTTGAAATGATTGTGAAAATAGAAATACACTTCAAACTAAAAAATCAGAATTGTTTTCAGAAAACACTACTTAAATGAGTTTTTAGTTTTTAAATATTAAAATACTTAAAACAGTTTTATAAAACTGTTGCTAAATACTAAAATAGTTTTGTTTTTCAGTTTTTTATTGTTGTTTTCAAAACTCAAAATACAATCAGAATATGTTGTTTTTTGCTTTTTCATTAATGAAAATTTAATAAATATGAACAAATTTTTTCATTTCTACATCTTCAAAATAATCTTCAAATAACACTTACCAAATAAGTTTTTTTTTTCTCAAAAATAATTTTTGAAAACTATTCTTAAAAACTCTTTTCAAAAATTAAAAAATAAAACTAAAGAGAACCTTAATCTTCATAACTTTAGAGTTTAGTGAATAGTCAAGAAACACATAAAGGAAAGGAGGAGAAGTGATAGATACAAATTTTTTTTGTTAAAAATTTAACAATAATTAATATTGTTGATAAAAAACAAATCTTCACGGCTTAAAAATCCGTGTCAAATAAAATAATGATTCATACCACATTAATTGACCTTTTAATTTAGGGTCATGCAACTGATAAAAATAACAAAAACTAATGAGCCAAATAATAGAAGTTACTAGCTCTAGAATCCAAAACAAAGTTGGGGCATTAAAGTTGTAGTCCTTTATAGCATACATGTGGCCATAAACCCAACACAACGGTCTAGACTTTGCTTGAATTTGCTACCTCCTCCTTGTGCCACTTGGTCCTGTGATGGAGACGTATAAACAGACCAAAGTTGTACACATTTGTTTCTCATGAGTCATCACAAGGATTTTGCCATCCTCTTTCTTTCTTTGTCATTTTCTCTCCAATTGGACCATTGTTTACACTCTCATGTCTGCTATATAAGCAAGTAATAATTAAGTAACATAGAACATTTTTTATAGAAGCAACTCCCAAAAGTTGCTTATTCTATTAAAAAAAGTATTTGATGATTTTTATAGTGTCACATAATTAATAAGCAACTCATTGTTTAATGGAAGAAATTATAAATAATTTCAAAAAAATCACAATTTTATATTGTTATTAATTTGTATGACTTTGATGAAAAATTATTTTTTTAATTATAAGCAACAGTTATTAGGTGAAGCAACTCATCCACTTTTTAAGCAACTTGAATTATGATGTAGGATTGCTGCAATGGGAGAATTGCTTTAAATAACTCATTAGTTTTTTAAGCAACTCTACAAGCATCTCCTATTGAAAATGCTCTCATAAACATTAAAAATATAATTATATGGGAGAAAACCCTTCAGGGCCGGTATACCACACATTGGACTTGTCACAAGACCGAGCCAACCTCACACTAGATTATTCTCCATAACTTGAATAATCAACCCCTCAGCAGCTATTAGTGTCTTCATCAGTTCACTTCTTGATGCTGGTAGGGTTGTGTATAGGAAAGGAACTCGAAGCCAGACCTACCAATAAGGTCGGACCAACCATAAGAACAGGACTGACATCCAAAGCTAAAAATACCTGGCCCTATATCCCACTCAGAGGAGGGACCACCATACTATGTCGTACTACTTGAAAAGACTAAATTACCTCAAGGAGATAAATGATAAAATCTAATTATCTATTATCCTTAATTATTTATTATCCCAAGATTACCCAAGGAGATAAATGATAAAACTTAATCATCTATTATCCCTAATTATATTTTTCAGGTCAAAATAGAACCAAATCATCATTCAAATCATCCAAGCCAATAAAGATAACACTCTATAAATAATAGAGTACATGTACATACTTGATTACTCTTGATTACATGTTATCTCACTTGTACTTGACAACATCTTTGTCGTAAGGTTGAACCTACACTTACTTAAACATCAGAATGTCATTACAAGTACTACATATGTTTATCAAACCTATTAGAATTTTGCGAGGATAAAAAACCAAGAAAGGGCACATTTAGAGAGTGAATACTTACCAATTTTTATAGTTACAGTATTAAGGGTAGATATAAGTCGTTGGATTCCCCTAGGCTCCTTAACTTGAAAATTTGACTAAAATTATTGTGGTACAATATTCTTGTCTAGAAGTTTATGTTAGTGAAGGTAATATATCAAAATACTCACGGAAAGAACAACAGAAATGTATTGAGGGTAATGACGTAGAAGATGAGGTGGCATACGTAGAAACATTGGCAGCCTCATATAAGTTTGATTCCCAAGTTGAGGAGCCACGTCAGCATCAGATTGCTTTTATGGATTGGGGAACATCTCAGCAGTGACAAAACAGGCAATTTACAAAACACCTTGTTACTTCTTTAATCTCATGTCACAGAGAATCATAAAGGACTTATTGACGTTCCACGATAAACGGAAAGCTTCCTCCAGCCTGAGTAGAAATGTGTATATATAAAAAGCCTTTGCTATTTGTCCCAATAGTAAAGGCAGAGACAAAATACAACAACTCTGAAGTCTGAACAAAGATACTTGGTCGTATCATCAACAAAGATATATGTCTTTCCATATTAGCCTCTTCTTTTAAAAGAAAAACTATGATCCGTCTAGTCACCAAAAGGGACTTCTTTTCTGCTCGCTACTTCGCCTTATCCTTAATTATGTAATACACCCTCGTCGGTGCTGCCAAACATCATCGATTAATATAATCCCCATTTTTTAA
This sequence comes from Psophocarpus tetragonolobus, assembly GCA_037954015.1. Classification (NCBI taxonomy): domain Eukaryota; kingdom Viridiplantae; phylum Streptophyta; class Magnoliopsida; order Fabales; family Fabaceae; genus Psophocarpus; species Psophocarpus tetragonolobus. Next base: position 4,133,449 of record CM075693.1, on the reverse strand, counting down.
CTGTTACTCAATCACATGTATAACAGTATTCTTTTTCTTTTTTTATGAGGAACATACCAATTACTATAACACTTCTATTCATGCTTATTTTTTATTAGTACATAGCGTAAAAATTAATATATTGATAGTATTTTAAAATTAATATATATAATTCAAAATTACACAGTTGAAATCAACCTGAGTTAGCCATGTTATTTCTATGTCTACTCATTCTCATGTCGTTTCCTTTTTAATACATTAATCATTTTTTTTTTAAAGAATAATATTTTCAATTTGTGAAATTAAATTCAACCTCAATTATTATCATGCGATTTTCCCCTATACTACAATATTTTCAAAACAGTTATCCGTATCTTTAAAATTTAAAAGAGAAAAATAAAAATACACCTGACTCGACTCTGGGGAGTTATAATGGATGACTAAACAATTTTTATGTAATTATTAACGAAGATATTAATGTAATTTTTTTTATTATATTTTAGTATTTTTTTATTTTGTTTTAAAAATTTTATTCTAATTCTTTATGTTTTTGAAAATTTTATTTTAATACATTTTTTTATTTCTGTTCATTTTCAATAATTTTAAAATTTTAAAATAATTAAATTAAAATAATAACAACTAAAAACAATATTATTGTTATTTAAATCTTATTAATTTTCTCAAATCTTATCTATCATAATCACTACGGCTTCCTTCCTGCTGATATTGAACATATCCAAAAATAAATTCTCACAAAATGAGATACGATATTTTTATAAAAAATCAAAATGAAAATTTAAAAAACATAAAAAATTGAAACGAAACTTCTAAAATTTAATGTAGCAAAACAAAGAGCATTAAAACATACTAACCAAAATTAACATTTAGCTCAAATTTTAATAAAAATTATGTTTGAAAAAACTAATTGAAAATTTATTGAAAATTAAAAAAATTAGTTAAAAGTTAAAAAATTAATGACAGATGAAAGTTGTTAAACTAGGTCATTAAATAATAAGTGTTTAATAAAACTATTTGTTGAAGTAGCTAAAATATAAAATGAAATAAATAAAAAAATTATAATAAATTAATACTTGGCTTAAATATGTTTTTTCTTCTTAAAGTTTCACAAAAAATTACTTTCTATACTTAAAATTAAAAACATTTTTTTAGTCTCTGATCTATTTTTAATTTTTCTTCTTTAGTTAATGCTGTTAAAAAAATTGGTGACAGAAAACACACTTTTATCCTTAAAAACATAATTTCACATTTGCCACAACCAAATCCACCCGAACTTATATTTTTGAATTTAAAAAATCAAACATGATTTTTTATAAAATTTTAAAGAAAAAAAATTATATAAGCCTTGATAATTTATAAAGAAAGATTAATATAAATATAATAAATATAAAATATTTAAAGAACAAAGAGAAATAAAAATAAAAATCTAGAAGTCAGAAACTAGCTTAAAATAATTAATAGTGTATATAAATTTAGGTATCGACTTCAATACCCTCTTTAATTAGAGGGTTTTAATACTCCTATCATGGGAACCAATAATTTTGTGGCACGTGTTTAATAAATCTATTTTATTGGAATATTTTTAGTTTCTTTTATTTAGAGGACTTAACAATAAAAACTTTAAATTATTATTAACTTTAAGTTTAAGAATTTACTTTTAAATCCCAAAAGTCAATTTTATTTTTTTGCAATTTATATTTTTCATTATCAAAATCCTATTTTGATGTTTAGTTAACAACTACGTTTTTTATCTTTTTTCTCATTCGTACACAATACTCTTTTATTCTTCCATTTTCTACAATGTTATTATTCATGTTTACCTCTTGTGATAATTTTTGTCTTGTGTCTCTATGTAATTGATTTGTCAATCTCAATTTGATATCATAAACTATTTATGCCACTTATCAATATGCAATTAATTAGTGTTACCATTTTTAATAAATACTATTTTATTAGTAAAATAAAATGAATAATCACCACTCAAATTAAATTAATAATCGTTTTACTAAAATGAAAACAATAACTACTATATTTTTCATATCGTTTAAAATTTTAAATAAATCAAATCTAGTTTAATTTTATTTTTTATTATCATTTTTGAAAAAAAACTAATTAATTTTTTCACCTATTTTTTGCTTTAAACTATTATCATACATTTTTTTCAAAGAAAAAACTATTCATATTACAAAAATTTTACTCTAAGTTATCAATATTTTTATTTGTGTAAATTATTAATTTTAACAACTAGTTTTTAATAACAAATCATGTGCAATTTAAACTACTAGTGTTTAATAAATAGAAATTACTAAAAAGTTCTTAACTAATAAAAAAAACAACTAAAAACTTAGACAAATATAACCAACGTCTTTTTCTTATATAAACAAGTATATATGAATCAAATTCTACTAAGAGGTTCATTTACCGACTATATTAGTCTTTATTTGCTGATAAATCATGTTTTAATTATCTCATTATAAAAAATAAAAGAAAATAAAAAAAAAGTTTGCAGAGTAAAAAACAACTACAGTGCTGAAAATGTACGTAGAACTTATTAAATGAAGTCCAAATAAAGGAGAAATCAACACCATTGCTTTTCAATTCTCATGTCTAATATCAGTAATGCAACATCCGTGCAACTGTCTACTTTTAAAATCATATATATAATTATTCCATTAATTAAATTAAAGCCACTATTTTAAATGTTCAATGATTTGCAATAATTAATAATAATAATTTAAATATATTTTTAGTTCTTAAAAAAAATTGTTTGTTTTAATTTTACAACAAAAGTTTTTTAGAATTTTTATTTCTCTAAAATAAGAAAAAAGTCAATATTTTTTAATTATCTCTGCCATATCTTATGCACAATTATTGAGTGACAAAAATTAAAGACAAAATAGTAAAAAATCAAAATAAAAATTTGCTCATTGTAGATTAAAAAATACTCTCTCCGCTTGAATATAAGATTTTTTAAAGCTAATTTACATTGTTAGGTAAGTTATAACTATTTCCTATAAGTTTGCATGTTTTGTATCAAACACTATTGCATTCTTAGCTTTCCATATCAACCAAATCCAACAAACCAAACAAAGGACTAAGCTTTTCACTATTTTTTTTGTCCATTTATCTGTCCCAAAAATTGATAGCAACGCTCGTGTCCTGTATTTAAAAATGTCTTGGATATCCCCACCAATGACATAGTTCCTACCAAATTTGATAAGATACTCTGAACCTATGAAAAGGTGAGCAAATGTTTCCACCTCCTCTCCACATAATCCATAGAGCTCCTCACTGAGATGTATGATTTGCCTTTGTAGGAGACTATTCTTTGTTGACAACTGATTCATTCCTACTCTCCATGCTAAGTGTTGTACTTTCGATGACACAACTTTCACCTAGATGATAAGTGCAAAGTTTTCTACACTATTTCCAACAAGTGTACCCGTCATATATAGTAACCGATAAAATATATGGTCGATCCACACAGACTTATTGATATTTAGAAACTTCAATACTTTCTACTTATACAAATAAAAGATAGAAATTAAACTAAAACTACCAAACATAAAGTAAAGAAGCAAAAATAAATAAAGCGGTGGTTACACGCGTGATACTCAGTTGGGTTTGATTTCAGTAAATCATCCCTCAAATGCATAAATGAACTCAAAACCTTCGTTCATTACCCATGTTCCTATCACCCATAAAAAATATCCTTAACTCGGATCCATCACTAGCAAGGAACTAAGCTATTTGATTATTAGACTACCGCTCCCACGCATAATCTAAAGTCAAAGAACTCGTATTAAGAAAATGAGCTTAAGAAGACCAATAGGCTTTACTCTCTCTCGAGCAATAAAACCATAATGAGCTCTTCTTGTTTTACAAGTCAAAATCCTCTCTCGAGATCATTTAACAGGTAAAACCCATGAAATATAAAGATAATAAAGAGCAAGGATAAGAATAGCACTAACATTGGAAAGTAAACTTAGATTAAGAGAACAAAATACAAACGAGTTCAGGTAAAGCTACATCAACTTCCAACTAAATACAAAACCTAGCTAACCATCGACATGGATGAGTGTGAGGATAGATGAAAATGGATTTGGAACATGCCCTTGACCAGCAAGGTGTGTAATCCCCATTTTCAAACTAAAGACCCGCATATATAATCTAAGCTCTGTTTGCGAGCACTGGGCGGCGAAGATGTGGGTGTTGGGTGCCTCTTTGAACATGTCAACCCTACTTTTGTGCCGAGCATTGGGCGACTATGACTCTGGCCGCTAGCATCAGCAATTCCAAAATTGCCTCTCTCAGCTTGGCAACGCTGCATTCATTTCTTCATTGTTTGGCTCCTAGAAGTTATCATGACACCAATGAGTTCAAATCTACTGTCATTTCTTCAGTCCTTCTCACAATCTGTCTCAAAACAACTAAAAACAGGAAAAGAAATATAAAATATGCATAAATATAAACCTAAAACTAAATTCCTAATCATATATAATTTAAACTAAAAATAGAGAAAAACAAGGCCTTAAATAAGAAGAAATTAGGATAACTGCTCTATTTTACCTATGTAAAAATAAGTAATTTATTCAATTATCAACTTTCTCAAACTTAAACCTTTGTTTGTCCTCAAGCAAAATGTCACTTTAGTGGATGACAAGAACAATAATGCATATGATATGCATGCTAACACCACACTGAAACAGAATGGACAATCAAAACTCACATCCTACCCTTTATTAATAACTGAAAATTAAATGCTCATAAAATGTTATCAATCTAACTATGGTACCACAAAGAAAAGAAAAATTGCCCTGTAAAAGTGAACTCAAATGACAAGCTATGCAAATCACAGAATTCAAGCAACCTCATTGGTAAGGTATTTCTCTCCACACAGTTTATAATGATAAAACATTACATTTATGTCACACACTGCAATCACATGAATCAACTTTGCTTTTCATCTCAACAAAATTGCAACTACTGCATGCACAAAGAAATCACAAGGGTTTTATTTAGCTTGTAGCTTGGTTGAGTTAGAAGAAAAAATGGTTTTTCTAGGAAACAATCAAGAAGGGTTAAAAAAGCATATTTAATAAGTTCAGTTCACCATTTACATAATCATCAATCCCAAAACCCAACATTCAACTAACATCATTGACTAAAATCAAATATTTACAATAAGTACAAGTCAATTTTCAAGCTTTTGTTCACACTTTGTTTTTTTTCTTTCTTTCTTCCTTTATTTTTATATATGTAACACACAAAACCTCTAATTTACTCAACTTCCAAAAATTTTTTCTCCCAAACTTATTGTAGAACCAATCTCATTCAAAGGTTTTCTCAACCCTAAGGTAAGGGAACACATGCATAATTCTAACTATATGCTTAAGGGTTCAAACAACAAGAATATATCAATCAGGCTCAAAGGGGACAACAAAAGTCAAGTAATTTGCAGGTAAGCTTTTGGCTAAGTGACTACTTAAGAAACATGGTCTTGGTCATTTCTCAATAATGCATGCAAAGTAGTAATAAGTGAAAATCAAGAAAAATCGATAGCATGAAGTGTATTGTAACTCATACAACCATAATTATCAAAATTATGAGTTAACTCGTAAAATCGTATGAGTTTACAAGTCCTTGACGAGTTAAATTGCATGTAAAATCGGAAGAGTAGTAAACTCAGTAAAATCAGAGTAAACTCGTGAATAAATTTCTTAGGTGATATTTTTCTATGTTGACTCTAATTTTGAGTGTTTTGAATATAATTTGTTCTTATGTCTAAAAAGGTTTTAAAATTTTAAGTGTTTCGACTTTAATTTCTAGTTATTTGGAGTCATGTAAATTTATTAGGTTGATTTGAACTTATTATGTATTAAAAATTTTCAATTTTTACGTGATTTATAGTCATATTTTTAATGAAGTAAACTCTTACGATTTTACGAGTCAAGTTTACTACACTCTCACGAGTTTACATAAACTCTCGATTTTGATAACCTTGCACACAACAATCGACATTTAAGTTCAAAGCTCACATGAATAATGCTCTTATTCATAGATCACACAAAAATCGTCAAAAGAATCAACTAAGAAAGCTAACTTTAACCTACTCAAGGGCAACCACAAGTTAAAATTGAATAAAAAATAATGCAAGAGCATTAATGTTTATTAGTAACAAAGGGACGAATAATGAATCAAGACAAAACATAATGCTAACATCACATATCCACTATAATTTCAAAAAATCCAAATTCTACTCATGTAAAACACAATGCAGTGCAAGAACTAAACAAAATGCAGTGTAGAAAAATTAAAAACAAACAGTGCTTTGGGATCTTTACAGTTGCTTCTGACTGGGTCTTCCTCCTCACAATGCATCTTCAATTTATCTCCGAAAGGACTTCTCTCCCTCTTAGAAGTAAGCTTGGTCCCTAACCTAATGAGGACTGGTCAACCATAAAGTCCATGGAGGTGTGTTGCAAAAGAAATCCAAAAACACTAATGCAAAATAAACAGTTAAAAAGCAAAAAAAAATAAATTACAAAAACATAATACACTAAAACAAAAGGAGACCAACATATGTTGTACAAAAACAAATTAAAAATGCAGAACAACATATGCATGCAAACATCATGCATGAAAACAAAATGGGTAATGAAACATATAAGTATGAATGCAATTGAAAACATGATGAAATAATGAATGAAACACATAATAAAAATGCATAGATGATGAAATATGGTCTCTCTTAGTTAGTGTCCAGCAGCTACAAAGCCACCATTGGTCACACCTTAACGGAGACAAATGCAGAAAATGCACGAAAATAGGATATAATCTGAACGCCCAACACTTCGAAAATGGGCACCCCAACGCTCGTCTGCAAATTACAGAATCTGGGATGAGCACCCAACGACCGTTTGATGGTGCCTAACGCTCATCTTCGAAAATGTAGATCTTCATTATTATGTAGAACCGATGCCTAACGACCACATGGAAAGCGCTGGGCGCTGAATGAAAGATAGCAAATTCTGGTTTAAAAAACCAGAATTTTGCTTTCAAACTCACAACTAACAGACCGAAAATGCAAATTACAGATGAATTCGCACAAACAACAATACAGTTACATACTAACACCTAAACAAACTTTCTCATATATTCAAATTGACAAAATTAACACTAAAACATCATGAAGCACAAATGTGCCTAAAACACAACTTAAAGAGTCAAAACGCGAAATATTCATGAAATGATAATAAACTAATAATGCACTTATGCTATGAGACATAAAACAAACTTGTACAAACCCTTAAATCCACAAATTAAGCACTAAAAATGACAAATCAATGCATATGCAATTCACAAAACAAAAAAATGAGCAAATTTGCTTAATAACACAACTGACATACCTAAAACACAAATTATACATACAACTCACCAAACAACAACACAATTACACTATTGCACACCAAATAAACTTGTTTACATATTTTCATTGACAACATTAACAATTAAATACAACAAAAATCACATATGTGCCAACTCTAGACTTAAACACACTAACTACCTAGAATGCTCAAATGCACTATACATATATAAAATTCAAAATGCAACTTAAACTACTAATGTACGAACGATGACTGAATGCAATGAACCTAACTAAATTCATGGAACATTTAAAACATATAAAAACATATCAAAACATATAAAAACATAAAAACTACTAAAACACAACTAACACATAAAACAAACACATTGGGCTACTTGATCACTTTTACACCACAAACCTAAAACAACTAAACATCACAACTGCTAACCAAAACACAAAACTAAAACATAACAAGTCTATGCCCCTAATATTTACAATTGCTAGCCTAAGTAACTTAACAAATACAACACAAAAACAATAACATCAACTTAGCACAATCTACCCCAAGTAGCCCAACACCACAACTAATCTTTTAACAGTACTCTCTCTATATTCACATATAACAAGCATCACAATCTCACCACATAGGAAGAACAACAGAACATCACAAAACAACTAAAAAACACTATTAACTTAAAATGAACAATGTATACATAAATATGGAAAAATAAAAGAGATAAGGGTTAGAAGATTGGGTTGCCTCCTAATGGTCCAAGATCTCACAGGTCTAGTTGATGATTTGCCCAGATGGAGCCTAGCTTCCTTGGAGATATTTTGGGCCTCTACTCGAGTCTTTCAGCTCCAGGCCAATAATTTTCATGCTTAAACATTATCTTCACGAACTCTTTGAAGTGAAGTTGGTGTTTATGTCTCCTTGGCCTAGTCTTTGGCCTCCGTAGTACTGTTGTTGATGCTTTCCAAGAATCTTCCTCTGTAGAAAATACATCAGCACTGCAAGTGGTGGATAACTAGTTAAGTCCTTTAAGTTCACCTCCCCTTCAAGAAGCTTCATTTTCTTTTTTTCACTCTCCCTCTCCAATAGATCTTCGGTATGCTCAATGTCTTGTGTTAGATGAATCTCTTGAACCACATAAGACACAGGCACCTGATCATGGTTTTAGGCATTGAGGGTTTTTCCACTTTCTTCCTCTTTCTTTTCTACTACCTCTTCACTCCCACACAATCGGTCACCCAAGTTGTTTTCTTTTACTTCCTCTCCAATCTCCTCTTTTCTCACTTCTCCTTCCTGGTCTTCACTAAGTGGGTCATCAAAATCCTTATTTTCATATGTGCCTTGGATGGTGATGCATATACCCTTGATCTTAGTATATGATTGACGACTAGTGGGACACACTCTATTCATCTTCGTTACTTGCTCGAACATTTGATTAACCTGCTTGTTCATCCTTTCCAAAGTGGCTTGCATTCAGACTTCTTGATCTCTTTGAATATTTACTTCATTTCATACATTTTATTTTGATGCACAACTCTATCAATCATATCTGGGTAGCCTTGAAAGTTGTAGTCAGAAGCGAATGTCATGCTTTGAGGCCATGATTGTAGAGGTGACTTTTGTGGGACTCTGCATGATGCTTCTCTTTTCTATTGATCATGTGTTCTTGGAAAATTCTTTGAAGCTCTAGAGTTTTGTCATGGTACCGTGGTTGAAATTGTTCTTGGTATCACTGTGATTGAGAATGGTACCAAGGTACTTGAGTAGATTTATTGTACCATGGTCCTGGAGTCAACTCTTGATAATATGGTTGAGATGGTTATGATGAGGCGAGAGTTCTTCTCCTTTGAAACTCGGAAATGATTTGGTTGGCACACATCTCCAACCTTGCTATTGTCTCCCCTCTTTCCTTTTGCAATGCAAAACATCTCTGCTCCCATTCTTTGATATGAAAGCTTGTATCTGTAGTCATGTTGAAGCGGTTTTGATTGACGAATTTAGATTGTTGGGATTTACATAGAAAAACTACTTGCTAGCTTGCCTTTCCATCTTTGTGAGTGCTTTTTGTTTCACCTGAAAATCGATAACACATAGAGCACTAGAAAAGCAGTTAGTAGCAACTGTTGATAACAAGAGAAATAAAAAACTAAATCTATTAAAGATAAAAGATTGAGTTAGTCACTATTCTACAAAATTTTTCAAGTATAAAGAATGAAATCTCTGAGTTTCAAGCGTAAGTCCCCAGCAACGACGCCAAAAACTTGATTAGTGCAAAGTTTTCTACACTGTTTCTTACAAGTGCATTGATCGTATATAGTAACTGATAAATATATTGGGCGATCCAGAGGGAGTTTTTGATACTAAAAAACTTCAGTACTTTCCACTTGTACAAACGAAAGATAGAAATTGAACTAAAACTATTAAACAAAAAGTAAAGAAAGCGAAAATAAATAAAATCAGTGGTTACAAGTATGATATTCAGTTGAGTTTGATTTCACTAAATCATCCCTCAAATGCATAAATGAATTCAAAACCTTCGTTCACTACCCATGTTCCCACCACTCATACAAATATTTTTAACCTGGATCTTTCCCGAGCAAGGAACTAAGCTATTTGAGTATTAGTCTATTACTCTTGCATAATCTAAAGTCAAATAACTCATTGACAATGAGGACTCCATCTAAGATGGCCAATGGACTTTACTCTCTCTCGAGCAATAAAACCCATTAGGAGTTTTTCTTGTTTTACAGGTCAAAATCCTCTCTTGAACTTATTTAACAAGTAAAACTTACGAAATATAAAGACAATAAAGAGCAAGGAAAAGAATAGCACTAACTTTGGGCGGTAGAGATGTAGGCATTAACACCACTTTGGACACGTCAACCCTACTTTTGCATCGAGCGCTGGGCAGCATTGACTTTGGGTGTTGGGCGCCCATACGTGCATCGAGTGCTGGGCATCCACCACATGGGCGTTGGGCGCCCATAATTCCAAATTTTCCCCTCTCAGCTTGGCAACACTGCACTTAGATCTTGATCGTTTGGCAGCTAGAAGCTCTCACAACACTAATGAGCTCAAATCTACTACCATTTCTTTGGTTCTTTTCACAACCTGTCTCAAGACAACTAAAAATAGGAAAAGAAACACAAAACACACATAAATCTAAACCTAAAAATAGATTCGTAATTATATCTAATTTTAACTAAAAATAGAGAAAAACAAGGCCTTAAATAATAAGGAATTATGATAATTGCTCTATTTTACTTATGTAAAAATAGGTAATTTAGACAGTTATCGCTATACCAACTTGAAGAATGCCTCTAGATGATTCCCATTATGCAGAACTAAGAACTTGTGAATCGAAGATACTATGTAGGGTCCAAAACCACATATCTTTACCCTTACTTTCAAAACAACTGACTACAATCTTGTTCGAAACTCTGTTAAAAAAGTACCCTTTCTTCCGTGTAAATAGCCATATCCTCCAAGACCATTGCCAACAACCCAATACCTTTTCTATCTTATCCTTGATTGTTGCATTTTTATCTAGCCCAAGCATAAAAAGACGATTATACTCATCTTTAGATTACACTCCCTTAGCCATTATCCTCCAAAAAATTGACCTCACTATTATCCCCCAAACTTTGACGAACACTTTTTTATCACCATTCTTGCTGGTAATGCCCCTACGACCCAATAGAGTTTAGGTCAATAAACCATGTGGAACAATGTTTTTCCCTCACTTTCCACCTTGATTTACTTTCCTACAATCCATTTTTGCTCCCTATAGAAATTGTTTAAACAAATAATGAAGTTTAGAAGTGACACTTGTTGGATCCTTGAAGAATGAAAGAAAATAGATTGGTAAAATAGACAATACAACTTTTATGGGCACCAAGCTTCCTGCCAATGAGACATTTATTTTTCGAAGATGATAATATTTTTTTAATTGCTTCCATCATAGGGTTTCACATCCCAAAAGAGCATCTTTGATAGGCAAGCCCAAATATTTGAAAGACATGGTCCTTACCTTATAATTTTTCCAAGAAAGTATTTATAGAAATTCACCTTGACCCTTGAAATGAGGTAAAAAAAACTCAACACAATTTTGATACCCTCTATTGAATTCCAATCTATCTTTGCTAGTAGCAGTGTGTCATCAGAAAATTTAAGATGTGAGACATACACTCCTGTTCTTCCTATTTCATACCCCTGCCAAAGCTCATGATCAACGACTCTTTGTATCATTTGGCTTAAACCCCTTGTCTTAGTCCCCTCCTAATATTGAACTCTTGTTTAGGGATTGTCGTTAACTAGTACTGACAATCTTGTTTAGCTCAAACATTCGTTTATCCACTTCATTCATCTTTTCCCGAAACCCATTCTATACATGACATACCACAACAATTGCCAACTCAAGCAGTCATATGCTTTTTCAAAATCAATGTTTAATAACAGTAAATCATTCTACCTTCTCTTGGCATCTTCCACTAACTCATTGACAATGAGGACTCCATATAAGATCTACCTTCTTGCTATGAAGGTTGTTTGATGCTTTAAGATGATTGAATGCACAATCCATTTCAACCTCATTGTTAGGACTTTGGCAAGCACCTTATACATACACATAATAAGAGAGATGGTCCAGTAATCTCCAATTACTTAAGGAATAAAAAAATATACCTTCTAATCTTAGATTGTTACTACTATCATAGTCCCAAATAGCCTTATTTACTTCAGTCTTGAGAAGGTTTTTCTAAACCTTTTGTGCATCACCAATGAATTGTTTGAATTCAATACTATCCATCTTTGGTCTACATAGTTTATGCCTTTAAATTGTTGTTGAAAATGGTCTTTCACTTTTTCTTTTAATGTGGCCATCTACACTATTCCACCCCTCCAAAATTAAGGTTAAGAATCTCTTTCCATTTCCTTTGTTTCACCATCATGCTGTGGAAAATTTGGAGTTTACATTCCTCCTTTCTCAGCCACTAGACACACACACACACACACAAATACATACATACATATATATATATATATATATATATATATATATATATATATATGAGACATATCTGTTGAGAAAATCAAATTTATAAGAGATTGAGAGGGGCAAATCTCAGCCATTGAAATAAAAATTAATAGTTGAGATCAACCACTTATTCTCTGTCTTCCAACATTTATTTTCTGTTACCTTTTTTCTCTCTCCTTTCTTAACGACTGAGATTTTCTCCTTTCACTCTTATATAAATTTGGCTTTCTCACTAGATATGTATATATATATATATATATATATATATATATATATATAGACACACACAAACACAGAGAGAGGACAATTCAGGTGAGAAAGAGAAAACATAGTAATAATTATAGGACTTTTTAATACACAATTCATATTGAGTGGTCAATTAAACAAACTCATATGATTATCTCACAAACAAGACCTTCATATAAATTCTTAACGCATCGTTCTCTCGTCACCCCAGAATCTTCTGCAAGGTCGCCACCACTACTGGTACCGCCAGTACCACCATCGTTGATGATAGTGGTTGCGGTGGTGGCGGTGTCAGGGGTTGTGGTGTTACCAATGGTGGTGATGGTGAAATCAGCAGTTGGGGGACAGAGGTGATGGTGGCAGTACCAACAACAATAGAGGTGGTGGTGGCGACAATGGTGAGGGGTAGTGTCACAGCTGCTTTCAGCACCACGACTACCATTGTTGTAGGAAGTGGTGGAGTAAGGGTGGTGACAACCTTGCAAAAGATTTCACGGGGGTGAAAAGAAAGAGTGACACGTTAAGCATTTGTGGGAGAAGTCTCTATGTGAAAGAATTATGTGAGCTTGTTTAATTAATAATTTAATCTCAACTATTTATTAAAATCATATGATTATTCTTATGTTTTCTCATTTCTCACTGTAACTTTTTTGCTCACCTGAGTTGTCTTATGTCTCTCTTTCTCTTTCTCTTTGTATATATGTATGTTTGTGAAAGAGTGGCATGCGTGCGTACGTGTGTGTGAAAGCGGATCCAGATCCACTTACTCTAATAATGAAATTGAATAATTTGACATGTAATATATATCAATTATTACTCCATTCAATTATTGGATAGTTTAATCTCAAAATTAGTCATTAAATTGAATGTTCCTTTCATGTAGATAAAAATTTCACATCACAAAATTTATCAATTTTATATTATTAAAAATATTTGATAAATAATATAATTTTTTTCAAAATAAGCTAAAATATCAATAATTTAATTGCTTTCTTGTTGATATTCAACTTTTATAAAATTTGACACAATAAATCAAAGTATAATTATAATTTAAACACTAGATAATCAAATTTGCATTTACTTATTTACTTTAATGAAATTATATCTATAGTTGATGTGACGTAACCTATCCCCTTGTATATTATATTTTTTATTTCAACAATATGATTGGCTTTTTGAAAGGCACAATATGTTTGGCTTAAGCGATCTTGATTCTTTGTTTTTCGAAATCTTCTTAATTTTGGTATGTGTATTTTAAATAGGCATACATAGTCCACATATTCTCAAAATTCATAATTATGATTCCAATTTTAAAATAGATATATTTAATTATGATTTTTATAATTTCCATGTTATTAGAATTTAGAAGTGTCAATAGTTAAGAATTACGAAATTAAGTTGACATGCATGACCCAAATTTATTGAGATGACATAAGATTATTTATTTAATCTATCTCATAGTCAATATTAACAATCAATGCTTTCAATATGTGGGAAGGCAAATTGCATATTTTAAGAAATTGGGATTAAATATTTTATTTTAAAATAAGAGAAGAAAAATTGTAATCAAAATTAGAGAACTAAATATCTTTATTTTAAATAGAAATACCAAATTTGTGGATTTTAAAAAATAGAAGCAATATATTTTAAATATTGTTGATTTGTTATTATATTTTAACCTATTTCAGTGAGCATCAAGTTTGTGAAAGTGAAAATTAGTAAGAAAGGTATTACTAACAAGGTAAATCTTACATGTTTTACTTTTCAATCAAACAGGTATGAAAAAGAAGGAAAGTGTAAAAATAATTGAATATCTAAAATTACACTTGCTCTCAACTTGGACTTAATTTATTTCTGGGGTTCAAATATACAAAATATCATAAAATAAAATGTTTTTGTTATAATTTATTATTTAAATATTTATGTGTTAAAAATAATTACTTTATAAAATTATTTTTGTCTTTATTAAAAAAGTAACTCTATTTCAAGAGTTTGAAATATAAAATTATCATATAAAGTTGAAAAAAATTATATATTATAGAATTCAATTATATGTTTTTTTTTCTTCATATGAATTTTTTATATTATTTTGTATTGTTAAAAAATTGTAATACATAGCGAGATTTATCATAAAAAAAAAAACACTATTTGTCATAAAATCAAGTCATAAATTATGGATAATTTTATAATTGTAATAATTTTACATTACAACTTTTATCTTTTTTTTACCACTTTCTACATAATCGATCAACTTTTATCAAACAAAAAATCATTATTTTGTTCATAAAAATTAACTAATAAATTATGAATAATTTTGTAATTGTACTTAATCTAAATAATGATTTTTTTCAAATGATCCTCTACCTTTAAATATTAAAAGGGTGATTCTTTAAAAAAAAAAAATTAAACGATGATGGCCTCGCCGTATATGAACTTATTCTCCATT
This sequence comes from Psophocarpus tetragonolobus, assembly GCA_037954015.1. Lineage (NCBI taxonomy): Eukaryota > Viridiplantae > Streptophyta > Magnoliopsida > Fabales > Fabaceae > Psophocarpus > Psophocarpus tetragonolobus. The sequence goes on along the minus strand of CM075693.1, from coordinate 4,118,343 downwards.
TCTACTAGTATAAAGTTTTAAAAACGGAAGAAAGCCTGATTGGGCTTATGCGAAGTCATAATACAAAATAATGCATATAATAAGATACCGATGAGAATTTTTCAACAATGAAAAAAGAAAAGAAGGGCGTGAGGAATTTTGTGATAGAAAAGAATAATATTAAAGCTAACGGAGAACTATTTGTTTGCTTATGAGTTGTTAGGTTTATGCCTAACTTTGATTATAAATGATGGAATAAGGGAAGTTACATTGATTTTGGGAATAAAGTTGTAAACATAAGGAATGTTGGATCAATTCTCCCACAAGGCCATTTCTAGGAGAATATTTATATTTATTGTCATGTTCCTTTTTACCAAAAGCTGAAAAAGAACAAAAAATATCCGATTAAAAATCAAAATTATTTGCTAATGAGGATTTGATCTTTAATTTAATGTCTACGCTTATATAATTTGAAGTAATTGCCTGTTTTTGTGCCGTTAATTAGTTACTTCTGTGCATGTGAGGGGTGAAATAACAGAAAGTATTTAAGTCTGCAAAATCAGTTTTCGCAAAAAATATTACTCTCTTCTAACGAATTTGAGGAGTGATTTTATAAAATTAACTTTAACAATGATATTGTATTGAAAAACTAAAGTTATATAATCAATAATCGATTTTATGATTCTTAACCACACAACTTAACGAGGACATTGATTATTCATAGGAAAAATCAATTATTCATATTAAAATGTGCATCAATTATAAGATATAAAAATAAGTTCAGAACTCAAAATAAATTATTATTGAAGTAAAAATTTATATGAACTCTTTTATGTGAAACGAAAATACCTATAAAAAATATTCTAATAATCTACGAAAGAGTTTTTTATTAGATATTCTTAGTGAAAATAATTAATATTAAATTAAAAAGTCAAATACACGCTTGTTTTGGATTTTTTTTTTCAAATGCATGGAATAATATATTTTTTGGAAAATGCCATTCATCTTGAATTAGTGAGTTTTTGTTTTATAAAAAAGTAATTCATGTATTTAATATACTGTGTAGTTCCATTTTAAGTGGACTATTAATATTTTTACATATTCATTTAATCATAATCTATTATGTATGATAAGTTTATTCACTTTATGAATAAATATTATTGAGATTCTATAAGAAACTCATCAAGACAACTCCAAAAAGTCTCAAGAAATCATTCTAATAAATAAGAGAAAATACGAGTTGAAAATGAGAGAAAGAATATATTGATTTATCAAGAAAGAGTGCTAAATATCACTTAGTTACAAGACTCTTATACACACACATATAGAGGCTACAAATAGACCGATGTTACGTAACTAACTCACGTATATATGATAAATTGATATTAATAGAAGCTATTACAAGAATGTTATCCTTTGATGCTTACAAACACTAGTCATCAAACACTTTACAATACATGTGACCATAAGATGCTATCATCTAGTGCCTACAGATGATAGTCACTAGATGCTCTACAACTAACGTGACCATAAGACACTTTTACCAGACTTGCTGACAACCATCAAATGGTTTCCTCCGTCAAAAGATTCTAAGTTTGTATCGACAATCTCTACCTTGATTCTGAATCAAGAACTTCATACCTCCTAGGTTCTCAAATGTTACTTTCTCCTTATGTGAAATCATTAGCCACAAACCTAGCCTTGAATTTTGTCTCTCCACCCTAGGAATCTAATTTTTCTTCTTTTTAAAAAGACCCATTAGCATCCAAACACCCTCTAATTCTTGGTTAAGTCCACAAGTGTCGATATGTGGTTCTTCTTGAGATATTTAAGGTCCTCCTTCATGGCACATTGCCATTATTGACTCTCTTTACTCTTATGTGCTTTGGAAGTTTCTAGGCTCCTCTAGACATTTCATCTCTTCAACTACATTATGAGCATAACATATGAGATCAACATAACTAAACCTATGAGTAGGTTTGATGCTCTATATCTCCTTGTCATATACCATTTGATAGTTAGAAGTAGCACATTTTGTCCCAAAGTCAGATGTTGTTGGTTCTGTGTCGATGATTAATGCATTCTTTGCCTCAACTAGATAGTCTTGTCTAATGCTGCTAGTGGACAAATCCACCTCAACATGACTCCCTTCTCTCCATTTATCAGAGGTTTCACTTAGTATACGTATTTTAGTTTTATCAATCTTAATGTCTGCCAAGGGTCTATGAGTGGATTGGGGGTGTCGTGGCCCCAAGATTTTTCAACCACTTATATATCTATACTAATATAATAAAATATTAATAAAATTTTATAATTATTATATTATAATATTAAGACTTCTTGGACACATTTTGTTTTTAAAACTTACATAAGAAGTTTTATTGAGATATTGAGAGGCCGAGCCACACACATTTTAGCACTCTCTATTTCCATTTTTATATTTTTATACTTTCCATTCGTGTAGTCTTCCTCATCTAGACATTCTTGAAAGGTTTCTACCACTTCTCCAATTTTTGCATCCAAAGTTTCGCAAGGATCACAACACATTAAGCCATACCCATAAATTTGTAGCCATCAATGCTACATCCAGCATTACGCTGCTGCACCGCTTGACCATTTAAGCAATGTATGTGTATAATATTACTCATAAGTCATAATACATTGTTACTTAAATATTGATTTAAACATATAGAATTATAGCAATTAGAATACATAGTGTTCCTGGAACGTGGTTAACTCGTACTTCTTTTGTTACCTCTCAGACTTGAATATCCGTATATGGGAGTCCGGACAGGGATGATACCTGCAAAAGACACTTTGACGCTTAAGTTAGTGTGGTATTCGATTCAGAGTGTAAGATAACGAATTTTTTTCAGTCCTCTTTTACCTTTGGTACTATTACCTATTTATAGGAATGAACTGAACATTTACCTGTTGGGCCTTGTTTATGCAGTCTAGACTTAGGTAATATAACCTTAATGTGAGTTTTTGGCTAATAACTAAGATTTGTGTTAATTAAACTTGATTAACAGCAGGTCGAGTATCCCTGGCTGAGCACGGTATTCGGCCCTGACCATGTGTCGAGGCTGAAGTTTCTGTATATAGTTGCTGAGGTCTTCGGCCAAGGTCGAAGTGTGTCTATCCTGTTCACATAGATAATACAATAGAGTTTTAAATTAATTTTAATTGTCACATTTGACATTTGTAACGTGCATGTGCAGACATGTAATGCTAATGCCTAATAAAATATTTAAATTCTTATACTTATATAGTTTTTGAGAAAAATAATAATTAGCCATTGGAAGTAACTATTATTTATTTGGTGGTGTTTTGTGTAAAATATTTTTAAAATTCTTAACAAAGTATATGATACTTACGTAGATTATGAAGAGTAAAAGAATTGATTCTATTTTCAAGAGAAAAATTTTTGAGAAAGATAAAAAAATATTCCTTCCCTGTCATTTGAGCATCAAAATTATCTTGAGAAGTAATTTCTCAAGGTTCCTAGATTTGCATATGAATTTGAGAATGCTTTAGATCAAGATTCAAGCAAGCGCCTTCAAATATAGGAATATCCACCAAATAAGGGGATGAAATCGAAGGCTTATTTAAAATGACTTCATATTAAATTCATCTAGATCAATATGCTCTATTTGGTAAAGATGATCGTCCATTGGTTTAGTATATTTCCTTCATGGTTTGACTATTCTCTTTTAGAAGATATTGCATATTTGTTACCTTGTTATCTATTTAGAAAAAGGCCTGGTGGACTTCTTGGATTAGATGTTTTCATTGTTGCAAGTTTTAAAAATTGGAGTAAAGCTAATAATGGAAAGAAATGTACTCTTGTTAAACACATGGGAAATGATCCTTGTTCACCATACGACAATGCATTACGTGTTTGTCAAGATTTGTTAAATCATGATGGGCGTATTAGGAATGTTATTCAAACGCAAAGCTCACATCAAATTATGAAGAATCAATTGCGTCTAAAGACTTCAATTTGTACCATTTTTTATTTAACATTTCAAGCTTGTGCATTTAGGAGCCATGATGAAACCAATGAATCAAGCAACCAACACAATTTTTTTAATGATTAAACTTTTGGCACCATATAATGATGAAGTTACAAAAGTTGTGTTCAACAATTCTCCATATAATTCTAAGTATACTTCACATCACATTTAAAAAGAAATGTTGCATATTTTTTCTAGTAAGGTGAGGAACAATATCCATGAGGAAATTGGTGATTCTAAATTTTGTAAAATTATTGATGAAGCTCATGATGAAAAAAAAAAGGAATAAATGGCTCTTGTTCTGAGATTTGTTGAGAGGAATGGCTTCATACAAGAACAATTTTTTTATATTGTGCATGTTAAAGACACAACAACATTGAATCTTAAGAAAGAATTATAGGAAATATTTAAGCTCAATCCGCGAAACTTGTGGACTTTGTAGGCTACATCTGTGAGCTCATAGGCTTGATTCATAACCCGTTTAAAGGACAAATTTGTCATTTGGATTATTTATTTGTGTTATTGTTGTGACTTGTTTATTGTGAATTGTGATACTATAAACTTTTACTGTTGAAAATATTTAGTTATTAGGTGGCGTTTGTTTTGTGCATTTTTTCTGTTTTCATTTTAGAGAAAACAGAAAACGGTAGTGAAAATATGTTTGTTACAATTTAGAAAACCTTTTCACTGAAAACATTTTAAAAGAACAACAGAAAACAAAAAATAGAAAAAAATTATTTTCAGTATTTTGAAAATTTAATACTATGTGAAAACTTGATAACAATATTGTAATTATATAAAAAACAATATATAAATGTATTTTAAACTATATATATAAATAATTTATAATATTTTTGCTAAAATTGATTAAATTTAACAATATCACTTTTTAAAAATAGAAAATATCAAGTAAAAATAAACATATTTTCTGAATGTTAAAAACTTGAAAATGAAAGCAATCTTCAAAAAATGAAAATATAAAAGATTTTCTAAAAAAAACATCAGGTTAGGTTTATTATAAATGATAATAAATTTTTTAGTATGATATTATTAGAGTTTAGTTTTTTAATAAATGTTAGAATTTTTAAAATAATATTAATATATATAAGCCCATAAACCAGTTTGTTAAGTCTATGAGTTTTGGGAGCTAGATTTGGATTCTTAAAAAAAGTCAATTTATTTTGACAAATAGAACTTATTCAACTCATTTAAAATATAGGTTTCGTGGGTTGTGCCTAAATGGGTCGGACAAGTCCGTTTACCCACCCAGACTCAATAATAAGGAAATAGAGAAATAAAGAAGAACAAGTCAATGTGTTGAGTGAAACAAATAACTTTTCTTTTTACACCCTCATTTTCTATTTACAACAGCAAAATTTAATTTCCATAAAGACCACCATCTTCCTCTTTTCCTCCCTCTGCATGTTTAAAGGTGTAAAAACGGGTCAGCCTGGCCCATACGGGCTGACCACCGGGGGTTGTGGGTTAGATAAGGTAGGCTGACCTGACCCACTAAGCCTAAAGATAACTAGTTATACAACTCGATTCGACCCACCACGAGCTAGTAGGTTAGGTGGGCTGGCCCGCCAAATTTGAAAAAAAAAATAGTTTCTAATTTTTTTAAGTGAGACTCTTTTTATAAAAAATGTAAATTATAAATATGCTATTAAGCGCAAATATGCAAATTATAAACACATAAATAAGTTTAAAATTTAAAAATAGTACCTAACATATACATAATATTAAACAACATACAAATTATAAATAATATAAATCAACAACATTCAAATCATTTTTGTATATAATCTAATTAAAAGATCCATTTCAAACATAGACTAAATAGATCAATGTCATCATTCATCAACAATTCAACTTCAACATACAAAAATAAAAGTTTAAAGAGAGTGTGTTACTAAAATAAAAAATTTTAAATAAACATGGTGGGTTGTGGGCCAGCTTGGCTCAGCCTGAACCCACCAAACTTGCGAATTGGGTAGGTTAGGCCACAAAAGACAACCTGTTTCGTGAAACTATAATTTTTCCAACCCGGCCCGGCCCAAACCCATGGTGGGTCAGGCTGACCCACCAGGCCGAGTCCGTTTTGACACTACTACGGATGTTGCCCCCACCACACCAACTCATATGCAAGTTTCCCCACCCTCCAACCTACAACCCCTCGCCCTTCAACTTGTAATACGATACACCCGTCTTAACTAACCAAATTAGCAGGGAACCAAATTTACCTCCCACTATTTCTCTAATTCTTCTCATTCCATTGCTTAGAGGCACACTTACAAATCTATTAATATTTAACAATAAATTTAAATTTAATCTACATGTGTTAGAACCACAAACGTGAAAGTGCAAAAAAAATACATTGCAAATTACAAGATCTACAATTATGTAATTACATATTTTGGATCATGTGATCAATATAACATTATATTATAGATCTCATGATCTACAATATACATGAATTAAGGTATATTGCAGATCACAAGATTTGCAATGTGCTTTACACAATTGTGGATCTCATGATCCATTATTGTGCACAAATGTGATATTGCGAATCTATTATTTGTGTACGTCCACAAACATGAAAGTACATAAAAAAATACATTGCAAATCACAAGATCTACAATTATATAATTACATAATTGTAGATCACGTGATCAATGTAACATTATATTATGAATCTCATGATCCGCAATATACATGAATTAACGTACATTGCGGATCGCAAGATTTGCAACATGTTTTACACAATTATGGATCTCATGATCCATTGTTGTGTGCAAATGTAATATTGTGAATCTATTAATCCACAATATTGTATATGCATATTATGGATTTGTTAATCTGGAAATGTAGCTTAACATGGTGACAAAAATTTTTGAAATTTTAAATATGAGTTTAATTTGTATACTCCTGTTAAAAGAGTTGTAGTCACACACTTCTTTAGTACACTCCTGTTAAAAGAGTTGTAGTCACACACTTCATATTTTCCTTTTTGTACACGTTTATGTCTACAAATATACACTCTCTTTCTTCATTTTTCCTTTATTATCCAAATGTGCCTGAGAATGTTGAAAAATTATATTATTTTAATAATTGATTATATATATAATTTATTATTTTATAATTGGTTATATCAATATCAATTTATTTTGGATAATTTTAATAAAAAATTATTTAAAAACAATTAATCTTGTTTAAATATAAAAAATAGCTTTTATATACTAAAAGAATGTGAAAACAACTGTAAAAAAAACTATTAAAAATAATCATAAACTTCAAAATTTTAACTTCTTAAAACAAACTGATTTTTCAAAGAAATTTATTTTCTAAATTTAAGTTGTATTCTCAAACATCTAGCTTATTTTTCAAAATACCTAATAATTTGAAAAACAAATTAGAGTATGTTTGAGAAAGATAAAAAAATAGATAATTACAATAATTAATTATTTTATAATTATAATCTAATTTTATTTGAATAAGTTTGTTAAAAAGTAAATTAATTATCATTAACCTTGTTTGAATGTAAAAAAAAAAAACTTTTATGAAGTAAAAAGTGTGAAAACAACAAAAAAAAACATTAATAATGAAAAATGATCATAACTTACAAATTTCCAACATTCATAAATTATTTAAAACATAAGAAAATGGTTGGGAAACAGCTTAAATGATATTTCCCTAACAAGCTCTTATAATCTAAATTAAAACCATTTTCACACATGCTATCCATCTCAATTGAATAGTCTTTTATTTATTCTTGCTTGATTTTTTTTACTCTAATACTGAGGTTCTATCTTGCTCCAATGTTTGTAGCTGGATCGTCCATTTTAATGAAGTGGAGTGCTCTTAGAGTCATTCATATTAAAAAACGAGTGTCAATTTTAAACTTTCTTTACTACTACTCATTTTTATTCTACTTTTTCTTATTTCCATTGTCACTGGTTCAAGTAATTCATGAATTTTTTTTTGGTTATAAGCGAAGAGATAATAGAAAAATTGAAAAAATTCAAAAAGTATAATTTCAATTCTGGAAAGTAGTTTCTTAGATACAATCTCATAAGTGTATTTGAAAATTTTTTAAATTCACGTATGAGATTTTGTATTCTAGAAAGTACTTCGGTAATGTTGAAAAATGAAAGATATATTCGGAAAGTATGTTTTGGCACACTAAAGATGTTATAAATAAAAAGGGGGAGTAGAGTAGCAAAAAAAGCAGTGAAAATAAAAAATGCCAAAAACATCTTTACAACTTACCATTTGTTCTAATTCTAACCCAAACTAATTAGATACTAATCCTCAGTATTGTCTAGCCTCCCACTATATTTCTTCTCTTTTTACAAAGTGCCCAAGAAAGTTCTAAAAATTATTACCGGTCTATAGCGTTCCTTTTTGTGGAGAGGAAAGGACCAGGAGAACAAAATTGCATGGGTTAGTTAGGCAAATGTGTGTCGGCCCAAGGAAGAAGGGGGTCTGGGGGTAAAATGTCTATGGGACTTTAATTTGAGTTTACTTGCAAAGTAGAGGTGGAGAATATTAACAGAGCAAAATGTGATATGGGCGAGTTTGCTGGAGAGTAGATATGGTTAGACTTTCAAATTCAACCAAAGACAGCAGAATTTGTCGACAGCTTCGCAGTGGTGGAGGGATCTATGGGATATTGATGGGCCGAAAGCGGTGATACCATACTGGTTTGAAAATAATGTTAGGAGAAAAGTTGGGAACGGAAAGGATACCTTGTTTTGGGAACAGAATTGGATAGGAGACAGACCTCTTAGCTTAAAGTTTCCCAGGTTATATGAGTTAGCGGCAGATAAAGGTACCACTATTAACCAGAAAAAGGTAGTATCAGATTGGTGGAGTTGGGTATGGAGGAAGGAACTATTTGTATGGGAAGAAGATCAGCTTCGTCTTTTACAAAGCGTGCTACAGTCAGTGGTAATTGTGGATTACAGGTTGGATAGATGGAGTTGGAGGTCTAGCAGGGATGGAGGTTTCTCAGTGGCGGAGGCTTATGTGCTACTACGCTCGCAGCAGACCTCACCGAGACTAACCGAGGTGGAACCCAACCTTCTGAGGCGAATGTGGAGAGACCGTCTACCTTCTAAGGTAATTGCTTTCTCATGGAGATTACTGCTAGATAGATTACCAACCACTGATAATCTATTGAAGAGACAAGTTGAGATTCCAGGAGAGGGGGCTCTATGTGTCTTCTGTAAGAGCGATATGGAAAGCAGGAACCATTTGTTCTTAACGTGTGCCAAGGCCCAATCGGTGTGGAGCAATATTATGAGCTGGCTGGGAATCCAAGGACCCATCCCGGGGGATCTGATTCAACTTTTTATTTCATCATCAACATGGGTGGTTCGAAGGAGAAAGGAGAAGTGCAGGTATGTTTTGTGGCTAGCTGGCTGTTGGGGTATCTGGATTACCAGAAATCAGATTATATTCGATAACATACCGGTGGATTCAGTGGACATTCTTATGACTATAAAGGTAATCTCGTGGAATTGGCTATCATACTCCTTCGGGTTTAATAGGGGGTGTGTGTTTTCGGACTGGTACGCTAATCCTACATTGTGTTTATTAAATACGATATAGGGGGATAAGTTAAAACATGCTCCAATAGATACGGAGGAGTATTGATTTTAGTTTGTACTCTAAGAAACTTTTTTTTTTATTGAATATATTCTTTAGCCTTTCAAAAAAAAAAAAAGATACTAATCCTCTTACTTAAATTTTTTATATACAGACGTTAATGGTTAGTGGTTAGTGTTAGTCCCACTTAATTACTTTAATCCAAACTAATTTTATACTAATCCTCTCACTTAATTAACTTAGTTCAACATTTACATAATTTATTTATTTTTTTATTATAACTAGAAGTATAGTCTCTCTTCCAGGGGATCAATCATCAATGCAATTAAATTGAAATTATATTATATTTAGTTGTTTTTTTTGGTGAAGTTATATTATATTTAGTGTACTTGCTAAATCATTTTCATCAATTATATCATATTAAAACCCACTGTTATGCATTCTAAAATTATTATTTAATAATAAAACAAATTGTATTATTTAGTTTGCGTTTCACATGTAAAATATTTTGTTTTTCCTTTTGTTGTTGTTATAAAAATTGGTTTTAGTTTTTAAAAAATGTAAATATAAAACTAAAATCCATTCCAAAATTTTGTTATTCTAAAATTTTCATTGTGAAATTAATCAAAAATCATTTTATACATATCATTCAAAACAAATATTCTTTTAAGGATTATAAATGATAATATGGGATTACATGTCTATATGAAAAAACTTACACTATCTCCGTATATTTCCAAGTAACTAACGCCTTCTGAGTTCTGAATTTTATGATACATTATAAAATATGCATTAACTGAAAAAATAAATAAATTTATAAAATATTAAATATATTTGTTTTCATCATTTGATAAATATTTTTTTTGAATTATTTTGACAAGATAGAATAAATTAAGAAAATAAAAATGATCTTCACAAAAAAAAGAAGAAAATAAAAATGATGAATGATTTGAGTGAAATATTTATTAACTTTATTAATAATTAAATTGTTGAAAATCTTAATTAATTTCTTTTTTCAATTATGACTTTTTTATTCATCTACATAATTAAAATTTATAATTTTTCTTAAAACTATTTAAATTTACTTGCACTTGGAGCAAAGCTATTAGAGAGGGAAATGGTGAGCTCTACTAGGATTTGCGAGAAAGGAGACTCATCTATGCAAGAGGAGGATCTTATCCTCTAAGGTACAAAGAAGATTAAGGATGAATCAGAGAGTGTTAATGCACAAGGAGACCCTTTCTTACTTGGACTCGCTTCTCGAGCTAGTTGGGGAAGGGTATGATGTATCTGTACCCACCTTTCTCCCATCTTATCCTCGGAACCGGACCTGAGTACCTGACCACCCAGACACGTCGGACCAGAGCTCGACACCTCGACCCGAAGCACCACGACCCGACCATCGGCATAAAAAAGGTAACTCCGAATCCATTCTTAAAAAGGGAAATTGGGACCTTCCTCGCAATTAAAAAAGGTAACCAGGAACCCCCCAAAAAACACAATAAAAGCATGACACACCCCTTAAAAAAAGGTATGTTTTCTACTCACTTCTGACACTCGCTTACCATGACTTACACTGACTTGAGCGTCAAAGTCGCTCTTGAAGCTAGTCGAGGGGCAAATAAACGGTACAATGCAAGCAAAAGATAACAACATCGGCCAGTACCTCCAACTTACCAAAAGCCTACTTGCAGCATTCAACCAAACCGACGTCATACATGTACCACGGGAAGACAACAGAAGGGTCGATACCCTCTTAAAGCTAGCCACCACAACCAAAACAATCCAACGACATTCAGTTCTCCAAGAAAATATGGATGCCCCAAGCACGCAAGCCAGCAACATTGTGGTAGTTACCACAACCCCCCGGCTAGAGAACTTCAATTATCTTTTTCCTCACGTCAGATATCCTCCCCGATGACACCTCAGAGGCCCGCAAAGTACGACGCCAGACAACCTCCTTCGTCATCATAGGAACCGACCTATTCAGACGAGGTTTCTCATGCCACTTACTTAATTGCCTCAGCAACGAGCAAGCCAAGTACATACTGAATGAAATTCACAGGGGAATCTGCAGATCCCATTCAAGAGCCCAAAACATGCTCCAACGGGTAGTCTGAGCAGGATACTATTGGCCCACCATGCGCAAAGATTGTTAAGAGTACGTCAAAAGGTGCAAAGAATGCCAGGAGTTCAGCAACAAGACCCACATCCCTCATGAACACCTCCATTACTTGAGCACCCCGTAGCTCTTCTCTATGTAGGGACTAGACATACTTGGCCCTTTCCCCCCTTCCATAAGACAGACAAAATTTCTCTTAGTCGCAATTGACTACTTCACCAAATGGATAGAGGCTGCTCCAATAGCCACCATCACGACCCAACAAGTTCAAAAATTCACTTAGAAGATCATCTGCCATTTTGGCCTCCTACACTCTATAGTCACCGACAATGACAAGCAACAACCCAGAGGTCGCAGGCTGAAAGATCAGCGTCAGGTAGCAGGATCTTCACTTGCGCCATAGCACGACGAAAACCCTCCTCCAAAGCATACAACATCAAGCTACTAGACTGATCTTCCACCGCCTCCTTCGTACGCAACACTTCCTCCTCCAAAGCCGCCTTCTCCTTTTCCAACTGGACTGCACCTCGGCATCGCGAGTCCTCTCCCTTCTCTCTATCCTTGAGGTTTCAAACACCATGAAATGGATGATGAAGGGGAAAGAAAATGGAGGTGGGACGACACTCTTAAAGAGAGATAAGTCAAAGTGTTTACGTTTACCACAAGGGAAGGAACCCTTGATAAAAACCAACTAGGAAGAGGTTCCTGAAGACCTTTTACTAAGAATGTGTTCATAAAGAGACTATTTTTATTCAACTTCAAAGGTGAGATTTATAATGAGAGGGAACGAGTATATATAGCCCAATGGGAGAGCTTAGACACACTTTTCTAGACAATGTGAAACTTAGGCTTAAGACTAATTAACCCAAGTCTTAGGCCTTAAATGAGGCACCTAAGCTCACCCCCCATGGGTGCAATTAGTAACTCCTAAAGTGAATGGGCTCGTCCAAAATCATGTCTTGACTTATGCACCCATTCTAAGCTTACTCCGCCTTTTTAACTAAATACACCCATACCTTCTAAACTAAAAAGAAGATGATCGAATATACATGGCCTTAAGGGAACTAAAAATATGCTCCTATTTAGCTAATTAAAATAAAATATTTACAAGATAAAAATGAAGACTATGGCTTTCAATTTTCAATGAACTTTCATCCATGTCATGCCTTCCTTGAATCCTCCTAGCCATGATACATGCTAGGTGGGATTGCATCACTCCCCCTCAATATATACCACCTTATTTTCATGTATTGACACACTTGAATGATTGAATAGAAGACTCCTTAGAGAACATTTATTTCTTAGTAAAGTGTCTTCAATTTCCTTTTTTTGAGGAGATTTTTCCCAAAGCTTTTTTCAACGGTGCTCTCCCTTGTGAAAAACATCATAATTTTCTGACTCATCTTCTCTAAGAGGAAGGTGTCACCATTGCCCATTTTCTTCCCTTCCATCTTCCACCTTTTTGAAGTGGAGAACCTTGGATGGAGTTGATCATGGGAAGTGCAAAAACTTTTGCATCACCCGTCCCTGTTCCTGCCTAAGAAAATCAAGACGAGGACATGGGTGGGTTTGGTGGTCTCCGCATTGTCCTCGCACCCGCCCCCGCTCCACTTTTATATTAAACAAAATTTCATACATTTATTTTTAATCTCATATGTCGTGTGTACAAATCTACACTTTTGTGGATTATTAAAACTGAAATATAATTAATAACTTAACATATAGTTTATTTAATTAATTAATAAATTAAATAAATAAATAATTTAACATATAATTTATTCAATAAATTATACGTAAATTTAAATTAAATTATAAAAATAATATAATGAGACACCCGCAAGTATACTTGAACCTAAAAATACTCGACAAGGATTAAAATTTCAAACTCATCTCCTTTATACCTACCATGCCCTCATCCCATACTTATGGGGACGTGGAGAGTCAAACCTGTCCCATCCCACTCTGTATTCATCCGTACCTAAAAGTGGTCTAGTGATGGAAATTTCTACATCAAAATAGTGCATGAGCTATTGACGTCCACAAATAACACCCACATTCACAAAATTTTTAATAGAACTTGGAAGTAGAAAGGCCCAAAAATAACAAAAGGACCTTTGTGGAAGGTGGTCCATGAAGCTATACTATATTTCATCTGAATATTGCTACTCTAGATGTATGCCCTTGCTGTAGCAACTTTCTTGAGACACTTCTTCACATCTTTGGAGACTGCCTAATGATAAGCAATACATGACTAAAACTTGGTCAGAGTGGAGCCCAAGGGAATGGCTTCATGAGCAACAATTGGAAAGCTTGGTTAAAAGAGAACCCAAAGAGACAGAACCAGGTGTTTGGAGTTGAATGAAATGTTTTATTTAGAACCCTTCTCGAATTGTTTTGGTGGTGACGTAACAATTGGGTGTTCAATAATAATGATTAGAGCATAGAGGTACTCATGCATAGAGTTGAAAGAGGATGTTACTATGTGTTACTAGGCTATCAAAGGTTCAAAAAGATCCTCGAAATCCAACATAAGGAGAAATCTTTAGGCTGTATTAAATGGATTCCTCCACTGCACGGAGAAGTTGCAATCAATTGCGATAGATCTGTAATACAACATGGAGCAGTGGCTAGTTGTGTATGTGTGGGAAGGGATGGGATAATTCGAGACGAGGATGCCCAATTCCTATGTGGTTTTATAGCTAGACATGCCCCCGTGTTTGATACTCTCCGTGGAACTGTGGATCTATAATTGCCTAAAATTGGAATGGGATAAGGGTATACTCATATAGAGGTTTGCTCGGGTTCACTCATTGCCATTAATTTATTAACCCAGTGTAGTAGACTTTACCCAACACTTCTTGGTCAATATGATTCATCACCTCCATCAGCATAGGGGATGTGTTCACTGGATTCATGTTCTTCATGCAAACAATTGTTAAAATCAGAGAATAGAGTAGAGATGAATAATGGAATGAAACCCTTATGTCTGAATACACACCAGAAGCATGTTTATATAAACTTATTTAATAAGTTACACATGAATATAGATTTTCTATAATCTTTAAAATATGATCTCTAACCTTGTAAAAAACGGATATGATCTCTAAGAAGATATCTAACTATGGATCATCGGTAGATTTGTGTTTCAAAAATTTTGAATTGGCTCATTCCATTCTATGTAATGCCTTACTGGCAGACTGCATCCCACGTGGATTTTAGTTTTCTTTTTCGAACAATACCAGTCATTCAACAAAAAAAGGCATAGGTAAATAATGATTCAAATATTAAAAAAGGACATAGATAAATAAATTATTATTTTAAACAACTTCGAACATAATGATTTGGTATCCGAGTGCGCCAAAATGCAACGGTGATGAAATGTAATTTTTCTATTAATCATAGTAGTGAGTATAAATACATGATTTAATAGTTTGGACTTAATGTGTCCAATGAGACCCATATAAATTGTGTAAAAAAATTTAATTAAAGAGGTTATGAGTTCTTAAAATAATTTTTTAAGAAACGAATAGCACTGAAACTATATTAAATTATTTATTTTAGCGTGGACAGGTCTACATTTGACTAAATAAAATTAATTTTATTATTGGAAGGGAAAATAGATGATCCTAATTTCCAAATCCTTAAAGAGTAGGTTTGTGATGGTTGAATAAATAACAATATTGGAAGATGTGTGGTAGAAGTAATCTGATGGCGTGGAGTTTCAGAAAACAATAGTATGCATGTAATTGTCAAAAAAAGAAATAATGTCAGGACAGATGAATGAATGAATGGAGTAATTAAAGAAATGAAGAAGTAGAGTGTTGTGGTGAAGCATACATAATAGAGAATTTAATAAAGAAGTATGTTTTGACACATCATGTACAGGTACAGCAACCTCACAAAAGGAGATTTAAAAAGGAAAAAGATTTAAAAATCAAATCCAGCGGCATCTCCGAAACCAGCATGGTAAGAACCGACATCAGAAACCATGTCACCGATTAGAAGCCCACCCAAGGCTCCTCCAAGCAAGCCCGCTCCCAATCCCATTCCAAAATTGTGCTTTGACGGTTTCTGAGACGGGGGAGGAGGGTAGCCGTACCCGGGTTGGGGCGCGTAACCGTATCCGTAACTGGGTTGAGGCGGCGGGGGAGGAGGATAGACATAAGCTGTGGCATACTGATACTGGGGTGGGGCAGGAGAAGAAGTGGGGCCCACGGGAGGGTGAGCGGTGAATTTGTAGGAAAAATTCAAGGCACCCTTGGGCTTGCCGGAGGGTTTTCTGACCTGGTAACTGACGTGCTGGAAAGATTTACCGTCACCGGGTTGGCTTAAGAGTTGGTGGAGAGGGACGAGGACCTCGCCGATGTCCTTATCGGAGGCGAGGGTGCGCTCGCAGCGGAGGTTGATTTCGAGGGTCAAACGCGCCGGGGATTCATGGAGAGTGAACTTCATTGGAAAATTCCAGGTTGGGTTGGTGCCGGCGTTTCTGTGGACGGGAGTCTTGGTCTTTTGGGCCCCCGAGACTGTAGCCACTGCGTACACGTCCATCTTCGACAACAGATTCAGGTCTTTCAGATCCTTCGCTGATCCCAGCTTCACTTCTAGCGTTCTGTATTCCATCCCGCTCTCTTTCACTTTCAGTTTCGCAGATAACTTTACAAACTAACCAACACAACTTCAGCTCAATCATATTCTATTTATAGTGCCACGCGGCCCCGTATACAACAAAGGAATCTTCTTCCTGCTTTTCCAATTTCATTTTCTTTTTTTTTCTCAACAAAGGCGGCTGCTAAATAATTAATCCTAATATTTTATAATATGACTAAAACAGTCTACTATATCCCCTATTGTTTCTCTTAATATGGGATATTTTGCCTGGAACAAACAAAACATAGGGCACTCCTATTTTTCTAATTAATATTTTTTCCCTTTTCTTCTTCTAATTTTAACTATCTATATCTTGTGTAATACGTACAATCAAATATTAATTTATTAATAAATTTGTTAAATGATATTTAAAAAAATAATAATCTTCACACTATTTCAGAAAAATATAATTATTTTACTAGTGCCAAGTAACTTATTTGTCCTATTACTACTAATAATAATATTATAAAATTTTAAATGAGACAAATAAAAACGTGGCATAGTTGGTTCCGAAACTTCCTTAATTTCCTCTTTACTTGACCAAGTCGTGTGTGTGACCTGATTTGTATCTGACATCGTCACTTTGCGTGGCATATGCAAGCTGGAACAGGCCAACGCGGTCACGCAGCTTATGACTTTTCCATTTTCGGTTCTCTATCGTCACTACTCACTATGCTGGTTTTTTCTTATTTTTTATATTCAAAATACTATTGCGTATTCGCGGGTTAAAGAAGAAGCAAGCATATAACATCAATTTTAGACTAAATTTAAGATATTTTAATAAATTATATAAATATTTTTTAATCATTACAATAATTTTTTATACAAAATTTTGGTGTAATATAAAATAAAATGTTAAATATAATATTTTAAATATTAAGAATATATATATAATATAAAGATGTATATATAATATTTAAACTTAAAATGAAGTTGATTAAAAAAAGGTGATATTATATATAATTTTAAAAAAAAATCTCACGAAATTTTTTTTTCTAGACCATAAATATTTTCTATGGAGAAAGCCGAATAATATCAACGATACAATTCTTTCTCTTACTATTTAACAAATTTGTATACTTAAATTAAATAACTATTCTATTCTTTATTTTATTGTTTGCTAATAAGTCAAACATAGGTCATGTCATGAAAGAAAAATGGATTAATCAATTCTCTATTAGCATTATAAAGTCAATTGTCTCCACAATTTTAAATATCAATATTATCTTTAATCTACATATGCTATCAATTTTATTTTATTAAAAACATAGCTGGTACCTTTTTTAAAAAGAAATAATTTCTGTTACAATTTGTTCTATTTTGTTGTTACAATTTTCTTGTAGCAAGAGTTTTTTTATTGTTCTTTTCAGTGTTGTGCATAAGCTATATAATATTTTTCTTTTAAACGTTTTTTTTTCTTCTTTTATTTAACAACCTATCAAAATATTTGGTTTCTTTTTAAAACTACAAATAATTAATCAATATATTTATAAATTATAAAAAATTTAAATAATGTATGAAATAATTTATTATAACTCATTCAACACTCTTTGCACTTACAAATATTTATCAAAACTAAAAATTTAATAAAATAATTTATTAATAAGTGACAAATTAAATAAAAATCCAAATATGTTATAAAAATCATAATATTATTATAACTAACAAATTTGAAACATGCAATCATAGCTATGACATAAAGAAAATAAAGTTAAGGTAAAATAAAGGGAAAAGCTTGGTGTTGTGATATACCAATAATAAATAATTAATTATGTATTTTTTGAATTTCATATATTATAAAATTTACGTTAATTATCATATTTATAATACGTATTAGGAATTTATTATAATACGCTAATTAATTACATATATCAAAACATATTATACAAATATAATTAATTAATCAATATATTTATAAGTTATAACAAATTTAAATAATGTATAAAATATTAATGTTAGCATATTATAATATATGAAATTAAAAAAATATTTTAATTATTTTTTATATTTTATTTATCCCATTTCTCTATATTATCATTTTATTTTTATCCACCATCTATTTCAAATATTTTTCCACCGTCTAACTTTATTAATTTATTAAATTTTTATTTTTGTTACTTTATTCATTTATCAATTTTTAATTTATTGATAATATTTTTTATTTCATTCCACATTTTCTTATGATTACACTTAATTCATTCTACCTAATTTTTACTTTACCTTTAATTATACCAAAAACAAATAATTAATTAATATAATTTTTGAATTTGATACATTAAATGTAACTAATATAACAATTTTTCATTAAAATTAACATACATAATACTTTATTTAATACTTTATAAAATATTTTATCTCTTCATGTTAATTATATTTAATTTTATCTTTTAATTTATTCCAACATTATAATGACAATCTATTTGATAGTTTCTTTCCATACCACACCTTAATTTTTACATTTTTTAATTTACTTTTACGATCACTACATAAATTAAACCTATTTTATCATAACTCTTTTTTATAACTATATAACCATAAAAAAAAAAACTTAGTTTCATAATTTTTAATTTACTTCTACTATTACTTTTTATGTTATACATATTGTTTGAATCGTATTGTCACTGTCATCTTAACTTCTTTATTTAATTTGTTCATTTATTATAACTATTTTTTTATTCTCTTCACATTTCTAACTTTTCTCATTGATAATTTACACAAGAAAGTTTTATTTAAGCATATATTTTTTTTTATCTTACCCCATTCATCAATAGGTGATATCAAAATATGGAAAATTTAAATAATCAAAGATAACAACAAAGACAATGGTGGAGACAAAATCAAGAAATAGAAGTAGAATGAGATTGTCATCTATACGACAATTAGTTTGGACAATACATTATCAACAATTCATTCCATGTGTACATATTTGTTATTACTTAATCATGTACGTTGTTATTTTGCATCTACTTCATTTATAGGAACTAATTCCCTTGAAGTAATGTGGATGTTCGTCACTTACCACATGGTTAGTAGAACATATTTTTTTATTATTTAACCTTATTAAAATTGGTTACGCTTTAATGATGTCAAATAAATATATTATGACTATCGTAATGTTTTGAAATTTTACATGATAATTATATAATTCGTGAATACTAACAATTAAATATCTAGTAATTTGTAATTTTGAATCAACACCATTTTGGGGAGTCCATGACTATGAGACAGCACCAAGTACTAGGCATGTATCTAACCTTTCACAAGGTTAGTATTTAACCTCATGCAAAGGGACAATTTTTCATGTTACAAAAACTAAATTCTCAATATTTATTTTGAGAAAAAATATGTCTATTACTATTTTATGTTGAGGTTTAACTTCCCACTTCTTTTGTGTGAATTTAAATACCCGAGTTTGTACGATAATAAAAAAACTAAAATTGAATTTGATAATATATTAAATGGAATAAGGTTATCCTGATTTAGGAAATAATATTAATGTTGATGTCATATTTAAAATATTATAAATTAAGTAGTATAAAATAGATGATAGGTGAAGTTATGAGTTATATTCTTTAGGTTTAAAAATTGTAATTTTAATTTTTATCTATAACAATATATCTATAATCTATAACAATAAGTGTGTGTATATATATAAATAAAGGGGATATCCCATTTTGATGTCCACCTTTTTTATTCCACCTCTTCATATGGTACTACATGTTCACATTTATATTCGCTTTGATCATAATGTGGATTTGAATTTAAACATATAATCTTTACTATCAACATACAATGATTCAATTCATATCATTTAAATTATACAATTATTATTATATTAGTAACTTGTTTTCTCAATCAAATGTTAAATATATAACAGAATGCAATTTTGAATCAACAAGATTTTTGGGAAGTCAATGAACATAAGTAGGATCAAGTAATAGGCATGCATCTAACCTTCCACAAGGTTAATATAATACTTCTACCACTTTTACAATGACCTCATGCAAATGGACAACCTTTTAATGTTACAAAAACTTACGCAGAATATAGATTATTATACTTAGAGTGAAAATACTATAGATTATAAATAAAAAGTGTATGTTCTTTATTAAAAAAATTATTTATCGTACCAATTTAAACCTCAACCTCATGCAAACGGACAATTTATTCATGTCATAAAAACTCAATTTTTTCAAACAGAAACAATGCAAATACTATGGAAGTAGAAATGTTGAATGTTCATAATGTGGATTTCACTAACAATCAAGGTACATTTTCTCAATTCATACCATTTTAAATTATACAATTATATTATTAATTGGTTATTTAATTTCATTATTTGTTTCAACATATGTCCTTATCTACAAGCTTAGTTATAATTTACATTATTTTTTTCATTTTAGTCATAGTACCTAAATCTTTTATCCCTTCTTTACCTTTAACTTAAAAGTTAAAGTGAACATATAAACATATATCTGTCTTCATTACTTTATATATCTTATAGATAAAGTGAAAATAGTGTATTTTTTTAAATAACGCAAAGGTCCAATGGAGATTCAAACAAACACATAATTGTGCTCAAAATTTCCAAAATAGTATCACAGTGGTAAAATTTCAATTACCTACCCCAACTACATGCACACAATGTCACGCACGTTTGTTTTAGCATGAGTCATATGACACATGTTGTTTTAGTGGGAAAATTTCATTTTCAAATGTTAGTGCTCTTGCATAGTTACTTGAAATATTCTCAAATACTTCATTCGAAAGAAGACATTTTAAACAACATATTGAAAGTTACAATCATATACTTTCATTCACTTCACTTGGTGTTCATATTTATGACAAACAATTGGACATGGTATATATAGTTTTCATGCTCAAGGAACAATATATCATGATATAGGAGGATTCTAGGCCATATTTCCTCTAGTTGTATATATATGACATAGAACATAAGTTACAAAGTAAGATATTGGAAAACCCCCAACTTCATCAAACATTGTTTGTAAGTTGCAACAAATACTTCATTGATACAATCTATTTGTGCATGTATTTTGACAACTTACACTATGTAAAAATGTTTATGAATGTAGCTTACTTATGAAAAAACATCCACCTAATCAACCATAATATAATCTTCAAACTGCACCATAAGTTGCAGAAGTTATTGTTGGTAGAGATGTAGAATCAATCACGTGTGGCCATGATGAAAATCTAATGAGGATTCAAGAAATAGTTAGATATTATGATCCTCTACAATATCCTTTATTGTTACCTTTTGGGACATACAGTTGGGACCTCAACACAAAAAACTATAATGGTAGAAATATCTCTTGCCGAGAATATTACAGTTACATGGTTTAAGTACTTATCTCACAAATATCTACTATAATACTATCATTTGAATATTAAATTTATTTAAATTCATAATAAGTATTTGTTGTTTGATTAATTGTAGATACCTCATAATCATCAATTTGTATTATTACAAGTAGGACGACTCTTACAACAATATATTGTAGAAAACTATGTTAAGATTGAAACAAAGAGGTTAAGATGGATTTGAACTTACCAAAATAATATCCGTGTTAAAATATATTAAGGCTTGCAAGATACTATACATGTTAGAGAAACTACTATAAGTATTCTTTATGACATAGATTGTCACAATATAATGTTAAATAATCACTATCAATTCTAACACATTGTTGGGTAAAGAACAATATTACCTTTCTCATTTATTAATAGTCGTTGAGACCTAACGCAACTTTATGAAGATTGTATGATTATTATCCTTAATGATGGCAAACCAGATATTTTCCTTACAATGACATGCAATCCTTCTTGGAATGAAATATCATCTAAACTTGAATATCTTCAAACGCCACAAGATTGTCTAGACTTGCTAACAAGAATTTTTCGAGCAAAATTTGAGTAGTTGAAAGATTATGTCCTTAATAAAAGTGTCCTCATAAAGGTTAAAAGTTACACGTATGTCACAGAATTTCAAAAACAAGGTTTACCACATGTTCGTATGCTACTAATCTTAGAAAGCAATGACAAGTTACGTGACCTAGAAAATCATGATACCATCGTTAGGGCAAAAATACCAAAGATTGAAGAAGACCCACAATTGTATGAAGTTGTACTAAAGCATATGATCTATGGACCTTACGGAACTCTTAATCCTAGATCTACATGTATGAAAGAAAAGATACTCAAATCAGTTCTTAGAGGATACATGACAAGGTAATGTCTCATATCCAAAGTATAGAAGACGTTTCAATAAACCAATATCTATGAATATAAATGTCACTATTGATAATAGATGGGTAATTCCTTATAATCCTTGGTTACTGTTAAAATATGTTTGCGACATAAAAGTTGAAGTAAGCAGCAACATCAAGGGTATTAAATATTTGTATAAGTATGTTTACAAAGGTCCTAATCGAGTGGCAATGAAGGTTCATAGAGGATCAAGTATGGATGAGGTTCAACAATACATTGATGCTAGATGGGTATGTGCTTCTGAGGCTTTGTGGAAGATATTTAGATTTACCCTTTATTGATTACATCCATGTGTTGAAAGGTTACATATTCATTTACCAAATCGCTATCAAGTGCAATTCTATAATCATCAACGCATCAATGATATATTAAATTATGACCACAACTCTAAAACAATGCTTACACAGTTCTTTGCCTTAAATTATAGAGATCAACAAGTTAGAAGTTATTTTCTACAAAAAAAATTCCAGAACATTATTATTGGCATAAGGGAGACAAGCAATGGTACCTAACAAGGTAAAAAATGAAAGTTATTGGTTGCATTTATATAGTATCTCCTTCAGAATGTGAGAAATTCTACTTGCGTATCTTGCTATCTCATTTAAAAGGTCCAACCAGTTTAGAATTCCTACTCACATCAACTAGCACATGCTTTCCCACATTCAAAAAATCAGCTCAACAATTGGGCTTTTTAGAGAATGACAACAACATTCGTGAATGCTTAGCAATTGTCACTATTTTAATTTCTTTGTGAATAAATGCTCACAAAAGAAATCTTACCATCAATTCTCAAAGTGTATAAATGAATAAGAATGAGACTCTATTTTTAGGCCAACAAGAGATTAAATGGCGGTTTGAATTAGAGAATTAACCAAGCTTAAATAGCACAAGGCCAACTAAAACAAGGCTAATTATCCCTTGATCAAAACTATTCATCACACCTCACTAACCTTGTCTCCTTCTCTCAAAATGGTGTCTAACCAAATGGGACAATGGGGTTTACATATTGGTCATGCTTTTTGAGTGTTAGAGAGGTCCAAAACCAAGGCCTAGCGGTATGGGAAATAACACACATCCAAGACCAAGAGCTAGCCCACTTTCGATCACATATACTAACTAATGACATCCCTTATTCTACTAACCATGGCTGAAATACAAGGCCCAAAAAGAAAGGAAATTTAAACTAATAATATTCTCATGTTTGTTAGAAGTTTTGAAGTTTCATTTCGTGGCATCTTTTATTCTTGAGAATGTTTTAACTTCCCATTTTCTACCTTTTATTCCCATGGTAAAGGGGAGAGAAAGTTATATTCCCATGGGAATATTGGAAGTTACTTATAATACATATGTAACTTCTATTTTTTTTTTATTTATATTATTTTAAAATTTAAAAATATTTCAAGGAATATAAAAATAATCAAATGTAATTTTAAATTTACCCCAACAAAATATTTTTATTTTTATTATTCCTAGGAATGAGAATTTTAGGAATATAATACCATAACTTAAAAGAAACGCCCTCTAAAACTCTATGATCTTTAATCTCAAGAAGAGTTGAGGCCTTCCATGCTTACTCCTAGCCAAGTTTTTCTTTATCCTCCTAGCCATGATACTAGTAATGAGACCATTGGCAGATATAATTACATCATATGGTGTGGAGGTGACAACAACAACAATCATGGATCCATGGTTGTGGTAGCAATACCCCAATCATGATAGTAGTGACAATTACAATTATAATATATTAGGACTAATGTTGTTGTTGAAATTTTTATCACTTTCATTGGTTATAGTAATAGGGACTATAGTTTGTGGTGGACATGATAATACAACAACTATTAAGGTGATAAGAATGACAATCATAATTGAAAAAATGACAACAATGATAATGATAATCGCAACAATAATGGTCATGACGATTATGATCGTGATGATAGTTATGACAGTGACGATAATGATTATTAAAAGCTTTTAGAAGCTATTTAATAAGAAAATTTAAATTTAATATTAAAGATAGTTATTTAAATTTTTTAAATTAAATATATATAAATTATTTTAAGAAAATAATAATCAGTTAAAAAATATTTTATTAGTAAGAAGATAGAAAAATAATCATATAAAATTTTTAATTACAAAATATTAATTGAGAGCTTAATGAGGTGGTTAACCAAGACCACGAAATATTCAACATTTTTAGCCAATCAATGGATTTCCAAGATATAAGGGACTTATATATCAAATTTTCATTTGCATACAATAATATATGTCAATGATTTCCAAGACAAGTAAATTTTAATTAGTTTGGATTCTAAATCGCAGAAAAATGCTTATGGAAATTTATACCATTTATAGTTTCAACACATTCATTTTATGTTTCTTAGGAACATCTTTAAGTTGATTTGCCTCAAGGTGGCTTGCTTATGTTTCTATCTCTCGTCTCTCATTATAAGGTTGAAAGTTGATTATTTATGTCTATATTTCTTCTATAGGATCCAGAACATATACATGTACTTATGTTTTTTAGCATTTTCCTTTATTGGGTTCTACTTAATTATGTTGTGTTTATATGTTGAGATTAATTCATAGCTTTTAGTTTGTCAATGTTTATGGTAGCCATGTCTGATGGTCTAGATGTATCTAGTAATATAGTTGCATCTATTAACCTATGTTTGGTAAGTCAGATGTGCTTGTTGAGTCTAGTGCATTTGTCTTATATCCCTTGGTCATACTTGTTATATAATCCTGGTATATGACCATGTTTGTCAACAAGTGTATATGTAAATGAGTTGTGTTCATCAGTGTTATAAAAGTTTCTTTAACTATCAATGTATAGTTTAAGTACATTTTTTTACATGATTTCAAGACTTATGAGATTGTACACTTGTGAAAGGTGTTAGTGAGTGAGTTTAGAGTTTTTAGTATGCATCATCTTCTTCTTTCATAGAGATTATTGAGAGTTTCTTTCCAGTTTCTTGCAAAATTTTGTGTGTATCAAGTCTTCTTAGGGTTGAGTGAGTGTTCTTGGAGAAAAAAAATCCAAAGAAGAACCCATTTTGTGTACTTACATTGTGGCTAAAAAAGGAAGCAAGGTGAAAACATGACAAACTCATTCAGGGGTCACTCCCAGATTTTTATGGTAAATTGTTTTAACCTTGGTGGATCAAGATGATGGCAATCTTTGGATTTCAATATGTGGCAAAAGTGTCAATTATCGGCTTTAGAGAACTTGGCACGAATCCCACTAAGGAGCAAAGATTAACCTTTAAATAATAAAAGAAATTTGATAACAAGGCATGATTTCTCATTCATTAATGTGTGAGTTTGAAACTATTCAACAAGATTTCCAAGACATCCATATAAAAGGAAACATGGGATATTCTAGTGAGGACATATAGAGATAAGAAGAAGAACAAGAAAGTCAAATTGTAACGCTAAGAAGACAATACGAGATTCTCTTGATGGAAGACAAAGAATCCATAGTGGATTACTTTAACAAAATTCAAGAATTGGTCAATACAATAAGGGATTACAAGGAGACAATTTCATATCAACATGCGGTAGAAAAGATCATCAGGACTTTGCTACCCAGATTTGATCATATAGTAGTGGCTATCGAGGAGTCAAAGTATTTTGACATCATGTAGATTAAAGAACTGCATCATTCTCTGAGGCACACAAGATGAGGATCAATGAGAGAATATCACAATAAGAACAAGTTCTTCATGCAAGATCGAACCACAATTGAAAAGGCAAAGGACCGTCGAACGAGAATAAGTTACCATCACACTGAAGAACTAAGAATAGATGACAGACAAATAATCCTAAAAAAGGAAAGCCAAATGATGAATGAATTTGAGATTAGTGACCTTGGACTCCTCTCCTATTTCCTGAGAATTGATTTCAAAGTGACTCAATAAGGTATAATGATAATTAGACAAAATGTGCAAAGGATTTGTTAAAAAGGTTTAACATGTAGCAAAGCAATCCAATAGGGACACCAACTTAAGTCAGGATCATCTTAGTGAAGAACATAGATAAATAACCTCTTGATCCCACTTGCTACAAGAAAATAGTTGCATGCTTGATATACTTGTTCAATACAAGAGCAAATTTAAGCTTTAGTGTCAGGTTAATTAGCAGATTTATGCAGGAGTAGAAGTAGTCTCATTTGTTGCTTGCAAAGAGGATACCAAGATATGTGCAAGGAATAGTGGATCTTGGGTTTATGTTTCCTAAAGGAGAAAGAGATGCAAAACTAAAATTGGTTTAATTCTCCACCTTGATTGGTGTAGAGATATAACTAATGGGAAAAGCACTGTAGGATACGTCTTCTTTTATGGAGAAGCATCAATCTCTTGGTCATCCACAAAAGAACTTGTTGTGGCTCTCTCTTCTTGTGAAGAAGAATACACAACAACCTTTGATGCTACATTTCAAGTTGTATAGTTAGATGCCTTGCTGAAACAATTACAAGTGAAAAGTGAAGATAATGTAAAGCTACTGATGGACAACAGGTATGTCATCAATTTAGCATGGTATCTCATGTCTCATGGAAGAAGCGAGCAAATAAAAACAACATTTCACTTTCTCAGAGAACAACTCAACAAGGAGCATTGTAGATCTGAAGTTCAATTGGCAGACATAGTTACTAAAGCCTTAAAGTTGGAAAGATTTAGAGTTATGAGACTCAATTGGAATCATATGTGTAAATGCAACTTTTAATTAAGGAGGAGTGTTGAGATTAGTACAAAGTTTCTAGTTTGTCAATGTGTTAGGTGACTAGCTACATTTGGGAGCGAAGTGCGTTTGATAGTTTAGGTGCATTTGATGATCTGCGTCTGGTAAGTCTGATACATATGTTAAGTCTAATGTGTTTGCCTTATATTTCTTGATCATATTTTGTTATATAAGCATGCTATATGATCTTATTTGTGAACAAACTTATATGTGAATGTGTTTTATTCATGTGTTCTAAAATTATTTTTTTTACTAACAATGCATAATTTGAGTATGTTTTTAACATTTTAAACCCCATAGTAAGATAAATAATAATTTTGGACCATAACACATTGTTATACACATACACATGCTTTTAATTTCTGGCATATATCTGTGTCACTTGAAATATCACATTGTCATGTTCTTTAAGAAAGAAATCTAAAATCATGATTTGCAAGACATCACTATTATGCAATGTTTAGTTAAAATTTTCCAATCATTTTTTATATCAATCTTAGCAATAGAACATCCAAATTTTATTTTCTTATGATGAAAGAATTATGGAATGGAGCTATTAATTTATTTCATTAAGGTTGCATTACGGCTAAGAGAAGATTAATAGAAAAGATAATGGCAAGCCAAAATGTTCTTTATTCTAATATAATCATTTTAGCAAAATCTAGTGTAAGAAAAAATTTGAAATGCTGGGTAATTGCTCGTCAAAATCTATTTGAGCAATTTTATGTAGGCATAGCAAGAGGGTGGGTTTAACCTCCTCGATCTCCACCCTGATTCCCTAAACCTCTTCCCTCTTATCTTCATTGGGTTAAAAAAATAGATCCATTCTCATATTGCCTAATACGTTCTTGTCAAGAAACTAAAATATATTTTTGCTCCATGTAAGATATTAAATGTATAAAACTCTTCCCCTTAAAATTCTAGCTATAGCATGCCAAACACTAATCTATGGAGTGTGACACACTCCTATTGGAAAACCTCTAATGCCCTTTCTAATTACAACTTGTCTCCCACACCTATGTGGTGTGTGGTGTGTGACATTGACACCATTGTCCACAAACCCCTAATGCACTTTCTAGCTGCAATATGCAAACCACACATTTATAGGGTAGTCCACATCATTATAGAAGAACCCTTGATGCACTTGCTAGCTATAGTAGATCTTCCACACTTATGTGGCATGTATCACACAATTGTGGATAAATCATGATTAACATAATTCAAAATTTAAAGTATTTCATAAATCTAGCAATAAGTCACAAATGTTACTATAAGTAAATCAATACTAGGACACCTAACATATCTTATAATTTTGATCTTTATAAATTATGTAATCTTAAAGACATCCTTGATAGTGATTGCCACAAGAAGGTGTGCGTGTGTGCATGTCTATAGTAGAAACTTCCATTTAATCCTCGTTTCTCTTAATCCCTATTCCTCTAATAGACTCATTATTGAAGGAAGCAATGAGCCTTTATAGAGCGAAGATCAAGAGGGGGATTCTACCCTTTTTTAAATAGAGAGGTAAACAAACATCCAACGATCATAGATATTAGGCCGATTAGGCCCTACACATACACTTCACACACTTGATTATTGAGTTTGATATAATAAATAAATATATAATGATTCCGAAAACTCAAATTTAAAATCACTTAATAATTAGTTGGGCTTACAAAGATAAATATATTAGGTCATACATTCATCCCATATTTTTAAAAAATCAAATAGACCAAACAATCAATTGAAGGCCAAACAAATAAAATTGTAACACCAACATTTATTGTTATTAATCATCATGGTTAAAATTTATAAGTATATAATAGGATTTTCATAAATTTATTATACTATTATAGGGGTGGGGCAAGGATTAATTTACCCAACCTTGAATTCAACATACTTAATGGAGGAAAAGTTGAAAACAACCTCACCTTGGTCAACTCGATTTTTCCAATCAAAGTTGGATCTAGTACAGGTCGATCCGATGGAGGCAATCCTATTTGAACTTGTAGGACTACTATGAGCGGCAAACTCTCCCTCAGTCCCTCCAATATCTAACACAGTTACATACCAAAGACTCAAAGTTGAGATCTCTCTCTTACTAGTTGATCCACATACTCAATGGTACTTTTTATAAATAATAAGTAAAATATATTAATTATTCCTTCTTCACTTTACTAAAAAAAATGGTGAATTGACATTCAAATGCATAGGACAGGTATTCGGTCTCATAATGTGGAAGAATAATTTGAGGATGGACAGTTTTATTAAAACTATTTATTAGTTATTCTTCTCAATTCTGATAAAACATACTAGGGGTTGACAGGTTATGACTCATGAGGAAATTTTATCACTTCTATGGGATTTTATTGTGAAGCCTAACAAGTCCATTCAAGCATTTTCTTTTCGCAACCTTTGTTTTTCTTTTGGCACTTCCCATAAACCCAAAATACCCACATTAACCTTTTCTCCATTGCCCCCCCTCCCCTACCTCCCCTAGCCATTCGCGCCACCACCCAACACCTCTGCGCCCCACTGTGTGTCCCCCCTAAATAACCCACCCTGCTAAATGAACCCTCCCCCTTTTGGAACCCATGCATCAGTTCCCTCAAACACCCAACTCTCTGAAATCATAAAGCATAAAGACATTATGTAAATTTTGTATCACTTTATTATAAAACAGTATATTTTTTCATTGAATCAACTAATATAAAATATATAGTTAATTTATTTTGAATTAAGTTATCCCAAATAATAAGCATGGTTATGTATCACTTTATCCGTAAATGGAATAGTTTTGTAACATTAAATGTTAACCAATCCGAAATATATAGTTAGTGTGTTATAAACCTAGTTGTCTGGAACAGTGAGAATGAGTTTAGATCAAGAAATGAAATATTTTCTTTTGTTTTTTACATTGTAGATTAACTGACATGGAATATATAGTTATTGTGTTTCAGATTAAAGCTGTTCGAAATAATGTGCATAGATTTTGGATCATTTGGAAAAGGAATATTTTTGTTACTTTCTGGATCAAGTAATTTAAAATATATAGCTACTGTATTCTAAATCAAGTTGTCTGAAATAAAGAGAATTCTAAATCACTTGATTTGAAATAATTTTGTGTGAACAACGAAAGGAAAAAATGAAAATTCAATATTATGGGAGTTGCCAGAAGAAACCTTGAAGGTGCCAAAAGAGAATTTCATCCATCTAACATCCAGTTTTTTTACAAGACCATTTAATATTAATTTAAAACCCATAAGCCTAAAAAAAAAAAAAGAAAAGAAGAGCATATTATTTACTGAAACCTTTAAAAATAATAAATTGTAACTAATAGTAAAAAATTGTAAATTTGAAAAACAAAACTGTAAATTTATAAAATTGGAAACTTAATAGTGTCTCACTTCTTATATAATGAACATCATTTTTTTTGCTGAAATATAATAAGACTGTTGTAATTACATATACCTCACTTGTCCTTTTTTATATTTTATTTTAAAAAATACCCTTTTGTACCCCGTTTCCTGGTATGGTTCATCGACACAAACAAAATCGAGAATTATTGAATCAGATATCAAAAGTAAAATTTTATCAAATTTTAGAGATTAAAAACTTAATTAATTCATAACTTTAGCTAATAGTGTATGCATGTTTACACTCGTTATTTTAGAAAACTTATCATGTTAAAAACTTAAACTATAATTTTTATAAATTTTCTCTCCTATTATCTTTCTTTATATTTGAAAAATAAAACATCCTTTATCACTTAATATAATCCACAATGCATAGGTCTTCCTTGCGATAAATAATATAACTTTAATATTAGGAGATATATCTCGTGTTTTTTTTATAATATAACTTTAATATTAAGAGATATATCTCGTGTTTTTTTTTATTTAATATAATCCTTAAGCTTATAATAAAACCATTAAATATAATTTGTTTCACCATCATTATTCTGCAATTGCTATAATTATTTTTATCATATATAGTTAT
The DNA here is from genome assembly GCA_037954015.1 of Psophocarpus tetragonolobus. Taxonomy (NCBI): domain Eukaryota; kingdom Viridiplantae; phylum Streptophyta; class Magnoliopsida; order Fabales; family Fabaceae; genus Psophocarpus; species Psophocarpus tetragonolobus. Next base: position 4,086,942 of record CM075693.1, on the reverse strand, counting down.
TATTGTTGTCATAACTAATATTATCTGTCACCACCGTCACTATCATGATGACTTTTATCACCATTATTATTATTGATCTCACCCCTATCATTGTTATTGTCTTATTATTACTATTTTAGACGATGTTATCACCATTATTGTCATTGTCTTCACTATATTATTTGTCATCATTGTTACTGTTGTTGTCACTTCATACAAAAAACAACTATAAATAATAACAATGGTAATAGACAAATAGTAGTGAAAACTATAAAAGGAAATTCCGGGCAACATCAATAATGGTGTTAAAGGATACAAGTTTCAAAATAAAAATATTAAAAAAATAATTGAAAAAGAAAATAAGATAAAAGAAAGTAATTTTGTTTTATAAAATTAAAAAGCATATTAAATATAGAGTTTAACACTTATACATTATTAATGTAAAAAAGTCTTACACTGACATTCAATTATAACATTTCATTATATGACTTTTAAAATATTAATTGGTAAAATCAACAAACTTATCATATATAAATGATTGTAATTAAATGTCATTGTAAAATTTTTTATAAGTGTTTTTCTAGTAGATATATGTCGACTTTTAATAGAAATCAATGCATCCTTCCTCCTAGCTTTAGATTTAGGGGTGTTTGACCATAAACACTGAGCAATCTCACAAAACCTTAATCCTTCCCTTGAGACGGAATTAAATCCTTTGTCCCAAATTAGTGTCACATTCCTGGTCTCAACCAATCAATAAATGTCATGTCATTTGATGAATTTTCTTTTATATTTTTTTTTATATTTTATATAGCTCATTAAATGACATGATGTTTATTAATGGTTAGAATAGAGAATAAAATACTAATTTGAAATAGAGGATTTCGTTCCCCTTGAGACTTCATATCCAAATTTTCTAATTACTATTAATATGTGACTTTCATGTCATGTAATCAAGGAATAATAATGACGACATTAGATAAAGGTAATGCCTATATATGGACCTTAGGCCTATCAATAACAACATATAGATAGTAATACTTTTGAGGTAAGATTGTTGTTTATTATAAAATTTATTACTATATTCTTTGAAAATTATGTTCACATGAGTGTCAAAGTGTATTCGTAAATATTCATTCTCATGGACTTGTGGCAGAACATTATTTGAGTACTCAAAAATATTATAAAATTACTCTCATGTAAGTACAATATTAGAGTGCTGGAATATAGTAAGCAGTAAAAAAGATAAAATTGAAATTGTTCTCCCTTCATGATACATAATTTTAACCTAAAAGCAAAAGGGCTCAAGACAAAGGCCTAGTTTAGGGAATTAAAATAAAAGTAAAGAACATATAAGAGAAACATAAAGTTGAGGTACACTCAGTAATAATCTTTAACCCAATAAGATAATTTAAGAGTCCTCTAAGGTCTAGGTGTGCTCGGCACACTATAATACAAACATAAAATTGATTTAACTTTATTTATATATATATATATATTATTCCTAATTATTTTCTTTAATATATAATTAAGTATTTTCCCTTAAATTATTACCATGATGAAGTCCAAAAAAAGAAACAACAAAAATATAAAAGAATTAACACAAATGTGGAGCGAATATAACATCTTGATGAATATGAATAAACTCACAAACCTAAACACGACCTAAACCAAAGGGTGAAAACATATATAAAACTTTTGAATGTTCATCAAACAAAAAAAACTTACACACCTTACATTGAAGTTGAACGAAAAAAGAAAAAAAATAAATTTGAGAGATACTAGGTTTATATAGATAAACTTTAAAAAAACTATAGTAACACCTTCGTAAGTTTAGTGTAATTATTATTTTTTTAACTATTATTTTTGCACCTCTAAGAAGGTGTTTGATTCAATCTTCCCCAAGCATAATGTGAAAAATGATGAGGTAGAAGGATGTTCTCCTAAGATCTTGCTCATAGAGGTTATTGAGCTTGAAGAAATGGGAGTGGAAGGCTATGCGCCACTCTCTAACGGAAATAAGCCAAGGAGGAAGTTAGCCACAAGGGAAGGAACCCTTGATAATAGCATAAAGAACTCTCACTAAGGAGAGAACATTGAACACTCTCTAAGAAGAAGAAGAGATCTCAAATTTAGAGAAGTAAAATTCATTCAAATGACTGTTAAAGCTTTACAAGAGGAGAGGAACTCAATATATTGAGTTTAGCATGGATCTATGGGCCTAGAACTCTATTTGAACGTCCACATGCTACTTAGGAAGGATTATTTGAATTAATTAAGTGTTAGTTTGGTTAAAAACCAATCAGCACTTAATTAATTTAACTAGATCCAAGCAAGGCCCTAAGAAAGTGGATGTATGTTCCCTCTTAATTTGAATTTGAATTTTGGAGGGAGATGACATGGTAGCCCCAAAATTCAAATTTAAATACAAAGCAACAAGAAAGTCCATGTAGGAAAGAGAACATGAGGTGTCACCAACTAGAGGGAGCAAAGGTAGCTCACATGTCTCCTAGATGTTTCATATGTTGATTAAAAGGGTGTTAGAAGGAATTAGGGGTGTGGTTAATAATTCCACAGTCCAAAACTTATATACTAAAGCTCATCTAATTAACAAACTCTACAAAAAGACTAAACACAACTCCTAATAGAAAAATAAACCTAAAGGCCAAAATACAAGGTTGGAAATCAGACTAACTAAGCCCCTAAAATCCTAAGAACACAAGGGTGTAAATATAAGCCTAAAAATCTAATTATTTACAAATTAATGGACCATGGCTTAAACTAAGATCCTTCAAGCTTCATCCAAGTCATGATCCTCCCTTATTGTCCTAGATTTGCTCCTTGCTATGTAGGGCTAAATCAACTCCTCCTCTTTGGAAAGGATTTGACCTCAAATTTTGCGGCTTTTCTTCCTCTTTTTCCAATCCTGCAAGAAAACAAGCATAGGGATAAGTAAATGAATGTTTATAATCATGATAAGCGCTAGAGGTTTATTATGTGACCTCATAGACTTGGGATGGTGGGGGTTTGCACTAGGGTTTAGGGTTTAGGGTTTTGGCTTCATTTTTGCATTTCCTTGGCTGTTTTTTTTTTTGTGTGTATTTTTGTTGTTGGTTTTTTTAGGTTTTATTTTTCAGCTTCATAATCTCAAGTATTTGTCATTTAGAATTTTTTTCAGTCCTTTAATTGTCACATTAAAATTCTTTAGGTTTTACCTCTTTTAATTTTCAATTTGTGCTTAAAAAAAGTGTTGTGTACGCTTCTAGAAATTGAGCTTCTAATAGAGTTATCTCTCTTGTTTAAGTCCCTTAAGAAGTCTCATATGCTTTTAGTTCAATCATGATCTCTTAAATAAAATTTTCAAAAAAAATTATGACTCAATTTCATCTTCTAAGTTTTTGTGTCTTGTGTAGTTGTTAGTAGCTCTTTTTGTGCTAATTGTAAGGTGACTCTCTTTGGTTTTTCTTGAGAGAATTTTGTGGTGTTATTTGAGCCAAAACACTTGTGCAAGCAAGAGGCTCAAATTCATAACTAAAGGCTTTTGGTGCATTACCTAAGTCACTCTAAAGTATATCTTAAGTTGCTCAAATTTTCTTAGATTGCACTTGTGGTTTAAAATTTTGTGGCCTCTTGCTTATCATTTTTCTCAAGCATTTAATATCATTTAAATCCTCACAAAATTGCAAATCAAAATTTATATTAGGTGCATCTAAAAGAATTTAAAAAAAAAAAGAAGTCAAAAGAATATTTGAAAGAAAGAACAAAAGTGATAAAAGAAATAAAACAAAAATATAAGTAAGAAAAATTTGATGTGCCTAATAGAAACTATTGTAATTGCAAAAGAGGACCTAAAATTATTTGTAATTGCTTAAGAACTACTTCTATAGTTTTTGGCCATTACCATTCTCTTTTAAAATTATTTTAGTCTTTTGCTTTTTAGTCTTTACTCCTATCTACCTTTCTAGGAATTCTCTTTGTGTGTTTACCCTTTTTTCTTAGCCATAATTTTTAGTATTGTCTTCTTTGAATTCTTTGAAGTCATGTCTCTATCATTCTTTCCACTTGGATAGTGTTCATTCAAATTGTGCTTTGTTGCTTTTGCTTGTTCTATCTCTTTGGATCTTGTTTGGTTTATGCCACTTTTTGTGTAGGGAAGCCTTTGAGAAAGGGAGTCTTCCACAAGGGTAACCTCTTAAGGAAGAGTTGAAATAGCTAAAAGGACTTGAACAAAAGGAAGAGCAAAGACAGAAAAGTGAAACACTTGTGAGGGAAGCTTGGAGAGGAGACTTTTCTTTTGTTTTTCATTCATTGTTGTGTATATGACCTCTTATTATTTTTAGGAAGTGTTGGATGCTCCTAAGGATCACTTCCTTTTGTGTGTAATAGATTAGATTCTCGGTTTAAGGTGTGAGGGAGAAATGATACACTTTTTCACATCTTTAGGAGCTCACTTAGATCCTTTCTCTTTTTAGTTTCTACCTTACTTTGCCTTAGCTTATCCAATTCCGTCCTTAGTAGATGCATGGAGTTCCAAAGGCTTTTGCACTTGTAGGTTTCATTTAGGAGTAGTTTGTGAGTGCATGCATTTTTTCTAGGTGGTGTTGAGTTCCAAAGACCATACATTTTTAGTAGATAAACCAACAAATGGGTGAGATGAGTGAATCTTATGCTTGGTACAAGTAGTCCATTAGTTCCTTCCATGACTCAAATTCACATTTATTTTCCTATCCCTATGAAAGAGCAGAAAAAGAAAGAAAGGATAACAGGGAAAGAGAAAGAAAAATAAAAGAGAGGTATAGAAAAAAGAGAAAAAATTTATAGAAGAAAGAGAAAAAAGAAAAGGAAAAAGAGAAAGAAAAGAAAGAGAAAAAAATAGATGAGAGAAAATCATGAAAAAAAGAGAAAAGAGAGATAAGAAAAAAGTGAAAGAGAGAAGAAAGAAAGAGATGAAAAATGGGAAAGAGAGAAAAAAGATAAGGAAGAGAGATGGGAAAGAGAAAAAGAGGAAAGAAAAACATATTGGACAAAAATAGAGGAAAGGAGAGAAAGAGAAAAGAAAGAGAGAGAAGAAAGATGAAAAAGAGAGGAATAGAAGATGGAAAGGAATTGGAAGAAAAGAGAAGAATATTGGGAGAATGAGAGAAAAAGAGAGAGTGAGAGAAAAGAGATAGAGACATACACCTACCTTTGAAAATTTAAAACATAAAAATTTAGAAAAAGAGATTGGTGAGAAGAGTGATCCTAGCCAAGAGTTAGCTTTAAATTCTAGCTTAGGGCAACCTTCTACCCAATCTTTGAAAAAAAAAAGATGAGTTTGAGATTGTGCCAAAATTTTTTAAGCACATTGACTCACTATTTCAAATTCCCCTTGAGAATGATTCTTCATCAAGCACTTTAACAAGTTTTGGACTTGTATCTTTACCTTTTGAAAAAAAAAATTGTCAAGTCCAATGCTTGGAAAAGGACTTTTTAGAGAAAGGTGAATGTGAAGTCCTACTTAACACTTCACCAAGTTTTGAACTTGAGCCTGCACCCTTAAACTTCAAACCAAATCCTCAAATTCAAAACTTGGTCAAAAGTGAGAGAGAATAAGGTCTTAAAAAATATTACTCCTTAAGTCCTAAGGAGGATCCAATTAAAGAAGTTTCTCACTTAGGACAAGTGGAGGTTGTGTCTCAATCATTTGAACACATCTTTCCACAATCTATAGTAGCACATAAAGAAGAAAATTCACCAATTGTTGAACTTGAACCTTTATTCATAAAGTTCAAACAAAAACTTCAAGTTCAACACTTGAAAGAAAAAGAAGTTGTTCTTCAAGAAGATTTATCCTTGCATCCAAGGGAAACCTAATTGAAAACAACCCTCCCATGTTGCAAGTAGGAATTGAGTTGTGCCCATAAATTTTTAGCACAATGAAACACAACCTCAAGTACTACTTGTGGATGAGGCCAAATTTGGTTAAGAGGTTGGGCTACAAATTTTTCCTACCCATAGCCAATCTCAAGTCCCAATTAAAGAGACCATGCAAGAATGGTCCACCCCTGGGACCATCATCATTTGTTGGGGTGAACAACAAGATAAAGCCTATTTGGCTTACTTGGAGGAGTGCTCCATTGCACCGGGACTAGGCTCACCTTCTATCTGGATGAGTCTAACACTTAATGTCTTTAGAGATACTTGGAGAACGGTTGTGTGGGGGCATAAGCACAACAAAATTATGCACCAAATTGACTCAAATAAAAAATTTAACGGTGGAAATGATTCCTAAACACAAGCACACATGATTCAAAAGAAGAACAAGAAATTTGAACCAATTAAAATCAAAACAAAGTGCATACAACATAATTGCACCGATTAAATTGACAATTAAACACAAGACAAGCAATAAAATGAAGAACAACACAGATAAGATAAACTAAAATAAAATTTAAGATGAAGAGGATGAACAACATAATGAATCAACTGAAAAAATTAAAAGCTAGAAATAGGAGAAGAACCTCCATTAGAGCCTTAGGCTCTGACACCACTTGATGAAACCTTCCCCAAGCATAATGTGAAGAATGATGAGGTAGAAGGATTCTCTTCTAGGATATTGCTCATAGAGGTTATTGAGGTTGAAGAACAGGAGGTGGAAGGCTAGGAGATGGAGGTAAAAGGTAGGTGTCACTCTTTGATAGAGATAAGTCAATAAGGAAGCTAGCCACAAGGGAAGAAACCCTTGATAATAGCATAAAGAACTCTCAATAAGGAGAGAACATTGAACACTCTCTAAGAAGAATAAGAGCTCTCAAATTTAGAGAAGTAAAATTCATTCAAATGAGTGTTAAAGCTTTACAAGAGGACAAGAGCTCAATACATTGAGTTTAGCATGGATCTATGAGCCTAGAACTCTATTTGGATGTCTACATGCTAATTAGGGAGGATTAGTTGAATTAATTAAGTGTTAGTTTGGTTAAAAACCAATTAACACTTAATTAATTTAACTAGATCCAAACAAAGCCCTAAGAAAGTGAATGTATATTCCCTCTTAATTTGAATTTGAATTTTGGAGGAAGATGACATGGCAGTCCCAAAATTCAAATTTAAATAAGAAGCAACAAGAAAGGCCTTATAGGAAAGAGAACATGAGGTGACGCCAACTAGAGGGAGCAAGGGTGTCCCACATGTCTGCTACATGCTTCATGTGTGGGTTAGAAGAATGTTAGAAGGAATTAGGGATGTGATTAATAATTCCACATATCCAAAACTCCTCTACTAAAGTTCATCTAATTAAAACACTCCACAAAGAGACTAAACACACCTCTTAATGGAAAAATAAAGCTAAAGGCCAAAATACAAGGCCAAAAATCAAACTAACTACACCCCTAAAATCCTAAGAACACAATGATGCAAATATAAGCCTAAAAAAGTCTAATTATTTATAAATTAATGGACCATGGCCTAAACTAAGCTCTTTCAAGCTTCATCCAAGTCATGCTTCTCCTTTATTGGTCATAGTTTTGTTCCTTACTAGGAAGGGTTGCATCAGTGTTAGTCTATGATTTGAAAAGAGGTGTTGTGTAATATTTTCAAACATATAAAAAGTGTTAATGTAATTATTTTAAAAGTAAAAGAGATTAGTATAAGAAAGTAAAAAATATTGAAATTATATGTAATTTGATAAAAACTAAGGGAGTGATGATATAATTTACTCTAAAAAAATTGAGAAATTGTGAATACCCAATTTTTTCCATCTTTAATTTATTTATTTTTATTTTTATTGTCTTTTTATTATTATTTATTTATTTGAAATCTTTAAAGAATTTTTTTTAAGTTTTCATTAAAAAATATCTAATACATTCAGTAAAAATAAAAAAATATACAGAAAATAAATTTAAAATAAAAAGAAAGAGAGGTGAGGATGAAGAAGTATGACCTCAACTATTACAAGAAACAGATATAAGAGTTAGACTATTTTCTGGATGATCCAAAAGCTTATTTCACTAGGTTATCCAAATCCTTTCTTTTTTGTTCCAACACCATGGCTATGCATGAGATAATACAAATTTTGTACACCACTCTTCAACCACAAGATTGATAGATTGCACCCTAACCATAAAGTAAATAGAAATGAATCAAAAATTTGTTTTATATATCAAAAATCGAGTTTTTTGAATTGATAAGTAAGATGAGAATGTGAGTATAAAAAGGTGGGAAAAGGAAGAGGGGTGAGAGATGGATTCTGATTTCGTTTTATAAGAAGGAGAAACTCATAAACCCAACACCCTTACATAGTTATTTCTTTCTGATCTCTGTATTTTTTGGCTCTCTTGCACCACCACCAAGCCTTTGTGTTACCCTCAAGCAATAACAATCTAGAACTCACCTTCTCTCTTTACTTCCAAAGAACGAAAAACCCATTTCTCTCTTCAATTTGCATTTCCACCTCATGCTTCCTTTACAGTTCATTTGTATGCATTTCACCTTTCAGTTTTCCTGTCTCCATATTTGACTGGTACTCATACTTAATTTTAGCCTTCTGATCTCTTCTCTATGCACCTTACTGCACTATCCCTCTCTATGCACAGTACTTCGTAATTGTTAAGGACCTGTTCGAGGTGGTTTTTGGTTTCTAGTTTTGAAATTTATAAAAACAAAAACTAGTTTTAGTTTTAAGTTTTCAATATTTTAAAAACAACATTGTTTTTGTTTCCAAATTTAAAATATTATTTTCAAATCTTAACCAAAACACTAGTTGGAGGTAGTAGTCAAGACCGTCGTTGAAGGTGGCGGTTCGTGATTGACGATCAAGGTGGTCGGTGACTGGCGATCGGAAGTGGTGGTTGGTGACTAGTGGTCAAAGGTAATGGTCGATGACTGATGATCGGAGGTGACGGTCAGTGATGGTTGATTGAAGGTGGTGGTTAGTGACCGCTAGTTGGAGGTGGCGGCCAGTGATCATCGGTCGGAGGTGGCAACTGGTGATAGCTGGTCAAAGGTTGTGGCTGGTAACCACCGATTAGAGGTGACAGTTGGTGACCGCTGATCAGAGGTGGCAATTGGTGGCCATAGGTCGGAGGTGGCGACCGGTGACTGTTGGTCAGAGGTGGCAGCCGATGACCACCGGTCGGAAATGGAGGCCGATGACCGTCAATCGAAGGTAACAACCGGTAACCATCAATCGGAGGTAACGACTGGTGATCGTCGATCAGAGGTGGCAACCGGTGACTGCTGGTCGGAGGTAAGGGCTGGTGACATCTGGTCAGAAGTGACTTTTGGTCAGAGGTGGCGGCTGGTGACTGTCGATCAGAGGTGATGGTCAATGATAACAAGGTGACATCAAGTAATGAACTTAAATAAAAACAAAAACAAAAATCCAAAAATCAAATTTTATTGTTTTTGAAATGAATGGAAACTGTTTCAAAAATAAGTAAAAAACCAAAATAAAACCATTTTTTATGAATACATTTCTGTTTTAAAAATAATTTCCAAAAACCAAAAAGTCAAAATACTCGGAACGGGGCCTAAGTTTCACGGTTTGCTTGTTAGTTGTTAGGTTTCTCTCTCCGCTTTTAAATTATTAAGTTTCTCTTACTGCAACTATATTCTCTGTTTGTTTGTATTGGCTAAACATTGGTGGATAATAAATTTAGAGGTTCTCATTGATTTTCTTGTCTTTCTAATTTAAAAGGATAGCAACGTTACCATATTTTAAAAAAACAATGTAAAATAAATGGTTAGTTTTAAATCAGAAACTGGTAAAGTTTAAAATGAAGAAATTGATTTCTTTAAAAGAAAGTAAATAATAGTTTAGTATTTCCCTTTTTCAGTGATGACAAGATTTATGAAAATAAATAGTCCTTTTTTAGAATCTTATTTTTTTAGACATATTTATTACATATTTATCTTTAATAAACTTTTTTAGAATTTTTTTTAAAAAAAAGTTTAGAAACAACAATATTTAATCATATTAATTATCAAGGAAAAAAAGAAAAGTTAATTGATTTTAACCTGTTTTTGACTTTTCAAAAATTTTAAGGATGGGACAATTTGATATATTTAGGTAACGTTTGTTTTTAGAAAATTTTTCCTGTTTATATTCTCTATTTTCATTTTCTAACAATTGTTTTCATTTTTAATATTTAGAAAATATGTTTGATTTTACTTGATATTTTCTATTTTTAAAAACATATTGTTCAATTTAATCAATTTTAGCAAAAATATTCTAAATTATTTATATATATAGTTTAAAACACATTTATATATTATTTTTATATAACTACAATATTGATATTAAGTTTCACATAGTGTTAACTTTTAAAAATACTTAAAACAACTTTTTTTTTTGTTTTCTAAATTATAACCAAACATATTTTAACTACTGTTTTCTGTTTGTTTGTTAAATATTTCCATTGATCAAGTCTAATAATAGTAATATGAATTTTATGTACCTTATAATAAGATGAATAATAATTAAAATATTTATTATTTAAATATCACAAATCTAAATCTTTATTAGAGAAAGAATTAATTAGATATTACATTCTAATAATTTAATTCTAAAAATTTTAGAGCACCTGTCATGAGGGTTTGATGTTTTGAATTTCTCTCTAACGACATTATTAAATTAAAACGAAATTGATACACAAATATCAAATTAAACATTTACAAGTAAAAAAATAAAATTTTTGTCTTAATAATTAGAATATCATTTAAATAAAAATATTTTATTGTTAGTTCTTAATTTAACAAAGCAAATCTTCTATAACAAAACATGGTTATTAGAGAAAGTATTATTTAGATGTGACATATTTTTAATTTTGAAATTTTAAAATGTAAGTCGTGACAACTTAATGTTTTAAATTTTCTCCCTAATTAACATTATAATTAAAATTAAATTACTAGAAAATAATATAAATTTATCATTATAAAATTCAAAATATTATATAATTAGTTCATGATTTAATCAAAATAGCTATTAATAACAAAATATTCATTAGAGAAGGGTTAATAAGATGTGACATTTTTTTAACCCTAAGGCTTTGTAACACAAGTTGAACAATTCAATATTTTAAAATTTTTCTCTAAAATAGTACGTAAAAGTAAATTGATTTTCTACAAGGATAAATATGATATATCAATATTATAACACCTTAACGTAAAATAATAATAATAATAATAATATAGAATAAAAAACTCAATACACAATTATTTTTAACAAAGAATTAGGTAAATTCCGATTCTCCATTATACATGGAGATACTTAAAAGCAGGAGACAATTCTTGTCGAGGTAAACAAGATAAAAAATATATTTAAAAATAATAAAATATGATAATAATAATAATAATTATTTTTTAATTCATTCTCAATAATAAAATTTTCATGTTAAATTTATAAAATAAAAATAGTTTTTTTATATTTTAAGGGGTGAAATAATTTTTTTTAAAGTTATTTAATTTTACACGTTTAATTAGATGTAACTGTCTTCATGACAAACGACATAGGGTATTAATGCCTTCCATATACGTAAAATACTTCAAAACTCAAATTTTGGTTTGTGGACCACTTTCTTTAAAGGTTTTTTTTTAATATTTTTCTAAATAAATATTAGTGACAATTTCTTTGATTTTTAACATTTTTTGTCATCTCATCAAGACCCTTGTGTCACTAGAAATAAACACTTTTTTAATAAAGTTATTTAATTTTTTAAAATGCCTTTTTAAGAAACTAATGAACAACCTTCTGTTTTCAATTCCCTTTTTTTCTTACTCCTGTATTTTTTTTATATTCCAATCTTTTATTAGGTTTAATAATTATAGTAGTAAATATTTTTCTCTTTACATCTCTTGAATTTTTTTCTTTCTTTTCTAATCATTATATAAAAAATTGTTTATAAATTATAATATAAAAAAAATATCAAAAAGTGGGTTTCTACTTGTATAGAAGATTATCCACGAAGATATGTAGCCATAACTTTTTGGATTCCAAACTTCACTTTTTCAAAGTTTTGCAATTCATCACAAAGAATTTTGTCCACCGATCGTGCATTGGTCAAGTTGATATATAAAGTTATAAACGACACAATCTTAGTGCGGGTGCCGGGAGACTTGTAAAATAATATGCTTCAATGTTTAAATTTAAATTTTATAATTTTTAAAATTTATTTAAAATACAAATTTATGCGATCTCATAGGTTATTAATTGACTTGTTTTTCCTAATTTTGTACTTTAATGTTTTTCATATCTTTTAATATATTTTTTATGAATGGCTTGAACAATTGTCCATCCAAAGAAAATTAAATTGAATTAGTACAACCATACAGATCTTGTCTTTTAAATAGACCTTAGAGAAAAAGTCTAGTACTGAGATAAAAAGAGTGATACATTGATCTATTTGCAAGCTTAAGTTAGCAAAATTATCAACTAATATATTTGATTCTCGAGAATAAAAACAAAAATATCGAGATTTGATTTTTTCACTTCTCTTTCCGGGCTACCCTTGCTCTTTTCGCCAAAAAATAAATAACTCAATTTCGGCGTGCTATGACTGACCAACCCTGCCCCCATACCTTAACAAAGTCGATCTATTAGTAAAAATCCCTACTGGATAATTTACTAGTTCCAGCTTAGGGGTGGTGAAGCAGAGGGAATGATGCCCTCGTAAATTTGTTGGACTAAGTGAAAATACTCGTGATCACTGGAGCAGTTGTCCTCCAAGAACTGGATCATATATTGAGGTTATCGAATTCAATAACCAAGTTGCAGAGTCCATGCTCGTATGCAACAGCTAAAGCATAAGTGGTGGCTAGCAGGTCAACCTTGTCAATTGCGCAATAGGGATCTATCAGACAAACCAATAACAAACGTTTCCATGTAGTCACGGAAAGTGTTGTCAATTGCCACATTCATTTGGGAACTAAACACAATTAACCTTGAGTATACCAGGAGTTAGGGTCTCCTTGGTTCAAAATATTTCATACTCACTATTCCGTAAAATATCTTTTAATATCTAAAATCATTACACATAGATTAAAAAAATCTAATAAAATTAAAAATTATTGTATTTAAACTCCTTATTTAATGTATTACTACTTTTTAATGCTAGAATCACTTGTAGTAAATATTATTAAATAAGAATATATTTGTGAAAAAATATTAATTACATTTTAAAATCTTAAAACATCAATTGTCATGGAAAAAGAACAAAAGGATAAAACATAAAAAACAAAAAGTAATTTTCAATAAATTTCACCAATAACATTTTTTTTACATCATGAGTGTATATTAAGAAGGGTGTGTTCATATATATGTGTTAAATAGTGTGTAAATGGTATTTTAAAGTTATAAATTAGGTTAAAATGATAAAAAGTTAAAATTTTGTACAAATCTCCTTAAGAAATCTACTATAACAAATAAGAATTTATTAAAAATAAGTTAAAATTTGGTAGAATTTAGAATTTATTTTCTCAATTAAACACTTTTAACATGAAACTACTCTTGGAGTAATCTGCAAATTTTCATCCCCTTCGCATCTCAATAACTGATATGGGGGACGAAGAGGATACCGCAAATCAAAGTCATGGAGAATAGAAATAAGGGGTTTAAGATGAGAAGAAAGTGTAATTTTATTTTTCACAATTTTTTCAAAAGGTTTGGCTCTTACGCTATGTGGAATTTGTTCACCAACTGGGGGGTAATGAGGGTTGTGTTTATACCAATAAAGGGGATCAGTACAGCCAGAGATTTGGTTTCATCACTTTTGAATTGGTGAGGGTTGTATGGGGGCTAAAAAACAATTAGACAAAATTCTTATGCACTTTTAATATACGAGTGAACCAGTTTGGGAAAAGAACACAAGGGTTATAAAAGAGTGGGGGATGAAGGGGGTGTCGTCACGAATTCGTCGAAAGGTGGAGTACTAGAGGCTTCAATGGCAAACAAGGTAACCAAGGAAAAAGGACATAATTTAGTTACCAAAAGGATATGGCGAGTAAAACAAGTGCAGAAGGGTACTCATATCGAGGTCAAAGGGAATGGTCTATATTTTGCAGTGGAGTCGAATCAGATCAATGAATTGGAGAATTATTATGTTGGTAGGTCACATCTCCATAAATCATTTACACCTTACAAGAGCAGTTTGTGGTGACGGAATCTCTTCTATTAAGGTGGTGTTAATGGGTGGCAATATAGTGTTGTTAAAACCTGTGTAAGGAAAAGATATAAAGGAATTATTGTTAGAAGTGGACTCTATCATGAAGCATTATTTCTATCTGTTGTCTTGTGGAAACCGATGATAGTTGTTAAGGAACTTTTCATGTGGCTTTGTTGCAAAAGGGTGTTTTCTCATAGAATCTTTTTTTCCAGTATTTGGCAAGCACAATAGGGAATTTTCTGACTTTGTATAGGTTACAGTAAAGCAACTTCATTTAGATGTTCCACAGATGCTCTTAATTTTTAATGATTGGTGTCCCATTAATGTGGTAAAAATGTTTGCATCAATGCTTAAACTTTGACATAAGGATGGTTGAAGAAGCACATACACTGATTGATTTATGCAAATGATTACAAGACAATTAATTAGAAGACGAGGGAGGAGTCGGAATTGAAACAAGATTCTGATTGGTGGCTGCAAAGGTGGTTGAAGTATGAAGTGGTGATGGCTAACTTGAATTTTGAATCCTGGGTGATCTAAACAGTAGGGTAGTTGCATGATTTCGGGGAAGATGTTAATGTTGTATTAAGTGGGCAATCGTATCTCCGAGATTTCCAAGATTAAACTAAATTGAAGCTAGGCATGATTAAGCCAGGTTTAGAGATCCATGTAGATGAGTTCATGCCATATTTAACGGATGAAATAGTTAAGGAATTGGGAGCATTGACATGTGGTATTGAGGAAGGAGTGGGGGTGTCTAAGCACAAACAGTGGTGTGCAATGTAGATGATCCATATTGTCTTTTTGACATTGAGTTGTGAAATCGATGGTTTGGACTGTGAAAGAAGGGGTGTACATCATTCACTCTCCATTGGTTGAGGAATTAAGGAGCGAAACAAGGTCAGTACACAAACCCACATTTGTTTTCAATTTGGATGATGAAGGGGAATTCAATTCTTGTAAGGAAAAGACAAAAGGCATGAATGGTATGGAGGCGTAGGGGTTAGGTGCAACGAATATTATGTGTAGCGAACTAATTGCCACAATATCACATAATTGTCATGAAACAGGAAGGATTGGTGGCATGGATGGCGTCAATCTCATGACTTTGGTGGACCAAGTTTCAAGTGCAATGCATACTCAGTTTTTGCATGAAGGAAAAGTGGATGAAACTTGTTTATCCGAGTTACAAGATGCCTATGAGGCATTTAATTTTGGTACTATTGAGATGAGGAAGAGGGACGTCGTGAAGGGCACTGAAGCGCTGAAAGAGACAGGTGTTGTGGAGGGTGACGCAAAATTGAGGGAGAGTGGTGTCATGGAAGGTGCATGACTTCATGTAGTGGGTAGAGTTAAGGATATTTATCCTTGTTATGAGGACTTGTTTATGGTAAAAAGGATTCTTGGAAGTCAACCTTGTGATCTTGACCCTTCTAAAAAAAAGCATATTTCATAGAAGATGTAAAGTTTTCTTATAAAACATATTCTCTCATTATAGATAATGGATCGTGTTGCAATTTTTGTAGCACAAGGTTTGTTGAGAAGTTAGCCTTGACTCTAATTTCCCACCCCAAGCTTTACAAGCTTCAATGGTTGAATGAAAGTGGGGAAATGGTAGTTAATCAAAAAGTGAGAATGTCTTTCTCCAATGGGACTTATAATAATGAGATTCTTTGTGATATAGTACCAATAGAGGTGGGACACATCTTGTTAGGGAGGTCATGACAATATGACAATAAAGTTATTCATAATGGTCACTCTAACAAGATTATCCTCACCTACTTGGAAAAGAAAATAAAGTTGCATCCTCTTTCACCTTCTCAAGTGGTAGGAGTTCAAGATCTTTTAAAAAAAATATGAATAAAGAAGAGAAAAAAGAACATGAATTGAAAGTTGAAGAGTTTGAAGGAAGTTCCCCTTCCAAGAATGTTATACAAAAGGATAATCATTTTGCAACCAAAGTGGACTTTAAAAGAAGTCTCCTACTTGAACAACATTTCTGCCTTCAACACATTGAGGCACCATCTAACACTTCTCCAAGTATTGAACTTGAGACATTACCCATTTAGATCAAAGAAGAATCTTACATTCAAGACTTGGCAGAAGTTGGGGGGAATGAAACTTCAAAAAGATTGCCCCTTGGACTCCAAGAAGGATCTTATTGAAGAAACTTCTCTCATGAAACAAGTAAAAGTTAAGGTTGTGCCAAAACCCTTTAAGCACAATAACCCACAACCTCAAGTTTTACTTCAAGATGAGGTCATCCAAGTTGAACATGAGATTGAGTTACAACCTTTTAAGACTCATAGTCAATATCAAGTTCAACTTCAAGAGACTATGCAAGAGCGTGCCACCCTTAGGCCCACCAATCTTGAAGGATTGGAAAAAAGTGGAAGAAAAGCCTCTAGATTTGAAGTCAAATCCTCTCTAAAGAGGATGAGATGATGTAATCTCACATAGCTTGGATCCTTAGCTAGGAGGATAGACAAAGACATGGCATGGATGAAGCTCATTGAGGATATTAGACCATAGTTTTACATTTAATTTTCTTGTAAATAATTTTAGTAATATTAGAAATAAGGAACGTGAATTGGTTTTCTTTTAGACCTTGTATTTTGGCCACTTTCCTTTGTTAGAACATGAGGTGCCTTTAGTTAGTTTGTGGTGTGTGTGAAGAAATAGGTGTAACCTATGTTTGGACGTATGGGTCATTTCCACACCTCCTTGGCTTGTTTTTGCACCACTCTTATACAAAGCATGACCAACACAAGGTTCCACATGTTACCTCTCTCCCTTCGTTTAGGCGCTAATTTAGGAGACTTGGTTGCATTAATTTAGCTTAGCTTGAGTGGTCTAGATTAGGGAGGAACTAACCTTGTTATCCTCTCCTATTCCTAATTGCCCACTCCCTCTCCCTCACCTATAAATACCCCTCGTATTTCTCATGTATCCTCACACTTGAATGATTGAATGAAAGTAAGACTCCTTTAAGTATTTCTATCCAGTAAAGTGTCATTGAGTTTCCTTTCTTTTGAGAAGACTCTTCTAGTGGTTTTTATCAAGGATCATCTCCCTTGTGACAAACCTTCATTTTAAGGCTTATCTTTCTCAAGAATTGGCGCCCACCTCCACTCATAATCCCTCCATCAACCATCTTCTTGGTGTTTGGGAACCTTTGGAGAAAGATCATAAGGAATACAACAAGGATTACATAAGTGAATTTCCACAAGAGCCATATATTAGGAATAAATGGGTCTGCCAATTAGATTTAAAGTGTATCAATGTTGTTAAACTTCAAGGTGGACGACTTTCCTTTCAGATATTTGGGCTTGCCAATTGTGGCTAATCCATCATTATGCAAGATGTGGAATCTTACACTGGAGGTAGTACTCAAACATTTGTCTGGTTGGGAATATAATTTTTTCTCAAGACAGGTAGGGTTCTGCTAATTAAATTTGTGTTATCTACATTGTCACTCTATTATCTTTCATTCTTCAAGACTCTAAAAGGTATAATTTCTAAACTTTAATCTCTCTTAAACAATTTTTTTGTGGGGAAGAGAGAAAGATAGCAAGAAAGTGCATTGGGTGTGATGGGATAGAATGTGTAGGTCAAAAGATGAAAAAGGTTTAGGGTTGAGGGAACTACATAAGTTTATTGTTGCCCTACTAGGAAAATGGAAGTGGAGGCTAGTTACAAAGAAAAATAGGATGTGGCAATGAATCCTAAAATCGAGGTATTAGAACAAAGATGGTCAGTGGGAAATATAAGGTAGAAAATGTTTTAGTTGGTGAATTGATTTACATTCCAGGTGGGGCAGAGAAGAAGGATTGGTGAACTCAAAATGTTATATGTCAATTGGGGGATGAGAGCAAGACTATGTTTTGAAGGGATAAATGACTAGGGGATCAGGGTTTAAGATATCAATATCCTGGGCTATTTGAGCTAGCAATTGCCAAAAACATCATAGTAAAAGAGATATGGGAGAGAGGTGGGTCACGTTGGAAGTGGTACTGGAGAAGGAAATTATTTGCTCGGGAGAAGGAGATAATAGAGGAGTTAGTCAATTTTTTTATAGGAAAATGTTAGTTGTTAATATGTTAGTTTTGTTAGTGGAGGGATTCGAACCAACGACCTTTCCCTCCCACCTTCTCCTCACATGTGGACATTGAAGTCTGTATGGTTGACTAGGGGGTCTCAAGATGGATGGAGTCGGATAAGAAAAAATAGGGTTATACTCAGTAAGATCAGCATACAGGATCTTGACTTTGGTGGTCCCATCATAAAGATGAATTTTTCAAACTAATATTGATGAAAAGGATTCCTTCAAAGGTACCATGTTTAGCTTAAAAACTAGAAACAGATATGATGTCAATGAGGAACAATCTACGTGAGAGAGGAATATTACGAGAAGATGATGCGGGGTGTTATTTTGTGGTGATATGTTGAAATAAGACAATATGTGTTTCTAAACTTTTAATTGTCAAATCAGGTTTGGCCAAATAATGCGCTTGGTGGGGAACATCCACGACCCTCCATAAGATTATTCATAGTCATTATTGTCATTTCACATGCTTAATTAGTGAAACAACAACACTTAGTTAAGCATGGTCTTTTATTTCATTTGCAGGAATCTGACATATTTGGAAAACTAGAAATAGTAAAATATTCATAGATAAATTATAAGAGGTTGATGATATAGCTCAAGTAGTACAACTGAAAATATAAGAATGGTGTCATGTGAAGTTGTCGTCACTCATATGTTGAATGAGTTATAAACCCTATGCTTTGTGTTTTTTAGATGGTACCATGTGTGTGCTTTCTTTTTCTCTTTTTCAGTAATGGTCTAATTTATTAAGTAGATATCTCTTGTTCTTCTATTTAACTCTTCTTTATCAATAATATTCATTGACTTAAAATAAATGATTAAAATAGTTAGCAAATAAAAAATTTAAAGATAAAGAAGATTAGAAATTTTGTTTAAGGACTAAAGAGATATTTGAAAAAAAAAAGTTTAAGAAGCTTGACAATTTAAATTTTATAATTTCAACTCTTTTTATGGAATAAAGCTTTCGTCAACAATTTAAATTTGTAATTTTTTGAAAAATGATTTATTTTTATAATCTATAAAAAAATTAGTGTTTATGATTATTATTTGCAACATTTTTTTTCTTTTTTATCTGTTTATATACTCTTTATTGTATAAAATTGTTTTTTGTTGCATCGAAATGAAATTAGGTATCTTAAAATCACTTTCAACAAAAATTTTAAAACAAAATTTGATTCTGATTATAATTTATTTTAACAATAATAAATTATACATCTACTCAATTACTAAAATAATTTAATTTATTTAACTATCTCAAACACGTACTAAAGCAAATTAATTAATAAAAACTAGTAAGATACTTATTACTTAAAAAGTAAAAATAAAAAATTATTTTAAAAATTTAATAAATAAGACATTCAATTTTATACTAATTAATTAAAATGTACTAATAGTATAAAAGGTTTTTTCTTTATACTTATATATTATTAGAAATTGCGATGATAACTTTGTTGATTTTTATAAGAATTTATAACGATGACAATGTAAAATTGTATGTATAATAACCTGCTTTTTGTTAATTTTTATAAGAACTAATATTAGTTAAATATATATTTAAACTTTGTTTTTAGATGATTTAATTGGTAAAGGATGAAAGTGGATGGAAAAAAATCACATATTTGATTTTCACGTTTAACAAAAATTAATATTACTAATATTTAATAAAAAATATTTAAACTTTTTACATTACATTGATAGTGATAATTCTAATTAATTAGTTGGCCTTATAGATATCATTATACTATATGAAAGTGAACCTTTTTATATTAATATTTATTTTATTTTCTATCAATCTAAAAGAAATATAGACAGTCTTTTAGGTGATGTTTGTTTTGTTTATTTTTTATTTTTATTTTTTAAAAAAATAAAAAAATAGTAGTAAAAATATGTTTAGTTATATTTTTAAAAAAGATTTCACTGAAAACATTTTTAGAAAACAACTTAAACCAAAAAACATAAAAAAGTTGTTTTAGTATTTTCAAAAATTAACATTACATAAAAATTTAATTACAATATTGTAATTATATAAAAAATAATATATATAAATATATTTTAAATTATAAATTAATAATATTATTTCTTGAAAATTAAAATATTAAATAAAAGTAAATATATTTTTTAAATATTAAAAAGTTAAAAACAAAAATTTTAAAAATTAAAAATAAAAAATATTTTCTCAAATAAAATCAAATGCATATAAAATTTGATAACCACGGAGTAAACACAGTCATGTCTTGAAACGCGAAAAACTGCCAAAGCTATGAAACCAAACAAATCCACGAGTTTCTTGTACCAACTAAGGGTGGAACATTGTTAATGATCACAATGCCTTTAGGATATAGGATAGCACAATATTTTTCTTCATCGTGAATGAAAGGAACTGAAACCGAGGTTGATTTTCTTTTCTTTATTTTTTTTTTTTTTTTGGGTAATCTTCTTTAAGTGACTCAACGATCTTATCTAATCCTCTATTATACTATGAATTGATTTTGGTCCTTAGAATTTTTTATATGTTTTCCATCCTCTGAAAAATTAAAACATAGTATCATAGTTTGACTCAGCTAAAATATGACTTCTGTTTCTATAAAATTAAAAAAAAAAAATATTTTCATCCTTATGAAGATATTTGTGTTGTCAGTCATACTTGAAACTAGATTTGAATTAAGCCAAATGGTAGTACATTAACATTTTTTATCAGATTTGAAAAAATTAACCACAACATCGTTTAAAGAAAGCTAGGAGAAAGAAGGAACAAATAGATGTAAATACGATAAGACTGAAAATATATAAAAATTTTCTGAAGGGAAAAAAAATGAACTTTAGCAATTTTATAGTAAAGAAAAACACATTTCCTTAATCTAACTAATCTACACCGAATTATGTGAAATCCAATTACTTGAATCTTTCCTATTCAATTTCAAGGAAATCGTGGTTATTTTTTAATTATATTATTGATACGAAATATTTACAAATTTCATTGATTACTATTTTCTGTAGAAAAATCTGGTTTTAAATCGAGTTGCCCATGAGTCATGTTTGGAATATTTATCAAATAAATTATCTATTTCAAATTCATATGTCACAAGAGGAAGTTAAAGTGCACCATGTATTTTATTTTCTGGGTATAAAAAGCCTTTTTTGCAGAATCGATTCTTTTAATAGTTCGAGTTCAACTGAAGGATATCCTAGACACTCAAAGTGCCTGTCCCCAAAAGAAATCCTAGACATTCAAAGTGCAGTTCTACGTGACTTTTTTTTAGAACTTAATATTGTTATTATAAAAACTTTTTTGGTACAATTAAATTTTATAGTTTCAACTATTTTTATTGTTTTAATTTCAATTCTATGTTTAGGAAATAACTTAAATTTGTTAAAATTATAAAAATAGAAAGATATCTACAAAGTAGGAAGATATATAAAAAAGTTTAATTGGTACCGATTAATGATTATATAAAAATTCTTATTTTTCTTAACTCATTAAGTATTTTCTATCGTTTATCTTTTCTCGTTTTAATAAGGGGAATTTTACATTAGTACATCACAACTAATAAATAGGAGTAGTATTGGTAGGAGCAGGTCCAAGTAGTACTTATTTACTATTATCTGTCCGTCATAAAATACATGTATATGCTACCCACTTAAAACTCATCGGCTAGTCATTATAAAAATACTTGTAGGTTTTTTTAGTATTCACTTCACAAATATTTTTAAAAAAAAGATATTATTTTTTACCTGAATTTTTATAAAAAATAATTAATTTAAAAAAATTAGAAATAAAATTATACTAGTAAGTTTCTACAAGATTAATTGGATCTAAAAATATATTTTAGAAATAAAGTTATTGACATTTTTATAAAAAATAATCTGAATTATTTATTTTTTATAAAAAAAATAACATTGATAACAATAAAATTTGACAATTAATATTTCAAGTTGATTTATTTAAAAAAAATATAATATTCTTTAAATTAAATATTATAGTATTTTAATTTAGCAGGTACCCACGGGTACAAGTACTATGATAATTGTGTTTGTTAAGGATTGGATACAAAGAATTCATACCCACAAGTGACGAGTAACCATTTAAATTACTTATACAAATAATATTTTCACAAGTTTAATCCATGGTATCTGCGGGCGTGAATTTTTTTGTCATCCATACAAACAAATAAACTTTCCTCTCAAATCTCCATGTACTGTCTTTTATTTTTATTTCTAAATTGAATTTAAGTATATAGTTTTTCTTTAAAAAATTATTAATATATTAAATAAACTTATATTGCAATTTAAATATTACATTTGGTTATTTATCTTTTTTATTCAATTTATAGTTCATTATCTTTTAAAATTTTATTTTATCTGATCATGTTTGAAAGTGAGTGGGGTACTTTTCTCACACACAGTACTTTTAATATTTTAAAAAATTCAAAGTCTCATTTTCAAGTGTTTTAAAACTATTAATAATTGCTTTTAGTGTTTAATAAGCATAAAAGAATGGGGTTTTAAGCAAATGGAGACCCTCACGTCCACATCATATTTGGATTGAATTACAACGAGTCAACGAGCGAAGGTGGAATAATTTATATGACAATGTATTGAATCATCACACAATGATGTAAAGTTGTGAATAATAGAACCGCGATTCTAAAAAAATAATTGTTGGTGTTTTTAAACCACAAGAAAAGTAAAAATTTTCATTTTGTAATAATTTGAACATGACACTTTATATTTATATATATATATATATATATATATATATATATATATATATATATAAAAAGATATTATTATTTATTTTTTATAAGTCAAGAAAATTTATTAATGATACAGAAAAGCACAAGACAAATCTACACAGTAGTATTAAAGGAAACCTAGGTAACAAGACTTCTAATATGAGAACTGAATTTATATTTACAACGAACATAGAGTTAATAATTTATTAAGCAAAAAAATGTGATGTTAACTTGATAGCATAACGACATTTTCATGAATTCAGCTGTACAACTTGAACAATTGAGTTCAGTTCAACATTTACTGTATATGTCATTCATGTATTCTGGTCCAACATTCACTCACTCTGGTTCAACATTCACTCACTATATATATATCAAACAACCTCTCACTTTATTCTATTGTCAAAAGCTCTGCTTTAAAAATCGGATCAACCAATTTGACCAGAAAACTTGTGAACAGGTCTAGTAATCAGTTCGATTAATGCAAAGAATCAGTGAGGCAAAGAACCGGTTTAAAAACTGGAAAACCCAACCAGAACCGATTCTTCTTTTTAAGAAAAAAAAATTAGTTTTTTCTATATGTATCACTTGCTTTCTTGAGTCAACCACTTTTTAATTCAAAAATTAATGAAATAGAAGTTAACTTGATAATATGAAGATGTATTTAGTAAAATTACTTTTTTATTTTATAGTTACATCTTAAGACATTTTTTTCTTTTATAATTTTAATTATTTTAGTACATTAATAATTAAAAAAATATTATTTTACTAATATTGGTTCAACCACGGATTCAATAATAGTTGAACTAATAAACTATAAATCAATACTTTCACTAGTTCCCTCACCGTCTAGTTTTAGAAACATAGATCAAAAGTTAAGATCAAACAACGTGAGTGTGTATCTCTTCCATTTGTTTTGCATTTAAAATCAGATTATTTTTATTCAAATAATTATATATCATCCATTGCTTTAAAATTACATATATTTGAAGATAAAATAACTTAAATATATTCTATAAGATTAATTTGTTATTTCTTTAATTCTCTACCTTTAATAAGAATTTTAGTAACAACCATATGCTACTTTCTCATACATATTATACAAAAGAAATCATTTTTGTTAGTAAAAAAATTTATAGAGAGATCGCAAGGTTATTCTCTATATCATCTATTTGTTAATTAGTAAATTGATACCTTTTGAGAAAAAAAATTTATAAATAATTAGAAAGTTACGTATAAAAGTAAAATTGAAATTTAAAAGTCTCATTTATAAGATGTCTACACATTTAACAATCTCAAATATTAAATGGCATGACATTTTAAAAGTATGATATATGTTTCTAACTATTTTAACACTTATTGCATGCTTAATAGAACCCAATAGGTTCTAATATGTTTATAATTATTTTATCATATCCTTTGTTAGAATTTTAATATTCTGCCATTAATAAATAATATCTAATCCTAAAAGTGTAGATTCAAAATGGTTACTTATAATTAATAAATAAGATATAATTTAATAATACTACATGGTTTTAATTAATATTTTAATTTTTATCATACAAATTATTCAAATTAATTTTATGCTTACTATTAATAAATAACATTGAATTCTAAAAGTCCATATGTTTCTAATTACTATTTTAATTTTTTATAATGTCAACTGTTGAGTTCCAATATATCTTTGTAGATGTGTATTAAAAATATAATTATAAATATAATTTATAATATTAAAATAACTATCAATATCTATAAATATTACATATTAGTAGCTAAATACAAGTAAATTAAAAATATCTTAAAAATAAAGTTTAGAAACTAATGTACATAATTTTTGGATTTTCATGAAAGACTTTGTTCATGCATATAAATATATATATATATATATATAAATAAATAAAGTTATATGATCTAAAGCATATGCATATCATTAAGATTATAATTAGTCTAAAAACACTGTGTAAGATTTTTTTTTTTGTCTCTCCATTGTAATTCATTGTACTGTTGTTTTACATACCAATATAAAGTGATGACAAAATTCTGAATTTTTGTAATATGATTACTTGAAATAAAACAATGTAATGATTATACTTTATTTTTTTAAGACACATCAAATTGAATAGAATATAATAAAATATTGTTTAGTACAATACTCTATATACTATGATGGTACCTTGTTCAAATT
The DNA here is from genome assembly GCA_037954015.1 of Psophocarpus tetragonolobus. Classification (NCBI taxonomy): domain Eukaryota; kingdom Viridiplantae; phylum Streptophyta; class Magnoliopsida; order Fabales; family Fabaceae; genus Psophocarpus; species Psophocarpus tetragonolobus. The sequence continues at coordinate 4,061,802 of CM075693.1, read as the reverse complement.
AAAGATTGTCAAATACTTTTTGAAATACAACCTTTTTGTGTTATGTTGTATTGTTTATCATTTTCATTTAGAATGCGTATCTTTAAATAGACAACATCCTTGTTGCATTTATATGCTAAGTACCACCAATCTTCTTTTTCATGAATAAGCTTGAAAATTCCCAATACTATAAACAAATCACTATCATTGTAATCCTTTTAACTCTTAAACAGTTTTTGAATGATTAATTTTTAAAAAATCTCATCCTTAACAAGCACTGACACACAGTGGAGAATCAATTATTTGACTAAGAGATTAAGAAAAATTATCATTTTCAGCCAACCTAAATTCAAAAAACAAATGGTAGATGATTAAAATTTTGATTTTAAACTTAATTATCATGTATATACAATTTTTTACAAACCTGTTTTTAATCATTTCCACTTCTTCAATCTATGCATTATATATCACTCTTGTTGATTGTAAAATATTTTGCAATCTAAGCTTCCTTGCATTATTAAAAACAAAAAACATAAGAAACGTAAAACACAACTTTCAATAATTTTGCAAGACAACATTCAGCATACAATACCTTTAAAATTTTTATAACCTTTGCAAATTGAATAACAACTACTGTGTTAATAGTTCCTCCCAAAGCCATAAAATTATTATTGAGCTCATCAACATAAGGACTAAAAAAAGAACATCTATCTTCAAACTATCAATTTTTGATAAAACAAAAATAGTTATTTTATCATCTAAATGTCTCAATATAAACTTCAATAGTTAGCATACTTACCCTTGTTAGTCCAATTCAATAACATTCATTTTGGTTTTAAAAATCATCCTTCATATACTCTTTTTCAGTACTAACTCTAAAAATCATCTAAACAACATCATTTTCAATTAAGTCAGTAAAAGGTATAAAACTATAACGACTTTCCAATATAGTTATTGTTTTAAAAGTTGCACGTTAGTGTTGAATTGAAAACTTAGTTTGTAATCATGTTTAGTAGTTCTATAATCACCATCTCTTGCACCTATCCCAAAGTTACTTATCATATAAATTTTTCCTTCACATAACAAAGATTTAAAACTTATACATCAATGTTTTCCTCATAAAAGCATAAATTCTCAAACCCTACAAATATACTCAAAGTTAGTGAATATCACAACTCAAATATATCATTTAACATTTTACTGAAGATAACTCTATAGAAAAAACGTTACATCTTTATCTAGCAACACCATCTCCAAAGAAAATGGTGCTTTTGAACCATTGGAACTTGCTTGGAACTTACCACAATTTTATTATTTGCACTTTGATTATTTTTCACGTTTCTTTCTCAAGAGTAATGGCAGGTAGAGAAAGATATTTGATAAGTCATTGATATTTTCTATGGATAGATGGGCAAAGTCATTTATATAGGTGGTGGATCTTCAATCTCCCAATGTTTAGAATTCAAGAAATTATTATTCTACATGCGCCAATTATTTATTTTTGTATCAATCAATCAAATTTTAAATTTTAAATTTCTTATTAATATATATTATTTTGCTTCATATTACCACAATATATTATGATTTTTCTAAAATATTTATTTGTTAATGTAAATTATATTAAAGGCAACTATTTATTTTTTAATATAATGTTTTTGAATTTATGCATTATTATTTTATTAAAAATTTAAAATCAATATCCTAAATATTCAATCTAAATAAAAAAGTGATTTTACTCAATCAAAATTCATGTTTAATCTAGATACATATATTTTTAAATATATATATATATATATATATATATATATATATACATATTAAAATTAATAGGACAATAATTATAAAGTTTAATTAGTATGCATTTAAAAGAGTTTTTCACATATCTTCATTTATATGATTTTTTAAGTATTAATTGGTAAAGTCAACAAATTTACCATAAATGTAATATTTTGATTGAATGTTAGTGTAAAACTTCTTACACTAATAATGCATACTAATTAAACTCATAATTATCATATATGAATTCAATTTTTTTTTCTTATTTTGATTAAAACTCATATATTGTCTACTATTATTATAATAATATTAATATTAATAATATTTAATATACTAATTAATTATTAATTATATTCATATACATAGAGAAGATCTAGATATTCCAAAAATAAGTTTAAGAGGCTTACTCTTCATCCTAATCCTTCATTTTCTTGAAATCTAATGGTAAAAATTAATCATTCATTACAACCATTAGATTTCAATAAAATGAATGATGTGAATCAAGAGTAATTCCCTTAAACTTACTCTTGGAATAAGTGGATCCTCTCTCTCACACACACAAATATATATATATATATATATATATATATATATATATATATATATATAAACTAAAATGTTTTAAAAATAAACATTGACATGTGACATCTTGTAAAGCTTCATAAATGAATTAATAATAATAATAATATACAAAGTAAAATGTTTTAAAATAAAAATTGACAAGTGACATCTTGTGAAGTTTCATAAAATGAATTACTAATTACTAAAACAACTAGACCATAAATGACAATCTTCTTTAAAATGCAATATATTAATATTAATAATATTTTTTTATAAACCAAAATAATATTATTAAAAATTTAGACAATACAAGATGTCTTCTAGGCGTTCAAAATAGTCATAGTTTACATGATAACCCACACCAAACAAGTAAAACTTACCTCCTGAAATAATAATATTGGAGTCATTATCCATTCCACTAGCATATGTGATGTAAGTTGCGCAACTCTACACCATTTCCACGAAGACAATTGAATTGCAAGAATAAGATCATTTACATCTGAGATCCCTATCTAAAAATCATTGCATTCCTAATAAGCAAAATGTGTCACAATCCAGCCAACCATACAAAATCTCATGTCATACGAGTGGAACAAGAACCTTGAACCAACCCTAAGAATTGTAAGTTATGAGCTCTAAATGTGTCCTGAAGTGTTGTGGAGTACTCCCACTAATAGCATAGATCATTAACCAACATCATTCAATTGAAAAATAAATGTTGCACACTTTCCAACACCTTACTGCACATCTCTGCTTGACACTGAATAATCCTTCTCTTGACTAAATTATCCTTTGTTGGCAGCCAACCTCCATGCTAATAATTGCACCTTTGAAGGAATTGTTGTCTCCCAAATGACATTAAGGAAATCATCCTGTTGCTGACATGCCTCGCCTCTTAAAACCATTTATGTTGATGCTGTAGAATATACACCTGATGAGTTAGTATCCCACTTCCACACATCTTGGACCCCATCCCACAACCTGATTATATCTAACTTCCACTCAGTCCTTCAAGTAGTTCTTCCTTCTATGCAAATAACCTTCGCCTCCAACCCCATTATCACCTCATTGCCCCTTTTTCGTCCCACATGTTCCTCACTGTCACATCTTACTAACCACTACCCCAAACAAGTATAAGTACTATTCCTGAAGGCTCTGCTCACCTGATGTAGAACATTTCTCGACCACTACCCATACTATTGAGCCACACCCCTACTCAACTAAATTCAAGCCGTTCCACCATCGAGAACATTGTTTACTCGTCACCTCCCAACATCCCCCTTCTTCACATATTTTGCTGACAGAATACCATTCCATAGGCTTGTGTCTACCCTCATCCTTCATTCACTTTCCAAGTAATGCCAAATTAAGTTTATGCAAATCTTGTGCTCCTAACCCTCCATCCTCCTTAGCCCAACACATACTCTTCCAGAAAATCCAATTTACTTTCTTACACTTTTCTTATCCCCCTATAAATTGTTTGGATTGAGTCTCAAGTTGTAGGATCATACGTTTGCTTGTATGTGTTAGACCTTACTATGAAATTGGTAACTTTATTCAAAATATTAATAATACTTTGCTTATAATATAAATAATAATTTGTTCAAATTTTATTTTCTTATAAATAGTAAATTTGCTTATATATGTTAGGCCTTACTATGAAACTAATAAGTGATGACACATTAAACTGCAATATTTAGATTGCAATGAAAATAACAAACGTCTTAATTATAAGCATGTATCCATGCAATCAGAACTTGAATTACTATCAGATTCAAATTAGAATATGATAGCCTTTACCACTAGGTTGTAGTTTGAAAGCATAATAAGAAAATTCTTGTAATAGGGTTTTTTTTTAAGGAGAATGTGTTTATATTATATATGTATTAATTTAAATTATTTTTTCATAAATGTTTCTATAAATATATAGTATTTAATAAAGGTAGTTGACCAACTTTGCATGTGATGATGACACATAAAAATTTCCTTCAAATGAGATTAATTTTATATATATTATAGATTATAGATATAGATATAGATTGATATATTATAGATCATAGATTATAATATTATTGATTAAATACATATTTATTATAATAATTGAATTTTTTATTTATCTAATAAATAAAATGAAATTAAAAAAAAATAGTACATACAAATTTGATTTAAAAGAAAAATTTTGGTGTGACAGAATAATACTTTAGTTTTAAATGAATAAATTTTTATTTACATGTAAATAGTGTTATAAATTAGAGAAACACGAAGGCGAAAAAAGGTGTGAATCAAATGAATTTAAAAAATAAAGAATTGATAAAGCTTTAAAAAATTGAAATGTGTTCTGTGAAAACAATAGGACGCCCCTTAAAAAGGAAGAAAGAAAAGAATAACACATAATTATAAAGTGGCATGGTATTTGATAGGTTGTAATAAAGATAAAATTTGATTTAGCAGAATAAAGTAGAAAATGTTTTAATACAAGGAAGCTGGTGGTGGAATTGAAAAACCATTCTTGGTTTCAGATAAACAAAAGCGATCATCAATCATATTTGTTTCTATAAATAAAGAGTATGTCTCCGCTAAATCTGACTCCATCAATTTGAATAATCGTTTTCTCTGTTCTCTGTTCCCTGTTCTCTCCCTCTCTCTCTCTCCAGACTCGAATGTCGGCCCTCTTCTCCATTGTCTTCTTCTCCGTCTTCCTGTGACAGGTGCCTGTCCTGAAGATCCTAAAGACTCCCATTTCCCCCAATTTTGGAAACCCTAATTTCATTCGCTGCTGCAGTTACAGGTTAGTGTTTGGGGCAATGGAGGAACCGACCAAATTGAAGCGTGCAGTAATCGATTCCTGGGCTGGGGCGATTTCCGGTGGAATATCACGAACAGTTACCTCGCCCCTTGATGTTATTAAGATTCGATTCCAGGTATTTTTATGTTTATGTTTACGTTTATGTAATGTATTTCCTTTCAAAATTGTGGTGTTGTTGACACTCAAAATAACAGGTTCAGCTGGAGCCCACGTCTTCATGGGCTTTACTACGCAAGGATTTGGCTGCAGCTGCGGCTGCACCATCAAAATATACTGGTATGTTTCAAGCAAGCAGAGATATTCTTAGAGAGGAAGGTGTCCAGGTACTATCAATAAACTCCACCCTTTACACTTTCTCTTTCTCTCTGTTTAAAGCTAATAATACTCATTTTTTTCTCTCACTTATTTCCAGGGGTTTTGGCGGGGAAATGTACCCGCATTACTTATGGTCATGCCTTATACGTCTATACAATTTACGGTGTTACACAAGTTGAAGACTTTTGCCTCTGGTTCTTCCAAGACAGGTATTCTATTTTGTTTCAGTATCCCAATGTAATGTCTTCATTACCTTTTTTTTTTTTTTTTTTTCAAGTTTATACTGTTAGTGTAAAACTTTTAGCGCTCAATTAACTAGAAATGCTGTTTGTAGTTAATGTGTGTGTAAACTATATATGCTAACCAAAACCATTCCCAAACACTGCACAGTTAAAAAATTACTATTAGTTACTAAGAAATGCCCTCTATCTTCTACAATTATAAGTTTATGTTTGTTCATGTGTTGCCTTTTGTTTCTGCAGAGAATCACATTAATTTGAGCCCTTATCTGTCCTACGTCAGTGGGGCATTAGCTGGGTGTGCGGCTACAGTAGGTTCATATCCATTTGATCTTCTCCGGACCATATTAGCCTCTCAAGGTGAACCAAAGGTATAAGCATTATTAATTGTAAGGCCTCAAAACTGTTTCAAAGTCAATTCAAGTAATGGTTGTTAGTGTTCTGAAGGATAGTGAAACAAATTACTGGTGTTCTTTTTAAATACATTCCTCCTATTATTACCTGTTAGACTTTTGTTTTTTCTCTTTTCATCATTAAGATGTATCAACACCTCAACCTTTGTGCTTGAAAGTTTTACTTTGACATCATTATTCCTTTTGCCTGTGGCAAGGGTTAGGATGCTTTCCTTTGATTTCTCATTATCTAATTCTGTGTATTACCAATATTGGTTGTCATCAAATCAGATCATACCATGGATGAATTGTGTTGGCTTCTAAGTTATACTAAACCTTTAAAGTACACTCTTGTTCAAATGCCTTTGGTGACACTAACCTTTGAAGTATAAATATTTTTGCTAAGGGATTGGAGTTTAAAATATTAAATATATATTTATTTGTTTTTCTTGCTATTGTGTGTAGCCTTATGATTTCCCTTCATAGTTTTCTTTTTCACACTTGTTAATTAATTTGAAACAGTGAAGGAAACTCAAATTAAATGACGAGGTCTGCATAATAACTTACGTGAAAAATCATAGTAGTGCATTATAGTATATGAAAAATCATAACATATATATATGAGAAAACACTTATACACTGTAAAAAATTTTACACTGACATTCAATTATAACCTTTCATATATGGTAAGTTTGTTGATTATACCAATTAATACTTTAAAGGTTATATAAATAAAGAGTTGCGATTAAACGCAATTTTACACTGTTAGTGCATAAGTGTTAAAGCCTCTCTCTCTCTCTCTCTATATATATATATATATATATATATATATATATATATGAAAAATCCTTGAGATGAATACCCTCACAGACTGTAAGATATACCCTCCTCCACTGATTAAACAGATTGATTGACTGCAGCAGGCTACAAGTCATAGTAGTGCATTATAGTAATACTTTGAGGTTATAGTTTATTCCTTGAACCTTAACTATATTAAGTTTCACTTCAACTTGGATAAATGGATTGAAGCAGCAATCCATGGTATAACCTATGTTGCCCATGTTGCCACTTTATGGATTGCTACATCTGAGTATCAACAATGTGGTGGTTCTTTGAGTAATAATGGCAGATATGAAGGCTTTATTAATGATTTCATTAACTGTCCTCCTTTTTATGCTAATTATGTTGTTCTGTTTGCTTTTTATGGAAATACTGTCCTTGTTTTGGTCCTTGTTGAAGCTATTTTTGGTAACAATCTTTGCATATATGTTGCCAACATTTAGGTATATCCAAACATGAGGTCAGCATTCATCGATATTGTCCAGACTCGCGGATTCCTAGGCTTGTATTCTGGATTGTCACCAACTCTTGTGGAGATTATACCTTATGCAGGCCTACAATTTGGCACATATGATACATTTAAGCGTTGGGTCATGGTAAAATTTCAATATTTCAATTTTTTTAAATGACATGATCATGCACTGCCTGCATTGGATGCTATGCTTTGTATTATTATGCCATAACTGCCTGTTTTGCTTTGTATTATTATGCCTTCATTTTATAGTCTTGGTGGAAGGTGATGTTATAAGAATCAGAATGACTCAATGCAACAGGAAGTTATTCCTATTCACTTAGGTGTGATGACTGCTGCTGATGCAGTTATGAGGATCTCAATACTTGCCTCACCTTTTCAGTTTAACTTTTACAATCCATTTATATTTTTAGATTATTGTTTCAGGCTTCAGCTCATGCATAGGTTATAAGTGTGGACTGTGCACATGGATTACTATTGCCTTTACACATCAATCACTAAGCTGGATGAATTATTTGCGCTGATATTGCTTCTAGAGCACTGTTTTCAGTTTAGAAAATGAGAAATTAGTGGCGTCTATGTGTTGTAGTGGTTTAGGTTGGCATTTTGATCATAGCTGTTAAAATCAGACCAGACCAGCTTGTTTGATTGGGAACCCGTCTAGGACCAGCTTGTTTGATTGGGAACTAGTCTAGGACCAGCTTGTTCATTCTAAAAATGTGAATCGGTCTAACCAGCCAAAATGGGTCAAGAACCAGTTCAGAAAATTGGTTTAAACTGTTCGTTTCTTAAATATTTTTACTTTTTAAAATTTTAATTCAATATAAAATTTTAAAGATAAGTAAAAATACATATTATAAGGGATTACAAATTGATATAAATTATTTTATCAATTAATTTTTTCTTATAAAATATATAATTTATCATTTTAATTTAAATGGACATTTGTTTTTATTTAATAACATTGCTAAATTTTATTAAAATTTAGAATTAACTATTATGATATATTTGATTTTAGACTTATGTATATACTTTGACTTTGAACATAAAAATGATGCTTTATTTTAATTTTTAGTCTTATAAAATTATGATATTATATTTAATTAGTACTAATTCATCTATTATTTAATAATAATTATTATTTTATTAATAGGGGTTCACCCAGTGAACCTTGACTCGCTATCTTAACTGGTTCACTGGTTTGGTTTTAAAAACATTTTATTTTGATTTTAGTTTAGGTTAAAGTTCTATCAAATTATGAGCAAAAGAGAAAAGGATCCTTGGAATTATGTGGCTATAGATTTATATCTACTTGTAAACTGTAACATAACATCAAAGATGGAGTTAGATTCCTTCACACAGCTGATGAATATTTTGTTTCAGTTTACTTGACAGCGCAGTTTTTGGACCTGTTAACATGTTATGTTTTGTGTTTGTGAAATTGTAGGTTTGGAATCATAGATATTCCAACACTGCTGCAGAAGATAACCTCTCCAGCTTTCAGCTTTTCCTTTGTGGGTTGGCAGCTGGAACATGTGCCAAACTTGTCTGTCATCCACTTGATGTCGTCAAGAAAAGATTTCAGGTAAACCTCTGCACATATTAACTATTAGTACGGGGATTTTAATCAAAAAAAATTTCAGAAGCAAGAGTTCTAGAGGCCCCCACCCTGTACCCTAAAAATGTAAACTTGTGATTATGTAATGTAAGGCTGTATACATGATGTTTTTTATGTCACACGAAACAAGTAAAGGACATTAAAGAAAATTGAACGCAATATTATTCTATCCTTCTCAATGTAAAAATGGATCTTCATTCTTTGTTTGCTATATAGATTGAAGGGCTTCAAAGGCACCCAAGATATGGAGCTCGAGTTGAGCATCGTGCATACAGGAATATGTTAGATGCCATGCAACGGATAATGCGATCAGAGGGTTGGGCTGGTCTTTACAAGGGTATAATCCCATCAACTGTTAAAGCTGCACCTGCTGGTGCTGTGACATTTGTTGCTTATGAATTGACATCAGATTGGTTAGAGTCCACTTTCAGTTGATTTTTTCCCGCTTTTTTCTTCATAATTATTAATCATATTCTTTTTGGAATACAAATTGATTCCCTCGTAGTATAGGAAGAAAGTGTGAGGGATATGCTAATGATAGTGGTAGTTGATAAGATTGAACTTCTGGCTGTTAGAAACAAAATCGCCATTGTTTTTCATTTTCTTTGATCTGTGTGGTGATTTGATAAGTGGTCTAACAGAGGAGATTCCTATTTCTATATCTATGCACCTAATTTTAAATTTCCCACAAATTTAGGAGATACGGGACGAAAGAGAAATGGAAATTATAGAGTTTTATAGCCTACTCTAATATATAAGAACAAAACGTGAAATACTGTTTTCACTGAGATCAATATGAATAGTATACTTTCAAGTGTAGAACTGTGATAGCAAGAGGTAAACGAGCCAGCGTGAGTTCATTATGAGAAAAGGTGGATGGCAAAACAACGACGAATGACAGAGTTGTAAGGCTAGAATCTCTAAACTCTTGCTAAATATTATTAGTAGTAGTTAATTGTGTAAACTGGCTACGCTCAACTCAGGCTTTGAATTCTATCAATCTTTCCATTCCCATTAACAATGACATCAAAATACCAAATGCATTGACGACTCCAATTATTATTATTAAGATAATAAAAGTAGCTGCAGTTGGGTTTTCTCAAAAAATGAATCTAGTTTGGTGGATACACCACCCTTGCTACCCCGCGGCTTTCAGAATGCTGTCGTGTCAATTTCGGATTCTTCCATATTCTACATTTTGTGCGTAATATATCCCGGCGTCATGAAACCTTTTTTTTTTCAGAGGGAAGGGATTTTAAGAAAAAAAAATTGACACTTTTTTGGAATTATTATAAGCAATATTGCTATTATTATTTAGAAAGATGAAAGTAAAATTATTAACCATAGCTTATGAAAATAAAGTTCTCATGGAAAAACAGTATAAAATTTATTTTCCTTTTAAATATTTCTATGTAACTTAGGAAGAGGAAGTTAACATTGAGAGAGAATGGCTTATAAAAAAAATTGAGAGAATGGGTTTTAGCATAATTTTTTTCTTCAAAATTTTGAACCAGACAATAAAACTAAATTTTATTTTTTCTTTCATTTTCTTCCAATCAGGCACTGCTACTCTATTAGTTTCACTACTATTTATCTAATTACTCAATAAACATCATACAGTAAAATAAAAACATGTTTTCTCAAATCCCTGAGTTATGCTAAACATTTATAAAATAGAAAAAAAGCACCTTGATAAATGCAAATTATCAAATTAAATTAGAGTAAATCCCTTACTTGATATAAATGCATTAACCGTTTTGAAGTAAGGCAAGATTAATGAATCAAAGCATCCTCCTATTTAGCCCTTGAATGACATTTGATGTCACATTAGTTCCGAAATGAGTGAAATATTAATCGGGTCTCTAAAAGATTGGGACGTTTCCATGAGTTCTTGAAAGATTTTTGGAGATATCTGAGTCTTAAAATGTTTTTCGTGTATGCATCTAAGTTCTTCTGGTTATGACGTCATTTAATCAATGCATAGTTAGTTGTTAATGACTTATGTGGCAGGGCCCTCTTGCATTACATGGTAGTCCACGTCGTTCATACTGAACATGTGAGAAGAAAATATTTATAGCGGTTTTTAGTTGTTAAAAATAATAAAATTAAAATTAAAAATAATCTCTCTAGTCCTTACTCATGGCAAACCCTATTGAAGTTTCTGCTCTTAATCGCATCAAACTACATCTTCTTGGAGAACTCGTTTCCTTTCCATCTTTTTCCTCCTCCAACTCTAACCTCATCCAAAACAACAAGGTCTCTCTTCAATTTGACCAATCAAACCAACTTGCTCCTCTCAATCTTCACTTGACCAAATCTTTCATTTTCTTGATTTAATTCCACCAAAAATCACTTTCCCATCTTTAAATTTGAGTTCAAGCCCCAAAGAATCAATCTGGAAACCTCGAAATCCCAACCCTAAACACCACCATCAGCCTAGTGCGCCGCTCTTTCTCTCGTGTCCTGATGCTGCCGCTCTTGTCTTGTTCCTTCTCCTTGGTCGCTACGACCACTTCGCTATGTTGTGCTAACTAGACCTACTCCAAACCAGTGGTGGCGCTAGACATGACATGGAACATGGCCTTCGTGGTGGTCTCAATGGTCATACTCGCCTGCACCGTCAAGGAGAAGCCCAACACACTGATCCGATGGTGGATCTGTGGCTACACACTACAGTGCCTTGTCGACGCGACCCTTATGTGGCTTGAGTATAGCAGGAGGAATGACACGTTGCACTCCAAACCTATGCATTCAAATTGAACATTCCTTAATTCTAAGTTCAAGTTTTTCCACTCTATTTGATTTGTTTAGATCTCTCTCACACTCTTTAACCAAGAAAATGGCAAGCTCACTCATTTTAGCTATCACTAACACTGTGCAAATTGTCTTTATTGTATTCCCTTGTGGGGTTGGTCTCATCTCATGGTCTTGTTATTAGAACCAATTGCCACATTCAAGGTTATGCTTCTGCAAGGCCATTTTGTTGTTTAAAAGTCTAACCTTGAAAATTAATTGCATTTTACGCATGACCAAACATACTCTTCTTTAGTAAAATTTGGGTCCTATCTCTACCTAAAGTTCCAATTTTTAAAACTTATGGTTCCATTTTTTAAACAATTTGTTTTCTCATTATCATTTTCAATTGATGGCTTTAATATACGTAATTTTCATTCTATTGTTGTTTATGTTTTAGTTTGTGTTGTGTTGTTGGGGAGGGTTGTTGGAAATAATGCGAGAGAAGGGGAGAAGAAGGGAGATAAGGTTCAGTTTGGAGAAATTGGGTTTTGAAGGAAGTTACGAAGAAATTAGGGTTTGAAAGAGGAAGAAGAAGAATGTTCTGGTGGGAAAGGAAAAAAGTATTTTCTAGCGGATAAAAATCATTGCAAATGTTTTTTAATTTGAAAAATTAAATAAAAGAATATGTGTGTGCCACGTAATTACAATATATGAGAGTGTTCTGTCAGCATGGCATTTAAAAGCTTATTGGGCTAACCCTTAACAGTATCATGGATGGAAAGACGGTATTTAACTCGTTCCAAAATTGACAAAATTAAAAACTACTTGAAATTCACAATTTCTTTATATTTTTAACAAAATGTTCTAGTTGGCACATTAAGTTTCTTTATGTGACATGCACATGTATTGTCACATCTTGATCCTAGTCAATAAAGAGTAATAGTCTAATTAGTTTAGTTTTGTTTTAATTTTTAAAAAGAATTTTGAAAAATAGTTTGTAAGAATTATTTTTTGGAAGAAGATGAAAAAAAATTGTTTAATAAAGTTGTTTGAAAACTGTTTTAGAGATATGAAAAAAATCTGTTTGACAATTTGGATTCCAAAATAGTTTTAAAAACTAGAAAAGCAAAAACTTGTTTAGTTGTAACTATTTTTTAACTAATGGTTTTTTAAGTGAAATATAAAATTTTAAATATATTTATGATTTAAATATACTTTTTATAATTGTTTTTTTTAGTAATAGATACAAAAAATACTATAAATAGAAATAGAGTATTTGCTACATAATTTATATAAAAAACTACAAATACAAAAATAAAATCAAAGTGATTATTAATGTTTAAATTTGTATTGTCACATGGGTACAAAAATTCAATTTGGTTCAACTAATCATTCTGTTGTGCCAACATCCAATATGCAATATAATCTCTATAAATTGTTATTTCAGTTACACATTCATCAAATAATCTTTACAAATTATCATCATTGGAGCTTGACGTTTGTGCATTATGACTTTCATTCATGTTCTAAAGTTGAATAGGATTCATTTATTTCTACATTGAAAAGAATTCATGGTTCAAAATTACATTCAAATGTAATTGTGAATAATACAATATGCTATTACTATGAATTGTTATGTTGAAGATTTATATGGAGGCAACATCTTCCAAATAGGAAATCCATTTTTGAGTTCTCCAAAGCAACACTAACTTGTCATTCTTAAATATGAGTGTCTATAGTTAAGTAACTTTTCTCAACTTTTAGATTGTCTAGTTTGATTTTGGTATTATTATATATGATATTCTTTTTCCTGCGATAGGAGGAAGAGAACCTCTAATATAAGTATAGTCATAATCAACAAGATAAAATCACCGTAGATAAAAAAACTTTTATTATAAAATCAAATATTAATTAGTCAAGAATTAAAAAATTATCATTACTATGTAAGTGGTCACCATGACCAAGGAAATTGGTAAATGCATCTAAACAAACTTTTGCATCATGAGCACTTTCTTTCCATCCTAAGTACACAAAACACAAACAACACATTAAAATTTAAAAAAAAAAAAAAACATGACATTTTATGTGATTGTTACCTTTTAACCTCTACCTAAAATTTGTTTTTAAGAAGGAACTTGTGCAGTTATTTGCATTCCATCAATTGCCCCAATGCAATATTAGGGAATGATTAAATTCCAAATCTGGGACAAATCTAACTTCTTTTAAGGAACACATGCAGCAACTAATGAATAAAGTTGCACCTATATAAAGCTATGATTATATTGAACCCCAAGCAACTTCATACATTTCTAGTGTAAATTAAAAAGCTGCAATTGTGCTCGTTCTGCGACACAAAATGCCGAAAACAATTATAATAGAAAATCATACATTCCCAGTGTAAATCTAGATCATTCCAAATCTAAAATAGAGTAAATCTAAAATATCATGCAGTACATGATTCCAAATCTAAATCAAGGTCATTCACATGGTTTTATATATGTTTGAAAATGTAAAAAATATTAGAGATTAATATGTTGAAATTACAAATATGAATCCTAGGGTAGTTATGATTAAAAGTGTTGACAAGGTAAATGAGAAAATTATTATATTTAACTTTTTTTTTTTAAAAAAAGATAAAACGTAACATGTGTATTACATCAAAAGGATGAAACAAAAGGTTTCATCGGCTCTGTACAACAGCAAAAAATATAATCGATACCCAACCTTATCAATTCCAAAAACTAATCACTAACCTTGTAATCCTCCACAACAAACCAACTATTAACTACATTTTCAAAAGATATAGATGTGGATGCTTACACAAATCTGAAAAGAAACATCTGCTATTGACACCAATCTATACAATAGTCAATTCCATGAAATTACCTGAATAGACGACAAAATATCTAGAGACTCCACTGTTCGATTATTAAAAACAATGGAGTTTTTAGATATCCATATTCACCATGTAACCACATGCCAAAACAGGAATCTACATTTACTTCTATGTTTTCCTACCACCCAAGAACTAGTCTTATGACATAAAAGAGGTAGTTCATTTGGTAAAGGAGACTCAATGTCAAACCACAGTAAAACTTATACCACAGTGCCTGAGAAAAAAGGGCAAGAAAGAAATAAAGACTTACTGTCCTCTTGATGGTCCCTGTAGAAGACACAATTCTACGAATTTGGTTGTAACTACACACCCCTCTTTAGCAAGTTGTCCACTGTGAGAAGCTTGTCTAGAAAAAGCTTCCAAGAGAAAGCTAAAACTTTTGAGGGTAGTTTGTCCTTGCATAACCTCTTAAACAACAACAGATCACTAGACCCGATACTGATATGATTCTTTCTACCCCTAACCGCATACACACCTACAAGTGAGAAAAGACCATTAGATATTGAAATACAAGTCCAACCATTATGTTGTTGTTGTACCAACATTATACTCTACAACATCGCCTCTAGTGACCTAAGCACCTCTTCCTCCCAAACAAAAAGTCTCATAGGTCATTCCCACTTCCACATAAAAGAGTCCAACACAAGACCGTCCATATCTTTGACTGTAGAATTCTTATCGTTTGTCAAATCAGACAATTTAGGGTAAAACAAACTTAAAGGGGTCTAACCATGTCAATTGTGCTTCTAGAAAAGTGTCTCTCCCACGTCACCTAACGATCTCCTTACATTGCTTTCAAACCAACCTGTGGCCTCAACTATAAAGTTATCTATAGACCAAGCATATCTATACCAATAGATCACTTAGACTATTAAGCAAGGCAGTATGGCAAATTGTGAAAGTCCCCATACTTCCTACGTAACAACGGAGCTCATATAGCTTTATGATCAATTAGAAATCTTCATCTCCATTTTGCTAACAAACTTAGATAAAACCTTTGCAAGCACTTAAACCTAAACCCCCCTTCATTCTTAGGCATACAAACCTTATCCTAACTCACCAAAGCAATCTTGCTCTCTTCAACATCCCTTCCTCCCAACAAAAAATTTCCTTGTAGCCCTTTCATTATGTTCACCACCTTCACTGAAACCTTATAGAAAGAAAAATAGTACAATGGTAGACTCGTTAAGACAGAGTTTGTCATTACCAGACAACCAGCAAAAGACAAATTCTTCATCTTCCATCTTGACAACCTTATCTTGAATTGATCTATTATTGGCCTCTATGCTGCTAACATCCTATGGATTACCCCCACCAAGACTCCAAAAATTTAAATGGTGGAAAGCTTAAAAAGTAGTTCAAAAGACAACTCACTGCATGAGTAAATAATTGGTCCACATTTAAGCCATAAAAAAGACTTTTATGAAAGTTCACCTTCAATTCAGATGTCATCTCAAAGCCTCTCAGGCTTACCTTTAAAGTCCAAACCTTTTGAAACTTTGAAGCTCCCATCAACATAGTATTGTCAGCGTATTGCAACACTAAGAATTTTGCTTCGTTTCCCGTCGCGATATCTTTGAAAACTCCTGAATTGTTGATCTAAACAGCCCTGATAATCCTTCTGTCACCACAAGAAACAAGAAAGGAGAAAGCCGGTCACCTTGTTTAATTCCCCTGCCTAGTTTGAATTCCGTTGTTAGGCTTCTATTAACTAGAACTTATGTTATAAATCAACATTCTCCACCTCTAGTCAAAGTTCATCATGCAAAATATATAATTTAAGAAATGTCAATTGACCGAGTCATAGGCCTTTCAAGAGTGGATCTACCAGGAAAAAAAGTTGTTTAACACTCCGAAATAACCCCTCTCAACACTCTCTTAAGCCTCACAAATAGGATTTTGAATATGATTTTGTGAACACTGGAGATAAGAGAGATAGACTGATACTGAGACATATTCTAAGGGTTGCCCAGTATGTTAGACTTGAATTCACTTTGATAGAGAAAAATGAAAGGATAACAGAATAAACAGTGGATAACGAAGAAAGGATAATGAAGATTAGTCATATAAATGGATATGTGAAAGTCAAGTGAAAATTGAATCTTTTTATAATGGATCAAATAACCTTTATCCAACTATGTAATAGAAGAAGAATGAGAATAGAAGAAGACACGTAATCCAATGCTTAATGCCCTAATTCAATTTGTCTATATTTATGAAAATATTATTAATGAAAAGAAAAAATAATTGTTTGCATGTTTTTAGTTTTCAAAATAGAAACACAAAACTTAAAAACATAACTACTCAAAATTATTCTCCTTTTTTAATTTTTAAAAACTAAAAAAACAAAATTTTTTTAAAAAATTATATAAAAAACACTAACAAAATAAGTTTTTTAGTTTTTAAAGATTAAAATAATAAAAACAATTTTATAAAACTCCAACCATAACCATACTGTCACTAAAGTTTTACACTTTCAAATTTCTCTTTTGACTCCACTTACAAACACTATCTTCATATTTGGGTACTTTAAAAACTTCAGAACTTTGGAACTTCTCCGGTGGAAATAATGAACAAATTTTAAGACCAGTCTTGCATGTTCTTGATATCACGTCCAATTCTCCATTGTTTTAACCTTCCTCAAACCACGATAAGAAAAAGTAGCATGAAGTACCTCACCAGGTCTCGTATCAAGATCTTTCTTATAGTAAGTGTATAAATCAACATTAACAAAATTGATTTTGTATAAATTGATTATAATTAAAATTGATGTTGAGATGTGATTTAAATTTGAATATTTTTATTATAAAAATAACTTTTGAGTAAAATCTAGACAGTCTCTTTTAGTACTCTCTTAATTGTTATTCGCTCCCCTTAATATTTATAATATTTTGCAAATTTTCAAGATACTCTTACTTATTCTAATCAAAGTTTTTTTTCCCACAAAGCATTAAAATTAAACTTTTATGTTGCGGACACCTCTACCAACTCTTTCACATATAGCATGTAATATTTCCAAATTTCTAATAAAATATTAATATATATATATATATAATTTGAAATAAATATCTAATATAAAATAATTAGCTATTTTAAATATTCAGCTGAAATATTTTAAAATAAACAAATATCAAATTTTTAAACTTTTAGTACAATATTATATAATTATAATATGTAAATATTTAATTTAAAATATTTTTAAAATATATAGTATAATCAAAATAATAGATATAAATTTATAATTTATTTTAGAAAAAAAAAGCAAATGCTACGGACAGCAACGTAGAAAAAAAAAGAAAAAAAGGTTACGTAACAGAGATAATCTAATATAAAAAATAAATAAATAAATATATATATATATATATATATATATATATATATATATATATATATAAATAAGCTGCAGTTTCTGCAACTTCAATAAACAAAAGGGAAAAAAATTAGTATAAGATTTCATTGTACTAACTTTATCCAAATTCACAATTCTCTTATGTATAACAAATGCAACTATAAATTGAAATAGAATTGGTTGCAATCATTAGAAAAAAAAAAAAAAACAAGGCTTATAAATAGGGCTTGAGAATTCTGAAAACGTAAGAGAAGAAATTCACTTTGTTTGAATTGAGAAGAGAATGTATAGTGAGAATCTATTCGAAGGAAAAAATTTAAAACTATTGTATTATTCTAAATTACTAATGTAAGGGAGATGATATATTTATCGCTTTTAATTATTATGTTCACTTACTTGTTTATTTTATGTTACTTTTAACTATATTTATTTAGTAAGATATCTTTAACCTCATTCTATTTATTATTTTATGTTTAGGGTTTAGGGTTTAGGGTTTAGGGTTTAGGGTTTAGGGTTTAGGGTTTATGGTTTATGGTTTAGGGTTTAGGGTTTAGGGTTTAGGGTTTAGGGTTTAGGGTTTAGGGTTTAGGGTTTAGGGTTTTATATACAAATCTTTATTTAAAGATTAAAAATTTTATTAATAATTTTTTTTATATACAAAATAATAAAAATAACCATTATGTTTAAAATAAAATAGTTAGTAAAAAAAACCAATTTAATAAATCAAATAAAATTATAGGCAACATATTAAATAATCATAATTGAAAGTAGCATAAAATAACAAATAAACGAGGTTAGAGACATCTCGATGAATATTTATAGTTAAAAGTAACATGAGGTTAGGGACACCTCATTAAATAAATATAGTTAAAAGTAACATAAAATAATAAAATTTGTAAACAAATTGTATTTCGCACCGATTCATCCAAACTATAATTTTTTTGTGTTTTGGATTGGTTGATCTGAAACACTGCAAATCAATCTTGAACACCAGGAATGATGCACATGGAACACTTCAAACCAATCCTAATCAACAAGAAACATCAAGAAAACTATACCTAAATGAAATTTCATTTTTCCTTTCTCAATAACGCTTCAATCAACAAAAATACCCTAGAGACTTGCAAAAACATCTAATGATTAGAGATATACAATAGAGCACAATGTGGCAATTGATGTTCGACACATAAAAGGAGAAATTAAGCAAGATCATGCACAAACACACAATACAGTAAAAAAAGACAAATTTGAGAGTTTAAAAATCAAATAATGGTAAGAGTATGTTCAGGTTTTGCCAAATACTATAAACACTAAGGGGTGCAAATAGCAAATGAGGGGTGCTAAAAAAATTTCCTAAAATCTAATGTAAAATTCTTAGATTTAACCCAAAATTTACTCTAAGTTGCTTCAACTCATAATCAATTATAAATCTTGTTTTCAATAAAAAATCAAACATATAAAAATTTATCTAAAATTATTTTTAAATTTAGAATCAATTTTTCAACCCAAAACGAAAGATATAATACTCTACAAGGACAAGGTACAAAACCCATCACATGAATGTTACACCAACTAATAATCTCATACCCAATAATTATTCAGTAATGCAAGTAAATTAAATATTTTATTGATAATATATCAGTATTTTCTAATAATAATACTACTTTATAAAAGATAAAATAATTGATGATTAATATTACATCGAGTAACTTTAAACTTTTTGCCATAGATTCAATAAAAATTTGTCTTGAATCTCAAATTTCCTAGATATGACCATGAAGTATTATACATTTCTAGTGTCGTTGCATGACAATGGTTGATTCTTTTGTTTTAATATTTCACTTTTTCTCGTTATTGTATAAAACATATTGAACTAATTATCGATGCACATATTATAAAAAAAACCCTTGTTTTTATTTTATGAATTTAACAATTAAGATTTGTTTTTACCAGAGATAATAAGGTAACTTAAGAACGAGGAGGTGAGAAAAAGTTGAGAATTCCATCCCAACTACTAATAAAAGTTGATATTATTAACAATACTAATATTTGATCGATAAAAAATTTATTTTATAAAAATAATATTTATTATAATTTTTAAGAATTTATTTTACAATATATTTTCAGGAGACAATAAAAATGAATAATTTTTATAGCTCTAATTTTTTTATAGTCAATTGGTACTTCTTCTTTTTTTTGTTCTAATTTTTTACTTTAACTTAGAAGTAACTTTTAAGTAAAAAAATAAGTTGGACAAAATAGAACCTTAATTAGACTTTTTTTTTTTTGTTGATAATTATGGTACTAGTACGAACTAATCACTATATGCACATAAGGTTAATACTTTCCTCCCAATGTAACTTGTTCTCTATCAAAAAGTAACATGACTAGGGCTTGAATCCTAGACCACTTTGTTAAGAGACACAAACTATTACTACTTAGGAGTGGTAGGACAACAGGGGTGAGTTTAGTCTCTCACCCCCCACACTCCCAACATCCAAGAGCATCCCCCAGCCTCCTATCTTCATCGAGGTAAAAAAAAATTGTCTCGCCTCTACCCCAAATTTTTTAAACAGGAAAACTCGACTCCGACCCTAATCACCCATGGGACAAGTGTGATTTTCATCTTTACTACCACTTATATCAACCAATCTTAGTTATTAGACTCAATGTTATCAAACTCAGCTCAGTCTCTCGCTTCAAGAAGTCATAGGGTAAAGGGTTAACTCACGAGGTTGATAATTGACCTGCACGACTTGGATTACATTAAAAAATATAAATGTTTTATAACCTATATAATTTTATACTATAAAAAATTATAAAACAATTAAACTATACCAAAAATCAAGAACTTAAATTAAAGAAGATACTTTCAACATCATATTTGTGGCTTATTTTATGCTGATTTTCAGTGCAAGTCGCAATCGTAGAAGAGCAAGGTCGTAGAGATTTGAGCAAAACACGAACACATTGAGCCACAGAGAGTGAAAATTGAACATAGAGAAGGCTATCATGGTTTTTCTTTTTGCATTCAAAATGACGCTGTTTCACCCATTAAGAAAAAAAAACCATGACCCCTGAGTCATCGAGTCACTAGGTCACCGAGTCTGACTGAGTCGTCTCGAGTCATTTCGATTCTGATGTATTTCTAATACAAAAGGCAACTCAAACCAATTATATAGTTAATTCCTGGTCGAACTAATTGAATTGGTCGGTCAAGCCAAGTTTTAAAATATTGATTAGACTATATAACTTATTTAGGCCCGTTTAGGGTGATTTTTGGTTTCTAATTTTCAAATTTGTAAAAATAAAAATTAGTTTTGGTTTTAAGTTTTCAAATTTTTAAAAACAAATTATTTTTATTTTCAAATTTAAAATATTGTTTCAAATCTTAATCACACTAGAATCTTTCCTCCTTAGAAACTGAAAATTGATATTCGATGACTAACGATCGAAGATGACAATAAGTGTCAGAAGTGAAGGTTTAAGGTGACGATTGGTGACCATCAGTGAAGCAACGGCCAGTGACTGACGATCGGAAATGAAAGTCGATGATTATCAATCAAAGGTGGCAGCCGGTAACTGGAAATCGAAGGTGACAGTTGTAACTGTTGACCGAAGGTAACAACTAATCAATTAGTGGTGGTGGCCTACAATGATCGATCAAATTTTATTATTTTTTAAATTGATTAAAATTATTTAAAAACTAACTAAAACATCAAATCAAAACAAAAACTCGAAACCATCTAATCTACACCTTAATCTCTTACATTGTGATTGAATATACTCTTGGTTCCTCAAATTAAGAATTAATGCTTTTTTTTCTCCAATTTAAAAATTATTATTTTTAGTCGCTCTTTTATGATGAAAATAAAATTTCAAAATTTGTCACGGTTATAATCACCAGAATTTAATTTTTAATTTTAGTAAACAATCAGAATTTAAATCTGAGAATTTTAAATATTTATATAAAAAAAATTCAATAAATTTGAAATTATGAGTAAAAAATAAATTCAAACAAATCGTAATTGTTAAAATTATATTTAAAGTAAAATTTAATGATCGTGACAAATTATGAACCATTATTTTTCACCGATAGATAAACTAAATAACAATTTCATTGGTGAAAAAAAAACAAATTTTAAATTAAGAGTCTAAAAATATATTTAATTTCAATTTAGAGATTAAAAATATATGTAAATTATCTAATTATAAATTATAAATAAATATGATGCCACGAGACTAGTTTGACAGTGCCATGCACGGCACGCACGTGTGTATAACTTCATTATTGGAAGATCATTATGGACACGTGGCATTATTATCACAGAATTAAAGCAGTCCAAAACACTTCGTGGAATTTAATAAAGAAACCGACAACTGCAATTGGCTGCAACCTAATTTATGTCTGAGACCGATAGTTAATTGGAATTGGGAAATATTGAAAAGAAAACCAAACTTTTATATTAGATCAGGAATAAATTATCATAAAAAGAAATTTCGTTTATGACTAGAGCGAAAATACTTGAACAGAATATTGATATTAAAAGAAGGCAAAAAAATGTCATTTTTTATTTTCCAATTAAATGTAAAAACAATAAAAGAAGACATAATTTCATCTCGCGAATATTTAGAAATATTTTAAGGACTTTTTATAGTTACCTATTTTTATATTTGGATTATAATACAATGCAATAAACGAATAATTAACTTTTAATTCATCACTTAATAAGTTATGACTTGTCATAGGTCAAAATAAACTTAACAACATAGATTAAAATGTTATTAATTAAAATAAAATTAAGAATTAAATTAAAAAATTATTAATAAATCAAGAACGAAAAATATATAATTTAACGGTTTTATTTTCTTCAAAGTCCTTGTAACTTTATATTCAAAATGGTTGTCACGTGACTTTCCGAAGACACGCGGTGTAAAAGTTTCAAAATTTTACTTCCGAATGAAACTATTTTGTTGTACTGCCAGTGTAAAACAAAGCCGAACAAGAAATATACGGTGCAAATCACTTATCTATTATATTAATACTCAATACAATTATACAAAAGGCAGTGTAGGGTTGCTACTTGCTAAACGGAAAACAAGAATGGACAAGGTTATTGCCAAATGACATTGCAGATAGCAAAATAGACAGAATGAAATTTATAAGCACAAATAATTTCCACATATTTTTTATGAAGAGAATTTTATCAACAACTAAACAAAGCAAAAAAAGTATAGAAACTTTACGTTAACGTTGTGTTTGGAAGAAAACAAAAGGATTAGAGAATAAGAAGTTTTTTTACCCTAGTTCGGGATGACGTTTCTTTTTTTTTACTTTAAAAACAAAAAATTGTTAAAATAAAATTATTATAATTTGACTTTTTAGTTAGTTTTAAAATAATTTTCATCTCATTTGAAAAACAATAAAAATTGTTTTGAAGATTTTTATTTCTATTTTTACATAAATTTGTCACTTGTCTTCTCTCACTATCATCCATTACCACCTATCGTTGTCACACTACTAACTAGTTGGCCAGTCTTCTATCATTGGCAGGGTCTACCAAACGTCATAAAAGAGAAATTCCAATGAGATTGAGATTTGATCTTTTAAAATGAAAACCAAAAAATAATTTTATAAATTTGAAACTTAAAACTAAAACTAAAACTAATTGTTAATTTTATAAATTTAAACCAAAAATGGTCCAAAAACAGGGTCTAAGTTATTTGGTAGAAAAAAAATATGAAAAAGAAGAAATATTAACCATGTAAGAAATAAAAAATAGGCATATAAAATAGAATTTAATTAGTATATACTATAGTGTAATGATTTTCACATTAATAATCAATCATGACCCTTACTAGTTACTATTTTAAAAGTCCAATAAATGAAAAGTCACTGTCGATGTAAAAAAAATTTATACCAATTAAACTCTATAAAATAACTCAAATATCCAAAATCATGATAAAAAGTAATTTTGATTTTATAATAAAAATTCTTCCTTTCATAATGTTATGTCTTCCCTTCCAATTCGAAGAGAAGCAAAATTATGATGTAACCCACTGAAAATTTTCCTCCCCCTCGCCTGCAGATGGGTTTTACTTGCACACACAAAAAAAAAAG
The DNA here is from genome assembly GCA_037954015.1 of Psophocarpus tetragonolobus. Lineage (NCBI taxonomy): Eukaryota > Viridiplantae > Streptophyta > Magnoliopsida > Fabales > Fabaceae > Psophocarpus > Psophocarpus tetragonolobus. Next base: position 4,037,702 of record CM075693.1, on the reverse strand, counting down.
ACCTAAATTTTGATTAAATCTTATTTTTTAGATCTAAACTTGTCCTTAAACTCGATTATATATGGATCTAAGATCGAACTGAACAGGATAAAAGAAGGTTAGCCTAGATCAGTATCGTAAAAAATCTAGATAGCTAAGTTATTTTTAACGCAAAAATGTTCCTATAAAGCAAGTAACAGCAGTGTGACGGTCAACTTGACACTAAATCCAACTCAAAGTGCTTTGGCACAGATTAGGTTGAGGGCATTATCAAGCCTACACCCATATTTTTACATATTGACATATTGTTACTCCCACTTATATAGCTTTGCACATGGTGTTTTAAGAATAATTTTTGGAGGATTTAACTTTAAGTATGGAATAACAACTATTGACAAATCAACAGTTGAGATTTTAACATCCCTTGGTTTTAAATCAACATCATTATCATTAAACTTTATTCTGCACACTTCAATCGAGTCAAAGCCGGTTTTGAAATGCTATTGTTAAATAACATATAGAGGGAGGTAGTGATTGGCTAAAGTAAGGAATGGCTTTCTGCTTCGCAACTTGGGAGGTCAAAATGGTACTACTAAAGCATAATCTGATATTCCCTCCTTCCAGTATAAAAATAGTTAGCTACAAGGTGTAAGTGTAACTAATGACAGACACTCGGCGATATCCGATGCGAAAAGACAAAGGCAAGTTATTAAAAACAAGTGAACAACAACCAAATAATTATGATGAAATCACATCATATATGCATGTATAATGAATGTTTGGAGTCATCACCTAGGAGGACACACCCATTACAGGGGAAAAGCCTACGGTGACCGCTCCTTTTTCTTTTATTCTGTCATCGTCTGACAGAATTTAACAAGTTAAACATCTAATTATGTGACCCAGAATAAATAAATAAATAAATAAACTATAGTCATAATGTGCATTGGCTTACTGTGTAATATGTTCATAACCAGGGGCAGCAAGAATTCACTGAAACCTTGTCTGACATTTTGAAGACTGGCACTGCAACTAAGAAATGAGAAAAGGCATAAAACTTCAACTCCAGGAGACTAGAAGTCTCTCTCAGATTCTGTTGATTGCAAAGCTGAGAAGACCAGAGGGATTCCTCTATGTAGTTTATAGTACATTCTCTTGGAAAGACTTGAAAATTTTAAGCTATACAAAACCATCCTGGGAAGTTAAATCTAATATCCATTATGAGCAGAACCACATCAACGAATGAAAAGGCTGCTATCTTGTTTATGCCATGCGTTGCCATTTCACGATATTGGAAACACGTGATCAAACTTCCACTGCTTAGATTCAAACCCAGTTTCATTTATCCTTCATTACTGTGTATATAACATTACCATCACTGCTTGGGATCCCATGGCCATTGCAGACAACATCTGTTTTTTTCTCTTTTTCAAGATCAGTATCACCATTACTAGAATCTGCCACTTTGCGAGATACACGCCTGGAAGGTCTTGTTGAGCTGTCCTGGAGATAATCTCTACTTTTGCGCTTCTCCTTTCTGTCTAGATACCCAAAGGCAAAAGCTTCTAGCACTTTTGTTGTTGGTGGCCGGTTTCTGGTGCTCTGCCTCCGGATTTGCAAGTCAGGCTGATCGCCAAGTTTGGAGTTTGTTCCAACACTGAGATCATCTGATTCCTTGCCTGTACTATTTTGCTGCATCTCAACCACTTCATTCACAAAAGGTTCATCAGCTTCGACTTCTGGTGAAACAGGTAAGTTAAGATCAATCATCGTCCGTGGTCCGGGTTTATCACATTGATCCTTGGTGCCTGAGGAACTAGTGTCAGGAACAGCTTCTGCATTGATGATTGAGCTGGGATTTGACGGAGGATCAACTAATGTTTTGTTTTTCTGGGTTGGAAAATCTGCTAATGACTTCTTCTCCTGGGCTGGGATTTCCCATGAAAGAACACTCTCACTAAATTTAGACTTCTGAGGAATGACTTCATCTTGTTTTACTTCGGAAGCCACAAAGGAGTTGACTGTTACATTTGCACTACATATTGAATTGTCTGGAACCGGACAAAAGCTGGCCTCATCCTGATTTACTCTGGGAACCACAAAGAAATTGGCAGTGTTGCTATTTTTCTTTGCACGACTACAGGCTGTTAATCTCCTCCGTCTTTTTGTAACAGGGACTAGATCATTTCTGTTATCAGATACCATTCTCTGGAGTGATGGGCACTTAATACCATCTTTTCTGAGTGTGTTACTCAGGAATTCTGTCTTCGGGCCCTTGTAGGCAGAAGATAGGCAACTAAAACCCATGGTGCTCCTTGGAAGCTCATCTTTTGAAGGATTGTTTTCTAAACCATTGAAAAATGACGAGACATCCTTCTCAATATTAGATTTACTGGCTTTAGTAATGTCATTCTTCCCCCTATCAGAGCATGTGGTATTGACAGACTCAGATTCATTTGTTTGCTCCTCAGAAGTATTTTCATCATCTGAGTCATTTTCAAAAGTAAAAGCTTTTAAAACTTCAAATGGCAAGCCTCTCAGTTCTCTCACCTTTGTCATCTTTTCACTAGCCAAACTTGTGTCCACAACAGTAAATTTCATGACATCTGTACCACGGTTTGGAGTTTTTACCTTGAGATAGCAGTGGCGTGGTTGATCAGGGGAATTTTCACGGTCCAGTTTTGTATCTTTTGTCCACCCATTTCCTTCCTTGCTAGTGGAATCATTATCTGCAATTTTGTCGAGCTCAATTAGCTCAGGATCAGAAGCAACTTTACACAGGACATCACTAACAGAATCAAAATAGTGATTCCCCTTCACTAGCTTCCTTGAAAACTTTTTAACTCCAGGGACAAGGAATACCAGAGAATGCTTAGAAGCAACAGCATAATTAAGACTATCTGGCTGCTCAGAATGCCAACCTCTGGCAAGTAAACGAGGCCAAACAGCTTCCCAGAAGAGATCACTTGTTCGAGCTTTACTTAATCTGAAATCTCCTGTCAGAAAGCTTATTATTTCTGAAGGTGTAAGCGTTGAACATGCTTTGCCAACTGGTATTTCTTGGCGAACAGGAAGTGCTTGAGTGGATTTCAAAGAATCTATAGTGAATCCTGTAAGATCTTCTTTTCCCTTACCAACTCCTACTCCTTCAACAAGAGCTTTGAGTCCAACTGAGGCCTTTAAGGTTAAAACATAATCTTCTAGAAGCATTTTCCCCTCTACAAATACCTTGGACACCTGCCAAGTAATTGAATTTAATATAGTCATAACGCATTCCTAGTGATAAATAGAAGATGAATTAATAGGCAGCAAACCTGCAGAGATAACAGTTTTGGTCTGCGTAACTAATAGGTCCATAATGCAAAAGACTTTTCAAGTTACAATTAAAAATAAAAATAAAAAAAATGGATGCATTCTGACTTTCAAATTACAATATTTTTTTTAAACAAAACTTTCGTATAGTGAAATATAGAAACAATCCTCAAATAGAGTTTGAATACTCCATAATTTAAACTGCTATCAATTCTAATGAAAGAAACTATGGCTCTGAAACTCTTCTCCACCTTCAGCCAAAAGTGATCATCACTTTCAGAAGTGATGCTTATTTTAGAATAAACAGAAGACACCTGTAAAGCTGGCACTTTTCTTCATGTTCTGTATATCGTTGAGACTTGAGAGAGAGGAGAATGGCTTAATTAAGGTGAATGAAGGATCGTTACATTCAATCCAGGACAGTTATGATATTAGCATAAACTCTGGAAGAATTTAAATAATACCTCAAGTAATTTATTGTAGCATTCCTCTGACACATTTGGTAGTAAACGAGACAAAAGCTCTTGTTGCCTTGGTCCTGTGAAAATTTTTTGGCCATAAATGCATTTTCTGCTTCTCATTTTTCTACATCCAGACCATCTTTGATATTTGTCAGATTTATAAAATTTACCATAATAGAATGACAGTATATCTCCCATCTTCTTACTGCCAATAAATCTTTTCACCTGAACAAGGTTCTTCCCAAATATATACAAGCCAAGGATGAAACTGGCCTCTTCAATTTCATTCCAGGCGTCACTAGCAGCCCCAGGAACCAAACAATGGCCTTTATCTCTATGCTTCTCACGCATCTCAATCTCTGTTTCTTGCTGCATGGAATTTCCTGATTCTCCCAATTTCATTCCATTAACTAATGTACTGTCAGCGTACCCAAGTTTAGGCTTCAAGTTATTACAACCCAGATCATTCGAGGTCTCTTTCATACATTCTAATTTTGAAGATTCAATTTTATTGGTAACTCCATTTGACTGGTGATTGTGCCTATTTTTCTCTCCTTCATCCTTAATCCAAATTATTGGGATGGGCAATCCAACTCGAAACTTATAGAGACTACTTGCTGTGCTCTCTGCCTCTTGGGAATTCCTTAGAAATGAGTAATATTCAGATTTTGAAATTAAGGATGGAATTTCAACCTGGTACTGCTCACCCACCCGAGGAAATATGTCTGGTTCACCAAAAACATCATAAACACCAGAATATTCAGGAGAAAGAGATTGTTCGTCTGCTTGCCCGTCTATACAATTCATATGGTTAACTCGTACTGCATCCGCCTGTCAGAAGTTTGAACACATTTAACAAAAAGAAATAAAAATGAATATGCAGACAATAGGAATGTATCAGGTGAGAGAAACTAATTTTAAGCATTCAATCCTACTTAGAGGGTCAAAATTAGTTTTATTTAAAGCTAACTGAGCAATAGTTGAATCTAAGGCAACACAGATTCGACCTGATGAAGTTTTTTTGTAGTGAATCGACAACACAAACAGAGTAGCAAGAATAGACACAGACTGTATCTTCAGTTCTCCAGCTGTGTACAAAATTGATAGTTTCATTTCATACTTCGTGATAAAATGCTAGTAAGTTAACCGAAATTGCTGAGAGATTCAATGGTAATGATAATTTTTCACTTAACCTTCATGTCGTAGTCAGCTAGAGTCAAACCAGTGAACAATTTCACCAGTCAACTTAAACTACACTCCAAGACATCCTACGAATTCACAAGTGAGATTTGCTAATAATAATAACACTGATAGGATTTATATATTTATATATAAATCATAATCCTAATCCCAATTATCAAAAGTCCCTATTAATCAGAAAAATGGAGAAATTTTTAAATTAATAAAAAATAATAGAAGTTTCGAGAACAGATATAATTATTATATAATAATGCCAAAATGAAAGCATACTCGCGCAAGTAAACAAATCCCAAATTAAACAGCAACAGTTAGGAAATAAAACCAACGAAGTAGAAGAAGATTCCGTATACCAAACAAATCAAGTCAGAAGAACAAAGTTTGCTATCCAAAAAACTCATAACAACAAGTTGATATACATATTTATATGAAGAAGTAGGTAAGAAAAACAAGCGAGGAGCACCGAACAGAAAGTTAGAACAAATCAACGAACCAGATCCATTCCCCGAACCAATATATATGAAACGAGAACAAAATGGAAGAGTCCCCAGAAATGCATGAAAAAACCCATCCACCGCATATCTCTAGAATGCCAAAACCAGTACAATCTCCACGAAACCAACAACATTCAAACACGGAAGAAGAAGAGCAACGCGAGATGAAACACACACACACACAAAAATATGTAACATATTAAAAGGAAAAGAGAAAAAAAAGAAAGCAGCGAGAAAGAGACAAGCGAGCACACAGATACAGAAAAGTTATGGAGTGAGAATTCCAATATGATCCAAGAAAATCAGTTATTTAGCACGAGAACACAGCCGCAAGTACATTAAAATGGTACGAGCAGCACAGCTCGAGAAAGAGAGAGAGAGAAAAAAGAAAAGGAAGAAGATTCCCAGTATTATTACCTCCATGGAAGAAGAAGAAGGCGGCGAGAGGCGCATGAAGAAGCGAAGCTGCGAAAATGGGTGGTGATGGTTACACACGATTGGCCAAGTAGCAGATTGGAAATATAGAAAACGTGAACAAGGCGTAGTTCTTGACGAACAAAATAATAACACAGCAAATAGTATTTTTATTTATTTTCTCTTACTGGCTCTCTCCGTACATACACATATATACACATACATATATATATATATATATATATATATATAATAACATACAGAGTTGTGCAGAGAAAGGAAGAGAGTGGTACCTGCGTTAAGGAAGAAGAGGTTTCATGGGCAGTACGAAGGTTGAATTGGAGAGAGGGAGGCGGAGAAGAGAAAAATAAAAAAAAAAATAAAAAGTGAAAAACAAAGCACCCAAGTCCTTCTCTGCCTTGGCTCTTGCTGATATATAGGGAAAAAAGATATACTATATATTATATAATAATAAGTGAGTATTGGTTTGGAGTCTGGAGTCTGGAGTCTGGAGTCTGGAGTTTGGAGTTTGGAGAGAGAGAGAAAACAAGGGTTATCGTCGATGGGTCACGCGCATGCGGCGCGTGTGAAGGAATGGTGACACGTGGCTTTGAAGATTCCAATGATACATAGTATGTATGAAATGAAGAGAGGGACATAGACGAGGAGATCCTCCTGCGTGAATTGGTTGGATCTCCTAGTGTTGTGTGGACTGCGTCAAGGTTCAACCCAGACATTTTCATTTTCGTTTTCTTTTTCACCTACGATAAGCCTTCCATCGCCTTTACCATTTCCAGTAATCTCACACATCAACCTTTGCCATTGCATATCAATTCAAATCAACTTTTTATTTTATTTTATTATATATATGGCTTTTATCTTACCAAGTTCATATATCTATAAAAAAAACACTTACCAAGTTCACATTCAATAAGCTACGTCTCTGTATTCAATTATCCTAGGTACAGTTTAACTTTAGCTTCATCAATAAAGAAAAAATTATTTGTTACATTTTTTTGTAAACCAAAAAGAAAGGTCAATACCCTGAAAAAATATATATCTATCTCATTTTAAATTATTCTTATCATTTTTTTATCTCTTTTTTTTATATATATAATTGCGTTAAGAAAGTTATTTATAGTAATTTATTCAACTTAAGTAAGATTGTCTCAATATTATTATGGTTCATTTACTTTACTAAGAAATTAAAAGAAATTTTTTTATTAACAAAATTTACTTTCTTTCGTAACTAATGTATTCAAATCATATGTGGCAACACTCTTAATTTAATTCTGCAACCAACCTATATATATATTAATAAGTTAGAAATTGTTGTAGACATTATTTAAAAAAAAAACACTATAAAAACCAACCAATTCTTATAAAAGCAAATCATACATATGACATATAATAACTAGATAATAATGTAAAGCTGTTATACATTGACAGTAAATTTAAATTAAATTCATATAAAATCTTTAGTGTATCTTATTTTGTTTTTATTTCAGTTTAATTTATAAAATAAATATATTACACAAAGTAATTGTTTTAAAACATAATAAATTTTACCCTCTCTTCAAAATTCAAATTACTCATCCAACATGACTTCCAGTTCCTTTTTCGTCTCAAACAAGCAATAATAATATAAAGAAATATAAATGCAGGCTATTCACCATTGAATAGTTAAAGATTACTTTCTCAAATTAGTATATTTATTTATGGAATTATCTCTCCCAATAATTAGATCCAAGATTGGATCTCTAATCATATGTTTAAAGATAAATATTTATTGTTAAGATTTTTTAAATAAAATAATATATAATTAATATTATCTATTATCAATTTAAAATAAAGTACTTGATAAATTATTATTAAGTATGGATATAGAGACATCTTTTTTGTTTTACACATTTTCTGTTAGACGATTATTAAACATGATACCTGTAATATAGGTAAACAGGAGTATATAAAGACGATAAAAAGGTGAAAATTATTGACGAGGGGAGAAAAGAAAATATTGTGTGCATAGAAGTGATGAAGTTCCTTACATAAACTTGTGCCGCGAGTGACTCTACGAACAACACATGCTGGGCTCTTTTATAGTTTTATCTATCTGCATTAAGATTCAGAAATTTTGATATTTATAGATGTGGACTTTACATTCACACTAGTTTTTTGGGGTTTCCTCCACCCTACTATGATCAATATTGAAAATTTGGAATTCACCGGCCACTTTGAAAAATAAATTCCATACTCAAATTCTAAGCATAGTGCTCTTTCAATATATATATATATATGAACCCTACAATAAATTTAAATATGCATTATACATAAATATATACAAAACTTTTATGTTATAGTTATAATAACTTTACTTTACTTGTTGTAATAAACTCTTTAATTCTGACATAAATAATCTATATGAATTAGTTAATCAAAGTATGAATAATTAAGTGGAAACAAAATTTGTCCCCGCCCCCTCCTTACTCGCTTCATCAAAACGGCATATGCACTAAGCTGAGAGGTAAGAAATAAATTCATACATAATACAAACAACAAAACAACTATTAATAATCCCAAACTTATCAAATAATACTAACTAGATCAATCTCTCAAATTTATCGTTAAAAGCTGTTTGATCTATCTACATCGCACGAAACTTTAAAAATGTCAATATAATTTACATAAAACGAAATTAATAACTTTTGTACCTGTTATTATTAATTTTGATCACTTGTTTTTCTTTGCTCTTACGTGTTTGATTTGGGTTCCGAGATCTCACTCCGAACAGATAGAGAACATAGAAACACTGTGACACTCAAATCAGATAAGGTTTGATTCAGACTAACGATGATAAGTATTTCAGAATAAATACTTTAATGTTACCTATTTATAGGGATGGACTGGACTTTTACCTGTTAGGTTTTGCTTAATCAGTCTAGAGCTAGGTAGTACTGCTTTAAAATTAATTTTTGGCTAATAATTGAGGTTTAGGTTAATTAATCTTTTAATCTGTCATTAGTTGTTTTCCTTGTTGGAGTTGAGTTGTGTTTGGATTCATGGCCGAGCACTTTGGATCGAATACCTGACGTTTTGGCAGAATACTCTCCACTCTGTACAACTTTAAGTTCTTCAAAAGCTAATTTAAAAAAAAAAAAACTAAAGGTACATGTGTATTTATATTCGTTTATATAGTTCATTTTGAGGATTTGTTAGAGAGAATTTAAAAATGGTTACTTCTGAATTTTAATGTATTCAGTAGATGTGAACATTGGTATGACGTTTGTATAATGAAGAGAAAGTTGAAATGGTTTGAAGAATTGATTTTGAATGGTGATAAATACAAAGTAATAAATTGGTTGGCTAAGAGAGTCTAAAACAGTGTAGCGCTGTTGGGGACCGCTACGGCGTCATACCGCTTACATGTAGCGCGTTTACGTAGCCATCTCATTTTCTTCGGATCCTTTATTTAATTCACCAAACTACCCCTCACCCATTCTATTTCTATCTTCAGACATCACAAATGCTGCTCACACTTTTCTTTAAATATTTTATTTATTAAAAATTATCATTTTTTTATAGATTTAGATGCTATATACGATATAAAAAAAACTTAAATTCTACTTTTAAATTAATTAGGAGAGAATTGTAACTTACAAAATTTATATTTTTTAATAAACTTTAACCAATAAAAAAAGTTAGAAAAAGAATATGAGAGAAACTGTGGTTAACATTTTTCCTCTATCTTTTCACGCAAACAGATGAAAAATTATTCATTTTTATCTTCTCTCCGAATTAAATTCTATATATTGAGTTTATTGTATAATATGGTGGTGTGCTATAAATGATAGTGTATTTTTTATTAATTTTACATTATAATTTTTTAACAGAATCATACATTACTACTAACCCACTAAGATTTTTTTTTTTTTAAGAATAACATTTTGTAGAAAGTTACGGTTTTAAATCTCATTACCAACTATGTGCATAAAAAAAAAGTAGTATTATGCTGACAAAAAAAAAACTAAAAAGTATTATAATTAGAATCAATTGAAGTATTACGTTAAATAATGAAAAATGAGATTTTATTTATTTTTAATGTTTGTAGTATGTTACATTGAAATCTTATTATAAGAAAAAAACAAGAGGGTGTAAAGTAAATTTGTTTTTAAAATAATAAGTAATAGATTTATTCTTGATTAATTAAGTTTATTAAATTGAAATTATAGTACATTAAAATTAAATTTAAAAATTACATGTTTTCTTATAATCAACCCCAAAATGGTCCCTAAAATATATTAAAGGTGATTGGTGAGTTCTTGAAAAGTATGTTTTAGCATGTTTCTAAATTTTTTTACATTACACACGTTAGTTCCTAATACGAGCTTTTAAAGTGTTTGAAAATGTTATGCAAGATATTTTAAGAACAAATACAACGCAATCATTAAGAAGCTAATTTGTCTAAAATATTTATTTTAAAATCTAACTATAACTTCTAGATATCAAAATAATTATTTACTCTTCTTTCTTACTTATTTTAGAATTTTGCACTTAAAAATTGTTCCCATATTATCTATCTATATCTATATAAATATGTAAAGAATGTTCGAGTAGTTTTTAATCATTGATTAAAATTTTAATTTTCTAATAGTTGTTTAAATGATTTTAAAAATTTTAATACTTCATAACCATCTATCATACTTTACATTTCGTGATAGCCATTGATTTTATTTAATTGATTTTAACATGATTAAAGGAATAATTGACTCGCATAAATGTTATTTATTATGTAATTTATGTGCCAAATTAAAATATTTTTAAAAATTTTTAAATACATTTTAGAATCATAGTAATGTACACGATGATAATAAAATGAATATATTTTTATAATATTTTATAAAATATTTTTTAAATCTAAATAATTAACAAAATTGTGTCATACTATTTAAAATATATAAATATTAAATAATAATATTTTTTGACCTATGGTCAGCAATTGAAAAATATATTAATATGAACTTAATTTGATCTTTTTAAAAAAATATTTTAAAAACAAACAGAAATTCGAAATAAGAATTTATATATGTCAACACTATAAATTAAGATATATTTTTTAAAACTTAGAATTAATATATATGCCAATTTTATAAATTAAGATATAATTTGAACTTTTAAAAACTAAAAGGTTTACTTTTATTTGTAAAAGTTGTGATATATTAATGCACAATTATAACATTTTATAAAAAGTGATAGATTTAAAAATAATTTTCTGTTTTTACATTAATTTAAAAGTTCAACCATGATTACTTAATGAACTATTAAGCCAATGTTGATGGTCTTCCTTTACTTAAAATTTGAACCTTAATTTAAAAAAAAAAAATACTTAACTTTGGTAATTGTAATTAACTATTAAACCTTTGGTAATTTATAAAAATTAAATATTAAATATTGAGTAATTAATTTATAATTTTAAAATTATTTTTTTATCTATTCTTAATTTTTAACTGTTTATGTTTATTATTTAATTTTATTCAAATCTTTAATTTATTACATATATTAAAATCATATAACAATATAGTATTAGTTTTTTAATATATAACTATATTTATTATTTATTTTATCTCAAGAGAAAAAAGATATTTTGTGTACTTTCAAAGTAAAACATTTTACACTGACATTAAATCTAGGGATGACAATGAGGTGGGTATAAAATTTTAATCTCATCTTCATCTCCATTGAGTATTTTGGGGTTTGGTTATATTATTTTTATAATTTAAATTACTTATAATTTATTAACTAAATTATATGTTAAGTTATTAATTATATTTTAGTTTTAATAGTTTATAGGGGTGTAAGTTTGTACATAAACATGTGAGATTAAAATATATATATATATATATATATATATATGAAATTTTGTTTAACTCATAAGCGAGCAGGGCTAAAGTTGTGTCAGGATGGGGACCAACAAACTTACCTTGTGGGGACGGGAGCAAAGACTAAAATACAATTTTTTTTTCTAAAAAAATGCGGAGACGGGATGATATCTGTAAAGGTGGATATGATTGACATCTCTAATTAAATCATAATTTTTTATTTATAGTAAGTTTGTTATTTTTATCAATTATTTAATATTTTAAAAGTCATGCAAAAATAAAGACTTAAGAATTGTCATTGAATGCCACTTAATTTTTTTTTATATTATTATTTCGTACTAGTTAAACTCTTATTTTAATCTAATATATTTATTTATACTATGTAATGGTATAATTTATTTTTTATTTTGAAACAATAGATTTATAAATATTTTTTATTAATGCTTTGTTTGAAACATAAATTTACCTCATTTTTGTTTTTAAAAAACATGAAGTGAGTATATTTCTTCAATTGGCTTTTTGTTTGCTCATTGTTCATCACTCTTTGCCTTAATATTTTCTCTCTCGTTTTAACATATAAGGATGACGAAGGATCAAAATAAAAATTTTTATAAAGATATGCACAAAAGACGGTGTTGAATTAATTTTTTTCCTATATTTTATAAATTATTAGCAAATATGCAAAGAGATTGAAATTTTAATTTATTAATATTTTCTTTTTAGTATAATTTCTTTCATTCAAATTTAAAGGTCTTACAAGATGTGTATTCTTTTATTTGTTGATCTTTTTATTTGTTCAAAGATTTATTTTTGTACAAAAAAAAATTCTTTCATCTTGCTTTTGAGATTTTTAAAAATATGAATATGTGAATATCCCTTTATCTATCTTGTTAGTGGGCTTTTAACAATGACATTTTTGTACATGTAAGAAGAAAATTCATCATCCAATGAATTTGACTAAACAAAAATAATTAAAGATTAGGAGTCAAATGCCACATAACAGCTAATGTTAACCTAATATAAATAATACTATATATTATATTTTTATTTTTCGATTTGAGAAATAAAAGTTTATAATTTATATATTTAATTTATAATGTTTTTTTAAAGATAATGTGAAAATTTGTAGATGATATTTAGAGTATTCATAAAAAAAAACTGTTATAAAAACTGTACTGGACTGGCTGACCGAAAAATCGGTAAACCGATCTGGTAACTGGTTTGGTCAACCCTGAAAACTGGTAGAACAAAAAACCGGTATTAAAACCGGAAAATTGGTCAAGAACTGGTAAAATCGGTGAAAACCAGTGGTTCAACCGGTTTGTATTTTTTTTTTAATTTTCTTTATTTTGCTAAATACACCCCTCATTTTCCTAAATCAACCAATTTTTAATTAAAAATTAATAAAAATAGGGTTTGACTTAGCAATATGAAGTGTATTTAGTAAAATTACTTTTATCTTTTTATAATTATAATTTTAATACATTTTTTCTTTTATAATCTTAATTGTTATAGTACATTAATAATAAAAAAAATTATTTTATTAAGACAGGTTCAATCGCTGTTGAACCAATCAACAATAAACTAGTGTCTTCACCAGTTAAATTTTAAAAACATAGAAAACAAATTATATTTAGAGTAGTAATATTTTTTTTGTGTGTGTCGAATTTAGAGTAATAAATAGTAGTTTTAGTAATAGGTTGAAATATATAAAAATGACAATTAAATTGATACAAAAGTTTAACAAGTATTTATAAAAAAAATTATGTTAAATAGAATATAATTTACAACTAATAAAATCTAATATAAATAATATAAAAATAAGATCATAATAATAATAATAATAAATAATAATTTTATAATGGTGAATTACAAGACATTATGATATTTTATTCCTATATATTTATGTTTTAAAGAATAATAAATAACCATTGTTTATTATAAATATAAAATAGTTTAAAATGCTAATAATACCATTATTTTTTTTATTACTATTAATGTTATTTTTAAATTTAAATTAAAATATAAAAAATATTGATAACATATAAAATCATCCTGTAATAATATTAAAATGTAGTAAGACATGTAAATAATGTTCCCTTCTTATAAATAAATAAATTTAAAAGTATCAAGTATTAAATTAAAATAAAATAATAGTAGCAGTAATTTTATTTCATAAATATAAAATACTAATCAAATATTCAATATTATTATTGATTTTTTCTTTTTAAAATCACTTAAAATAAAAAAAATGTTAGTAACAAACAATGGTATTAAAAAACTTAGTACGTACAAATAATCCTTTTAATAGATAAATAATTCTAATAATTATTAAATTAAAATATATAAAGTATTAAATATATAATATATAAATAAATTTAAAAATTAAAAGTAATAAAAGAAACAAATATTATTAATGTTTTTGAAGTACATCAAATCAAATATTAATATTAATATTTATCATTTTTATTATTGGCATAATAAATTATCATCAAAATTAATAAATTTGATATTTTTTAACAAAATATTTTATCAATTAAATATATAATTATTTATCTTCTTCATTTTTAATATAGTTAAATCTAATATATTACTAACTATTTTAAAGGTTAAATATGTTTTATAATATTAAATACATTTTTCAAACAAATTTGTATTTTGATCTATTTATTTCTAAAATATACCAATCTTTCAAACATTTTTTAAATTAGTGTTTATCTTTCTCTATAAGGCAGCATCTAAAACACTACTTGAAGATAAAAAGTTATCTATTTAAAAATTAGAGAAATCAGGTATATATAATTTTTTTTAAAAAAAATCATATTTAATATTTCAAAAAATCTTCATAAACCTAAAATATATTTTACCCATGTTTTAAATATTAATAATCATACTAGATAAGCTTACCCAAATAAAAGTATATAATTTCAACAAAGTAGAAAATCTAGTATATTAATATAAGGTTTGTGGAAGGTGCACACGAGAAACTCTGAACTACACACGTGTTTGTAACTTTTCTCTTTTTATACTAAAAAAGAAAGAAAGGCGTCTCGCTCTTCTTAATAATTGATAATTGACTTTAAACTCTACAGCAAGAGACCGTTATAATCTGACCGCTAAGAGACATCGGGTTTTGAACCCTCTTCTCTAATTATACGTATTTTTTTAATCAAACTATTTCTAATGATAAATAATCTAATTAAGTTAGAAAATTCATAGTATACAAAATTAGTTCTTTACATTTTTTCATATCTTACTTGAAAAAAGAAGTACATATTATTTTAGACCCTAAAAACATTAGTATTATTACATTAATCTCGGAAACTAAAACAATAACAAATAAGTTCCTTAAATTGTAATTTATCAATCACATGAGTACAAAATAAATAAAAAAGAAACTGAAGTAATAATATTAATGAGTAAAAGGACACTTTAATAAAAAGTACACACTGGTCTCTGAAGTGAAAGAAATTTTAAAAAAGAATCTTAAAAGTGTAATTCAAGAGTCCTATTAATAAAAAAAAAATGCGTGACTAACGCGATTGTTTTTTTTATTGGTACTAAAGTGACAATATTAGTATATGTTTAGGTATTAAAATGATATCTCAAAAAACTTGTTTAAATTTTTCTTAATGTCAAAAACTAATGCCACAATATTCACCATTTTTAAAAACTAAACTAAAGTGATTATTTATTTTATTATTTGTAAAAGATATTTTAATACTCAAGTCAAGATATTATACAAAAGTAATAAATAAAAAATAATGTGAAGAATATGTTTACTTTTGAAAAAAAAAAACAACCTATTAACATAACGTATTTGGTTTTTTGGTATTTAGATCTTGACTTTTATCTAATAAGAAATTAAGCAATAGTATTGCTTAATAGTAAACCTTATTGATTGTGGAATTGAATTTGGCAATTATCTTATCTTAAATCTTAATGCTTTGTACAATAATGGATAAGAAATCCTGAATTACCCCTTCAATAAACAAATTTTTTTAATTTTCATCTTCTTTACGTCCTATACATCTCAATCACAATATACATAAATTATGACAATTAAGAAAAAATAGTGAACAATAATCAATTAAAGTTAAGAAACTTAAGATGAACAATTGAAAGTTCTATAGAATTATTTAAAAAAGTTAATTTTAGAATTTAATGTAAGATGTTAGGACAAAAACTAGGAATCCAACAAACTTCTCTTTTTTATGGATGTTATAAGAAAAACACTTAAATTAATGCATAAAAAAAAAAAAGAAAAACACTTAAATTAATGCATAAACAAACTAGAAAACCAACAAACCTCTTTTATAGCTCAATTATTTTAATTATATTTTTAGTTTCAATCATTTTATTTTTTATGTTATGTATTTTACTATTAATCCTATATTATATCTTAAAATATTTTTCAACCAAATTTAATATAAACTAAATATGACACACATTTAAGTAGATATTATAATTTTATTATGTTATTACAATTAACATGAATAGCATAAATTTATTTAATAAATAATAGAAAAAAAATATCCTAATTACACCTCTATTGTTTGATATGATTTTAATTTTTACCATCATATCTGCTTTTACAACCTAGATTTAAAATTTTTATTTGGACTACTTATCAAATATGTGTTTGTGTGAGGGAGGATGATATATCATGTGAAAGCATATGTTATAAAAATAGATAAATTTAAAAGGTAGAAATAGAATCACTTGTAGATGATTATAGTTAAAAGTTACATAATAATGGCTTAAGTATTTAAAAAATTATCGAGATTTTGTAATTTAATCTTAGAATTTGAAGGTTAACGTAAAAAAAGTTACATTTTTAGATATTTGTTTATAAAATTAACAAATTTTCAATATCAATATAAAACTATTCTTAAAGTTAATCCTTTATAATTTTCCAAAATTAAGATTCTTGAGATAAAAAATAGTTTTTGAAAATAGTTTTTAAAAATAGTTTTTAAGAATAATTTTTTGAAAGAAAAAAAAAATTGTTTAGTAAATATTATTTGAAAGTAGTTTTGAAAATGTAAAAATGAAAAAACTTATTTATATTTACGAAATTGTCATTAATGAAAAGTAAAAAATAACTTATTTTCTGTGTCTAGAGTTTCCAAAACAAAGATTCAAACCTGAAAAGCAAAAATACTTACTACTGTTCTTCTTTTTTAGATTTTTAAAAATAAGAAAACTAAAACGATTTTAAGAAAATACTAACCAAACTAATTTTTTAATTTTTAAATACTAAAATTAATTTATAAAACCTCTGGCAAACAACCACGATTTCTCAAAAAGACTGTATAATTATTAAGAGTTTAATTAGTATACGCTGACAATATAAAGTATTTTACCGTGACATCCAATCATATATTTTAATTCATGATAAACTTGTTGACTTTAGACATAAATTAAGGGATATGATTGAACTGTAAGGATAAAAAAATTTTACCCTATAAATATATATCAATTAAACTCAATTATCAAATACAAGTTATAATAGGCAAAGTAGTATGGCTATTTCATTAGAGTTTGGTTATAATACGTACGAAAGAATTGATATGTTTTATCCTAATCCGTGTGCAATGGCATTTGAGCTTTCTGTATCAGAGCGGGCCTACTTATGTTTTATCTCCAACAAACAAAAGAAATGCGCGCATGTGAAGTTTTTTATTTTTAGAAGAAAAGCACGTTTTAGACTGCATTCCATAATCGTAATTATAGCTCAAATCTCAACTGCTATTATTATTCATATTTTTGTTTTTTATCATTTTCATTTGCATCAGAGCAGCAATAGTTAGAAACATCTAATTAATTCGGTAAACAATTTACAATGGACGTGACTAAAGTGTGCCAGGTATAATATTTTTGAGGAGCAGGACCACCAAAAAGAATCTGCGTAAAGAGAGTGCTGGATTTAATTGGTATTTTTTTATTTGAGTTTTGAATTTGATGATTGTCCGAAACTGGTTTTTGGTGCAGGCAGAGACAAGTCGAAGCCCATTTTAATCCAAAAACAAAAGAGAGTGGTACGATCAAGGGAGGGACAGGCCCACTCCATTCATCGGTACCTGTCCACCTATTTCCATCTCCCAAAATGACAATAACACCTTTGTCAACAATCTCAACTTATGTTTGTTTCTATTGTAATGGAATACAACGAGTATTAGAACTTGGAAAGGAAGTAATAACATACAAATATTAAACTTTTATTATGCGTTTCGAAACATCAACATTTATATACTTTCATAATTGCCATGAAATTAGACGATGAAAGGGAATTTTTCTCTCTTCTTTTATAAAATTTTAAAATAAAATAAATGTTTATTATGTAAAAAATAATAATTCTATGTTAAAAATAGAATAAAATTTTTATATAACTTTTATTTTTACTTTCTTATAATAATGTTATCATGTCAAATATTAATTTTGTTGATGACTAATTTTCGTTATTTAACTTGATTGATTTTTTTAGTAAATTTCTTTTCCAATTACATTTTTTCAACCGAGAACTTCCCTTAAGGAATTTTAACTTTGTTTTATACTTTCATTCAAATCAATAATTTTTTTATATCAACAAGTTTAATAGAATAACTCTTTTGTTTTATGATTAAAAGAAAATTTTCTCCCTTTATTTAAAAGGTTTTAATGGATACTTGTTATTATTATTTCTTTATTTTTCTTCTATTTATTCAAATAATATACTTTAATTATATATTTCTTATTTCCTTTCCCTTTTAGGTTTTAAATTCTTCCCACTTAAATTGACTTGTCATCCAAACACAACATAACACCAAATATAATGGTAGGCTAGCTGCGCAAGGGTGAGGAGCACAGTAACAGTCTCACACTCTCAAAGTAATTCTATGTTTTAGATTTATTTTTTTTTCCCTTACGATTTCTTGATTTTCAAAGAAAGACATCAAGGCTTCATTTCCATTTCTTGAATTTCACAAATCTATTGACAATATAAAAAATAAAATAAAAACAATGAGAAAGATTATAAAATTATAATAATAACAACCCTAAATTATATTTTTTACATTGAAATATTGCAATAAAACAACTCTAGTCTTTCATATTCATGTTTTAATTTTACCCACTCCGCTCTGCAAATATTATATTATAAATATACAATTTTAGACTCTAGACAAGTTATCACTAAATGTTACATTAACAAATGAAATAAATCATACAATTGTACAATTTTAGCCTCTAAAATTAATTACTTATTGTCACTTCAGTCTTTAAGTAAGTTATTATTAAAATCAAATTAGACTTCAAAGATAAACTTATATCATTCAAACAACTTAAAAAACTCTCCTTCTAAAACCTAACCTCCCTATCTCCATTCATGTCTCACAATTTGAGTAATAATAATAATAGTGCAAACTAAGAATGCACTTTTTAAAGTTTTGTGTGAGTGCAAATGCATTCCTTTCTTTTTAAATATTACTTTCACACCCGTAAAGGAATATTAGTGTAAAGTTTGAAAAAACACCCGTAAAGGAATATTAGTGTAAAGTTTGAAAAAAGTGTTATAATGTTTTCAAATATAGAAAGAGTATAACTATGAATACATAAAAAAAAAATAAAAATACATATATAATTTCACTAAACTTGAGAGAGGATGCATCCATATTTTGTCATAATAATATTTTTATACAAGAAACTGATGAAACTTTGAAGGATTTGTATAAAAGGTCTTCTTCAACTACCCTTATTTTCACTCGTACCCACAATCCTCCTGTGAGTGATTTCAGCCCTTTACCTTGACTACTAATTGATCGCATATTGTCTAAACAAGTGTATTAGCTTTGCAATCTTGTTTCATTCCCCCACAAACTTTAAGATGAGAGCACGATTTATTATGCAGTACTCTTCAATGTTTTTTTTTATAAGCTACTAACTGTTTAACGATAAAGATCATCCGTCTCACGCTTGGGGCATTGTTAGTGCTCCCAATCAAATATTCCTCTGGATTTATGACTGATCATTAACACAACAATACCAAACAAAATTCATCATCGAAGTAAGTTACCCTGGATGCTCGAGTAAGAGAATACAATCGTGGATTTTCTGTTCATGTTAGTATCAGGGCAGTAGTGAGTGGTAAGGCGAATAATAGCATAGGATTAATCAAACAAATCTTTTTAGTCGTTGAAATTTATCTTTTGATGTATTTCTCAAACAAGACGAGGAATTTTGGAAGTTGTAGTAATAACGATGACAGTAATTAAAAGGCGAAAACCACTAGCTAAGTAAGATACAAGGGCTGAAAAACGAAATGTTGAAAAGAATGTGTTCCCAAACCCATGTTCGAGCGATGATAAGAGACTTAAAATAGTGTTCTCAACTGGGAAAGCTACAAAGTTGTAAATGAGAAAATGAGTTAAAAAGTTGGATGAGAAGCGAGTGACTTACCCAGGAGTCAAGTTGTATTGGAAATAGAATCAGTCTTTGGGTTGAGTCCAGATCTTGACGGTTTTGTCATTGCAAAGAGCACCAGAAGCAATCATGTTCTCAGTAGGGTGACAAGACACAGAAACAACAGTATCAGAATGTCCTTCTAATTTCTGCACAATTTTCCTTGACTGCAATTCCCAGAGGTATATAGAATTATCTTCGGAACCGCCAACAACATACTTGCCATTTGTTACAGAGAAAGAGGAAGAAATGCAGTATTTAGAATTAACGTGACCGGAGTAGGTCTTGAGAAACTTGCCGGTGGAATAGTTCCAAAGCCTCTGGAGAGAAATAAAAAAGGAAATGGTGATGGCAATTGGAAATGGAGAGGAAAAGAAGAAAGAGAGAGGGAAGAGAAAGAATACGAGAGTGTTGTCCAAGGTGCCAACGAGAATGAACTTGGCGTTGGGGGAGAACTTGACAAAGGAAACGGGAGGGTTGTCGTCGTCGATGAGAGTCTTCATACAGTGGCCGGTGGAGGCGTCCCAGATACGGCAGAGGCCGTCGTAGCTGCTGGAGACGATGAGGGAGCCGTCGCGGTTGAAGTCGACGGCGGTGACGGGGTCGGAGTGGGCGGGGAGAACCTTGAGGCACTTGCCGGATTTGACGTCCCAAACCCTAACGGTCTCGTCGAAGGAGCCGGAGACGATGATGTTGGACTGGGGGTTGAAGTTGACGCAGAAGACGTAGTTGGTGTGGCCGTGGAGGGTTTTGATGAGGGAGCCGGTGGGGACGTCCCAGAGGCGGAGGGTCTTGTCGTCGGAGGCCGACACAAGGAAGCGTGAGTCGGAGGAGAAGGCGAGGTCCGACACCCCCTGCTCGTGCCCCGTGTACTCCTGCATCGGGCTCAGCGTCAGACTCAGCCTGTCCGACTCCGAGTCCGTGTTCGTGAACCCGTACGTTCTCAGTGTCTTGTCCGCCGATGACGACGCCAGCAGCCGCCCGTTCCCCGAGAATTTCACCGCCGATATGGCTCTCTTGTGCCCTGTTAGGGTTTGCGATATGCTGTACGGCTTGAACTTTCCCGAATCCGATTCCGTCGTCGCCATTTCTCTTCAATCTCAATCTCCCCACTGTCAAACAATATTCCACCTTTTTAATTTCACCCCCTCCCTCACTTCCCGATTATCCCTATTCCCCTTTTTTATCTGCTAAATTCAAAATCCATTTCTTATATATTCACAATTTTAAATTTATCCTTTTTATTTTAATTCATAATTCAATAATTAGGGATCAATATTTTGATACTTTTAAATTTAAAACCCTGTAAATTAAATTTTACATGAATAAATATTCTGTACTTCATTAACTATAATTTTATATAATATTAAATTAAAATTTAGGATGAGAAAAAAAAAACAATAAAATTAATTTAGTGATAAAATAAACATGTAAGAAAAAGAAAAAATAAATAAACAACTAACACCGTACTTGTAATATTGGTTATTTATTAAGATTAAAAGGGTTTTCCTAAACGAGTATCTTAAGGATAATTAATAAATATTAAATTTTACAAAAATTCATATATAGATGATTGTGACATTAAATGAATTCTAATTTTAATAGTTATTAATACATTTTTACTTTATTTGAAAAATGTTAATATTTTGGTAAAAAAAAATTATTTTTTTTTTGTCAAATAAAATATCAGTTAAAAATATTGATGAACATTTGTATTCTTTAAATAAAGTAAAAAAATATTAATGACTATTCAAATCAAAATTTATTTAATAATACAATTAATTATAAATTTTTTTATTAAATTCAATATTCATTCCTCATCTTTAACTAATATCAGATACAAAATACCGATCTCTATATTAAAATATATATTTTATTTATATGTATTCTTTGTGGTGTAATTTTACTTATACTTATATTTTCATATAATTTTGCTTACGTTTATATTTTAGAAAATAACTTTTTGATAATTTTGTTTGCAGCTATAAAATAAGATAATTACTTATTTTTTCATTTATTTTAGTATCTATGGATGCTTTTAATTGTGTAAAATATTTGAATAAAACTTTCGTTGTAAGTATTGAAACTAATTTTCTTATTAGAGAAAATATTAGAATGAATAAAAAAGTAGTAGAATCGGTCTGTTGTTAATGTTAAAAAAAATGTGTATCCATTGATTGGGTAGGAGTGTTTAAGGTAAGGTCAAGTTTAGGCAAACATAAGACCCAACTAAATCATAATTTATTGGGTTGAGTTGGTTTGATTTTGGTTGAGTTTTTGTTTTTTTTTCTTTTTTTCATTAAACTCAACACAACCCGTCATTGAGTAAGTTAGGTTGAGTTGGGTTAATTGAGTCACTATTTTAAAAAAATATTTTTTTAAAGAATAAATTGAATGTTTATAACTTTATTTATTTATTTTTAGGATTTTTTTAAATGAAATATATCATTATTATAACATAAAAATAAACAATAAACTATAAGCTTTGATAGTAAAGAAAGATAATTTTGTGACTATTCCATTAACAACTTTGTGGTTATATACTACATTATATGAAAGACAATAGGCTAAAATCAAGGAAAGATAATATATTAAAATCAAGGAAAAATAATAGACTAAAATCCAGAAAAGATACTAGGCTAAAAACAAAGAAATTACTTATAATATGAAACTATTTTTAAAAAATAATAGATATCCTAGGTTATATCTATGATAACTAATTTATGAACATGAATACTATATTATGGCTAAGTACACAGTATTATATATTATATCATACCCCCACAATCAAAGCAAGAGGTTGACATACGCTGAGACTGTTTTGAAAATCTTCAAACAAAATCAATGGAAGACCATTTGTAAAAATATCAGTAATGTGACAACGTGACAACACATGTAAGACTCGAACTTCTCCTCAAGCAACCTTTTCGCGGACAAAATGAATATCCATCTTTATATGTTTTGTGCGTTGATGTTGAACTAGATTTCTAGAGAGATATATCACACAAACATTATCACAACATACCAATTTAGCTTTCCGAATTGGACAATGAAGCTCTAGAAGAAGGTTTCGTAACCAACAAAATTAAGAGGCCACATTAGCAACGTCTCTATTTTCCACCTTCTCACTAGACCGTGATAGAGTAGCTTGTCGTTTACCAAATCAAGAAATCAAATTATCACTAAGAAACACACAATAACCAAATGTGGAGCGTCTAGTGTTTGGGCACCCACCCTAATCAGCATCCGTATAAGAAAGAATAGTGGATGTGGATGATGGATAGGGATGCAAGTCATGATCAAGAGTATCTTGTATGTACCTCATAATGCGCTTAAGAGCGTGCATGTGTTCCTCCTTTAGGTCATGCATGTATAATCATACTTGTTGCATAGCATAAGCAATATCAGGTATTGTGAAAGTGAGATACTGAAGCGTCATTGCAATGCTTTGATACTGAGAAGGATTGACATATGGTGTGTCAGCATTACCACCAAACTTTGGTTTAGTATCAACCGGAGTAGGAGACAGTTTACAAGATGTCATGTCAGCCTGTTCAATGACAGGTGATGACTATACCCAAAAAATAACTTAACGGCCTCAAATCCTTTACATCAAATTCAAAGCTAAGAAGTGATATAATCGATGTGTAAGTAGCAATAGAGGAGGTTATCAATATAATATCATCTACATACAAAAAAAAATGAAACTTGTAGTTATACCATTCTGATAAATGAAGAGAGAATGATCAGAAGTACTATGAGAAAACCCAATATTAGAGACATAATCAGCAAATTGTTGGTATTAAACCTAAGGGGCTGTTTGAGCCCATATAGAGATTTATTCAACAGGCATACATGATAAGGATGATTTGGGTCCTTGTAAGCGATGGGCTGACGCATGTAGATACTCTTTTTGAGTTCTCCATGCAAAAAAGCATTCTTCACGTCAAGTTGGTGAATGGGTCATGCGTTAGATATGTCTTAACTGAGAACAATGCAAATAGTCGATGGTTTGACTACCGAACTAAAAGTGTTTCCACAATCCAAGCCAACCTGTTGAGTTTTGACATCACCTACAAGTTGGGTCTTATGTCTCTCAAACACACTATCAAAATTTTCTTTATGAGAAAAAATCCACATAAACCAAATCACATTAACATCAGGTGGACAAGGTACTAACACTCAAATCTTATTTTTAATAAGAACATTAAACTCATCATCCATGGTCAATTTCCAATTTGGGTCATGAAGGGCAGACACAAAATTATGTGGCAAGGGAGATTTAGTGACAACAGTGTAAATGTTTAATTTTTGTTTGGATTTGAAAATCTTATGTTGACTACGTGTCACAGGTCACAAAGCCGAAATGGCTGAAAACGTAGGGGTTAGGCTAGGTAATGGTATGTTAGGAGTGAGTGGGGCAGTGGGATAGGTAGTTTGAGAGGTTAAGTGGTTAATTACGTAAGTAGAGAGACTATCATCCATTAAATTGTAAGTGTGAGGTTATGGATTGTATAATTTAGCAAATGGGAATTGTGAGTATGATTTTATGAGAGGACAAATCATAGCACTGGTAACCACGATGATGCGATGGGTATCCTAGAAAAACACAATGAGTAAACCAAACCTAAAGTTTGTTTATGGTAGTAGAGGGAAGTAATGGATAACATAGACAACCAAACACCTTAAGATTAGAGTATGAGGAGTCTTTTGATAAAGAATCTTGAGTAAGGACTGATATGCTAATTGTTTATTTGGAAAAATGTTAAGAAGATAAGTTGTCATTTGCAAAGCATGATGTCAAAATGAAGGTGGTAAAGAGGCATGTACAACTAAAGTACAAACAATATTATTCATGGTACAAATTTTTCTTTCAGATTTCCCATTTTGTGAATATGTATGTGGAAAATAAAATCGAAAGACTAACCCATTTGTTTTCTTACAGAACTCCCAAAATGGTTCATTATCAAATTCCTTACCATTATCACATTGTATGTTCTTTACATCGCGTTCAAATTGAGTGCGGATGAATGCTCTAAGGGATAGAAAAGTAGAAAAAACTTGAGACTTTTTAGACAACGAAAATGTCCACAAAAAATTAGAGTAGTCATCTAACAACAAAACATAATAACGATGTCCCAAAGAACTCAAAATCGGAAACGTCTAAATATCAATATGTATAATATCAAAAGGCATAATAATGAAAGACTAAGAAGAAACAAATGGTAACTTAACATGTTTCCCAAGAGAACAAGAGTGACAAATATGAGAACTATGATTTTTATGACACTTAATAAATTTATTCTGCCTAAGAAAGTCTAAAACAAATGGTCATGGATGACCTAAACGAGCATGCCATAATGATGGAGTTGAAACAGTAAATTTAGATGATGATGCAACTTGAGTGGTGGTAGTGATTGTGATTGGATAAAGTCCCCCTGACTCTCACGTCTCATTAAATGCATCCCCATCTTGAGATCTTTTACATAAAAACAAACAAGATCAAATTCAACAGACACTGAGTTATCAATTGTAAACTTTCGAACAAATACTTATTTTTTAATAATTTTAGGTGCATGAAGTAAAATTTTCAAGGCTAAGGGAGGATTTGGGGGAGGCAAACTAGTGTGATCATAACCTTGAATTGAATTGAATGACCATTACCGACAAGTATACCACGATTACTGCTCAAATTAAAATAAGGCGCAAGAGTACCTTGCCCAGATGTCATGTGGGAAATGGCACCAGTATCCATGTACCAATTTGTATCTGAAGGATTAAGTTTAAGAGTGCGCATTGCAGCTACGATGTCGGTTGGAGTTTGTGAAGTTGTTGCCGCTATGTATGTTTGTGGTGGTTTTGTCACAAGGATGCCTGGTTGGCGTTGTTGGTTTTGCTGAAACTTAGGCCTGACCCAAGGTGACGAGGGTTATGAAGGGTATAGGCAAGGTGGAATAGTCCAAGGCATCCATGGTTATTGCCACTGTCCTACAAGCCACTGGTACAAATGTGCTTGTTGTTGTGGGTCAGACTACTTCTGCCAGCCACCATTGCAACCACCACGACACCCATCATCGCCGCTCTTGCCCCCACCCCAATTACTGCCATTGTTTTTGCCACTATTGTTATGATTTTGACCCTTCTTATTACCATAGTTGCTAGTAATTTGGGAAGTCTTAATGGGAGAGTAAGAGGTGTCAGTATTGTGAGCTACCATGGCGGAACCCACACCAGTTGCAACCTTTTTTGCAAGACCAACTTCTTCTAAAGTGAGCATAGAGCGACTTTGATAGAATGGTGGGAGAGAATTGCTTTGGCAAATGAGTGTCACAACTCCATTGTAAGCCTCGTTAAGGCTATCCACCATTTGAAGAACAAGACAATTATTTAAAACAGGTGCGCCGATGTTCTTGAGTTGATCCGACAACTCCTTAAATCGTTGACAATATACAAAGACATTTTGAAAATCCTCTATGTTTGTATGGGAGAATTCTTGCTCAAGAGTGACAGCCTGAGCATTCTTATTGTCCTGAAATATATCACACAATCTATTTTATGTCTCCATTGTTATTGCATTTGGTTCAAGAATTGTATGCAACAAGTCATAGGAGATTGTTGCATAGATCTATTGAAGAATCGTAGCATTAAAAGTTGACCACAAATCCTTTTCAGCGTTAGTGTTTGGCATCGTCTCCTTGCTTGGCTTCGATGGTATGATGTGGTTAAGCACCCTGTGGGAACATGCGTAAATTTTGAACAGTTTTGCTCATGTCGCATATTAAATGTTTACCATCTCCGGGGTGATAGAGATATGATTCTTCATGTTTGATACAACAAGAGCTGAGTGGAATTTGTTAGAGTCAGTCATGGTGACTGACGCAAGAAATAGAAAAGGGAAATGAGAAGAAAAAAATAGGGCAGAGGAAAGCCTAGGAAAATGACGGAAGTGGGGGAGGATTTCAATCCCTTAGCTCTGATACCATAAAAAGAAGATAATTCTATGACTATTCATTAACAATTTTGTGGTTGTATACCACATTACATGAAAGATAATAGGCTAAAATCAAGAAAGTTACTTATAGTATGAAACTACTTTTAAAAAATAATAGATATCCTAGGCTATATCTATGGTAACTAATTTGTGAACCTAAATACTATATTATGGCTAAGTACATAATATCATATATTCTATCAAATAGTGTGAAGAATCAATTCTCATAAGTCATAACACACACATATATAACCAGACATTATTATGTTAGTAGGATTATTGTTTCCTTCATTATTCTAATTAATCTATAATTTCAAAACAAAGTATTTTGTCTGAACTTTGTCAGTGTTTAAAAGGCTTTTGCTCGAAGACATGCTACAATCTTAAAATACCACAGTGTAATTTTAACTTTTTGTTTATCTTTTGTTCATAAAAAAACTCTACACCCATCAAGCATATCATTTTCTATCGAAATGTAATACTCTTTTAGAGATAAAAGATTGATTAAATGTGACATCTCTTTAATCCTGAGGTTTTAAGGCATAAGTTGTGTCAACTTTTTGTCTTAAAACCTCATCTTTGAGATTAAAGCACTAGTCAAAATTATTTCCAAAAAATAAAAATAATCTAAAGGAAAATGTTCAAGTAGATTGACTTGGTTGTACACCGTGTCAATTCTAAATTTTAGGATGTATGAATTGTGACAGTTCACAAATCCAAAATCTCAAAACCAAATATCAAAATTAAAAATATTAACATGTAAATGTTTCCTACAAAGAACTATGTAAACTCTGGTTCTCCATTGCACCCAGAGATAAGTAAAAGTAGGAGGTTATTCTTGTCATGCTAAATAAACTAAAATAATAATATCAACCATTTTTATTGGTTATGTACATTAATAACAGTAATACGACAATCATAATAATGATCATAATAAGGTCTTTTTTTTAGGTTAAGACAAATATTTTAAAAGAAAAATCATTTGTTTAGTTAATTAGAGGTAATCTATACACGTAATTGACTCTCAAACTTAAAATTTGGTTTTGCAGACTATCTTTTATTTTTTAAAGGCTTTTCTAATATTTTTTTAAATAAACATTGGTGGTGATTTCTCTTATTTTTCAAAATAACTTTTGTCATCCGTCGAGACCCACATGTAGACATATAGCTTATAAATAGTAACCTCTAGTAAGTTTTCAAGAAAAAAAGTTATATATTGATTAAATTGAGTTTTCTCTATTGTGAGAACTTTATTATTTTTGGGTTAAGAGCTTTATAGAGTTTGTTCTTCTGGAAGGTCATAGTTTAGGTAATGTGTTCTTTGATAACTTTTAGTTCTACTGATAAATTGTAGTTAAGTCAAATTTATTTTCCTTCCATTTACATGTTTTCAATATTTCATTTTCATTTTCTAAACATGTTTGTGTAAGCTCAGTTTAGAGTGTTTGAGATAAAAAAATTTCAAATTACTCTAATAATCAATTGTAAATAAAACCAGAGGAGTAAGAGGAATGGAACTTTTAAAAGGTAAGGTGTCTCAAGAACAAGTTCTTCATGTATATATTTAGGAGGCAACCTTATTGTATGTTGTCCTTCCCATAGAGATACAATATATAGCCCAATGATTATTAATGATAATCATACAATTCCCCTTATCTAATTTAGAAATAAAAAATAAAGCCAAATAATAATAATAATAACCTATTTGGGGTAAACTCATCCTATCATTTCCATATCCTCAAAATGAACCTTGTCCTCAAGAAAAAAAATTTTGAATTGAATGCCATTCTTTGAAACCCATATCCCCCATAATCAACCTTTCATCCTTCAAGAATTAGCGGTCGTTGTTACCACAACATCAAGTGTACTAGCCTGTTTGGCGCCCCTCTCTTTGTTATATGACATCCTTGGCATCGTGGGCTAAATTGACATTCCTGTCAAGGTTTCTAATTAGATAATCAAGAAATTAATTATTGAATTAGGATCCTTATAATTGTCATGTTAAAGAATTAATTTGAAAAGATTTAATGAACTCAATAACCTTGGGTAATGAAAATCTTATTGCAAAGGAACAAGATAGATGAAATTTTATCCCAACCTTCATTCTCTTGGATTTCTATTTAACTTTTACTCTTGTACTATTACATTTTAAAATTATTTACTTTTTAATATTGAAATCATAAAATCCATGAGTTGAGAATTATTGTTTTACAAGTTTTAAATAGGATAACTAAAATTATACAATATCTTACAAGTTTCTAAAAATATGACCCATATATTTATCTATTACTACAAAAGACGGGTGCACTTACTAGATCGTCAACAATTAATCCCACAATATCTAAATCATTTTCATTTAGTAGTTGCCTCCCATATATATATGGTTTAGGGTTTTGGGTTCTCTCTATATATACATAGAGAGAGAAACAATCTACTTACTCTTTATCCTAAACATTCATTTTTTTTAAAAATCTAATTATAAAATTAGTTACTCATTATAACAGTTGTATTTCAAGAAAATGAAATGAATGGTTAAGATAAATAATAAGTCTCTTAAACTTACTCTTGGAATAAATAGATCTCTCCTTTATATATATACATATATATATATATATATATTAACTTATGGATAAGTTAATTTTAATTTATTAAAAAATCATTTATTTTTCTTTTGTTAAAAGTGTTTATGAAAATCTTTATCTAAATATATCCCTAATTCGATGATATTAGATATATAGAGTATTAGGACTATTAGAATTTTCTATATAAGTCACATTT
The DNA here is from genome assembly GCA_037954015.1 of Psophocarpus tetragonolobus. Taxonomy (NCBI): domain Eukaryota; kingdom Viridiplantae; phylum Streptophyta; class Magnoliopsida; order Fabales; family Fabaceae; genus Psophocarpus; species Psophocarpus tetragonolobus. The sequence continues at coordinate 4,007,761 of CM075693.1, read as the reverse complement.
TGTAGATTTTGATATGCTCATTTGAGTAATATCTATTTTCAATTTTATTCCTTTTCTCTAACCACTTTTTATGTCATCTTTTTTCTCTCTTCCTTTCTCACGAACTATGGTTTCTAACATGGTATAAAAACACTTCTACCTTTATTTTTTCTCTCCACGGCTTCATCAATTTTTCATTTTGTTCATTTTTCTGAGAAAACTCTAACTCTTCTCTCTAAAAACTAATGTTCTCCTTTTTTTACTTTAATCTAATTTTGGATGCAAAATATTAATCTTTATCTTTTCCCACTTTTCTTTTTCTTTGCTATTCAAAACCTTCGTTTACCCTTATCAAAATTATTTTATCTTGCCTGTTACAATCGGACAAGGATCATGTGGTGTGTTGTGCAAAATATTAGAGAATTTGACGAAGTACGTGGCTAGTGACACCTAAATCAAGTTTGAGAAATTCTTGTTGTGAACATCAATAAAGGTGACATCATCTACTGTTCTTAGCTCAATCTTTCTTGCTTCTCCGTTTTTTCTTGAGAACTTCTCCGTCTTTAATCTTGCTTCGTGGGTTTCTACGTCACTACCTGTGATGATATTTTTGTTGCTTCTGCCATTGTTTTTCTGTTATCAAAACAAACCGTTAGAGAGAGACAACAGAATGATAAGTAACTACAATTTGGGAATTTTAAACAAACCGTTAGAGAGAGACAACAGAATGATAAGTAACTACAATTTGGGAATTTTTGGTTTTTGATTTTCTATTCTTCATGTTCTTCATTTTTTAATGGTTTTATTGCTTGGATACTTGGTGGTTGCCTATCTTGATTGTTTTCAAGATTGAGATTCTTGATTTCTTGATTCTATTGGACCTAACTAAACCTCACAAAACTAATTTGTAAAATAAGATATGCAACTCATTATATACTTTTGTTTGACCATATCACTAGTAGACGTGCGATCTTTTACACACCTTCCTCATGCTGAGTATTAAATATCTCAAGCGTTAAATTCAACATTTATGAGTGATCTGTTAGCGGGGTGACACGATAAATATAACAATAACAAACGGCTAGAATAGACTATATACCATATTAAAAATGGTAAAATTGGATTTAACTCAATCTTAAAAAATCGATTTAAAATAAGATTTACATCATATTATATGGTATTATTTAATCTTATAATAGATGTAGAAACTCTAAAAGATGAATCTAACGAACTTGTAAATTTTACTTTTTTTGGCATTATTTTGGGGTTGTGTTTATATCTAATTAACTTTGAAGAATCTGGTCCCACGTCAATGGATTAAAATTATGAGTTCATGAAACTGATATCATAGCATCTTTAGCATGAGATTTAGGATTCATGAATCTAATCTATATTAACATGACATTTAGTGACATACTAATTTATAGATTCTGATTAACAATCCTCTATTTTAAAGAGACCCTAGAAAGTGACTTTATACCAGTTTTTTTGGTGATGGCGATGAAGACTTTTGTATAAGGTTACCAAAACAAGGAGAATGAAACTAGAATATTCTAATTAAATAGAAAATTAATGTTTGATTAAATTACTCCGACGGTCTTTGACTATTTAAAAATTTTTTAGTAACTACCTTCTTTTAAAGAAAAATTATATATAATTAGATCTTCCATCATGTACCTTTTTATTTGAGTTCTAAATTTTTAAAGTTGTCATACAAATTATATTTTCAACTATCTCAAGTGATTCTGAATAATTTTGGGGTATTTTCCATGTTCAAATAATATGTTTTCTACTCAGCTAGAAAAATTAATGACGGTTTTGGGTGGTTTGAAGTTTCTGTTTTTTTATAAAAATATATTTTGAAAATTAGAACGTGTAAGGACAAAAATGATTTTGATTTGATATTTTAGTTATTTTTTAAATAGATTTCATTTTTTGTCTTATTTTAAAAATAATAAAATTTAATTTTTTAATTATTTTTTAAATGGTGCTCACACAATTATTTTTTTATTTGTATTATTTATTATCATCACTAATTAATCACCACTTCTGATTGGTAGTTATCATTTATCACTTTTAGTTGTTGGTCACCTAATTATCAAACTCTACATTCAATTATTAAAATTTAAAAAACAAAACCAATTTTTATTTTTATACATTTAAAAATTAGAAACCAACAACCATGCCTAAAACATGTGAGTTGTTTTCTGTTTCTCACGTGTATATTATACTTTGGTATTTTTTTCTGTTCAATGTGGGAGTTAGGTTTTTTCCAATGCAAAATAACAGCGGTGTACTAACCCCAGGCTTTCTCTCTGGTTTGTTAACTTTGTTTGAAGAGGATAAATAAATATATCCTTTGGTATTAATGTTGAATACAAGGATAATCTTTAATAAATTACAACATGTGGTCAATGACAACGAAGAAGGAGAAGGGGCTTGAGATTTTTTATACAGCCAAGCAATAAACATGGAATATACGAAGGAAAACTCAAGTTAGTTAAATTAGCTGAATACTTGGAACCAATAAAGGCGATCTTAAATAAATATATATATAAGAATGAAGGATGTAAATGTAAGAAAGCAGTTGCTGAATGTTGAGTGAAACAGACAAGAAAATTATTACATTAATAATATGATCCCATGTAATACTGAAGAGTGAAACCTTAAACTAGGCATGTGTGAGTGTGAGACACATTGTGCAGTAGCGAGGGGTTTTGGTTAGTTGAATTAAATTCCTTCCAAGGGGGAGAATGAGTTGATAAGCTGTGACTGGTCAGGGTCAGGGGCTATCTTCTGGGTGATTAGTAGATCTATCTACTTCTAGTTCTCTATATCTGTGCAAAAACCTTCTCAATGGGTCTGCATAGTCATCGAAACCAAGCGACCCCAAGGCCCAGCAGATGTCATCACCGTTCACTGTCTTCCTCCTTTCCTTCCTGCACTTCTCTGATGCCTCGCTGGTTACAAAGCTTATGAACTCTGACACGCACTCTTGCATTGTTTCCTTCGACTCCTTCGAGATTTTCGCATTCCCAGGCAGTATCTGCTTCATTATCCTCCCAACATTGGCTATTGGCAACAACCGCTCCTGTTCCCTGTTTTCACCGCCATTACAGGAGCTGCTGCCTCCAACGTTATCCACCATCTTTGCAAATTGCAATTAATTAAGGAACCAACTCACTTCTCTTCTTTGACCCAGAGACAATATATATATATATATATATATATATATATATATATATATATATATATATATATATATGAATGCTGGCTTTTTGTTATTAATTGTTAATTCAATGTGACATTCGAATGATGCCAAGCCAGTCGGCTACGATTGTGTGGTCTGATGCCGCAACTAATTAATCAATTGGACTTCACACTCATTTTTCGTTGCGAAGTTTAGACAAAGTCCACCCAACTCATCTTTCTGTTTCATTGGCTCCTCCCCTGTTAATGGTTGCTGAGGAGGCATTTCAAAATAGAGGGACATCAATAACAATATGCATCTCTCCAACTCACAACTAATTTATTCATGCTACCTGTTACAACTTACAAATAAAGTTACTCAATCATCATTTGCCACACCTATTATTTATATCACATTAATGTTCATATTATTTTTTTCCTTTTCTTTTCTTAATTATATTCATATGAATTATTTTGTAGTATTTCTTCTTTTTTTTTTTAATTTAACCATTGCAAAAGACTTTTATAATAACATTTGATTGCAACTCTTTATTTATATGAATATACAAACATTTTCTTTTAACTTAAAAAATTACCATTAGTAATAACTTGTGAATGAAAAAAAAATATATTTCACCACATTAAAAAAATAACTTATCATACATAATAATAGTTCTAACTAATACATCAATAAAAAAATCATTTTTATTTATTTTTAAGAAAGAGTTAATAACATTTAATTATATTTAATGTAAAAGTTAGTCACTTTATGATAGTTTTCAATTACAATAATCTTTTAAGTATATTTATCTTAAGAGTTTATTTAACACTTACACACCATTAATATAAAAGAGTTTTAAATTAATATTTGATAAATTTTTTTATATGAACAATATAAATGTGTTTTTTCTTAATTATCTTAAAATCCTTTTACAAGAAGAAAATATAAACAAAAAATACTATAGTTTTTAATTAAAAACAAACTACAAAGAATGTGTTTTAATTAAATATATTATATAATGTTAAATAAATTATAATCACCTATCTACGCCTGACTAGTTGGACCTTAAATTCTTAGAATTTATCCAAACTAATTCAGTTTTACTTAATATTCGGTCTTAACCAGAACCTCCTAGAGGAAATTCTATATATACATTATTACTTCTTAGAAGGATTCAGCTTTATAGTAGCCTACGGAATCTTTATAAAAGAGTTCATCCTCCTGCTGTGCCGTATCTTTTGGCGTTTTATATGATTATTCGGACTACTTCACTTGATAACAATGAAAATGCATGACACTATGAAGAAAACGATTATCACCTATGGAGAAAAACTCTCATCTCCCAACTCCATGATTTCATACATATCCTCAGCGTTTTATCGGCACCTTGTAAGTAGTTAGTCATTTGGGAGGACGTATGAATCCGCTAATTCAACCAATACAAATTAAATTGGTTTTGTATTTTTTATTAACTAACTTAATAAGAATCAATTAATTTCGGTTTAGTTTCAAATTGGAGATTTAAAATTCCAATCCAAATTAAATTGAACTAATTACTGTATATTTTAAATATTTTATAAAAATTTGTTAATGTCTTATCTTTGAGAGACATTTACTCATTTTATATTTAGACTTTTAAGGTTTTATCTCGTTTCATCTTATACCTTCAAGTCTTATTTTAAAACTTATTGTTTAACTTTTCAATTTTTTTAAGGTTTATAGTTTAACACCAACCTTAGCGGCACATTCTTTCTTATTATTTACTATCTCCCAATATTATTAAATGTGGCTTGACTAACAAATTAGTTAAGGTAAAGGGTAAGGTGTTAGGAGTCAACTTTGAGAGTTAGCAGTTAATCCGCACGACTTGGTATATATTAATAAATATAAATAATTTTTACCTATACAATTTTATACTTATATAAATATTATTATTTGTATATAATTACAAAATAGAGAGCTTAGTTTAGTGGTAAGCTATTTCTAATTTCAAATTGCTTTGAAAATTGACGTGACCTTGAAGTAATTGCTTGTTCGCATAATACTATGTAGAATTGTTTAGAATTAAGGGTTGTCTCTGGAACATATCTTAATTGTAGGTGAAATAATATTAAATTATTTACTATCTTCTCAAGGTAAAAAGCATGTAGTGACCACATCACATAATTTAATCTTAATAGCTAAACTAAGGGAAACAATTTTGATAAGATTTTGCTTATTCAAATAAAATTGGGTAATAGTTTGGATCAGGAAAAAAATTCAGCAATCTAAACCAACATGAACCAATTAAAATTAATTGGTTTGAATCTTTTTAATAGGTCTACAAATATGGTTTATAAATAGGGTTTTTGTGATAAGAAAAATTACCTAACCTAAATAGCTGTCACCACCCTAAAGAACAGTTTACAGGTTTTTCAATAGTAAAAAAAAAAAACTTGTTGTAGAGGTATGCATGAAGCGTGAACCACATGAACAAAAAGTAGGGAGGATTTGTTGGTTTTCCAATAGTAAAAAAAAAAGGGTTGTGGATTTAGGCATGTGGCGCAAACCACTTGAACAAAAAGTAGGGAGAGTTTACAGTTTTTTCAGTGGTCCCAAAAATTTATTGTGGATGTAGGCATGATGTGTGAAACACATGAGCAAAGTAACTTCTTATCTTTTTTGTGTACTTGAGTATTACTTTGTATTGTTTTAGTATTTTTCTTACTGACATGAATAAAGGAAAATTGGTTGATTATGTGTTTTTGTGCCAACACTGTCCATTCATCTTTAAACATTAAATAATGTAAACAACTTATCCTAGAGACTCAATAGAATAATTGGGGTGGTCGAATTGGTGGACAAAATCATAGAATAATGTAATTACCATGGTTTATACTTACTCATAAAGTGAATGAATATCTTCTCTACATATAGTATGTGTGCGTAGGTGTGTGTATGTATATATGTATGTAAATGTTACACACTTTGTTTTTAGTTGGACTGCAATAGTAACAGTTATAAAAAAATATTTGACAAAAAGAAATCATTATATTTTATTTTAAACAATTTATTTTAAGAACATTATATTCATCTAATGTTGAATTAACTTTTAATAAATGTTAAAAACTAATAAAGTGACATCTGTAATATCCCATAATTTTTAGTATTTACTTAACACTATATTAACTACTTCTAATTATTTTCTAAATAAATGAAACTTAGAATAAATTTTTGTTTCAACTCCCTAGATAAAAAATTAAATGACCTTAAATGCGACCGCAACTCAATACACCTCATCATCATACATCATAATAATATGCACTTCCTTATGATTTTAGTTATCACTAAAATTGATCATAAACATCAATTATCACTAAAATCAACAACACATCCAGTATCACCCAAAATCACCAGTAAACATTTATCACCAAAATCATCAATGACTATCAAATATTACCAAAACCATCAAATATCATTTATCACCAAAATTAGCAACAACAACAATTATAACCAACACTATCAATTTGGTATTATAAACAAATTTCAATTAAATAACTTATTCAATTACTTCTTATTCACCAAAACAATCTTTCAAAATAAAAGCAAAGTTTTGGGTTCTCGTACCTATTTTTTCCTTTTAAAAGTTTATTTTTCCAACCCAAATAAAGTCAATTAAATAACTCAATCAATTACCTCTTATTCACCAAAACAATCATTCAAAATAAAAGCAAAGTTTTGTCTTCTATTACCTATTTTTTCCTTTAAAAAGTTGATTTTTCCAAACAAGAGAAAGTCAACCGAAAATATCACTCATAACCTATCAAGAATTCTCAAATTAAACGGGAACCTGAGAAATCAAGATTTTAATCACATAGTATCAACTCCATTAATAAATTCATCACATTTCAATTCAATTAATAATTTAAGGAAAACTTAACTTTAATCTCTCTTAATAGTTATTTTACCCACTTATAACCTATTAAATTAACAGGTCCTTACGACATGTTTCACAGGTTTAAATTTTTTAAAAAAATTGTTACTAAAAGTTAGTTAATAAAATTAATAAATTTTTTTAAAAAAATAATAAGGTAACTATTTCTATGGTTTTTAAATTTAAATTCAAATATTTAAAATAGATATGTTGTCCTAGAGCTTTTCTAAAAGCTCTAAATCTAATAAAAAAACACTTTAAAAAAAAGTTTAATTTATTGTTTAGATGATACCTATGTAAGAGCTTGTATAAAAGAGTTTATAAAAAAATGGTATTTGGACAAAAATATATAAGTTATTTAATATTAGTAAAATACTAAAAATTTTATATTAAATTATATGATTTAAATGTTGAAATTAAATAAAATTAAAAATAAAAATATTTTTCTTTCTTATTAACAAAATTATTTTATATTCATTTTTGAAATTTTGAGAATTATGTTTTTGGTCCTTATATTTCAAAAAATATATATAAAAAGAATTTAAGAAAGATTTTTTTTAGTTCCTAGATTTAGATTTTTTTCCCAAAATTTTTAAAAAAAAAATTAGTCCCTAAGTTTAAATATTTTTTGTCTTCCTACCTTGACTCGGTCCATAGATTGCCGCTGGAAGAACAACACAAGTATAAAAGTCGATTCCCAGAGTGGCCTCTTAAAACCAATAAGAATATGTTTAGGAAAGAAACGTTATCATTCACTTTTATATATTATTTGGGTCCAAGTAGAAGTAGTGAAGTTGCTAGTGCTAATAGTGATATCAAATTACATAACAATGAGTGTGAGATTGAGATGCATACTTGAAAGTGCAAGCATTGTGCTTTAGAATCAACTATTCAGCAATTGATTTACTGCGACCAATTATATTTTCTTCGTAGAATCACAATATTATATTACGTAACATATTTTTTCTGGGATATTTAACTAACTAAAATTTAGAACTCATGCAATTTATGTTTAATATTTTAATTAAAGTAATTTTAGTATTTTCTAAAATGCATTGTGTTCAGTGTTTAAAATTATATATTTACAATTTTGTCATATATCTACAATCGCTTTATTTTTTTTATAAAATAGAATGCATGACTTCTTTTTTTTTTTGTTTAATTATAGTATCATCAACTGAAAACAATTATGTACGAGTCTTGTGAGACAATTATAAGTAACAAATTCTTCCTCCAAATATTTAAAGAAGTTGCATACCAAGAGTTCAAGACTCAAACTCGAAATCATTAGATAAGTTGAAACAATCTCATGTTAGTTTATTTATGCACTCAATGATAGAGCTAACAAAATAGTTTGGACCCAATGAAATGAGTTAGATTAAACTTAAGAAAGTGAGTCTCATATAGAACTAATATAAATGGGTTGACCCTATGGGTGTGTAGGACTAGGTTAAACTTGATCAACTTAAACATATTTGAGCCTAGCATTATTTATTTTTATTTATTTATTTTTGGAATCAATATAAATTATATATAAAAAAGAAAGCATACTTATTTTGAACAGGCGAACTACTCATCTTGAAAAAAATGCAACTCATATTGAATACAACACCACTACTCATCTTGAAAAAAATGCAACTCATATTGAATACAACCCGACCTTTTTCTTTTAAGTTTGGCCCAACTAGTCAGACAAAATAACCTATTTTAACCGTTCTACTTAGTGGTAAATAAAATACATGTTTAAAAATAGAATATCAAATGCTTTACTTTTTAAATTTATTTATCTATAAGATCATTATATATTTAAGAATTTAATTATTATTGTTAAAATTATTTATCTATTAAACTTATTATTTATACATGGTGCAATTTTCTTAATATCATGATATTTTACTTCTTATATGTTACTGTGATTTTCTCATTTTAAGTGAATTTAAAAAGACAATATAATCAATAATAATATAATATTATTATTATTATTAAATATTTTCCAATTATTTTATATTTATGATGCATATCGGATATTTATTTCTAAAGAATGAATTATATAAATATTATTAGATTATATATTACTTTTAATCTATTATGTTTTGATTTTTTTATTATGCTTTTAAAGTTTTATTTTAATTTTTTTTAAAACGTTAAAAGAAAAGTGTAACATGACCATTAACACTTTTGTACTAAAGTATACCTAGTTGTTGTAAGCTAATTAATTAAGATATGTTAAAGGTTCTTATTCTATCAAATCATAATAGCAAAAGCAAAAATTTAAGTAGAAAAAAGAACTAATAAAAAGTTAGACTGATAATTCTTTGGTGTTTCAAGGGGTTATTTTCAATGTTGAACAAGTCTTACAAGATTCTTTGCAAACATCATGATTGTGGGTTCATAAGGTCTATAAAAAGTCGTCAGTCTCCTTCTATTAATAGTATGTTCAACCAAGTTATTATTTTACTTTGCTTAGGTAGTGAAATTGAGATTTTATGACGTTGGACTCTATCTTTATTTTGGGGGGTTTTTCTGTAATATGCAAGACTTATATTTTGATACTTTTGTAATATGCAAATACTTTCTTGTCATTTCTTGTGACATGAAGATGTATTGTCTTTTGCCTTTTTAAAAAAAAACTAATAAAGAATATACTTGTTAATAGATATTTAATCTTCAATGGAAAAATTTCCAAAAAGAAGGATAAGGTTATCGAATAGAAACTTTAACCTCTTTATGTATACGTCAATAAAGTGTTAAAAAAAATGTGTGTTGTGTTATCTTAGTAAAATCAATAATTGATTCAACATGAAGAAAAAATTGCATGGATGATTGAAGTTTAGTAACTTTGCTACATATTTTTCCAAGATTTTGTAATTTGATATTCTCCATCATTATCTATACAAAAATGTCAAAATTAGAGAGAATGAAACAAAGAAAGAAAGTAATAGACAAATGAAAAGAGAAATAATGAAGAAATAGGTCTACTTTGTGTCTTTAATAACTATAATGAGATTAGCTTTTTTAATAAAATATTAATTAAAAGAGTTAATTAAGTTTTTTGGCCTAAATTTTGAGAAAAGATGACTTTTTGATCCTTAAAATTTAAACATATTTTTTTAGTTATTGAAACACTTTTAGTCTTTGTTCTCTAACTACGCCGTTAAAAATTGATGAGGTGGCTAATAGAGATTGACAGCGCACCACATGTTTAAGCAAAAATAGACTAGCTTCCTGACCTTAACCAACACCCTCACCCTGAACAAACTTCATAACACCAACCAGCTCCCTTATCCTGACCATCACAGTCACTAGTTCCCTCATTCTCATTTACACCCTAAGCAACTAACTCAATAACTTTAGTAGTTGAGACTCTACATTGAACAAAAATACCTACTTTACACTTATCAGTAATTGCATAGTTGGTTACCCTCAAAACCAACTTCTTTCGATTTCCACCACAACTTATCACAAGGTTGATCATAATTAAAAGTGTCCAAAAAAACTTTAGCTTCAAACCAAGACCATTTGTCACAGTTGATCTGTAAAATATCACTGCTTAAGGGCAAGCGTATCCTATGTAGTAGTAATAGTGAACCTAAGTCGAGATATCGTACCCAAGGGACCAAATCTTGTTCTCAATTAATTCAATTTAAAAGTAAAAAAAAACAATTAAACGAAACAATGTTTTAATTAGTAAGTTAGAACAATTTTAGTCACAATAATTCAAAATTGGAGTGATAAGTGAAATAAGAGAGAGGATTGATATAAGAATGCAATATATTAAGACCTAGGGTTGTGATTTTAATACAATGCTTTTGCCCCCTATTACTAAGCAAATTTATTCTTTGTCATTTAATGATTACCGATAAATTACCACATTGTTGTAGTGAGTTTAATAATTCACATCACATTATAATCCTAATTTGTCATCCAGTTTCATCATGCAAGATCCCAAATTAAGATCGGTTCCTTTTTTCCCAATCGGAGGGTTGCCCGATGAATTTGGTCCATTCTACTAAGACAATAACATACTTCCCAGATCCATTATTCAAATATCAATTATCATGACTATTTAAACAATTAAGATGTAACTAATAAAATAAAGAAATTAATCATTAAACAACATAAAATAATCATGCAAAGTGCAAAGGGGAATTATAAAGAGTACATCACAATCCTAGAAAAGAAGGTTTTAGCCAAACATGATTAATATAAAGCTAAACATTCTTCCAATTACTAAGTACATAAAAATAGATAAACAATGCCTTACTTTTGCCCTATGAGACTTATGAAGCTGATAATTAATAAAGGAGGATTATTAATAACAGAATTTGAGTTGGATGAAAGATGTTTCTGCTCCATATGGGAGGTTCCTCCATTAAGGGTTTGAGTTTTGATTCACGACTCACATCCAAATCTTTGAAATTAATTGCACAATCCATGTCATTTTTGACCTGTATGAAATTACAGGCAACAAAGGGGACAAAATTTTTCTTTGGATTGAATATTGCAAAAAGTGGTTTTCTCTTCCTCCAAAATGAGGGTAAGCCTACCCCGCCTTACTTCAATAATAGCATCACATGTGTTAAGGAAAAGACACCCCAGTATGATTGTAAAATTCTTATCCCCTTTCATATCTATCACAACAAAATCAATAGGAAAAATAAAATTATCCACTTTGACTAAAACATCCTATACTATGCCCTTAGGATGAGCTAGAGACCTGTCAGCAAGCTATAAGCGATATTTGTGGGTTGTGATTCCGTTATGCCTAATTTTTTAGAAACAGAGTATGACATCAAATTTATGCTTGCCTTTAGATCACATAAGCATTTTTCAAAAAATAGGGTTCCTATGGTGCAAGGAAGTGTAAAACTCTAAGGATCCTTCAGTTTAGGGGGCAATTTCTTTGAAACCACAACGAAATATTCCTTAGTAAGGCCTATTATTTTAAAATCATGTAATTTCTTCTTATTAGAGAGATTTTTTTTAAGAATTTGACATATTTCAACATTTGAGTTATGACCTATGAAAAAGGAATGTTGATATGCAGTTTTTTAAACATCTCTAAGAATTTAAGAAACTGTTTATCTTGTTGCTGACTTTTAAACCTTTGAGGGAATAGAACTCTTACGTGAAGAGGTGTTTTTACCTCTTTACTCTTATCATTTTCCACATTTTGATCCCCTTCAGTAGGGACCTTTGATAATGGTTGTGTGGTGCTGTTAAATGTGGTTTTGGGTCTTGTAGTGTTGCTCTAATACTTATGGTAATTGCCTTTACCTCCTCTTTAGGTTTGGTTATGTTTGAGAGTGTAGAGCACTCTGTGCCCTTTGAAACATGAGATTCACCAAGGTGGCCATTTGTGTTTCTAATACCTTCATTGTTTTCATCATTTTGGGTCATGTATTACATCATAATGTCTTGCAATGTTGGTGTCTTCTCCTTTTTTCTTGGTTTTTGATCCTGAATATGTGGGGGCTTGTATATGTTTTGTCTGGGCAATTTTCTTTGGTTTTTCCATACTAGATTAGGATGATATCTCCACCCTGGATTGTATGTTTTTTAGTACGGATTATATTCCTGAATTTTCTCTCTGGCATATTTCACCTCTTCTTTGGCAAATATGTAGCTCATTTTGCAATCTTCAGTTGCATGGCCCATTTTTCCACAATCTCCACAAGTGGGAAGAGGAAGAAAAGGTTGTAGCATCCATGTTTGTGCTTTCATCAGGGTCTCTATTTGTTTTGCTATGACATCAAGTTTTTTATCTACCCTTGAGTTTACTATTTTAACCCCTACCTAATGGACTTCAAATGGTTTCCTCAGAATTCTTTTATCAGCTCGGTTGATGAGGCTAGGCTTGTGATTATTTCCCAAGTTTCAACTGGTGATTTTTTTATTATGGTTCCCCTACCGGCAGCATCGGCAAACACCCTGTTTGAATCTGACAAATCATTGTAAGAGATCTTAATTACTCTTGCCAGAGGCGACCCATAGTGAAGACAACCGCTCAACATCTCTTGAAATCTATTCCAGGCTTTAATGAGTGATTATTGTTTATATTGAGCAAAATTTGCAATATCTCTGTGCAACTAATCATATTTGGTGGTAGAAAAATACTTTCTTAAGAATTTATGAGAGCACTCTTCCCAGGTGAGGATGTATTGCTCTAACAATGACCCTAATCAATCCAAAGCTCTCTTATTTGATGAGAACCAGAAAGTCACAAACCTTACTATGTCTTGGGTTACCCTTAGGTAGCAGATAATGTCAGTTATCCTTAGGAAGCGCTTTAGGTGAGCAACTAGGTCTTCTAATGGCGGACCACTTAATTGTTTATCCTTAATCATTTGCAGCAATGTTAGTTTCAATTCAAACGTGTTTTGCCCAAAGTCAGGCAACAAAATGTTACTATCTACCTAGGGGTGAAAAAGTCTTGTAAGGTTTGTTCAAAAATAACATCTTCCTTTCCTCCATGGTCACTCTCGTGTGCTACCATTCTTCTCTGTTTGGCTTTGTTTCTGTGAGCAATTCTTTCAATCTCCTGGTTATACTCTAAGGTAAGCCTTTGAAATGTGTATACTATTCACACAGAGAAAGAGATTATTAAACCGCAACAACTTGATAAAATAAATAAAAAGATATAAAATAAGGTAAAATATAAAATAAGAAAAAAGGTAAAGATAAACAATATTAAGATAAAATAAGATAAAGATAAAAATAAACAGGAACAAAAAGATAGAGATAAAACAACAACTTGTTCAATTATTTTAAATTAATTTAATAAAAAACTAGACACAATTTAGTCCCCTACAATGGCGCTAGAAGCTTGATGCGTAAAATATCACCACTTAAGGGCAAACGTACCCTACGCAGTAGTAATGGCTAACTTAAGTCTGGATATCGTACGTAAGAGACCAAATCTTGTTCTCAATTAATTCATTTAAAAGTAAAAGAACAATTAAACAAAATAATGTTTTAATGAGTAAGTCAGAACAATTTTAGTCACAATAATTCAGAACTAGAGTGATAAATAAAATAAGAGAGATGATTGGTTTTAGAATGCACTGGATTAAGACCTAAGGTTAAGATTTTAATACAATGTTTTTGCCTCTATTGCTAAGTAATCTTATTCTAAATATTTCAATGATTATCGATAAATTACCATATTGTTGTAGTGAATTTGATAATTCACACCACATTATAATAATAATTTATCATCTAGTTTGATCATGCAAGATTCCAAATTAAGACCAGTTCTTTTTTACCCAATCGGGAGAGTTTCCCGATGAATTGGTCCATTCTATCGAGATAATAACCCACTTACTTCCCAGATCCATTATTCAAATATCAATGATCATGACTATTTAAACAATTAAGATGTAACTAATAAAATAGAGAAGTAAATAAACCATTGAATGACATCAAATAATCATGTAAAGTGCAAAGGGGAATTACAAAGAGTTACATCACAACCCTAAGAAAAATGGGTTTTAGCCAAACATGGTTAATGTAAAGCTAAACATTCTTCCAATGACAAAGTACATAAAAATAGATAAACAATTACCATATGGAGCACTCTAAATTATCTCAATCCTAAAGCTTTTTCATCGTTCTTTACTTCTTAGGTCATAAAGCTGTCTCCTGCTCTGAGCTAAAGTGAGTCCCCTTTTTGTGTCTTATTTTCTCCTAATTATAAGAGAGTTTGAGCTTTTTTATGTCTTTCTCATGACCCACATAACATGACTGTGCTCGCAAAATTGAAATCACAGCATGACCATGCTTGTATTTTTGTGATCGCAACATTGTTGTGCCGCTTTTAAGCATGGTCGTGCTTCTTCTAGTTTGGCGTTTTGGACTGTGTTGACTTAACTCAGTTGTGCTAAGAGAGAGCATGACCGTGTTGACCTGAATCTTCAATGACTGCTCTGAAAATACCCGATTTTGCCTTTTTTTTTCTTTTTGTTTCTTAAGTACATGTCTTAAAGTAAGTATAAACACTAAAAAGTGAGTTTTGCCAATAAATATGAAATTCTTTTTAGGGGTGAGCAGGTGGGTTGGACCAACCTGGACCCAATTAAACTGAACAAAAGAAAAAATATATATGGATGGATTTGGACATGTTATCGAGTTAAACGGATTTTAAAAGACAATTTTAGATGAGTTTAATCGGTCGGGTTCAGGTTTGTGAAGTTGGACCGTCAATACCCAAATCCATCCAACTCTATTTTCTCATGGAATGAATTAATTACAACTCTCCAAGCCCAATACAGAATGCCTTACACTATTTTCTTATGTTGACTACTTCACATAACTCCTAAAACCACATCACTCGTTAACCTCATCCTTCTCTTTCGTTTTTTCTTCACACGTAAAACAATAACACTTCAGTGAGTATTGGTCCCCACTCCCACCGCTGTCGATGTACCCAACCCACTACTATGAAAAAAACAAATATATGAGAGGACATTGATACAAATTAATTTCATGCAGGTTCACTTTGTTACATTCGAGAGAAACAACAAACAGACACACTACATGGAATCACCAAGTACCAGTCGTACTTCCCACCACCGCCGATGAATCTTTAGACCAACGACAACTCTTCCGCCTTTCTTGCTTCCATTGTCGCAGTCGGCCGCTGCTGTCGTATGGATCATTTAAACCCATCACCATTTCAACCCGATCTGCCCACTAGAACCCACTCAAATTGAACTCGACCCAACCTAACAACCCTTTTGGACGAAAACAGATGTAAGCTATAAGACATGTGGGTTGACATGGTTTAGTCTTTACAGACCAGAACCCGTCTGCTGATCACCCCTAATTATTTTCTTACAAATAAATATTAATCATGATAAAAATACGGGTAGAATTCTTATTTATTAACCGTATTGACCATACACTACATGCATTTCACCATCCTCATAATGCAAAGATGGTTCATTAACAAAATTACCATGTGATGAAATATCACCGTAAATGACATCATATTTATCCATTCCAAACAACAATTACTATTAAAATAGAAAACTAAATTGTTTATTCATACAAGCTTATTCATGAAAGGTAACATTTTCATTAACATAATAAGGTTATTCAAATGAGCAAATTCAAATCAAGGTTATTCAGAGAGGTAATTCATAGCAGGGTTATTAAGAGATCCAATTCTTAGCAAGTTTATTCAGAGCAACCAATTACAAATTAAATTTGACATTAATAGAACAATTACATGCAGTAGAATAGTGACTCCAGACCAATCACTAACTTGAAACAACATTTTTTAGCTAATAACATACCTTATCAAGACAAACAATGAAGACACATAGTAGAATAGTGAGTCCAACAACTAAAATAAGACTTTAAAGCCCCAATATTGAGCCCAAAAGAACAATATGGGTAAGATGTCTTCGCGTTACTCCATTAGCAAGAACGGACAATGTTAATGGACCACAACCTGACACCTTTCTCCACTTTTTGACTTCACAATCTTGTCAAGCTTTTTCTCCAACATTGTATGCACATCTGTTTTGCTCTTCAAAATTAGGGATTTCATGTTTTAATGTACAAAATCAATCTAACATTGAGAAATAACATGACAAGTGCAAATAATAGGACAAAAATGCATATTACTAATGGCAGAGAGGATATCTTTAGCCATCTCAACACACTAATAACGAAACTTATAAATGAACAATGTTAATAAAAAAACTCAATTAATTTGAGGGATTAAAAATATTTTTAAATTTCAAGGACCAAAATTGATATTTCCTAAGACTTTAGGCACAAAAAACTTAATTAAGCCTATTAAAAAAAATTATTAATTGATTATTGTACAACATAAAATTTATCATATTGTTATGATATTTATTTTAAAATTTTAAATAAAATAGTAAGAAAATTAAGTAAATTTTAAAAAAAAGTTTATTCTTCTCATGCATGAATCAATGCACGTTGACGTTGAAATAAATTAATTTTAAAATCAAGAAAATTAAAATCCTATTATTAAATGATATTTATTCAAAGAAGGATAGTATATTGATTAATTTTATATTAATATTTATTAATTATTAATTTAATATTTAAAATAAATAATTTATCATTTAAATTGACTTAATTTATTTATAACTATTACCTATAACTAATAACAATATAATTTGTTAATGGAAATACCCATTTTTTGGGTATATGTTTAAGTAATTGAACTTTTTTTTATCCTTAAATAACTATCGTAAAATAAAATTCAATCACATGTTCTAATTAAATTATTTTTTTATGTTTTATTTAAATTTTTTATTTTATTTATAAATATAAAAAGAGGCACAAGGTGCCTTTCTGTCTCCTAGTAGTTAATAATGTAAACTACATAATATTTATTATTATTATTATTATTATTATTATTATATATAACTATTAGTTATTTTAAAAATTTTAGTATTTAAAAAATTAAATACTAAAATATATACAACTTTAAATTAATGGTTGTTATTAAAATTAAAGATATTAAATTTTAAAATTTTAATTTATTCGTTCGATATTAAATTATTAATTTTAATTTAAAATCCAAATATTATATTTATTATAAATTTTTAATTTAAATTAATAATTATTAACCTATAAATATTTTGATAACTATTATGATGGAAACATATTATTTTTGTGTATATTTTAATTAGATTTTTATTCTTAAATAACTACTAAAAAAAACTATCAATCATGTGTTCTATTTAAACTTTTTTTTTATATTTTATTTAACTTTTTTTTATTTTATTTTTATTTAAAATATAAAGAAAGACAGAAAATGCTTCTCTCCTGGTAATTAATAATGTAAACTACATAATAGTTTATTATATATATATATATATATATATATATATATATATATATATATATAAATTTTAAATTTTAATATATATATTAATATTCTTTAATTTTAAATTTTAGCATTAAAAATTAAATATTAAATTTTAAATTAATGGTTTTATTAAAATTAAATATATTAAAATTTAAAAATTAAATATATTTAATTTATTAATTTTAATTTAAAATCCAAAATATTATATTTATTATAAAATTTTACTCTAAATTAATAATTATTAATCAAAGGTATAAATTTAAAAAATTTTAGAAATTAATATTTAAAAAATTAATAACATATAAAATAAATTTATTTTTTTATAAATATTATATATAAATAATCTTTATTTTTTTAATTTCAATATTAAAGACTAAAAAAAATTAAATTTATTATTTTTAATTTAAATTTAAATTATATATTTTACGATTTAATTTAAATTAATAATTAAAAATAGAATTTTGATAATAATTTTAGAAATTAAATATTTAATAAATAATAATATATAACTTTAAATAAAATAAGTGATTGTTGTGAAATTTTAAAGTAGATTTAATGGTTAATAAAAGTACATCTTTTTAACATAAATTATTTAAAATCGATGGTAGTTTTTAAGTTAAAATGTTGATCCAATAGCTAAAAAACATCAAATTTTCATAACATAGATTGTGTTTAATCAATAGTGTTTATTCAAATTAAAATTTGATCTAACTTCTAATTGAAGATAGAGTCTCTTTATAATAGATTATTAAAATTAATGTAACAAGTCATTTACATCTTTTTCTATCGTCCACGTTCATAGTAAGCAATAAATAATCTGTGCTGCATATTCAAAAGTACTAGGCAATGCACCTAAGAGTGAGTGAAAAAAAACTCTCATTTTACAATAAAAAAGTTTGCTTTCAAACTTCCTACTAAATGAAAAGATTAACCTAACTAAAATAATTAATAAAAATCATTCTTGGTAACAAGAGAATAGTAGTTGCAAAAATCTATTTATGCTAATTAAGAAAGGAGTAAGTGAAACTTATCCTCAAAGTACTAATTTCATTTGTTCGTAGTGTTTTCTTATTTTTTTTATATATAAAAAACTATAAAGGCTTATATTTTTTTAAAATAAAATACATTATTTTAAAGAAAATCATAGAAACATTCTCTTAATCTTTATTAAATTACATACAAGGTTTTTTTATAGTAATATCATCTTAAACCTTATACGAATATCTCATAAATGTAAATTAATATCATCTTAAACCCATGTAAAAAAATATAGATTGGACTTTAATCCCGATCCTTTATATAGATATTGTTGAGAAGGTATAAATATGTTACATGCCATTAGGTTGGTAGATAGATTATAGATTAAAGATTAAAATAGGAATTGAATGAGTATGGAAAGAATTCATTTAAATAATAGACCCGACAGGAGAGAGGAATTTTTGGTCTGAGAAGGATTTTTTGAAGGGGGAGGGGGGTCGTGTGTTCCCTTTCCTTTTCCCATCAATGCTTTTGCCTTCCTCTCCTTCTCTTTGGTCCTTTTGGACCCTTCCCATTCCCTCCTTCTCCTTCACCAACCATTTTTAGGGTTCTCTTTTGATTTCACTCTCTCAATCTCCCAACCCCGATCGCCACTGCTTTTTTCTTCACATTTCAAATCTATTCCCTGTTGTTGATTTCGTTCTCCCTTCTTCATACATATCCATTTGGAATTACCATTCCGCATTTGAGCGCAGATTTCGGTGGTTTAGTTTGCCAACATGTCAATGAGTGAGAGGAAGACCATTGACCTAGAGCAGGGATGGGATTTCATGCAGAAGGGCATCACCAAGCTCAAGAACATTCTCGAAGCCTTGCCCGAGCCTCAATTCAGCTCCGAGGACTACATGATGCTTTATACGTATTCATCTCTCTACGCTCTTTTTTGCTTCTTTGAGATCTTTTATTTTTTTGTTATTTATTTCTATATTTGCTTCGTATTGCAGGACCATCTACAATATGTGCACCCAAAAGCCCCCTCATGACTATTCCCAACAACTTTATGATAAGTACAGGGAGTCTTTTGAAGAGTACATCGTTTCAACGGTCAGTTATACACTCATTTGTTTCGGGTATCATATCACATATCAACTGTTGAATTATACTTGGAATTATTCATATGTGCTGTATTATTATTTGGATATCCTACACTACTTGCTTACACGTTTAGGACAATTAGGAGCATCATATCTAATGTTGTTGACTCTTTCGTATTCATATTGACGTAGGTTGCATAAGCACAACTTAATCCTTTAGTGCTTTTCTGGCACTTGGACCCGTCTTTATTTTATATTTTTGGAAAATGTATCATATAGTTCTTGTATGAGGCGAGGCAGTTCTATAAGTCAAAACAACTAGTAAAAAATGTAGTTTGATCAGTATACCTAGTTCAAGTAACATTACCTCTTGAATCATGTTTCCGAACATTTTATCCCAAATGCAACCAGCAAACTGTTGAAATGTGTAAAGGAAATATGCACTGTGACTGAAGCATGCTGGGGTGACAAATACTTTTTATGGCAACGCCACTGATCATGCATCCATTTTTTTTGAGGGAAATGATGTGCCTTGCAAGCAGCCAAAACACAGCTTTCTTATCATAGTCAGACAATGAAGCGATAAGTTGAGAGTGAGAGCCTGGGGCTGCCAATGAAACACCTTACCTTCTAGTATTCAGTTGCTTGCTATTGTGCTGCTACAGCGGCATTATGGCTGTCACTTTGTGGAAGTTCATTGTGTCGCAGCTTGCTGTCACTTTTAGAGTGGCACAATTCATGGGATCTTTTTTGGGGTGGGGGGATCTTGAGATTTCATCCCCCTTTTATTTCAAAATACAAACTCTTTTTTCCCCTTCAGAAGTTCAAAAGGCTAAATAATGCACTACTCTCATTGGTCTCTTCTCTCTTCAACACAAACCATCTGACCGGCAACTACCAGCTGTGTTTCCAGCCAACCTACAATCCTTGGAAGTGCGTTTTTAAACTTAGTCCTTATGCTTATCGACCATTACAAACATGGCTTAAGGATCATCTCTCAAAATTTGATTGATCTGTTGTTCACTTGTTTGCCTTTATGCCTTATGAACGGACTCTGCTATTCTTCTTTTAGAAGATATGTGGTATGTTTTATAACGATTTGGTATGTTTTTTCAGTTTGTGATGTGTTACATGACTCAGGATCAGTTTACTTTAGATTTTAGTAGAATTAATTTTGAAAGAATTAATGCTGGAATAGTTTTAAAAGAATTGATATTAAGAAATATTGATTTGTGTTTTTAATATTTTTGTAGGCATGTTTTTAAAGATTTTGTGGGTGCTTGAATTTATTATACTCACTGTAAAGTTTATTTTGAGAATCCAAAATGCTAGCCAAACACAGCCAAAGACTGTAACTTCATTTCTATTCCACCAAATGTGATTTATTGGCTAATCCAACCAGACTATTATCAGAATGTTAACTATAAAATATTTATATTTTCTGTTTCTTTTCAATTAATTTGATGGCTGTGCCAATTATTAAATTTGTCAACTTTTTCTTCTAACAAAATAATGTTTGATTTTCCTTTTGGGTCCAGGTATTGCCTTCTTTGAGAGAGAAGCATGATGAATTTATGTTGAGAGAACTTGTGAAGAGATGGGCAAACCATAAAATTATGGTTCGGTGGCTTTCTCGGTTCTTTCACTATTTGGATCGGTACTTTATTGCTCGGAGGTCACTTCCGCCCCTTAATGAAGTTGGGTTGACTTGCTTCCGTGATTTGGTAGTGTTACAATGAATCTTTCACGATGCCACACTAATTCTTTCAATTAACTAATCTTGTACACATTATAATAAAGAAGAACTTTTTAGTGCTAGTGCAAACTGGATGACTTTCCTATTATTGTTCATCAGAAAAATAAATTTATGGCTTTTATTATTTTCAGGTTTACAAGGAACTAAATGGTAAAGTTAGAGATGCAGTTATTTCACTTGTATGTTTTTCTTCCTTAGTATGCTATATTTTCCATGTTTACAAATTTATATTGGTTAACAAATCCATTTTGTTTATAAAGATTGATCAAGAACGTGAGGGAGAGCAGATTGATCGAGCTCTGTTAAAGAATGTATTAGACATATTTGTTGAAATTGGAATGGGGCAAATGGATCACTATGAGAATGATTTTGAATCTGCCATGCTCAAAGACACTTCTGCTTATTATTCTCGTAAGGCTTCAAATTGGATCCTAGAAGATTCTTGTCCTGATTATATGCTCAAGGTGTAGTTTCATATTTATGCTTACTGTAACTTGATTTCTTAATTGACATTACTTTCGGACCTTTGTTTGATCTTATGTCTTTTATTTCAGGCTGAGGAGTGCTTAAAACGGGAGAAAGATAGGGTTGCTCATTACTTGCACTCTAGTAGTGAGCCAAAGTTATTAGAGGTTTGGTCTTGACTTTATGATACTATTTCAACTATTTGGTCTTCTGCCATGCTCAGTTGAGTTGAGTATTGCTAGGCAACATTAACATTTTTTTTCATAATCATAACTTCTTTTTTTGTTTTATCTCTATTTATAGTTTCTGTTGAGAATCTTAGATATTATCCTATTTTAATATTATATTATCTTGTTTTTAAATATAGTAGGTAAAAATATCTTTGAGATTATAGAGAATCATATATTTTAGACTCATATATAATCCATGAAATAAAGTTACTAATAAATTCATCCTGTGGGTATTCAACACATAGTTTGAGTCCAATATTCCACTCTATTTCTCTGATTTTAACATAGTATCTAGAGTCATGTTGAAGGAATAAATAAAAAAAAAAAAATCTCATCGGGGGCAATACCCAATGTCCCTAACGACCTCTTTTTGCTTGTTGCTCCTATTCTAAAACATAGTGTTTCAATATTGTTTATCTTGCCTCCATTTTCCTCTTCAATAATGGCTTCCATTGGCTCGTTTCTATCCTTATGCACTGACCTCATCTTTGTCTTAGATGCACTGGCATTGACTTTGTCCCAGATGCACTACCCCGGTCTTTGTCCCATATACACTGGCGTTGGTTGTCCCTGTTGCACTAGTTCCAACTATGTCCTAGTACCAGTAATGGTCCCGTTTTGATATTGTTCATTTTGCCTCTATTTTCGTCTTCAATAATAGCTTCCATTGACTAGTTTCTACCCTTATGCACTGACCTCATTTTTGTCCTAGATTGTACTGACCTCGACTTTATCCCAGATGCATTGGCCCATGTCTTTGTCCTAGATGCACGAGTCCCGTTTGTACCTGTTGCACTAGTTCTAACTAGGTCCTAGTAGCACTGATGCGTGCGAAAGTGGCGCTATCGTGGTGGGCGGCACGGAGTGGCCACTCATTGCTCTGATGGTTGGCATCGTGTTGCAGCTCGGAAGAGCAGGAGTCGTGCCGCCATTCACAGCAAAAAATGTACAAATGTGTTGCAAATCGCGGCGCCTCCCCTGCGTGCCAAGTTTTGTTAGTTTTTCGTGTGGAGAAGAAAACCCAAACGACATCGTTTTGCAGTGTTTTTTAAAAAAAACACTTTAGTGGAACGACTTCGTTTTGGCATGGGCTGATTCATTTTTAATGAAGGGTAACAAAAACTTTTCTCTTTGTACCTAAACAACATTATTTACTTGTCTTTCGACCTCTCCTAACGATCCATTCTCCCTCATTTTGTTTCTTCCCTTTCCATGAGCACTGCAACTTCATTGTCACCCATTTTTTTCTCCGACGACTCTATTGGAACTCATCGGAGATTCTGCTGAGGTCCTTCATTGGCTTGGTCCAAAATTTTTTTAACTTCTCTTCTTCGTCACCCATTTCTTTAACTTTCTTTTGGGTACAACTTTTCTCCCTTCCACTAGGGCTTCATAGCCTACTCCTTCTACTGGTTTAGTGAAACCCAATGATCCAAACATGGACATGGTTTTATAGTGGATAACCTTAGGGATATAAATAACAAGAAAACTATAATGCTTGTTGCCTTGGCAGTGTATATACAAACAATAGAGATAGTGGGATACATGTCATGTTTGCTATTTTGTATATGAAAACAATAGAATAGTGGGACACATATGTTTGCTGTTTTGTATATGTAAAAAATATAAATTCATCTATTATATATTTCCTAGCAATAATTTCTTTATTTTTCAGCACATATACATTATATACATATAATAATATATATTTATACAAGGATCTAAATAGCAGTCATCCCGCTCCTGCCATAGCGTTTTTGAAAGGTGACCGCTCCAGGCCGCTATCTACTATTAACTACTATGCCTCTACTTTCCTCTTCAATAATGGCTTCCATCGGCTCATCTCTACCTTTATGCATTGACTTCATCTTTGACCTAGATGCACTAACCTCAACTTTGTCCCAGATGCACTGACCCCTATCTTTGTCCCATATGCATTGGCCCCGTTTGTCCCTATTGCACTTGTCCCAACTATGTCCCAATAGTAGTGGTGGTTTCAAGCAGTATTCCCCAACTTCACCAACATCCCTGAGTTGTATTTCCAAATATTGTTTATGGTGGAACTCAATTTTGGTTTATTAATTTTGTTCCTGCATTCTTATAATAAGCTGAATGCTTACTAAGCTCAAGCTTGAGGGGGAGTGTTGAGAATCTTAGATATTATCTTATTTTATTATTGTATTATTTTGATTTTATATGATCTTAATATTATATTATCTTGTTTTTAAATATAGTAGGTAAAAATAATATTTTTGAGATTATAGAGAATCATATATTTTATACTCATATATAACCCATGAAATAAAGTTATAAATAGATTCATCTTGTAGGTATTCATATACAGTTTCAGTCCAATATTCCTCTCTATTTCTCTGATTTTAACAGTTTCTAAACTTTTCTCTTGTTTTCTTTTGTTCATCTGGAAACATCTCATCTAGAAAGTTCAAAATGAGCTGTTATCTGTGTATGCAAATCAACTCCTTGAGAAAGAACACTCCGGATGTCATGCTTTACTTAGAGATGACAAGGTACTCATAACATTATATTTATGTATTAAAAATTTTTAACCAAGAGTATAGTGTCCTCATCACATATTTTCCTCTAAATGCTTAGGTTGAAGACTTGTCAAGAATGTTCAGGCTATTCTCTAAAATACCTCGAGGCTTAGATCCTGTTTCCAGTATATTTAAGCAGGTTGGTTATGTTGAACCTATCTTTATGCTTTTCCTCCCTTTCATATATGTCAATCTATGTCAATTTTGGGTTCTTCTGTTCTTTCTTGTTGCTCACTTGCTTACTTTTCTCCTTTACCTTTTTCCTAGCATGTGACCACTGAAGGTATGGCATTGGTGAAGCAGGCTGAAGATGCAGCTAGCAACAAGAAGGTCTATTTCTGAATTGTCTATTCTGTATTTTTGCTTCTTTCTGAGTTCTGACTGAGACTGAGAGGTTTAATTCTTGATTGCAGTAAGAGAGGAAAATTAGTATGCACAAGTTTTCTTAGTTTTTCTTATAGATCAAATATTAGTTGTTAATGTGTTAATTTTTATTAGTAGAGGAATTTGAACCCACGACCTCTCCCTCTTCTGTCTCTCCACTTTACTACAAGATCAACCTTATAACTCAAAGTTTTCCTAGTTTTAAATGCATAATCTCAATATTGAAGTGTCTGTTCCAAATTGGTAAGTTAATGATGGACTGTTGACATGATTTTGAAGTTGTTTACCTGACAAAGTGATGTACTAATTGCTTTGTTTTCTTGTGACTTTTTCACTGATCAAGTTGTGAATGATGTCATACTGTTGGAGCAATTAGCTTTTGTTACTGACCTTGTTATTTTTGTCCTTTAAAATCAAAATGCCTACAGGCAGAAAAAAAGGATATTGTTGGTCTGCAGGAGCAGGTGATAATTTTTTTTATTAATTTTAACTGCATTTTTTTATTTGTAGAAATTGAAATTGGTCTTTTGCTTCAGGTTTTTGTTCGGAAAGTGATTGAGCTGCATGACAAGTACCTGGCATATGTGAATGATTGTTTCCAGAATCATACTCTTTTCCACAAGGTATTGCATAGAAATTGGCTTTACAATTATGTTGGATTCATATATATATATGTAAATCTGAACGTTTTGATCATATATAGGCTCTTAAAGAGGCTTTTGAGGTCTTTTGCAACAAAGGTGTTGCTGGAAGTTCTAGTGCAGAACTGCTTGCCTCCTTCTGTGATAACATTCTTAAGAAAGGAGGAAGTGAAAAATTAAGTGATGAAGCAATTGAAGAAACTCTTGAAAAGGTCTGCATCATTCTTTTTTCATTTTTTAAATAAGCAAATGCTAGTTGTTAATGTGTCATTCTTGATGTTTCCCATATACTTCTATAAACTTGATGGTATCGTTTTAACTTTTGAATTTGAATTTGTGTCACTCTATCTGCAGGTGGTCAAGCTGCTCGCCTATATTAGTGATAAAGATTTGTTTGCTGAATTCTATAGGTAATATAAAAGAGGAGGAGATTTTTATGATGATTATTAGGTTGGATATGCTTGCCAAAAAGGATTTTATATTAATTGGCTGTGCTTCAATCTTTATTTTCTAGATATTATTTCCAGTGTTGTATAAGTTCATTTTATAACTGTCATAAAAATTGCTTCCACTGTTTCTTGGTTGTTTCTGACAATTAAGTGTGCTCTGTTGCATGTACAAACTGTTTTCTTATTTTTAGAGATATATTACTGATATTGGGCCTTCATTAATTTTGGGAGAGTTGCAGCTTATTTGGATTTACATTGAATAACCCTTAAAGTGTATGCTGATTTAGAAGCACTATTTGTTACTTCTCACAAAACAAAGCTTTGGAATGTGTGCACTCCCTGCTAAACGTTAAACCAAATGAGCCTTTGGTCCTTGACATAATATCAAAGCCCTCTATGATCAAATGGTTAGGAATCAATCCTTGCCATCCCTATTGCTCTAGTAGAATCTTGGCATCGTCCATGTTTCAAGCCCAAAATGATCTTGCTTATGCTGGCTTGTTAAGTAATGTAAAACTAATTTTTGGTCTTTACTTAACATTTTAAGCTATAGGGAGAGTTAGTGCTTGTTTGGCAACAGTTTTATAAAACTGTTTTCAGTATTTTAGTATTTAAAAACTAAAAAACTCGTTTTAGGTAGTATTTTCTGAAAACAGTTTTCGAAAACAATTCTGGTTTTTTAGTTTTTAAAAATTACAAAACAGGAACAGGTAAAAGTAGTTTTGCTTTTCAGTTTTCTATTTTTATTTTCAAAACTTAAAAGACATTCAGAATATGTAGTCTTATGCTATTCATTAATAAAATATTAATAAATATGAATAAAGTTTTCCATTTTTATATCTTCAAAACAGTTTTCAAATAATACTTGCCAAACAAGTTTTTTTTTTCTTCCCGAGAACAGTTTTTGAAAACTATTCTTGAAAACTTTTTTCAAAAACTAAAAAACAAAACCAAACCAATCAAGCCCTTATTCCTTTAATTTAAAGCTGTTCTCTGTGGATATATATGAGTGTTAGAATTACCCTTTTGTTTATCTGAGATGCTTTGAAAGACTACTATTAATACAGGGTTCTTGCTTGGTTGCTTTCAGGAAGAAGCTTGCTCGAAGGCTTCTCTTTGACAAGAGTGCTAATGATGATCATGAGCGAAGTATTTTGACAAAATTGAAGCAACAATGTGGTGGACAGTTTACCTCAAAGATGGAAGGAATGGTCAGGCTTTGTAGCCTTTTTAAATATTCTATATGAAACTTTTTAGGTTAGTTGACAAGAAAATTTAAATGCTTTTGCTTTCCTACCAGGTTACGGATTTGACACTGGCAAAGGAGAATCAAACTAGCTTTGAGGAGTATTTAAGCAATAATCCCAATGCAGACCCTGGCATAGACTTGACCGTTACTGTTCTGACTACAGGCTTCTGGCCTAGTTACAAATCTTTTGATCTAAATCTTCCTGCAGAAATGGTAATCTGGATCTTGATATAAAAATCTAGAATTTGGTGCTGTGTTTGAGTCTACTTAACCTAGATTTTGTAAACTTTGGTTATAACTAATACCTTTCTCTTTTTTCCTTTATTTAGATTAGGTGTGTTGAAGTTTTCAAAGAATTTTATCAAACTAAAACAAAGCACAGAAAACTTACATGGATTTATTCCTTGGGTACCTGTAATATAAGTGGGAAATTTGAGCCAAAAACCGTGGAGCTGATTGTTACAACCTACCAGGTAATATTACTTACCTGCTTGGCTGCTTTACTTATTTGTAATTATGTAACCCTTGTTCATTTTTCACATTTGTGATATTCAGAAATGACAAAAAAATCTGCACTCTCGGTTAAAACCTGATAAAATATCTCCATGAATAATTTAAATGAATGTCCGCTATATGTGGGTATAGGTTTTTTACCTGTATGCATGGGTATCCGCTACATGTTAAATTAAAATGTTATCCTTATGCACCCATATTATTTGTTGTCCTATTGTTCCATTTCCCAATTACAAAAAAACATATATAGTGGTGACTTTAATTAATTTGATAATGATACTATTTTTGTGAAATGAAACAATTTAAATATTAATTATCAAATTTTATTATTATCAATGTTTTTTTTTGAAAAGCATATAATCTATAATTTTTTTTAGGAAATGGATACTGATTTTCTCCCATGTGGCAGGTAGCCACTATAAGTATCCACTCTGACCTGTTGCCATTTGAATCCTGATATGAATGAATTCTTGCATATAAATCTGCTGCTACTGATCCAGTGTCTTTTTTTTTATAGGCTTCAGCATTGCTGCTTTTCAATTCCTCGGATAGACTTAGTTACTCAGAGATAATGTCTCAGTTAAACTTATCAGACGATGATGTTATTAGACTGCTCCATTCCTTGTCGTGTGCCAAGTACAAGATTCTTAACAAGGAGCCAAATACAAAAACAATTTTGTCCTCTGATTATTTTGAGTTTAATTCTAAATTTACTGACAAAATGAGGAGAATCAAGGTATAATGTTATTTAAAATGTTTTAATTCTTTACTTTTTTCTATTTGTTTGGTTATTTCAATCTCTATTGTATTTACTGACTTTTGAGTGGAATTGATGCATCTTTTGTGCAGATTCCTCTTCCTCCTGTGGATGAGAAGAAAAAAGTAATTGAGGATGTTGACAAGGACAGAAGATATGCTATTGATGCCTCAATTGTGCGTATTATGAAGAGTCGGAAAGTTTTGGGCTACCAACAATTAGTCATGGAGTGTGTTGAGCAGTTGGGTCGCATGTTTAAGGTTACATATCTGACCACTCTCCGAACATAAGCTTGCATGTATTGGTGTATGTTTTTCTCTCAATTGAATTTTATTTTATTTTTTGATGTTGAATGTCATGGCCCAGCCTGACGTCAAGGCAATTAAAAAGCGGATTGAAGATTTGATTTCTCGAGACTACTTGGAAAGAGACAAGGATAATGCTAATATGTTCAAGTACTTGGCTTGACGTTGTCTAAATGATTGTGCAAATGAAGTGGTTACTGCATAAATAAAAAAGGATCATGCTTGAACTTCTCCAAAAGAAATGAATTTTTCCTAAAAATTTCCTTGAAGGAGGAGCTGTGAGTGCTTGTATATTTTGCCTCCATGTCCAGGTATGGACTACTGTAGATGTGTGATCATGTTGGGAAATTGTAATCAATTCATAATCCAGCTCACTGATACTTTCGCCATCTTTTCGGCTTCTGATTGATGCAATTCCTTCTCACAACATATTTGATACCTGTCTGTTAATCCCCCCTAAAAATTATGTAAGCGTTCTAGGGAAATTGTATTTTGATTATCAGCTTAGAAATCATCAGGTGAATGAGTATGCCTCTTAAAATCTAAACCCAATAGCTATAGCTCTTGACATTATTTGTCTATGATAACATTTCACAGAAACATCTACATTTTGTGGTGTTATGATATTTTATAAATGTTCGAAGATCGAATAAAACATCGCAATCCTGTATCATGATTGTATCTATTTCTATCAGATGAATGCAGAGTTTACCAGCTGTATAAAAAAGGAGAAAAAAAATGGTCAAACATTACCTAAATATGCTTCCTCAATCTCCACACTTCACTCACATTGGTGTATCCTCATTTCTTCTTAATATCATCAACAAATGATTTAGCAAATTATAATTAAATAATAAGACCTGGTTTCAAATATATTTTATCACAAAATTCAATTACTTTCTTATTCTCTAAAGGTTTTATTTTTAATTTTAAATATCAAAAAATAAATTAACCATGATGTTTAATTTTAATTCAAAAATTCACTTTTATAGTATTCCACAACATTACGGGAATGTTTGTTTCAAGTACGAAGTTTCATTCTCGGGAATAGAATATTATGCAAATAAAATTTATTTAATTAAAAATAAAAACTTAAAAAAAAAATTGTGGGAGTGTGGCGTGCACATACGTATTGTACCAATAACTTCTATTCCATGAAAATTTTATATACCCACCATTGTTTTTTGGAATCACATTCAATGAAATTGTGTTTTACATATGATATGAAACATGAACAATATGAAAGAAAGGGATGAATAAAATTATAAGAATTTTTTTTAAAATTCTTTTGAAATACTTTTTTAAAAAGTTTGATATAAGGTTTTTGTTTCTAATAAAGATAGTTAAATACTGTTTTTTACGGGAGTTATTAAAGATAATCCTTGACCAAATCTCAAAAGAGGGGATACCTTAAAAAAAACTGCAATGCTCAAGTCAGAAAGCACTAAGATCTACAGTTTTATGGTGAAAAGTACTTGGAAAAGGAAGAGAGAGACGCGTTTACCTCGTTGTTGTATCCTATTTATAATGGGTAGTTAAGTCTTTATAGTTAGATATTATCTTTACCTATTGGACATTACCTTTACTTGTTGGACATTACTTTTACCTATTGAATTAAGTAAAGATAGTGATAATATGAGTTTTTCTCTAATAAACCTTTATTAGCGTTAATTAATCTTTGGGGTTAATTTTCTCAAGTGTTCATTCAAAAAGGTTTTTGGGAGTTAATCTTTGGACATAAAACACACTTAAAATAAATAAAAGCGTATATAAGTAAGCGAAAATAAAAACATGTATAAAAAGGCATAGTTTAATGCATTTCACAAAAAATGGGTACTTGCTCAACGTGATACCATAATGCCTCCCTAAATGACAACATGTATCTAGAATCTATATAAAGGACATAAATGCATGAAGAAGCTATTGGTAATTCCGGTACAAAGATGTAGAAATTATCTTCTTGAAGCGTGCTAAATGCTGTCCTAAAAAAATTATCCGAATAATTCTGCAAGTCTCTCAAAATATAATAGGAAGTAAGTTAGGGCTACAAAACTAGCAAGATAATAAACACGAGAACCATAAGGAAAGTCAAATAGGAATAGAG
The DNA here is from genome assembly GCA_037954015.1 of Psophocarpus tetragonolobus. Lineage (NCBI taxonomy): Eukaryota > Viridiplantae > Streptophyta > Magnoliopsida > Fabales > Fabaceae > Psophocarpus > Psophocarpus tetragonolobus. The sequence continues at coordinate 3,976,347 of CM075693.1, read as the reverse complement.
AAAAAAGAGATAAGATGTATTTCTAATAGTGAAAACAAAGACCCTATATATAGGGCTCTAACTTTGCACTTCATAATGAATATAATTGTTGCAAATCTAAATTACAATAAAAGGATTAACGTAATTAATTGCGTGATTACGAATTAATTACATTTAATATGTAGTAAAGACTAAATTTAATATGTAATAAAACTGAAAACAACTATAAAAATTTTAATACGTTTTTAAAACCACTCGTAAACAAACACTGAGACATAAAATATTTTGACTCTTCGCAAAACTAATTATTTTATTAAAGGTGAGATTAAAAGCTACACGGTATGATAATTATTATTGTGATAAGTTGTACAAGCACACCTTTTTTAAGCAATCATAATTTAACCTTGTTCTTTTCCGTGTAAATGTTTGTAGATGTCCAACAATAATCCAGCATAGATTTGTTCCTCCCAACGTCAAACGAGAACCAGAAGGAAAGTTATATAAGAATAAAGAAAAAAGAGATCAGAGGTATTCCCAAACGTGAAACCAAAGACTTTATATATAGTGTTTTGAATTTGCACCTCATAATAAATATAACTGTTGCAAATATAAATTATAATAAAAGGATTAAATATAATTAATTGTGTGATTACAAATTAATTACATTTAATACATAATAAAGACTAACTTAAATATATAATAAAATATTTTAATACATTTTTAAAACTATATGCTACAAATTAATTTACTTGTAGTAATACTCAAAATTTCCAAATTACTTATGTTTACATATCTCTCTGTTGAGAATTATCTCCATATCTTTAAAATAGTTTGTTTTGAATGTTTGGAGTAATTCCTGTCAAAAGAAAACTTGAACTTAAACTTAAAGGAGAGTTTAAGGGTAAAACCAAAATTACTTAGGAATACTTGTTATAAGCAAAAAGTGATAGTAAAGATTTATTTTGTGTATCAGTGGATATATAAAAATGTGTTCTTAGTACCTTATCATAGGTTATAGTTATAAAAATATGTCTAGTTTTTTTATCATTTCAAGGTATTTAGAGAGATTTGGGGTTGATTGACCTAAGTGGGTCTATTTTTTAAGAAAATTACTTAAGTGAGTCTGTTTTAAAAAAAATATTACCGAGATGGTCTGTTTTTAAATTTGACCTGGTCAAACCACAACTCGCAATTGCGATTTACGTGCCACGTCAACTATATGCTTACGTGATGTCCAACTGGAAACAAACTGATGCTAAAATCACAACTAACAATTGTTGGTCTTTGACCAATGTCGTCCCTCTGTCCAATGGTTACAAACAACATAGATTTTTAGAGGGCTAAAACCGCAAATCAGACTTGTGGTCTGTATGGTCTTTGACCAGCCTCTTTTTAACCAACAGTTGTTAAAAAACGCGTTCTAAAGAGCTAAAACCGCAATTCACACTTGCGGTTTGTATGCAGTTTCTTTTAACCCGTGAATACGAATGGGTGTGGATTTTTAGGACGTTAAAACCATAATTGCCACTTGCCATTTGTATTAAATATGCATATTTTTCCATTACAGTGTTTTATTAAGCAGTTAATTCGCCCATATAAATAGGACTTGCGGTTTATGTGAGAATTTCCATTTGTCTCATAGAATCACACAATCGAAATGGCAAGTTTAACTTTTTAGCCTTGTTACCAAAATAATATTGTGATATTTTTTTCTTATATGTTATTTTAAAAACTTAACAAAATAAAACTATAACGTAAAACTTTAAAAAAATTTACAAAGTAAAAAAATTTAAATTAAAAAAAAAACAACTTCAAACTGTAATTTAAAAAAAGTAACTTAACAAAATAAAACTATAACGTAAAACTTTAAAAAAATTTACAAAGTAAGAAAATTTAAATTAAAAAAAAAACAACTTCAAACTGTAATTTAAAAAAAGTAACTTAAAAAAAAATTAAAAACATAACAATTTAAAAAAAAAGTCACTTTAAAAAATTTAAAAGATAAATAAATTTAAAAACTCAAAACTCAAATTAAAAAATAAATTTAAATGGTAATATAAAATCTAAAAAAAGTAACTTTTAAAAAATTTAAAAATATAACAATAATAAAGTAAATTTAAAAAAGATAAATTTAAACTTATACCAATTTTACAAAATTTAAAAATATAAATTTTTTAAATTTACTTTATTATTGTTACATTTTTAAATTTTTTTAAAAGTTATTTTTTTTAAAATTTACATTACCGTTTAAATTTGTTTTTTAATTTAAGTTTTGAGTTTTTAAATTTTATCTTTTTAATTTTTAAATTTTTTTTTTATTTTGTTATGTTTTTAAACTTTTTTAAGTTTATTTTTTTTAAATTACAATTTGAAGTTGTTTTTAATTTAAATTTTTACTTTTTAATTTCTTTTTAAATTTTTACATTACAGTTTTATTTTGTTATGTTTTTAAAATAATATATAAGAAAAAAACATCACAATATTATATAAAGAAACAAACCTTAATATTTGGAAATAAGATTGAAAATTTAAACTTGCGATTTCGATTGTTTAATTCAGTGAGCAAATGAAAATTCCCACATAAACTGCAAGTTTCATTTGGGGTTATGTGGGCATTAACTGTTAAATAAAATGCTATAACGGAAAAAGATACACATTTAATACAAAACGCAAGTGGCAATTGTGATTTTAATGTTCTAAAAATCCGTACCCATTTGTATTTGCAGGTCAAAAGAAACGACATACAAACCGGAAATGTGAATTGCGGTTTGAGTCCTCTAACAATCTGTGCTGCTTGTAACCATTGGACAGAGGGAGGAATGACGCGGTCAAAAACTAGTCAAACTCCAATTGTCAGTTGCAAATTTAGTATTAATTTGTTCCAATTTGAATACCACGTAAGCACATAGTTGACGTGACATTTAAACCGGAACCTACACCGCAGTTTCGAGTTGCAGTTTAATCAGGTCAAATTTAAAAATAGACTCATCTGATAATATTTTTTAAAGCAGACTCATTTAAATAATTTTTTTAAAAAATGAACCTACTTAGATCAGTCAGCCAAGATCTAGATGTAACTCAATTTAAATGAATCAATTTAACAACACTTGATACCTTATATCATAAAGTTATTCTTTTCTATATGATTTTTAAAATAAAGTATTTCCGAACTTATTGTTAAAACACTAGACTTTCTATTAGACCGTTTATAATCTTAAAAATCTTCTTAAGAAACAATTTGTAAAATTTTTTTTATAATTCTATTTGACGTTCCCTTTCTAAGGCTAGCGTGCTATTTTAGAGACATCAAATTATATTCTAGACAGTGCAACAACTAGAACGTTCTTCTTCAATTTTAATTTTGCGTAGTTATTCTTGGAGAGTGAATTGAGAGGACACGACAGACAATATAGATGAAGCAGACACTGAACCACAATTTGGTAACAATAACATCCCTCTCTTCCTCTCTTTCCCGCCAACACACCAATACCAAAGCTCACTTTGTTGCAAAGCTTCAAACTTGTAAGGATTTAGCCTCCACAATTGCGACACATTCCAACGTTGTCAAATTCGGTTTGTCAAATGACACTTTTGTCACCAACCATCTCATTAACTGTTATATCAGACTCGTTAGAATCCACCATGCACAAAAACTGTTCGATGAAATGCCTCAGCGTAATGTCGTCTCCTGGACTTCACTTATGGCTGGTTATGTCAGCCAGAGTCAACCCAATATGGCACTTTGCCTCTTCCATCAAATGCAAGGGACCTTGGTTCTGCCGAATGAGTTCACATTTGCCACTCTCATTAATGCGTGTTCTGTCATTGCCAACCTTGAGATTGGTAGAAGAATTCATGCTTTAGTTGAGGTTTGGGGCTTTGTGTTCAACCTTGTTGTGTGCTCTTCCCTCATTGATATGTATGGGAAGTGCAATCATGTCAATGAGGCTCGGTTGATCTTTGACTCTATGTGTAGAAGGAATGTGGTTTCTTGGACTTCCATGATCACCACATATTCCCAGAATGCACAAGGGCACCGTGCTCTACAACTGTTTAAGGAATTCAATCACTCTAGTTCCGAGAAACCAAATCATTTCATGTTGTGCAGTGCAATTAGTGCTTGTGCTAGTCTGGGAAGCCTAGGATCAGGTAAAATCACTCATGGTGTGGTTATCCGTCTTGGACATGAAGCAAGTGATGTGATTGCCAGTGCACTTGTGGACATGTATGCCAAATGTGGTTGCGTTAATTATTCTGCCAAAATCTTCAGGAGAATCCCTAATCCTTCAGTAATCCCTTATACTTCAATGATTGTGGGTGCTGCTAAGTATGGACTAGGAACATTGTCTCTTCAACTGTTTCAAGAAATGGTTGATAGAAGAATCAAACCTAATGATATCACATTTGTCGGGGTCTTGCACGCTTGCAGCCATTCAGGGCTTGTGGATAAGGGACTTGAGCTCCTGAAATCCATGGATGGGAATTATGGGGTGACTCCTGATGCTAAGCATTACACATGCATTGCAGATATGCTAGGCCGAGTGGGGCGTATTGAAGAAGCATACCAGTTAGCAAAATCAGTTCAAATTGAAGGCGATGAATATGCCATGTTGTGGGGGACCCTTCTTTCTGCTAGTAGGCTTTATGGTAGGGTAGACATTGCCCTTGAATCCCGCAATCGGCTAATAGAGTCCAACCAACAAGTGGCTGGTGCATATGTTACATTGTCCAACGCATATGCATTAGCAGGGGATTGGGAAAATGCTCATAGTCTACGATCTGAAATGAAGCATACTGGAGTTTACAAGGAACCCGGCAGCAGTTGGATTGAGATGAAATAATCAACTTATTAGTTCCATGGTGGAGACATCTGTAAATGTACTCAGTAGAAAGACATACTGAGTTTGTTAAGGGAAATGGAAGAGAAAATGAAGGAAAGGAGATATGTGGTAGGGACTAAAGGGTTGATGTGGAAGAGGAGGCTAAAGAGGAAATTGTGAGTTTGCAAAGTGAGAAACTTGCCTTGGCGATCTTTCACCCATTCCTCTTCCCAGCTTAAGAAGCAATTTTTGCAATTTTTTTCAATTTAGATGTCATTCCCAGTCATTACTATGCCGTATCCCAACCTCCTAGATAAGTGTCTCCTTTTTTACAGAGAGCAAAAGGTCCAGGGAGCATAAATTTAAGACTATCCCCCACACACTTTTCGTTCCAAAATTTGAATGAAGAGTCATCACCTACCATTGCTATCATTCTTCCCTTAAACCAATATCCCAACCCCTCTTTAGAGGTTAGATGCACAATATCTTTCTACCATTGGGAGCCCTTTTCCCATTAATATGAGTATAACTTGCTTCTTATATCACCATATTTAGCTTTGAGAAACTTAACCCATAGAGCATCTTCTTCACTAAGATTCCGCCACCTTCATTTGCTAAGTAAAACTTTGTTAAAGGCTGCCATCTCTTTGATGCCTAAGTTACATTGATCTTTATTTGATGCCTAAGTCACTTTGATCTTTATCCATGCACATTGCTTCCTATTTAATTCATGCTATCTTTTTATTGTTTTCAGACCTGCCCATAGGAATCTTATTTGCATGTTTTGAATGGAATAATACACCTTCGGTATCATGTAAAAAGAAAAAAAGAATAGTGGAATGGAGAAAAACATAGATTTGATTAGACAAATCTGTCTCTTTAAGGATAATTTTTGTTTCCAGGATGTCATTTTTGCTCTCAATTTTTGAATAATAGGTCTCCAAATATTTCTCCTCTTATTAACCTCCACAAGAACCCCAGAATAAAGGTGATAGTTATAGATCTATTCTAATTGTGGGCGATGGTTTAGTTTTGTGGCAGCGGGCAATGATGACACCAAAGGAGGGAAACGTGATGGTTCATTTTGCATTTCGACTCCTTAATTGCTGAGTCCCTTTTCCTTTTATTGATTAAGAGGAGGGGTGGAAACAAAGGAATTGAGCTATTGGGATTGCTTGTATTTTGAATTTGTTCTAGCAATTTATGAGTGAGTTTGATTCAAATGCTAAGTACTACTATAAGAAGTAATATAAAATCCTATATCATATAACAATTATTAATAATTCTAATTTTAACATGTTTTTAATTTGCCCTCAATTCGAGAATTTATCTCCTATATCTTATCTATTACTAGACAAAACAGTGAAATCGAACATTAAAATATTATTTTAATATCAATCTAATAATATTTCAGTGTTTAAAATTGGAGATAATTGCTTATATAAAATCTTATATCATGTATAATATTTTAGGGTATATGATTTAGAGTCTAAGATTAACGTATAACGATTATATAGAATTGTTCTTATATAAGTTATTTAACATTAAAATATTATTTTAATATCAATATAATAATATTTCAGTGTTTAAAATTGGAGATAATTACTTATATAAAATCCTATATCATGTATAATATTTTAGGGTATATGATTTAAAGTCTAGGATTGACGTATAACAATTATATAGAATTGTTCTTATATAAGTTATTTAACATTAAAATATTATTTTAATATCAATCTAATAATATTTCAGTGTTTAAAATTGGAGATAATTGCTTATATAAAATCCTATATCATGTATAATATTTTAGGGTATATGATTTAGAGTCTAGGATTGACGTATAACGATTATATAGAATTGTTCTTATATAAGTTATTTAACATTAAAATATTATTTTAATATCAATCTAATAATATTTCAGTGTTTAAAATTGGAGATAATTGCTTATATAAAATCCTATATCATGTATAATATTTTAGGGTATATGATTTAGAGTCTAAGATTGACGTATAACGATTATATAGAATTGTATCTCTAAATGTTGAATATAAGGAAGATAGTGACAATAAAATCAACCTCAAATCCTCTTTATTTTTTTAACTTTGATTACCTCCAAATTAGCAATAATTTCCTTAAATGTAGTTTAGTAATAGTTTACATATGTGCCTTTAGCCATACGATGAGAATACAATCATTGTTTTAAGAGTAACTTGCTAGTGAGAATTTGTTCATACACAATTGCTCTAATTTCAGCGACGATGCTACAATAGTTTTCTCCTTCAAAATGTCCTACAGAATTTGATTTGACAGATGAAGGTGAATTTGTGATACAACCTTCATATCCTTTCGTTGTTTCTCCTTTTATGTCCATAGTGGGAAAATCTTCTCAAATCCTAACAACGCATCATCAAGGTCCATTTGCGCAAGCACAACACACATGGCTACATCTGAACCTGCAATAGTGAAAATATGGTGTTGCGATCCAGAAGCGAATATCGTATTTCATGGTTGCCATTTGTTAGATCAAAACAAAGTTCTAAATACCATTTGTTACAATAACAATGGCAAATAGAAACAAGAATAAGAAAATATTGAACACCAAGGATTTACGTGGAAACCCAAAAAGGAAAAAGCCACAAGTAAAGGAGGGCTCATTGACAAACAGAGTGTAGTTTTAGGGAATAATTAAGAAGATAGTGCAGTCAAACAAATAATTTTTAAAATAGTGTAGTGTAACTTTTCAAAGGGCTAAAGCACTAAATTAATTAACATTTTTTGGCCAAGTAACATGAGTGTAGGTCAAAAACCCTATTTCAATTGGCATTTTTTATGATGTGAACTGACACTAGCAGAAGATTCTTGTGTTTTCTAGTGTAGAATCCCAAAATGCCATTTCAAATGACATTTTTTATGATGTGGACCAACAGTGACAGAAGATTCTTGCGGTCTTTAGAGTAGAATCCCAAAATGCCATTTTAAATGGTGTTTTTCAAACATGCCACAATCTGGGTGAATGATTCTTGTGGTTTTTAGAATAGAATCCCAAAATGCCATTTTAAATGGTGTTTTTCAAACATCTCACAATCTGGGTGAATGGAGTGTAGACACGTGGCCAATGTTAGCAAAAAATGTCAATTGAAATGGCGCGTTTTTTATGGTCAATGGATCATAATCATATGTTGCATCTGTGGAGCGATTACATGTGTCTCCAAAATGTCAATGTGATTAGGGTTTTTGGGCTGCACCTATGCTTTCCCAATCCCATATGTTTCCTGTTATGAGACAATGTAAATGTGAAAAATTTGTGCAAGTAAAAGATGCGTGAAGATGTTATATATACATGTGCAAGGAAGGTAAAAAAAATGTGAGAAGGAAAGTTAAGTTGAACAAAAAAGAGAAGAAGTGCATTGAACAAGAAGAAGCGAAAAAGAAAGGAAGTTTTGTAAATTATTATTATATATTAATGTAAGCATGTTAATTAGTATAAATATATTTTTTTTAACAATTTAATGTAGGCATGTTAATTACTATAATACTTTCATAACGTTATTTTAAAAATATTATTAATGTTAAATTTCTTGAAATGTTAATGCAAGCATGTTAATTAATATAAAATAGAAATACTTTGTAATGTTAATTTAGGGTAAAATTATCATTATTAATTTGTACAATATGATTAATATATTTATTATTATTTGACGTACTAATGTTGGTTTACAAATGCAGTTGATGTTATGATTTTATAGTTTACCGTGATGTTATGATTTTTATTGTAACTAATGTGATGTTATGATGTTATACAGGGATATAAGTTTACTTTGATTTTTTTATGTATTTAACATTGGAATATTTTTATTTATTTATTCATGTATAGACTAACACAAATTAGTATAAAATATAAAAAGTTAAATAATGTCAGACTTTAATTTTGGGTTTTCAATTTTATTGACTAATAAGTTAAATAAATTATATTAAAAATCATAATTAGATAAGGTTTTTTGCTTAGATTAATTTTCTTTAAAATTAGTAAATATTTCATATTTTTTATATAATAAGAAAACATAATGCATCTAGTAAAAAAATGTGTGTGTTTAGTGGGAAAAAAAACAACAAAATAGGGCGTTCTACCATGTCTTTATAACCAAACTCATTGAACCATTGAAAAAAAAAAAGTATTGAAATAGTTAAAATATGGGTTATCTAATCTTAAGGTCTTAATACTCATTAAATCTATCATTAGTTAATGTTTATATATTATGCCTCGAAATGACATTGTTTTACATTCAACCGTATGTCAAATATTTTTTACTAACATTTTTCTCTTAATATTTTTTTTTTCAGGCTACTCACATGTAAAATAAATTTGACCAAAAGTTGGCCAGTTTTAAAGAGACTAACCTCAAAATAAGTGAATGGATTGGTTGGATTGAAGCTAGGAACATGAGTATTGCATATGTGAAATGCTAAAGATTTGGTCACATGATAACTAACTTGTATGAAACAATTAACAAAGTTTTTTTAGGTTCAAGAAATATGTCTATTACTACTTTAGTAAAATCTGCTCATGATAGGTTAGTCAATTATTTTCTAAAAAGAGTTTCGCAAGTGGATCCAGATTACATGACAGGTAGATGTTCTTGTAAAACATTAATGGATGCCATCGAGGAAAATGAAGTCGTTGCATCTACCCACATGATCAAGAGCTATGACACAAGGAAAAAAAGTTTTGAAGTTACTCAAAGCATTCCGTCATGCCATGCAAATAGAAGGTCAAACATGGTAGTGTTGTTAGACAAATAATACTGTGAGTGTGAAGCTTCTAGGCATACCATTACCCTAGCTCTCACGTCATAACAACATGTACTCATGTTAATATCAATCACTTTCAATTATTGATATGGTATACTTTCTGCAAAGCATGATAGAAACATATTCCATGTAGTGGAATCTCTTCGAAAATGCATAGACAATGCTTCAAAGAAGCAGATCATTCATTGTGTCAAATCTAGAATTGTTTCCAGGATTAGGTCATCGTAAATCTACCTGTATTAGAAATGAAATGAATTTGAGAGAATCACAACCAAAAAACAAAGTTAGATGTTCCATTTGCAAATAACTTGATCATAGAAGGAATCATTATCCAAATTGAAACTCCTAATCCCAAATATATTGTCGTTTGTTTTACTAAATGCAATATATTTCCAAATATTTTCACTATTTCATAATTAACTAAATACATTAATAAATATACTGTTGTCAACGCATTCTAATGTATATGGTTGTAAAAAAATTAAACAACTCTAATAATTACTTATGTTTATAAAAAAAATATTATTTCAAAAAAATTATTATAACAATTGCTTATAGTTGTCAAAAAATACACATTATATTATGTTTATACTTTATACATGAAAACAAATTTATATTTAGTCTTTTTTAATTACCCAAAACCATAAACCAAACCTCAAGTCTAAAATGTACCTTTTTTTTTCAACTAACCAGTAATAATAATTTTTCATTTATAATATTAATTAAAGAGTTATGCTATTTGTATTTTTTTAACAGTTATTACTTACAAATATTCATAAATTTGTGTCAACAATTAAATTTAATACTAATTGTAGAAACCCTACCAAAATAATTAATGACACATAAATTTTTTCAATTCCATAAATAATTTAATTATTTTTTTTAAAAAAGTATGGTTTTTGTACTGCAAACTTCAAACTCAGCTATTATATTTATAGTTACCACCTTCAACACCCACAATTGATAACCATGGTGTGTATATTTTTAATTATTACATTATTTTATTCTAGTTTAAATTAGGTTCATACATCTTCAAATTAAATTGTGTTGTTTAGTAACAATAACTCCAACATCAAATTTTTTTTAACAATCTTGACTGTAAACTATTTATAAATATATTATATTTCAAACACTTTCCAATAATAAGAGGTTATTTAGTTGCAACATATGTACAACACTCATTAGTTTAAGATTTTTGGGTAGTTATGAACATGTCTACCTATGGGAGAATAGGGGAGACTTATAGGGGCATCAAAAACACCATTTTGGTTGACACGAGACACTTGTCTACAACCCTTTTATCGAGACTGCAACATGCTTGAAAACATCATTTTAGATGATATTTTTTTGTAGTTACAGACATGTTTATCCATCCGTAAAGAAGTAGGGTGACTTTTAGGGATACTAAAAACATAATTTCAATTGATGTTTTTGACTAATATTGACCACATGTCTACACCTTCTTCACTATGCTGTAGCGTGTTTGAAAAACATAATTTAAAACCACTTTTGAGATTCTATATTACTAAATGTAAGTGTTAGTCCACATTATAAAAAACACCAATTAAAATGATATTTTTAACCTGCCTCACATGACTTCATGACTTCGCCAAAAACCTCAATTGATTTTAGGTTTTGATTTTTTGAAAAATCAGACTATACTATTTTAAAAAATATTTGTTTAACAATATCATTTTTGTAATTATTCTCTAAAACTACACTGGCTGTCAATGTGCCTTAAAGGAGAGTTTTCACTAAATTCAAAATTGTGTTACAGTGTTGCTGAAATAAAAGGTAATAAAACCAGAGAAAAATTTAATATGTATTTATAAGAGGAAATAACCGATATAGAAAACCTCTAGCGTATCAATATGCTACAGACATATGTACATGTATCGTCAAAATATTTCTTTAATAAGATCCAATAAGAATCGGATCACAAAGTCAACAATATTAAATACGAGTAATAGTGGTACTAATATTAAAAATTAAAAATTAAAATTCGGATCACAAAGTCAACAATATTAAATACCAGTAATAGCGGTACTAATATTAAAAATTAAAAATTAAAATTACATATCTCTCTTTGAATGGAAGGTTTTTTGGGTTATGTTATGTTATGTTATGGCAATTGGCACGTGAAATAGCGCGTGAACTTAAATTGCCATCAATGAGCTAGTGAAGTGAAACTGAGGCATCGTACGTCCCTCAATACAATCACCGTTGACCTTTCTAATAAGTTTTCCTATCAACAGCAGCGGTTCAATAGTTTTGATTTTAAAATGTTTTAATAACGCATTAATGAATAATTATCAATGTATTAAATTTTAAATAATTAGTCTAGTACAGAATAATTCTATTTACCTGCTAAAATGCTTGTACACGATGGTATTTGACTCGCTATTAAGCAAAGGCTTTATTAAAAATTATTAACCAATTTTTTCAACAAAAAATAATCATCAACAATATTTCGTATTAATAATATAGTTATAAAAATATAAATATAGTGAAACACTAATTTATTCCTTAAACAAGACTGTGTAGGTCAAAATAGTTTTTAAATGATAATAATCATATTATATATTTTGTAATTCATGTTCATAAAAAAGAAACAATATTGGTGAATTACCCCTTCGTTAAAGAAATAATATCAAATTTTAAAATAATGTTTTCTCCTTTAACAAAATTTGATTATATATTTCACATTCTTAGTAAAGTGATACGATGTTTATTTGACTTATTCAAGACACTTTAAATTTTCTTTCAATTAGTCAAAATTTTATTATTGTTAACTTATAATAATGCTTGAATTAAATTATCATACTATGCTTTTGCTGGATTTTTTTTTTAAAAAAAAAACTCTAATGTGTTTTATAATTGACTGATACTCCTTTAAGTTAAAAAAAAAACAATAGATCGATTAAATGAACCTGGAATTTGGAAATGTTATATGTGAACTTTTTCACATATATCTATTTCAAAAGGCATAATTAGACACTAGAAATTTGAATGTAATTTTAATATAATTTAAATATAAAAGATTTAAGAATGTGTTTAGTCGAAGGATTTTAAGAGGAAAATTTATTTTATTTTAAAATTATTAAATATTATTTAGTATTAAAATAAATTTTTGAATTATTAAATATTATTTATAATAAATTTTTATTTTAGTGGAATAGAATATTATATTAAATAAGAAAATTAAAATTCAATACATTTGAATTACCTTATCCAAACAAAACATTTAAAAAATAAAGTATTTTCAATTAAAATCATTTCAAATTTAATATATTTTAATTTTTTATATCCATAAAATTCTCTATCTAAATATACCATTATTATATTGAAATAATTGTTTTTTTTATTGAAGTAATTGGTTACCTAGATGGATTTGGCAGTTTGGCTCCTCTGTCTGAATATAAACAAACTTTTTACATTGAAATGAATTCGTCATTAAATAAAAATTATTTGATAGTGTTTTTGGATTTGTATCAAATAGATTTGGTTAAATTGTAATTTTTATCCTTATCTTTTTAAACTAACAATTTTAATCTTTTAATTTTAGTTCTTGTATTTAAAAAATTGTGATTTTAGTCTTTATTTTTCTCACAATTTAAATCCCTTTATTTTTAAAAATTTTCGATTTTTAGTTCCTTTATTTTTATAAAAACAGTTTAGTAAATACTAATGGGACTAAAATTACAAAATTTTAAAAATAAAAAAATAAAATTTCAATAAAAAAATAAAGAGATTAAAATTTTAATTTAAAAATAAAATAACTAAAATAATGAAAATAAAATAGATAGGCTGCAATTATTAAAGTAAAAAAAAATTGCGTTGTACCTGATAAAAAAAAAATAAAATTGCATTGTACCTTTACGTCTAATACAAGGTGAATTTTGAAATATGTAGATTTGTAACCCACTAAACCCACTAGATTATTAACTTTTTCTTCATAAGTTTGACCTTTTTTATTAGTACGTGTTTTTGTTTATATTATCAACTATTAAAGTAAATAAGCATTATTATTATTATTATATATATATAAATATAAAGTAAATAAGCAATATGAAAAGTAGTATAGACATTAATAAAACAGTTGTAAAGAAAAAAAGTAACAAATCTTAATGGGAATGATGATGAAAGATTAAGTATTTGTTTGATAATAATTTTATAAAATTATTTTTAGTATTTTAGTATTTAAAAACTAAAAAACTTGTTTAGTTATTGTTTTTGAAGACCGTTCTGATTTTTTAGTTTTAAAAACTAAAAAATAGAAAAAACTGAAACTAGTTTCGCTTTTCAGTTTTTATTTTTGTTTTGAAAACTCAAAATACAATCAGAATATGTTGTTTTTTACTTTTCATTAATGAAATTTTAATAAATATTAACAAATTTTTCCATTTTTACATATTCAAAACAGTTCTCAAATAAAACTTACTAAATAAGTTTTTTTTTTTCTTCCCGAAAATAATTTTTGAAAACTATTCTTGAAACTCTTTTCAAAAACTAAAATACAAAACCAAATCAATCAAGGCCTAATATTTGCTATTCTTTTTCATGTACACAAATTTTTCATAAAAAAAATAATACGCTAATCTTTAGTATCTATTGTTGTTAAGTAAGACTAGTCACCTTAAGTTTTTATATGGATACACATATATTGTTGTAGTTGTACCTTTTCTAACCAACACAAATTGAAACAAACCATAATATACATAATTCTTATATTTTTTTACCAAATAATGTATAGTTTAGAAGATATGACTCATATTATAAATATAGTGTTATGAAAAATAAATAATAGATAATGGTAGTACTCTAATTAGTTGTATAATCAAATTTTATTTTCTAAGTAGTTTTTGAGTGAAGTTAATTTTTCAATGATAATTAAATAATTCTTAATATAAAATAAACTATTTAAATACTCATAGGAATATTATAAATAATAGTAAATAATATTTAATAATATATTTTCAAAACCACAAAAATCAAATCAAATCAAGTTACTAATTATTGATTTAGTTTGATTTAAATTTGTAATCCTTTTAAAATGAATCACACTGCACTTAATTTTTTTATTTAAATTGGGTGATTTTATAATCAAAAGTTGAATAAACCAATATTCTTAATAGATGTAAACTTAACTATATTGAAGAGGAATAAAGTTTATTAAAGAAAGAATCACCTATGCTAATTCACAATTTGTGTAAATAAATCCATTTTAATGGAGGTTGAAAACAAGTCATTGCAAATTCGAAAGGTGAATAGGAAATTTCCCAAGAGGGGAAAAAGGTAATTTGCATTATTAGGGAAGAAAGTGTCTAAAAATAAGTTGATCATTGATTTAAATATCAGGAATATACTAAAGGTTTTTTGGTGGGGGAGAAAACAAGTTGAAAATTGAAAAGGAAAATAACAATTAATCCCATAAAAATTAAAACGTTTTAAATTTATAGGGTTTCTAAGTATGGATTGGACGAGTTGTAATTTGTCCATTTCCCTATGGAAATTACTATCCTTTTATGCAAAAATGGAAAGAGGTTATTTAGTTTAAATTATTTACACAGAGAAGAGATTATATGGAGACAATTGTTTTGTTGCAAAAGAACGAAAGGATTGCACGATTCAACAATCCGTCATAGCATCACCGTGTCTGTCTGAGAACAATAGACTTGCTGAAAAGCCAGATCAAAGTAGGATCAAGCAGAAGATCGCAAAAGCGTGGGATCACAATTCACAATCTATGGTTTCATCTTCGAATTCTATCACGTCGAACACCACCTTGAAGTTGAAGAAAGTGAGTGTCTCTGAGATACTTATAATAATTGTGTAAGAAGTCGCAATTGGAATGGTTGAAACCAACGGTCAATAACCAATATGCCACTGCCACCATTTATTCAACTACCATTAAGATTTCTGTGAAAGTAAAATAAAATTCTCTTAGCTTCATATATTGCATTTCTATAACTAAATTAGAATACTTTTGCATAAGTAATTCTTTGGTCAAAATTATCTAATATTTTAATATATAATTTATTTTTTTATATTTTAATATATTGTTAATTTTCTCATTTTATGTTAACATAATAACTAACATATTCTAAAATTGTTTACTTTTCAATTAAAAATAACAAACAAAAAGAAGCAAAGATTTCTTGGGTTTGTAGTTACATGATTAATTATTATAAAATTGTTTAATATTGTGATTTATAAATTATTTTTTGTTTTTAAAATTTTATTATACACATTACTTTTTTTTTTTTTTGAAAAGCAAAAGATATTTATTCAATATAGAAACAAAGCGTTTCTAGTATTACAAACACAATTACATACTCCTCCCTAGTGGAACCTGTTAAAAGTCATCCACCTATACCATATTCAATAAACACATTCTAAGATTAGCGTACCAATCCGAGAACACACACCCCTTATTGAAACCAATGGAATATGATAGCCATTTCCACGAGATAACCTTTATAGTCATCATTATGTCTACTGAATCCAGCGATATGTTCTCAAACACAATATGATTTCTAGTCAACCAAATACCCCAACATCCAGCCAGCCAGAAAACATACCTGAATCTCCTCTTTCTCTTTCCGACTACCCATGCTGACGATGATAGAAAGAGTTGCTTCAAATCCCCCGGAATAGGGCCTTGGACTCCCAGCTAGCTAATAAATTGCTCCACACAGATTGGGCGTTGGTGCATGTTAAGAACAAATGGTTCCTCCCTTCCATAGCACTTTTACAAAAACCACAAATAGCATCATCACTTGGAATGTCGACACCTCTCTTCAATAGATTATCCGTGGTTGGTAATCTATCTAACAATAATCTTCATGAGAAAGCAATTACTTTGGAAGGTAGTCTATCTTTCCACATTCATCTCAAATCCTTGGGTTCTACCTCGGTTATTCTCATTAAGGTTTGTTGCGAACGCAGTGCCACATACGCCTCAGCTACTGAGAAACCTCTATCCCTACTGGACTCCCAACACCATATATCCGACCTGTTCTCCACAAATACTACTGGTTGTATTGCGGATTGTAGGCTATGTAGCTGATCTTCTTCCTATACAAAGAGTTCCCGCCTCCATACCCATCTCCACCCCTCTAACACGACCTTTTTCTTATTGATATAGATGCCCTTATCAGCCGCTATCCCGTATAGCCTGGGGAACTGTATGCTAAGAGGTCCCTCACCTGTCCAATTCTGTTCTCAGAACAAGGTGTCCTCTCTGTTCCCTACTTTTTTAATGACATTACTCCCAAACCAATCTGGAATCACCGCTTTCGGCCCATCAATGTCCCATAAGTCCCTCCACCACTGCGACGCTGAAGATAGATTCTGCTGTCTCTGATTGAATTTGTATGTCTAGCCATATCTAATCTCCATCAAACTTGCCCAGATTGCATTTTGATCTGATAACATCCTCCACCTCCACTTTGCCAGCAAACTCAAATTAAAGCTCCATAGACACTTTACCCCCAAGCCCCCTTCTTCCTTGGGCCTACAGACATCTTCCCAACTGACCCACGCAATTTTATTCTCCTGATCGTTCCCTCCCCACAAAAAGGACCGCTGTAATCCGATAATAGCTTTTAAGACTTTCTTCGGCACTTTGTAAAATGAGAAGAGGTACAATGGGAGGCTAGACAATACTGAATTTATCATAACTAACCTTCCTGCGAATGACATATGTTTTGCCCTCCATCTTGCCAATTTCCTCTGGAATTGATCAATGATTGGTGCCTATACTTCTACCTTCCTTGGATTCACTCCCACCGGAATTCCCAAAAATTTAAAAGGCGGAAACGAAACAGCACAATTCAAGAGATTTTCCACCTCTCTTGTAAATGAGGCATGTACATTTAATCCAAAAAATTGGCTTTTGCTGTAATTTACCTGTAGCCCCGATGACAGCTCAAAGCCTCGAAGAATAACCTTCAAATACCATACTGATTGCATATCCGCTTCCCCCATCATTATCACATCATCTGCATATTGCAAAATTGAGAATTTTGCCTCAGCACCGAATTCCAGCTCTTTAAACATGTCTTTCCCAACGGCTGACCTGAACAATCCTGTTAATGCTTTAGCTACCACTAGAAACAAAAAGGGAGATAGTGGGTCTCCCTGCTTCAATCCTCTCCCCGGCCGAAACTCATCCGTCGGGCTCCCATTGACTAGAATTGAGACGCTGCTGTTTCTGACAATACTAGACATCCACTTTCTCCATGTGCTCCCAAATCCCATTCTCTCCAACATATAATCCAGAAAATCCCAATTTGCTGAGTCATACGCCTTCTGAAAGTCCACCTTAAACATAAAGCATGGTTTCTTTTTCCTCTTCACCCAATCAACTATTTCATTGGCCACCAGTACCCCGTCCAGGATCGATCTTCCTGGCAGAAAAGCTGACTGACACTTGGATATTAATTGCCCCATAACTTTCTTCATTCTCAATGACAACAGTTTGGAAACAATCTTTTGAATACTGGAAATTAAAGATATTGGTCTATACTGCGCTAACCTGTCCGGCCTTGCCACCTTGGGGATTAATGACAGAAAGGATGATGTCACTGCTTTAGGTAGAACTCCTGACTGATGAATTCTTGCACTGCCTTGACCACATCTTCCCCTATTATTTCCCAACATGCTTTGTAAAAATGAAAGCCAAAACCATCAGGGCCCGAGCTTTTCCCTCCCTCACACGCCCAAACCGCCTCCTTTATTTCCTCGTCTGAGAAAGGCTCTTCTAGGCTTTGTCTCTGCTGATCATTCAACTGATTGAAGGACACACCATCCATCTTTGTTCTCGTCTCTTGTCCATCGTTAAAAAACCTTGAGAAATGATCTAACACATGATCCCGAATATTCTGGACTCCCTCCAGCCAACCAGTATCTGATTTAACTGCCAGTAAGGAATTTGCATAACACCTCTCCTTAAAACATTTATGAAAATATTTTGTATTCCTATCACCATTTAGAGTCTGTTTTAGCCGAGATTTCTGTAGCATAGACTGTTCCATTCTCCTTGCCTTCCCCCAATATTCTGATAAAATATTTTGTCTCTGTTGACCACTCTCATTGACCCCTTGACCTAACTGATGATCCACCATTTCCAAATCTAATACCTTCTCTGCCAGGAAGTTCTCATCTGTACTCCAGTTTTCTTCTTTCCACTTTTTAATCTTCTTCTTCAAACATTTTAACTTACTTGCCAGCTGATACATCCTCCATCCTTACCCTTGAGCTGATGTCCAAAACTCTTTCACTAGGTCCATAAAACCTGGTTCCTGCAACCAATGATAAAAAAACTTGAATGGTTTTGGGCCCCAGTTCCGAGTATTTACTTCTGTTACTATCCAGCTATGATCGGAGAGCTCTCTAAAGCCCACTCTTTGAGCTATAATTCCCTACTCCTCCATCAGATCCGGGGAAACTAAAAACCGGTCCAACCTGCTAGATGACTCTTCATTCGGACTTATCCACGTTGCTCCTTTTCTGATGACTGGGATATCCAACAAATCCATTGATTGGATGAAGAATTTGAAGTCTGGCATCTCCGTTGACGAATGATAATCTGACCTCCCTTTAAACTCACTCCTGTCCAAAACCACGTTAAAGTCTCCACCCAAAACCCACTTAACCTCCGGAAATCCTCGTTTTGTCATCATTAGATCCTCCCATACCTTCCTTTTGCCTTGTAACGAACATGGGGCATATACATTAACCACACAATTGACCTCAGTTGAAATCTTTCCTCTGAAGCCAATTCCAAGGAAGCCCTGCCCTTGTATAACCCAGATAACTTCCAACATTTGTGTTTTCCAAATTGTCAGACATCCTCCACTAAGCCCTGAAGACGGTAGAATTCTCCAATCGCACCCTGACGACCCCCAAATCTCCTTAACTTCCCACTCCTTTACCACCCTGCATTTGGTCTCCTGTAATAAGCAGATATCGATGTCATTATTGTTTAACAATCTCCTAATCCTTCTTCGCTTGACCTGATCCTGGAATCCCCTCACATTTAAAGAAAGAATCTTCATTTAAATATTCCGATCCTTCCTCGCTTCCCTTCTCTCCATCTCCCCCTTATCCCTCATTTCCATTTCCCTTAATTCCTATATGTATATCTCGTCTGGCTGTTGTCTAGATATACAGATTTCGTTCATTGCCTTCCATATTTTTTCCGCTTCATCCTCCTTATTACCTTTTCCTTTCTTGTGTCCTTTCAGTAAGTCCGGATGTCCTTGCGTCATTAATTCTTCACCATCAAAACTATTCCTCCTTATTTGTTTCCATATGGCTACCTCTCTCCTGTGCTCTTAACCTCATCCGGAAACCTCTTCTCCACCTACTAATACCCATTTCTTGTAGTCA
Source organism: Psophocarpus tetragonolobus (assembly GCA_037954015.1). Classification (NCBI taxonomy): domain Eukaryota; kingdom Viridiplantae; phylum Streptophyta; class Magnoliopsida; order Fabales; family Fabaceae; genus Psophocarpus; species Psophocarpus tetragonolobus. The sequence continues at coordinate 3,956,344 of CM075693.1, read as the reverse complement.
TATGATAATGTAGATATAGAATCATTTTTTCCGTGATCACTATTCCCCGTACTGACCCCCTTCCCTCCATGGCCGATAGCTGTTTCAGAAACGTTCCCGCCGTGACAAATAGCCATTTCTGTGGTTGAACCCTTAAATAGTCCAGCACTATTCACTTTCGCGGCCCGTTGTCTTAGCTGCACGTCCTGGACTCCGTATTGGGCCATTTTAGTCGAGCCCAAAGCCTCCACGCTTACTCCTTCTCTCCGTTCGTGTTGGGCTGCGTTTTGCAGGCCCGATTTTCCAGCCTCGTCAGAGTCAAAGGCAGGCACGTGACCGTTGACCTGCAAGCTGTCTCCCTCGCGATCCGTGCTGCCGCCTGTCAGCTCGTCACATCCGCTTGGTGCCTCTCGAGCTTCGTGCTGACATGACCTGTCACTGATCGCTTGTCCATTCCGAGGTGACCGGTCGATAGGTCTCGGTCTGCGTGCGACGCTCCTCCCTCTTGTAAAGCTATTTTCCTCTTCTTCTTCCCCTTTCCACGCCCAAACCGCTATCTCGTCGCCCTCTTTCTCTGAAACACTTTTACTTTTCACCATTTTATCTCTGCTTTTCCCCCTGCCACTGTCTCCTCCTCCTTGCCTTTTTCCCAAATCAAGCCTAAACCCTGTGCACGAAAGGTGGGATGTTGTCCCCTTTCCTTCTTCACACCGTCCCTCCCGTTCCAGCTCGACCCGGTCGGAGCCCGCAACTATGTCGCCTACCTCCGGTCGTAAGCTCCTTGTCCCTACCTCCAGATTTTTGCTTTCCGATCTGGCATGATATGTATCTCGAATTATCGGTTCTCCTCTCAACTTTAAGCCCAAGTCGCCTCCTTCGGTGTTTCGGTCCGCCACCTCCTCCCACTCCTGCCAGTTTGCTTTGTATCCCATCTTTTGTTTCAGCTCTGCCAGTCGTCTTTCCGCCTCTGCCGACTCGTCAAACTCTTCCTCCCCCGCGCATGAACTCATTTTCGATCTGTAGCTTGTCCTACCTTGGTTATGCTTCTTCTCATTCACCTCTTCCACCTCCGTGACCCTGATATCAAACTCCCACCCTTCAATCTTCACCCGGACCGTTGCGTCCAGCTTTTTCATATCTTTCCTTATCATCACCATCTGCGCTACATCGTACCTTTGTTTTTTTGAGTGATTTCCTCCGCATACAGCATTTCCCCGAAGGGTGCGAGTAACGTAGTGAAAAAATTTTCTCCCCATACATGTAACGGAATCCCGTAACAGTTCACCTTGACCCTCCTCTCCGTATCTATCGATCCCGGCTCCCACTTCTATATCCCTACAAACCACTGTTCAAATCACTGCTGTTTTCCTTTCATGACTTCTTGTAATGTCTCCCCCCCTTCCATTTCCAGCAGTACCTTGTTTGCTCCCATGGGAGTTGTGCTCACATTGTAAATACCGTGAGTCATTAGGAATAGTTATGTCCTATATGCTGTCCCTCTGTTACGTACTTCTCCCACATAAGCCTTCTGGAGCCGAATCACATTTTCCACTGGTGCCGTGTACTCCATCTTCATTTGAACTTCTTCCTTCTTTACTCCGTCTATTCACCCAATTTTATTATTCGACCCCCCATTAGCACATACTACTGATGCAAAAGATTTTCTCATGTTACCGTTAAACCCACTCTTTTGCCCCGTTTGCCTAGCACCTGTATAATCTGCATTTTGCACTTGTTTCCTTCTCCATATATTCATCTTCTGATTCTTCCCTATCCGCTGTTCGTACCTTGGTAGGTTGACCCACAATTTTTCCGTTCCAATAAAAATATTGTCCAGCTTAACCACTAGCATTTTCACATCCTCTACATCCCTAAACCTGACAAAAGCAAACCTTTGTCCCCTCCGGTTCCTCTTGATTGGAATTTTCACCTCCTGAACTTTGGCATATCTCCCGAAGATCTCCCACATATCTTTTGCCCTATATCCGTCCGAGAAATGAGTAAAAAATACCGAGGTTATACGATCATTTCCTTTCCCTCTCTCAGCTACTAATTTCATTCCCCCGTTTGCATCCTTCCTTCTCCTTACCTCCGTCCATCCATCCTCGCTGCCTTCGTACTTTCCTCCGTTCATCCCTCCGTATCTTAAGCCCTAAACCCACACTGAGAGGCCATCGAAAGATAATTCTTTACCCTTAGTTTCAACTCAAGCAGTCAGGCTAGCTCGGAACAATTTTACATTTTAAAAAAACTACACTCCCCGGTAATCATGTATGTAGTACACATTACTTTGTATTAGCATTTTAAATGGGATACAACATCTTATTTTTCGAGTTACAATCCCGAGAGTTCTCAAGCTCTCCTTGATCTTACATAAAATATAGATCCTCACAACATTGATCATACCTCAACCAAAGTTGAGTATGAATATTGTCGGTTGAAATTGTCATGGAAATGAAACAAGTGAAGTTTTTTTTTTTTTTTTTGTTATAAACCAACACTTGGCTTCTTTTGTTATTCTTTTGGATACCTACACTGATGGTGAAAAGATTGGTTTCCTTGGTTCTTTTGTCCAACATGCTTCTTACTATTTAGGAAGAATCCGGCGAAATCTAGATAATTAGAAAGTAACTAGCATGTAAAAATAAATATAAATGGTAATTAGAATTTTGTTAATAATTATTCTTATTCAATTAAAAAATCCTACGGGAATGAAGTTGGAACAGTAAATGATAGATTTTAATTGAAGTGAAAACATAAAAAAATTATTTTTTTAATAAAAGGGGCTAAAGCTTGCAAGTTGCAACTAGATATTGAAGAACAACTAAAGTAGGATCAATTGTTACAATTAGGAGAAAAATGAATAAATTACGTACAAATCAGAAATACCATAAAATAAATGAAAATTATAAATGTGCATCTTATTTTGAAGTAGGGTAGAGAAATAAAAAAAACGATAGGTATTATGCATCATGTTATGGAAGAGAAAGATAAAAATTCTAAATACCATAGATTACACAAAATATTAGAAATGTGCATCTCATTTTGAAAAAAATGAGAGAATGATGTAAGTTATATACCAAAAAGAAAGATATAAAGAAAATAAAGTATAAGTAAATTCTAAAAAGTGATATATATGTTTATAAGTATTTATCACGCTGTTAATGTACTATAATACGTGTAAAGTATAAGTAAACAACGAGATTTCTCTCACCTATAAGTCTCTAGCCGTAAAACATGTCAATTTGATTCATGTGTTTAGACACTCTTACATAATTTTGTCGAAAACATCAATTTATTTGTTGTGTTTGACCGTCGACAGTATTTCAGTTACTTTTTAGTTCACTACCTCATTTTCATTTATTTTTTTAAATGGCCTTTTGTTCATTATTTACCCAATTTTTCCAAAACTACTCTTCTTTATTTTTTTTTAAAATTATTTGTCACCATAACCTTTCATTTAACTAAAGATATTTAAGATATAAATAATTCATAAAAAACATTATAAATTGAGTCTTATAAAAATGACTAATCACTATTTTTATCTTGAATCTTTTTATATATTTCTGGAGAGTATATTATTATTTTAAAAAATAAAATATTTCTATTACTTAATTTATTTATAACGTTAAGATTATTTTCTTCTTGTTGAGTTTTATTATGATTAAATATAATTGAATTCTAACAAAATATTTTTATTAACAAGTATTTAAAAGAAAAATAAACATCATTTAAGATTCAATGAAAGAAAAAGAAGAAAATAAGGAAACTTAAAAGGAATAAATTGTTTGACTCTAATTTACAATATTAAATTTGTTTGAAAAGACTCTAAATAAGAAAAAAAATATCTGTTTAATATTAAAAAAAGTAAAAATGAAATGAATAAAATTTTGACTCTAATTTTTAATACTCGTAAATATTTGAAAAGTCTTAATCCAAACTAGTAATTATTATACAAAAAAAATTTAACATTACATGCTTAATAAAAATTATACTTATCATTATAGTTGAAAATTCCATATAATAAAAATAGAAAAACAATAGAAAGTATCTAATATTTAATATCTAATATTCAATATTTAATATTATTTTATTTTATGAAAATAGTCTTAATCCAAACTAGTATTTATTATACAAAAAAATTTAACATTACATGCTTAATAAAAATTATACTTATCATTATAGTTGAAAATTCCATATAATAAAAATAGAAAAACAATAGAAAGTATCTAATATTTAATATCTAATATTCAATATTTAATATTATTGTATTTTATGAAAATAATTATATTGTAATTTAATTTAAAATAGTTTAGATGACTCTTAAAGTGGTTATTTTAAAATTAATAATTTATCATATAATAATGTGTAATTGAATGACAAATTTAAAAATTTTACATTATTAATTTATTATAAGTTTTTGACTAAATTCATTTTTTAATTCAACATTATAAAAACACGAATGCTACCCTTATTCTTGTTGTTTTAGCATTTAAGTTTGATTTTAAAATTATAATTATTTTATAAGTCTAAAATCATAATTATAATTTTTATTTATATTTACTAATACATGTTACACATTTATAAATCATAATAATCAAAACTATCTATAAAATATTAATAATCATATAGTAATGTGTAATTGAATGACAAATTTAAAAATTTTACATTATTAATTTATTATAAGTTTTTAACTAAATTCATTTTTTAATTCGACATTATAAAAACACGAACGCTACCTTTATTCTTGTTGTTTTAGCATTTAAGTTTGATTTTAAAATTATAATTATTTTATAAGTCTAAAACCATATTTATAATTTTTAGTTATATTTTTATTTTATACTATCAATAAAAATATATTAGTAATAAATGATAATTTTAATAACACAAAGCTCATTAAATAATATTTTAGATTATAAATATATTAATTAATATTTTTAATATGAAATAAAGTCAAACAAGTCATTGACCAAATGACCAGTAATTAAACTCTGAAAACATTAATCAACGTTACTCCAATTTTTGAATTAAAAAAATTATTCCTTTAGAACATAGATGCTTAAAATCATCGCATATTGACATTTTCCTATTATTATTGCGAAAAGAAATTCTATTTTCCCCTCTAACAATGATTAGTCAGTAGCAGCTTCATAATTCATTGACCCTATTCCTTTCTTTATTTTCAGATTAAATTAACATCAATTTTTGTTTTTGGCTTCAGTGATAAATTTTCAGCATCTATTTCAAGGTTTCGTCTTTTTTGGTATTTTTTTTTCACGGTTGGATTCTTTCCTAGCTCACCCATCTTCGATTTTCTCAGCCTGTTTCTTCTTATGTTTCCATAGGGTTTCTATATTTTTTTCTTTTTTTTCCTCCGTGCTTTTTTCCCCAGAAATTCTTAAATTCGTGGATGTTCGAGGCTCGATTTGGTACGTTTCTATCGATTTAGGGTTAGGGTTTTGCTCCGTTAGTTAATGGGTCTGTTGCATGCAAATTGGGGTGTCGATTTTCGTATCCGCTTCAAATCTGTATTTGGTTCTGTTGCAGTGAACAATGGGCACTGACTGTTTTCCTTTTTTTCATAAAACAAAGCATAAAAATTTTAGCTTTTATTTTCCAGACAGGATTTTGATTTGGGATGAATTCTGCCTTTCCCTTTTTTTCTTTTTTTCTTTTTGGCTTCGTAGTGCATTGAATTGGTGCTGCATTTACTCTACGAATTGAACAAGGTGGCATGATGCGATGAAGTGATGTTCTTTGAGGGTATTCTCACTGTAACACTCTGAATTTGGAGGCAAAATGTTCAGTCCAAGCATGGATTCTGCGAGGGATGCGAGTGGTGTGGCAGGGACTGTGCTAATTCCTATGCGCTTTGTGTGGCCATATGGGGGAAGAAGTGTATATCTAAGTGGTTCTTTCACACGGTGAGTCTTTTGTAAATTGCCACATCTCAATTCTTCCCCAATCAGCTCTCTTTTGGTGAAAAAGCCTTGCTTTTATCTTGTTAATTGTGTTTATTTTTGCGGGGTTCATGCCACTTTCAAGGTGGTCTGAACTTCTACAAATGTCGCCAGTGGAAGGCTGCCCAACTGTGTTTCAAGTTATTCATAGCTTGGCACCCGGTTATCACCAGGTCAGTTTATAAGCTCTGCTAATACTAGATTACTAGATGATGTCTGAGTTTCATGTGCTTTCTAAATTATATGTATGTCGGTGCGTGCCTGGGTTAACTGGTTTTATGGATTTCATAATTTTTATTTTTATTGTTAATTAAGTATGTTTTGGTGGCAAAATGTTCCTCTGACACTAAGCTCTGTATTAATGATAATACTTTATAGTCTAGACTACGTAAGGGAAATAGTTATTAGCTTACCTTGATGAGATTATTTCCTGAGGTTTTGAATATAAGATTTATTCTCGTTTTAACCTTTTTTTTTAGATTTGTTTGGGATGTTTCATTTTCTTAACAAATATCTTTTAAGAAAGAATATGCCATGTATATTTCAGATTGAAGTGTTTGTTTATGAACTAAAAAACATGGACACCTCTATTGTTTGAAGCATCTCTTTGTCAAACACGCTTCTGACTGACACATGTCGGATACTGTAACATAGATGAACACATTGATATTACAAAAATAATGTCTCACCTCACCTGTTGTTTAACCGTGTTATCATAGAAAATTGGTCTAAATAGGTGAGTATATCACCACTTTAGATAATTTGTTATGTTACTCATATTTTAGTTTATCAAGATCTCATAATTTATATGTATGTAAGTCATGTCTCTTTATCTTATATTTTAGACATTAGTCGTAGCAAAGTGTATGTGTTGTGTTTGTATCCTGTCTGTGTCCGTGCTTCATAGTTTATGAACCATGTTAGTGGAATTAAAAAGATTCAATTAATTGTTTGACCTTTATTCTTGGTGACTAGATACTTATTACATAGTTATTTGAATGCAGTACAAATTTTTTGTTGATGGAGAATGGCGGCACGATGAACATCAACCTTATGTATCTGGAGAATATGGGATAGTTAACACTGTTTTATTAGCTACTGATCCTAATATTGTACCTGTTTTAACTCCTGACATAGTTTCTGGATCTAACATGGATGTGGATAATGAGGCTTTTCGACGCATGGTAAGTGTTAGTCATATCTTGACAGTTGGATTCTTGTTAACTTGTTATGAGCATAAGCTTCTCTTTGTATGCTGACTGGTGGATTTGTAATTTGGATTGAAATTAGCTTTCATACTGTGATCTATCTGGAGATTGTATTGTAATTCATTTAAGAAATTCTAGATCCTTGTTATTTTTAATGTCTTTCAATCCACTTATACTCATTTACGAATGTCTCTTTTTTATGTAAATGTTTGTCCACATCTTAAGGAAGGTTTGAGAATAATGGGGTGCTTTGGGGTGTGGAATAAATGGGAAAGAAGAGGAAGAGAAAGAGAGAGAAAAGAGACTGAATAGAATATGTGAAGAGAGTAGAAAGTGTGAAAGTGGGAGAGAAGTAGTGGTTTATGGAGGCAACAGTTGAAGGGTAATTTAGTGTAAGAAAATGTGTATACCAAAACTTGATATCACCTTTATTATTGATATACATTATTGATTATTGTTTCCTTACTGATGAAATTTCATTGGTCAGGTCCGATTGACAGATGGTACATTAAGTAATGTGTTGTTGCCAAGAATATCAGATGCTGATGCACAGACCTCTCGTCAGCGTATCTCTGCATTCCTATCTATGCACACAGCATATGAATTACTTCCTGAGTCAGGCAAGGTTTGGAATTTTTACCATTAACCCATTATTTTTGGACTTACTATCTAGAATTGCATAATTTACTAATTAAGTGACATTTGGCTACAGGTCGTTACCTTGGATGTTGATCTGCCAGTGAAACAGGCATTTCACATACTGCATGAGCAGGTATCTTTGCTATGCATGGACTAAAATTCTTAGTGACTTTGTCAATGATTTTGCTAAAAATGTGTTTGAACACTGGATAGTGGATACTGGTGTATCTTTCTTTTTTACCCTAGCAAATAGGTGGAAAATAACATATTTTTTAATCCTTTTGTGGAATTTGAGCAGTAGTTTTGAAACCTTCCTGCTTGAGTCTTTTGCTCTAGCATATTCATCTGTAGTGTAACTGTTTATCTGTTGCTGATTAGTAGCATGTTCATGCAACTTTTGTGAATCGGGTAATTTTACAGGGAATTCCCATGGCTCCTCTTTGGGACTTCTGCAAGGGGCAGTTTGTTGGAGTTCTTAGTGCATTGGATTTTATTTTAATTTTAAGAGAGGTATGTCAAGTATAAGACTACTAGCCCTTTTTGTTGGAAAATTTTCTGAAAGCAAAGCTGTTGTCATTATGGCTTGTATAATACTCCAAGTAACTTGGAAAGACTAATATTTCTTTTCCACATATACAAGGTGTACGTAAAATTACAGATCATGGTAATAGAAAGAGAAGGAAAAATTAATAAGAAAACCAAATTGAAATATTTATTGCTTGGTTATAGAATTATAAATAATTTTGGTGAAGAAAGGTGTGCTTGTTTCTTCATATTCCTACAATTTAGTCCAGTTGTATGCTTGTGTTTCAAGTCCAACCATCTTGCAGGAACTGTATCTCCAACCTTGCTGTGTAGGTAGCTCCATCAAATAAATGGCCAGGCCAAATTACTAAAAGAATAGACAGAATAATCATAATAATGTTTGAACCAAATAATTACATGATATAAATCATATTTAAATGACGAAATTACCTATGTGAAAGAATTGCATATAATATTCTAATATTAACTTTAATATATTTTTAATTTTATATATTATTTAAATTGTAAAATATTATATATTTCTATAAATAACTAAAGTATTATACACTTTTTATCAAATCATGATGTAGGTAAATGAAACACTTCAAAAAATCGTTCAAATTAAAATAACAAAGCGAACTATGCCATTACCAAAAATAGAGTACAAGCTTTTGGGACTATTTTGGATAATCTTTTGTTCATGTTGACATTAGTTTTTCTCCCCATTGAATCCTAAACAACTTTGTAACTAAGTAACTTGACTGAATGAGTTGGCTAGAGAAAGATACAATTGTCTTGAATACATGAAAGGAAAGCAGCTGATATAAATTTAGTTTAAAAAAACTAAAATTTCCCTTTTTTGGTTTAGTATTATTCCCCCTTCATATATATTTTATATTGGGAGTAGTCATATTATGTGTTTATGCAATCAATTGTAAAATGGCAAAAATAGAACTTTTATTTTGTTTATTTTATTCAAATCACTTGCAAGCACAATGCATTATAGATGCAGCTTACTAGCATTGCTGTAAGATTAAATCTAGAGAGAAAAGATTTATTTGACATGATGTAATAGTCAATACTTAATATGCACCTTGTAATAAAAGGATTTGGAAGCGTAAAGTGTTATAAATTGTTTCGGTGTTTGTCTCCCTTTCATTCAAATACGAAAAATATATACATAGTAAATTTTGAAACAGCAAAATAAAATCTAGTTTGAAATATCATTCAGGTTTCTATCTATCAGGATTTGAAACAGTGAAATAAAATAAAATTGAGAAAACAAAACAAGCCTTTTATAAAATTACCAATAATTTTTGCTTTATTGTTTGTTCAATGAAAAAAGAGAAAGAATTGTAATTAAAGATATAATAATTGCCTTGAAGAATGCAATGACCGTAATCATGAGTTGTAAATGGAGATTGAGATGTGATGATAACCCAAACCATAAGTTATTGCCTGAAAACTGGGAACAATGCAAGGCTAGTGACAACAGACAAAGCACGTAAGGAGAGGAAGTGATGAGGGAGTGGGAGAACAAGAGCCAAGGGTGAGTGAGAAACATATTTCTTAATCCCATCTTATTGGTTTTTAACCCAACTTTTACAGCAGGATGGGGTAAATAGGATGCTCTTGTCATATCTTATTAATAGCTCACTAAAAATGTATTAAGATAGTGTATGATGGCTTATCCTAGCTTACTGCCAAGTGAGTGTGTCTCAAGGAATTCCAAATTTACTCCCAAAGAAGTTAGGCTGGGACATATATCATTCCATGCTTAGTACAAGTTTTGAAAAAATATTACTTGGCATTATTTATTCCCTGGAAAATTAATTACCTGCATTTCCCTTTTATTTTAAGCTGTTTCCAGCATATGAGCTGGATTCTAGAAATCAGTTGTTGAGATGAGAATCATTAAGATTTTTCAGATGATGATAGATAGCACATTGTAATTGTAGATTTTGCTTCAATATTTGGTAATGCTTGTTAGAACATGTCCTTTTCTCAGCTCGGAAATCATGGGTCCAATCTGACAGAAGAGGAACTTGAAACACATACCATATCAGCTTGGAAAGAAGGAAAAAGGACAGGATTTACACAATGTTTTATCCGAGTAAGTGTTTTACGTAGCCTTATCTGGCCTTGGTATGTGAGTGCTTTTATTTCTACTATTATGTTCTTTTTTTTTTAGTAAAGTGTATATATGAGGATGCTCATTTTTGTGCTATAAATGAAAATTGAATAGCGTGAGTTAATTATAGATTTGGAAATTATTCTTTATGTTTTGATAATTTCTAGTTCTAGCCCTGTGTCTACAGGAATTACAGTTGGATCCAAACCCAATAGGTACCCATAAAATTATTTGTAATGGGTATTTACCCATCAAAGGGGTTTGGTTGGTATGGGTGATTATTACCCCAAAAAATGTGTGGGTATGGGTATGGGTATGGATATTATACTATTGTTTACTTATTATAACAATGTATTTATTATGTTTTATAACTAGAATTTGAAAGCTTTCATTTTTTTAAAAATTAAACTAGAGAAGTTTATTTGCAATACTTTATAAATTTATAATTAGGAAAAAAATTTCTTTGAATAGTTTCTTCATTTAAAGTGCAAATTTTAATTTTAACTAATGCTCTTTTTTATTGCTTTTTCGTCATTAATATTAGTGTTATAAACTTATAATAGCATTCATGTTTTATTAGTTTGTAAAATAAATACCTAATGCGATAGCACATTTAAGTTAACAAAAATGTGGTAATGGGTGTGGGTATATAAGTACCTAATGGGTATATAAGTACACTTTATATGCAAACGTGCAATACTTTATAATTATGAAATACATTTTTTTAATAGTTTCTTCATTTAAGTGCATATTTTAATCAATTCTCTTTTTCATTAGCATTTGTGTTTTACTTTTTTTGTAAAAGAAATGCATAATGACTAATGAGATACCACATTTAAGTTAACAAAAATGTGGGTAATGGGTAAGAGTATGAGCATTGAAATTACTACCCACTGATGTAAGAATGTAAATGTGTATTTTTTTAAATGGGGGTATGGGAACAAGTATTGTAGGACCCTATGCATTGTCATTCCAAATTTGGCTAGATGTACAATAGACTCATCAAGAGAAAAGGAAGGGCTGAAGAAAGACTTATATAGAGGTTTGTTTATGAATATCATTCTTGAAGCTTATGCAACATTTTGTGACAATCTCTATTTACCTTATTGAATGCAAGTGTGAAGGAAAGTTCCCACATTGAGTAGGAATGGACAAATTGAAAACTATATAAGTGAGGAAACCAACAAACCTATTTCTTTAAGGTTTTGGGTTGAAGGTGGTGTCAAGTCTTCACATATGGTGTGTGCTCAAATCCATTATTTGAATATTTCTTCATCTATTAACCCTTTCGAAATCTCAACAAACTGGTATCAAAGTCGATTGTTCAACCAAGGACCAGCTCAGAAGGCACACCGTCCGTATGTGGCGCAGGTTGTGGGAGGCTACAATGTGCAAGACATTCACACTTTGAGGGGGAAGATTTCTTAGGGCAGGAGTAAAGGAAAAGTTTCACATTGTGTAGGAATAGACAAGGTGAGCACTCTATAAATGAGGAACCTACAAACTATGGCCTTAATGCTTTGGGTTGAAGGTGATGTCAAGTCCTCACATATGGTGTGTGCTTAAGTCCATTGTATGAATATGTCCCCATTTGTTACCCCTTGGATTCCTAACAAACTGGTATCAGAGCTGATTGTTCGACCAAGGATCTGCTCAAAAGGCACATCGTGTGTTTATGGGAAAGGTTGGGGGAGGCTACCATGTGGAGGATAGTCACACTTGATGGCAAGATTGTTGAATGCAAGTTTGAAGGAAAAGTCCCACATTGGGTAGGAATAGACACATGGAGCATATATAACTGAAGAAACCCATAAACCTATTGCCTTAAGATTTTGGGTTGAAGGTGGTGTCAACTCCTCACATATGGTGTATGCTCAAATCCATTGTTTGAACATCTCCTTGTTTGTTAACTCCCTCATATTCTCATCATGTTTGTGGAACTAGATCTTGCCTATATCTACTAGAATGTGGGAAAGCATGTGTATGCACTTAAGTGAAATTGTGGAAATGAAAGAAACACCAGCTTGGTTGTTGTTGTTGTTATTGTTGCTGAGCGTTTGTGCATGCACAAAATGAATGTGTTATATGCATGCAATAAATGAATTGTTATATCTATTTTAAGTAATCCATACTTTATCTAACTAAATTTCTTTTGGTAATTTTACAATAAGCTGGTTGGGGACACATGCTTATGAAAATGCAAGTAGTCTTATTTAAAGTGAAATACCAGTGTACATGAAGCCATGAACCTGAGTTTGTATTAGAATTTAGCAACATGTCAGTGAGGTCAAGTATTGTTTTCATTTGCGCAGGCAGGGCCATATGATAATTTGAAAGAGATTACTGTGAAGATCCTGCAAAATGGAATTTCAACAGTTCCTATTATCCATTCATCTTCCGAAGATGGTTCATTTCCACAGCTACTACATCTTGCTTCACTTTCAGGAATCCTTAAATGTTAGTTTTTTCCACAAACTTTCTTTATATGGTTAAGTTGTTTTTTTTTAATGATTTTTAAGATATGCTTGATTCTTACCAAATTGATTTTTCAGGCATTTGCAGGTATTTTAGGAATTGTTCTAGTTCATTGCCTATACTTCAACTTCCAATTTGTGCAATCCCTGTGGGCACATGGGTGCCCCAAATTGGGGAGTCAAATCGCCAGCCTCTGGCAATGTTGAGACCAAATGCTTCACTTACTTCAGCGCTAAACTTATTAGTTCAAGGTGTGATTTCTCTGTCTTAACTTGAACATATTTTATAAAAAGGGCAACAGAAAGAATAAAGAAATTGGTATACTATTATAATTTTGAATCGTTGAGCTGATTATGGTAGAGGGCCCTGTCTCTACATTGAAAAGAAGGGCTGTTTGTATGTGATTAGACAACAAAAAATGAACCTTTAGGTTACATGTAAAGTAAAATGATCCATTTTGTGATTTAAACAAATGACTAGTTAAAAAGGTGTCTGTTTACATGACATAATTATACTAACATTTTGTTCTTTGTTTTGTAGCTCAAGTAAGTTCAATACCAGTAGTTGATGATAGTGACTCATTACTGGATATATATTGTCGAAGGTTAGTTTTTTTTTTTTATCTTTATCAACACACTTATTGATTCTATCATTAAATTGTCCTTACCAGTTCATTATTTAGAGACATTGGTCTAATTTCTCATTTTTCCTTCCCTTCTTGCTTTTACAGTGATATAACAGCTTTGGCAAAGGACAGAACTTATACACACATTAATCTTGATGAAATGACGGTTCATCAAGTAAGTTTTTCTCCCTAATAAACTTTTGTTGATAATTTATGTTGAGAAAATAAAATAAAAATATAAATAGGACCTTTTCTGGTTGGGTAATTATGCTGACTGTATGACACTGATCGCATGAGGACAATCTTAATGGATAGATTAAATTATTGCGTTTTTTCATCTCTAAATTTTCTTTGACAAAGAATGAAACAATTTTGGCAGCATTACGTAGAATATCTAGGAATAAGATACTTTACTATAGTGTTTTTCCTTCCTATTGAAGTTGTGTAATGTCCTTCATTCTGGTTTCTGTCACATATCTCCGAAATTATATTTGATCATTTGTTTCTTTTGCTTTATTATTGCCCTAAGAGGTTGATACAGACAAATCTAACAGAAAAAAATTAGATGCTAACGCTAAAGCAAAATCTGACATGGAACCAGAGAAACTAAAAACACTGGAATTTATAATCCAGATCTATAGTATTAGCCTACTTGTAGCATTTTGTAGTGAAGAATTTATGAAAAAAGCTTGCATTTTGAACTGTTATATCAAGATAGTACCAGTGCCAGTTTGTGGTTTACGGTTGTATTCCTTGATGGTTCTATACGAACAATGTTTATTTAATAATTTTATTCTTGGGGATTTAAGTATCTGTTGCTTTATTTGTCCAGGCATTACAATTGGGCCAGGATTCTTACAATCCTTACGAGCTGAGAAATCAAAGATGTCAGATGTGTTTGCGAACTGATTCTCTGTATAAAGTGATGGAACGTTTGGCAAATCCAGGCATGGCTTTTTTCGTTCCCTTTTTATTAGATGAAAGCAGCTTTATGTTCTTTCTAAATAGAATCTTTGGCAATTTTCTCTTTTTAAACCTCTAAATTTTTTACTATAAAGCTGTTTTTGAACTTGAAATATTATTTTGTTAATTTGGTTTGGCATTAGTTTTAGTTTTTAGTTTAACTCAGACTTAATTTTGAAGACACAGCCGTGCTGAAAAAATTGGGTTGACTAACATGGATTCAGGTGTGAGGCGGCTTGTTATTGTGGAAGCTGGCAGCAAGCGTGTAGAAGGCATCATATCACTAAGTGACATATTCAAGTTCTTCCTTGGTTAGTTTGGATTGGTGACCAAAGTTTGATAGTTAGTGTGGTGGTCATGACACATGCATATTCAGGCAACCATCATCTGCCCAGCCACTAAAAAGAGATCCCAGAGCTTTTACACGGCGATTTGATCTTTATTTCATTGAAATACAATTGGATTGGCCTCTTGCTTAATTGCCTTGTTTTAAGATTTTAGGCTAGAGAAAAGAGGCCTGTAAATTTTAGTCTGATTGCCCCAAATTTATTCATCTCTTCCCCCACTCATTATCATTATATTCAAATATGTTGTGCTCCCGATATAGATACAGAAGCAAAGGGGAGTGCAGTGTCTGTAACCGTTTAATATTGTTGAGATACAAATTTCGGGGGGAAATTATGGGAGGACCAATATTCGAAATACTATTATTTTGTTGACTAGTTTTAGTTCGTAGTTGGCATTTTCGAGTGATGATGAGCAAAGAGTTTTCCTAAAACCCCCTTCCTGGGACATACGCGAAAGATGTAATTTTTGGAATTTAATTTTCAAAAGGAAAGGGAGATTGTGGAGAATGATTGGTATGGGAATCGATGAAAATGAAAAAAAGCGATAGTCTATTATTATTTCGATATCTATATATTTCCTAAATTAAGTAATGAAACTTATTTGGTTGCTATTTATTCCAGACGAACAACCCGAACATAAAATTACTTTCAAAGTTGATGAAGTGTTATATATATAAAAAAAAAGAACCATAATATACTGGATCAAGACAAGAAAAAATGAAAACGAAGTGTAAGATAAAGTTATCACCAGTTTCTAATTTGCCTATTAAATAATAAATATTTCATGTACAATAAAATATGGGTCTATCTAATTAATAGATTAATCTCAATTTATAAAAATGTACGAAGAAAAAGTAATGTTGGCCTGAGGTAAAAAGACTACAGTAAAAGTTGGGTACTGGGTTGCTCAATAGAATTTAGCTAGAGTTTAACAACAGTTCTAAATTACCATCTTCCTAAAGCTGCATATGTATATTTGGGAAATAAAGGAGCTTTTTATGTTGTCATAAGTCGAAAGTTACGGAAAGTTTAGTAACAATCCCATTCCCAACATAAACAAGTGGTAAAGAATGTTAAAATGACACGTATGCATACCTAGACATTTATTGTAGCAACGTGAATTGTAGTGCAAATTCGGGATAAGACGATGGAGAAAAAAACATTTAAGATTACAATTACAGTTTGGGAATATACACTAATCAGCATGTTAACATTTAACAACAGCATACATAAAGCTTACGGCATTTAACATGATGACATCATACACATTACTGGTGCTGAATAGGACATGCTACATGCTAGCCCCTGACTATGATTTTATCTTAAAAATATGTACATCTGAGAAGAGAAAAAGATGTATAATCCTCCCTCTTCTTCCAGCTACAATTGTATAAACAGTTTATAAATAATCCCCCCTTCAAATGTTAATACGAGAGCATCTGGGCCCCAACGGAGGTAGGTATGTCTTACGGGCCTCCATAGAAATCACGTCACAAGAGATGAACCAATTATCTGAGTAATGCAGATTTACAAACAGAGAATGAAGGAGTCCAATCTATGTAGGTATCAGTGCCAATATCTGATTTCTTATGATGCCCATGCATTTCTGTATTTCACCATATATTGGAAGATTCTTTGAACATAGTGGCTGTAAACTGGTGACGGCAGAATCTAGTACCTGAGCAACATCAGCTGGGGGAAATTGTCGTTCTGTACATTTCTGCATTTTATTTTATCAAAAGATATATTAGGGTGTACAGATAAAGAATCTTGAATAGGACAAATGAAAGAATTATATACTTTATAACATTTAATAAACCTCTAACTATTAACTCTACACTCAATATCTTCTATCCCATTTGAGCATTTAGATAAAGCTCACTTTGAGGGGCCCATTAAAAAAAAAGCTCACTTTGAGAATGGTGACCCTGTTTGATCGCTTTTATGTCTGACACAGGATTAACGTTGTTTTTTTATTGAACAAGATAATTGTGAATTAACGGACGTAGTAGGTTTAAATAGAATAGAAAATAAAAGAAAAGTTAGAAGTTTAAAACTTTAAGGGCAAACTATTAAACCAAATTTCAATGTCAGAGAAAAAAGTTATATATTCTACCTATTATTTTTCTTTCTGAAATTCAAATAGCAATTGGGATTAAATTCAATTTAGCATGTAAACGTGCACCACAAACAAATGTATCACCCATCACCTATAATGGGTCCAACCTGATATAATCCACCCGCATCCCTACCCTGATTTCCTACACTGTTGTATTTAAATTCATCATCAAATGAACCAAATATTTTTTCAACCTAAGCCCGGTAGCTTTTTTCAGAGGATAATAGTATAATACAAAATAATGTTATATAACATGAATTTAAAAATTGTACCTATAAGATTTATATACTTTAGAAATAAAATTAAATCACTCATTTTTTTAGTTTTTAACCTAATAGCTTAAGCGTAGGTTAATTGGTTCATGACATGGTATTGAAGCTCAAAGACCAACTGGTCTAGACTTTGATACTGCTCCCATTTTTCTAAAGGTTGATTTTTAACTCAATTAGGGTATGCCTTGCATTATTTGCACCTCACGCCTAAAGGATTATTGTGTATGAGGGTGTTAAGACATAATACAAACCACTCATGTCTTCACAAAACAAGTTAAGCTTGTATGACCATTGGTTCATGACAACATATTTATAGGGAGATCTAAAGTTAAAAATATGGCTTTGTCAGGATGCTGCTATTTCCACCCTGGTGTTGTCATTATGCAATTGGCAATATGAAAGATACACTTACTCTTCAGCATAGGTTAAATATTTTCTAAACCGAAATTTTACAGGAAAAATAATTTTACAGCACAAGCTAGTTATTTATCCTAAATAATGGGTAGCCATATTAAATTGATTGTATTGATACTATAAAAGAAACAGTCACAGTTATTGACAATAACCATCACCATAGTTTGTAGCATCTCTTATGGCTCTTATTTACTGTCTAGTTCAAAATTCAAACTATATAAGTTTCTGAAAATCATGCAAAACATAAATCGGTCATTTTCATAGAAATTTAACAATAAAATAAATAAAGACAACAATACTATCTGAAAGAACATGATATAATTTAAATATATTTTTTAAGTAAAGAACATGGAAAAAGCACCAGAGATATTGTCCACAAAACAGTGAACACTGTTAGAGGTTAGCATAAAGTCATGTTTATTAAACTACACAAAGTTCAAGTGACTAAGCAAGTAGTGAGGGGAGATCGACAATGAAAATCATTCCAGTAAAAATCAAATTCAGTAGGATGCGATATACCTGAATCATGAACAATGTAGCTAGGCAATGAGATATGAGTTCTGAGGGAATTTTCATTTCATTTTGGTCGGATGAACTGTTAAGTTCAGCATCTTGTACATGACAACTTGCCAAGGGATTTAATACGCTAGCAGTCAATTGATCCTGAGAAGCCAGAGAGAAAGAATCTGCGGGCAGAAATGTCGTGGCTGAAGCAGTAGGTTCATCCACTGAAAGCTGGTTATTGATAAAATTTATTGCATCCTCAATTCTTTCAACCTTAATTTCTGTCTTTCTTAAATTTGATATTGCCTGCAACAGTTTTTAAGAGAAATTGTAGTCAAAGTACATCCTCAATGTTGAGTTATTAATTTATTCAGTGGTAAGGTTCATCAAAGAAGGCATGAAGAAAATCCTGTCATAAAAATGATCCTTTGAACAGATATGTCAGCAGGAACATTTTCATGAATATTTTGCTCAAACTTTACTCTGTATTCTAGTTATATATTAATCAAATCCTTAATCTTTGATATTTTATCCCATCCAAATGAAATCTTCTCTAAAAGGAGACATAATTGACCTTTTATAGACAGTGCCCTAACTGTGACTATCCTGTGCAGTGTATGTGGTTCATGTTAATTATAAAAAAGAAAAACACACCAAGATCCACTATTTGGCTTCAACAGTAAATATTACTCCAAAAATAACGGAATATTAAGTGCTTTGTGTCCAAATTTGCAACATAAAATTTACCCTGAATGTAGCATTTACTTATTAGATGCAATTAATTGCCTTTCTATACCTGCGTGGCTTGAACAACCATTGTTCTTGCTCTTCTTCTCGAACTTTCAACAATTTCAGCAATATGACTTTGAGAAATAGATTCTTGGTTGTGGCAAGCAGAACAATTGGAAGAGCTGGCCTGACCACTAGGATCATCAAAATTAGCCATGGGCTTTAATGACAAAACAGAGGAGCTTGCTTGATATGTGTTACGTTGCCTCAAGCTAAATAAGGCAGAAGAAACCTGCAGATGCACAGTAAACTCATGCAACTGTAAATTACTGGAATGAAAAGGTTTTACGATAGACAATATTGAAAATCCATGCCTGTTCGTTTGCTTCAGTTAATTGCTTTAGTACTGAAGCATAATTCCTCTTAAAAGGTTCTAAATCCTTCACTGAATTGTCTCCATATTTCTGGTTCTCTGATACCCCATCATTCATGTGCTTCAGTTCAGTCAATACAAGTTCCTAAAAGTTCAAAATTAACAGCTCAAAACTAATTTTAGAAAGGGATATTTGAAATATTTTCTTTTTATCATAACAAGGACAATGGCAAAAACTGAGATGACTTGGGCGAACCTTTTTGTCTAGAGCACGATTCAACTCCGAAATAGCTAATATGTCAGCTTCTTTGGACTGGACATGTTCAAGAAGAGATGGATGAGAACTTGATGCTAATTGGGCATTACCAATCTCACTGCACACAACTTTTGGTTGTGATTTGGAGCTTGAAGAAAAAACCTATCAATTAAAGGGTAAAAAAATAAGACAACAAAACTACTCAGATAGCTATCAGGATAAAAGTAATAAGTTTATCCACCAAAAGCATTGTAGAAACATTTAAAGCCAATTAAATAACAAGAAAAATTGAAGATGATTATGTTTCTAACTTTGGAGTGGACTTGATAAATTGATACAAAAGCTTTTCCTTTCTGTTTTCTCTCTTTTTTTTGAGGGGTTGGGGAGGGGGAGGGTCTCTGGAAAACAAATCTCAAATTATGTAGAATCCTACAAGAAAAAGAGAATTTGAGACAAACAGAACTCATAAAATGATAGGGCCAGAGAGTAAATTATTAGAATAGTTGATAAATTTATACAAAAGCTTTTCTTTTTTGTTTTCTATCTTTTTTTTTTTTTTTTGAGATTGGTGGGGGGGGTGGTCTCTGGAAAGCAAATCTTGAATTATGTAGATTGTGTAGAATCCTATAAGAAATTGAGACAAATAGGACCTGAGAATAAATTATTAGTATAGTTGTGCCTAGGCAGTTAAAGTTGTTAGGAGGTAGGAATTCTCTCTTCAACTATTAGATAATAGGAGGGTAGAGAGGGGTACATTTCAACTTCTTAGCAGTTTGAGAACAGAGCATTATTTCTATTATGAAATAGAAACTCTTGGACAGAATTCTCTCCTAAAGTCTTCGTAAATCAATAAAGCACTACAAAAGTATTCATCCCCTTTCCTTTTTCTGTTTTCCTAATCAGTCTCTGAGAACTCAATCTGTTTCTGGGTTCCCAACATTAAGCTAGGAGCTAGACTTTGACAGTGTCTGAGTTGTATTACCTCCAAATATTCAGAATTAATTGGACTTATTAGCAATTCAAGATGGATACAATGCGATCATATATTGTCATTTAAAGAAATGAAACGGGATGCTCTCCAGAATCATTATTGCACTCAATAATGTTTCTTAGCTTACATCCAAAGACTTCAGATGCCCCAATTCCTCTTCTTTCAGCACAGAATACTTAATCATTGATTAATTTCTATAAGCTTGCATCATGGGAATATACACCCAAATTATGATAAAGCAATATTCTATTCTTTATACTACAATTGTTTTCTTGTTTCACTGATTGATGGATAAACAAATTAAAAAAACAGAGGTTATAAGGTTATTCTAGTAACAAAGTTTACATTTGGGGAAGATGGAAGAGATTGTGGGTTTAAATCCTTCCGTTAACAAAAACTAAAACTAACCATTAACATTTTCCTATAAAAAAAAGTTTAAAAAAAATTTTAAGTCCATTAAGGAATCAGAATGTATGAAGAATATCATAAACCACAAAAATTACATCCTAAATTTTAGAAGTATCTTTTAAAAAAAACGAGAAAGAAGAAAATGATCTTTTGGCATGTGTGTTCTGATAAAGATCCAGTTCAGACTTCAGAGGCAGTGCCTTGTTCAACTTTTGACATGAAGTCAATTGCCTTCTTCAATTTTTATATTCCTTTAAAATTTTGTGCTTTATATTATTTTTTCAACATTATTGTATAAATTAAGAAATACTGGTAACTGAACTAATGTATAGCAACACCTTTAAGGATTTGAAACAATCAAATCTTCATCATAAAACAGAATTAAATTCCATCTCAAAAATTTAAAATCTGTACCTGTTTTGATAAAGTACTGCTTCCATGCAAAGAGGGAGGTATAGGAAGATTTTTTATGGTATCCAAGTTCTCACTAGGGGATAATATTGTGTGTCCAGCAACCTTTCTCTGTTTCAGTTTTCCATTAGGCTTGAGCTCAATAAAGTTCTCATTTATTTGAGCAGACAAGATATTATGTTGTATTAGAGATGTAGGCATATTTTCAAATGGATACAAAGGCATGCAGTCAATATCCTGAGATTAAAAAAGAACTGTTAAATTATGATATTAATAGAGAAAATTCTGAAGCAATCAACGATCTTAGGACATCAATGGGGTAGAAGGATGAAAGTAAGGTGAGAAGACCAATGCAGATATTCAAAAATTAGACGTTACAAAATAAACATGTCCAGACTCTCTAATAGTGTAAGAATCCCTTCTAAGGTTGTTAAAATCAGGATCGTACTCCCTTTTTTCAGGGGTAGTATCACCAGATCATAGGATTTTTTTGAGGATTGTAAGATTGTAAGATAATAACAAATAGAAGGATATTATTGTTAAATTTCAATGCATATTGAAGAAACCAAATAACAACAAATTTCAAAGCATAAGAGAAGGATAAAAAACTTGTTCATTACAAAATATATATTTTTTCATAGAATAGTACAATATAAGAAGCATGGATATGACACAGGAAAAGACAAATATGATATGACGTGTGCAAGGAAACAGCAATTCCTTTCAAAAAGACACCAGCAATAGTGTAGAATACATGAAATTAATATAAGATTAACATAAAAAATGCACATCTTAAATTAAAACAAGACATCAACAATCGAAAAGTCAGCACTAATCATTGGAGATACACTACAATACCATCATTTATCTAATTACTACTGTACCCCACCTTGTAGCTATAAAAATTCAAAATGTAAAAGCAAAAACACTTATAGGATGCTACATGGAGTATCTGATGGTTTAGGTTTGACATGGATACACTAAACTTGTATCTCTGACAGTGTCCAAGTAATATTTTACATGGATGTGTTTGACAATAGGTACTTTAGAACATGCACTCACAGCAAACGTTGTACAAAACACACAATTTCTGCTCCCACTCACCTAAATGAGGGAAATCTATTTTGTAAAAAATTTTCAATTGAACAAGGTATTTGGATTGAGATTGATAGTTTGGCATCCAAGCCAAAAGCATTAGTAGAAAAATATTTTAGCTCCACAATCACCACCAACCCTAAGCCAAAAAGATTTAGGGATCATTTGTCAGTGCCCTTTTAAGAAAGAAGTGCTTTTTAAATTACAAAAATAAATATATGTTTAAGAAGGTTTGCAATAATTAAAAGTTCTTCAAAAGTTTCAGCACCCTTCTCAAAAGCTAGAAAGAGTAGCTGCTTGAAAAAGAAGTGATATCAGAAAAGAGCCTTTTTCAAATTTTGTCTAAACACACCTTTGGTATATGTATTAGATTGTTTTGCTATCATGAGACAACAAAAACGTATTGTCCAAAATAGAGATTTTAATGAGACTAATATTTATAATCACCTTTGTACTTGGCAAATGACAAATGCATGTAAACATCTAGTTTGACAAAATGCCTACCATGGTATCCAATTGGGTTTTAATTAACAAAAATAACAATTTAGGCAGCCCAATGTTTAAGTTTCAGCCATTATCATTTGTTGAAAGAGAAGAAAACATACCATGACAAATTCAACCCCAAGTTCAGGCTGGTCAAACTGAACCCTATACCTACAATGGTCAACAGTTAGTACACTTCCATCATGAATCTCTCTTGTCTTTGGATGAATAGCAATAACACGCTGCCCAACAATTAAAGGCTGGGCCAAATCAGTGGGAAGCCCTTCCTTGGTACCAGAAAGAATTTCAGCATAATGTGATCTAACAGATTCCCGGTATTGGTTAAGTTTATGTTTTTCTTCTATCAAAAACTGCTCTGAAAATCTCCGTGGTCGGCCAAGAGAACTGCATGAGAGTAGCATATAGATGAAGTACTTTATCCAGGACCAACTCAACCCAAAAGGAGAAAAGAACGTGTGGTGCAAACATTAAACACATGACCACTACATCATAAAGCCTCTAGTACCTTGTCACTGACAAACTAAGCCCAAAGTCTTAAGCCATCAAGTGGAGGCATATGAATGCTTCTATATCTCTAAATACTTTGAGTACACTAGGATAAACAACTAAAAATAAGTGCTTATCTAACAAGTTCGTATAATATGACAACTTTATGTCATAAAGTTAAGCATGAAATTTGTGGAAACTGGAAACGATACAATTATAAAAAATGCTTATTTTGATCAGCTTCACCAAAAAGTTCTATGAAAGAAGCAAAAAGAGCATATAGGAGTCATAAGTTATATTCATACTTAAGAATTTAAATTTCAAAGATAGCTGAAAATCAGTGAGTAACTTCCTCAGCTGATGTTTGATATATTTATACGAGTAAGTAAATACAAAGCAATGTTAATACAAAACAGAGAAGCAATATGAGACTCCCTATTAGGACGGCTACCTAGCAGAGTAGGTCATCATAACTAGGTAATTGAAGATGAAATGATAAATATCAAATATAAAATACATAGCAGATTTCAACATTCATAAACCTCCACAACTTGGAGAAGCTTTTCCAAACACCCACTTAATCATGAATGCAATGGTTGTATAGGATGAGGTAAAAAATAAGCATTTCAAATTAAATACCTTCTAATGACACCCCACTCAATACGAGTCAATCTAGGAACATGACCCAATCCAACATGATCTAAGTACTCCACAAACTCTCTCTTTGAAAACCATGGGTAATCAATAGTACTATAAAACCACTCAAAAGTGCACCATCGCCGCATTTGATATGAAGACAGGCAATTGATAAGCTTTCCCTGTGATAACAAAAGTGAAATTACTTTTCCTAATATAGATTAAACATTCAATAGATGCCACTGAGTACAAATGAAAGATTATTAACCTTTTGACTAGAAAAGCCATCATGGAGTGAAGATATGGATTTATTATGTGGACTGCTAAAAATATTTCTTGACACCAGTGAATCTTGTTGTACCATTGGTTTTGGTTTTTCCATCTTTCTTCTTGGCCTTCCTCTGTTTAAAGGACTAGCTTGATTAGTTGAAGAAACCTTCATGGGTGAAAAAGATGAATCATCCCTTTCCCCTTTGTCATTAGTGCTTGAAGACAGATTTCCAGAGGATTTCATCACTTTTAGCTGTCTTGAATGTGCCGTACAGACAGATGACCGCTTACCTTTAACTGTGGATTTCTTCACCTCATCATTAGCCTACAACAAGGATAATATTAGGACACTATCAGTAGGCACACAAAAATATAGTAATATACAAGAGAACATTATAGATTTATAGGAAGCGAATTACAGCAAAGAAAATTAGAAAAAAACTAAAAGTCAAAACAGAAAAGGAAAGTAATTAGAATAGATTTATAATAGAATGCAACAAATAAAATATGATATAGATAGAGACGTTAAACTCTCTACATTCCAGAATGACAACAGTTTTAAACTTTAGAAAAATTTCATATTGACTGATGTTCTCTATCTTTTCAATGAGATATTAAAACATCTATTCGAATTTTATCTTGTAATAAATATTGTTGTCTTCAAAGGTTTAACATATTTATTGAAATTTAAGGATATTTTAGTAAAATTATTCCCTATTAAATGATTTTCTGGGAATACTTATTTTTCTTAATCTGAGAGAAAAACCCTTAAACATTAGTCATTTTAGAATGGAGGGAGTAACTATTAATGATCCTTCACCTAATAGCTTAAGCTCTTTAAGGAAAGGCTTATCAATGTTTTTTATCTAAGTATCTAACCCAGTAACTCTCACCCTAACACAGCCCTGCTAAGAGCTTAAATTGTTAGCTAGTAAAAGCTCACTAGTAATAGTAGTTTTATAATTTTATTTTGTCTCAAACAATAGGCAAGTAAAGAAGTTTAATTTTTAAAGAAAATATAACGAGTTGGGAAAACCAATTTCATGCATGTGTTACACCATGGTAGAGAAAAAGATAAATACTTAAATGATCCAAAGATCAAAGAAGTCATTGTGAAATCATAAATCTAAACTTAGTGTTCTTTTATGTTCATCACTAATAGGTGCAAAAACATTAATCTTAAATGCATGAGTTGTGAATATTATCATACTTACAAAAATATCAAAGACAAAGTGAGAAGATAATCTGTCATCAACAGAGACTGGATTGCATGTTGTAACACAAATGTACAGAGCCAGCACATACAAAACACCCATAAATTGGCTACAACATATTTGATCCATTTATTACAATTTTAATTTCAAATTTCCTCCTTATAATGTTAAATTTTAATTTTTTTTTCCTGTACATGTCAAATGTTTTTAATTAGAATCATCACATTCACATCCAAGACAGAAGTCCCCTCAAATATTACAAGCAAGATTATTATTTTCCATCCAAACTTAACAGGTCCATCTGAAGTTACACCCAATAGAAAAAAGAAAATAAGAATCACAACAAAAAAGAAATAAGAGCAAAATTATATATCATTCAAGCATTAATAATCAGTAACTGCACACCTTGGTTTTCTGGGAACCACTTAAATGAGAACCAATATAAGTTTCATTGTTCTGCAACAAACAAGATAAATCTTACTTGCATAGCTCAAGTCCAATAACACACAAAATATTAAACAAGAAACATAAACATTGCAATTGAATGCTGGAAAATAACCAATTCTTACTTTCAAGTTAAAAGATTTTTGTTTTCTTTTCCTGAATCCTGCAGTCTGCAGGTGTGCTCCCTCTGTTTCAGGAACAACGGCTCCATTATCAGAAAAAACCTTGCCCAATTTACTTGAAGCAGTGCTTTCAATCCTAGGAAATACTTTAAGTGTTTCCATTTTAGATTCACCAACGTCATGGTTTTCTTCCTTGAACTGTGCAGATGACTCTGAGACACAGAGAAAAGACATAGACAATCATAAAGTATGACAAAAATGAATTTTCAGACAAGAAACAGATATTTCTTCAGCCTCAAGGAAGCCAAATTGTAACACATATTATACCACTGAATGATTTTTGTTAAGCATATTTCAGGATGAAACATAATAGAGGAAGAAAATTAAAAGGTAAAACATTGCAAAAGGAAAAAATTATCAACAGAGAGAAGCATGTAAGGAACTATTTTAATTTACTATATTACTAAAAATTACTACTGGTTTCTGATGTCTCATATTCTTCAGCAGATAAAAGGTAAGCTCAGTTGATAAACTGAAGAGTGTTGATATTATTTGTGTTTCTTTTCAAGATTTTGTGTAATCTGTATATAATTAGGTCCCGTTTGAAAAAACTTATTTACAGTTTATTTTATCATATAAGCGCTTATACAAATGTTTGGATAAATTTATAGAAGTATTTATATAAGGTTTGTAAGTTGTTTTAAGTTTATTTGAATAATCTATTTAGAGTAATTTTTTGAAAAAAAACTATTTTGAGCTTATTGAAAATTCGTACTTCCTTCAACTCTCACTTCTCATTTTTTTTGTCTCTCTCATGATTAAAACTTGCGAATGATTCTCTCTCTTTCTTTCTCCCTCTCTCTTTCTCACTCCCCCTCCCTCACTTTCTCTCTCTCCCTCACTCTCTATCTATCATCTCTCTCTCTCTCTCTCTCTATATATATATATATATATATATTTATTGAAACACTTTATTTCCATATAAGTGTTTTTATAAATTTGTATATTCAAACATAAATAGCTTATTGAATTTAAGAGCTTATAGTATAAACTCTTATGTAAAAAACTCTTATTGAATAAGTTCTTGTACTATAAGTTCTTCTAAACGGGGCCTTAGTTAGGTTGTCTCCCTGACAGTATCATGATAACTAGAATGATCAGATATACACAATTAGGCTAGATTTATTCTGTTAAATTATATGTTAATCTTGTATATTCTTTCCGACATTATAGGGATTTATTTATACTGATTTTTCCAATAAATAAAACAGCTAAGAGGGCTCTCTCAAGCAAATATTTCACACATTATTCTATGTTTCAAGTTGGTATATGCATGTAAATAGAACTATAAATTTAAGCCAGCCCGTCATGTAGCTTCTGTCAAGGATTGCTGGTCAGCCATAGGTTTTATGGCAACACCTTTGTTTTAATTGAGGCTGCTATTAAGGCATCCCGTAAAGAGGCCGCAACAAAGGCAGGCTAGGGGTGACTGCAATTAAGGCAGCTTTCCATCAAAATGGAACACCTCCAGCACCACCAGATAGACTCTTTATTTTGCTGAAATACATACTAATAAGGTGTTGAAGTGTCTTTACATGTACCTCCCAACTTCATCTATTCATTGAACTATCATAATGTACACCTTCACTTACCAAAGAAAATCCAATAAAGGCTATCTAGATCACAATTTAAGCAGTAATCATAAGATCAATGCTTATGCATAGAACAGTGCATGCCAGGCAAAGGAAGCAATTGTGAGTTCGTGACTAAAGCACAAAGGAGACAATAAGACATAGAGATATATAATACAATATACATACTAGGCAAAAGACATTCTTAAAAAAAGTACAATCATTACTGATACAATTATGGATCCAATTAATAAATCTTAGCCTGGGTTGTTTTAGTTTTCTTTTAGCTTTTGGCATATAGTTTCGGGGCAAATTGGCAGTGCCATCGCAGTATTGCATTGTGTTTTTAGTTTTTTTTTTAAAAAAAATGCCATCATATGACGGAGGTGGTGTTTAAATGATAGGCCATGGCAGCCTCAATAGCCCATGGTAATCAACACAGTTACAGCATCCATGGCAGAAATAGAAGTTTTTGGGGGAGAAAAAAAGTAGGAATTTGGGCCTTCAGCCCAACTCAACCCACGCTTTTCTTAGGTGTTTCAGCCCTAAAACACACAATCCCCCCTCAAAATAACCTTCTCTTCTCTTCTCCAAAACGCACAAACCTCTCTGCCTCATCATCCTCTCTAGTGATGCTCAACAATTGCTACCGGCGACCAGCTTCAGCATGTCATTTCAACAACCAGTTCCAGCAAGCTTCCAATGACCATTTCCACTTCACTTTTGTTTTTGCTTTCTTTTTTTTTTAACTTTGTGTTTTAAATTTTTTACATTCTGCAAAAAAAATATTAATGTTATATAAATGTTTTTGTTCATAAATTATCTTCACAGCTGGCAACAGTGTCCAGAGCACTAGTTGGTCTGTTTTACTTTATTTATTTTAGTGTAGTTGACTAGTTGTGTTTTGTCTTAGTTAATTAAATGCAACATTATGTTCTATACGTGCTGTTTTTGTTGTGTATGTGTTTTTTTATAGGCAAATATTAGTTTTTAATATGTTAGTTTTGTTAGTAGAGGGATTCAAACCCACAACTTCTTCCTCCTCACATGTGGACTTTGCTACTAAACCAAGCTTATAACGCCTGTTATGTATGTGTTAGCTTTATTTTTTCAATTATATTTCATGTTCTGTTTTTGTAGTTTTTTAATTTATATTTAGCGTTTTGTTAGTGTTTATATATATACAAATATAATATTATTTTTTTGGACCGCCATGGCTTCCGCCATTTCCCACAACGCCATCCTCCATAGCCATATGGAAGTTTTTTGGCAAACTGCCATGATCCACAATCAATAACATTGATATATGTTAATTACAAACCAATACAATTTATTATAGAAGATATCTTCCTATAGTTCTGATATTATAATTAAGACATGATATGAACTCTTATATTATTCTGATCCGGTTATGAATATGATTATCAACACACCCCTTCAAGTTTAAGCTTACTAAGCTCTTATTGCAAGAAAATTTGTTCCGAAACAAAAATCATAAAACTTGAGGTCAACTAAAAAGGGCAGTAGTTTGGAAGACAACTCAAAGATGTTGGCGAAATTGGGAAATATTGCTAAAAAAGAGAAGGTTCAAATAAGAACTGTAAGTTTCAACTATTGTTAAAACCAACATTTGAAAGTTTCAAATAGATATTATTAAACACTGAAAATTATTTGAATGAAAGAAACAAAATCGTAATAAATATCCAAAAAAGCCCAAAGTAGTCACCAAGAAATGCGCCGGAAAATGACAGCAACAGAATATGCAACCGAAGAGTGTTTGCTAAAAAGACAAGCGACAACCCAAAAGAGACAACAATAGGATAGGCAAAAGGAAGTGTCAAACCACTACTAGGACCAGTAGCAACCATTGTAGAGATAGATAAGAACAAAAATTGTGATCCAATAGAGTGCCTACAAATGTGTTGTGCCTTGAATACAAGTGACATGTGCTCTCATGCACCAGAAAAGTGGCGTGTGCAGGATCAGAGCTCCAATGCGGTTGTCGTTGTCACCATCATGTAGATTGGTGGACGAAAATGCTGCTGGTGGAGTCACTAGCCAGAAAGATCACCAAAGCTACAGCAGCAGTGACGGTGATCACTGAAAAATGCACCAAAAATGGCTGAAAAGGATTGCCAGAAGAAGGGGAAAAAGTTTCAAAAGAGGGCCAACAAGCAGAAAAAGTTCACTAGGAGTAGTGGGCTCCCCCAGAGAGGGATGCTTTTTCAGTCTTGCTTAGTTCCCTTTGTCTGGTTCTGGATACCATGTTAAAATGAGATAAAAACTGAGTTTTTAGTAAAAATGACAACTAAATCATGAGACTAGGTTAGATGAAAAACATAAAGTAAGTTAAAGGGATGATCAGGAACATATAGGATAGATTCAATAGAGAAGGAAGGAAGGCCATGGATGGTGCCAATGCTCTGGGATTAGGTTTGAGATCCATTAACAAAAGTAATGGTGAGTAAATACCCAAATATAGTAAAAGAAGAGAAAAGAGACCGATAATAAAAAATATGATAAGATACCCAAGTCAAGGACCCAAGGAAGGAGATTGGGAAATGCAAGCAATGAATTTACCAGTGTGTGCAATTAAGACAATAATTCTAGGGGTCTGGCAAGTGGTGACTCTCAAACCACAATAGAAAGTCCTTATAGGTAGTAGGTGTACCGCTAGATTGGTATGTCAACGTAGAATAAAAAATAGGTGCCTATGCAACATTAGTAGGGTGGGGACAGCAACGGTCAATGGTATGGCAAATACAATTACAATGGTCGCATAGGATGCTATTCATGAGCAACTAGAATTACTACAATGTGAAGCTAGAGTGGAGGTATCTTCTATGGAAGAAGCTTCGACAACAATTTTGGAGGGAACCCTAAGATGTGGAAAGGTTGCAAATGTCATCATTGGGATAACCGAAGACCCAAGGATTTGATCGCATGTAGTTGAGTATTCCAGTGGCAATCCATAAAGGGTCAAGGTCATGAAGAACATGGTACAGTTCTTTAACTCCTTGGCTTCAACGGGTTAGAGACATTAGGTGGAAAGAGATTATTGAAGGGATGAAGAGTTGCATGAATCCGCCCAATGTATGCCAACATGGTGCCTTCAAGTTGTTGTGAAGCCACAGTGTTATCAAGTCTTCACATACTCCATATAAGCTTTGGGTATCATTCATGTAAGAGCCTCACTCCAAACCAAGTTACAAGTTTCATATTAGAAAGATCAGTTTGAGGGATTGATGAATTGAAGACTTAATAAACACTGCATAGTTATGCGTCTACCTTCTTCCATGAACCATGTCCAATAGCGGGTAACAAGTCAATAGCAATTGTGAGATGAGATTTGCAGCCCAGACCAGTGATCCACAAAGTGACTTCTAGCATGTTTGAAAACCAACTGCATTTCGAAAATAAGTTACTCAAGCTTTTGGTTTTTCGCTTTGGAACGCGTGTTTTTCTATTTAATGTAGTTTCAAATTGTAAACCAAACATACATTAGAGGCCCAAGTGGAATAATTTGTTCTGTCAAATTTCTCAATAGAGTGAAATATTAGAGGAAATTAGAGGATCCGGCTTGGTAGACAAAAAGATTTCTGCTGCAGCCATGATTATGCAACAATATCAGCAAAAAGAGGAGATAAAGTAAATTTTCAAGAAAAGGCAAACTAAACGAACTCCAATCAGTGAGAAACTCAAGGTGTAGGGGCAGATTGCCTGGGCTACACTACAATGCGAAGCGTGGCTTGAGTGGATAATCCACTTGCTGCCACATGCTAAAAAATGTTGTTTGGATGGTGTAAGTAAGTCACAAAAAACGCATGTGAAGGTGCATCAAATACTGTTTAGGGTTGTGACAGCCGCATCTGTGTAGATCAGCCTCCCACAATCCTTTTGGTGTTGGTCGAAGTCAAAAAGGTGGCAGCTGGTGATAGACAACAAATGTCTTGGGCCCTTAGACTCTTAAAGCTCTAGGTACCATGTTAAAATATGAGAAACATAGGAACAATTGATTGAAAACTGTATGTTTGAATACGAACTCTATTTATATAGGTTAATTACAATTAGTACAATTTATTATAGGAGATATGTTTCTATAATTCTAATATGATAATAAAGATATGATCTGAAAGTGATTCTATTCTGATCCTATTATGATTATCAACAGTCTCTTAAATAGAAGATTCAAATTGTATATGTTGAGACTGCTTTAAGCTTACCACACATAAAATCTTCTGCCTTCAAAACAGAAAATTTTATCACGAATTATAGTTTCTGTTGTAATATCATTGAGTACATACGAATAGTCAGATATGTCCACATTTATGTCAACTAATGTGGTGAAAAAAGGATGGAGATTGATGCATATAACCACATAACTAAAGACTAATGTCTTACCAGTGTCAGGGTTTGTTACTGGCAACATCAATGACAGATCAGCCAAAGTTTTCAGGGCATCAAAAGCAGAACCTTCATCTACAAAGAGAGAAGAAGTAAGGGGGGAGGGAGTAGAGGTTGATAACATTAATAAAAATCGCACTTTAATTTGGAATAACAGGAAAAATTTGAAGCCTAGGAAAGATGTCGGGAAAAGTGTACAACATACACTAATATGAATTACAAAATTCAAACAAAATGTATAACTATTCTCATCAACAATAGTTTTAAGGTCTAACTAGTTATTATAATGGTTTAAGTTTAAAAGAGAGTACCGAGATAGAGGTTCCATCATGTAAACATCTAATTCAATTAATCTATCTTGAATTCTATTCTATAATGAAAAAGCAAAAGGAAATAGATACATAAGTTTCTTCTCCAATTGATTTCTTTTCCTGCTCAAACAGAACCAAGTAGGCAAGTACAACAACTGTTGCACCAAAATCATTAAACTTTTACTTAACCAAAAAGGCTCAAGTAATACAAATTCATTTTATGCTGAAATCTTCCAAAAAAACTTTAGGTCCATAAAGACTTCTTATATATGCATGTTAATTTCAAGGACAAAACAAAACTAAGCTTCCACTCTAAAAAAAGAATGTTATAAAACAAATTGGAAGATGAAAACATATAACAAAAAATTAAAAGAAGATATAACCATAAAACCAAAGAGACACAATAAATCAAGTATCATGTTTAATGGTACATGTATCCTTTTATTTATTAAGAAAGAACAGCCACATATTCTGGAATATGAGGTCCTTCTTTCAGTATGAAATATAGTATGCTTGGCTTAGTGACCAAAACACATGATACCAAGTTGCCCCGTTTTCAATCATTTTATGGCAGAAAATTTACCACACTTGTTTGGTAAAAAATTGAGGCCCCATTTGGAATGTTTTTTATTTCAATTTTCAAATTTATAAATCAAAAACTAATTTTGATTTTAAGTTTTCAAATTTATAGAAACATTTTTTTGGTTTCCAATTTTAAAACGTCAAATTTCAATCTCGCTAAAATTTTCCTTCACGATGACCGGGAGGCTAGCAGCCAGTGACAACGAATGCAGCCAATAGTTGACAGCTGGTAATCAGTAACTGGCAACCAATGACCGATAACAGGTGGTGATGGTCGGTGACCAACCGTCAAAGGTGGTAGTCGACAACCATTGCCACCAACGGGTGGTGGTGGATGGTAATGAGTGATGACCAGCGTAAGCTTGAAATCTCAAAATCAAATTTTATTATTTTCTAAATAATAGGTAGAAATTGTCTCGAACATAACTAAAAAATCAAATCTCAATCATTTTTGCCGAACAAATCTCAATTTTCAAAATGCATTAGAAAACCAAAAATCGAAAATTGAAAACCACTCCAAAGGGGACCTAAGCTAAGCACAATTTCAGTTAGAAATAGCTAGCAAAGTAAAGATATCAGTTATAAAAAGGACAGACGACTTTATGAGGAAGGGGAATTAAAGCAATTACCAAATACCTTTTTCTAAAAGTAGCTTTTTACTTTTCATACGGGAACCCTTGTAAGAGGACCTTGCATTTTTTGCATCTACAAAATCTGTGTCAAAATTGGATTTGATAAAACTAAGATTTTTACCATCATCTGTTCCACTGGAGGCTTCCTTTATGTCATTCAAATGCTTGTTTAAATTCTCCTCTGACTCTAAATTCTTCCCATATTGTTTTATTTTTTCTTGATTCCTTCCTCTTGCAGTATTTTCTCTACCACTCCGATGAATTGTTTTTCTAGAATAATCTTCATTATTACCCTCTGTGCTTCCTAAACTCAACTCAGAACTACCATCATCCAAATCAGAACTGCAAAACTTAGCTCCAGCTATTTCTGATTTAGGATGCTGAAAACAGTAACCACCTAGAGTAAGTATTCATTTTATAAAAATAATAGGAAGAAAACAACTGATTATGTTCTAGAAATAACTTATTACCTTCTTCCCACTTTTCAGACCCGGTGAAGGCACAAGTCTTTTGTCTGGTGATCCAGAAATTTTTGAAGAACCACCTCTTTGTGAAGCCTCTGTCAATGCTAATGCAATCTTATGAGCCACATCATTAGTATCAACCATTTGTTTGGAGCCCTGCCTGGCAGATGAAAAAAACCTATCCCCATTATCTTTACCGATAGGATATGAAATAGGAACACGGGGAGTCCTTTTTCGAACAGCATGAGGCCTAATTCCTAAAATAAAACCACAAACAACAAAAGGTAATATTTTTAATAGGTTTTATCTAAGCAAGAGAAAAAATCCCTACTAAAGTTCATATACATACAAAATATAATATTTTGAAAGAAGCAGCCTAACATGTTGAAAGTAAGAAAAATCATCCAAACTTAATCAATTTGTTGTAACAATTGATGGTTGAAAACCAAAAAAATAAAAAACAACGTAGAGGTACATCAGAAAATTGAAGCAAAGTAATGTTCACATGTATTTTGATATATTAACCCACCAGAATGTCTCTTCTTCAACAATGACAGGCAACCATCACCTGATGCAACAGAATGTGACGGAGAATGATCTGAAAAGTGCCCATCTAATGCTTTCCTGTCACTTAGATGCTTTCCTCGCAAACGCTTTTGTGATTTTTTAGATATCTCTGCATCGTCGTTGCTTTCTTTACCACTGTCACTTCCTCCCTGTAAAGTTAAATTATTCATATTTAATTGCTCATGAACAGTTATCAAAAGCTGGTCATGTTACCCATTGCAATATATATAAAATTTACATATAACCAATACCTACCCATAAAATTTTAAGGAAATCTGTCTTTCATTCATTGATTTATTTGCAAAGGGAGGGGGTAGGGAAGGCAGCAATGCCAGTTCAATAAACAAATTATTACCTCCTAAACACAGCTTTAGATAGACAAGGACTAACTACTACACTTGTTAGAATAACAAACGGTACATATCATATGTTAAATGAATTCGAGTGTTGCATGTTAAATACATTTTAGTTTCCACAGGAAATAGTATTTCGGAAGTAGAACCCATTTACTCTTAGCCTATGAAATACTCCCCGCATTGTCTATTAAGAATCTATATATAGATGTTCTGTTCTACATAAATACTGTGCAAACAATCAATTTCACTTAAGGAAGTCCATCCTATCTCTCTTTCTCCATCTCTATTTCTCTTTCTCTCCCTTTAAATCCAACACTTTCACAATTGACAACCAAATAAATTCTTTTTAAAATAAAAAACATTATAAAAAAAATAAACTTAGTCTATTGATCAGAAAACTCTGCTGGGCGATCTATATTATTCTTTTCGGTTCAGGTAAACTAGAAAGGGCACAGTTTTCTCTCTACTCATTAAGTATGTGGATGTATTTATATTGACAGAAAAGAGACTCCTTAGGTATCAATCAAGGACCAATTTATTTAAACTTATAAAAAAGTGTTTCTTAAAAAAGCATGTTATAAGAAGTAAATGAGATTTGCCTCTTAAAAAAGCAGAAACTGCCTATTTTATTAAAAAACATTTTTTAGGAAATAAGTTTAAACAAACATGTCCTATCACTGTATCAAATGGAAACTGTAGAGTGCTAAAATTTCAATCATAATGTACACATTATCACAAAAGTGAATGGGGAAATTGTCTAATTGAAAAAGAAACAGTATTTAAAAGAATATGTAGAGAGATAATTTTTTAAATAATACAGTTTCTTCTTGCCAGTTGCCACACAACTTAAGAAAAAGATTTCTAAGGAGGAGGAGAAATATTTAATATAACATTCAGAGCTACCAGAGAGCAGCCATAAGAATGTTATAAAATCTGGAAGATCAATGTAAATGTTGGAAACAATAAAACAGATAATAAACTAAAACGAGCTGACGCCAATAAATGGAAAGATGATAATGGAAAAAGGGAGTTCAAATTCATTCCTACCAGTACACTATAATGATCTGTCATCATAGCTATCAGTCCAACAACAGAAGCAGTACCCTCCGGAAGAGATAAATAAGCCTAAAAATAAAGCGAAAGATCAGCAAGTCTTACAAAGAATATGCTACACTAAATAAAATCTGCACTATTGAGATTTGTCCCTTAACCAGTAATATAAATAACATGATGGGGGGTATATGTATCCAGTCGAATGATTAATAACAACCTGACCCACAAGCTAGGAGAAAAGGTCAACAAAAAATGAATCTTGTACTGACTGCTTTAATGTTTAAACTTTAAAACAGCTTTTCGTTAAAGGATTCAGCAATTCTTTCAGGAAGACATCCTGCTTCTCTCTTTTTTGTTCTTAATATAGATATTTAAGCAGAAAAAATAAAATAAAACATTCACTTGCTTAAAACAGAAATTATGAAGGGTAGAAAATCTTGTTTTCCAGTTGTACAGAAGAATGTACAAAATAACTCCAGAAAGGGTATTGAAAAATACAGGAAATGTTAAAATTATTACAAAGCACATCCTAAGTACATTCTTATGAATTTTAGTGTTTTAGAATCTTTTCATTTTCATGTTAATAGTGAATATGGTGGTATAAGCATTTCAGAAATATCAGTAAATTAATCAGGATGTTGAAGCTTGTACTGCATTTACCCTGTTCATAGTGTACAGGGCCTCTACCATTTCCATAGATCTATTCCGTACTGCAAGAGAAACCTGTAAAATAGGTAAAAATGTCACCGAAAAATATAACATGTTTAGTAGTAACGTTGCACTGGGAAATTGCACTGCATCGAACAAGGTAGATTAACAAAATAAGACACAACCTCAATCCTGCAACTTTCTGTATTTACTAAATATGTAGTGCATTTAGTTGACAAAAACCTGATGATGAGATTTGGTCTTTCACCTTTATCCAATAAGAAGCAGCTTATGAATAAAAACTTAAACTAACCTTCTTCCAGTCTTTCCCATATTTACGGTAAGCTTCATAGAAATGCTCAAGCTCATCCTTATTCCATTGTGGCCCTAACATGTCAGCCAATTTTCTCTTCTGCATATCATTGAAATTTCAAAAACGATTATAAGCTAACAGATAGAATTCATAATGCCTGATCAATTTAACCAAATTTTTTTCAAATTTTTTAATACCTAACTTTACATTGACAAAATGTTAAAAGATATAATAGTTGACTTCTTCACAAGATCACTGAAGCAAAAAGAATAAAGAGCAAAGGAGAAATTTATTCCTTTGTTATAGCTCAGTACATGGATAAGAAAATAATTTCTTTTCAAAGACATAAAGAAACAAATTCACCTTCTGAATACCAGGACTCGCCTTCAGCTTATTTTTGCTAGCATTCTCTGCAATTTTGTCTTTACTAGATGCAGCAGTGGAAAATCTCTTATTTACACTTCTAGATTTCCTAGAAGGAGCCATAACTGATTTCCTTGATTGTCTGAAAATTACCAGAAAGGAAGAGGAGTTAGAAAAACAAAATGTTAAAAAAAAACACAATCTAATTAAGTAAATAAACTTGAACAGGTTAGTCAGAAAAAAAAATGATTGAATCCTACCATGAAAGAGAAGAGAGAAAGAGAGAGAGAAGTCTTAGAAAAGAAGGTTTCATACTTGAGAATCTAAAGCTGTTCAAACTGAAATGGCACCTCTCCCTCTACAAATAATGTTGATGAGGAAAAGCAGGTTCAAAAGCCAGAAGATGCATCCTGTAAATTAAAAGTTAACAGCCTGAAGTTTTTTTATGAAGAATATAGCATATTTTACAATGAGATAGCAGCGGGTATTCACAAAAATAATAAAGGAAAGAAAAAGTCTGTTTTGATTGCATATATAATGCAGGATTTTACAGCTACCATTATAGTGCCAGTATGTCAAAATACCAAGATTCAAGCTATTAATGCCAACTTAAGAATCACTTTAACTAAAAAAACATTTGTCTGTACTCTGTACTATATACTAGGTCAGGCAGTAGTAGAGTGTATGTACTAAGGTAAACTACAAGTTGAACACATTGAACAGAAATTAGATTCTTAATACTCAATTGACAAAAAAAGAACACTTGAGACAATAAAATCTGGACACTAAATAAAGCAATGATATGTAGCTACCAGAAGCACTTACTTTGGTCAATACATAGGGAGAAAAATGAACACGGAGATACTCTAAAACAGGACAAAATATATTAAAGAAGAAAAAAGGATCAACAACAAGCTAGTCCCACTCTTTTATTAGAAACCAGACAGGCTAGTTAGGAGCTATAAGGAAGTCCAACAGCCCTTGTCCTAAGTGGAGAGTGCATGCATCATGATGACCAACAAGGGACACGGACGTTTGCCCCTATTGCACCAAACTATTTTTAATCTTTTCTATGTTTTAAGTCCAAATCGCCATCTCCTCCAAAAGAAAGGAAGAGGCAAAACTCCGAGTCGTTAACAGCATCAGTTCAACCATTTGCCAAAACAATTGACAGAATGCTAACACTTGGAGAGGAGTGCATCCCTAAATCTTTAATCTCAAACATTCCTCGTTTTCAAATCACTTGCATGAACTTGTTTCACAATCTTTCGCCAGTTTAAAATCCAAAAACACACAAACATGCAGACACAACAACCACTTAAAGAAAATCCGCATCAAAGCTAGAAATTCATTCAGCGATAAGAGAATCGAAAAGGAAAAGTTCCAGTAAAAGCGAGAAAAAGCAAAAATCACAGCTCCACACTACAGTTTCTCAGCTGAGAGAGAAAAAGCAGCAAAGGCACGTGCGGAGAAGAAGAAGAAATTCAAAATCCACAACTAGAAAGGAGGTGATTCAGTTAATTTATCCCTAAGACCCATGAGTTCAGAAACCCGAAACGAAACGCGGAATTGGAATATTCGGCGAAATTTCCCCTTTGATCTAGCGACGCGCGATAGAAATTGGGAATCTGAGGAAGGAGGAAAGCCCTCGCAGAGAGAAAAAAGAGTGAAAGGAAGTTTAAAATTGAAACGGAGTGAAGAGAATTAGAGAGAGAAGGAAGAGGAAGCTCACCGATCAAAGAGAATCTGGATGCAAATAGAAGCTGCGAGAGAGGGATCTAGTGCGACTGAAGTGGTGGATGAAGAAATGCTAAGCGGAGAGAAGAGAAGAAGATGATGAACAACTCGGAGTTGTGAAATGTGATGGCGTTGTTGTTGTTGGCGTAACCAAAACAAATGAAATCGGGGGTATAACCGCGAAACTTTAAAATAATAGTACCATTATTTTTTTTCCTCTTCTCCGCTCTTCAAATAACGCCCACCAATTTATTCCTCCACAAATTAAATTTAAATAAAAGAAACACCCCTAAGACGAAACAACAACCTGAATTTTAACTAGTAGTTGAAACTTAAGCCTCGTTCCGATGGTTTTTGGTATTTAGTTTTAAAATTTTTAAAAATAAAAACTAGTTTTAGTTTTAAGTTTCAAAATTTTAAAAATAATATTATTTTTGTTTTTAAATTTCAAACATTGATTTCAAATTTTAAGAAAAATATTAGTTGGCCCCGTTTGAGGTAGTTCTAAGTTTCTGGTTTTTGAAACCTGTTCGTCAAAAATTGTTTTGTTTTGGTGTTTTTACTTATTTTCGAAACAGTTTTCACTCAATTTTAAAAATAATAAAATTTGGTTTTTAGATTTTTGTTTCTGTTTTTATTTAAATTCATTATTTGACGTCATTTGTCATCATTGACCATCACCTCTGACTAAAAGTCACTGACCGCCACTCCGACAGTCATCGGTCATCACTTTCGATCAGCAGTCACCAACCCCCACCTTTGACTAACAGTCACCGGTTGTCACCTCCGATTGACAGTCACCAATTGCCACCTCCAACCAGCTGTCACCGACGGCCACCTCCAACTACTGGTCACCAACCGCCACCTCCGATCTTCGACCGCGATCATCGGTCGCCACCTCTGACCAACGGTCACCAACTACCACCTCCGACTGGCTATCACCGACTGCCACCTACGACCAACGATCACCGGCCGCCATCTTCGACCAATGGTCACCGGTCGCCACCACTGACCAGCGATCACCGGTCGCCGCCGCCGATCACCGACTGTCACCTCCGACCGGCGGTCACCTCTAACCAACGGTCACCGGCAGCTACCTCCAACCGGCGGTCACCGACCGTCACCTCTGACCAATGGTCACCGGTAGCTACCTCCGATCGGCAATCATCAATCACACCTCCGACTAGCGATCGCCAATGACCGACTGTCACCTTCAACAATCGCTACCTTCAACTAGTGTTTTGGTTAAGATTTGAAACCAATGTTTGAAATTTGGAAACAAAAACAATGTTGTTTTTAAATTTTGAAAACTTAAAACTAAAACTAGTTTTTGTTTTTAAAAATTTTAAAATTTGAAACCAAAAACCACCCCGAATGGAAGGTAACGATCATTGAAGGTGACAGTTGGTCGGAGGTGGCGGCCAATGACTGCCGGTGGGAGGTGGCGGCCGGTGATCATGGATCGGCGGTGGCGGCCGGCGACCATTGGTCGGAGGTGGCAGTCAGTGATTGCCAGTCGGAGGTGACGACCAGTGATCGTCGGTCGGAGGTGGTGGCCGATGACCGTTGGTTAGAGGTGGCGGCCGGTGATCATCAATCGAAGGTGGCGGCTATGACCGTCGATCGGAGGTGATGACCGATGACCGTCGGAGTGGCGGTCGGTGACTTTTGATAAGATGTGATGGTCAATGATGTCAAATGACGTCAAATAATGAATTTAAATAAAAACAAAAACAGAAATCTAAAAACCAAATTTTATTGTTTTCAAAATTGAGTAAAAACTGTTTTGAAAATGAGTAAAAAACCAAAACAGAACCATGTTTTACTTACGTAATTAAGTGACGTGGCATGGTTATATTGTAATTAAGAGTTAATTAAAGTTTAATTAATTATTTGAAAATGTTAATTTTAAAAATATAAAAAATATGTACTATGGTAGAAATCAAACTCAGGTCTTGGAAGAAGAAAAGTTAAAGTGAATCCACTAGACCAAAGGTAAGAGTTTATTTTATTTTGCAATTTCAATATATTTAAATTAATCAATAGCAATGTTAATTTTAAAAATATAGAAAATTTGAAAAAGGCTAGAATTGAACCCAGGGGTCTAAAAGTTTAAATGCTAAAGTCATACCATAAGACTGAAAGTCAATATTAATTTTCTTGTGAGATTCAGATTTAATTAAACTAATCGAGCCAAGATTAATTTTAAAAATATATTAAAATTTACAACTTTTTTAAATGGAGAAATTTTAATTTTAAATTTTAATTCTCAATTTTAATTTATGTCTTTATTTTTAATTAGATTTTAAATTTTATATTGTTGTTAATATAACTAAATTTTAGTTTTAGTTGTTAACCCTTAAATTTGAATTTCATCTTTTAATTGTTAATTTTAGTTTCAAAATCACAAATAAAATATATAACATAAAATGACCTACCATAGATTTAAAATTAAAATATACAAATAAAATATAAAATCTCATTAAAAATAAAGATAGAAATTAAAATTTAAATTAAAAGTTAAAAACTATAAATTAAAGTAACAACTAAAACTTAAATATAAAAGTAAAAATTAAAAAAAATA
The DNA here is from genome assembly GCA_037954015.1 of Psophocarpus tetragonolobus. Taxonomy (NCBI): domain Eukaryota; kingdom Viridiplantae; phylum Streptophyta; class Magnoliopsida; order Fabales; family Fabaceae; genus Psophocarpus; species Psophocarpus tetragonolobus. The sequence goes on along the minus strand of CM075693.1, from coordinate 3,914,599 downwards.
AACTTATTCAAATAGATTTAACATAAAATCAAGCTAAGTAGTTTTTAGAATTTAAAAAAGTTTCTTTATTTAAAATACTTACAACATAAATGACCAAGAATAGTAAAACAAAATAAAGGAAAAGAGACAATAAAACCAAAATTGGTTTACTATCTAGTGGTATCGTCTTACAACTCTCACAGATCCTAGGTTTAATTAAATTTGAATCTCACAAAAAAATTAATATTGACTTTTGGTCTGGTAGTATGACTTAACAATTAAACTTTTAGACTTGGGTTCAATTTCAGTTTTGCTCAACTTTTCTATACTTTTAAAATTAACATTGCTATTGATTAGTTTAAATACATTGCAAAAAAAAAAAACAAAAACTCTGACCTTTGGTCTACTGGATTGGCTCTAGCATCCTTTTCCCAGGACCTGGGTTTGATTCTTGTTATGGTACATGTTTTTTATATTTTTAACATTAACATTTCTAAATAATTAATTAAACTTTAATTAATTCTTAATTACAATATAATCATATCACCTCACTTAATTACATAAGTCAACGTTCATTTTCGGAAGGGCAAAAATTAAACTTTTGAAAAAATGGAAGGACAAAATATTAAGAAGTGAACTACCCCTAAATAGAGAGACACCAGTGGTAATTTAGCCCAAAAAATATTAAGAAGAATGGCATTGAAAATATTTTTTTTTAACATAATTTTCTAAGGTCATAGTAGAATAAGTTGTGAGCATAATTTGCAATTAACAATTGAAATTATAATTAATTTTAAAATTTGTAATATATGCATTTAATTATATTATATTTTTTGGTCATTGATTTTTAAATTAATGAATATTTTGATGTATTTTAACTTTAAAATATACATGGACACTTTAGAAGAGCCGAATTTTATAATAAAATTAGGCAAAAATATATTAAATATCAAATATATTAAAAATTAGAAATACGAAAAATGGGAAGGAAAAAATTGGATCTGAATAAGAAAACTAACAATCTCACAAATAATATTTTCTAACAAAAAGTGTTATCTTTTCTAGATAATAATAACTTTTAATTTAAAGACGTTATTGCATAGTAGTGCATAATAAAAGAGTTATAAGGTTAGTTTATGATAGAATAGAGATATGGGAAAAAGTTGTGGATTTAAATTTTTTTTATAAAAAAAACTAACACATTAACACCTAAAAAAAACAAAGATAAGTAATTCAGTCGATTAAACCCGCAAGCTACCCTTTAGTCAAATCTATAATTCTCCTGCAAAGTCGTAATTAAATTAGTCACATGTACCATAAATAAAAATTAAATTTAAAATTAATTTTCCTATTTATAATTTTTAAAAGATAATTAGAGTACATTTATTCTCAAAATAGGAGTTTTCTTTCTAGATTTTTTCTAGTATCATTTTATTTAATACTTTTAATATTTATTCGTTCTACAAACCTAAACAAAAAATATATTTTTTAAAAAAAATAAAAAAGCATGCATTAGATTCATGGACTAGATCTACTTAACTCGCAGATTATATAGATAAGGCTAAAAAAAACTCAAATTTTATATGACCTCAAAATAATGAGATTTTCTTTTATTACATACCAAATTTCTTCTTCCACCAACCAAAATTTTCAATTCTAAAAGTATTTTTACTCAAATTTTGGATCAAGTGATTCGAGACTAATTAGTTATATTTTTTGGATCATTTAATTTAGAATATTAAAAAATTAATTTGATTTCTAGATCAATTAATTTGAAACCTATTAATTATGTATCATGGATTAGTTGATCCAACATGTAAAAAAATTATTTGGATCAAGTGATTCGAAACTAATTAGTTATATCCATAAATGTCACACTATAGTAAATTATAAGACACACACAAGTCCCTCTATCCATAAATGTTTATACATTATTAATATTAATTATGTAGGCTCATGAAGCACATATTCACCTAATCATAAAGGGAAATGTAAATGAGAAAGATGAAGAATAATAACTATAAAGGCTTTTCCAAATTACATGATCCAAACACCAAAAGATATGCATCACCAAATCAATTAATCTAAATAGTATAATTTTGTTTTACATTCAAATCACTTGATTGGAATAGTTTATATAAAACTTATTAGGACATAATTTTTTTCTTTTTTTATATTTCATATTCACTAATCTGGAACAATACAAGTAATGAGTTTCAAATCACTTGATTAAGAAATCAAACCATTTTTTTACATTTCGAGTTAACTGATCTATAACATATAACTAATAAGTTATGGATCAATTGATCCGAAAATCAAATAATATTTTTAACATTCTAGATCAAATGATTTGAAATGTGTAACTAATTGGTTACAGAACACTTGATCCAAAAATCAAATAAGGGCACTTTCAAAATTTTAAAAAATTGGTAGGTGGGAAGAGAAATTTGGTTGGAGGTAAAAGAAAATCTTCAAAAGAATAAATTTCATATACCATTATTGATGGGAAAACTAATCCACCCTCATTTTGGCAAGTTGGGATTTTGGCAATTTGGGGTGGCATTTCAATCCACTAGCCCACTTTGGTACACCTAGCCTGACCCGTCAATTTAGCAGCCTAAAGGCAGGGTAAGGCAGGATGGCCCGCAAGCCAACCAATATTATATTATATTTTTAAAAACTATAATCTTTATATAAATAGTTATATAATTAAAACATAAAATAAATTATTAATTATAATTTATAAAAATGATTTTGGTAAGAAAATAAAAAAATTTGTCGTGAATTTGTAATTTATTTCTTGTAAAATCATAATATTATAAAAAAATAAAATCAATTGTGCAAGATTTACTGTTGTAATTTTTTCATTTATTTTTATAAAAATCATGAATTTGTCAAGAAAATAAAAATATGTTTTTAAATGAATTTTTATATTATTAAAAAAACATTTTTTCCAAATCTTAGTGGGTCGGTCCATTCGCCTACCAACCTCTCTAATGCAGGACATGTCCAACTATTTGGACCACCCTGACCCGTCTTCAGTGGACTAAAGGCGAGACGAATGATCTATTTGTCACACCATAATACCATGTAGTAGGGGTGCAAAAAACATGCCAACTCGTCTCGTTTTGATCTGTCCCACCTTTGACTCGTCGAAAACAGGTCGGGATAGGCCAGATCACTTGGCCTGCCCTGCCATTAGGTGGGTTAGAAGGCCAACAGGTCAACCTGTCATAATTTTGAAATTTTGTTTTTTTAAAATAATATAAAATTTTATTTTTTTTAAAAAAAAATATTTTCTAAAAAAAGTAATAATTTGACAAAAATAATAGAAAAATTACTAAAAGCAAATCTTGCATAATTTATTTATCTTTTTTGCAATATTATGCTATTACACAAATACATGACAAATAAGTCCATGAAAAAGTTTATTTTATTCATTTAACAAAGTCATTTTTATAAAATTTATTTAATGATTTATTTTATATTTTAATTATTTTATTAATTTATGTAAATATTTTAATGTTTTAAAAACAAAATAAAATATTTGTGGGTTAACAGGTTAGCTCGTCCCGCCCGCCAATTTGGTGGTTTAGGATGGGTAGACCAACACAAGCCGACATACTAAAAACACATGTCCAGGCATTGAAATGAGGATGGACTGACGGATTGGCCCGTCGAGACCACCCTATTTTGTCGTCCCAACCATGTAGCTTATGCATGAGGTATGCGAGGCCAAACTCATTTTTTAATTCTATTATTAAAAACTATTTTATGCCTAATTTAAGATATAAATTTATTCGTTAGATTCATTTATGTGAAAATTATATAATTTAGTCAGTAATGTTCTAACATAAACCAGTTATAAATATGATGAAAACCTTGTAAAGATAAGGACAACGGTAAGAACAAAAAATAATATTATTTTAAGTGAAATTAGTATGCACGGCCAATCCAAAAGAGTTTTATATCGACGTTCAATCACAATTCTTCATTTATATGACTTTTAAAGTATTAATTACTAAAGTATAAACTTATCATAAATTAAGAATTGTGATTGATTGTGAGTGTTTTTACAGTGACAATGTATACTAATTAAACCCTATTATTTTTCACCATGCTAGTAACAATTTTTTTCATTTGAATATTAATTAAATTTCACAGTTCTCGTACAAATAAATTTAATAGGACAAAATTTACATATTGAATCAAGAAAAAAAATATTCAAAATCATATTTAAAAGTTAAAAAAAAACACTATTTGTAAAGGGCAATATTGACTCAAATTGAAAAGATAAATGTCCAAAATTAATATTTTAAAAGATAAAAAATAAAGAATAAATTGAAATATAAGAATTGTATAAAAGTAGGATACAATAAAAGTATTTTTTAATAAAAGTATTTTTAAATAAAAACATGTTAAATTCTTATATTATTTTATGTTTAATGCACATTAGACCATTTTTTAAATAATATATATTGTTTTGTATTTGTTTGAAAACTAAACAAAAATTTAATGAATCAATTAACACGAGATATGTTGTAAAAAAATTTGCCAAGAAAAATATGAATAGAAGATAAATAATTTTTAAGTAAATCAATAACATGTTAAATAATTAATAGATATTTTATTACAATATAATATAAACGATTTTTTCTCTTATTTTTATAAATTCTAAAAAAATAACATTTGAAATAATATTTATAATTTAAATACTGGAGTTCACGTATAATAGGTTATAAATTAGTAAAAAAGTAGTGAAGAGAATTAAATTTATATTTTAATTAAATTACTAATTGATTTGAGATGTGATAAATTTATTAGTTGTGTTGATACTAGGTGATTGTATTTAGTTGATGGTAGAAGGATGGAAAAGAGATTATTATTTTTTTGTTTCAGAAGATTTTAGTTGAGTTTCAATAAATTTTCAAAAAATCAGTTATTGAAAAGGAGGATTGCATTTAGCAATTTCATCTTACTAAATACACCCTCGATACTATATAAATTATTATTCTTCCTCACTTTCTTAATTCCATTTTTTCTTCTGTAAGTTCTTTTGCAGCATCGTTCCATCTTCTCTATCTCGCCGCAATCTTTTCTCCATTGCATGTGTGGCTTTCGGTCGACAAAATTAAATGTGTTCTCATTGCTCTTGATTTCGAGAGTTAATCAGTATATACATGTTTGATCATAGTTTTTTTAACCTTTTTCGTTCATTTTCGATCTTTAGGTTGGTTCTTTCGTTTTTGTTTGAGTTGACTTTTAAAGGGAGAAACAGGTAAAGAAATTTAAATCTCTGTTTTAACTTTAAAATATTATTTAAGTGGTGTTAATATTAACAAGTTGTGGTTGATTTAACTTTTGAAATAAATTTGGATGTTCTTCTTTTTTTACAGGCCAAATGTTAATTGTTAATGTATTAGTTTTTGTTAGTGGAAGGATTCAAACTCATGACATCTCTATCTCTCCACTTTACCACTAGAACAACCTTCTTACTCTCAATTTGGATGTTATGTGAAATTGATAGTTTGAGGTGATTAATTTATGATTTTGTTTATTGTGAGAAGTTGTTTATGTAGTGAAAATGACAATTTTAATAGTATTGTTATTTGTTGAATATTTTGGTCATATTTGATATTATGATCTGGATGATGATGGATGTTTATAAATGATTTAGGTGATAAATTATTGTTTGATGATGATTTGGTGATTGCAACTGTGGTGAAATGTGTTGGTGTTCTGAGTGATAATGATGATGTGTGGCAGATAATTGTTGATGGATTATGTTGTGATCCATGTTGCGGTGATATATATATATATAAGGAGATTGGGATTTGGCAGATATAGACAGGGTAAAACTTTGACCTGTCGTTTAATCTGTTTGACTAGATTGATGTGGATATCAGTCCACGGTGGAGGAGACTTTTTGAGTTTGTCATGAAGAGGTTTAGAGATGATACTAAGCTGAGGAAAGAAGTCAGAGACATAATTTAGACAACCCAAAAATTTTTGAAGTTGCGATTTTTCTAAAATTTGATTGGGGAATTTGTCAGCAAATTCAATAACTCGACAAATTGGTTTGATAGTTCCCTGAAAGATGTAATGGCCAAGGAATTTGATTCTAGTCTGAAATAGACAGATTTTAGTTTTAGAAATGGCTAGGCCATTTCGTCTGATTACTTTGAAAAAGATTTCAAGATGTTTAAAGTGTTGATCCACAGATTGGGAAAAGATAAGAACATCATCGATATAGACAATGCAAAAATTGGAATATGGGTTGAATATGTCATTCATTATATTTTGGAACTCCGAAGGAGCGTTTTTAAGACCAAAGGGCATTACGTTCCATTCGTATTGCCCAAAGGGAATAGTGAAGGTTGTCTTGTAGCGATCACTGAGATTGATTTGGATTTGCCAAAATCCAGATTTCATATCGAATTTAGAAAAGATTTTTGCCGAATGAAGACGGGAGAGTAAATCTTTCTTGTTTGGAATTGGATATCTGATCCATTGAAGAGCTTGATTAAGCGGTTTGTAATTGATAACCAATCTTGGGGCGCCTCGCTCAATCTCAGAGGTTTTGTTAACGTAGAAAGCTGCGCAAGACCAAGGGCTTTTGCTCTTTCTGATTAATCCTTTGGACAAAAGGTCCTTGATTTCGTTTTGACAATGAGTGACAAGATCGTGACTCATTTGGATTGGCCGAGCTTTGGTCGGGATTTGTCTATCTGTGAAATCCTTTTCGTAAGGAAGATTAACCATGTGTTTTTTCCTATCCCAGAAAGCATTAGGAAGGTCAGAACAGATGGTAGATTGAAAACGATCAGAAAGACTCTTGATATGTTTTTTTATATAAGGGAGAGAAAGTTGACTCTCGATATGCTTGAAGGAAATTTCTTCTTTAAGAAAGTTAATCTGATTTAGTTTTCGATCAACTTGATTAATATTCCTATGGACTGGTTTGTCTAGGAATTTGAATAAGATTGTTTTTCCCAAATGCTGGGTGGTTATACCTTCACCGGAAATTTGAATAGGGAAGATAGTTTTGATGAATGACGACCCTAAGATGACATCATTCTTAAGGTTTTTTATCAGGAGAAATGGAGTTTCTACCTGAAGATTATCCTTTTGGATGATTTCCGAAGGAAGCTTATACTGGATTTCTAGTTTTGATCCACTAGCAGTCCTAAGCCTTTCGGAAGTTTTGTGGAAGTATTTGGTTGGAATAAGTCCTTCCAAAATACAATTTGAATTTGCTCCGGTATCAAATAGAGCGATAGTTTTTAGAACAAAATCGTCTACGATAATGGTAACATCAATATAAAACTTTTGAATGCTACACTGATTGATGAGGTTGTTGAAGAGGGTATCTTCATTTGATGAATTATGGTCTGACTCATAATCCTGATTATAGTTTTCATGGTTATCTGGAACCATGTTATCAGATAAAGTTGCAGTTAGTTGAGATATGATAGTCTCGTGTAACTGTGATTGAGTTTTGAGTTCTCGGACCTCAGATTTGAGAGAACGAATTTCAGCCTGGAGGTCCTGAATAGTGACTGGCTTGGCTGAAGATTTTTCCAGTTGTTTGAGAGTTTGAGTAAGATCAAACTTGTTATTGACAAACCTATTATCTGAACGCGTAGGTTTGGGTTTGGAAAGGATTGCCTTTAGTTTTTCAAGATACTCCTTCCTATCCTGAGGGTCTTGGATAGATTATAGGGCATCAAGCAATAGATTCTGCTCATCATTGTGAATGACATTGATGAGTGGAGATTCAGAACTTTCGCTACTAGAGGAGGAAAGATCATCGTCAGCTTGGATTTCGTCAGAAGATGTCTTGGCGATATCGTTTTCTTCTTCTGAGGAACTATCAGAAGAGTTTATTAAAAGATTGTTAAGTTGATCCTGGACAATAGGATCAAGATTAAGTTCACGAATCTTAGAGGAGACTCGACAAAATCTTGCTAAATGACCTTTACGGCCACACTTATAACAAGTTCTAGTTTCTCTAGAAAGATTGGGAGGATTAGTGTTTTGCTTACGAAGATTAGGATCAGGAGGCCTACTATGTTTGATATTAGGCTGGCGAGTCTTAAACCTATAGACTCTGCGTTTGGGTTTATTCAGCTGTTGCTGAGAATGTTTTTTATGGGTAGTCTTTCCCGGATTTTTGGAACAAGGAAGACCGAATTGTTGGCAGAAATTTCCCAAATCTCTGCGATTCTGAGCCTTTTCTCTGGCTAATTGCTTTTGAATGTTGTCGTCCTGACAGATTTTGAGAGCGACCTTTTGAACATAAGCTATGATATTTCCATAACTTAACTGATCATAAGGGATTTCTCCGTTAAACTGGGAACGGATTTTTTCCCTAACTTTGTCTCCTAAGGATTTTGGGAGTCCAGCTAGGAAGGTTTCTTTCCAAAAAGGTTTGTGACAGTCATCTCTAGTGTAGACTCGAGTAAGGAAGGTGTCCCTATACCACCTAAAATTACCTAAGGTCTTACACTTAAGAGTTGAGAGGAGATCTCCGGAACGATCTTTGTAAATAGAAGGATCTCCGATGAAATGTTTGACAATGGCCATAATTAATGTATTAACAGCGTCGAGAATAGGCTTCCCTTTGTCAGTAAGGACGTTTCCTTCGGCGTCCGTTTTGACTGCCATAAAGATTTCATGCTTCTCAGTGTCGGAAACATAATTATCCCACCAGCATTTGAGTTGACCAGAAAAGCCAGCGGTCAAAATTTCTACTATAGTCTCATCAGTGCTATCTAAAGCAGTCTGATATGCAGTGGAGACCATAGTCATATGTTGAAGAGTATTAAGGATGTTATACTCAGTTTGACCATCTATGTTCCATTCATAGATTTGATTGGCGTTGAATGATCGAAGACTTTGATCATTCTTTTCCTCAAGGAGAAGATCAGGAGCAGTGGCTCGATTGTAGTAGAGTTTAGAAGGCTGCTTCCAGTTGAGAGCCTTACTAATAACAGGATTGATTTGAGGAATAGACTTACTGCTAGATGCAGCATCCTCAGACTCGGAACCTATGGAAGAAGTTCCTAATTTTTTAATCCTAAGAGATTGGTCTTTTTGGGAGACACTCCTAGTGATTGGTCCTAGCTTAACAGATTCTACCTGTGAAGAACTAGGGGTATCAGGAATAACTACAGAGTTATCTGGATTGGATTTTCCTAAGGCTTTAGTCCAATTATGATGAATAAGCCTAAATTTATTTCTAGTCTCGGTAGTTAGACTAAAAGGTTTAAACAATGGTTTGGAAATGGAAGAGGTCTCATCGTCTTTGGTTCCTGAAGATGAGGCTTTTTCCTACAAGGTTTTCTCCTAAAACTTGGAGGTACTTATTGGTATAATTATTTTGTTCCATAAGGGCTTTAATATCTTAGGCTCCTATGGTTTCATCTGATTTATACTTAAAGGGCGAAGCTAAATACTTATCCTCTAAGTCTGGGATGAAATAACTGCCAGACGGAGGTAGGTCGGACTTAATGAGTTGACCATTCTTACGGTGCCAGACAGTTAAGGTATTGACAGAGAGATCTTCTGTGATTGTAATTGTCCAAGGAGGATAAATTTTGTTCCTATGAAGGTAGACATTTAACCAATCAAAGAAACAGACATGAGTTTGGACTTTGTTAAGAAATTCATAAAAAGAATCAATGATTTTTGACCTATGGTCACCCTTAAACTTGCTAAGAAACCATTTCCTCTGAGAGGTCCAAGTCTCAGAGTAGAATTCCTTACGAAGGGTTGGTTTGTCTATGGTGTAACTATTCATAGTTGACCATACTGCATTTCAGATTGAGTAGGAGAATGGATTTCTGAAGAGATGTCTTCCTCAGTCCTACTGTAGATATTTCTAGGGATAGAAGATGAGTTATCTAACCCTTGAAGATTGATTTCTGGAGTAATAATTCTGGGAATTGAACTCCGATTTGATTGGGAAGCTATAGGAAAAGATCTTCTGGCACTAGTATAGGCCGATCTAGAAGCTTCGGATCTTGAAGAGAAAGAATTTCTCCGATCAAAGATGATCTCTACCTTACCAGCCTCAGATTGTCTAATTTCCTGGAATTCAGGGGTTTGACGAGGAAGGGTTGGTGTAGCTTTTTCGAGTTGCCAGGAGGTTGGTAACTCTACCTCATCCCATTTGATGAGTTTGGGAACAACAACATTTGCCATAGTCATATCTGTGACAAACAAAGTTGTTTCCCGATCATTGGTTTTAAGAAGAACCCTTGAGTTACAAGTGTTCATGACCTTGTATTGGATTTGATGGAGAAGAGCTGCAGGGATAAAACCTTCTTTCATGTTTAACCCATGCAGACGAATGTTTAAAAACAATGAATCTAAGACATTTCGATCTAAAAGACTCACCGTTTTGTTTAGAAAACAATTCAAATAAACAGGACCATGTCCTAGACTGGTTTCTACGGTTCCTATGAGGGAATCGTGAAAGTCATTATGCCTAATATCGCGAAGGCACATGAGGATTGAGGCGTTAAGACCTTCCTTAACAAGGGGCTTGACAGCTACTTGAACACATCCTATATGGAGGTATTTGTACTTCCTAAAATGTTCAGCTATCGATTGTTTGGTAAGAAGATGGAATTCCTCACCAGCTTGGGGATCCAAAGGGATATTATTTTCTGCAGTCCTAATTATGTAGTCAGAACTATGGACATGTTTGGATTCATCAGGAATATAGAGTTCATCCTGAGGGATTTTAGGGATTTCCTAATTATTGATGGCTTGATTGATATCCTCAAAGCAGACTTCTTCTTCAAAAATGTTATTTTTGGGAGGTATTTCCTCAACCGATTGATTTTGCTCAGTGAGCAGATTGGTGGTAGAAGGAGAAGAGGATGAAGAAGATTTGACAGAAAAGTGACAAGAGAGGGAGCAAAGAAAATAACTTATTGTTTATAACTCTTCCAGTATCATCACCTTCATCTGGTTCTTATAATAAACTTACCGAATTACAAAATTTACAGAACATTATCTCTTTCAGAATTACTTCATCAATGAAATAACCATCCATGGTAGAGACATCTGGCAAAGGCACATAGGCAACATGGACTTACCGCCTCCCTCGGGCCTTACTACCAATCCAGCCCCAGGCAAAACCGTTGACACCATGAACCATTACTCAAAGAAGTCATAAAATGAAAGAGATAGATAAAAACAGAAATACATAACAGAAAGAGAAATAAAACTAAAACGGAAAAGAGCTGGGTTTACAAGGCGGTAATCCGCACAGTACCAGTTTTCTGCGTCACACCTCATGAGTTTTTCAACCCGACGAGGCTTACAAAACCGCAGTTTTCAAAAATCAAGGGCAAGTACCCAGGTTTTCAGAAGAAAGAACAATAGATAAAGAGTCTGCATCCCCATAACAGAATAGCATTAAATCATAATTTGAATGATAAAGTAAACTTAAATCCAGAAAAATAAGATCCTATTTCCCCATCAGACTCTGATACCAGAAACCCACGGATCTACTAACTAGGAGAGAATAGGAAAGATGTTATGCATGCAACAGATAAGCCCGGATGTTACACGGCAGTAGTCCGCACAAGGTCGGATGTTATGCTATGCTAATACATGCAACAGTTATACCAGAGCACATATATATATATATATATATATATATATATATAATGAGATGTTATGTTGAGGTGGTGAGTTGTTGAAATTGTAATTTAAATGTTTGAAGTTTGCATTTCATTAATAATGAGCATTGATAAATTGTGTTGTGGAAGTGATACGGTGTTAGGCATAGTTATAGTGATAATGCATTTGATGTTAGGTATGGTTACGACGATAATACACCAACGAGACAAGTGATCCTGATGCTAGGCCCGATTATGGCAATTATGAAGTGTTGGGCCTGGTTATGGTGATAATGTACCTAACATTAGGCCTTTTATAATTTTTCTGAAAGTGATAACTGAAAGTGGGGTAACAATTTAGGAAATAACGATGATTTTTCTGTTCACGAGGCATATAAAAAAATTCAAGGTAGTGATCAAAACATCAATTCTCCTTTTTTTTTCTCTTTAAATCACCTGGAAAGCAAGAGTACCTTCTAAGGTTGCTAGATTTGCATGGAATGTAGCTATAGTTGAATCCCAACTAAGATGGAACTTGCAAAAAAATGGGTCCAACTATTGGATGGAATTATTTGTCCTTTATGTTAGGTTGAGCCAGAATCAGTTTCTCATTTTTTGTTTTCTTTTAAGTCCACTTATCAGGTATAGATGCATTGTTGTCGCTAGCTTGGTTATTTGAAGACTCTTTCATCATAATGTTATTCTCACTTGTGGTAACATTTCTCTTATGCCAATAGGAAGACACAGAAAGACACCTTGTTAACTATCTAGTTGGTCACTCTATGGTTGATATCGCTTGCAAGGAATGCTCAAATTTTCAAAGGATCTTCACCTTGTGAATTAAAGGTATGGCAGGACACCATCCAAATTTTTTGGGTTTGATTAAGGGATTTTCATAAAAAAGTTGTGTTTTGTATTTTATGAATGGTTTGTACAACCAAAGTATTGTTCAACAAAGTAGGCAATGGGTATCATGATAGTTTATTGGGTTTTTTGTATGTGCAAATCATTGTTAGTGGGTGGGATTTGTTGTCTTTTAAGTGTATCTATGTAATTATTTCATATTCTATGTATCCTTGGAGACATTCTCAATTACTTCTTGTGATTCAGAATTGTCTTGCCATTGTTGAATAAAATAATTTTCCTTTTACAAAAACAATGATAAAAGAAGCAATGATAACACTACATATTTGCAAAAATAAAATTCTAATGAAAATTAAGAATTATTTAATGCAGATGAATCGAGACCAAAATATGAAAGAGATAACACTACATATCAATTGGAATACACATCTCATATAAAGAAGAAAAAATTATGTTTGAAAAATGAAGGTGAAGCACAAGTTATAAAAGACAACTTTTTCTATAATTAAATGTACCACATGAAGAGTTAGTATCATGATTCACGAAGACAAGATGAAGCTTATCCAAGCATAAGTCCCTACTAAAAGAAAGTAAGATGATTGTTAGGTTTAGAAGGTTTGAACAACCAGATGAAAACGAACTCAAGCGGTTTTGAATTTTGATGATAGCAAATAAATTAAGATTGATCGTCTAATGTTTTCCCTATGAGATTTGTATCAAAAGTTATACAAATGAAATATAAGAATAACATAAAAAAGTGACTTATTCAAGTGCAATTGAAAGATAAGATGATTAGAATATGCTATCGAAAGAACAACTAGTCATCAGAACATAAGAAGACGACATCATTAGAACATCATCATATAAGGAGTTTTAGAGTTATAGAAGATGTTTATCAAAAGTTGGCTTGAAAAAAAGCCATTGTCATAAGATCAGAAGGTAAAACATCATAACATAAGACACGTTACTGATCAGAAGAAGTCATCACAAGAACAGAAGGTGTACAGATTATAAGATATGCTTTACTATAAGAAAATCGAAGCTACTGATCATTGAGGAACCACTAATAAGGAAATAAAGACAAACTATTGTCAAAAGACAAAAGCATCTGTTGATTATTAGAAGATCGCAACATTCATGCCCTAATCAAAATGTCCAAGATGTCATGTTTTACTACTAAAGGTGGAATCAAGCTTCTAGGTCTTTGAGAGATCACCTGATAAAGAGCATATGACTAGAGAAGACTAGATTGTGTCATAGGATGTGCTGGACGAAGCTAACATCTTCTAAAGGAGCTTTTGTGGATAATGTTATGACGACTTTCTCAAGGAAACACTTCATTGTAATAGGAAACATCATCTCATGAAGATGTCATTATCTTATAGATTGTTGAATCATAAAAAGATCCTTAGAAGATAAATTTTTTATCGATACATGAAACATAATATCAGGAAAAAAAAAGACAAATTCAGTGATAAGTCTTAAAAATGCATTTAATGCAATATCAAATATCAAGTTGCACATGCCAATTTCATCAACAATTGAAAGAGGAGTAACAATCCTCACAACCTGAAGAATGAAAATACAGGTTTAAGGAAGAAGAAAAATAAAAAAAGACACAACAATTGACTTGAATCTTTGTATAAATTTCTCTTTCTTTCCTATTGTAGTATTTGTTCATTCACCTTTAGTGATCAAAAGTCTCATTTAGAGCAACCTTCTATTGATTGTAAAGTACATATCCTTCACTTTGTGAAGTTCATATAAGTGAGCGAAACTTACATATCTTCTATGTGAGAGTAACCTTGTAATCCTACAATCTTAACCTTTGGGTAATTGAGGCAGAAGTGACTTGTTGAAGATAAAATACTAGGGTTGAGCCAAAAGTGTCTTAGTGTCAAATAATCTTGCACTCATTGAGCATTCAAAAAAGTGGTTTAAGAATACTCGTTGTGAGATAGAAGTAACAATAAGAATACTTATTATTTCAGTTAAAATAGTGAAACCTTCCAATGCGTATTTAGAAGAGATTGGACATAACTCAACTTGAGCTACCAATATAACAATTGAGTTTCATACTTACCTTCTATTGCAATATTTATACTTGCTAAACCTGGGGGTTTTTTTTTTTTTCAGAATAGTTTCATAAGAACATCTGTTCATATAACATCATGTATAAGTGTAGAACAAGATACTTTACAAATATATTTTAAACTAAGTCTTGTTTTAGGAAAATACTTTTTTCATTTAGTTTACATCTTATGTTGAATATTATATAAAACGTTATTTCTTGAAATTGTGTTATATGAAATCTTTTTATAAAATTAACAAATAATTTTTTTTTTATTTTTTTGTATGTTAAAGCAACTATGAAGTATAATAATTTTTTACCTTGATAAATCCATAATCACTATTTATTTTTACAAAAGTAAACTTAGAAAACCAAATACAGAAGAAGAAGGAAAACGAAAAGCAAAAACATACAGAAAAAAAAAAAAAAAACACAATACACTTGGGACTAATAGTAGAAAACATAATATCTTTAAACTCCTTTACTGTATCTCCAAAATTATCAATAAGTCTCTTTAGTAAACCACAACAGATAAAATATAAAACACATATATTTTACATTACATCGAAAAAATAAAATAAGAAAAAATGTTAGAAGAACACAACCTTGTAAAATAAAAATGACAACAAAAAATTATAAGGAAAAGAGTTTCATTGTGCCATAGATATGTCACTGCAATAGATACACATATATAATATTTAAAATTCAAACTCATATCTAATTCACCACCCGAAATTGAAAGAATACAAAGATAATTATTATTGATGAAAATTTTCTAATTAATTATTAATAAAATAAAATGCAAACTTATTACTAAAATCGTAACGGTAAAAAATTTAATTGTCAAACCAATGTTATGAAAGAAAATAAAAGAAAAGAAATAAAAAAATATAGTGGAAATTGAAATTATGATCATTACAAAATTATTTCATACATTTATGACTTTTTTTTATAAACAAAGTTAATTTTGGAATTATCAATTCTCTTTATATTTTTTCTTCTTTTCCATGTCTATTTTGAGTGCAAAGTAAAACATGTGAGATCGATTAAATTTGTGACACTTTTCTTGCTACTTTATTTGCTAGGAAATTAGAGAAATAATATTTTTTTCTCTCATTTGTTAAAATTAATGGATGTAAATATCAAAACTAAAAGGCGGTTAATTGGTTTGTAAAAAAAATCCCTTATTTTTATTAAAAAAATAGAACTTTTTCTTCGAATCAATAAGATTTAGATAGTGTTGAAAATGCTTCAAATCTAGTCTCTTCATCACATATTAATTCAAGTATTACATGTAGATACAAATACTTGCACAAAAATAATCTCAATCTAAAGCAAATTAAAAACCAAGTAAAGAGAAAAGCAAGAGGATTGCATAAAGATTTATGTTGACCACCTACACATTGTACTACATCTAGCTTAAATCCTCAAGACCATCTACCTCAGGATTGATTCCACTATGAACCTGGGAGATTTACAACCAAACTCATAAGCACATGCAAACCTACACATGCATAATTCTTGAAGATCTATTAAGAAACTAAACTATATGCAAAAACCTATTACATGTAGGGTCAACCTAGGATAAATACCTAAGCGAACAACAAAAAACAATGTAAAGAACGAATTCACTTGAGATCTTAAGAGAAGTAAAGGGTGAAAGCTTATCTTATATCGAACAACCAATCTTGATTAATTCTCCATTGAATGTTTCTAGGCCTTTGGTTGCAAAAGAAATGTGCTTGCAATAAAACTGTGATTTATTGATTATGAAAGAATGATTTTTCGCAAAAGTTCTAAGGTTACTTGTGTTGCAAGCTATTTAGAATTCTACAAAATGTATTGATTTAATCAATTATCACAGGCAATTAATCGATTAAATTGTTCTTGAGTTTTTTTAAAACAATTAAGGACCAATTTAATTGATAAAATATACTACCTTAATAGATTAAACTGATCTAGAGTTACCGAGGAACAAATTAATCGATTAGTTTAAGTGGTTAATCTATTAAATTGATCTTGAGCCATGTACAACTATAAAGCATAATTTAATCGATTATTTTTAGTAGATATTCGATTAAATCGAGATTAATTGATTAAAAATATCCAGTTAATCAATTAAAACAACAAAATTCTAAGTTTTATGAAACTTAAACCTGTTTTGAATCAATTAATTGGTTGCTTAATTGATTACCAACATGAATAATGACATTCATGGATATTTCAAAGATCTTTATGAGCTTGATCTCATTCATGCTAAAATTGGCTAGTGCAAAGATGATTAATTTGATGTATCGATCAAAATTTGAGATTTACCATACATGATATAGCCTAGATGCATGCATGATTCACAAATAATCAAGCATGAAAACTTTAACATACATTTTAGACTTGCTAGGCTCATCATCAAAATTACATAGCTCGCAAGGTACACATACTAATGTGAGTCTTCATTCTTGAGAAATAGAGGAGTTCCATGCTTATGTCTCCATAAGTTCTTTGTAGTATATGCATTAGAAGTCAAGTATTAAATATGTGATTGTAACTCCAAATCATAGTTAAGCATAATTTTATGTATTTTAAAAAAATATTTTCTTCTTATGCTCATTAATCAATGCTCTTAAGACATTGATTGACATTCCTTACTTGTTATAAGACTATCTATCTCCAAGGTAAGTTCTTAAGTTGAATTTTACTGTGAATAAATAATATTTATTAGCCACTTCTATTAAAATTTGATTACGTGACAAGTTTACAGATAAATATTTGTTCTTAAATAAGCACAACTTCTTAGATTAAACATTGATTTTATTATATTTAATTCTATTTTATGTTTATTATTTATGAAATTAAAAATATTATTATAACTTACATACATTAAAAATAGGATTATAGAAAATAAATTTAAATTAATATTTTAGGATTTTTGGTTTAAAATAATTTAAAATTTTAAATCAAAAAATAATTTGATGTTTCAATTAAGAAAATTAATGGCTTCTTAAATATTTAAAATAAGAAATTCAAATTATATTTAATATATTTAATTTTAGAGTCAAATTTAGTTGTTGGTAATTAAATATTAATCACCAAAATAAATTTAAAATATTTGTAGTCATTACGAGATTAGGTAGTTAGTAATAGACTTAGATACTTATAAAATTTAATACATTACTAAATATAAATATATAATAGAAAAAATATAAATGCTGTCTTTAAATTCTAAAACTACAGTTTAAAACAAAAAAAAGAGAGTAATATATTGTATATATAATTTTTCGATTTTAATGTAGTAAAATAAAAAGATACCGAATTAAATGAATGAAATATTTATTATCCTCCTAAAAAATTTTAGGCACTAACATTGAATTCGAAGAAATTTTTAACAAATTAATTATAATGATTTTTCATAATGCAAATTGATTTGTAAAGTACTACAAAGAACACTTTAAATCATTTTAAAATTTGATTTAGATATAAATTTACATAAAGACAGAATATAAAAACCAATTATTTAAAAACTTCTTTAAATGACTGATAGCATGTTTGGGAAATATTAATTTGCTCACTTTCAATTATTTCATTAAAAATATTTTTTTACAAAAATGTTTTTTAAAAATTTCAATATAAAAAAATCTAAAAAATAAGATTTTTTATAATTTAAAATTTTGTAGCGTAGGACTATTTTTAATGACTGACAGTTTTCAATGACTGCTAGCATGTTTGGGAAATATTAATTTGCTCACTTTCAATTTCATTAAAAAGTTTTTTTTACAAAGATGTTTTTTAAAAATTTCAATATAAAAAATCTAAAAATAAGATTTTTTACAATTTAAAATTTTGTAGCTTAGGACTACTTTTAACAATTTTTATACCATTTTATTTTATAATTTAAAAATTATTTACACAGATATTATAATTATAATGAATTATTAATCAAATCTTTTCACCTTTCTCATGCATTTTAAAATGGTTTCTTAAGTTTTTTATGGAAAAAAATCTGACCGACATTTTGGTGGGTGCAGGAGTGAGTGGGAGTGGAAAAGAGTGGTTGGGTTTGGAAGTAGCGTCCAAAAAAAGGAGTAATTACGCAGTGGCCAAAGATTGTCGAAGTCAAACTCACGCGCCACCTGTACGGAACTCCAAATACAGCCATCGCATCTCCACCGTCCGATTCATCATTCACTCTCTATCTTGACCCTTCTCTCCCCCCATTTTAAACAACTCCGTAATCCGTATCACGTTCTGTACAAAAAAAAAAAACAACAAAGAAACACAAAAATTTCCTATCATGATTTGAAATTTTTTTCGCCACAAACGCCCGTTGGGAGTTGGCTTTTGTGAAAAGAATAAATTTATAAAATTTTAAATTTATATAATAGTTTTATATTTTAAATTTATAGATACTTTGTTTTTAACAAACATAAAAATAATCTATAAAGTGATTATTTTTTAATACATAAAAATTTAAAATAATAAATTATAAAAACTATTTTTTTTTCACAATTTTATATATATTGTTTGGTAATTTTGAAAGGTTGCGTTTTCTTTACATTTTTTTGTTCTTTTCATGTTTATCTGGTTACATTATAATTTTTCTAGACATATATGATTTTTTATAAATATATCATCAAGTTAAATTATTTTTATTAAAATGTTATTATAAATATGCACTACTCTAATTTAATTGTAATATATAATTTTCAATATATTTTTAATTAAATTTAATATTTATACAATAATTTATTTAATAATATTAATGTATTTTGGAATAAATATTGTAAATATATAACTTTTTTTATCTTTATATCGGAGCGATTATTTTTCTGAGATACAATTAATTAATTATTGTTTAACACAACATAAATTAATTTTTTTATGAAAAACACAGTTACATATTATTATTGTAAAAAAATTTACAATTAATTATAATTCACTTTTTTATATATATATATATGATAAGTTTATTAACTTTATCAATTAATATTTTAAAAATTATGTAAACGAAGCATTTTGATTAAATAATACAGAAAAGTATTTTACACCCACAATGATGTTAAACTCTTTATGTTAAACTTTTTTATTTATATATATATATATATATATTTATTTATTTACATTAGAGCAATAGTCTTATTAAAACATGATTAATTATTCTTTAAGTTATGAACAATTACTTTAGATTGGAGCCGTTACTTATATAACATGGATCAATTTAATATACCAAAAATGTTGGTTTTTTTATATGTATAAAAATATATTGAATTATTTTTATTAATTTTCTGTGTATAAAAAAAATATAAAATAAATTTTTATATTATAAACAATATAATTTATCATACTATTATAGAAAAATGTTATATTAGTTTCGTGTGAATTAATGAAAAAGGTAGAAGATAATTGGATGTTTTTAATTATGAATTTGAATTTTAAGTTTTTTATGGTGCAACAAATATTTTTCCATTTAATAAATTTTATACTATTCCAACTTAGAAAAATGAAATCATTTGCAATATTTCAAAATTTAAATAAATATTTACAATATCTTATTACCACCTATTATTTAGAAATTATTCAGTAAATTTAAATAAACTGAAATCAATAAAATTTAAAAAAGTTTAGTTGAAATGACAACTGTGGGATTTAAACCACAAAAATTTAAATAAGTAAAAACAAAAGAAATAGATACATGTGAAATAAAATAAAATAAAATAAAAAATAATTAAAATTTATCAAAATAATGTTTAAAAATAAAATATAATTGTGTACTTCTCTAATTAAATTATAAACTGTTATTAATATATTATATATAATTAGCACACGAGACAACCTTTAAGATATATTCACTTTTACATGAATATTCCTAGCTAGATCTCTTAAGCTCTATTCATAACCTCCTCGTTGTTGAGAACAATTTGGAATAGTCTACCCTATATTTAATCTTCACTCTTAGTTTTCAATTAAGCATAAATCTTTTTTCTTTGTCTTGGTTTTCCTCCTTTATCATTTATAATTTTTGAATCATGTCTTTACATTCTACAATTCCATGATTTTCAAGGCATTTGCTTTTAGTTAGTCAAAGCTACTTTCTCTTATCGGGGACTTATTTTGAAGCAACTCAATGTTTTTAGATGACTCAATATTAAAGGTTTTTTAGGTTAAAAATAAAGATCTTACTTTGCTACACTATTTAACTCAGTCTATTACTTCCATTACAATAAATTGAGAATTCTTCTTAGTCTCACTATGCTAACCTCCTATAACTTAACTTAGGCCCTAAATTGTAACTTGTAGTACCTCAAATTTGATCTACCTTATGAAGCATGAGGTAAAAAATGAATTAAAATATGAAAGATTCGATTTGTTGTGGAACCTCTTAAATCCAAATCGGAATCTGTCTTAACCCTTAAAAAAGATACAAAAAGATATATCACGTGTATATTAAGAAATCATAGTTAAATTTTGAAGATAAATGTAAAAAATATATTTAATATGAATTTTAGATATTCCATTATAACTTATTAAACTCTTTAATTAATATTAACAATTATAAATACAAAATGGTATAATTTATTAAACTCTTTAATTATGAGAGTGAAATTTACCACTAGATGAAAAGATAATATTCAAATGAAAATGAATGTGAAGAAAAATAGAAGTTTGAGAAAGAAAATATTCTTAAATATTTATATATGCAAGAGATTATATATTTATTTAAATTCAAATTATATATATGATTTATCATCAATGTTTTTTATTCTAAAGTTTCATATTACACATAAATTACTAAAATATTTATTTATTTTAAAATAAATTTTATTTATTATCTTCCATCAATTAATAAAAAAATCCTTTATTAATTTACAAGTTATTGAAAATTATATTAAAAATAGAGTCATGAAAATACATCGTGACTCATAGATTAATCTAATTGAACAAGGATTTAAATTGAGTGAGAATAATGCAAATTTGTGATTATTTGAAAAACCAAACTCAATCCATTTATAACTCAAGATGAATACATGGTGGATTGTGTTAACTCATCAATCCATCTAAATATTACTTCATTTTACACTATTATATTATTTATTTGATTTGCATATTTTCTAGCTCAACTCATTGATATCATTAACTTTTTTTTTTTTTTTGCAAAAGTGAAATTGTAGTGAAGGATATCATTTAACTAATAGTTTATATTTTTAAAATCATAAAATTTAAAATAATATCATCATTAATTATTCCAATTTCAAAATTGTGCTAAATAGCTAATTTTATTTTCCTACAAAAATAACTTTCTTTTTATTTTTTTTTTACTTTTTTGTGAGTTAGTAGATCATTCCATTTAATCCACCATGTTGAGTCAGACAAACCAATATTTTCATGACTCAATAGAAAATAAGTTAGATTAGGACAACCATTACAAGATGGGGTCCCACTAATCCATTTTACAAACCCTAATTTTGAAACATAATATTGCATAAAAAATGTTACAAATAACAGAAAAATGTGGGTTTACTAGAAAATCCACTTTCAATCATTATTATAATTAAAATGCATTAGATAAACTCACCTTTCATAGGAAGATATCATGGAAGTCATGTATGCTGAACATAGAATTAAACTGCTTTTATAGAAAAATAATTTTTGAGGATAAATATATATTTGGTACCTTGAAATGCACTCAATTCAGTTTAATACCTCATTTTTTTCATTGTATCTGATCTTAAATTTTGAAAATAAGTAAAATTGGTTTATCAAAACTGAATAATAATGAACAAGGTTAATTCTATAAACAAAAGCAACAACTAGTCCAAATCTCCATCGGTGCAAATGTACAACAATAAATTAAAGTTCTGAATAAGGATATAATCAATTATTTGATAATTACTTTTTTAAAATTCTTGCATGCATATAAACTCAATTTTGATGAAGGTGCCAAATGTGAAGGCATGTCTCCCTTTATATGAGCCACTAACAATCATAAGAATTATTTCTATAATAGTTTATAGAATAAGTATAGGGTCTTTCTTTACTGCAAAAGTGCATTACCAATTTCATATAGGCATATGAATCACCTACATGATGTATATGATAATGTTAAAATTGACAAATGGGAGAATTGTGTACTACAAAATGAAAAAGAATTATCTAATTGTGTGGGCAAAAGTCAATTTTGTTGAGGGATATTGTTAAACTCAAACCTATTATCATGCTTAAAACAATAATATCACATCATTTATAGATCTGATGTGCATTTTTTGGCATTACAATTTTACAATTATTATAATGGTATTATAATGGGAATGACTCATTTTTGGGTTGAACTTTTTTTTTCATAAATAATTACTAAAAAAATTAACTACCAATCACATTTTTTATTTTACTTCTTTCTTCTTCTTTTTTCAATCTTTATATTTTATTTAAATTTCTTTCTTCTATTTTATTTTTGTTTAAAAATATAAAGTCCACTAGTTTACACGATGACATTATTGTGTTAAACCTATAATATAACATTTTGGGTGAACAAATTCTAATTTGTAATATACACTGAATAAAACTCTATGTAACATAGAAGATTATTTATCAAATGATATTTATCAATGATATTTATCTTGAGTGGGTTATTCACTTGTTTGTTAGGATCATCTCAATTAGTGAGAATATACAAAAAAATACTTGCCTAGTATTGAGAACAAACAAAAAAGATATGGAATAGGCATTGGGAATGTACTAATCTCAATTTAAAATTCTACATGTCTAACATATTCTTGATTCATAGTACATTCAAACAGATAACATATGTGAACATCGTATTTAATAATATCATAGTTGAAATTGAACAACACATATATGTATATTGACATTTTCTTTTTATAAAAAAAACACGTGTTTCACTAAAGACAGTTTTATCAAAGTTAGATAAAATGGGTACAGATGATAAAACTATGGTGATAATTTGGATAATGATAATTTCAAAATGATGTTTTAATATTTGGAATATCCAATAATCCTCATTTGATTTGGTAACACATACTTACGAAAAACAAATTCATGAATAATTTAAAGTAGATTTGATGAAATATATTTAAGGAATGTTTGAAAATTAGGAAAAAGTTATAATGCTATTTACTTCATACTATCTAACTTATTGTCATTAACAAAATAAAATTGTTAATACTTTTAATGCTTTCAATTTTACATGTAATTGTTATTTGAAAATGATAATACATATAAATTATTGTTTAAAGTTGTAATAAAAATATAAATAAAAAGTGTAGAAATTCAAGGAAGGGGAATTTTATAAATTCAAAGAAATTGAAATACATTAAATTTGAAATAGTTTCCATTTAAATTACTTTATTTTTCAAGTGTTTTATTTGGATAAAATAATTTAAATTTATTAAATTTTAATTTTATTGTCTGAATAAAATATTTCAATTCTCATCAAATACAAAATTTTATTTTAATGTTAACAAATTATATATTAGAGTTTTACATATCATACTAAATTTTAACACATCTCTCACAATTAGTATTGTATGATTATAACGTTGTCACTAACACACTATAACTTTGTATACTTGAAATGCTACTCTCATATTTTATCATGGAATAGTATACCACAATGTTGTGGTTAATGTTCTAAACCTTTGCATGTCATATTGAAATTATTTTAAAGGATCTCCCAGAATAGCGTGAAATAAGTCATATTGTTATGATGGGTGGACCGAAACATGAATGTGGAACTTATAAACAAAATTGTGGGTCTAATTGATATAGATTTTTGCAAATAAAAATGAGATTGTATTTATTTTATTTTTAATATTTATATTGATCTTTGGTTATGTTTGCTAAAAATTAATTCTATTGACTTCTACCGAAAAATAAATAACCTTAGTTGTTTTTTTTAACTTACTAACAAAATATGACAGAAAATAAGATAAATAGAATTATATCTTTAGATAATTTTCACTCACAAAATATGTAAGTATTTAACAAAATTAATAAACTATAAAGCAAAGAATTATGTTTACACGATAAAATATATAATAAAAAACATTCATCAATCACCAGATTCTATCGTGAGCATCTTTTTATTGCAGACGTTGTCATCGTGTGTGTAGTAGCATGAATTGAATATATTGTTTGCAGGGGGAAAACAATTACACGCACGCATATAGAAACACTAGTTTATTACTAATTAATCAAGCTATTTTTCTTATATATATTTCATGTTTTTTTTTTTTTGGTATAAATAGTAGCTTGTCAGCATTTGAAAGCTACTTAATGAGATAACTAACATAAAAGGATCACAGTTAATAAACAATTGTGTTTTAAATGTAAAAAGCACAATTGCTAAGACAAATTTGGCCTCGATATTTACATATGCTGTAACTAGAAAAAAAAAAGCCATAAAATATATCATTAATTACCACTTAAATGATAACGTACAAAAGCTATTAGTCTATTACTCACTGAAAATTAGTTGTTGCATGCATTGTTTATTTGCAATAAAATTAACAAAAACTGTAATAATTCATGTCACCAATGGTGTTCAGATTTTGCTAACATCAACTTATGAAAATAAGGAAAAATTATAAAACCCATACCATGATAATTAACACTTTGTATTGTGATAATTACGCTATTTGGCTCCTAGACAAAGAATGAATTGAAACAGTTACATGTCTCTTGTATATATTCTAAGTCCCTTGCTGTCATGAGTCCAACATTATGATAAAAACAAAAAACGTTATATGTTGCTGAGCAACATAATTGTAGGATGATATAAATTTGCGGAGTGGAATCTGTACGACATGAGACCAAATAAGTAATTAAAGGAAGGAAAAGAAAAATTAAGATGAAATTCAACTCTTAATTAAATTTTGGATAGCTACTCTCCTGTCTTGTAAATAAAAAATGCAATTAAAAAAAATCCATAAAAAATGATTAACCATATATTAAGTAAGATTGCTCATTAACATAAAATTGTTAAATGCTTTAAAGTTTAAACCTCTATAATATGGAACAAAAAAAAGTAAAAGAAATATTTATAGAATTATTGAATATAACTAAAGATGAACTTTATTTTATTGCCTGTATATATCTAACCCGAAATTTAAGTTGAGTGTATACTTTTTTATTACGACAATAATAAAAAAGTTGTATACTTTAACAACTTTATCAGGCTTAAAAAAAAAACAACTTCATCAATTTTGACTTCTGATTTTTACAAAAAAATATTAAAAATAAATGTAATAAAACAAAAGTAGGCTGATATTAGAAATAGAAAATCACCTGCTGCAAATCATCTAATAAGAGTTGTTTCAGGTTAATAAAAAACTTCTAATTATCGCCTATAAGATTTAAACAAAATTGAAAACAAAGGCTAGCTACTTCAATAAAAAAAATAGAAAAAGAAAATGAGATAGGTTTCTACAAGGTGGAATTGGTTTAAAAATATTAGAGTTGTCAAAAACTAAAATTATACTTAAAATTATTTATAATTTTATTTAAAAAATTAATATTTAACAAAGGAGAAGAAAAAAATTTAGAAGATGTCAACTTTCCACTTCCAAAAAGCTTCACCCTGGTTCCTGACTTGCGAGATACATAAAATAAGTATCAATACAAAATTGTTATACTTTTCATTCATGCTTATTTTACCGATAAAAAGTTATTGTTAATCTTCTAATACATGTGCTTGAATTTTATTTCTAAAAAATAATATCCATCATATTTAAATTCACCTTTATTTTATATATCTATTTTTTTTCTACAGGTGCGTCTGGTAGAAATAAAATGGAGAGAAGAGAAGGAGAGGGAGTGAAAATAAAACAAAGTTTTGGCAGAGGAAAAAAATATCAAAAGAAAAATAAAAAAAGTGTGATTCACACACCTTTTTATTTATGTACAAACGTTTACATATTGATACGTCTTTGGTGTAAATAAAAAGATTGTGATGCACAGCGGTTTAAAGTGGAAAGATAATATGATTTTTTTAATTCTTTTTTTTCTATTTCTTCCTTTTCTAATATTGTTCTCTATTGTTTTTAAACAAACATTTCTATCTTTATTCGTACCATTTCTTTTTTCAATTTCTATTCACTCTATACGTGTTACCTATTTATTTTTTCCCTACCAAACATTCCTTACATGTCGAATAAATTTTGATGTCCACATAAATCTTCCCTTGATAAAACAAGGAAATGGTTAGGATGGATAAATAATTATTATATATTTGTAGCATCGATAAATAGTTATTTATTTTTAAAATCTTTTAAAAAATCAATGAAAACAAAAAACTTCTTTTAAAAACTTAAATTGAACTAAATTTATAATCATATTTAAAATCAGGTGCTAAAAGTAGTTTCATATTATATTGAATACAAAAAAATGCGAATAATGTTATGGTTAAAACAAAAAATGGAGAAATAAACAAATATTATATATTATGATTTGTCCTTAATTTGTGAATACAATTTAGAGTTAAATTACAAATTCTTACCTTTAGTAAAATTACAGATGATGTTTTTAAAGTTATATTACACCCCTTTATTTTAATGTATTTATTATAATTATGCATATGTATGTTTAAAAATATTACATTAATACATATTTTAAATCTTACACTAATATCTCTAAAAAAAATGCTAAAGTAATAGTTAAAATAAATAAGAATTCATGTATAATTAGACTAAACCTAAGAGGTATATTTATAATTAACTCTAAAATTATCTACACAGTTTATTTTAAATTTAGATATCTTGAATGCAATTGTATTAAGTGTTTAGAAGAAAATATTTATCAATAAAAAATAAATGTGATCTAAATCATAAAAAAAATGGTTGGATGTTTAAAATAAAAAACATAATAGGAAATGGTTATCGTTCCATGTGGGCACTGAGGCTTGTAGCGGTGATTTGAGAGGTCTGGATATTCATTTGATAATAAAATATGGTGGAGAAAGAAATTTTGGTTTAAAATGTTTTCATTTGGGAAACTTTTGTCGTTAATGTAGGAGAGATAAAATAAGACGAAAAATTGCCATAAGAAAAACTTAAAAGCATAAATTGAATTTAAAAAAGAAAGAAGAGTTTTTTTATAAGACTAACTTAGGTAAAAAAATAGAGAAATAAGTCAAAACCTAAAGTAATTTTAAAGGAGAAAATTATACTTTGAAGAGAGAGAGAGAGTGAGTGAGTAATTTACACCTTTCAGCATAAAGTGAATTTTCATTACACAATTAAGCACAGACAGAATCTAAATCGAAGCTTAGAGAAAGAAATCAATAATTTGTTTGGATTTGGTTTTGGGCAAATTGAAATGAAGGAATGTTCACGCGAGTGTTGGATGATGAATGCTTTTGTTGGACAAAAGATTTTGAAATTAAAGTGTAAAGAAACTGGTTAGTTGATAGTATAACTGAAGCGATAGAAAGTGAGTGTATGGGAAAGGATCCCAAAATCCCACAGTAACCACATAGTGGTGTGTTCCTGTAACCTTTTTATTACCACTTTTAAGGAAGATCTTACATGTTTATGCCACGTGGAGCCCGTGACATCTACTCATGCTCCTTTTCGCATCAGCGACAACGCCTGCCCAGTGCCCACAACTATCAGGATTAACTAATTAATTATCTCGCTAAATTCATTCATTACTTTTTATATTAATTCTAATATAAAAGGGACAAATCTGTCATATCCCGTATATTGTATACATTTGACTCTCCTGCACTTCTGCAATGTACACTGTCACAAGTCCAACTTCCAGCACATTAAATAAATCCTTTTTCTCATGCCCAAAAATCTCACATTTATTTTGCTTTTTAGCTTTAATGCTAAATATTCACAATCTCAATTAAATTAATCTTTAAAACAATAGTTTAATTTCTTTACACGACCATAAATATAATCTTTAAGATCGTTATGATAATATTATATGTATATCAGCGAAATATTTATTTATCTTAAAATACTACTACTACTATTTTAATATAGATATAGATTCTTCCTTCCCAATAAATCAATTAATAAAAGAAAAGGGACTAATGGAGGGTGGGGTTTTTATTTGTTGGTAATTTTGTGAGATGTTTGGCGCGTACATAAATAATAAACCAACAAACAATCTCTCTCTCCCACCAATGAAAAGAGCGTCTCTCAAAGTAAGGATCAAAAATAAAAAAAAGCAGCTTCGAAACGGAAAGAGAGAGAGAAGTTAGAGAGAGAAAGAGACGAAACTAATAGTGTAGAGAAGAAACAGAGACGCTGTGTGTGTATGCGAGTGAGAGAGAGTACAGAAAATCCGAAGCAGTTTCTCACTCTTTTGATCGGAACCTCTCATTCCACGTCCAGATTGCGCCCCTTTTCCTCCATTTGGTCCGTACAATGGAACGGTACGGGCGCGCCAGCGAAGGGTCGCAGTCTGATCCGTCGCTGGAATGGACCGGCTCCGGCGCCGACGCTGGCCTCGAAGGTGACTCTGACTCTATCTGCATTCTCTATTATTCCCTTGGCGATTTTCGATTTGCGCACAATAATGTGGAGTGCGGTAATGGAAGTAGGTTTGATCTTGAATTTTCGTATAATGCAGAGTCGTCGTGGCAACTCGGATTACCCGGGGCCGAATCGTACCCTCTGCGTCCCGATGAGGCCGATTGTATCTACTATTTGAGGACGGGTTTTTGCGGTTACGGCGCACGCTGCCGTTTCAACCATCCTCGTGACCGTGCTGCGGTAATCATTCTTCTTCTTAATTCCCGTTTCGCTTGCTTTTGCTTTCTCCTCATCGTGTTTTCTGTCTCCAATTTTGCTTTTGATCTTGCCTCCCTGCGGTTTGCCTTTGAACGGTTACAATTCCACTTTCTTTAAATTTACTTGTCTTGTGTGTTTATTGAACTTAATTGCTTGAGATTACGAGGTCTGCGTTCGACACTCTGACCGAATGTTTCCTAATTAGGGGCTATTTATATGTGCTTTCCTGCTTAGGTTATTGGAGCTGCGGCTAGGACTGGAGGCGAGTTTCCAGAGCGCGTGGGACAGCCTGTCTGCCAGGTTTTTAATACGGCTTCGATAAATTCTGTGCTACCCTTGTATTAAATGGTTGCATTTTATAGATACTGTAAATGTAATTGCTTTCTGTTTTTCAAAAATTCTATGCTTCATTTTTGTGTGTATATCAAGATTTGGGCGAAAATTGGAATTGACTTCTATTTTTGTTTTCAATGTTGTTGACCTCCTTATGTGTTGCTTGTATCTGGTCATGGTTAAACTGCAGTACTATATGAAGACTGGGGCGTGCAAATTTGGTGCATCCTGCAAGTACCACCATCCTAGGCAGGCGGCAGGCACTGCTACCCCTGTGCCACTAAATTATTATGGATATCCATTGAGAGTGGTCTGTATCAGTTTACATTTATTGTATAATATTATGTGTGCTTTGTGAATGTTGGGATCAATGATGACAGAAGTTTGATTCTAACTTGAATTTTCTTGAATGTTAACAGGGTGAGAAAGAGTGTTCCTATTATGTGAAAACTGGACAGTGCAAGTTTGGTGCAACTTGTAAATTCCATCATCCACAGCCTGCAGGTGTCCAAGTTCTAGCTCCATCACCAGTTCCCCCAGTTTCTCCTCTGCCTGTACCTCTACCTTCACCAATGTATCAAACTGTACAGCCGCCAACTGGTCCATCACAACAACAATATGGTGTATTTGTTGCAAGGCAACCTATGCTACCTGGCTCAGTAGTCCAGGGTCCCTATGGCCCTATGGTAGTGTCCCCTGCCATGGTCCCTTTTTCGGGCTGGGGTCCTTATCAGGTAGGTCTATCGTTTTGTATGGACTGGTTACTCAAGTTATATGTACATTTGTTGAAACTGTTAAGCACTTGGTGCAGGCTCCTGCAGCGAACCCTCTACTTCCATCTAGCACTTCGTCTAATGTTGGTTCAACGCAGCTTTATGGGATAACCCAGCTACCTTCATCAGCAGCTACTTATACTGGACCTTATCAACCTTCTGGTTCGTCAATTGGTCCTTCAAGTGCTAGTCAGAAGGAGCATCCATTTCCTGAAAGGCCTGATCAACCAGAATGTCATTATTACATGAAAACAGGGGAGTGTAAATTTGGTCCATCTTGTAGATATCATCATCCACCAGACAAGAGTGCACCAAAAGCAAATGTAATCCTCAGTCCTGTGGGTCTTCCACTGCGTCCGGTAATTTGAACTCCTTTGTTCTTTGGTGCTTAATATTGGGTTGTAACTAACATATTCTTAATAAAATCCCCTTTAATATTTTTTGGTATCCAGTATTAAAATAGCTAACCATGAGGTATGAAAAAATTAACTTCCTAACTTTGTTGCATCATGTTTGCATTTTATGATTGTTTATATGCAGGATTCTAAATTGCTTAACTGAAGTTTAGATTTTCATTTCAGTTAATCGTGTATCAGCATAGCAACCATTTATCTTCTTTGTTCTTGTCCATTGGTTCTTATTTTATGCCAGCTATTTTCTGGGTTGTCTTTCTATTTTCTCGTATTATGCATTCATGTTGCGCTTCCAATTCCTTTCTTTAGGTGTAGGTTTTGTTAAAAATGTAGTATCACTGTGATGGTGCCCAAGGGCAAGCTCTGTAAGTAAGCTCCTCTTTTAATTCTGTTTCTATGGATATGTTCTTTGACAGGGCAGGGAATATTTTGTTGTACGAATGCTTGAACATTGAAACTTTATGTTATTCCTCTTTAAGTTTCTGTGGACTAAAACATAATACTTATGATTTTTTTTTTCATAAGCAACATAATATGGTTGAGGTAATGTTCTGTTGTACAATTATCAACTGATCTCAAGTTAATATAAATCCCAAGAATATTTCTTATTAATAGGTTTGATTACTTTGTTTAATGTGATTGAATTTTCAAATAGGTTTGCAAAATTACTACAGTTTAAAAGTTTTAGATGTGGTCGTTATACTTGTTTTAGAATAAATTCCCAGCTGGTTGCCGGCATTTAGATTCTGTTCATGGAGCTTTTCAATCATCTGCAAGCCATTTTGCTATTATAGCTTACAGGTTTCACGGATCTAAGAGTGTGTTTGAGAAAGATTAAAATTTAGATTATAATCTGTTTTTAGATTATAAGCTGTTTTGAGAAATAAGTTGGATGTTTTGGAATCAAACTTACATTTAGAAAAAGTTTTTCTTTGAAAAAATAAGCTGTTTTTAAGAATCTGAAAAATTGTACTGTATGATTATTTTTCAACAGCTTATTGTTTGAGTTGTTTTCGAATTCTTTTACTCTATAAAAATTTAATTTTTGTTGCATTAAACAAGATTAATTATTTTCAAGCTACTTTTCAACAAACTTACCCAAACACAAATTGATTCTGATTATAATCAATTATGAAATAATTAATTACACATATGATTAATTGTTGAAATAATCTATTTTTTTTTTCAGGTTTTCCATACATGCTCTAAGTATAAAATTTAATAATTAGTAGGGAGACAATTAAAAACTTAAACTACAAGAACCTATTTGAATTTTTTTTTTAAACTATAGGGCCTTAATGTAATACAACCTTATTAATTTTTCTAACAACCAGTTACCCAATTTGAATAAAGAACATGTTTTAACGGCTTAATCTGGTAGGTTTTATTAGTTTATGCATTGAGTTCTTTTCAGATCCTTGTTCCAAAAATCATCATAGTTTATGCAACCTTGTGACTGCCATGACATCAGTTTTTTCCTGTCTGATTTATATGTGATCACTTATTATTTCCTACTTATTTTCATTCACATTGGATGTTTATCATCTATATTTTATGAAGCTATGGTTCTGGCTATTGGAGCATTGCATATTGTTTTCCATGTTTTGTATGCTTTTACATTTTGAAATGCCTTTCCAATACTAAGTAGTGACTCATGAACCACAAGTGTGTTGCCTAGGTTTTGTATGGAGTTGGTTGTCATCGGTTGTATATGCCTAAAATGTTTGACAGTGCTAAGTTTTTTTTGTGTTCAAGGTTTGTGTTTAGTGCATAGCTGTGCATTAGCTCTTTTATCTGTTGTTCCTCTCAAAGCTATGTTCCCAAGCTAGCTTGAGTTGTTCAAAGTTCAAACTTTGTTTTCATTAGTAAAATTTCATGTTTCGTTCATGTGATTTTGGATTAGGGGTGCCTCTTATGATTTGATGTGGCCATTTCTTCAGATACTAGTCTTTAATGATTTTTTTGGTTATTATTTTTCTCTCCTTAGCGCAGTAATATTTTGTTTGTTTTTTTTTTGGGTTGAAGAATAGACAAGTATCTTTATTTTTATTTATTATGACTTCAGTTGTTTAAGGAACTGTCACTACAGTGATAAATTTGTCTATTCTGTTGATTTTTTTTTTTTTAAGTTGTCTAACTGCATTTGATGATTCTTAATTGTCAATTATTAATGTTTTTGTTTGATAATCAGGGGGCACCACCTTGCACTCATTATACCCAGCGTGGAGTTTGCAAGTTTGGTTCTGCATGCAAATTCGACCATCCTATGGGATCGCTGAGTTACAGTCCATCTGCATCTTCCCTGGCTGACATGCCAGTTGCACCATATCCTGTGGGTTCCTCAATTGGTACTCTTGCCCCATCATCTTCATCATCAGAGTTGCGGCCTGAACTTGGTGCAGGAGCTAGTAAGGAGTCTGTTTCAACCCGAATGTCTTCAATGAGCACATCAACTGGATCAGTTGGCTTGACCTTGTCAAGTGTTGGACCCATTTCTCACTCAAGCACTCAACCAGCTGCTCAGAGTTCCAGTTCTTCAGCAACTACCAGTGCTACCACAAGTAGCACAGCCTCTTCTCACACCTCAAGCTAAGCAATGTGAATGATTCCTCATTATTTCTCCTTTTTATCTCAATTTTTCAACCGGCCATCATTACTCAAGGAGGTTCTCAAATAGGTTTTATTTTTCAATTATCCCACTTCCACATTCAGGTCTAGCACACATTGCACCAATTGTCTGTGTTCATATAATCTTTTTGTGGCCATCCCTTTGATCTTTGAATAAACCATGGCCAACCTTGAGAATTTTAGCTACCCATACACGCGCCTTTCTTTTGAATAAATTCAAAAGAATCTGCAACTCCATAATGCACATGTCCATCCACATCTCCAATTTTCGTAGTTGTGCTTATTTATGCTTCAATCTTTTTTTATATGAGAAAATTTCTGCCCGGAGTTTCATTGACCATGTGTAATCTCTCTTCACCTGAACCCTTTTTTTGCATTTGGGAATAATATCTAATTCTTCCTGGAAGGTCCTGTTTGCCACTGTTCCCAACTTATCTAAGGTTTGACGTGAAGAGAAGTAATCAGGAGACTACAATGAGGCTTCACATTGCTATCTTTTATGATTCTCGATACAAAGTGGTGTTGTGACAAGTAAAATGCTTGACTTGGTACTTAAATTTATTACAGAATACATATATGAAGGAACACATTTAAATTAACACATTTGAATGTCTAATAATCTTTTTTTCCCCTCCTGTCATTTTACCTGGTCAAGCTTTTGTGTGAGATCAGGTTATCTTTCTGGAGGGATTTTTTAAAAAAATTTCATCACCCCTCCTCCCATTATATTTGGATGTGTTTGTTGTAAGATGATTGTATTTAGAATACATTTTCCTCAAGCGAAAGAGCGCAGCCAGGAATTCAACATAGAACATACAACGGAATTCAATTCAGAGCCGAAGATATAATTAATACACGTCTTCTTACTTGGCCACTTCAAAGTTGAAGGTCAGGTGTATTGCACCAGATGACCAGGCTAACCAAATTGATGTGGCAAAAAAAAAAAAAAAAAACTCCACAACCCTAAAAATGAAATATGAAATTGCTCTCTTCAGAGTTTATTTTCCTGTCTAAAATAAGTTTCTGGTTGTAACTTTTCCTAAAAATTCCTTTCGTTTCCTTTTAACTGGTCTAATATGTGATTTGTATTTAAAATATCTTGTCTTTCACAATGATCGGATGTGATTATCAATTTATAGTTAACAGTAGATGCTTTTCCAATTATTTCTGAACTAGGGAATAATCTATGGTCCAATTATTTTGTTTTAGAAAATTATCTTTCATGCTTTTCCAAGCTTACGTGAGATGAATCGAGCTCGGATTTTCTTTGTTATATTAAAAAGGTATCCATGATAATTAGTACATCTATAATTGTATAGTTGGGTTTGCTTTGTCCTATTAAAAAGGTATCTAAGGATCCAGGACAGCTGACAAGATGGGAAAAGACCGGAATCAAAACAAATAAGTTATGAACATGGATTAGGTTTGAGAAGTTACTATAATATTCATCTCTCTACCTTAATTTAAAAAATATATTTGTATTTTATTGTACCTATAAGGTTTAGAATACTTATATCCACACTCGTGATGCATAGTTTATTTATGTATAGAGATAATATATTATTACTATCTTTTACATATAAATAAATATAATATAAAAAATAAATCAACATAATATTAAATTTAAAATAAATTATAAGATATTTTCTAAAATTTTATATGATTTATACATAAATTTATATTTTTCATACCATAATATTAAATAATGTTTTAAGTTTATTAAAGTTACTTTTATAAAAAACTCAATTTTTATTGTGTATTTTTATTTTAATAAATTTGTGTAAAATATATCATATCTTTTTTTATTTTATAATTATATTATTTATTATATATTATAATACAAATAATATTTTTAACAATATTTTTTACTTATTATAATTTTATAATATTATATAATTAAACTTTTTATGTTTTCCAACCTGCTCCATAAACCCATATCTATCACGTACATATATTTTCTGCTGCTCCCATCATATCTAAACTCATTTTTGTAAGTAATTATCGGAGTATATTTTTTCTTTCCTAAGAAGTAAAAGCAAACAAGACCTACCCTGAAGTTACTGCATAAACATTGGGGGACTAAAATTATACATAACGTATGTTTTCTGATGAGAACGTTGCCAAACGGATTACACGAAATTACTGCAAAAATAATAGCTTGGGAGCGTCATCCTCCCAAATTCAACATTGGACGCTACAATGTCCAATCCGATTTTAGTCTACAAATTATGAGTTAGGATCTGATTTGGAACCAAGTGTCAAATTTTATGAAATATCATTTTTAATATTTTCTTAAAAGAAAATCATATTAATTCAACTATTACATTTAAAATTAGGATAAATTACATAAATTTTATTCACTTGATTTTTTAAAATTATGTCATCTAAAAATGTTGATAGTTAGTATTAGTATATTCATAGAGTTTAATTAGTATGCATGATTAGTATAAAAATAAAAAAATTTTATATTTATATTCAATTATACTTTTTTATTTATGGTCATTTTGTTGCCTTTATAATTAATATTTTAAAATACATATGAATAAAAATGTGTAATTTTTTTTATACAATAATGCATATTTGTTAAACTCATTAATACTAGTGTAAGTTATGTGATATTGTATTATTTATTTATTTATTTTAAGGTGGTTATAATTATTTTATTTAAGTTAGTGGCAATGTATTTCTTGGACGGTAACAAAAAAAGGATAAATGTCATGGGAAAAGTTAACCGTCATATCTTAGTCATCAACGTATAATTGGAGAATGAAATATTTATATAACAAAAGGGAGAATGCAATGTGACTAAAATTATTGACTTTGGAAAATTAAATATTTATTTTAAAAAGTTTAACACTCGCACATTACAAGTGTAGCTAATTGTTAATTATAATAATTTCTTTACAGAACTTTTAAAATATTATTAAATATTATTAATCAATAAAATCATGTGATGTAATTAAAGGTATAAGTGTTTTTCTCTGTTTCAAAATAGGAGACTAAATTTGTGATAATATTTTAGTCTAAGAAATTTCAAGTTTTACTATTAACTTAATTTAAAAAATCTAATATAATTCATCTTTAAAGTTAATTTTAATGAAGATTGTTCATGTAAAATCAATTTTATCCATAATCATGGGTCTAATCAATAATTGATTTTTCATCACACTACTTTATTTTACCACATATGTTGTGTAAAATACAAATTAATGTCTATTATTAATATATAGAGTTTAAGTAGTATAGAGTTTTTACATTGACATTCAATTACAATATTTTATTCATGGTAAATTTATTAACTTTACTCATTACTATTTTAAAAGTCACATTAAATGAATAATTTTAGTGTAAAAATCTTTTACACTGTCAGTATATACTAATTTAACTCTCATATATATATATATATATATATATATATATATATATATATATAGATTGATAGATAGTTGTCGGTAACACTCTTTCTGGTACTTTTTTCCATTTTTATGAGTTTCAATTAGGAAAAAAATCATTAACTGATAAATGTTTTTCAAATTTATCCTTACTAATCCATACTATCAATAAAAATTAAAAATACTGAGTATTTAACAAGGTAACTAGTGAAAATAAAAATTAAACATTTACTTTTTTTAAAAAATTGTACTTATAATAAGGACCATAGTGGTTTTAAAAAAAAAAAAAAACCATCATATAGTTGTTAGGAGGAGTTGGCATTGTTAGCACTTCTCACAAGAAAAAAAAATGTTGAATTCAATTTTTCAATAGAATAATTAATAATACGGTTAACTCAAATGAAATGAGATTTACTTTAGAACTGGTAGAATATTTAAAAGGGATACTTGTTTCTTAAAATTTAAGACAAAAAAGTTCCCATTTGTAAATGAATCATGATTTAGTAATCAAATCTGACCATCAATTCTCTTCCTTAATTTGGACCTAACTTTTACGTGGATCATCTGAACACAGGAAGGCTGTGTTTGTTAAGAAAGAAAGAAATAAACTAGAAAAAAATACAATGGATGAAAAATTGAAAATAAAAGTATTTGATTTAAGAAAAAGTACATAAAAAACAAAGAGAGAAATAAAAAAAAAAAAATCATGTTGCACACAGACAATCGATTGTGATGCCTAAAATAGGTTATCAGATTTTGAAATCAATTACAACAGTTTTTAAACGTCATAACTAGCACACTTAACTAAATATCAAATTTTTTTTTCTGGTTTTTAACAACTACTAGAAAAACCTCTGCAAAATATAAAAAGTTTTATAGGCAAATCTTTTTCTTTTTTTTTATTAATTTAGTTTTAACTGATCTCTTATCCTCTTTTCTTATTTTTAGCATATGAAACAAAGTACAAGGCTTGAAGGCTTGAAGGCTTGAACCAATTCAGTTGGTGAAGTCTCTTGCGGTAACTATTTTGTTTTGTCTTTCCAGGAAAAGGGAGGTTGATAAGATTTGTGATGCCTGGCTGTCCTGCTTTCCCATGTTCCCATACCTAACCATGATATTGCTTCAAGCATAGAGCCTCATTAATCTTCTTTTAGGAGATTATAAATATAAATATAAATAAAAGAAAAAGGAAAAACAACTCATTATCTAATCAATCAATAGTCAGCAAAAGGGAATGTACTGCAAGCAATAGATTATAATCGCGGGTTATTGGCTTGACAATATGTCTTTCTGTGAACCTATGCTGTTTGATGGATATGGTTGTGCCATCACTGCCTTTATTGTACCTAAAAGTTTAGGCAACTAGCCGAAAAGAGGGATAAAATCATGCTATCAATGTGCTTCCATCTTCATAATATCTTTACTTCTACTTTTCATCTTTTATATTTTATTCTCACTTCCCAAGTATTCATTTCTATATATATCATTTAAATTGCAAAATAGATTCTGATATAATTTAATGTTTACTTTTTATATTTTCTTGTTAATTTATATACAAAAGAAAGCAATGATCTAACTTATATTTATGTTAATTATTGGATAAAATTGGTAATTTGAACAATCAAAAGAAAAAATTAAATACCAACAATTAAATTTAAGGGAATAAGAATGACAAAAAAATATATAGAAAGTATAATTAAGGATAAATAATAAATAAGCATAAGGGAGGGGACAAGGCAGAGCATCGCAGGAAAGGCTTTGGATTGATTTGAAAGTGAGAAGAGGTAGTGGAGCTTTTTTCAACATCTCAAAACCTAAAGAGCTCATCTCACCCCATGATGTGTGCAATTTAGTAATTACATTAGAAGAAGGAAAAAGGCTTGCTAGACCCAAGTTACAAGGAAAAATAAAGAAAAACGTACAAGTGCATGCAATGCAAGTACACAAGGGCTAAGTATAAGGCACTCCTTGATAAATGCACCTCAGTCTGAGACTCAGAAGAGTGGGTATCCCAAGTCTACGTCCCCAAAGGGTGGAAGTGATGGAGAACAGGTTGTAGAAGAAGCAGCCTCATTCATTAGCCCATAGCTTGGACTAGGACTATCACTCATTGGGTACATTGTATCCATGCACTCATTTTCCACCCTTATTGGGTTCTTAAATATTGCTGAAAGTTCGCTGCAATTCCAATCCCATGATCCTTGACTCACTTCACTTGGGTAACAAAACTGTGAAAAGTTAGAGGCCCTTGGTGCCATTTCTATGCCTTCTTGAGAGAATGAGGTCATCTCAACATGATGATTGACACTCTCCGTGGAGTTTGTGTTAGCCTTTTGATAACTCACATTGCTCTTTCTGGAATTTGAACTGTTGATACTGGAGGAAGCAGGTCTGAAGCAATTATCAGGAACTATGCACTCCAGATAGCCTGAGTTAGAATCACTGGAAAAGAAGAAACTGTCATCCTGAGCTGACCCATACGAGGTTTCAACACATATGCCATTGTTCAATGGGGAGGGGTTTCCATTGTTTGAAGTGTGAATAACATGAGAGAGGCTGTTTCGGTTGGTTGCTTGTTTGGTTTGAGTCTGAGTCTGAGTCTGAGTCTGAGTGGTGTTAGTGAGGAACTGTGAAGCTGGCAAGAGAGGTTGAACTTGGACTTGAACATCCACTGGAGAAAGGAGATTGTGGAAGTTGATGTTGTCAGAGTAAACAAAGTTGGTCCTTGCTTGGCTTCCTTTCATGGACAGAGCAGCTCTGTCATAAGCAAGAGCTGCTTCTTGAGCAGTGTCAAATGTGCCCAGCCAATGCCTCTCTTTGGTTGTGGGGTCTCTAATTTCAGCAGCATATCGACCCCAAGGGCGCCTCCTCACACCAAGGAACCTCCCTGGCTCTGCTTGCTTCCTTCTGCCCCTTCTCTCACCACAGGGAGACGTGTTGCGTTGGAGGAGAGAGAGACACATTTGAGTTTGGTTGGGGTCATATACTTTGAAGGGTGTATCTGATGTTCTAGAGGTTGACATGGCTAGGAAAATGGCAAAGAAAATTTGGAGTGAAATGAGCTGAGGAAATGTGAGTTGGCTATGGGGATTTATATAGTGTGCCAAATGAAGAGAGGACAGAAGAGAATGGGAACTGCAGAAGGTAGGACTTAGGACTAAGGAGCAGTGAAGGTTATGTTATGATGAATGGGAGAAGTCTTGGGGAGTCTTTTAAAGACTGTGACTTGATCATGGAAGGAAGAAAAAGGACATTTTGCAGATGTCATATTGTCATTCTTTGGAGACCATCCTCCCCTTTCCACCTACTTTTTAAAATCTTTCTTTTTCTTATTTCTATTAAACCTCTAGTTCTCCATCCCATTTAGTTAAGACTCACAACTAAACAGTGAAAATAAAGATTCCATTCACTTGTCAAGTACTTTAAATGGGGCTCTACACACTGCACTTTTGAGATCTTATTTCCTTGCAACAGTCACTTTCTTTCTAGTTCCAACGACAGTCTAAAATGTGTTTTCTGTTTCTTAGTAATAATAAGCACAGATATAGATAATGAGTTGGAAAATAAACTAAATTACATTGCTGTTGAATAATGTAAAAGTTAGTGAGGTAATTATTACATCAGGTCCATGCAAGGTATTGGGATTTGATAAGGATTGACAAAATTAAATCTATATGCTATCAATTCACGTGTAAAGGCCCAGCTAATCAACTAACTACCTGGAATTGACCTGGTAAGCTCTACTATGCTATTTCCAATACAAGGAAAAAAATAATGAAAACAAGGGCATTCTTATGCACCAAAAAAGAAAACCTTGACCTATAAATTACTATTTTTATTTTTAATTTATGTACAAGAAGTCTAACATAAAACTTGTACCTCAGTTTTTGCTCTAGGCTTGATAGATATTGACCTATAAGGTTTGCTATTTTTTTAAGATAATACAATTACTGCTGTTTTTGGAGAACTTTCCTGGATGACTAAATGATTGGTGTAAATGAAATCTTATTATGCAGGAATCAATCCCTGACAAAACCAGAAAAGGAAAAACAACTGCGTAGTTTTGTCTACATACTCCTAGAGAGTCTCAAACATTTGAATTTGGAGGTACTAATCTTAGCATCACATTCACTACTGCATGCATTATGCACATGTGAATCCGCGTTTTATGCAAAATAATCAACCAATTACATCGGAAGTTCTTGTTTGCTTCATGATTTTCAAAGGGAGCAGTTAAAATGATCTCTAACTATACACAAAATTATCCAACAATTTTATATTGGATGAGGCCTCCCTGTCTTGTGTCATGGAAACAACCCCACACTGGAGTACAAAAATAAAAAGTTCCCTTCTGAAGGGCCCACTAGACAAACTCTTAACTTTGTTCTACATAAGCAATAGTAGATTTTCCTTTTTTTTGGGTAATCAATTGTAGAATTTTTAATTCTAGTATAAGAGTTTATTTGTGCCAA
The DNA here is from genome assembly GCA_037954015.1 of Psophocarpus tetragonolobus. NCBI lineage: Eukaryota > Viridiplantae > Streptophyta > Magnoliopsida > Fabales > Fabaceae > Psophocarpus > Psophocarpus tetragonolobus. The sequence goes on along the minus strand of CM075693.1, from coordinate 3,873,288 downwards.
ACTGATCATAGCAGTTGACCATATGGTCTTAGCTTAGTGCCCTGTTATGATTATGTGGCTCAGCCAGGTAAACTAAACCTCTTAGACCGATGTTTAGATCAGATTTCTTTTACTGCAACAGAATTTGGACACCCGTTGTCGAAGATGGAATTTACAAGTTGCACTTGCACTGTCCAGTTTTCTCATACTTAAACAACATTCCAGAATATTAGTTTATTTTGAAAATATATTATTATGCTCGTGTTCTGGACCTTTCAAGGACAAAAATAATTGCGTATTGCACAGATTATAATAAAAAAATTTGGTAGTAGTGTTCAGGCTAAGATGACCTTGTGAATATACACTGCAGAGTTCTAAGGCTGGAGTAGAAAATGGCTGATGGAATAAAATTAGAATAGATGACAAAAACAATGCCTTTTAGGTTAATCGCCTTTACTATCTCTGATCTCCAAAAGCCAATATAAAAAGGGTGTAGTCAAAAGAGCAATGAAAAGTTTAAAGGACACTTGCAAGTTGAGTTGGATTAAACCGCCCCACAAAGCTAAAGCATAGTGGGGCACATTTTTATTAGTTCACAGTTCCTACAAGGAAATTGTAAATTTAGTACTCCCTTAATTAGTCTGCAATCACATGCCTATATAGGCATTGGAAATAGCACAATGCTAATCATACAAATGGGTCAAGCCGTCTTGTTGTTCTCAGCATATTTCCTAGTGCCAAAATATTTTGCAACTAGTAATAGCATGTTGGCTCACTAAAGGATAGAGATGTCACACGGACTCAACTACATTTGTTTAACATTAATTAGTCATTTGTGTTTCTTAATTGATTGAGGTTTGAATCCAAGACCCTTGACTCCTCCACTAAAGATTCCAAGAGGCAGAAAGATAGTATGTTAGCTCCATTTGGGCCCGAGAGTGAAAGGACAAAAGATTAGTTTTGAGCACGGTATCATATAGTGCTCTCGTATACCAAGACAGCTTATTAATAACTACTAATATGAAAAAAATACATAAATAGAAAATTCAAAGAATGGGCATGGAGTTTTTTTCTTGTTAATTTTCCAAGGAAAAGTACTAGCTGAATGCAGGGTAAAAAAAGAAAACAGTATAATAATGAATAACACATTGAAAAACAGTAACGGGTAATTAAGAAAAGAAGTTGATTTGAAAAGAGGAAGAAGAAAAACTAGAGGGAATGAAATGCAGTGGATGTGTTCCATTCTTCGTATGGAAGGTTTTGGAACTTACCATTAAGAAAGAATAAAGGTTAGTCAATGCGTGTCTCAAAAGATGTGACTTTGAAGTTGGGTTGGCAAAGGGTACATTTTGACAAGGTGCTTTAGACATCCCTAAAATAGATGTTTTTCTTCCATAATGACCAAACAAGACCGCAAAGAAAGATAGCTCCATGTCTCTCTCTTCATATTGTTTATTATGCCTTATTTTAATTTTTCTAAGATGGTTTTTAGCATGTAACTTTTTATGGTCAGAAGGGAATTGTGCACATTCTCCAAAAGTGGCACACACTTTTTTGCTAATGTTAAAGGTCGTCCGGGATTCAGGGAAAAAGATAAACATGTTTTTTAGGACTTGGATTTTGACGGAAGAGAAACTAATGGTGTTTAAGTGACAAATGTTGTACTAAGCACTTTTCATTCAAACCTGTCCCATGTTAGCTTTTGATGCTTCGGCTTCTTTCTGCTCACTCGTGTCCTTCCACAACATAGTGTTTTTTGGAAGTGTGTTGTGTCTCATGACCTCCACAATGCCATGACATCCAATCATGAATTATTGTTGCTTTAGTCAAAGTGCCATGATTACATGCAACACTCACGTGATTAGAGACACGAATAGACTCTTTTAATGAAAAATATAAGGTTTAGGGTTTGCCTGATTTTGTTTTATTTTTTATTTTTATAAAAAAGTTTTTAAGAATATTTTTTAAAAATTATTTTCAGAAAGAAAAGAAAAAATAACTTGTTTGATAAGTATTATTTGAAAAATGTTTTGAATATGTAAAAATGAAAAAACTTGTTCATATTTATTAAAATTTCATTAATAAAAAATAAAAAGAATTTATTCTAATTATATTTTGAGTTTTAGAAACAAAAATAGAAAACTAAAAAAGAAGACTACTTTTAATTGTTGTTTTTTAGTTTTTAACAGAACTATTTTTAGAAAACACTATCCAAACAAATATTTTAATTTTTAAATACTAAAATACTAAAAACAATTTTATAAAATTGTTCTCAAACAAACACTTAATTTCTATGCACAAGTTTTACCTTTGTGTTAGAATATAGTTTTTTTTACATAATTTTTAAAGTATTAATTAATAAAATTAATAAATTTATCATAATACAAGATTATAATTAAATGTGAAATTTTTTTTTTATAATAACAAGACTAGGTTATTGGTTGACTGCATCGGTTACTTGTTTAGACTGAGTTGAATCAAGTCAATCTGGATCATACTAAGTTGAAGAGTCCGATCATTAATTCAACCTAGTCGGACCACTAATTCTCGAGTCAACCAATCTAATTTTTAAACTATGCTTCAAGGAATCGAGTATGTTATTAGATTTTAGCTTTTCATTCTTACATTTTTAAGAAATATGGTTATTGTTGTGGTAACGAGTGGACAATATATATAGAGAGAGCAAGTATAAAATATTTATTTTTTATCCTAATAATTCATTTTTTTGAATTAATATGATTATAATATGTTACTAATCTTAACCATTAGATTTAAGAAAATAAATAGTGACGATAAATAGTCAGGTTTTGAAAACCGGATCGATCGGTTCAACAAAAAACTGGACCAGTGTCCGGTCCATTGTTTCCTAACAACCAAGGACTTTCAAAACCAGGAAAAAACCGACACAAAACCGAGAAAACGAGTCAAAATCATCTGCAGGTTCACAGGTTAACCATTTTTTAAAAACAAATTATAGGTAAAAAAATAAAAAAAGATAATTGAAAAGTAATGGTTCTTGAAATTTTAGACACACAAATGAAAAGTACTCGGAAAAGATATTGTGAAATAAAAAAAAAATATTTATAAGGACTTTTTGCAAAAAGTACTTAAAGCTATAAAAAAATATTTAAAAGGATAATTTGCAAAAAAAATACTTAAAACTTAATGAGATGTATTCTATTTATGTATTATAAATCATATATAGCTTCTTTTTTTTTACTTAGTGTATTACTATACAGTAGTCAAATATAAAAAAAATATTTTATTAAATCTGGTTCAACCTTGATTCAATTTCGGTTGAATCTTTGAACCCTAAACCCAAGCCTTTATCGATTCAATGACTGGTCCGGTTTTGAAAACCTTGATAAATAGTAAGTCTCTTATACATACTTTTATAGAGTAAATGAATTCTTTCTCATATATTTATACAGATAACACAAGTATAAATTACATCAATGGTTATACCACTCAAAAACTTTTAATTGAATAATTTTAATTTAAAACTTACTGTTGAAAGTTCATATTGTAACACACTAATTCTTAATTAAAAGTATCTATAAAAATGTGAGTGATTTTCCAAATTTGTTATTACATAAAGAACCATAATGTTCTTGTAAACATTGTGAGCCAAAATATAATTTATTATAAACTTCATTTAAAATATAAATACATTAGTTGTTATAACTACCATTAAAAAATCCTAATTCAGAATAGCATACTCCTTACAAACCTAAAATTACTTGAACATGAAGAGTAACTCATTTATGAATTCATCATATTCAAAGAAAATCCTCTAAATCTTTCAATATAGCTTGTTAATCAGGTTCATGTTCTATTTGTATCAGGAACATATATGAAAAAAACACACACAAAAAGAGTGAGATTTTTATAAACAATCAACATTAATCTTAATAAACTTAACAGACAATCTTAAGGTTTGACCTATGACTCAATCTCACTTGACTCAGTATATGAACTCAATCTCACTCATCTCTATGTTTGAACTCAATCCAACTTGACTCATTGTATAGATTCATAACCAATTTGTGATGATTCACACCAATCATCATGGATTTATTTGAAAAGTAATTGATTGTCGTATATCTTTCTCTAAATTGGTACAATAATTTTCTCAAAAAATTGGGCAATTTGCCCATAACACAATTATGGTTATCTCCCAATCACAATGTTCTAGCCAACTTCTAATCGGGCACTTTGCATCCATGTTCGCTTAACAAGCGTAATTTCGCTCAACAAACAAGCTCAGATTTTGGCTATAGATAAATAAGGACAGTCATTTTGCGAAATGGGGAGGGAGAAGAAAGCTCTAAAATGCGAGATTAAGGCCTCAAAGATTCTTCACCACTCTTTATCAAGCTCTTACTAAGATAAGGGGGAATGAGAGATTTATAAACTTTTATGCTGTTAATCTTAATAAATTTATATGTTTTTACTACTCTTATAATTATTATTATTTCTAAAACTAAGTGTTGGTTATCTATTACTATACTAATTGTTTTAACCTCAATTTTCAGAAACTTAGTTCACCACTTTATTATTTCTAAAACTAAGTGTTGGTTATCTATTATTATAGTTCAATTCTTGCTATTATTATTTAAATTATTCTCCATATATTATAGTATGGTTATCTGTTATTATTTATCAATTGTTCTATCATTCAACGCATTTTTTTCAGAGGTTATATTTTTATCCTTTTCTATAAAATTATTTCATTGTATTATTTTCATATAATACATTATAGTTCATTGATATTATTTATTTCAAGTTTTGTTTTGAATCTTTTTATCACTCTCCATCACAAATTAAATTATGATAAATTTTGGTTTCTGCAACTTTGATTTATAAAAATCACTACTATTATAATTATTAATAACTATCTTATAATTTTATAGGTGTATATTATATTTTATTCAAGAGATTATTAGCTATATGTTGAATATTCATGGTAAAATATATTTATATCTTATAAAATATTCAAAGGATTGTATGTAAAGTTTAGTCGAGAAAACTTTATTATAAATATGATATTTCTTAAAATCATAAAAGACAATCTAAGTATGCTCTGTCGTCACAGTTTAACTTGATATTTCACATCATAAATATGTATTTTAATATTAAATGTATTAATTATATGATTGTTGTTATTATTGATTATTATCCATGAAAAAGAAATTGGAGATGAGAAATTAATTATATCTATTATGATCTTATAATTCTTTGAGGATGATTCATAAATAATTTTGTTAATGATGATTGAAATATAAATACTACATGATTAGTGATTGCCGAGTCTGGTGACTTTTGAAACTAAGTTAAAATGTTGTGAGAAGAACTTAGTAAAGTCCTAGGTTTCCTTATAAGAATACCATGCAGGTGCATGAGTATCATGTTTTGGTAAATCATAACTTGGTATACTACAAGATGAAAGGCAAGGACCGAGTTGGGTCCTAAGATGGTTTTAAATAGATGAATATTCAGGTTGGTCAATATTGACGCTTAGACTATAATCTTAATAAATCTAATATCTTCCATAAAGGTTCAACATCTCAAGATTGGTAAGGTATATCCTTCTCCGATTAAAAAAATGTTGTTTGTTTGACTGGGCGAGGACCAAATGTTGTGACTGGTCGAGGACTAGAATGTTGTGATTGGTCGGAGGCCAAAATGTTGTGATTGGTCGAGGACCAAAATGTTGTGATTGACAGGGGCTAGAATGTTGTGATTAACAAGAATAGGCAAAATTATGTTATAGGCAAATGAATCATTTTCTTGAGAAAATTATTTTACCATACTAAAGAAGGATATGCAACTAGCAATCACTTCCCAAATAGATCCTTGATAATTGGGGTGAATCCTCATGGATTGGTTATAGATTCATACATAGAGTCAAGTGAGATTGAGTTCAATCAGTGAGATGAGTAAGGTTGAATCCATATATTTAGTCAAGTTAGATTGAGTCATAGGGTAAACCTTAAACCTCATTGTTTGTTAGGTTTATTAAGATCAACGTTGATGGTTTATAAAAAATCTCACTCCTTTCATGTGTTTCTTTTCGTATATGTTTGTGGTACGAATAAAGGATGGACCTGACTAGCCGTCGATGTTGCAGAATTAAGAGGATTTCCTCTGAATGTGTTGAACTTCTAAGCGAGTCATTTTTTTTACGTTCAAGTAAATTTAGGTTCGTAAGGAGTCTACTACTTTGAGTTAGTAATTTTAAATGGATAGCTATAACAACTAATGTATTTATGTTTTAAATGAAGTTTGTAATAAATTATATTTTGGCTTATAATGTTACAAGAAGATTATGGTTCTTTATGTATGAACAAATTTTGAAAATCTCTCGAGTTTTTATAAATACTTGTAGTTAAGGATCAGGGGTGTTACAATTAGCACAATCCTACATAGAATTAAGTTTTATACATGAAATTAACAAATTTAAATTTTAACTTTCCATGTCCTCACTCACGAAATAATATTCCCTTATATAATTGGAATTCATATTTGATGAAGGTTAAATAAACTATAAAACCATTTTTGTGAACACCATTGTATATATTATGGTACAGAGTCAAATTAGAAGAAGTTTTAGTATACACTTCATTTCTTCAACTTGAGTTATAGGGCATACATGCTAGAGGTTATAAAGGTCTCTCGTTTTTCGCCTTTTAAACCTTTGGAAGGCTCTATCTAGAAATGTCCAACATAGGATGATAAATTGATATATATAAGTTGGTAGAATGAACAATGCCAATTTTAATTTTTCTGGGAAAAAAATATTCAACAATGTGACACATCCTCACCGCTTGAACAAATCATCCTTCGCAAGATGGAGGATGAAGAAGAAAACTTGAAAGAAGCGTTTCGCTTGTTTAAAAAAGAATCAATTATTTTTCCTTTCATGGCTACTTAGTAAAACAATGGTTTTATGGATCTCAACTTCATCAAATATGCATCACAAGTAGCAAAGAAAGGGGCACATAAACTAATTAAACATACTAATTACACATCTAAAAGGAGGTGTAGGTTTAAAATTTAAATTTGTTAATTCCACCTCTGAAAATTTAATTCCATATAAGATTGTGCTAACTATAATATACTGTGAATAAGTTTAGATGTGCTTGAACAAGAATGGGGTTGAACAAGAATGGGGATGAATATATTGTGTTTGTTTACTTCTTTAATGACTATAATATGGGGCCAAGGAAAATGCTAGAGTACACCAAACAAACTTTTATTTAGTTAATAGTACATATTCTTAAAATAGTTTTTTTAACAAATTCTTAATATATATTAATGTAATTTTCTCAAGAAAAAATAGACAATAGTAGAAAATGAGGTGAGATTTATATTAATATGCAAAGAGAGGACTACAGAGGTTTTGCAATTTGTCTAGTTGATTGAAGTCAATATGTCATTTGGTTGGCACTCATCGCTTGATGAGACATTAAATTTCAAAAGTTCAACTAACTAATTGTAAGTGGTTTCAGTTTTATAAACTTACATCATATGAGATCAAATTGGGCTTCAAATTAATGATAATAAATTAATTAACTTGTAGCACATTTTCTTTTAATTGAGTACACAAATTAATTAAGTTGTAACATGCCTTATTTTAATAGTATACTATTTGGTATACAAATGGTAAAGTAAAATAGTACAAGATTTGCAAGTGGAATAACAAGTATAAATGCCTCATGTCCTATGCCACTGATTACTCCCACCTTAGATGGTGTTATTCAACATCCACCAATTGAAGCTCCATCACAATTAGAACAAGTGCCAGAGTTTCCTACACAACAAGGGTCATCTGAACAACATAATATACTCAAGAGAAAATCTTCTAAGGCCCCTTCAAAGTTATAGGGTCATCATAATAGGGTAGGTGATGATGCATTTTGCAAGTATTGTGACAAATCATACAAGCCTAATAATAAAAAATATGGAACCACTAACTTGATCAAACATATGAGATTTTGTATAAAGAACCCTAATAGGGAGGTTGATAAGAAACGAAAAACATTGATTATTGGAAAGGGACATGAGGGTAATCCTAATGCTATGAATTTAAAACTTGTTCAATTTAACCAAGACCAATCTCTTATTGCACTTGCTAAGATGATAATTATTGATGAACTTCCTTTTATATTTGTTGAAAATAAAAGGTTTAGGAAATTTATGGAAGAACCTATTTTAAAATTCCTTCTCGTAAAATCATTGCTAGGTATTGCATTCTTGTATTTAATGATGAAAAACAGAAGTTGAAAAGCTTGTTATTTATCAATAAATATATGGTTTCACTTACAACTGATACATGGACATTAATTCAAAATGTGAATTATATGTGTGTGACAACTAATTACATTAATGACGCATTTAAGTTGTATAAGAGAAAAATATTGAATTTTTGTTTGATTGCCGAGCACAAAGGTTAAAGCATAGGGATAACATTAGAAAATTGTTTGAAAGAATGAGGGTTAAAAGAATTGGTTATGTAACAGTAAATAATGGAAATGCTAACAATGTAGCCATTTCACATTTAAATAGAGGTCTAAGTGTTTGGAATGGTCAAACCTTATTGAATGCAGAGTTCATGCATATGTAGTGTTCTACTCATATTTTGAATTTGATTGTGACTACTAGGATAAAAGAAATTTATTCCTTCATTAATAAAATAATGGTTCATGCAAGTTTGTGAAGTATTCCTGAAGTAGGTTGCCTACTTTTAAGAAGTGTGTAGAGGAAGTTAGTGTAAATTCAAAGGTTATGGTATGTCGTGATGTGCCAACTAGGTGGAATTCCACTTATTTGGTGTTAGAAGTTGCTGAAAAGTTTGAGCAAGCTTTTTATTGCTTTGAATATATTGAGGCTACATATGTGCTTAATCTTCTTACTAGTGAAGAATGATGTTCTAAACCAAATGATTGAAAATGTGTCCATGTTTTTGTTACCTTTTTAAAGGTTTTTTATGAAGCGAGATTTTCTTTTTCTGGTTCATTACATGTTACAGCTAATAACTTCTTTAAGATGCTTATTAATATTTAGAAATCATGGAATAAGTGGAGACACATTGAGGATTTATTCATACAAAAGATGATAAGTAATATGCAGTTGAAATTTGATAAGTATTGGGAGAGTGGTGATATTAATTGTCTTTTATTTGTGGCTGCATTTTTTGGACTAATGTTTTAAATTTGAGTATATTCAATTTTGTTTTAAGAAAACATATGGTGTTGATCACGGTAAAGAAATGGTAAAAAATGGATGATCTCATCAGGAAATTATTTGTTGAGTATGCAATGAAACATCCTATTTCTCTTGAGAGTAGTGCCTCTATACTTTGACTTCAAACATATCAACAAACAATAATGAAAATAATGGTGGTGATGATGATTGGGATGGTCAATTTAGCATGAATATTAAGAAAAAACAAGGTGATGAACAAAAAAATGAGTTAGAAGATATTTGGAAGATGATGTTGAATATGATTGTCCTGGATTTGATATTTTGGCATGGTAGAGGATGAAAACAATCAAGTATCATGTTATTTCTTTCATGATTGAAGACATATTAGTCATTCATGTGTCTAGTATGTCATTTGAGGTGATAAGAAACATGTAAAGGATTTGCAAACTGAATTAGATGAAACTGAAAAGATTGAATCAGGTATGAAATATCATATTATCATTATCCTATTGTCTTTTCTTTTTTTTATTATTTGTTTGGTACAGACGCCGCACGAACTTTTAAAGAAATGAAAATTTACATGACCACTTTGCCAATGTTAGCTTTTCTAGTTTTTTTCAGAACTCTTCATTGTTGATACAGACGTTTCTACCATAGACATTGGTGTTGTTCTGGTCCAGAAAGGCCACCTTATTGCTTTCTTCAGCAAGAAAATGTGTCCTAGGATGCATGCTTCCTCTATGTATGTGAAAGAAATGTTTGCAATCACTAAATCAGTCAAAAAAATGGCGTCAATACTTATTGGGAAGACTTTTTCATATTTACACAGATCACTGAAGCCTTAACACCTTCTTGACTCAAAGAATTTAGACATTGGATCAACATAAACCTTAACACCCTATTGTTTTTTTACTGACCTGGACGTTCTAATGTAGTGGTTGGTGCACTCTCGAGAAAGTTTTGTTATGATCCTCCCTTGTGTGCATCTATCTCCTCTCTTTTTCCAATGTTGTTTGACAGCTTGAGACAATTTTACACCTCGCATCCAGATAACATTGGACTCAGCAAAAAATTTCAGGCAAAAGAAGAAATACAGGAATATGATTCTCTAATGGATGGATTGCTCTATTTTTAGCAATAAATTTTCATACCTGAATCAATAGATTTGAGGCATAGTATTTTACATGAATTTCGCGCCACACCCCTTGTAGGACTTTCTGGCTTAAAACCTACATTGGCTCGTCTTGCTACCTCTTTTTATTGGCCAGACATGTATACAGACACAAAGTTGTTTATCCAGAACTGCCTCACCTGTCAACAAAAAAAATATTTGCCATAAAAGAAGCAAGGATTACTTCAGCCATAACCCACCCCAAACCAAGTCTGGGAAGGACTCACCATGGACTTTATCACCCATCTGCAAATGTTTGTCAGACACACAGTCATTTGGGTCATCTGTGACCCCCTTACCAAATATGCACATTTTTCTTGCATTGCCTTCCAAGTACACCGCATATGCCTTGGCTAACCGCTTCATGGTCAAAAATTGTTGCTTGCATGGGTTTCCATTATCTATAGTGCCTGATCGTGATCCTATTTTTATGAGCTTATTTTGGCAAGAACTCTTCAAGCTGCATGGCACTAAATTACAATTCGTAGTGCCTATCAAGCAGAATTTGATGGTCAAACAGAGGTGTTAAACAGAGGTCTCGAAACTTACTTGAGATGTTTCATCAGTGATCAACCTCGTTAGTGGTTTCGTTTTCTCCACCGCTTGCGCCACTCCACCCACTTCTTCCTCCACTGTTGTCATTTGTTGTTGTGACTGCCTCGATCCCACCACTGTCCGCCAAGACCCCTACCTCAAACTCACCCGTACCCACCTCTATTCACCTTTCTCCAACACCTCTCACATGTGACCCTGCACCTTCTCAACCTTTCAGCCCTCACCCATACACTGAGTTTTTTGCCCCTTTACCTTCCACTAAATCTACCCTAAATTTTCAAAGTGAACATGCAAATCCTAAAGAATAGCTTTCCAACACCCTTATCCCCTCATATAACCCACACACGTGCAAGCCAAATGTTACGCACACTCTCTCTCCCATCACCTCTTAAATCTGCCCTAATTAATTCCCACCAGTTACCACTTAATTCTACCAGAATGACATTCCCAATTAATTCCCACCCATTACCTATTAAATCTACCCCAATTAATTCCCACCTATTACCTTTTAACTGTACTTACCAAAAACACAAATTATCACCCCTTTAACCCAAATCTAGCCATTCATCTCTTATTCAAAGACACCAATCCCCAATCCACCTTTTATGATCAATTTTTCAGTTAGCTAAAATGATATATTATGACCAATTTTTTATTTAGCTAAAATGACAAGTTTACAAGTTTTTGACAAGTTAAATCATATGTAGAATTGAAACTAAACTCAAAATAAACTTGACGTAAACTCGGATTAAACTCAGTAGAATCAAAGTAACTTGTAAGCAAATTTCTTGAGTGTTGTTTTTCTTTGTTGACTCTAATTTTAAGTTTTTCGACTCTAATTTATATTTATTTGAAGTAATTTAGGCTTATTATATGAATTTGAATTTATTATGTATTTGAAAATTTTAAATTTTTATATAATTTATATTAACAAAATAAACTCTTACAATTATACAAGTTGAATTTACTGGATTCTCACGAGTTTACATAAAATAACCTTCAACTCATAGATAATGATAATAATTTGAAAAAATCACCTGCAAGAAGTCTCCATGAGAACTATATGATAAATAATAAAATGTAGTTAATCGAGATAAAATATAATGAAATAAATAATAACATTTTATGAAATCCATACTATTCTATACTTGAATTAAAATTTTCATCTCTTTTTATTACTTTCTGTCAAACATATACACTAAAATATTGATGAAAGTGGTGATGGAAAAAATATGGGATAGAAACAGGTGCATGAACAAAGTTGTGGAAATAAATCTTTTTAACTTGCAATAATTTATGAAGAGCAATAACAAATGTACAACAATAACAAATCACAAAAATCACAAAATAAGACACCAATTGTTTGTTTGACAACAGTTTCATAAAACTATTTTCTGTATTTTAGTATTTTTAAACTAAAAAACTCATTTGGGTAGTATTTTCTAAAAACAGTTTTGGTTTTTTAGTTTTTAAAAACTAAAAAATAGAAATAGCTAAAAATAGTTTTGCTTTTCAGTTTTCTATTTTTATTTTGAAAACTCAAAATACAATCAGAATATGTTTTTTTTATTGATAAAATTTTAATAAATATGAACAAGGTTTTCCATTTTTACTTATTTAAAACAGTTTTCAAATAACACTTACCAAACAAGTTTTTTTTTTTCTCTCTTTTTCTCAAAAACAGTTTTTTAAAACTACTCTTGAAAACTCTTTTAAAAAACTAAAAAGCAAAACCAAATAAATCAAACCCGAAGGTTTTAACGTGGAAAACTCTCAAAGTAATCCAGACCAAAAAAATAGTTCAACTATTACCAATAAAGAGTACAAAAAGTCTCAATCAAGTATCATGATCAATGCTAACATAAACATCAAACAATAAAGGTTACAATTAGAGAATAAGAAGATGAATAACCTCAAAAATACTGCAATAATGCAAACTGAATATATCTCAACTTAAACCTCGTTCAAACAATTTGAACGGTCAGAATGAAGAATTACATGTTCTGAACTTGCTGTCCAAAAATTAGTCAAATCCAACAGTGAACGAATCTGTAGTGAAGAAGTTACGATTGTATCTCTGTGTAAAAATGGAATAACTTTATCTCTTCTTTTCTCTCAAACAATTGGTGTATTTCTCTTACTAATGATATTTTTCTCTCTATCTACCCCTCTTCTAAAACAGCTTTTCCATTTAAGTTAAATGAGACATCAAGTGAACTTCTCAATTTAGACTTTTTCTCTACATAGGAAGGAAGTTTAATACCTAAGAAATGGAGGTGTTAATTTCTCAATATGCCCAATTAGTAGGGATGTGGACAAAGGTTTGGATGAAAATACAAAAGCTTGGGTCAACCTTGCGAAATTTAGGGCTGTGAAAAGAAAAACATCGAACAGTTTAAGTTCTAGGATATTTTTTCAGTCACCACAGTAGCCCAAAGAGTAAAAAAAAAATTGGGTACTACATTATAAAAAATTAAATTGATCAATACATTTAATGCTTTGAAAATATTTAAAACATTTAATATTCATTATATAAGATTGCTTTTTGGACAAAAAACAGAAGGGAGAGAGTGAGTTCGAATCTATTACCTAAAAAAACTAACATATTACCATAAAAAGGGTTAAATGTTATTTTTATATGAAGAGTTTGACTAATTTTTGCTTCTAGTACAAAAAAAAATTATCGATCTTCATACAAAATATTTTTTCTACTAATGATTTTAATAAACTCATCAATTAACATAACTAAGTGATTATGTGACACTATAAAAATTATTTTATTACATTTAGTAGCAGTTCATTTTTTGTGATTAGAACTCGTAAAAAATTGCTTTGAAAAACTATATACATTAATAATAACAATTTTTTATAGTTAAAAACGACCAAATATATTATAAAAATTTAAAGTTATTTATCAGGAATATTTTGTGACTATAAACCGTCACAAAAAAATATATTTAATGTTATTTTAAAAAAATATTTTGTTTATAAATTAAGTTAAGTTTTATTATCATTTGGGATAATAAAATGGAAGGGGTATTGAGCTATTAGAAATAGATTTGAGGGGGAGATTATTTGCATGGAAAGAATGAGTACTAATGGAGCTCTGAATGAGATTGAAGTCAATTTTGTTTACAACAAGAATAAAGGAAAAATGGTTTTGGACCCAAGACATGTCAGACTTGTACACTCTTATCTCCTCAACTTACAGGTTCTTAATGTTGCATAATTAGAATCATTTAGAGGTGTTCTTCAAAATGGTTTGGGTGAAAGACATGCCATTGAAAATAAAACTCTTAGCATGAAAATTAGGAGTGGACCAGCTGCTAACAAAGCAAAATCTTCTGAAAAGGCGGATCATACATTTAAAAGGCGGATAATGAACTTTAAGTCCTGCGTTTTGAGAAGTTTTTTGAGGTTACTTTGTACTTTTTGTTAACCCATCGTTTGGAAACTTATCGTGTGGTTTTCACATTTTTAATACAATCTCTTTTTGGTGTATAAAAAAAGGTTAAATTTTAATTATTATTTTCACCTTAAATTAAATTAAATTTTACAATTATTTTCAAAAAATTAAAATAATATAATTTTATTATTATCATTTTAAAAATAAATTTTATTATTATTTTAGACATATAAATTAATTTTATTTTATTTATTGATTAAAATAATTTAATTATTATTTTAAAACTAAAATTATTATTACTTTAAAATTATATATTCTAATTATTTTGTAAATATAAATTGAATTATATTTTATTTAATTGAATTATATTTTATTTCTAAGTTTAGGGTTTAGGGTTTATTATTTTAAATAATTAAAATAAAAATAATATAATTTTATTATTATTTTAATATAAAATTTAATTTAACAGAAACAAAACATAATTTGATTTATATTTCTAAAATAATAATAAAATATAATTTTAAAATAATATTTAATTTTTTGAATAATATAAATATAAATAGATAGCATACATAAATTGATGAAAATATAATTATTTTAATTTAGTTCTAAAAATAATAATATAAGTTTTTAAAATGATAATAAAATTGATTTTAATTTAGATATAAAATAGAATATTAATTTATATTTGGAATATTATAACATTTAATGTTATTTTTTTAAAATAATAATAAAATTTAATTTAATTAAAATAAAGTATAATTTAATTTAATTTAAAATAATAGTTAAAAAATCAATATAATTCAGAAATAAAATATATTTTAAAATAATATCAATATGTTTTATTTTTGTTGGTTTTATAGTCAAAGAAATATTTTAAAAATGACTTTAAAGCAATTTTTGACCGTTTCTAAATGTCTGAAATAAACCGTCATTTAACGTAATAAAATATATTTGTAATGTCACATCATCACTTAATTATATTAGTTAACTAATTGTATTAAAATATCAACGAAAGAAATGTTTCGGACAAAGACAGATAAAAAATTTAAAAAATCTATTAAACTCTTTCTAAAAAATAACCTTTAAATTTAATTTTGCTATTCAAAATAGGGATGGTATACAACTTAACCGGGAACCGGTACCTAACCTTATGTTTAATATATTGTTTTATATTATTATAAATGGTAATATAATTTATAGATCGATGTAATAAAGTTTAGTTAGTTTAAAAGATTAATAAACAAAATTAAATTATTATTTTTTAAATATATATAGTTGATTGCCTGATTTGTTAAGTTTACAAATTTCATAAATGAAATACAAAATTAAATAAAAATTGAGTCATTTTATGAATTATATTTATCTTCAGGATAAGTGTTTTAAGATATTTTAAGACCTAATATGTTAAGATTGTTTTTAACTTTAAAATAGAGTTTAGTTAGTATATCTTATAATTTAACAAATTTTACATTAAGGTTTAAACATAATTTTTTATTCATGGTGCATTTTTTAATTTTAATAATTACTATTTTAAAATTATATAATATATAAATATAAAATTATAATTGAACATCATTGTAAATTTTTTTTTTATATTATGGGAATATACTAATTAAATTCTTTAAAAAATAAAAATGATGATTTGTACTGTATGTTATCATTTAGTATGTAGGATTTATATAATTATAAATATTAATATTATAAAGATAATTATTATAGTATATTAAAAAATATTGTTTTATTCGTATCAATTCCGTGAAGTGGAATCCATGAACCCTAAATTGTGTCTTCACCCGATTCGATTATGTTCTCAGTCAAAGATAAAGATAGATATATATATACTTTTAGTAAAATTTGTTTCAAAAGTTGTGGCCTTTCGGGTTGCATCATCATGCTTAATAGATTGTTTTTGTTTTTTTTTGCACCAACAATTTCCTTTTTGCACTCTCTAATATTTAAAATTCTAAAATTGTCCTCAGGTTAATATTATTTTAAGATTACAGATGAATAGATAAATAATAAGTATATGTGTAATAATGCAAAGAGAAGGTAAAGGAGATGATTGATGATAAAGGAGGTGAGGAACACGTGAGGGAAAGACAAGTGGAGGTCTGGAGGAGCTCTAGGCCCAAAATAACTAACATGAAGCTCAAGGATTATAATTGGTCCAAAGAATAAAATAAAAGAGATAGTTGGAGGAGAGAGAAGGTGTGGAGAAATTGAATTGTGACCCTTTCACTTTCGGGATTTACTTTCATCATTTTCTTTCTAGTATGCTTTTGTACCTTTTCTACACATTTTGTTTTGTGGGTTTATTCCAGAATTTGCATTATTCCTACCATTGCATTATGACTTTGTACCTAGGGTTTCTGTAATGGATGGGGAATTTTAGTGCCTTTAATTTTGTCTATTGTTCCATTGTTCTTTGTTTGCTCTGTTTGGTTTTTCCCTTACAATGGTGCTTTCATCACTTCCTAGAGGAGAACACAAGCATGAAGAAGTTCACGTCAGACGTCAAGCAAATTCTGTGAGAAAGAGTATGCTGCTCGTTTTGAAATGCTAGAGACGACAATGGAGATGTTACTCAAACAACAATTTGGTGCGGGTTCTGGTTCTTCTAACAGTGGGTATCATCAACCATTTCAGGTTAGGACCATTAAGCTTGATTTTCCCCGATTTGATGGATCTAAGGTTCTGCAATGGATATTCAAGGCCAAATAGTTTTTCAGTTATTATCAAAACCCTGATGACCAACATTTACTTATTGCTTCAATTCATTTGGATAAAGATATGGTTCCCTAGTATCAAATGATGATTCGTGAATATCCTTTTCATTCTTGGACTACTTTTACAAGAGCTTTAGAGGTGGAGTTTGGTCCTTCCCCATATGAGGGTTTGAGATCATATTTGTTTAAACTCACACAAATTAACTCAATCCAGGCTTATTATGTACAATTTACAACATTAGCTAATTGTGTGCAAGGAGTTACTTAGAAAGCATTATTGGATTGTTTTGTTGGAGGTTTGAAACTGACATTAGAAGAGATGTTATTGCCCAATCACCAACTTCACTCCTCATAACCGTTTCATTGGCCAAACTATATGGAGAAAAATATACTAGTAAACCTAGACAATTCTTCTCCAGCTGTTCGTCCAAAACACAAACCAAGCCACTCCTCAATCTCTAAAATCCACTAGCTTACCCCCACTTTTACCTTCCCCTAATTACAAAGCAACCAACATAACAAAGTTAACCCCTGCTGCAATGCAAGTAAGAATGCACAAAGGTCTTTGTTTCACATGTGATGACAAATTTTCTCCTCATCATAAATGTCCCAACAAATAGTATTTTGTGTCACAAGGGGAAGAGGATGACAAACCTAAATTACAACCTGAACCACCGGATGATAGAGAGGCAGTAGGGGATGCAGGTCCTCAAGACCATCATTTGTCTTACAATGCATTGAAAGGCTCTTTAGGCTTAGGCACAATGAGATTCTAGGGGTCAATTAATGGAGTACAAGTGCAAATACTACTTGACAGTGGAAGTTCAGATAACTTCCTTCACCCTCAAATTGCTAAAGCATTGAAATTGCCAATAGAACCAATTTCCAACCTACAGGTTTTGGTTGGCAATGGCAATTCATTAGTAGCAGGAGGACTGATTCATGACTTGAAGGTAACAGTCAAGGCCATACTCTTACGCTACCAATTTATTTACTTCTAGTCTTAGGTGCTGATTTGGTTCTAGAGGCAGCTTGGTTAGCAACATTGGGACTACATCTTTCTGATTACAGTAGCATGATATTAAAATTTTATTTGGGCACTCAATTTATTACTTTATATAGAGACAAGCAAGCTTTGCCACAAAAAGCTGAGTTTAATCACATGAGGACAATGCAACATACTCATGCAATTGATGAGCTTTTCACTTTGCAGTTTTCTACGCTAGATGAACCACATGATAAATTTTTAGCCTTGCTATTTGATATGGAATCAAAACTTACTATGCTACTATATACTTATAGAGCAGTTTTTGATGTCGCTGTAGGTTTGCCTTCAAAAAGATCCCAAAATCATTCAATTCCACCAGTAGAGGGAACTGGTTCAGTGAAGGTGAAACCTTATCGATATCCATATAGCAGGAATGATCATATTAAAGTGATGATAGCTAACATGTTCAAGGAAGGGATCATGGTTCCCAGCATGAGTCCATTTTCTTCTCCAATCATTCTTGTAAAAAAGAAAGATGGTACCTGAAGATTCTACATTGATTATAAAGCTTTGAATGCCATTACAGTCAAGGATGGTTTTCCTATTCCCACTGTTGACAAGTTAATTTATGAGTTACATGGAGCTACCTATTTTTCTAGGCTAGATTTATGATCTGGCTATCATCAGATTTTAGTAAATGAAGAGGATCGACACAAAACAACTTCTAGGACACATCAGGGCCATTATGAATGGCTGGTCATGCCATTTGGCCTTACAAATGGCCCTGCTACCTTTTAGTGTTTGATGAATAACATCTTTCAAAGTTATCTCAGGAAGTTTGTCTTGGTTTTTTTCGATGATATACTGATATATAGTCCCACATGGCCATGACATTTGCAACACATGGAGACAGTTCTTAAAGTGTTACAACATCATCAATTGTATGCCAAAAATGCTCTTTTGAGTTATAGGAAGTTGATTACTTAGTTCATACTGTGTTAGGGAAGGGAGTAACAATGGACCACAAAAAAATACAAGTCGTTTTGAATTGGCCTTATGCTACAAATCTGAAGCAGCTCAGAGGATTCTTGGGACTTACTGGTTATTACAGGAAAATTATTAAAGGCTATGCATCCATAGTTGCACCGTTGTCTAGTTTGTTGTAGAATGATAAGTTTTACTGGACTAAATAGACCACTGTTGCTTTTGAAAGTCTCAAAGCTACAATCACTAAAGCACTAGTACTGACACTCCCTGATTTCTCCAAACCATTTACATTGGAGACTGATGCATCAGGTATTAGAATTGGTGCTGTGTTGATTCAAGAACAACATCCAATGCTTTCTTTTCTAGGAAGCTTAACCCTAGAATCTAGAGATAATCAGCCTATACAAGAGAATTTTATGCTATAACAGAGGTCGTTGCAAAGTTCAGGCCTTACTTACTTAGCCATTAATTTGTGATCAAAACTGACCAAAGAAGCTTAAAGTCCCTCACTTATAAGGCTATCCAAACTCTAGAGAAATAGAAATGGTTGCACAAGTTGTTAGGATATGATTTTTCTATTGAATACAAACCACACAAGGAAAATTTGGCTGCAGATTCACTCTCAAGATTTTTTTTATGGCTTGGTTAGAACCAAAGTTGCAGATTGTCCATGTATTGAAGGAGGCAATACAAGTTGACCCTCACCTACGGTCTACAATGGAGTTATGCTTGCAGAATAAGGCACCAGACCTCACTATTTAGTTTAGGATAATTTGTTATACTGGAAAGATAGGTTAATGATTCCTCACAATAAGTAGTTAGTGAAACAAATTTTACATGAATTCCATACATCCTTATTAGGTGGACATGCTAGGGTGGCCATAACATTGGCTAGAATTGCTGCTCAATTCTATTGGCAAGGTTGCAAAAAGATGTAAAAAATTTTGTGCAACAATATCTAGTTTGTCAATAGGCCAAAAGTGAGATTACTTTACCAGTTGACTTATTACAACCTCTCCCTATTTCGATGCAGTTTTGGGAGGACTTGGCAATGAATTTTATCACAGGACTTCCACCTTCTCACGGATTCATAGTGATACTTGTGGTGATCGACAGACTTTCAAACTATGCTTATTTCTTCACTGTGAAAATTGACTATACTTGTAAGCAAGTGGTTGAGATATTTGTTAAGAATGTTTTTAAGTTGCATGGATTTCATAAAACTATTCTCTCTGACAGAGATAAGGTGTTGACTAGTCAATTTTGGCAACACATGTTTAAACTTAGTGGCACTATAATTAATCTTATTGTTGCTTATCACCCTCAATCGGATAGCCAATCTGAGGCTCTTAACAAATGTCTGGAGATGTATCTCAAGTGTTTCACT
This sequence comes from Psophocarpus tetragonolobus, assembly GCA_037954015.1. NCBI lineage: Eukaryota > Viridiplantae > Streptophyta > Magnoliopsida > Fabales > Fabaceae > Psophocarpus > Psophocarpus tetragonolobus. The sequence goes on along the minus strand of CM075693.1, from coordinate 3,852,879 downwards.
CATGATTCACCTAAGGACTGGGCTAAATTATTGCCTAGGACTGTATTTTGGTACAATACCACCTTTCACAATAGCAGTGGTATGACACCTTTTAAGGTGGTCTATGGGAGAGACCCACCAAAATTAATTAAGTATACAATTGATCAATGTGATCCAATATCAATTCTAGAGCAGATATTGACTAGAGACCTCACACTTAATAAACTGAAGCAGAACTTAATCAAAATGCAAGCACACATGAAGAAGTATGCATATCAGAAAAGGCAGCAGTTGGAATTTCATATTGGTGACTTAGTTTTGGTTAAGTTACAACCTTATAGACAAGATTCAATTGCATTAAGAAAAAATCAGAAACTTAGTTTAAAGTATTTTAGGCCATTTCCAGTAATTGAACGAATTGGTTTGGTTGCTTACAAGCTCTTACTTCTACCCACAACCAAAATACATTTAGTATTTCATGTTTCACAATTGAAGGCATGCAAGGGAGACCATACTCAACCATTTATCCCACTCCCCTTTAGAGATGTTGAAGTGCAGTCAATAATCCAACTAGCAAAGATCTTATAGAAGAGGGTTATTATAGAGGGTCAACAAGAAATTCACCAGAAATTAGTCCAATGGCAAGGATGGGATGAGGACCAAGATACTTGGGAAAATGCTACTTCACTACAACAAGCTTTCCCAGACCTTAACCTTGAGGACAAGGTTAATTTTAAAGGGAAGGCATTGTAACAATACAAGACAGGGAAAATGAGACAATTGATGATAAAAGAGGAAGGAACACGTGAGGGAAAGGCAAATGGAGGTCAGGAGGAGCTCTAGGCTCAAAATAACTAACATCAAGCTCAAGGATTACCATTGGTCCAAAGAATAAAATAAAAGAGACAGTTAAAGGAGAGAGAAAGTGTGGATAAATTGAATGTGATCCTTTCTCTTTTGGGATTTGCTTTCATTATTTTCTTTTTGTTATGCTTTTGTACCTTTTCTGCACATTTTGTTCTGTTGGTTCATTCCAGAATTTGCATTATTCCTACCATCGCATTATGACTATGTACCTAGAGGTTTCTATAATGGATGGAGAATTTCAGTGCCTTTAATTTTACCTATTGTTCCATTGTTCTTTGTTTTGGCTTTTCCCTTACAATATGCTATATTTTGGATCAACACACCCAGTATATTAACTATGCACAAATATTATACATGATTAGATATACATATATTGCGGATCTTCTAACCCGCAAATGTCTAGATAATCAATGGTAAAAAAATGCATAAAAAATTATTTTAAGAATCACATAATTTCAGTACTATAAAGAGAACATAGTGAATACCAAAATCTACATTTATATAATTATACAATTGTAGATTTTTTATCATAATTTATGTATATATTTCAAATAATGAGATTTATAATATAATGATTTGTTGTGGATCACAAGACAATTATATAATTAAATAATTGTGATTCATGTAACTCATAATGCATTTTTATGCACTTTTTTTATTTTGTAGATCTATATATTCACAATTTAAGATGAGGTTGCAGATATTTTATATTTGCAATTGTGAGTATGGGATGTACGTGTGTGGGTTTAGAGGAAGCAGGTTGGGTCTTGGGGGAGGGGCGCAGGGGGCTGCGTCACTGGATGGCTACGCACAGAGGGAACGTGGGAGATGAGAGAGTATTTTAGGAAATTAAAATTTTGGAGTACGAATAGCAAAAATAAATGTGAAAAGAGAAAAGGTCTACTTTATGGACCATGGAATCCAAATGGTGTAGATTTGCAATCTAAGAATTTTCTTCTTATACCTCATACTTTTTCTTTCAACACTCTGTAGACTAAAAATAGGACCAAAATACTCCTAACACAATATACACCCCTATATCCTAATACCCCGCTTTCCTTTACTCCTTTCAAAAGACATTTGTACCACATTTCTTTACTCCTTTTCAAAAGATATTTGGATTACATATAGTGGAGCTTATAAATTTAGCATGAGGTTGCTCTTGAATAAATAATATGAACATCTTAAAAGATAACATCCGATTGTGCATTTCTTGGAAGTGGAAAGTGTTATTCGTAACCAATTCAGAAACTGTCATTTTGGGCTTGTACTTTTTCTATATTGATCTTTTTAGATAGTTTTAATATTTTAGGTGATTTTGAGTTTTTGATTTTTTTATCTTGAAATGTATTTTTGAAAATAAAATTTTATTAAGCAAAAATAGTTTTGATTTTGATGTTTTAATTATTTTTAAAATAGTTTTCACTCAATTTAAAAAATAATAAATTTGGATTTCATATTTCTTTTTCTTTTTGTTAAACACCATCTTTGATAGACGGTCACTAACCGTTAGTGGCTGCCATATCTAATTAAGGTTATCGATTGCTATCTCTAATTGATGTTCACGACCGCCACCTCCAATTGATAATAACTAACTGCCCAACTCCATCCTTCACCTCTAATACTGATCACCACTTTCAATTGCTTATTAATCCGTCGATTTTTTGACCTCTAAAGAGGAAGAAATTTAGTGTAATTAATAATATTTGAAAATAATATTTTAAATTTAAAAATCAAACTAATATTATTTTTAAAAATTTGCAAACTTAATACTAAAACTAATTTTTGTTTTTGTAATTTAAAATTAAAACAATAAATCACCACGTGAGATTCATATTAAAATAATAATTCTAATGTCATGTATTTCCTATTAAAAATGTTCTTAAGTATTATGTCTTATTTATGAAAAAAAAAACTTTTAAAAGATAGTCAACCAGATTTCTTAACAAAAGGAGCTATAACTAGACAAATGAATATTTTATAACAAGAAAATTAAATAGCAATTATACTCTTTAATTTAGATAAATAATCAAATTTGTAACACTTTTTTAATGTTAAAATTATAGGATAAGTTATATGTACCTTCTCATAAGTATTTTTAAAGTTTAAAATAAATGATTGTGATTGAATATGAGTGTAAAAATAGTATATACCAGCTAAAATCTTATTTTTATTGCATCTAATACTATTTCATTTCTTTATAGTATTGAATAAGGCTCGGCTTAATTTTCCTCTCTCAAGATAATAGGTATAATTGAAGTTAGAATGATTTATATAAGATTAAAAAAAAAAAGAATATTTAAAATAATAAAAATAAAACATGACCACTAATGTAATTTAGTCAAAATTACGCCAGACTTTTATCACCTATAAATCATTAACTAACTACCCTTCATTTTATTATTACGGAGTGTTATTTTTTTTAATAAAAAGAAAATGAAAGTAAAAAGTAGTTTGGTATGCGAAAAGAGAGGTGGGGTAATAAAAGGGATGGTAGATGAGATGAAAGCAGATGGGATCATGAAATTGAAACTTGAAAGCTGTATAGTTGAGACTTCAGAGTGAGTGAGTTATGTTATGGTGAAGCAGAAGCAGAAGCAAAAGCAGAAGCTGAAAGAGAAGCTTCTTCAGTGAATTTCATTCATTCCTACGCCATCGCCATCGCCATCGTCACCGTCATCGCCATGTACAGCGGGTCCAGCGACGGCGAAACACATGACGCCCCCCCGCGCAAAATTCCTCCGGCCTCCTCCATGCTCTGGGTCCGTAATCTTCGCCGTTTCATCGGATCCGGTGCCGGTCTCGGATCCGAAGCGTTAATGGGTCTCTCTCGTTATATATTCATCTAATCCATTCGTTAGAATTACATTACCAAACCCTAACCACTCGTTAATATTTTCCCCTTTTCGCAGAGCTTGAAACAAAGAGAATTTTGCTCGACATTTTTAAGGAAAAGCAGAAGAAAAGCGCCGAAGCTGGTACAATTCCAAGTTTTTACAAGAAGGCATGTCAAACCATTGCTTCTTCCTACTCATTTCAGCTCGCTTCAATTATTGCGTTCTTAGTATTAGTTTAAGCATCTGCTGTTCGTCTGTCAAGTGCTTGACAAATGCAACAGCCTTCGGATTGTATATTTTATGGATGGATTGAATTCAAATTGATATCTCATTTAGTTGTTGCCTGATATTTAGAGCAAACAGACCCTTGCGTGTTGTATGCCTCTATGGGTCATTTTGTCTATCATTACAGATTATATAGGATGGTTTATATATGTCTTCAAACTTTAGGTTTTGATTTCTTCGCCATTCTTGTAAAAACCTCCATTTCTGATATGCTCTCGTCTCTGTTCAGAAACCTGAAGATGGATCAATTAGTCATAGAGTCCAGAGATTGGCAAAGTATCGGTTCCTGAGGGTATCGTTTTTTTTGGCTTATGTCTTTGTAGGTTATAGTTGCTTAAAACACTTGATATTTTCTCAATTAGTGACATTCCTCGTTTGTTGATTAGAAACAATCGGATCTTTTGCTGAATGCTGATGATTTGGATGCAATGTGGGTGTGCTTAAGAGAGAACTGCGTGATTGATGATGCTACTGGTGCAGAAAAGGTCTGGCATTTTCACATCTGTGTTATGCTTCATATTTCCAAATTTTATGGCATATTCAACTAGATTTGCTTTATTAAAAGTATGATAAATCTTTTAAATGTACCATAAAAATCATGAGAGATTAATTGGCTGAATCAATCCCCCGTTCTTAAACAAACATAACAAAGTTGAAATCCTGAACTCTTGCATACATACAAATATTATAAGCTATTGTATCATATCCTCAATACCCATCCATGCTTCTGGGTTGTGACAGTTCTGCAATTGTTATTATATCCTTGCATGATTTTTATGATGAGAAACTTATTCCACAAGTGCAATTAGACATACTAGATTTTTGCTGAGACAATCTTATTTGTTTAATAGTGATGATTTAAATTTACCATACCTTAAAAAATGTCTATTTTATCTAGCAAAGTTAATTTTCCCTGTTGAATGGGTGATATAAATTGATGTTGTTCATCTAATTTAGTATTTGGACAAGATTTTCACCTTTATAATCTTGAAGTTATTGTAACATTGTTTTTTACGGATCATACTTTTTCTTGAATGCTTGGCTTCTTTAGCTTTTTACACTGTTTTTACAGCAATCCTATTGCACACTTCAATTTGTTTCTTACAGATGAATTATGAAGATTTTTGCCACATTGCCTCTGTATGTACAGAACAAATAGGTCCTAAATGCCGGCGGTTTTTCAGTCCTTCAAACTTTATGAAGTTTGAGAAAGATGAGCAGGGAAGAATTGCCATTCTACCCTTTTACCTTTATGTGATGCGAACGGTAGGTCATCTTCCGAAGTGTACTTTTTCATTGGCATTTCTCTTTGATTCTTTTGAATACTTAAGTATATATTATTTGCAGCTGTGTTTTGTTTCGTCATTAATTTTTTTATTGTGTTTTTTTCATGTACCTTGAACTTGATGAATCTTTAATGCTCATGATAACTACTGAATGCTGGTTATGGTTATGCAGGTTTCACTTACACAGGCAAGAATTGATATGAGTGAGCTTGATGAGGATTCTGATGGTTTTCTTCAGCCACATGTATGATTTATTATTTCTATTTGGCTTCCTATTATTTTAAGTTGAACAATTAGTTCGTCATCTCATCTATTCACATGTTTTTGCTGAACATATATTCATGTAACTGACCTCTCCTATTGGGAGGAGGCTGTGTTATTATTGTTCATATGTACATATCTATTCTGTTATAGAAAATAGTCACTTCTTTGATTCAATTTTCTGTGTCAGTGTGTCCACTTTTCCTCATACAGAAGCATTTCACTGGTCAAAACTATCTTATGGAGTGGTATCACATATCATGATTATCTAACCTTTATTTTAATAGCATTTATATGCTTCTTACTTTCTAGCCTTATGGAGTGGTTTTATTTAGTTTGCTCAATATGAAGCTGGGAATAAATTGTGTTTTCAGAGTTTCTTACATTCTTATTTAAAAAGATTTGGTTAACCATTATTATTATTTACTTTGCTCTTCAGGAAATGGAGGCCTATATACGAGGTCTGATACCCAACTTGGCACAGTTACGTGACATGCCAGCTGCCTTTGTTCAAATGTACTGTCGTATTGCTGCTCACAAATTCTTCTTCTTTTGTGATCCTCATAGGCGAGGTTTGTGTGACTGATATCTTTTAATTTCTAAGTTTAGATGTTGCTTCATAGTTGTATTTCATCATATGTTTGGATTTCTGTATTGTTACAAAAGATATGTTATATATTTAGTTATTGTTTTAATTTTAGAATAACAAAATAACCCAAAAGGGGGCATAACTTATCTAGCAGCTTTCCAATATGTTCTCTAAATAAAATAAGATATATTATGGTTTATATAAATTATCCCTCTTCAGAGATTTCATCACAATCCTATTATTTCAATATTCATCTTGTAATAGATGATCCAAATATGGGAAGCTGTTTAGCAATTGCCAATGAAGTGAACTGTTGACCCAGAAAGCTAATATATCCTTGCCAGAAATAAATCATTGAACTCAATTACACAGAAAATCCCAATATTTAAACATCTTTGCAGTTGAGATGGAGCATTAAATCAACATTTTTCATGTCATATTTAGCATTCAAGAGAGCATCTATCACCCATCTCCATCTCAGTTTTTCCATTTTCAGAATCATACATATGCTGCTACCAATGAGAAAAATGAGACCTTGATGAAACATAAGTTTCCCAAATATTTTCTCATAGAATGTTCTGTCTCTACCACAGGGTTTTATAAAATTAAATCTATTGATGCTTAGATTCTAACCCAATTCAACTGCCGCCAAAGTTGATAACCATATTTTAAACTTTTGTACCATAAAGGTTATGTTTGGTAAAATTAGTTTATAAGGTAGCTGAAGTGTTTGGAAGAATTAACTAATAAATGTAAAATGTGATAAAAGGATATAATTAATTAGTTCATTAAAAGAATCTTAACTTCTTTAATGAAAATTGAAAAAGGAAAAAAAATTAGTAGCTTATAAACTACTAAAATAAGCTTGTATACCAAACAAGCTTATTATGGAAGTAGCTTATAAGCTAGTTAAATGATCTTCTAGCACTGACCGATTTATTTATTATGGAGTTTAATTAATAAATAATATTGGGGCTGCCATCCTGCCTGTTGCCTATTGCTTAGTCAGTATTCACTATTTCTGAGGCAACATTTATGTTACATTGACGACAACAATGGTAGGCTAGCATATTAGAAATTAGTTCCTTTCATGAATACTTAACCGGATATTGTATTACAAATAGTTTATCACTAATAAGGCTTTAAGCACAAGGAAGGTTTCATTAAAATATCTGGTTTTTGTTATAATGCAGAATTAAAATTTGTTCCAATTGGTGGTTTTGGTTCACTAAATTGAGAAGTAAGAATTAGTAAATGAGTAGAGTTAGGACATGAGAAAATGTTGGCCGAGTCTTATCTTAATTATAATATATCTTTTGAATGTTTGTGCTCATGTGTACTCAACCACATTTGCTTGTTTGAATTTTAGTTAATGCTGATTATTTTTATCCCAATGGTACAATCAAAAGTGGTGATAATTTTTTTTTTCTTCTTATAGGAAAAGCTTGCATAAAAAAAGTGTTACTTAGTAATTGTCTCCAGGAACTCATGGAGCTTCACCAGGTAGGTTGTTTAAAATATTTTCTTAATATCTTTGGAACCAAACACCATGTTATTCAGTTCTCTCCATCTCTCTACTGGTTCTCATTTACCTTCTGGAGCTTATCCTTTAATACCTCACATGATCAATTTTCTCTCTTTAATAATAGCTGTGAATTGTAGTTTGTTCTAACTGCATGTAAGCTGGAACTCTACTTGAGCGTGCTGTTTTGTATTTCAGGAAAGTGAAGAAGAAGTCACAGACACAGAACAAGCTGAGAATTGGTTCTCTTTGACTTCTGCTCAACGCATATGTGGTGCATTTTCTGTATAGTTTTTAGGATACAGACTCATTTACCTACTGCATTTGGTCCATTCTACTCCATCTTTACCTGTTTGTATTTGTTTGAACTTTGAATGAGTAGTGTTAAGAAAGTTACTTATCAAATTTTAAATTTCTTACTAAACTCATGCATTGACAGGCATAAGATTTCATGATACATTGAAATATGAATATGCTTGAGTAAAAAGGATTTTAATGTTTTGGGAAAACAACTGATCTCCCATAGTAAGGCTGCTTCATAGTTCATATATATATATATATATATATATGTTAGAATTAATGAGCATGAAAAAATACAGAAAGAGTGGCTGAAAGAATTCAGAGTAGGAGAGAATTCAATTGTATTCAGCAAAAAGCAAAGGAGATACAACTGCACCATATATAGAAGTGCAGGGCTGAGAGATCAAGCAACTAGCTAACTCATAACTGAACCCATAACAGAAAGGGAACAGAGTAAAACTGATTCCTAACAGAATCAAACAACTTCTAACTGAAGCAACTAACACCAACAGACTTCTAACAGAATAAATCCACAGCTGCAGTTTAAGAACTGCAGTTATACACTTAACCCAAGGCTGCTGCAGTTTAACAACTGCAGCTAGCTATACAATACTCTAATAATATATAGGTGTTACATGACAAGACTAATAAGATAGCAAAGAAGTGCATAACAAGTAGAGAGAAAATACAAGAAAAAACAAAAGATAAATAACTATACATATAGTTTATATATTTAACATTCCCCCTCAAGCTAGGGGATATAACTCCTATATTCCAAGCTTGGAATATATAAACTGAATCTGAGGACCATTCAAGGATTTTGACAAAATGTTTGCAAGTTGATCACTGAAGCTGTCAAATTTTGTACTAATTTCTTTGGAGAACATCTTCTCCCTTACACAGTGACAATCAATTTCTATATGTTTAGTTCTTTAAAAAAATACTGGAATAGAGACAATATGAAGAACTGCTTGATTATCACAATACAACTTTATTGGCTAAACTTCACAAAAAAATTTAATTCTTGAATAATTGTTTGACCCACATTAGTTCACAAGTGGTTGTAGCCATAACTTTGTATCTTACTTTTGCGCTAGACTGAGTAGCCGTGTTTTGTTTCTTATTCTTCCATGAGATAATGTTACCCCAATGGATATCATAATAGTTAATAGCGGATAGTGGCCTAGAGCGGGTATCTTCAAAAAATGCTAAAGTGTGATAGCGGTAGCGGGATGACCGCTATTTTGATCCCTACGTAGTTTGTATTCCTAGATGCATATAATGTTTATCTACAAAAAATATAGAATTGATTTTAAGGACATATATTATATGTTTATTGTTTATGTTTTTTGTTATTTATATTTCTAAGGCTATTCTAGTGCCAAGTCATGTCCAAGTTTGGACCAATGGACTTCACTAAATGTGGGTTTTGAAGCCATAGTTGAAGGGGAAAAAGCTGGAAAAAAAAGGGTTAAAGGAAGAACACTAAACCATTGATGTTGTAATCTCCTTTGTTGGAATGGTTATTGGAAATTGCCGAAAAACACGTTGGAGAAGAGGAGATGGGTGACGAAGGTAAAAAAAAGTTGGAGAGGGAAGAAGAGACAAGGATGCTCGGACGTGCAAAAGTTTTGAAACAAATAAGAAATGTTGTTTAGGGTAAAAAGGGTAATTACTCTTTTTGCCCCTTCATTAAAAAATAATCAGACTCATGCCAAACAATGTCGTTCCACTTAAGTTTTTTTTTTTTTAAAAAAAAGAAGCCAAAAACGACGTTTCAAGCTTCTTCACCCCCAAAACCTAATACCTTCTGCGTGCAAGGGGAGGCATTGCAATTGGTAACGTGTCTCTGCGTTTTTGACTACGAAGAACAGCGTGACTCCCACACCTTCAACTTGTGATGCAACACCAACTGCTCTGCTCTGCCCCATTGTAATAGCGTTGCTTTTGCAGGCTTTTAACTATGATGGATATACAATATCCAATGTGGATATCTTTCTAGATCTGAATATGGCTCACCATGATCTGCCATTAATCTTTTATTTGGATCCATAGGACTATTAGCAAGTCTATAGAACATGCATGTCTCTTCCAAATATTAAGAGCATATCTTTTTTGTGCAACAACAAATGCTTCATTTGATTGAGTTACCTTAATACCAAGAAAGTATTGAAGAAACCCAAGATTCCTTAGTATGAACGGGTTAAATAAGTGCTCTTGAGAGATTTTAGCAACATCATTCCGGGTGATAATTATGTCATCAACATAGATAACCAAGTAAACACACTTACTTGGGGAAGTATGATAAAAAAAGATAATGATTTGCTTCACTCCGTTTCATCTTGAAACTTTGTATAGCATAACCAAATTTTCCAAACCAAGCTCTCAAAGACGATTTAAGCCCATAAAGACGAAATTTGCAAACTAAATCAGGTCCTTCCTAAGCAACAAATCTAGGAGTTGCTCTATATAGATTTTCTCCCGAAGTTCACAAGGAGAATATTTTTTATGTCTGATTGATGAAGAGGTCAATAACGAATGACAGTGTTGGTAAGAAAGAGATAAACACGGTTGATTTTGGTCACATGAGAGAGAATATCATCATAATCAAGACTATATATATTTGGGTGTAGCCTCTAACTAGAGGATACTAAGCGGGCCTTAAGACAATCAATGTACCATTAAACCTAACCTTAACAACATATACCCATCAACAACCAACTTACCTTTTTTTTGGAGGTAGAGGAACTATCTCTCATGTACCACTATGTTCAAGAGCCTACATATAAATAATCATGGCTTGTCGCCATCTAGGATGAAGACTATGAGTGAAAGAAATACCTGTCTTGATGGCAATAAGCCATCCTGAATTTACATCAGTAGAGGGAGATGATGAACTAAGATTTGTTGGGGGGAGGGGGAATTCAGGAGAAACTTCTTACATTATTAGACTAGCTCTGTGTTTTGCTTTGACAGGTAGAACCAAAAGACGGAGATAATTAAGCTTAATAGGTGAAGTGAATTGTACTTCTTGATCCAATATTGTAGTAGAAACTACAACCGGAGTAAGATAGGGAATAGGCAAAACCTATTGTATAGGACTAAAATCTTGTTTGGAGAAAACATGGTTTCCTCAAAGAAGTTGATATTAGTTGCCATGTAGTACTTTTTGGTGGTTGGAGAGTAAACTTGTACCCCTTTTTAAGACGTGAATAACCAAGAAACACTTCATAGCTCTTGCAAAAAGCTTATATGAACTTAGGAGAAACATTATGAACAGAATATATGTAATAAAAGATTTTAGGAGAAATAAGATACAATATTCAAAAAAATGATTGAGCGAGGAATTTTATTTTCAAGAAATAAGGAAGACATCCTATTTATTAAGAAATAGACCATGAAAACATCATCCCAATGATGAACATGAATATTTGCATTAAACAAGGTTTGTGCAATCTCTTAATTAAGTCTCTATTTTTTCTTAGTTATTCCATTTGGTAGTGGGGTGTGTGAGCATGTGAATTAATGTACGATTCCTTATGAGGACAAAAAAGTGGGAAGTTTGAAGAGAAATATTCCTTGACATAACATTTAATTATCTTCTCAAATTGATTTTTAATTTCATAGAAAAAGGACATAAAAGTAGACAAGAAGTTCAGATCTATCCTTCATTAAATATATCCAAGTATATTGAGCATGTTCATCAATGAAGGTAACTAAATATTTGAAACCAAAAGATGTTATACAATTTGGTCCCTATATATCAGATTGAATGGTAGAAAAAAATAAATTATATATTTTTTCTGTTTGTTTTGGGAATGTTGATATAACATATTTACCTAACTGATAACACACATAATCTAGAGTTCGTAACTTGCTAAGACTTTGAACCATTAACTTCAACTTGGACAGACTAAGATGTCCTAAATGATTATGCAAAAGTTTTGGAGAAGAAGTAGCAAAATAAGACATAGAAGGATTGGTTTCCAAATATTAGATGCCTCTTGATTCGTGTTCTACTCCAAGTAGTTGGCCCGAACCACAATCCTCTATGACAAAGAATTAACATTAAATGTTATTGAGCAATTTTAGGTCATGAGTCAATTGACTTATGGAAATTAGGTTATACAAACAGTTAGGAATATACAATATAAATTTTAAATTAAAGGAATGAGACATACACTTGACTAACTACTTGGGAGGCCACTTGGACCCATTGGCTAGTGTATATGACAAGGAAATTTTGGTGAAGAGATACAAAGAATTGTTACTAGAAATATGGTCAAAAGCACTTGAATCGACTATCCATGGATCTTGGTCTTCCATAGACTGAGATATGCAAGCTGTTGAAACACTATTCACTATTGAGAAGTGGGCTTAACTATTAACTTTTAACCTTAGATACTCTTTATTAGAGAAACAAAATTTAGTCTTCTCATATAGGACCAGTGTTGGATGAGGTTGCAGAGAATTGTGTAGATGCCATTTCCAAGCTCTACTCAAATGTTACCCGTAGGTAAGAGGCCCAAATCGTAGCTGGGAGCCAAGAAAAACTATGGCTAGACTAGATCTTTTTTCAACTTCACAACTAGTCATACAAGGTGTAAAATGTACTTAGAAGGCCTCAATAAAAAGATGATGGTTGTGCAATGGTGTTCGGGTGTCTGACAGTGTGTGGACTTCATGTGTCTGAAATGACACAACCTTTGACAATGGGTGGGAGCGTGTGAGAGAGCTTTTGCTCTTGCGATCACTGGGTATGGGTTGCATTCAACATGGTGCACCTAGCCATGTCTTCATCTTCAAAATGCTATCAATCAATGGTAGTGAATGGTAGTGGCTCATCAGAGGATGACTATGGCACACAGGCAAACAACTGTAGAGTGAGACTTTGCTCAGATGCCAACTTGAATGGAAAGGAATTTAATGTTTTGGAAAAATAACTAACTCCACCCAAACATATATATATATAGGGAGAGAGAGAGAGGGAGGGAGGGGGATGGGGGAGGTTATGAATATTCCTGTTATTACTCCTTTTTTTTTTTTATGAAACCCCGTGTTTTTTGGCATGTTTTTCTATTATTCAATAAAAAGATACGTTATGATATTACTTAATCATCTTCAAGGGCTAAGAACAGAAGGAACTTCATGGCAAGACAAGACTAATAAGATAGCAAAGAAATGCAGAATAAGTAGAGAGAAAATACAAGCAAAAGCAAAAGATAAATAACTACACAAATGTTTTATATATCTAACAAAGATAACTAGGTTTAAAACTATTTCTTCTCTTTAATTTGTGTTTATGTTAACTCTAATTGTTCCACAGACATGTTTCTTGCACTTGATAAAGATACAAATGGAACATTAAGCAAGCAGGAGCTACGAGAATATGCAGATGGGACTCTGACTGATATTTTTGTTGAGAGAGGTAAAAATTATTACCATTATACCGTTCTCAGATATGGTGTAAATTTTGGAACATATTTACCATTGGCTGAAGATATACATATTCTGAACTCCAAAATGCTTTTTGTTTCTTCCAATTTCCGATTGTTAATAATAGTTGTGGTTGATGCCCTTATATGTTAACAATTTAACATCATCTTGGGTTAGTTTAGGAAAGTGTAATATATCTGTCTCATTGATAGTTTGATACTTATTGTCTTCTGTAATCTGTAAATAAATGACTAAAACAAATGTGTTTCCTGTAGTGTATGATGAACATGTTCGTCGTGGAAAGAGTGGTGGTGGGAATGCTCGAGAAATGGATTTTGAGAGTTTCCTGGATTTTGTTCTGGCTTTAGAAAATAAAGACACCCCAGAAGGCTTGACGTACTTGTTTCGATGCCTTGATCTTCAAGGGAGGGGTTACCTCACTACAGCTGATATTCACTCCCTTTTCAGGTAAGCTATCATTTTGTTGGTATACTAGTATTAACTACCTAATTTGTTTGCTAGTGTTTGTATTGTTTACTTTTTTCTTTTTTTTTGTGGGGGGGGGGGGGGGGGGGGGTTATTTTTAATTGCATCTGTATTGATATTAGTTTTTTAAGCCAATAAATTGCCAAACTTCTAAACAAGTTATTTGTTTAATACTTTAATTCTATTATTGGAAGAATAGAAGGGGAGCATCTAGATGGCAAGATGTTGCCTGATACAATCTTCCTACAGAGAAACTGTTGTTTCCTGCTTGCAGTGTTTGAGCAAGTACTGGAAGTCTCAAATAGACAGTGACACATTAGTTATAAGTCGTCAAATTTCAATAGTAGTAATAATTATTTAATGCTATTATTTGGAAGAATAGGAGGGGCATCTAGATGGCAAGATGTTGCCTGATACTAACTTCCGAGTTCATATAGAGAAGAATGTTCTCTGATCGCAGTGCTTGAGCAAGTACTTACGTCTCAAATAAACAGTGAAACATAGTTATAACTAGTCGAACTTCTAAACAGGTAACAATTATTTAATGCTAGTATTGGAAGAATAGAAGGGGAGCCTCTATATGGCAAGGTTTTGCCTAATACAATTTTCCTATTGAGAAGATACACTATTAGTCTCGATAGACAGCGACACGTTAATTATAAGATGGAACTCATAGATGGAGATATTCGACATCCCTTAACTGGCAATGTGATTAAATGCTCACAATTTGACATTGTTACTTCGACTTTTTACTGACTAACCCTTTTCTTTTGACAAACCAGAGATGTACACCATAAATGGATTGAGGGTGGTAACTATGAACTTTGTATTGAAGATGTAAGGGATGAAATCTGGGATATGGTTAAGCCAGCAGATCCACTCAAGATAACATTGGCAGACCTACTGGCCTGCAAACAGGGTGGAACTGTAGCCAGTATGCTCATAGATGTACGAGGTTTCTGGGCGCATGACAATAGAGAAAATCTTCTCCAGGAAGAAGAAGAACCGGAAGAAGAATGACTCTGATAAGAGACTTGCAGATTGCTAACATAAAACTGATGCCTCCAATACATTTCAACTTAGGATTTCTCACAAGATGTAACACCGCTCATATGTTTCCATTGTTAAATGTGGAATTAGTTGTGTTTATCGACATTTTAACTGTAAAAACATCATAAATTAGTGTGTATGTAGAATAGTAATGGGTTCGAAGTTCGATCATAAACTTTCGCCAAATGCATATGATGATTGGATATAAAGTAATGATATTGCATTGTTATCTATGCTAAGTGATGTCTAATACATCCTCAATTTGCATTTTAAGGGGGATCATACAATAAATTGAAATTTTAAAAAAATGGAACCCCCTACCCCAAGAAAATAGCCTCATAATAAATCAATAGCTTAAATATGTTTGTCTCTGAAATGTTTTTGATTTTTTTCACATAGTCCTTAATAAATTTTTTCTTGATTTTTGGTTCTTAAAAAATTATTTTTTACTGTCACTGAAAAAATTTGGTTCTGACAAGTGATTTATAATTATTTTTCATCAAGTAATGCCATGTTCAACAACTATTTATATACAATAAAGCATCTAAAATAGCCATGGCCAAAACACCACATTATTTTATGCCAGAGAAGACGTAAATAAAAAGCAAAGATTGTTCCCAAAACAAGTTTAAAAATTCATCGCCAAACCATATGCTGCTAGGCACCAAATAATAGCATGCATCGAAAACCACAGCCATTGCCCTTTTGACTGCTCCCAAATAATAGCATGCATCGCAAACAAGTTTGCTCTGCAATCTTGACTCCTGCCAAAACCTCAAAATGTTAATGTGAGAAATTATCAAGTTTGACGGACCACAGTCATTGCATCCCAGCTTATGACACCTAAGGTTTCTGCATTGACTGTATAAGCTACAGAAAAAGCAAATATAAACCAAATCATAGCATCAGCAGGCAATGACTGAACTCACATGCATAAAAATAAAAGCATGCATGTTAACTGTTTACCGGTGTGTCATTCAAGTTTCATGTATTTTGACTCAAGTCCAGGATGAAGGCATGCTTGATAAGCATTAGAGTGAAAGGGTAAGAAGTGTGAAAGGGTAAGAAGTTGTGGAAGAAACGCCGAGTCTGAGGTTGAAGAACCAAGAGCTTTAAACTCCTCATACATATAGGATAATTATGACATAGAAATGCGGCCCAAATCACCATCCTCACCTCCTCTAGTCACTGCTGCATTGCTACCATCAACTTCCTCAAAGGTTGTCATGGGCAAATTAAAGGCGGAAGCAATATGAGCACAAGTCATTGCTATTTTGGGTGTTCCTATTTTCCCAATCATGGTGTAGTTAAGTTACTTGTCCAACTACATCCAGGTATCTTGATGATTTCCTTTCCTTCCATACCTTTTCTCATCTTCTTGGCATCGTCCCATTTTCCAACAGTAGCATATATGCTAGAAAGCAGAGAATAATAACCTGTTGCATCACTCTCCAACTTAATGCAATGCTGGACAGCCACTTCCCCGAGCTCAACATTATTGTGTAATCTACAGGCAAGAAGCAGAGCTCCCCAAACACCAGTATTTGGTTGCATCGGCATATTTATTATAAGCTTATATGCTTCATCCAGATATCCTGCTCTTCCCAAGAGATCAACCATGATTCCATAATGATCAATTGAAGGCACAAGTCCATAATCCTTCATGGAGTTAAAGCATTGGTAACCTTTTTCAACCAATCCAGCATGATTATAAGCAGTTAGGAGTCCAGTGAAGGTGACCAAATTAGGAACAATACAGTCTGCGAGCATCCGTTCAAATAACTTGATTGCGTCAGAAGGCCGTCCATTTATTCCACATCCATAGATCATTGCAGAATGTGCAACCAAATCTTTCTTTCTCAGGCTATGGAATAGCTCATATGCCTTGTCAATGCTTCCACACTTTGCATACAAGTCAATTAAAGCAGTAGCCAAATGATCATCCAATACAATTCCAAAGTCATTTATATGTGACTCAATCCAGAACCAATGTTCCAGATCCCCCAATTGTGAGCAGGCTGATATAACACTAGACAAAGTTACCTTATCTGGATGTATGTTGATATCCAGTTTAAGCATATCATTAAATAGTTCAAGGGCTTCCTTGGGTTTGCTGTTTTGAGCATAACAAGCTAGCATAGCATTACACGAAAGCAAATCTTTGTGATCCATCTGGTTGAAGAGCCTGCGAGCAGAGTCAACATCCCCATCCTTAGAATACCCAGCAATCATTGTCATCCAAGTGACACAGTTTTGCCTCGGCATTGCATCAAAACATTTTCTAGCAGACGCAATGCTTCCACATTCAATGAAACCAGTAATCATTGCATTCCAGGAGGCCAGGTTTCTCTCTGGCATTTGTTGAAACAAAGTACACGCCTGATCCATATTTCCTGCTTTGGCATATCCAGAGACCATAGCGTTCCAAGATATTACATCTTTCCCTGGAATCTCATCGAAAAAATCCTGAGCCTCATCCAAGATACCAGTTTTTACATACCCAGATAACAAAGAGTTCCAAGAAACCACACTTTTCTCAGGCATTTCATCAAACATCTTTCTAGCAGTCCCCATGTCACCCATTTTGGAGTACAAATCGAGAAGGGCTGTTTGTACATAAACACAAGTATTAAATCCAAACACGTGAACTTGCCCATGAATTGACACACCTCCCAACATATCCTGGATCCTAGCACATGACTTGAGTGCAGAAGATATAGCATGTGAAGTTGGACACAGCCTCATCCTATGCATTTGAACATAGAGAGAAACAGCTTCGGTGAATAGACCCTTTTGAGAAAAGAATCTAATCACACAACCCCACGCGAATGAATCAGGACTGTGCAAATGGTGAAGCATTGAGTATGCATATTGTGCCATAGTTCTGTAGTTAATGACATCCCAGAGAAGCATATGATGGATTAAAAGCGGTTGAAAAAAGGTGAGACCATTGATCAATATGTGGGCATGGATTTGCTTTGCCTGCTTCACACTTGAACATTTTTTCATCAATGTCATCAATTTTGTAGTTACCATTTAAACTTTTTTGGGTTTTCTTTAGCAAAGAAACTAACTAATCAACCCAGGCAAAACCCTATCATAGTTGGTCTTTTCCCTAAGCATTTCCTTTTATTCATTGTTAACAAGTGAGCAAGTAAGAGTGCATGAAAACTGAGCCTTTGCTGAATTATTGAAGAGACAATGATTTAATAACACGTGAGAATGACATCACCTTCATCTAATGAGTGTGTTAAAAGAATGTAATAGAGACTGTTGTTAGCCTTTTTTGTTAGTTAAATGTGTTTTTAAATTATTTTCTTTAATTACATAAATAAAATATACTACTTATTCTCTTTTTCTATTTTTTCATAAATAAGTAATAATTTGTTTATTCTATTCTATTCTTTAAGTGTCCGAACAAAGTGATTAAAAAAAAATGACACATCTTGTATAATTGGATGTGTATAGGAAGGGAACTTCGGGGTCACACCAACTAGAAGAGTTGGGTCGGCATCCAATGTAAAAAATATCGACCTTATATCCTCCTCAATGGAGGGACCCACAATGTTACGTCATACTATTTGAAAAGACAAATGATAAAACTTAATTATCCATTATTTATTATCTCTAATTATTTATTATCTCCAATTATCTATTATCCCTAAAATATCCAAAAAGATAAATGATGAAACCTAATTATCCATTATCTATTATCTTTAATTCTTTTTCAAGTAAAGATATATCCAAATCATCATTAAAAGGCTCAAACCCAGAAAGGTAACACTTTATAAATAATAAAGCACATGTACAAATTTGATCGCTTAATAATATATACTATTCTCATTGACATTTGACAACATCAGACCTGCATGGGCTACCAAGGATCGCAAGCCAACGAAAGAGACACATTCAGACATTGGTACCTACCAATCGGTGTAAGTACATTTTAACTATTACGAAAAATATTTGTATTCCACCAATTTTTGTAGGTACATTTTGGCACCCACCGTGGAGCTGAGTAAGTAATAACCCTTTGGCCTAAAAAAGAAGATTGAGTAGGCGAGACGATGGTCCAGACAAGGAGCAATCCCAGAACTTCACACGATTCAAAAATAAAAGAAAAGGATACCTTACTGATCGAACAACCTAGGCAAGACAATACCTCAGACAATCAAATGCACAAAGGTACCCTCCCGGTGCTGGCCAAACAGCTCAGGCAAGGCAGTACCTCAGACAATCAAGCACACAAAGGTACCTTCCCAGTTAAACAGTTCAGGCAAGACAATACCTCAGACAATCAAACACACAAAGGTACCCTCTCGATCAAACAACCTGGGCAAAGCAATACCTCAGACAATCAGACGCACAAAGGTACCCTCTCAGTTAATCAGCCCAAGCAAGGCAATACCTCAGACAATTAACTACACAATGACACCCTTTCGATCAAACAGTCTGGGCAAGACAATACCTTAAACAATCAGGCACACAAAGATATCGTCTCATTCAAACAACTTGGACAAGGTAGTACCTCAAGCAGTCAAATGCACAAAGGTGCCCTCTCAGTCAAAACAACCTAGGAAGGGAGTACCTCAGACAATCAATTGCACAAAGGTACCTTCCCGGTTAAACGGCCTTGGCAAGGCAATACCTCAAATAATCAGACACACAAAGGTACTCTCCTGGTTAAATAGCCAGGGCAAGGTAGTACCTCAGACAATCAAGTGCACAAAGGTAGCCTCTCGGTCAAACAACTCGAGTAAGGAAGTACTTTAGACAATTAAGCAAACAAAAGTAGTCTTCCGATCAAATAACCTGGGCAAGGCAGTACTTCAAACAATCAAATGAATAAAGGCACACTTTCGGTCAAACAGCCTAGGCAAGGAAATACCTTAGACAATCAAACAAGCAATGGAAACCCACCCGACTAACTAGCCAAAGCAAGGAAAGGCCTTTGACAATTAAGTGCAAACAAAACCAATCGACCTGCATAAGAGATGAACCTTCGACATGAAAAATAAATGATAAAGGTAAAAAGCACCAAGAAACAAGAATAAAGACAAAAGATTCTTCATTTATAAAAAACAATGTACATAGAAGTTAATAAAAAAGCGAAATATAGCTAAGATATCAACAAAAAGTTACAACCGCCCTTCCCCCGGAACATCAAATAAAGGCCCCCCAACATTGCCATCATCAAACAAGCAAGCAAAGGGAACCTGCTCGACTAACTAGCCAAAGTAAGGAAAGGCCTTTTGACAATTAAGTGCAAACAAAACTAATCGGCCTACATAAGAGATAAACCTTTGACATGAAAAATAAACGATAAAGGTAAAAAGTGATAAGAAATAGGGATAAAAACAAAAGATTCTTCGTTGATGTAAAGCAATGTACATAGAAGTTAATAAAAAAACAAAATATAGCTAAGACATCAACAAAAAGTTATAACCCCCTCCCTCGGAACATCCAATAAAGGCTCCCCATAAGGTCAACATCCTCCTCATCTGCCATCTGTGGAACATCCTTATCCTCAACCTTGACGCCTTGTGACCCGCAGTCACCTCAAGACCCTTGCCTCGAGCATAAAATCAAGGAGCATGGTCATCTGATTTCTATGACTTGGGCACTTCATGGAAAGAAAGGAATTTCTCGTCAAAGAAGTCTTTTCCTCCATCAAAGGAGAACCCCCTCCGACATTTGGAAAAACTCTTTTGCCTATCTCACAGCTTAGAAAAAACTAACTTGATGCTCCTCAACCATATCCTTTTTACCCTTCTCCATCCACTCTTTGAAGTGAGTCTTGAACTTGTTCTTATTTTGGACGACCTTGTCTCTGTCTTGGTCACTTGGAAAAATGAGTCAGATAACTCTTTCACCTTCAAATCCAACAAGGTCTGGTTATTCTCAACTCGACGTAACTTAGCCTTAGCAACATCCTTTTGTTTTTAAGACCCCTCATCCTTTTTTGCATGTTGGCATTATTTATGGCCAACTTAGAGGATTCTACAATAGTGACCTGTAAGGTAGACTTGACCCCCTTCAACTTGCGCCTTAAGTCCTCAACCTCAGGAGATAGGGTCAAAACCAAATGTCGAACTAAAGCTTGGCTCGACCGTCAGCTCAGTTTAATGCCTCCATGTAGCGAAATCCCCAACTTGGCTAAGTGTCTTGCATACCAGGCTAGAGTTGTTATCTTTCGCTAATTTGATGGCTAGGTTAAAGCCATCCACAAAGAATCCCTTTGTACAAAAGGGAGGAGGGATGACCAAGTAAGACAAAGAATCAGATGTCTGCCTCTACCTCTTGGAAACCCCAACTTCATCACTTCGGTGACGCTTCTTGGACTCCCCTTTAAACTTTTGTTTCCCATTCTTTGTCTTCGAGGGAGTAGCAGTGGGAGGAATGACGTTAGTTGGCCTTTGTTTTGGCTGAGGATTAGGATTTGGACGAGGAAGGGCCCAAAAATTAATCCCTAGGGAGATCGAGACTAAATCTTGGAGCAGAAGTCGAAAAGGACGATCTTATCATCGCTTGACATTGTAATGATACCTGAATAAACAAAAATACACAACATTAACAAAGGATGAAAAGATACAACAGAACGAAAACCATGACTCAACTCAAACAAACTCTTTTTCCTTCCAAGTTCCAAATTGGTCTTAGTGAGCACCATAGACAAAGCACCTGCGAGGCCATGAGTGGGCTGAGGAGCGACATTAGGAATGTTGCATCATTCTTCTCCTGGTCAGTAAGCATGTCAAAAGGCAATGCAAATAGACGTAGTGATTTCAACTACTTTATAAGTCATACGTCTCAACTTCAACACAATATTGATAAACTTAGACTTAAAATCCTTGTATGAAGTAGTAAAAACCTCAAACAAAGGAAATTCTGTAATGCAGTTTACGGACAATAACCATATCAGACTAACTAGAGAGGTCCGATAGAAATGAAAGAAAAGGCTAGGGGTATCCTCAACGTAACAAAAATGGAAAAGGGCTTTAAAAGCTTGTATGGCGGCCTAAACGTTGGGATGAATTTGCATTGGTACACAGTTCATTATGTGCAACACACCCATCATAAAATCATCAAAAGAAAGTTCTATGTCTAAATATTTGAAAAGACAAGTATACATATAAAAGAAATTCCGGTTATCCGGGAAGGGACAGTTCTTAAAAACCATGTCTGACTCTAAAGACCCATCGTTGAAACAAACCTTCATAACAAAAGGTGCTACTGTAGGATCGTCTAAAGAACAAAAAAGAAAGGCATCATAAAAAGTGGTATTGTTCTCCCAAGTCATCAGGCAGGAACGATACTTGGCAACCTCCGGAGTCACCCACTCAAACCCAGCAATGGAGCATAGAGGGTATTGCTGGACTCTTTCAGAAGAAGAACATTTCTCTTGAGATAGGAAATTTCGAGTGGAACCTTCAAGCAGAGGCTGTGGAACCCTTAGCGGGCTTTGGAGTGTCGGCCTATGCTTGTGCAAAAGGGCCGACGACTGAAGGAGGAGACATCTCTCTCACAGAATAACTAAAACTAGAAGACATTGGTAAAAGAAAAAAAGTAATAAAGAGGGAAAAGAGACTCAGAAAACTTGAGAACACAAGCTAGTAACGAAGACCCAAAAATTTTGGAATGGAGAGAAAGCAGGAAGATGAAGGCCTAAAAATGTGGATAAAACAACATTGTTAGATCAATGAAATCTACGACCCAAGATTCCCATATTTTTACATACCCCTGAACCCTCTAACGCGTCCTGATGCACTTCCTTGGATCTTCTTTACCAAGGTTCTTCCTCTTAGAAATGGAGGATGAAGGAGGCTAGAAATGGTGGTGGTTTTGACACCACTTTTCAAGAAAAGATAAGTCAAAATTAACTTGTTGCTTGCCACAAGGGAGAAGACCCTTGATAAAAGCTTTTAAGGAAAAAAATCCTCAAGAGAAAGGTTTCTCAGAGGTGACACTTCACTAGATCAAATGCTCAAAATGAGTTTTACTTCATTCATTCAAGTGTAAGGAATACAAGAGAGGGGGATGAATATATAACCCAATGGGAGAGTTTGGGCACACATTTCTAGGCAATGTGGGACTTGGGCTTAATTAGGATTAAGACTAATTAACCCAGGTCTTAGGCCCTAAAAAGGTGACACCAAATTAATCCCCCAATGGTGCAAATAGAAAATCCAAACAAGTTAGAAAATAAGCTCACATGCCTACAAAAAAGGACTTCCTCTAAGCCTACTATTATGAAATAACTAAAAACAAATCTACATCTTATTTTAAAAGGAAATGATCGAAATACTATGCGTCCCTAATTAGCTAAGTATAATTAAAATCATTACAAGGTAGAAAACCTAAGACTATGCCTTCATGTCTTCATCTAAGCCAAGTCTATTGAATCTTCCTAGCCATGATGCATGCTAGGTGAGATTGCATCATCTCCTCCTCCTTGAAGAGGATTTGGCCTCAAATCCAAAGGTTGTTCTTCCTCCCTTTCATGGTCTACAAGAAAATAAGAAGATCAATGAGATTATGTAGACACGTGTTATTATTGAAGGGAGGAATAAGTCTTTGAGACCTCTTAGGAATAGGGTAGTGAAGGCGGATACTTAGATTTGAAAAATTTTGATTGTGCCTCTACATAGCAGTTCCCCATTTCACTCCTAATGTACTAAGTGTAAGTCTAATAGGGTTTGAAATTTGTTGTGAGACTATCTTTGGTGCATTGGAGCACTCATCCAAGAAGGCTAGATAAGCCTTGTCTTGTTGTTCACCCCAAGAAATAATGATGGGGATATGAGTGAACCATTTTTTCATGGTTTCTTGAGTTGGAACTTGAGATTAGCTATGCATATGCAGAGGGTGTGGCTCAATCACATGATCCAATATGGTCTCATCTTAAAGTAGAACTTGAGGTGTTAGTGCATTGTGCTCAAATGATATTGGCACAACCTCAACTTCCACTTTTTGAAGGGAAGGAACTAAAATCCTCCTTAAGATCCAAGGGGCAATCTTTTTGAAGTACTTCCTTCCTTTCCACTTCTGCCAAATCTTGGACTTAAGATGCAATGTCAAGCTCACTATTTAAAGGCTCAAGCTCAACATTTGAGGAAGTGCTCGAAGGTGCCTCCATGAGTTGATGGTATAGAGGTTGTTCAAGCAGGAGGCTAAGTTTAAAATCCATTTTGGTTACCAAATGGATCTCCTTTTGAACAACTTTTTTGGAAGAGATACTTTCTTCCAACCAATCAACTTCAATGCATATTTTTTTTCTTTTTTTTTCTCTTCCTCATCCCTTTTCTTTTTCAGATGAAGTTGATCCTTATCCACTTGTGAAGGTGAAAGAGGAGTCAACTTAATTTTTTTTCTCATCATGGGTGAGGGTAATCTCATTGGAATGACCATGATGGATAACTTTTTGGTCAAATTGCCATGGCTGCCCAACAAGATATGTGCCACTTCCATCAGAACTATATCACACAAAATTTTATCAATATATCCTCCAATGGAAAAAGGCATGTCTGCTTGTTGGTTGACTAAAATTTCCTTACTCTTATTTAGCCATTGAAGCTTGTATCAATGAGGGTGAAGAATTGTAGTCAAAGGCAACTTTTTAACCAACCTCATGCTACAACAATTGCAACGTGAGCCACTATCTACAATAAGAGAACATGTTTTATAAAAAAAATTTACATCTTATACGAAAGATGTTCTCTATTTGAATAGGACTAAAGTCATAAGGTTGGCTTCCAAGAACCCTTGTTACCGTAAACAAATCACCATCAAAAGGACCTTCCTTTACATCAAAATGCGCATGATCTCATTCTTCCTACTCTCACTAGAAGAGAAAAACTAACTTACAATGTCTTGCCCCCTTATGATCATGGTTTTCTTGGTGGGGCATTGGGAGGCAATGTGACTTCTCCTAAGACATTTAAAGCACTTAATGTACTAGCCTTTGAAGAAAGTCTAGTAGGGGGATTTTCTCTAGGATGCAGAGGATTATGCTTTTCATGCATGATGATGGAATCTTCTTTGGGGTGGCTCTTGGAAGATCTCCGCTTGAGTTGGTCCTTATTTGAATAAGAGTGGTTTGAATTAGAAGAGTAGTCCTTTTTAGAAGAAGTCCTCATATTTAATTATTGTTCCACTTTATACAAATTTGGACTAAATAATCTAGATCATTATGTTGCAAGAGTTCAACTTTATCATGAATATCAAAATTCAAGCCACTTAAGAATCTAAATAGGGTAGTCTTAGGCTCTTCAGTTATGTCTGCCCTCATCATGAAAAGCTCCATTATTTGATGATACTCTTCAACACTCAAATTCTTTTGTTTGAGTCTTTGAAGTTTATCGAGGAGTTCTCTTTCATAATAAGAGGGGACATATTTTCGCCTCATAGTCCCTTTAAGATCAAACCAAAATTCAATTGGGGGAATATGATTGCAAAGCCTCTCATTAACAAAAATGGACCACCAATAGATAACGTACCCTTGGAAACTTAGGGTGGACAAAGGTACTTTCCTCTATTCACTCACTTGGAAGCAAGTGAAGAGTTGGTCTACCTTCAATTCTGAATCAAAGTAGGCTTCCACATCATCTTTTCCTAAAAAGGGTGGGAGGTCTATTTTTTAGTCTTTGATGTTTTGGTTTCTCCTTCCTTTAGGTCTACGATGGCCCTCAAAATTTTTATTTTCACTACTAGTGCTAGACCTATACCCTATTCTTTTTCTTCTCTTTCTCTCCCCTGTTCTCTTCTCTCTCTTTCTTCTCTTGCTCTTATTTCTTCTCTCTCTCTTTCTTCTTTTGCTCTTATTTCTTCTTTTTCCCTTTCTTCTCTTTCTCTTTTTTATTCTCTTTATCTCTTTTTTTTTCTTTCTCTTCTCTTCTCTTTCTCTTCATTCTCTTTCATTCTCTTTGCACCTTCTTTTCTCTCTTTCTTTTCTTTTTCTATTCTTCTTCTTTCCTATCTTGCATCTCTATTTTTTGTCTTTTTACTCTCTTCAACTCTTCACTTTCTAAATTCATTTACAAATTTATCTATGGTTCCTACCTTAGTTGATACTTCTTGATTAACATTATTATGACTTGAAGTAGGTGATGCCATTTAGAGTGTAAAGGTTGAAACTAAGATGAATTTGAAAATACAAGCAAGCAAAGAACACTCCTCTTTTTTGAAGATTTTCTCAACTAAAAGTAACTTAAGCCTTTGGAACTTAAGTACTTTACCTAAACATGAAAGCAACGCAAAGGAAATTAAAGACAAGATTAAGGATCTAAACATGCTCCTAAGTATGAATAAGGGGTACCAATTTCTTATCCACACTAAACGATAAACTAAGATTATTACAAACAAAAAAGGTGACCCTGATGGGCATCCAACACCTTTATTAAAATGACCTCTTAAAAATTACAACCAATTAAAGAAAAACAACTAATTAAGTTAAAGAGTTTGTTGTAGATGTCCAAGTGTTTGCCTCCCAAGAAGTGTTTCCCTCAATTTGCTGCTACTCTCTTGAATGAGTCCTTTCCTTGGCTTTGTCTCAAAACTCCTAAAAAATGTCACCCTTGTGGAAAGCTTGATTTTGGACTTCCTTTTCCCTGCACGTGGCACATAAAAACCAAACCAAGAGAGTACAACACAAGCAAGAAAAGATCAAGAAGAAAAATGAACACCTAAGTGGGTAGATTATAATAGAAAAACTCAAGGATTTTCAAACAAGATAAGCAAGTAAAATAAAGGGTGTAAAAAGAAAGTTATGACAACAAAATGAAACCTAGAATAACACTAGATTAGATTTGGACTAAAAAAACAAGAAAAGACTCACAAAATTTTCAATGACTTGCACCTATTTTAATTCAAGTTGGCCGAATGATATACATGCAATTTCAAGCAAGTGTTAATAATTTTTAAGTATTCATTTAAAGATTTGAACAATTTTAGGTGCACTACAAATTTTTTTTACTCTTTTTACTTCTCTTTTTAACAATTTTTTACTAACACGTTTTTTTTTTACTTATTTTCTTTTGATGTATTTTCTTCTTTTTTTTGGAAACAATTTTGCTACACCTATTAATGAATTTTGAAAGAAAATATGACAAGGAATGAAGAGAAATTAAACTCTTGAACAAGAATGGAGAGATAGCCACAAAATTTTTGAAACAAGGTGCAAATCAAAGAAAACAAACAACTTAAATGGACTTAGCAATTTTTAAGTGTATAATAGCATAGGCACAAAAGAGAGTTTTAATGGTTTTAGGCAAGTTTGATTGCTCACACTCTCACACAAGGCGAATTCCAATTTCACCAAAAAAAGCTAGTATCAATTCAAGCTACTTTTAACAATTGAACGAAGAACACTAAAAAGGAATTTGAGCAATATTTTTTTTTTGAAATTTTTTTTAAATATCATACTAGATCTAATAGCATGTAGAACTTCTTGGACATTAACTTACACAAGGGGAGACTCCTTTTGGATGCTCAATTCCTCAAGAAGACTCATATTCTTTTATGGAAAAACATTGTAAAAAGCTAAAAAAGGAATTTAAATGATAAACAAGGACTAAACATAACAATCTAATAACAAAACTATAAGATTAAAAAAATGAAAAAAAAGTGCAGAAAATTAAAGTAATAATTCACGCCCAGCACCAATAATAAATGCTCAAAAGAAATAAAATGAAGAATAAAGCAAAAACAAAATTGTGAATCCAAGACTCTTTTAGGATCAAAAGGATAAAAAAATAAAACTTAAAGCATAAAATGATTAAATGAAAGGAACTAGAATTGAACCAAAAAGAAGAAAAGTGCAAGGAATTTAAATGACAAGAAATTAAAACTATAAGGCTATACTAACAAGACATAAAAAGAAAATAAAAAGACAATAAGGAAGCATAAAAAATTAAAGCGAAAAACTGTAGAAAAATAAAATAAACTAAAGAGAAAGGAGAAGGAATGAACCTGACTCATGATACCAAATGATGCACTCCCTTAGATATTCTTCACCAAGGTTTTTCCTCTTAGAAATGGAAGATGAAGGAGGCTAGAAATAGTGGTAGTTTTGACGCCACTTTTCAATAAAAGATAAGTCAAAATTAACTTGTTGCTCGCCACACAGGAGAGGACCCTTGATAAAAACTATTAAGGAAGAGAATCTTCAAGAGAGAGATTTCTTAAAGGTGATACTTTACTAGATCAAATGCTCAAAATGAGTCTTACTTTATTCAAGTGTAAGGAATACAAGAAGGAGGGATGAATCTATATAGCCTAATGGGAGAGTTTGGATACACATTTCTAGGCAATGTGGGACTTGGGCTTAATTAGGATTATGACTAATTAACCTAAGTCTTAGGCCCTAAAAAGGTGACACCAAATTAATCCCCCAAAGGTGCAAATAGCAACTCCAAACAAGTTTGAAAATAAGCCCACATGCCTACAAAAATGACCTCTCTCTAAGCCTACTCCTCTAAAATAACTAAAAAGACCTCTACATCCTATTTTAAAAGGGAATGGCAAAAATACATGACCTTATGAAAAATACCTTGCACCCCTAATTAACTAAGTTTAATTAAAATATTTACAAGGTAAAAAACCTAAGACTATGACTTCATATCTTTATCAAGCTCCCATCCAAGCTAAGTCTCTCTTGAATCCTCCTAGCCATGATGTATGGTAGGTGTGATTGCATCACGTCCTACATAAACTAGTGTGAGCAGTACTTTACAAGGGAAGGCAGGAAAAGTCGCAACCCTAAAAGTCACTCACACTTGAGTAAATAAACTTGCTTGGACCAGACCAACACACATACTTCACATAAACCACCCTCAAACCAATAGTATTGTCTTCATTGCTCTGCTCCTGTTGAAACTCTGGCAAGCGTACCAAAATCAACTGTAGTATAATAGTTTTAGAAGTAAGAGTGTCGATCCCACGAGGAATGGTTTCAATTAAAATTCAAAGTTATAGTGCTTACTAAGTATATATACATAGTAAATGGATTTGTTCATGATGGAATGTAGTAAGATAAGTTAAAGTACACAATAAATATATAGGAGTAAAAAGCTAAATGATAAAGAAAATTTAGTGGGAGAAACTGAGATTGAATTTCATTTATCTCACTCGTATGTATTTTAGATAAATAAATATATATAACATTTGAAACAATTGATATTGATGCAACATACAAAAATCATTTATACTGACCCCTCAAGTATAAAATTCATAAGAAAAATATCTTAAATACTGATTCCTCAGATATTTAATAGATCAACCAACATTACGATAAAATGTTATAAAGCAATCAATATATTGAAATCTATTCCTAGCAATGCAACATATCGAGTAATTTCGTTCAGAGTAGATTTTCAGAAATACTTTTCAGTTAATTCTAAAAATCAAATCCAAGAATCTACTGATCAGATAAAATCAAGCATTAAAAACAGAACGAAATACCAATATCAAATGAGAACGGAATTATTATATATAACTATCACCAGAATACATCCGAGTTCGAATCATTACATTTAATCCTAAAAAAGAGATTAGCTACTCATGGTAGTCATATTACAATCAGGAATGGAGAAGAATTGAAGAAAATGGCTTCTTCAACTCTTCTTTTCTCGCTCTTGGCCTGTGGTCCTCTGCTTTTGTTCCCGAAACTCTCTTCTTCTTTTTTTCATTTTTCCATTCCAGACTTTTATAAGTGATTTCTTGCTTGAGCTAGTTGATTCTCGCTCAAGTGAGAATAGTACTTTAGCTTGAAGAAAGGTTCTCTCGCTCAAGCGAGATATTTCTCACTTGAGCAAGAATGCCTCTGAAACAACGTTGCTCAAGCTAGAATTATCTCGCTTGAGTGAGAATGCCCCTAATGCACTTCCCTTCTCTAGATCATTCTCACTCAAGCTAGAATGTGGCATATTCTATTTTTTTGCTTTTTTTTCCCATTTCTTCATAATTCTTTCAATCCTTTCTTTCTTCCATCCTTAATTACCTGAAAATTTCATTTATAACAAGACTCGAAAACAAATATTTGGATTCAATAATTCTTAAATTAGGGACATTAACATCTAATTAATAAAATTAAGATAAAAAAGTGTCAAAAATCCATAAGAAAATTTAATAACAATTGATACTTATAAGCTCCTTGACACTATAGGGGCTGTGTATGGGAAAAAAGCCCCTTGGGGTCGGGTATACCACACATCAAACCCGTCACAAGACCAAGCCAACTTTATACCACATTTATCCTCCACAACTCAAATAATAAACCCTTAAGCAGCTAGTAACGTCTTCATCGCTGCGCTTCTTGACACTAGCGGGGTTATGTATACTAAGTGAATCGTCGGGCTAGACCTGCTAATAAGGTCGGACCAACCAGAAGAGTCGGGCTGACATCCAGTGCCAAAAATACCAACCCTATATCCCATTCAGTAAGGGAACTCGCCGTGTTACGCCATACTACTTGAAAAGACTAAAATGATAAAGCTTAATTATCCATTATCTATTACCTCTGATTATCTATTATTTATTATCTCCAATTATCTATTATTCTTAAAATATCCAGGGAGATAAATAATGAAACCTAATTATCCATTATCTCTAATTATCGTTTTTAGGTAAAGATATATCCAAATCATCATTTAAATGGCCCAAACCCAGAAAGGTAACACACTATAAATAATAGAGCACATGTACAAGTTTGATAACTCAATAATATATATTATTCTCACTAACACTTGACAACATCTTTGACCTACTCTAAGGTCGAGCTCACACTGACTTGAGTGTTGGAGTGTCATTGCACGTACCCATTTGTGCCCACCAGACTTGCATGAGCAACCAAGGATTTGAAGCCAACGAAAGAGACATATTCAGACATTAGTGCCCTACCAATCAGTGCTAGTTATTTTAGCTATTACGGAATATATTTATATTTTACCAATTTTTATAGGTACAAGATGTTTTCAAATGAAAACAATAATAAAACACTCATGTTAGCAAATATGGAGTATGGTAAGACATTAGAATAATTTATCAAAATAAAACTTATACATTAGAATAAAGTATTTTAGTAGTTTATAAGTTAGTTTAATAAAAATAAACTTGTACATCAGTTTATTTTAATATTAAATTGTTTATAACTTATTTTCATAAACTACTTCAAATAACTTATAATAAACGTTAGTTTATATTTTTTTTTCTTTTTCATTTTAATTTTCATTAATTTATTTGAGATATGTTTATTGTTTTTAATTAAATAGATAAATATGTTTTTTATTTCATTTTACATTTATCTACTAATAACTAATTTTACTAAGAGAGTATATAAGACAAATATAAAAAGAGACATTAAGCCAATATCACAATACAAAAAATAATACTTTCTATTTAGCATCCAAGAAAATCACATATACAAACGTTCATAAAAGCAGAATTCGATTCACACACATAAATTGAATGTATGACACTGCAAAAAACCATAAAATAAATTGTTGAGACTATAAGAGGTCACATTGACATCACAAGAATCATCTGAGAAAAATTAAACTAATCTTATATTAATTAAGGATAATTAGTAATTAATTAGCTTTATAATATTACACATAGAAAAGTTCTCAATTTTAATTTGGTTTAGAATGGTTATAGTCGTTAGTTCATTTTCATTAGATCTCTTGTGAACCAAATGCAATTAATATCTAGCCATTATTAATTTTAATAATTTCAATTATCATTTAACTACGTGCATTTTCTAAGGTTAGGTGTAACCCTCTGAATTCTATCCTCTCAATCTCTTTTTCTTTTTTATTCCATTTTTTTTTGCTAATTCTTTAACTATTAAAATAGAAGTTTTTGTTATATCCTAAAAACTTATGATATATTTCTTATAACTTCTTTAAGATAATGATTAGTATGTCTTTTAAAAATCACTCAATATGTACTTACCAAAAACACGGGGATAGATCTTTCTAATAAGTCCACCAGGTTATAGGTCTTTTTTATAAGTCCACCAGGTTGGTCCTTGAGCAAATAATGTCAGGGAATCTGCAAAGAAGACTCTGACGCTCAAGTCAATCAAGGCTACTCAATGAGAATGTTTTAATGAAGTTTTCAAGTACCTTAGTGTTGTCTTATATGCTTGAAACATTGTTGATGTGGCAATTAATGACATTTATTGCTCATTAACTGCTTATTTAAGTTGTTTGATGACGATCAATTTATGGTAGCTGTATTAAGTTGCTTTGAATATCTTGCTCGTGTCTATTGGATTTCCTGAAAGGAGTTAGGGGGGTATCTTCTGGATGAGGTCGAGCTTCTATTTGTGTGACGAGTTTTGAGCTTTGCATGCAGGGTAAGCTCTGGGTGTATAAGTTACGAGTTGTATTGATGAGGCAAGCTCTGAGTAGACGAGTTTTGAGCTCTATGTATGTAAATAAGCCCCCAAGTTCGAGCCTCATGAGTAATAAGGTGCGCGAGATGAGAGACAAGAGTAGTAATGCGAGTTATGAATGGTGGAGTCATCCAATTCTTTGTCACAGTCGATGGTGCCAGAGATGTCATCTTCGGGGTCTGATGATGGCGTTAGTATAGTTGTGGCTAGAGGGTCTGAGAATGTGATCTCTTCCGGGGTTAGGGTAGTGAAGGAAAAGCGTGGTCATAGGAAATGGAAGGTTAGTGTGAAGAAGGTTAAGGGCGAGAGGGTGGAGAAGAAGAAAAAGGAAGTGGTGATTATTGGAAGTCCAAAGAGGAGAAGAGGAAATCGTAAGAAGGCAGACTTGCCTCCTTTGACTATGCCTAGGTATAAGTAGGTGAGGGGTGATGTGGCCAAGTTCAGAAGTAAGGTCGGGGAATTAGCAATTAATGTCATGCTACAGAGTGGGTGTGCATCTGTTCCTAATAAGGCAGACCTGTTCCAGTTGCAGTCTTATGCGATTGACGAGTTCATTTATAAAGGAGACTTCTTATTGGTGCCTCCTACGTATGTGTATAGGGCTCTATTCTTAAACTTTGGCATTACACTGTCATTTTCTGACCTCAAGTGCAAGGTCTTACGTTACTTAAATGTGGCGCCATCCAAATAGTTGGGCATTTGTTAGGGAATTCCAGGTTTTGTATGGGTGTTTGGGGGTTGACGTCTCTTTGAACAAGTTTTTTCACTTTTATCAGTTGAAATTGGGGACTCCCATCAGTTGGGTGTTGTTAAGTGGGCTTAATAGGGGGTTATTTTCATTGTACTCGAGCTTATACAACTTTAAAAATAAGTTCATGAGGGTGGACTTAGTAGATCAAGGACTGGAGTTCAACAATGTGTTCTTCGGGGTGGATGGGATGTCGAAGTTCCTTTTCTATTAGCAAGAAAAGCTGCATAAGTTCAAAGGGACCAGGTAGAGAGTGGTCACTGCTGAAGAGGAGGTCGACATTGCTATATTAGCATCTGTCCCTTAACTTATGACTGTTTAGACCGTCTTACACCTTGATTATGCTCGGAATATGGAGTACGAGCTTGATAGTGCATATTTGTTTTTTATTTTTGTGCTGCATGATTTTGCTATATGTTTATGGGTCTCTAACATTGCTTTCTAGCTTTTTGTTATAGACCTCATAAGCAAGAATAACTGGAAATTGCTCAAGGGGAAGTTTGATTTAAGCAAAGGAAATCTTATGGCAGTTGTAGGAGGTGCTAGCCAGAAGAGGAAGCGAGATGAGAAGGCAATCGAGGTCGCTATCAAGGTGACGCCCCTCACCATTGTTGCCACAAAGGGCCATATAATGGCTGATGATGTGAATCCACCTATCCAAACGATGTCGGACTTCCAAATAGATATCACTACTTCTGCTTCTTCACCAGTGGTGTCGTCGATACTTAAAGTCATTGGTGTTGTACCAACTCGAGTAGGTGGTCGGGACTTGGAGCAGGCCATCCTTCCTTTGAACCTGGCTGGGATGTTCTCGTACACTACGTTGGAGAAGAATGTGTACCAACGTTTCTCTAGAGGAAGTGATTTGAATGAGATAGAGATGTTAGAGCATGTTTCAGTCTCTAAGGACATCAATTTGCTATGGAGTGTGGGAGTTGAAGCCTCTGAGTGATTCAAGGCTGAGGATGTGTCTCCTATTGATGTTCTTCTTCTAGAGTGAGTCAGTCCTATTTATAGCTTCAATTCCTCGATGATTATGCTCCAAAGATTCCAATGAGTGTTAAGCTATTGAGGGTCGTAAATGGGAGATTACTGAGGACAAAACGAATAGGTTGGAGGTTGTTGTGGATGAGTACTGAGATGGCTAACCTTAAGAGCAAGTTGGCAGAGTTGAAGATCCACTTTCAAGTATTAGTTGTGACATTCGCACAGGGGATGGTTGCTTATTGGGCCATGTGTGAGTGCTCAAGCGAGTTTATTGCCAAGGCTGCTGAAAAAAGGGAATTGATGACCTCGCGAATTTGGAAGAGAGGTCGACCTCTTTACAACAACAATTGGAAGAGTTGCAGAAGCAGTTACCAGAGTCTAAAGAGAAAGAGAAGGTGTTGGGGGAGGAGTTGAAGGATGCCCAACGATAAGTGTGTTTGGAGCACAACAATGGGTTTAATAAGGTTGTGAAGTAGGCCATGTTGTTTGGTAATATGGATGAGGCCCTCTTTGATATCAACAAGGAAGTTAAGGATGAGTTGTTGGAAGAGGAAAAGGAAAAGGAGCAAGAAAAGGAGGAGGAAGGTGGAGAGGTTGAGGTTGGGGGCAGAGTAGGGTGTAGAGGCTCGCCCTTGTAATAGACTTGTTATAGTCTTGGTTTTGTTGTTTGTTTGTAATAGATTTGCTTTAGTCTTGCTTTTGTTGACGAGCTCTCATTTCTTGTTGTACTTATTTTGTTTGGATTTCGCACTTGTTCTTGCTCTTTTAATGAATTGCGTTTTGGCTTTGAATTTTGCCGCTGTATGAAGTGTTGTCTTGTGATAGTTAGGTGAGTTGTCAAACTTGGCATTTTTAACTCTTTGCGTGGCGTTTTGATTCTAGCGAATTCATTTGGCTATGCGATTTTTCGAATTTCAACTTCTCCTTTGATTTTACTACTTTGATGAGTTCATTTAGTTGCGTGTTTTCCCAAATTGCTAGGCTTGGTACTTTTGCTTTTTTTTACGAGTTTGTCTTGTTAGGAAGAGGCTCGTGCTTGGCCTTGACGAGTTCGCGTTCGAATCGTTATGAAGAGGCTCGCGTTCGGCCTTGACGAGTTCGTGTTCGACTCGTTATGAAGAGGCTCATGTTCAGTTTTGACGAGTTCGCATTCGACTCGTTATGAAGAGGCTTACGTTCGACCTTGATGAGTTTGTATTCGACTCATTATGAAGAGGCTCACAACTTGTTCATTTGAAATTATCAAAACACAAATATGAAGAAACTAAAGAGCTATATTTTATTAATGAAGTGAGCCTCGTTAAAACCTTTCCAGTTCAAAACCATTTCTTGTTTTTGTGGAAAAAAAACTGGAGTACTAAAGAGTACCCTATACAAGGTTTTAGTTGAAATAGAACTTCACGTGGGAGGCATTCCAAGTGCGGGGGATGTTCTTGCCATCGAGCTCTTGTAACTTGTAAGTGTCATTGTGCAAGCTTTCTATGACTCAGAATGGACCCTCCCATGGTGATGCCAACTTCCCATGCATTGGGTTCTTTCTCACTTCTCTAGTCATTCTCCAAACTAGGTCGCTAGGTTGGAAGGATCCAAGGTTTAACTTGTTGTCATATCTTTTTTCTGCTCTGGCCTTGCATGTTGTTTCTTTGATCTTGGCTACTTCTCGTATATCTTCAATAAGGTCGAGGTCTTCTCTCAGGGCAACCTCATTTCCTTGTTGATCATAATGTGTTCTCCATGGAATGGGTTCTCTGACTTCAACTAGGATCATGGTGTAGGAGCCGTAGACGAGCTTGTATGGTGTTTATTACATGGTGGACCGAGGAAAGCAATGGTAGGCCCACAGGATACTTAGGAGTTTATCCACCCATAATGTTTTTGTGATTCCAAATCTTCTTTTGAGTTCATTCAGTATGACCTTGTTTGCTGCTTCTACTTGGTCATTGGTTTGTGCATGTTCAACGAATGTCGTAAGGTATTTGACTCCGAGCTCGTGGAGGAATGCTTGGACGTGGGGGTCTACGAATTGCTTTCCATTTTCTGAGATTATTATGTTTGGGATCCCTTACTTGTAAATTAGTTGTACCCGAATGAAGATTTTAATATACCAACCTCTTATAAGAGCTACTACTTTTGCTTCAATCCGCTTACTGAAGTAGTCTATGTCGACTGCGAGGAATTTTACTTACCCTTTAGCCTGAGGGAAAAACCCTAATATATTGATTCCCCATACTGCAAAAGGCCATGAAGTGGAGAGCCTGTGGAGGCTGGTGAGGTCAGTTGCTGAATTCTTGGCAATTATTGCATTTTCTAATGAAGCTATTGTAATCGCTAAGTATAGTCGGCAAGTAAAAGCCTGCTTTGAGTACTTGGGTTACCATGGTTGGGGCTCCGTTGTGAAATCCACATATTCCTTCGTGCAGTTCTTGGAGGACACAATTGGATTAAGACACTTTAAGAGTGGTCGGACAATGTTGTGTCTAAAGAGCTCATCTGTAATTAGAATGAAGCAACTTGCCTTTCTTCGTAATTTCTTAGCTTCAACAGGGTCATTAGGGAGGGTGTCCTTGAGTAGAGAGTCTTGGATGGGGCCTATCCAAGACAGGTCACGTTGCAGGACAGGTAGGATCTCAAAACATGGTTGACTGAGGGTTTCCTGTATAATGGTCCATGTTGCCCTGGCTTCTGGTGATGGCGAGCTTTGATAGGAGGTCAACCTGCGTGTTGTTCTCTCTAGCAACATGGGTGATTTTTTAACTCGTGGAATTGATCAAGCTCTTTACCACGTGATAATACTTTAGGAGTTGGTCGTCCTTAGCTTGGTAATGTCCTTTTACCTACCCCGTGATCAATTGGAAGTTGCTTTTGCATTCTAACCTTGTTGCTCCGACCTCGAGGACTAGCTTTATGCCTACAATAAAGGCTTTATACTTGGCCTGATTGTTCGATGTCAGGAATTCAACCTTATTGACTGCTCTATGGTAAGGTTGTTTTGTCCTTCTAGAAGGATTCTTGCTCCTCATCCCCTCTTGTAGGATGAGCCATCCATAAATAGGGTCCACTCATCTATTCATGAGTCCTCAGGTTGTGGGGTGAGATCAGCGATGAAGTCATTGAGGTATTGTGACTTCATTCGTCGTGGAGTTTGTATCGCAACCCATATTTTGATAATTCTACTGATCATGCTATCATTC
This sequence comes from Psophocarpus tetragonolobus, assembly GCA_037954015.1. NCBI lineage: Eukaryota > Viridiplantae > Streptophyta > Magnoliopsida > Fabales > Fabaceae > Psophocarpus > Psophocarpus tetragonolobus. The sequence goes on along the minus strand of CM075693.1, from coordinate 3,815,663 downwards.
TTCTAGGAAGCTTTGGCTTCCTTATAATCTTTTGGATGGAGTGGTCGGTTTTGACGATCAGTTGGTTGTTTTAGAAGTAGGGTCGTAGTCGACGAGCAGTGGTGATGAATGCAAGGGCAAACTTTTCAATAAGTTGGTACCATTTTTTCGCCTCTTGCAATACTTTACTTATAAAATAAATATGTTGTTGCGCTCCTTCTTCATGTGGCAGGACTGCGCTGATGGCGTCTTTGACCATTAAGAGGTATAAAAGGATATTAGCTCCTAGGAGAGGTCGAGATAAAATTGGTGGTGTTGCCAGGAAGGTTTTGAATTCTTGGAAACGAGCTTCACATTCTTAAGTTCACGTAAAGTCTTTTGTCTTTTTTACCAGTTTGAAAGTCTTGCTTGTCATGCAGGGTAGAAATCTTGACAGGGATGCTAGGTGTCTTGTAATCTTTGTACCTTCTTTTTTTGAATTTGGACGATGTATTCCTATTACAGCCTCACATTGCCTAGGTTGGCTTCTATACCTCTGCTAGAGAGCACGAAGCCAAGGAACTTACTCGCTTCAACCCCAAACATGCATTTCTTAGGGTTAAGTCGCATATTGTGTTTGTGTAGTTGCTTGAAGACTTCAGCTAGGCCCCCTGCGTGGTGTGATGCTTCTTTTGACTTCACAACCATATCCTCGACATATACCTCCATTATGCGACCTATTTAGTCCTTGAAGACCTTGTCCATGAGTCTTTGGTAAGTCGCCCCTGCATTTTTCAGTTTGAATGACATAACTTTGTAGCAATAATTTGCATTGTCTGTGATAAAAGTTGTTTTGTCTTGGTTTGGAGGGTATATCATTATTTGGTTGTACCCTGAATAAGCATCCAGGAAACTGAGTGTCCTGTGCCCTGAGGCACCATCAACAAGTTGGTCTATGCTAGGGAGGGGGTGGCATCCTTTGGGAAAACTTTATTTAGATCTGTGTAATCCACACACATTCGCTATTTGCCTAACGACTTTCGTACCAAGACCACGTTTGCCAACCAAGTCGTATAATCTACTTCTTTGATAAAGTCGGTTGCTTTGAGCTTTTCAGCCTCTTGTTTGGCTGTTAGTCTTTTTTCTTCACCGAAATTCCTTTGTCTTTGGGCTATAGACTTTGCATGGGGGTACACTGTAAACCTGTGCCAGATAAAAGTCAAATATATACCAAGCATGTCTGAGCTACTCTAGGCAAATAGCTTGCGTTACTGGTGATTACACTTTTGATCTGACATTGTGTGTCTTGGTTAAGTCGACTTCCTATCTTGGTTATCTAATTTTGGTGGGGACTGAGCTGGCAGTCTACCAGGTCCTCTACAGGTATGGGATGTGAGTCTTCAAAGTCAGTTACGGGTCCAGGTTAGCATGTTTTATGACATTCACATTAGCCCCCTAGAGGGTTGGTTTACGCTCAGAGATTTTGTCTTGGTAAGCTACGATCATTAGACTATGGATGTAGCATTGTCTGGTTTCCTACTGGTTGACTTTTACCGTGATGATGTTTCCACTCGATGATGGAAACTTCATTGCTAAGTGCGGTGTTGAAATGATTGCTCCCAACTTATTAAGTATAGGTCGCCCTATGAGGATATTGTACAAGGATAGGGCGTTTACTAGTAGATAATGTACTATGACTAACTTGCTCTAATCAGCTTTCCTGAATTTGGTTAGGAGGTCAACATACCCCCTTGCTGGCACACTACTTCCTGCAAACCCATACAAGGGCTCATCATATGTGTGTATGAAAGACTCAGGCAATCTGAGCTATTTAAAGGTAGACAAAAATAAGACATCATCTGAGCTTCCTTGATTGATCAATGTTTTATTAATTTGCCAGTTCGCCACTACCACTAAGATAACCATGGGGTCATCCTAGTTTGGATTAATGCCCTCAAAATCTTTCTCAGAGAAAGTGATTTTTGGATGAGGATAAGGTTTACCGCTTCTTCTCGAGTCCAGGTTGCACATTACTTAGAGGTGCCACTTTCAAGCAGAATTTGTGTGTCCTCCACTTGCGAAATCGCCAGCTTTGGTATTTATTACCCCTTTGAGATTGTCTTCATCCTCTGACCTGGCTTGGGCATCCCTTTGGAGATCGTTGCTCATCGCTCCTAGATTGGTGGCCTTTACGAGGGTGGGATGAGCTATAATGTTTGTTGTCCCTTCTTTCTCTTTGATGAGTGGTAGACGACTTACTTTGTACAAATTTTGAGAGGTGACTTGCTCTTATCAGTTCTTCTATCTTTTTTTTAGGGTTCGACACTTATCGGTGTCGTGTCCCATTGTTCTATGGTAACGACAATGTTTGTTGGGATTAACTTTAGCGGAGGGTTGTCTTGGTAGGGGTAGCGTAAGGAGGTTAGCTCTTCTAGCTTCTTCCATGATGTGTACCCTAGCAACGTTTAGTGATGTGTATTGGTCCTTGTTGATGACAAGGTTTGAATTCTTGAGAAGGAGTGCTGGCGACTTGTCTGGAGGTTGCCAGTACCTTTATTTTGTACGAGGTATGCTCCTCTATGTAAATGTATGTTGCCGCTCTAGACTTAAGCTCGTTCATATCATAAGGGGCTCTTTTGTAGACATTGTTCATGAGAGGTTCAAGTTACAGTCCATTGAGCAAATAATGAAGGGCAACTTCGAGATGAAGTCGCTTGATCTTTATTGAGGTTGCAAAGAATTTGTCAATGAACTCACACAGGGGTTCTTTTTCTCCTTGCTGCAAGCTAGCCAGAGAAGTCGCACCAACGTTGTAAGGTAGGCTAATAGTGTAGTGGGTTGTGAATTTTTTTACTAGCTCATGGAAGCTTCATATCGAGTTGGATGAGAGTTGGGTGAACCAGTCTAGAGCAGCTCTCTTTAGAGTAGTACAGAAAACGCAACATCATACAACATCACTAGTGGAGTTGAGATTGAGTTGAAACAAATACTCACCAATGTAGACGTTGGGGTCAGTTGTTCCATCACATCTCTCCAGGGTCAATGGTTTCTAGTTGCTGGGTAAGTCTCCTTCCATAATCTCTAGGATAAAAGGATGATGTTAAAAGTCATCATGTCGTAGTTGTTTCTGCTTACACTTGTTCGAAGGGCGTTGAGATGGGGTGGAACTCCTGCTGGTGCTGGTACGGGAGGGTGTGACAGAGCGATTGTCACGGCTCCTTGGAGGTGTGACAGTGCGATGATGGCGACAATGGGAGGAAACTGCTCGACTTTGACTTTGATGGGAAGGGGCGTGGCTAGCTCCCACTTGACCGTTGTTGTTTTTTCGCAGCTCTAAGATAGTGCAATGTAGTTCCTCATTTTTCCTTTGCAGCTTAGAAATTGTGGGTGTTTCTGCGTTCGCCATTGTTATCAGGTGAGGTGGTGACCAGGAAAAGTTTTATCGCAGCTCCATGATAGGCGCGAAATGTACTTACCAAAAAGACGGTGATAGGTTTTTTTATAAGTCCACTAGGTTATAGGTTTTTCTAACAAGTCCACCAGGTTGGTTCTTGAGCAAACAATGCCGAGGAACCTGCAAGGAACACTCCGACGCTTAAGTCAATCAAGACTATTCAATGAAAATGTTTTTATGAAATTTTCAAGTACCTTAGTGTTATCTTATATGCTCGAAACATAGTTGATATGACAATTAATAATGTTTATTACTCATTAACTGCTTATTTAAGTTCTTTAGTAACGATTAATTTGTGATGACTATATTAAGTTGCTTTGAATGCCTTACTCGTGTCTATTTACCTAGTAAAGCGAGCTGTGAATAGTGATGTCTTCTATGTTCAACAAATTTAAATATATGTCCACAATACATTAAATAAGTCCACTAGAACAATGATCCATTGTGATTCAAGAAGTGGTTCTAATTCGATAAATGCAAAAATATACTTAGCTCTTCATTTTCAGCCTACAACAATACGATCTCATTTGACAAAGTGTCTTTTGTTCTCTAAAACATTATTTAAAATTTCAAACATGGAAAACAGGGACACTTAACTAGTTTTATTAAAAATAAAATATGAAAATAAGTAAGTGTAAAAGTGTAGCAGAGAATCGCGTTTTGTCCTTTAGTTTCTTTGTCTGGTGGGTCCACGAAACAAACACTAACGTGTGATACGGCCAATGCTTTTACTCAACCACCAAGTCCCGAGACAACTGACCCCACAAGTGACGACTTTGCAGTGAAATTAATCATTATATGTAAAAAATAATGTTTTTTAACACAAATATTAAAATAATGATTAATGACATATTAATCATTAACCGCAACACTGCGTAAAAAAATCCTCAACACTAATTATAAATAATTCAGAATGAATTTTTTATTAAACTGAAATTGCTTTTTCACAAAACTGATTCTTTTGAAAAAAATTTTTTTTAGAAGTATTTATCAACATAGACAATTTTGACCGCACAATATCACTCAATTTTTTTTTTGTCATCTTTTAGGTGGTGCTATTTTATATTTGACAATTTTTTTTTTTTAAAGTAACATCATTTTATATGGAGTCACCATTCTATTTTTTTTTAGGTTAAAGTGGCACTATTTCACTTATGTTAACCAGTTTAATTTTTTTATTTAACATGTTAAAGTTGAGTTAGTAATAAGTGGTTTTATTTTTTATTTTTTAAAACGAATTGACATTTTTTTGTCTCTTTTAAATTTTTGTGGTATAGTCACGTCATGGTGAGTGAATGATTAAGTGTGTTTAGATGAATATTAATAAAATTAATTTTAAATATAATTAATTTAAAAAATGATTTTTTATTAAATTAATTTTAAAATAATGTAATTTATGTTTAAATGTTTTGATTATAAATTTATTTTACAGTAAAATATAGTGTAAAATGTGAGTCATATGCAAAAGTTAACAAACGTTCTATTGAAGCAAACTTAACATTAAACATGAAAGACAACTTCTTTTAACATGCTCTCATTTTTTATTCACATTTTCTTAATATTTATAATTTTTTGTAGAATTTCAAAACACCCTCATATTTTTTTACGTAAGTTTTTCGATAAAGCATTACCCAACTTTAAGATTGGATGTGCGTACCTTTACACATTTCTTTGAAAATTTTTGAACATGCATATTTTTTCACCTCTATTTTTAGAAATTTTCACTACTATGCATATGTAAAGAAAGTGATGGTGTTCTTTTAAAGAAGTGATCAAGATCTCTGTAAAATTAAGTGACATTTTATAAAAAAACTTAAGATAAAAAGATACAAATATTTTAGAGTTTTATAAAAAAATTGTAAACATTAAATAGATATAAATAACAAATGAGGGTGGTAAAAAAATTCCCCACACCAAATCATATTGAAACATTTTAAGCTCAACATTTTAAAGTCTAAGAAATATTCATTTTCAACAAACTCCACAAAGTAACCATTTCATGCTCACAACGAGGAGGTGACAACAACATGTTGCGCCGTTTCAATTGCAACAATCTAAGTTCGTTGTCAAATTTGAAATGACATTATGTGAATGATAACAAAAAGAAAAATTGGTGGCATCACTCCTGATAAGAAAGTCCAAACTATCTCACACACATATATAGACAAAAAGAATTTCACTTTTTATGAAAAAAGTTTCACTATGGACTTGTTAGTAATATCTTTAATATTTTTATATATTTATTCTAAAAAAATTACATTATTAACATTATTTAATATTATTTTTATACCATATCATTTATCATTAAATTTGATTAAACACATAATAAAAAAATATTTTTATATAATAATCTTATATTTGAGTAAGATGACATGAGAAGAAACAGGAGTTTTTTAATGGATTTTATCCAAAGTTTGTTAGTGCCACAAGAATAATACAAAATATTAATAAAAACATTATCTAAATTTTCCTAACTTTTGGTTGAATAAGTGTGGTTAGCTATTTTAATTTTTTAAGAAAGTACTTCAAACTTTTACTCCTTTTATTAATAGACACTTTAAATTTTAATTTTTTTCTAATTAATCATTAAAATTTTTATTTTTTACAAATAACCCACGAACTTTAATTTATTTAAATCAATCCTTAAAATATTTTTTTTCATATAAACGGCTAAATTTTATTTTCATCTTAATTGATTCTTAAAATTTATTTATTTTATAAAAAAATATTATATTTAATTGAAGTTGATTTATCAACAAAAGAATCTTAGTTTCATAAATTACTTTTCTAAAATTAAAGTAATAAATAGAATTAAAATAAAATTAATTTCTATTAACATTACTATTCTTAACGCAAAGAACAAAATGTTATTTTCCCTTTATATATAAGCTCCAAAATCATGTTTTTAATTATATTCCAAATATAAAAAAACGTGTTGTAAGAAAAAATCGAAAAAACTATGTATATAAAAAATTTTGAAGATTAAGATGAAATTAAAGTTTAACGTGTCTATCTATAAACGAGTTAAATTTCAAACATATGATGTGTATTTGTAAGAAAATAAATCAAATTTAAAGATTTATTGAGACAAAATGTAAAAATGTTTGAGATGTCTAATTATAAAAAAAATGTAAAATTTAGGAGGATGTAAACTTTTTCTCCCTAAATTTTTTATAGTTAATATTAATTATAAATCCTTTTTATAATATTATTTAATTGTATTTTTATTTATGATAAAAATATTAGTTATGACGAAAATTAATTTTAAAATATATTTAAAAAATACATAATATAATTTTTTACATTAATATATTAAAATTAATTTTTTTAAATGTTGGAAGAATTTATTTTGTGTAATGCCATATAATTTTTAAATTATTTGATAAAAATATGAAATAAAATAAATATATTTAATATTTTTAAATAGAAAATGAAAGTAACTTGGTAATGAGCCTAAACTTATTTATTAAACAAAGAAACATAATTTAAAAAATATAAAATCATTAATAATTTGATTTTTATAAGAGTTTATCATTATCCACCATTAATATAAAATATTTTTAACACAATCCGTGTATCTATTGTTTAATTACTTTAGTAAATAAAAAGAGAGAGAGAGTAAAAAGAGAATGTATAGTACTAATAGACAATAGTATGTATATTGGTTAATGGTTAATAACTTAATATGTGGGTAAGCGTGATTAACTAGTGTAATTACTAATACAGTGCAGCGTAGGCCGTAACATATCCAACCAAAGCCTTCTTATGCGGACCTAACACTGACACTCAGCTAACGTGCGCATCCTCTCTCTGTCTCTTTTATTTATTATCTCTGCACTCTGTATCTGTCTCTACTCTCTACTTCTTCCCCCTTCCTTCTTCAAACACACAAATATCCTCATCCGACGTCGTTTATGTATCAAACACTACACCACACAACTTGTTACCTTTTTCTTTTCCCTTTTTACTCTCATTATTGCCAATCTGATTAGTACTGTACCCTTTCTCGTTCCTCAGCAAACACACTCTTTCAGGCTCATGTCACCAATGTGTCTTCCCTTTCTGCGATTTTAGGGTTACCATCTCTCTTCTCTGCTTTTACATTTTCTTCTTCTCTCTTTCAACATGTTTGACTTCTCTCGTCGCCGTATGAAACATGCCAGGTGAATAAACCTCTCTTCACTCACTTCATTTGCTAACATTATATTCTATGATTTTAACATAATATTGGTGTGCCAGATTGAAGGTGCAGCTTTCTGAGGCCAATCAGGGAACCAGAACTCCCGTGAGGCACTCCAAACGCAATGGAGGCTCCAATGTAAGATTTTCGTTGAATTTCAGTTTCAGTTTCAGCTAACTTATATACAAAGTTCCAGGGTGAAGGAGATGCAGGGTCAAGTGGCCATTCTGATGAAGTTGATTGCAAGCCTTCAACTGAGATAAGTAGCTGTGCATCGGGCGGCTCAGAGAACTGGATGGTCTTGTCTATTGCTGGGGATAAACCCACTCCTAGATCCAATGTCTGTTATCTTATCATTCTTCTGCTTCCCTGTCTTTTTCTCCAACTCCAACTATTCCTATTTCGTTAGTACTTGTACAATGTAGCTAACATATTTGCCTCCTCTGAAGTAAGCAATGGTGAAATAAGTCATGTTAGTCAGCACTCAGCAATTCGAAAATCAACTTATTTGTTATTCATCTCTACATAATATAACAATGTCAACCGTTTATTTTTTTCTTTTTTTGTCAAAAAATGACATTACTTACTCTACTCTCCAAGGTGAAATTGCTTACCTTAGAGAAGTTGAATCCTCATATATAGTGGCAGTGAAATGTAAAACGACTGAATTGTTGTTATTCATTGTGAATTTTGAGTAGCATGCAGCAGCAGTCATTGGGAACAAGATGATAGTGGTGGGCGGTGAATCTGGGACTGCATTGTTGGATGATGTGCAGGTATGAGTGGGAGATTGTTGCTGAGATTATGAGCATTGGCATGAAAATTAAGTAATTACTTGCTTCTTAGTTCATCTCAACAACTGGGTCACATTCTTTTGTACTGTCAGGTGCTGAATTTTGATAGATTTTCATGGACCACAGCATCTTCAAAGCTTTACTTGTCACCAAGCAGTTTACCACTGAAGATTCCAGCATGCAAGGGCCATACTTTGGTACTTATGTCCTATTAGCAAATAGTAACATAATCTTAGCACCCTTAGCATATCAATAATTTTTATTTTATTTAGTGTTCTTGAGAATGCTCTCCTCTTTTTTTGCCCTTACATTTGGTATTGCTTCATTATTCAAGACATGGAATAACACTTTTCTCAACATATGTGAAGGTCATCAAATTGAATTTCTTAAAAAGATAGAAAAATCAAATCATGGACACGCAAATACGCAATGTACCGTTGTGTGTTTGACCACACTATTCATAAAGCAAGTTCTGTTTGCAACAAACAAATGTTCTGCTTAATGATGATATGATCCATCGGATATCATTGCATGATCCCTTGGTCAGACTAAGCAATTCGAGGAACTAGTATTAGGAGTTTGGAGTGGCCCACACCAAATTAATTATATATGATATGGAAATGTTGGGCAATCCAACTTTTAATAGTTAGATACAAGAGAAATATTTAAAAAGGACAAGAGCACTATTTTTCTATTTTAAAAATAAGGCAAATTTCGTCAAGACTTCTGTTCAAAGTATTCAAATTTTAGAAAACTTTCAGGATTGGAGGTATCACACCATGAGTTCTATTGATTCAATTTTAATTATTTTTATGCTCTTATGAGTTTTATGTGAAGGTGAGTTAACCTAAGGTAACCTTCATCCACTCTCAATGTACAAAGGTTAATCCTTCCTTTTGTAGTAGCTATAATCAATTAAACCCATTAAGTTTTTTACTAATTCATTGAGTCCTGAAAGGGTTAAATCTACTTTCGTGATTTCATTCCCAAGTTCCTCTTCTAGAGTTCCAATAATTAAGTTTACATTTTGGTCTTTTCCTAATTATCTATGACTACAAAAACGATCGGTAAAAATATAGAGAAGAAATCATGAAAATCCTAAATAAAACATAAAAATACTTAATCAATCATCAATAGAATTCAAGGGCTAAACCCCAATCCTAGAATAAAAAGTTTTACTCACACATAACAGAAAAATAAAAAGAACATAAAAAAGAATCAATCTAGAAAACAAAGAGCGAAAAGGAAAGGAGGCTCCAAGCCTCCCCTGAGCCGTTACTGTCGCCCCATTGCTATAGAACAAAAGTTTTCTATTTAAACTAGCTTAGCAGGCTTCCTAGGCCTAAAAATAAAATAAAATAAAGTAAAATAACTTAAACTATTACACAAGGAGTGCATATTTTGTAGGAGAGTATAATCTTCTAAATTTTATTTATTAACTCATTTTTCTTTTGAATTGTCTACAAAGCTCCAAGCTTCATTGCAATGCTCCAAACCAGTTCAAGAATGCCTCAAATACTAGTAAATCATATCCTAAAACACTAAAAATACCAAAAGCATAACAAATTTCAAAATATAATTGAAGACACCTAAAATGCAAATATTAAACCCAAATTACATGAAAATAAATAAAATCCTAATTAAAATAAAACCTAAAAATATATAAAAATGCAATGCATCAAGGAGCAAGCCCTAGTTACTTCATTATTCAATCTACTTTTATTTGAGCTTTGTATGAATTGTTTAATACTCCTCTTAATAAAGTGTTTTGCATGGAACAGCCATTTGTTTTAAATTATATTTATATTAAATATTGATGTTAACAATTGATGACAATTCGTGTCTGCTTTCAAGTTTCTTATGCTTACTTAACGATGAATTGGCAAGGTATCCTGGGGGAAAAAAGCACTCCTCATTGGAGGGAAAACAGACCCAGGAGGAAGTGACAAAATTTCAGGTTCAATTTCATGTTCTCTACATGTAATAGTTCTGTCCTGTTTATTACTGTGAAATTGTTCTGATTATAATTTTGGTGTTTGTATAGTATGGGCATTTGATACAGAAACAGAGTGCTGGTCACTCATGGAGGCAAAGGGAGACATACCGGTAGGAATATTTATTTCATAACTCTGCAAATGTGGCAGTGATAGAAATTGCTCTTGTGCATCTTCTTTATTGATATATAGAACCAAATGCTAGGAGCTATATTACATATTTTGCTCCATCATATTAGTAAATCTGGATGATACTTATTAATTAACTAAAATGTTAAAAAAAAAAAAAAAGAATCAGGTCATGAGTTATGATTGAAGGCTTCCCAGAGGATGGAAAAGCATTTAATTTTGATCAAGTTGGTATTTTCACTGTTGACAAGCATGTAATTCTCATTACATCTGAATTCTGATTCTGATCATTGTCAGAAAGTCAAGACTCGAGCATAAACAATTGCAGAGAAATGATATAGAAACAGACCTGTAATTGTACATTTGCTAGAACTAACATATTATTATCCTTTGTTTTCTATAAGTAAAATCTCCATATGGACTTTGACCCCTTGAGTTTTATATCATAGACCTAGGCAGTATTGAACATTGAACAAAGAGTTTATCTTTTGGTAGGTTGCTCGCAGCGGTCATAGTGTTGTTAGAGCAAGCTCTGTTTTAATATTGTTTGGTGGTGAGGATGCAAAAAAGAGGAAATTAAATGATCTACATATGTTCGATCTCAAGTCCTTGACATGGCTTCCACTTCACTACACGTAAGTGATTAATAAATAAGAGAAGGAATTTTGAAAAGGAAAGGTTGGACTTGTGAGTTTCTAGTCATAATTGGCTAATATCCCAATGTTATGTTGCTTTTGAAATTATATTGATTGCAGGGGAACAGCTCCTTCTCCAAGATTCAACCATGTAGCTGCTCTTTATGATGACAAAATTCTTTATATATTTGGAGGATCATCAAAATCCAGGACATTAAATGATTTATATTCACTTGACTTTGAAACAGTAAGTGAGCTTTGTAGCTCCAAATGTCTATAGTCTATACTGCAATACTATGCATGATTCATCCACAGTGCAGATGAAATCTTCATCGACCATATAATTTGATAAAATATATCTATTTCTTCAGATGGCATGGTCAAGAGTAAAGATCCGAGGTTTTCACCCATCACCTAGAGCTGGTTGTTGTGGCGTCCTATGTGGTACTAAATGGTATATCACAGGGGGTGGAAGCAGGAAAAAGAGTATGTTTTAATGGAAGAAACGTTTGTTCATGATTATTTCAGTGCTGTTGAAACTATGCCTATGTTTCAATTGTGGAGTAATAATTTATCACCCTTGTTACTCTCACCCTTCTTTTCTAGTGTTATGCTGTTGTTTGAATAAACTCTGTCCAAATTTCTTACCTTTTCAGTTTGTTGGGCAATATTTAACTGGAAAAACAATACTTTTATAGGAAAAAAATCTGATAGGGTAGTGAATTCTGACTATAAAGGAAAGGACAAACAGAATATTATACATTAAGAAACGTGTATGCGATTCAAGTTTTTTACCCTTGGCTCAAAGCGATCTAGCTGAAGTTGTATCTTATTTATTATCTGGGAAGCAAATATTGTTTTAGTTTTATTTGTAGTTAGCATTGTTGCTGTGTCATGCATTAAACAATGCTCTGTAATCTGTACATTTTTTTGCCCTCTAGAAAATTGCCTTATTCTGTTTGTTTCTCAAAATATGTTTCTTCTACGTTCCAGGACATGGAGAGACTGTAATATTTGATATTGTAAAAAGTGAATGGTCTGTGGCTATCACTTCCCCTCCATCTTCTATCACTACAAACAAGGTATGCCTGTCACTTGTCTGCTGTCACCTACTGGCCTCCCTTTTCTCAACTTTTTATTTCTTTTGGAATATAATTAAAAGGTCATTAAAAACTAATAACTAATTAAAAGGTTGCGTTACCATACCAATGGTTTTTCTTTATAGATTTAATTTAGCTTTTTTCACTTAACATTTTAGTGTCCAGGTGATGAAAATAATTACTGAATTTTATGAGACCACCATGTTGCTTAAAGGTTAAATGTGAGAAGTTGATATGTTTAATCTTGATGAAATTCCTGGCTTTGATCCCCCACCAATTCAATGTGATATTTTCAATGATTGTTTCAGCCAATCAATTCCTTTGTTAAGCACCACCTTACTAATGCATTATTATTTCTAGATGCCTTATATTTTGTTTGAATGGCCACCATATCTTCATGATAAATTAAAACCATGTTTATAATATCTACTGAATAACCAGGGTTTCAGCATGGTACTCGTGCAGCACAAGGAAAAGGATTTTCTTGTTGCATTTGGGGGATCCAAAAAAGAGCCATCAAATCAGGTTTGATTGGAAAATATGAAATTAATATTCTAGTTCATTCTTATCGGACCTTTAGCCTTTCTCTTGACCTAACAGGTGGAGGTGTTGATAATGGAAAAGAGTGAATCGGCACTAGGGAGACATTCAACTCCCAGTAAATGTTCAGCATCTGTACTACTTGAAAAACATTCATCTTCCACTAGATTGGCCTCCCAACTTAATGATTGTTCCCAACGTTTAGTTGATTCAGTTGCTAGACAAAATCTAGCTTCTGTAATTGAACATGGTTCTGGCAGGAGATCTCTGTCAGAATCCCTGGTTGTTGATCCCAATTTCCCCCCCACCAATACCTCCCTTCGTAAGCAATTTGATCATGAGGAAGAATACAATACTGATCTCAAGATAGACAAGAATTCAGACGAAAGTTCTTTCCCTCGGGTAAAACATCGTTCGTTAACCTTGTGTTAAAACTCTAGTTGGACTAGAAGCATTGGATACTTTTGCCGCCTTAGGCATAAATCTAATACAAGAGTTACCTGCATCTTGTTTCAACTTGCATAAACATAAACATACTTGCTAGGAAGATTGTCTGATTTTATTAACCTTCCATTGTTAACATACTAGTATTTTTACCCATGCGATGCATGGGTACTTTTTATTTTTAGTATAATTATAATAGTTAGTTAAATTAAAATTTATATTTAATTAATAGGAACAAATAATACAATAAAAAATTAAAAGTATAAGCACCTAAGAAAAATACATACTAAACAAATAAAAAATAGAAGTATGTTTCAAAAACATTTAACCAAAAATATGTACACAAAATGCTATAGACAATATTGTGCTATAAAAATTATGTAAGCCAAGAAGAATTGTATAAAAGACACTAAATAGTGTTAAAATTTAAAATATACTGCTTTTTTTATCAGTAAAATATACAGCTTTAAGTTTCTGAATAAATAATTTGAAGCAAAATAATTGAACCTATGAGATATGTAAAAGTAGTAAATATTTATTAGACTTAAACTAAATAAAGAAGTAATATGATTGATTAAGCATGTTATAAAAAATGAATTATAAATAAGTTTAGATATTACATCCAAGCAACACAGTTTTTCATTATTATAATATTTAAAACATATTTAAAGTATTAATGCATATTTTTTTTATCAATACTATAATATATAAAATTATTACTATTGTTAAGGTTACACTTTTTGTGAATCATTAGATAAAAAGATGCAATGTGTGAAGAAAGAAATTTTATAAATAATAGGCATTTTACATTGACTTTATTTTTTCTAAAAGAAATTTGTGGATGAAAACACGAAATTCCTTATTCCTCCTTCCATATAGAACATGATCAAGTAATATGTTTAAATTTTGTATTAAGATATTTTCTTCATTTAATTTCTTTTGAGATTCTATAATTTTAATTAATCCAAATGCTTTTACAAATCATTAAAATTTCAAATATATTTCACAACAAATCATTTGAAATTCTCAAACAAACTGAATTTTTCTCTTTAAATTTTCTATCCAAACACAGGGTAAGGAAAAAACAATTAAATCATAATTTACACATTCAGATGTTAGAACTGTATCATTGCAATTCATTCTATATTTGCATGATTGCATAGAATGTTGTATGTGAGCTGTTTTTGTTGCAAGTAAGTTTTCCTATAAAGTTGCTATATTTCTATGCTGGGGTATTTTGCCCAATGCTGGCAATTTTAACCCTCCTCTCCGTTCATTGCACGTAGATCAAATGTAATTTAATAATTTTTGAAAGTCGATTGTCTAAACGAGGTATTCTAATGTTAAAACATCTCAACACGTGCTAATACTAGCCATAATTTCTATTCCGACACTGATGCGTATATATATGACAAAAAAACATTTTTATTTGTGATGCATTTCAGGCAGTAGATCTTAGAACAAATGAAAATGACCATGGTAAACAGATGTACAGTACTGGTGGAGGCAAGACGACTATGGAGGAACAACAGACATTGTTATCTGGAATTCCAAACCAACAAAACCTAGTATTTGAAAATGATATGCCTGACAGTGATAATGCGCCATTTCCTGAAAGCAATAAGTCAGGATCACTGTCTACTTTAAATGTCTATCATTACTATGAAAGTAAAGTGGCTTCCCTAATAAGAAAAAATGGAATTCTGGAGGGACAATTGGCAGCTTCCTTATCGAGCAAAGAAGCTGCAGAGAAAAGCTTGGCATCTGTTCTTAAAAGCAAGCAGGAAATGGAGAGGAAATTGGCGGACGCACAGAAAGAGATGGAATTGATGAGGGAGAAGCTGGCTAGCCTAGAGTTGGCCCAGGAAGAGGCCAACAACCTTTCAAACATTGTGCATTCTGACAATGTACGGCTTGAGCATGATGTGGCTTTCCTCAAGGCTGTTTTAGATGATACTCAGAAGGTACATACAGACATGACACTTCATTAGATATAATCTTCTGCATCATGGTTATTATTATTCGCTGATTAAAATTTTCTGTAGGAGTTACACTCCACAAGAGGAGTTATTCAAGGAGAAAGAGCTAGGGCATTCCAACTACAGGTACATCTTTGGCTTTAGCTGATATATAACATTTTTTTTTTTAAGTTTTAAAATGAGGGGTCTGGGATGCTGGTTGTGTTTTGACCAAACTTTCTTGCACTTGTCTTGTCTTTGTTGGAGTACAGTATGAAGTTTTTCATCTCAAACAGAGGTTGCAATCAATGGAAAATCGAGCATCTACTACACCCAGGAAACCGTTTCATGTGCAATGAAGTAGACGTCTGAAGTAGATTATTCCACTTAAAAAATCGATGTGTACATATTTGAACTGGTGAATCACCATACAAGTACTGTTATTTTTTTTTTTTTTACCATTGTCATATCAAGAAGCACTGATGTGTACATATTTATGTTTTCTGCATAGTATTTCTATCTACATCTGGGGGAAATTAATTCCGTAGGTGAGGTTCAAGTTTTGTATAAAAATTAGGTTAAAGTTCAATTTTGTTTCTTTTACGTTTTTGTTTTTCAATCTGGTCTCTTATCTTTTGAAAAATTTATCTTGATTCTTTATGTTTTGAAATGATTCAAATTGGTTCAAAAAATTGTTAATTACCCATTTTGAATATTTGTAAAATCTTAAAAATACCATTGATTCTTCTTTTCCCGAGCTAGTTTGATTTTTTCTTTTAATCAATAAGGACTTGAATGAACTTATCAAATAACATAAAAGATTAAGTTGAATCCACTTACCAACACTTTTACCATTTTGCAACAAGTATAGTAGATATGTAAATTAATATTTTCTAATCGTTAAATCATTTTTTTTAAATGACAAAATAAACTTGTTAAATAACATAAAAGATTAAATTAAATTCATCTAGGATGTATAACCCATTTGCAACTAGTATAGATTGTAAGTTAATATTTTCTAATTATTGAATCTTTATACCTTTTCATCATCCATGAT
Organism: Psophocarpus tetragonolobus; assembly: GCA_037954015.1. Taxonomy (NCBI): domain Eukaryota; kingdom Viridiplantae; phylum Streptophyta; class Magnoliopsida; order Fabales; family Fabaceae; genus Psophocarpus; species Psophocarpus tetragonolobus. The sequence continues at coordinate 3,799,420 of CM075693.1, read as the reverse complement.
TGCAATCCTAAAATAACTCTTCTCATTGATTATGTCAAGAAACATGGTGTAGTTGTTTTTCTCGATCAAGAGAAATGATTTATGAAGTTGTTATCTCTTAGCAATCAATTGTTATTACAACGTTTCGATGTTGTCAGTATTCTGACAATATAAGTAGGGCGAAGGGGAAGCAAAAAGAAAGAGGTACAGAGCAAAAAATTCAAGAATAGTCAAGAAGGGAAAGTTGATTGGAAGAAAAAACACAATATTTCAAGTGTTAGAAGCTTAATCATATCCAGATGAATTGTCTTAAGAATGGAGAGGAGGACTCTTGGAATTTGAAAGAATTAACAAACATTGTGGCAATATTTGATAGTTACGAGTCTGCTAAGGTTCTAGCGACATCTTTTTGTGACTCACAAAGGGATTGCGTCAAGATTCGAGGTGTGCTTATCATATGTGTCTAATGAGGGACTTCTTTGAGACTCTAGAACTAAAGGAGGGTGGTACAATCCTTCTTGGGAACAAGACTTGTAGGTTACAGGACATAGGGACGATCAAACTCAGGATGTTTGACAACCGTAAGATGCTACTGCAATGATGAAGTTTGTTTTGGAGCTTAAACATAACCTATTGTCTATAAGCATATTTGATGCTTTGGGCTATTCTACTAAGGTTGAGGGTGGAATGATAAAGGTGTTCAAAGGAATTTTTGTAGTTGCTAGAGGTCAAAAGGTTAATGGGTTATACATCCTAGATGGTTCCATCATCATTGGACATGCGTTTGTTGCCAATCAAACATTGCATGATTATGGCTAAGTTATGACATGAAGTTGAGTCATGTTAATGAAAAAGGCTTGGTGGAGGTTGAAAATACACAATTTGGATTTTTGAGATAAATGTGTTTTGGGGAAGCCTCACAAAGGGTAGTTTGGGACTAGAAATCACTCATCCAGCAGATTGTTTGAGTATGCTTTTTGCATATTTGTGGGGTTCGTTGATAAATCAAATTTTGACCTGTATTTTTATCATGTTTAATACTTGTTTGTAAGGAAAGAATTATATATTTGTTGACAAAAATCACTTTTTAGTGTTTATTCTCACTTTAGATAGGTACTCAAGAAATGTGAAGAAAAAGGGACAAAATCGACCCTTTTTAGAACAATTATCGAAGATCCAGGTCAGCACGATCGTGCTAGTTAACCTAACCCAAAAAATTATCTAAAAGAAGCACAATCATGCTTAATTCAACATAGTGTTGAGAGCTTTAATGATTACCCTACTTCTAACAACTGCACTAGTCGTATTGTAATATCGAGTTGATAAAATCAGGTCGTCTCCTAAGGGACCTGGAAGATCATTTAGAATTTCAATTATTCCTTCATGAAAACCTTTTGCAAGATTTTAAATAAAGAGAACTAAATTGAAAATAAGTTATATTTTTGTGATTTTTGATAAATAATGATAATAATGCAAAATGATAAGGGGTTTGATTTATTTCACAATATCTGTAATTTCTAACTCTTACCTAAGTTCAATAAACTATTTCTGAATTGTTAGATGTTTATCTACCCTAATTCTTTAGCAGAAATGATTCCAATAACTTGATTGACACAAAACAATTATTGAATCAGACATACAGATCCTACCTTATTCCTAAGTATAGTCATTATATGATGAACTTCCTGGTTCTATAGTTTCATGAATATCTCCCAATAACAGAAATTAAATAGATCACATTATAAGTTGTTCAAACAAATAGCGAACATTAAACACAAGGAATATTCAAAATAGATAAATGAACTCAAATAAAAGTCAAAGTAATTTACAAAGTATTGATCAAGGCTTCAACCCCTAACAATCTTGTTTAGCTAAATCCCACCATAGGCTATTTACAAGGGTAAGAGAGAAGAGGGATGGAAAGAAGAGAAGAGGGAGTTATAAGAATGAAATTGGATGTCTTCTTCTCCTTCTTTGCAACCTATTTATAGGCTTTGCCAAACCATAATTCGCTCAACGAATGGTTTGTTGCTCAGTGAATTTGCTGTCGACAAGATTTCACTGAGCGAATTTTCAATGATTCCTAGATGTTTCTTTGATTTTCTCTTAACGAATCTTTATTCGCTAAGCAACCTCTGAAGTTCGATTCTCCTTTTGGCTTAGCGAATTTAAGCTTGGGTTGATGGATTTTTGTTGTCTTTAAGCTTTGTAGGCCAAGCTTGGTCCTTTTACCCTGTGAAACACATGAAACAATGCTGGAATTCTGTTGTTAGCTTCACATCGTTCACTCTGGTTCCTTGTTTCGTGCTTATCTTAAGGGGAGATTTAATCAACAAATTCAAGGCTATTAGCACAATTTCAACACTTTTTTGGAAACATAACTTATTTTTTTCAAATGTTTTTGGATTTTTGTTAAAAATGGGACTGTATGCATTTTCTTTAATTTCTAATTAGATAAGTGTCCTAAAAGACATTGATTTTTACATAAAATGGACAATTATCACATAGTTGTGCTATGATTACAAATTCTCAAGCATGACCATGCTTACTAGTAGCATGACCGTGCTTACCAAGATTGCAAGAAAAATGATAAAACAAGCACAACCATGCTTAATTCTAGCACACTCATGCTAAAAAATCCTAAACCTTTCCTATAAATACTAGAATATGAGAAACAAAAGAGGATTGACTTTGGTTTGGACAAAGACTTATATTTGTGACCTAGAGGCAAAGAACGACAAGGAAGCTTTAGGACTGAGCCAATTCATAATGCTCGGTAATTCTTTTCATATTTTTATGTACTCTGTAATTATTAAGATGTTTGTCTATACATTGTTCATGTTTGGCTAAACTCCTTTTTTTAGGGTTGTGACGTAAACTCTTTGTGATTCCCCCTGACAATTTGCATTATTATTCAATGTCATTCGGTGATTGAGTAGTTTTTATTATTTTATTCATTAATTCTTAATTGTTTAAATATTCGTGATAATTGATATTTGAATAATTTAATTGTGAATTGATTGAGTTTGTTTCAATATAATTGATCAAATTTATTGGGTAAACCTCCAATTAATTAATATGGAAACTGATCCTAATTTAGAGTCTTGCATGACCAAACTGTAGAACAAGTTGGGGTTATAGTGTGATGTGAATGACCAAAAGTATCACAACATTTTTGGTAAAATATTGGTGATCAATGAATGACAAAGAATGAGATTACTTAGTAAATAGAGGTAAAAACATTGTAGTGGAAATCACAATCCTAGGTCTTAATCCATTAACTTCCAAACTTATTACCTTTCTCCTATTTAATATCTATTAATGTGAGTCTGAAACACCAACTTATATCACTCTCTTATATTCTAAATTAAATTATTTGAAAATTAGATTTGGTCATTTGGATACGATATCCAGACTTAAGTTCACTGTTACTACTACGTATGTTTACCTTTTACCAGTTATATTTTATGCATTGATGACTCATTTTGTGCTCACATTTATTGTCTTGTTGCACCTTCTAAAATATTCTTCTTCCTTATTTCTTTCATTTAGCATGCATTTATATTTTTCTGCATAAATAAGAGTTTTTACATTTTTACATTATATTTTGCATTTTTTTGTTCTCACACTATCTAATGTTTTGGTCATAAATTTTTTTGTAGATATTATTTTTAGTTGATTCTTTTTTCATTAGATTATTGACTTCTAGGGCTTCAATTTGGGTATACGGATCATGATGTTTGGAGTTTGGAGCTATTTTTGAAGATTTTTAGAAGTCCGGGCAGAAAAAGCATAATTTTGTGTATAGGATTCTTTTTTATTTTGGTTTTAATTTTTAGGCCCATCAAGCCCATCCTTGACCTACTTTGTTTGGAGTAAATCCCAGGGAGCTGAGAGGGACCAAAAACACGTTTTACACTTGCATATTTCATTTTGTACCATTTTTAGAGATTTTGTAGAGTGGAGGGTAGAAGATTTTCTCTCTTTTCAATTGCCAGTTTCCAATTTTAGTTTCGTTTCAAGCGTTCATCCTTTCCTCACACTTTGAGTTTGATTCTTAAACTTGCTTTGTTATTTAATTACAATTCTTGATCAAGAGTTGTGATATGTGATTTGTATGATTCAATTGAATGAGATCTTCCTTAGTAACACGAATTCCAATTAATTGATTGATGAACTCTTGTAACGCAAGGCTAGGTTAGAAAATAATCCGTTTGATTTTAATTTCTGCAATCTTTAATTTTTGCAAAGTTTATATTTTTGTAATTTTTTAATTTCTTTCTACAATTCGTAGTTTCCTGCAAATTTCTTTATGTTCTTGCGAATTTTTTGTTTCTGCAAATTTATTTTCTTGATTCTGGCAAATTTATTTTTTTTCACTTTTTTGTTTTGCAATTTTTGCTATCTTTTGTATTTCTTATTCTTGATATTTGTTCTTCTGTTTTTAATTCAAGATATAAAAAAAAGCCCCCATTGTTATGAAGCTAGGGAATCGATCTTCGTAATGTATTTCCTTGAGAATCGATCTTGGTTGTCTCTATATTGCATTACGGGAACTTTGTTGTTTTTGAAAAGCTTATGCGACTTTAGCATTGCCACGCATCAAGTTTCTGACGCCATTGTCGAGGACTAGATTGTGTCCAGTTCTCGAATAAATTAATTTAGAATAAGTGAAAATTTCTTCTTTATACTTTGCTAATATTTTCTTTTCTTATTCTTGTCCAATCTTTATCGTATTGGTTTGTCATATCATTATCTTATTTCTGTTGCTTGGTTTATTTTTTTATTCATTATTTTTATTTTATTATTATTTTACTTATTTAATTTATTTTGGGGAAGTCTCATAAAGTGTAGTTTGGGACTAGAAATCACTTGTCCAATAGATCATTTGAGTATGTTCATGCATATTTGTGGGGTTCGTCTAGAAAATAGACTCATGGTGGATGGTCTGATTTTTTTAGCATCATGGGTGGCTTCTCAATGAGAGTCTGGATCTACATTCTAAGGAACAAAGTAAAGACATTCCAAAGGTTCAAGGAATGGTATACCAGACGTAGAAGCAACAGGGGACCAAGCTAAAGGTACTTAGAATAAACAATGGGTTGCAATTTGTTTCATATGAGTGTAACAAGTTCTATAGGAACCAAGGGATAAACAAACATAAGACTGTTGCAAGGACTTCTCAACAAAAGAGACTTGTTGAAAGGATGAACAAGACCATTTTAGAGAGAGTAAGATGCATGCTTTTGGGGATGTATCTGTCTAAGACATTCTGGGAAGAAGTTGAGAGTAATGTGGTGTATCTGATTAATAGGTGTCCTTTGTTTGCTCTGTTGTATAAGATGCAATATTGGAGTGAAAATTCAACAAACTACTCCAATATGAGAATGTTTGGAGCCTTGGCATATGCACATGTTAAGAAGGACAAGCTGGAAGCACAAGTTGAGAAAAATATCTTCCTTGGATAAACTAAAGGAGTCAAGAGACATAGACTATGGAGGTTGAAGCCTAAATAATCTAAGTCTATAATCTGCAAATACATTAGTTAGATAAAACTCGGATGGGATATGCCAAGTGAAAGAAGTGGCAAAGACAGGGAGAAGACTCACGTTGAGGTGGATTCGTCTACTAAAAGCTTTAGACAAGAACGTTTGGTGGAGACAGAAGGTTTAACAAACCAAGATGTTGAGCCAGCAATGGCTAACTCTAAAGGGAAAAAATGTGTTGTTTGTGACTATCTGCTTGTGCATGATAAGGAAAAAGGGTCGTGAACCCTACTTAGATGTTCAATCACGTTTATCTCATTTGTTATACTCTTAGCACGACTGAAGAGATAGAGGGTTCAGAGCAAGAGCTGAGAAACTTTAGGGAGGCGTAGGAAAGTCAACAATGTTAGTGTGCCATAAAGGGGCATCCTAAATCTTTGAATAAGAACAACACAAAGAAGCTTATGGGTTTACCCAAAAGTGAGATGGTGATTGGAGGCAAGTGAGTCTTTAAAAAGAAAGACATAATTCTTAGGGTGGAGGCAAAATTCAAAGTTGAGTTTATAGAGAAAAGCAAGAAGGTGATTAACAATCTTAAGATGAAGGTGGAGTTCTTATAAAGGGTCAATCATGAGAAAGATGCATTAGAGGACCTAGGAGGTATAAAGTCCTTGATTCAGAGTCAAGGTAGAGATTGATGGTATTGACTCAAAATCTTCAAATGGTGAAACATTTGATGATTTGTGAGCGAGTCTAGTAGACTTCTAATGGGAGCGTCTTGTGGTCGTGTCTATAAAACATGTAATGATCACATCTAGTGTGGAGCATTTGGTGGTCACAAAGAGCTAGCGTTTGCATAAAGCATCTAGCGTTATGCGTTTGATCAATGTGTCTCCATCTATAGAACGCCTGTGTTGGCATATAGTGAAGGCTGCGTCTAAGTTTGTAGAGACCACACTGAATCATTTTCTTAGTAGCTTCTAGATATACAACATGTCTTTTTCATAGGCTATGTGTCTTAGTTACACCACTTGGGTTGTTTGTAGCCTATACACACCTTTGAGAAATGATATTGTAACTATGATATGCTAAGTGTTGTAAGTCACTTTCTAAGAGAAATCAATACATTCTTCCTTGTTTTCACTCTTATTTTCTCTAACTCATTCCATTACTCATTTGTTATGTAAATCCTTTAAAGTTATAAGAACTTTGTCTCACTTTAATAAAATTTTATGTTTGTTATCAATTTAATGGCATAGGAAGCATGGTTGTATCATGTTATTTGAAAATATAAATCTTATTTTAGAGTTAATAAAAAGAAGTCAATGTTTTTTCATACATAATATTCTCTTGTTCTGTTAACATAAAGTTTTTGAATTAAATATATAATTAATTATTAAAAATAAAAAAATGTTATCTTAATTATAAAGTTATCGAACAATAAATTGATTATAAAATAATAAAATTATTCATCAATCATTAATTGGTGCATCACACGGGTCACTATCCTAAGTATGATTTAGTTAGTGCCGTAGCACAATGTGTTATGCATAGAATATTAAGAAGATAAGAAAAAGTAGGAGCATAATATTATAATAGGATGAGTTTAATTCGAATGCATTGTGAAGATAAAAATTTTTACACTAATATTGAATCACAATTCTTTATTTAAGTTTGTTGACTTTAGTAATATTTTACATTAATAGTGTATACCAATTAAACTCTTATATTATTGTATGATTTTATGTTCTACAAATTTAAATATTGAATCAGGTTAGATAAATATTTAATTAAAAACTTTAAGATATACAACATATTAAGTTTAATAAAAAATTAATTAAAATTGCTATAGTTTTATTTGAAATTTGTCTTTTAATTTTTTAGACGACTTATCAGATTATGATAGTTAATTTTATTTAATGTTTTTTATAATCTGAAACAGTAAGGTTTTTTACCTAATAGAAAAATTAAAAATAGTCTTCATAATAATTAAGATGATAGACTATTTTTAGGAAAAATGTTTAGTTATTCTTCATATATGTTAGTGTTGTTTACCAAGTACTAATTAACTCTTTAGTTTTTTGAAAAATATTATTGTAAGTAAACTATTTTTTGGAACAAACAATGTATTATACATACATAGATAAGTAAAATTGAAAGGTCTCTTGGAGGGACATGTGAATCACGGATTTTGAAAATTCATTGACTGACATAAGAATTCTATTTGCTTTTGCTTTTAGGGTGTATATGGCTGACATTAATCAAGCAAGTGAACAAGCATTTTCAAGTGCTGGGATTGAAGCTCTAACACTATATTCAACACCATGACACGTAAATTCAACAATAGAAAAACGTACGCTGAGACTCTACTGTGTCTAACTAATGCTAATTTAGAGCGTGTTTAGAACACCCCTTCTACCACATGCAGAAGCTACGTACTTATTATTATTAATTCCTAATATGTGGTGTAATGGAGATCTATATTGCAGAAGCTTGAAACACACTGACATCGGAAATCGAATTAATTTGGAAGAGATGACGACGTACGGGCCAAAAGCTGAATTAATTTACTGATGTCATTATTCATTTTTGTAAATTATACTCTTGATATGGTAATATGTCAGACAAATCTTATCATCACTATCTTTTTCATAGAAATAATATTCAGTGGAATACAAATTCCTTTATGTTATTTTCATAACGTAATACGGGGAAACAGATCGTGTTGGGGGTGTTCCAACAGTCTCCATCAGTGTCCATTCTCAAACTACGTTGGCCAGTTTTCCCCTATTTGAAGTCCACATGATATGTATGCTCCACTATTTGTGTTTCCCCCCCTTTTTTCTTTCTTCAGGATCTAACTATTTGATGATGTGATAAAAGGGAATCCACATTTCTCACATATATGTCCAATTCTATTGCGTTTATTCTAATTTCTGCATTTGTCCTTTATCAACTGCCCACAATATATAATGTTATATGATAACTTTTAACATTAATTTCTATAAATTTACTTTTTCTCTCCAATCTCCACCACATCTGTTATAATCTCTCTTTAGTGTATAATTTGTTGTAAACACTTCATGTATAAATAACATTACGTACACGTACTCTATAACCTAAGTGCTGGAACAACACAGCTTGTAGACGAATCACATGCACTACTATTTTGGTCTTATAAATATTCCACTTTTAACTACTAAGATTTTTGTCATATAAATATTCTACTTTTTGGCTAGTAAGATTTTGTCCTCGCGCCAACGGTTTTGAGTTATGCAGACTCAGTTGTAATTGTCATGAGGATTACAGCTTGTGTTATCAATAATAGTTAAAACTTTATTAATTTAATTTGCGTATAGAAAATTATATATATATATATATATTAATTTATTTAATTTGCTTAGAATAATTCCGGTATCATTATTCTTTTAACATATAATTAGCAAGTACGTGATTCAGAGACGCAACTCAGGTTTACATTTATGATATCAATTTCCTTCTTCAAAGCAATAAGGAAAAATGGGGTTGAACGAAAAACTAGATCGAATAACGATACCTACACATATAGTACCCAATACACCAATGTTATGACATTTTATGAAGATGAGATCTTTAAATATATCATTTCATGGGTGTACGTACCCAATACACAGATGGCTAATGGAATTGAAAGAGATGGTTTTATTTTTATGTCCCCGTGTTACTTCTGTTATTTTCTCAGTTTATTATCGACCGGAAAGGAAGTACGTGCTTGCTTGTTTTACACCCCAAATTAATTTATCACGTGTGGCTACGATTATAATTCAAGCACACGTCTTAATTAAAATTTAAAATAAGTTATAACAAAATCGATTTTCTCACTTTAAATCTAAAGGGCATATTCAATTATCGATCTTTCTGTTTCTGTCTCCTTTAGTCATAACGTACTCTCTCCACGAGAACAGCCTTAATTTGAAATTAGTTTTATGAAAATACTGATAATTATTAAACCACTTTTACTGACCTGACCTGATTCTCAAAATGTTAAAGTTGATAATATATATTGGTTGCAACTTCATGTAATCTATTATAAAACATTACATTTAAGTCCAAAAAAGGCTAAGTTACACCTTGATCAGTCAAGTTAGCCTTATTATTACATTGCTATAGTAGCATATAATATATAAACTCTATAATACGTACCATGGATATGTATCTCATTACATACATCCTGCCCGTACGTATATAATTGCATTATTACATACATATATATAACCAAAACATATTTATTAACTAGTGGTAAAGGGTGCATATAGGTACGGGCGATGAGTAGGGTGAGGACAAAAGATCAGTTATATAAAATTAGCATGATGATCATCAAACCCAAAGAGCTCCTGCTTTCTTAAGCATAGGAATCAAGGAGCGATTAAGGTGAAGACTCATGACTTCATTGGCTCCACCAATGAGCTCGCCACCAATGAACACAGCAGGCACAGATGGACTGCAACCTAGCCTTGAAAGAGCTTGCTCAATGTCTCTGCCTCTAGGGATCTCATCAAGCTCATGAACCGATGGATTCACCCCAAAGTCACAGAAGAGGGTCTTGATGGTGTGGCTCATGCAGCAGGAGCTCTTGCTGAAGATCACCACTGGTCTCTCTGATACCATCTTTGTCACTCTCTCCATTCTGCTGCCACAAATTCAATCTTTATCCAACAATGTGGTAATTGAACAGAAGAAGCAAAGGTAGCTTGGTAGTGATATTATTGAGGTTTTGGTGTGAGATGGGTTTAACCAAATGTGGCATGCTTATATAGGGGTTTGAAGGTGCTGTGGGAAATTGGCATCGCTAAGCATACAAAAAGATAGGGTGAGAAAAGTGGAGAATCATCTGTATGAGATATTTGGGTCGGTTTCGAAATTTTCTTTGATCATTTGTTGAAAGTGATTGATCCAACTCTTCCTTTTACTACAAACGAATCTCTATCCATGCATGCATACGGAAAAACTAATTAAGATGAGTCCTTGGTACGGACTCAAAAAAATTAAAATTATGCTTATATCCTCTCTTTCCTAATTGTTACTTTTGTTTCATCTACGTATACTGTTATTTGATTCTGTGGACAAAATCAACAGTTTCGTGTTTTGTTTTTACACGATTGCATATATACTACGAACCACGGGAATTAATCAGGAACAGTAAATATATTATATTATATTATATATTACATAAATTAAGATAGGAATTCCGTGGATAATAAATTAATTAATCAAGCTATTTGATTTTATTAATTTTCCCACTGATGGTAAAAATAATTATAAGGAGCTCTATTTTTTCAGTCCTATTAGAAGCTGTGGTTTAGTGATTCACTTCATATCTTGAGCCATGACATCAATAATATAACATTTTTTTCCCTTCCAAATGGTGAAGTTTCTGCCTTATCTATCACAGAGGCATCTGCTACGTTGGAAGAAAAGTTGAATTTATCCAATTGGGACCTCTTTCTTTCTCTAGTTAGATTCGCATCCAATTCTAGAAAGGGAAATATCATTGAAGCTGTATTTCAGGAATTGAAATGAAAATCAATTATTTTTGACATAATTTATTATCACTTTTTGCCGTAAAAGAAATGTTTTTACAGTGATTGTCAGCGCCTGTAATATTCTTTTATCGACCGGCATCCATCAACATGCAATTAGTTAATATTAAATGCGAAATTATTTAGCAATACCAACTTTTTGGGGCAAGTAATTAAAACTATAAATAATATTAAATTTTATCCTGAGAACTAAATAATAATAATAATAATTTATTTGAATCGACGGTTTATAAACAAGGAAAGAAATTATATAAGTAGAGCTTCTGAAACATTTATCTAAGAATTAGATAGCTTCAAAGGTACACTTTCTTTATTTAATAAAATTCTTTTATATAAGTTATTAAATTCAGTAAACTATTTTTATATACAAATTTTAAAAAAATTATATAAAAATAAAGTATTTAAATATATATAATAGAGAGAGTTAAAAGAAGTGTAAATTTTTAATAAATTTAAAATAGTTTTTTTGAAAAAATTATTCTAAGTAGATTATTCACGTAAATTTAAAACAACTTGTTAATACTATATAAGTATTTTTATAAATTTATCCAAACACTTATATAAGTAATTATATGTAGTGTTATCAAACTTGTATTTTGATTCGTAAAATCATATGATTCTAATAGATTTGTAGAATCATCTGATTCTACGAATCTATTTCGTCCTAACCGGTTAACTTGAATGCAGAATTGAGCGGTGACCAAAATTGCACCAAAATCATGCAGAATCAATAGACTTTGTTCAGAATCGCAAGTCCACAAGTCTGATTGACCCTGTTTCTCTTTCAACAAAACCCCTGTTTCTCTTTCTCCATTTCTCTTCATTGCCTAGGTTTTCTTGCAAGATCGCAACTCACTCACTTTTACAAAGTTCCACGACACCTCTACCTCCCTCCGTTGCGTGAGCTCCACCGCACCTCCGCCTCCCTCTGTCCAACCACTGTGCCAGCACAGCTACGAGGCCCGCGACGCTACTCCTCGTATCAAGACTCAAATTTTTTAAATTTTTTTAGGTATTTAGTATTTTTTTATAAATATTTATTAATTTCTTTTAAAGAAAGTAGATTCTTAGGATATTATGATTTGAGTCTACAATTCAAATCTACCAAACACTCATGATTCTACGTAAACTTTCGAATTGATAAGTTCAAATAAATTATAAATAAACTCTTTCAAATTATCAAAATTTGATGCACTTTAAACTTATTTTATACTAGTCTTTTTATCAATTTTAATAAGCACATCTCAATTAATAATCCTGCACAACGTAAAATTTTACCAATTGTAACATAAATGTGTTTACAAGACTTGGTTTTGTCAACTTTATAGTCATAAAAATTAATTCTTTAATTTGGAGAATGAAACTACAAAGGAATAATTTATATATATATATATATATATATATATATATATATTATAAAACTAGCTATAAAGACAATTCAAATAAATAAATTACAATAAAAATGAAATACATATTGTAGCTTATAAAAAGCTACGAGTACTAAAGTAAATTTTAATGCCAAGAAAACTTATTTTCTTTATACTAACTTATAAATTAGTGAAAAAAGTTTATAAATTCTTTTAAGCACGGAGTATCTTACTAAACACACTCACACTATGCACTATATTTTTTACAATAATAATAATATAATACGTGTTTAAGTTATGAATATAATATTAAATAAAGTGTGTTATTAATTTTAAAGTACTTCATAATGTTGTTATCATTAAGATACATATTTGATAAAAAATATTATTTCAAACTAATAAAAATTCTTTTTATGCACCAATGAAAATGTCTAACAATACGACATTTATGTCATTGAAAACCATATTAATTATATGTATGCTCAACACGTCTATTTTTATTTTTTTTAAACAACTCAACCACGTTTGATGACTGTTAAATTATTAAACCATCAATTAATGTAATTAACTTTTTCACATAAGTTTAATATTTAAAGGATCTAATATTTAAAAATTTTTTATGTACAAATATACTCTAATCCAAGGTCGTCTAAAAAATAAAGCAATAAGTTTTAGATCTATTACCGTTAGGTGATCCTAATTTGTTTCTGTGTGTAGGATGATATATATATATATATATATATATATATATATATAGAGAGAGAGAGAGAGAGAGAGAGAGAGAGAGAGAGAGAGAGAGAGAGAGAGAGAGAGAGAGAGAGAGAGAGAGAGAGAGAGAGAGAGAGAGAGAGAGAGAGAGAGAGAGAGAGAGAGAGAGAGAGAGAGAGAGAGAGAGAGAGAGAGAGAGAGAGAGAGAGAGAGAGAGAGAGAGAGAGAGAGAGAGAGAGAGAGAGAGAGAGAGAGAGAGAGAGAGAGAGAGAGAGAGAGAGAGAGAGAGAGAGAGAGAGAGAGAGAGCTTAAATGAAAAAAAAAGAATTACGATAAGAAATAAAAAAACATAATAATAATTATAGGATCAATAAACGGTTCAGATTTAATTGTTAATTAAATAAACTCACGTAATTCTCTCACATAAAAACTTTTTTCACAAATTACATATTTGTTTGTTGCTCTTTATTTTATTTTTTTTATCAATCATGTTACTTATCATATTTTTATTTTACTCTTTTAAATAATAATTAACATTAATTTTTATATATAATTTATTTTATTTTAAATTTGGGAGAGGGACCATGGTCCCTACCAGTTCCCTGTCCCTCCGCCCGTGGATGGTGGTAATATTGATGATAGTAGTGGTAGTGTCCATGACATATCATGAGGGTAAAATGGTATTGACTTTGGTGACAATGACAATAGGGGTGGTGATGGTAACGGTAGTAGTGACAATTGGGGCTGGTGATGGTAACAGTAGTAGTGACAATTTGGGGTGGCACCACTACCACTGTCAACCACCACCATTACTACCATCACTTCCACTATACGTCGTCGATACTACCGCCACCATTATCAATACTATCACTACTTAAGGACCTTAATTCCTCCCTTCCCCCTCCCACCCCCACCCAATTTTAAAATAAAATAAATTATATATAAATATTTTCTAAAAGAGTAAAATAAAAAAATGATAAGTAACATGATTGATAAAAAAAATAAATAAAGAGTAACAGACAAATATTTAGTTTATGAGAAAATCACGTAAATTTGTTTAATTAATAATTAAATGTGAACCATTTATTGAAATTTTATGGTTATTATTATGTTTTCTCATTTCTCACCGTAACTTTTTTTTCTCACCTGAGTTGTTATATATATATATATATATATATATATATATATATATATCAAAATTAATTTTTATAACCAAACTTTTTTACTTTTAAGAGAAGTAGTTAGTAACTTTTTGTCATATAAAGTATTCAATTTATCTATATAGCAAGTTTTGATGTTACATTCAAACATAAATTCAAATTCAATAATGGATCAATTTGCATGCATTTGGATCATTAATTATATTTTTTTAAAAAAAAGAAAGAATGCAAAGATATGAGATCATTGTGAATCAGAATTATTGCTGCCACTGACGCAGAAATACAACGACCATACAGTATGGGAAAGTAAGTTGCAATTATTAAAGAAATTATTTTTGCAGCAATTCGATCAGAAGTTTTTTGAAGTTGTACGTGATAGAAAAATATTCCGGGAAATTTCTAGACAATGCATTATGCATGCATGCAATATGCTTGGTTGTCAATAAAGGAATATTGGTGTGGTGCGAGTGATGTTCACGTCCAAAACTACTAGTGTTTCTCTTTTTCATATACCCTTCTGCGTTTGTCTATTCTAACATGGCGCCACGTTCTGTTGCGATAGCAACTTGAATTTAATCCACACCAAAAAAAAGGCTGCAAAATGCGGAAAGAATATGTGGAGGGTTCCTCCCTACGGATTTAAGGTACTTTTCTTGATCTCCATAAATTGGCTCTACGTAGAGGCCAAGGGCCATCTCTTCCTTCTTGTTGCTTCATGTTACCCTACGTAGGGTGCATGCTCACGTACTTATAGGGCATATACTAACATGATACATTAATATAATTTCCACATAATTATGTCTTTTAACTTTTAAACAAACGATTACCAGTTTATTAATTACTAATTAATCTATATGCATAAAAAATATATTATAAATTATAAAAACATTTACTCTGTTATATTATGGCCGTGTGCATTTATAGAACAAAGGCGTGGACTAAATTAGCTAGCGAGATGGCTTAGGTCACAGCACAAAACTTTTTTACCTATAACATTAACAACACGTATTTTTCCATCGCTAAAAAAAATCACACCCAAATGTAATAAGCAACATTGGTGAAATTACATAATTAGTTCTAAATTTGAATATTTAATACGCATGGGTTAAAAATTGACGTCCAAGAAGAATAAATAACAGTTTTATCTAGGCAATAAGATTTGTTCAATAGACAATTCTTATTTTTAAAGCTTCCAATTAATAGAGCTAGCATACGTACATACGTACATATATAATTAAGTAAAGCTGGCATATATATGTGAAAGAGACGAAAGATAGCAAACAGAAAAAGAAGAAAGAATTTGACTTCATATATATAGTTCGAAAAAGTATGGTTAAAAAAGATGCTCCGACGGGTCACAAAATTAGGATTTTGATAGTTGAAGTACATAACTGTACACATTGGTATATTTTGATTTTACAAATTAAGATATTGCAACTGTATATAAGATATACATTCCCCATGAAGGGAAAGAAAATTAAAGGAGCAAATGAAAGAACCATCTCATAAAAATAAAATAAAATAAGTTAGAGAACCATTTGTAAGTGGTATAATATATAGCCTTTTGCCTTCGCTATAGCTTTTTAAGATACGAGACAAAGAGAATTGAATAGCTTAGCCTCTCGCGAAGTATCCAAAAAGCACAATAGAAAAGGAAAATTCTTTTTATTTCT
The DNA here is from genome assembly GCA_037954015.1 of Psophocarpus tetragonolobus. Lineage (NCBI taxonomy): Eukaryota > Viridiplantae > Streptophyta > Magnoliopsida > Fabales > Fabaceae > Psophocarpus > Psophocarpus tetragonolobus. Next base: position 3,783,468 of record CM075693.1, on the reverse strand, counting down.
CTCCTTTTTCCGCATGGGGAATAAAATATATGGATGAATATATAATATTGATTTTGAACATTTGTGATTTATAATATCGATTTATTCCCTAATTATAAACAAAAAAAATATTCGGAGATTTTAACTAGATTGCCTGACTATGATTCCCATGAGCATTATGATTTGTCCTTAATTGATTGCGGCCGGGCATATATCTTCAGCTGAAACTGATGCCCACCTTAATCTATTCACAAGCACGGTTTTTTTTAGTTTTAACACATGTGCCAACCCACTTCAACATTCTTCTACACCTCTTTTATTTATCGTGCCCATTTTTATGTAATACAGTACACAATCTTCATGGGAATTTAACAATCAAATATAAAAATTTAAATGTGAATAACCTATAAAAAATCAATTATGTTTTATAGGTTAAAATCAAAACGTGGAGTTTAAGTCTGAAAGAAAGTCACACATTGAATATGAATGGATACATTGAGCTTTATATGATTTAGGGTATCCATAGATGCTATCATAATTGGAAAGGTTGCACTTCCACCTAGATGATCAAAACTAAATCAAACAAATTCATCAAAATAAAAAACTGTACCAAAAATTGAAAATCGATTTAATTTGCAGTAATTTAATTTTTGTAATTTTAAAAATATGCAGTTCAGTTTAGTTAATGTTGAATTAAACAACATTAAATCAAACCAAACTGTTATCCTTATCCTTAGTTATTTTAATAAATCTGTAATAAAACATATATCATTACTCATTACTTTTTAGGTTTATCATGATTTGTACTTAGTCTATAATTGAGATTTTAATTAATATGTATTAGTTAATAAATATTTCAATAAGACTATTTTATTTAATTTCATTGAATACAATTTTACAAGAATAAGTAAAATCTAATGTTTAAATAAATTAATTGTTTATACTTTAATTTTAATGATTAATAATTTTATATAATTTGTTGGAGCAAATAAACTTTTATATAATTTTAGAAATAAAAATTTTCATATATTTTTTAATATTTAACAATAAGAAATTTTAAACCATAAAACCAAATCAAACTAACCAAATCAAACTAAATAAAAAAAATGGTTTGGTTTGGTTCAAATTTTATAATTAATCTAAAATTAATCAAAACACATCTCACTTATTTTTTTAGTTTGGTTTAGATTAGTTTTAAATTTAAAATCACACCAAATTGTCAACACTCCTATTTCCACCCATGTTCAACTTGCCAAATTGTAAGCAACTTATAGTGTGTGTTGATAGCATTTTTCTTTCATTTAATGTATAATTATTAAATTCATATTAATTATCTTAACTTTATTGTGCTTATTGCTTTTTCATACCATTTATTTTTGTATATTTTAAAGAAAAATAAAAACGAGACTAAAATAAAAAGAAAAAAATATCAAATCCAAATAGCTTAAAATTGGATCTACCACAAAAACAAACTTTAAATTGGACCAATTTTAAATTTTTAGTCAAAACTGATTGTATGATTAATTAAGAAAATCAAAATTATTGGATTAATGTCTTATTAGACACGAGCACTTGTACTTCCTTTTTCCTCTCTTTATCAAGTGTTCCTCTTGAACTAATGTGCTCTATATATAACTTATAAAAAACTTAACTAATTTTTTTTATAACTTATGACATCAGAAATTTATCCAAACAAAATCATAACGGGTGAAATTGGCTCTATAAGAACGAGACTAAAAGTTGATAAAAAGGAATGGATGTTAGTAAACGAACATCCTTTAATTAGAATACATATTCCATCATAAATTTTAATTTACGATAAATTTGTTTACTTTACCCATTAATATTTTAAAAATTATATAAATAAAAAAAGTGATTAAATTTCAGTTTAATATTTATTTACATTGTCAGTGCATACTAATTGAATTCAAATATATATATATATATATATATATATATATATGAAAGAAATTTACTTATTCCAAGAATAAGCAAAAAAATTCATGTCTCATCTTTTTATATTTACTCTTAAAATAAGTGAATCTCGTCTCATATACATAGAAGGAGTGAGAGGTACAACATTGAGATCAGAAACAAAAATATTGTGAGAAATGAGAAAATTCAATAATAATGTAAGATTAAAATTAATTATTCTAATTGCATTATTTATTAAAAATAATAATTTTTATTACTTTTAAGAAAAAAATTTAAATGGCATCATTAAATTTAATCCTACAGTTACATACTATTAAATTCAGTTACCATATTACTTTTAATAAATAATGTAACAAAATTTAATTCTATAACTATTATTCATTTCTCTCAATTTTTTAAAATAATTTTTTTTACTTACATGATATTCTCATTCATTTATCTCCTATCTATCTCTCTGTATATATTGATATATAGATATATATTAATTAATGTAATAAAGATTATTTTGAGGATAAATCTTATAAAAGTCAATTGTGTTAAGTTTTTTGTCTTCATAAAACTTAGTAAGTTATAATTTTCATAAATTAGACTATAAGTACACCCTGGGTACAAATAAATAAATTTATAGTTATATCATGTTAACTTATTTATTTTAAATATCAATAAATTTAATATAGTAAATTATATAAAGATTTATTAATTACACTCATTTTAATTTTTTTTAAAAAATAACAAATTATGTATTTTAAGAAGTTTGTAATTATAATTAACTAGCTTATTGGTTATAACTAAAAACAAAATGTAAGCTAGCATATTCCTAACTACTATCCCAACCATTACTTTTTTTAGTAGTTATACTATGCTATATTTTTTAAAGTATGGTACCTTTACTTTAGAGCTGTCAATTTCATTTATATATGCGCATCAGCTCATCCTAGAAATTGATTTAGTTAACCACTTGGGAAGGATGATTGCATTTTAGGGATGGAATTGGATATTACTTTAATTATTCTATCTTAATCAAATTAAATTGGTGAGTGACAATTTCTGTTGTTTTGAACACGGATTTCACACAAGATCATGCGGTAGAGAAATTGACCCATAGCTTCCTATATTCTGATTTTTTTAGCGTAGACATGCTGATAAGATAGGATTTTATTGCAAAGACTCTGACCAATTGAAATGGTTACAGTACACAGTAATCTTGAAAATGGGATGTGAATAGGATTTGATATACTGTACCTGGTAGCAACTTACATTCGTGTTAAAATCTTTTCTTCTTTTATTCCATGTTTTTCTTGACAAAAACGAGCATTCATTTCATTCCGTTATATGAAATGCATATGCACTTGTACTGTGTTTAATTGAAAAAAAAAATTGAAATGAAAGAAAATAGAACGAATAAAGAAAAGGATAGAAAGAAAGTAAAAAAGTGAGATGATGTTTTACTTAATTGTTTTCATTTATTCGTTGTTGTAATTTTAATTTTTTGGTAAGGAAGCTAAGTTTCTCTTATTTTATTTAATTTCTAAAATATATGAGAAGAAGAACAAAATATAAATATGCTTTTGATATATATAAAAATTAGTTAACACAGAAGATAAATTAAACAATATTTTATCAATTAAAATTTTAAAAAAATGAGAACCATTGGAAACATATTTTAACATGATATATACCTACTAAAATAATATTTTCTTCTCTATTTATATATGTGACAACGAATGTAACCTCTTCTTTTCATTTTTTTTTTTTTTGTATTCTCTCTTCTCTTTCCTTTTTCTTTTCATTTCAATAAAACTAAAGATAGTGCAAAGAGAGACGCTTTAGATTTGTTTCGTTTTTTTAAAAAAATGCATTTAATAATTTTCAAATATCATTTCATGTAATTAATATTGAAATAAATTATCATTTCAAGAAAACGGCATACACTTTTATCTACATGACATAGTTTAGTATAGATAAAACCTAAAACTATATTTTACTTACAAATATTAATGTAGGTAAAACTCCTACTCTAAACTCTTAAAAAACTAATATCACTTGACAATAAAAAATTCTTAACACTTACTATATAGACCACTTATCAAACTTATGTGTTATGACATCTTGTGCTTGGATGGCAAACGAAAAAGACAATAGATACTAAACTCCTAAACTCCAAAAATGTGGTGGATGCAGATGGAGAAATTAAAAAACAAATGAGATACAAATTAATCGATAGATGTAATAATAATTAAAGTAAACGATAACTTTGTAACTTTTAGTTTCTCTCCCTTTTATATAAAAAAAAAGTAATGACATTAAAAGAGAAATATAATAGGAAAAGAAATAATATTCTAGTATGTAAATTAATTTGGGTGTGGTTAATTGTTCTAACTCAATGATCTGCTTAAATACATATAATAGTCTTCTTATAGAGGATATTTGTAATTCTTAAAAAACAAAATTAAAACTATATTTTCTTGAAATTAAAAATTGTTTGATTACAGTATTTGAAAATTATTTTAAAAAATAATATCTCCTTTTTATTATTTAAAACCAAATTATCATAACATTTTTTAGTAACTTTTTGTTTTATACTTTAATATTTTTATTGGTAGGAATACATAGGATTTATAATAATTCACATATTTTATTATTAGTTTTCTTTTATTCATGTTTTTTTTAATTTCTAAATCATCCTATCCTACTTCTGCTTTTTAATTTTTTTTTGAAAAATATTGTATAAAATAATTTTAGAAAATTAAAAATTCAATCAAATACAAATATAAGTTAAATTAAACACACATTATTTCTGTCTTATTTTATTTAATTAAATACAATATATTATTAAAAAGTAATAACCTTAAAATTGAAAATGAGATGAGTAGTCCTCATGATTGTGGTGGATTAAAGGATATCATTGACTAAACATAACAAAATTTTTAATTTCATATTTTTAATAAAAAAAACATGAGGATATATTATGTAAACCAAAGTAATTAATTGAATAAAAAAATCTCGATTACCCTAACTGATCATCTAGTCCAAAAAAAAGAAGTAAGAAACTTTTTTATTTTGATTCTCCCATTGTATAATACATATTAAAGCTTTATTATATAGAAAAATTACTTAAGGAGAATAAATTTGAATCCAAATATTTATGAGATATTCTTGTTATACATATATATGAATAAGAAGTATAGCTAGTTTCCTAATTTAAAGAAATAAACGTAGATTTTAGTTTTCAGGTAACTAATAATACAATATTAAAGGAATATTCTTGTTTTTGCAAATTTAATATTTTGTTCCCAAAAAATTAATACAACACAATCGAAGATATTATGCCTTAATTTTATATATTTCTTCAATACTCTCCCTCAAGATGGATCAACAGGATTGATTGATCCAAGCTTGGATACTAGACGATGAAAGTGTGTGTTTGGCAACATCTTCGTAAACACATCTGCAAGTTGGTCATGACTCCTAATATAAGCAATTTGAATAACCTAATTTTGAACTTGTTGTTGAATAAAATGACCATAAACTTCGATATGTTCTGTGTCGTGAAACACTGGATTGGTTGCGATATGCATAACTGCTTGATTATCACAATAAAGGAGGAGCAAGCTTTAACAAGACGAATCACCTCACTATCTAGATTCTTTTCCAAATCAGGTAATTGCACTTTCCCATTCTTTCAATGCCTTCAAGCAATCACTTTCAATGAACACCTGAGTGCGACCAAGCTTTCACTGAGCTAAAAAACTACTTGTCCCAACCTCTGGTTCTACATCAATCTAATCCAGGCATGCCAATCTATATATACCTTTTTGCGTTGAACAAGACTCTTAGCTCGGTCCTAATCCAAGAAATCGGCAGCCAACAGATCCCGACATATTTCGTCAGCCATGTTTTACAAGGCGTAGAAGTCTGATACCAACAAATAAAAAAATTGGCCCTAGGTTTACTTATTACAACGTGCAAGTTGCGCCATTACTTCCAAAGCTTTCAGGTGATTGTCAACACCGACTAGCTCTATTGGAACCAAAGGAACTACATTGAAGTTTGGTTAAGTTTTGGTTTTGTTTTTCTTTCTTTGTTTTTGCTCACAATCAATTTTATGGTACCAAACACATTTATAGGTGTGGTACTTGTATTGTGTGTTTTAGATAGGCTTGAGAATGTGTTTGGGATGGTTTTGGATAGATTTCATAGGTTGGGTTGTGGTGGAAAAGCTTCAAAAATAAATTTTTAGGTAAGGTAATCGATTAACCTGTAAGATTTTTTTGATCAGGAATTGATGTTCTCTGTGGTAATCGATTACCTGAGATCAATAATCGATTACTCCCGAGAACAAGCACTTTAGACCAGTTTTGTGCAAGAGATTAGGTAATCAAGTATGTAATCGATTACCCTACATCAAAACTTATATAAAAGCCTTTTGAAAACAGATTTTATAACTTTTGATTAATCCAATCAAGTGTTTGCTTCTCTTGTATGCTTTCTCAGAGTTGTCTCCAAGATTCATAACCATTTTTTTATGGTTTGAAGGTGCTTTATTTTCAAGATTCAAGGAAAAGACTCTATTGAGTTTTAATCTTTTCGTTTGGGTATTCTTCACTTCAGATGATATTGTTTTGTACCCTTATTTTGTGTTTTTGCATAAGTTTCACAATCTCTTGAGGTGTTCTTGAGATTGTTGGGAAATCTTGCAGCGGGTGTTGCAAGTGAGGCATTGTGAGTGGCAGGGTGTCACAGTGTAGCAAACTCTTGTGAGGTGCAAAAGGAAGCCTCTTCTTTTGTGGTTTAAATGTTTCCGGATTAAAATATGTATGTATGGTGTGCATGTATTGAGATTTTAATGGAAAGTAGATTAGCGGAAGTCTAAGTTTGTAAACTGGATGTAGGTCAGCTGTATCGAACCAGTATAAATCATTGTGTAAATTCTCTCTTCCTTATACTCTTTAATTTCAATCTTCATTGAATTCTTGGAGCACTAACAACTAGGTTTTCTTGCTACGGATCATATTCTTGTTAATCACTTGCTTAAGTTTAAATTTGGGTTTTGACCCATATTTTATGGGTTCCTTTTGATCCTGAATTACTTGAAAGAAAATTCTTGTTAAGTTTCTCTTCTATTTTATTTCAAAATCATTATTGGATTAATTGAATTTATTGGTGTTTTGCCTTAAGGGTTGAATTCTTGAAAACCCATTTTTGTAAAAGGTAATTTTTGAAAATTTCTAAAAAGGGTTGTTTTTGAAAATACTTCGATACTGTTGAATAGTACATTTTTTGAAAAATAAATGGTGAATATATTTGACCCCCCTTTTACATTCCCCTCTAGGACCAATAAGCACATCTATTAGATTCTCTACAAGCCCGACCTTGCAAGGAGGATGATGAAATGAACCATAAAGTTGTGAGAATACGAGATCCTCTTCAAAGAGCGCGACCATGTCAAAGCACAAATCATTTAGGACTTTGTGCTTGAATTATCCCTCTCACCAACCAATGGTGTAGAATGTTCCAAATGGTTTTTATTATAGTCGATAGGTCCTCCAACCAAAAGGGAAGTGGTGCTAGAATCATTTTAGAAAGGCCCAACGAGGTGATGATAAAGAAATCTTATGCTTCGCTTTTTGTGCAAGTAACAACCAAGCGAAATACGAGATCATAATCGCCGAAATGTTGTTGGCAAAAGAGGTGAGGATAATGGAGTTGTTAGTGCGTAGCGACTCGCAACTGTTAGCAGGACAGGTGCTCGGTTCGTTTCAAACCAAAGACCTTTAACTGATGAAGTACCTACAACACATCAAGGAAACCCGTGTTTTCTTCTCTCGTTTTGACCTACATCATGTCCCACGAGATCAAAATAGTCGAGCTTACTATCTCTCAAAATTGGCAAGTACAAACAAACTCGGTCATAACTCCTCAGTGATCTAGGAAACATAGCCATCCCCGAGCGTTTCAATTCCCGATGCCAATACAATCCCTTTTGGCGGAGAACTCAACTCCTAGGTGGGCCCATCATCAGGTACCTTGACGAAGGTATCATTCCCCCAAAGAAACGATCATCTGACCGACTGATCAGATCAGGCACTCATTTCACCTTGATTGATGGAAAGTTGTACCGAAGAAGATTCTTCGCCCCGTTGTTGTGTTGCCTATCGCCAGCCCATGCTCAGTTCACCATGAAGGAAATCCATAAAAGAGCATGTGGGAGACACATTAGAGAACACACTGATGCAATCCTAGATTGCTCCTCTAATGATGTTGCTCCAAAGAAGTTCCAAGGTAAAAGATGAAGGTGGAGAGGTTAGAAATGGAGTGTGATTAGACACCAACTTTAGTGAGATAAGCCATGGATTTGTAGAAGTTTTCCACAAGGGAAGGTATCCTCAATGAAAGCCATATAAGAACTCTCACAAAAAAGAAAGAACATGAACCCTGTAAGAAGAAAATCTCTAGAAATGAGTCTAGTTTTCATTCATCAAAATGATAAAGTGTTACATGAAGAGGTGGGTGCTATTTATAGATATGCTAAGCTAAATGGACGTGTTATATGAGCTAGCTAAGCTTAAGGACTCATTAACCGGGCTAATCTAAACAAGGCCCTAAGAAATGAATCTATGTTCCGTCATGTGACACTAAATCCTAATAATGTGGATAATTCAAATTTGAATTTGAATTAAGAGACAACTAGATGCCACCTAGGAGAGAGAAAACATCTATGCACCAAATGGAGGGGACATAGAGGCCATATGTTACTCATGCACATGTGGATGCTAGAGAGGTGTGGTAATCAAACAAGGAGGTGTGGAAATCAAAGCACATATCCATTTTCTCTAAAAAAAGCTCACCTTCTAACATACACTCAAAATAAATAACTAATGGCATCATATGCATTGAAATAAAAGGAAATGGCCGAAAATACGAAGCCTAAAAAAGTGTTAAATGCACCCACCAAAATTACTAAAAAAAATACGCAATATTTACAAGTAATTTTAAAAAATATGGCCTAAAATGTCTTCACTAAGCTTCACCCTTGCCATGTCTTCTTTTTATTCTTCCTAGCTAAGTTCCATGCTAGATGGGATTGCATAAACTCCTCCTACATGGAGAGAATTTGACCTCAAATCGTAAGGTCTTTCTTCCTCTTCTTCCAATCCTACAAAAGAACTAGCAATGTAATAAGTAGGTGGATTTTTACAAGTATAAGGAGGGGGGTAAGAGGTCTATAGAGTGACCCCTTAGGATTGGGGTAGTAGAGATTTGTACTAAGGTTTGAAAAACATTTACTGTGTATATGCCTCCAGAAAACAATCCTTATCCTACTCCTAGTGCACTAAGTGCTAGTCTCATAAGGATAAATATGGATGGTGAGACTGGTCTTGGTGTATTGGAGCACTCATCCAAAAAGGCTAAGTAAGCCTTGTCTTATTCACCCCAGGTAAAAATGATGGGCCTAGGGGTGGCCTATTCTTGCATGGTCTGTTGAACTTTAGATTGGCTATAAGTTTCAAAAGTTTAGGGCTTAATCTCATGCTCAACTTTTTTGGCATCATCATCAAGTAGAACTTGAGGTTGTGGTTCATTGTGCTCAAATTGTATGGGCACAACCTTAACTTCCACTTGTTCAATGGGAGTATTGTCTTCAATAAGATCCTCCTTGAAATCCAAGGGGTAAGCTTCTTAAAGAGCAATTTCCCTCTTAACTTCATCCAAGTGTTGAATTGAGACTCTTGCTTGAGCTTAATGGATGATGGCTCAAGTTCAACACTTGGTGAAGTCTTCAATGGAATCTCATCTTTAAGTAAAATTAGAGGTTTTGGATTAATGTGTTCAAATATTTTTGGCACAACCCCGATTTGTACTTGTTCTAAGAGAGAAGTTTCTTTAATAAGATCCTCATTGGAACCTAAGGGGCAATCTTCTTGAAGGTTCACTTCTCTCTTAACTTCTTCCAAGTTTTGAACCTAAGACTCTTGATTGAACTCCATGGATGTTGGTTCAAGTTCAACACTTAGTGAAGTGTTTAATGGAACCTCATTTTTCCTTTCTCCAAGAGAGAAGTCTCGTTAATAAGATCCTTTTTTCCAAGGAATAATCTTCTTGAAGGTCTACTTCTCTCTTAACCTCTTTCAATTCTTGGACTTGAGATTCTTCTTTTATCTCAATAGGTAATGACTCAAGTCCAAGACTTGTTAAAGTGCCTAATAGAGAATCATGCTCAAGTTGAACTTGAGATTGTAGTTCAATGTGCTCAAAATTTTTTTGCACAACCTCAATTTCAACTTGATTATTTAAGGAGTGATGGGAAGGTTGTTCTACAAAAGGATCCAAAGGTGACTCTTCTTGAATAACCCTCTTCCTACCAATCTCCTTTTTATTTTCTTTTTTTTTTAATTTTTGAAGGGTAAGTTGTCTCTCTCTTTCCTCCCACTCTTCCTCTCTTTTCTTCCAATATTCTTCTTTCCTTTTCTTTTCATTCTCCCAATAATCCTCCTTTTCTTTCTTCTCTTTTTCCCTCTCTGCTTCTCTTTTCTTCCAATAATACTCTCTTTCTTTCTTCTCTCTTTCCCTCTCTACTTCTCTTTTCTTCCAATACTCATCCCTTTCTTTCTTCTCTCTTTCTCTTCTTTCCTCTTTCTCTCTTTCTTTTTGTTCTCTTTTCCATTTCTCTTTTTGTTTTATTTCTTTCTCACAACTCTCCTCTCTTTCTCTCCTTTCACTCTTTCAATTGTAGTATGAGATTGAATATATGGTTGAGTGCAAGGTGAGGGAAGAACTAAAAATATAATCGCTCATCTTACCCTTTTTGTTTTCTCACCTAATAGTGCAAAAGTCACTGGAGCTCAATGCACGAACTAAAATACAAAGCAAGTAAATGGAAAAAAGTAAAATAAGAGAAATACCCTAAACGTGCTCCTAAGGTACGAATATGGTGTATCACTTCCTCGTTCACACCTAAAACGAGAAATCTAAAGTTATTACACACAAGAGAGGTGACCCTTAAGGGCATCAACACCTCTTGGAAAAAGGTCTTTTAATACAAGGAATTATGCAATAGAGAACCTTTATTCGATCTTGTCGACCTAGCCATTCAATAAATAGTTCATTGATATTCTCGATCCTTTTCCAGTGGTAACTCGGCAAATGAAGTTCTTAATCGTAGTATTCGATTACTTCAGTAAACATATCGAGGCTGAACTTGTAGTTACCATCACAGTCGACTGGGTCATTTGCTTCCTATGGTGATCCATCATCTGTCAATTTGTTGTCCCTAAGGTAATCATTGCAGACAATGGAACCCAATTTGCCAGCGATAAGGTTAGGCAACTTTCTTCTAACTACGGCATCCAGCTATTGTTTACCTCACCAATGGGATTATGGAGGCTACCAACCTAGTTATCCTCTGAGGCTACGCCACAGGTTAGATGAGGCAAAGTCAGCAAAGTCAGATGAACTACTTATGGTTCTTTGGTCCTACCTTACAACCCTACACTCCACCACCCATGAGACCTCTTTCTGCCTAGGCTCCGATGCTATAATCCCAATGGAAATCGCTGAGCCCAATAAAAGGGTTTTGGACCACAATACGAGCAATCCTGATGAACAATGTAGAGCCAACCTGGATACCATTGACGAAATCAGAGAGCTAGCTCACCTAAAAGAATGAGTCACTAAGCAATAGGTTAAAGCTAGGTACAACACTAAGGTATACCTTCGCCACTTTAGCGAGGGTGACCTTGTTTTGAAGCAAGCACAACCAAACCAGTTACAAATAAGCTATGACCCAAGTGGACTAGTCCCTATCACATCGAAGAGGTCGTAGCAAAGGCATATACTGCCTCTAGACCTTGGACAAAGGTCGTATCCCTCACACATGGAATGCCTAGAGTTTGCGCTTTTATTTTAGCTAAATTTACTTAAGTTAACATTTTCCTTTTCTACAAGTTGTTTATTTGCTTTTTCATTTCGCTTTTTTGTGGTTTGGTTCTATTGATTGGTTAATAAAAAAGAGGAGTGTTGCGGATGATTGTTAGGAACAAGGTGCCAACATAGTTAGGATGTTGCCTCCTATAGTGATGCTTTTGCACCCCATGATTATTTCTGATTCTGTTCTAGTTTTGTTTTGATGCCATGACTCCTTTATTTGAAAATCGATCCCAATGTAAAGATGAGTTACATTGCAGATCGAATAACCATTGGTTCCAATATAAACATGAGTTATATTGCATATCACACAATTATCGATCTCATTATAAACATGAGTTACATTGTAGATCATATACCTAATGGTCCCAATGTGAACATGAGTTACATTGTAGATCACATACCTATCGATCCCAATGTAAATGATGAGTTACATTGCAAATTGTATAACTATTGATCTCAATGTAAACACGAGTTACATTGCAGATCACATAAATATTATTTCCAATGTAAACATGAGTTACATTGCAGATCGTATCGAATCCAAGATAAATGAAGAGTTATATCGAATACCACTTTCTTATTAGGAGGATGATATACTACAAACACCAACACAAAATTCTTATTTGTTTTATGACTAAATCTCTAAGTCTTGTTTTGGTCATACATTTATTCATTTTGTGACTAAGTTTTTAAGTTGTATTTTGGTCATACATTTATTCATGTTGTGACTAAGTCTCTAAGTCTTATTTGGTCATAACATGTTAGCATCCATTTATTCATTTAACGACTAAGTTACTAAAAAAACATAGTTTATACTTAAACATAAAAACATTTTTCATTGATGCCACCATGATTAGTTTTTACATTCGCAATTAAGTTACAAGATAGCTTAAACCAAGAAAAAAAAGTTTGGCCAAACATACAAAATAATGGTAGACTGGAGGATTGAAGTCATCATTCGACATACACAATCTCCCTATTGATGACCTCCTTAAAATATTCTATCATAAACAAATCGAAATCTAGTAACAATATGCAAACTTGCTTCTTCTTCACGTCGAAACCATCAACAAACTTGGTGGTTACCTCCAGCTTCATTTCTTCTATCTTGTCGTAAGTTGTTTCACCTCCTCCTCAATAGACTAAAGTTGGGCTTTGGTCAACACGGCCTTAGTTTCTCCAACTTCCTTTTCCCTGCGAAGCTTTTCCAAGTCCTCGACCAACTTCCTCTTCTCTTCATCAAGTTGTTTCTGCCTCTCTTGCAAGGAATTCCTCTCCAAAGCCACTTTTTCCTTCAAATTATCTAAATTGCTCAGCTCTAGTTTCAACTTCTTTACATCCTGCCCACACTTAACCAACTTCTTTTTCATATTCTTGTTTTCCCTTATCATCTCCCTGACCCGATCTTCATCAATGGTAGACAAGGTGGTGAGACAATTTTCCCATGCCTCTTTCCTTTTGCAAATGCTAATCAGGAACTTTTTCGCAAGTGTCTCCTCATCAACTTTCAACAAAAGGTGCCTCTTGAGTAAAAGCATGATGTTCAAAAGCAGTATCCTACAAAGGCATCAACCTGCCCTTGTTTGTCCCCTTAGTCACGACCTCTTAATTCTTACCCATAGCCTCAGAAGGAATATTCTCACTCAAAATCTCGACCTCCTCGTGACCCATCACCTCTATCATGACCTCTTTCTCTTTCCCCTTCTCCGATCTTGAGTGTTTCTTCACCCTAAAGTCTTCTTCAATTGTCACTTATATTGTCTCCGAGCTCGCTACAATCACCTCAGAGGTTGGCACCATGACGGATTTTTGCGTCAACTCCTTCTACGACCATAGTCTCTTCATTTCTTTTATAGACAAAGTCATTTTTTTATGCAAAACATAGACAAAACCATCAACATTGCAAACCCATAACACCTAAAACACAAGCATGAAAAATTATTACAATAATATATCCATGTGTTTCTTAAGTTCGACGTCTTTATGCTCCAACCTGAGCACGGCTCCAATCAAGTGGAAACATGAGGCTTCCAATCGCTCTACCACTTCCTTTTTATTATCAGACAACATCTCCACACTAGCCACACCACCATAATTCAGTTTTTTTCCATCCAGTAGAGGGGAAAACCATCCAGGAGTTCATCATTTGGAATAGAACTCTTGACCTTAAATACTTATCCTTAAACTTGTATAAGGAGGTATACAAGCCCAACAAACCTCTACCAGCCACCACTAAAAGAAACCCAACTTGACCAATTATTTTGTTTCAACTAAAAGAAATAAAAAAAGACATTAGAAGTTTCCCTCACTCCAACATTGTTGCAGATAATCTGGAAGGCCCTCAGGAAAGCTTAACTGTTAAGATGAAGTTGGGAAGGGGGCATATTTGCCCTATCAAGATGTCTTTCTCAAAGTCCATAAATAGTAGTCATAAGCCCAACTTTACAAACAAGGTCTCAAATAGAATGGTAAAATTTTCTTCATTCCCTTGAGGACGCAAGATGGCTCCTCATGGAGACATGGCTCACAAACCATTAACTCCTTAACCCCATCCTTGGTAAACACTTTGTCCCTCAACATGTTAATCTCTTCCCAACTCGAGTACTTTGAGACATTATAAAAAACGCCCACCTTCATCCAAAGGTACACCTCTTGCCAATTGATAGGCAACACCTTTGGTACCATCATTACAGCCATCGTACTTGCCATCTCTCGCCAACGCAAGTCCTCTTCCCTCATCCAAAAGATTACCACTAAGAAAGGAAAACAAAAAGGTGAGACATGTACCTCTAGGAGGATAAAAACACTCGCACCCACCGAAATCACCATCCTGCATCGTCGTCCCGAAGTTCCACCAACACCACCATTCTCCAACTCACAAACGCCCTTCCTCTGGACCACGCGTTCCACTTAAATAAAAGCGAAGGAAGGGTGAGGCGAAAAGACAAAGCATAGGTTCACGCCCCTTAGTCTTCCTGACGTTTCATTCTCCCACATTAAGACTCGCCAACCACGAGATGACACATGGCCTATACATCTTAGGAAGCAACGTATTGATTGGACTACCTGCTCCTGCCAAATGGAGCTTCAAACAAAGTGTCATGTCATTTCCCTAGGTCTGTCAGAAAGGTTTAATGGTCCTAAGCAAGACAAGACGTTGCTTGCAACCCGACCTATTTGTGGTGTCTCACTCAAAGCCTTTTCGCTTAATCAAGAGCTCCAAGTTGAAGGGCTAGTGGACTGGGGTAGGGAAGATAACAACCTAGGTCCCATGATGTCACACGTTCGATCTCCACGTAATCCACTAACCCACGATCTGAGTGAATAAGGAGAATCCCCTTTGACTTATGGGGCAAACAACAATAATCTTAGGTCAATATAAGGAAAGTGAAGTCACTATTTAAACCATGTAATTCATTTTGAACATACTCCAATAACTTAAAGAACGACCTAGAGGCTTGACTCTTGAACAAAAACTATCCTAATATTCTTAATCAACTAACTATTAAAAAAACTTAATTATTACCGGTCTAAAATAATCTAATCTACCATCGACTGATTCTTGCATGAAAACCAACCTAATATTTATACTCCTAAACTATTTCAACTATCAAGCTTAAATTATACTTTTTTGAGAATTATAACGTTTGTCAAACAACAAAGTTGACAGATAAAAGTTATTGATAAAAAGTAACACATTAACGATTAATATTTATCTAAAAAAATTAGATTTTATTATTCATGAGTGATATAAATGTCACCTTTTATATGTGTGTGTGTGTGTGATATAAATGTCACCTTTTGTGTGTGTGTAGAAAAGGATCCACTCTTATTAGAGTAAGTTTTTCATCATAACCTCTTTTTTTTTTTAAATCTAAGAGTTGTAATGAGTAACTAATCTTAACATTAGATTTTAAGAAAATGAATGGTTATGATGAAAAGTAAGTCTCTTAAACTTACTCTTAGAATAAGTATAGATCCTCTCCCTCTCTCTCTCTATATATATATATAAAATAACTTGTTGAATTTACCCATTATTAATACTTTAAAAGTTATATAAATGAAGAGTTATAATTATATATTAATATAAAACTCTTTTATACTATCAATGCCTAGGTATTAAACTCTTTTAATGATTTCTAATGACAAAAAAGAATATTTCTCTAAGAAAAAATTATACGCCTACATCACCTAGTTAGAGAAAGAAAAAAAAAGAATATATAGGTATGATTGGATTTATAATACGATAGGATGGGATAGAAAAAAATAGAGTAATGATACACATATACCTCTTTATTTTATACACTTTATCAACATCTTTTATTTCTTTCTATCTCTCTCATCCTATCATATTTATATATCCTTCTCTTTTTTCTTCTTCTCACTAGATGTGTAATAGCACATGAGGTGTTTATGTATCATTTTTCTTAAAAGTAATGTGTAAGATTATAAGGTTGATCTAATGGTAAATTCTACTTATAAGTAGATGAGAAGGAAAAAATTGTGAATTTGAATCTTTCTACTATCAAACTAACATTTTTCTATTAAAAAAAAGCAATACATTTGATTCAATTAACTAATTATAAATTATGGTTGATATTACTTTCTAATTAACTATTGTAGAGGCTGGCTATAAAAAAAAACTATTGTAGAAGTTAATTAGATGATAATTACTACTCTGAGGGTGAGTGCATAATTCATTTTCTAAAAAAGAAATATTCCCTTTGTAGCATACGGTAAGCTAAAGTACTCAATCATACTTAAAGTATCACGAATTTCTTCAATTAATTAAGTTGTATACGTAACTTCTTTAACTCACGTTATTGTCGTCAATCGACAACTAATAAGCACAATTGTTAATGATGAAAATTCTGCGTTCTTTTCTGTCATACCAATAAAAAAAAATCATGTAATTTAATTATATTTAATTTTTTAATCTTAACTCATGACATATATTTCTTTCATTTGTGATGGCATGAAAATGGACACGAAATTCAATTAGTAATAACTAGACGAGCTCATTATAAATGTTCTGAGTTTGAATATAATTATTTCTTATGACAAAGGCTTCTAGTGTGTAGACACATAAAAATATAAGATACTAAGAAATTAAAGTGAAACTTAGATCTTTGTAATCATAAATAAATTATTAGACCATCGATCATTTATGATCACATACACTCATATAATATAAAAATGAATACACGAGTATTAGAAGTCTAGATAATATATATGAAATTATGTGGCAAAAGATAGACAATTTTTTAAATGTGGATTATTTTCTGAAACCAAATTAAGGAGCTTGTCACATGTTTGGTTTGGTGGAAGAAGTTATTTGCAATACATTGGACATAAAATCTGGTTCATCTGATCCTCTAGGGATGAGATGTGACTATTGGTATCTGCCATAATATGAATATGAGTCAGCCTCTACCTCCATGCTCTTCCCAAGTTCTGTATTCCCCATTCATAGTTGACATTCTCAAAGGACATTTTCGTCCCCTCCACATCTCCACTTTCGGCATTGTTTGGCTTTATCTTTATGGCCTAATAGATTCTCATACAACTAGCTAATGCCAGTTTTAATTGCAACTAACTAACTAACACACCACAAAAGTCCCTATCAAGTGTAAATGGTATTTCCGTGCATATAAACTCTCCTAAAGAACCTTTAATATGCATCCTTTGTGCATGCATAAACCCTTTTCCAGTTACATTGATCCTCACTGAGGTCCTCCATATATAAAGAGCAAAGCCCTTAAACACAAAATTACAGAAATATAGATAGATGGATAGTGTAGCGAAATTGGCATCACAAAAGGCAGTGGTGATCTTCAGCAAGAGCTCGTGTGGGATGTGCCACGCAATAAAGAGACTGTTCTACGAGCTTGGGGTGGGGCCAGCAACATTCGAGGTGGACGAGGAGCCAAGAGGGAAGGAGATAGAGTGGTGTCTGATGAAACTGGGATGCAACCCTAGTGTGCCTGCAGTGTTCATTGGTGGCAACTTTGTGGGTGCACCCAACACAGTCTTGACCCTTCACCTCAATGGCTCGCTCAAGAAAATGCTCAGGGAGGCAGGAGCCCTCTGGCTTTAGTCTTTTTGCACCCAATTCATATTTGCATCTCGTTTATCTCTATTTTCTTTTTCTTATACACTCTGCTGCTTTTAGAACATATGCACTTTACTGATGGCTAGTTTAATTGGAATTGATATACACGGTAAATATAAAACATTTTTACACTCAAGTTTAATTATAGTTTTTTATTTATGTGATTTTTAAAACTAATTAGTAAAGCCAACAAACTTATCATGAATGAAAGATTGTGATTAAATATCAGCGTAAAAATTTTTAGACTAACCAACCGTGTATATTAATTAATGAGTTTAATTAGTATACATTGTCAGTATAATTTTTACACTGACGTTCAATCATAACATTTTATTTATGTGACTTTTAAAGTACTAATTAATAAATAATTAAACTGCAGTCTCCGATAATCGCAACTGGTAATTCTTAAATGCTATTTTTATAGAAAAAGTAAATATAAAATAAATTTAATTAGTTTGCACTAATAATATAATAGAGTTTTGTACTATTGTTTAATTATAATTTTGTGACTTTTAAAGTATTAATTGATAAAGTTAACAAATTTACAATAAATAAAGAGTTGTGATTAAATATCTGTGTAAAATTTATTACACTCATAATAGTTAAACTCATACAAAATTTACCTTAAGAGTTTAACTTTAGTATGTCATTAATATAAGTTTTTATATTTTTAATTAATTAAAAAACTAAATACAATTTTTAAAGTAATTAATTGTTATAAAAGTCAATGGTTTTATAATACATATATAATAATCTACATATAAGTGTAAATATAAAACATTTTTAAAATTATTGTAGCATTTTTAATTAAATTATTATTTTTTAAATATTTTATCAGCTCAGTCTAAAAAAAATACTTTATCAACTGTGAAGTTTAACATATATAACTCTGAATATAGTTTCATATTCAGGAATTAAGCTTTAAATTACTAAATAATAAAATTATAATATTGTCACAAAAAAATCTAATGTCGCACATAGAATTATCTCCAGAAATTAATTTTCTATCACTGGTAAGAAATATTAATGATAGTTGTTTTTTATATTCTAAATCGGTTTCACGAGTAAATGTAGATTTAAAAGACAATATTTTTAAAATGGATTAAATAATTTTTCATTTAGGATATATATTAGCAAAATTTATCAAATCCTATAAACTTTTTGTTTTGTTGGATTTCAATAATTTTTTTATTATTTTTAGTTCTCTAAACATTTTGAATAACACTTACTTTATATTATTATTGTAAAAAATAATTTAAATAATATTTTAGGAATATGAAACAAAATAAAAAATTTATAAAAACCTCAACACAAAATAAAAATTTTATAAGAAGTTAATAAAAAATTTATTGTAATATATATATATATATATATATATATATATATATATATATATATACTAATTAGATAACTATAAGAATAAGATAGCCTAATAGTTTTTCTATTTTTTGAGAAAAAGGTGGTCTAATGAAAGTAATATATTAAGACTCAACTCATATTTGAATTTTTTTAAAAATAACTTTGACACCGACGTAGTTATATAGGCTTTTTTCTGTACAAAGCGTATTTTATAGTAAAAGTTCCAAAATATAGTACTTTTATCAAATATTTCTTAAATAGTGTAATTTCAGCAAAATTAGCAACCAAGATGGTGGGTTGGACGCAGGAGAACTGAAAACTACCAGTCAAGTTGGCGGGTTGGCAGACATTCTGCTGGTTCCCGAGGAGGTGCAGAGACAGTCAGCCAAAACCGCCATTTGATATGGAGGGTTAATGAGGACGTGACACGTGTCATCATCTAGCGAAACCGGCAGCTGGAATGGCGGGTTGGGAATATGAAACCGCCAAACCGTATGGCGAGTTAAATGGGGACATGACACGTGTCATGATCTGGCAAAACCGGCATGTTGAATGATGGGTTGGACTCATATTAAAGACATCGTTCCTATAGCCAATGGTTTGGTGTCACATGGCACCAAATTGCCAGCTTAATTGGTGGTTTAGGCTGTATAAAACCTCATTACGTCCTATGTAATCGTTGCCAGATTCAGAAGAAAAAAAAAAAGAAAAATGGTTTGTAAAATTAGCAAAAAAGAAAAGTTTTGTAAGTGTTTATTTGTGTCATTATGTTATAGTTTTTATTCCTCTGGTTATATTATAATTTTGATTATTCAGATTACATTATTGTTTTTTATTGCTAAGTAGGTGTTTTTAAACAAATTATACTGTGGAGAAGATTATATTATGTTTTTGTTATTAAGATGATATTATTCTAGTTTATAATTTAATTGATAAGTATGTTTTGCATTAGAAAACATGTAAAGTGAAGTTGACTAAGAAAGTATGTTATTAAGATTATACTATTTTGTAAAAAAAGTATAAATTTTGTTTCTAAAACATGAGTTTAGGGTGGAATTTATTTAGTAGTAAGAATAAATTTTTTACATTTGAATATTTGTAAAGTGAAAGTTATTTAATGGTAACAATAACAATTTTTATAATGTTTAGGAGTCAAAACTTTTAATATTTATGGTTTAAAAAATGTTTAGGGTTTACATTTATGTAGTGATAAAAAAATAGTTTATCATTGACTGGCTGGGTAAACAAAAAACTATGGCTAAAGTATTCGATGACTGGGAAGAATCTTACGACACGTTGCTCAGGTGGTTGGATTGGATGGTAACTAAATGTCCCGGGTCAGCCTATGAACTTGAGACGACGGAGTTTATCATTGATGATGTCGTCGAAGAAAAACTTAGACAATTTGATCGTGTCTTCTGGACCTTTAAACCTATTGTTGACGCATTTAACTCGTGCAAACTGATAATATAGATAGACTGGACATTCTTGTATGGGAAGTACAAGGGGACACTGTTAATTGCAACAACGCAGGATGGAAACAGTTCAATACTTCCAATTGCGTTTGCCATAGTTGACGATGAAACATTGGGCATGGTTTTTGGGCAAAATTCGGAAACATGTTACTCAAAGAAGTGGGTTGTGTCTCATCTCATATCGACATAAAAGCATCCTAGGTGCAATGCAGGCCTCACGTATGTGGAGACCACCGCATGCTCATCATGTGTTCTGCATCTGTCACATAGCAAGCAACTTCAATCACAAGTTCATTAACACCAAGCTGAAACAAGATTTGATCACAATGGGTAAATTAAAATATGTCATTAACTCACATTGTTTTTTTCTTCAACATATTGATTAATTTTTTAACTCAATTTTAAACCCTAAACCACCATTTTATTATGAGGCTACGAAACATGTGCAGATAATTTGACAAGAAATTGACAAATTTTAGAGATAGCAGCCATAAATAAGGGAATGGATTGATTGTATTGAACTTAGCAAGTGGAGCATGGCACATGCAAGAGGTCAAAGATTTGGTCACATGACGACTAACCTGTCTGAAGCAGTTAACAAAGTGTTTCGAGACTCACGAAATATGCCTATAACTGCTCTTGTAAAATCTACTCACGACAGGTTAGTTGACTACTTTGTTAAAAGAGTTGTGGAAGCCACTGCACAATTTACACAAGGCCGGTGTTACTGCAAAAAATTAATGGATGTCATGGAAGAAAACAAAGTTGCAGCATCAATGCACACAGTCAAAAGGTATGACATAAGGAACAAAAACTTTGAAGTCACTGAAACATTCTGTCATGCCACACAAAGAGGAGGTCAAACATGGGTTGTGTTGCTTGATAAACATTATTATGAGTGCAGAGCTTTCCAAGCATACCATTACCCTTGCTCTCACGTCATAACAGCATGCGCTCACGTCAATATCAATCACTATCAATTTTTTGATAGGGTCTACTCTCTGCAAAACATAATACAAATTTATTCCACAGAGTGGAATCCATTAGGAAATGCAGAGACAATGCCTCCAAGAAGTGGACCATTCATTGTCTCAAATCTAACGTTGCTTCGAGAATCAGGTCGTCCTAAACCAACCCGAATTAGAAACGAAATGGATTTGAAAGTCACAACCTCGAGCTACACTTACATGTTATATTTGTAAACAACCTGGTCATAGAAGAAATCGTTGTCCAAATACGAACCCCTAAATTCCCAAATTTTTATCCTGTATTTCATATTTCAATATAAATATTTTTTTCATTTCCGACTAACAACTTAATTTTATTATATTTTTATTCCATTTATTAAATACATCTACTATCATCGTATAGTCAAATTTATTCATAGTAACAAATAAACTAGTTTTTACAAATTATCTTCTATCTGAACTTTTACCTTAACACAAAATACACCATATTACTAATAATTATTTTACAAACTTTTTAATTTATCAGTTATCATTTGTTAACCATATTTCATTTCAGTATTTATTAATATTGTTTACTTACGTAATTATTTTGTAAACTATAAACTTTTAATTTTCTTCTTTATCATTTTTCTATTTTTTAACAAAATATCCTCTTTCTTCTTAAATTAATAATTGACAGATTTTTATCAACCACACATCCCATTTTCCTAATTTTTATTAAAAACCAATAATAAATATTATTAAAAACTATCATTTATCTCTTTTTATTTTATTAAATTAAATATATCATTTCACTATTTTGTAATATTGTAAACCATAAACTTTTTATTTTTCTTCTATATCATTTTTCTATTTTTTAACAAAATATCCTCTTTCTCCTTAAATTAATAATTCAAAACTTTTTATCAACCAAACATTTTTATTTTCTTCTTTATCATTTTTCTATTTTTTAACAAAACATCCTATTTTCCTCATTTTTATTAATAACTTTTTTTCCTTTTTTATTAATAACCTCTTTACTTTTTCTGAAATTATATATTTATATTTAAAATTTTATATACTAATGATTATTTTTAAAAACTTTTACATTTGTAGTTAAATTCTGTTAATCATATATAATTTTACTATTTTTTTATATTATTAATTTATACTAATCTTTTATTCTCTAAAAAAAAAAAATCTTTATCATTTTTCTACTTTTTTATACAATATCCTTTTTCTCTCCTCTTTTCACGTACCAACGTGCATGAACAATATGCAAGGGCATGCAACACGCCATTTGAATTGGCGGGTTGGACAGAAATCTTGGACTTCCAACCTATTATTCCAGTTGGCGAATTCCAAGGTTCTGTCTCAAACCGGGAACTGAGTTGGCGGGTTCGAAGATTTTTTGTCAACCCGCCAACTTGATTGGAGGTTTCTAATCTCATGTATTCAACCCGCCATCTTGATTGCCGGTTTTGCCAAAACTACACCATTTCACAAATATTTGACAAACGTACTCTATTTTAAGAATTTTTAATATACACTACGCTCTATACGAAAAAAAGCCAGTTCTATACTATTATGTCAAAAATTTATGTACAAATTCATTTAACTTAAAAAGCGGTGTAACTACGTTACATCTTATTAACCTTAAATAGCAGTCCTCTTTCAATAAAAACACTAGGAACAAATACAAAGAAAAATTATTTTATATGTAATACATATTTCATATATCAAAATCTAAGTACAATTTCTTTGTTACAAAGTAAAAGTGAATTTTTTCACTTTTTTTTTTTAAGTACACGGTTCAAATATAGAAATTTCGACTAGTATTTTTTTTATCTTGTTTAATACTATAATTAAATCCGTTTTTAGCATTCAAGGTAGCGGAATTTTCTTCTTTCTTTTTTTATGTTATATATATGTTAATATAAATCTCCCACTTAGAATATATTCATTAATCACGGTAAAAGTTTACATATATACTTTTTAACTCTGTTTTCTTAAAAACAAATGTTAGTCGTTAGATTTTTTTGGTTTGAGACATTTAAATTCATGATACTTTTCTATTGTTTTCTCTCTTTATATTTTTTAAAATAAATTAATCTTATAACTTAATTGCTTTAATTTCTTGTTTGGTAATAAAGGGAGAGAAAATAAATAAAAATGAATAAGCGTTACAAGAATTTTTAAGATTTACTACAAATTTTACACAAAATTTAGTAACTATTTGTAGCTAAATTAATTATGTATTGTCTACTGATATCACTTTCGTAATTATAATTCAATATTGCTACAAAGTAACTAGAAAATAGCTAGCTATAAATTTTTACAAATTAACTACAAAAGGACTAGGATTGTTTTTTCTAGCTATTTTACTACTCCTTTAATGATACCATCAATTTTATAGTATTTTTATAATTAAATTGTAGTTAACTCTTTTTTACTAGATATTAACTACAAATTAAC
The DNA here is from genome assembly GCA_037954015.1 of Psophocarpus tetragonolobus. Lineage (NCBI taxonomy): Eukaryota > Viridiplantae > Streptophyta > Magnoliopsida > Fabales > Fabaceae > Psophocarpus > Psophocarpus tetragonolobus. Next base: position 3,759,259 of record CM075693.1, on the reverse strand, counting down.
TAAAACCTTTTGTATTTAATTTGAAATTTCTTGCAGCGAGGTACAACAGAAAAGTTTTTTTTTAAAAAAAAAAGTGAAAATAGATGTTTGGGTGAAGAGAAATATAGAGAAAAAAAGGATAAATTAAAAGAGAATACAAATAATAATAATAATAATAATAATAATAATTATTATTATTATTATTATTATTATTATTATTATTATTATTATTATTATTATTATTTAGGAGAAAGGATTTTTACTTTTAGTTTTTAGTTTAATTTTTTTATAAGAAAATGTTAGATTAGTGTTATTGGCAGAGAGATTCAAATCCACATTCTATCTCCCTCTATTTTTTAGTTTAGTTTTAAGAAGAAGAAAAAAATAAACGGAAAAGGACAAAATTGAGAAGGAAACCTTTAAAAAAAGAATTGACAAGAAAAATAATTATGCCTAAAGTTATCATCAATAATTTTAAATAATGTAATTATGATGCTCTATCTTATTGAAATTTGGATCATGCAAATAATTACTACAATTAAGATGGTATATAATTAAATTTTAAGAATATAATTTTTAAAAGCGATTTGGAAGTGGAAAACTCAAAAAAATAACGTCAGAATCCATTAATGAGTTCACCTTCTGGATATCGTAAAGAATTAATTTATCCTTTAAAATCACAAATACAAATACAATACAAAAATTCAAAACAAACTAGGCTGAAGTTAATAAACTCATAGATACCTAACCCAAGAAGTTCTTACCTTCAACAAGTGGCATGATTTAAGAGGATCAAGTTGTCACTTATATAATAAGTACACATTTTTTTCTGTTTATTATAATTAATCTGCTAGTTAAAAAAAATTATATTAATTTATTAATTGCTAGACAACACATAGTTCGTAACACTCATGGTGGAGTAGCTGAAAGACTAGACAAGACATTGCTGAAAAGTAACAAATGTGTGTTGTCTAACTTTGGACTAATTGAAAGAACAAAATTATAGAATTATTTATTAGTCATTATTGTGGAAAGAATTATCGATCCTTTTATTAGATATTTTATATTTTTATAAATATTAATTTTTATTTTTATATAATTTATAATAAAGATCGTGAGTATTAGTGTTTTTAATAAGAGAATTATATACATAAATCATTTATAAATATTTTATCTTTTAAACGTAAATTAAATATTATATTATTTTTCAATTTATATTTATATTTTTATTTTTTTATTTATTTATTTATTTAATTTTTTTTAACTTCAAAAATGTATATTAATGAAGTAAAGCACAAAGCCTTACATACTATACACCATCACCCAACAAATGGCTTACATAAAAATAACAGTCATCTTCACAACCTGGTCTACATGAATTTGTCAACATGCCAGCAAAATTTCAACAGCAACTAGCATCACAAAACATAACCTTGTACTAACATACCTAAACCATATATTCGATAAGACTACTTACAGGCTATTTAAACATTGTAATGGGTTTGTGAACCAGTCAGAATAAACACAACTCCTATATCGAACAAAACGAAAAATCACCCATTTTCACGAGATAATTTGAATAAATAGGAGGATATCAAGAGATTTCAACTTTTGGTTGTTGAACACAATGAAATTTCTTGATAACCCAATGGCCCAACACAACGCATGCCATGAGCTTTCTTCTAAATCTACCCACTGGTCATGAACTAAAATATGAAACAATTGGTGTAAGTCAAACAAGAAAGGCATAGAAAGGTCAATTCAAGACATCACCTTGAACCACAGAGATTGTGAAACCTTGCAAGTGAGAAAGAGATGAGTCTCGTCCTAAGAAGCTTCCCTACATAAGCAACACAATTGATGATCTTGTTGAATATCAACACCCCTCGTCAACAGATTATCTATTATTGGCCACCTATTCAACAGAAGTTTCTAGGAAAACACTAAAACCTTGAACGGTACTTTGTCCCTCCATAACCATTTGAACCCCTGCAACCTTCCAACATTCTTGTTAGGTTCAAATAGATTAGCTCAAAGACATATGTCGACACGTGAATCTCAACAAAATGGTGAAAAATATTTTGAAAAGATCAGAGGATTCGTCACCAATATTTATTAAGAAAAATATCAGAAAAACCTTTAAAAATAAAAAATGGTCTGCAAAACCAAATTTTGAGTTCGAGAGTCAATTATGTGTAGGGAATGTGTTAGCACCCTACAGCATCCGTCATAAAGACAGTTATCTCTTATTAACTAAGAAAATTATTTTTTTTTTAAAATATTCATCTTAAATTAAAAAACTTTATTGTGATCATTATTACAATGGTCATATTATTGTCACTAATGTACATAACCAAGAAAGACGATTGATATTATTGTTTTAGCCTATTTAGCTTGGTAGTGTCTTCTACTCCTATGTATCTCCGAGTGCAATGGAGAATTAGAGTTTACATAATTTTTTGTAGAAAACGTTTATGTGTTAATATTTTTCAACTTTGATTTTCAGTTTTGAGATATAGGATATTTAAACTATCACAATTCATACGTCCTAAAATTTAGAATTGGCAGGGGTGTACACCCAAGTCAGTCTACTTGAACATTTTTCTTTTTGGATTGTTTTTGTCTCTTTGGAAATAATTTTGACTGGTGATTTATTTTTTAGAGATGAAGTTTTAAAACAAAAATTTGTCACAACTTATGCCTTAAAACTTCAGGATTAAAAAGATGTCACATCTAATCAATCATTTTATCTCTAAGAAGTATTACATTTAGATATAAAATGACATGTTTGACAAATGTAGAAATAGGTAGAAGGCAAAATCACAGCATAATATTACAAAATGATGAAACAAAATGACATTGATAAAAGTAAAAACATTTTAAACTCACAAGGAGTGTGATACATTTGAGGGAAGAACTTGTGTTCGATGCGGTTGTGGTGAACGTGAAGAAAGGGTGTGTTGATTAGAGAAGAAAAGAAAAGGTAAGAAGAGGAGATGTTGTGAGAAAAAGTCCCAAGAAATGCTCAAGAAAAGTCTCAAGAAAACACCAAGAAAGGACTCAAAAGAATCAAGAAAAGCTCTCTCAAAGGCTTCCTAAGACCTTTTCCTAACACATTGCCAACATCTCTTATTTCTTTCTATCTTTCTTATTTCATCACATTATAAACTCTATCATACCTATATATTCTTCTTTTTTTTTTCTCACTAAGTGTATTGGGATGTACATGTATCATTTTTCTTTTTAATTCTCTATCCTCAAACTCATCGCATTATCTCCATCCCATGAGTATGAAATTTGTGTCTCGTCATGTCTTATTTTTGTCTAATATTGGATGGTATACACTCGTATTTGTCTCATACCTATCAAAAATTTTAAAAAAATAATATAAAAAGGTTAGTTGCTTAAATGTAATAATAATAATTCAAAATTGCCTCAATAATACAAAATATTCAAATATAAATTTAAAAAATTACCAATAAAGTTTGGGCAAATCAGAGGAAAAAAATAAAGGAAAAATATTGTGTTAAGATTTAAAATCAAAATAGAAAAAAGTATCCATATGGCCCAAATGGATGGCTTTTCCTAGACACACTTTCTCCCAAACCGAAACCGATACAACCCCTTCTACAGCTCTGCTACTACCACATTTTCTTATACATCATCATTAGCAAGTGGTGCATGCCTCACCAATTGTTGCTGCTATGATTATTGCTTCTAGGATCTCATACTTGATGCTACACACCCCCATTGACAGAATAAAGTTAACCTACTAATATGGTGTGGAAGTAATTAGCCTTGAGAATCCTAGCCATTATGGGTTCAGGATGGGATATTAATAACCCAAATTAGCCCAACTTTCATAGCCCAGTGCACACTCAAATACAATTAGGAACATCAACTTACTCAGAAACAATCTTTTCACTTATACATTTGTCTGCCTAAGATGTAAATAAGAGTGCAAATGCTAGGACCTTCGTGCAGCATAATCAATATCTTTAAAGGTTATTGTTGTATTTTTAATTTAACAATTTCAATCTTAAACTAATTTTTATATAATTTAGAATATGTAGTTTTATTTAATATATTATTTATAGGTTGAAATAAGTTACAAAAGGAGTGCATAAAGTATCGAAGTTATGAAAACCAATAGTTATTTAATTTTAATCTTTTAAGATTTACTTTTTATTTTTTATAGACTGCTTAACTTATACTTTTATTTATTATTTTGAAAAATAGTAGATGTTGAAGGTTATATTTACAAACTTTTATGTTTAATGTTTTATTTCTTATGTTTTATAAAAAAATTTTAAAGTTTTCTTTGTAAATCGCGGATTCAATCTTTTCAATTTTTAATTAGATTGAATTAATTTTTTTTTCTACAAAAATATGAGAATACATATCTCCTTCAAAATAAGGAAAGTGTTTTCTTAGATGTCTAATACCATTGTATTTCAAAAGATTGTAATAGTATGCTTTGAACAAGAAAAGATACTTATAAAAATCACTTTAATGTTAAGTCAAAGAAGGTTTCAATTCATAATGATAATGACCCAATTAAAATAACTTAAAGATTAAATAGTTTATTAAACATCATTAGTTATCCCTTATTTATACACTTATAGATAATCTTGATCAAGTTCTTGTCAAGATGTATTGCTAAAGTCTCTTATGATTTTGACAATATATATGTCATGTTTTCAGTTCATGTACGTAAATCAAACTTTTAGTTTATGTACATTTTATATATATGTAGTCTTTTTAAGATCAATTAAGAGTATTTTTTGTCGTGTTATTATTCTAATTTAATGTTTTTTATATATCCTTAATCAATTGGAACAAAAAAAATTATGATTTTAACTTATAATAATCTAAAAAATATCCAAAAGATTTATTCAGTGTATATCTCTAATTCAATTCAATACGATGTGTTAACACTCATACCCTTGTGTACAATACCATAAGTATTGTTTTTATTATTCTATCATATAACAACACTTGTATTGTTTTTTGCATGTCCTTAAATTATCAATTTAACATCGGCAACTATATTTTTGGTTTTTCCTCTCTTCGTATCAGCGTTTGTTGCGTCCATGTCATCCTTCATTTACGGCTTAGTATCCCATTTTCAAATATTTTTTATTTATTTCAGATCAAAACCTATACCAAATTTTCTCCAATTTTAACTTTCAAAATTTATTTTCTAGTGTGATTTTGATGTAGAGAAAACTTAAAGAATAAACATAAATTACAAATGACACTCTCAAAGAGAACGCAAATGGGTATACCTAGAATGCTACTTTGCTAACCTCCACATCTCTTTTTATCATCCAATCTTTGCTTCAAAACCCAAATTATGCTATTTTTATCGGTTTTTTTAAAATTTATTAAAATCTTAATCCAATAAGAGTAGAAAAGTTGGATTTTTCATATGCTGTCTGCCTACAAACAACCTGCGGTGTAATAGGCATATAACCGATAACCCTACTTAATCATCCCCTATGTGGTAGTGGAAGAGAAACTTTGATGCATGTTTTAGGTGATTGTATGTATACTCACAACATTTGAAGTCAAATTAGAGCATCCATTGTTCTTAGTTTTTCTCTCAACAGAGTGTTCAGCATTGGTTCCCTGACAATATGAAGTGTGCCAAGAGTTGTGGTACTAATGTCTAGACTCAAACATTTGGCATTGTCCTTGATCGAATATAGTGGAAGAGGAATGATTTTATTTTTAACAACAAACATTGGTTGACTGATCAGATCATCTAGGTTGTTAAGTCTCTTCAGCTTGATCATAAGCCAATTCATTAGATACGGGTGCTTTTAAAGGATTCTGGGGTGCAATATTTAGAACCAAAAGGCTATTATGTGTGAAGAACCCTAAACCCTAGTACCCTCAAGTTGAACTTTAATGTTGTTGTCCTTCATTCTCAAAGGAAAGTGGTCATTAAAGGTGTGTTTTGCAACTTTAAGGATAACTTTGTTTTTAACTTCTCTCGTATGATTTATTACTTTGATTTTGCCAAGATTGAGTTTTTAGTCATCCTTCAAGCCTTAATAGTCGCATATAAGCATGAGTTTCAAAACTTGGTCGTTGAATCAAACTCTACCAGTATGATACAATTGGAGGAAACATGTTCTATTTATCACAACTATTTTCCTCTAGTTGAAAAGATTTATAAGTGCAATGGGAAGACTCAAACATGTTCTTTTAATTTGATTTTTTTCCACGTGAATTGAATATATTTGTTATGACTTTGAGAAACTAGATTTGCAAAATCACCAAAATAACATATTGTTTTAGAGTGTTCCAAATCTGGTATATGTTATTTACTTTAAAATCTAAGTTGTATAATCTCTAATATTTAGACCTTTTTGCCTAATTTAAAAAAAAAAAGTTGAATTTTGCACATCTGTTTGTAGATTATCATTGTAGGGATAATTAAGTGATAACATGTCTTTAGTTATGAATGTATGAAATGGTATAGCACCAACGTACCTTCAACATTCATATATTTTTATTAATTTAAGTATATATTAATTAATTTTAACATTATGAGTATATTATTAATAATAAATATATAATAATATTATTAAATTATAATTAAATTAATAATTAATATTTATTTATAAAAACATAATATTAAATTAGAATTATAATAACTAAAATTGCACCTTGAAGTTATTTAAAGCACAAAAAATAAGTAAATTATATTATCAGTTTCTGAAATATTCTGGTTGATACTCCAACATTTTTAAATTTTACACAAATCACAAATCTCATTGTTATTTTAAAAGCATTAACCGACATATTTTTTAGATTACACATTAAATTTTAAAAACATTACAATCTAATATATGGATTATTAAAAAATGATAAAAGGTGTAAATATAATACAAGAAAATCTCTATCACCATAAGGGATATCCAACAAATTACAAAGAAAGGGAATAGGGAATGGTTAAGCAATAATTAAAATATAAAAAATTAACTAATCATCACAACAACTCATTCTCAACCCAGAAGAGTTTATAGCAGCCCAATTTCCCACTTTACTAGCTTTCCCAATACACAAGTAAATTTACAAACCAATATACCACCACCATGAATTTTCAAAATCTACATTAAACCCCTATGACAAAACAACCCTGTAAACCCCCACTAACGCAACTAGCAGAATTCATACACTTATGCAAAAAATGAATATGAGAAAGAAGAATAAGAGTGTATAGCCGAGATCATATGTGATAATAAATTTGTTGTAGTACTTTATCAACTTAAAAGGTCTCTCCTCTGAACATACAAGAGTTCCTTTGATTCCAGATGCACCAAACAATTGCTAAGTGATGGGTGCAATAAGATAAATTTGTAACAAATGTAAACAAACCAGCGGAAATAAATCCCCCTATCTCGCAAGAATCTATAAGGAGCAATAACAAAATATAATACTAACTAATCACCACTCTTATTAGAATAAGACACCAAGATTTTAACGTGAAAAACCCTTCAAAGCAAGGGTAAAAAACCACGGGTTATCCAAACCAAAGAAATAGCTTCACTATTATTAATAAAGAGTACAAAAGAGTCTCAATCAAGTGTCAACAACAATATCAATGTCAACACCAATAAAGCAATAAGCTTACAAATAGAGAACAAGGAAGATGAAGACCCTCAAACACATTGTTGTCATACGAACTGAATATCTCCCAACACAGATGTCTTTTCAATGATCCGAACGGTCAGAATGAAGAAACGTACATTCTGAACGTGCTGTCCAAAAATCAGCCCGATACAAAGGTGAACAAATCTACAGTGAAGAATTCACAATTGCAGAGTGTCATGTCTCTTTTTCTCTTTTCAACTCTCTTTTCTCAAAGCACTTTCTCCACTTAACTTAAATAAGATATCAAGTGGGCTTCTCAATTTGGGTCTTTTCTCCACATAAGAAAGGAGCTCAATACCCAACAAATCTCCCCCTCAAGACTATGTAGAGAGAACCACCAAACTGGCAATCTCACAACAGATTTCAAACTTTCCTCTTGACAGTGTTTTAGTCATCATATCAGCACCATTATCATCACTATGAACTTTAACCAACTCCAGCAACTTAGCATCCAAAACATCACGCATCCAATGATATCGTACATCAATATGTTTGGACTTAGAATGGAAAGTTGATTTCTTACCAAGATGGATAGCACTCTGATTGTCAACTAGTAGTGAATAGTTGTCTTGCACAAAACCAAGCTCCCGCAAGAATTTCTTCAACCATAGCAACTCCTTGCATGCTTCAGTAATTGCAATGAACTTCATCTCAGTAGTAGATAAAGCAACACACTTTTGCAACTTAGATTGCCAAGCCATAGCTCCCCCTGCAAACTTAATCAAATAACCCGATGTAGACCTTTTGGAATCAATATCTCCATCCATATCTGAGTTTGAGTAGCCCACCAAAATAGGCTTATCACCTCCCAAACAAAGCTTCTTATCAATAGTACCATGAAGATACCTCAAAATCCATTTCAAAGCTCTCCAATACTCTCTACCTGGGTTTGACAAAAACCTACTGACTGTACCAACAGCATGAGCAATATCAGGTCTCGTACACAACATTGCATACATCAAACTACCCACTGCAGAAGCATAAGGAACTTTCTCCATGTCTAATTTTTCAGCTTCATTTGAAGGACTCTGTTTAATACTCAATTTAAAATGAGTCACAAAAGGAGTGCTCACAGCCTTAGCTTTTTCCATCTGGAATTTCTGCAACACCCTTTTAATGTAGTGTTCCTGTGATAGCCACAATTTCTTTTTCTCTCTATCATGGATGATTCTTATACCAAGAATCTACTTAGCAGCTCCTAAGTCTTTCACGGCAAATGACTCGCCCAATTGCTTCTTCAACCTGTTAATAATAGAAACATTTTTTCCAACAATAAGCATGACATCAACATACAACAACAGGATAATAAAGTCATCATCAGAAAACCTTCTAACAAAGACACAATGATCAGAAGTAGTCTTCATGTAGCCTTGCTCACACATAAAAGACTCAAACTTCTTATACTACTGCCTCAAAGCTTGTTTTAAACCGTATAGACTCTTTCTCAGTCTACACACGTATCCTTCCTTGCCTTTAACCTGGAAACCATCATGTTGCTTCATATAAATTTCTTCCTCCAAATTACCATGAAGGAAAGCAGTTTTTACATCCATTTGCTCTACCACCAAATCAAGAGTAGCTGGCAAACTCAAAACTGCTCTAATGGATGACATCTTCACCACAGATGAGAAAATCTCATTGAAATCAACACCCTTTCTCTGTCTAAAGCCTTTCACCACTAATCTAGCTTTATACCTTGGAGACATAGAATTATTCTCATGTTTCACCCTAAATATCCACCTGTTTTCTAATTCCTTCTTACCCTTAGGCAATCTCACAAGTCATAAGTGTGATTATCATGTAAGGATTTCATCTCATCTTCCATAGCATTCAGCCACTGTTGCTTTTCTTCACTCTCCAAAGCCTCTTCAAAATACTCAGGTTCTTTATCATCAGTCAAATTCACATATTCATCAAAAGAATACCTGGTAGATGGTTGTCTCTATCTATTAGATCTCCTGAGTTGGGCTTGAGAGGATTCATGTTACATCATAAACATTCTCATCAGGTGATCTCTCATGCTCCTCCTGCTTATCATTAATAAGAACATCTAATTCATCTCCAAGTTATTGATTAACACCATCACTTTATTGTTTACCATGTTCAACATTACCTTCTAGATCGTGATTAGGCGATTGCATAGGATCAACATCTGTCAGATTTCTATCCTTTTCGGGTGTAGTCTTCTCCACCTTATTAATGTCCTCAATGGTTTGGTCTTCAATGAACTGTACATCAAGACTTCTAACAAGCTTCTTCTCAATAGGATCATAGAACTTGTAGCCAAATTCATCTTCACCATAACCAATGAAGATGCACTACCTTGTCTTCGCATCCAACTTGGATCTTTCATCATTTGGAATATGAACAAACGCTTTGCAACCGAAGACACACAAATGATCATAGCTTACATTTTTTCTAAACCAAATTTTATTTGGAACTTCACTATTTAGAATAATAGTAGGAGTTAGATTAATAACATGCATAGTTGTATACAATGGCTCACCCTAAAAATGTTTAGGTAATTTAGCATTTGAGAGCATACATCTCACTCTCTCAAGCAATGTCTTATTCATCCTCTCTGTTAAACCATTTAGCTGAGGAGTTTTAGGAGGGGTCTTCTCATGTGCAATATTATGCTGCTTGCAATAAACATCAAAGGGTCCACAATACTCACCACCATTGTCAATACGAATATGTTTCAGCTTTTTGCCTGACTCTCTTTCAACCAAAGCATGAAATTGTTTAAATTTCTCTAGCACTTGATTTTTTCTCTGCAAGACATAGACTCATAGCTTCATGGAACAATCATCAATAAAGGTAAAAAAATAAAGTACACCACTAAAGGATTTTACCTTAAATAGACCACAAATATCAGAAATCACCAATTGCAACAACTCTGACTTCCTTGAGGGAGGATGCTTCTTGAAAGATACTCTAGTTTGCTTGTCAGCCATGCAATGAGAACATCTCTCTAATTCTGCATTTTTTAGCCTTTGAAGAACATCATTTTTAACTAAACAGTTCAACCTTTTTTTCACTAATATGACTAAGCCTTTGGTGCCACAAATATGCCTCCATATCTATGGCATTCACACTATCTTTAGTAACCAAAAATTTTGTCCAATACAGTTTAGAAATTTTCTCCCCTCTAGCTATAACCAAGTTACCTTTGGTGAGTTTCCACTTTCCAGAACCAAAGTGATTATCATAACCACTATTATCAAGCATCTGCACAGAAATCAAATTAAAATGAACATCAGGAGCATGTTTGACTCCTTTGAGCAACAACTGCACTCCCATGTTGGTTTGCAGGCAAACATCACCAACACCAATCACCTGAGACACACCATCATTACCTATCTTCAATACTCCAAAATCACCAGAAGTATAAGACGTGAAGAACTCCTTCCTTGGTGTAACGTGCAGTGAACACCACTATCAACAATCCACATGCTCTCATCTGACACAAGATTAACTAATTCATTGTCACGGAGATTAACAAGGTCACCACAAGTAGCAGTAGTAACACGATTATCATCATCATGGTCCTTCTCTTTCTGTTTACCCTTTTAATCTTTGTTCTCCTTTTTTCTCAAAAAACAATATTTTTGTATATGCCCTGTCTTATGACAATAGTGACGCTCCACATTCTTGTATCTGGACTTGGACTTACTCCTGCTCTTTTCTCTACCTCTTTTCAGTTCTTTTCTTTGACTTCTCTCCCTATTTTCAGTGACAAGTACTTCAGGCTGAGATGAAGAACCTTGTGCCTTCCTTCTCACCTCTTCATTAAGAGCACCACTTTTTTCCGCTTGCAAAGAAATAACACCATTAGGGGCTGAGTTTGTAATAGAAACCCAAAATGTCTCTCAAGACTCAAGTAAAGTATTCAGTAGCCATAGTCCCAAAACTTCATCATCAAATTCGATACTCATACCAGATAACTGATCTAGGAACCCTTGAAATTCATTCAAGTGATCTAAAATAGAAGAAGTATCCCTGTACTTCAAATTCATCAGATAGTTCAACAAATACAATTTATTATTCCCTGATTTAGAAGCATACAAGGACTCAATCTTCTCTCATAATGTTGTTGCATATATCTCGTTAGCAATGTGATTATAAACATTTTCTTTTACAAATTGCCAAATAAAACCACATACCTGTTGGTGTTCAAAATCTCACTCTTCTTCAAACATAGAATCTGGCTTTTAAGTAGAAAAAATAGGAATATGCATTTTCTTCACAAATATCAAGCCTTTCATCTTGCCCTTCCACAAGTGATAATTAGTGTCATTCAAGGCAACCAATTTTGTATTTTCCTCCATCATTCAAACAAGTCAAATAGTCCCTAGACGAAAACAAAAGAGCTCTGATGTCACTCTGATTGGGGGCAATAAGATAAGTTTGTAACAAATGTAAACAAAGCAGCGGAAATAAATCCTCTATCTCGCAAGAATCTATTAGGAGCAATAACAAAATATAACACTAACTAATCACCACTCTTGTTAGAATAAGACACCAAGATTTTAACATGGAAAACCCCTCAAAGCAAGGGGACAAAACCACAGGTCATCCAGACCAAAGAAATAGCTCCACTATTATCAATAAATAGTACAAATGAGTCTCAATCAAGTGTCAACAACAATATCAATGTCAACACCAATAAAGCAATAAGCTTACAAATAGAGAACAGAGAGGATGAAGACCCTCAAACATGTTTCTGCCATACGAACTGAATATCTCCCAACACAGATGTATTTTCAACGATCCGAACGGTTAGAATGAATAAACATACATTCTGAACGTGTTGTCCAAAAATCAGCTTGATCCAACGGTGAACAAATCTGCAGTGGATAATTCACAATTGCAGAGTGTCATGTCTCTTTTTCTCTTTTCAACTCTTTTGTTTCAAAGCACCTTCTCCACTTAAATTAAATAAGATATCAAGTGGGATTCTCAATTTGGGCCTTTTCTCCACGTAGGAAGGGATCCCAATACCCAATACTAACCAGACTATCTTTTACCTTTGGTTACTTTTGCTCTATAATCCCCATCCTATATGATGGATGAAATTGATTCTTGGATCTTGATGCCTCACTTTGACCACACCAATCCATTCATAGCATTTCAACCAGATTTAGGATGCCATTGTGTAGTTAAAAAACAAGTGATTAATATTCTCTTCAACTCATTGACACAAAGGGCATAACAAATCAACTGTAGTCAACATAACATTTCTCTTTTTGAGATTATCCTTGGTAGATAACCTGTTCAGCATAAGTCTCCAAGTAAATATGCAAACTTTGAGTGGGACTTTGGATGACTAAATTCAATTCCTCCCTTGGCATTCCCCTCCCTGAAGTTGTCTGTTGTAGCGTTACATAAGTTGTTATGGTTTTATACATCCCTGTTGGGTCTACCGACCATAACCAACCATCTTCTTGGTTTGGGTTCTTCATGACATTAGCTATTATATCCTGAAACCTTTGAACAAAGTCAAGCTCCTATTACCATTGGCTCCTCCATCTAAAGTTCCAAACCAATTGACCCTTCACCCACTCTCTCATATCACTAATTCAGTTTCTTTGTTGCTAAGAGTTATTGTATAATCTCGAAAATATATTTGTAGGGTCCCCTCACCTACCCAGTCATGACACCACAGTCTAGTTCTATTCCTCAAGCCCAACTTCCACTCCCTCAATTGCTGAAACCACTCATTTGACTTATCACTTTCATAGGCTTTACCTAGATCCCTTCACATTATAAATGAATTCCTTATGCCACTCTCCCACCCTAATCTTTCCCATCCCTCATACTTAGATCTAAGGACCTGAGCCCAAACCTCATTCTTTCTATAGAACAACTCATAGCTCTAATTTCCCAAAAATGCTTTATTAAATATGGCTAAATTCTTTATACCCAGATCCATATTATATTTATTTGAGCACACTCTACCCCAACTTACCCAATGAATTTTTCTATACTCTCCTTAACCTCACCTCCCCATAGGAAATTAGATTGTATACATACCAACTCCTGAACCACTGTTGCCGAAGCAAGGAAAAGAAGAACAAAGGCAGAAAGGATAGAACTGAATTGATAAGGGTAACTTTTCCACCCAAGGACAGAGTTTTGTTTTTCCACCTCGCAAGCTTCCTTTGGAACTTCTATATAATTGGCATCCATGTCCAGGTCCTCTTTGGGTTTGCGGCAATAGGAATCCCTAGATATGTGAATGGTAGGTTTAGCACTTTGCAATTCAATAGGTCGGCAAATCTACAAATCTCCATCTGTGGTGAAAATAGAAGGAGGGCTGGGGAATATAATCACAAATTAACAATCTCTTCCACCATATATTTTCTACATATGTCATAGTAATATGTAACACAACTGTGTTGGAAATTGCACCTAAATTATCTAATAATTAATCTTAAATCCTAATTCACTTTCAAATTCTAAATTTAAATCTTCAATGACATGCACATACCCATGCGCTTCTCTCTATCTCTCTCTCTCTCTCTCTCTCTCTCTCTCTCTCTCTCTATATATATATATATATATATATATATATATATATATATATATATATATATATTAATTAGTATTACTTACATTGCAATTATACTTGTTTGCTTTGATCGCAGTTGAGTTTCTTAGATTAGCTTCTGTGCATATTCATATCGATCTTTCTATTTTTTTTATAAGTCCAACTTTGCATTAATAAGAACTGAAAAGCACACAAGATGCCTTATGAAGAATTACAAAATATCAGAAAGTTTTGAGAAGTCCTAAGACAAAAAGAAACAATATCATAAGCTATTAATACAAAACCAGTGATTCATAAGTCATTCTACAAAGGAATGAGTAGTAAGCTTTGCAACCCGACACCATTTCCATGTAGAAAATTATAATGCTTCTATAATACCATGCACTTAGATTTCCTTCGTTTGAAAGACTACTCCATTTCTAGCCTTCCAAATTTGCTAGATATGTGCGAACCAAACAAAAGTCCAAGCTAAATGATTACGATTGTCAGAGATCAATCCCATAATACTGGTGGAAGTGAGATGTGAGGTGACTTGAAAGCACTATATAAGATTCCACCATCCACCTAATTGAGACCATATCGTGTAGGATATGTCACATGAAAAAAAAAGGTGTGTCCCTATTTCCTCTTACCCGCCATAAAAGATGCAAACATCTTTCTCCTCCAATAAGCTTTGACGTTTCAGTAAGTTGTTTCTTATTGGTAGCATGTTTACTTCAAGTTGTCATACCAAGAGTTGGATTTTTGTAGGTACTCCTTTTACCCATACGTGTTTGTATAAATCATTGGCTTTTTCCCCCGGATCAAAGGACAAAAACCTATACGCCAAAGAAACAAAGTACACACTTAATTGCTCTAAGGTACACTCTCACACATCTTGTACCCCTAACAACACATTAACCACCCCTACTTTTTCTAGTAGCTCCAGTAACAACTTTTCCTTTCACACAAATAACCATCTTTGCCAACACCAATTTCAGCCCAACTCTTTGAACTGCTTATCTGTAATAGAGACATTCTTATCTAACGGTATCCCATATAACCTAGGGAACTCCTCCTGAAGACTATTATCGTCAACCCACCTATCCTCTTAAAACACAACATCCCTTTCTACGCCAATTCTATGATCACATTCGAAGACCACCAATTCATCTCCCATTGCCCCGAACTCTTAATGGAATTTAGATCTGACCACTAATTAGAACAGAATTTTGCTTATTACCTCCCAACTCTCCTCTACACGCCTATACTTAGCTTTCAATACCCTGGCTCGCAAACTTTCACCCTCCACTCTCAAATATCACTTCCATTTTTTTTAGGAGTGTTAAGTTAAATATTCCTATATCTCGCAGGACCAAACCCCTTCCTCCTTTGTCCTACACACATGTGTCCAAGACCAAGATAGGTAAATAGTATACTGCCAACCTTACAATTCAAAAAAAGCGTCGCTCTCTCTAACAAGTCAATTGCACATTCACACCCATGTTAAAATTTACCTTAAGCCTAGAAATTAGCTCAAAGTTCTATAATATTGCTTTGATAGCCTCTACATACTTCTATTCCCTCTTTGCAAAAAGAACATATCATCTGCAAACTGAAGGTATGAAATGCACAATTATTTTTCTCTAATACCATATCCTGCCCATAGCCTCTTATTTACTGTTGCCTTAATCATCTGACTAAGTTCTTCCATCACAAAAAAAAAATAAGAACGGATATAAGGGATCCCCTTGTCTAAGTCCTCTGCTAACATCAAACTCCTCTGTGAGACTTCCATTCACAAGCACTATGAGTCTTTCCAAGCTCACACATTCCTTAATCCATTTTACCCAAGTGCAACCAAATCACATCATATCCATAATGTACCATAGAAACTGCCAACTGACTCAATCATAGGTTTTTTCAAAGTCCACCGTAAAACAAACCAAGTCATTTTTTCCTTGTTTTTTATCCTTAACCAATTCATTTGCGATTAATACTCCGTCCAAAATTTGTCTGCCAGCCACAAACGCCATTTGGATTTTCGAGATCAAAGATTTCATGACAATGCTCAGTTTATTATTTAGCATTTTAGCTAATACCTTATACATACAACTAATTAGGGAGATTGGCCAATAGTCTCTGATCTTACCCGAATCCGATTTTTTAAGATGAGAACCATAAAAGAGCTATTCAAACCTTTTGGCAACCTTTCGTTGGAGTGAATCCATTAAAAAATATCATGAAATCCCCTTTTATCATGTTGTAAAACTCCTTCAAGAATTTGAAATTAAGACCATCCAACCCAAGGCTTCTATTTCCATCATATTCCCACAACCTCCTTCATTTCAGTTTCTAAAAATAGTTTTTCAACATCCTTCCTCCCCTTCCCTTTCCCCCTCCATAACCTGGCTGAGAGCAATATTGTCAATTCAAGGTATGTTCCACTCACAACCTGCAAACCATGTAGAAAAGTGATCCTTTATCTTTATTTCAAGAGTCTCACCTCAGACACTTCCTCCCCATCAAAAGAAAGGTTGAGAATCTTAATGTGTTTGCAATGTTTCATCCCTAGCTTATGGAAAAACTTCGAGTTGACATCCCCTCACGCAACCCATTTGATTCTTAATTTTTTTTCCTTAACAAGGAACACTTTTGTCCCACCCATTTCTTGTAAATTAGCATGGAGTCCATTCTTTTGTTGCGGTATGCCTCGTCTAACCCTCCTGCTTCCTCTTTTCAAGTCGAACTCAAGTAGCCCTTTCCTCTCCTAGCTAACCTCTTCTCTATATCTAAAAAAACTTCTTGGTTCCACTCCTTCAACTTTTCTTTAATCAACTTCAACTTTTATTTCAGAACAAACGTTTTCCGGTCTTTAATGTTCAGGCTTACCCATTCATATTCCACAAAAGGATGAAACCTAGTATCTCAAACCAACAATTAATAAATTAGAACGGTTTAAGGTCCTAGACAACCTCTCTGGTTGTCACCAAAACTGAACAGCAATTTGACACATTCCTTTGAAGGTCCCCATTTCACATTTTCCCGAGCTACCAGCAACTCTTTTGATATTAAAAATTTGTCTAATCTTCTCATAGTACGACCATCATTTTTGTACAATGTATATTTTCTAGCCCATAGATAGATTATTAGTCATGAACAAATTGAACAATCTCATCTCTTTCGCTTTGTGACTTCCTATCGTCCCCACCCATTCATGTTCATTATGAACAGAGTTAAAATCTCTGGCAGTACACCAACAAGTTCTGTCACGCTCCTCCCTGCATCGTGAATACACATTTACCATAATCATAGTTTGATCCCACCGCTATAAAGAAATCTGCCATAAAAAGCTCACTTCATGAATGAACAATTGTAAGTCCCACGATAGTAGCAATCCTCCTGAGGCACCACTTGCCGGTTTAAAGTCCCACCAAACCTCCGAATTCCCCCAAAATACGTGCATACCGAAGCGTCAATGCTTTCTAACTTGGTTTCTTGAAAGCACGGAATAACAGGTATATGCGTCTGAATGACTCTTCTAAGTTCCTATTTCTTCACTCTCCGTCCCCAACCCCTTTATGTCAATAGTAATCACCTTCATGATAGCATAGAGATGACTCCCCAACCCAGTGCCTTTCTGTCCCTTTCCTACAACTACTCTAGCCTCTGAACTATTTCCACTTACTCCACCCATACCTTCCCCCCGATGTCTCAATCCCTACGCCACTTCTCTCAACGAACTAGCCCTTTGTACCCCGTTCGAAACATCACATCCATGCCCCTTTTCACCCTCTTGCTAATCCCTCCTCCCTTTTCTTCCTCCTATCCCTTAGAGAAGGAGATACCTCCTGTGCAAGCCCTACTTCAACATCCACCATTGCTACGTGACCAACCTGTTCCTCACCCTTGTCTGCGCCAATTACATTGTTAAACTTATATATACTCCAAGTCCTGTGCATGAAAGTTGCGTGAGCGACACGGGCAGGGCCAACGTCTACATGATCCATGAATGGGAGAGCTTCCCGTCAGCAATGGCGGCTTAACTGCAAGGACTCTCGACAAGGGTTAACACCCAAGGCACGTGAGGAACGCATGCAGCATTGCATGTGCAATTGGTGATACGTAAGTTGAAAAGCCCACACCCTTGCCACGTGGTTTTGTCTTAACTTAACGGTACCTTCTCCCCAAACAGGTTCGGTTACGTTACAACTGCCTCTGCCTCAAGATTATGTCCCGAAACAGGATCGAAATCTTCCGCACCTGAATCTTGCCAATCTTGATCCAGATTATCAAAATTTGAATTTCAAAAATCCCTCTCCGACTCCGTCCTTCTCACCATGCAGAGTCGAGCTCGGATGAGGACGAGCTATAAGTTGCCGTTGGGTGCCCAATATATTCTCAGGCAGGATCAGGACGTTCAATGTGCGTTAAAAGACTCTCTTCAGATTGACATGATCCAAGGCAAGGCAGTGAGTGATTGTTGAAGGGGTGTTATCAGGTGCCTTTGTTACCAGAGAAAGAGAGATAGTGTTTTTGTTGTGATTAATTGACTCTTGGATTTTGATATGGGTCACTGTCTTTCTCATATTAAAGATGATGTGGAATCATCGTCATCACGTTCTGGTATTGCTACGGTTTTCTCTCGCAGGGGTAGCTCAGGTCATAGCAAATTTCCTATTTTTCTTTCGTAAACTACTTCTCTGTCTTTAATTAGTTTGGTTTCATTTTTGGTGGTTTTTCTTTACGACCTTGCTTTTCTTGGAAACTATTGGTTTCTTTGATCTTAATTCGTCCAGTAGTGGATTTTAGCTTCAGTTTATTGAATTTTGTGGATAATTTATATGAAGAATAGGGGTTTGTGTTGCTGGGTAGGTGCATGCATGTTTTTATTTGCAGGTTGAATTGGAATATGTGGAGCATGGGAGGTACTTATGGTTTACAATGGATGATATAATTATTAGGAGGAAGAAGATCACAGAGTGAGGGTGTGTCGGGTGCAAGAGTATTTGCATTCAGAGAGCTTGCAAATGCTACAAGGCAGTTTAGGAACGATCGGTTGTTGGGTCGAGGGGGGTTTGGGCACGTGTACAGAGGTCGACTTAAGGACCGACAAGTAAGTAAGTTGTGATAGGAAGGCATATTGGGTGTACGAGTGAAGTGAAGTGAAGTGATGTGATGTGATGTGATGTGAATGCAGGAAGTTGCTGTGAAAATGCTAGACCAAAATAGCCAACAAGGAGACGATGAATTTAGGCAGGAGGTAAACATGCTGTCCCGGTTACGTCACACAAACCTGGTGACATTGATTGGATACAGCTCGGAACGTGATCAGAGGCTACTTGTATACGAATACATGGCATTGGGATCATTGGATCGTCATATATGGGACGTTCCAGAAGGGAGGAGACCCCTTGAGTGGAACACAAGGATAAGAATAGCACAAGGTGTGGCACATGGATTGGAGTATTTGCATGGCCTGCAAGACCAGCCAGTAATATTCAGAGACTTCAAAGCAGCCAACATCCTCCTGGACAGTGATTATAATCCCAAGTTGTCGGATTTTGGGTTGGCAAGAGTTGGCCCAGTAGGAGATAAGACTCACGTATCCACTAGAGTGGTGGGAACACACGGTTATTGTGCACCAGAGTACGGCGTGACTGGCCACCTAACTCCCAAATGTGATGTGTACAGTTTCGGAGTGGTGCTGCTGGAGCTTATTACGGGGCGGAAGGTCATTGATAAGACACGTCAACCGGAGCAGCGGAATCTTGTAATGTGGGCACAAGCTCGTTTTGGGGAGCGTAAGCAGGATGATGGATTTGAAGTAGCATTTGCAGACCCAAGGCTGGAGGGGCGTTATCCAAAGAAAGGACTACACGATGCAGTGGGTATAGCAGAAATGTGCTTGAAGGAAGATGCAAGTGCAAGGCCTGATATGGCGCATGTGGTTATTGCTCTTCAGTACGTTGAGGGAGTGGCAGATGCAGATGCTTACGCTTATGCTTATGCTGGACCAGGACCCTCCTTATCATCTTCATCTCCCATGCCACCCAACCCTCAACAGGACAGACGACGTGCCCTCGATGAAGCTAGAAGACAAAAGCGACCTGCTGCCTCCCCTTCATCCTTCATTCCCTAAATACACCATTTCTCATCCACCCTCTTTATTGCCTTTTTCTATGCCTCCCTCCATCTCTCATACTTTTCTCTTAATAAATAACACCTTCATTCCATCGCAACTTCCCTTTAATATTGCACACCAAATACCAAATATAACAACCACCTACAAATATTGCTTTCAGATCACAACTCACCAGGTGAATATTCTACAATCCTATATATATATATATATATATATGTTAAATTATCAATAGTTAGTGTCATTTTTTTATTTTATTTTTTTTCAGGAAAGGCAACTAGGTGGCGTCAAAAAATTGAAATACTTGTACGATATTTTGTATCATCAGTTTAAGTCAGATTGGATTCGCTACTAATCCATACCCACGAACACTCTTAGAATATAAGGTAGGAGACTCAAAATAATACATCCATGGAGAGAAACAGTCATAATTAATTAAGTAGCCAAAGACTCCGAACAGATTTTGGCTATGCTAGAGGCCGAAAGGTCCCACAAAGTTTAGAAGAATCGGGCGGGGTTATATTTGGACTATACAATAAGCCAAATTAAATTAAGTTCCCTTAAAAGGCGTCAAACAACATACCTCCACAACTGTACTCAACCATTCATCTACTTGAATACTCCCACATGTAATCCGTATGTATGTCTCACTGCTACAAAAATGAGATGTAACATTGTTTTATTTACATCAATCAACAAAAATGTTGTTCATATGGTTTTTTAAAAAAGCGCAAAGATACTGTGACAATTTTGTAATTACGTGTATCAATGTTAACATCAATTTTCTTATGATCGATCTCATTTTCGTAATACATCGATTCTCATTCAGAAAGATGTCGTAAACATCGATTTTATATTTAAGCGATGTCGTATATGTTACTCTACATATAGCCAATATATGTAGCCAATATATGAACATTCGGCCATATGCTTGGCCAATAAAAATACACATATATTCATTTAATTTATACACTTCATTAACATTTTTATTTCTCTCCTCTTTTCACATCATAAATTTTACTATACATATATACTTATCTTTTTTCTTCTTTTTTTTCTCATTGTATGAAATGTCATTAGGTGTATATATATATCATTTTTATTTGCTAAATATTATAACATTCAATCATATGCTTAGTCAAAATTAAGTGTATGGTTGAATACTATATAAATAATATCCTTATAAGTTATAATCCCTTTAAAAAGTATTTAAATCAAGATTAAGTATATCATTAAGAACCAATAAGGATCAGTAAAAAATTACCTAATTGGTAATTGTTAAATTAATGTTGGGTTGTGATTATTAGTTGTCAGCTGAGGTATATTATGTTTCATTTATTATTGTATGTCATCGATTGGTTGTAGTTGTATTCACTACTCTGATTTTCTAGATTGTATTGTATCTCTATTTAATAAAAGGTTCTAAGTTGAGTAGTTAACTCAAGCTTTTTCTATATTCAAGTTGGTATCAGAGCGGTTTGTGCCTGCTCTTTAAGTCTAGAGTCACAGTAGGTTGTCCGCCACTGTTCTCCTTCGTCTCCACCGCCGTCTCTAGTCCCTTTCTCTCTAGCGGACCCAGCATCAGGTGTGCCTCGATGTGCGCTGTCCCCCCTGGTAATCGCGCCGCCAGCCGCCGTCACAGCTCCGCCAAACAGCTGTCGTTCTGCCATCGTCTTGGTCGTGGGATCTGTCTGGTGCCATTGCCAGTCTTCGTTTGTCAGTTTGGGCAAGTTTCCTTAGAGTTAACTCAAATCTCTCTCTCTGGCCTTTTTTCTTGTTTTTTTTTTCAGATCTGAAAAATGTCTTTTTCTACCTTAGTCAACTCTGGTCTCATTCTCCCTATTTCTGGATCTGCCGTCATCACAACAGAAAAGCTCAATGGTAAAAATTATTTAGCTTGGGCTGATTCTGTAGAACTCTGGTTCCTTTGGTCAAGGACACCATGAGCATCTAGAAAATGTATATATTAAGGGATCAGCTAAACAGAAAGCTTAGTGGAAGAAACTTGACTTTCAGCTCTGTACTCTTCTATGGCAGTCAATGAAGCCTAAGATATTGAGGAACCTCAGAGCTTTCAAAACCTATTACTCGTTTTGGAAGAAAGCCCCAGATATCTACTCTAATGACATTCAATGCTTGTTTGATTGTGTTCAAAAGCTAGCCTCCTTAAAACAAAATGATTCAGATATGGTGTCTTATGTTTCCGAAGCTCAAGCCGTACAGAAGAATTGAAACTTTTTTTAGAAGTTGATTCTATAGAAGAAATAAAGAAACGGCTTGATAATCTCTATATGCTTATGATTTTTCGTGGTATGAACCCGACATTCAATCACATTCGTGATCAAGTTCTGACCGGACAAGATATTCCTTCCATGGAGATCTTCCCTACTCGTCTCCTTCGTGTTCCTACCTTAAGCAATGAGGGTACCTCTCTTGAAAATAATATGGAGTCCTCTATCATGATATCTTCAAGAGGAAGAGGAGGACGTGGAAATAGAGATCGTGGTGGAAGAGGTAATCGTCCACAATGCACTCATTGCAAAAGGATGGGTCATACTCATGAGACATGCTACTCCCTGCATGGTTTTCTAGGCAAGTTTGCTCATGTATCAAGGTCTGAGAAACCGGAAGAGAGGAAACTGTCTGAAGAAGAATATCAAGGATACCAAGAGTATTTGAGGATGAAGCCTCACAGCCTTGCTGGACCTTCTTCTAGTCCTAATGTCTCAACGGCTTGCATTTCTCAATCTGTGGAATGTCAAAACCCATGGATTGTTGACTCTGGTGCTTCAGACCATATATCTGGTAATAACTCCTTGTTTTCATCTTTATTACCTCCCAAATTTTCCCATCTTTTCACATTAGTCAATGGGTCAAAGGTTTCAGCTCAAGGAGTGGGTTCAATTTCTATTTCTCCCTCCTTAAATTTATCTTCTGTTCTGTACATTCCTTCTTGTCCTAATTTACTTTACTTAAGTCAATTAACTAAATCCTTAAATTGTTCAGTTACATTTAATTCTGACTCTTTTGTCATTCAGGATTGTGGAACGGGCAGGCAGCTTGGTGCAGGACATGAATCACTAGGCCTCTATTACCTGGAATTTAGCTCTTCAGTGTCTTGTCTTGCATCCATTTCTCCTAAACTGTTGCATGATCGGTTTGGACATCCTAGTCCTGCCAAATTAAATATAATGGCTCCTAGTACCCAGAAAATCCAAACTTTAGAATATAAAGCTTGTCAATTAGGCAAACATGTTAAGTCTTCTTTTTCAAGTAAAGATAAACCAAGAAGTAATTCAGCCTTCTCTACTGTTCATTCAGATATTTGGGTCCTAGTCGAATTACTTCTTGTGGTTTTAAATATTTTGCCACCTTTATTGATGTATATTCTCGGTGCACGTGGCTTTATTTAATGAAAGAAAGGTCTGAACTTCTATCCATATTTGTGTCCTTCTTCCATGAAATAAAAAATCAGTTTGGAAAATCAATCAAATGTTTCAGAAGTGATAATGCAAAAGAATACTTCTCTTCTGAACTCTCTTCATTTTTGTCCTCTCAAGGTATATTACATCAGTCCACTTGTCCTCATACTCCTCAACAAAATGGGATAGCCGAAAGGAAGAATCGCCACCTTGTTGAAACAACTCGCTCCTTAATGATTAATGCAAAAGTTCGATTACATCATTGGGGAAATGTGATTCTTTCTGCCTGCTATCTTATCAATAGAATGTCATCTTCCTCTCTTGATAATCAAATTCCTCATTTCATCCTATTTCCAGCTGAACCTCTATATCATGTTTAACCTCGTGTGTTTGGTTGTACTTGTTTTATTCATGATATGTCTCCAGGTCTCGATAAATTGTCAGCTAAGTCGATCAAGTGTGTTTTCCTGGGATACTCCCGTCTTCAAAAAGGATACAAATGCTATTCTCCTCACAACAAGAAGTATTACATGTCTGCTAATGTTACCTTCTTTGAAGATTCTCCCTTCTACTCATCCTCCTCACCTGACTCCGTTTCCATCCAAGAGGTCTTGCCTTCTCCCTCCTCAAGTCTAGAGATTGTCATTTCTCTAGAAATTTCTTATCAATCTAACCGCACCAATATTAGTCCAATGTCTAACTTATATAAAACTAATCATTCTCCCTCATCTCTTCCTCATGGCATAACACCTGAAGCTAGCCCCATCATTCCTGATGACTCTCGTGTCTTATGTCCATCTCCATCTTCTTCTTGTACAATGGCTCCTAATTCTCCTTCTATGGCTGATGACAACTCATGTTGGCCTGTTGCCCTTCGAAAAGGTATTCGCTCTTCTCGAAACCCTCATCCTATTTACAATTTTTTGAGTTATCATCGTTTGTCTCCATCTTATTGTTCCTTTATTAATTCCTTATCGTCCATCACTATTCCCAAAAACGTTTGTAAAGCACTTGATCACCCTGGATGGCGACAAGCCATGATTGATGAAATGCAGGCCCTTGATCACAATGGAATGTGGGAATTGGTTCATCTTCCTCCTAGGAAGAAAGCTGTTGGTTGTAGATGGATCTATGCTATTAAAGTTGGTCCAAATGGTGAAATTGAACGCCTTAAAGCTCATTTGGTAGCCAAAGGATACACTCAGATATATGGACTTGATTATGGAGACACTTTTTTCCCGGTGGCCAAGATTACTATTATTCGTCTTCTTCTTGCCATGGCAGCTATTCGCCATTGGCCCCTGTATCAGATGGACGTTAAAAATGCATTCCTTCATGGTGAGTTAGATGAGGAGATTTACATGGAGCAACCTCATGGCTTTGTTGCTCAACGGGAGTCTGGTCTAGTATGTAAACTCAAGCGATCTCTCTATGGTCTTAAGCAGTCGCCAAGGGCTTGGTTTGGAAAGTTCAACAATGTTGTCCAAGGTTTTGGAATGAAAAGGAGTTAAGCGGATCACTTTGTTTTCTACTATCATAAATCTGTTGGCAAAGTGTTTATTTAGTTGTTTATGTCGATGACATTGTCATTACAGGAAATGATGAAGTCACAATATCTCAACTAAAGCAACACTTAGGCAATCACTTTCAAACAAAAGATCTTGGTCATCTGAAATATTTTCTAGGAATAGAAGTAGCTCAATCCAAAGAATGCATTGTAGTTTCCTAGAGAAAGTATGCATTGGATCTTCTGGAGAAAACAAAAATGTCTTATTGTAATGGAGTAATGTGAGTCGATTCATGAATTCACCTTGTGTTGATCATTGGAATGGAGTAATGTGTATTCTCAAATAGATAAAAAAGGCTCCTGGCCAAGGTCTGTTGTTCGAAGATAAAGGAAATAGCCAAATTGTTGGATGTTGTGATGCTGATTGGGTTGAATCCGATACAGATCGATGCTCTACTACTTGGTATTGTGTGTACCTTGGTGGTAATCTTATATCATGGAAGAGTAAAAAATAGAAGGTTGTTGCTCGATCTAGTGCAGAAACTGAATATAGATCTATGGCTCTTGCAGCTTGTGAGTTAGTGTAAGTTAAACAACTCATACAAGAATTGAAGTTTTGTAAAATTTCTCCAATGCAACTTTATTGTGACATGCAGCTCTCCACATTGCTTCCAATCCGGTATTTCATGAAAGGACTAAACACATTGAAATTGATTGTCACTTTGTAAGGGAAAAGGTGTTATCCAAGGAAATTAGGACCAAATTTGTAGTTTCAATGACCAGCTTGCAGATCTATTAACCAAACCCTTGAAAGGTCATCGGATTGAATACTTGATTTTCAAGCTTGGAACATATGATTTATATACTCCAGCTTGAGAGGAAGTGTTAAATTAATGTTGGGCTGTGGTTATTAGTTGTTAGTTGAGTATATTATGCTTCATTTATTATTGTATATCAAAGGTTGGTGGTAGTTGTATTCACTACTCTAATTTTTTAGATTGTATTGTATCTCTATTTAATAAGAGATTCTAAATTGAGTAGTTAACTCAAGTTTTTTCTATATTCAAGTGTAATCAAACTGGTGAAAAGAACAAATCTTTGAGATAAGAAATTGTTAATTCTTATTCATTATACCCATTATTATTCCTGTTTGATTTCACTTTTGGCAGTTAGAAAAAACCAAGAAGTGTCTAGGATAAAGAGTTGCAAAGGAAAACTTGGAAAAAAGAGACGTGATCATTCCAAATATGTACACATGACGTTGTATTAAATTCAATAGTGATGAATACAATGTCTTCATTGTTATTATTTTGAAAGGGGCAACTTCATGACATCACCTCCCAACATCTATATTTTCTGTTTCTTTCAGGCAAACTTGCTTTATTATTTGTTTAGAAAAAAGATGACTCACCCCGAATCTTGCTCAAACAGATACAAATGTATTCACATTAATAGAGGTTGGTTCTTTTATTCCTGTATGGTGAAAGAGGGTAGGAGTTGCTGCAAAATATTAACTGGAAGACAAGGATTATGATAGCAACTGGTGTGGCAGAGGGATTGGAATATTTGCATGAGACTTGAAATATGACCCAACTTGGCCCAGAAGGTGATGGGAACACATCCGAATAAAATATCCAAACAGGCGATCGCGCTCAATCGCAGGGATGGAGCACAAACTCGAAGCAACCCTCCCTGACAAGGATGAGATTACTTTTTAGACGAAAGCCACCAGTTGAACAGCTCTGATGTGAAATAAGTTTCTTGTATCATTACTCTGGTAGTTAGATGATATATCACTTACATAATGAAACACTAATAACTAATGTTTTTAAGAGAGTAATTTAAAGTGTAACGACTTTGAATGAAGGACAGACATAAGTATGACCTACGCATTTCAACTCAAGGACAGCATGAAAAAAAAATATTTAAAACATTGTATATGTTGAACTGGCTGCAATTAAAATAAAATGGAATCTAATCTATTTGTTTGTTAGTAAATTTACAAAATT
Organism: Psophocarpus tetragonolobus; assembly: GCA_037954015.1. Taxonomy (NCBI): domain Eukaryota; kingdom Viridiplantae; phylum Streptophyta; class Magnoliopsida; order Fabales; family Fabaceae; genus Psophocarpus; species Psophocarpus tetragonolobus. Next base: position 3,732,003 of record CM075693.1, on the reverse strand, counting down.
TCAAAATTCAAACATTATATTCTGGCCTAGAAAAATTAAAAACAAAAATAACGAGGGCAATAGCACTGAAATTGAGAAGCCACGCCATATCTTGAAATGTGAACAAGGCCATAATGGCCACACGATCGACCCCCTCCCTTTAACCCAAAGCAAAATATAGGGCATACGATCATTTATTTTTTCTTCTTCCCTCCCTGCCAATAATAGCATAAAGTTAGCTTCTGGAAAAACGAAGTGTGACTTGTGAGTAATCAAGATGATAAAATATATCAAAATGACAGCAAGATATATACCGAGCTTAAATAGTCATCCATGGTTAACTGCTTCCGCTTCTTCAGAGAGGGACTCTCAGTCTGTCGAGGTGTGGAACGCTTCGATGGGGTCATGCTCTGTGAGATTAAACCAAAGTTGATTAAAACAACAGTTGACAAAAACATAATTTAGGTGGAATATTTTAGGTTTAAAAGGTAAAACAAACCTTGGCCGCAAGTTTCTTCTCTTTACGAGCTTGCCTCTCCCTCTCGTCGTGTTCTTGATTTTCCTTCTCTACCAGCCGAATGAGGGTGTCACACCTCCTTGTAATTTCCTGTGTTGTGCGAGACTTGACAAACCAATCAAATCGAAACAAGGGCGACATTCGAAAAGCTGCCTTCAACTCATCCCAATTACCGTAGCCAAGTTTGTGAATCATACATATCTGCAATTTTTATGTGAAGTCAGATAATGCCACATTTCTGTTCGGAAAACACATGACTAAATTTAGGTCAAAAGAAAAACAAATTCACACCATGAATCGATCACATTCTTCATTGTATAACTTTCCCTTGTTTTGTCCATATTGTATCTTCAATTCCAGCCAAGGATTCTTGTAGCGGTCCAACTTCTTCCCAATAGCTTTCATGATCTCATCTTTACGGGTTATTCTCGCCTCCCCTCTTTCGATGTTCTTAATAATTCTATCATAGTCTACAAACAATAAATCAAAAACCAAATCAGACCGATCCTTTATATTCTAAATTTCTAATGGGAAATTAAATTCAGGCTTCATTTTGGGAAATTAACTCTCAAAAAAGAATTAACACAAAAATACACTGTAGTTTAACCCACGCTCTACAGTTATCACCAATATCAAACAAGCAAATTAATTTTAGGAACCACTTACACATTCATTAAATCACAATTCATCAGTTATGGAAAATTACATTCTACAAAGATTACATTTTCATACTGGATGCAACTTACCATTTAATTCCTTGTATCTTTCTTTGAAGACTTTTGCATATCTTTCAACTTCCTCCTGTGTTTTGCCTTCCATCTCAGAAGCAATACTTCTTATATCATTTCGGCCATACTTTTCACAGGCCCTAATGAAAGCATTAAAATCCTTCCGGCTCCACGATGAAAATCCCTATGTTCACCAAATACCAGAATTCAAAAAATAATTGTAAATAGAACTGTGTCAAACCCTTGTTTATAAATTATAAAGATAAAGAAATTAGCCCACCTCCTCTAGCAACTGTTCCTTTTCTTCCAATTCTTCTGCGGTCAATGGATCTCCAGCCTCTAAGTATTCAAAACATGTTATCTAATGTAAGCAAACCTTCTTAGGGGTTATGAACAGAATTATGATTCAGCCTCCTAGAAACATTTTTCATGTAACTTAACCCTATTACTAACCAATCACCGTAAATGTTCTTAGCTACTTTCATTCCTCTGCATTCTTCCAAGCATTTAAACCAGAAAACATTCTTAAGTGGCTTATTCACCACAGAATAGACTAAAGTGTAACATTGGGAGAAAACAGTGTAACTAAAGCATATTTTAGAAGTGTAATCAAGTATATACATATTAACAGACTGTCAAGTACTTCCATACCTTCTGGTTCGTCAACATCTATGGAGTCTTTCACCTGATTCTTCTGATGTGCTTGCTGATTTTTTTTAAACAATATAAGCATCAGTAGTTATTCACATTGTACGAGCTAAACCTGATTGTTTAGTCAGTAAGTTTAGGTTACTAACCATGAGGTAGCGAACTTCCTTTTCATATAGCTCACTAAGCCTTTGCGTGTTGAAAAACTGGAAATCGTGCCTAAAGGAAACGGTTAAAACTTGGTCAAAATAAAAGCAGTGTATAACAGAAAAGGTTTCCATGAGACACTTACAATTGAGGCATCCTAGGAATACGGGGCTCTTTTGGCTTAGCAGGACCACCTTGGCGCATTGTTTGCTTGAAATATTCAGACTCCGAGTAACTAGAGTCAGAGACAACACCCACCAAAAAAAAATTATACATCAAGGAAAAAACAATTCAATATAACTAAATACATAGAATAAAGGCCAATGTTGTTTACTTGCGCTTTCGTTCTCTTCTTGGAGGCTCAACCCAGTTCTCACTTACAATTTTTTTGAAATCAAATTTGTTCTCATCCTTCATTTAAAGAAAAAGCACATCCAGAGGTTGGTTACAAACATGAAACGGACAAGGGGAGTGGATGCAATAGTGAGAAATAAACAGTCCATAGTTGGCAAAGATAAATTACCTTCTCATCATCAAAATCATACAACTCAGCAGCTACAAAATGAAAATTATCAATGTTGGTAACTTCAAAACATTCATACAAGTTAAAAAACAATATTATATAGATAAACAGGAGTCAAACTTTTACTTGTATACATGTTCTAATGACAAAGAAGCTTTCACCAAACATAAAAAGTAGAAACAAAAGACTTGTAGCTATTATGCATATACAAAACAAGGATAATGAAATTAAGTGTCTATTTGACAACAGTTTTATAGAACTGTTTTAAATATTTTAGTATTTAAAAACTAAAAAACTCGTTTGAATAATGTTTTCTAAAAACAATTTTCGAAAACAGTGATTTTTTAATTTTTAAAAACTAAAAAATAAGAACAACTGAAAATAGTTTTACTTTTCAATTTTCTATTTTTGTTTTGAAAACTTAAAATACAATCAATCCGAACATATTTTTAGTTTTTCATTAATGAAATTTTAATAAATATGAACAAATTTTTCCATTTTTACATCTTTAAATAACACTTACCAAACAAGTTTTCTTTTTTTTTCTTCCCGAAAACAGTTTTTAAAAATTATTCTTGAAAACTCTTTTCAAAAACTAAAAAACAAAATCAAACCAATCAAACCCTAAGTAGTTCATTCATCCATCATAAGGATAATGTTTCAAGAGGAAGAACCACACAGAAATCCCAACAAGGCTCCTCCACTCTTAAATGATGGGTACAAAAAATGCAGAGCATAACATCGAAACTATGGGTATACAGAAATTTAAACAAAATAACTTTTAACATCAATCAAACCATTGTTAGCAAAGCCAGAATTTATATTTATAGGTTACATACTGTCATCCATCTTAAATTTGATAGCATCTTCAGTAAACTTTTTCATCTTAGCATCAAGTTCAGCTGTTGCTTCCTCTCCTTTAGCGATAATTCTGTCAATATCCTCATCTGTAATTGTACTGTCCTTGGAACTAAAAACCATTTCCGCACCAAATCTAACCATTTGAAGTAGTTCATCTTTATTAACAGCTGCATACATAAACAGATTGTACAATATTGTATAATCCATAAACCTTGCAATAGAATTATTAAAAAAAAAAACAAAACTTACCTTTGTGTTCAGCTAGTCGCCCTTGCTGAATCACCAGAGCATCAAGTGCAAGCTTTTTGTAAGCCCTTTCAATGACCTTCTCCTCAATTGTATACTGTGCAATTACCATGATATAACTTAATATTGACACAAATAGTAAATAAGAGCTAGAAAGCACCAACACTTTAATACAGCTGCCACACCTGAGCCAAACACATCTTGAATACCTTTGAATTGAATAGCCCCAGCTTACACACTTAATTATTTTGAGGTTTTGTGCCAATACAAGATGTAACAAAGCTTAGAATTATTTCATTGTACCTACAGTAATTTGTACTGACTTATGAAACACCGTCTTATTTGGCATTGATCATTTTATGCTGAGTCTATTAATTTTATCGCAGTCACATAATTTTTAGAATTTTCAGCACCCACAGTCAAGCAACATCTCATATTCGTACCAGTATTAGTAACTTCTAGATAGAAACATAACTAATGATGATGGGAATTGAATATAGAATTGCAAACCTCAGTGCAAAATCGGAATACTTGAACTTCTTTCTTTTGACCAATCCTATGAGCACGGTCCTGAGCTTGCAGGTCAACTTGTGGGTTCCTTTAGTAACCATCAATTATCAACAAAAAAATCAGTGAACTTATGGTACCACTGCAGATCATAAGTCTGCCCGCACAATCATGATTATCAAATTATCGAGTTAACTCATGTGCAAACTCTTTTTTTAGAAAACTTCGGATAAACTTTGTAAACACTATACAAACTCTAGATATTTTTTATTATTTTTATATATAGTAAACTCTTTGAAGTCGAGCTTATCAAACTCCTGCTAGTTTACAAAAAATCTCAAGTTTGATAACCTTGGAAACAATTTGTTATAATACTCACCAGTCACTGTCATAGAGAATGACAACATCTGCAGTAGCAAGATTAATGCCAAGGCCTCCAGCCCGAGTAGATAGCAAGAACACAAATTTTTCACTTCCTGGTTTGTTGAACACCTCAATAGAAGCATCCCGATCTTCTCCACCAGTATTGCCATCTATGCGACAATACTGGTATCCACGAAACATGAGATAATCTTCAAGTATGTCTAGCAGCCTAGTCATCTGGAGAAGAGACCAAAATTAAGTAAGAATGGAACAAATACACCAGGTTGAATGAAATAACAGCAACATCCTATCGGTGACAAGAAACTTATTCTTATTCATAACTGACCTGTGAAAATATAAGGACCCTGGAATCACGCTCTTTCAGTTTAGGAAGTAACTTATCCAGTAGAACCATTTTACCTGCAAATGAAATATTTAAAAAACCAAAAAAAATTATATAATGTCAGATCTAATTAATACCCAAAAAGGACTTTTGAAGTGTTCTTAATGTTAACAAAGTTTACCAGCATTTGTAATGAGATGGTCTCCTGTTGTATAGGGAGGGCCAGGTTCAGCACCTTGGAAGAGATATGGGTGATTGCAACATTTACGTAGTTGCATTGCTATATTTAGGAGACGTTTCCGTTCACCACCTGCATTCACAACCTCCAGATCCTTCTGCAGTAATGCCTTGTAATACTGCTTCTGCATTTGCGACATGCCTACTTTGAGAATGGTTTCTTTTTTTGGTGGCAACCCTTTTTCAACATCTGACTTCAACCTCCGAAGGAGAAATGGACGAAGGACCTTAATTATACATACAAAATGGAACATTAGTATTATATAGCATACATCACTATAGATACTTGACAATCAAAGAAACTTCAAGGCTTACCTTGTGCAGTTGTTGAACAACCTCATGTTCATCATTTTCACCAGAGATTTGAAACCATTCATCAAAAGTTTCAGCAGAACTAAATATTTCAGGCAATAGAAAATTGAGAAGTGCCCACAGTTCATGAAGATTGTTCTACAATATCAAAAGAAACAAATCACATTAATTACTAAAGTGTATTATTATGACTGTACATACATGCAAGTATGCAACCCCTGAAAGGGAATTAAGATTCAAATTTCAAAATATGCCAGACCTAAATACTTATACTTGTAAGATATAAACTGGGGCAGAAAATAAAATTATTAAAATAACCCAAAATGGAAATAAAAAATCACTCAACTTTTTTATTTAATCAACCATTATATTTACCACAGATAAAAAAATCTCAATGAACATGAAATGCTCAACTTTTCCTCTAACTAAAATTTAACAAAGGGGCCACAATACTAAAGGTGGCCAGCAGTAGAGCTAGTTATTTCTTACATATTCTTATCAAATACATTGTTTGACTAAAAATGAAAGAAATTGAAAAGGATCTGAAATCAAAAATAGGCAGACAGATAATTTATAGGGAGAAAATTCAGATATGTCCATCCAACCAAAATAATGAGGAGCACATAAGACTGACGAATTAGAAATAAAACTCAATGCACACCTCTATTAGAAAACAGATAGAACTTGTCAACCTTGTATCTAATGAGATCATATTATCATAACTAATTCAATTGCATGAAAGAATTGGCATGATGACATTTCTGGGTTAAGAGAACAAAAAATAACAAGTTAGCAACAACAAAGCCTTTATCACATTATGTGGGTTGGTCAGTCACATAGATCAAATGATATCATAATGTTTTGTCATAAATCATATCTAGAAACAAATTATTGACATCTAAGTCATTCTTAAATCTTAAAGGCTTCACCTCTAGTTTTTACCAGCCTTCATCAGCCTATAGTAATTCAGTTATCCTCCATCTGATCTACTCTGCTTTTTGTGGCTTGGCTTCTACAGGTCTTATCCACACATGCAAAAACCACCTAAAGCCAGATTCCACCATCTTTTCTACAATAGTTGCTGCTCCAGCTTTTTTCTCTGATACATTCATTCTAATCCTATCTAATCTAGTACGTCTACTTATCTAACACAATATACTCATCTCTGCTACATTGGAATTTGAAATAAACACAACAAATATTAAAAAAATAACATTCCTAGAGATAACACACCATTTTGTATGATAAGCAAGTTATACCTGTAATGGGGTGCCAGTAATGAGGAGCCGATAGTTTGTATTGTAAAGCCGCATTGTCTTGGACAGGAGTGAGTTTTCATTCTTGATTCGATGGGCCTCATCAATAATTATGTAGCGCCAACTAAATCTCCTTAAAGCAGACTTCTCCTTAATTACCATTTCAAAACTAGTAACACACACATCAAACTTACCAGCAACAAGTAACTCTTCTCTTATGTGCTTCTGCAGTTTTTAAACCCATTAGGCAAAAATGTCAGAACTCAGAAGCAAGCACTAATCGCAATCTTAAACAAATAATTCGACCAGCAAAGTCTCACCCTTTCATCAGGGTTGCCAAGGAACTTTATAGCACGTAATACAGGGCAAAAGCGTCGAATTTCATTCATCCAATTTCCAAGAGTAGATTTTGGTGCAACCACCATATGAGGACCTGTTATTCCTCTAAACTCATGTAAGTAGCCCAACAATGATATTGTTTGTAAGGTTTTCCCAAGACCCTGAAAATCAATACATCAATTCAAATTTCATTATGGCCAATATAAATCACTCACCCAATCAAATTACATGTCACAAGGTATTGTATTCATAGGAAGCAATTTAAGTGAGATTTTATAGGCCAGAATCTGCGATACCTACCATTTCATCAGCCAGAATTCCATTTATACCGTTCTCATACAATCGAATGAGCCAGTTTAACCCAGCAAGTTGGTAATCCCTCATCTTTCCTTGGATACCTGTTTAACAAACAAGCCATTTTAAATTCAAGTGAATAAAACCTCCAAAAACATTCAAAGCCCAAAATACAAAAAAATAAATAAATAAATCAATGGTAATCCATCAGATACTGGATATCCATAGGAAAAAACTAAACTAAAGGGAGAAAAAAATGCATATAAAGTATTTAAAAAAAACTTTCAAGAGCATATTAGGACACACATGGCTCTTAAGAAAAACCCAGCAACCAAAATAAAAGCCTTCTACGATTAGCTAAAAGAACCAGCTTAATTATCTGCCAACCAATGCATCCTTAACCAGTATTATTTATGACAGAAAAGCAGACACTCTATTCTTCCACACAATCAAAGGAGACATAAAGAAAGAAAATGAGCACATGATATTAAAGATACAGAGGAGAGCGAGGAGGTACAAGCATAACCACAATTGTAAGTAACTAATATAGAGTAACATGGCCATGGAAGTATGCACTTCAAGGAAAGAGTGCTTACATGATGGTTGAGTCACCAGCCTTGTGTTTGCCAAACCATCTTCTTCCCCTTTAAGGTATTCTTCATCTTCCTCTTCTTCAGTGACTTTGGATGCATGGCGACCCCTAGTATAGACAGTGATTTAATGCAATATAAGTTGTTTTAGAATGCAGAAAGTTAAAGGCAGATTAACCACAACTCTTAATTGCTTTTCTGAACTTTACCAACCACCAGTACAGATTGAGGTAGAAAATTCAATGTTTAGCTTTTGTAGAAACTCTCATGTATAAGCCACTTGGTAACATTTTTTAAACATTCAAATAACAATTGAAGCCCTAACATAATTATGAAAATGAGAAAATATCAAAATTGAAAGGTAAATTTCATAGTAATTGTTGTTCTCATAGGATTTATGAACATACAATAGCTTCTGTTGGATGATTTAAAGCACTTTGGGTTAAAATAAAATATTAATATTGTCAATGCATTAAAATTTTGACTCTAGTTTGCTTTTACAATTTTCTGGGGACATAGTATAAATTTCACAGAATCTTGAAAGCACTTCAAAAACAAGAAAGTACAATCCCCAATAAAATTACAGTTGATGAAGATAAAACTAGAAAAGGCAACTGTCATAGCAACATATTCATGATTTTTTTCAGAAAGTACCTTCCCTTTGCCTTCTTTTGAGAAGATTGGTCACCCTTGGCAAAATGAGCAAAAAGCTCAGTTTGCTGTAGAAGATACTTCAATCGGCCCTTTCCTTTATTATTCTGCATCAAACAAAACAATAATCTATTTCAAATCGAAAAATCAGAATAGCATAATACATAAAGTGGAAAAACCATCCCATGCACAACAAATAACCACACGCACCATATCAGCATCAATAGTCGCATTTTGAGCATCCAATATATCCTGAATCTTCTGTTTCTTCAGTTGCTGCATTTCTCTCAACCTGGCCTTCTCACGCTTGCTAACTTCAGGATCAACATTGTTCTCATCCTACAAAGAAACAGTCAACACACACCACAACACAACATGAAAACCAAACTTCAATGGACAGACACAGAATGCAAGAAGCAAAATCCCTAGCTCAGTCGAAAACATGAGAATGCAGCACACGAAGAGAAATCCAAAGAGTAGTAACCAAAAACACCAAAATGCAGCGCAAGAAACCTAACGCGAGCGAAAACATGAAAATCCAGTAAACGAAGCGAAATCCAAAGGAGTAGCAAACGAAAACATCAAAATGCAGTAGAAGGCGAAAGCAAAATAGAAAAGGAGTAGGAAAATGCAGGGTAAAAATAATTACTTGTTTGTCCTCGTCGTCGTCTTCGGCGGCTTCCTCCGGCGAATTATCGTCGTCGTCGGAGCTACCGGAGCGAGCCACCGCTTCGAGCTCTTCATCGTCGTCCTCGATCTGGTGGTTGGCAGCGGCAACGTCCTCCTCCTCCTCGTCGTCGGAGGATGAGTCGTTCGAAACCTGCGCCTTGGAGGGTCTTCCCATTGGTGCTTTTTTCAGATCAAGGGTTTCGCAAATGGTGTCTCGTTTGCGTGTGTGTGAAAAAAAAAGAGAGAGGGGGAGCGAGTGAGTTTTTATTTTAAAGCGTGATTAAGATTGTGGGTTTGGTGATCTATGCATTTGTGACCGTGTGATTTAAGAAGTGTGATCTGCGGCTCCAAGAAAGTGGAAGCGAACCGAATATTTCGCGCCAATAATGCGATTGGGGAAACGTAATTTTCCCGCTTGCAGTATATCCAATTCGGTCGTTTAGACCAAGACTAGCTGGGTCACACCTTTTCTTTCAGACCTTTTCTTTTTGCACCCCCACGTTTGCTATTAGAACCCCCAAAGTATAATTTCCTAAAGTACCCTAGCTTCCCTCGTCTTCTTCCTCTACTTCCACAATCTCCTCTCCCACCCTACGGACTCAAAATTTAAGTTAAAAACTCCTAGATCACATGATCCACATGTTTTCATCCTAAATTGCACATGTATGTAGATCTGAAAAGTAAAAAAATCCGAAAAAATACATTATAGATTAGATGATGTGAAATTATAAAATGAGAAAAAACTTATGCACTCTCAGTGCAAAAGTTTTTACACTAGCGTTCAATCACAATAGTTCATATATGTTAAGTTAATTTGTTAAATTTACTCATTAATACTTTAAAAATCATATAAGTGAAGAGTTGTTATTAAACATAAGCGTAAAACTCATTTACATGGTCATTGCATATGTATTAAACTCTTATAAAATTATATAATTGTGAATCTTATAAATTGCAATGTGTTTTACACAATTACATATCATGTGATCTGTGATGGTAAAAATTAAAAAAAAAATACATTATGGATTGCATAATTCGCAATTGTGTAAGGCGCATTGCTGATCACAAGATCCACAGTTATATAATTACACAATTTCAAATCATGTGATCCATATTGTATTTTTTTATATGCGTTCATATCTTTTAATATACACATCCGCATGTGAAATTTATCATTGTAGATCATAAGATCTGCAAGTGGGAGTGGGTTGTAGGTGGGTGCTTTGAGGAGAGGTGTTGTTGGTGGTAGCAGAGAGATAATGCCTAAGGGTGGGTGCAAGGGGATAAGGGTTGGAAAGTGGTTATGAGGAGTTAGGGTCCACATAGGGGTTACAAGGGTGAAGAGCAGCATCATGCGAAAGGCAATGGTGCGCAGCGGAAGAAGACAAAGAAGCGTAAGGATGCCAACAGGGCAGGGCAGGTGCGAGTTTATCCCTCCCCATCCACGTCCCCAAGAAGAGTAGGGCAAGTTCAAGTTTGAGTATAGAATTTTAATCCTCATCATCGTCCTCATCAGGTATTTTCGAGTTCGGGTATACTTGTGGATATCCATTATATTATTTTTTACAATTTAAGTTTACTTCTTTATTATTAAATAAATTATATATTAACTTATTAATTATATTTTAATTGAAAAAAAGTATATAAAGAATAATAAATAACAAGAAATTACAAATTAAAGTTCAAGAATTAAAATTTTTAATTAAATATATAACTTTAAACTTATTATGTAATTATTAAAATCATAACAGGGCAGGTACGAGACGAGTAGTCACATATTCATACTTGTACCATATATAGTTCATCAAATCATATAATATTCATACCCTGTCAAAGCACGTAATACCTATCAAAATCGGGACAGGTTTAGAGCAGTACCCACAGACGCAAGTATTTTGGGATATCCAAATAGGAAAAAAATGTGTTAAAAGAACAGGTCTTTCTTTCTAGGCTTTTTTGGGATTTCTTTTTCATACTATATTATTATTTTCACTCTCGATGTGTATCTTATGGTTGTACCTTTGAGGGAAAAAAAGGTAATTATAAAGGCATTTTACCCATGACATTGGTGCAAAGTATACACCGAGTGAAGGATCTTTTTTGGAGTCAGGGAAATCATGGTCCCCCTAAACTTTTTCCTTTTTTTTAATAAATATAGATTTTTTTAAAAAATTATAATTTTTTTATAGTGTATCTATTTTATTTTTTATGGATTCCCCGAATTTTTTTTCTTTCAATGAATCTCTATTTTTTTACAAAAAAAAAATAATTTTTTAAAGTATATTTATTTTATTTTTTTTGCCACCCCAATATTTTTTTACCAAGATCTGTCATTGTTAATACACCAATTTTTCTTATGAAAAATTAGATCGTCACTTTGGTGAATCTCCATTCCTACTACATTTTTTCATGTAAATCTTCAGCTTAAAACTAAGTCCAATACCATTTAAATCATTTTTTAGTAAAAAATCATTACTGCTTCTTCTGTAATTTTCATGTTAATACTAAGTTATACAAAATAGTTTATACTTCTCTAAAAAATTGAACTCTAAATAATAGATTATGTGTGTAAAAATAAGTACTCACTTTTAACAAAAGGCAAGTAATTATCATATAATGTTATTGTACCTATATTCCTATAGCAGTCACATGTACCTTCAAATCTTTGAGGTTGTCAAGTCTTCAATATCCTTTTCCAAAAGGTGGAGTGCCTGCAAAATGCACTCCAACGCTCAAGCTAGGCAGTGTTCGGCCCAGAGCAATAAACAATATTTTTTTAAATATCTTATTACATTACCTCGATATTCATTGTCTACTTATAGTGGCGAATTGGACTTTTATCTGTTGGGTCTTGCCTAATTAGTCAACAATTAGGTAATACGACCTAAAACTCATATTAGGCATGATAATCAATATCAAACTCATTAACCTTTTGGTTTATTGTTGTCTATCCTTCTTGTTGTGGCAAAACCACATTCAGTCCCTAATGGGGACCCAAGGTTGAGTACTTTTGCTAAGAGTCAAACACTCAGGTTGAGCATTCCTATTTAGGGTTGAATACTCAGGTCCCGTACACTTGCCCCTAGGTCCGAGAGTAGTGTAGCGAGGGTCGAAGCTAGAAAAAACTCTGTCGCTTTGGGGAGTTGAATAGTCAGTTAAGGTGATCTTACTATTGTTTGAACAATGGCGTGGAAAGTAGAAGGGGCGCGTACGTCCTGACTGCTAGTCTGGGAGAAATATGCGGTTATGATTAACTTGGGCCTCCACGAGTCCATTGGCTATAAATAGAGGGTCACTTCTCTAGTTTCCCTTCACCAAATCTTTTGCGTTTTGAGTTGAAGTCAATGATTTACTATATATCAAATCACCATTTCTCTCTCAGGTACGCTCCTCAAAAAATGTCTTCTTCTTCTGGGAAAATTCCTTCGAGATATTCTATGTCACGGGGTGATGCCTCTGACTCAACTGAAGTCACCCTGTCTAGGGAGGGGAGCAACGCCTGCTCCATTATCCTTTCCCAAGTTGGTTTTTCCTTTGTGTTGGTTGTGGATGTAGCCGAACTCACTCCCTCTACGAGGCCGAAGAGTGCTATTACTGCCAAACGCAAACATATTGGAAATCCGAAGAAGAATTGTTCTCATATTGTAGATCCAAAATATGAATGGGTGGATGGAGAGGTAGCCACATATTTTCCGTGTTACAATACTAAGAACATGCTAATGAGTTTCGTCACGAGTGTAAAATTGTGTCCTTTTGAGAGAGCCGAAAATTTTCCTTTTTTCATTAGGCATTGTCGTGACAATACCTTTCCTATACCAAATTTAGTATATCTCAATAAGGGAGAGAAAGACAATCGTGACTTTTTTATATGCATAACTGTATGTTTTGTGACCTCTAAGTTCGTCTTCTCTTTGATGAATTTGCCATAAGGGTTCTCCGAATTCTAAATGTTGCCCTTACCCAACTTCACCCAAATGCCTGAGCTTATCTTCAAATATTCTAGGCTATATGCCTTTTTACTCATGTTAGGGCTACCCTTGGTCTATTCTTATGCCATTTCACTACTTGACCTAACGAAAAGTGTAAATGGGTCTTATTGTACCAAAGCCTAAAGTGTTCTCTCCTATTCTTGTATATCATATGGTATAAACGCTTCAAAATAAGGTTATTTAAATCTTTAGTCGGCCCTACCTCTAGTCGCAACCATTTCTATGATTGAAATGGGGGGGAAGTTGTTCCCTTTTTACTAGGAACAGGCGCTGAGTAGGTATGACTACTATCCTACGGAGCTGTTCACAGTTGAAGAGCTACAGAATGTTGTCTTCCTAAATTCTCTTCCTTAGTGCCTTCCCGTGGAGGAACTGATATACCTATTTCAATCTTCCACACCTTTTTAGGACTTAGAGAGTGATTAACTGAACATAATGCTTAATTGTCAACCATGATTGATGTTGAGCTGATGTTTGTATTGTTTGTGTAGGTGTTATCATGGCTGACGGGAGTAACGCGATGCACTTCCATAAGGCTAGGCATGATTGGCTCCAAGATGAGGAAGAGTCAACTCCACAACAAATCTTTGAACAATATTACAGGATTAATAAATCACTAGATATCATGTTTATACTTTGCAAAGTTTACAGAGGCTTATTAGAAAATGAGTGAAGAAATATTCAAAACTTGGAAAATATTGTGGTGAGTCATGAATGTAATAGTCATATGTGTATATGAGAGAAAGTGAATGTATTAAATATTATGAATGATATTTTGTGCCATGAAAATATGTGTTTTGAGCAATTAGAGTTTATGAATTTATTATTGATAAGAGTTAAGTTTAAGTTGTTGTTTTGCAATGTGTGAACTATTATTTGCTTAATCATTTGTGAGGTATGGACTTCATCTAGTAGTGCTTCAATCCTGTTTTGCATAGCTATGTGTATATGTATTGTGCAAGAGTCCATGCATGCATTCATGTGTTTTGGGTCCCTTGTGGCTTATGTTGACTTGTAATGGGTTTCTAAGGTAGTTGTGTGGCACAGGGTGTGCTTTGGGGTTCCTCCATGACTTGTGTTGACCTATAATGAGAGCCTAAGGTAGTTGTGTTGTCTAGTGTATGTTTTGGGTTCCCCTATGACTTGTACTAACCTGTAATAGGTGCCTAAAGTGGTTGTGAAACCCAGTGTTTGGTATGCCTCTTGTGGCTTGCATTTATTTATAAATGGATTTACGTGTATGTGTTTGTGTTTCACCTTATGCACAACATGCGCACTTTGTGCTACGAATTATGATACCAAATGTATATATAGTTAAAATCATAAGTCACCATGGATCAAGAGTTTTGAGTCTTTAAGTGTATGTGATTGTGATGTGTTTATTATCGTGCTTTAGTTAACTATTTATTGTCTCTATATGTGCCGTAACGAACGTGGGAAGTACTCTCATCCTTTGTTATTTCTTGTTGCATTTTGTTTGGGTTGAATGTAACTTTCAGATGTGCAAGATTTGATAATATCATGGTGGTGAAGTTTCGATTTTTCTTTACCTTTTCTGTTGGGTTACTCTGATTAAGTATGACATCGAGCTAGGGAAAATTAGTGAATAACTTTTCTTTATGTAGATAAATTATTTAATATTTCAATGAGATTTAGTAATTGAGAATCTTGTAAAGGTCATTTCTATAGCCTAGTATATTTATTATATGCTACATTATATTATGTTATAATTTTCAAAAATAAGTATATATAGTGAGATATAAATCATTTTACCTAAGTGCAAAGTCTAGTATTTTAAATAAATAAAATTCTTTAGTGTTTTGTAATTAACGAATAAAGTGTTTGGGGTAGAATAATGTCACATTTAGTGGTATCAAAGTCTGGTTGGTTCTTCCAGTCAATGTGTTATGTGTTTGCTATGTTTTCGATGTGTATTTTGTGACATTATTTGAAATAGTTGGAATGGTTAATCATTTCAATATTGACTGTCTTGTTTAGATCCCTTGCAAACATGTGTATAGTGTTTTGTAATTCCTATTCATATGTGTGTCATTTTAAATTTGCGATTATGGTAGCTGAGTGTTTTGGTTGTTATTATACCATAAATTCTAATCCTTTATTGCAAAATACTGGAATTGGTCACCTCAATACCTTGGGAAATGTGAATAGGACATTATGACAAACAAAAATCAAGGCTTGAGGCAATCGTTTTTTATTGCTTGATTGCATATATGACTTTTTATTATATGATAAATGTAAAGTAAATGTGTGTTCTCATATGTTCATTTCATTAACTTATGTTTGATTTATTTTTTTCCCCTTCCAAATGACTTGTTTGACTTTCCCTTTGCCTTGTCAACCCTCTCCTTTCGTTAGGAACAATTGTGCTAATTCTTTAAAATGGTCATGTTCAAATCTCAATCTATCCTTTGTCTTTTCGTGGATTTGTTAGACATTTTGTAGTTGACTTGTTCTGTTTGCTTCTTAGTCAACTAGTTGTTATTCTTAGTATGGACTGGTTATCTTCTAACCATGTCTAGTTTGTTAACCTGTTTTGAGAGTATGTTGATAGTATAAGTGAGAACTTTTGACTACCAACTGAGTTAAAGAATCCATGAGAGGAAATGCCTGAGTGTACATGACTCTAGTTCATTTAAATTATGCCACTAAAGCAATTGTAAGTGAGATACTGGTATTAAGTGATTCTCCTAAAGTATTTATTGAAGTTATGCTAAGTTTACCAAAAAAAAAATGTTATATAGAGTTTGTTATAGACTTTGTGCTAGTATTGAACCGTCCATGTAGTGCTTTAAAGGACATTTTCCTTAGATTTAGTCGAATTGAAGAAAAAAGTTAAGGCAGTGTCTAGGAAAATAGTTGTAAGCTTTGTGTGTCACCTTGAGATGATAAACTTTTGTGAGTGAGATTAAAGAGTTTTCTCAATTTAGCAAGGCAAACACCGTATTTGGTGCATAAATGGTTTTTCAAGTTAGTGTTACCTTTAACTAAGTTGACTTATGAAGGATGTCAAGTGCGATAGTATATCCTAACACCTTAAGAAGAAGTTAACTCTTTTATCTGTCTTAAGTGAGAAAGTAGATGCTAAGCTATGGTAATTACTTTGTAGAAACTGTCAATATAACGAAGGCAAAATTCTTAATCTTTTATGATAACTAATACACTACCTGTGTTTATACATGACTCAATTAAAATATATTCATTTAATCAAGATTTAAAAATAATAAAAAATTAAAAAACATTGAAGCAAAAAATATATTAAAAGTCTAACATATTTTTTTATATGAATTTATTAAATATTTAAATATACTAACTAATTAGATTTAAATAAAGATCCTACAAAAATAACGCAATGCAACTATCTTTATGAGAAAATAATCTAACTATCAATAGAAATGTGTTATAACAAATACAAAATTATCATAAATTTGAAGTAAGTATGCAAAAATGTTCAAATAGCCTCTTTTATAATGGATGCACGAACCATTGACGTGAATTGACCAATATGTATGGACTTTTACAACAATATGTATTGAAACATCTTCTAACTTTTTGCACAAAATATTTATGGAGAGGAGATTGACTTTTTACTACTTTTGTTTATGATGTTTGAGAGATTCATACTAGTAGATGACACTTTAAGGAATTATAAGTGTCATTATATATAGAGTTACTTCTTTGAGCAATCTAAACCATATATTTTATTTAAATAAAATTTACTCAACTCATATAAAATATCTAAATAAATTTTTGGAAAAATAAAATTTTTAATCTTAAAATAAATCACTTTTATTGTCTTTTCTTCTTTGATAATTATCTCTCCATAATAAAATATATCTGGAATCATATGAGTACAAAACAACCAAATATAGTTTAAAATCTTCAACAATGAGAATAAAACTAAAAAATAATCTTATTAAAAATGACAGAGAATAATACAAAAAATAAAAGTATATGCAATAGATATGTCTAATTAGATTTAAACAAAATTTTCAATATAAAAATTCATACTACATAAGTTTAATATCCAATAAAATATATACAATATTATATACATTTTTAAGAAAAATATTTTTTTTCTTAAAGATGTACAATAATTTTATTATATTTCAAAGTATAAATAAATATTTTTAATATTTAAAATAAAATCATGTTAAATATTAATGAAAAAAATATTTCTCTTAAGCAAATTAAAAATCATTTTATTGAATTTTTAAAATATAATTGTGATTATTTTTAGTAAATAAATATAATTGTATTAAAGCTCATGAAATAAATATATGTATCATGATGAAAAATAACATTATTATATAAACATTCACAAAAAACTTATATAGTATGTTGTAATAATAATTTATGTATAATTTATCTTTGAAATATTGTATTAAATAATCATTAAAAAAATTTATTATTCATATTGGTATCAAGCAAAATTGTCTCTCACAAATGATATTCACACTTTCTTTCATAAAAATTAAAATTAATTTTGATATTATTACGTAAGTAATTTAAACTATTTTATCATAAAATATATTTAATAAATTAATATTATTAAAAATTTATATTTTAAAATTATTTTGTACTTATAATATTTTCAAGTAAGATTGCCTTTTACAATTGTGTATATTTGAATTTAAAATATTATTAAATAAGTTAATGAATATTAATTAAATATAGTTTTTCTTGACATCTATCTAAATTTAAATTAGTTTTAGAATATATTTTTTTATTATCATTAACAATTTTGAATAAGAATATTTTTCTTAAATAATTTTGTGATCTATACAAAAAGTAAATGGCATAAAATTTATTTTATACCAATAATGATTCTTGTAAATTACGTGTACTTGAATTTAAATCTATTAATCAAATTATTAAAGAAAAAGACAAATTTATTTCAGTTTTAGAAAAAAAAAAGAATTTAAATCTATTATTCAAAATATTAAAGAAAAGGAGCAAAAACTCAAGTTGTTATAGTTTCACATCCTCAAATAAATCAAACTCTTCTAGAGCTTTACACATAATATGCACTCTCGATCTATAGCTTGAATCATAAAGCCAGTACGCAACCTCTTTGAACTCCTTAAGGACCTTTTTTTATGCATCCTTGAATACACTCCCGTTGATATTTTTCCATGAAGTTTCAAGCATCAAGAAGATGGTTGATGGAAGCAAGGAGGATGGAGGTGGTTGATGTCACTTCTCAATGAAGATAAGTCAAAAATTACTATGAAGTTTGTCACAAGGGTGATAAAGATATTAAGGAAGAATATTCTCTAGGGAGAAAATTCAAGACACTTTACTAAGAAAAATGTTCTCAAAGGAGTCTAACATCAATTCATTCAAGTGTGAATATACAATGAGGTAGGAGTGATATTTATAGGAGAAAGAGCGACCACGACTTTTGGATCTAGACATCATGATTCTTGCTTAATTAGCTTGATTAAGTTAACTAATTAAGGCTTAAACTCACTTAGATCTAACTTCCCACTAAACAAGGAGATTAGTACATGATTTGTATCATTCTCTCTCATATTAAGCGCTACAAGAAGGGACATAAAGGGTCTAAATGTTAGTCATGCTCTATGAGTACAAAGTGGGGTGCAAAAACAAGTTAAGGGGTATAAGAATTAATCCACACATCCAAATGAGTTATTCTCACGTTCTACGCATGCTCTACATACTAACTAACGACACCTCATGCTCTTACAAGGGAAAATGGCCAAAACACAAGGCCTAAATGAAAAACCAAACACGCCATAAATTTCTAACACTACTAAAATTATTTACATATAAAATTAATTCAAGACTATGGCCTAAGATCTTTAATGAACTTCATCCTTGCCATGTATTCCTTCAATTATCCTAGCTGAGATCCATGCTAGGCGGGATTGAATCATTTTGGTATAAGGCATCGAAGGCACTAATAGAGAGCTCAACTCGGGCCTTCTTTTAGGAAGATCTCTTTGAAACATACTTCAAAATAAAGAAAGGGTTCTCCTTTATGGCCCAAGATATCTCTAGATTAGTCCCTAGCACTGGAAGCCATTACTAGGGCATCATCTATGGTGTTGATGACTTTGTGTTGTTCCACACTTTCACTATCAAGATACACATGACCTTCATTTTGTTGCCCCTCAATAAGGATGTTGTCATCTTGAGCAATAGGTGCCAAGGTAGGATTTCAAATAAACTCTCGAGCAACTTGGACTTGACCTTCAATATTAGTGACATTTTCACTCTAGAAGGGAGTTTTAGAACTTCCTTCACGAGATCGAGCGGGATCTTCGCCGCCCATTTTAGGAACAAGATTTTTTACTAGGCTCAAGATAGGAAATTATGTTGTAGCTTATGGAGGTTGATCAAAGGTTGGGTCGTACACAAAAAAAAAGTTTTAGACGTCAATATAATAAATAAAATAAAGTAAAGGAGTTTGTTGAGCCTTGGGAGAAGCAGGAATCTTTTCTTAGAATACATTTTTGGAAGGTGGAGCAGCCTCAGCATCTAGTAGAGATCTAGGAGCTATAATCTGGAAAGAAAATAACTTAATCAAACATACAAAGAAGAACAAGATCGAGGAGAAAAAATGGTCAACGAGAGTCTTCCTCTTAGTATGACAATAAGTAATGGGTTTAGCTTTTACCTATAACAAAAAAAAAAAAAACAAAAAGTCTCGAAACAAAAAGATAAAAGCAAATTACCTTGGTTGTCTTTAATTTTATCAATGACTTGCTCTATCTTTTTTGAAGTGGGGCATCATCATTCTCTTTCACCAAATCTTCTTGAGGCTTAACAATGTGGATTGTGATTGTTGTGAAAAAGCAAGATCAATCAGAGCATCGAGGTAAGTAAACGAAAATAGAAATATTTTGAGAAACTTACCCGAACATGTTGGATCAAAATTGCTCACTAGGTTAATATGAGTAATCCATTTCGAAAGACCCTTAGGGGGAACATGATCATAATAGCGATAACTATAGCCAGTAAAGGTAACCCAATTTTTTTTGTTTGAAAAAATCAACAGGTGTTAGGTCTGATATCCATTTTGGACCTCCGAGGGATTTGGCTAAAGCAAAAGAGGTAAAAGGAAATATGGGCAATTTGGAGGGACATTATTTTTCAAAGATAGATTTACCCTTTGGTTTATTACTCGATAACGACTTAGGTTCCTATCTACATTTTATTTCAAAGACCACAAGGCATGATTAAAGGTAAGTTCGATCCTATGAATCACATAACACATTTGGTAAAATTTCTCAAATAGGATAATTATCATGCAATGTGAACGTTTACCTCGAGTATCCTTCTCTGGATCCTGTGAAAAGGAAGGTTGGTAGGTAAATTTGGCAAGACAATAAACATCAGAGATTGATCTAGTCGACTTGAAATCCGACCACTAGTCAACAAATTATTGAGTACAAAGGAAGTTGATGTCAAAACTCTGAGGATGAATCTTTATACTCTGTTTTGGAAGAATTTTCTTAATAAAACCAGTCAATGGCCCATCAACAATAGGGAAAATTGAATGCAACTCCTTCTTTAGCACTAGATAAGGGACCAATTGGCTAAGTCCAAAATTGCTTAGCATATAATTGGGGTAGATAGGGGAACAAATGAACATCGCCATTATGAACTCTAATGGCCAAAATATCCCAAGATAAAAATTTTCTCAAGATATCCACAAGGTCACTTTGCTTATTAGGCGTCAACCAATGAATTGTTGTTTCAACCATGATGGACCCTTCATCAAGGGCTGTACAAAAGAAGTTAACTCTTCATTTAAATCCTTAAAATTTAAAAACTTCTCAAGATAGAGTTTGAAGGTCCCGAGGTTGGAGGTGTTTGCGATGCGATTTGACGCGATTTTGAGTTTATAACTAGTCCAACCCAAACTAAAAAAAAGTATAGTGCAGTTTGATTTGGTTTAGATTAATTATAAAATTCAAACCAAATCAAATCACTATTTTGCAGTTTAAAATTTCTATTATTAAGTATTAAAAAATTCATTAAAAAAATTTATTTTCAAATTTGTATAAAAGTTTATTCACTTTTGACAAAACTATATAAAAGTAGATTCACTTCCGACAAAACTATATAAAAGCAGCAACCATTAAGTTAAAGTATAAATAATTAATTTATTTAAGCATTACATTTTACTAGTTGTCATAAAATTGAATCCAATAAAATTAAATCAAATAGTATTGCTAAAATATTTATTCATCAATTAATACATATTAATTAAAAATCCTAATTGAGAATTAAGTCAAAAATCATAGAAATTTAAAAAATAATTAGTAATTATATGTCTTCTTTATGGATTTGCTAAAATAACTAAGGATGAGCGGTTTGATTTGGTTTGGTGTGGTTTTAACATCTCAAACCGCAAATTGAACCGAACCGCGTGGTTTAGAAATTACAAAAACTAAACCACCCTAAACTAAAGTTGTTTTTTGCAATCTTTGTGGTTTAGTTTTCGGTTTACAATTTGGTTTGGTTCGATTTTGAGAGGCGATAGGGTGAAGAGTTAAGCATCTTCTAGTTGCAACTTGACTCATCTAACATAGGGGTGAAGCTCAATTGAAATACAGAGTTAAACATAACATGATTAACCGTAAAAGGGTCAGTCATGTTACTAATTGGAGAAGCGTGCCTCATAACTGAAACAAATTCATCACATAGAATAAACATGAGCTAATAGAAGTTTGGCTAAGTTAATCTGAACAAAGCCAATATGAAGAAATTGGGCTAAGTTAAAGATAGAAACAATTACTTAGATGGATTTACAGCACAAAAATTGGCTTGATAACCAATAGAGTAAAAAGGCAACACACTCTTCGACCACGAGAAGAGTCCCTGCTTCACCCTTACGGTTCTCGAGGAACCCTTGATAAAACCTCTTGCTCCAATTTATCACACTTTTATCAATGGTGTCTTTGAAAACACCCACAAAATATTTTTTACCCAAGGGTTTCAACCAATGATAGCGGCCACATCGAGAAGGGTAAGACCAACTGGACCACATTCAAGCTTAAGAGCCTTCATCTTGAGATTCCATAAACATGAAGCAGCAAAGATCATGCTTGGGCTAAAAGAAATGTGATGGAGATGGCTAAGCTATAAAACATAAAAAATACCTATCTTCTTCCAATGATCATTATACTTAGCCTCTACATGATCTATCCATTCTAAATATAAATCTCTGGTTTTGACTGGGGGATGCGCAAAAAATCCTTTTGTCATCGAAGAAATCTAGACGAATTTCTTCATTCAATATAACCAAGGTTTCTTCCCTTGGGTAAGGGAAGTGACTAACACTTTCCAATGATGGAAAATTACAGATAGGTCCTAAATAAGCATGAGTTTTCTTAGCAACACAATAAGGGATTAATACCAGAGTTTCTAGTAGACGCTTAGATTCTTCTCTAAATGGAGGCAATAGGGCAAACTCCACACTGTTGATCGTGGATTTCTCTACCACTTCAACTATTGGCTTCAAAACCCCTCTTTGTGTAAAACTGGCTAAACTAGCCATAATGATGAAGAAAGGAAGAGTTTTGATAATAAAAGACAATTTTTTATGAGAGAGGAAAGCTTGATGAGGGAAGAAGATAACCAGAAAGTTTATCTAGAGGAAAGGAAGTATCTTTTGAAATCAAAGAACGAAAGTTTAGAATTGCAGAAATAGGAGGATAGAGTTACAAGGGAATGAAGCCGTAAGATGGAAGAAGGTTGCAAAAAGGAAAACATGAGAAAGACGAAAGGCTTTCCGAGAGAGAAAATGAATAGTGAGGGGAGAGAGAAAGTGGGAAAGTAATAAACATGGTTTAAATAGAAAGAGTGGTGAAGAATAGCCCTTTTTACTAAAGGTTAGGTAGGAAGTGGCGACATGACACCGTCTTTTCCGTATTTCATGGGTACGATGATGGAAGGTGCTAAAAATTATGAAAAGACAAAAATGCCATTAGGGTAAAATAGATCGATGGAACAAATTATTCGCACTTTCAAGACAATCGAGATGTCATCATTTTAGAGCGTATCTATTGGGACATGGGAAATAGTATAGGTAATTTAGGGTATTCTGACCAAAGTAAAAGTCTCAAAGATCTTGCAACATTAAATAGGACATCAAGGTCAAGGTTGGGAGAACATTTAAAGGTGACATAAAGTAACACACTCGAGATTAAGGGAATTATAAAGAGGGACATGTGAAGATTCGACTTATCCAAGATAATAACTCGGAGAAAAACCTTTTAAGCATCATTTCATGGAGGAAAATTATTACAAGGAAACAAAGAAGAACATTCTTCTTGAGACAGTAACAAAAAAGGGAGACCCTTGAGTATCCTTTTCTTAAGAAAAGGATAATGAAGCAGTATACTCGAACATGCAAGAAAAAACAAGGGATTGAGGTGCACTTTGACACTTAGAGAAAAATATTAAAAAATACTCTAGACTTTGTCTTGGAAGAAAGAATCAAATGAAAGCTAAAATTAAAGGAATAACGGTAAACAAATCAAACAATGGGAAGTTACTTTCCTTTAGGTAGTTTTTTTGTAGTTATGAGAAGTTTGGATAGTTTATTTCTATTGGGAAATAAAACAATAATTTATTTTAGCATATGTGACTAAGTGTCTGTTGTAAAAACATCTATAACTATTTTTCATTTGTGCCGGAATTAGAGGTTAAAACACTTATATAACATTTCACTTAACTCAAGACATCTAAGGAACGATAAGAAGTGAAAATATAAAAAAATTTATGTTCTTACCATGACTTTTAGAGCAAGTTATCTTTTCTAAAATTTCCTTTATTGTTTTTGTATATACATTCATGCCTTTACTCACATTTAATATTCGAGGTCTTTTGCATTTATTTTTCCTTTACTTGCACTAAGTCTTTGAGGTTATTTGCATTCATCGCGCTTTTATTTACACTTAATCTTTGAAGTTTTCTTGTTTAGATTATTCACTTTTTATATTCATTTACTTTTGAGGAAAATTTCCATGAACAACTTCAATTACATCCACTTGAGATTCATTTTTCTTTTAATACGAACTTAACAATGAAAAATAATCATATTTTCACCAAATTTAAAACAATCAAATCATTATTCATATTTCTAGGTTTAAAGTATCAATTACTACTAATTTATACAAAAAAAACTCACTAAAAATCACACATTTTATATTTTAAAGTTCCTCAAATAAAATATAAATTTATTTGGTTTTAAAATTTAAATAAAAAATTATTATTTTTAAATATTTATTGCATTAAAAACAAATTTCACCACAACATCATTGTGAAGATGAAATGATAACATTTAAACAAAGGGCTCTCTATTGTGTATATAAAAACTAAAAATTTATATAATTAAGACTCACATGCAAAAGGATGTCTACAATCATAATACTTATGTATCACATCCATTTGATCATAATTAGGGTTAAAAATGTAATTGTAACCAGATCGCGTCCGTTGTTGACATATATAAAAAATATGATGGAATGAGACTAATTGCACCACTCCCCATTTATATGAGTTGATGTTCGATGGACTAAGACTAATTGCATCACACCACGTTTATATAAGCTATGAACTTCAACCGTGAATGCTTGTTATAAGGAATCAGAAATCTCCTTTTTTGAAAACTAATCACTTATCATGTATTTTGTATATTTGATATCCATCTTGATTGCCAAACAAAATTATTTTAATAAAATAATATTTTTAATAATTTAAAAAAATTTATACCAAAAATTAAATAACCAAACCTTATTTAAAAAATATAATTAACTAAATAAAATAAACCTTAATTCTACTTTATTATTAGAAGTTAAAATAATGTTGGAAATTTCTACTTGATTTTTCCATATTATGATTAGAACCAAAATGTCTTATGATTAAAAAACAGTAATGCAAGAAATTTTTTCTTAATACTTTTCTAATTAGAATTAGTTAAACCAAATTTTGTTACAAATAATAATTTATATTTATATAAAATATAAATCTTGTATTGATTATTTTGTTTTATTATTATCTGGTATTGATTATTTTGTTTTATTATTATCTGTTACGATACTCATTTACGTGTTTTATTATATAATACAATATATTTCAACGACTATTCTTTTTTCTAGCTAATCTCACTTTAAAAAAGTATAAGGAATCTAAATTACTTGAGTATTACAGATATGTAGAGACAATTTTTTTTTATATATCTTCATTCAATTATAGAGTATGAGGTCAATGTAAACAATTTTAGAATCCATTTTGTTATTTACATTCTTTTTACTTTTTTTTTAGTACAATTCCTTCTTCTTTCTTTTTTTTAAGGGTAAATGATTTAAATAATCCTTTTTATTTTAAACTTTACTTCTCTCGTCTTACACCAATAATGACACTCATATATGACACTCATATATTTCTCATATTTTTTCATCATGTTTGTTTGGACAACTACACACTTCATTTTTCCCATTTCTTCCATTGCATTATTCTATGTTTTTAAAATCGGAATAGTGATCGAACCGGTGAAGGCATTGATTCACGGTTCATTAGTTCAACCATTATTGAGCCAGTGGTTGAACCGGTCTTAATAAATAATATTTTTTTATTATTAATGTACTATAATAATTAAAATTATGAAAGAAAAAATTTATTAAGGTTATAATTATGAAAAGATAAAAGTAATTTTACTAAATACACCTTCATATTGATAAGTTAAAAAATTAAAGGGTGTATTTAACAAAATAAAAAAAATTAAAAGAAAAATAAAGCAGTTGAACCAGTGAACCACTAGTTTTCACCCATTCCTGACCAGTTTTCTGATTTTAATACCGGTTTTTGGTTCTACCGGTTTTGAGGGTTAATCGAACCGGTCACCAGACTGGTTAATCGATTTTCCGGTCAAACCAACCGGTCCGATTTTTTTCCAATTTTTATAACACAGGTATGATCTCATCTCTTTCATGTTATCCATCTCCTCTAAATTGCTTCTGTTTGTTTATTGTCCAATTTTTCCTTCAAAACTAGGATTTTGTTTTCCTCCAACCATTATGGTTTGATAATTTAATTTGATATTTAGAGATTTTTTAAGTCATTCAAATTGAAAAATGTGTTGATATTATCAATTTTAATATTTCTTCGTTGCTGCTCATTTTTATTCTGATTTTTGTTATTCTCGTTGTAACCCTTGAATTTTTTTAAGTTAGACACAATGAAAAAAGTAAAAAATAAAATAAAATTTCAGAGAGTATTTTAAAACAATAATTTGCATTCACCAAAAAGTACTTTTTAAAACACAAAATCTTACAAGAATGTTTGGAAAAGTACTTTCATCAATAATGAATACAAATTATTGTTTTAAAAGGTATTAAAGCATTTTCTGGAACATTTAAGATGCCTATTTATATATGTAATGACTGTTTTGTTATAAAAAAAATTATAAGAATAAAAAATTAAAAATATAAAAGGAGTGGAGTAGAAAAACAAGGAGTGGAAATAGCTAACTCCTTTTAAGAAAAAAAAAAAGAGGATAATTTTGATAATAAAGTTGAAGCAATACAAGACCTATGATTGATTATTATTGAGAAACTATGCTTTAAAGATTATATGTGGGTTTACGAATACTTTGAGAAATTATGATCTATTGAATTTCAATTTGAAAAAGTCTTTTCTGTTGATTTCCAAAATAATCTTTAGAAGTTTGAAGTTGAAACATTTGCTCCCTTGATCAATGTCGTTTCCTCATTAGTTTCTTGGGTCTCTTCTTCCTTGTCCAATGCCACTTCTTCATTTTCGCCTTTGCTTTCTTCTTCCTTTGCCAAATTCTCTTCCCTCAAGCTCACTTCCTCTGAAACGTACAATAAAAAAAAAAAACAAATTAAATTGATGATTATTGGTAAGAATTTTTTAACAACTTAATTAATTTACCTAGTTATTTTTATTTAATTAATAATTGATGATTATTGGTAAGTTTATTACATAATATGTGTAAGAGCTTTCATTAAAAGAATGAAAAAAGAAAGACTAATTGGCCGTCCTTTTACTTACCTTTTTCATTTTCATCAACATTTTCTTGTGGTGAAACAGGTTCATTATTTTGGAAAGAATCGTGGACTTTCACAGGTTCAGGCTCCTCCTTTGGTTTTTGAGCTTCATCAGTTTCCTGGCTCTTCTCCAATGCCTTATCCTCTTCAACCTTGGTTATCTCACCACTCTTACATTCAACTCCAACCTCTTTGATATTATCATTGTTCTTCTCTTCCACTTCCAAACTTACGTTATTAACATTGGCATCTTTGTTATGAGGCTGATCATTTTCCTTGGAATTGGCACTGGATTTGTTGTGGTGACGAAGGGTGTTTCCAGAAGCTACATCATGTTTAGACTTCCCACAACCCATTTGAGTGCGTAAGTGAATTATTGATTGTGGGAAACGGAAAGACTAGAAGAGAGGAGAAGATTGATGTGAAGGACAATTGGAATCCCTCTCGGTGTTATATGGAGAGGAATATAGTTTTTTTTTTTTATATGTTGTTATGATTTAGTGGTGGCCTGCATGGGTAAATTGATGTCAATACAGAATAGGAGCCAAACCGTTTTTCTCGCTATCTTGTATAGGCAACTTTAGTTGTTATGTTATCATCGAAGAAAGCACAAAATGACAATTGTTTTGGACCAATACCATTGTTTCTTATAATATATGATGATAATAACTATGAAACAACCAACACAATTTCAATGTTTTCTGTTATTCAGTTCCGATTTCACTCCCTAAATGGGAATGAAAATCCTCACTTCATCTCATTCTTTTTTATCTATTAGTAATGCAAGCAGAGGTAAATTTGTATTTCTATTTTAATATGTCTTAATAATTTTAAGATTTTAATCTAATATTTTTTTATAAATTTTTATATTTTTTGTTTGTGATAACATGACAAAAATATGTCAAATTATCCATGGATATGTCAAATATGCAATGAATATGAAAAAAATGAAGAGAGGAAAAAGTTTAAATAGAACTCAAAATATTGTCAGATATATATATTTGTATGTTTATTAAAAATATTTATCATGAAATGTATACATATATTAATCATATTTAAGGAAGATTGATTTGTGATAAGGTAGAAATTGTGAAAATATACATATCTATACTATTAATAAAGGGAATACCCTCTTTTGATGTCTACTTTTCAATATACCTATTATACCCTTGCAATTATTTTAAAATTAAAAAAATAAACTAATTGTCATAAGAGGAACTTGAACTGGTAACCTCTTATTTCCCAAATATATACTTTACCACTAAACCAACTTTATAACTTTATGCAAAAAATTACTTTAAAATATTGATATACAACATACATAATTGTCCAATTATATCTATAATATATAATATATGATATTATATTATATACTATATTTATACTATTAGTGTATACTATTAATAAAGGGAATACCCCCTTTTAATATCTACTTTTCAATATATTTATTCTACCCTTACACCTATTTTAAAATTAAAAAAATAAACTAATTGTCGTAAGAGGGATTTGAACCGATAATCTCTTATTTTCTAAACATATACTTTACTACTAGACCAACCTTGTAACTTTAAGCAAAAAATTACTTTAAAATATTAATATACAACATGCATAATTGTCCAATTATATCTATAATGTATAATGTATGATATTATATTATATACTATATTTATATTATTAATCTATATCTATTCTATACTATTAATGAAGATAATACCCCCTTTTGATATCTACTTTTCAAAATACCTATTCTACCCCTATACCTATTTTAAAATTAAAAAAATAAACTAATTTGTTATAAGAGGGACTTGAACCCATAACCTCTTATCTATACTATTAATAAAGGGAATACCCCATTTTGATGTCTACATTTCAAAATACCTATTCTACCCTTATACCTATTTTAAAATTAAAAAAGTAAACTAATTTGTCATAAAAGGGACTTAAACCCATAACCTCTTATTTCCCAAACATATACTTTACCACTAGACCAACCTTATAACTTTAAGCAAAAAATTACTTTAAAATATTGATATCCAACATACATAATTGCCCAATTATATTTAT
Source organism: Psophocarpus tetragonolobus (assembly GCA_037954015.1). Taxonomy (NCBI): domain Eukaryota; kingdom Viridiplantae; phylum Streptophyta; class Magnoliopsida; order Fabales; family Fabaceae; genus Psophocarpus; species Psophocarpus tetragonolobus. The sequence continues at coordinate 3,702,674 of CM075693.1, read as the reverse complement.
AGTAATATATGATATTATATTATATACTATATTTATACTTCTATACTATTAATAAAGGGAATACCCTTTTTTTATGTCACGCCTATTTTAAAATAAAAAAACTAATTTGTCATAAAAGGGACTTGAACCTATAACCTCTTATTTCCCAAATATATACTTTACAAGTAGACCAACCTTATAACTTTAAACAAAAAATTACTTTAAAATATTACTATTAATAAAGGAAATACCCTATTTTTATGTATACTTTTCAATATACCTATTCTACCCTTACACCTATTTTAAAATTAAAAAAATAAACTAATTTATTACTTTGAAATATTGATATCCAACATACATAATTGTCCAATTATATCTATAATGTATAATATATGATATTATATTATATATTATATCTATCTATACTATTAATAAAGGCAATATCAGCTTTTGATGTCCACATAAACTAATTTATTATAAGAAGGACTTGAACCTATAACCTCTTAATTCTCAAACATATACTTTACCACTAGACCAACTTATAACTTTAAGCAAAATATTACTTTAAAATATTGATATCCAACATATATAATTGTCCAATCATATCGATACTGTGTAATATATGATATTATATTATATACTATATCTATACTATTAATAAAGGCAATATCCCTTTTTGATGTCAACTTTTCAAAATACCTATTATTAACGTCTCCCTATTAATATATGTTTACATTTCATGATAAATATTTTTAATAAACATGCAAATACACATGTGTGACAATATTTTGAGTTCTATTCCAACTCCCCTCTTTCCATTTTTTCATATTCATTACACATTTGACATATTCATTGATGATCTGACATGTTTTTATCACGTTATCATAAACAAAAAATATAAAATTAACAAAATATATTTCAAAACATGTCACATAACAATTTATATTTCAAAAATAAAATTTTATAAAAGATATTAAAACAGAAATGAGAAGCGCGAAAACGTCTGTGTTTTTGCTAGTATTATATAATGAGAATATGACATTTTGGTATCCATATTTTATGACTATTTTACCTTTTAAACATTTTATGATTGTTCCCATTTTCGCAAATATAACTTATCTCTATTAATACTAGCTCTTCTCTAGGGACGACAAATAAACTTGTACCCGTGGGTAATCCCTAAACTCGCCTCGAAGTTGATGGGGAATCCTAGGTTTGACTGGGTACGGGTACGAGTATGGAAAATACTTGATTTATTAAGTCAGGGATGGGGATATATATACCCACCCCTTACCCGTCCTTGTTCCCGCCTCACTGATTTTATTTTAATGACTAAAATATTCATTTATCTTAAAAAAAAGAAAGGTTTGATAATTAATTAATAAATTACAAACTTTGCATTTATTAGATAACTTTTGAATTAATATCATTTTATTTAAATAAATTATTTTCTACTAAAATATTATTATTTTGCAGGTATGAAATGGGTACGGGTATACCCAATAACCGACAGGAATGGGGATAAGGACATAAATCTCATACCCACCAGATATGGGGACGAGGATGAGGATGGGTTTTAGAAGTAGGGATGAGGATGAGAATGTCATACCCATCCCCGCCTTGCCCTGTTGTCATGCCTACTCTTCTCTCTTCTTAGTCCCTCCCCTGATGTCGTATTTCTATTATTCTTTTTCTTGGCTGATCTCAGCTAATGAATTGCCTGAGATGTCTTGGTAAGATTAACTATTCTATCTTGTCCTTCAAAGTTATGCACTCGTCAGTTGTGTGTCCATAATTACGGTGGCATCAACAATGTTTGGATTGGTCGGCATTCGAGGGTGTGGGGAGTTTCCTTGGAGGCATAATGAACTTAGAGCTGAGGGTTTCTTCTAGGATCTTAGCCCTATTTGTGATCAATGGAGTGTAGTGGGTAAATTGGAGAATTCAGTGCTCTCAAGATCTATCCCTAACCCTCTTGCCTTTTGCCTTGCCATCATCTTTCCGATCTTTCTCAACATGTTCGGCTCGAGTTTGATTTCGAAAGTCAGACAACTCTTCCATTACATGTACTTAAGAACCTTTTTCCTCAGCTCTTCCATGTTGGTAGTTGGTTTCTTGCAAAGACTATCCACAAATTTACCATGTCGGAGGGTTGTCACCATATGATGGAGAACTGCTTTGGGATTTAGGAATCTCATGCTAAAGGTAACTTTACCGAACCTATCAATGAAGGATATCGAGGGGGTTTTTTCTCTTGCCTAATACTGATGAGCACAATAGGTGTGAAGTGATCAGGTCGGTTAATGGCGAATTGGATGTCGAACTTGGATGTTAAAGTTTGAAAACAATCAATCAAGTATGGTGGCAACTTGGTGAATGAACTCAAAGCTATTTTGTTTAAAGAGGTTGGGAATACATGGTAGAGGATGGCATGATGTACAAGTTAACTTGTGTGACGTAGATGTCAATATGGTCATTAGGGTTTGTAGTTCCATCATATCGGTTTATAGTGAGAGATCGCCAATTACTTCGCAGTGGAGCGTCTATTATACCATCAACAAATGAATGTTTAGGTGGGAAGGTAAGCATATCTTCAACTTTGGTTTTCTTTTGGGTGACCGTTAACCTTGTGATTAAGTTTGTGGGGGAAAGTTGCCTCGATTCAGTAGTGTGGTGGGTGTTCTGGAAAGATTGGTAGGTTTCATCCCTGACATCCTCACGTCGGTGAAACTAACCCTTCATCTATTTATTCTTCCTCCTTAACACTTCTATCTCTTCCTTGTTGCGCCTCTAAATTAGCTACAACTATTTTTCTCATCGTCTCCTCATGCACTCCATCTTCTCTGAGAGTTGGGCGATCATAGCACTAGCCTTTGTGTCGCCGAAAATTCCTTCCATTGGGGAGGAAGTGCACTCAATCTTATTGGTTGCGATTTCTTCAACAATGTTTCTTCTAGTAGTCACCATTTGGTGCAGGGAAAGTTTCACTGGGCCCCATGGTAAACGCTAATGTTCCTATATAAGAACTGTATGTATAGAAGTGAGGTATGGCGTATTCCCAATGAGTCGTTAAGTTGTTCTACTTATAGTCCGAAACGTCTCCTTCCTAAGCAGAGGGAGGTAACCTGCAAATGTCAGTTTGACGCTCAAGTTAGAGATGAAATCGGATTATGCAAGAAAACATTTAATGTTAATAACAACCTTTACCTGTACCACCTAATTTGCTGTGCCTGTGTCGCACCGAGATGTTCTGAGATATAGTTGGGTCCGAGGTCCCCTCGGTACCATGTCCGATAGAGATCTCATATCTCATATTTTGTATTCTTACTACTAAGCAAGCAAACCATGAATAACATTGTGATTTCACGGATACAAAGTGTAATATTCATAACTCATAGTAACTCGCAATTTTAATCCTTAATTGCTAGTTTAATTGTTAATGTGCAGGAAAATGATGCCATTTTGATTCAATTGTTGTTGAGTTAAAATTACCTTTAATATTCCAAAATAAAGCTATTAGGGGTGGAGAGACACAAAATTTGGTGTAAAATGCATTTAATTAGATTGAAATTAAAAAAAAAACTTTTTATTTAAAATTACAAATTTGAGCCATTTTTTCATATAACAATAATAATAATTAAAAATTATAAAGTGTAATGTTCATAACTCATAGTGTCTTGCGATTTAATCCTTAATTGCTAATTTAATTGTTAATGTGGGAGAAAATGATGTCATTTTGATTCAATTGTTGTTGAGTTAAAATTACCTTTAATATTCCAACATAAAGCTATTAGGGGTGAGGAGGCGCAAAATTTGGTGTAAAATGCGTTTAATTAGATTGAAATAAAAAAAAACTTTTTATTTAAAATTACAAATTTGAGCCATTTTTTCATATATTAAAAATGAATAGAATGTTTTTAAACATGTAAAAATTGTTTTTAAATAAATAATATTAAGATTAAAAATTTAAATGTATCTTTTTTTTTTTCTAGATGCATATTACATTGTATAAATTAACGATTTTTTTTTTTTAATTTTAGAACATCCTAATTATTATTAAATTGTAAAATTTATTATACCTTTTAATGAATAAAATGGTTAATTAAGTCAAGCTATATACTTTCAATGTTATCACTCATCACTGAAATCTATGTGGCATAACTTACATAAGTGTGAGAGACATGGCAGAAGCAAGATATGTGCATAAAGTTTTCCCACAATAATATGTCACATTCCACATAGGTGTGGAAAACATGCTCTAACAAAAAGTATCAAACATTTCTCCATAAGGATGTGACATATCTTAAAGAAGTGTGAAAGATGCACTTCATGAAAAACTGCATTAGACATTTATCTACAAGGGTGTGACAAAAAAGACATAGGTGAGAAAGACGAGTTTTATGAAAGATTGTATGAGAACCTTTGACCACAAGGATGTAATAATCTACATACATGTGGGAAACAAACTTTACGAAAAAGTTTAGGAGTCTTTCATTTACAAAGTGTGGAAATATCTAGAAAAGTGTAATACATATGCTTTTAAAAAATGCGTTACACATTCACCCACGGGATGTGACACAAAATCCATAGATGCGTGTGATATGCTTTATAAAAATGTTAATCAAACATTCTTCTAGGAGAATGTGGTATATCCCACATGATTGTGAAAGATATGCTTTTGAAAATGTGTAACACTCATTTGTCTATTGGGAGGTGACACAAACGACGAAAATGTGTTTTATGAAAAGATGCATTAGACATTCTTCTGCAAGAGTATTGTATATAATCCACAAAGGTGTGAGAAACGTGCTTTTAAAAAGGTGCATGAAGGATGAAATTTTTTTTATCCCAATTTGCATTTGATTCCTTGTTTTTATGAAATCAATGAACCTTGTGTCATTTAATGAATGAACTTTTTATATTTTTTTTAATATTTTATATAGCTCATTAAATAATACGACGTTTCTTAATTGATGAAAACAAGAAATGAGATATGAATTTAAAACAGATGATTTCTATCTACATTCTACCCATGTATATTTTAAGTAACAACAAAGCAAATGTTTGACTGGTTTAATGTGATACCTATGGATTGATAGCATATCTAATTTCTATTAAAAGCCAAATCACCTCATACATGTGGTTGGTGCATTTTTAGTGACATATTTACTTTAAATTATTGTATAAACTATTTCATGTGTCCATTACTTACTCTCAATACTTCACATGTGTTCATGCTATCGCTGGGTTATAGGTCTATATATTTTTTAAAATTAAACTCATAACTAGCAGCAAAACATGCAAGTTTTTTTTTTGGTATAGAAACATACAAGTTTTTGTTCATGCAGCTTATTTTTGTTTTATTTTAACTAAAATGGTCAATTTATTTATTTTATAAACAACGATGCTTGACAATTTTGGTTTTCTAATTCGCATTCTACCTTAAATTTATGTCTTTAGGTCATCTTTGAATAAACCTAAAATTTTACATACCGTATTTATGTCATAATTGTTGTCTCTGAATTGAAAAAGCTTTTGTCTAGTTATTAAAAAATATTTGATGTAAGAACTAATACCCAAATGTGGAAGATAAGTGTTGATAAACACAAGCAATGCAGACCTGATTAAAGTCTCTCATTTTGCATAACGTAATGTTGATAAACAATACTTGTAAGAAAATTTAAAAATTTTGGAGAGATAAGTGTATGTGTGTAGGGATGACAAAACACTTTTATTGTGTTTAGATTAGTATTTTCAATTTGTTAGTTTGTTTTGGTCGACCCTATTTAAAATGTAAATTTGGTGGATTAAAGGCGGGACAGACTAACCTGCCAACCTACTAATATTTTATTTTGTTTTTAAAAAATATAATATTTATATAAATAAATAAAATAATTATAATAATTAAAAATAAAATAAATTATTAAGTAAAATTTATAAAAATAATTTTATTAAGCAAATAAAATAAACTTTGTCATGAATTTATTTGTATAAAAATATAATATTGTAAAAAAATAAAATAAATCTTGCAAGATTTACTTTTTGTGGCTTTTTCTATTTATTTTTATAAATCATGACTTTTTTAAAAAATAATTTTAAAATAAAATTTAATGTTTTTTAAAAAATAAAAAAACTACAATTCTTTAAAAAATTTGGTTGATCGACCTATTGGCTCGTCAAATTGCCTAATGGCGGGCTGAGCTAAGTAATTTGTTCCACCCTAACTAGGTACGCTAGGTCACCCTCACCTGTTTTCAACAAACCAAAGACAGAGCGGATTGACCTGTTTTACATCTTATATATGTGCAACTTTGTATGTGTCAGTTTCAATAGGAGTGAATGTTGTGGTGTTATGTAAAATTTGAGTTCTAAAGAAAATTAAATGTTGTTTTAAGCAATTATAATGCTGAATGGATGGAGTTTTGAAATGTTATATATATATTATTTATATTTACATATATTTAATAAGCTAATATATTGATAACAAGTTATATATTAATAATTAAAATGTAATATTAAATAATACATAATTTTGAATGGAAGAAAAACCCCTAATAGTCTTCACTCTCTGTGCCTTAGTGTGTTTGCATTTTTTTTCCAATATCTACAACTTTACCCTCTTACAATTATGACTTGCATTAAAAATTAGTATCAAATAAGGCACAAATATGGTATTTGGTACTATCTTCTTTAATTTATATTCTTGATTTTTTATATAATTTAATTGTTTCATAATTTTTTATAGTATTAACTTATATAATTATAAAATATTTATATTTTTTAATGTATTCCAAATCGTGCAAGCTAAATTATTGATTATCAAGTTGACCCCTAACCCCAACACTCCTTACCTTAGCCGAATTAAAGATAGGGCGAGGTCTGATAACATTAGTTGTAAATCTCTCTAATAACAAAATTATTATACTAACAAATAACATTTTCTTATAAAAGAAAATATTAAATGATACAAAGCTACACTATATTTCAACAAACATAAAGTTTTGATAATATGTTTTAAACTTCTTTTTACTATACTAAAATTTTAAATTTTACATATCTTCCCACATTAAAACTTTAATAAAAATGTTTAAATACTTTTTATTATTTATCTTTAATAAAATATTATATAAATAAATAGTACCAAAATACATGTGAGGATGAAAGCAAGCCTGTTGGTATATGGAGATGTTACTGATTAGTTTTTATAAAATTAAACCCTAAACCCTACAAATCGGAGATCGAGCTAAGTTGGTGCCCGTATGTGAGTTATTGAAAATTTGGTGACAAGATTCATCTGGATGTGTAGTTGTTGTGAGGAGTGAGGAGTGAGGAGAAGGAGAAGGGATTGTTTATCATTTATTGCAAATGTGTGAAATCCCATTGAGTGATGCAACGGCGATATTCGTTTGTCATCCTAGTCAGTGCCATAAATGATAAACCCACCTTATCCCCTCCTCTACACTCAACTGCTCTCTCCTACTCAAAGTAAATAAATAATATTAAATAATACAATGGGGTCCTTTTTAAGTTTTAATAACTTGCACTTCCACTCCCAATTCCTCATGCCTTTGCCCTTCTGGGATCACCGCACGCACTGCATACTCATTTAATCTTCCCTAATCTCCATGGAAACCACTGTCAACGACCGTCTTCATTTTGGGAAGATGGGATATGGGTACCCTTTTCTTCACTCCCTTCCCTTCCTTTTCCTTCTTTTCATTTTACATCTTCATAACTTTTTCTTTCACCCAGCTGCAAGCATTACAGGAGAAGGTGCACCATTCGTGCTCCTTGCTGCAACGAGATCTACTCATGCCGTCACTGTCATAACGACGCTGTGGTATTATTATTTCCTCTTTCCTTTTTTTATTTTTTAAGCTCCAAGATTTCCCCTTTTTCCTTTTATCTCATCAGCCTTTCTGCTATTTTCCCAATTAGAGCTTGTTGAAGAATCCCCTTGATCGCCACGAGCTCGTTCGCCAACAAGTTCAACAAGTACCATAACACTGCTTTTCATCTTGCACGCTCTCTCTCTTCTTTTTCTTCTTTCTTTTTTTTTTCATTTTTGGTTTTTATGGGGCATCATCAGACTCATGCACTTTCTGCATCGTTTTGCCGTTTCAGGTTGTCTGTTCAGTTTGTGACACTGAGCAACCTGTACGTATTTAATCAATTTTCGGTTTAAAACTTATTGCTAGAGGGATGGTTAATATAAAGCTCCTCCTTTTATTTCCAACTTTTCGCCTTTTCTTTCTTTTGAAGGTAGCTCAAGTTTGCACAAACTGTGGTGTCCAGATGGGAGAATATTTCTGCAATATCTGCAAATTCTTCGATGATGATGTAATGCTTCACTGAACTGAATATATCTGCAGTATCTGAATTTTTTTTTTTACACTCCCCAAATGTTTCATTATGTCTACTTTGGTCCTTACCTTTTAGGGATGGACTAGATTGAACTTGTTGTATGATCCTGGATTTTGATTGTTTATTGCTGTTTTCTCATGATGATGACTGGTGATTAAACAATTTACATTTGCAGACAGAGAAGCAACAGTTTCATTGTGATGATTGCGGGATCTGCAGGTGCGTTGGCTCACAGCTGTATTGTGTTTGAGTATATCATTCTGTCATGTCATATTCAAAATTAAGTTGTCAATATTTTTTTGTCATGCAAAGTAATGAAATGATGAAATTTGACAACAGGGTTGGAGGTCGAGAAAATTTTTTCCACTGCAAGAAATGTGGTAAGCATTTGACACCAAGACTACCGTTGAAGATTTGCCATTGCCCCTTCCCAATTTTGGCGTTAATGATTTGTTATATTAATAGCAGACTCAATTCTTTTCTGATTTGTCTCTGCTTTATCTATTCTGAGAAGTGAGAAGTACACTAGTTAATGATACTATTTAGATTTAACTCATGTAAGTAATAAGTGGTATAATTTAAAGCCAACACATTTGCTTATGTCAAAGAACACATTTCAAATCCAGCCCTTGATATATGTCATTTTATAATTTTGTAATTAGTCAGGTTTAGTTTTCTTGTAAAATTAATTTAGTTTTGGTTTCATACAGCTAATAATAATTTATCCTGAATTTGTTTTCGGACTTCTATAGTAATGAGCATTTTATGATTTACAGGGTCATGTTATTCGGTTAGTCTGCGTGATAATCATATGTGCGTGGAGAACTCCATGAGGCATCACTGTCCCATTTGTTACGAGGTGCCTGCTTTATTCCCTGGTTTTGGTTCTCAGCCAAAACAGTAACTTTCTTTTTTGTGTCATTGAAAACTCTAGATTAACATGTTATTGATGGGACTTTATGTTTCTGTAGTACCTTTTTGATTCATTGAAAGACACTATTGTTATGAAATGTGGTCACACAATGCACCAAGAATGTTACTATGAGATGATAAAGCATGACAAGTGAGTACCTTAAATCTTCGAGAATACTTTGTTCTATAAACATGACATCTGCTTAACAAAACTTGCTTTGGTACATGGCTTAGATATTGTTGTCCAATATGCTCCAAGTCGGTGCTTGACATGTCTAGGACGTGGAAGAGAATCGACGAAGAGGTAGTTCATTAAAATTAAAGCACATAGACGCTTTACTTGATACTTACATTTTATATCGGGCAGTTATCTAGTCAAGAATATTGCTTAAGTAATTTGCTTCAGTTCAGTTAGAATTTCTTTCTGATCCTTTTATTTTCATGTGATATTAGATTGAAGCAACTGTCATGCCCGAAGATTATCGAAACAGGAAGGTAAGGTTTCATCCTTTGAAATGCTTCTAATTGCTTATCTCCAGCAGTGAATGGAAAAGGAAAACATACTAGATTTGTTCTCCGACAGATTGGCCATGAAAAGTGTTTTTACGAAGAGAAATCAGCATGCAAATTTATTATAGAAAATAGCCTGAAGTTGGTATTTACGTGTAGGCGTACCTCGTAATATATAGATGATGGCATTTTTAATTTGTAGTTATTAGGTAACTATAGGTTATCAGGATATGTTGAAATGATACTGAGTCCTGCTGTGCATTTAGCTAAGCATCCACATATGGAAAGACTAAGAATGCTCCATTGCAGGTTTGGATACTATGTAATGACTGCAATGACACAACCGAAGTTTACTTCCATATTCTGGGACAAAAATGCGGTCATTGCAGATCATATAATACTCGTGCCATTGCGCCTCCAAGTCTTCCTCAATGACCAGATTCTTGTGATCCAACTGTCCGTTATTATGGAGGGCTATTGAATTAATTGAGCATCAGCAGTTATCGGTGGTGTCCTATAGATAGTTTTCTTAGGTTATTTATTCTTCCTCCAACATATGGAGTGGAATTGGTGTGTCTTCAATAGGCAGATCTAAACATCTGCATACATGCATCTATTCTAGAGAAAAACTGTTTACCCATCACAAACTGTTGGGTGATTGCATTGTCAGCCATATTCACACACTTCATTAAATGAACGTCAATTATGATTTATAATGTGGTTTAAAATACAATTCCATTCCATGGGATGGTACGAGACAAATAAGAACATGCAAACATTTATTTGACTGTGGACGGAACACAATCTCCTTCATGTTATTTGACCCACACAGATAAACTGGCATGTATTAGTTTTGATTATCCTAGCATCTGATTTCATAACCGGAAGCAGTCCCCCTCCTTTGTCGTTTGAGGTTGAATTTACCATTCCCTGCACAGTGGCACCTTAAGGCAGAAGGAAGCTATGGTTACTTTTTTTTAATACATTCCTCTTATTTTTATTATTATATTACTGATCCTTGTTTCTATTTAATAAAAGAAATCGTTCCTTTTTAGGATTATATGAGTAGAGCTTGTTTCTATTATTATATGATTTATGGCTTTGGATAGATGTACCCGTTCATAATTGGCTTTAGATTAGTTCTCAATTACAAATCATTTTATTCAATCATGAAAAAATACAGTTGAATTGGATGAATTTGATTTTAATTTCAAGTCAATTCTAATTTGGTCCATTGTTGGGATTTAGGTTAAGATCTTTTTATTTAATTTTTTGTTTTCTTCGAGTTATCACATTAAATAAACTTCACATCAGAAAAAAAAAAGTTATACAGTATTTGCAATGTTTAAAACAAAAGTAGTTCTATCCTAAAAAAAAGTAGACCTATTTATGGCAACACCAATTAAATATCCTTTTTTTTTTAATAAAATACTCCTAGATCATGCACATTCAATGCATACATACCAATAGTACACATACCAATAGTACGTGATGCTTTGAACTTTGACTTTGCCGTGACGAATATTGTGAAAATCAAAATTTTGACAAGACATGTTACATAGAGTATGTAAGAAGTATACCTACTTGTTGTTTTGTTTTGATTCTATTCATAAGAACTGAAAAAATGAACCATATAAAACAACAATTTAAACAGTTAATGGTTTGATCAATTGTTTATTTTTAATCAATATAGTGGTTTAAAACAATTTAAATTGGGTTTATGAAAATCCTAATTAACTTGTATTCAGGAAACAATTTGGAGTAGACGAGTTGAAAAAGTCCATAGAAATTAAGTAAATGTTTATTTTAGTTTCTTTTAATTTTTTAATACAAGGGCAAGAACAAACTAAATAAAGTTGGTTTTTTGCGGATTACAAGCAATGAAATGGTTCCATAAAGATAGCAACTCACACCAACAGGGAATAGAGAAAAGACAAACTAGAGGACCCTACCAAATCAAATGATGAGTTAGCAAACCAATCAGCGACTCCATTAGCTTGACGATTCACACGTTGAACCCGAACCTCCCAATTCTTACTGATAAGTTTGAAAGCACGGTGATGTAGGTGTACATAAAGGGTAAGAAGGCAGGACATGATTTTGAAAGAAATCCAACGCATAGAAGAAATCAGTTTCTGTACTGGGAACACCTCGTAAGCCGACACCTCGCTGATATCCAAAATATCACCCTGATTATGAATATACCTCGACATAGGGATTGTAAGCTATTAGCACAACAAACCAAGCAACGATCGAGGACACCCTGGGTGATTAACAAGAATGATTATGATAAGAAAAACATGCAGTTAAACTTAAGGCAAGATCAAGTCGTACTTGGGTCCTGATTAGCAAAGCCCATGAACAGAGACCCACCAAGTTTCCACACTGTACACTTAGTCCTGAGTGCATGCTTCACAGGCACCATAGGGAAAGGGGCTACCTAGACCAATGAACCTATAGTAATACCTTGTATATATTCGTTTGTAGATGGAATCATAGAGGTTCCCCTACCAAATAACTGGAAAGCCCTCACTATAGAAAAATACAATAGCACCACGAATCCCGACAAACACATTGATGTTTATGTGACATAGGTCAACCTGTATACCACCAATGACGCGATATTGTGTCGAGTTTTCCCAACCTTGTTGAAAGGAGGAACATTGAGTTGGTTCACCAGACTACCACCTGACATTATTGATTGCTTTGAGACATTTGTGTTGAAGTTTGACATTCAATTCGCAACAAGTTGACCTCACCACCTAACCTCTATAACATTGGTCGGAATCAAGCAGGAGAAAAAAGAACCTTGAGGGTGTTCATGGAACGATTTGGAAAAGTTGTGTTGAACATAAGGAATCTCAACCTCGAGGTTGCCTTACATCACATGGTCATTGCCTTACGCCTTGGCAAGTTCGTTGACAATCTTTGCAAGAAGTCGGGGGCGTCCATGGATGAATTAAGGAGGAGGGCAACCAAGTACATGCAACTGCTATTGGAGTTCAAAAATCAAGCTCGGGCTGAGAACTTAGAGAAGGATCGAAAGGACGACAACGATAGAGGTAACAGGACAAGAGAAGATTCGAGAGAGCGGCATGGACTGAAGTTCGCCCAATATACCCCCCCATCCCAACATGAATCGAGCTAGGATATTGGAAGAAGCCCTCATCTTTGAACTCATACCACAACTGAGGAAGGTCCCTGCACCTTGGAACGCAAACCAATCTAAGCATTGTAGATACCATCATAACTATGGGCACACTACGGAGGAATACATAGCTTTGAAGGACAAAATTGAGGAACTAATATAGGCTAGACACTAGAGACAGTTTGTCAAGCGAAGCCAAAACCCCCTTAGGAAAAAGAGTGGTTATAGGAAAAAGAGTACATCGGTCTACATTTCATAAGCGAACTAACTATAACAAAATTTGAGGTGTGTTGGATTCCCCAACTTTGACAAGATTTCACCTGATAAGTGATCTAGTTTATAGGCTTCATTATCTATACTTTGGTTGATTTTGAAGGGATCTTGTTGAGCTTCTCCTTGCATTCTCCAAACGAGGTCCCCTTACTTGAAGGACCTCAATCTGACCTTCGTGTTGTATTTCTTAGTAGCTCTCTTCTTGCGTGCTTCCTCCTGTATGATTGCCTTGTCTCTTAACTCTTATACTAAGTTCAACTCAACCAACATTTCCTCACTATTGCCTTCGTCGTATGGTTGTCGTCGGAGTAAGGGTTCCCCTATCTCAACCGGGATCATAACGTCTGTGCCATATGTGAGGCCGTAAGGACTCTCCCAGGTGCGGTGTGCACCTATAGGCCCATAAGATCTCTGGAAACTCCTTTGTCCATCTACCTTTATTCACACTGAGTCTCTTCTTTAACTCTTGCAATATAACTTTATTTGTGGCCTCGACCTAGCCGTTTGTCTGTGGGTGCTCTACTAACGTGGTCACATAAGTCACGTGTACTCTTTTAAAAATTCCTCAAAGCTTTTATCGAAGAATTACCGACCATTATCCGTGTTGTGAGGGATGTTGAAATGACATATAAGGTTCTGCCATGTGAACTTCTGGACGTTTTTGGCGATGATTCGAGCCAGGGTTCAACCTCAATCCACTTGGTGAAATAATCAATAGCAAAAATCAGGAACTTGCACTGTCCCTAAAGGGTTGAGGATATTCATTCCCCGAACTGCAAAGGGCCAAAGGGAGGTGATGCTTCTCAATTCTTGCAGGGGTGCTCTTATTAAGTTCCCATGTCATTGGGAATCCTTGCAACTCTTGATGAATAGTTCAACATCTTACTTGATGGTAGGGCAGTAATACCCCACCCTCATGACTTTAGCTACTGTCGCACAAACTCTAGAGTGAAACCCGCACACCCCTTGGTGGAGTTCTTGCAAAAAAAATAGTCCTCTTAAGTTGGTTGAGGCACATGGGGAGCGGCATCAAGTATCCTCGTTTGAACATCTCGTCCCCTATCAATATAAACCTTGTTTCCCTCGTTCATAGTGCTCGAGCTGCTTTGTCATCAACCAACTGCTCCCCCTTTTCTAAGAAGTTTCTTATTTGTGTCATCTGACTGGGCTCATGCTCGATAATGGCTACCAACATGTGGTTAACGGTGGGTTCCTCTAAGGTATGTTGGGTGACTATCTTATTATAACCCAACTTCTTAGTGTTGGCTAACTTGGCGAGGATGTCAACTCAACTATTGTTATTTCTCTTAACATGCTCGATTTGTAAGGTGATGAAAATGTTATTTGAAGTTGTTAACTGCGTGGTCATATTGCAATAAAAGACGGTCATTGACCTGATACTCTCCACTGAGTTGGGAAACAGTGAGTTGCGACTCACTTCGGCAAACCAACCTTATTGCTCCCATCTCCTTGGCCAAGTTGAGTCCGACTATCAGTGCCTCATATTTTGCTTGGTTATTGGAAGCCTTGAAGTTAAATTTAAATGATTGTTCTAACATCGGATCATATGTTCCTTCCAAGACTATCCCGACTTCAATTCTTTGTCTATTTGAGGATCCATCAACATAAAGGGTCCAAGGTGAGTTGTCTCGGTAGTTGGAGGTAACTCGCAAATGAAGTCGGCTAGACACTAAGCTTTAATGAGTCCTCATGGTTTGTATTTGAGGCCGAACTTGGACAATTCAACTGACTAAGATACCATTTGTCTTGCTGGCTCGAGTTTGTGCAATATCTTAGGGATTAGGTAGTCTGTTCTGACTACCACTTAATATCCTTGGAAGTACGGTTTGAGATGCCTTGAGGCTGTGACTAAGGCTAAGGCAAACTTCTCTATAATTTGGTACCTTTGCTAAGGGTCGTGAAGAGTTCGGTTGATGAAGTATATGAGCTCTTGAAGTTGTTTAAACTCCCGGATGACCACTGCACTGATGGCCTCGTTGCTTCTCGAGAGATAAAGCAAAAGATTTTCCCCTATGAATGACTTTTGGAGTGTTGACAGGGCAGAGAGGAAGGCTTTTAGTTCTCGGAAGGTCGCCTCACACTCGTTTGTCCAATCAAACTTGGAATATTTTCTCATTAACTTAGCCATATATTTGGTTTTGTCTGCTAACCTTGGCAAGAACCTTGAAAGGAAGCTAACCTTCCTGCGAGCTTTTGTAATTCTTTTTGTTTATGCAGGCTTCTCAGGTTGACGATTGCTTGAAACTTGTCAGGATTAACCTCGATCCCTTTGTGGGAGAGCATGAAATCGAGGAATTTCCGGCCTTCAACCCCAAAGATACACTTGGCTGGGTTCAATATCATATGATACTTTCTAAGGGAGGAGAAGGTTCCGAATAGGTGTTGAAACTTTGGCAAGTGTAACAAAATCAACTGTAGTATAATAGTTTTAAGAGTAAAGTGTCAATGCCACGAAGAACGGTTTCAATTGAAATCCAAAGTTATAATGCTCACCAAGTATATATAGATAGTAAATAGATTGTTCATGATGTAATGGTAGTAAGGTAAATTAAATTGCATAATAAGTATAAAAGAGTAACAAGCTAAATGATAAAGGGAATTCACTAGGAGAAACTGGGATTAAATTTCATCTATCCCACTCATCTGTATTCTGGATAAGTATATATATATATCATTCGAAACTATTGATATTGATGCATCATACAAAAATCATTTATACTGATTCCTCAAGTATAAAATTTATAAGAAAAAGCTCTTAAATATCGATTCCTCAAATATTTAACAGATTAACCAACATTATGATTAGATGTTATAAAACAATTAATATCTATTCTTAGCAATGCAACATATCGAGTAATTTTGTTTAGAGTAGATTTCTAGAAATACTTTCTTGTCAATTCTACAAATCAAATTCAAGAATCTATTGATCAGATAGAATTAGACATGAAGATTAGAACAAAATACCAATATCAAATAGAAATGAAATTACTGTATATAAATATCACCAAAATACATCTGAGTTTGAATCGGTTACATTCAGTCCCAAAAAGGAAATTAGCTACTCATGGTAGCCATGATACAATAAGGAATGGGAGAAACTCTTCGTTCCTTTCTCTTTGCCTTTTGTCCTCTGTTTTTCCTTCCGAACTTTGTTCTCCCCCAAATTTTTTCGTTTAAGATCTTTTATAAGTGACTTCTCGCTTGAGCTAGCTTATTTTTGTTCAAGCAAGAAGAGTACTTCAACTTGAAGAAAGGTCTTCTTGCTTAAGTTAGATTTTCTCACTTGAGCGAGAGTGCCCTTGAAACAACATTACTCTCTGGACAATTTTTGCTTAAGCAACAATGACCTCACTTAAGCTAGAATATCGCTTAAGCTAGAATGATCTCGCTTAAGCTAGAATGTCCCTGAAGCACTTTCCTCCTCTGGACAATTCTAGCTCAAGAGAGAAGATCTAGCTTGAGCGAAAATATGATAGAATCTCTTCTTGCTCTTTTTTCTTAATTTCTTCGTAAGTCTTCCAATCCTTATATTCTCTGATCCTTAATTACTAGAATTTGTACAAAAAGTGGGATAAAATATCTTCATTTATAACAAGACTCGGAAACAAACTTTTGGATTCAGTAATTCTTAATCTAGGGGAAATTAACATATAATGAATACAATTAAGATAAAAAAGTGTCACAATTTCATATGAAAATTTACTAACAATTGACACTTATCAACAAGAGGAGACATGTGGGCCCCTTTTGTCCCCTCTTGTTAGGTGCCACCTTACTTTTTCACTCCTACATGACCTTTTTCGTTGCTTCTTATTTAAATTTGAATATTGGGGGCTGCCATGTCATCTCCCTCCAAATTTCAAATTCAAACTAATAGGGAATATAGATACATTTTCTTAGGGCCTTGTTTGGATCTAGTTTATTTAATTAAGTGCTAAATTGGTTTCCAACCAAACTAACACTTTATTAATTAAACTAATTCCCCTAATTAAGGACATTCACTCTCATGCTTAGGCCCATAGATCCATGCCTTGCTCTATAAATAGAGCTTTTCCACCTTATGCATCATTTTAACGCTGATTTTTAATTAAAAGATATATTCATTCTCCACACTTGAGAGTCTCTTCTTCTTTTAGAGAGGGTGTTCATGAGTTCACCTTTAGTGAGAGTTCTTCATGCTATTATCAATGGTTTCTTTCCTTGTGGCTAGCTTTCTATTTTGGTTTATCTTCTACAACAAGAAGTGGTGCCTACTACCACCACCACCTTCTAGTCTTCCACCTCCATTTCAAATTTCCAAGAGGAACTCTAAAGAGTTGATCCTAGGCTAAACTTCCTTCTCCAATGATTGTTCAAGAATGGCTTGGGGAGGGTTGCATCAGGAAGTATAAGTTTAGACTAAATCTTGTTAAATGCACGTTTGGTGTGAAATCCGAAAAGTTGTTAGCGTTTATTGTTAGCCAAAAAAGGTATAGAATTCGATCTTGATAAGGTAAAGATAATCATGGAAATGCTAGCCCTTCAGACAGAAAAAGACATTCGTGGCTTTTTAGGGAGGTTGAATTACATTGTCAGGTTCATATCGCATTTGACTTCCACTTGTGAACCAATTTTCAAATTATTGCGCAAAAACTAAGTATTGGAATGGAATGAAGATTGCCAAAAAGCATTTGAGAAAATCAAACAGTATTTACAAGAACCTCCCATCTTGATACCTCTAGTACTTAAGACACCTCTCATCATGTACCTAACCATACTTGAAAAATCCATAGTGTGTGTGTTAGGACAACATGATGAATCTGAATGGAAAGAGCATGTCATTTATTACTTAAGTAAGAATTTCAGTAACTATGAATCAAGATACTCGTTGTTAGAGCGAACTTGTTGTGCTTTAGTGTGAACGACTCGACGACTTAGGCAATACATGCTTAGTCACACGTTGGTTTCCAAAATGAACCTGATCAAGTGTATCTTTGAGAAACCTACCCTGACTAGAAGAATTGCTCGTTGCAAATGCTGCTAGCTGAATATGATATCATTTATGTCACCCAAAAAGCAATCAAGGGCAGTGCATTGGCAGAATACTTGGCTCACCAACCCATAAAAGATTATCAGTCAATGCATTGCAAGTTTCCTAATCAAGACATTATGTTTTTGTTAGATGAGGAAGAACATTAATGTAAAGAAAAATGGACCCTTTTATTTGATGAGGTTTCAAATGCACTGGGGCATAGAATTGAGGCAATGTTAATTTCTCCTAAAAAACAATATATACCGTTCACTGTAAGGTTAAGTTTTGATTGTACTAATAATATAGCAGAATATGAAGCATGGTGCAATGGGAATTTTAGTTGCCCTCAATTTCAAGGTTAGAATTTTGGATGTGTATGGAGACTCGGCCCTAGTGGTCCATCAACTTAAGGAAGAATGGGAGACTAGAAACACAAAATTAATCCCATACCACTCCCACATCAGGGGATTGATGGAACAGTTCGATGAAATTACTTTCCGTCACATCCTTCATGAAGATAACCAATTGGTCAATGCTTTAACAACTTTGTCTTCAATGTTTAAGATAATTCAGGAAGAAGACGCGTCACTCATAAGAATAAAAAGTTGAGACCAACTAACTTATTGTCATGCAATAGAAGAAGAAATGGATGACAAGCGTTGGTTCATGGTATCAAAGGTTACATGAAAGACAGAAGGTATCCCGCAGACGCTTCTGAAAATGAAAAAAGAATTAAGGAGATTATCCATGAGATTTTTCTTAAATGGTGACGTGCTTTACAAGAGAAACCATGACATGGTGTTGCTTAGATGTGTTGATGCTACTGAAGCCAGAAAGATAATGGAGGATGTTCATAAAGGTTCATTTAGAACACACGCAAATGGACATACAATGGTAAAGAACATTTTGAGAGTTGGTTATTATTGGTCAACCATGGAAACTGATTGTTGCAACCATGTGAGAATGCGCCGTTAGCTCCTTTGAATACTTTGGTTGCACTGTGGCCATTTTCAATGTGGGGATTGATGTGATCGGATCGATTGAACCTAAGGCTTCGAGTAGGCATCGTTTCATCCTTGTTGCTATTGATTACTTTACCAAATGGGTTGAGGTGCCATCATATGCTAGTGTAACCAGAAATGTAGTGGTGAGATTCATCAAGAGAGATATAATGTGTCAATATAGATTGCCGAGTCACATCATTACTGGTAATGAGACCAACTTGAATAATAAAACGATGAAAAAATTGTGTGAGGATTTCAAGATTCAACATCATAATTCTTCATCATGTCATCTCAAGATGAAGGGAGCTGTAGAAGCGGCAAATAAGAATATAAAAAAGATTGTACAAAAGATGGTGGTGACTTATAGGATTAGCACGACATTTTCCAATTCACGTTACATGGTTATCGTACTACTGTACATACTTCAACTAGGACAATCCTGTATTCCTTATTAAGTCTTTTGTTTAGTAATTATAATATTGGTAAAGTGGAAAGGTGGGAAGGGAGAGAAATCGTGAGTTCGAATACCTTCTGTAATTAAAACTAATATATTAACAATTAACATTTAACCTATAAAAAAAGTCTTTTGTTTATATTATTAAATGAAAAAATACTAAATATTATATAATAAGTGAAGTTAATTACATCGATATAAGTTTGCTATATGAATATAAAATTTAAGCTTTAAATTGTAATTATATGAATGCAAGTATTTTTAACTAGAGATTGTTATGGTCTAATATGAACTTAGTATATAAAAACATGTTAAAAATGATTAAAATGAAAAGTTTTTATAGACTTTAGACTTTATTGTAGATACTTAAATAATTAAAATTTTACTTTTATGTTGCTATTTGATATAATCCATAATATACATTGAACTAGATGATTTGTTCTACCATATAAATACTTTTTTATTACAATTTGGGGAGGTGATGTTTTTTTAAACTAGAAGATGTGTGTGTTACAACTTACAGGCAATTTTGTTTATTTCTATACACTTTTGGAAAATTTAATCCCAAATAAAAAAATACATCTCCGAAGTCCAAATTAAGTTGTAGGAAAAATTGTGGAAAGAAATTGTCCAACTTAAAAGCTTACAAGTGCAATTCTCCCTTATAGTAAAAAACATTGGTGAAATAACGAATTAAAAGTGTAATTACTAAATTGCATGCGAGTCCATGTTAACAGAGCTGTAGACTGTTCCACCAGAGCGCTCCCTCTCTCCGCTCTCCCGTAAACCCTGAACCCCTTCCTTGGGTTCGTTTCGTTTCGTTGCGGCTTCTTCCTCCCGAAACCTACCGAGTTCGCCGCCGGGAACCAGCAACTGAGTCGTGACTCGGTTCCTTCACATTGAGCCATGCAAGTCCTCTCCAACGCTCGTCGAGCCTCTAGGCTTCTCCTTTCGCCTCATCTCCGGAACTCCGAAGCTCCTCATTCCACCTCTCTCCCTCCTTTCTCAGGTAATTTTTTTGAAACCAAAACGTTTCTTCAAATCGCCGTTTCGATCGAACCATTTAACGATGCGTAGTTGTTGAATTAGACAGGGCTCACTCAACGTGATTTCTGGAAAGTGACCACTGATCCGATTCACTGCTTCTTGTCGAAGGCTTTTTACTCTTCCGGCGTGGATACTGTTGAAGGAACTCCATCAGGTTCTCTTTTGTTCGTATTTTTCGTATAAATTGCTCTTCAGTTTTCCAATGCTTGGTTTATGTTATTCAATCTTGTATGCAGAGGATGTGAAGGAGCTATACGACAAAATGCTTGACTCTGTAAAAGTTAAACGATCAATGCCTCCAAATGCTTGGTTGTGGTCAATGATTGAAAATTGCAAACACCAGCACGATATTGAACTTCTTTTTGACATTCTGCAGAACCTCCGCAGATTTGTTAGTTTCTATTCACTCTCTGTGATCCAAGTTATTATTGCTATTATTATGGGTGTTGATTTTTTACCTAATTGTAAGCAGAGGTTATCAAATCTTCGAATTCATGACAATTTTAATTGTAATCTCTGTCGAGAAGTTGCTAAGGCATGTGTTCATGCAGGAGCTCTTGAATTTGGTATGCACATTTTACTGGTGCCTCTCCACTTTTGTATTTTAAATTGCGAAACTTGTTGAGGTTATGTGGCTAAAATATGTAATTTGTGTGCAGGAAAGAAGGCTTTGTGGAAGCACAATGTATATGGACTCACCCCGAGTATTGCATCTACACACCATTTACTGGTATTGTTTACATGTTAATGTTCTAAATGCTTCGATTCTGTCTCTCATTCCCAAATGGTAAGTTACTGTCAATTTGGTGCAGCTGTACGCTAAAAACCACAATGACACTAAACTTTTGGTGGATGTAATGAAACTTCTAAGGAAGAATGATTTACCATTGCAACCAGGCACAGCAGATATAGTTTTCAGGTATATTGGAATTCTAACATTGTATTGCTTTTATTTGCAGTGCTCAGTGTTCTTTTAAATTTGAATTTGGATTTTGCCTCTGAAAGTCGTAACAAGACATTTAGTGGATATAATTATTCTCTTAGTTGCTGGCTGTCAGTCTCTTTTAAAATCCTATATTGTTGTTAGTCACGCACAACAGTATATTGATTGTATGAAGGCAACTGGTCCCTGTTAACGTGTAAGGCTACGAGTCTAAAGTACAGTTGGTTTGCTTAAATTCCCAAGATTGCAAATGCAGGGAGGCCTTATACACGTATTTGGTACCCCAAACCTCGCTTTGAAGCTGAAAGTGAGGCAAATCAGGACAAAAAGAGAGAACTTAGCTTTTTCTTCACACCAATGAAGGTTGTATTTAGTATTATCACTATTGTTATAGGACACGCATATAAGTAGAGACTCAGCTTTTTCCTCATTTGGGTTAAGCCTTCTTGTTATGATGCTTTTGTTCTCTTCGATATGTGCTTCTAACCTGTTACCGGGTTGATCATTTGCAGCATTTGTTATAATACAAATGACTGGGAGTTGATTAATAAGTATGCAAAAAGGTTTGTCAAGGCTGGTGTAAAGCTACGACAAACCTCATTGGAGACATGGATGGAATTTGCTGCCAAAAGAGGTATGCCTATTTTGAGTATTCCTTTTTACTTATTTTTCTTACATTCCTAATTTTGCAAGCCTTTTCCAGCTTTAATTCAATAGCAGTTTGTCAAAGTGGATTCCTTATTGAACATTAAGAAATCCACTAACTTATGGAGATTTATAAATTGTCAAGTTTCTTATGGTTTTTAATTTTTCTTTCCTACTTAACTTTCATCTTGTCCCCTGGTAGTAAAGCTGTTGTTTCTTAGTCCTACAAAAATTTGAAAGAAGCCCTAAAGAGAGACTGCATAGATCGCACAGTGAAAGTAATTTCATAAAAATGAGAAAATCAAGGTTATAATTGGCTCTACCATTGGTACTTTATTCTTAGGAGGCTATTGCACTTAAACTGTTCTAGCACATTTTTTCTTCAAATGCATGCCTTCTAGTTAGCACAACTAGCCAAGTGGAATTTTGGTCTTAGACAAATTTAGATGACTGTTAAAATGAGAGAGACACAGAGGAATAATGGACTAAAACCATGCGTATCAATACACAGTGGAAGCATGTGTATATAGGTTAATAATATTGCTTGTACAATGTACATAAATAGAGAGTATTTTGCTTCTTCTAAATAAAATATGTGTCTGTAAGCAACTAATTTTACTAAATCAGAATATTATATTCTGATTTTCAGCAATAACCACTTTATGCTGTGGCAATAGAAGGAAGGTGCTAACTTTGTTCAATGGCTCTGGGAATCTGGGATATGTCATAGTTTAAGACAAACAATTTTAATTCTTCACTTTAATTATTGAGCAAATTATGGATGTATCCCTTGAAGTTTAGTGTAATTACACATGCACTTCCTGCTTTTTTAACTACTACTTTCGCTTCACCTGAGGGAGTGTTAGGGTAAGGTTTGATAGGGATGCTAGTATAATGTTTTCAAACATATAGGGGGTACAATTATAATGAATGCACATAAATAAGGGGGTTTTGTGTAATTTAAACAAAAATAAGGGGTGCATCTGAAATTTCATTAAACATGAGGGATGTATCCATAATTTGCTTATTTATTTAATAACTTATGTTTTGGCCTAATAATTTTGTGTTGTCTTCTGTATAGACAGTTGGAATTTAATAATTTAGTAAATGAGCTAATTTATTATTTTAGTAATTTCAATATAAAGATGTTGGCTGCTACTGTGATTGTATACTGAACCAAAATAAAGCCAACCAATATAGAAGAACCACATAGAATATCCATAGGAGATTTTGATATGATAAGCTCTTCTGCAAATATTTTAGCTTTGAGGGATGAGGATTGATGATCAACTGATTGTGTTCATCTGCTCGTGTCTAATCTTGACTTATTGAGTAGTTCCAAATAAAAAATCACCACCACTGATTTAGCAATCTTGCTAAGGAAAAATAGTCCCATATAAAATTAAAATCATGCTAAGGAAAAATGATTGTCTTGACTTGCTTCATCTATATCCTTTATCAAAACTTCTAGGATAAACTATATTAATAACCTCTTCAAGTATGTACAGTAGTATTATGATATTTCAAGATCATGATGTTTATATTTTTTTTTCCTATGTACACCATTGTCTGATTTGGCAAATAATCTTGTCTATATTGCTGACATGCAGTTACCAGCTTTGCCCTATATCACAAAATCTCATATGAGTTTTATTTAGTAGACATCATGCTCTGTGAAAACATCCTTATTGCACAATGTTTATCACTTTATTTTGTTTCTAACATTATTTTGCATATGCTGATTTAATCATTTATGTATTTTGTTTTCTTTTTGTAGGAGACACTGAGTCGTTGTGGAAAATAGAAAAGTTAAGATCTGATTCAATGAAGCAGCACACTTTGATAACTGGGTTTTCTTGTGTAAAGGTAGCAAATCTATGTGCACCATTGTCTGATTTGGCAAATAATTTTGACTATATTGCTGACATACAGTTACCAGCTTTTGCCCTATATCACAATCTCGAGTTTTATTTAGTAGACATCATGCTCTGTGAAAACATCCATATTGCACAATGTTTATCACTTTATTGTGTGTGTTTTGATTCATTGATAAAAAATTGTTTACTTGTTCTTGAAAAAAAATGCTTCTTAATTTTCCAATTTGATCATGACCTTACATTTGACTCATGAAGTTGCCTGAACTTCATTACAGGGTCTTCTGGTGGAACATAAACCCAGTGATGCAGTTGCTGTCATTCAAGTCCTAAATCAGGTGTGAACTGTATGTTCTTCTACATATCTCTATGTTATAAATTTCTTTACAGAAGAGCGTAACTAAGAAATGCCTCTGCAATAGGAAATAAACAATTGGAGATAAAATTTTAAGGATATTGCCCTGAAAATATTGTCATTGATTAAAATGAAAATCACTTTAGATAAGAACATATGTTAAATTGTAGCTAAACTTTTGCTTTTCAGAAAGGAACTTTAGAATCAAATTAGTTCCAAATAAAACAATTTTTTGTTGCTTTTTGATCTGATATGAATATGATCAAGGTAACCGGAGATTCTATTCCGACTTGGAAAGGAGTCACAGCATAGTAAAATGGAAAATCATAAGTTGAAACTTAGTTCTACTAGATATATAAAATTATTAAATTAATATATATGCAAATAAATTCTTATATATGCATCTTTATATATACATATAAGATAGTGTAAATAATAATATAATGGTTAATTATTATTTTTTAATAGCCGTCATTATCAATACCTATTTTGGTGAGCAGATATGAGGAGTTTCTCATATAGGAATGCATTACTTCTCCACTATGCTCACTAAATCATTTCATATAAATGTTTGAGTTTGTCTATTCCCTGATTATACAATCGAGCAAGTCATCAAAGAGGTTTGATTACAGTGGACCTAAAGATACTGTCACAACAGAACTATGGTTGATTGTGACTGAGCAATGTTTGGTAAGGATGGAGCAATGTCTAGTAGCAGTGGAGAAGAGAAGATTCGGCAAGGAGGTTTAGTGAAGGAGGGAACTCGCAACATTGAAGAAGATAATGTATTGACATTAGTGCATTCGAGGGGCATATTATATTATTACTTTATTAGGTGTTTGGGGCAGCGACGTTAAGTTTTGTGGGTTGGGTCTTGTTAGCTTAAAGGTTTAGAATCCCAAAACCACAAACAACCCTAATTTAAACCCATCTAAAGTGGGAGTTCAAACTCCTGTTAAGCTGTTTCCACAATCTCTTGATTCAGTGTGACATTTTTAACAATTCCACCAAAAGACGATTCCAAAAATGAACATGCCCAGAGTAACACCTCTAAATTGTAGACTCAAACAATTTTATGAGTCAGAATGCTATTCTGAGTTCTGACTACTGTGTATATGATCGTTGTTGGTGATGAACTTGTGATTGAATTGAGAGGTATAACCTGGATGCGAGGCGATGGTGTGAATCCTTCACAGTTCACCTATTGTGTTCTTTTTGTGACGGTTGTATTGATTAGGATGACTGTTGAGTATAAGTTCATATTATCTTTTGCATTGTTTTGTATAAATAACTCTTCCTTTTGATTCAACCGTTGCTAGACCTTGTCTGATACAAAAAAGTCGGGCATCAACGGTGAACTTCAAAAGCTTGTATCTGAGTGGCCTTTGGAAGTCATTAAGCACCAAAAGGGAGAGGACAGAAAGGTATACTATCTTGGTCGTGAATATTTCTTGACATTTTGGTTCCGTTGTGGTGCTATGGTTCTTATATTTGTTTTATACTTTTTGTTGGATTTTCGGACAGGCATTAGCAGCCTCTTTGAAATCTGATATCCTTGTCATGGTTAGTGAGTTACTGAGCATGGGTTTTGAGGCTAATGTGAATTTGGAAGACCTGGACAGGAAGGAAGATATTCCACAATAGCAATGGAGTTCAGAATTTGATGACTTTGTTACCGAATGTGGTTGTTTGCGGAGTATCTTCTTACCAGGATGCTTTCTAGCCCTGGTTAGATACCGAGTCTACGAATATAGCAGATATACTAAATTGAAATTATTATTTTGATTCCATTCTTACCATTTCATATTTTATGTAGAACACAAGAGCTTACGTTTTTGATAGCATGCTAGTGGGATTTAGTTAGTGTTTCGAGAACTGATATTCTGACATCGGTAGATTATGTCGGGACAAAAATAATCTGGAATGTGTCCTGTACTCCGAACAGCAAGCTATTTTTGTTTCACTTCAAGTGAAAGATACAATCTTGGCTTTTTAACCACTTTAGTTAAAGTTCAAGTGGGGGGTCCTAACGTGAAGAAATGCTACGAGTTGCAACTTATGTCAACTGGTCAGGCAAGGTAGGTTTAACATTAAGATTGAATTGTTGGAGTTCGTCTTGAACAATAAGAATTCTCTCGCTGTGTCTCTCATGGATTCTTGGTAATATGAGTTAACTTGTTTATTTAAATGCTAAATGATTTTGTGCCTGGTAGTGGCTTACTAATACGCATTTCTCTAGTAATTTGTTCTGTCAAGAATTTGGATTGAAAATAACTTTTTCTCTTTGCATCTCTCTATTTTCTCTGGGCATCTCCATATACTTTAAAAAGCAAGGTTAAAGTTTTTAATAACCGTGAGACCTTCATATTTAAAATCTTGTTCTCCATGTTGCTGCTGAAATCCGTAACTAAGGGATCCATTTCCCCCTCATGTGGGGTATCTGGATGACCGAAGTATTGTGAGGAACGAGTTCCCAATGTGAAATTTGAGTTGCCTGGAAACACCAAGTCCGGATGGCTTGTTTTGGACTTAGTTTAGATTAGTTAATTTTGACATTGAATAAACAAATTTTTTAACAAGTTCAAATTAGCTAATTTGGACTTGATAAAAAACTTGTTTTCCAATGTTCGGATTAGCTAGTTCGGACTCACAAGTTTTTTTACTACACATTTTTAACCTAATGACATTTTTGTCTTTTTAAAAGAATATGGAGGTGTAGGGAGAAAAGAGGGAGGTGTAGCAAGAAAAATTCAAAAGATCAAAGGGCATTTAGGGTTTTTCTCCATGTAATTTGTGTTTTTCTTCTTGCATCTTCATACTTTGTAAATGTCTATATTGTCCTTAGCTTAATATATCTAACTGGGTCCGGGGGAGGGAGGGGGTCTAATATTTTGATATTTCAGATTTTGTTAAAATTAATTTAGAGATAAGGTCTTAAATATCCTATTTGTATTGGTCATTCTAGATGATTCGAAAAATGTAATTTAGATATAGACTTTTGACACGAATTACTGCAGAACACTCCATGTCTAATTGAAACATTTAGAATATGTGATCTTAATGTTTTTTGATAAATAGGATTATCTATTCCAGATCATCTCATGGTGATTTAGAGTGTGTTTGGTTTGTCATTTTAGTTATTGGATAACAAAAATTAAAGAGTTTTTTTAGTAACTACTATTTTTTTGAAAAAACTATCCCAAATAACTTTTCCAAATGATCTCCTATTTTTAACTACTAGCCGATTTTATTTTACATGTTTATTTTTCAGTAATTAATGCATTATCTTCTACTAATCTTCTCTCATCACATTATACATTCTTGCTCTTTCGCTTTTCTCTCCTTCATTAATACAATTATAATAATTTATAATATAAATATATAATTATGGAAAATTATAATTTAAATATACAATTTAAAATTTATATATTTAATTATACAAATATAATTTAAATATCAATTATAGTAATTTATTATTTAAATATGTAATTGTATAAATTTACAATTAAAATATAATTATAATTTAAATATGTTACTATAAAAATTTATAATTTAAATATATAATTATAATAATTTATAATTTAAATATGTAATTATTTTATATTATTAAAACATGTCATAATTATTTTAAATACCTCATTGTTGATCTAATGATTAATGATCCCTTATTTTTCATTTTACAACTTTAAACTAGTTAATCAGCTAATTTTATCAAATAATTACAACTAGTTTTTCAGCTTTAAGCTAGTTTTTAGTTAATTTTTAGTTAATTTTTCAACTTTTAATCAGCTTTTCAACTTTCAACCAACATCTCGGTTAGTTTTATCATGCACACCCTTAAAGCATCTAAAATGTATAATTTGGGATAGTGTGTTGACAAATTTGAATTACCTGAACTTCTCTCCCCTATGTTGCACTTCTTGTTGCCCCCATGTTGTTGCACTCCTTTTCGCGTCCATCCCTCTGTGTTATCACAATTATCTTGGGTCACCTCCAGTCTCCCACCCTTCATCTCCTCCTTTGGCCACTCCACCTCTCTGCTTCCCCTCCCTGCCACAACACCCTCCTCTCCACCTCCATGTTATGTAATGAATTCGAATTGGTCATTTTGGAAGGGAGCTCAAGGTATTTGTCTTACAGAGGTTGTTTGGAGATTGATAGAAGAAAGAAAAAGAAAGGAACAGAACAATTTTAGAGTTGAGGATAAAATTTTCAGAGACGAAATTTTCTGCTCAATAAAAATTGCAATCGCAAGGTATATTCATTGAATCCTTACATGTCTAACTGTCGTCTGTTGTGTACACATAAATGTATAAGTGTTTGGTCTGATTTTCGTTCAATTTAACTAAATGTCAAGTTAATTTTCTACTTCCTTAGTTTGTATATTGGAAAGTCGGAAATTTTCATTTAAAAGATTTCCATTCACATCCTAAGTTTAACTACTGTTTTTAAGAGAGATTGAAATAATCCAGGTGTAAGAGTGAGTCTATTCTTCCTTGTAGCAAATAAATAAAAATGGGTGGGTCCACCTTGGCATCTCTTGATGTGTTTGGATATACATAGTAAATCTCCCACTCAAATTTCAGTACTTTTATTCACCTTAGATTTGAGAAGAATGGAAACTAGTTTGTACTTGACGTGAATCCGTCTTTGGCTAATATGATTCAAAATATTATCTCTAATCTTAAATATAAAAAAAAAGATTTAATTAAGTTTTTGATCTTGAAATTTTACTAAATTCCACTTTTGATCCTAAAAATTGAAAATAATTGTTTTCATCCTAAAAATTTCAAATTTACACTGTTTATAGGGACTAAATTTAGCTAAATTCAGGAGGGAAAAAATATTTTTCATTTTTAGAAAAAAAAGTGAAATTTAATCAAATTTTAGGATTAAAAACTTAATTAAGCAAAAATAATAATTTATATCTATTAAAAAAGTTAATTAACTTTATTTAATTGTGTAATTTTCTTTTAGAAATAAGCTTATATTCTAAACTATTACTTCTTGAAACTTAATATTAATTATAAAATAACACCATTAAATTTTAATTGAATGATATTTTCAGAACGATGTAATTAAAGAAACAAAATTAGTTGAGATTTTTATATTTAAGAGCAAATGATATTCTCTCCATGTGTGTTATTATAGCTTCCACCCTGTTTTATAGAGTTGGTGCGATTTTTTAGAGACATGGCCTGTGGATACTGAAATAAACACAGACTTACTTAGAAGTTGCAGGAGCTGTGATAAGTGCCAAACATCTAAAAAAATATGTCACGTAATTAATACTATACGTCATATTAATGATGGTAACGAGCAACTAATTTTGATTATTAAATTTTAAGAAAATAAAAAATTAGATGAAAAGTAAGTAAATTTTTCCCTGTTATATATAATTATTGATATATATTTATTTATATAATTTTTAAAATTAATAAAATTAATAAATTACTATAAATGAAAGATTATGATTAAATGTAATTATACAATTTTTTATACTGATCGTCCTTATTAATTAAACTTTTTATTTTTTATATATAAATCTAAAAGTATTTCTCAAAATCAATGTTGACAATTTTTGTTATCAATGTTTTTCTTAGTTTTTTTTTTATCAATGCTGAATTAGGCACAAATATTTAAAAAAGCAATAAAAAGTTTGGTATTGCGAAAATTTAAAAAATAGTTTTGTATAACATAAATTTTGTCATTTTTTTACCCAAAAAACCTGAGAAATTATGTTTTGTTTTTTAACGTTGGAAAACAAAACTTGAATGTAATTGCTTCATTTTTGGGATACAAGCTACAAATTTGCAGAACTGGATGTTAGATGGAAAATTTAAAAAAGAAAAGAAAAGAGAAAGGCATATTATATGTGTGTTGGGTCCATCCCATGATTTGGGACAATGAAACAAACGCCTTTCTTTATGAACCTTTCTTCTTTGAACAAAAGCAAGTTAATTGGGTGTGGAATTTCTTGACCAAGAAGAAGAGGAAAAAAAACACTCTTAAAAAACAGTTGGACACTGTGAAGCATACATTGTAATTATTTTGTATTGTAGGTAGCACAAATTTAGATTAACATAATGAATGGCTGCTCCCAGGAATCATAATGTGTGGTCTCTCCGGCCCCCGACAACGTTATTTTAACGTGACTAAGGTATAAGAAAAATTAAGTTTAGAGCTTACAAACTCATAATGTCTCTTTTAATATTCTGAACGACAGCTTTTCCATGATGATCATTTTGCAGCAAGGTGGTGATTGCTAATATGAATTTGCCATTATTAACTGAGACATTTGCAGCCAAAATGTCAGCTTGGTAGTTGCAGAAGACCTTGAGAATCAGTGTTGTCAAACCGGGTCGAGGCAGGGATTGAATACCAAAGAATGCAACATTAGCAGAGACAGTAACCGTGACAGAGCACTTCCTACTGTTACCACATTCATGCTTCGACCCTTCTGCTCCTTTCATTGACTCTTTCAATTCTTCCAATCTTTCCTTCTTCTTCTCAAGCTCCTTAATGTAACCAATTGTCTTATTTATAATCACTTCTCTTGTAGCCTGTGGTGTGGGTCAAAATCAAACATACCATCAAATATTGACATTAACATTCACAAAACTCAATGAATTTATTTTTATATATATATATATATATTATGATGATGGATGAACCTGAGGTAAGACACCGGGGACAGTGGTTCGAAGCTGAGTGAACATTTGAGTCATCTTGGACCTTCTTTGACGTTCCATGTTAATGGTTGAAGGTGGCGGCATGGTAGAGTCGGTGTCATTGCGACGTTGCATCTTCAAGTGAAATAGAGAGAGAGAATAAAACAAGTGGGGGGGTGGGTTTCAATTTCAAGTTTCAACCAAACTGTTAGGAAAAAGATATATGCTTCCTCTTTCGAGATATTGTACTTGTAATTGTACACTACCTTGATTTTATTACATATTTTCACCCTTTTCTAATTCCTATTATATTGTTGATTGTTTATTATCATTATCTAAACTTACTTTAAAGGAATATTTTGTGAATTGAAGTAAAAGTAATGAATAAAGGGAAGAGGAATATTGACGATGGCATGGTGTTGGGTGATTGAGAAAGTGTAAAAATGGTTAGGCAGTGGGTAAAGGGTAATTGAATAGATTTGGGAGGGCATGTGATTGGTATATGATGATGATCCGTGCAGAGTAACCGTATGAGTGTAAAATAACAGACTTGTTTGTTGGGATACAGAGTGATGATTGATGGATGAGAATAAAAGTGAAAAGAAAAGAGAAGTTTGTTTTGGAAACAAAGTATAGCATTGCCCAATCGCTGCTGTCGGGGGCTGTTGTGATCACAAAGATACCATAATTATACTAATTAAAAATTTTATTTTCTTATCCTTCTCATCAGATGAGAATTTTTAATTTTATGATTAATTAAGGGCTCCTCAAACCTACCTGTCTGTCTCTGTCCCATCAACAACATCAAGGAATCAGAATATGGAAGGCTGTATTTGAAGGACAAGCACAGGACACTTGATTTCCCCTTTTGTTTGTTCATAGGTAACCTATTGCTTTTGCAACCTTCTTAATAATTTTGTACTTTTATGGAGAGGTTATTTTCCTTTTTTTTTTTTTTTAATCTTCTCTTCTTTTAAAAAAAGAAAGAATTAAAGGAAAGATTATAATTATTTGGAGCTTGATTTCCATTTTCATACTTTCAACCATTTTAAGGACTATCTTACAGATGTATTAATAGTAAACAAAAATTACATAATTATTTGGATACCAATTTCCTAATAATAAATCTACTACGTGTTAAACTTATTTAATTTACACTTTCAATAAACTTATATAAAATAAAAATTTAACTAATTTAATAATTAAAATTCATGATACTATCATATAAATAATGTTTTATCAAATTTAAGATAATTTGATTTTAGAAATTATTTAATAATAAATATTTTAGCCTTTTTAAATATAGTATTCTAGGTTAAAATTAAGTGGTGTGATGGATTATAAATTTTTTTGATATTGTATAAAATTTTGTATGCTTGGCCTAATTAATAAAAATATGAAACTTAACTGTTGGATAAGTTAAATTTTATTTTACATAAAATATTGAAGGTATAAATTGACTAAATTTCATATTAGTGTAAAGACATCCTACCCCTTAATATATAATTAATTTCATAGCAATATTTACCATTTATTTTTTGTATAAAATAATTGCATTCATTTTTTTATAGAAAAGGAATAATAAACCAATTTTTTATCCTTTTTATTATATTTAATATCTGTTTGTAAGGAAAGAATTGCATATTTATTGGAAAATTTCACTTACTCACTTTTTAGTGTCTATTCTCACTTTATAGGGATACTTAAGAAATAGGACGAAAATGGGCAAAATTGGACTTTTTTATATCAATTATTAAAGAAGTACAATCGAGTTAAAAAGTTGCCCAAACTCTTTCTATAAATACCAAAAGATGAGACACAAAAAGAGGACTTGTTTTTGCTCGGACAAAGAGTTAAATTTGTGACCTGGAGACAAGGAACAACAAAGAAAGTTTTGGATTGAGTCAATTCACAATGTTTCATATTAGTAGCTCTTTCTTTTTAACAATGAAAGTGGTTTGGTTTTACATTACCAATGTTTGGCTAAATCCTTTTTCTAAGGTTGTAATATAAATTCTTTTTGATTCCCCTTTGTACTTTGGATTTTGATTCAGTGTTATGCGGTGATTAAACCATTTCACTTTTTTATTTGTTTATATATTAATTGTTTGAACATTTGTGACCATTAATATTTGAATGATTAAACTATAAAAGATTGAGTTTATTCCAATACAATTGACAAAATTTATTAAGTAAACCTACAATTGATTACAAGAAAACCAATTGATGCAATCCTACCTATCAATGGTCCTATCATTAGGGCTATGACTAGAAGGATAGAGGAGGTATGACCCGGAAAGAGTTTTCAAGACCTTAACTTCAAATTGAAGTGACGATCATAAACCGTAGTTCTTAGTTTATCTCTTATAAATATTATTTAGCATGGAATTTTATTTAGGCATGTTTTTCGGCCATTTCTTTTGTAATTAGGAAGAAGAGGTGTTATTAGTCAGTGAGATGAGGTAAGCATAGTAAGGGGCTCCTTGGTCATAGGCGTGATGGGCTTTATTCCCTCACCCATAGGATTAATTTTGGCACCCCTCTAGGTTAGTGCTAGGTGCTACATTTGGGGTTAATCCATGGGTTAATTAATTTTAATCTTAATTAAGGGCAAAGTTTCACATTGTCTAGATCTTTGTGCCAAGCCTTCCCATTGGGTTATTTGTACTCCCTCGCACTCTCTTGTAACCTCACACTTGAATGAATGAAGTAAGACTCTTTTTGAAATTTGATCTAGTAAAGTGTCATAATTAAGAAACTTCTCTCTTGAGGATTCTTTTCCTTAAAAACTTTTATTAAGGGTCCTTTTCCTTGTGGAAAACTACAAGTTAATTTTGACTTATCTTTTCTTGAAAAGTGGTGTAAAAACCACCACCATTTCTAGCTCCCTTCATCCTCTATTTCTAAGAGGAAGAACCTTGGTCAAGAAGATCCAAGGGAGTGCATCATTTGGTATCATGAGCCATCTTCATGAAGGTTCATTCCTCCTCATTTCTCTTTGATTTATGCATCTTTCTTTAGCTATTTTTTTGCAGTTTTTTATTTCATTTTCTTGTTCCTTTATTGTCATTTTATTTTCTTTTATGTCTTGATAGTCTAGCCTTTTAGTTTTATATTCTTGCAATTTAATTTCCTTGCAATTTTATTCTTATTTGGTTCAATTATTTAGTTCTTTCATTGAATCATTTGTCATGCTATAGGTTTCTATTCTTGCCTTTTAATTTCTTGTTCATACTCTTGTGATTATCCTAAGAGAGCCTTTGTAATGATTTCACAGTCTTTGTGAAAAAAACCACTTAAGGTGGTCTAAACTCTTGGAAATTACATTTTGCTTTCATCTTCTTACCTTTTCTATTTTTTTCATTGGAGCTTCTTGTTTCCTTGAGATAGACGTGAGTTGTTTAATTTTTCTGCACTTTATTTTTCAGCATTTTACTCTTCCAAGTTATGTCATTAGTTTTCATGTTTAGTCCTTGATTTGTCATCTAAATTCTTAGTTGTAACTTTTTTAATTTTCACCATAAAAAGAGTGGTGCTTCTTAAAATTAGGCATCTAAGATGTTCATCCTGTTGAGTATGTCTTATAAGAAGTTCCCCATGCTATTAGATCTAGCATGTTCTCAAAATTTTTCAAAAAACTTTTTGCTCAATTTCTTCCTAGTATTCCTTGTTTATTTTTAGTAGCTTAATATTGTACTAGTCCATTTGGTGAATTGATTTGACTGATTTGAGATCAAATTGGTGTGAGTTTTTGGGCTTAAAAACTTAGGAAATCAAGTTTTCCTATACTCCTTAAAAGTCTCATTGAATGCTTTCTTTAAACACCTAAAATTTAGTGCATATTAAATTGCTTTATTTCTTTGATTTGCACCTTACTTAAAAAATTTTGTTGCTAATTTTCTTTACCCTTGTTCAAGCGAATACTTTTGGTAGAATCCCCATAATTATTTTTCATTTCAAAATGATAAAAAATGTGTAGCAAAATATTTGAAAAAAAAGAAATCAAAACAAGTAAAAAAAAAAGGTACTAGAAAAAGTGCTAAAAAGAGTTAAAAGAGAACACAAAAATTTAGTGCACCTCTTGGTTAGAATTGTTAAAGGAGTGTTTACAACTTGTTGACATTGCTTGATTTGGTGTTGTTAAGTTTCAGTCACTTTGGATTAAATTATGCAAATCATACAAATTTTTTAGTCTTTTCTTGCTTTTAGTCCTATCCTAATCTAGTGTCATTCTAAGTTTCATTTGTTGTCCTAGCTTTATATGAGTAGCCTTTTTGCTTGCTTTGTCTTGACTTAACTTTTTTGAGTTTGTCTAAAAATACTCTATCCATTTGGATGTGTACTTCCTTTCTTTAAGATTTTCTTGCTTTTTGCTTCTATTGCACTCTCTTGCTTTTGCTTGTGTGCTAGTTTGTAGGGTGAAGGAGGTTAAGAACTTGCTTTCCACAAGGGTAACACATTTGAGAAGAGTTGAACAAGCTAAGGAAGAGATCTTTCAAGGAGAAGCACAAAAAATTTGAGAGGCAAGCACTTAAGAGTGAAATCAAGATTTCAACAACTTCAAGACCTTTTTCTTTTTTGTTATCTTTTAATTGGGTGTATTTTTTTAAAAGGCCATTTTAACAGAGGAGTTGGATGCTTATAAGGGTCACCGTTTTTATTGTAATAGTTTTTAGTTTCTGGCTTAGGTGGAGTAAGGAATTGGTACTCCCTCTTTCTACCTTAAGTGCACGTGCTTAGTTCCTTACCTTTGTTTTAATTTTCTTTACTTACTTTCAAGCTTCTAGTGTGAAGTACTTTTGAGTTCCAAAGACTCATTTCACTTAGGGAGAAAACAATAAAAAGAGTGAGGAGTGTATGCCTTAGGTTCTTTTCCTCCCTTTTGCTTTCAAAATGAGCTCACACATTAATAATAAAAGTGTTAATCAAGAGTTATCTCCTAAGTTAACCAATTTAAATAAGTTTGTGAGTGAGTTTAGGGAGTAGAGAGTAGAACAGAGATTAGAAAGAAAAGAGAGGAAAGAAAGAGAAGAGAAAAGGCATAAGGAAAAAGAGAGATAAAGAAAAGAAAGAGAATTAAGAGAAGAAGGAAGAAGAGAAGAAAAAGAGAGAGAAAAAAGAGAAAAGAGAGAGGAAAAAAGAAAAGAGAGAGGAAAAGAGAAAGAAAATGAAAGAGAGAAAAAGAAGAAAAGAGAGAAAAAGAAGAAAGAGAAGAGTAAGAGAAGAAAGAAGAAAGAGAGAAGAGAGGGAAAGAACACTAAGAAATGGGTATAGATCCTTCACAACTGAGATGAGTAGGAGTGTGATTTATGAGAGACTTAGGAGGAGGAAGGTGCAAAATAATAACCATAACCAAAATCAAAACCCTCCCCAAGGGAACAGAAGATGGACCTCCCTCATTTCTATGGTAAAGAGGATGTGGAAGCCTACCTTGATTGGGAAATGAAGGTAAACCAACTCTTTACTTGTTTTATTATAAGTGAAGAGAGAAAAGTTTTATTAGCGACCCTTAGTTTCCAAAGGCATGCCATGTATTGGTGGTCCTCCCTAGTCAATGAATGGTGTCGCCTTTATAACCCTCCTATAGATTATTGGAATGATCTCAAGGGGATATGAGGCGGAGACATGTCCCCT
The DNA here is from genome assembly GCA_037954015.1 of Psophocarpus tetragonolobus. NCBI lineage: Eukaryota > Viridiplantae > Streptophyta > Magnoliopsida > Fabales > Fabaceae > Psophocarpus > Psophocarpus tetragonolobus. The sequence goes on along the minus strand of CM075693.1, from coordinate 3,665,829 downwards.
TCTATTATGAAATAAAGCTCTTAAATAAACTCCAAAGGTTAAAATAGTACAACTCAAGTGTTTAGGAGTACCGACAAACTATGAAACTCTTCATGATGAGAACGTGCATTACTAGGAGCCTAGGGCCACCATAGCTAGGCTCTTAAGTGGCTTGATCGTAGGGATGACAAATAAACTCGTACCCGTGGGTAATCCCCGAACCCGCCTCGAAGTTGACGGGGAATCCTCAGTTTGACCAGACATGGGGACGGGAAATATCTGAATTGGTAAGTCAGGGATGGAGACGAGGATGAGAATATACATACCTACCCCATACCAGTACCCGTCCCCGTACCCGCCTCACCTCACTCTTATTTTAATAACTAAAATATTTATTTGTCTTAAAAAAAGAAAAAAGGTTTGACATTTAATTAATAAATTACAAATTTTGCATTTATTAAATAACTTTTGAATTAATATCATTTTATTCAAACAAGTTATTTTTTACTAAAATATTATTATAATTTTTTTTGCGTGTGTGGAACAGGTACGGTTATACTCAGTACCCAACGGGGATGGAGATATAAATTTCATACCTGCCAGGTATAGGGACAGGATGGGGATGAGTTTCAGAAGTAGGGATGGGATGAGAATGTCATACCCGTCCCAGCCCCACCCTATTGTCATGCCTACTTGAGCGTAGACATTAAAGATAAAGTTGAGCTCTTGCCCTTGGCTTTGACCTCATTATTACTCATAGTGCATATCTTTCAAAGCATTGTGGTTTTGACCACAATGTCGTGATTCTTGCTTAATCATGTTTTAATCATTTAAAGTATGTGGAATTATAATTATATATATATATATATATGAAATTTTGTTTACCATAAAAGTAAAATAAGGATAGGGCGGAACCAATAAACCCAATTCTACCCCAATCTTGATTTTTTTAGGTGAGAAAACCTGAATCTAATCTCGACCACACAATGTTTCTATCAAAATTAGGGTGAAAACCAGTTGGTACTCACAAGAGTGAATGCGATTGTCATCGCATAAAAAATGAAATAATAATTAATAATTATATAGGTGTTTGGAGTAATATTTTGCATAAAACCATTTGAAATCCAAATAATTCTGTGGTACAGACGACTAAATAGTAAACAGTTACTTTGGATTAATTAAACAATTCTGTAAACAAGTGTCTTGTACATATATTAATACTATGAAACCTGAGTAGAGAAGTGATGAGAACGATTAACATTGTGACACTTTATAATACAGTAATATATTAAACAGTGGGATGAAGCTTGAGCACTGGAAGAAGTAGGAGCAAGAGGAATGCTAAGGATCCAATGAGTGAGATGGCAATTGAAGCAGCCATTTGGTCACAGAATCTCCCAAAGACATTGCAGACTTTGTTCCAATTCACATGGGAGTTTCCTTTATAGCCAAGGACACCCACAGCCGCGGCGGCACCGTTGCCGGAAAATAGCAAAGCCACCATGAATGCGTCCAGGACAGTGATCAATGTCCACAACCCTTTGCATTTTCCCCTCTTTACGAGGCCAAGGAGCAGAGATATGCCCGCATACGTGCATGCTGTTGCATTCGTCACCAGAAAGTACCTGTTACGTAGGTACATTTTTCAAATTATTCTTCTAATTAAATAATTCTACATTTTCATAATTTTAATATATATAATTTATGAATTTAATAGTATGTACAGATTTTACACATTTAATTACAACTTTTTTATTTATATAATTTTTAAAATATTAAATTTAATTTATAAATAAATAACTGTGATTTAATACTCAGTAGCATTACAGTGTACAATATTTGTTTTATATATATACTAGCTTGTATAATGACAACTTTTTGAGTCACTGTTTGAGGTCAAAGTCAATCATACCTGTTACAGTTAGTATAGCTACCATAAATGCAGCATTAAAATAACAGATGGGAAGCTGTCAAGTACTGCATCATATGTTAAAATTACTAAGTACTTTTTTAAGACGTTTATTAATAGGATTTTTATCTTAACAGTATTGCAACTGATTTCATTCTTTTCTTTAATCAAATTACCAAACACAACATTAATGTTTGCATCTATCATATTGTAGATGACCAAATTGTTTTATTTATATTTAATTATCTAATATAAAATATAAAAGATGGTCAAATTAACTAACTTCATTTAATTTTATTATACTCAATAAAAAGAAATTACTTTTAAAATACTTTTTGTTAGATTTTGATATCTTAAAAAAATTTATTAAAAATACAACTTAATTTTTAGGATATATTTTTAAAATAAAATATTTAAATAAGACAGTAAATAATTGCTTATATTTGAGTTTAGAAATATTTTTTCCCTTAAATTTAAATACAGAAGAGTACATAATTACATTTATAAGAACATCATTCTACATCTCTTAAAGGGGTGCATAGCTTGATTTTCTAAAAACGTAATGTGACGTGTAAAATGAATTGCTTGCAAAGTCAACTTCGACTGAGTTAAAAACCAAATGAATGCAAGGGGATGAATAAAGAAAATAAACCAACCAAAAATAAAGCTGTTTCTAAGAATATAATTAAAATAATTTTTTTTTGTTATGGTAATAATTTGCAATTGACTTAGTGTCGTATGTTATCATCGTTTGAAGATTGACACTGACATCACCATCGTTCGGTCATTCGAAGTGCGAAAAGATTTGATTATTTTGTTTAAAAAATCAAGTTTAATGGGTTATTATTTATTTATTTTATTGAGATCCAACGATCGAAATAAATAACTAATTTTTATGATTAAATTTTAAGAAATAAATAATTGACCTAAAAACGGGATCTCTTAAATTTATTATTAGAATATATATATATATATATATATATATATATATATATATATAAAATATAGAGAGTAAAACTAAAATATTGACTATATGGTAAAACTAAAATACGTGATATTTTTAAATAAATTATTTTAATTTAGATTATATATTATAATTTAGTGATTAAAATTAAACTTTTATACTCTTACATAAAAATATTTTATTCACTATATAGTCTTTTATATATAGAGGGGAGATCCACTTACTCTTTATCTTTATAATCATTTTCTTAAAATTTTAAAAAAATTAATATTTAGAATGAGAAACAAACCTCTTAACCTTATACTTGGAACAATTTATTGAATTTTAAGAAAATAGATAATGAAGATAAAAAATAATTCTTTTAAACTTATTTCTAGAATAAGTGAATTCATTTACTCCAATATTAAGTATGAAAAATTTATTATTTATCCTAACTAACTATTCATTTTCATAATTAAAAATCTATGTGATCACTTTCGTAATCAATGACTAATCTCACGTATAAGATTTTAAGAGTGTTTTGTCCTATCACTTGCATATTTTTTCAAAACATCCCAAAAGCTAACCTTTTTAAGAGATATATTATTAAAAAATAAATAATCTTATTAGTATAGATAGTATATACTAAATCTTTTAAGTGATCATTAACTATACGACCATTGGATCCTCTCATTTTCAGTGTATTTAGGGTGCTACATATTTAATACGAAAAAAGAGTTATTGTAAATTTTGAAAAGTGTGGTTGATTTTTTATGATAAAAAAGAAGGATGAGAAAATAGCAAAAGATGGTAATAAAGTGATTGTTAAAATTAGATCTTGATCATGTTAGAAAACCCAAAAATAAAATGGAGATATTTCAAAAGAATTATTTTTTAAAAGTAATTCTATATTTATTAAAAGAGATGTGACTAGAAAGATCACCAGATTTGAGGTGAGGGAGAATAAAGAGCTTAAAAAGCTTGTTGGTGAATATAGAAGAAGAAATAGAGAGCTTACAGGATGGCAGACATTTGGTGCCACTTAGCAGTAAGAGGAACATTCAAAGGTGGTAAGGAATCGACAAGCTGGATGGGAACAACCTTGGTCTGCTTATTGACAGCAATAACAATAGCAGCAGCTAGAGTGAGTGCGAAGGCCAAAAACCTGAGAAGCAAATGACAGGGACGCACAGGTTTTGGCACCACCTCTTTTCTTTCTTTGTTCTCAACCCCATCACTGTTGCCCTTAGTATGCTCACCCTCCATTCTAACTACACTTCAAACTTCAAACTTCAAACTTCAAACTTCAAACTATGTCTCTCTAAATTGCCTCCAATCAGGGCTCGAGTGTTTCAACAAAGGGCCAACATACGTCTTAAATACTGACGTGCCTTGAGGGGCTTTTTAAACAAGTGGAAAAACACCTTTCTGGCAATATCTCCTGTTAAAACATAGAATTTAATTGTATATATTTTTAGTGTGACACATTCCATCATAATCTTTTATTCATAATAAATTTATTAATTTTATTTATTATTATTTTAAAAATTATATATATAATAAATTAACTAATATATAACAATTAAACTAAAAAACATATATCCCAATATTTTTTATTTTCCCAGCCACTCTTTCACACTTGTCACTTTCCCCTTGTTTTAGTCTCATTAATATTTACATGCCCAACTTTTTACAAACTTTCACTATTAATGTTAAGTTATTATTGACTTTAATGTATCCAAATTTTGGAATGGATCATTAAATACAATAATTATCTAACATAAAGTTGTTTCAATTTAATCACTTATTTTAAATCTAAATATTAGATACGACGCGACCACTTTGTAAAATCAGAAGAAAAATTTACACTTTCTAGTATTTTATCCATTCCAACATAACTATTTTTTTTTTAATAAAAGATAAAGGTGACCTCTTTTAAAAAAAAAATTGAAGTGGAATTTTATGGACTACTTAGTAAGTCCAACTATACTTTAACACCCATATTTTATAATCTATATATATAAGTATGAGTGTACCCATAAGTGTACCACTTTATCCATTCAATACTTATCGATATAAAATATAAATCAATTGAAATGTAGTGATGATGGTGTAATGTTTTTTTTTATCTAATCGTAGTTTATTATACATAGTTAAATTGTTAAATTTTATAAAAATATTTAAAATTGTATTTAAAATAATTTTAATTAGTTGACGTTTTATACTAAAAAATAAAAATATATGATTGCATGGTTAACAATTTTATCTGATAGTGCAATAATAGTAATACGTTGTAGCGTTGGACAAGCAGTAATTAGGGTAAGAGAGTAGGCAAGCCACCAACTCCCATCAATCAATGCTACACAGACATTTCCAACTATTAGACTTAGACACACCTCACACCTCTGTATAAATTTAAGTTTATATTTATAATTTTTTAATTCTATTTTTATTTAATTTATTAATGTATTACATTTTATAAATATCTAAATCATCAAAATCAATCACTAACCACTAATAACTATAATATTAATCCTCATTGGTAATTTTAACAACATAAAGTCCATTAAACACGAGTCTTTTTATTCTATAAATATAGTAATTAAATTTTTTTAATAAATGTGTATCAATCTTAAACAATTATAATTTAAGATGAAAAAAGTGCTTTTTTATTTTTAATTAGTTATTGTTTAAATGAGGTTAATAAAAAAATTATTAAAATTTATTGAATGAACATGTTTAAAATAATTGTTTATATAGAAGGATCTGAATTCAAATCTTACAAAATATACTCTAGAGAATGGGTAAAAAACTTTAAATATGACTAAATTACGAGTCAAATAATTATGAAATTGTTAATCAACAAAAAACAAGCATGATTAAGATAATTTTCTTTTCAATAAACAAATGATTTTTTATGAAATAAAAAAAATCATTTAAAGACAATTAATGCATTCTAAAAGTAATCAATATTACCTCAAATCGAACATTAAGAACAAACATATAAATATAAGAGTTTAATTACTATTTTTACATGACATTCAATCACAACTCTTCATTCATGTTAAGTTTGCTGACTTTATTAATTAGTACTTTAAAAGTCACATAAATGAAGTTTATGATTGAATGTCAATATAAAAATTCTTTACAATGACAATTTATACCAATTAAATTCTAAATATAAATAGAAAATATTCTAAAAATTTTACATTTTAAAAAAATAAAAGGAGTAATATATCTTAGTAGTATTTTTTTATTTTAAGAAAATTTCATTAAATGGATAAGGAAAAATCAATGTCAAAACCTTTTCTCAATAAAAAGACATCAACTATTAGGAAATAGATTAGAAATACCTCCATAAAATTTAATGATTTAATTACACTTTTATGTGTTCCAATTTTTAATTTTTTGAGATTTTATTCTCAAATTTTAAATTATCATCTCTCCATTTTTTAAATTGTTAAATTTGTGACTAATCATACACATGTCAATTAATATTTGTCACTTATGACAACTAAATATGAATTTAATAATTTTAAAAATTGAGTGACAAAATCCAAAAATTGGAGGAAAACTAAACCAAAATTAATATTTTCTTAAACTCTAAAAATAAGAACAATAGATAAATAATAAATAATCCAAAGTGTTTCAATTTATTTATAACACCAACGTTAGTTATTAATGTGTTATTTTTTTTAGTAAAGGAATTTGAATATACAATCTCTATTTTTTCACATATAAACTTTATTATTAAACAATATTATAATTCCCACAAATTTTACAATTAAAATGATACGAATTAAGCAAAAATTAACTTATTATCAGTAAATAATATTATAAATTCCTACATGTATATAATTTCTGTAAGGAAAAAAAAATAATATTATAAAATTTCTAATTGTTACCACGTATAAAGTAGAGAGTGTTTTATATTTTTCCACTTACTTTTCTTTTTATTTCATTCTCTTTTAAATTTTTTGCGAGTACTTGCTTTTTTATCGTGCCAACCATCTAATTTTTAGTAAAATCTTTCACATTAATTACTTTTTTTATGTACAAACGATTGCATAAAAATTTGAACTTAGTTTCATTCTAATCTATTATGAATCGCGCTGTAATCCATTTTGCATATATTCATTTCGAACAATTTTAGTAGAATTGTCTTTTTGAATTTTTCAAGCGAAATAGCAATTCAATAATTAGAATAATTACTTATAATTAAAATTAATATATTTAATATCGATTCAAAAAACATAATTAATGAATAAAAAAAATATAAAAAATAAATTTTTTAGAACTTCTTTTTATTAAAAAAAAATTGTGTTCGAATTACCTAACCCTTACATCACACGGTTAAACCATCTAGCATAATTTTAAAAAGAAAATCATCAAACACAATGTATGAAACTAACCAAATTACTTTTATAATAAATGTGGATATACATAAGAATTTAATTAGTATTCACATAATATAAAATAGTTATATTTATATTTAATAAAAAAAAATTATATTTATATAAATTTTAAAATATTAATTAATAAAATTAACAAAATTATCATAAATAAATTTTTTTGATTAAATATAAGTTTAAAATTTTTTATATGGACATTTCTTTTTCTCTATATATAACCCATAAATCCCAAATGACGACTGTGATTATTTGATCATGAATTGAAGTCGACTAGCCTTATTCACCCAACGCGGTCCAATAATATATATGTTGAATATAAGACATAAAACCATTTTTTTTTTTGGTCATATTTTATATTCTCATTAGCATTTAATAATGACAAATTATCATTAACCAATATTATCATATATGCACCAATTAAATAAGTATAATAAATTATAGTTGATACTTCATTATTTTTTTTAATAAAAAATTTTGTTTTTAGTTCTTTAACAAGTGGTATTGCGACAATATACTTAGTAACATTTTTAAAACTTCTAAAAACGATATGTTTGATATTTTAAAATATTAAGAGTAAATAATTAATGTACATTTTAAATATAAAAAAAATATTTTGAAGACTTAAATATATTTATAATCATTACACAGTTATGTTCTATTATTTAGTACTTTTTAATATTTTTTTACGATTCTCATAAAATTTTATTTTACGATTTTAGTGTTTGTCACTATTGTCAGTCCTCTGTTGGACGACAAACCTAATGTTACTCTAAGTAATAAGAACTAAAATAATAAAAATATATAAATATCAAAATTATAATTTTGTAAGACTAAAATGATATATATTTATTAGTGTTGGATTACGATTTGCTAACTATAACAATAACTAGATTTATAAAAAAAAGTCTAACTTAATTAGTCGGAGAGAATGCGAGAATTATTAAGTTGTTGTAAATCGGCTTTTTCATTCCTATCATGAAAAAGAACAACTAGACTCCAAGTAATTTTTTTAAGGTCAAAGTGATTTTTATTTAGCACAAGACAAGCAACAACCACAAGGTGTGGAGGTTGCTGTGGGCAATTATAAAAAATGCAAATCAATTTAGAAATAGCTATAGAAATTCAGCAAAGATACAACATAAAAAGAAACACCCAAATCCCTCAAAACAAATTGTCACCAAATTAGCAGTGCTCCCTATAACAGATTTATAACACACCATATTGATTGCTTATACTAGTCATAAAAAGAAATAAATTCAAATTTTGTAATAGCACTAAGTCATTTCCAAGCTCTTTATTTACAATTTTTTCATCACAGTATTATGACATCATTGAGAACCCTTAATTAAAAACAACCTCATTTTTCATTATTCACATAGATCAAATGACTAATAGTCAAATATATTCCAAACCCAAATGAGTCTTCACCCCAGTCACCTAATCTGTAAATTGAAAGAAATTAGAGATTCACTCCCCCCTGAACCCCTTGCTGTGATATACCCTATTCAAGAACCACATTGCTGCCAAATATCATACGAGAAAGAGCATTGGAAGTACAAGTGTGACAATTTCATTGTAATTCTCACACAAAGGACACAACACATCATTCTATATTCTCCTTCTCACTATCTAATATGTATTTCCTTAGATGGAATTGATTCAAAACTAGCCTTCAAACAAAACCTAGGACCTTGTATGGGGCATCTACTTTTCAAAGTTGTTTAAAACATGTAGAATTCTCAGCATGTTCTTCCTTATTAATTAACATGTAATAGCATTTCACCTTATACTTTTCCATTCCAACTCCAACTGTCAGTATCACTATTCGACTGAACATTCCTTAATTAATGAATTAGCTCATTTACCGATACTTTCCAAGAAAATAAGTGTATTCTGATGAAAGTATAAAGTAGGTTTTGAATTATACTGTACTAGACACAAACTATAGTATGCCAATTAATGATATTGAATTGATGGAATGAGTACCTGAATTGGCATTCATGTCCATGAGCACTATTGAACAGAACTCTAGGAGGTTCTTCTGGCTATCTTCTGAGGGGTTATTGTAGAGAACAATTCTGATGTGTAAATTTGCTTAATGGGATGACAAATTTATAACCCCCAGGGTAGTCAGGGACCTCTCTTAATTGGGCTTTTAATCTGATTGACCTAACCCATCACAGAGTCAATCTCACTGTAATCCTAGTTCAATTAACCATATTGTTGAAGAAAAGATAGTATCAGTTAAAGATAAGATATTATCGGTTAGAGATAAGATATTATCGGTTAAAGATAAATAACCACATTGATATAATAATCATATCTTATATTGTCGGTTAATGATAATAAATATTGAGTGATACTAATCCACAATTAATTTCAACATTCACCCACTTGGATAGTGTCAATCAATAATCAACATACAAATCATTAAGCTAAAACGATAATTGCCGATATATCATATATTAATTAACAATATGAAAAATATGAGCAACAAAATAAATATCCGATAGGGATATTAATCAATTGCATTTAACTAATATTTTTCATAGATGTATGGCATAATGCAGTCCCATAAATGACACTACAATGGTCCAAACATAAATAAAATGCTAATAAGAAACATGAACAAAATGACGTCAACTAGAGCATGTCTCTTAAAGAAAATAGAGAATCAGACTCCCACTAACTTAATACATCAAAAGCCTTGACTAAACCCATGTGAGTTACATGAATAAGAAAAATTCCAACAGTTAAGGCCTTAATCAGTGGATCTGCTAACATCTCCTCAGAATCAATGTTTTCAATCCGAGTGTGAAAACTTTGAATTTGTTCTCTAACAAATTGATACTTGATATCAAAATGCTTTGAACGAGTAGAGCTTTTGTTGTTTCGAGAGAAACTCACAGCAGCAGTATTGTCACAGTAAATCACAAGTGGCCTGGAAATGCTTTCAACTATGTGAAAGTCAGATATCAATTTCTTAAGCCACATGGCCTGGCGAGTGGCCTCAAAACAAGCAACATACTCTGCTTCCATGGTAGAGGTAGCTGTAAGAGACTGTTTAACGCTCTTCCAAGAGATAGCTCCTCCTGCCATCATAAAAATAAAGCCAGAAGTAGATCTACGATCATTAGGGTAACCTGCAAAATCAGAATCAGAATAGCCAGTGACTTGAAGTTGATCAGACTTCATAAAAGTCAACATATGATCCTTGGTTCCCTATAAATATCGCATGACCCTTTTAACGGCTTTCCAATGACCCAAACCTGGGTCGCTCAAGTATCTGCCTAAGGCATTGACGATGAAAGCAATGTCAAGACGAGTACAGACTTGAGCATACATCAAACTGCCAACAGCGGAAGCGTATGGAATTTTCTTCATAGCATCCACTTCTTCATCATTATGAGGACATTGTTTGTTAGATAATTTGTCACCATGTTGCACAGGTGCAGCACATGGGGAGCAAGCATTCATGTTGAACTTCTTGAGAATCTTCTCGATATATCCCTTTTGAGACAATCCAATTATGCCACGTGACCTATCACGAAGAATTTGGATGCCTAGAACAACAGAAGCTTCACCAAGGTCTTTCATGTCAAAATGTCTGCACAACATTGATTTTGTCTCAACCAATAGGTTCATACAACTACTAGCAAGGAGAATGTCATCGACATATAATACGAGAATGATGAAATTACTCCTTCTAGTCTTCAAGTAAATGCACTGGTCTGCAACATTTTCCTTGAAATTGTAAGTAATGACAACCTGGTCGAATTTTAAATACCATTGCCTAGATGCTTGTTTTAGTCCATAAATGGACCTTTTAAGTTCACACATCAAATGCTCATTGCCTGCTTCAACAAAACCATCAGGTTGAACCATGTAAACATCTTCAGCAAGATCTCCATTCAGAAAAGCTGTCTTTACATCCATCTGGTGTAGCTCTAGGTCAAAATGAGCAACTAAAGCCATGACAATTCTGAGTGCGTCCTTCGTTGAAACTGGTGAAAAAGTTTCTTTGTAGTCAACGCTTTCCCGTTGACTATAACCTTTAGCCACCAATCGAGCCTTATACCTATCAACCTTTCCATCTGGAGTACGTTTTGTCTTAAAGACCTATTTAGATCCAACAGGCTTACAACCTGCTGGCAAGTCCACAAGATCCCAAACATTATTATGAGACATGGAAGATAATTCATCATGCATAGCTTTTAGCCAGTCAGAAGCATGAGAACTAGAAAGTGCTTCCTGAAATGTGATGGGATCGTCATCATCATGTGGATCATATTCGTGCTCCTGAAGGTATACAACATAGTCATTTGGTATAGAAGGTCGGCGTATTCTCTGAGATCGTCTTAATGGGGCCACATCAACATCATCAAGTTGTTGATCATTGAGTTGTGGTTCATCAACTTGTGGTTCTGTCATTTGTTCATCTTGCCTCTCAATAATTTGTTCATCTGTGTGAACCATTGGGATTGAGATGTCTGTAGGAAGAGAATAAGATGGTAATGGAAGCATGGTTCGATCTTCTCTGAAGGTCATCATTCGAGGTGTGTAACTCCCACTGTCCAAATCATCCTCAAAGAAAACTGCTCGGTCAGATTCAATAACTCGCATAGAGTGAGAAGGACAATAAAATCTACATCCTCTAGAATCGATACAGTAGCCAATGAAATAACCGCTAATAGTTTTGAGATCAAGTTTCTTTTGTTTAGGATTATAAGGTCTTACTTTTGCCTTACAACCCCATACATGGAAATGTCTCAAACTCAACTTTCTACCAGTCATTGGCTCAAAAGGAGTTTTGGGCACAGATTTGCTAGGTACTTGATTAAGAATGTACATAGCAGTTCGTAAGGCATCTCCCCAAAGAAATTCTGGCAGAGATGAATGCGATAACATACATCTCACCATATCCATGAATGTTCGATTTCGTCTCTCAGCAACGCCATTTTGTTCAGGAGTTCCAGGCATGGTGTATTGAGCTTCAATTCCGTATTCATCAAGGAATCGAGCAAATGGACCTAGATTTCTTCTTGTCTCGTCATAACGACCATAATATTCTCCTCCTCTATCAGACCTTACATACTTAATTTTCTTTTCTGTTTTCAGCTCAACAAAAGCTTTAAAGGTTTTGAAGGCTTCAAGAGAGCTTGCTTTATCCTGAAGAAGATATACCCATCCATGTCTGGAGAAGTCATCTATGAAGGTGATAAAATACCTATATCCACCCATAGCAATAGGTGTAATAGGTCCACATATGTCTGTGTGAATTAATTGTAGCACATCGTCACATTGTTTGAACTTTTATTCCTGGTTTTGGCAGTGAACTTCCCCTTGATGCAATCGACACAAGTGTCATAATCTGAGAAGTCAAGATCATGCAGAATCCTTTCTTTTATGAGTCTTTCAATTCAAGGCCTAGAAATATGCCCCAAACGTCTATGCCATAGCATAGAGGAAGATTCATCAATCCTGTTACGTTTACTCCCGCTAATGGAGTTAACTGACATATCAGTTACGTTTAACATGTAAAGTCTGTCATGCAAAACTCCTGAACCAACAACAGTTGAATTATAATAAATCACCAATTTTCCATCACCAAAATGAAAGTTGTATCCACATTTGTCTAAAACATAAATTGATATCAAATTCCTTCTTATGGAAGGGACATAAACAGCATCATGTAATAATAAAGTATGTCCAGAGGATAAACATAAAGAGACGACTCCAATGTCAGCAACGGGTACTCCAGCTCCATCTCCCATAACAATCTTCGTCTCAACATCACTTGGTTTCCTCAGGCTTGTGAACCCCTGTAAAGAATTCACAACATGAATAGTAACCCCTGAGTCTAACCACCAGGAATTTGGAGGAACATCAACCATATTAGATTCAAAGCAAGTTAGTGATAGCAGATTACCTCGCTTCTCCTCTTTCTTTTTCAGGATAAAGCAATCTTCCACCTTGTGACCACGTTTCTTACAATACTTGCAAGAACCTTTAAAGAATTTCTTCTTGGGTTCTAAATGTCGTTCTGCTTTCTCTGTACCCTTTTTATTCTTTCCTTTATATCTGTTAGCACCTTTAGCACCTGAACTAGAAGCAACGAACTGAATGCTATTAGGCTTATTTTTCTTCATTGACTCCTCCTCTTGGGTGATTATTGCAATCAATTCATCCACTCCATAGTCATGCTTTTGAATGTTATATGAAGTCTTCATGATGTCAAACTGAGAAGGCAGAGATTCTAAGATGCGATAAATTAAAGTGTCTTCACCAACCTCAACCTTGAGAGACTTCAACTTATTATAGAAATGTACTAACTTCATAATGTGTTCACGTACGCCGCTGACACGATCATATTTGGTCTTCTCAAATAAGGAAAGGTATTGGCTTTTCTGTGCCTTATCAAAGGTTGTAAATTTTTCACCGATTGCTTTCAGAAAGGCACTGACATCATCAAGATCTGGAATGCTCTGTCTGATAGATTTCACCTTTGGTCTAGTGGTTTGGCTCTAGCTTTTCTTTGGCACACTCTGTTAGAGTGTTCCCATTTCTCATGAGAAATTCGCTGAGCTTCAGAAGACTCATCTGTAAGAGGCGCAGGCCTCGTCGTCCTCAATGCTAAATCCAGATTGCCAATGGTCAGGTAGAGATCTAATGATTCTTTCCAGTCCTCATAATTTGTTCCGTTTAGAGTTTTGACGGAATTAGGGAAGAAAACTGAACATCACAATAAAGGAAAAAAGTGATTTAAAAGTTCAACTTAAAATAAATCCCTAAGCAAATTACAATACATTATAACTTAAATTAATAAATTCTAGCACCGATAGAGTACCAAAAAACATTAATATAAGTCAAGAGGAATGTATTGTACAACAACAAATTATACTAATAACAACACACCGATAAGGTATAATTATCACTAATATAATGAATTAATATTTATTCATAAATTTACACAAATGCATCCACGATAGGTGAAATTACAATTATGTAAATTAATAGAATAAATCATGCTTTATTTCATATGATTTTAATTATCTTAAAATATGACAAACAAAATTCACATCATCATGCCCACGATAGGCAGGTCATCACAATGCAATTTAATAGAAAAATCATATTGTAAGTAATAATTCAATATTCAAAAATTTGAGAGTAATATGCCACAATAATTCAAAAAATACATCTCAAAATTGAATAAATTTCAATATTATTATTATTTTTATTTTTATTTATTTATTAAGTAATTGTTTTGTGTTGTGAACGAGTAATATGGAATTTTCTTCAACAAAATGGCAAAAAAAACAGTGCCAATCTCATTCTTGAGCTTCACAATGGAGGTAGGCCCCTCATTCTTGAGTCTCACAAACAATTTTTTTTAAACACCGAAGCCCATGCCACTCGCGCCTCTCTCTCTCGGTCGTCTCGCCTCGCTCTCTCCGATCCGGCGCAGCAGTGCCGACGGGATCTGGCGGGTCGAAGCACGGCGGAGTGTCGCTGGAGCGCGCGGCCCGGTGGAACAGCGCTGAAAACCCAAGATCCGCCACGAGCTGGGCGGCTGAAACGCGATCCAGATCGTGATCTGGGAGGTTCGAGACAGCGCGGCGAAGAGCCGCTGGAACGGGCGTAACGCGGCGAAGAGGGCGAAGGTTCGAAACGTGGCGGTGGAGCGCCGAAACGCGATCTCCGCCTCTCTTTCCGATCTTTGCTCTTCATCCCGGTGGAACAGCGCCGAAGCGCGATCTCTGCCGCGATCTGGGCGGTTCGAGACGGCGGCGGAGTACCGCAGGAGTGCGCGGAGTAGCGCCGAAGCCCAAGATCCGACGGGATCTGGGCGGTCGAAGCGATCTCCGTCGCGACGCGATCTGGGCCGATCTCCGATCTCCACCACTCTTTGCTTCAAATCGGAACGCGGCGGTCGAAGCAATCTCCGCCGCGATGCGATCTGGGCGGTCGGTGCGAGACGCGATCTCCGCCCTTCACAGGTTCCGATCGTGCGGCACGAGAAAGGTGCGGCGCGGCAAGGTCGGGACCACCGGGAGGCTCGCAGGTCCCGGCGGGCGACGCGGCTGCCGGCGGACTACTCGACTGCCACCGCGCAACCGCTCAGATATGCGTGTATGTTAATGTTGAAATATAGGGTTTGTTCAATTGACATCCATAAAATGTATCTAGTTGCTCTGATACCAATTGATGAAAGTATAAAGTAGGTTTTGAATTATACTGTACTAGACACAAATTATAGTATGTCAATTAATGATATTGAATTGATAGAATGAGAATGAATGTGTATGCCAATTAATGATATTGAATTGATAGAATGAGAATGAATGTGTACCTGAATTGAAATTCATGTCCATGAGCACTATTGAACAGAACTCTAGGAGGTTCTTCTGGCTACCTTCTGAGGGGTTATTGTAGAGAACAATTCTGATGTGTAAATTTGCTTAATGGGATGGCAAATTGATAACCCCCAGGGTAGTCAAGGACCTCTCTTAATTGGGCTTTTAATATGATTGACCTAACCCATCACATAGTCAATCTCACTGTAATCCCAGTTCAATTAACCATATTGTTAAAGAAAAGATAGTATAAGTTAAAGATAAGATATTATCGGTTAGAGATAAGATATTATCGGTTAAAAATAAATAACCACATTGATATAATAATCATATCTTATATTGTCGGTTAATGATAATAGATATTGAGTGATACTAATTCAGAATTAATTTCAACATATTCTCTATGACAAGTTCCAATACCAGGAGTTGCCATATCAATTTCCCATCTCAACTACACGATCCTCTTCATGAGAAGATACAAATAACCTCTGTTTAGGCTTGGTCCACCACTCCAGTGATCATTCCAAAAATCAATATACCTTTCATCCCCCAATTTTCTATTCATATTTTTAGCCAACTACTGTCAACTACTTCATTTAAATGTTGTTGTGTGGGTCTTTCATATGTGTTTTCTGTATCCGTGATCCTTTGTTTGAAGGAGATCCCAAGAGGTCCTACTCGTAACCCTATTCGTGATCAATACCATTAACCGTGTCACACAATTTTAGTGCATTAGTTCTCTGTCTCTCAAAAGTGTCCGAAAATTGTCTTTATCAAGAATAATTTTAATTTCTAAGCTCTTTAGTTCTAATAATATCTTTTATTAATATTTTATTTGTCAACAAAAAGTTATTAAATTATTTTTATATTTTAATATATTAACATTTTTTATGAGTTTGGTTGACAAGTACTATTGGTTTAAAATATTTTTAAACTATTAAATATAATAATAAGTTATTATTCTTTAGGCAATTTTTAGTATAATTGTTGCAAATGACAATTTATGATTTTATAGCAGTACATTTCGATAGGTAGAACATTTCTGTCACGTGATTTTTTCAATATAAGTAGAACATTTCGATTTACTGTTAGATGTTAGGGAGGTTGGGAAGGCCCGAACTTTTTCAGGGATAGTCTTGGTGTAATATCTATATTATTAATAAATAGAGTACTCCTTTTGATATCTACTTTTTAAAATATTTATTCTACACTGACATTTATTTTAAAATTAAAAAATAAACTAACATTTTCTAAGAGAGACTTAAACCCATAGCCTCTTATTTCTCAAAGAGATACTTTACTACTAGACCAACCTTAGAAATGTAATAAAAAAATTACTTTAAAATGTGATATTATATTATATACTATATATTATATATCTATACTTCTATACTATTAATAATGGGAATAACCCCTTTTGATGTCTATTTTTCAAAATACCTATTTTATCCTTACACCTATTTTAAAATTAAAAAAATAAACTAATTTTTCATAAGGGGGACTTAAAATCATAACCTCTTATTTCCCAAACATAAATTTTACATGATATTATATTATATACTGTATATCTATACTTCTATACTATTAATAAAGGGAATACCCTCTTTTGATGTCTACTTTTCAAAATACCTATTCTACTCTTATACCTATTTTAAAATTAAAAAAAAAACTAATTTTTCATAATAGGGACTTAAACCCCTAACCTCTTATTTCCCAAACATATACTATACCACTAGACTAACCTTATAACTTTAAGAAAAAAATTACTTTAAAATATTGATATTCAACATACTTATATACTATATCTATACTATTAATAATCTATATTTCTATACTATTAATAAAGGGAATACTCCTGTTTGATGTCTACTTTTTAAAATGCCTATTCTACCTTTACACCTATTTTAAAATTAAAAAAATAAAGTAATTTATCATAAGAGGGACTTGAACTCATAAACTCTTATTTCCCAAATATATACTTTAACACTAGACCAACCTTAGAATTTTAAGCAAAAAATTACTTTATTGTTATCCAACTGTGTTTTTGCTAGTATTTTATAAAGGTAAGACATTAAAAAATCATTATTGATATAAATTTCAATCTAATTATTCAAGGATCAATAAATTTATTATTATTATAATTTATAATATATATCAATCCGAATACTTTACGTTGGTATATGTATTAATTTTTATTTAATACTTGTTGTATAGTAGGTTAAAAGATTTAGTAAACCAATCTTATTCTGGAGAAATTAAAATATAAAACACTTAAAATTGAAACTTTCTGAAAAAGTCTACTAAAAGCTAATAACATTTTCAAAAACTAAAGAATATTAATCCGAATACTGTTGTTAAATTGAAAAGAGCTCATGACAGTAGAGAAACTACCGCAAATGTATCCATACATGCTTTTAGTTAATTGCGGGTAGTGTGTAAAGTGGAAGAAAAAGAAAGTAATAAGAAATGTAATATATTACAAGAATAGCACTTGGCGATTGCGACATGCGAGGCAATAACAAGGGATGCTAGACGAGCGAAGGCAAAAGCATATGATCTGATCTGAAGCTAAGGTGCATTATTGAGGTTGGCATTTGGCAATGTTGGGTATGTTGATTCGTCAACGATAACGACCTTGCATAACAATCCCTTTCTCTTTTTATTTTTTTACTTGCCCTCTTAGTTAGTCCAAATTATTTATCGTATAGTTTTATTAAATTTGATTAATTAACATTCACCGATCATAAGATTCAAAACAACCATCTAATAATTTCTCTTGCGTTACCAATTATATGTATGTGTTACAATTGTTCTAAAGGTAAACCATCTATAAGTGGTACAAAAATTTCATAGATTAGGGAAATTTTTCAAAGGTATGACATCATCTCTCATAGTTTTGATTTCTAAAGTTGATAGACCTCTTAATCTATCTCAATATCTGTCTATCTCTCTGATATCAAGTGTTCAAAAAATTATTTCTAAAATTTTGTCTATGAAGCTTAAAAGAGTATTGGAGAGATTATTTCTGAGTGTCAAATAACTTTCTTACTTGGTAAATCCATTTTTTATAGAGTTTTTGGTTATCAATGAAGTCATTGATTGAGCTCGTATGCTTAAAAAAATCAGGCTTTTTGTTTAAGATTGATTTTGGAAAAGTCTATGACTCAGTCAATTAGAAGTTCTTAGATTATATGCTCTGTAGGTTTGACTTTGTGACTAGGTGGAGAATGTAGATGTCAAATATAGTTTGGAATAGTCATATTTCTATTTTGGTCAATGGTAGTTCGACGTCACAATTTAAATCGAGAAGGGAAATAAAGCAAGGTGATCCTCTCTCTCTTTTCTTGTTTCTGGTGGTGGCAAAAGGTCTTGTGGGGATGTATAGATAAAAAATTTAGAAATGAGCTTATCAAGAGATTAAAGTGGGAGAAAAAGCAAAATTCTCACTACTTCGATATGCCGATGATACTATTTTGATAGGGAGACAAATTTCCAAACAATTTGGATTATAAAGGTCATCCTAAAAGGTTTTGAGATGATATTTGGGTTAAAAGTCAATTTCCATAAAAGCTATTTTATGGGCTAAATGTGGATATATTGTTTGTGCATATAGTGGGTTGTCTTCTAAATTGTTGGTGAGTTCTCTGCCTTTCAAAATTTTGGGAGTTCCTATAGGGGTTAATCCCAAGATGGCGACAATATGGACACCAATTGTAGATCAATTTAAAAAGTGACTTTCAGCTTGGAAGGGGAAGAATTTGTCAATCAGAAATCGTTTGGTAATGTTAAATTCAGTACTTTCAAGTCTTCCATTGTACTATTTTTCATTTTACAAGGCACCTAGGAAGGTGATTAATATTCTAAAGGGTTTACAATGTAAATTTCTGTGGGTTGAGAGTGTAGATGATAGTAAAATTGCATGGGTGAGTTGGAGGAGAGTGTGTTTGCCTAAGAGTGATGGGGGGTGGGAGTGAATTGTCTATTGAAATTTAACCTTAGTTTGCTTGCTAGATGAAGATGGAGATTCTTAACAGATAAAAAAGCTATATGAGGGTCATTGCTTCGAAGTAGATATGGTGATTACTAAAATTAGCCATATCAACTTGCATAGCGATCAAAATGTTCAATCTCGAGGAAGGATATTTGGTCAATAGATGGTTCTATGTCAGAGATACCAATTGGTTTGAAAATATTATTAGAAGGCAGATATGGGATGGGGAAGACACTTTATTTTAGAATCGTAATTGGTGAAGAAGTGTTTTATTGAGATTGCTTTTTCCTAGAACGTTTGAGTTGACTGTGAATAAGAGTGTAATAGTTAAAGAGATGTGTGGTCACATCTTAGATGCACTACGATGGAAATTGGAATGGAGAAGGGGTTTGTTTGTTTGGGAGGAGGAAGTTCTTATGTATGTAGAAGGGATGCTACAGAACTCAACTTTTCATCTCCATGAGCGGGATTGTTGGATATGGTACCCTGATAGAAAAGGTGAGTTCTATGTAGCTGAGGTATACATGCTCGTAAATGATGACTTGAATCAAGGTAGTCTGTCAACCATAGATACCCAGTTGTTTAAATGGCTTTGGAAGGATAATATGGCTTCCAAAGTTATAGTTTTTTCTTTGAATTTGTTTCTTAACAGGTTACCTACAATTGATAACTTGATGAAGAGAGAAGTTCTTATTCATCCTGATATGCAGAAGTGCATCATGTGCAACGATCACGCAAAGGAAAGTAAGCACCTTTTTTTCTTTCATGCTTATTCACTCAAATGGTGTTGTACAAGATTCTGAAGTGAATTGGTATAGAGTCACCTTTACTAGATGAAATATCTCATTTGTTCCACTCAGCCAGTTCTTGGATGGTAGGGAAACACAAAAGAAAATGTAAGTATTTATTTTGGCATGTGGTATGTTGGAATATATGACTATCTAGAAATTTCATTATTTTCAATAATAAAATAATTAAGCCTTTGGCTTTAACAAGAAATGTGGCTTCTTTGATTGGTGTATTAGTCCCCGTTAATGTCTTTTGAATATGAAATAATTATATAGGGACGGTTTTTTGGAGGGTTGAATTCTTGTTGATATGGAAACTTCTAAATTTAAATGTTCTGGTGGGATTGATTCCACTAAAAGTGAACTTCAAATTTTTTGTGATGATTGTAGAGGATATCTGAAACATTTTGTTTAAAACTTTATTTATATATAATATACATAATGTATTTGTCTTTAAAAGAAAACAAACTATCTAAACCTCACGAAATTTTCTAGAATAATACATCATTAGGTCCTTCAACTATATTCAAATGTTCAATTTAGTCCTCCAACTAAAAAAATTGTACTTAGGTATTTCAACTTTTATTTGTTTTAAATGGGTTTTTGATAACATAATTAGAAAACAAATAATTGTCGAGAACCAAATTGAAGAGAACAAAAATTATAAGCCAATTTAAAAAGGTAAATAATTAAGACCTAATTAGAAAAATTGTGAATATCAATAGGTTTTAGTAAATTGGTTTAACAACTTAAGAATACTAAGTTCAAAACCTCTACAAGGGAGAATACTTGCAACTATGAGAACGTTGATATGTAAATATTTACAATTTTTAATTGTTCGCTCCCGAAACTATTTGTTATTTTAAAAAATTTGTTCCTAATTTTCTTTTTCTTTTCGATTTGGTCCCTAAATTTATATTTGCCAAACATAATTAATAGGGATGTTCACGAATTGTGTTGGATCGGGTTTAGACAAACTCAAAATTCAACTCAGTCACAACTCATTGGGTTGAGTTGAGTTGAATTTTCGTTTTTTTCTTATTAAACTCAAGCCAACCTGAATTGGGTCACCATTTTAAAAAGTATTTTTTTAAAGAATAAGCAGAATGTTTAAAAGTGTTTTTTTATATAGCATGTTTAAAAGAATAGAGTATAGCATTTTTGTAATATAAAAATAAACAATAAACTATTGACTTTAATAGTGTGAAAAACCAATTCTCGGAAGATTTTAAACTATTTGCTGAGAGCTCATTATTGATTTTTTATCTACCAATAAACATTAGCTAGTTGGAGTGAGAGTGTGTTCTTATAGTATAGAGTGTTTGCTTTAGTGCATGACAGTCTCAACTAAGTAGTTATAAATTAAAATATTAAACATTTTTTAATTTAAAATAATAAATAATAATAATATAATATTATTATCGAATTGAGTTGGGTTGAGTCTTGAATTTAACTCATTGGATCCATTGTCCAACCCGTGGGAGATTGAGTTTAATTGGGTTGAATTGAGTTTCACCTAATTTAAAAAAAAAAAATTCAATCTAATCACTTTGGGTTATATTGGTTTGAATTGGGTCATCATATCACCCAATTCAATAAACACTCCTAATAATTAATAAAAAAAGAAATAAATTAAAAGTGCAGGAACCTAATTATAATTTTTTTAGTTGAAGGACAAATACCTCGTCATATATTATCCATAATTTTTAATACGATGTTTCCACCAATTATTCGGATTATAACTACGTATTTATGTTCTAATTAGTCCAATTGTACTATAATTAGTGTGTCAAACTTTCAATCTTTACGAAACTAATTTAGTATAATTCCATTTTGAAGAGAGACTAAGACGAACAAACTAACATTAGTTTCCACTTTCGGTGTTATTTCACGGTTCTGTTCAGAAAATTTTATATCTAAGATAATTTTTATTTTCTTATTGAGTTTAAAGATTTAAAGTCAGTTAATATAATGTTAATCATTAAATATTTATCAAGTAATATTAATTTTAATAAATACTGATACGTTTGTATTTACCGAAAAACTGCCTTGAAAGTCCTTCCGGAAGTTCATGATGATTAATTGCTTTTTTAATATCTTTGTTTTGAATGTCTTTGACTGCCGCCTTCTAACTTCAGGTAATTGTTCTAACGTGGTCATCATTAATGTTCTTAAGTAAAGATCGCAGCAGATAGTGGCTAATAAATGATGCGAGTATCAACTTGTCAAGATAATTATGGAGGTTGGCACACCCACCTATCTAGTCAATAGTGGCGATGGTAAATAAACTTATATTTTGGATAATTTTTTAACTTATTTTTAAAATGATGGATAATTTTGATTTGACCGGTAAAAAATACTCGATTTAGTAAGTTGGGGATAAAGATGAAGATATACATACTCACTCTATATCTATATACATCCTCATACCCGCTTCACACTATTTTTTTAATCACTAAAATATTTATTTATCTTATATAAAAAAAATTTGACATTTAATTAACAAATTACAAAATTTATGATTATTAGATAAATTTTGAATTAATATATAATTATATTAAAAAAAATTATTTTTTATTGAAATGTTATTATAATTTTTTTTTACGAGTATGAGACGAATATGAGTATATCCGATAATCGATGAGGATGAGGATGAAGATGTGAATCTCATACCTGTTAGGTATTGGGACAAGATGATGATGAATTTAAAAAACAGTGATAGAGATCAAATAAGAATGTTATGCCCATTTGTGTTCTGTCCCGCTGCCATGCCTAGTCAATAGTACCGATTTTCATGGTTGAGATGATACAATTTTAATAGTAAAACATTTATAGTATTATTTTCGATCTCAGAATTATAATTCAAAAGTAATTCTTTTTTTGTAAGAAATTTAAATCCATACTAACAACTTTGGTGACTTCTATTTTTTAAAATATAGCTATTTAATTCTATCTTTTAATAATTTAAATAAATTATATAGCTTATAATTAACGTCGGCTAGCTATGACAATAACGTAGATGATTTTGTTGTAATTTGTGAACACGGTCCTGTGTTACTCGTAAGGGAAAATATTAATCGATTATAGGAACGTAACAAATTAAAACAAAACCTGAAATTCTTGTTAGTAGTGCTAATAAACTGGTCTCTGACTTTAGGCATAGAATCACTAAAAATCCTACAAGGAAGGAAGCCTAGCGTAGAGGTAGAAGATACGCATTTGATACGGAAAGCAATTGTGAATTTTTATTTTAAGGGTAAAATAATGTATTATATATATGTGTGTGTTTTTCTTTTATGAAATAAAGTGTTTTAATCTATGCATCAACAAACAATTATACTCATCTCTTTAACATACTCCAATCTATACAAGAAGTTCTTATTTCATATCTAATATATATAACTATTTACATACCAGTGGAAAAAACAAACTTGGATATACAAATTAAATAATTTATGTTACCTAATTATCTTAATCAAAGTCAAAATATCCAAAATAATTGGGAATTTGGATATACAAATTAAATAATTTATTTTGTTTTTGTTTGTGACCAAAATTTGAACCAATTGAAATGTGAATACAAGTTGCTGGTCAAATTTCTTGCCTATCTGAACGAATGGAGTAAATTAATTGATTAGTTTGTGTCCAAATGATTATTGAAGAGAGGACTTGGTCATTTGGCTGAATATGACCGAAACTAGGTGTTAATATAATTGCGTGTTGTCGTTCAATTTAACGTGACGAAGACATGATGCATACAATGTATGGAAGAAAGAACCTATCGCATGTGACGTTATGCATACGACATTCATCAGTGTCCTTTATTTGAAGTACCCATTATTGAATTCGTTAAAGTGAGTTGGATAATGGTCTTCCTCTCCATACAGATAACCTTTTAATGGGTTCCTTCTTCATGGTTGGATTTCAAATTAACGAGTATGCGCCCAAGAATAATATTGGCCAACTCTGAACTCAAACAAGAGCACAAACCATAATTAAATGTATGCATATTTAAATTTATGAAAGAAAGAAAATAAAGTTTCAATTATCAAAATTATAGGAGATTCCTTACTATTTTTCACTTTCTTTGGACCAGTTAATATATAGTCTGCTTTTCCTTTCCCTTGTCTTTATTTTTTTAATTATATATTTAAAGAACAATAAAATAAAATTATAGAAGATTGACAGCGTGGTAAATTGTCTACCAAAAAAAAAAAAACAACAAAGATAGCGTGGTAAATCACGGAATAATTGATTTAAAAAGAAGTGATTTATATTTAGTGATTGATTTAATCAGTTAGGTTTCCATGTTTCACATAAAGTTCTGTGTGATTGATTTAACATACGGGGAGTTTGTTTAAATTAAAAATAATTGATTTAAAAAGAAGTGATTTATATTTAAGTGAGTTTAATAAAAATATATACTTCTTTATATTTGAATATAATTATAAAAAATATTTTTAATTAAAAGTTATTATTAACCTGCTTGATTATATCAATTGTATAAGTATTTTTTTTAAAATTACATAAATATTTATAATCACTTTATAAACAACATGTTTATTTTAATAATCAAGAATTACTTTTATAATAGATTAATTCTATCCATTGTAATTTCAATACTCCGATCATGTCTATGTGAGTATAGACATACAATTGTATGTAAATTTTTAATATTGTTCGCTTTCAATGTTTCTATCACACTTATGAAAATATCTGTGTGATAAGGATTTCAATTCACTTTATGAATTTAATTCAAAAAATTACCAACATAGGATTAACCTTGTTAACATGCTTAATATTTTTCAATAAGAGATACACCATAAAAATATAATATATTATTAAAATATTAATATAATTAAGATATTAATGTTACTAACATTTCGTGTTCATGCGGAATAGATTTTGAATCTTACTCATTATCGTAAAGGGACCTAATATTTCTCGGTAATTATTGTTATCATCAATTACTATAGTCTTGTATTCTATTAGAAATCATATGATTTTGGTTTATAATATTCGTTTGTGTTATAAAAAAAAAAATCCCAAATATTTCCACATCAATTCACTATCAAAACTTCACAAAACCATAAAAAAAAACATAAATAAAAATCCAATCCTCACTTCACAAGAGAGAGTGATTGTTGCAAATAATACCAAAAAGCTGCAAATCATGAAGAAAAAATGGTAACCACAAAGAGAGCACAAGAAGACTCAAAGTAGAGGAGAAAAGATAAAATAAAAACTTTATAAGACTCATATGAAGAGAAAATTAGTGAACCCCTTGTTTTCAATTATTCGGCTTTTATATAGCTTATTTGAAAGTAATTTCTTAAAATAAGTTATTTTATTTTTTTAATATTTACTTTTTTTTAAGTTATCCAAACATTTAAAAATACAATGAGTAATTATTATATTAAAATAAATATTTTTTTTCTTAAAAAATAATAAACTCACTTATTATTGATTTCTTTCTTCGTTAATTTAAAGATAAAATATCTGAACATCATTGATAAAATTAAGCAAAAGAGTTCGGTATCCCGCAATTACTCCGGCAAACCCTTCTTCTATGTGATGTGACCCACAAAATTATCCCAAAGGAAAAAGAGAAAATGTTCTAGAATGTGGAACAGCCTAAACTCAGTTACTGGCCATGGATATTTTAATTTCTACATGCTGATATTTCTACCTATGATTGAGTTGAGAATAAGTTGTGAATTAGAATTTAACCATACCTAAAAGGCTATAACTCTAAACCCTATAATAAAATATATTAACATAAATAAAATTATTTTAAAATTAATTTTAATAAAAATCAAGTTTGTAAAATTGATTTTATACAAAATTAATTTTGTCAAAATTATTCAGTACACATTAAGTATGTGGCTAGATGATTATCGACAAAGTAACTTGAATGAGAGTGATTTGGATAAAATTAATTTTAAAGTAATATGATTTATATTTAGATATTTTTATTATAAAAGTACGGAACAAAATTAATATAATTTTTTATTTAATACAAAAACCAAAGTTACTTCTTCGCATAATTAATTCTAACTCAAAATCAATTTTAGTTTCCGTGAAGCACTAAGCTCTTTCTAGCATATGATCCTAAGTTCTTAAAGGATTATGAGGTTTAATAGTTTTCTATTTCCTATTCTTTTTGAACATTTATATTTCTATTTTTTACTATGCTTGTACCAAGTCATTATGTTGCTATTGGCTGTGTGCAAAAGAGTCCTTTTTTCAATTAATTAAGTAGTATAGAGTGAGATAAGAAGAAAAAACAGTGAAAAAGGAGATAGATGAGAAAGAAATATATAATTATATTTTTTGTTAGCTGATTAATATGAATGCACACGAAAATGAAAAGAAAATGGGACGTGCAAAGAGTAATATATATACATCGTGTGTAGTTACATATTTCTGACGTTAGCGTTTTATGATCTCTCCAATCTTCTCTTCTACCAACTACAACTTTGATTCTGGAAATTCAATCAATCATCATTAGGGGGAAACCAACGAATTAATGAATAATATTGTTTCTTACACGTTCTAAATCTACACTACACAAGACAACTAGTTCTTATCCTTCAACCAGAAATTACCAAGGGAGCTAGAAAAGCAGTACAAGAAACGTCTTTTAAGGAGGCAGGGCCACGTAGGGTCTAGTCATGGATGTAAAACTTGTGTGTAGACCATGTGGTCCCAAGTTAAGATTGAAACAACCAAGTTGTTTAGCTGGCACATCCAAAAAATATGTTTTGTTTGAAATATGTAAGCCTATAAAATCAAGCATGTCAAATATTGTGATATATATATTATAATTTTCCATGTAAACCTTGAGATTACGCATATCAAATAATAGACTTAGACTATTAGCTATGTGATGTGGCTCATCACGTCCACACCAACTAAAAAGCAAGTGTTCAAACCAACTATATAGCGTGCAGGAAAGTCCAACTTATTTGTTTTTACATCTTTCTGGTTCCATTGGCCATCCTACAAATCCATATCCATCTATATATATTTGCACAATATCATTGTTCAACTATCCTTATCTTCCCACCACATTGTTAATTTGAAGCAAGCTAGCCAGCTACTAAGTTTATTATCATAACCTGCTATATCAAAACCAAGCTAGAAAGCTACCTTGCAAAGCAACGTACATGGCTTCAACAGACAAGCCTAGCGACTCTGAATACAGATCAACCTCGACTCCAGCTCCTGCTCCTGTTGATTACTTTCAATTTGATGTCATCCTAAGGTTTTTGCTGTTTGCAGCATCAGTGGTAGCTGTTGTGGTCATCGTCACTGGTAATCAGACAGAATTTCTTCCTTTGCCACAACCAGCCAAATTCAGATACTCGCCGGCCTTCGTGTAAGTTGGATACTTGTTCCATTTTTTAGCTGCTTCAATTACTACATTTATCATAACTATCTTCAATCATTTATGTATAGTCTTCTCAATAAATACTTTAAGCTTTTTCTGTTAGTTAAAATTAGTTTGTACCCACAACAACAACAACATTCCAATAGGTGAAATCAGCTATGTGGAAGCTTTTCCATTTAGCCTTTTCAAAAGTTAATTTTAATTTATAAATAACTATTTTATTTTATCTTTATCAATGTTAATTGAGGAATTCACTTAAACATATAC
This sequence comes from Psophocarpus tetragonolobus, assembly GCA_037954015.1. Lineage (NCBI taxonomy): Eukaryota > Viridiplantae > Streptophyta > Magnoliopsida > Fabales > Fabaceae > Psophocarpus > Psophocarpus tetragonolobus. Next base: position 3,637,790 of record CM075693.1, on the reverse strand, counting down.
ATTTTTCTTTTCCTTTAGGAAAAAAATGGAGCAAGTGTTTAATTAGCTACATGCCTCTTTCAAGTTGTTAATTATTATTTGCAACATGTGACTCCCAAAATGACAAATTTCTTATCAAGAAGAATCTAAGATAACAATCGATTTCAATATTAAGCTTACCATCCTTTCCTCATATGATCGAATTTTTTTTCCTTAATTTGTTAGACTTAATTGACTAAGGATTTTTTAGTACCCAACTTTGTGCATGCTAGGCACAAATAAGGGATACTTAATACCTTAAGTTGTAAACGACAAAAAGACAGATAGGTTCCAATATTTCAGCGATTAGATGGATTATACATGAATTGTTTCCCATTTAAAGGGTTGTTCTTTCTGTAGTTTTATTTATTTTTTTTTATTATTATTATTATTATTATTATTATTATTATTATTATTATTATTATTATTATTATTATTATTATTATTATTTCCAAGTATGGTCAGGACTCAGAAGCTAGCTAAAACCCTCCCCTCATATTTTCCTCCGATACATATGAATCCTGAAAAGTGCCATTCTTCAGAGACCACACTTGTTGATTTTCTTTAGTATTAAAATATATTGATACTTGATATAAATTATAAAACGGTTCCTGGCCCTGGGGAATTGTAGATGTTTTTTCCTTGTGAATTTCAAACTGCCGTCTACTTTAAGTAATATATCCATAAAAAAAAGTGCTTCCTGGGGGGGAATTGGTGTTTCATACTTGTGAACATGCACTGAATTTTCAAACAGCGGTTGTGCATAGTAACTTTAACTATTATTTTTTTGGACTCGTTTGTTGCTGTAGCATCTAAAATTTGACCAGTTCCAAGCTAAAAAGTAAAAAACCCCTTTGAAGGCTATATATAAGGAGTCAAAGTCATCTATGATGGCTTTGGTTAATACGTGTTATTTTCTTGCTTGTGCATTTTTTTACGCAGTTCTAAAATTTCCTGATGTCATGATTTTGAGGTATTTATTCATTTCATTTATATATCCAAAGTCTTCCGTTTGCACACAAGTATTAATTTATTTATTATAATGCCTTATTCTCATCGATATCTTTTCTGTTTTTACTAAAGCAAGTCTTCTCAATATTAGTTGCTATTGTGCACTTGCAAGTTGACACATAAGGTGATATACACGCAGGTATTTTGTGGCTGCATTCTCCGTTTGTGGGCTTTATAGTATCATTACAACTCTTGCATCACTCTTTGCTATTAACAAGCCATCCCTCAAAACGAAGTTGCTCCTCCACTTTATCTTATGGGATGCGGTAATCAATTTAATTAATCAAATAAACCATAGTTTTCCACCTTGCTTTAACTTGTATAAAAAATTAATAAATAAATTACCATGAGTCTTTGCAGCTAATGTTGGGGATAACAGCCTCAGCGACAGGCACAGCCGGGGGTATAGCATATTTGGGCTTGAAGGGAAACAGACATGTGGTGGGTTGGAATAAAATTTGCCATGTTTACGATAAGTTCTGTAGGCATGTTGGTGCCTCCATAGCAGTTGCTTTGTTTGGAAGCGTTGTCATGGTCTTGCTCATTTGGCTTTCAGCTCACACCATTTATCGTCGAGTCCCCAAGTAGATGGAATCATAATGCATTCTGCACATTTATTCGTATATCTTCATTTACAGTTCATTATTATTCCTGTTTATAAAGTTAGTGTGCTCAGTAATTTTAAGTGTGTAGACGACTTAATGTGTTGCTTCAGTTGTGTTGATTATTTTTGTAAAACTCAGTTGTATTTTAATTTTTACACCACATTCCTGCCATAAATTTAAAACTTTAATTATATATGTTCCCATGTTTCTTTTTACGTAACATTTGAAGTTTGTGTGAACAAACTAAGAAAAACAATAGTTTTTATGAATTTGTTAATCTTTTTCCAATAGTACCCATGTCATTTCCCATTTCACTTCATTAAAAACCACTCACAATAACTTATATTTTTATTAATTAGTCAAAAAAAAAATTAATGGTCTTCAACTTTGCAAATGACAAATAACTAGATTTTTTTAAAAAAAAATACTAATATTTAAAAAGGAACAGAGCGGAGGTAGTAATTGAAAATGACATGTTATTGATGCGTTAAAGTCATTGGAATTAGAAGCCAATATGCAATTACAAAAGATTTACACTTTTCAACCGCAAAATGAACATTTTCACAACGCAATCTGTGGCATTTGCTGCGACGAATAAAACACTACTCTTTCTGTTTATCTTCAAATACTTCGAAAGGATACTTTCTAAAAGCTAGTAACCAAGAATGAAGAGAAATGTTAATAGTTGATATAGGCGATGCCATAGTTTAAAAAGACAAGTTTTGTGGCCTGTTGTCCCTATGTGCTTAAGAATCATTCACAAGAAAGGTCTAATTTGCAGTGTGCCTACAACAACAAGCCTTCTAAATCCACCTAACAAGAAACATTACCAATTATCAAAACCTTAAAGCTTTTTTTTTTTTTCATTTTATGGGGTGTTGGCATATATCAAGTATTCAAGTTATCAACTCTCAGTTATATACAACGAGACATGTGCCACAAAAAGAAGATAACAAGAGTTATGAACATATTATTGGCTTATCCTTGATGACAAACTATACATGTATTATTACCCCAGAATTTTAACAACAATAACTATGCACATATTAATACTTCAGTTTATCTCCCTATAGCTATTCCAATCTCTGGGTAACTTGGCAGGACCAAGGTGTTGACGCACGACCAACCACAGAGATCTGAACACGTAAAACCTCATGCATAGTACCACGGCGGAGCACTCCCAAAACATGTTCATCGTCTTCTGTTGCCAAATCTGCCAAAGAAACCCACCGAGAATGTGACTCATCCCTCATGCGGAAGCCGTAGAACCATCTACCAACTTTCCACCACTTAACACAGACACGCCGATCTGAGATCTCATGAGTATGCAGGGCTTCTACAAGATCATCACCCTGCCAATGAAGACACTTACATATCAAATACAAAGCACTCTAGTCTACGCATTCAAAATGTTTCTGATAGAAAGTGGATTGGAATCATGGAAAGAAAAGCTTTCCATTAACAGAAAAGAATACATATGGATTCCAGGACTTTGAGAGGCCTGTGCTCTCCCACGACAACCTGAATTCCCTCAGATATAAAATCTCTCTCTCAACCCTTTTTCTTATTTGTAGAAACCATGTCTTGTTTCTCTACTTATCCCAGCTCCCAACTAACTACAACTATCTACCTATCATGAATAACTGCTAACATGTTGACCTAACAGTTTCATATGCTTTCCATCATCAAGGCTGAAGACTCAACTGTTAGATAGACTTGCTCTGCATAATTTGATCCACTTGTTTACCTACTAATTATAAGTTCCCAGAACTAAGTCCAGTAGTTCACATAATTATGAGGCAGACATTCAATTAAATAATTGATGCAGCACAATCTTATATAACAATTTCTATGTAAAAGCTTTCTCAGGAATAGGAAAAAAGAAGCAGGAAAATATATAATACAGATTATTTTCAACTTTATCCTACGCATTTCAAATATTTCTCTAAGGAATCAAAGAATAAAAAGGATAGAATGAAATTAAAAGAAAAAAGAATCAGGTAAAAGATAAAAAGTTACCCCTTATTTCTAAAGCTTTCAAAGATGAAAACTTGGGAACAAAGCAATGAATCACAAAAGATTTAGTGGTGTTAAATGGTATGTTATCGTATTTTCAAGTAACAAAACACACACACACCAACTAATTTGTGCAAGTGTCAGAAGGATTATTTTTAGTCATTGTTTTTAAGCTTACCACAATAATCTTACCATACATAAAAATAGACTAAAAGATATTCTATTAGATTGACAGAAAATTATGAATAACTATGGAAAAGTTTAAGCATTAAGCAGACAAATAAATTCATTTCTTAATTAAATATGGTGAAAAGAACAAGCACAAGAAATTCTGCACAAATGACTAGCTGAGATAAAGTTGAATAAACACCATTATATGCAGCAAAAGAAAGTGGAAAAATCACTTGATTATTCTATAATTGTGTAACTTTATCTTTTACTTCTTATAGGTAAAAGCAATTCATTTTATTGCTTGTCTGTAGTATTTTAAATACTTTTTACTGCCAGTCATTAACATTGTTAGGGAGTAAAAAGTAAAGTTAGTACAACCATTAAGAAGGGATCTAAAATTGTAGGTACAGCGAGAATGAGTTATTTTTACCTATAAGGGATAGATGGTAAAATTAGTACAACTATAAGTAGTTAAATGAGTAATTTTTCCATAAAGCGCATATATACCATTGTCAATATGCCAAGGAAATTATTTTATAAACTCATTCGTCATAATTATCCAAAATTCGAAATTATCACCAAGCGACACTAAATTAAACAATGATGAAGCAATTACCTATTGAAAGGAACCAAAAATATGTGGGATCTCAGACAGGGGTTTATCTAGTTAAACTGCAAATAAAACCAATCAAAATAGGCTGGAAAAGGATGGGAATACCCGAATCCCAAGTGTTGTGAGGCAGTAGTGTACCCCAACCAAGTTAATCAGCACATTCATTTGAGGGTCGAACAAGAACCTCTGCACGTCTTCAAACCCAAACATCATACCAATCAAAGTGTCAACGGCTTTCAGATAATCCCCAACCTCAAGTGATTCAGAACGTGAACAAGCTTCCAGAAACTTCACAACAGACCTAGCTCTAACTCCCAATTCTACGTGCCTCTCCACGTACAGTTTTCTCCATTTCTGTAACCCAATTTCCAAACAAACAATTACCATACATCCAACCACCAAATTATCAGCACCATAGAACCAAACCACAGTTTAATAGAGTTTAAATTCTATAGTGTCAGTGTAAAAGTTTTCTTATACTATCAACTAATAAAAATTCAATCTAGCAATGAATTCTAAAGTAATTATTGTAAATGTCAATAAAACTACAATTCGTGCAATTTCTGCTTTGTTGATAGTATCATTATTTTTACATTGATTAAAAAAATAATAACAAATTTAGGGCCTTGATTACCCAGAGTCCCAATTCAGAAACCAATAAAGAAAAGTAACGAAGTTTGAAAACAGGGTTGAAAAAGAAACAGGTAGAAGCTACCTTGAAATTGGGAGAATGAGTGGAAGTGGAAGCAGAAGAAGAAGAAGAAGAAGAAGAAGAAGAAGAAGAAGAAGAAGAAGGGAAATGGAAGGAAGAGAGTAAGGGCCATCTGTTTCTGACAAGAGGTTCCCAAATGCAATCTGAGAAGCAGAGTTCCTTCCAGAGCCGCGAAGAACAACTTAAGGCACACAAATCCCGCACCTTTTTCGCACCAAATTGAAAACAATACAAAAGGGTCAAGAAAAATCAAAGCTTTTCTATGTAACGAAAACTGAAATTCGTGATCGCAACAGATTCGAACCTGAAGCAGCGAAGCAATTTTGAAGGCAACATCTTCAGGAAGGGAAGTGATGATGGAGACAGAATCCGCTTTTCCTTTCTGCATTTGCAATTTGCAAATGAAAGGATAGTGTTGTGCTCTGCGATCAATTAATTAATGGTACAATGAAAAAGGAATTTTGTCCAATTTCAACTAACTCCTATTACATATTACATGGCGCCACTGAATCCATCACTTCTCTAATCTAAATCCTTCTGCTCGCTGATTCTTTTTCAACAAAAATAAATATTCAAGGACTTTGCCACTCTCTTAAATTTGTTCAAGAAAATGCCGTGTGACCACAAAATTGGTATTAATTTTTTTATGCTTACATAATGAGGTTGATTTGTTTAATCTTTCATTCAAAATAAATATGCGTCTTCGATCAACTTTCTTTCATTTAAGACATCTCTATCCATCCAATCTAAGTCGGTATTTTATTTTGGCTTTGATATAGTTTGTCTTCAATTTTGATGTCATTTTAGAATCAACATATTGTGTCTCTTTAAACTTGTTGAACTTGTCTAAATCTCGTTAAATTGGTGATAATATGTCATATTAATTTAATAATTTGACAAGCCCTGTTATTTAATTATTTATATATTTAGATGTAATTTAATTAATTATAAATATTTTTTTACAATAAAATTATCTTTAAATTACATAATTCTGATATGTATTGTTATAAATGGCTATTACTTGTCAGTTAATGTATGTCAATTAACGATCAATGCTAACTTAAAACGAGTTGGACATAATAAACTCAATAATTTAAAATATTAGAAACGTAATATCGTGATTTAAAACAAAAATAAAAGACAAAATATCAAAAATTAAAAAAATATGAAAGCACAAACTGTTTAAACATTTTATTTCTTAATAACATTTTAGTGTTTTTAATTGTGTCAATGCTAACAAGTTTGCAATTGTTTTAGTTTTCTTTTACCAAATTATTAAAAAATAATATTTGCAAAAAGATTTAAATTGTCACTACTTTATTTTTAGTGTAAAAAGCGTAAAAATAATCTGATAAAAAAGTTGTTAAAAAATAATTATAAGTTACAAGTTTCAGCTTCTAAAAAACAACTTTTTTTAAGAGAATTTTTTTTTTCAAGCCCACAACAACCTTTTCCAACAGTAAATACTATAAGCTCAAATATTTTGATAAATAAAGTTGCAACTTGAATATTTTGATAACTATCTTTTAGTATTTGGTAAAAAAAATCATTATTTTTCTTTATAATTTTAAATTTATTTTCATCCATCCTTTATATTACACTATGCACGGTAAACTAGATTTCAAAAGAAGAAAAAGACTATGAAAGGTTGCGTATCAGATAAAAAATATTAAATTAAATTCGTAGGAGAACTACATTTATTATAATTTTTTATACAATAATTATTACAATTTTTTTACACAATGATAACAATAAAATTAAAATTTAAGATTTTGAATATTTGTATATATAGAATATTTGACTCTCTACTACTAATTGACTAAAGTCTAACGGGTTTATATTTAAAATATTTTTTTTGGTAAGCTATATTTAAAATATTTAAAACTGTAAAAACTTAATTTGATATTTTAAAATATAAAACCTATTCAACCATTCTCAAGTCATTTACAATATTAATATAAACCCATATGTGATAAATAATAATCCCTCCTCTTTTATTGCATTGGATAATTTATCTTGTTGAACAAAATTATTCATTTTTTTTTTGTCTTATTAATTAAGCTCCGAGCATTTTAAACTGATGTTCACAAGAAAGTTTCATGATTATATATTGTTTGCTAGTAAATTGTGAATATTAATTTGGTTGAAAATTACTAAACCAAAAATTAAATCATTTTGTATAACTCCCATGACTTTTTGTTATGTGAAAAAGAAGCGTGGGGAACATCTAACTTTTGTTATATCTGTAACAATTTATTACTTGAAATGTTGTGTTTATATATAATAACTGGATAGTTTATAATAAGTAAACAAAAGAAATGAAAAGAAAAATGTGATATGAAGAACAGTTGGATCTGGATAATTTATAATAAATAAACAAAAGATTTTTATACTGATATTCAGTCATGTTTTTTTAATTATGTGATTTTTTAAAGTAGTAAGAATAAAGTCAACAAATTTATTATAAATAAATTATTGTAATTAAATATCAATGTAAATATCATGTATACTAATTAAAATTAAAAGTATATAAAAATAATATATACAAAATATTCGCACTCCATGCTATATTTCCTCAAACTCAAGTTAGAACACAAGGAGATCTCTTCATGGCTCAAAGCTGCAAATACAAATTTAGAGTGGC